>CM056052.1:109021982-111620501 GCA_029574335.1 Rana kukunoris
ACTCTGATCTGGTTAAAATGTTCAAATTGGGTCTCTGTCTCAGCTTGCCTGTGCTGTGGGCTCATTCTGTTGTACTGGGGTTTTCTTCCCACCCCAATGCAGTAGGTGGCAGCAGTGGAGTCAAGGTTTGGGTGCTCTTCCCCAGCAGCCAATCAGGAGGGTTGCATGCTGAGGGAGGGTATTTATGGGGCAGATGCCATTGGTTCTGGGTCTTCGTCTACAAGTGCGGCATCCATCTTTAGGGTGTCTGCACTAGACATGTGCACAGAAAAAATTTTGTTTTTTTTTTGTTCCGTTTCGTATGGTCCCGTCTGTTCGTTTCCGTTCGTTTTTGTAAGACGCCCGTTTTTCCGTTCGTTTCCGTTCGTTTGTCGTACGACGCGATTTTTTCATATTCCGATCGTTTCGTATTTCCGTTACCGTTTTATTTTCGTACATGCGGGATGATTCGTTATTCTGTTTAATTCATGTTCGTTTCTTGTTAGACAATAATTATCGTTAATTTTCGTCAATTTGCATTCTGTGTATCTTGAATGCTTTTCTTTGTTAGTGTCAGTTGTATGTTCATTGTTCAATGACATCTATAACAAAAGAATTTCATTATGTATATTGAATGAATTCCTTTTTCTGTTATAGGTGTCATATCAACATACGAAAATAACAAAAGAAACAGGTTCAAATGCAAATCTTTTGTTTATGTTTTTTTTTGAATGGCCAGAGAGTTACAATACTATTGTTAAGCCCCATACACTTGGTCAGACTATTTTAACAACACACATAAAAACGATCGTTTTCCGATCGTTCTCAGAAAATTCGTTTGTTTTTAAACTGCATCAGAAAACCATTTTTGGGTTCAGAAGTCTGGCCAACTGATCTCCCCTCAGATGAAAATCCACAGAAAAGTTTATTAGGCTTTACTATACAAGTGTACTCACTACTCTGCACAAAAGAGAAGCTGCTTTCAGTCACTGAGGCTGGCCATACATGTTCAATTTTTTGTACAATTTTCTTTTAGATTTACCAAAAACCATATATGAGGTCAAACTACACTTTCAATTGTATGCAATCAGGCAGGCCCTTGCACTACATAGTTGAAGGTAAATCTAAAGAAAATTGCACAGAAAATCATGTATGGCCAGCCTAATGCCGCGTACACACGGTCGTTTTTTGCGATGAAAAAAACGACGTTTTTTAAAACGTCATTTAAATTGATCGTGTGTGGGCCAAAACGTCGTTTTTTGTCTTTAAAAAACGACCAAAAAAAAAATTCCAACATGCTTGAATTTTTTGTGTCGTTTTTCAAAACGTCGTTTTTTGTGTCATAAAAAATGATTGTGTGTGGGCAAAACGACATAGAAAATGACGTTTTAAACCCGCGCGTGCTCAGAAGCAATTTCTGAGATGGGAGAGCTCGTTCTGGTAAAACTACTGTTTAGAATGGATTAAGCACATTCGTTATTTTAAATCTAATGAAGAAAACAATGCGCTGTATTTGCCACAATGCTTTTAAAACCATTTCCAAGCTACCCTAAACTCCTAGTTTGTTGTGGCTCATCTGTTTGACATATTTCTGTCAACCTTTTGACTTTATTATTTTTTGGGCCTTTTTTTATTTATTTTTTGTTTTTGGGACACGTAATTTTTTTGGGGTAATATCTTTTAACAGATGTTTTGAACTAAAATTTTTTTTTTAAGGATTTTGGAGGGTGTGAAGTGACCACAGCAGCTTATTTTTTTGTGGTTTCATTTACCCACAAGGAGGTTGTTGTTCCTTGTTTAATGTCGTTTTAATTTTTAAAATGTGTCTGCCTACTCACTATAACATCTCTATATTTGTTTGTAAAAAAAATACACATGGTCAAAATTTGCAAACCAACCAAAATATACCTTTATTCAGGTTAAAAAGGTAAATAAATAAAAAGTACAACCATCTGGCAATCCAAAAGCAAAACCAAAATAAAAACAAAGAAGCCTGGATAAAAACAAAGGAGACCCTGCTTGAAGTTGTAAACACAAGGGTCCACCAAGAAAACAATGAAGGCTGTGAAGGCCAAAAAAAATTCGCTTCGGGGCATCATCTCCTCACTTCTTCTTCCTTCCCTGCCAACCTTCACCATGCAGCCTTCCCTGCAGTTTCCCTGCAGCCTTCCCATGCATCCTTCCCTGCAGGCCGAGTCCTCAGGGGCTGTGTTTCTGGAGCCGACGTGCCAGGAGCCAGAGCAGGCTCAGGAAGAGGAGGAGCAGGAGAAGGAGCAGGAGCAGGGGCTGGAGATGGAGCAGGAGCAGGGGCTGGAGATGGAGCAGGACCAGGAAGCGCAGTAAGGACAGGAGTGCGAATCAGCCCAATGCCAATATCGTCATTGAGCTGTCCCAGTGTGGCCATGCTCATGATCTGGAACATAAGGGATTCGCAGCGCGCACGCTGGCCCAGCTCTAGATTTTTAAGCTTGGCAGCGATCAGCGCTGCGAATCCCTCTTCCTCACTGGGCTGCTCTCTGATGGCCAAAGTTGCTTCACGGAGCATGGCCTGGGTCTCCTCCTCCATCTGCATGAGCCTTCTGGCCCTTTTTGCTGGGTTCCGGATAGGAGGGATTTGGGAGATACAATCACGCTGGCGTGACTCCTGTCTCCCACTGGGGCCTGCCTCCTCCTGGCTCCCAGTGGGGCCTGCCTCCCCCTGGCTCCCTGCGTGGCCTGCCTCCCCCTGGCTCCCTGCGTGGCCTGCCTCCCCCTGGCTCCCTGCGTGGCCTGCCTCCCCCTGGCTCCCTGTGGGGCCTGCCTCCTCCTGGCTTTGCTCTGCCTGTGTATAATAAAAAAGGGACATATTTTATTTTTTGGCTTCATTCATCACACACATTTCTAACTTAATGACATATCATAATTGAATGCTAAAATATATTATCACACAGGCCCTCCATCCCTAATTCTGTGGCCCCTTACACAGCTTTAGATATGTGCCCCCTGGAGCTGGGGGCGGGGGGGTTGATGTTGACTGAAATTCCAAAGTAGGGGGCCTTTACCCAACCGTTTTTTTACTTTAGGGTGGACAAAATGTTAATGGCTAAAAAGGGTGTTTAACATCTGCGGCCACTGTATGGTGTACCTAATGGCGTACAAGAAAATGACACACATTCATTATGACCTCTGCATTTATGTATCTTGTCCCCATTCTGTTTTGCCACTATTGCTTAGTGATATGTTCCAAATTTTTTGGCCAAACATTTATATAATTTCAATCACTTGTAACATAAATTACTCATCATTATTATACTTTGCATTACAAAAATGAATCTGAAAATGCAATACCTGGCTCCATGGGTCACAATCTGCCTCCTCCATGAACTCAGGCTCTTCCTCTGAGCTTGCCTGCTCTTGCCTGCAGGGAACACTGGAGGGCTGACTGCAGGGAACACTGGAGGGCTGACTGCAGGGAACACTGGACTGTCTCCTTGGGGGAAGGGTAGACATGGATGGCCTGGACTCTATGTGATCATCCAGGAACTGCATCTGACTATAGTACCACAGGTTAGGCTTGTAGACGCTGTCAGCTGCAGCCCCAGATCTCATCGAGGCCAGGACTTGTGACCGTTGGGTCCTGTAGGTGCCCCAAAGCGAATTGATTTTAGCCTTAACAGTCTCCAATGTAGCGTTGGGGACCCTTGTTTTTACATATTCAAGCAGGGCCTCCTTTGCTTTCTTCCGGGCATCTTTGTTTTTATTAATTTTGCTTTTGGATTGCCAGAGAACTGGATGTTCCTTCCATCTCTGGATAAATTCTGTCAGAAATTCCGGATCCTTAAAGGCCTCCATTAGTTCTGCATGTACAAAACAAAAAACAAAGCCTAGTGTCAGTCAAGCCACTACTACTAATTAGCTTTTAAACACCATGGGGGTTATTTATGAAAGGAAAATACACTCTGCACTTCAATTGCACTGAAAGTGCACTTGGAAGTGCAATCGTTGTATAAATCTGAGAGGGGTAGATCAGAAATGAGGGGAAGCTCTGCTGATTGTATCAGACAATGATGTGCATGCTAAAATGCTATTTCTAAATTTATCCTTGCATGTCCTCCTCAAGATGTCCAGCGACTGCATTTACAAGTGCACTTGTAGTGCAAAGTGTCTTTCCTTTAAGTAAATCACCCCCCATATCTTCTAGCCCACACAATCATCCACTGTTCCCTAATATTTGTAATGTCCATAATCCAGATACATACCGTCTTATGATCCGATCGTCTCTTCCGCCTTGTTCCGCAGGTTGTGAACGGCGCTTGCAATGAACCCCCCATATCTTCTAGCCCACACAATAATCCACTGTTCCCTAATATTTGTAATGTCCATAATCCAGAACATACCGTCTTATGATCCGATCGTCTCTTCCGCCTTGTTCCGCAGGTTGTGAACGGCGCTTGCAATGAACCCCCATATCTTCTAGCCCACACAATAATCCACTGTTCCCTAATATTTGTAATGTCCATAATCCAGATACATACCGTCTTATGATCCGATCGTCTCTTCCGCCTTGTTCCGCAGGTTGTGAACGGCGCTTGCAATGGCGTGGATCCCTTTAAACGGCGCGAACGTGTGACGCGATGCACGAGATCCCGCCCCTGACGTTCGGTCTCGTCTTTTCCACGCCCCTTTCTCGATCTTTCTTTGTGGGTGTGTTTTAGGCAAGAACAAGATGGAGAGAAACATGGCAAGCTCAAGCCATCAGGCAGGCCAGGCCCAGCCAACCGGACGATCCCGGCGGAGGTACAAGGCCTCAAACATGGCCTTCCAAGAGATGGTGGAGATGGTCACCATCTTACAAAGGGAGGATTATGACGGGAAGCATGGCCCTTACCTGCATCCAAACAGGGTGAAGGCCGACATCATGGAGAAGGTGATCAGGAGGCTGCATCAAAAATTTGGCCAACGCAGGACTCGAGAACAATTGAGAAAGAGGTGGTCAGACCTCAAAAACAGAGAGCCTGAACAACTCCAGCATATCAAGAGGCTGATTCGGGGAAAAAGTAAGTTTTTTTTATTTTTTGACACATTTGTGGTGTTTGTTAATTGTGCCATGTGATTTTAATTTCAGGTTGTACTGTATCTGTTTGTGGGCACAAAAAGTGGTCGGAGAAGTCGTCGTTTATACGTTGTTTTTCGACCTACTAAACGACAATCTTCGTGCTAAATATCATCATGCGCCTAGTTCGCATGGACAAAAAGGAGTGTATAAACACTATATCATTCCCAAAAAACGTCTTTGTATTTGTTATTATTTGAACAAACGACGACTCCTACGACCAATTCATGTGTCCCCAAACAGGAATCTTGCCATTTTTGTTGTAATGTGACTTCACTTGTGATCTTTTGTAATGTAGATTTGTACCTAAATTAAAGTCGATGTGAAAAGCTTAGTAAATATGACCAATAAACAGAAAAAGGAGAGTCTGCTCAGCAGTGGATTCTGCACATGTTTATATACTCTGTACTTGTATTTTTAGTTCTCACTCATATCTCTTTATAATCTTTTACCTTTCTTTTTTCCCTATCTTCAATCTCGTAGGGCGCAGTGAAGCAGCAAGGCAGGTTGGAACTTCCGAAGCCCCACCCCCGAGGGATGATGACGCTGCCACCACATCCAGTAAATTTCCTACACAACACTCATACCCAGGTAATCTAGATCAGGGATCCTCAAACTACGGCCCTCCAGCTGTTGTGGAACTACACATCCCATGAGGCATTCATTGTAACACACTGACATTCACAGACATGACTAGGCATGATGGGAATTGTAGTTCCTGAACAACTGGAGGGCCGTAGTTTGAAGACCCATGATCTACATGTAGGTTTTCCGAATTTTAATACCTTTTTTGTTCCCACATTTCAGGAGCAAGTCGTGCAGCGACAATGGACAGGGATACTGCCAAATTTGTGCTGTCCGAAATATGGTCCTTCAGGGAACAACTAGAGGACATCCAGGACACTGCACGAGAAGTGGTAGAAAAATCAAAAGGGCTGGAGACACAAATTAAAAATTTAATAGATTATTTGGGTAGGTTTTGATTTATTTAGTGTTTATTTTGTAATAGAAAAAAGGTTTGGTTTATAATAAAAAAAAAAATGTGATTTTTATTTTTTTAATAATTTAAAAAAAAAAAAAAAAAAAAAAAAAAAGTGATTTTAGTTTTTGAATGTAAAAAAAAAAAAGTGATTTTATTTTTTGAATAATGAAAAAAAAAAAAATGTGATTTTAGATTTTGAATAATGTAAAAAAATAAATATATAAAAAAAAGTGATTTTATTTTTTGAATAATGTAAAAAAAAAAAAAAAAAAGTGATTTTATTTTTGGAATGTTATAAAAAAAAACAAAAACAAAAAATATATATTTTTTTTTTTAAATAAAAAAAATGTTTTTAAAAAATTTTATGTCAAAAAGTTATGTTTTTCAAGATGCAAAAAATAAAAAATTTACAGTAAAATATGTGTCTTGTTATTTAAGCTCAATGATTAATAGAAAATACTAGGGTTGTCCCGATACCGATGCCGAGTATTTGCGGGAGTACTTGTACTCCCGCAAATACCCCCGATACCTAAATAGAATACTTCCCCCCCCATATTGCAGCGATGCGTCCCTCATACCTTTTTAGATATGCTGACGCCGCCGCATACCGCCTTATCCCCCTGCACAATCGCATAGCTTACATTACAAGCATTCATTCTGAATACTTGTAAATGGCCGTGTATTGACACTCCCCCCCTCCGGATTGGACGGATCCCTCCATCCGAGAAGGGGAGTTTTAAAAACACGAAGCGCGGCCATTTACAAGTTTTTAGAATGAAAGCTTGTAATGCGCTACGCCAAGGATCTCCAAACTACGGCCCTCCAGCTGTTTCGGAACTACATTTCCCATGAGGCATTGTAAAACTCTGACATTCACAGACATGACTAAGCATTATGGGAATTGTAGTTCCTGAACAACTGGAGGGCCATAGTTTGGAGACCCCTGCGCTACGCGATTGTGCAGGGGGATACGGCGGTATGCGGCAGAGGCGGCATCAGCATATCTAAAAAGGTATGAGGGACGCATCGCTGCAATATGGGGGACATACATGGCTGCATATGTGGGGGACATGGCTGCATTTGGGGACACATTTAAAAAAAAAGTATCGGTATTCGGGATCGGCGACTACTTGAAAAAAAGTATCCGTACTTGTACTCGGTCCTAAAAAAGTGGTATCGGGACAACCCTAGAAAATACCTAAAAAAAATGTATGCTGAGAACATTAAACAATGAGGGATAGTTATTTCAGTCCATCACAAACACATGGCACTATGATAACCTAGGACCGTGATGGCGAACCTTGGCACTCCAGATGTTTTGAAACTACATTTCCCTTGATGCTCCACTATACTGCAGAATGCATGAGCATCATGGGAAATGTAGTTCCAAAACATCTGGGGTGACAAGGTCGCCATCACTGACCTAGGAGATAAAATAAAAACACAAACCTTATAAATTAATTAAAGAACAAAGAAAAGACTGTTTGAGGCAAAAAATAAATTTAATTATTCAGCCAAGATCTGGCATTGGAATGGCCCCCCTACCCATAAAGTAGTCCACATATGCCTGACGCACAGCACGTGCGTTTCGGGGGGCCAATTGGGGATGGGCAGCGTCACGAGCTGCCTCTGGAATGTCAACAGGGTCATCAGGCAAAAGGGTTAGGTAAGAAGAAGAATGTTTTTTTTAAATAGTTGTGTAAAATGCAGCAGCATGTAATTATATAATTCAACTTGTATTCGGCCATGTTTATGGCAGTAAGAAATAGCCGGAAACGGCTGGCCATGATGCCAAAGGCATTTTCCACCACACGTCTGGCTCTGGCCAGCCTGTAATTAAACACCCTCCTCTCAGGGGTGAGGGCGCGTTGGGGAAATGGCCTCATGAGGTGAGGACCCAAGGCGAAAGCCTCATCTGCAACAAAAACGAAGGGCAGACCCTCTTCATTATCCTCCGCAGGCGGCAATCCCAGGTCCTCGGAAAGAAGCCGTTGGGCGAACTCCGTCTCGGCAAAGACACCACCGTCCGACATCCGCCCATTTTTCCCAACATCAAGATACAAGAACTCGTAATTGGCAGACACCACCGCCATCAGAACAACACTGTGGAACCCCTTGTAATTGAAATAATGGGATCCACTATGGGGTGGTGGCACGATGCGGACGTGCTTGCCGTCAATAGCTCCTCCGCAGTTTGGAAAATTCCATCGCCGGGAGAAGTCCGCTGCCACAGTCTGCCATTCCTGTGGCGTGGTGGGGAACTGTAGATACCAAAAAAATAAAAAAATATCAAACAAACATTCCTAAAAGAACATCCCAAAACATTTTTTGATACCAAAAAAACAAACATTAATTTGAAGTATTATTAACCACTTCCTTACTGGGCATGTAAACCCCCTTCCTGACCATGTGAAATTTCAGCTTGCGGCACTGCGTCGCTTTAACTGACAATTGCGCGGTCGTGCGATATGGCTCCCAAACAAAATTGGCGTCCTTTTTTCCCCACAAATAGAGCTTTCTTTTGGCTGGTATTTGGTCACCCCTGCGATTTATATTTTTTGCGCTATAAACAAAAAACGACGACTATTTTGAAAAAAAAAACAATATTTTTTACTTGTTGCTATAAAATAAAAAATTCATTTTAGGGCGATACGTATTCTTCTACATATTTTTGGTTAAAAAAAAAAAAAAATCAAAAAAAATCGCAATAAGCGACTGGTTTGTGCAAAAGCTATAGCACCTACAAAATAAGGGACAGAATTATTATTTGTTATTTATTTTTTTACTAGTAATGGTGGCGATCTGCGAATTTTATTGCGACTGCGACAACATGGCGGACACATCGGACACTTTTGACACCTTTTTGGCACCATTCACATTTATACTGCAATCAGTGCTATAAATATGCACTAATTACTGTATAAATGTGACTGGCAGGGAAGGGGTTAACACTAGGGGGTGAGGAAGGGTTAATGTGTATCCTGCATTGTGTTCTAACTGTGGGGGGAGGGGGGGGTGACCGATCTGTGTCCCCATGTATAAGGAACACTGATCGGTCTGCTCTCTCCAGTGACAGGACGCTGTCATTGTGAGAGCCGGCAATGAGAAATGATCTCATATGTTTACATATGAGATCATCTCTCATTGGCTGCACAGATCGCATTGCAAACGGCCACTCTGATTGGCGGCGTTCGCGGCGAGCTGTGATTGGCTGTGTCCAAGGGACACGGCCAGTACACAATTCCCCGCTGCGTGCTCTGGAGCGCACGCTGGGAACACAGAAAGAGGCTGCCGTGAAAAAACGGCAGCCCAGAGATTTAGAACCACCCTGCGGCCGCATATAGTCGTACGGCCGTAGGGAAGTGGTTAAAAATAGGAAAAATAAGAAGAGATCACTAAAGCAGATTAATCACACCCTCTGATGGTCACAATCCTACAAAAAATAAGGGGAGTGGAGGCCCAAAATGAGTTTGAGACCTCTAAAAAAAATTAAATACTAAAAAAATGTTAATTTATACAATTACAAAAAAAAGAGGGGGGGTTGTGCGTGCACTACAATATAGGACAACATATAGGGGGATATAGGGACTTCTATAGACAGCACTACAATATAGGACAAAATATAGGGGGACTAGGCTAGGTGGGTTTGGGACACAAAAAAAAAAAAAAAACCTGGACAGGTTGGCAAAACAAAAGATGCATGTAGGAGCAAATATAAAATGAATACAGCATGCATGGAGATGAAAGGGAACATTACCAGCAGATCACAAACAGGTTAATTAGGGACTGTTTAAAACCAAACAAATTGAAACAAATACAAAAGCCTAAATAAAACATAGTTTGTGCCTTTAAAGGCCACCACTTACCTTAATATAGTCCTCCTGCAGAACATGAATGATGGCAGAACAGGTCTGGGGAATTATGAGGCCCAGAGCCTGGGGGGAGATGCCCGTCGAGAACTTCAAGTCCTGCAGACTTCTCCCTGTTGCCAGTTACCGCAAGGTGGCAACTAGCCGCTGCTCAGCAGTGATGGCTTCCCGCATAACTGTGTCCTGCCTGGTGATATAAGGCGACACCGAAGCCAAAAGCTGCTGAAATACGGGGTCAGACATCCGAAGAAAATTCCTGAAATCATCAGGGTTATTTTCTCGGATCTCCCGCAGCAGAGGCATATGAGAGAACTGGTCCCTGCGAAGAAACCAGTCCTTGGCCCACAAAGTCCTTCTCGCCCCTCTCAAGGACCGGAGCCGGGAATGCACCACATCCCAACAAGAAGCACAGCACGATCTCGGCGACGAGAACGTACCCGCAACATGGCTAGAAAACGGTCGTCAAATCAGATCGCACTAAAACACCGCTCTGAAGTACAGAAATGCCTTTGAAGAACGGACCTGCAAAACAGAACGTGAGTGTAGACAAAAACGCACTGCCAAAACAGATACGATTGATGGAAAACAAGCACTGTATCACAAATACGACCCCAATGGCACAAACTGTACGACAGTAAACGATATTAAAGCACGAAGACTGAAAAGCGCGAATCGTCTCTCACCAAACTTTTTACTAACACGCAGCAAACACAATATCAGCAAAAGAGGCCGTCTCTCCGCATGGAAATGACCCTTTATAGTTCCGTCGTACGTGATGGACGTCACGGCGCTTTGCTAGACTTTTTGGGAAAAACGATGGTGTGTACGCAACGTGTTTTGGAAAATGAAGTTTGAAAAACGTCGTTTTTTTTTCATCGCAAAAAGTGATCGTGTGTACGCGGCATAACTCTCTGGCCATTAAAAAAACCATAAACAGTAGGTTTGCATTTGAACCTGTTTCTTTTGTTATTTTCGTATGTTGATATGACACCTATAACAAAAAAATTGCATTCAGTATTTTGAATACACAGAAAAAAGAAAAAAGAATTCATTCAATATACATAATGAAATTCTTTTGTTATAGATGTCATTGAACAATGAACATACAACTGAAAAACGCGAAACACAAAACAGATTTAAACAAAATACACAATGCAAACCTCTTGATACAGATTTAATTTTCATTATTTTTGCCATTTTCGTTTTGTCGTTTTTTCCCGTCGGATCGTTCGTTCGTTCGATTTGCGGTCGTTCGTTATGCGGCTCATCCGTTATCCCGTCGTTTTCGTATTTTGGTGCTTTACCGTTTTCGTATGTACACATTATCCCGCGGGTACGAAAATGAACATTTTCGTACGAAAATAACATTCGTACGAACGGGAATGCACATATCTACAGATCAGTTCGGGTCGCTTAGAACGGAACGTTTCAGAGGGGCCCGGTCTATTCTGGTGAGCGTTTCCACTGCCAGTCGGACCACCAGGGCCATACAGGTTTTAGAAAAAAATCCCTCTCGTGATGTCACACTAGTGCGACGAGAAACGTGATGCAGCGTCACTCAGCGTCAACCAAACACCAAAAAAAAATGAACAATGGAGGTCATTCAGCAGCTCGTGTTTTCTCTGCTAGCCTTTTGGTTCTTTATAGGCAAAATACATGCCGCATTGTATGGGAGAAGGTTGCGAGCGGCCAGGAGAAACAAAGCAGAAAAGAAAAGCAACATTTTAGCTTGGATGTGTAGCCGGGAGGAGAAGTACACATTGGTGCGGCTAAGACGGCAGCGCTATAGGGTAAGCACAACTGACCGACTTAACTGAAACACACACACACTGACCCACACACACACACACACTGACCCACACACACACACACTGACCCACACACACACTGACACACACACTGACACACACACACTGACCCACACACACACACACTGACCCACACACACACTGACCCACACACACACTGACACACACACACACACTGACCCACACACACTGACACACACTGACACACACTGACACACACTGACCCACACACACTGACCCACACACACACCCACCAATATGACACACACACTCACTGACCTACCAACCAACCTTGACATACACATTGACTTGAAAGATGTTTATTTTTTGAGATATGTTACCATTTCTATTTTTTTCAGGTGCTTCTCCTTTTGGCAAAGCAGCGCCGCAGCTCAGTGATTTGGGCTTTCCCTCGTGCCAATGATTGGTGGAATGTGACCGTCCCAGGATTTACACACAGACAGTGGGTGCAGAATTTCAGGATGTCAGAGGAAACCTTCTCCTTTCTTAGTGCCAAGCTGCGTCCAGTAATGGAAAAGAGAAATACAAACTTCAGAGCCAGTTTGCCTGTGAGGAAGAGAGTTGCCATTGCACTGTGGAAGCTGGCTACCAACAGCGAATACAGGAGTATAGGCCATTTTTTGGTGTGAGCAAATCTTCAGTG
Organism: Rana kukunoris; assembly: GCA_029574335.1. Classification (NCBI taxonomy): domain Eukaryota; kingdom Metazoa; phylum Chordata; class Amphibia; order Anura; family Ranidae; genus Rana; species Rana kukunoris. Next base: position 109,034,377 of record CM056052.1, read on the forward strand.
TGTCGTGTGTGCAGGACTTCTGTAAGGCTGTGTGCACATTGCTAGCTCCTGACAATGTGCATTTTCCGGACAGGGAAAAGCTTAAAGACATGGCTGAGTAGTTTGAGAACAGGTGGGGCCTTCCACAGTGTGTTGGTGCTATTGATGGCTCACACATACCAATAATAGCACCACAAGAATACCACACCGACTACTTCAACCGAAAAGGCTGGCATTCCATCATCCTCCAGGCAGTAGTGGATGGCAAGGGACTGTTCTGGAATGTGAATGTAGGAAAGCCAGGTAGTTTGCATGATGCTCGGGTTCTCCAATTGTCAACACTTTGGGATTGGGTTGGCCAGGGAGGACTCTACCCAGTGAGCACTATGAACATTTGTGGGGTGAATGTTGGCTACTATGTGCTTGGAGACTCTGCCTACCCTTTACAAAATTGGCTTCTGAAACCATTTCCTGACAATGGGCGTCTAACAACAGAGCAGTAAACCTACAACAAGAAAACATCCAGGGTACGTGTTGTAGTGGAAAATGCTTTTGGAAGACTTAAGGGTAGGTGGAGGTGTCTTAAGAAGAGGAATGACAGTGACATTCAACTTACCAAATCCATGGTCCTAACTTGATGCACCCTTCACAATCTTTGTGAAAGTCATGGAGAAGACTTTGACCAGGATTGGAATACATCTCCAGAAGAGCCAGTACCAGTAACAGCAGCACAGGATGTGGAAGAAGAGTGCAGCGAAATACGTCAGGCTCTGATGCGGCACCTTAACTTTTAATTTTTTCTCATTTATTAGTACAATGTTTATTTACTTTATGCCATAAGTTTAATAAAATTTTGCAGAAACGACATACTCGTAGAAGTCTATTTTGTTTTTTTATTCAACAAAAAATTAATCTTCATACTTTTTTTAAAGTAAAAATTTGGGGAATGTACAATCTCTTAAACAATAACCTAAAGAGGTTGTAAAAAAAAAAAATTCAACATCACTTGTATATGTTTTTTTGAATATTTGTCTGAATTTCTCAATTTCTGTTCCTCCTCAGTAAGCATGTTGTAAAGTTTACAGAGAAGGAACAGGAAGTGAGAAATTCAGAATCAGAGCAGCACTACAACTAAAGCCATGTGCAGCAAGGAGGAAAAGTGTCCAATCTTGTGTGATTGGTCCTGGCTCAAAAGTAGCCTATTAATAAAATAAAATATAACTTTTTAAACACAAAATAATTAAATTTCCTTTAAAAGTAAAAATGGGTACAGGTCCTGTGCTGCATGAAAGGCATTAATGTCTGGGTGGTGACCTGGGTTGACGACTGGCTCCAATCACTTGAACAAGCTGACCAAGGACACCGAGGAAGGCCTGGTTGAAGGTAGCCAACTGCTCCATCTGCATCCGGGCAATTTCTGCCTCCTGGCGCATAGCTTCCTGTGCATCCTGACGTAGTGCTTGAAACCTTCTCTCAGAAAGGTTATCCATTCTTTCCAGCTGCCTTTCTTCTGCTGCCCGCATATCCTCCATGACTGTGCGCAGATCCAACTGCAACCTTCTTCTTTCACCTGTATTATACAAAAAAAACATTGTTTTTGTCATCTGTCCAACCAATACTGTAAGCCCCTTTCTCATCTGCCCCACCAGACTGTACCACACTGGCCCACTTCTGTTCCCCCCTCTCATCTGCTACACCAATACACAGCACTGCTCATCTGCCCCCCAGAGCTGAACCCCCCCTCTCATCTCTTCCACCGCTGTACCTCCTGCACATCTCCCCCAAAACTGATCACCCCCCCCTCTCATCTGATACACCAATACACAGCACTGCTCATCTGCCCCCCAGAGCTAAGGCTTTGTGTTGACTACAGAGGTCCGAATAAAATAACTGTTCCGAGTATTGGAGGGCGGGGCTACTGTTGATGAAGACTGAGGGCGGGAGCGTCTGCTAGCTCCGTTTGTCCTGCAAATCCCCCTAGCGATGAAGCAATGAACGAGAGTGACCGGAGGTTTGATGATTGAGGATTGATGCCGGCCCCCCCTGCCCCCTATCCCCCGTCTCTCCCTGTTGTGACACCTGGGTACCTGGGAGCCTTGTGATGTGCGCAGGGGAACGGTGAAGTGAAGTGTGCCGCAAATGGTCGGGAGTTGCCGGGAATAGTGTGAGTTTTTACTCGCCTAGTGCGGGAATGTCTGGGGTTTGGTGCCGTGTGTCACAACCGTTGCTAACCACCGAGTGTCTCTCACCCCCACCTCACCTAGCCGGCCGCCCGTTCGCCGTTTCCCATCTCCCGCTGTCTCCCACTGTGGCTGCTGCTGGGGTTGTACTGCTCGCAAGGGGGACGCAGGGAGGCTCCTTCTGCTGGGCTCTGTCTAAGGGTCGGGCAGCTGGTAGACCGCAAAAAATAAAACAGAGGCTTGTTTGACAGCACGAGATATCGGAGGTGTGGAGAAGAGATGAGAGGAGAGAAGCAGGGAGCGTTGAGTGGTGAGGGAAACCAAATCGGTTTCAAGGGGAAGATTTGTTTAATATTTGTTTAAATGAAAAGCACAGCAGTGGTTCAAGAGAGACGGATAGAAGTAGAACAAGCACTAGTGTTAGTATCTGCACTTGCTCTCGCTTCCCGTCCTTTTATTCTTCACGTAAACAAGTGTTTGCATGGACGGTATCAGTATTAACATCATCACCGCACTATCTCACTACTACCTGGATTGTTTTTACTAATTGTACCTTCCTATTGGAGTGAGGCCAAGTGCTGCTGCCTGGCAGTTGAATAAGTAAAACGGCCTCTTTGATTATCCCAGACCGGATCTCATCTTTGTATTAATTCACTATTAATTTACTATCTGCTTTTTTCCACTGGAATAAGGCTAAGCTTTGCGGCCTAGTAGGTAGGAGGTGGAGGAACCACAGGTACCAGCGGATGGAAAACAGGCCCGAGAGGAAATGGAAAAGGACATAAGCTGAAAACTGTAGTTTGCAGACCCTAGAGACCCCATAGAGGTAACAGAAATAACTGAAAGGGTTTCTACATGTTCCAAACAAGCAAAAGGGGTGAGTTATGTCTATTCCTTATTAATCCGTTGGTAAAAAGTAAAAAGAATTTAGTACGGAACTTGGCAATCTAAACGGACAATATTTGGTCTGGTAACATTTATTATGTACGTATATCCTATCCTCTTCCTCCTCTCTGGTTAAGACACTGACTCAATAGTTGAATTGTTTTATTTCTAGTCAAAGGATATTTATTAAATAGAGTCAGCCAAGATTCGTAACTTAAAGTAATATAAGGTAAAAATAAGTGCAACAAAGTAGACGGGACTTTTTCATTTTGTTCGGTGCTTAATGACAGGAATCAATTCAAGGTGTTAATATCTTTAAAACCTATCAGGGTTCATGGCCAGGTTAAGTGGTCTTACTGCTGGAACTAAATAACCGAATGAACTGTCGACTATAAGGGGACTATAAGGGGAATAAATATCAACTCCCCACTAAAGGGTATTAGCAAAAATATTTGCCAGAATGTAAACAGTAATGCAGAAGATGGAATCATCTCTTAAAGGGGAAATGGAACTAATTCACGAAGACATGAACCATATTTTAAGTAGAGTGGAAGAAACAGAGGAAAAATAGATGCCCAGGCAGTTAAAGTAAAAGAACTAAAAGAACAGATGAAAGAGATACAGAAAGAACAAAGATATATGAAATATAGGCTGGAAGATCAGGAAAATCGCAATAGAAGGAAAAACCTGAAGATTAGAGGATTACCGGATGAACAAATGGAAGACCTACAGGAAAAAAAATGATAAAATATTCAGTCAGATGTTAGGGAAAACAGCAACAGAAAAGAAAAAACTTGAAAGAATTCACTGGATAAGAAAACCAGCAGGAGTAGCGGAGCAATTGCCGAGAGATGTGATTGTGCGATTTCATAATTTTCAAGACAAAGAGCAGATCCGTCTGCGTCTAAAATCTAAAGGTCCTGCTAAGTTTGAAGAATCTATGTTGCAGATTTTCCCGGATCTTGCAGCAGAGACACTAGCTAAGAAAATATTATTAAAACCTTTACTGGAGCAATTAAAGAGGCAGGAGGACATTCAGTATTTTTGGGGTTTCCCAGCCTGCTTAGTTGGAAGGAAAGAGGGACGTTCTGCCACCCTGAGATTCCTGGAAGATACGGTGAACTTTTGTAAAGGCTGAATGTCTCTGAGATAGAGATCCCGGGCTGGTGGAAAAAAGAGCAGAAAAGGCCTAAATCAGAACTGCAGTCTTGGCAATTGATCCAAAAGGAAATAAAGAAAAAATAATGGGGTAGTAGGAGGGAAGATAAGAAGTGAAGAAAATTGGGGCGTGGCCTGGACAGGACCCGAAATGGACGCATGAGTTGTTAGCTCCGGCACACTAAGGACATTAAACGCCTTTATTGGGGACTTTATCCGCTGAATTGAGGATGGGCAAGACACACAGGAGCACCTCAATCCCCCGGTCGATGCCAGAGGCTGGTTCCCAGCTCGGCTCCAGCATACCGGAGATGTTCCGGACCCGAGCCGCAACTTGGCAGCTCGTCTGATCTGATGGCGGAGGGCGGGAGAAATGTTGCCCCGAGCCTACTTGACCGACAGAGGGACCTGCAATCAGTGGCTTTAGACATCAAACACACTCTGACAGCCGCCATATGCCATATCGGACCTGAAAGCAGACCTACAGTCGATGGGAAACAGGCTGAGAGACGTGGAGGAAGATACACAGCTCCAAGCAGCTGCGATAAGGCAAGTTCAGGAAACGTATGATATGTACTTGCCCCACATGTTCGAGTTGCACAGACACGTGGAGGATTTAGACAATAGGAGGCGCAGGCACAATATTAGGGTGCGGGGCCTCCCTGAGGGGATCGATCAGGCTGCAATGCCTCCATCGGTATGCGCCATCTTTAATGATTTGCTTGAAGGACCTGCCGATGCACCTATTGAAATGGAACGGATTCATCGAGTCCTGAGGCCTCCCCCTAGAGACTCTGAACCTCCCAGGGACATAGTGTGCTGTGTTGTTAACTTTCCCCTGAAAGAAGAGATCCTTAGGAGAGCCATGATTAAGGGACGAATTTTGTATAATGGCGCTGACATAAAATTGTTCCAAGACCTGTCTCAGATAACACTACAAACCAGGCGCACCCTGCGCCCTCTCCTGGACACACTTCGAGCGCGCAACATCCCCTACAGATGGAAATTCCCGCTCTGCCTGTCAGCGACCAGCAGAGGGCGCACCGTCCTTCTCCGCACACCGGAAGATCTTCCAGGCTTCTGCGAGCAGCTCGACATCCCTCCCATCGACATCCCAGAGTGGTACTCGTTCTACTTCCCGACAGAGCCATGGAAGCAAGTGTCCCACGCATCATCTCCCAAAGCACAGCGTCAGAGGTCCAGACGACACAGACTCGACCCGGCATCGATCTTCCCGCGGAGACCTCGCAGCTCACTCACCGGGTCATGCTGGCACCCCCCGCCGGGAAAATCGTGACGTGCGATCGACTGAAGGATCGCTCTGGACATCATGGATCAGTGAGTTGCTTTGTTTGAACCTCTCTCTTGTCGTCTCTAACCTTACGAAGCTTTAGTTACCGACTCACGCACAAAGACACTCCCATTTTGGCCCTATAGACAAATGAGACATTTCCTCCCTACGAAAGCCACAAATGAGACTTGGTCTAGACAGCTTACCCCCTTTGAATCCATATGCCTGTGCCCTGCCCCACAAAGACACCTGATCTCAACCATCTACTCTCTCCTACAGGATGACGCGTCTACCCTGGCCTCCAAGCACTAACATGAATCCTGGGAAAGGGATTTGGGATTAGAACTTTCTGGCGGGGATTGGGAAAACATCTACACAACAGCTCATAAGGGTTCCCTGAATGTAGCGATCCAAGAAAACGGATACAAAATTATAACCAAATGGTACGGGACACCTTCACGCCTACATAAATACCCAATACCTGCTGGAGATGCAATTCGGACGTGGGATCCATGATCCACATATGGTGGGGGTGTGGGTCCATTGAGCCTTTCTGGGCGGAGGTACACTCCATCATTAAAAAAGTTACTACGTATGAGCTGGACTATAGCCCGGCTCAGTACCTCCTCCATCATTCTTCCCTACCCAAACATGACTACTACAAATCCCTGGCCATGCACATGGTTAAGGCGGCAAGACTCTGTATACCACATCATTGGCGGTCACCGGATGCCCCTACCATTAGAGAATGGCTAGCAAGGATCGCCAGAACAGCAGAACTAGAGGAGCTGATTCACACATCACAGGAACGCCTACAGAAGTTCACACTAACCTGGGCATGCTGGACTGATTTTAAGACCTCTGACTGTTACAAAGCCTACTTCCCTTCATGAAGCAGATACGATATGTGCATCCTAAACCAATTATGGCTCCCCCTAATGATTTCAAGTTAGTGCACGATGTGCCGAGGTGACAGGGGAGTGGACCCCAGCTGCCCCTCTTTTCCTCTATTGGCCCCCCTCTTTTTTTCTCTCTTCTTCTCTCCCTCTCTTCTTTTTGTTCCCTCTAACTCTAGTCCTTCCTTTAGTCCTGATACTCCCTGGCCCCCTATCCCTTCCCTGGACCGTTCCAGAGTACATCACAATAGTGGTTCGCAATAACTGTTCTAGGTTTGTCACTGCAACTTTTTACTATATTGCCTGTAATATGTACGACCTGACAAACGTCTGTACCTTTATTGTTGTTTTTGCTTCAATAAAATTCTTTGTGGAAAAAAGAAGTGAAGAAAATGAAGAAAGGAGAGAAGGAGGCAGACAGGATGATATAAAGAAGGGAGGTCGGGGAGGGGGTGGGGGGCGGATGGTTAAGGGAAACGGCCACTACAGATTAGCAGAAAAAAGGGGGAAAGAAGCGGGCACAGGGGACCTTCCAATTGGGAGGACAGATGCTCCCAAACAAAGTCTTCCCAGAGTCCAACCTCGAGGGGGGAGAACCGTAGGGCCTGATGGAGGAGGGCCACGGATCTATAGGCCAGTGGGAGGCCATTAACCCCCACGATAGGGGGGAGGGGGGATGCGGGTGAGTGGGGAGGGGAGGGACAAAGGGGGTGACCTCTAAGAACATATTTAACAATGCTCTAGCTATAAAAAGTTACCTCATAATATAGGATGTCAAAAATTAAAATTATATCATATAATGTCCGCGGAATAAATGCGCCCATCAAAAAGGCAAATATAATACGGAAATTACGTTTCTTAAAAGCAGATCCTTCTACAGGAAACTCATTTGAGTACGGGTGTAAATTGCAGAATCGTCTCAGATGAGTTCCCCCTGTGTTTTTACGCAGATTCCCCTATCTGCCGTGCTAAAGGAGTGGCCATAGGGTTCGTCGGGGGTGTCCGGTTTACCTTGGGGGAAGAGAGGGCAGACCCAGAGGGTCGCTTTCTATTTTTAAGGGGGATCCTGAATGGTACCGAGATCTCACTGGTGAACGTTTATGGACAAAATAAAAAGTCTGCTCAATATTTGGCAGGAATTGTGGAAGAGTTTATGAACTTTAGGGAGGGGATTTCAATTTGTGTCTAGAGCCTAAATTAGATAGTACACATCTACAGTCACATGCACAGGTCACCGGAATGGGTCAGAGGAATAAATTAAAAAAGAAAATGTATCAACACCAACTTGTAGATGCATGGAGATCTCAAATTTTAAGACAAATAAACTACACATTCCGCTCCCCTGTACATGGGACGTACACAAGAATTGATTATATCATTATATCTCTGACCATGCACCAACCATACTTTAACTGAAAATAGGAGAGAGAGAAAATAGGAAAAGCAACTGGAGGTTGAACGAAGAACTTTTACTAGACAAAGAGATAGAGAAGAGGTTAAGGAAGGAATTAGAACATTTTTTTATAGAGATTAGCACAGAAGGAATGTCTGAGGCGACAGTATGGGAAACCCATAAGGTTTATATCAGAGGTATCCTGATTGAAGAGGTGGATGAAAAAAAAATAAGGAAAAAAATAAGCTTAACTTATTAATTATATAGAGAGAATACAGACAGATACTGGAGATATAAAATTTAAGACATCAGACATTGTAAATAATTTTTAGGAATATTATAAGAAACTCTATGCAATTAAAAAAATAGTACTAAAGAAGAGGTAAAACAAAAAGAGGAGAAAATTAAAACATATCTAAGGGAACTGGACTTAAATAAAATTCCAGAAGATAAACTTATTAATCTTGAAACTGCCATAACAGAAGATGAAATACTCGAAATTATTCAAGAACTACCTAACGGGAAAAATCCTGGTCCAGATGGTCTGACCTTTTTGTACTATAAAAATTCTCAGATATACTAACCCTAAAACGATGCTCCTATTTCAATGGGATCATAGAGAAGTGGGAGATGAGGAAAGAGGCGTTAGAAGCTCTAATAACAGTAATCCCCAAAGAGGGTAAGGATAACTCCCTATGCTCTAGTTATAGACCAGTTTTGCTCCTTAATATCGATCTAAAACTATTCTCAAAAATCCTCGCCAACAGGATGGAAAAGGTAATAAAGGATGTGGTCCATCCGGACCAAGTAGGATTTATCACAGGGAGAGAAGAAAGGGACAATGGAATTAGATCCCTCCTGGTTATAGAGGAAATTAGAAAAAGCGGAGCCCCGGGACTACTCCTGTCAATCAATGCCGAAAAGGCTTTTAACAGGGTAGACTGGGGCTTCATGCAGTATACATTAGAAGCAATTAAGGTGGGACCCAGAATGAGTGGATGGATAAGATCACTATACAACAGACCTATAGCGAGAATCAAAGTTAATGGGACCATATCAGAACCCTTCGAAATGAGAAATGGCACCCGACAGGGATGCCCCCTGTCACCATTGTTGTTCACCCTCACACTAGAACCCCTGTTAAGGGGGTAAGGCAAAATGTGGATATCAAAGGGATAATATCAGGAGGTGAAGGACACAAACTTGCCGCTTATGCGTATGATATATTGTTTTATGTAACAAACCCTAGGATAACCCTCTCTAACCTAATGAAAATGATTAAAGAGTATGATAATATATCCAACTTCAAGATAAATCCAGCCAAATCTGAAATACTGGGTATAAACATCTAAAAAAAAGAAAGATGTGTCCTGCAGGAATATTTCTCTTTTAGCTGGAAAAACAGATCTAAAATATCTGGGAATCAGGCTGGCAATCTCCATGGAAACCTTATATAAGATTAATGTTATTCCTTTGTTAAATGAGGTCAAAGCTAAACTAAATAGAATTGCACCAGGGCAACTATCTTGGAGCGGAAGAATAAACATATTTAAAATTATAATTTTACCTAAGATAGTTTATAAAATGCAGATGCTCCCAATCCCAATACCACAAGCATATTTTAAAAAACTACAATCAATGGGCCAGATTCAGATACACTTGATATTGCGCTGCGTAATCGAAATACTCTACGCTGCCGTATTTTACCAGGCTCTACACCGAATTCTGGTAGATTTTTGCCCGTACGCTGCGGCGGCGTAGTCTATTTCTCGCCGCGTAATCGAAATACGCGATTAGGGGGCGTGAAGCATTTAAATTAAGCGCGTCCCCGCGGCGATCGAACTGCGCATGCTCCGTTCAGAAATTTCCCGCCGTGCATTGCGTGAAATCACGTTGTTACGTCATTCGTTGTTTGAGTAGCGTCGTTTACGAACATTCCTATTCCCGGACGACTTACGTAAAAAAAAATAAAAGATGTCGGAAAACGTAGAAATTCGACGCGGGAACGACGGCCATACTTAACATGGGCTGTCTAATATTAGAGCTGCAAAAAGCTGGTATAGTGTTACCCAAAAAAAAGATGACTAAAGGTGCCGTAAGAGATTGCGAATGAAGATCGTAATTTCGGGGATCGCCGGCAAAAGCTCATTTGCATACCCCGACGCGGAAAACGACGGGAAGTCCACCCAGTGGCCGCAATTTTATTGCAGCGTAGATCCGAAGGCGTACGAACACGTAATCCAGTCGAATTGAAGCCCGCAGCCGTCTATTCATGGTTTGAGGTTTTCGACTAGCTAAAAAACGTGCGTAATTTGAAATTACTCCAGTCTAACACCAGTTAGACAGGAGTAAGGGCTCTGTGAATCTGGCCCAATGTTTCTAAAATTTATTTGGAGAGGGAAAAAAACATGTATTAAATTTAGTTTACGGATTAAAGATAAGTTACAAGGGGGCACCAGACATAAGAAAATATCACCAAGCAATTGTAATATCACGAATAATGGACTGGGCTAGAAATAATATAGAAAAAAGGTGGGTAAATTTAAATGAGTAAAATAGCACTGGGGAAATTAATATTAATATGGTATAGAGAAATCCGTTCCGAAACTCACTATATCACGAGGCACGCATTAAAATTTTGGGGATCAACTGCACAAAAAAGAAAAATGGGATCATAATTCACCATTTATACCTTTAACCGACACAAATTCTTTGGCAAATGGATTATTCAAGATAATATGCAACTAAAAGATGTTATGAAGCTAAACAGGCTGCTAACAATTCTGGAACTAAAAAATAAAAAGGAAATGATTTCGATAGATGAATGGCGGTACGCGCAATTAAAACATTTTTTTTAAGAAAACAAATCTTCGACCCCTTGAAAAATTATGTGAGGGGAAGGCCGAAAAGGGGACAATTTCTAAGGTCTATAAGATCTTGAATGAATCAAAATTACAAAACGTCCCGCCATACATCAAGAGGTGGGAGGAGGAGCTGGGCTCAAGTGTAAATGAGTACGAGATCAGTCAGCTAATAACGAGAGTCCATGCCACGTCGGTAAATAATAACACCATGGAACTGAATTATAAATGCCTGGTGCGATGGTATCTTACCCCGGATAAAGTACATAAGTTCTCAGGAACTACCTCATAGTTATGTTGGAGGGGTTGTAATGAGGTGGGATCCATGGCCCACATTTGGTGGACATGTCCCAAAATCAGAAAATATTGGGGGGAGGTTAGACAAAAAAAATTCTGCAGTCCTTTGGAACTCTCTATATATTGATTAGATTTGGCTTTAAATGCTGTGACCACTGGATATTTACAGATGAGGCCCAGTCCACTATAAGACAGTAAGACTTGTTCTTTCTCTTTTTGTTACTTCTTTGAACCTTGACTGGATCCTGAAGAAGTCTAACGGTGAAGCGCGTTTATGCATAAGGCCTCACTGTAAAAAAAAAAAAGATATAATTTTATATATATTATATCAATTTTGAACATTGTTGACTATATTATGTACTTTTTTCAATAAATTGTTATTTTTCTACCTCTCAATTGTTTTCTTTGCCTCTAAAGTCTGGCCCAATGGTGACTGTTTGACCACCATACTTCTTGTTTTTGGAAATTGTTATTCCTGTGTCCTATAGATTAAAACTTCCCCCTTCCACGCGCATTCCAAATGTCTTTCATGTTTCATTCATGAAACCTGTTCATTCCAGCCTCCAAGTAAATGAACCAGAACCAGTGGATGTGATGGGCAGTCAGTAATATGAAGTGGCATTTGTTGATTCCAGACCAGTATTCAATTTCTTACAATATCTCATTCATTAGGTTTTGGCCCAGAGGATCAATCTTGGGTCCCAGCTCCTGATCTTCATGTTGACCAGCTTAAGAAGTTCCATCTTCGTTATCCAAGTAAGCCTGGGGTGCAGAAGCAACCCCTCAAGAAAGGGGGGGGGGGGTACTGTTGGTACTAGGATCCCTTTAGGACCCAGCACAACTCACCTGGGAAAAAACAGTGATTGGCCATTTGAAAAGGAAAAGAATATTCATGGACTTTGTGGGCACAGTGGTGAACAAACAACTTATTACAAAGGGTATAAAATGTATTGGTTATTAATACAATAAAGAGGGGGTAAATTCTGCGCTAATAGTGCTAGTGAATGATATTAATGAATCTAAAGTGAATAAAAGCTGCAACATAAAAACATGTGATAATCATGTGGTAACAGTAAATAAGGTAATTATAGTTGCGTTAAGTAGAACAAATTGTGTAGGTGATAATATTGAAAATAACAGTGAGTAAAAACTTAAAATGTACCATCAATGACAGATCTCTCTGTCAGCATAGGTAAATATCACCTTACATATAAAAAATAATATATAATATACAAAATATAAATATATAATTACAAGGAATTAATTCAAGTGAATAAACAAATTTAATAGATGTCCTTATATGAACAACCAGGAAATGTCCAAAGCAATTTTTTTTATATATATATAATATATAATATATATATATATAATAAATGAGTGTACACAGGTGAGTGGAACCAAAAAGCTTCTGATTCGGGAAAGGAGATGTCCAAATTCCACAAAGATGGCAAATAGAAGTGCAAAGACAGAGAGTGAGACTGCTATACACCACCACCACATTGTATCTTCCTCCGGTGTCACAGTAAAGGGGGGGGACCCTTACCAGATGAGTAGGACCTCGGGTATCAAGGTCATGAGCGCCTTTGCAGATATAAACCTCTGCAATGGTTATATGGTGATCCGGATCATCCAAACGCCAAATTGCCTCAGGAACTCCTCCTCCGGGGTTAGCAATGGGAATGATATCACCTCCTCCAATAGGGACCAGTCCGTAGGTCATGAAAATTGGTGAGAAATAAAGGCAGCAATGTGCGTTACCTCTTTAAAAATTGGGTGGTTTATTTGTAAGTCTCACAAAGCATTACTGATAAAATAATAAAAAAATAATAAAAAATAATAAAAAAATAATAAAAAAAAAAAGTTTAAAAAAGCAGGCATAAGCTTGAAAAGTAATACGAACGCCCGTGCTTCCGGGGTCACATGAGAGCGTGGTGACGTCAATGCGCAGCACCGTCCTGACCAATTTCGTCAGATGTGACATTTTCTTTGAAGGGAGGGTTGCCATGCATATAATTAAATTAACTAAGGTGCTTATCCACTTAAGACCTGGACCAAAATGCTGCTAAAGGACCTTGCCCCTTTTTGCGATTCGGCACTGCATCGTTTTAACTGACAATTGCGCGATCGTGCGACGTAGCTCCCAAACAAAATTGGCGTCCTTTTTTCCCCACAGAGCTTTCTTTTGGTGGTATTTGATCACCTCTGCGGTTTTTATTTTTTGCGCTATAAACAAAAATAGAGCCACAATTTTGAAAAAAATGCAATATTTTTTACTTTTTGCTATAATAATATCCCCAAAAATATATATAAACATTTTTTTTCCTCAGTTTAGGCCGATACGTATTCTTCTACCTATTTTTGGTAAAAAAATCGCAATAAGCGTTTATCGGTTGGTTTTCGAAAAATTTATAGCGTTTACAAAATAAGGGATAGTTTTATTCCATTTTTATTAACTATTATTTTTTTTACTACTAATAGCGGCAATCAGCGATTTTTTTCATGACTGCAACATTATGGCGGACACTTCAGACAATTTTGACAAATTTTTGGGACAATTGTCATTTTCACAGCAAAAAATGCATTTAAATTGCATTGTTTACTGTGAAAATGACAGTTGCAGTTTGGGAGTTAACCGCTGTAGGACTTGAGTGTTCCCTGTGTGTGTTTACAACTGTAGGGGGGTGTGGCTGTAGGTGTGACGCCATCGATCACGTCCCCTTATAACAGGGATGACGCGATCGATGCTGCGGCCACAGTGAAGCATGGGGAAGCCGTGTTTACACACGGCTCTCCCCGTTCTTCAGCTCCGGGGACCGATCGCCACACTCCAGCGGCAATCGGGTCCGCGAGTCCCACGGACCCGGTCTCGGAGCTTCGGACCGGGTCACGGGAGCGTGCCGCGGTCGCCCGCCCCTGACCCATGGCTGGGTACTAGAAACCAACGTATATATACGTTGATGTGCCCAGCCATGCCATTCTGCCGACGTAAATGTGCAGTAGGCGGTCCTTAAGTGGTTGAGATATATGGTTCACCACTAAATATTATAGATTGGCCACAATGTAAATCGTAAACTGATCTTTAAAGGGGAACATACCAATAATTAAAAATATATCGATATATAAAAACCTTAGAAATATTAATCAAAACTATTAAAAAATATATCTATATCTATATACATATAGATATATATATAGTACAGACCAAAAGTTTGGACACACCTTCTCATTCCAAGAGTTTTCTGTTTTGACTATGAAAATTGTAGATTCAGGCATCAAAACTATGAATTAACACATGTGGAATTATATACATAACAAAAAAGTGAGAAACAGCTTAACATATGTCATATTCTAGGTTCTTCAAAGTAGCCACCTTTTGCTTTGATTACTGCTTTGCACACTCTTGGCATTCTCTTGATGAGCTTCAATAGGTAGTCACCTGAAATGGTCTTCCAACAGTCTTGAAGGAGTTCCCAGAGATGCTTAGCACTTGTTGGCCCTTTTGCCTTCACTCTGCGGTCCAGCTCACCCCAAACCATCTTGATTGAGTTCAGGTCCGGTGACTGTGGAGGCCAGGTCATCTGGCGCAGAACCCCATCACTCTCCTTCTGGTCAAATAGCCCTTACACAGCCTGGAGGTGTGTTTGGGGTCATTGTCCTGTTGAAAAAAAAATGATGGTCCAACTAAACGCAAACCGGATGGAATAGCATGCCGCTGGAAGATGCTGTGGTAGCTATGCTGGTTCAGTATGCCTTCAATTTTGAATAAATACCCAACAGTGTCACCAGCAAAGCACCCCCATACCATCACACCTCCTCCTCCATGCTTCACAGTGGGAACCAGGCATGTAGAGTCCATCCGTTCACCTTTTCTGCGTCGCACAAAGACACGGTAGTTGGAACAAAAGATCTCAGATTTGGACTCATCAGAAAAAAGCAAAGATTTCCACTGGTCTAATGTCCATTCCTTGTGTTATTTACCACAAACAAGTCTCTTCTGCTTGTTACCTTTCTTTAGCAGTGGTTTCCTAGCAGATATTCTACCATGAAGGCCTGATTCACACAGTCTCCTCTTAACAGTTGTTCTAGAGATGTGTCTGCTGCAAAAGGTGGCTACTTTGAAGAACCTAGAATATGACATATATTTTCAGTTGTTTCACACTTTTTTGTTATGTGTATAATTGCACATGTGTTAATTCATAGATTTGATGCCTTCAGTGTGACTCTACAATTTTCATAGCCATGAAAATAAAGAAAACTCTTGGAATGAGAAGGTGTGTCCAAACTTTTGGTCTGTACTGTGTGTATATATATATATATATGTGTAAGAATATATAAAAAAGACGTCATCCACGACCACCATAAATAAACAATAAACACCTATGCATTTATAATACAATGAAAATGAAAAATACACAATACAATAAAAAGCAAAAAATAAATAAATGTTATCTGTTAGAAATAAAACAATTTAAATCAAAATCTACAAAGGCACAGGTGCCTTTCCTTCAGAGCGCATGCACCGATGACGTAATCAGATGCATATACAGTAAATATCTCGTAAACAGTGCACATTTAGGAGATATAAAGTGCCTACTATGGTTACAGATGATTATTTTTGGCTGTAAAATTTGTCATATTGCAGCAAATTGTATAATTTATCCTGTATTTTGCACTTTCTGTTTTCAGAGTTGAGGGAAAAAAAAACCTTACACAGTAATCTGGCTGTATTTAAAATGTGATGTTATTTTGGTTTAGTTACAGTTACAGTAAGTGACTCTGGACATGGGATAGTTTTCAGATAACAATGATTGAAAGCTGAGTAATTTTGTAACATAACCAGAATTCACTCAACATCTCAGAAAATCTGGGATGTAACACAATGCACGCATAGAAGGCCTATTAAGTAATTAATTTCAGTAATTGGTCTAAACACTTGATGAGATAGCACTTGCACTTAGTGCTTTTACCACAATGTTTATGTATGTACAGCATATTTGCCTATAATGGCAGACTTACCTGCATAAAGGGACCTCCCCAGCACTGCAACACCCACAATATACCTTGTCATCGTCACTAACATCTTCACCTGGGGTTCTTGTGTTTTCCTCCCTTTAGATTGGCCAGCCCAGCCATACAGTTCACGATTGACTGGATTTTTTAATTGTGGGATTTTCTATAGATAGATCTACTGGAGATTTTTAGGAGAAATTAAAGTGATGAGATTGAAAAGTGATGAAATGGATGAACCTCAGATGTGTTTGGATCATAGTCTGAACCCACCCACGGATCCCCCTAGGAAGCTGTCATTTGTACTGGGCCAATCATAAGCAGCCAAGGCATTTTGCTGCCCTAATAGAAGGGGTGTGTATATGTACGGCTGTGGGGGAATGCCTTAGCTATTTATGAGTGACTGAGTAGAATGACCGCTTCCTGGCACAATTGTTTGTGTGAATCCAGAGCTGCGATGATGTCACTGCCGCACATGCGCGTGGGAGCCCTCGGTTCCAGTATGCTGGACCTTTAGAACGCATGCGCGGGTGATGTCACTGGCTACATCCAGGATGAATATCTGCTAGTTTAGGAGATATTCATTTTACCTACAGGTAAGCCTTATTATAGGCTTACCTGTAGGTAAAAAATCACAAAACCGACTTTTCTACTGCTTAAAGAGGAACACCTTTAGGAATATATTATATGTTACACTTATATTTAGAGTATAATATGTTCCTAAGTACCCACTTTTAACCCTCAAAGCTCCCTCCTTAGGACAGTATGCAGGGGGTTCCTTTCCCTGCAGTCGCTGTTACTTTTGAAATTAGTGCAGCTCTGCAGGGCTCTACCTTCACAGCCGCATCATTGGTTCACAGGGATCCATAAATTAATAAACTACAAGTCTTGTCTTCCAATATAGCAGACAGACTTATAGCTATCTATAGACCATAAGAATAGTAATCAGTGCAGCCTACCATTGCCTGTGTAGGTTGAGTAGCCACAGCTATCTGCATTTTCCTGTGAATCCAGTCTCAAGAATACGCTGGATTATTACCACAGCTGGCACATTTGCAATAAGCCCTAAGCATTGTAAAAAACTGTATTTACAAAGAACATAATCACCAGGACAGGGTGGCTTACACCCAAGAGTCTTTAAGAAACTCAGTCAGGTTATTGCCAGACCTCTATTCCTAATCTTAATGGACAGCATACTGACAGGATTAATACCTTTTGATTGGTGAAAAGCCCACGCGGTTCCAATATTTAAAAAAGGGCAGAGACCTATACCTTGAAACTTTAAGGCTGTCATCCCTATATATGGGGATGATAAGGGACCATATTCAATAATTTTCTGATGTAAACAGTATCATTAGAACAGTAATCAGCACGGGTTTACAAAAGGTCTCTCTTGTGAAACCAACCTAATAACATTCTACGAGGAAGTGAGCTGTCATCTCGACAAAGGTAGGCCGGTAGATGTGGTGTATCTGGATTTTGTAAAAGCATTTGAAACAGTACCCCACAAACGCATAATCTACAAGCTGAGAATAGTGGGTATAGACCATAGGGTTTGTTCTTGGATAGAAAACTAGCTGTGGGGCTGAGTCCAAAGGGTGGTGATAAATAACATGTATTCAAAATGGTTAGTGGGGTATCGCAAAGCTCTGTCCTGGGACCAATTCTGTTTAACTTATTTGTAAGTGATATAGCGGATGGGATAAATAGCTTGATCTCAATGTTTGTCAATGACACGTAGGTAGGGCAATAACATCACAGTAGGATATAGAAACTTTACAAGAGGACTTGAATAAATAAATGGAGTAGGCTACTAGATGGCAAATTAAGTTTAACATTGGTAAATGTAAGGTAATGCACTTGGGGGGTAAAAATATAAACGTAAGTTGCTCATTGGGAGGGGAACCCGTAGGGCAGAGGTCTCCAACCTGTGTTCCGTGGCCCAACACCAGGCCGTAGTGCCTCTGTTTCCAGGGCAGGGGAGACACCAAGTAATGTCAGCGGTGCGTCGACGTGGGAAGAGGGATGACATCATCTCTCATTGGCCGCATCGATGTTCCGCCCTTACTTACAGGGCCACGAAGGCTGCTCTCATCTGGTGGCAGACATAGTGGCAAGTGATATCCTCATCTAGTGGCAGACATAGTGGCAAGTGACATCCTCATCTGATGGCAGGTGACGTGGCAGGTGACATCCTCATCTGGTGGCAGGTGACGTGGCAAGTGACATCCTCATCTGGTGGCAGGTGACGTGGCAAGTGACAAGTGATGGTTGCAAGTGACACTCTCAAGGCTCCCACTGATTCTGCATTATGGTGAGTTGAACCATTTCATTTTATATTAAAATGTAATGATAGAAATAATGTGTTTCAATCATCCTGACACCATAATAACCATGGTGCCAGGATGGTTGAAGCACTAACACCAGCCATTGCCCTGACAAACCCCCCGCACCAACCCCAACCCGAGCCTTCGCACAATCTACTTGCGCACAGCCGATCCCCGGTGCCAAAAAGTTTAGGGACCACTGTCGTAGGGGATTCAAGAATGGAGAAGGATCTAGGGGTCAGAGTAGAAGACAGACTGAGCAATAGCATGCATAGTCAAGCTGCAGCTACCAAAGTCGGCAGAAAATTAGCATTCATTAAAAAGGGAATTTACTCCAGAGATAAAATGATAATACTGCCAATTTATAAAACTCTGGTTCAACCGCATCTTGAGTACTCTGTCCAGTTCTGGTCACCAATCCTCATAAAGGATGTGTTGTAGCTGGAGAGAGTATAGAGAAGCACAACTAAATTAATATGGGGACTGGAGGACCTCAATTATGAGTAACAAGCGCTAAATAGAAGAGACGCTTGAGAGGAGATATGATAGAAATATACAAATATCTTAACAATGATCCCAGCGTAAGTATGAAACTTTTCATTCCCAGGGAGTGCAAAAGGACACAGGGCCTCACGATAAGACTGGAAGAGAAGCAGTTTAACCTTAAACTGCATGGGAGGTTTTTCACTGTCAGGGTGGTAAGGATGTGGAACTTTCTTCCACAATTGGTGGTGTCAGCAGAAAGTATGGATAGTTTTAAATGACTCTTGGACATGCATCTTAGCAAAAACAATATATGGGGATATACGCAATGATTTTCTACACGTACACACACACACCAACACAGGTTGAACTGGATGGACTGTTGTCTTTATTCAACCTAGCCAACTATGTGACTATGTAATCTTGGAAACTTAGCAGCCCTCTAATGTAAACACACAGCAGGTGTTGTTAAACTGTTAGGGCTCATTCACAAAGTCGCTAAGACCTGTAGTCCATGAATAGGCTGTGCATGCAGGCAGTCCATTCAAGTCTCTGGGGACACAACGGATGTATGGACAAACCTTCTTGTCCTAGTTTGAGTGGTGAGCGAAACTGAATGCAGAAAATTTGTATTCAAGATCACTCAATCTCAACTAGACATTGCGGCCTGTCAAACTAGCCCATTAAGGTCAACTGGATCATAGCATAGTATCTATATCTGCATTTGCTGCAGGGTAGTATGCTTCTCCAGGCTCTCCAGTGCCTTCGGGGGCCCGGAGAACGAATCGTCGGCGTCGGCAGGAAGCATAGAGATGACTGGTGAACAGATGGTCACCAGTCATCTCTATGACCATCGGAGGACTCGGGCGCGATGTGATGACGTCACGCCCGGGTCCCTGTAAGTAAACAAAGCCGCGATTGCGGCTGTAAGCAACCATTCATGAGATCGGTGAATTTTTTTTCACCGATCTCATGGTTTCCAGCCTGGAGGAGAGATGTGAGGTCTTATTGACCCCGCATCTCTCCTTAAAGAGGACCTGTCACACACATTTCCTATTACAAGGGATGTTTACATTCCTTGTAATAGGAATAAAAGTGGAAAAAAATTGAAAAAAAGTGGAAAAATAAATAAAAAATAAGTCAAAAATAAAAATAAAAGATTAAAAAAAAAATTAAAACGCCCCTGTCCCCAATAGCTTGCGTGCAGAAGCGAACGCACACGTAAGTCCCGCCGACATATGTAAATGCCGTTTAAACCACATAAGTGAGGTATCACCACGTGCGTTAGAGTGCCAGCAACGAATCTAGCACTAGATCTTCTCTGTAAATCTAAACTGGTAACCTGTAAAAAAATAAATAAAGCGTTGCCTATGGAGATTTTTAAGTACTGAAGTTTGGCGCCATTCCATGAGTGTGCGCATAATTAAAGCGTGACATGTTGGGTATCTATTTACTCGGTGTAACATAATCTTTCACATAATACAAAAAAATTGGGCTAACTTTACTGTTTTGTTATTTTTTTAATTCATGAAACTATTTTTTTTACAAAAAAAAGACGTTTAAAAAATGATTGCGTAAATGCCGTGCGAGATAAAACGTTGCAATGACCGCCATTTTATTCCCCAGGGTGTCTGCTAAAAAAACATATAATGTTTGGGGGTACTGTGTAATTTTCTAGCAAAAGAATGATGATTATTACATGTAGGAGAGAAGTGTCAGAATAGGCCCGGTATGGAGGTGGTATAAAAGCCCGGTATTGAAGTGGTTAACAGTGTGAAGATACAATACACAAATATGTACAATGAAATACCACCTGAAGCATGTATGACAATAAAGGGTTAAGTATGTAATGCAGGTAATTACACTTTAAAGGGGAACCCCAGGTAGGCCTATTCAACCTTTAAATCCAAATGAGACATCAGACAGTATAAGGATAGTGTAGGGCCCTTTAAATAGTAACAACAGCAATGTCCGAGGTGCAGGCCTGATAGTCTTTACTGGCAGTTGGGGGTCTTTCGATTATATTCAATAAGACACAGTGATGCATTAACAGACTGAGCTGCTGAGTTGGTGCCGTCTAGATGTTTGACGAACAGCGAGCAGAGTTAGGCCCTCCAAAGCCAGGCTGGATTCACTTGAACACTGCGTGGTAGGCCGCAACCTCTTTCTCTCCCCACCACATAGAAGTGTGCATCACACAAGGCCCAGGAGAGAGCGTGGAGTGGATCTCCTGTCTCCTTTATAGTCTCTCCCAGAAGTCTCCTCGGTTCGTAGCATGATCCCTGGGATGTGTAGTCGCGGAGTAAGGTTATGCCATGGAATCGCTGGTCAGAAAGACTACATGTCCCACAATCCATTGGGTTGGGCTCAACAATATGATGACAGTCACTGGTGCCCAGCATTTAAGGGACATAACTATAGGTGAAGAATGACGGGGAAAGCAATTATAGCCCACCATCGCTACATTTAAAATATATAAACATTCCACTCACATGTGCATAGTGTCTACCATAAATAGGAAAAAACACTCTCAGTTGTGTTGGATGTTCACATCTGGTCATTCCACTGACTGAGAGCGCGAACCACCACACACGTGACATCAGCGTCCTTGCCCCTCTGATAGTATGCCGGTTTGCGCTCGCGGTCAGTGGAATGACTGGAGGCGAATATTCAACCTGCTGGACCCTCCCACAGGTCTGCTCTCTGCACAGGCACAGCGATGAATAATACTTTTAGGCTCAATTCACGTCTATGCATGTTGTTTTTGAGCGTTTCTGCAGTTTTTGGACACACGTTTTTACAGTGATTTTACTGCGACTTGCGCTTTTTTTCACCCTGTATATAGCTGGTTGCTAAGGAGGGGGCCGTCCACCACATCCTTGAGAACTGATAAATCATCAGCTGTCAGCAGGCTTCCCACTGAATGTAAAAAAAAAATATTGTCATTCCTTGGGTCTAGTATGGATTCAGAGGGGACCCCCATGCCAATTTTTTTTTAAATGGCGTGGGTGTGAGCGAGCGCCCCCCTCCTGAACCATACCAGGCCGCATGCCCTCAACATGGGGGGATGGGTGCTTTGGGGCAGGGGGGCTCTGTGCCCCCACCCTAAATCACCTTGCCCCCATGTTGATGGGGACAATGGCTTCTTCCCAACAACCCTTGCCTAGTGGTTGTTGGGGTCTGCAAGTGGGGGGCTTATTGGAATCTGGCAGCCCCTTTTAACAAGGGGGCCCCCAGATCCCACCCCCCCTATGTGAATGACCCATCATGCCCCAAGCGGTGACATCACAAGGAGGCATGGCCTATGGCCAGATTCCGATAAGCCCCCTGCCCACAGACCCAGACAACCACCGGGCAAGGTGCTTTGGGGCGCAGAGTGGTATGGTTCAGGAGGGGGGGGCGCTTGCCCGTCCCCTCCATTTCCTGATCTGCCGGGCCGCATGCTTGTATAAGGGTCTGGTATGGATCTTGGGGGGACCCCACGCCATTTTTTTTATTTTGGCACGGGGGGTCCCCTCCATAATCCATACTAGACCCAAGGGCCCCACGCTGTTTTTTTTTTCTGTTTTTTTGTTAGCCACCAATTATTATTTTTTACATTCAGCGAGAAGTCTGTTGACAGCTAATGACTCATCGGTTGTTAAGGATGAGGCGGTCGGCTTCCTAGGCCCCTCCTTAGCAACCAGCTATATACAGTATATAAAAAAAATGCAAATCGCAGCAAGATCATGGTTAAAAAGGCAGTACTTACATTTTGGATGCGGGTCCATTGAAGTCTATTACATGCAAAACGCTGCATTTTGCGTGAAAAAAGTCCCTGACCCTTTTTAAAAATGCAGAGGCACAAAAATGCATTGATATGAATATGTTCCATAGGAATCCATGTTAAAAAATGTCCCTGCATTTCTGCAAAATGTACCAAAGTATGCTTTAGTGCAAACAGAGAATTACAGGGAATAGTTGGTTTTACAAAGGCATTTGGTGTACAAAGTGGATTTACATCCTTGTGGCTATTGAGGAATATATTTAAATGACAATTTTTGTGCCCGGGTTCTTTCTAAATAGGCAGGAAAAGCTATTCATAAACTGGTTGCCTAGTTGGTTAGACTGATCTGTGGTGTCGCTGTGTACTCTTGACTGAATGTCACAAGTCATTGCTGACTAAGATTTCTTAAGTTTCACATGGGAACTTTTTGCTCTAGACACAGACACCTGAAAAAGCTTTTCAACACATCAACATTACACTTCATTTCAGAGCAAGTAGCTGAAGCCTATACATCTCAGATGTGAACTTTCTGCACTTTGTCCGGGATGTGGTGAATAAACCAAATGCTCTGTACACAACGCAGCATGTCCAACACCTTCTTTCCAACTTTGGTGCAATTTGTCCATGTTATGTGCATATTTCACCTCTGGTAATGGGCAGCTGTGTTTCACATTGATAAAAGGGGAAGAAGGAGAAAGCTATAGCAGCACATTTGATAACTAGTTAAAAGAAACCTGTCGTTACAGAAATATGGGGAATTATTTCAAAATTTTACGCTGTACTTCCTTAAGGGGTTGTAAAGGTAAAAAAAAATTCCCTAAATAGCTTCCTTTACCTTAGTGCAGTCCTCCTTCACTTACCTCATCCTTCCATTTTGCTTTTAAATGTCCTTATTTCTTTTGAGAAATCCTCACTTCCTGTTCTTCTGTCTGTAACTCCACACAGTAATGCAAGGCTTTCTCCCTGGTGTGAAGAAAGCCTGTTGAGGGGGAAGGGGGCGAGCAGAAGGCTGACCCTTCTTTGCAGATAGAGAAAGGAGCTGTGTGTTAGTGGGCGTCCTGACACTCCTGCTCGCCCCCTCCCCCCTCAAGAGGCTTTATCCACACGCATTACTGTGTGGAGTTACAGACAGAAGAAAAGGAAGTGAGGATTTCTCAGAAGAAATAGGGACATTTAAAAGCAAAATCGAAGGATGAGGTAAGTGAAGGAGGACTGGAAGCTATAAGGTAAAGGAAGCTATTTAGGAAAACATTTTTTTTTATGTTTACAACCCCTTTAAGTTGGATACACACTACTATACACTTTTCTGAATATGTTTTTCCTTTAGATTTAACAAAACCATATAATAGGAAGTCGAACCGTATGAAATCAGGCAGGCCCTAGCTACTACATGGTTGAAGGTAAATCTAAAGTAAATCTAACAATAAAAATTGTATTGTGTGTATCTAGATTTAAATCGGTTGTAAACTGCTGGAAAAGAAAAAGAAAAAAAACCCTGCAAGACAACAGCATAATGTGCTAGTATGCATTGCATACTAGCACATTATGGAATACATACCTTAGAACGAAGCCCTTTCAGCGGCACCCACTCACCAATGAGACGGCTGACATCTTCCCCAGGTGTTGCTTATGGGTTTGCAAGAGACGTCTTTTTTTACGGCACAGGCTCTAAAGGTCCTGCACTGTAAGCGGTGCAAGTTTAGGAGATATTCACAGTACCTACAGGTAAGACTTATTATATGATTACCTGTAGGGTCAAGTGATGTAACAGAGTTTACAATCACTTTCTGAATAACTGGCCAAAAACAATCCCACAACAACTAAATCAGAGTAAAATCAGAACAAAAATATAAGAAATAAATTAAAATAAAATAGCATATACAATTGCTACACAAGCCATGTTGTTTTTAAAGTGGAACTGCAATGTCTGTTCTGCAATAGTATGCATCTAGCAGGATCTCCAGTATGTAAACTCAGCTGTGTATGTGCACCTCAGCTTACAGCGCCGGGCTGATCCCTGTGTGTCAGGATGACTGGCTGCTGCACGTGTTCAGGAGTGAGGTCATCCCATGCCAGCCAATGAAGACTGGCACACACAAAAAGAGTGTGAGGGATGGGACCATTGCAAAAAACGGCAAGTAAGGATCCCTTTAGTTCGGCATTAATTTCATAAAAAATTACCTTTCTTTATCAATCTGCAGTCACTGTAATTTTCTGTAAAATGTAATGCAATATGGCAACCTGGAGGTGTTCTGTACAAAGTTGTGTACAGGACGCCTCCAAAAATGTGATTTCCTGCTTGTGTGATTGCTTCAGTGATTTACCCGAACATTTACATTAAGATAAAACTCAGATTTTAGGCATCCTCTGTAATAGAAACGTAAGTGTGATACTCTCCAAGGGTTAATCAATTTCAGAGGGATATAGACACTGTAGTTTTTCTTATTAGAACACAGAAAATGCATCAACTAATTAATAATGAACCAGACCCCCCATTCAGAATGAGTATGCAATCAGCCTGATGAAACAAAGTGCTATTTCTTCATAGCAACAAAAGGTAGGAATCTGCTACACAGTTTGTTAAAATACCTGCAATGTACATTACTCACTCAGAGGGATTTGTTATTTTCTCAATGTAGTGCTACCCCCGAATTAGCCACTTGATAATTTGTGTTCTCTGTGCAGCAACTGTAAAGGGGACAGTCTTTAGTCCTGAGGCCGTGTACACACAACCGAGGTTCTCGCTGGAAACCAGCGAGAACCTCGCTGGAAGCTGCATTCCAGCGAGGACCTCGGCCGTGTGTACGCTCTCGGCGAGCTTCCCATCGGGAAGCCCGTCGAGCAGAAATAGAGAGCACGCTCTCTATTTGCTCGACGGCCCGCCTGGAAGAATGGCTGGTTGCCATTCCCGACGGGCGGGTCGCCGATTTCGATTTCGATGTGTTCTGCCCGTCGAGGTTCTCTGCCGTGTGTACGCGGCCTGACACTTCAGCCAGCTAACATTGGGGCCAATGATACCATTGGCACACATGAGGACAGTCAATAAGGCCAGCAGGCAGTAATAGAGCTATAAAACTGCTGTGTAGTCGGTTCCTTAGGGCTCAGCCTCTAGCAGTAGCAACAAGTAGTGTCTGCAATGCTCTCTCATCAGACCCAGCGACACATCAGCAGTGGTCCCTCTGATTAGGTGTCTGCTCACTCTGGATTGCCTGGGGTGACTCCAGTTCTTAGCACAGAGTGACTGTATTCTAGTGGTCTTTCCAGTGGCTCAGTCTCTCTGTCTTCCCTCTGGAATGGTCTCACAGCGTTGTTTTCCCACTCTCTCACCCTGCCCTGAAATACGCTCTCCTCTCACTTGTAAATTTGCCTAGGAAAGTCCAGACATCACCTCCTTTCTTAAACAGGGCTAGGAAAGGGCTGTAATCGTCATGCCATGCCATGCATTGTGATGCACTGTGGGGGAAAAATGTATTCTATCTGTTTTTATGCATTTCTGTACACTGGCAGCCCATGGAGGAATACAATTATTACGCACAAGTGCAATAGCTGCTCTTCACAGCCTCTTCTAAACACTATTCATATATCTTGGCAAACAGACCAGGAGAAACCCTATGAGCAGTGTTGGGATGAGGTCTTCAGGCACCCAAGGTAAGGATGCCAAAGTGCAACCCCCACACTCTGTAATGCAGCTTTACAAAAAAATATGTATTGAAAATGAAAGAGAGAAAAAAGAGAATCAAGGAATTAATAAGATTATTAAAGGGGTTGTAAAGGTTCATGTTTTTTCACCTTAATGCATTCTATGCATTAAGGTGAAAAAACAACTGATGTTTGCCGCCCCCCCCCCCCTCCCCCCAGTTTACTTACCTGAGCCCTCAAAAGTCCTGCGTCATGAACGAGCAGGCTTCTCGAACGGCTTTTCGGCTCATTCATTAACTGATTAATAGCAGTGCAGTCATTGGCTCCCGCTGCTGTCAATCAAATGATGCAGCGCACCAGGGGGCGGGGCCGAGTGATACAGTCAGCGGCTATAGCCCGCCCACAAGCTAACCCCCTTGGGAGAGAGCTTTCCATGAAGGGGGTTAGCTGATGTGGGGAGGAGCCGAGACAGGCACCAAAGGGCCCGAGAAGGCCAGGATCGGGGGCCACGCTGTGCAAAACGAGCTGCACAGTGGAGGTAAGTATAACATGTTGTTATTTAAAAAAAAATATATCCTTTACAACCCCTTTAAGGATTAACCAAAATTGTAATTGCAAATTTTAGCGTTAAAAAACTAATTAGGGCTAACTACAAATTATTTTATTTGTGATTTTTCCCTTTTATAAAAAATCATGTTTCTGGTGCATAGCAACATTTTTTTTTATTATTTAGTATTACAGGCAGGAATTAATGCAAATTTAAAAAAGCTTACATAAAACATTTACAAAAAAAATAAAAACATTTACAAAAAAAAAAAAAAAAATGCTGATCCTAAAACAGTTTAGGGTCCAATAAAGACCTAAACTGTTAAAAAAAAGTTGTATTTTTATTCACACACAATAGTAATTTATGGAGAAATTCTACAATAGTAGATTGTGACTCATAAATAAATGCAGTGCATGACTAGTGTAGTTCTAATAGGCCAACCCTCCCTTGACCCTTTTAGCTTAACCTCCCACCCCCTTTAGCTTAACCTCCCAACCTTTATTCCCATTAACGAGAGCGACACAGATATTGGAGTAAAATTGGCCACAACAGCCATTTTATTTTATATAACCAAATTAAATATATTAACCAAATTTAAATAATTTCAAATAAAATTCCAACTTTTGCTTCATTAACAATACTTACAAAACTTTTATTATTAACATTAGTCTCTTGGTCTTTTGACAGTACCCCATTAACCATTCTCACCCCCACACTGCTATACCTTTACCATCCACGGCCTCCAGCCGACTCCAGCTTGGAGACACCCACTTTTTAACCCGCAGTGTACCACAACCGTATTACAGTGGGCACCACTCCACTTCAAATAACCCCATAATGGGCCCATCCCAAGATGAGCCCCCAACCATTTTCCATTCTATCTGTAAACTGTCACCATCCAAAGACCAAGGACACCGCCACAGCTGTCATGACAACCCGTACACCGACCTGAAAGAAAAGAAAACAAACACACAACACGAAACACAAAACCTGCCTCCCTGTGTGATTTCCTCCCGACTTGTGCCACGTTGGATGCCCCGCCCCTGTATATATAGGGCTCCTCCCCCCACTTTCCACAGCCTCACAGCCACTCCTCTGGAGCACCTCCTTCAAAAATTAACCCTTCTGTTGGCCATCCTCCACCCCAGTCATGCCCGGCCCTCCGTTATACTTTTGTCCTGTCACTCTGGGCCTCCCTGGATCTGAGCTGTCAAACTGATAATAGTCCTGCAGATTACACTTTTTTTTTTTTGTTTAAAGCTAAACTCAGAGAAAAGCAAACACTGTCTAAAAACAAGAATAATGAGTATTCTTAATGGGATTTCAGACTGCTTTGTATATTTTTTGTGCAGTAATCCGGTGTGAAACCTTTTCCTCATTGCAGAATTTCATACATGCAGCAGTTTGCCTCCTTCCCCCCAGTGAAAGTAAATATATTGGCCCAGATTCACAGAGCGATTATGCCTGCGTAACAGGAGATGCGTGGCCTAAGTCTAAATGTGCGCGTGCGTTTCGATGCACGGCATCCCCAAAACGAGATACGCAAGAAATCTACTTTTTTTTGTCCAGCGTAATTTCGTTAGACAGGCGCATCCGTCCGCGCAAAACTGCGCTAGACAGACCATTGATTTGCTAGTCAAATATGCTAATGTGGGACTTACGGGGATCCACAAAAGAACGTTGGGGCAGCGCAGGCTACGCGGTGTGCGCAACAGCAAAATGTCCTGTCTAAAATTAGACCATATAAAAGCTGGTCTAAAACGATAAAAATCGTCTACATGTCAGATAAAGCAACACCGTTAGTGAGGAGCTCAGCAGTCACACATGTTGCCCAACAAACTGTATGCCAACATGCCAGGGGCATCGTCGCGCATAGCTATACTAATGACTTTAGATGAGCAAAGAAGGAGGAGGGCACGGAGGATGGCACGGGAGAGGATATACCGCACACGCATAGACCTCTTTGGCATGAGTGATTCTGAGGTGTATCGCATCTTCAGATTCACCCCTCATGCCTTCCTGGAATTAACCACAACCTTGCAGGAGGACATCACCAGCCCAACACACCGCTCACATGCAGTGCAGCCACTGGTCAAGGTCATGGCAACACTCCATTTCCTTGCCAGTGGCTCTTTTCAAAGAACAAGTGGAGTGGTGGCTGGGATGTCACAATCCTCCGTGAGCAGATGTGTGCACCAGGTTGTCCCTGCAATCCTCAGACGCATGGCCAACCAAATCATCAAACCAACCACTGAGGACCTGCGGCTGAAGGCAATGACAGATTTCCACAGAATTGACAGATTCTCATGCACCGTGGGGGCCATTGATTGCACACATGTGGCACTCCAGCCCCCCCAGGAGACAGAGCACATGTACCGCAATCGGAAGCATTGGCATTCCATCAACGTTCAGGTGATAGTCGATGCCCAAGGCCTCATATGGCACGTCCGTGCCAAACACCCAGGGTCCAGCCATGACAGCTACATATACAATCAGAGCCCCATCCAAATGGAATTCGATCAGAACATGTATGGGGACAGCTGGCTGGTTGGTGAGTGACATGGGTGGCAGGCATGACTGTACCCCCCCATGATGCACACATCACAAGGGGCACATGCATGACTAACATCCTCCTGTCTTTTCCCTTACAGGTGACTCTGCATATCCACTGGGACCCCATCTCATGACTCCTATCCGGAACCCCCAAACCCCAGGAGAGGAAAGATACAATCCTACTCATGGAATATTGGGTGATTTCTTTTATGGGAGAAGAAGGGAATGCTTGACGGGGATATGTTCTACTACCGTCACAGCGCCGTTCTCGAGTTGTGAGCATGCGCATTTGTGGTGTCCCAGTACAGGTATTTGCTGTAGGCCCTGTCAGATTGAGACCCTCGGCTTGTGGGGCCTCCCCTGCAGGGACTCAGCTAGTCATGATGTGATTTATACTGTTATGGTTGATAATACATTGATTAGGTGCGTATATCTTTAAGAGGTTTAGTCCGCCATTTTATGTTTAGTCAGAGTGTATGAGAGTCAGGAGGACTAAGTGCTAGACAAGACCTTATTGTGTTGTATTATACTTTAACTTGTAACAAACTTTAAATGTAAGTTCCAAGGGGAATACAGATAAGTCTCTATGACCCTCAGCTCTCAGCCAATGGGCTTCAGTCTCCCTCAGCTCTCAACCAATGGGCTTCAGTCTCCTCACGCCCATATAAGGTGTGGTAGTTCCTGTTTAAGGCAGTCTAGTGCTACACACAAGTTTCTGGCAGATCAGAGCAGAGTTCAGTCAGAGGAGACGCAGTGCAGGCCAGAGACCTCCCATTCAGGAGAAAGTACAGCAAATCGCGGAGTACCTCTAAAAACTATAGAATCAGTACTTCAGCGCAATTATCGAATCAATCCGTCATTCCGACGAAAAGCCTCAAGTCTACTGACACTTCAGTAAGTGTATCTATTCTTCAGCCTAGTCAAGCATAGGCCCAGTATTACTAATCCGGCCGCAAAAGCCAAGGATATATGATAAGCAAAGCCCAGGCATTGCCAGCTGTTTGGTCCTGTAGAGACTGTTTGTGGAACCTTTGCGACACTCTGTGTGAACGCTGTGAAGATTTTGACACCTGTCTTCATGCCAGTAAAGCCTTTGTTATATTGACCCCTGTTGTGGACTGTGTTATTACCAACCTAGCTAGCGGGGATACGGAGGCCCCCCCGGAGCTGTAGTTTCCTGGGGTATATCAAGACTACAGTGGCGTCACGTGACAGAGAGGGTTAATACCATCCGACCCTCACTAAGGGTTAATACCACCAGACCCTGGGCTCCTAGCCCAAGAACCAAGTAGCTAACCATCACGCGCATTTGTGTGGCCGTGGGGTTCACCCTCCCCGGTCATCACACATAGAGGTGCTGACATGGTCTGCTTCAAGCGCGCATGCGCGAGCCGGACGGCCCTTCATTTGCATGGGGTCACGGCTCATTTCAATGTAACACGCCCACGTCCTTCCCAATTTGTATTACTCCGCCTTACGCCTCTGAAATAACGTTACGCAGGCGCTATTTTCTGCGTAAAAGCGACGAGAATAGGGTGATTGCGCGGCTACATTGCGCAAGTCTAACGTAAAGGCGATGCGCTACGCCGGTCCAATAATGTACAGATGTACCTGAATCTGGCCCATTGTTTGTATCTGATAGGATACAGTCACTGTTCGACCTATAATTATCCACTTTTAACATTGAAACAGGCAAACAAAAAGGGGGGGGGGACAGATGAATGTGATTATGGCTGCTTCAGTCTTCAAAATATGTCTAATCCTATAAATGTGTATATATGTGGCGCTGCCAAAAATGTGAATCAATATTACTAAACAGTTTGCCACTCAAAAAGCGGTATCAGGGAAAAGGTTAGTTGTGCAAAGCAGCCAAATTTATTAAACTATATAAAACCTTACAATTACAATCACTTACATGTATATGTGCCTATAAACTGGCACCAGGTACATACAGTGCTTATGGTTAAGATCGCCGCCACCCTGAGACCAGAAGTTGGCTTGTGCTCCAGGGATGGAATATAATGTATTGGCTGAGGAACACTGCTTCAACTAGTTTAGTCTGTGATTGGACATCTTCAGGAGACTGGATGTTCACCATTTTGGAATCATTATTTATATCCTGCTTAACCACTTAAGGACCACCTACTGCACATTTACGTTGGCAGAATGGCACGGCTGGGCACATCAACGTAAATATACGTTGGTTTCTAGTACCAAGCCGTGGGTCACGGGCGCGCCCGCGGCACGCTCCCGTGACCCGGTCCGAAGCTCCGGGACCGGGTCCGCGGGACTTGCCGACCCGATCGCCGCTGGAGTGCGGCGAACGGTCCCCGGAGCTGAAGAACAGGGAGAGCCGTGTGTAAACACGACTTCCCCGTGCTTCACTGTGGCCGCAGCATCGATCGCGTCATCCCTGTTATAGGGGGACGTGATCGATGACGTCACACCTACAGCCACACCCCCCTACAGTTGTAAACACACACAGGGAACACTCAAATCCTACAGCGCCCCCTTGTGGTTAACTCCCAAACTGCACCTGTCATTTTCACAGTAAACAATGCAATTTAAATGCATGTTTTGCTGTGAAAATGACAATTGTCCCAAAAATGTGTCAAAATTGTCCGAAGTGTCCGCCATAATGTCGCAGTCACGAAAAAAATCGCTGATAGTAGTAAAAAAAAAAAAATTAATTAAAATGGAATAAAACTATCCCTTATTTTGTAAACGCTATAAAGTTTGCAAAAACCAACCGATAAACGCTTATTGCGATTTTTTTTACCAAAAATAGGTAGAATAATACGTATCGGCCTAAACTGAGGAAACAAAAAATGTTATGTATATTTTTGGGGATATTTATTATAGCAAAAAGTAAAAAATATTGCATTTTTTTTTAAATTGTGGCTCTATTTTTGTTTATAGCGCAAAAAATATAAACCGCAGAGGTGATCAAATACCACCAAAAGAAAGCTCTATTTGTGGGGAAAAAAGGACGCCAATTTTGTTTGGGAGCCACGTCGCACGACCGCGCAATTGCCAGTTAAAACGACGCAGTGCCAAATCGCAAAAAGGGGCAAGGTCCTTTAGCAGCATTTTGGTCTGGGTCTTAAGTGGTTAATTAACCCTTTAGGCATGCTCCCCATGTTAAGGGAATGTGGTCTAGTATATTTCAGGAGGGGGGGCATGCATAGAATAAGGGTCTGGTATGGTATTTTTTAATGAAGTCCCCCTTAAAATCCATATGGTCAGTTGTGGATTTCCTGGGGAAAAAAAAACATTTTTTTTTGCTTGAGGTACTCCCTTAAATACTTGTCGACCTCGCTATAGCGGAATGATGGCTACAGCGCAGTCATCCAGTTCTGGGAGGGACAGCTGTCAAATACAATTTCTGCCAACTTTAAAACCTTTTAACTTTGTAAATGTCAGTGTTGGTGCAGCACTTTCTCTTCATCACAGAGGTGCATCCCTTCAGAGACAGGATTAGGACACCCTCCAGGCATGTTATTTTAAATAATTGGACATTTTAAATGTTTCACTTCAAGCACATAACGAATCACTGCACCTGACCAAATGGATTAAAAACAAAAAAAATTTTTCACCTTGCTACATGTTCCTCACGGTGGTGAATACTTCCCCCATGCTATTTTTTATACCCTCTTGTCTATTAACCCAGAAAATGGGCGTTTTTAATTTGGCAGATTCAACTTTGCTCAGGTTCGGCATTCAAACATCTTCAATTCAAACCCCAGGTCAGTTCGGCAGTTCAGAGCTATAACTCACATTGCAATGTTGGTCAAAATATTTCAAATCCCCGACTGCTTCATGAACTGCATGGGCACTGACAGCACCTACAGAGGTAAGTACAGCAGGGACCAGGGGGTGGAGAGGGTGTACAGCAGGGATATGCAACTAGCGGACTTCCAGCTATTGCAAAACTACAAGTCCCATCATGCCTCTGCCTCTGGGTGTCATGCTTGTGGCTGTCAGAGTCTTGCTGTGCCTCATGGGACTGGGCTAATTGCATATCCCTGGTGTACAGTGTTAATTCACCTTTTATTTAGATTTTTTTTGAAAAGGTGAGCTAACACTTTTAGGGCCAGATTCAGGTAGTCCAGAGCATCTTTGCTCTGGAGTAACGCTTCTCATTTGCGTTGCGCTGCAGAAATTTTAGGAGCAAGTGCTGTCATTCACGAAGCACTTGCTCCTAAAGTTGCGGCAGCGCATCGCAAATGAGCCGGCGGAATTCAAATTGGGCGGGTACGGGGCGTGTAGTATGCTAACTAAGCGCGATCCCGCCGCCAACGTACTGCGCATGCGTCGAGTGTCAAAACATCCCCGTGCGCATGCTCCAAAATCTGTGAATGAACGTCAATGACGTCACATTCCCATTCATGACCATTTTACGCAAGCGACTTTTTTTTTTTTTTTTTCGACGCGATGACGACGCCTATACCTAACATAGGATACTCCAACCCCATGTAGGTATATCTATGCGCCGCGTATCCCGTCCGGAAACGTCGTATCGTCATTGCGTCGCGCCGGAATTCGATCGTGAATTGCCGATTTCCGCTCATTAACATATTTTTTGAGCGTAAATCGGCGGGAACGCCCCCGGCGCCATTTTTAAGTTGAAGTAACGATGCGATGGCGAAACTCAGTTACGCTGCTCGCATCGGAACTTCAACCCGGCGTTTCTTGTTTTCTGGTTACAGAAAACAGAAACGCCGGCTCAAAGTCACAGTTAGGCTGGCGGATCACTCGATCCGCCAGCCTAACTGTTCGTGAATCTGGCCCTTAGTCTTCAGCAGTATAAAGCTGATTTTATTTTAACGTA
The DNA here is from genome assembly GCA_029574335.1 of Rana kukunoris. Taxonomy (NCBI): domain Eukaryota; kingdom Metazoa; phylum Chordata; class Amphibia; order Anura; family Ranidae; genus Rana; species Rana kukunoris. The sequence continues at coordinate 109,068,470 of CM056052.1, forward strand.
AAGGTCTATAAACACTTCTAGTATTTACATATGTTTCATTCGCCTTTATCAACCTTTTTTAAGGAGACCTTGAAATAATTTTCCAAGCTAAGGAAACCCCTGCATAATATCACAATAATATCATGTGGTCAGTGGTTTCTAATCTGAGAGGCAGAAGTTGCTCATTGCAAGAAACCCCTTGAAACCTCCGGAGGAACCCTTTGTTGAGAAGGCCAAGTTATATAAATGAAAAATCAAATAGCAATGGGTAAGAGAGGGAAGTACATTCAAATAAGGGACTGTCACTCAAGACTAGCCACTTCGGGTCCGCGCCATTGACAGAACACGTCAACAGCGCGTACCTGAGGCGCCGGGGTCACGTCTTTGGACGTGATTTACTTGTAATTCCCTGTGGCTCGCGGCGGGGAAAAACAGTCCTGACGCATCACCGAGGATTCGATGCGTGTACCCGGTGGCCGCGATGTCCGTCAGGTACACACGATCGGCGGTGACAGAGCAGGGACGTGGAGCTCTGTGTGTAAACACAGAGCTCCACGTCCTGTCAGTGAGAGGCGACTGATGCTGTTTCCCTTGTACATAGGGAGACAGCATCGATCACCTCCCCCAGTCACCCCCCTCCCCCCCACACAGTTAGAACACACCCAGGCAATACATTTAACCCCTTCCTCACCCCCTATTGTTAACCCCTTCAATGCCAGTCACATTTATACAGTAATTAGTGCATATTTATAGCACTGGTCGCTGTATAAATGTGAATGGCGCCAAAAATGTGTCAAAAGTGTCCGATGTGTCCGCCGCAATATCGCAGTCCCAATAAAAATCGCAGATCGCCGCCATTACTAGTAAAAAAAAAATATAAAAAAAAAAATCATAATTCTGTCCCCTATTTTGTAGGTGCTATAACTTTTGTGCAAAGCAGTCACTTATTGTGATTTTTTTTTTATCATTTTTTTACAAAAATACGTAGAAGAATACGTATCGGCCTTAACTGAGAAAAAAATATATATTTTTTTTTTTTAAATTGGGATATTTATTATAGCAACAAGTAAAAAATATATATATATTTTTAAATTGTCGCTCTTTTTTTGTTTATAACGCAAAAAATAAAAACCGCACGGGCGATCAAATACCACCAAAAGAAAGCTCTATTTGTGGGGGAAAAAAGGACGCCAATTTTGTTTGGGTGCCACGTCGCACGACCGCGCAATTGTCAGTTAAAACGACGCAGTGCCGGAAGCTGAAATTTCACCTGGGCACGAAGGGGGTTTATGTGCCCAGTAAGCAAGTGGCTAGAAACATCTGGGGGCTATGATGTATAATATAAAATGATGTTTGCTCAGCATGATGGGAGATATAAGTCAACAACATTCCTTATTGTTGTGTTCCATTTGTACCAGAGTATGTTGTTGTCCTCCAGGGAGAGATTAGAGAGTTTTTTTTTTACTTTCCACAAATACCTCCTCATAAAAAAACAAGAATTATACAAGTGAGACTTTTATGGTTGTTTGTCACGTGCTTCCTGCCTCTCAGATTTGGTCATCAGTAATCTTATTACAATTAAATTTATGTCTTGTTATGAGTTTTTGCCCATTTTATAATCACGCTGATTTATATGTATGTTAAGTAGGTTTAAATGCAATCTATAGCAGATATCAGCAACACTAATTTTATTAGTATTTTAATCTTCTTTTGTAGATGTACTATTCAAATTTCCTCATCTCCAGCAGATGTGTTACTGTCACCAAAAGCAATAAATTGTAATACTAGATCCATAAGACGCTTTAACTATTTTTCCCCCCACAAGGAATTGCACTTATAGTTCGCTGAGTTTTATATAAGTGAGTAAATCGCACTATAAGGTCTTAAAAAAACCTTTGTGTAGGCATTGTTTATAAGAGGCTAGATTGTAACCATTTCACCAGTCTGGCTCTAACTGCAATAAATGAAAACATATGTAAACCACTTTACTGCTGGTTAATGGCTTTGCTGAGAAAAATAATTGACCATCAGTCTCATTTTATAATAGGTAAGGTTCTATATACAGAATCACTTCATAGTAATATAAACATAGAATAGTGACAACAGGAAAAGACCAAGTGGCCCATCAAATCTTCCTTTTTTAACAGTTGGGCTTTCATTATTTATCTGTTTTTAACATTTTGGCTAAACTAGACTCATCCACCTTACCGAATGTTCGGTGTTTGCTACTCATCTCTGTCAATACCTCCACTGGCATCCGCTCACCCAAAGAATTACATTCTAAATACTAAAAATAACTTTCAAACCCATCCACAACTCAGCCCCCAGAAGCATCACTAACCTAGTCTCAAAATACCAACCAAATCTTTATCTTTGTTTCTTACAAGACCTCCTGCTCTCTAGTTCCCTTATAACCTCCTCCAATGCCTGCCTCTAGGACTTCTCCCAAGTCACTCCTATCATATGGAAATCCCTACCCCAACCTGTCTAACTATCCCCTACTCTGTCCACTTTTTGATGTTCCCTGAAAACCCTTCTCTTCAGAGAAGCCTATTATACCCCCACCTAACAGCTGTAGTTTGATTTACTCCATTAGCTCACCCCCCCCCTCTGATTCCTTCTGTATTGAATTGTATTTTACCTGTACTGTCTGCCCTCATGTTGTAAAGCGCTGCTCAAACTGTTGGCACTTTATAAATTCTGAGTAATAATAACGATATTTAGAAATCCTTTGCAGTATCTTTGGCTTCAGACCAGAACCTTTCTCTGCAGTTGAAATGGAGGTGCCTATTAACTAGATCACTTGTAATGAACTAACCTAAAGCATTCTAAGTGGCCAAATGTTTTGGTTTACATTTGTTTTCCTGCAGTAGATTGCCATGGGCTTGTTTGCATGGAGACAAGTCTCTGAGTATGTTCCGTTAGCCCAAGTTTCAGGAAATACTAGAAAGACATGAGGTTCTGAGTAACCTATTTTGATCCCATGAGTAATTTCCTACAATCCCCTTCAGAATGTAGAGTTCACCTTGGTTCAGCTGAATAGTATACTGAATTTAGATGCTGATTCATATTAAAATGGGCAATGCCATGGGTCACCCTAATTTAAAGACAGGATCACTTTGTGGAAGATAAATACAAATCAGTCAGTGAGTGCTGCTTGACGTTTTCTTGTATGATGGCTCTCGACCATCTCTGTGTCCCATAGCAGCTCCTGAAATAGCTGATCTGTGAGGCTACATGAAGATCGATTCCAAAAATTTAGCATAAGTTCTGCATTAAACACATTTTTTCTGTTGATGAATGTGGAAATGTCCAGACACACCAACAGTTAAAGTGAAGGGAGTAGGCACCAAAAGATGATAAATGAGTCATTGGTGCTTCCTAAAGGCACACCCCCTGCTATGTATACATCTAAATTGAACAAGACACGGTAATGTGAATACAAAAACTAACACAGTCAACGTCAATCTCTAAAATAACTTATTAGCCTACAGAAAGTACTTAAAAAAAAAAAAAAAAAAGTAGTCTTCATAAGCATAGTTCTCAAGCTATTGAAAATGTAACAGATGTATGTACACACAATACAGGGGGCAATATGCCCTAAAGAGCAGAGAAAGGATTTTCTTTACAGACATTAACCACTTAAGACCCGGACCAATACGCTGGTAAATGACCCAAGGTGTTTTTGCGATTCGGCACTGCGTCGCTTTAACAGACAATTGCGCGGTCGTGCGACGTGGCTCCCAAACAAAATTTGCGTCCTTTTCTTCCCACAAATAGAGCTTTCTTTTGGTGGTATTTGATCACCTCTGCGATTTTTATTTTTTGCGCTATATACAAAAATAGAGCGACATTTTTGAAAAAAAAACACTATTTTTTACTTTTTGTTAAAAAAAATCAAATAAACTAAATTTTAGTCAAACATTTAGGCCAAAATTTATTTAGCCACATGTCTTTAGTAAAAAAAAAAATCGCAATAAAAAAAAATAGCTACCTAGCGGGAACAGCGACACTAATACAGCGATCAGAAAAATGATCGCTTAGTGACGCTGGCAATAGGGAGTGAAAGGGTTAACTAGGGCGGTGATCAGGGGGTTAAAACTTTATTAGGGGGGGTGGGGGGGCTATCCTGAACCTAACACTAACTGTTTTTTACAGTGCCTGTCACACTGACACTAAATGCAGTGATTAAATCACTGCATTCAGTAATACTGTGACAGGGGGGTGGGGGGGGGGCGATCACAAGGGGTTAATATGCCTATGTGAGTGTGTGTCAGTGTTGTGTTGGTGCACACTTACTTGTGATGTCTTCTCTCATCAGCAGAGCTGGGAAACAGCGCTGCGATGAGAGAATACATCATTTCCTCCTTCCTGTGTAAACACAGGAGGAGGAAGTGACAGGCTGGGAGCGCGCTCCCATTGGCTGGGAGCGATCGCGGGGGGGCGGATATCACGGAAATCCGCCCGCAGATCCCGGATCGCTCCCAGAGGTAGGGAGACCCCCGCACGCCGCGGAGGGGGTCCTGATGGGACCCCCGAACCGCACTCAGGCGGGGACGTAAATTTACGCCCTTGTGCCTGTACGAGCCATGTTGTGGCCGTATATGTGCGTGCGGGGGTCTTTAAGTGGTTAAAAGGCCCTAAATAAAATTGTTCTTAATAAAAGTGTGCTAAGAAAACATAGTTTTTTTTATACGTATGGTGCAACCAAATAACTGATTAATATTTCAGTTTGTCCTTATGACTTGGCACCTAGTCGACCAACCTAATGACTTACTTTCACAGTTGAACACTACAAAAGCTTCACCTGAACCTTGGTGGCACTATTCTTTCTACCCTTAAATCATTAAATTAGCTCATTACTAACAACATTAAAATATCTGTAAATTGTGTCACAATGAAAAACCCTGCAGGAATCCGATTTACTTGAAGAAATCAACAATATTTCAAAATAATCGTCTGGGACAGAAATAACAGGGAGCAATGTCAATGGTACAAAGCCTGCGCCATTAGACAAAAATGGAAGCAACTTCCACAGCAACCTAGACTTACTGAGGCTACTATGACAATAAGCTGATTTAGGGCAGGAACATACTGAATGGATATTTGTTGAGTTTTGTATTTGGAACATAAAGCATTTACATGATTAAAAAATGTAAGTAGAGGACTGATAAAAAGCTGCAGTATAATGAATGCTGCAGATGAGTGTTATGGCCAGAAAAGGAACATATCCAACAAAGGTCCTCTATTTTTAGGCAAATTTCATGACTGGTGTATTTTAAGAAGCTATGAATCAACATAGAACACTAAAGGTTTAGGCTTGTTTGTGCTACTAAATTAATATTATTTTTAACGTGACCTAAGGGCAAACAGCTAAATACACAGTTAAGAATAAATAAATATATTATCTTAAATTTGCAACACTGTTTCAATTATGTTAACACAATCTGTACCAAGAGCCATACCTATGTTGTCAACAGTATTGTATTATACATATTAAGTACTCATGTTCTCTACTTTATAGTTATATTTAAAGTGATTGTAAAGTCTTTTTTTTTTTTTCTGTAAAAATAACAAACATGTTAGACTTACCTGCACTGTTGCAATGGATTTGCACAGAGCAGCCCAGATTTCCTCTTCTCGGGTCCCTATGCTGTGCTCCTGGTCCCTCCCTCTTGGTGCATGCCCAACGCAAGCAGCTTGCTATGGGGGCACCCGAGCCGAGTCACTGCCCCCTCTATTTCCTAATTGGCTAGCTGACTTTGATTGACAGCAGCGGGAGCCAATGGCGCCACTGCTGTGTCTCAGCCAATCAGGAGGGTCTAGGCTAGCCAAGACACTTGTGGACATCACTGGATAGAGATGGGGCTCAGATAAATATTATGGTGAGGGGCTGATGTACACAGAAGGTTTTTCATCTTAATGCATTAAGATAAAAAAAACTCCTGACTTCTACAACCCCTTTAAGTTTTGTTTCTCCTTTTTCTGGAAATTTTTATGATAAAAATCTTAATAAAAATGAACGATAAAAAAATATGTATATATATATATATATATATATATATATATATATATATATATAATATATATATATATATATATATATATATATATATATATATATATTGTTTAACCTGCCCCAGGATTTGAAAATTTGTTTAGTTCGTTTTGTGGTTCACATACACTACAAAGCCAGTAGGGATAAGTAAATCTGCCAGGGTAAAAATGGCTTAAAGTGATTCTAAAGGAAATCATAATTTTTTTTCTAATAACAAACATCTTGGTTGGTTCCATGGTTTTGTACAGCACAGCCCCAATCCTATTCTTTTTAGGTACCTTAACATCAGTCCTAGTTCCTACCCCTGACGAATGCCCCCAATAGCGAACCTCTTGTAAAATGTAAAAAAACAGTTACTCTTATGCCTTGTACACACAAACGGAATTTCCGACGGAAAAAGTCAGACGGAAGCTTTTCATCGGATGTTCCATCCGTGTGTATGCCCCATCGGACTTTTTCTGTCGGAAATTCCATCAGAATTAGAGAACATGTTCTCAATTTTCCAATGAAAAAAAATTCTATAGGAATTTCCATTTGTCTGGCGGCAATTCTGACAGAATAAAAACCACGCCTGCTTAGAATCAAGTCGACGCATGCTCGGAAGCATTGATCTTCAATTTTCTTCGCTCGTAGTAGTGTTGTTCGTCACCCTCTTCTTAAAGTTCGGAATTTGGTGTGACCGTGTGTATGCAAGACAGCTTGAGCGGAATTCCGTTGAAAATGTTATGTGTACAAGGCATTACAGAATCTTTAGCTCTCAATAACAGCCCCAATACCCACTGACAATATGGCGGCTGTGAGCCCAGGCAGGATTGTCTTTTCCTTAATTTCTCCATTTCTTCATTCCTTAGTTCTCGTAGTGAAATCAAACTTTTTGCCCAGAGGTCAACAATTCACAAATTCACTGTGAACCAGTGTCAGAAGTGACACTGAAATGAATGGTCGAGTGACAGGGTCTATTTAGGGGTTAATCCTAGGAGGTAGATTAAAAGTTGAGGTTAGGAAGAGGGATATTAAAACATATATATATATATATAAGTGCAGTGCAAACAAGAATACAATTATACTAAAGTACTAATAAATATGGGCAACACAGTAAATATGTGAATAACAATACACATGTGAAATGCAACTGGATATTGCAATAAAGTGTACCGTATAACAATGAAAATATATAAAATGTCCAATTATATCTGGTATCACACAACTGGACTTGTGTTAACAAAACACCTATAATAAAATGTGACAAATATAAAAAAAAGTCCTATAATGACGTGAAAAAACACTTTGACTACTGTGACACATCTTCTATTCAGGCAGTTCTTTTGGTGACCCACCACCAACAGGTGAAGTGCCTGCTCACTACCTAACCCCACCAAAGAGTCAGATATGTCTTTGACAGATCCCTCTAATGGGGAATGTAGAAAGATCTCCTTGTCTCCTTATCTTCCCATGTAAGGGTAAATCTGACACCTTTCCTCTTCACTTGTCAGTCTTCAGCCTATAGCATAATAAAACAAAAACATAAACCATAGTGCTCTCTGTATTCCCATATTTATTGAAAATATACTGGATTAAAAACACTCACAAGAGAAAACAGGCACGTAGAACCATTCAGCTCACCACGCTGACAATGGTGATCATTGTGTGATGTAACTTTGGCTCCCCACCCCCCGGTATACGCATAACGCCCTCTGATTGGGCTTCTTCGTTAGGTGGAGAGCCGACTTCAAACAAGCTGGCTTCCCAGAAATGGGACTGGGAACATAGGGAGCAGAGATGAATAATATGTGGGCACTAGGGATGAGCTTCGAGTTCGAGTAGAACTCATGTTCGACTCAAACATTGCCTGTTCGCCAAACAGCGAACTATTTGGGGTGTTCGCGGCAAGTTCGTGTGAACTTTAGAACCCTGTTAAAGTCTATGGGACTCGAACGTTTGAAATCTAAAGTGCTAATTTTAAAAGCTAATATGCTAGTTATTGTATTAAAAAGTGTTTGGGGACCCGGGTCCTGTGCCAGGGGACATGTATCAATGCAAAAAAAGTTTTAAAAACTGCATTTTTTTTTGGCAGCAGTGATTTTAATAATTCCTTTAAGTGAAACAATAAAAGTGAAATATTCCTTTAAATCTCGTTCCTAGGGGGGTGTATAGTATGCCTGTAAAGTAGTGCTTGTTTCCCGTGCTTAGAACTGTCCCTGCACAGAGTGTCATTTCTGAAGGAAAAAAGTAATTTAAAATCACTTGCGGCTATAATGAATTGTCGGCTACCGGCAATTCAGAGAAAAGTCATTCATTAAAAAAAAAAAATGTGTGGGGGTCCACGGCATTTAAAAAAAAAATTGGGGTGGAGTTCCCCTTAATATCCATACCAGACCTGAACGCATTCTTTTTTTATGAATGACTTTTCTCTGTATTGCTGGTATCCGACAATTCATTATAGCCACGAGTGATTTTAAATGACTTTTTTCCTTCAGAAATTACATTTTGTGCAGGGACAGTTCTAAGCACAGGAAACAAGCGCTACTTTACAGGCATACTATACACCCCCGCTAGGTACGAAATTTAAAGGAATATTTAAATGTTATTGTTTCACTTTAAGCATTATTAAAATCACGGCCATTTTTTAAAACTTGTTTTGCATTGATACATGTCCCCTGAGGCAGGACCCAGGTCCCCAAACACTCCCCAGGGGCAGGACCTGGGTCCCCAAACACTTTTTAGGACAATAACTTGCATATTAGCCTTTAAAATTAGTACTTTAGATTTCAAACGTTCGAGTCCCATAGACTTTAACAGGGTTCTAAAGTTCACACAAACTTTTGGTCTGTTCGCAGGTTCTGGTGCGAACCGAACCCAGGGGTGTTCGGCTCATCCCTAGTGGGCACCAAAAAAACCTCACCAGGGCTCCTGCCCTGGGGCACTTAGTAGTGAAAACTTTATGTACCTTCAAGCAACCTCAAATAGGCATTTTATGAAAGACAGGACTATCATATAGGTTAAAAAAATGATACTCTCTAAACGAACTGCAAGCTCAGCAGAGTAACCACATGTATAGAGATATAACATAATGCAGTAATGATTGAACAGTCTGCTGTGTTTTTAGGTCAGAAGTCCTCTAGAAGAAAAAAAGATCATTGTGACAAATGTATTTCCTGCAGCATTTTATTAGATTAAGCATAGCTTAAAGGAAAGAAATCTACAGATGTTGGTAATGAAGGCATCCTTACAGAGCCTGCAACACTTCCATTCATAAACGTTAAGCTGCGGGCGCCAATATTAACCCAGCAGAAAAGGCCGATGGAGAAGTTTATGGACTGCATTCTCCCCAGGGTCCATCACACCCTGTTAAATGTCACAGAAGCACTTCATCAATTACTAAGAACATACTATCCTACAAAGCTAAAAAAATAAATAAAAAAAATTGCTTCCATTCTGCTTTACATATCACTAAAACCGATTTCTAAACAAGCTTATTATTAACAGAGAAAATTACTTTTTATGTTTGCAAATAACTTAGGTACGATATTGCTTGACAAGACATTTATTAGTTGAAATGGGGTATGTAATTTGACCAGTGTGTTATTAAGCACTATAAATAGGGTCTATTAGACTTAGTGCACTCTAAGATTTTTTAGGGTAAGATTTAATCAAAGTTTTATGTTTATGCTGGAAAACACAAATCACCTTTTTTTATAAAAAAAAAAAAAATCACCCACCCTTCTTTTTTTATATTCTTAATAAAAACTTTTGGACAATTGTGCTATGCTGTTCAGTTGTTGATATAAATCTTTAAATAAATTAAATCTATTGTGTTTTTTGAATTGTTTTTGCACATTCATTTTGAAAAATGAACGATTCCAATATCTTCAAATTTATAATAAAGAGGGCCTTATAGTAGTTCATATATTCAATATTAATATATATTAAGTATGTTTACACAGACATTTTGGAAGAATTAAAGATTCCAAAATCTCAAAATGTATAACAAAGAGGGCCCTGTAGTAGTCCATGGGAAACAATTGTACAGGCAGGAAATTATAAATCTGGGACAGGAGAGGGTGGCTTACTTAAAGTTATGGGGACTAGGTGAAAAGAATAAAGGGATTTTTAAATACAGCTTACCTGTAAAATCCTTTTCTTGGAGTACATCACGGGACACAGAGCGGCATATTCATTACTATGTGGGTTATATGGAGTACCTTCAGGTGTGGACACTGGCAATCTCAAACAGGAAGTCCCCTCCCTATATAACCCCCTCCCCTAGAGGGAGTCCCTCAGTTTTGTAGCAAGCAGTATGCCTCCCAAAATGGTCACCCAAAAGAGGGGTGGGAGCTCTGTGTCCCGTGATGTACTCCAAGAAAAGGATTTTACAGGTAAGCTGTATTTAAAAATCCCTTTTTCTTTCTCGTACATCACGGGACACAGAGCGGCATATTCATTACTATGTGGGATGTCCGAAAGCAATGCTTTAATGAGGGGAGGGAGACATCTTCCAAAGAAGGATTCAATTTAGAGATAAACTCAAATCATAATAATAATTCTAACTTAGTCAAGAAAAAACTTTTTTTTTTTTTTTTTTTTTTTTTTTTATATCCAAGGGTGTTTCTGATCCCGAGGATTTCAAACTGCAGCCTGTAATACTGCCTGACCAAAGGCAGTATCCGCATTTCTTCTCACGTCTAGTTGATAAAACCTTGTAAACGTGTGGACTGATGACCACGTTGCCGCCTTGCATATCTGAGCCATAGAGATCTGATGGTGTGCTGCCCAAGAGGCGCCCATGGCCCTGGTAGAATGGGCCTTTACCGACAACGGAGGAGGCAACCTCTTCAACCCGTAGGCTTGAATGATTAATTGTCTAATCCATCTCGAGATGGTGGATTTTGCAGCTGCCTGCCCCTTCTTGGGGCCATCTGGTAGAACGAATAACACATCTGTTTTCCGGATCTTTTCTGTAGCTTTAAGATAGGCCTTCATGGCCCGGACAATATCCAAGGTATGCAGCAACCCTTCCTTTCTAGATGTAGGTTTTGGAAAGAAGGATGGAAGTACCAAATCCTGGTTTAAGTGAAATTTGGATATAACCTTTGGTAGAAAGGAAGGATGGGGCCGGAGAACTGCCCTGTCCTTATGCAGAACGAGATATGGTTCCTTACACGATAAGGCTGCTAATTCTGACACTCTCCTGGCCGAAACTATGGCGACCAAGAAAACCAACTTTCTTGTCAGTAAGAGTAAAGGAATCTCAGCCAACGGCTCAAAAGGCTGTTTCTGTAGAGTGGACAGGACAAGATTTAAGTCCCATGGACAAATTGGTGACTTGACAGGAGGATTAATACGCAAGACCCCCTGTAAGAAGGTCTTTACCAGCGAGTGGGTGGCCAGCGGCCTCTGAAACCACACTGACAGAGCTGAGATCTGTCCCTTGATTGTGCTTAGTGCCAGGCCTTTATCCACTCCTAGCTGGAGAAAACTTAACACCCTATCAATAGTATATTTGCGGGAATTCCATCTTTTGGATTCACACCAGCCTACGTAGTTCCTCCACACCCTGTAATAAATCACCCTGGAGACCGGCTTTCTAGCCCTAATCAGGGTAGGAATTACCTGCCTAGACAGGCCTCTATCCCTGAGAATCAGGGATTCAGCCTCCAGGCCGTCAAACTTAGACGCTGTAATGTAGGGTGGAGGATCGGGCCTTGTGAGAGTAGGTCTGGTTGTAGAGGAAGAGTCCAAGGGTCTCCCACTGCCATCTTCAGGACTAGTGAGTACCAAGTCCTCCGGGGCCAAGCCGGAGCTACTAGAATGACTGGCTTGTTCTCCACTCTGATCTTGCGCAACAGGCGCGGGAGTAACTGTAGTGGAGGGAATGCATATAGAAGTCTGAATTAATGCCAAGGGCAAACCAACGCATCGGTTCCGCAGGCCATAGGATCCCTCGCTCGCGACACGAACCTGTCTAGTTTCTTGTTGAACCTGGATGCCATTATATCTACGTCCGGCATTCCCCACCTCTGGCAGATTGTCTGAAAGACCTGGGGATGCAGAGACCATTCCCCTGGCAACAGACTCTGGCGACTTAAGAAGTCTGCCTGCAGGTTGTCCACTCCGGGAATGAATATCGCTGAAATGCAGGGTACATGAACCTCTGCCCATTGAAAAATCAAGTTCACCTCCCTCTGAGCGGCCTGGCTCCTGGTTCCCCCTTGGTGGTTTATGTATGCCACTGCCGTGGCATTGTCTGACTGGATTCTCACCGGGAACCCCTTTAATCTGGAGGTCCAAGCCAGAAGGGCTAGGCGGGCAGCTCTGATTTCCAAGATATTGATGGGGAGCTGCCTCTCTGCTTTCACCCAAGTTCCCTGGCGGGAGAACCCCTCGAAGACCGCCCCCCAGCCTGCCAGGCTGGCGTCTGTGGTAACTACCTTCCAGACAACAGGGCTGAAGGATTTTCCCTTTAGAAGATTCTGAGGGTTCAACCACCAGGCCAGGCTTTGTCGGACCCTTGATGATAGCGTCAAAGGGGACTCTAAGGCATGTGCCCTCTTGCCCCAGGCTGCTAGAATGGCTGCCTGTAGGACGCGAGTGTGGATCTGAGCGTATGGTACTGCCTCGAATGTGGCCACTAGCTTGCCTAGTAATCGCATACACAGGCGAATAGTTGGTTTTTTCTTGTTTAGAACCAACTGAACCAACCCCTTGATAGCTTCGATCTTTACAAGGGGCAGGAACACCTTTTGATGTTCTGTGTCTAACCTCATGCCGAGGTATTCCAACTGCTTTGTAGGCTGGAACGCTGACTTTCCCCGGTTCAGGACCCAGCCGAATTCTTCGAGGTACCGAACCGTGAGGTTTACTGCCTTTTGCAGACCCGGCCGTGAGTGATCTATGATTAAAAGGTCGTCCAAGTATGCTAGGACTGTGACCCCTTGGATCCTTAAATTGGCCAGAATTGGGGCTAGGATCTTCGTGAATACCCGGGGGGCCGTGGCCAGCCCGAAGGGGAGCGCCCTGAATTGGAAGTGTCGCTGCCCCACCGCGAAGCGTAAAAACCTTTGATGCGACTGAAAGATTGGTACATGAAGGTAAGCATCCTTTATGTCTATGGAGGCCAGAAAATCGTCCTTCTGAAGCGCGGCGGCTGCTGACCGGATGGATTCCATCCGGAAGGAACGAACCCTTAGGTAACCGTTTAACCTCTTTAGGTCCAAGATTGGCCTGACATCGCCGTTGGGCTTTGGTATGACAAAGAGATTGGAATAGAAACCTAGGCCTTGCTCTTGGGCTGGCACTTCTATAATGACGTCCTGGCCAAGCAGGTGATCCAAAGCTGCCAGCATTGAGGCCTTCCTTGCTGGATCCCTTGGTAGCCTTGATTCTTGAAAATGAGGCGGAGGATACCTTAGAAACTCCAGTCTGTAACCTGTGGTTACAGATGCCCGGACCCATTTGTCGGGGATCTTGGCTTCCCAAACCTCTGAGAAGAAACGAAGCCTTCCCCCCACCCGCAAGAGTGGGGGCGCCCCTTCATAAGGCAGACTTAGGGGCTGTCTTTGACGGCTTGCGATACCACGGCCTCTTACCCCCAGGGGTCTGTCCCTGCGATCTACTGTTAACGTTGGATCGTGCAGGCGGCCGTCGATACTGCCTGGAATTTGAGGGCCCCGAGACAGGAAAGAGCTGCCTTTTAAATGTAGGAGCCCGGAATGTCTTTTTGACCGGTAAAAGGGTACTCTTGCCATTTGAAATAGTCTGAATATATTTATCCAGATCCTCTCCGAAGAGTCGTCCTCCATGGAAGGGAAACCCTGCCAGAAGCTTTTTGCATGGGGGCTCCGCCGCCCAGTTCTTCAACCATAAGAGCCTTCTCATGTGCACCAAACATAGTGATAAACGAGAGGCCTGCTGGATGGAATCTTTTATAGCATCTACCGCAAAACACAGAGCTCTGGGAATGTCAGAAAACTCTTCTGCTTGTTGGGTAGGCATGTCCCTTAACATTTCCTTTGTCTGGTCTTTTAATGCCTGACAAACTCCAATTGCAGCCACCGCTGGCTGCACCACTGCTCCTGCCGTAGCAAAGGATGCTTTTAAAAGTGTTTCTAATCTTTTATCAACTGGATCTTTAAACATATGTATGTTTTCCACCGGGCAAGTTAGTGATTTATTCACACATGAGATGGCTGCATCCACTACTGGGAGCCTCCACCTCTTGGAGAACTTTTCCTCCATGGGGTAAATGACCGCAAATCTTTTCGGTGGCAGAAAAATCCTGTCCGGCCGAACCCAATCCCGAAAGATCAATTCCTCCAAGAGAGGATGGACCGGAAAAACTGCGTTGTTTAACGGAGCTTTCAAAGAGCCCAGAGAGGATACCGGAGGAACCTGAGGCTCTGGCAATGGTAAACTAAATGCCGAGCGGACCATGTCCGTCAAAGACTGTACCCACAGTCTTTCTGTCTGGGAGTCTGAAAATGGTTCCTCAGAGGCAGATCCCTCAATCCCTGAACCCTCTTGGTTCAGGTCTAGTTGATCCTCCTGTGATTCCAATTCCTCTAGAGAGAGAATCTCAGCATCTGAGGACACACCTCCTGGTGATGGGGATCTAACCCGTTTTTTACCAGGAATAGCTCTAGCGATCAATGTTGCTATTCTCTCTTCTAGCCCCCCTAGGGATACGGCTAGCATCTCCTCTGTGATAAACACAGGGCTGGGCTGATCTGGGCCAGCCTCCGCACCAGATCCCCCTAATGGCTCATCCAAGGCGCTTCTTATGTTAATAAGTTGCGGGGAAAGTATCGGCATATCAGAATCAGAAAGGGAACCCTTTTGTTTTTTGGTCTTTTTTGTACCCTTTGACCCCGAACCCTTGGAAGCCATAATACAAAATCGAGGGACTCCGCCCACACAACAGACTGTAGTGGGCAGGAGTAAAAAATCAGAGTTTAGGGGACAATAGATTACTAATGCCCAAAAACTGATGGGATCCCGTATGTTCTCTTTTTTTTTTTTAAATATATTATATATTTTCTTTTGACAACATACCGTGACCCCAAACTAAGTTTGCCAGCCTCCAAACCTGCTGCAAAAAAGGGGAATTTCTTGGCTTAACAAAAAAGGTATTTGGAACAAAGTCCAGATGTACTACCCCTCTTCCGCCACCGGGAGTCACTGTTCTGCCGCTCTGCGTCCTCTCCTGTGAAAATCAGCCTCAGACTGAGCACTGAACATGCCTGCTGTCTATAACAGCACACAGGCGCGCCCCTGTATGACGCCGCAGGCACCCCCCCCCCCGCCCTCCTGTCTGAACGGCGCGAAAAATATCAATAAGACGTGCGCGCGCGCGCGCGTATGCCGGAAACAGGAGGAACATGGAGGAGCCGCGCTGCTGGAGATCCAGGAACGCAGAAACAGGCGGCAGATTCAAACTCCCGGCCAGGTAGGACTCTCCAAAGGCCCCTAGGGATCCTTACTAGCCCTAGGAAGAAACAGCAGGTTTAGCTAGCACACATATTTAGACAGGGGGACCTAGTGATGGGGGAGAAAAGTTGTCATCCTGTCTCTCTTTAGACATAGTGAACAAGGTTGCCCATGCAGAGCATACTTAGGCTATCCCCCTTTTAGGTTACCCCGGAGAGCCTGCTGTCGAACCAAGTCCCGCAGGCTCCCCCTTACCTGCTCCATGCTGCAGGATGTTTGTCCAGCAAACTGATCCAATCTTCTCCCATCTCCGTGGGTAGCGTAGTAGACCTTCAGGCCCTGGGGTCCTATGAAGGTACCCACTGTCCTGGACCTATATAGCACCCTGGCAAACAGGAACTTATGGTTTTTTCAAACTCCAAGTCCTGGGCCCAGGGTCCAGCCCTCCAAAGAGGAGCATTATAGGCAAAACCCCACGGCTTGGGGCCCGGGTACTGTCCACTTTGGCACTGAGGCTCCTTGGACAGATCCGGTTAGCCCGCCCTTAATCCCAAGGATGTGGAGCAAAGCTATTCCGTGACCAACACCTAAGACACTGGCGAAAAAACTGAGGGACTCCCTCTAGGGGAGGGGGTTATATAGGGAGGGGACTTCCTGTTTGAGATTGCCAGTGTCCACACCTGAAGGTACTCCATATAACCCACATAGTAATGAATATGCCGCTCTGTGTCCCGTGATGTACGAGAAAGAAAAGTGCACCTTTTTGGAAAGTGCACTTTTCCTGCCTATAGACAAGCACTTAAATGTCATACTCTATACCAAAGACTTGGAGCATAAAACAGAATCTGGCAGTTTTTGTGCAGGGAGATAACAGTGATCAATATTAGCTATCTCTACTGGGTCAAATCAGCCAGCTCAGAGCCACTCATATGATGTTCTCAAAAACAAGCTGTGCTGGTTGACTGCATTTTTAAATCTATGGACAATATTAAAAAGGTCTTACTCATTTTCTTAGTTCTTGTTTTTACCAGATATTCTGCTTATTTGGCAGCCTCTTGGAACTGGCATATTGTGTTTCTCATGATAAGTACATTTGGTGGGCATATAAATTGTACATACATCCCCATCTTACCTTGTATACTGCATATTTTCTTGGAACACTGGATGTGGGAAAAAAATACCCCTAGCATTGAACTGGTACTTACTAAAGGTGACCCGTTGTTTTTTTTTTATCAGGGTAAGTGTAACTCAGGCATTATGTGTGTGTCTGTGGATAGCAGTAAAAAAGGAAGGGCCTTTGATGTTAAGGATATTAAAACTTGTAGGACGAAGCTAATCTGATTGTAATACCTATGTAAATGTGTAATGAATTATATGGGGGGGTGGGGGAGCATTTTGATGAGAAGTTTTAAATCAGGAGTGAAATGGGACAGTTACTCGGACAAGAAAAGTAAATTATTTCTCTCAGCAATTTCATTATATTTGCTCTTAAAGAATCTGTAGGAAAGAGAGTTATACACCACGTCGAAGCATTAATACAACTGCAGTCAGAAAGTCTAAGATCTGCCCATCTGGTGCAAGGGCTTTTTCCCCCTGGGAGTCCTTAATGGCAATTGATACATTTTTAGGTATTCAAGGTATTCAAGGTATTCTAAGTGATATTTCTTCTATATTTCTTATTTAGGGAGGGCATAGGCTTTGAATAGGAACAAATGTCTCCAAATTGAGTACAGGTGTAAGATATGAGGTGGGTCTGGTGCAGGTTATAGAGAATGAATTAGAAAATAAGAAGCTGAAATTATGTTTATATAGTAACATTTTCTATTTCCTTTAGCAAGGGTAGTCTGGATAGATTGTATAGATTAAGCACACAGAAAATTAAATAGAGTTCCTGCATGAGCCAGAAGGTAGGTTTGTGGTCATAAAAGAGAGTACAAAAGGGGTAGTTGAATTTGAATTATATTTGAGGGTTGCAGTAAAGGTGAATAGTGCACACTCCCAGAGAGATCTGGCAGAATTATTCTCTAGGCTATTCATTTTTGTTTCATATCGTGTGATTTTTTCTTTCATATTAGAGGAATGGACTGTGGACATAGTGTGTCATGTGCCTGAGTATAATGGGTTGGACCTAAAGTGAAATTGGACTCAGTCTGTTTCTATTCCTTTGGTTTTCAAGCGTAGATTATGCATTATTTTGTCATTATTTCGCCAATTACTCTATTTGTAGTTATCAGGCTTCAGCTGTTAAAAAAAAAAAAAAGTTTCATATCCCTTCCTAATGTAGCAAACCCCTGAAGGAGCCGATTTTGTTTGTTCAGTACATTACTCTGCCTTTCAACCCCAATGAACTGTCCCAGCCCCTCTGGCACACCTATCAATTTGATTAATGGAATAACGCAGCAGGAATACACAACACAGTTCTTCTTGTAGTTTACTTGAAGAAAAGTAACATTCAGGTTAACATTAGTCAGCCAGGACCTGGGTAAGTACTTTCTTGTCTTTCTTTAGCATGGACAGTCGGTTCCTCTGGGCTGGAGCTGCATGAACAATCAGTTTCTCTGGGCTGGAGTTGCAGGCTGTGTGCCCCTTGGTAGGCTGTGATTCCACACACACATAGGGCCAGATTCACGAAGATTTGCCGCTAACGTAGCGTAAGCCATTTACACTACGCCGCCGCAACTTAACAGAGCAAGTGCCTTATTCCCAAAGCACTTGCTCCGTAAGTTGCGTCGGCGTAGTGTAAATGGCCCAGCGTAAGGCCGAGTAACTCAAAGGGGGCGGCTTGTATTTAAATTAAGCGCGCCCCCGCGTCGATCGAACTGCACATGCGCTGGCCTCAAAAATAATCCAGTGCGCATGCTCCAGCTCACGTCGGAAAAAATTAATGAAGCCGACGTGAGCGTCGTTTACGTATATCCCTATTCGCGAACGACTTAGTAAAACAACGTAACCGACGGAAAAAGACGACGCTGACCCGACGCCATACTTAACATCGCAACGACGGAACTTCGTAAACCTACCCCTCATATAGCAGGGGTAGGTTTATGCTTACGGAAACGATGTAAACGACGACGAGGCGGCGTAAAAACGTTCGGGAATCGTCGGATTAGGCTCATTTGCATAGGCAAATGAGAAATCATCGTAAAGGTCACCTAGCGGCCAGCGATGTCATTACATCTACGATCCGACGGTGTAATTGTTTTACACCTGTCGGTTCTTCACTGTATCTACAGTATGCGTAAGTGATTCTAGGAATCACACGCATAGATACTCAGGAAAAAAAACAGAGATACGACAGTGTTTTCTACAAAACGCCAGGGTATCTCTTTTGAGAATCTGGCCCATAGAGTTTAGAAGATTCTCCTGATGGGGTGCAGGCAAAAAGAGGCTCTGGCCTAGTTCCTCTGGCTTTTTATCTCCCCCCCACAGTCCTTTGCTGCTGCCTGATGATTAGCTCAGGCTCTTCCAATAGGGAGTTTACAGACAACTTCCAATAGGGAGTTTATAAACAAGCAGTTCAGAATGTCTGTGTGAAGAGAGAAAGGGGGGGGGGGTGTGAAAAAGTCCACACTGCTGCGGCAGACAGCTGTCCCCTAAAAGATTAGATCAGTCTGGAGAAGTACCTGCTACACTAATTAGATGGTCTGCTGCTGATGATAAAATTATAACATTTTACTTCAAGAGTTTCTGCTAAGCTTGGTAACATCCTGGTATATTTCTGCTGGGTCTTGTTTGTAAGTGGGTTCAATATTGCAGGTGAAAGTCAGTGTGGATAGTCAGTGACAATAGCTGGACTCTAATGGTTGCATCATTTACATCAAGCAAGGCTTAGAACACTGAAAAACCTGTGATCATGTCACGGTGTCCTAAGAGACTAGTTGTCCAGAAACAACTGCATGCAGAATATTCGACTGATTCTCTGTGGGTTCCAGGAGGACATTGAAGGGGTACTCACACAGCGATTTGGAAAATCTGGCATCATTAATGGTTTGCATGCTCATTGGTCCAATGTCATTCTAGGTTTGACTAGGTCCAACCAATCTTAAAGTGATTCTGGTTTACTTTAACATATCTATTTCCAGTAGTGTATAACCTCCTTTCACTTACCTATTGCTCCATTAATCCCCAGGGTGTAAAAGAAAATTCTATATGAACTAATGCCGTGTACACACGGTCGTTTTTTGTCTTGTAAAAACCATCGTTTTTTCTCATGAAAAAAAAAACGAAGTTTTTCAAACTTCATTTTAAAAAACGACGTTGCCTACACACCATCGTTTTCTGAAAATGCTCTTTCAAAGCACGGTTACGTAAGACACTTTCGACGGCACTCTATTCCATTCAAGCTCACATCATAACTTGCTTCTGAGCATGCGCGGGTTTAAAAACGTTGTTTTAAACATCGTTTTGCCCACACACGATCATTTTAAATGACGTTTTTTAAAACGTCGTTTTTTTTCATCACAAAAAGTGATCGTGTGTACGTGGCATTAGAGTCACTGGAGTTGTAGCTTGGAGTTATATGGCTATGGACTTTCCAACAGTGCCATTAACATGATGTTAGTCACATATTCCTCCATACATAGAAGTACTGGGTAATTTATTTGTCACATGACATAGAATAGAGCAATAGGGATAAAAGAATGGGGGGAAATTAAGCAAATCTGATATTTTACTATGAATGGGCAAAGCACAAGTTAATTTAAGGATTAACCAACTTGATACCAGATCTTAAAGAATAGTGCTGTGGTGTTCGGAGGCTCATATACTTTATTTTCAGTTTGATTCCAGTCATCTCCATTTGCATCTCAGGTAGAATAATAAAATACTGTGACTTAGGTTGGATATAGAAAGCAAATAATCGCATCAGCGCAGGGTGGCACTACGGATGCAAGGTTGATGGAAATGTGCCACGTCCTATTAAATTGGAATACTAAATAGAGCAAGAAACACTGGACTTTATTGGCACCAAAGTACACATGGTAAAAAAGTAATATCTTCATTACACATAAATAGGAATATGGACAAATATTGTTTAAAAACTTAACAGTAAAAATATTTCTTAGTAAATATAGATCATGCCACCAGTTACACCAAATAATAATGTTTCCAGAATGGTTAGGAGACCGCCTTGAACCTGACAAATATCAGAAGTCTAGCAGGCTTTGTGTAGGCTGGTTAGGGTATACTATCAATGGTGGCTGGTGGTCATTATTTTTTGGGGTGGGGGCTGGCAAACAGTGCACCTGCATCTGTAACCGGCACCCCGTTAGATCGGGTTGGGTAGGCTTGGTCGGTGCACTTACCCCATTCATGGCGGCCAATCTTGGGCGGCTTCTTCTGGTCTCCTCCACAGACATCATGAGCAGCTTCTCCTTTCCCTGTTCGGTGGCTTCCGTCTTCTCCCTCCTCCTCGGTGGCCAATCAGAATGCTTCTCCTTTCAGGGAAACGGGTCTCGGACCCATGCTTCCTGATTAGCGGAGAAACGATTCAGTGTAAGAATAGGGAATATTCATTTGCTATTCTCACTTACCTGGGTGGGCTTGTAGCGCACTGCACTGTGCCCTGAGCCCACCCTATTTTGAAGCCTATTAGAGCCTCTGGCTCTAATCAGGTGCTTCAAAAAAACACCCACCTGCACTGGAATCCAATGCATCCGGCGTCCAGAAAGGCATCTGTAACACATGGATAGGGGGTGGCAGCAACAGTAGACGGGCCACCCTTGAAGGATGGGCTTCCCCTGCATACTATGGATAAGCTCTACATGTTACGCGCAAAAACGCTTTTTCAGGAGCTTAAGCATAACTTAAAGTGTTATTGTAGATAGATTTTATTTGTTTGGTAGAAACTTAGACAAATATCCAGGACAACAGCTGGGGCTGCAACATTATGTCACCAAGTATGAGAAGTCTCTATGGTCATAAAGTAGTTAAATTAAACAAACTGATGAATAATTATTAAACATCACCATAGAACAAACTGAGGGTAAAAGGATGACCACTGTAAAAAGATGGTTCCTGTAGAGTAACTAGAGCTTTAAATGTGGTTGTAAACCCTAGTAAAAAAAAAAAACCTGCAAAGGCATAATGAGATAGCATACTAGCTCATTAGGAGTTACTTACCTTATATCGAAGCCCCCGCAGCGGTCGTTACTCCCCCCTCTGGCCGGCGGCATCTCTCCCAGAGTTACTTCCGGATATCGTGGGCTCCAGTGCTGTGACTGGCCAGAGCAGCGATGACATTGATGCCATATACGTGCCATTGCTTCAGTGCACAGGTGCCAATGACATTGGCACATGCAAATAGAGGGGATATCTCCTAAATCGTGCATGTTTAGGAGATATCCTGGGTAGCTACAGTTAAGCCTTATTATAGGCTTACCTGTAGCAAAAAGTGGTTGTAAAGGGTTTACAACCACTTTAATGGTGTGGACATAAAAGATCCTTATTGTCTAAAGTAGTAGAAGTGCTGCAACATGTCACCATGTAATGGTGACATCCACTCCAAACTTTCGCTGTTTACAACGTGTCCCTGGTATCATTACACCAGTGACATGTTGTGAACAGCAATGTAAACTCAAAATGGTTTGGAGTGGATTCCATTACATTGCTGTTGTCCTCGATATTTGCCTACGTTTTTACCAAGCAAAAAAATGGATCTACACTAACACTTTAAGTTATGCTTAAACTTCTGAAGAAGTGCTTTTGCATGTAATATGTAGAGCTTATCTATAGTATGCCATAACCAGCCTACACCAAGCCTAATGGATCTGATATGTGTCAGATTCAAAATGGTCTCCTAACCATTCAGGAAACATTATTATTTGGTGTAACTTGTGGCGTGATCCATATTTACTAAGCAATGGTTTATGCTTTATTTAGTATTAGGTTAGATATATAGGGCCAGATTCTCAAAAGAGTGTTTTTTGGCCCGGGTATCTATGTGTGTGATTCCTAGAATTTTTTTTACCTTCCCTTCTATGAAATTACAGCAAAAACAGTCAAAGTCTGAGCTTATTCTGCTTTACACCTTTTATTAATTATAAAGAAGTTTCAGGGAAATTTAAGGAGGGCAATTTTTAGAATTTTAAGTAAGGACTGTGGTTAGTGTATTGTCCAGGGCCCAATAAAATGTGTTAGCTTTGACTGTGATTGTTACACATTGCCAAAACTTCAAGTAGTGCTTAGATGGTAATTTTCCATCACTATTATTTTAGTCATTGTTAGTTTTTAGTTTGCAGTTTAGCAAATAAGAGATCTGCTAGTAGTTTGAATTAATTTTGTGTTTGGTCTTTTTTTTTTTACTTTCAATAGATTTTTATTTTTTTCAAATAAAGAATACAGATAAATTATGACAAAAGGCTGAAATTACACCATCAAAACATTCAACAAACCGGGCATAATGACAGTAACAATGACTCTATTGATTTCAAATTTCCCAACTATGGGTTGATTAAAGGAATCCAGCGAGCTTAATAACAGAGGAAGGGGCGGAAAAAGAGGTGTATATGGTAATCTTGCGCTCAGGGGAGACCTGCCTGTCCCGGACACCCCTAATGGGATCAATCTGTGTCCCAGCCAGGCGCCTCCCAATCCGCCTCCTCCTATAAATTTATTTGATGGGAAATTAGTGGGTTCGAATTTGGCTTCATTGAACCTCTAGCTCATACTAACAAAATAAGATAGGCCTATAGTGTTACCAAATTGCCCATATGAATAACCGGACGAAGAACAAAGAACATTACCTTCTGGTCATACAACTGTCTTAAAAGAATAGAAGTAAAAAAAGGAGAGAGAAAAGTGGGGGTAAGAAAGAGGGAAAGGAAGGGAAACATGAGCTTAACTTGTACTGAAGGATGCAGGTTGCGTGGGGTGTACCCCAGTCGCCAAAGGTATACCACAGTGGGATGCCCATGATCCCCACACGGCTTCAAATTTCTGATTCGTGTTTGAAAGAATGCTGGCCAGTTTTTCCTGCACCATGATCCACGAAATCTTGCGTTTTATTTCTGCAATGGAAACCCTGGGCTGTCTCCAAGCCCTTGCGATGGTAATTTTAGCCCCGAGGAGCATAAATCGGATCAGCTTCTGATTGGGCTTGGATATACCCGGAATCCGAGCATTTAGGAGAGCTACAGTGTTTGGTCTTTTTTTAAGACACACTGCTGATTGTAAACGGTACTATTGAGAAATGTTATGCTTCAATGCACAGTTGCCAAAGCAATTTCATAGCTGGAATAACACATGTAAACAACCAAGTGTATCACAATTTTCAGAGTTACTAATGTAATATCTATGAGTTGTCTAAGATGCTTTGATATGTTTTGTGTTTTGTTATATATCAGAATATCAATGCATTTGAAAACTATATTGGCCCGTTGATCAGTTTTCTGTCATCACTGTTAGCATATTGCCATAATTCTGTTATAAAAAAAGTATTAAAGCAAACAAAACCTTTTTTATGACTATTTTTGAAAAAAAAAAAAAGATATGAATGTGATTTTTGTTCTCTTTGTCATCTGTGTTCCATTTACTGTTGTGCACTATAGACAGAACAGTAAGTAAGAGGAAGGGCCAGATTCAGGTAGCTTTGCACATCTTTAGGCGGGCGTAGCGTATCGAATATACGCTACGCCGACGTAACTTAGAGAGGCAAGTGCAGTATTCACAAAGCACTTGCTCCGTAAGTTGTGGAGGCGTAGCGTAAATTGGCCGGCGCAAGCCCGCCTAATTGAAAGTAGGAAGGAGGTGGGCGTCATCTATTTAAATTAAGCGCGACCCCATGCAAATGAATGGCCGATTAAACGGTGCATGTGCGCGCATGCTCAGAATCAAGTCCCATATACTCCCTAATATTCGTTGGCTCAATGTCTGCGACGTGAACGTAACCTACGCCATGCCCTATTCACGTAGTACTACGTAAACGACGTAAAAGACGCCGGCTGTTCCGACGTCCATACCTTTGAATGGGTTGCGCCACCTATTTGGTGGAATAACTTTACGCCTGACGTAACCCTTACACCAACCGCGTATCTTTTCCGCCTGGCGCATCTACGTTTGTGAATCGGCGTATCTTACTAATTTGCATATTTAACATGGGAACGCCGAATGCATCCAGCGTAACTTTGCGCCCAAGATACGCCGGCGTAGGCAAGTTACGTCGGGTGGCTGAAGCCTTGTTTTATGGTGTATCTAGCTTCGCGAATAGGCGTAAAAGTACGACGGCGCACATTTGTACTTACGACGGCGTATCTGGAGATACGCCAGCGTAAAGCTACCTGAATCTGGCCCGAAATGTGTCCAGAGTGAGGGAAATTACAGTTGTCACTGGAACATATGCCCCTATTAGAAGACTTCCCCTCTAATCTTTTCTGGTGACAACTTCTAAAGATTTGGACTTGCCATCACTTTCAGTTCTAGTGACAGTGGTCACTAGGACAAGTAAAGAGAGTCAATCTCTGTAACGGGGGCACAGAGAGTGATAGAAATGTAACAGGGGTCCTAACCCCCCACTATATCCAAAAAAAAAAAAAAAGTTTTGGTTTTTGATACATTGGTTATGCCGCGTACACACAACCGTTTTTCGGGATGTAAAATTAAAAAAAATAAAGATTGTCATTAAAAACAATCGTGTGTGGGCTCCAGAGCATTTTTCACGACGTAAAAAATGGGCAATAAAAAGTTAGAACATGCTCTAAATTTTCACGTCATTTTTAAAGGGGTTGTAAAGGAAAGAAAAATTGTTTTCACAATAAGCATCCTTTTCCTGCAGACATTTCTCTTTTCACTTACTCATTATTCATTTTTGCTCAGCAGTTGCTCTATTTCTTCTCTGTTCTGTTCACTTGCTGCTTGTCTGATTTTTACTCACCATCGTGAAGGGAGGCTTTACTGCGGTGGTCAGTGATGTGCTCGCCCCCTCCTGGGAACTACATATGTGCGGCAGGACGCTCAGAGAGAGCCTTCAAGGAGGTGTGAATTACTGGGCGTCCCGTAATTCATACTGCAAAATGTAGTTCTTACATGAACGAGCGCCGCAAACCAGGAAGTGAATGAGAGAACCGAAATTAGAATGCC
Source organism: Rana kukunoris (assembly GCA_029574335.1). Taxonomy (NCBI): domain Eukaryota; kingdom Metazoa; phylum Chordata; class Amphibia; order Anura; family Ranidae; genus Rana; species Rana kukunoris. The sequence continues at coordinate 109,094,004 of CM056052.1, forward strand.
GGAGGTAATATAGATGAAGTAATTTAATAGGTATTTACTCGTTTTTTAACAGAATCATTACACTATTCTGTCTGTCTACCTTGCAGACATTAATTTTAGCCAACATTTTTTTTCCTTTACAACTCCTTTAACGTTGCAGTTTTTAACGGCATAGAAAAATGGTCATGTGTGGGCTTTAACAACATGAAAAACCTGCGCATGCTCAGAAGCAAGTTAAGAGACGGGAGCGCTCATTCTGGTAAAACTAGAGTTCGTAATGGAACATTAATTTCGCTGTAACAGACTGAAAAGCGCGAATCGTCTTTTACTAACACAAAATCAGAAAAAAAGCAGCCCCAAGGGTGGCGCCATTGGAATGGGTCTTCCCCTTTATAGTGCCGTTGTATGTGTTGTACGTCACTGTGCATTGCTATAGCATTTTTTTTCACGGTTGTGTGTAGGCAAGGCCAGTTTAACAATAATTGGGTTGAAAAAAACGTTGTTGTCTCCAGACCATTAAAAATGGTCGTATGTACGCGGCATAAGAAGTAAATGTCATTTTGTATGAAGTTTTTTTTTATTTTTTATGCATCTTTTATATATGAGTGGATTTTTGATCTGGGAGCTGTGTCTGTTCAACAGAGAACTGTATAAGACCAGTATGCTGCAGAAAAAATACATTTATCCTTGGAAACTTGGTCAGGAGTCAGGATAGGGTTAAAAATAGAGGGCCAGATTCACAAAGCACTTACGCCAGAGTATCAGGAGGTGCGCCTGCGTAATTGGAAATATGCGCCTGCGTATCTATGCGCCGTATCCCCAAAACGATGTACGCATGAAATCTATTTTTTTTTCGATTGGCGTAATTTCGATAGACCGGCGCATCATGCACGCAAAAAATGCGCTAGACACACCATTGATTTGCTAGGCAAATATTAGGGTTGTCCCGATACCGATACTAGTATCGGTATTGGGACCGATACCGAGTATTTGCGGGAGTACTTGTACTCCCGCAAATACCCCCGATACCAAAATAGAATACTTCCCCCCCATATTGCAGCGATGCGTCCCTCATACCTTTTTAGATATGCTGACGCCGCCGCTCTCTGCCACATACCGCCGTATCCCCCTGCACAATCGCATAGCTTACATTACAAGCATTCATTCTGAATACTTGTAAATGGCCGTGTATTGACACTCCCCTTCTCCGGATTGGAAGGATCCCTCCAATCCCGAGCAAGGGGGAGTGTCTATGCACGAATCCGCGTATAGACACTCCCCCTTGCGTGGGATTGGACGGATCCCTCCATTCGGAGAAGGGGAGTTTTAATACACGGAGCGCGGCCATTTACAAGTTTTTAGAATGAAAGCTTGTAATGCGCTACGTGATTGTGCAGGGGATACGGCGGTATGCGGCAGAGGCAGCATCAGCATATCTAAAAGGTATGAGGGACGCATCGCTGCAATATGGGGGACATACATGGCTGCATATGGGGGACATACATGGCTGCATATGGGGGACATACATGGCTGCATATGGGGGACATACATGGCTGCATACATGGCTGCATATGGGGGACATACATGGCTGCATATGGGGGACATACATGGCTGCATATGGGGGACATACATGCCTGCATATAGGGGACATACATGGCTGCATATGGGGGACATACATGGCTGCATATGGGGAACATACATGGCTGCAATATGTGGGGGACATACATGGCTGCATATGGGGGACATACATGGCTGCATATGGGGGACATACATGGCTGCATATGGGGAACATACATGGCTGCAATATGTGGGGGACATACATGGCTGCATATGGGGGACACACATGGCTGCATATGGGGGACATACATGGCTGCATATGGGGGACATACATGGCTGCATATGGGGAACATACATGCTTGCAATATGTGGGGGACATACATGGCTGCATATGGGGGACATACATGACTGCATATGGGGGACATACATGGCTGCATATGGGGGACATACATGGCTGCATACATGGCTGCATATGGGGGACATGCATGGCTGCATATGGGGGACATACATGGCTGCATATGGGGGACATACATGGCTGCATATGTGGGGGACATACATGGCTGCATATGTGGGGGACATACATGGCTGCATATGTGGGGTACATACATGGCTGCATATGTGGGGGACATACATGGCTGCATATGTGGGGTACATACATGGCTGCATATGTGGGGGACATACATGGCTGTATATGTGGGGGGACATACATGACAGCATGTGGGGGACATGACATGGCTGCAATATGTGGGGGACATGGCTGCATTTGTGGGGGGACACGGCTGCATTTAGGGACACATTTTAAAAAAGTATCGGTATTTGGTATCGGCGACTACTTGAAAAAAAGTATCCGTACTTGTACTCGGTCCTAAAAAAGTGGTATCGGGACAACCCTAGCAAATATGCAAATGAGGGAGTTACGGCGATCCACAAAAGTAAGTTTGTGCAGCGCAGGCTACGCGCTGTGCGCATCAGCTGCATGTCCTGTCTAATATTAGGCCATATAAAAGCTTGCTTAAAATTAGACAATCCGTCTACATGTCAGCTAAAGCAAAACCATTAGGGACGAGCTGAGCAGCCACACTTGCAGGACAACAATCTGTATGCCAACATGCCAGGGGCATCCTTGCTCATAGCTATACTACTGACTTAAGATGAGCGCAGAAGGAGGAGGGCACGGAGGAGGGCACGGAGGAGGGCACGGGAGAGGATATCTCGCACACGCATAGACTTCTTTGGCATGAGTGATTCTGAGGTGTCTCGCATCTTCAGATTCACCCCTCATGCCATCATGGAATTAACCACAACCCTGCAGGAGGACATCACCAGCCCAACACATGACACCACCCATGACACCCATGACAGCTACATATACAATCAGAGCCCCATCCCAATGGAATTCGAACAGAACGTGTATGGGGACAGCTGGCTGGTTGGTGAGTGACATGGGTGGCAGGCATGACTGTCCCCCCCCCCCCATGATGCAGAAATCACAAGGGGCACATGCACTACTAAAATCCTCCTGTCTTTTCCCTTCAAGGTGACTCTGCATATGAACTGGGACCCCATCTCATGACTCCTATCCAGAACCCCCCATGGTACCCTGTTGTATTCCCCAAACTTTGTATGCCAGATCATCGGTGCATGTTGCATGGTGCACAACTTCGCAGTGAGAAAGGGCCTGGAGATTGACATACATCATGACCTGACCCCCCAACCAGACAATCCCCCCCCTAACCGAGGGTCCCCCGTCTTCTGAGGGAAGAGCAGCCAGGAGACAGCTCACATTATTCATCTTTGCACGTTAAACACACATATTAATCATGGCACAATGAGAATGCATGCATGCACACCACTGTGGTCCCTAGCACAGACACATCACATCCTCATCAAATTGGATTAGCACAAGCCCACCATGCAGGACTTGTGAGCAGCAACGCCACGCCACGGCTCCAATTATGTCACTGTACATTCATACACCATTCACACGGACCTGGGGATCACTTCTCCCTGGTCCTGGGGAACCCTTCTCCACCACAAATGAGGGTGACACCCCTTTTCCGGCCGGAATGTCACCCCCACATTCCAAAATCATTCACAAACAGAAATTTTTTTTTTTTAAATGCCCAGCAAAAAAAACAATCCTTAAATTTTAAGGCTGCATTAGTATTCGTCTTAGGCATTTTTCCTTTATTTCCACCTGCTTATTTGGATAGTAAGTTTGCTATAATTGAACTTTCTTTAACCACTTCAGCCCCAGAAGATTTGGCTGCTCAATGACCAGGCCATTTTTTGCGATACGGTACTGCGTTGCTTTAACTGACAATTGCGCGGTCGTGTGACACTGTAACCAAACAAAATTAACATCCTTTTTTTTTCTCACAAATAGAGCTTTCTTTTGGTGTTATTTGATCATCTCTGTGGTTTAAGTTTTTGTGCTATAAACAGAAAAAGGCCAACAATTTTGAAAAAAAAAAAAAAAATTCTACTTTTTGCTATAATAAATATCCCCAATTTTGTTTTTAAAAAGGGAATTTTTTTCCTCAGTTTAGGCCAATATGTATTCTTCTACATATTTTTTGTAATAAAAATCGCAATAAGCTTATATTGATTAGTTTGCACAAAAGTAATAGCGTCTACAAAATAGGGGATACATTTATGGCATTTTTATTACATTTTTTTTTTTTACTTGTAATGGCGGTGATCTGCGATTTTTAGCGGGACTGCGACATTATGGCAGACAGATTGACACATTTTTGGGACCATTCACAATTATACAGCCATCAGTGCTAAAAAAATGCACTGGTTACTGTGTAAATGTCACTGGCAGGGAAGGGGTTAACACTAGGGGGCAATCAAGGGGTTAACTGTGTTCCCTAGTGTGTGTTCTAATTATAAGTGTGTTCTCTGTGTGTGTTTACACACAGAGCTCCACGTCCCTGCTCTGTCATTACCGATCACGGGTACCTGGCGGACATCGCTGCCACCAGGCACACGCATCGGCATATTAGGGACGCTCCTGGTGTGCGCGCGTGCCACCACCCAGTGGCCTGAGGATGCGAAGACGCCAAAAGACGTCGTCCTGGATTTATAGAGCCACCTTGAGGCCGTCATTTGACTATGGCCCGGGGCTCAAGTAGTTAAAGTGTTACTAAACCCGGTCCTGTGCATTCACTATATCTGGTCTCCCACAGTACATAGATGACGTTCTAAGGGAACGAAACGTGTCGGGAGACCCCACTGACCCCACTGCTCTACTTTACTATTAAGCGCTTGTTGTATCCTACATAAATGTAAGTGCAATCATTTTATTAAAATTGGTAAATTTTGTAATACAGAATCACGCTATGTGCACTTTTTATTGGCAACTTAACCCATTACCACTCATGGTAATCACTTTACTTGAGTTTACACGTTTGTAACCAATCCAATGGTTTCCGTGGATTCATCGTATCACCTATGAGGATATCCCAGGAGTTCCATTTGAATACATAACATCTATAATTATATCCTGATCCCGGATATCATTTGAAGCTCCATTTGATCTGATGAGTATACGCTTATTCAGATCCTTGTTTTCCGGTAAGCCTCAAATGTTTCACTACTCTTGTGGCGGATCCTTTAACACTCACCTTGTTACTTATTGAGTCACTACTTATGGTGATTAAAAGTTTTTGGATTGTCAATATGAACTTTTTTTCACATTTTGGACATTTCATGTGTTAAAAGGACTATATCAAATCTTATTTTTAGCGCTACACTTATTCTTTGTTCCCACAGTACATAGAACATGGAAATGCAATTATTTTAGCAAATATAAACTGCTAAAAAACACTTTCTCATCCGCAGGATAAAGCAGTTTTGTGACTTCTATTTACTATCCAGCCGGGCACTGGTTAAAGCTCATAGGAGGAGTTTTCATTATTCTCTGACTGTCCTATGAGGCTGAATGACTCCTGACCCTCTGTCTTAACAGTACTGATTGGCGCTGTGCTGAGCACCCTCCCAAAAAAAAAACTTCTAGCAATACACACCAAACTGAGCATGTGCAGAGTGCCTCCTAGGGCTCTGTGCTATCAGCAGATGGATTGGGGAAAGTAAAATAATGGGAGAATCAGAGAAGCAGGATAAAACAGCCTTTATACACAATGTGCAATATTAACCCCTTAGGTTCCACAATGAGTATAGCAAGCATACTTTATTGCCGGGGTTGGCAACCCGTTAATCGCAAGCTACAAGTCGATTGCTGGAGGTAGATCTCGATCAGGTCTGTGTGCTGATGCTTCCCCCAGGCTCTGCCGGCATTTGTCTCCCTTCACTAGCAGAGAGGAGTGGGATGGAGGGCGGGAGAGGGAGCTGCTTTAGTTACCTTTGCAAGTTAACTAGCAGATGATTGGTTTCTAGTTCTAGCAACCAATCATCAGCTTTTTAACATAAAAAGTTAACTAATGCTGCGTACACACGATCAGATTTTCTGTTGGAAAAACCTTGCATGGTTTTTCCGACGGAATTCTGCTCAAGCTTGGCTTGCATACACATGGTCACACAAAAATTCTCTGAACTTTCGACCGTCAAGAATGCGGTGACGTACAACACTACGACGAGCCAAGAAAATTAAGTTCAATGCTTCTGAGCATGCTTCGAATTGTTTCCGAGCATGCAGCGGATTTTTGCACGTCGGAATTGCTACAGACGATCGGATTTTTTGTGTCGGAATTTTTATTTTTTTTTGTCGGAAAATTTGAGAACCAGCTCTCAATATTTTGTTGATGGAAATGTTGACAGCAAAAGTCTGATGGAGCATACACGCGGTGGGATTTTCCGTTTAAAAGCTCACATCGGACTTTTGCTGCCGGAATTTCCGATTGAGTATACGGGGAATAAGTGTTAAGTGCTAGGGGAAATAGGTGGTAAAGGATATCACATTTTCAGTCAAGATTTTATTATTTCTTTTCAGACACTGAAGATCCTGCACTGAAACTTCTGGTTCTACAATGTAATAATACATAAAGAGTAAACTTAAAACCTTGGTAATCAATTTGATCTATTGAATTTATAATGCATCAGGAATTTGCCCGAAGCTCAGTACAAAGAAGGAAATCTAGAGAATAAATAAATGAAAAAGTGAACAATATTGCATTTTACATGTCCTCATGAGTTATTATCCTTATTTTACTTTTTGAAGATGAGTCAGAATTCTACTAGAAGCAAAAGGCATCTGAATAATAGATGAGTAATTTAAAATAATGTAAATCAGGTAATAAATGCATTAAGAGAGGACTGTAAAGCATGTATATACCTACTTAACACTCATCTTCATGACAGTTGTAGTAGTTGATCATGACCGCTTCACCAGGGCAGAGGAGAAAATGTTTTTCATGCGACAGTTCTGTGTCACGATAGTCTGAAACTAACATAGAACACCTCAAAATCCATCCATTAGGGATGCTACTATTATTTAAAGGTACATTGGATTCCACTTTACTGTTCTGAGATGGACTAAGTGAAGCCAGGAGAGGTCACATGACTGCACAGAGACGGAAAAGAATCAGATGACTATTAACATAAAATTTGATCTAGAATGGAATTTAGGTTGCCTTACAGCATATCATTCATTGCCGATGAACTTTTGCTGTATGAATGCTTAGTCAGAGAACCTGTACATACTGTTCTTACGTTCCGCATGCTCGTAACTGTGCAGAGTTGTTGCACATTTTATCCTAAGGATTGTATCTCTCCTTTTTTTTCCTTTTTATTCCCTTTTTTGCACATTCATTATATTTATGCTATTATTGTTTGCCAAGCTTTGCCCTAGACTGATGGGAAATTATTGAGAATCTATCATTCACATGTGCACCAGATCATACCCCCAGCACTGATACTATGCAGGCACAATTACACTCAGCTATTGCTGGCCTGCACAGTATCCTTACTTACCACATAGGAGGATATTAACATTTTTTGAACACCTACTTTTTTATTAACTATTATTTATTTTTTCACACCATTATATATCTGACCTGGAAACCAGTGGCCTATTTTTAGTCATGGTTCTCTGACACACAGCACTTTACACCCCTACCATTTATTGGGTACCTATATACCTTGGAGTTCTCACACAGTAGGTGTGCACAGGGAGTCTACTTTGCATTGGACTTTGCCCTTCTACAGGACACCCGACACAGATAACACTGCCTTTGAAGCCCGCCTTTCTGTGCATCTGGCCTTCTACTCACCATTAGCAGTGCCACCTACTATATTCCTCTCTCTGTGTTATCATTTTCTCAGTCTCTATTGAGACTGCCTAGGGAGGCAGCAGCTTCTTTTAACATCCTTAGCGCGGAGTTACTTCTATTTTTCTTTACAGCAGGTGTGTTTCTTGCCAGATTACCAAGTGAAAACAGAGAGAGAAAAGGCCAAAGAAAACTGATGCAGCCACCACATCTAATGATTAGTAAACTGCAATATATTACAGTTTTGGGTTTAATACCGATTTTAAACCTCTGTCAGATTTGTATTGCTGTCTGTGTCCCCGCTGGAGAGATTTACTCTCTCTGCGTGTCTTGGCACCCATACGCTTCGTAAAGAAAAATATGTCCTTACTTCCTGTTGTTTTTCTGGAACAGGGCGTGAAGGGAAATCTCCCCGAAAGGAACATTAAAAAAAACATTCCCAATGCTATTCAAACAAAATAAAAAAATAAAAAAATTTAGGAGGCATATGCGCGGCGTGTAAGATGGCAGACGTTTGAGAGAAGAGCTCTGATCCCCGTCTCCCTGTCTGTGGCTCCTGCACAGCATCATTAGCTTCAGGAGCCACACCGCTGACTACCAGTGGCCCCTAGACATCCCATAGGAAAAATTGGATTCCAGAAAGCGATCTCTTGAAGATTTGTCCCACCGCCATCATCATGGCCTAGCCACCTCATGGAGAGTTTCCTCTTTATTAAAGTGAAGCTTCATTCGCAACTTAGGTCTCCCACTCATTCCTGAAGATGAATTTAAGCTTCCAGCTTTAAACCCCAAGCCGCTCACCACCCCAGCCAAGATCTGGACCCTAGTTCAACAGAGATCACAGAAGGCCTTCTCTAAGGTATTTGGTGACATCTACAAGAGACTGTATAACTGCTTGAGCTCTGAATCGACACCCCAATGCTCACAGACAAAGTTTGACGATTTCATGTCCTCTTTAGAATTACCCAAGTTGTCCATTGCACAAATTTCTATGCTTAATGCCCCTGTTATTGTAGAGGAGATTGAATTCGGATTACAAGATCTTTACTAAAATATTGGCCAACAGACATGTTTACCACTATTGACGACATTGATTCACAAAGACCAAGTGGGGTTCGTCCCAATGAGACACGTGGGGGACAATACGAGATGCACTATAGACCTAATAGACCCTTTGACTAAAACTAAACAACCTGCAAATGTCCTAAGCCTAGATGCACAAAAAGCTTTTGTCCGTCTAAGCTGGCCAGTCATGGTCGTGGTCCTTTCTAGATACGGATTCTCGGGCCCTTTTATACAGGCCTTGCAGGCTCTATATTCTAACCCTACCTCTCAGGTTCAATTGTCTTCTTACTTGTCGCAGTGGTTCCCCCTCAGCAATGTCCTTTGTCACCCCATGTTGTTTATTTTGAGTCTGGCCCCAGCAGGTGATGGCTGGGGCAAGCACAGAGGTGGGTGGAATCAAAGAGGTGCAGGCACTAGAAAATAGTTGTTATGTATGGTAAATACCTGGTTGTCAGATCCTGGTCGCAGGAGGTGGCCTCTCGTACGGCGCTGGTTCGGGAGACGCTGGATTTGGGAACAGCGACTCGGGAGCGCAGCGGGGTAAGGGTGCCTGGATGATGGTGCAGGTCAGGTCAGCTCGGTGCAGGTTCTTCCGGGGTCACAGGAACAAGGACGGAACAGGCACTCCGATACGGGAACTGGTGGTATGAATGCAGATGCAGAGGTTTGCGATCCCGATGCGACTTGGCAGGTGACTTCAGAACTGGTGTGGAGCGAAGTAAACAGGAGGATGAGACGTAAGCTGGGTCAGGCAGGCCGAGGTCAACACGGGAGCAGGCGAAGGGTTAAACAGGCAGGCGTAGTCGGGTGTTCAAGCAAAAGATCTGGCAGCGGTGGTAATGGTAACAGAAGGTAAGTCCAAACAGGCCGAGGTCAGGATTGGAGAGATACGGAGAGTCAAACGTAGCCGGGTCAAGATCAGGTCAGGTACTTCAGATGCAGATTCAGGTTTAAATCACAGGGTATTTTGGCAGATCAGACAGCAAGGGGCTGCTGTATCTGATTGCCTTTTAAAGGCACATTGGCGCCAAAGACTCGCGCCAACGTGCACGCGCGCGCTCCCGCCGCGCGCGCACCACCCGCGCACGCGCGCGCGCACCTCCGGTGCACGCGCACGAGCGCGGACACGCGCGCGCACACCAGGGGCGCGCCGGGAGCCGGCGCCAGGGCCCTGACATTGCCCCCCCCCAAGGGGCAGCCTCCGGATGCCCAGGCGGGCCTGTTTCTCAGGGTGGGAAGAAAAAAAAACACGAATTAGTTCTTGGGCGTGGATATTGTTTTCGGGTTCCCACGAATTGTCCTCCGGCCCGTACCCCTTCCACTTGATCAAAAATTGATTTTGCCCCTGCCGTTTCCTGCAGTCAAGGATGGCTTCTACTACATACTCCTCGCAGCCATCAACTGAAATAGGTTCAGGTGGACCAGCCCCTCTGTCAGGAAAGGGATCAGGAATTGCGGGTTTCAGCAATGATACGTGAAATACCGGGTGAACCTTAAGGGACTCGGGTAAAGACAGTTCATAGGAAACCTCATTGATTTTTCTTCTTACCGGAAAGGGTCCCATAAACCTGGGTGCCAGTTTCTTGGAAGGACAAGCTAATCTGAGGTTACTAGTAGAAAGCCATACCTGATCTCCTGGTTGTAGGTTCAGCTCACCTCTCCTTTTCCTATCGAAGGCTTTCTTGCTGTCGGCTTGTGCTTTTGTTATTGCTTCTTGTAGCACCCGGTTGTTGCGACTGAGGAAGTCCACCGTGCTCTGCACCGCCGGAACTGGGGATTCTGGAAGAAAATCTGGTAAGAAGGTTAGATTAAAGCCATAATTGGCGAAAAAGGGGGATTGTCCGGTTGCCGAATGGCTGGCGTTATTGTAGGCAAATTCTGCCAGGGGTAGCAGGGAGACCCAATCGTTCTGGGAGAAGGAAGTGAAACATCTAATATATTGCTCCAGGGTCTGGTTTGTGCGTTCAGTCTGTCCGTTAGTCTGAGGATGGTAGGCCGAGGAGAAAGCAAGTTTGATATTCAGAATCTCACACAGGGCTCTCCAGAAACGAGATGTAAACTGGACCCCCCTATCTGACACGATGTTTGCAGGGATTCCATGGAGTCTGACAATTTCTCTGATGAAGACACGGGCAGTCTCAGCAGCGGATGGAGTATTTTTTAGTGGGAGAAAGTGGGCCATCTTAGATAGGCGATCCACGACTACAAAAATCGCTGTGCACCCCTCGGAACATGGAAGCTCTACTATAAAGTCCATGGCGATCATCTGCCATGGTCTATCGGGTACCGGCAGAGGTTTTAGTAAGCCCCAGGCTCGATTCCTTGTAGTCTTGTTTTGATTGCAGGTTGGACATGTATTGATGTACGATTTGCAGAATTCCTCCAAGCCTGGCCACCAGAAGGTACGTCGTACCAGTTCAAGGGTTTTACGGACTCCGAAATGTCCTGCCAATGGATGGTCATGAAGTAGTTTTAGGACCTCTACCCGAATATCTGCTGGCACAAAAATTTGGCTCCCTCTCCAAAAAAGTCCGTCTCTGGGGGTCAGGGTGACACCTGGGGGTTTTGCAGAATCCGTGGATGCTTCTCTAAGTCGGGGAAGCAGATCATGGTGCAGCAGTAGAAAGTTCCCGGCCGGAAGAATGGTGTCAGGGGCAGGTAAGTCCTTGGGATTGTCGTGCATCCGTGATAATGCGTCTGGCTTGATGTTTTTTGAGCCGGGGCGATACGTGATGTGGAAAGAAAAACGAGAAAAGAATAATGCCCATCGGGCCTGTCGGGGTTTCAAGCGTTTTGCGGATCTTAAGTATTCTAAGTTCTTGTGATCCGTATAGATCAAGACCGGATGTGCAGCGCCCTCCAGAAGGTACCTCCATTCCTCCAGTGCAGCCTTGATGGCGAGTAGTTCCCGGTCACCAACATCATAATTCCTCTCCGCTGGGGAGAGTTTTCGGGAGAAGAAGCCCACAGGATGCATCAGATCTTTGTTCCCCTGGCGTTGGGAGATAATAGCGCCCACTGCTACCTCGGATGCGTCTACTTCAAGGAGGTAGGGTAACGCCGGGTCAGGGTGGCTAAGAATCGGGGCAGATGTAAACAGTCCTTTAAGTGTATCGAAGGCCTTTTGGGCTTCTGAATTCCACTGGAAACGTTGGTTCTGTTTGGTTAATTGCGTGATTGGCGAGATGATCGCGGAAAAATTTCTGATGAACCTTCTGTAAAAATTTGCGAATCCCACAAATCGTTGTACCCCCTTCTTGTCCAGGGGTGCTGGCCAGTCAAGTATGGCGGACACTTTGTTGGGATCCATCTTAATTCCTGTAGGGGATAAGATCAGGCCAAGGAACTGAATGGTTTGTTGTTCAAATTCACATTTTTCGACTTTGGCATATAGTCTATGTAGACGGAGGCGATTTAGAACCCTGCAGACGTGTTCGCGGTGTTTGTCCAGTGATCCGGAGAAGACCAATATGTCGTCTAGGTAGACGATGACGAAGATGTCAAGAAAGTCTCTAAGCACATCGTTGATGAAGTGTTGGAACGTCGCGGGTGCATTGCACAGACCAAAAGGCATGACCAGATACTCATAATGTCCAAAACGGGTACGAAAAGCCGTCTTCCACTCATCCCCGTCCCGAATGCGAATTAAATTGTACGCTCCCCTCAGGTCCAGCTTGGTGAAGATGGTGGCAGATCTTAATTTATGAAAAAGTTCCGGTATCAGAGGCAATGGGTAGCGGTTTTTTATTGTTATGTTATTCAATTCCCGGTAGTCTACGCATGGGCGGAGAGATTGGTCCTTTTTACTGACGAAAAATATTCCTGCGCCTGCTGGGGAGGTAGACGGGCGAATGAACCCTTTACTCAGATTTTCATCGATATACACCTTCAGGGCCTCCTGTTCCTTCTCGGACAGCGGGAAGATGCGTCCAAAAGGGATTGCAGCCCCTGGGAGGAGCTCGATTGGACAATCGTATGGACGATGAGGCGGAAGGGAGTCGGCTCCCTTCTTGCTGAAGACATCGGCAAATTCATGGTATGGCTCCGGAATGGACTGGAGCAAGTTGGGGTCAGTGTCCATACAAAGTAGAGCAGGGGGAGCCGGTATGCAGAATTGTTGACAGTAGGAAGAACCGAATGACACCTTTCCAGAACTCCAGTTGATTACAGGATCGTGGGCCTGGAGCCAGGGTAGGCCCAAGATCACAGGGAACAGAGGCGAAGAGATGACATCTAGAGTGAGTAGTTCCTTATGTAGGGGAAGAATCGTGGTGATCAAGGGAAGAGTCTCTTGGGTAACTTGTCCTGAATTTATGCGGGAGCCATCGGCCAGGAAGACGGTAAGTTCATGGGCCTTTTTACGTAATGGTATGTGGTGGAGGTCAGCGAAGGCGGAGTCGATGAAACAGCTGCATGCCCCTGAGTCAATGATGGCGTTGACTGGCACTGTCTTTTCCTGGAGCTGAAACGAGAGAAGAAGAGCAAGGTGGGAGGTACGGGTAGGCAGGGTTGACAGATTAACAGGATTCGGAGAAGGGCACTTACGCATTTTGGTGGGACAATTGCTCACGTAGTGACCGGTCCCGCCGCAGTAAAGGCACAGGTTTAGTTGGCGGCGCCGTGCCCGTTCTTCAGGTGGCAGCGTTGGCCGCATGAGGCCGAGTTGCATGGGTTCGGAGGTGTCTGGAGGGGCACTGGAAGAATTCATGCTGGTAGGAGGTAAGTAGCGGGAGGCGGGCAACGGTGCCCTAGTGGTCATCCACACAGGCCGGTTTGGCTGAGAGGAACGCTCGGCCCGACGTTCACGGAGTCTGCGGTCAATCTGGATGGCTTTAGTGATTAGGTCTTCAAGAGTCTCTGGCACCCCTACCCGGGCAAGCTCATCCTTGAGACCTTCGGAAAGGCCCAAGCGGAATTGGTGTCTGAGGGCCGCGTCATTCCAGAGTGTATCCGTGCTCCAGTGTCTAAAGTCTGAAACATAGTCCTCAACTGCCCTACGGCCTTGCTGGAGCGCGAGTAGGGCAGATTCAGCAGTGGCGGTCCGTTGAGGATCGTCGTACAGCAGAGCCATGGCTTCAAAGAAGGCTTGCAGGGACTGGGTCTGAACATTGTCTTCTTGCAGCAGTCGGTGGGCCCAGGTCTGCGGCTCATTTTGGAGGAGGGAGATCACAAATCCCACCTTGGTAGCTTCCAAAGAGAAAGTCCGAGGTTGCAAGGCAAAATACAGCTCACAGGCATTGCGGAAGGCCCGGAACTTCGCCCGATCCCCTGAGAACCGTTCTGGGATAGGAACTCTGGGTTCGGGTGGGAGCATCACCACTGAGGGGGCGGAGCCCGCCGAAGAAGATCTAGTGGGGTTTGCGGAAGTTGCATCGCTGGAGCCCGACAGGTTTTGGACTTGTCCCTCTAACCTCATATATCCATCTTGCAGGTTCTTGACAGCTTGTGTGAGGGATGCCAGATGTTTGCAAATCTCGTCCACAGCGGGGGCTACTCCTGCAGGATCTGACATAATGGCTGTCTGATACTGTTATGTATGGTAAATACCTGGTTGTCAGATCCTGGTCGCAGGAGGTGGCCTCTCGTACGGCGCTGGTTCGGGAGACGCTGGATTTGGGAACAGCGACTCGGGAGCGCAGCGGGGTAAGGGTGCCTGGATGATGGTGCAGGTCAGGTCAGCTCGGTGCAGGTTCTTCCGGGGTCACAGGAACAAGGACGGAACAGGCACTCCGATACGGGAACTGGTGGTATGAATGCAGATGCAGAGGTTTGCGATCCCGATGCGACTTGGCAGGTGACTTCAGAACTGGTGTGGAGCGAAGTAAACAGGAGGATGAGACGTAAGCTGGGTCAGGCAGGCCGAGGTCAACACGGGAGCAGGCGAAGGGTTAAACAGGCAGGCGTAGTCGGGTGTTCAAGCAAAAGATCTGGCAGCGGTGGTAATGGTAACAGAAGGTAAGTCCAAACAGGCCGAGGTCAGGATTGGAGAGATACGGAGAGTCAAACGTAGCCGGGTCAAGATCAGGTCAGGTACTTCAGATGCAGATTCAGGTTTAAATCACAGGGTATTTTGGCAGATCAGACAGCAAGGGGCTGCTGTATCTGATTGCCTTTTAAAGGCACATTGGCGCCAAAGACTCGCGCCAACGTGCACGCGCGCGCTCCCGCCGCGCGCGCACCACCCGCGCACGCGCGCGCACCTCCGGTGCACGCGCACGAGCGCGGACACGCGCGCGCACACCAGGGGCGCGCCGGGAGCCGGCGCCAGGGCCCTGACAATAGTAGATGGGTGACAGTCAAGAAGGGTAGAGGGACAAGGGCCAGGGAGGCCGATCCAGGGCTGGAGCATCCCAATAAGTATGCTCCATTGAGTGACATTGATAAAACCAGTCAGGGACTGGCACTGCTGGAGCTGAGGGACTCTCCCAGCTGCCAGGGGAAGAACTCCTCCAGTAAGAGTGGGGAGGAAGCAAAGGGAAAGGAAAGGCAGATTCTGGTGGTAGGGGACTCAATTCTTAGAAGGACAGAGAGGGCAATCTGTAACAAAGACCTACAGTGCCGAACTGTATGTTGTCTACTGGGCTCTCGGGTTCGGCACATCACTGATCTGGTGGACAGATTACTGAGAGGGGCTGGGGAAGACCCAGCTGTCATGGTGCACATTGGCACCAATGACAAAGTCAGAGGCAGATGGAGTGTCCTAAAGAACGATTTTAGGGACTTGGGAGCTAAATTGAGGAGAAGGACCTCCAAGGTAGTATTCTCAGTAATACTACCAGTACATCGAGCCACACCAGAAAGGCAGAGGGAGATTAGGGAAGTAAACACGTGGCTGAAGAGCTGGTGTAGTAAAAAGGGGTTTGGGTTCCTGGAGGACTGGGCCGACTTCTCAGTCGATAACCAATACTATAGAAGGGATGGACTGCACCTAAATGAGGAGGGTGCAGATCAGCTAGGAATAAGGATGGCCAAAAAGTTAGAGGGGTTTTTAAACTAGGTGACGGGGGGAGGGTTCAGAGATAGAGATAGTCAGTGTGGAACATATTCAAGAGGGTAGTATTAGGGGTAGGGTAACCAAAGCACATAAACCCAAGGTAAGTAGAGTAGCAGGTCCTAGTTGCAATCTCGGAACACCCAAGAGGATAGTATGTGACCGGTCAGAATATATTAATGCAGTTAAGTGTTTGTTCACCAATGCCAGAAGTCTGCCAAGCAAAACAGGTGAGTTGGCAGCTCTGGTGCATGAGGAGAGCTATGATGTAATCGGTATTGCTGAAACTTGGCTTCAATCCTTACATGACTGGGCTATTAATATTCCTGGCTATGCTCTCTTTCGGAAAGATAGGGTAAAAAGGAAAGGTGGCGGGGTCTGTCTCTGTGAGAAGTGACCTCAAAGCAAGCGTGAAAGAGGACCTGGTTGATGGAGAGTGTGATGAAGCTGAAGCATTATGGGTGGAACTGCATACAGATGTGCGTAGTTTAAAGTTAATCATTGGAGTTTGTTATAGACCACCCAATGTTAACGAGGAGGTGGAGACTCGGCTCCTTGCACAGATGGAAAGGGCTGCAAGGGCTGGGATGGTGATAATAATGGGGGATTTTAACTACCCAGAAATTGACTGGAGTAATGGCACTGCTGGGACAGTTAAAGGGCAAACATTTCAAAACCTATTGCAGGACAATTTTATGGTCCAGCTTATTGAGGCCCCAACTAGGAATGATGCTCTGTTGGACCTGGTAATCTCAAACCATGCAGAGTTTATTACTAATGTTCAGATAAAGGAACACCTGGGTAGCAGTGATCACAACATGATTTCATTTGATGTTAGCTGTAAGCAAGAGATACATACAGGAAAGATAAAAACACTTAATTTCAAAAGAGCACATTTTCCAAGGATGAGGGCTGTACCTCCGGGACTTGGACTGGGAGGGAATATTGGCACCGATGAACACAGAACAGAAATGAAAATTCTTCAAAAAGACTGTCTGGAACCTCACTGCAAAGTATATTCCCATGGGCAATAAGTTTAAAAGGCTAAAAATAAAACCCATCTGGTTCATGGTCAAAGTTAAAAAAGCTATAAACAATAAGAAAATAGCTTTTAAAAAATATAAAAATGAAGGAACACTAGTGTCGTTTAAATGTTACAAAGAATATAATAGAATATGTAAGAAGGAAATCAAGGATGCAAAAATTCAAAATGAACGACAGATTGCAAAAGATAGTAGGACAAACCCCAAAAAATTATTTAAATATATTAATAGTAAAAAGGTGAAGTCTGAGCATGTAGGCCCTTTACAAAATAATCTAGAGTAGGTGACTGAGGACAAAGAGAAGGCAAATGTATTAAATGCTTTCTTCAGCTCTGTGTATACAATGGAGTATGGGGGAGCTCATGTCCATAATCGGGGTAGGAGTGACACAGCCCCAAATCCACAATGGCTCAAAAGTGATATGGTCCAGAAATATTTAGACAGAACAAAGGTGGATAAAGCACCTGGACCAGATGGCATCCACCCACGGATCCTAAAAGAATTGAGCTCTGTAATTTCAAAGCCACTGTATCTAATATTTAGGCACTCATTAATGACAGGAATAGTACCACTGGATTGGCGTAGAGCCAATGTGGTGTCTATATTTAAAAATTGAACAAAGTCTATACTAAGTAACTATAGACCTGTTAGTTTAACTTCTATAGTTGGGAAGATACTGGAACAAGTTCTTGCTGGAAACAAACTATTTAAGCAACAGACAGCATGGATTCATGAAAGACAGAAGTTGCCAGACAAACCTGATTTCCTTTTATGAAGAGGTAAGTAAAACCCTGGACAGAGGCGTGGCAGTGGACGTGGTATACTTGGATTTTGCTAAAGTGTTCGATACAGTTCCACACACACGGCTCATGTGTAAGGTAAGGTCTACAGAATTGGAAATATCAGTTTGTAAATGGATAGAAAACTGTCTGAAAGACAGAATTCAGAGAGTTGTGGTTAATGATTCTTACTCTGAATGGTCCAAGGTTATTATCAGCGGTGTACCCCAAGGTTCAGTGCTGGGACCCTTACTTTTTAATATATTTATAAATGATATTGGGTCTTAGATCAAAAGTAACATTTCTGTCTTTGCAGATGACACCAAGCTATGCAGTGGAATAACGTCCTTACAGGATGTTGCCAATTTACAAGCCGACCTCAATGCTCTGTCTAATTGGGCGATTAAGTGGCAGATGAGGTTTAATGTTAATAAATGTTAAGTTATGCACTTAGGGGCTAAGAATATGCATACATCATACATGCTAGGGGGAGTACAACTGGGGGGATCTGTAGTGGAGAAGGATCTGGGGTTTTTAGTTGATCATAAGCTCAATAATGGCATGCAATGCCAAGCTGCGGTTTCCAAAGCGAGCAAAGTCCTTTCTTGTATTAAGAGAGGTATGGACTCAAGAGAGAGAGATATCATTTTGCCCCTGTACAAATCATTAGTAAGACCTCATCTGGAACATGCAGTCCAGTTTTGGGCACCAGTTCTCGAAAAGGATATCGGAGAACTGGAGAAAGTGCAGAGAAGGGCAACCAAATTGATAAGAGGCATAGAGGAGCTCAGCTATGAGGAAAGATTAGAAGAGCTAAATGTATTCACTCTTGAGAAGAGGAGAATAAGGGGGGGAATGATCAACATGTACAAATATATAAGAGGTCCATATAGTGAACTTGGTGTTCAGTTATTCACTTTACGGTCAACACTGAGGACAAGGGGGCACTGTTTACATCTAGAGGAAAAGAGATTTCACCTCCAAATACGGAAAGGTTTCTTCACAGTAAGCGATGTGAAAATGTGGAACAGACTCCCTCCAGATGTGGTTCTGGCCAGCTCAGTAGATTGCTTTAAGAAAGGCCTGGATTCTTTACTAAATGTACATAATATAACTGTGTACTAAGATGTGTAGGTGAGTTGATCCAGGGTAAATCTGATTGCCTCTCGGGGGATCAGGAAGGAATTTTTTTCCCCTGCTGTAGCAAATTGGATCATGCTCTGCTGTTTTTTTTGCCTTCCTCTGGATCAACTGTGGGTATGGAGTTATATGTGATGTACTGTGTTTTTTTTTTATGGTTGAACTGGATGGACTTGTGTCTTTTTTCAACCTGACTAACTATGTAACTAACTATGTAACCTCTTGAATTGGCCATTAGGTCATATTTAGACATTTGGGGGGGGGGGGGGGGGAGGCCGCTGCGACAACAGGACTATAAGTTATCACTCTTTGCTGACGACATTCAGTTGAATCTCACCCATCCCCACACCTCTTTACCTTCTTTACACAACACTCTGTCCGCTTTTGGTTCTCTATCAGGGTATAAAATTAACCAGTCAAAAATGTAAGCCCTACCCATTAACATCCCACCAGCTCTGCTCATCTCTCTCCAAGGCAATTTCAAATATTGTTGGTGCTCCTCTACACTGAAGTTCTTGGGCCATTATCTCACACCCTCGTACTCTTCCCTCTACCAAGCCAATTTTCCCCCTATGCTTGCAGAAAAAACCCGTCTCTTAAATCTTTGGACTTCCCTCCTTATCTCTCTCCTCGACAAAATCAATGTCCTTAAGGCCGCGTACACACGATCAAATCTGTCCGCTCAAACCGGTCCGACGGACCATTTCAGCAGACAAATCCGATCGTGTGTATGGGCTAGCGGACATGTCTGACCGGCTGACAAATTTTAAAGCATGCTTTAAAATTTGTCCGCCAGAGACATGTCCGTCGGATATGTTCCTGGTGCGGTGACAACGTCATCGCCACGTCACCGCGCTGTCTGCCGGCGGGGATTTTGATCCGATGGTGTGTACACGCCGTCGGATGAAAATCCGGAGGAGACATGTCCGCTGGAAACGGTCCGTCGGACAGTTTCAGCGGAAATGTCCCTCCGTGTGTACGCGGCCTTTGATGTCGATATTTCCTAAATTACTTTACCTATTTGAAACACTTGCAATCCCAGTTCCAACGTCGCAATTGAAAATTCTCCAGAGAAGATGCCTGAATTTTATATGGAATAACACCTCCCATAGGATTGTGCGTTCAGTAGTTAACGCTTTAAAAAAATAGAGGAGGATTGGCTGCGCCAGATATCGTTAAATATTACTATGCCTCCCACCTTCGAGTATTGACTTCCCGTATCTCTAGGAAAGCTCCAAATAGATGGGCTGAGATTGAAATAGGGATTACTATTCCAGTGCATCCTTGCTATATGTTATGGCCTTCCTCAACCAAATGTATGCCTCAACTGAGATCCCTCTGCTTGTCACCGATGCTTTTTACCCTATCTATTTGGAAGAGATGTGCAGAACAGTTCTCCCTCTCCTCCGAATGCTCTCCATTCCAGAATGTACTCTTCAATCCGGACATACCAGATGGAATGTTTTATATGAGGATGATCCCATGGACTCTGACGGGAATCTTTCGACACCTTGTACACCCGATCACACGTAAACTCTTGTCCTTCCCAGATTTACAAGCGAAACATGAACTCCCTGCTTCCCTCCTGCACTCATACATGCAATTCAAACACTTCTTCCTCTCTAACCCCCTCTCACTTTCTGTGATGCCCATTGACTTTTGAACTCCTATGTGCCAATGGCCCCTATGAATCCAAACTGATCTGATCCATATATAAAATCCTGCATGAGACCACACCTCTAAAAGAACTCACACATAACTACATGAAAAAATGGTCCCATATACTACAACTACCAATTTCTTTACTAGACTGGGGGGAAATGTGTGAGTCTGTGTCAAAAATTCCACGTTGTGTAGTACAGAGAGAAACTGCTGTTAAGATCTTATTTTTTTGGTATAGAACCCCGTATTTATTGCATGCCCGTAACCCAACCACCTCCAATCTCTGCTGGAGATGTAATAAATCTATAGGTTCCCACTTTCATATCTTCTGGGAATGCCCTTCCATTGGCTCTTTTTGGACTAAGATTCAGGAACTTCTACAAAAGTTATTATCTACACCCATACTTCTGAATCCTGTACACTTCCTTTTGGGCCTCCCTCTTCTGGGAATCTCTAAGGCATCAAGAAAAGTTATGTCCTTCATCCTCTTGACTGCAAAAAGAGCCATTCCTAGGCATTGGCTTTTCACTTCCCCTTCCGCACTTCATCATTTTCTCTCTATAATGGCTGATATCATAGATGGAACATCTGACTGCTAAGATTGGAGACACGTTTCTTTTATATAATGTGGAAAACATAGGATGACTCTGAGTACCCCCTTGAATCTGATAACCTTCATCACCTTACCCTTCTGGTGCCACCTTCTAATTACGTTTCAGAACTATGCATACTATACTTGTTATATTTGTAATATGATATGGTATAATAACTTTGTTTAGCTCATCCGATATTGGAAGATGCTTTATTTGAGTATACCTGTGTCACATACCTGGTAGGAGTCTGATGTGAAGAGGTCGGCCTCTCTTGTATCTCCAACCCGGAACCCCTTGAGGGTGAGACAGATGGCGTTCGGGTAGGAGGAACACGAGTGCCTGATGGTATTTGCTTGAGTGCCGTTGGATGCAGGAAGGGCAGAAGACCCAAGATGAGCAGCAGGCACAGGGCTAGGTGGTATAGAGCGAAGAGCCCAGAAGAGGGGGACTCAGCCCCTAGCAATCAGGATGACCCGTGGCGGGAGCCTTGGAAGCAGGGGTCTTAGGATGGCCGGGTTGGCAGCAGGCAGGCAGCGAAGTACAAGGGATCGAGCAGAGGCAGGGTCAAAGGTCACAGGCCGGGTCGTCAGCAGGCAGGCAGCGGAGTATACAAGGGTTTAGCAAGAGCAAGGTCAGGTCACAAGCCGAGTGGTTTTAACAGGAATCGTGGTGAAGTATACAGGCGTCAGGAATGCAGGAATCATAGAAGACCGGTCAGCACCGCCCAGACATCAGAGCATCCTTTAAATAGGTTAAGAGGGGTCAGGAACGCCCCCTGCGTGTGCGCGCCGTCAGCCGCGCTCGCGCATGCGCGGGAGTGCGCCGCTGCGGTTGATGGATGCGCGCATGCGCGCGCAAACGCGCGCCATTGGTCAACAACGTCTCCTGCGTTTCAGGTATGCGCACATGCGCGCGTGTGCGTGCCAACGGTGTCTCAGTCCTTTCCTTACAACCTGTATCCCTGTTAAGTTCCACACATTTATACCTCTACTGCTTTGTACTTTCAAAAGTTGAAATGCCTTATCTTTCGTATTACAGTGTACAATGTTTCAAAACTGTTAAAAAAATTGTCTTTACATATGAATATGTAGGCTGCCCATAGGCATCTGCCTGGGGTGTGCCAGGTGTGCCCACGGAAAACCCTAACAGAGTCAACCCTACCATGGGTCCTGTTGGGTCCATGGGACCCAGGCGGCACTTTCAGAGGGGCAGCAAACTGACACCCAAGAAAATGTTAGAACTCCAGCCCACCAGCCCTCTCCACTGCTTATTTCATGGGGACCGCCGCTTATCCCACTGTGAGGGAGCCCGGCACCGCTGCTGTTAGAGGTAATGACAGGCGTAGGCGTGCAGAGCACTCACTGCCATATCCACACAGAGGACTGCCTGCTCATCCCCTCTGCGGCTCCCCCATTGCTGCAGACAGATGCCATGTCGGGACAGGAGGCGGAAACCAGCTGACAGAAACAGCGTGAAGGCGAGGAGCTTTCTGTTGTGAGCAGAGACCCTGTGTTAGAAGAGGCATCACTGAAGGTCATCGCCACATCCTTGCCTCTGTCTGAACCCATCTGATCCCCCTCACCACCACATCTGCCTCTGACTGAACACCCCTTATCACTAAATCTGCCTCTGACTGAACCCCCCTCACCACCAAATCTGCCTCTGTCTGAACCCCCCTCACCATCAAATCTGCCTCTGACTGAACCCCCCTCACCATAAAATCTGCCTCTGTCTGAACCCCCCAAAACTCCTGCTTTGGACAGAACCCCCACCACCAATACCACCACATCTGCCTCTGTCTGAATCCCCCACCACCACATCTGCTTCTGTACTCTCCAACTGGGAATAAGACTTGGGTGTCACGCAAACCCAGAGATTAGGAACAAAATATGGGAAGCATTATTCCGATCGTCTTGTAATGTAACAACCCAGGAAAACTCTTTCAAAGTTCTGTCCTATGACATATTCTCAGCTACAAAACAGGCGATTGCAAAAGCGTGGAAAATGCACACTCTCAGCTTCGACAATGCAAAAAGTCGGATGCATTGGAACACTGGTGAATGAAAAGCTGACGGTGATACTAAATGACATACATGCTAAATTCTTATGCATATGGTGAACCTGGCTGGATCACTTTCCAACTACACAAACATGTCTTAGAACTGTAAGCTGATGCGTCAAATGAATGTACCCTCAGTGAGCCTGTGGGGTGGAGGTGGAGATTAATTTGTCCATTCTCTCCTTCCCCCCATTCCCCTGCCCACTCTCTTACTCTACTTTTACACTTTCACATTTCTCTTCTATGACTCTCTTGCCTTAAGACTACCTCCTTTCATGCATACTAGCTAGCCATACATATGTTTGGTGTTGTGGATTACTGTATCGATGCACTTATGTTTTATCTTTCTCATTGGACCCCCCAATTTTTTTTCTTTAAACATAAGTGTATGTTGCAATTTCAAACATCGCTCTCCTGTTTGATTACCTAACATGTTTATGCTATCCTATAGCATATCTGTGATATCCAGACATTCATATTTGTCTCCAATAAAATCTAAGTGAAAGAAAAGTGTATTTTTTTTCAAAGAAAAACATTGCAATTTTTTTATGATACACAGTGCTCTATCAAACTAAATGTCACCCAGGTTTTACCTCTATTTTATTTACTGCTAGTTCTATAATAGTCATGGAGTCAGTGTCAGCCAACCACCCTTTCTAGGAGGAGCATAGCAGCATACAACCTACATAGAACCAGAACTTTAGAGATAGGTTTCCTTTATTAACCCTCTGTATCATTGTTACAGAACAGAATACTAGATATTAGCAGGCTAGCAGCAATGTTTTTCTCCAAATTAAAGTGGTTCTAAGTCCCTGGTGCTCAAACTATGGCTCAAGAGCAATAAAAAAACCTTTGATGGCCCTCAGGCCACAGCAGTCAATAATGGGAACACTAATTTGTAAATGGGCCTTTCATAACAGTAATCTGTAGCAGTTTTATGTAGCAAGTCCCTAGTCTCTGGTGGTGTCCTACATCATGACTTCAATCTCCAACGGCTCCTGTAGAACCCTCTTCAACCAATTGCTTTAGTATGTTTTCATTGTATGACAGTCTTCTGTAGCATTTCATATAATAAATATTATATGCTGCCCTTGGTTGACGTTTAGCTGAATATTTGTAAAAATAATCTCTTAAAAAATTAAAATTTACTTAGCGAGAAATACCAAGTTATTTACGAGAACAGAGTGGTAAATTGATAATACTCCTACGTTGACAGTGATGATGTCATTAAACTTTTTTTCCCACATCCTGGAGTAGCCTGTGGTATGATTTACCATTAGTAACTTACTATAATGCTTTTACTGTAATTATTCAACACAAAACTGTAAATTAATTACATGTTGTTCTGCATTTTAGTAAGCACAAATCTATCTGCAGCAACTGCATTCACTGAAATAATGTAAAACAAGCATAAGAGAACTACTCAAACTTTAACGTTTTTATGTAAAGCCAAACAATAAAATGCTATTTCTGTTCTTTTTAAGTAGACTGGACTTTCTCAGCCAGGGTGCTGCGGCACCCAATAGTGTTGTCTAGGTTCTTCAGGGGTGTCGAGGCAAAATGTGTAAAAATTGCCCCAAGTTCTTTATAGTGCAACATTACAATCATGGATGCCCATGGGCTGTTCACCAGAATCCTAATAATAGTTGACATCATCTGTTGCTACGGAGCGCATCACATGCCCGCACAACATCCCCGGTTTCCTCACCATTAGCACTGAGGTTATGCTAGCTGAGTGAGTGAGGCTGAAGAAAAAGAGAAAGGCTGGGATACTATCCAATACTAGTGTGCCTGCACTGAGCCCTGCATTGAAGCTGTCCCACCCCATAAATACAGTAACACACTAATGTCTTTCAAAACTACTTCCAAACAGCAAACACAAATCAAGAACCAGTATTCAGTTCTTCCTTGAGCTTATGAAAAGAATCCTTATCTTCACAGTGGTAACCCTGATCACAACTGGACAGCTCTTCTGGTGGATGACAGTAGACTAATCGTCTCATGCAGAATCAAGCACCTCAACTCACAAAGTTACCAGGGGTCCAACCCACTCTCTGCTGAGGACAAAGGTCTAGCTGTCTCTAACAAATGTGTTCCTGTCTCCGTTCACAAAATGTTCATTTCTAGGCCCCTTTGTGACACAGATTGTGCTCTTTATAGCACAAATGCTTCGGAAATGGCCACTGCTATCTTGTGAGCTTCAAAATTAAACACAGGCTCTCCCAAGATGGCTTACAGAGCCCATGACAGAGGACACATCAGTCTTACTACTGGTGCTTGAGAGCTTGGCTCCCTCAAATGCCAGTAGTTGTTTACTAGCTAATGAAAGCTAAAATGGTAAAGAGATTACAGTATCATTCCTCTGCATCACTAACTTGACAGAGCAGCACCAGTGCTCCTTGAGTATAGCAGAGGCTGCCCCAAACCACCTCCCACCAAAACTATGTTGCAAAAAAAAAAAGAAGAGCACCAGAACTTACCAGTTTTACCCTGACTCTGATCTTCGCTCTTTTGCAGAGCTACACCAGCCCAGGGAACTTCAGCATCTGACATATTCAGATTTATCAGACGCCTGCTTTCCCCTGCTGCGGTTCTATTCTATACATAGGTGGCTATGTCACTACTGTGTCTCTAGAGCTGTAGGAATTCTTCAGCTAGATAAGGAGTCCTGGATTTTACATTTATGGTGCAACTTCAAGTAGGTGCATCTTCTATAGGGAAATGTTTTAATACCTGTAAAACACACCATTGTGTCTTAAAGTATTGAGGTACCTGCTCCACCTTGGAAAACATGTGAAAAAAATACATGTGCATAATGCATCAAAAATCTGCTTAAAAGTACATATTAATAATGCATGCGTTTTTAAAGACATAAGGGTAAATAGGCACTAAATCTGAAGGCTGCTGTAAAAGCAGTAGTAAGATGCCTGTATGCACATCCACTGTATTTATTACACATTACACAAGTAATGTATTTAAAAGGCAGTGTAAAGAGCAGACCAATAAGTTCAAAGATAAACCATTTCTAATTGGTTGCAAGCAACTAACGCATTTTGTTTCTCAAATAAGCTTGATGATATTTTTACTAGTAGATTGTGTCTGAGGCCGCGTACACACGATCGAATCTATCTGCTGAAAACGGTCTGACGGACCGTTTCAGCAGACAAATTTGATCGTGTGTACGAGCGGACAGACAGATTTTTCCAGCAGACAGATTTTAAAGCATGCTTTAAAATCTGTCTGCTGGGAACCCGTCCGTCCGACATGTCTGCTGGTTAGTACGCACATGCATCTGTCGACGCATTCGACGCATGCGCGGAAGTGTTTTACTTCCTGGTGACGGTGACGTGGCGGCGTCAACGTCACCGCCACGTCACCGCACTGTCTGCCGGCGGGGATTTTGGTTTGATCGTGTGTACACGATCAAACCAATCTATCCCAGCAGACAAATCTGATCAAAACGGTCTGTCAGAACAATTTGATCGGATTTATTTCATGGTGTGTACGCGGCCTAACAGAGGTTTATCTGTAATCGTAAATGCGACTTGAAGGATTTGTGATACAGCAACAGCAAGTAAGCATGGGTTGGCAAATAGCACTGCAGTCTATCAGGTCTGTCAAAGCCATAGAATTCCAAGCTGGCAGAGTTTGCAGACTCGGACCATCAATTAAAGACAGATCAAGTTGAATTACGAGGAGTAATTGCTGAGTAATTGATACCCTCACAGTGTGTAGTCATCTGTCACAGAAATACACTATCAATTTTCTCTCTTGCTCATTGTTACACTCAGCAAAATTCAGTCATTAAGGAGTCCAGCAAAACTATTCCAGTACAAAGGCAGCTGAGACCTAGCAAGTGGCTTTGACAATCTGACCTGCAATGTTTTAGAATACATTCAGTAACAAAATCAGCTACTGGATAGATAATTTTGTATATTTATTAGGGATGTTACTGATTAAAATTTTCATGTTCGATTAATCGTTTTTTTTTTTAATCGATTAATCGACTAATTTTGATTAATTATAATGCACATACATTTTTCGGATCACCACCATATATAGTCCCCATTGTAATATCCACAGACATCACCCCCACTGTAATATCCACAGACATCTCCCCACCTTAATATCCACAGACATCTCCCCCACTGTAATATCCACAGATATCTCCCCCACTGTAATATCCACAGACATCTCCCCACTGTAATATCCACAGACATCTCCCCACCTTAATATCCACAGACATCTCCCCCCACTGTAATATCCACAGACATCTCCCCACCTTAATATCCACAGACATCTCCCCCACTGTAATATCCACAGACATCTCCCCACTGTAATATCCACAGACATCTCCCCACCTTAATATCCACAGACATCTCCCCCACTGTAATATCCACAGACATCTCCCCACTGTAATATCCACAGACATCTCCCCACCTTAATATCCACAGACATCTCCCCCACTGTAATATCCACAGACATCTCCCCCACTATAATATCCACAGACATCTCCCCCACTGTAATATCCACAGACATCTCCCCACTGTAATATCTACAGACATCTCCCCACCTTAATATCCACAGACATCTCCCCCACTGTAATATCCACAGATATCTCCCCCACTGTAATATCCACAGACATCTCCCCACTGTAATATCCACAGACATCTCCCCACCTTAATATCCACAGACATCTCCCCCACTGTAATATCCACAGACATCTCCCCCACTGTAATATCCACAGACATCTCCCCCACTGTAATATCCACAGACATCTCCCCCACTGTAATATCCACAATCTCCACCACTGTAATATCCACAGACATCTCCCCCACTGTAATATCCACAGACATCTCCCCACTGTAATCCACAGACATCTCCCTACTGTAAAATGGTCTACATCTCCCCCACTGTATAGGAAGATTAGTGCTTGCTTAGTCTTACCAGAGAAGCCGGCCGAACACGAGCAGTTGAGGCCTGGTGATGACGTCAGTGCGCCGCTCTAGGCTCACCTAGGCCTCTGCTGGGTGGACCAAGATGGCTGCTGTTCTGTTAGCTAGGCCCAAAGCTGTGGCCTTTCCTATGGCCGAGGCAGCAGCGGAGCTCCGCGGATCACATGTTGTGCCGATCCGCATATGGTAACCCGTTCGGATCATGGATCATTTGCACCACTAATACGGATCAAAAAAATTAACGATTAATCGAGGATTTAATCTTTAATTTCCATAGCTCTAATATTTATTTACCATATCTAAACCAATTAAAGCCGGGAGAAGATGCCGGCAGAGGCAAGGGACCTTGTGGACACCAGATTGTTGGAAAATAGGTCAAAAGAAATTGTGACTGCATTGGTTTTTATTTTTCAGGATTTTTTTATTTTTTGTTCTTTTATTTTCTTATTTTTATCCAACCAGTAACACACTTCCTCTTCTAGGGTGACAATTCTCACTTGATATATTGTAGCTATAGAAAATGAGCTTTATTACCCTAGGACAGTAAGTGAGTTAGGACTAGAAAACATTCCCCTCCTTATCTTTATAATTTGGGGGGGGGGGGGGGTTGTGGTACACAGAGTTGAACCAGAGCAGGGCTGACAACACTGCTTGGGATAATGCTACAGAGTCCACAATTCACACTGCCACACTAGATTTTTCAAAGCATCAACATAATTTTTTGTATGCATTAAACAGAAATAAAATGCTCTCACTGGATTGCATAACAGACCAAAAGAAAGCAAATAAGAGAAGGTAATTATTAAAGTTTACTTACATGCATGCAGGAAATGTCCATCTTTCTTTCCTTTTTGCTGGCGGATTGTGGATGGTAGTTTTACACTCCAATAGATATAATAAGTAGCAGAATGGCTTCTTGATGGACCACATATGTTGGCCAACCTTGGAAACCCACTGAGATTTACATAGTTACATACAGTAATTACATAGTTAGTCTTGTTGAAAAAAGACACAAGTCCATCTAGTTCAACCAATAGAAGGGACAATCCTATATATACAATATTATACCCATGGTTGCTCCATAGGAAGACAAAAAAAAAACACAATAAAGCATTACTTTGTCTTCTCTTTTTCCCTAACAACCCACTCTAGCTTATTTGGCCTACATGCTCAGACCTTGCCTTTTTACTATTAAAATATTTGAAGAATTGTTGGGGTTTGTCCTAGGTACTTTCTTTTGCAATCCATTATTTATTTCAAATTTTTGCAGCCTTGATTTCCTTTTAACATATTCTGTTATATTTTTTGTAGCAATTAAACAATGGCAGTGTTCCTTAATTTGTATATATTTTTAAAAGCTCTTTTCCTATTTATAGCTTTTTTAACTTTGGATATAAGCCACATGGGTTTTATTTTTAGCCTTTTAAACTTGTTGCCTATGGGAAATATACTTTGCAGTGTATTCACATACAGTCCTTTTAAACAATTCCCATTTCTGTTCTGTGTTCATCAATGGCAATATTCCAGTCTATAGTCTTGGAGAGCATCCCTCATCCTTGGAAAATGTTCTTGTTTAAAGTTAAAGTGCTACTAAACCCACAACAGTAAAATCAGTCTTTATATGCAGTAAATCATGCTTGTTATACTCACTGGTGAACCTAAGGGGTTAATCCCGTGCATTGGGTAGGCTGTTTGATCCTGTCTTCTCTGATCCTCCCCTTCTGTTACTGTCCCCAATCCATCTGCTGATAGTACAGAGCCTTGGAGGCACTCTGCACATGCTCAATTTGGTTTTAGTTTTTTTTAGAGGGTGTACAGGGTCAATCAGCACTGTCCAGACAGGGGGTCAGGTATCATACAGCCTCGTGAAAACTCCACTTAAAAGCTTTAACCACTTAAGGACCCGCTCATGTACATTTACGTCAGCTGCTGCCACAACCGAGGTATCCATCTTTAGTGTGAGCGGTCCTGTACACGATAACGGCGGTCTCCGCGGCGGATTCGCCGCAAAATCGCCATTATCGGTGGCGGGAGAGGGCCCCCCCTCCCGCCGCTCTCCCGCGCCCTCCGCCGCTTACCGTTGCCGTCGGTAGTGGCGGAGGCGATCGTGTCTGTTCGGCGGCTGACTGGGGATGCGAGTGAGGGAAAAATGTCCTTCACCCGTCCCCATAGCTCTGCTGGGTGGAAGTGACGTCAAAACATCAGTCCCGCCCAGCGTCTTAAAGAAGCATTTTTTTTTTTTTTGTCATTTGAAAAAATGACAGTTTCCAAAAATTCTTTTTTTTTGCATTTTAGTCTAAATATGAGATCTGAGGTCTTTTTGACCACAGATCTCATATTTAAGAGGACCTGTCATGCTTTTTTCTATTACAAGGGATGTTTACATTCCTTGTAATAGGAATAAAAGTGATCACATTTTTTTTTTCAGTGTAAAAAGTAATAAAATAAATAAAAATAAATAAGAAAACAAAAAAACATTTTTTTTTAAAGCGCCCCGTCCCGACGAGCTCGCGCGCAGAAGCGAACGCATACGCGAGTAGCGCCTGCATATGAAAACGATGTTCAAATCACACAAGTGAGGTATCGCCACGATCGTTGGAGCAATAGCAATAATTCTAGCCCTAGATCCCCTGTATCTCAAAAAATGCAACCTGTAGAATTTTTTAAACGTCGCCTATCGAGATTTTTAAAGGTAGAAGTTTGACGCCATGCCACGAGCGGGCACAATTTTTAAGCGCGACATGTTGGGTATCATTTTACTTGGCGTAACATTATCTTTCACAATATATAAAAAAAATAGGCCAAATTTATTGTTGTCTTATTTTTTAATTAAAAAAAGTGAATTGTTTCCAAAAAAAGTGTGCTTGTAAGACCGCTGCGCAAATACGGTGTGACAAAAAGTATTGCAATGACCACTATTTTATTCTCTATGGTGTTAGAAAAAAATATATATAATGTTTGGGGGTTTTAAGTAATTTTCTTGCAAACACCAAATCTGAAAAACACCTAAGGTCCTTAAGTGGTTAACCAGTGCTCGGCCAGACACTGATACAAGTCATAAGACTGCTATGTACTGCTGATGATGTCTTTCCTGTGTTGCTCACAGCACACACAGCATAATCTTAGATGGCCTTCCCTTCAACTTGCAGCCAAGTTCTTTAAGTTGATTCTTAAGAATCCTCCATCTTCCATGTATTCTGTCATTGGTTCCAACATGAACCAAGACAGCTGGAAGGGGTTAAGTGTGTTCCTGGGTGTGTTCTAACTGTATGGGGGGTGACCTCACTAGGGGAAATCACTGGGGGGGTGACCACACTAGGCGCCCCCCGCTCGCTCCCGAGACTTGCGCGCGTGCCCGGCGGGTACGATCGCCGCCGGGCACCCGCGATTGCTCGTTACAGAGCGGGGAACAAGAGCTGTGTGTGTAAACACATAGCTCTCGTTCCTGTCAGTGGGGGAAATGCTAATTTTTTGTTCATACAATGTATGAACAGAAGATCAGTGATTTCCCCTAGTGAGGTCACCCCCCCATACAGTTAGAACACACCCAGGAACACACTTAACCCTTTCCCTGACCCCTAGTGTTAACCCCTTCACTGCCAATGACATTTTTATAGTGAGAAAGGAGTCACCGCTCCAGGTGGGATCACTAAATGGTTACAGGTGGTGCAGGATACCAAGGGTGCTGGCGGTGCACTAAGCAAAATGAAGACAAAGAAAAATGGATAGCCGCACTACAAAACCTGATGGGTGGTCTTTTATTCAATAGACAGCATATACAAAAATAGGGTCACAGCAGTGGAAACAAGGAACAGCCGACGCGTTTCGCACTGGATCAGTGCTTATTCATGGCATTTTTATAGTAATACAATGCATTTTTATAGCATTGATCGCAAAAAAAATGCCAATGGTCCCAAAAATGTGTCTAAAGTGTCCGAAGTGTCCGCCATAAGGTCGCAGTACTGAAAAAAATAACGCTGATCGCCGCCATTACTAGTAAAAAAAAAAATAATAATAAAAATGCCATAAAACTACCCCCGATTTTGTAAACGCTATAACTTTTGCGCAAACCAATCAAAAAGCTGATTGCGATTTTTTTTTACGAAAAATATGTAAAAGAATACGTATCGGCCTAAACTGAGGAAAAAATGTTTTTTTATATATTTTTGGGGGATATTTATGACAGAAAAAAAGTAAAAAATATTGCATTTTTTTCAAAATAGTCGCTCTATTTTTGTTTATAGCGCAAAAAATAAAAACCGCAGAGATGGTCAAATACCACCAAAAGAAAGCTCTATTTGTGGGAAAAAAAGGACGTCAATTTTGTTTGGGAGCCACATCGCACGACCGCGCAATTGTCAGTTAAAGCGACGCATTGCCGAATCACAAAAAGTGCTCTGGTCTTTGGACAGCAATATGGTCCGGGGCTAAAGTGGTTAAAGACAGTCACTACAAACAAGTGATTTCCATAGCTTTTAGTGAGACTTTTATGATTCATATTAAATCATAAATTTGACTGTAACATGGAAGTTACCTTTTAACAACTATTGAAAGAATACAACAGCCACGGAAGAAGTAAAGTAGCTTGGTCAATTCATAAAGTTCCATTGTAAGAAGGAGCAGCAAACAGACTGTCCCCCATGAAAAGTGAATGCTAATTTGGCTGAGTAAAAAAGGTGAAGCTGTGTTCATTTTGAATATCCAAGCATGTGCAAGGGAACCCAGAGAAAGCCAGGAAACTAGCATATTCGGACAGAAAGGCAATGTCAGCCTCCATATTTCTCTAAATACAGGTTTCCTTAATGGAGATTTTATCAGTTATTGTCTGAAAGAAAATGATGCCATTCTCACTGTTTGATGATAGGTAAAAAATAGATTAGATCAACAAAAATTTTTAAGTATTTTTGACAGCTAAAGTGGGGAATTAAAACAATTTCACATGCCCTTTCACAAGCATTGTAGTCTTCAATAAGAGATACCATTAGAAATGTAACATAAGAATATATGATGACTTATCTTCCTTATCCACAACAAGCTTGCACAAATTTGTGCGTTTTAAGGGGACTTTTAACGTTAGAAAAAAAGATAGAAGTGCCTACAGACATTAGCCCCCCTTATCTGATCTGGTAAGGCTTTGTTTTTAACCAGGACTCTAGTAATGCCTTCCTTCTCCAGCCACAAGTGCCTCACTATAGATCAGTGAGGCCATCCACCATACCAATAACAGAGCATAGTTTTGGAGATGCACATCACTTCCACAGAGTAAAAACAGCACATGCACATACAATGCACTCAGAGACCCCTACTAATGCATTTCGCCACCTGGTCGGGCAATTAGCAAACTGGTAACCTGGGACCTATGAAATTTGCTTCTGCCATGACCTGTGGTCTGATAGCAACTCCGGTCCAGGGGGGACTATTTCCCTCATGTAATAAACTAAGAATTACATTGAATTAAAAGCAATAATAATACTTAAATTATAACTGCTTTACTGCATTAAGAAAGTTGTATGTGCAAGCCATGCCAAGTCTGTGTTTTTTTCCCCCAAGTCTGGCTCTTCTTTTTAATAAAGGACAAGGAAAGATTTTTTGTTATTGAAGACACAAAGAAAATATTTAACACATAGATCCATGGCTTTCCATAAGACCAATTGACTCATCGAAGACATGACCTAGCGCACTTGTTCAGCTCCTACCTCATAAGTGCCCCCAGGTAATTTTCAGTGCAATTTCATTGAGTGAAACTTGTATCAGTATAAGCTTACCCATATATTGCCTGCAAAAGCTTGATGACATCACCAAACGCAGAGAAGAATAATTGCACAATAATCTGATTCTTTCATCTGCTACATTACATGTAGTTCATGAGACCTGTTATTTCAATCTACTCAATATACAGCAAAATATCTGTGCTTTTTATATTATGTTCTTTTTGTTTTATCATTACATTTGAGTATCCAACTTAAAAGGCACATATAGCAAATAAATGTCTAAATTAGAAGAGTTCCAGGGTGGATTTCATGGAAATCAGACTGAACATTTGTTCAGTATGTCCGTAAATCTGATTAAGCACGTTTATATAGAGCAGTGTTTTAACCGCTTCCCTACCGAGTCATTGTGAAATGATGTCAGCAAGAACCCTCCCTCCCTCGGGGTGGACGTCATATGACGACTTGGGCTTTCTGTGAGGCTAGGGGGGGGCGCGCATGCCGCCGCTTCGCTCAGGACCCTGTGCGCGTGCCCGGCGGCCGCCTTGTCCCCTGGGCACCTGCAAATGTAAACACACAGATACATGTCATGTCAGAGGAGAGGAGACCAAAGTGTGTACCCAGTACAGAGGAACACACATCGGTCTCCTCCCCTTGTGAGTCTCCCTCCTCCTACAGTTAGGATCACTCACTAGGGATTAGTGTTGAGCAGAATATGCCATATTCGATTTCGCGATATATCTCGAATATATAGTCGAATATTCAAGATATATTCGCTAAATACGAATATTCGTGATATTTTTTGGAAATGAAAATATTGCGAATTTTCGCTATTGCGAATTTTTGCTATTGCGAATGCGAATGCGAATTGCGAATTGCGAATGCGAAATTTCGAGAAATGCGGAAAGGAGCACTCTGATTGGCTCAGAATATTCGTGATATATTACAATATAAAATAATTGCGAATATTCGAGAAATGCGGAAGGAGCACTCTGATTGGCTCAGAATATTCGTGATATATTACAATACACAATAATTGCGAATATTCGGCAAATGCGGAAGGAGCACTCTGATTGGCTCAGAATATTCGTGATATATTACAATATAAAATAATTGCGAATATTCGAGAAATGCGGAAGGAGCACTCTGATTGGCTCAGAATATTTCTGATATATTACAATACACAATAATTGCGAATATTCGGCAAATGCGGAAGGAGCACTCTGATTGGCTCAGAATATTCGTGATATATTACAATATAAAATAATTGCGAATATTCGAGAAATGCGGAATGGAGCACTCTGATTGGCTCAGAATATTCGTGATATATTACAATATAAAATAATCGCGCGATATCGCTATTGCCGAATAATCGCATTGCGATTTTTCGGCAATATAAAATGAGCGCTGCAGCTACTCGGCCCAAGGTCTCTAATCATTCCAGCAATGCTTTTAGACGTCGATGGGGATCTCTAGGATGTGATCTGTTCTAAAAAAAAATTGAAAAAAATTGAATATTCGAAATAGCGAATATTCGCCGCGATATT
Source organism: Rana kukunoris (assembly GCA_029574335.1). Lineage (NCBI taxonomy): Eukaryota > Metazoa > Chordata > Amphibia > Anura > Ranidae > Rana > Rana kukunoris. The sequence continues at coordinate 109,129,312 of CM056052.1, forward strand.
CGTGTTATTCGCGAATACTCGAATATGCAATATTCGTAGCGAATATTCGCAATGCGAATATTCGTGAGCAACACTACTAGGGATCGCCCCCTAGTGTTAACCCCTTCCCTTCCAGTCACATTTACACAGTAATCAGTGCAGTTTTATAGCACTAATCGCTGTATAAATGTGAATGGTCCCAAAGACGTGTCAAAAGTGTCCAATGTGTCCGTTGCAATGTCACTGTCACAATAAAAATCGCAGATTGCCGCCATTACTAGTAAAAAATAAAAAATGCCAAAAATCTATCCCTTATTTTGTAGACGCTATAACATTTGCGCAAACCAATCAATAAACGCTTATTGCGATTTTTTTTTAACAAAAATATGTAGAAGAATACGTATCGGTCTAAACTGAACTTTTTTTTTTTAAATTGTGGTATTTATTAAATCAAAAAGTAAAAAATATTGGGGCAGATTCACAGAGAATTAGATTCTCGTAGAGTATCAGAAATACACTACGCCGCCGTTTTTTACCTGGCTCTACGTGGAATCCAGGTAGATTTTGTCCAGTAAACGACGGCGGCGTAGTGTATTTCTCCCGTCGCAATCCATCTGCGCGAGTAGGGGGCGTGAAGCATTTAAAATAGGCGCGTTCCTGCGGCGATCGAACTGCGCATGCTCCGTTCGCAAATTTCCCGCCATGCACTGCGCGAAAACACGTCGTCACGTCGTAGAAGCGTCGTTTACGTACATTCCTATTCCCGAACGAGTTACGTTAAAAAAAAAAAAATATTTTCAAATCGACGCGGGAACGACGGCCATACTTTACATGGGTTACGCACTGTTAGACCAGCAAAAAGCTCCTCTAACATTACGTAGCCAAAAAATGACGTAGGCGATTGCGAGGGACACTCGTACCTTCGTGGATCGCCGTAAAAACTCATTTGCATATCCCGACGCATGAAAACGACGCGAACTCCTCCCAGCGGCCGCAAAAATATCGCAGTGTAGATCCGAAGGCTTACGAGGACGTAAGCCTCTCTGATCGAAGCCCGAAGCCGCCGTATCATGGTTTGAGGATTCAAACTAGTGATACGGCGCGCACAATTTGAAATTACTCCTGTCTAACACCAGTTAGACAGGCGTAATTGCTCTGTGAATCTGGGCCATTGTGTTTTTTTCAAAATTGTCACTCTTTTGTTTATAGCGCAAAAAATAAAAACTGCAGAGGTGATCAAATACCACCAAAATAAATCTCTATTCGTGGAGAAAAAGACATAAAGATTTAATATGGGTACAGTTTTATTAACCACTTAATCACCGAAGGACGTCATATGACGTCCTCCACTTTGCGCGGTGATATCTGGATGATGCTTGCAGCCACAGGCATCATTCAGATATCGCCGTCTTCAGCCAGGGATTCTGTGCACCATAAAAACAATCAAAGCGATCTCATGCTTTCCAGCCTGGAGGAGAGATGTGGGGTCTTATTGACCCCATATCTCTCCATAAAGAGGACCTGTCACAGTGATTCCTATTACAAGGAATGTTTACATTCCTTGTAATAGGAATAAAAGTGATCAAAACTTTTTTTTTTTTTAAAGTGTAAAAGTAAAAAACTTTAGTAAAAAATAATAATAATAAAAAAAATATTAAAATGCCCCTGTCCCGGTCGCTCGCGTGCAGAAGCGAACACGCATGCAATTCCCGCCCACATAGGTAAACACCGTTCGAACACGACATGTGAGGTATCATCGAGTGCGGTAGAGCGTGTGCAACAATTCTAGCACTAGACCTCCCCTGTAACTCAAAAATAGTAACCTGTAAAAAAAATTAAAGCGTCACCTATGGAGATTTTTAAGTACCGAAGTTTGGCACCATTCCATGAGTGTGCGCAATTTTAAAGCATGACATGTTAGGTATCTATTTACTCGGCGTAACATCGTCTTTCACATTATACATTGGGCTAACTTTACTGTTTTGTTATTTTTTAATTCATGAACGTTTTTTTCCCTAAAAAAAGGCGTTTGAAAAATTATTGCACAAATACCGTGCAAGAAAAAAAGATGCAATGACGGCCATTTTATTCCCTAGGGTATCTGCTAAAAAAATATATATAATGTTTGGAAGTTTTTACGTCGGCAGAATGGCACCGACAGGCACATCAACGTAGCGGTCCGCGCGGCTGCAGGAGCGATCCGACAAGTGGGGGCGGCTATCCGTTTTCATCCGCCCCCTCCGGATCGCTCCCAGCCAATGCGCGCGCCCGCCCGCCCTGTCACTTCCTCCTCCTGTGTAAACACAGGAAGGAGGAAGCGACGTGATCTCTCCCTCGGCGTTTGTTTCAAGCACCGCTGAGGAGAGATCACAACACACCAAGTAAGTCTGCACCAACAGCACACTTACACACAGACACAAACACATTTAACCCCCGCGATCGCCCCCCCCCCCCTCCCCCCTGTCACAGTGTCACTGAATGCAGTAATCATACATGTATGATTACTGTATTTAGTGTCAGTGTGACAGACAGTGTGACAGTCAGTCAGTCAGTGTTAGTGTCAGGGTAGCCCCCCCACCCCCCCAATAAAGTTTTAACCCCTTGATCACTGCCCTAGTTAACCCTTTCACTCCCTATTGCCAGCGTCACTAAGCGATCATTTTTAGTGTATTAGTGTCGCTGTTCCCGCTAGGTAGCTAATTTTTTTTTAATGCGATTTTTTTTTTACTAAAGACATGTGGCTAAATAAATTTTGGCCTAAATGTTTGACTAAAATTTAGTTTATTGGTTTTTTATTATAACAAAAAGTAAAAAATATTGATTTTTTTTCAAAAATGTCGCTCTATTTTTGTATATAGCGCAAAAAATAAAAATCGCAGAGGCGATCAAATACCACCAAAAGAAAGCTCTATTTGTGGGAAAAAAAGGACGCGAATTTTGTTTGGGAGCCACGTCGCACGACCGCGCAATTGTCTGTTAAAGCGACGCAGTGCCGAATCGCAAAAACCCCTTGGGTCATTTGCCAGCGTATTGGTCCGGGTCTTAAGTGGTTAAAGGGCCCAGAGGTCCCCAGGCCCTCGGATGGCTACCCCCTTTTTTTTATATAATTTATACATATATATATATATATATATTTTTTTTTTTACTTTTTGTAAGCGGCCTGAAAGTCCCCAAGGCAAGCCCCCCAATTCGTGGCACCCCCCTCCCCCTGGTTCTCTGCTCCAGGGGGCCATGCCTGTGGCTTTGTAAGGGGCCCCATAATTCCTGATGGCGGCCCTGTCTGCTTGTCTTCAGAAAACTGTTTGTGGGCTTTCTTGTGCGTCATCTTTAGACGAGGCTTCCTTCTGGGACAACAGCCATGCAGACTAATTTGATGCAGTGTGCGGCGTATCATCTGAGCACTGACATGCTGACCCCCCCACCCATTCAACCTCTGCAGCAATGCTGGCAGCACTCATACATGTATTTCCCAAAGACAACCTCTGGATATGATGCTGAGTAGTGTTGCTCACGAATATTCGCATTGCGAATATTCGCTACGAATATTGCATATTCGAGTATTCGCGAATAACTCGAATATTGCGGCGAATATTCGCTATGGCGAATATTCATATTTTTTCAAAATTATTTTTAAAACAGATCACATCCTAGTGATCTCCATCGACGTCTAAAAGCATTGCTGGTATGATTAGAGAGAGACCCTGGGCCGAGTAGCTGATGCGATTCTTTTATGTTGCCGAAAATTCGCATTGCGAATTTTCGGCAACATAAAAGAATCGCATCAGCTACTCGGCCCTTCTTTTGCATCAGAGCCAATCAGAATAACTCGAATATTCGACAAACGGAATATTGCGCGATTATCTTCTCCGCCCTTCTTTTGCATCAGAGCCAATCAGAATAACTCGAATATTCGGCAAAAGGAATATTGCGCGATATTCCTTTTGCCGAATATTCGAGTTATTCTGATTGGCTCTGATGCAAAAGAAGGGCGGAGAAGATAATCGCCCAATATTCCTTTTGCCGAATATTCAAGTTATTCTGATTGGCTCTGATGCAAAAGAAGGGCGCATCAGAGCCAATCAGAATAACTCGAATATTCGGCAAAAGGAATATTGCGCGATTATCTTCTCCGCCCTTCTTTTGCATCAGAGCCAATCAGAATAACTTGAATATTCGGCAAAAGAAATATTGCGCGATATTCCTTTTGCCGAATATTCGAGTTATTCTGATTGGCTCTGATGCAAAAGAAGGGCGGAGAAGATAATCGCGCAATATTCCATTTGCCGAATATTCAAGTTATTCTGATTGGCTCTGATGCAAAAGAAGGGCGCATCAGAGCCAATCAGAATAACTCGAATATTCGGCAAAAGGAATATTGCGCGATTATCTTCTCCGCCCTTCTTTTACATCAGAGCCAATCAGAATAACTCGAATATTCGGCAAAAGAAATATTGCGCGATGTTCCTTTTGCCGAATATTCGAGTTATTCTGATTGGCTCTGATGCAAAAGAAGGGCGGAGAAGATAATCGCGCAATAGGAATATTGCGCGATTATCTTCTCCGCCCTTCTTTTGCCCCCTTATTCTCCTTTCTTTTAAGTAGAGTTAGTGTAGAGTTAGTGTTTAGTGCATATTAGTTTAGTAATACAGGAAATGATCTCCGTTTATGAGAATTTCGCAATCATTTTCGCATTAGCGAAATTTCGCATTAGCGAAATTTTGCAAATTTTTTTTTGGATTAAATATCACGAATATTCGGGGGGCGTGGCCGGGATGTGAACGAGAGCAGACGTGTGCAGGCAGAGCTCCGCTCCTTCTCTTATCCTTACCTGATTTCAGCGCAGATTCCTCCTTTCAGCGTCCGACCTTCAGACACCCTGGGGCGGAAGAAGACATCCAGCACCCCGAGGCCACCTCCGCTGTCTCCGGGTAAGCGCCGTTCGTCCTCGGTGTCCAGGGACGGGCCCTCCGCGGCCATCTTGCCCACGAGACTCCCAGCAGGGAATATGTCAGCCGGCTCCATGGCTTCCCCTAATCCACCTGCATCCCTTGCCTCCTCGCATGCGGAGCTCCTGGCGGCCATCAAGGAGGGTCGGGACTCGGTGATGGTCAAGATAGATCACCTCGTTGCCGATGTCAGCTTGATCCGGCATGACATGGACAAATTTAGGGCCCGGTTTACCGAGGCGGAGGGCCGCATCTCTCAGCTGGAAGATTCCACCAGGGCTGATTCCAGGGACCTTCATGCCTTACAGCTGCAGGTTAAAGCCCTGCAAGAGAAATCAATAGACACCGAAAATAGGCTCAGGAGAAACAACATAAGGGTCCTGGGCCTCCCTGAAAAGGCAGAGGGCCTCAGGCCTGCAGAATTTACAGAGGCCTTCCTGATCTCCCTCCTGGATCTGCCTGCGATGCCGCCTACATTCGTGGTGGAAAGGGCCCACAGAGTCCCCCTCAAACCACCGATCCCGGGGGCTCCACCTCGACCCTTCCTGTTGCGCCTGCTAAATTACAGGGACAGGGACCGGATTCTGGCTGCTGCCAGGGAAAAAACGGGACCTCCTCTACAATGGTACCAGGATCATGCTGTTCCCAGACTACTCCCCGGAGGTTCAACATCGCCGCAGATCCTTTACAGAGGTACGGAGACGCCTGAGGGACCAAGGCCTCAAGTTTAGCCTACTCTACCCCAGCAAGCTCAGGGTGATCGATGGAGACCGCACGCGCTTCTTCATGGACCCTGAGGCAGCGATGTCGTGGCTGGATGGTCGCTGAGGGGCCGCATTCCATTCACCCCCGTGCCTCTACTACCTCCCGTCCCCCTGGTGATCTAGAAGGGACCCCGCTGCTATGGTGAGATGTTCCTGTTTTGTCAAGAATTTTTGTTTTTAACCTTTTGTTTTTATTTTTATCTCTCCCCCCCCCCCCCCCTTCATTTTTCCGGTAAATGGTACTGTATTCTTGCCATCCCAAGCTGGCCCTTTTTCAATATGGCCGCGGTGTGCCTTTACCCCCCCGGGCCCTACCACTAACTGATGCGAGGTGGCTGTCATGTCCTCACGGGGTCATCCTGAGCTTGGAGACCCGGAACTACTCAACCCTCCTTTGATTTGACTCTCTGATTTGTTTTATTGGGGAATCCAGCCCAACTGTACCAAGAGGAGTTTTGATGCTCAATGCCTGATACGAGATACACACGACTTTGGTCTACTGACGTAGCAGCACACCAGGACTGCTACACCTGCCCCCCCCCCTCGTCCTCCCCCCTTCTTTGTTGTACCCCCACCCTTTTTTTTTTTTCTTTTTTTCTACTTGGACTCCGGACCCTGACCAAGTGGTCATTTGATAACCGCTGTCGTCCGGCTGTAGTAGCAGGTGACCTGGCGCCTGCCGTGTAGGGCCCCTAGTTCCGGGGCTCATTTACACTATGTTCTGTTTTCTGTTTGGGAAAAGAACTATTCCCACCCCCCTGACCGTTGTTGGAGGGATGGGACATAGTAGGATAGGCACCTGGTGCCTGGGAAGTTTGTTTCTTTGTATGTTTGCTATGTTTTTTTTGTTCACTGTTTTTTTCTGTTCTCTAGCTGCTATATGCTCAGGTGCTATCAATATGCAATGCAATGTGCTCGGTTTCTTGCTGCTCCTGGGGTGCTCCCGGGTGTATCTACATAAATATCCTTCCATTCCCTTACCTCCCTTGCCTGATGGCTGACCGCTCATTTGACTCATTTGCCATTCTTTCCTGGAATGTCAGAGGCCTTAACTCTAAGTTCAAACGTGCCCTTCTCTTTCAATATCTGAAGTCCCACTCTCCCAAGCTTGTTCTCCTCCAGGAGACTCACCTCATGGGCAGCAAGGTCCTGACTCTTAAGAAGCCGTGGATTCAGCGTGCTATACATGCCACATATTCTACATATGCTAGGGGTGTATCAATCCTAATCCACAAAAACTTTCCATGTGTGATAGAAGAGGTCCGCACGGACCCCCTGGGTAAATATGTGATATTAATTTTCACACTTTGGGCACAGAAGTATATTGTTGTCAACCTGTACATCCCCCCCCCTTTTTCACCTGCTCTGTTATATGACGTGCTTGAGAAGGTTGCACCCTTCTGCCCAGGAAAAGTGTTGGTAATGGGTGATTTTAATGCCATCTTGTCACCTGACCTGGATAGGCCTGCGCCGCCCAGGCATAGATGTATGGACCTGCTGACCTGGGCTCAGGCAGTGGGTCTGGAGGAAGTTTGGAGGTGGAAGCACCCTGGTGTGCGGGCCTATTCTTGTTTTTCGACCTCGTACAAAACCGCATCCAGGATAGATTTGGCCTTCTCCAACCCCGCACTGTTAGCGGATGTGTTGGAGGCGGACTATCTCCCTAGCGGTCTGTCCGACCACAGCCCTTTAAGGGTGGTGCTCCGCTCGCCGGCAACGCGCAGTGCTGCGCTTTGGAGGCTGGGCGCGCAGTGGGTTACTCATCCTGAGGTTGCAGAGGTCTTGCCCCCCTTGCTAGCTGAATTTTGGGAGAATAATGAGGGTTCCACTCCCCTGGATAACGTCTGGGATACCTTTAAAGCATACACCAGAGGGCAGTACATTTCATCCATTGCCAATGTCAAAAAGCAACTTTCAGCCAAGACACTGGAATTGGAACGTTCGGTCATAGAACATACTGATGCTTATAATAAAGACCCCACCTCGGATCAGTTTGATCGGATGATGGCAGCTCAGAGGGATTTGCATCTGCACTTAGCTGAGGTTACCCGCCTAGACATATACAAGGGCAAGCAGAGAGCCTTTGAACAGGGCGATCGCAATGGCCGCCTGTTGGCCATGATGACCCAGCATGACCAGCCCCTTACAACGATTTCGACTCTGCGGACTCTGGGGGGCGGGACCGTGTCCTCCCCCCCGGACATCCTTCAGACTTTTAGTGAATTCTATAAGTCGCTGTATTCCTCTAGCCTCCCCGCGGACTTCCGGCCGGAGACGCTGAATGATCTGCTAGATCCATTGGCACTTGGCTGGCTCTCCGACCAAGAGAGAGAAGCCTTAGTGCAACCATTCACGGCCTTGGAGGTACAGGGGGCCATCCAATCCTTCCCGTCGGGCAAGGCGCCTGGCCCGGACGGACTTCCACTAGACTTCTATAGAGCCCACTCCGGACTCCTAGCCCCCTTGTTGGCACGGCTCTACACTGCGTGTTTGACGGATGGCAGCCTACCTGCCTCCATGTACCATGCCTACCTAACGCTTATATACAAGCCCCCCAAGGACCCCTCTTCCTGTGCCTCATACCGTCCCATAGCACTCCTTAACTCAGACTTTAAAATACTAACTAAGCTCCTTGCCCTTCGGTTATACCCCATGTTACCCTCAGTGATAGACCCAGACCAAACGGGTTCCATGCCCCGGAGGTCCACAGATGTCAATCTTAGGAGACTTTTTACCAATATCCATACTCAGCATCTTAATGTGGGAACGCGAGCAGTGGCCTCATTGGATGTCGAAAAGGCCTTCGACACTGTGGAGTGGCCCTTTCTGTGGGAGACTCTGCGCAGGATGGGCTTCCCACTGCTATTTATCAAGTGGCTTCAGGTGATATACAGGGCCCCCACTTCCTCAGTACGGCTGGGGGGGGGGCTGTCTGCCCCCTTCAGACTTTCCAGGGGAACGCGGCAGGGTTGCCCTCTCTCTCCGGCTTTGTTTGCCCTTGCCATTGAGCCGGTGGCGGAGGCTCTCCGCACATCACCACATATCAAGGGTCTCCGAGTGGGTCTGCTGGAGGAGAGGGTGGCCCTGTATGCGGACGACATGCTTCTCTTCCTTAATGATGCGGGCCCCTCGCTGCGGGGTGCACTGACCGTCTTGGACACGTTTACCTCGGTCACTGGACTGAGGGTGAATTGGTCCAAGTCCCTTCTCTTCCCTATAGATCAGGCGGCTAGGTCCACCACCCCTCCCGACAGTCCCCTTAGCTGGGTCACCACCTTTAAGTATCTGGGGGTAACCATCTCTGCCTCGGCGACCGAATACATTTCGCAAAACTTGTCCCCGGTGCTGCTAGAGGCCCAATCCAGGCTTAAAGCCTGGAGCAACCTCCCCCTGTCTGTTTGGGGAAGGGTGAACCTAATTAAGATGAAGATTGTCCCTAAACTTATTTACCTTTTCCGCCACTCCCCGCAGTGGGTGCCCAAGTCCTTTTTCAAAAAGCTGAATCAAATTTTTTCCTCCTTTATTTGGGGTCCCTCCCCACCCAGATACAAGCTGACAACCTTGATGAGACCGCGGACGCAGGGTGGTATGGCTTTCCCTGACTGCTACAAATACTACCTTGCCACGCAGTTGGTGACTGCGGCATGGTGGCTGCGGCCAGATGGGATGAACACCTCCACTGCACTGGAGGCCTCGGTGGTCGGTTCACTGGAGGCCCTCCGGCTCCTGCTCTATCGGGGCCCTCGCGCCCCGTATCCCCTGACCCCCTCCATGCGCACCACCCTGCGGGCGTGGCGGACTGGTTTGGCCATTGAAAAATGTAAACCCACCGAAATATCCCCGAATGCCCCTATCTGGATCAACCCTACCTTATCACACTTTTATAAGCTCTCAGACCCCATTGCCTGGTCTAGGTATGGCATTAAGCTTGTTTCGCACATAGTCTCCCAAAACGCTCTGATACCATTCTCGGACCTCTCCTCCATGTTCAACTTACCCCAGCACTACGCTTTTAGATACCACCAGCTGTCACATGCCTTCGCGGCTCAGTTCCCCTTGTCGTCCTGCATTGTGGCCCAGTCGGAGTTGGAGAGAACACTAAAGTTTAATTGTGACGCAAAACCCACATCGCACTTGTACTCGTACCTGATCTTTGTGTCTCTCCCCCCTCTGGATGGGCTGCGGTCCAGATGGCAGGGGGATATCCCCACGCTAGATACGGACGACTGGGACGAGGTCTGGGATCTCCCTTTCTGCTCACTTGTCTCCATTCGAGACAGGATGGTGCAATACAAGATAGTTCACAGAGCTTACTTCACTCCATACAGGCTCCACAAGATGAACCCGGCGCATTCTCCGGAGTGTTGGAGATGCAGGGCATCACCAGGTGACTTCTCCCACATTTTCTGGCAGTGCCCCGAGGTTCAGCGGTACTGGGTAATGGTGCTAGAAGTGATCAATGCAGTCGCAGCGACCCAGTTGCCGGTAGCGATGGAGGTGTGCCTCCTGGGAATAATTGAGAACATCGTCCCAACCTCCACGGGGCGCACGTTGGTCAGTCTGTTGCTTTTCTATGCACGCAAGAATATTGCCATGCATTGGAAAAAACCTTCACCCCCTTCTCTGATGCAGTGGAGGCGTCTGGTGAATGCCAGCCTTCCCCTGTACAGAGACACATACATCAACCGTGGCTGTCCACTGAAATATGACAAGGTTTGGCGTGCATGGCTGGCAGAGTCTAGTACTGCTGGCTAAATACATATGGCTTGAGTTGGCAACCACTGCCATGGTCCTGGCGAGCGGTCCCATAGAGCTGCCCTAGAGGCACCTTGAGGCCGATACAGTAAGGAGAACTGGTACACCCCCACCCTCCGCATCCTGGTCCATGCACATTGCTACAGATGTTTATTAAATCATTGTGTTGCTGTATGTTGTACGCACTTGAGTACTGTATGTCGTTGTTGTTGAGTTGTTTCTTTCTCTTGTATGTTGTGAAATACCTTAATAAAAAGAACTTTAAAAAAAAAAAAAAATATCACGAATATTCGATATCAGCGAATATTCGCGAATATTCTTCTATATATTCGCGCAATATCGCAAAATCGAATATGGCGTATTCCGCTCAACACTAATGCTGAGAACGTGCACTCAACTTCTTTGGTCAACCATGGTGAGGCCTGTGCTGAGTGGAACCTGTCCTGTTAAACCTCTGGTCTTGTCCACCATGCTGCAGCTCAGTTTCTTGGCAATCTTCTTAAAGCCTAGGCCATCTTTATGTAGAGAAATTTTTTCAGATCCTCAGAGTTCTTTGCCATGAGGTGCCATGTTGAACCTCCAGTGACCAGTATGAGAGTGTAAGAGCGATAACACCAAATTTAACACACCTGCACCCCTTTCACACTATAACACTAACGAGTCACATGATGCCGGGGAGGGGAAATGGCTGATTGGGCCTAATTTGGGCATTTTCACTTAGGGGTGTACTCACTTTTGTTGCCAGTGGCTTAGAAATTAATGGCTGTGTGTTGAGTTATTTTGAGGGGACATCAAATTTACACTGTTATACAAGCTGTACACTCACTTTACATTGCAGTGAAGTGTAATTTCTTCAGTGCTGTCACATGAAAATATATAAGAAAATATTTACAAAAATGATCAGTGAATTGAGCAAGTGAGTCAGTGTTCAGTGTTCCGCCTATCACAGACATCCTCTTATCTTTGTCCCATGAATAAGGATGAGAGGATGTCTGTGATAGGCGGAACACTGAACACTAACTCACTGCTGGGAAACTGAAGGTTCCCCTATCACGAACGAGGACGAAAAGTAAGCGCAGCTTTTGTTCACTGGATGGCCGCCATCTGAGTATGACACAGGCATTACACGCTGCCTCTCTCTCCCTTCCCCTAGGTATCGGATCAGGCATCGGGAGCATTTGTGTGAGTACAAGTAATAGCACAAATGCTCGGTATCGGTCAGATATCAATACTAGCATCAGTATCGGGACATCCTCTCCTATGAAATGACAGGCGGTGAAGGCGTTGAGGAACTGTGTTGGCCCTTCCATGTTTACTGTAAAACCATGGAAACTGTAGATGGGTCCCCTTCTAGACTCCTACCTTAGTTGCTTTATGGGTGAACTATTCATCTCATGTAATTTATTTAAGTGCCAGATATCAGTACCAGCCACCTGTCAGTGCCATCCGTTAGTGCCATCCGTCAGTGCCAGCCATCAATCAGTGCTGATCTGTCAGTGTCCAGCCAACAGTGTCCAACCAACTGTGTTCAGCCATCAGTCAGTGCTATCTATAAGTGCCAGCCATCAATGCATCACTTTCACATGACATAAAAAACAAGTATCGGTAATCAGTGTTGGCAAGTACTTGAAAAAAAAGTATCTCAATAAAGTGGTATTGGGACAATACCACTTTATTGAGATAAGGAGCCGCTGGTTAGAATAGGGATGGCATGTTACCTCATGGCTCTAGTGAAGTGTCTAGGGTGAACGATGAACTCAGTAGCAATAAAGGAATGTCCGAGAATAGGAAGTCTCTTTTATACTGTAGGTGCTCTTTATTACCCAGCCGGGTAAAAACAATTAACAGGTGAGGGAAGGATAGAAGAAAGGTTTTGAAGGAGAGTAGCAGACTCAGGACTTGGATATTGAAGCAATCGTGCTTCCGACAATAATCAGTCTTTCTGCGCCACTCCAACTTGAGTGGGTATAGCGTACCTGGACAGGCCTCCCTCACAGACCTGGCAGCCAGAATATCAGTCGAACTTGAGAAGGATGCCTCTGCCACAGGCTCTTCTGAATGGCCATCAGACAAGCGCCTCTGCCACTGGCCTTGCCCGAGTGTGTATATTGTGGAACTCCTCCTGAGTAAAGGGCTTGCCTGAATCTTCCTCCAATGTTACCAGGGTACTGACTGAGAGAGGAATCAATCCCTCAGTGTCCAGTACCTCGATCCCCGATGGTACGTTCCAGTGCTGTTGGGCCACCAGCCTCTCATTGGAGTCCCTCAACTCGACTCCCCACCGAACAGCCCAACTCGCTTAGGATCTCCGATGGTGGGAACCCAGTCAGTCACTGGGTCCCCGTTGTGCTCAAAGTGTTCCGGACCAGCTTGGCTCCGGAACCAAGAACTCTGCCTAGCACTCACGCCCTGGCCAGGTAGGCCATAACGCACCTACCCTAAAGGTCGGTGTCATACTCCAGGCAAGAAGAGCAGAATAAAAATGGCGTCTGCCTCATAAGTACCCTCTCCCGGCATGCCCAGCAAGGCACAGGCCTCCCGATTGGCTGCTTGAAGAGGGCACCCCAACCTCAGCTTCCACTGCTGCCACCTGCTGTCCTGGGTGGAACAACATCCCAAGCACAGCAGAATGAGCCCACAGCATAATCAAAATTAAGATCAGAGTAACATTACACTCTGATCGTTCCCCTGAATTTCACTAGCACCCGTACTTTGAAGTACACGGGCGCCACATATATATAATATATATATATATATATATATATATATATATATATATATATATATATATATATATTATACATAAATGCATATTGCTGTAAAAAGCTCATTGTATAATGAACAAGTTAAGATAAAATCAGTCTGATTGTCTAGAAAAAGGCGGTTTTTAAATAGACATTTTGGTAAATTAAGTATATTTGTAAATCTAATAACTTGCATTATGTCGATAAAAATTTAAAAATGCCAAATCCTTTTTAAGCATTGTGTAGCTATACATCTAGTCTCTTTGATAGGAATATCACCCACTTCAAGCAGAAACATGAAGTACATTTTATAGATTGTACGACAAACACAAAACCACACTGACCAAGCGCTACCATTAAGACTTTTCCTCAATAAATGGCATCAAGCAATATCTCCCAAATACCAATGAATCATAGCTTTGGGTGTTTTTATGGGGAGATTACCTCGGAATTCCAATAACATATTTCATATCAAAAAGCTTTGCGGACTCAAGTCCACTGTACTTTTTTGCAATACTGTAATATTCTGTTCATCCCACAATGCTGTGTAACATAGATACACTAGAGGAAAACAAAACTGCATTTCCAGTAATTAAGTTATTGTTGTATTATATATATATAGTGGTAGTGGTAAAAATTTTAAAAATGTTCATGCTGTGGCAGCGTTGTCTGCATTTATAGAGTAGGTGGTTGGCCTGTCAGCTTCTTAACACTAAAGAAGTAAACTATTGTTCTGTACTTACAATCCCCTCATCCCTGGAGGTGGGACACATCTTCATACAAGTTCCTACAATGTAATGTGCACTGCTAAGGCTTGCAATATCAATGTTATCCAGAACAGCAATATTATAAGTCAAGTGACTTTTTATCTCATACACACATTGAAGTTGATTTACTAAAGATAAATCCACTGTGCACTACAAGCTCTGCTGATTTCTATCATCCAATCACGTGTGTAGCAAGGCCTTGTCCAGTCTAATGAGGACATCCAAGGCCAAAAATAGCTGACATGCTTCAATATGTAGTGGGGCTGTAAGGCATAATGGGTGTAAAAATGGTGAAAGTCATTGGGCGCCAGACACTTCTTGTATGTAAAAGAGATTTTATTTCATTTGACAGACCTTTTTGTGTTTTTTGGGAAAAGAGGGTTAGGGGCAGAACACCCTTAACCACTTAAGACCCGGACCAAAATGCAGGTAAAGGACCTTGCCCCTTTTTGCGATTCGGCACTGCGTCGTTTTAACTGACAATTGCGCGGTCGTGCGACGTGGCTCCCAAACAAAATTGGCGTCCTTTTTTCCCCACAAATAGAGCTTTCTTTTGGTGGTATTTGTTCACCTCTGCGGTTTTAATTTTTTGTGCTATAAACAAAAATAGAGCGACAATTTTAAAAAAAATGCAATATTTTTTACTTTTTGCTATAATAAATATCCCCCAAAAATATATAAAAAAACATTTTTTTCCTCAGTTTAGGCCGATATGTATTCTTCTACATATTTTTGGTAAAAAAATTGCAATAAGCGTTTATCGGTTGGTTTGCGCAAAATTTATAGCGTTTACAAAATAAGGGATAGTTTTATTGCATTTTTATTAATTTTTTTTTTTTTTACTACTAATAGCGGCGATCAGCGATTTTTTTCGTGACTGCGACATTATGGCGGACACTTTATGTGTCGCTAAGTGACACTGGCAATAGGGGGTGAAAAGGTTAATTAGGGCGGTGATCAAGGGGTTAAAACTTTATTAGGGGGGGTACGGGGCTAACCTAACACTAACTGCCTGTCACACTGTCACACTGACAGTAAATGCAGTGATCAGTACATATATGATCATTGCATTCAGTGACAGTGTGACGGGGGAGTGGGGGGGTGATCGCAAGGGGTTAATGTGCCTATGTGTACTGGTGTCAGTGTAGTGTTTGTGCGGACTTACAGGCAGAGGAAGTGACACGGGGGCGGCGCACGGAATTGGCTGGGAGCGATCACGAGGGGGCGGATCGCTCCCGGAGGTAAGCCGACCGCCGCACGCAGCGGAGGAGGTACCGTTCGGACCCCCGACCCGCTAGAAGGCAGGGGCGTAAATATACGCCCATCTGCCTGTACGTGCCCTTCTGTGGATGTAAATAGGCGTGCGGCCAGCGTTAAGTGGTTAACAGTTACAACTCAAACGTAACAGGTCTTTCAGCTCCACTACAACTTCCTCTTGTAGTTCTTCAACACTGAGCATCCGGTCTCTCACTAGACCCTCAGATTCACTGACTCCCTTTAGCTATCTCCCTCAAGCATCACCCATATTTCCATAAAAGGTCCCTAGCTTGACACTCCAGATACTTCTCAAGCTTCACCCCTGCTAACTGGTGAGGTTTCTGGCTTGGCTGCCCTGCAAGCGTCTCCTCCGCAGGTTGGGTCCCTGACTTGATAACTTCCTGAGGTTTCGCGATTCTTCATCTTTTAAGACTATCTACTTGGATCCTTAAAGTGGATGTAAACCCCCACATATACCTAGTGAATTTAACAGGCTCAGATGATACACAGGGATGAAAAAAATCTCCTGCATAAGTTGTACATGTATATCTGCTGTCTTCAGCTTTACATATGCTTTGTAAAAGTTTAAATGATGTTACAGATTTTCTCTTCCTGTTCAGCACTGAGTGTGAAATCTGGGCATACAACCAAGACAACTGATTGGATGAATAGCACAAACCCCCCTCCACATAGGCAGAGACAAGCAGAGACTTGCAGAGCTATCATGTGAACCGGCAAGCTCTCTGCTAATCTATTTATAGCAACCTCCCCTGACACAAAATTCAGCCTGGTTTTATCACAGTTGACGGAAAACTTTTTAGAAGTTATCATGCTGATAACAGAAGAATGGAGCCGGAGGAAGTCACGAGACTTAGTGCTTTGAAGAGGGATAACAAAACACTGAAGTTATATGTGCCCAGCTCAAATTTCACGAATCAGGGTTTACATCCACTTTAATGTTCTGCTGTAAGATTTAAAACAAAAGCAAAATATGTTGTATAACCAACAATGGCATTTATCGTATGGCAACCTTTAGAAGGTATTTGAATATACTGGGCGAATTCGAGCCTTGGCATCTTCTTTTGTGTTTGATAAAATCAGACTTCTGTTCAAAGATTGTTGGCAGCTTGCTTGCTTACCTCACCTGGATTACATCCTCTTCCATGAAGGACTTTCAGTCACACACACTCGAATTTCAAGAGAAATCACATTATTTTCAACGGTGTCTATTCACATCAATGTGACTCAGCACAAAGCAATTTTGGAAAAGGTTCCTGTACTACTTTGGTGCAATTTCAGTGCAATATTGGCCCCATAGAAAATACACACCTTATCAAAGTTGCATCCAAGTAGAACTACATAATCACACTAAAAGTCAGATCAAATTAGTTTTTCAGCAGTGTGAACCTAACTATAGCCATGCTGTATCTGGGAACACATCCACACCATCTGGGTAAGTACTTCAATGTGGTGACCTTGAGTTGTACACCTACCCTCTATTAGTAGAACTTAAATTGTGATCTGTATGCTCATTGAATGTCTGAAAGATCCTTGCATCCTGACCTTCTAGACTGCAATTTTTTTTATTTAGAACTGGCCTCTGTCTTTTTTTTTTTTTTGTATATTTGCTACTTCTAGTCACCACTGGTTATTTATAATATGAACTGTGTGTAGTTTCTTTTTTTCTGTCTGTCGTTTTCCGTGACCTTCTGCTTGTTTGCTGAGAGCTTTTGCCTACAGCCTGTCCTAACCTTACTTTTGCCCTGATGACCAACCTCATTCTGTGACGGCTCAATACTTTACATTGATTTATATTTGCAAAAAATGTGAACTAATGATTTAGGGTCAATTTTATTTTCAACGCTTACAAAAATGTAATGCTACGCTGTATACTTTTTCTAATATGCTGCAACACATATGCATGAATGTCACCCCAACACACCTAGCCATGGTACTATGACATACATGCATTGTAACACACCATAATGCTCAGATGTGTGTTGTGTTGTAAATAATGGTGCATAGACCTTTAACTATGCCTTGTGCTGTGTTAGCAGCGTATTTAATAAAATCAGTGGACTGCCATTATGAAATATAAACTCATGAGCAATAACACACCAAAACACATTGGAATAATCTGAATGGGCCCTGAAGTACAGTTGGAGTGTAGCTTCAGTATAGCAGTCTGATGTAAGGTACGCATTACATTTGTTTTCGGAAATTCCCACGGACAAAGGCTGACAATTCTTATATGTTTTTCCACTAAAAACATTCTGTATGAAATAGCAGGCCTATGAGTAGAAATGTTCAGCCTCCGATGACAGAGCAATGTTTGTCATGTCTACAAAAATAGTAATTTCAGTCATCCGTTGCATCCCCAGGAATCGTCGTTGATTTTATCATATGCCTGTAAGTTCCCCTACTAAAGTGAAATGTTCACATACTGTAAAGCAGATGTCACAAATGAATAATTTATTATTATTTTAATACAGAATTTGTATAACACCAACAATTTACACAGTGCTTTACAAAACAAGGGGAGACAGTACAGTTAGGCCTCGTACACACGGACGGACATATCCGATGCAAACGGTCCTCGGATCGTTTTCATCGGATATGTCCGCCGGGCTATTTTGGTCCGATGGCGTGTACACACCATCAGATTAAAATAGCCGCCGGCAGACAGCGCGGTGACGTGGCGGTGACGTAGATGCCGCCACGTCACCGCAACAGGAAGTAAACAACTTCCACGCATGCGTTGCATCCATACGATGCTTGCGCGGGTGGATATGTCCGCTGGTGAGTGTACTGACCAGCGGACATATCCGATGGACATGTGTCCGGCGGAAAAGTTTCAAAGCATGCTTTGGAAATTTTCCGCTGCAGAAAACAGTCCGAATCCGTCCGTTTGCCCCTACAGACGAGCGGATTTTTCGGCTGAAATGGTCCGTCGGACCATTTCCAGCGGAAAAATTCCATCGTGTGTACGAGGCCTTACAATACAATTTGATACAAGAGGATTTGGAGTATTATACCCTGCTCATTGGAGCTTCTAATCTAAAAGAAAGGGACAATGGGCACATTTTTAGGCAATAACTGTTGTGGCATCACATGCAAATAGGCTGTTTGGGCCTCTCTTTAAAGTGACCATAAGATTATTTTTTTTCCTGAAATAGAAGAGCTTTTAGGGCTCATTTTCATCACCCACTCCATGTGCATTAGGCTCCGTTGCTCAAGTATAGCTTTACTACATTACATTTTGTTAGAAATTCTGTATGTATACCTACAAAACAGACAGTGCACAGACCACACGGGCTTTCCTGCTTATCTGCAGACAGGAAACATGAACTTTTTTCAGGGAAAAGGCATAATGTTTTACCATAGATGCAGTTACAAATTTATAAACACTGCTATCTTCTGGTTAAAGAATATGGCCCGGATTCACAAAGCACTTACGCCGACGTATCTCAAGATACGCCGCGTAAATGTAAATATGTGCCGTCGTATCTGTGCGCCGTGCCCACAGAACTATGATACGCCTAAAAACTGACTTCATCCGACTGATGTAACTTGCCTACGCCGGCGTATAGTTGGCGCATAGTTACGCTGGACGCATTTGGCACTCCCATTGATTTTCGATGCAAATATGCAAATGAGGGTGCATTTTTTAAGCGATTTAAGTAAGATTTACCTCCGGCCTAAAGTTATTCCCCATATTGGAGGCGCAACTCATGCAAAGGTATGGACCAGGGTACGTGAATAGGGCTGGGCATAGGTTACGTATACATCGTAGGCAGTGATTCGACATATCTTAGCCAGTTGTTTCGACGTGATTGTGAGCATGCGCACTGGGATACGTCCAAGGTACGTCGCATGCGCAGTTCATTTGAAGTACTTGTCTGAAGCTCAGCCCACCATTTGCATGGGGTCACGCTTCATTAAAATGTTTCACGCCCACTTCCAGCCCACTTACACTTACGCTGCCTTACGCCGACGACTATACGCTACGCCGGTGCAACGTTGGGAGCATTTGCTCTGTGAATTCCATGCTTCCCGCTCTGCGTTGCGCCGGCATAGCGTAAAGAAGATACGCTACGGCGGCATACAGATGCGCCGATGTATGTGAATCCATTATTATATCTCGACATTGGCCGGATTTACCATTGGGCTTGACTGAGCTCAAGCCCATGGGCCCTTCCCAATAGGGGGCCATGCCCATTTACATTTATATTTTTTCAATAATATGCCAGTCATTTCATTTTTCATTTAAAGTGTGTTGATTGGCCTAACATTTTTACCTGTTCTAGGGGCATTAATCATTTTTGTCCTCCGTCCAAGTAGACAAACTATCTTTCTTTTATTATTACCCTTATGAAGCTATTTTTGCAATATTATGCCCGGTGTCTGTCCTTTTGCTTGATGTGGCATGTCACTTTGGCTCCAATTGCTGGATTTGCCCTTTGAATACATTACACTCTGACTTGTGTCAGTGCTTTTTTGTGCCCATGCGCAGTATACATCATGTCCTTCAGGACAACATTATGTTTACTATTGATGACTATGCATCATCATTATGCAACGCGGTCGCGATGCCATCATTACGCCCGGTCATTCTTCTGCGCATGTGCTGGCATTCGAATTACACTATTTATAGCTGCGGCGACTACCGATGGACAGACATGATGGCTCGTATGGCGGAATTATATGATCCCCCTTCATCTCACAGGTACAGCGGAAGCTCTTTCCTTGCCAGGCTCTTTGTGGTGATATTGGGCTATTTATCCCCATACACACATTCATTTTATGCTGTTTTGCTTCCATAGGCATATCCCTAGGCATAGCTTATGTATGTATCATTTTGTTCTTTTTAAAGTAATGTATAGAAGGTAAGGCCCAAAAGTGACCCCTACCACCCTAAGTCCTGCCCTGATCTCAACTACATACTAATGTACAGTAGTTGTTGCACAAAATACAATTCTGTATTCCAACACACATACTAAGAAAAATTAGAGCATCTGCACTTGCAAATTTCATAGTCTATTTGCCTTTAGTAAATTCACCCTATTGAGAGCCAGAAGCTTGTGCAAGAAAGAAAGAGATATGTTCCGGAAATGAGGTGATGAAGGCAAGCATAATGTGATTGTATTGTATATTGCAATGGTCAGCACTGTATATAAGTACTGTGGTTTTAAAGGACTGAGTTTTTCCATTTCCATCGATGACTTTATCATAACAGACTTATTTCAGGTATTGCAATTTTTCTTCTCTAGTTCCATGATATAAATTCATTTATGGATATTTATTTTTCAGAATATAGTCACACTACAGAGGTGACTGAACAGTGAGGTATGTTTGCCTTTCCAGTTTATGCCGCTTGTGCTTAGCACGGAGGCAGCAGAGATTAGTGATGTTTGGATATTTACCTTTCGTGTGTTTGGAGTTCAGTGGGCAGGCATGTGACATACCGCAAAGAAGGTAAGGGAAGACAAAAGCAAGCATGCTTTATCAAACAAATATGACTGAGCTTTACTAAACTATTCATGGTGCAAGTACAGGGCAAATGAGTTTACAGCACTGAATAAGCTATAGAGGGGAAATCTGAACCATTATGAGAGGGGAAGTTGTAAGGGAGTCTTCAGACACACACCACACAATAAACTGCAACTCCACCAAGATTACTCTTTGTTATTGATTTTAATGTACATCTAAAGGCTCCTGTAGAACAGTCTAACATTCCTTTACCTTCCCTGACTGTGCCAAATCCTACTTCATTTGTTCCTCCTATGCTATCCCTCCCAGACACTGCAGCTCATAGTGGGATGATCAGGGCCGATCCTAGGGTCACAGGTGCCTGGGTGCAGAAATATTTCTGTCACCCCCACATGAGCGTGGTCACCTTACTAACTCCTCCCCTTTACATAAATGGCCTGGTCATTAAGGGGGTAAATCCTTTCTGGGGCTGAAGTGGTCAAACATAGATACTTATGTCTTAATTTTCTTTCCTATAATCCTCTGTGAGATTTAGCTCAGAATAGAAAGCTTTACAAGAACCACGGTTGGTCATTTTTATTTCTACACAAATGAGGTGGATGGGAGAATTCCATTGTTGTGGCACTGTGTTCTGTAAGTGGCAGGACGTTGCACTGGTACTAAGTTATAACATGAACCAATCAACTTCAATTTCCCTTTCTGCCCTGATAATAGGAATATAACACATACCTGAATAGGCAGATAGGCAGATAAAGAAGCAGATATGGTCAAAAGATAATAGTTAAATATATATGGAATAATGTATATTATATTATAAAGTATAAGAGAATTGTTTTTATATATATATATATATATATATATATATATATGTATACAGTATATATATATATATATATATATATATATATATATATATATATATATATAAAGGATTTATAGCTATTGTGACAGGAAGTGAGGTCAATTTGTGGGTGTTGTCACAGACGGGAGATACATTTCTGCCTTGTTTAGACAATACACCAATTACTACCAGGTGTCGGCTACAGAGGTAGCCAGAAAGGTTTAGGGCGTTGGAAAACGTTAGCTGTTCAGAATGAGGCAATTAAGGCCTCTATAAATTATCCAAAGGATGACTACTAATTGCTGCATCCTGAGGCTTTTTGAGTTAAGGAGAGCAGTGAGAAAGACTTATGAAGAGGTGAGGTGGTTGTTGATTTTTCTGTGTGATAAAGAGAGAGCATTGCAGGCTTGGAACGGAGACACCGGCAGCAAATGGAGGCCATCGTGAAACAGCTACAGAGACAGCAGACCGAGGCTGGGAGTCAGGCCAGTAACATACCGACTTTTCGGGTAAGACACTTATTGCCAAAGATGACTGCAGATGATGACCCTGAGATGTTTCTGACCACGTTTGAGAGAACAGTGGAAAAAGAGAGTTGGCCTAAAAAACAGTGGGCTGGAGTAGTAGCCCCCCTATTATCTGGAGAAGCCCAAAAAACGCAAAAAACTATGATCGGTTAAAAGAGGAAATATTGGCACGTTTTGGTGTAACCCTGGATGTCCGTGCTCAGCGGGTCCACAATTGGAGTTATCATCTGAGGAAGCCTCCTCTGTCGCAGATGTATGACCTCATCCATTTGGCTAAGAGATGGCTGCAGCCAGAAACTCTGTCCGGACCAAAAATTTCGGAGCGAGTAGTCATGGACAAATTTCTTAGGTCTCTTTCTAACACCCTGAAGAAATGGGTGAACCATGGTGGTCCGGAAACCGCAGACAAACTTGTAGACCTGGTCGAAAGGTACCTAACTACAGAGAATTTGTCCTCTTCCACCAGAGACCCACAGACTTTCCACCCCAAGACCAGACCCACCCCACCTATAGGTAGGACTGCATCAAGGGATGGGGGTGGAGAGAGGGACCAAAGAGCAACTAGAGGTATTATCGGGACTACTGCTAATGTTTGGCGAGAGCAGCCTGGAAGATCCATCCCACAGGAAAGGACCAGAAGATTGATTTGTTACCGTTGCCAGGAAGAGGGACATGTAGCAGCGGTTTGCCCAGCGGGTGATGAACCCATGCAGTGTGACATTCTGACAGAGAGACGACAGTCCCTTTTTGCAACCACATGCACTGCAGTAAAGGGAAATGAGAAACCTTTATGTAGAATGTGCTTAGATGGTAAAGATGTTGTGGTATTGTTGGATTCAGGTAGCCTGGTCACCTTAGTAAAAAGTGATCTAGTGGTGGGAAAAACCTTACATCCTAGGAAAATGGCTGTAGTTTGTGTAGATGGGGACACTTGAGAATATCCAATAACTACAGTTTCCTTTGAAACCTCCCTCGATAACTTGTGTCACCAGGTGGGTATAGTTCCCAAACTGCCACATGACGCCATTGTGGGAAGGGATTTCCCAAAGTTCTGGGAACTCTGGGACTGCCCAGATTACCCAGTAGGTGGTTCTTCTGAGCCTGAAACATCTACTCCAGAATCCTCTAACTGTGAGGATTCTCCTGAGTTTCCATTCTCAGTCTTAGCAGGGGAAACACCAGTCCCTAGGGAGGAGCCTGCTACCTCAGAAGAGGAACAGCGGCCGATAGGGTTTGATGACCTCGAGGTGCACAGAGAAAATGTTATCACTGAGCAATTGAGGGACCCCACATTGCTAAGAGCCGGGAGAATATAGTAAAGATAGATGGGGAGTTAGTTAACCCTGATGAGAGGGTTTCCCTTCCTTACTTCATTATTGAAAGGGACCTGTTATATCGAGTGTCACAGAGGATAGAGGAAACCATTGAGCAACTGGTAGTGCCTAAACCGTACCGCAAGATAGTTTTGGAACTGGCCCATGGGCACATTCTTGGGGGACATTTGGGAGCAGAAAAAACCCGGGAGAGGATCACCCAGAGGTTTTATTGGCCTAGGATCACTAAGGAAGTGGAATTGTATTGCTCTCCAGTGTGTCAGATTACTGCACCCATGCCACATATCCGCAGTCCGTTGGTACCCCTGTCCATTATCGAGGTCCCTTATGAGAGGATCGCCATGAACTTGGTTGGCCCCTTACTGAAGTCTACTAGAGGGCACCAGCACATCTTGGTAATAATGGACTATGCCACCGGTTACCCAGAAGTGATTCCTCTCCAAAACACCTCTGCTAAAACCATTGCCAAAAAGTTTTTTTCAGGTTTTCAGCCGTGTGGGTTTTCCTAAAGAAGTCCTAACTGACCAGGGCACCCTGTTTATGTCTAGGGTGATCAAAGAACTTTGTAAACTCCTGGAAGTGACCCAATTACGTACATCAGTATATCACCCTCAAACAGAGGGGTTAGTGGAAAGGTTTAATAAAGCCTTAAAACAAATGTTGAGGAAGGTGGTGGATAAAGACGGAAAGAATTGGGATTATCTGCTCCCTTATCTGATGTTTGCCATAAGAGAGGTTCTCCAATGGTCCACAGGGTTCTCTCCGTTTGAGCTACTGTATGGGAGGCATCCCCGGGGCCTACTGGACATTGCCAGGGAAACATGGGAGAGTGAGAGTTCCCCACATCGAAGTGTGATTGAACATGTGGCCCAAATGCAAGATAGAATTGCCCAAGTGATGCCGATTGTGAAGGAACATTTAGCCCAAACCCAATTGGCTCAACAAAGGATTTACAATCGTGGGGCCCAGGTCCGTTCCTTTGTACCTGGTGATAGTATGTTGGTGCTGGTCCCCACAGTCGAAAGTAAATTCCTAGCCAAATGGCTAGACAGTTTGAACTGGTGACGGATCATGCCCCATTGAAGTGGATGGCACAGAACAAAGAGACCAAAAGGAGAATAAATAGGTGGTTCCTGGCCCTCCAGGAATTTAGTTTTGTGGTAACGCATCGCCCCGGTGTTAAAATGGGGAATGCAGATGGGTTGTCCCGAGTGCATGCGTGCCTGGCAACCTGTATCCCAACCCTAGGGTTGAAACAAGAGGGGGGGTATGTGACAGGAAGTCAGGTAAATCTGTGGGTGTTGTCACAGACGGGAGATACATTCCTGCCTTGTTTAGACAATACACCAATTACTACCAGGTGTTGGCTACAGATGTAGCCAGAAAGGTTTTGGGGCGTTAGAAAACGTCAGCTGTTCAGAATGAGGCAATTAAGGCCTCTATAAGTTATCCAAAGGATGACTACTGATAGCTGCATCCTGAGGCTTTTTGAGTTAAGTAGAACAGTGAGAAAAACTTCTGAAGAGGTGAGGTGGTTGTTGATTTTTCTGTGTGATAAAAATCAAAAAGTCTATTGTTTCTCTGTTGTATTACCAGCAGTGTCTGCCCAGCGGTAGGCTGTGCCAGACTCCATAGATAGGTTCCTGTGTGGTGAAGGTAGACGCCCCAAGTGGCCAGGGTTTATTTTTTGTTTTGTTTTGTTTTGTTTATGCTGTTTGGATGCTTGCACTTGTTTCCAGCAATATGGAAGAATAAACCAAACTCTTTGTTTTCAACCATCTTCGGCTGCCTCTCTGTATAGTTCAGTGTGTAGTGAACCCATCCAGGGGGTCACACACCCCCGCTACCGAGCTAACCCCTTACACTATTGATACGTTTATTCACAAAACAAACCTTTCAGTTACTCTATTTCAGAAGTTGTGAATACAATCATTTCTGGAAGCAAAATGTATGTATTGTGTTTAAGCTTATTTCACATCCGTGAGGACAGAGAAAAAAAATGGAAATTGGTTACACAGATTTGTTTTAAAACTAGTAGAACTTTTAAAAAATGCAGACCACATTATGGTCTGCATTGAAGACAGAAAAAAGCTTAGTGGGTATATGTAGATGGTTAGTACTTTCTAAAGCTTAATGCCTCGTACACACGATCGGTTTTCCTTGCAGGAAAACTGCCAGGACAGCTTTTGGAAGGAAAAACTGTCCGTGTGTATGCTCCATGGCTGTTTTCTTGACAGGAAAACCACTGGGAATCCTGGCGGGGAAATTTAGAGCATGTCTTCTATTTTCCTGCCGGGATTAGCGGCGGAATTTTACTCGGCAGTTTCCCTATGGGGAAAGCCTGCAGTGGAGTATACACACGGCCGGGATTCCCGGCCAAAGCTCTCATGGCAGTTTTCCTGCCAGGAACACCGGACATGTGTTTAGGGGGAAAAGCTGCCGAGCAGGTTCTCGTTTTTCCCCTTAGTTTTCCCAGCGGTAAAAAGTCAGCAGGAAAACCGATCATGTGTACGAGGCATAAGGCTTGGTTCATACTGAAACCAGCTGCGGATCGCACTCTCCAGTTCATGAATGAATCAGGGCCGAATCTTTGCCTGAATTCAGCCGTGAAATGGAGCCAAAGACGCACTGTGTGCACCAAAGCAGCCCTGGAGATATGTGAATCAGCCCCATACAGAGCCAGCACTATCCCCTGCTATGTAAATTGGATGTGTGGAAACCCACATCCTGTTTTCATAGGTGTGAACCCAGCCTAAAGAGAAGTATGGCCAAGGATCTTTTGGCCCTGCTTCTTCTGAGGATCACAGGAATGCACTTTGTTCTGCACTCCTGTGACCCGTATTCAGCTGACAGCAGGCTAAAGCCCACTGATAACTGAAGCCACTCAGCCAGTCCAGACTCTGGGAAAATCCCAACATTAATGTTGGGATCCACCCAGATGCCTGGACTGGCAGCTGGCTCAACCTCTCAGTGTCTAGCCGAACCAGCTGTTTCTGCCCCATCTACAGCCTGGAGCTCCACTGAGCTAGCGACTGACAGTCACCACTCTCTTCTCACTGAAGATTGAAAACCAGGTGATCAGCAGTTTTCGATCGCTCTTGGTATAGATGTGGCAGGGGACAGATGCAGCATCCAGCTAGGTGAGTATAAAAGTTTTTTTATACTCCTGAACTTATCTTTTAACAAATACATTTGAATGAATGAATGAATGAATGAATGAAAACTTATATAGCGCAGCACATGCGAAGTAAATCGCCTCTGGGTGCTTGTTGTTCCTGTCTCCTTTGAGATCAAAAGAGATGAGTCTTAATCTTTCTCCTGAAGACTAAGTGGTTCTCCTCCAGCCGAATGCTGGCTGGTAAGGCGTTCCATAGTCTGGGACCTTGGACAGCGAATCTCCTGTCTCCTTTGGACTTGTATCTGGCTTTCGGTATCTGAAGCCGATTTTGATTGGTGGATCGTAGAATACGATTGGGATTGTGAACTTTTATTTTTTCGCATAGATAATGGGGAGCATTCCCATGGATACATCTATGCGTTAGACAGAGAGCTTTAAAGGTGATTCTGTCTTTAACTGGTAGCCAGTGAAGGGATCTCAGTGAAGGTGAGATTGATTCCCAGGGTTTTTTCCCAGTCACAAGTCTGGCGGCCGTATTTTGAACGACTTGAAGACGAGCGATTTGGTACTTGGGGAGTCCGAGGTAAAGGGCATTTGCATAGTCCAGTCTGGAGTTTACAATCGCTCCCACCACGACCGCTATGTCTTTCTTGGGAATAAAAGGAGTGAGTCTGCGTAGTAGGCGCAGCAGATGGTGAGATCCGCTGACTACTGACCCTATTTGTGCGTTCATTGTCATGTCGGAGTCAAAGATGACCCCAAGACTTTTGACTTTGGCGCTAGGGGTGATGATTTTGCGGGGGGATCCAGGTTGTTGCCGATTGATTCCTACGCTTGGCGTAAAAACAGAAGAAATTCTGTTTTCGCTCCGTTGAGTTTGAGATAACTCTTTGTCATCCACTTCTCTATCAAGGAGAGACAAGTCTCTAGATTGAGGTGGTGATCCTTTTTAATTGCAAATGTGAAATTACAGTTGCGTGTCGTCTGCATATGAGTGATATAGCAGTTTTTGGCTGCTGATGATTTCGAAAAGAGGACGCACATAGATGTTGAATAACATCAGCGACAGGGGAGATCCTTGAGGGACCCCGCATGATAATGTGCGTTTTTCAGAAGTGAAGGGTCCTAGCTTCACTATTTGCGATCGGTTTTCCAAAAAAGAGGAGAACCAGGATAGATCGCTTTCTGCGACTTTGGCTATTTTGGCCAGTCGAGTCAATAACAGCTTGTGATCTACTGTATCAAAGGCTGCGCTTAGGTCCAGCAGAACCAGAAGCGAAGATTCTCCTTCGTCGGCGGCCTCGAGAACGTCGTCCCATATCTTAAGCAATGCTGTTTCCGTCCCGTGTCCGGGACGGAATCCTGATTGAAATGGGTCGAGTAAGTTGTGGGTATCTAGATGCTGTTGCAGCTGCTGTACCACTGCTTTCTCCATTACCTTGGAGAGAACATTTAGGCCTGTTATGGGGCGCCAGTTGAGTGGATCCTTACGATTCAGGGTGGCTTTCTTCAAGATGGGTTGAATAAAGCCCTCCTTCAGCTGGGAGGGCATTATGCCCTCCCTGAAGGATTGGTTGATAAGCTGCGTGACAGGAGGTGCCAGGATGTCGGCGCATTCTTTCAGCAGTTTGGTGAGGATAATATCATTTGGCACAGTGCTGTTGCGCAGAGTGCCGATGATATTTTTTGTGGTCTGAATGGAGATGGGTTCCAGCGTGAACTCACCTAACTGTGGTGAATTACTGCCGGTGCTGTGTAAATAACTACGGGGGGGGGGGGCTAGGAGAGAAATTGTTTTGCTGAATGCTTTGCCTGATTGCCTCAATTTTGTTAATGAAGCAATCCGATAACTCATCGCAAAATTCTTGTGTATCCAAGTTGGGGGCTTCAAGACATCCTGGATTCATGGTCTGAGTGACCAGCTTGAAGAGTTTGCGGGGGCGGTTTAGGGCACCGTTGATAGCCTCAGAAAAATAGTTTTTCTTGGCTTCGAAGATTTGCTTGTAGTATTTTCTGGTTATTGCCTTGTAGATCGAGAGGTTCTCATCTGAAGAGCTTATTTTCCAGGCTGCTTTTGCCCTTCTGCGCTCTTGCTTCAGTAACGCCAGCTGGTTGTTGAACCAGCTGGAGTTATTTTTCCTGATCTGGGTCTTTCTTTTCGGCGCTATCAAGTCAGCTGACTACAATAGTGCTGTGTTTATGGCCTCCAGTGTTTCTTCCGCTGTTTGGTGCGGCTGAATTGTGTTTATTTTTTCCCCTAACGTGGCTTTGAAGAGTTCCGAGTGGAGCTTCTTCTGACATCTGGTCCAGTGTGTTGTCACTGGATTTGATGTTTTTGTTAAGGGGGGGAATTCGGAAATAATGAATTTAATTGCATGGTGATCTGTCCATGGCAATGGTTCATTTTCCAAGATTTTTATTTCCAGATCTTGTCTGAAAATAAGATCGAGCGTGTGACCTGAAGCATGTGTGGGCCCACATACTAGTTGATGAAGCCCCAATCCTTCCAGGTGGTCGATGCAGGCGTCAGCAATGGGGTCTTGCGGGGAGTTGGCCCAGAGGTTGAAGTCCCCGAGCAGCAAAAGGTGTTTGCTGTTCAGGGTATAAGTGAAGACAAAGTCTGTCAAAGATGGGAGCAGCTGCGATTTTGGGCCGGGTGGCCTATAGCAGAGTAGAATCCGGACGGTTTCCTGGCAGTTTACTTGCAGTTGAAGAGTAAGGGTTTCCATGAATGGAAGAGGGTTTTGAAGGCTTGGTTTTGTGATCGCAAGACGCGTCTTATGGATCACCGCCAGTCCTCCGACTCTTTGCCCTATTCTGTTTTCCGTTATAATACGGTCGTTTTCTGGCACCAATTCTCCTAGAATGGTGTTACAGTCGGCTGTGAGCCAGCTCTCTGTAATAAAGAGGCAGTCTAAATCATGTCGCAATAAGAAATCATGGATTTCTAATCGGTGTTTTACTGCCGATCTAGTGTTGATCAAAGCACATGATATGTGCTTAGGCTGGGGTAAATGGCTGCGATTTTTGGGTGTCGATCGTCGCAGATTTCTTAGGGCTTTTTTGGTGGTGGCCGGCAGAATTGCGGCAAATCGATCCAGATCCCAAATGTTCTCCGCCGAGTATTGCCGATTAACCATGGCCGCCGTGGAACCAAGGGGTGGGGGGGTGGATTCACAAGGATAACTGAATCCTCTGATCCTAGCTTGGTCCAGAGGAAGGCAAAAAACCCTGACCACGCTGCGCCAATATGCTGTGGTAGGGAAAAAAAATTCCTTCCTGACCCCTAAAGAGGCGATCGGGTTAAGCCCTGGATCAAGTTTTGAATGAATTTGAGAGGGGGGAGATAGGGCTGGGTGAAGCAAGATGGCCGCCGACCTGGCAGCAGGATCCAGGCTGGGGGGGTACCAGGCTAAGTGGCGCCTGGGGGGCTAAGAAGGTTGATCGGAGGGCAAGGGGGCTCTACTGGGGTAGGGGGGGGCTTTCTGGCCCGATTAGTGCAATAGTGCCGATTGTTGGGGGTGGGAAGCGGCGCGCCGCTAGGTTGCGGATGAAGCCGCGGCCTTTCCTGAGTCGCGGCTGCCGCGAATCCCCACCGACCGGCACGGAGGAAAACAAACACCGCGCCCGAGGGTAGCGGCGGTTTGTGGGGATGGCTGGCAGGATGGACGCCCGAGCGGGGGTAGCGGTATGGGGGTGAGGAGAGGGGAAGAGCCGTGGGGATTGGGGGAAGCTACTGTGGCTTGTCCTGAGAAGGACGGCCGCCTGCAGCTCCCAAGGAATGGCTTACCTGATTGAGGGAGGCAGGGGGGGTCAGGTGGACCGGGGGAAAGCCGTGCAAGTCCTGGAGGGGGGAGAGGAGCTTGTCCGATAGCCTGCCGAGTGGCCAGTGGCAGGTGGACAGATGACAGGGAGGTGGAAATCCTGCCTGCCTGTCTGTGAGGCCTGGAACCGCACAGTGGGGAGGACCCTGCTATCCCTGAGAGAGTGACTTGTTTGAGAGCGTCCTGCTCTCTCGATGTCTGCCTGCACACTGGGGAATTGGCAAAGCACAGAAACATATAGCAGCCATTCATAATTCATATTTAGATAATATAATTTGTAAGCAGAAATCTCAGTTGTTGATATTCGTTAGCTGATTTTTTTGCTGACTGCACTGCTCTTCTTATTGTAATTTATATGTGTGAATTTAGTAGACTGAATGACATCTTAGTCATCTGTGGCACTGGGAGAAAAATTAGTGTAGAAATTAGTGTAGAAATTAGTAGAAAGGGTCATGGGAGATCCCCAGGAATGCTTAGCCAGAGGACAGTCTCTACAAGAGTATGTAAATTACAATGAAACTCTGGGGCAGCAGTATTTTTCTGCACAGCAACTAAAGGGGAAGACATGTTTGTGCTCTTGGTGTAGGCATGCTCTGTTACTTGGTATTACGGTCATGGCAACAGTAAAATCTTATGATTGCAGACGTACTACAAAAAAAAAAAAAAAATCACAATCGTGTTCTCTGGCTACTGTTATTTTATACATTATAACAAACATAAATGCATTGTTGGTTCCCTTACATTATATACAATTTATACCTTTTTTTTTCACTTTTTAACTTAATGGTTCTCTAAAAGTAACAAAAAGTATTGCCCATAACAACCCACTATTATTATTACTTTTTGAGACTTAAGAGACTTGAGAGTAAGGCCTCGTACACACGAGCAGACAGATTTGTTCAAATCTGTCTGTCCGACAGATTTGAACAAATCTGTCTGCTGGGATTTTGGTTTGCTCGCGTGTACACACGAGCAAACCAAAATCCCCGCCAGCAGACGGCGCACTGACGTGACGGTGACGTGGCGGTGACGTTGACGCCGCCACGTCACCGCACCAGGAAGTAAAACACTTCCGCGCATGCGCCGAATCCATTCGGCGGCGGTGCGGGACGACATTTCTGCTGGTAAGTGTACTAACCAGCAGACATGTCGGGCGGACGGATTCCCACCCGATAGATTTTAAAGCATGCTTTGAAATCTGTCGGGTGGCCAAATCCGTCGGCTCGGCCGTACACACGATCAAATCTGTCTGCTGAAACGGTCCAGCAGACAGTTTCCAGCGGACAGATTTGATCGTGTGTACGAGGCCTAAAGGAAAATGAGACATGAAACCTGGTTTGCCGTTATGCCAGGTTCTCACCTCCACTTCTGGTAGAATTTTAAAATCTTACATAATCAAAACTATTACAAAAGATAAGTAAGCACAACAGTTTGATTTTACCTTGAACGCACAATGCCAAAATTTTACTTCAAAGATTGAAACACAAACAAAATATGAGATGCTGTGATTGGATTCAGGCCTCGTACACACGAGCGAGGAACTTCAACACATACAACATCAGGGGAAGTTCGATTCCACTGGCACAACCCTTGGGGCTGCTTTTGCTAATCTCATGTTACTGAGTGTTAGGTAAAAGTTTGGTAAGAGACATTTGCACTTTTCAGTCTGTTACAGCGTGACAAATGTTCTATCTCCATTACAAACGGTACTTTTACCGAAGGTGCGCGGGTTTCTAAGCATACACGCCAACGTGTTTCTCATCGAAAACCAGCCCGACGAAGAAACACGACGAGCAAATTGAGCAATTTGAGACTCCCGTCGAGGAAAAAGAGAACTTGCTCTCTTTTTTCCTTGTTGAGTTCCTCGACAGTTTTCTCGATGAAAAGCATACACACGACCGGTTTCTTCGGCAAAAAAACGCTGCCACCAAGTTCCTTGATGGATTCTGTTGAGCAAACCGGTCGTTTGTACGCGGCCTCACTGTTCTGATGCAAATGTACCAATATGAAAGATCAATGCTGGGATTTAAAAGTAGAAAATACTCTTTCTTTAATAAATACCAACATTAAGGTTTCAGAAATATAGTTGATACAGTGAATAAGAAACAGATAGAACAAAGTGTTTTTCCAATGTAATTTTTTGTAAAAGTAAAAGCTGTTTAGTATATACAGAAATATCACATCTGG
This sequence comes from Rana kukunoris, assembly GCA_029574335.1. NCBI lineage: Eukaryota > Metazoa > Chordata > Amphibia > Anura > Ranidae > Rana > Rana kukunoris. The sequence goes on from CM056052.1 coordinate 109,161,845, forward strand.
ATATACAGTATAGACATACCATCACTGGCTACAGTAATAGACTAAATGCCCAGAAAATTACCAACTCTTGAGAAAAGACCACCACTGGACACAAACCTTGACTACCACCAGACACAAGAAGGGGACAGGTTAGGAATTGATGACCAAAACAACTGTTAACTGACCACTACCTAAAAGCTAATGAGTGACCCTGGACTGCGTTAATGACTACATTTAGGCAGAGGGGATGACCACCAAGACCAACCACTACTACAGCCAGAGATTGACAACCACTAGAACCAAGGACTTACAGACAATACAGCTAAAAAAAGCAGCATTAGACCTAAAGGCTGTCTGTCACTATAGCAGTGATGAGCCGAAAACCCCCCTGTTCGGTTCGCAGCAGAACTTGCGAACGCACCAAATGTTCGTGTGAACTTTAGAACCCCATTAAAGTCTATGGGACTCGAACATTTGAAATCTAAAGTGCTAATTTTAAAGGCTAATATGCAATTTATTGTCCTAAAAAGTGTTTGGGGACCTAGGTCCTGTCCCAGGGGACATGTATTAAAGCAAAAAAAAGTTTTGAAAACTGTCGTTTTTTCGGGAGCAGTAAATTTAATAATGCTAAAAGTGAAACAATAAATGTGAATCATTCCTTTAAATTTCGTACCTGGGGAGGGGGGGTGTAATGTTAGGATGTGAAATATCGCATAGAACTGTCCCTGCACAAAGTGTCATTTCTGAAAGGGAAAAAAAGTCATTTAAACCGGACTTGCGGCTATAATGAATTGTCGGCTCCGGCAATTCAGAGAGAATTCATTCATAAAAAAATTACCAGGCCCTTCAGGTCTGGTATGGATATTAGGGGGAACCCCGCCGTAAATTTAAAAAAAAATGACGTGGGGTTCCCCCCAAATATCCATTCCAGACCCTTCAGGTCTGGCGTGGATTTTAAGGGGAACTCCAACCCAAATAAAAAAAAAATGGCGTGGAGTTCCCCCAAAAATCCACACCAAACCCCTTATCCGAGCACGTTAACCTGGCCTGCCGCAGAAAAGAGGGGGGGACAGAGTGCACCCCCCTCTCCTGAACCGTGTTGAGGACCACATTCCCTCAACATGGGGAAGATGTCCCCATGTTGATGGGGACAAGGGCCTCATCCCCACAACCCTTGCCCGGTGGTTGTGGAGGTCTGCGGGTGGGGGGCTTATCAGAATCTGGAAGACCCCTTTTACAAAAGGGACCCCCAGATCCTGCCCCCCCCCCATGTAAATTGGTAATGGGGTACATTGTACCCCTACTATTTCACAAAGGAAGTGTAAATTGTGGTAAAAAACACACACACCATAGAAAAAAGTCCTTTATTAATAACAAAAGGTGAAGCTCCACTTGTTTGCCTCTCCCCTCCGCTGCCAAATTTGGGACGTTTGGTGTGGGGGCGGGTACCTAGTTTTCACAGGTTCCTGCTCCCACTTTCAGCTGATCTTGCCACGATGAAGTCACCCGAAAGTCCAGCCCCCTCCTCCTTCCCCCAGTGTCAGGCCATACACAAAGCACAGTGTGCTTTGTGCATGCACAGTAGGGAACTGGCTGTGAAGCCCCAAGGTTTCCCTTACAAGAACATGCAGTGGCAGCACCCAAGAGCCAATTCAAAAATCGGCTTGAAGACACTGGTGAATTTGTAGACAGGTAAGGGTCCTAATATTAAAAGTCAGCAGCTACAGTATTTGTAGCTGCTGATTTTTTTTTCTGAAGGAGCCTTAGCTCCTCTTTGTGTGTCTTTAACTCTTTGATTATCACAACAAATGTCTAAACCCAGGGTGTCAGAGACGTCAAAGGCAACCAGTGGGGTACAGATTCAGCAAGCGGCCCTCAAGGGGGTAACCCTACAACAGAAAAAAGTAACCATTACTATTACAGACAAAGAATGAAGATCCAAATAGTCAGAGAGAACATTTTTTCTTTATTTTCAAACATTGCATATAGGCAGAGCAGGATTCTCCATGAAACAACTCAGGGTGTTCTTTAACCACTTCCTTACTGGGCACTTATACCCCTTCCTGACCAGGTGAAATTTCAGCTTCTGGCACTGCGTCGCTTTAACTGACAATTGCGCGGTCATGCGACGTGGCTCCCAAACAAAATTGGCGTCCTTTTTTCCCCACAAATAGAGCTTTCTTTTGGTGGTATTTGATCATCTCTGCGGTTTTTATTTTTTGCGCTATAAACAAAAAAAAAGCGAAAATTTTGAAAAAAAGTCAATATTTTTTACTTGTTACTATAATAAATAGCCAATTTAAAAAAAAAAACTTTTTTTCTCAGTTTAGGCCGATACGTATTATTCTACATATTTTTGGTAAAAAAAAAAATAGGGGACAGAATTATTATTAATTGTTATTATTAATTTTTTTTACTAGTAATGGCGGCGATCTGCGACTTTTATTGGGACTGTGACGTTATGGCGGACACATCGGACACTTTTGACACATTTTTGGCACCATTCACATTTATACTGCGATCAGTGCTATAAAAATGCACCGATTACTGTATAAATGTGACTGGCAGTGAAGGGGTTAACACTAGGGGGCATGGAAGGGGTTAAATGTGTATCCTGGGTGTGTTCTAACTGTGTGGGGGGAGGGGGGTGACTGGGGGAGGTGACCGATGCTGTGTCCCTATGTACAAGGGACACAGATCGCTCTCCTCTCTCCCTGACAGGACGTGGAGCTCTGTGTTTACACACAGAGCTCCACGTCTTGTCCCTGTAGCTGCCGATTGCGAGTGCCTGGCGGACAATGCGGCCGCCAGGCACGCGCATCGGTATCTCAGGAATGCAGCGGGCAGGCGCGCGCCACCGTCGGCCCTCTAGTGGCCAGGAATAGCACAGGGCACATATATGCAACCTGTCAGAGATTCAGAACCACCCGACGGCCGCATATATTCGTACGGCCGTCGGGAAGTGGTTAAAGGGGGGTTCCATCTGCAATTTTTTTTTTAAGTCAGCAGCTACAAATGCTGTAGCTGCTGACTTTTAATGAGGACATTTACCTATCCTAGGCGCCCGCGATGTCGGCCCCCCGAGGCCAATCCCTCAATCGTTGTAGCTCCCGGTGCTGCCATACTCACTAAGGGAAACGGGCAGTGGAGCCTTGCGGCTTCACTGCCCATTTCCTACTGCACATGCGTGAGTCTCGCGGCACTGTATGAATGGGCGGCTGCTCTCTGGGATACACACAGTTCCCAGAAGGCAGCACGCACCATTCCCCAGAAGACAACGCAAGGATCGAGACCAGCCATGTACTAGGAAGAGGCAGATTAGGAAGATCCGCATTGCAACCTCAATTTAGTAAAAAAGTAAAAAAATAATATTTTTTCAAATTTATTTTTTCAATTTTGTGTAGAATTATTGTAATTTTTTTTTTTTAGAGTGGACCTCCACTTTAATGGCACCCCTTAAAAGCAGTGCAGCAAATGAGAACAATGGCCCAGATTCACGTAGCACTTATGCTGACGTATCTCGAGATACGCCGTCATAAGTACAAATGGGCTCCTTCGTATCTATCCGCCGATTCCCTAAGCTAGATACTTTGAAAAATAAGGCTTCAACCACCCGACGTAACTTGCCTATGCCGGCGTATTGTGAGCACATAGTTACGCTGGACGCATCTGGCGTTCCCATTTTAAATATGCAAATGAGTAAGATACGCCGATTCACAAACGTACTTGCGCCCGGCGCATGTTTTAAGCGATTTGCGTAAGGGTTACGTCTGGCGTAAAGTTATTCCTCATATAGGAGGCGCAACCCATGCAAAGGTATGGACCAGGGTACGGACGCCGCCAAATTTTTTGTCATGTACGCCATTTACGTAGTACGTTAATAGGGCTGGGCGTAGGTAACGTTCACGTCGTAGGCAGTAATTTTGACGTGACTGTGAGCATGCGCACTAGGATGCGTCCAAGATACGACGCATGCGCCGTTCATTTTTAGTACTTGTTTGAAGCTCAGCCCATCATTTGCATGGGGTCACGCTTCATTTAAATGTAACACGCCCACTTCCAGCACACTTCCACCGTCGGCTTACACCGACGACTATACGCTACGCTGGCGCAATGTTGGGAGCATTTGCTTTGTGAATTCCATGCTTGCCTCTCAACGTTGCGCCGGCGTAGCGTAAAGAAGATACGCTACGCCCGCATAAAGATGCGCTGATGTATGTGAATCTACCCCAATATGTTCACAGGTTATGCTTTCATGCTATTGCTTTTTCTAGTACTTCTCCAGCTTGCATCAAGCTAACTGTTACCAACAATATAGGTAGGTGATGGTGAAGCGCTGTGAATCCTAATAAGGGTATAAAACCAAAGGGTAAATACCAAGGGAGATATGCTAAGTGACTGTATGGTGAACAAAGAGGTGAATAAGCAACAAATAAATGAACATGTGAAATGTACCAAACACACAATGGAATAAATAAAATGCCCCCGGTGTCCATTTCAGATAGCGCAAAGGTATTATCTCCCTTGTTACCAACAATGCCTAGTGGAATAATGGGGGTAACATAATAATTAATTTATGAAGGTCACCAACTCTTGTTGACTCTAGCCTCATCTAGGCTCTGCACTCTTTTTCCCTTGCCACCATCAACCTCTCTTCACATTTGTCAGTTTTAGATGCTTCTGAGAGTTTATTGACAGGTGCATTTGACTTACAGTTGACTATATTCTAGCTTGCATCTGGCCTGCTTCAAATGGACTTTGCATTCCTCTAGACTTCCCATAGACTTGTATACGAAATCTGCTGGAAGTGCATTTACATTCTAATAAATTTGTAGAAAAAGCAATAAACTTGTATCAAAGCCTGAGGCCTCGTACACACGACCGTTTTCCTCGACAGAATCCATCAAGAAACTTAGTGGCAGAGCTTTTTTGCTGAGGAAAACGGCCGTGTGTATGTTATTCGTCGAGAAAACTGCCGTGGATCTCGATGAGAAAAAAAGAGAACAAGTTCTCTTTTTCCTCGTCGGGAGTCTCAATTTCCTTGTCGTGTTTCTCGTCGGGCTAGTTTACAACGAGAAACATGTTCGTGTGTATGCTTAGAAACCCACGCATGCTCAGAATAAAGTATGAGACGGGAGCGCATCTTCGGTAAAAGTAGTGTTCGTAATGGAGATAGCACATTCGTCACGCTGTAGCAGACTGAAAAGCGCAAATCGTCTCTTACCAAACTTTTACTAACATGCAGTAACATTAGATTAGCAAAAGAAGCCCCAAGGGTTGTGCCAGTGGAATCGAACTTCCCCTTTATAGTGCCGTCGTACGTGTTGTACGTCACCGCATTTGAGAACGACAAGATTTTGTTTTGACAGTGTGTACGCAAAGAAAGCTTGTCAAGATTCTCGACAAGCCTGACAAGGAACTCGTCGAGGAAAATGATGTTTCTTTTACGACGAGTTTCTCTGCCGTGTGTAGGAGGCCTGAGACTACGGGTTCTTCATCTTTTCTTTTTTACAACTCCATCAGGAGAACTTTTGAAACCCCTAAGATGGGGAACACACCTAATGACGGTAACAGAGAAGGACCACGTAGGGAACTCCTTAAAGCAAAAAATGCACCCTAAAAGACTTCCTAACATATTGTTTTATTTAGTCGACTCATCCTTCTAATTGATGAGGGAAGCATTTCATGTGAGAGCTGTTGATGTTGATCTTAATCACAGTGCTAAAGGGTAAGATTTGTTGACAGCATGGGTGCTCAACCTTTGGACCTCCAGCTGTTGCAGAACTACAAGTCCCATCATGCCTCTGCCTTTGGAAGTCATGCTTGTTTTACTGACAGCCTTGCAGTGCCTCATGCAAGGCTGTTCAGCAAAAGCTGGAGAGCCACAGGTTGAGCACCCATGGTTTATACTGTTTGCCACCAGTGTTAGGAGGCCAATCTAGTTGTGTGCCATTGTGAAGTTGAACACAATCAACGAGAGAAGGATCCTGCTGTTGTTGTTGCTGTCAAAAATGTTATTTGCATGCATTTGAAAAGCAAGCTTCCCTTACTCCTTGGATGTTTTCATGCAGGATGTTTATGTAACATGTTTACGCTATCTCACAATGTAGTCACTTGGTAATCAGGGCTGGACTGGGACAGAAATTTGGCCCTGGACTGTATCCAGACTGGCCCACTTTGACAGGTCTCTTCCATGGCGGCCAGACAACTCTCACCCCCCCCCCCCCCCGGCCACCCAAGCCCCCTCTCCCCCTTCACTAGCCACTAGCCGTTCCACTTTATTAGAGTAGAATGGCTGGTACTGGTACTCTTATAGGCAGTACCAGTGGGGAAGCTAGACATTATTTCACCCGGGGCAAAGAATCAGTTCGGTGCCCCCCCTTATGGAACAAGATTAGGCAGAAGTGAGAAACTCCCAGGCCATAGGTGTTGAGTCAGCTGTCTGTCCCCTCCCCTATGCTCCTCTGTCGACATTTCTGCTAATCTAGTCCTCCCCCTGCTTCTTTGTTCCCCCAGGTGAGCACTGCGGGAAGGGAGAGGCAGAGGAGCAGGGAGGGGTGGCGGTCCACTGAGCCATCGGCCCACCGGGAAACTCCCTGTAGTCCCAATGGCCAGTCCATCCCTGTTGGTAATGGGTAACTTAGCAGAAGGCTTTCTATCCTGATTTGGGAATACATTTTCATAGTTGTGTCATGAATCTCTTTATGAGCATGGAGACGTGTTGCTGGCCTAGTGAGAGGAAGAAATGCAAGGAACTCAGAGAAGTAGTAAATGCAGAAGATTTTTATGTGAATGCAGGGGCAGACTGACCATTGAGGCATGCGGGCACTGCCCGAGGGCCCCATGCCACTAGGGGGCCCCATCAGGGTTGCCAGGCTCAGTAAAACCAGGTACAGTATGTTAAAATATGTGTTTTTTTTACATCTGTCCCTGATATGTTCAAAACCGACATGCTTTTGATCTGAAAACCACAAGACTTTTGCTGTGCCGCAGACCTGGAAAAAGCGTGGTGTTAAAAATTATCAGAATTCCTTATTTCTATATTTTCTCAGGTCAGAGACTCAAAAAGCATTGAAGAAACTGTTTCTGAATGACTTCTAGTCACAAAAAGAAAAAAAAATGGTAACAACTGCATTTCGTCATCGGTGCATATGTACGTTGCCATTTATAAAGACAGAACAGAGCATAGGGAATCCCTAGCACTGTTTTTAGGTTTACTGTTCTTGGAGAATCATCTTTTTCTGAGATGTTTGCAGAGTGCTAAATGCGTACATTGATGCAGTGTTTTATATTATGACACAGGGCTTGGTCATGTGATTATATTAAAGGTGAAGTTTCACTCTAATAGATGCAAACTGAAACTTTAAAAAAAAATGTAAATCTTGGCACTATGAGCTGCTCCACTCATATTACTCTAAATCTGACCAGCTGTTAACCTGCAAATTTTGTTGGCTTTCTCATAAGAAAACTTGCATAACCGGATGTCTTCTCCATCCCTACTGCGGAAATGAAGAGCCTTACCAAACAATACATGGACAGGGTTGGCTGAATGCGATGACAGAAGAACCAGAGAGTAGACAGCTGAAGTTGAGAGGCACAGAGAGGGGTAATTGCATGTAGCTCATGGCTGATTCTGTCTGTGTTGGAAAATAATGCAGTGTAAAGGGGTGTACTTTCCACACCGTAAAATCCTGATTTGTATACCCAGCTCTGCAAATACCTCACAAAGGAGCACAATTATTTGTCTTCATAATACCGGTCTGTAGTATGGACACCTAGAGGAAAAAAATATTTATTTTGTTGTTATTTCCAGTAGTTATATAGCTTGTACATGCTGTATTACACAGTAAATTCAAAGAGCACGTCGAAAATGTTCTGCTCTAGGAGACTCCTGCATTCCAATGCCCCTATAACAAGTACAGTATATAGACATGCACATACAGTAAACAATAAGGTGATTTGTTCACCTAGCAAATAACCTGCCAAGATACACTATATATGGCCAAACATTTGTGGACACCTGACAATCACACCAACTATATGAACAAATATATGTATATGCTACATACATTTTTGAAAATTGTGCACTTTCAACCTTATAGTAGCAATTTTCAATTCCAGGATGACTGTGCCCCTGTGCACAAAGCAAGTTCCATAAAGACATGGCTTGACAATTTTAATGTGAAGAATCTTATATAGCCTGTACAGAGCCCTGACCTCACTGATACAAAACATCATTGGAATGATTAATACCTCACAAATGCTCTTTTGGCTGAATGGGCACCAATTTCAACAGAGATCGCTGTCAAAGGAGGGGGGGGGGGTAGAAATTTTATATTAATAGACATGTGCACAGAAAAATTCGTTTTTTTTTGTTCCGTTCCGTTTTTCGTCCGTTCGTTATATTTACGAAAGTACAAAATGACGAAAATCCTTTTTCTGTTAGTATTTTCAGTTGCATGTTCATATGACATCTATGTCATATGAACATGCGACTGAAAATATGAACAGAAAAAGGATTTTCGTCATTTTGTAATTTCGTAAATATACCGCGGGATTCGCGGCACTTTCAACACGCGGCTCATCCATATTAACTATTGTTTTTTTTTTTTAACGTGAACAGAATGTTCTTTTATTGAAGAAAAATATAAAGGTTACAAAGAAAAACAGGCAGTACAGAATAATGTTTAAATCATGGAAGAGAAACAGTCACATGTAGGGAGTCTGGCAACAGCATCAAAGACATACATAGTAATATGGAAGTGCATCAAAAGGGAGAGAGAAAACAAAACAAAAGAAAAAGGGGGAGAACCAAAAGGACACAAACATGTTCTCAGGCAGTCCAGGGCTGCCAGACCCTATCATATTTCTCAGGGCATTTCCGATTTATATAAGTCATTTTATACATAGGTAAAGCTGAGCTAATAGCCCTTTCCCACGAACCCACAGAGGGGGGGGACCGGGACTTCCATTTCAGAATAATTTCCCTCCTAGCATAAAAGAAAAGGAAGCATAAAAGTATTTTGGTATACCTGGGCCTCTGGTCATCATCATGAATACTGAGAAGCAGAAGAGTAGGGGAGATTGGCAAGTCTAGATGAAGCCGATAGTTAATGAGCTCAACCACTTCAGTCCAGAACTGAGCCACCCTAGGGCAACTCCAGAACATGTGCAGGAATGTGCCCACCGCCCCACCGCACCTGGTGCAAAGTGGCGATCTATCAGGATAAATAGCATGTAGCCTCTGCGGTGTAAAGTAGATTCTATGTAAATACTTGACCTGAATCAACCTATCCCTGGAAGAGATCAGCACCTGTGCGCTCTCACCAAGACAGTCATCCCAATCCTCCCTGTCCAATCCCGGCACATCCTCACTCCATTTCACCCAGAGGCGCTCCATCCGAGGGGAATGGCAGGATTGCAGGACAAAATATAAGGTAGACAGGGGTTGCGCCAGCTGCTCAACCGCCAGCTCACCCTCAACTGGATCCATTTTCAAAGTCGGTGGAGAAGGGAACTGAGCTCGCATAGCGTGGCGCAACTGGAGGTACCGAAACGTCATCCATCCAGGCAGGTGGAAGCGGGCCCCAAGTTCCATCAGGGAAAGGAATCTGCCAGCTGTAAGGACATCCCCCAAAGTCTTAATCCCATACCTAGCCCACACCTGAGGATCAGGGACGGTCCGGAGGTGTGGGAGGTTCGGGTTACCCCAAAGCGGGGTAACAGGTGACCATCTATCAGGACAGGAAAACCGCTTCCTCGCCACCCCCCAAACTCGAAGTGTGGTCCTAGTGGAGAAGGGCAGTGCATCATACGCCCGGGGGCCTCGGTAGATCAGATTCCCCAGTTCCTGTAGGGACCCAATGATAGCAGCTTCGAGACACACCGCAGCGTTGGACTTCGAGCGCATGAGCCACCAGCGGACAGTTACCAGGATCGCAGCCCAGAAGTAGACCCGTAGGTCCGGAAGTGCCAAACCCCCACACCGCACCGGGAGAACCAAAGTAGAGTTGGCTATTCTAGGTAATGCACCCCCCCAAATAAATCTACTCATACACTGTTCAACCTCTTTAAAAAAAGAGTTGGGCAGCCAGGTCGGGCAGTTGCGGAAAGCATAAAGAAACTTGGGGAGGAAAACCAGCTTGAGAAGGCTAATCCTACCCATCAAATTCAAAGGCAACGAAGCCCAAGATTGGCACCTTTCTTTTAGCTGAGCAAGGATGGGTAACACATTGAGATTTGAGTAACCCACTGGATTCCCATCGACCCGGATGCCCAAGTATTTAAATTGCTCCACCCACAGCAGCTGACTTCCCGGGGCAGAGGTTCGCGCAGCCGGATCAAGGGGGAACAGCAGAGACTTCTCCCAATTTATACGCACCCCGGAATAACCCCCAAATTCATTAAAGAGATGAAGGGCTGCCTCAAGCGAGCCGCCCGCATCCTGGAGATAGAGCAGTGCGTCGTCCGCATACAAGGAGATCTTCTCCTCCAACTGGCCTATCCTAAGACCCTTGACCTGAGCCGAGTCTCTGATGAGGATCGCCAAAGGCTCAAGGGCAAGAGCAAATAGGGAAGGGGAGAGCGGGCAACCCTGCCTAGTACCCCGCTGCAAGGGAAAGGCGGCAGACAAGTGTCCATTCGTACGGATCCTGGCCCTGGGGGAGGCATATAACAACTGGATCCAACGGATGAAACGGGGCCCAAACCCAAATCTACTAAGAACCTCCCACAAAAACCCCCACTCAACCGAGTCAAAAGCCTTCTCGGCGTCGAGAGAGGCTATGACTCTGGTGCCGCTGTTAGAGTGGGCAACTGAAAGGTTCAGAAAGAGGCGGCGGAGGTTAATGTCAGTGCCCTTGCCCGGGATGAATCCAGTCTGGTCAGCATGGATAATGCTCTCTAGCACCGTTGAAAGTCGGTTCGCCAGTACCTTGGCCAGTATCTTGGCATCAATATTAACTATTGTTAAGCCCCATACACTTGGTCAGACTTTTTTAACCACAAACATAAAAACGATCGTTTTCCGTTCGTTCTCAGAAAATTTGTTCGTTTTCAAACTACATCATAAAACCATTTTTGGGTTCAAAAGTCTGGCCAACTGACCTCCCTTCAGATGAAAATCCACAGAAAAGTTTATTTGGCTTTACTGTACTACTCACTGTACTAGTGTACTCAGCACAAAAGAGAAGCTGCTTCACTAACTACACTCACTCACTGCCCATTCAAAAAAACTAAAATGACATCTATAACAAAAGATTTGCATTCTGTATCTTGAAACCCTTTTCTTTTGCTATTTTCAGTCGTATGTTCATATGACATCTATAACAAAAGATTTGCATTCTGTATTTTGAATACAAAATACGAACAGAAAATAGGAATTCAAAATATAGCATGCAAATCTTTTGTTATAGATGTCATATAAACAATGAACATATGACTGAAAACAAACAGAAAAACGATTTAAACAAAAACAGAATTCAAATCTTTTGTTATAGATGTCATTTTCGTTCTTTTGCCGTTTTCGTTTTGTCGTTTTTTTTGTCTGATCGTTCGTTCGTATTTGCGGTTGTTCGTTATGCGGCTCATTCGTAATCCCGTTGTTTTCGTATTTTGGTGCTTTAATTTTTTTGTATGTACACATTATCCCGCGGGTACGAAAATGAACATTTTTGTACGAAAATAACATTCGTACGAACAGGAATGCACATATCTATATATTAATGCCTATTGGTTTAGAATGGGGTATCCAACAAAATCATACATGATGGTCCCTTATTTTTCACAACCTTGCGACTGTATTCTGGACTGCAGGAGGAAACCAGAGCATAAAGGGAATACAAATTAAAAAATTTAATGTTGGAACCTATCCTTGGTGAAACTGAAGTCCCCTGTGCTAAAAGGCAGGTGGACAAAATGTATATGGGAAAAGTAAAGGAAGCAACATTTCTTTGGCAACCAATTAATTCTCTATCGTTATTTAACTATCCAAGTTTGAAAACTGATGAAATGTTTACTTCAGCACATTTTTTTTCATTGGGCATTCCCACCAAATATGTATTGGTGTTCCCCTTTGGTTGCACTCCCTCCAACACTGGGGGGACTTATTAGGCTGAAATTGATTGATTCTATCAGGGTCAGGTGCCATCTTACCAAGCACTTGTAGTTAGCTTCTATTGTGGTGATTTTTGTTGCATGATTATATACTGCTCCTATCATTTGTCTTTCGTCACATTTTATTGCTAGGTCTTGTTCCCATTTTCCTATGAAGGGTAGGGTCCCACTATCTTCTAATTCTGTTAAAATATCATACATTTGAGAGATTCCATGTTTCATAGGCGTTTTGATATTGCAAAGTTTTTCGATTGGGTTCAGTGTTTTCTCATCTCTGATTGGTTGAGAAATTGTGCTTACCAAGTGTTTAAGTTGTATATACTCCCAATCACTTACTGATTGCCACTCGTGCATTGTGATTAATTCCAATCTTGTCCTTATTTTTCCTTGTGTTACTATATCCTTTAATTGTGCGTTTCCCATGTGTCTTCCCATCCGTGTCCCATTACCTGGGGTAAAAAAAAAGTTTTTACCCATCTCTTGTTTGTGTTTATATTTGCCCACTCTAATAGCCTTGCCACTATTACTGCCGTATAGTATCTTTTAATACCATTGACCGACAACCCGTCTTCCTTTTTTTTCCTAGACAGGAGCACATTACTTACTCTGGCTTTTTTATTCCACCAAATATACTTCAAAATGATTGTTTTTATATTAAAAAAAAAAAAAAACATTGAGGTATCTTTATTGGGAGCATTTGAAATTTATATAGAATTTTTGGTAGGATCACCATTTTAAGTAAATTTATCCTTCCTATCCAAGAGATGGGTTTCCTCTGTAGTTTTTTTACTTTCACTTATAGTTGGCACAATAGATTTTTTCCAGAGTAGGGGTTTGTTTAAATCCCTAGTAAGTCAGTGCGTCTGTCTCCCAGGAAAATGGAAATTCCTGTTGTAAAGTTATCGCCTCTTTCTTCTCTATTCCTAAATTTAATATTATAGTTTTTGTGCGGTTTATTTTAAAGTTCGTAAGCTCACCATTATCTTTTATTTCTTTTATCACATTTGGCAATGACAACCTTGCCTTAGTAATGTATAGAAGTATGTTGTCTGTGTAGGCAGCTACCTTGTGCTCTTCTTCTCCCATTCTGACCCCTTCTATATCCACATTTTTCCTTATTATTTTTTTAACAGTGGTTCTAATGCGATAACATATAGGAGTGGTGAGAGCGGGCATCCTTGTCTTGTTCCATTGAAGATCTCAAAGGCGGACAACATACTTATCATTCCAATGATCTTTACGGTTTAGCCTTTCCAGTGCTGCACAGCTTCAACCTGTAAATGCCACAGTTCCCCAACAGCTTCACTTTGCTTAGTGCATCTTTAGTGACATTTCAAGTCCATAATGTATGTTTTAGCTTGTGTGTAGGTCTGGCAGCAAAAAGGTTTCTATAGATATCTCATATTATCACTGCCTGCAGTCTGCTTGTGGATTTCTAGTATTAATTATGAGTATATACATGCTGAAACCCTTAAAAAAGTATGCATGTCTAATCCCTAGCATGGGACCTGTGCTTGCTTGGACATAGTATTCTGTATGGTCATGTTCTGCACATTTACATCCACTATACAGGGAGCTGGAGCCAGATAAGAGATCTGCTTTGCCCGACCATAGGCGAGTGAGTGGCACATTGCTTAGTTGGGGTATAAAGTCCATATTTTTTATAGAAAGGCTTGATTCAGAGGGCAAGGGACATACCAAATGTAACAAATATTAAATAAATATGCAATTACAAACTCTGCAACAGAGTACTTTATCAGTGTGCTGTATGGCAAGAGTAATTCTAGTCGTATACAGTGACTGATGTGAAAACATAAAATAACTGGGCCAGATTCACATACACTTAATATTGCGCTGCGTAATCGAAATACTCTACGCTGCCGTATTTTACCAGGCTCTACACCGAATCCTGGTAGATTTTTGCCCGTATGCTACGGCGGCGTAGTCTATTTCTTGCCGCGTAATCGAAATACGCGATTAGGGGGCGTGAAGCATTTAAATTAAGCGTTCAGAAATTTCCCGCCGTGCATTGCGCGAAATCACGTCGTTACGTCATTCGTTGTTTGAGTAGCGTCGTTTACGAACATTCCTATTCCCGGACGTTTTACGTTAAAAATAATAAAAGACGTCGGAAAACGTAGAAATTCGACGTGGGAACGACGGCCATACCTAACATGGGCTGTCTAATATTAGAGCAGCAAAAAGCTGGTATAGTGTTACGCAAATAAAAGATGACTAAAGGTGCCGTAAGAGATTGCGATTGAAGATCGTAATTTCGGGGATCGCCGGCAAAAGCTCATTTGCATACCCCGACGCGGAAAACGACGGGAAGTCCACCCAGTGGCCGCAATTTTATTGCAGCATAGATCCGAAGGCGTATGAACACGTAATCCAGTCGAATTGAATCCCGCAACCGTCTATTCATGGTTTGAGGTTTTCGACTAGCTAGTAAACGCGCGTAATTTGAAATTACTCCAGTCTAACACCAGTTAGACAGGCGTAATGGCTCTCTGAATCTGGGCCACTATGTTTATATCACTTTACATGTTATGCCGCGTACACTCGATCACTTGATGTGATGAAAAAAAAACAACGTTTTTAAAAACGTCAATTTAAATGACCGTGTGTGGGGGGAAAACGTTGTTTTATGTCTTGTGAAAAACGACAAAAAAAAATTAAAGCATGCTTCAATTTTTTGTGTCGTTTTTCAAAACGTTGTTTTTTGTTTCACAAAAAATCACTGTGTGTAGCAAAAAACGTCGTTTAAAACAACGTTTTTCAACCCACGCATGCCCAGAAGCTAGTTATGAAGCGAACTTCAATGGAAAAGAGTGGTGAACGTAACCTCGCTTTGCTAGAGCATTGTGAAAAAACAATGGTGTGTAGGCAACATCGTCTTTGAAAATTGAAGTTTCAAAAACGTAGTTTTTTGCTTCACAGAAAATTTCGTTTTTTTTTTCATCACAAAGAGTGATCGTGTGTACGCGGCATTCGATTTATTAGGCCCTACTAGCCTTGTAAGTTCTCTGTCAGAGAAAGCTCTTATCTCTCATAAATGTTCTTAAATGGGTTATTAAGTGAACTGTTTACACGTTTACAATATAGTGGTATGAGTGTTATGTTCCAAGGAGTTCTCAGAATTATGCATATTTTTATTTCCTTTGACGTTGATGGTTTTGGTTAATAATGTTATGAGGCTGGACTGACAGCACTCCGGAGGACTGTTGAAAAAAGCAGATTAAACAGTAAAAAGTAAAGTGCAGAAACCCATTCAGATTCCAGTTTGCTGAAATAAGATCAGTGAAAGACAAATTCGGAATGGTTGATGCTATGAATTGGTGCAATTGCTCGACTATTTATTCTAAAAAAGCTATTCATGTAGCTAATTACTCTTTATAATATTTGTAACAGACCTTGTGTCCTTTGTAGGTCTGAGCTAAATTGAGACCTTTCATTTCCATGAAATTTCAGTAAGAATCAGTAGATATTGGCAACATTTTGCTATTCTGTCAGTACGCAGTTGAGTCAATAGGGAAGATTAAATTAAGGTGGGTTTTTTTTTTTTTTTTTAATGGTCTTTAAATGTCTTATGGTTACAGAAGCTCCTTTCAACCATGTTCATGTGCCCAAAAAGACCTCTCGTTAGCCTTTTACTTAATTTTTTTATTTTATTTATTAATATATTAATTTTTTCACAAAAATGTAAACGATAAGAATAAAAAGTGACACAAAACACACAAACATTTATTTTATTTTTTTTCAAGAAAGTTTAACCTAATCAGCTGAATTAGCTAAAATAAAAGTTTCTGCTTTGCAAAACTTTGCAGTCAGCAAATTGGTAATTTTGTAGTGAAATATATTTCAGTATAATCATTCATCCCTAGTCGTCGCATATGTATGAATTGTCAGCAAGAATGGCATTACATACACCCTCTTCAGGTTGCAGCTTTTTGCTCCAGATGTAATACAGATGGCTGAACAGATTTGGCTTTGTGTCATCGGGATTCCAGGACATTAATAAATTGCTGCTTGGCTTTAAATTTCTGCTCAGGTGTCCCATCAGCTGCACTTTTCCAGCCATGTTCTACTTAAAGAAGAGCTGCATATTGGAACTGACATGAATGATACTGTAAAGTGTTTGCTGGCTTCTTTCCTACACAAAACTGAAAGTTATGTATACATTCTTTCTCCCGCTAATTCATTAGGACAGTGCAATGGACATTCATTCAAAGCAATTACTAAAGATTTCTTTAGTGAAGTCAGATCACATTGTTGTGATTAGTTATAAGTATGAGTGGAATCCCTTTAAATTTGGCCAAACCACAGCAAGCAGATGTTCACCCATCACTGGTTCACCCTGCATAAAATGTACTCTGAGTTGCCTTGATACCAATGAAGGACCATTAACTCTTAAAACAAGGGTTGGATTTATTTATAATTGGATATACCGGTACATGCATTATAATTACAAATTGGGACATGGCAAAGGTGATAAGGTAACAGGAAGATGGAGGGAGGTGGACAGGGAAGAAGGGGGTCCTCTCTAGGCTAACATGTAGACTTTCTCCCTGAATCTTTCACACCAAGGCTCCTTGTCCAGTCTTGAGATACACCATCAGTTGGGTCTCAGCACATTGCATCCTTGATCCGTTGTTAAAGATATCTTGCACCAGAGGACACAAAAGTTTAGTCTATCCCAGGTTCAGAGTTGAGTTTTTGAGTAGATGATTGCACAGGATGACCATATGATCCTTTCTCCAGGAAGCATGCTACAATACTGGCCGGGTTCAGTCGGTAAAATAACCTCAGGGGTTTTACTGGTCATTGGGGCTCTTAAGCATGCATTTAGTTCTGTTTGTTGTTGGTTGGATTTGCAATCATCATTTACCTTAGTACAAATTTGTTTTTTAGTTCATGTCAAAGCTCCTTTAATATACATTTTTATCTAACAAGACACCCTGACAAATGAAAAATCTGCTCCATTTGTGAATAATGAATGGAGTTCTGCAGATAACTTGCCAATTAATCAGCAGGTCACCCTTTATAAAGAGCCATTGATCCATCTCATAACAGGTGTGCCCCACACTTACTCCTGAACTCTGCTTTTATTTACTGATAGAATGTACAGAAAATTTTAAGAAATGATTGTCCACTCCTTTTGACATCACTACACTAAGGCCTCGTACACACGATAGGATAGCCAGAGGACAGCGGTCTGATGGACCGTTTTCATCAGTCAAAACTGATCGTGTGTGGGCCCCATAGGTTATTTAACCATAGGTTAAAAAAAAGCCAACTTTCTTTAAAATTAACCTATAGATTCCTAACCGATAGGTCAAAACCGATCGTTAGTACGACCATCGGTTAAAAATCCACACATTCTCAGAATCAAGTCGACACATGCTTGGAAGCATTGAACTTAATTTTTTCAGCACGTCGTTGTGTTTTATGTCACCGCGATCGTTTTTAACTGATGGTGTGTAGGCACATCAGACCATCAGTCAGCTTCATCAGTTAACCTATGACAACGGTCCTTTTGACTGTTCTCATCGGATGGACTGATCGTGTGTACAAGGCTTAATAAGGAAGTACCCCATTTTGTAGTTGTGGCTCCCCAAGTAAACTAGTAAGGAGTAAGGCCCCTTTTACACTGGGGCGGGAGGTGGGGTGGCGGTATAGCACTGCTATTTTTAGAAGCGCTATACCATCGGAATTGCGCCAATATTCGGCCGTTAGCGTTGTGGTATTAACCTCCGCTAGCCGCCGGAAAAGGGTTAATACCACCGGCAATGTGCCTCTGCAGAGGCGCATTGCCGGCTGTATTATCACGGTGTCCCATTGTTTTCAATGGGAAGGAGCGGTATACACACCGCTCTTTCACCGCTCCAAAGATGCTGCTGGCAGGGGATTTTTTTTTCTCCGGCTAGCGCATCGCCTCAGTGTGAAAGCCCTCGGGCTTTCACATTAAGAATGCTAGGGCAGGAGTACTTCATTATTTATGCACTATTTTTAGCGCTAAAATGCCTGCAATACTCCTCAGTGTGAAAGGGGCCTTAAGAACCTCTTTCCTGGTGAGCTGCTTACCAGGCAGATAGGGAATATCTACCTAATGAAGCAACCTTCTCCGCAAGGTAATGTTTGAGATTCTCCCATCGTTGATACATTATGTACCTAATACTTATTACTTGGTGACCCTAAAATGTGTTTTTTGAGTTGTAAAAATGTAAGTATGGCAAGGTAAGCAAGTAGAAATAAAAAAAGCCACATCAAACAGTAAACTTTATAATAACTTTATTGTAAAAAAATATATAAATTTACGAAATTATATTAAGAATTAAATAAAGAAGGTTTTGAAGAAAAAAAACTCTTATGCCGTGTACACACGATCGTTTTTTCCGATGAAAAGTTTGATGGATACCGATCGTGTGTGGGCCCCATCTGACTTTTTTCCATCGTGTAAAAAATATAACATGTTTTAAATGATAGTAAATTCCGATCGTCTGTGTGGAACTCCATCGGAGAAAAATCCACGCATGCTCAGAATCAAGTCGACGCATGCTCGGAAGCATTGAACTTCATTTTTTTCGGCTCGTCGTAGTGTTTTACGTCACCGCCTTTTGGCATGGTCGGAATTTAGTCTGATAATGTGTATGCAAGACTGATGGAAGTCAGCTTCATCGGAATTCCAAAGAAAAATTCCATCCGATTTTATTCCATCAGAAATCCGATCGTGTGTACACGGCATTAGACCATGATTGTTAACCACCCCCGGACCATATTGCTTGTCAAAGACCAGAGCACTTTTTTGCGATTCGGCACTGCGTCACTTTTGGTGGTATTTGATCACCCCTGCGTTTTTTTGTTTTTGCGCTATAAAAAAAAATAGAGCGACAATTTTGAAAAAAATGAATATTTTTTCCTTTTTTTTTTCCCTCAGTTTAGGCCGATACGTATTCTTCTACCTATTTTTCATAAAAAAAATCACCTTAAACGTTTATTGATTGGTTTGCGCAAAAGTTATAGCGTTTACAAAATAGGGGGAAGTTTTGTGGCATTTTTATTATTTTATTTTTTTTACTAGTAATGGCGGCGATTAGCGATTTTTTTTCCGGTACTGCGACATTATGACGGACACTTCGAACACTTTTGACACATTTTTGGGACCATTGGAATTTTTATAGCGATCAGTGCTATAAAAATGCATTGGATTACTATAAAAATGCCACTGGCAGGGAAGGGGTTAACACTAGGGGGCAGGGAAGGGGTTAGGAATGTTCCTGTGTGTGTTCTAACTGTATGGGGGGTGGACTCACTAGGGGAAATGACTGATCGCTGTTCATACATTGTATGAACAGACGGTCATGCATTTCTCCCCTGACAGGACTGGGAGCTGTGTGTTTACACTCTGTAACAAGCAATCTCGGGTGCAAGATCGCGCAGGGGAGCCGACCTGCCGCCGTATAACTGTTATAACAGTTTTTCGGCGGCTGGTCGGCAAGTAGTTAAAAATAAGTGTTAATTTAATAACATTTGAGAGCTACAGCATTCAGAAACCTAGCAGACATACTGAGATTCTTAGATGGAGGATGCAACACCCATAGCAGATTATACACAACAAGATTTGTCCATAAAAGTTTTTTATTGTTATTTTCTTGCATTATTTTAAAGTGAAATTTACTTACTTCATCAATTCTCTGATTCTTTGCTTTTTAACTGAACTAAGAATTACTTGACAAAAGCCACGTTTTAATGGTAACATTTCCTGTTAAAAAAATAGGAGGTTTTACCTGCCTTCTAATGACATTAAATACATGGATGCATATTTGTTTTCTCAATAAAGGTATTTTAGGGGTATTTATGAAATGAACTGGTGTTTGTAGGTGACTGTGCACAAGATATATTAGTAAACCTTCTGTTATCATTTATAATTTAGTCTTTGTTGTGTATTGTCATGTGATAAAATGTTAAATACAGTACAATATGGAGTATGTCACTTAATTATATATATATATATATATTTTCAAATAAAAAGGTTACCTGGAAAGAACAACATATTCTCCTTTGGTTTTATTATCTTTATATTATCTTTTATATATTATATATTATCTTTTGGTGATATTGAAAAAATTATTTAAATTTTTAAGCAATCCATAGTCAACAAAAGTTAAAACACATAATTTCCAAATCAGATCAGTCTTAGTTTAACCACTTAACCCCCGGACCATATTGCTGAGCAATGACCAGAGCACTTTTTGTGATTCGGTATTGCGTTGCTTTAACTGACAATTGCGCGCTCGTGCAATGTGGCTCCCAAACAAAATTGGCGTCCTTTTTTTCCCACAAATAGAGCTTTCTTTTGGTGGTATTTGATCATCTCTGCGGTTTTTATTTTTTGCACTATAAACAAAAATAGAGCGACTATTTTGAAAAAAATGCAATATTTTTTACTTTTTGCTATAATAAATATCCCCCAAATATATGTAAAAAAAACATTTTTTTCCTCAGGATACTTATTCATCTACATATTTTTTGTTAAAAAAAAATCACAATAAGCGTTTATTGATTGGTTTGCACAAAAGTTATAGCGTTTACAAAATAGGGGGTAGTTTTATGGCATTTTTATTATTATTATTTTTTTACTAGTAATGGCGGCGATCAGCGTTTTTTTTTCAGTACTGCGACATTATGGCGGACACTTCGGACACTTTGAACACATTTTTGGGACCATTGGCATTTTTGTAGCGATCAATGCTATAAAGATGCATTGGATTACTATAAAAATGCCATTGGCAGTGAAGGGGTTAACACTAGGGGGCAGGGAAGGGGTTAGGAATGTTCCTGTGTGTGTTCTAAGTGTGTGGGGGGGGGGGGGGGGGGTGGACTCACTAGGGGAAATCACTGATCTTCTGTTCATACATTGTATGAACAGAAGATCAGCATTTCCCCCGCTAACAGGACCGGGAGCTGTGTGTTTACAAACATAGCTCTCATTCCTCGCTCTGTAACGAGTAATCGCAAGTGCCCGGTGGCGATCGTGCCCACCGGGCATGCGCACGGGACTCGGGGGCGAGCGGGAGGCGCGCCCGCCGGCAGCACGCACCAGCCCCCTAGTGGCTGCTGAAGAGCCGACGTAGAGCTACGGGCTCTCGCCCAGGAGAGCCGACCTGCCGCTGTAAAATTACGGCGGCAGGTCGGCAAGCAGTTAAAATAAAATTGTGTTATTATGGAATATAAAACTTTTTCTATAAATTGTCTATCGTCTAAATCTAGTGAGTGCAAAATCTGGTAAAGCTCAGAATAGAAACCAATCAGCTTCCAGGTTTTTTTGGCAAAGCTTTAGGTTCCATGCACATTGAAGCTGATAAACTGTAGTTTATTGGCGTGTTGGCTTTTTTTTTTTTAAAGCCCATAAACTGATCTCTGTTAGCCTATGTGCCCATGCACACCTGTGCGTTTTTTAGTGTTAATGAGCTTCGGAGTTTATTGCCTTTTTTCTGAACGCCCAAAATTTGCGTTCAAAGTGACGTTTTTTGGTGGGGATAAATGTAAAATGACGAAAAATGCTCAAAAAACCCTGACGCTAGCGTTTTTTAGCGTTTTTTTTACCCATTGAAAAAAAAATAAGTACAAAAAAAAAACTACACTGAAAAACGCTAATTAAAGCTATTGCAAATATCCCTGCCGTTTTTTATAGCTTTTTTTTTAGCTTCAGTGTGCATGAAGCCTAATTGAACAAGCTGAAATTAGAAGCTGGTTGGCTAATATACACAGCTGCACCAAACATCAACTTATTCAATTAAGCTTTGACAGATAAATCCGGAAGCTGATTGGTTTCTATGCTGAGCTGCACCAGATTTTGCATTCTCCAGTTTTAGTAAATCTTTTACGAAACCCCTTTTTTTGATCCCAGAGTTCTTGCTTAGTATTGATTGTAAATCTGAATTGACTTACACATATTTATAAAGGAAATGCATAAATACATTAACAAAAAAATGTCTCTACAATTATTCTATATGTAGATATTTGTCAGATTCTAAAATGCAAAACAAATGTGAATACTGCAACTGACCAAATGATCTCCAATTGGTTCCAAGACTCTATT
The DNA here is from genome assembly GCA_029574335.1 of Rana kukunoris. Taxonomy (NCBI): domain Eukaryota; kingdom Metazoa; phylum Chordata; class Amphibia; order Anura; family Ranidae; genus Rana; species Rana kukunoris. Next base: position 109,184,040 of record CM056052.1, read on the forward strand.
TCATGCTAAAGATTTTGTACAGTGTACTTCTTGTAACCATAGCACATTAGATCCATGTATTTAGATACAAGTGATGGCTTGGCAGAGCTGTCAAACTACCAAACAAACACGATTTAGTGATTAGATTAAAAGTTCATGTCAAAGGGCCAACCTTTTAAGGCATTGAAAGCAGATCTATTGAGCCTTTTAAGATGTGTAACATTTAAAAAGGCATTTTATAAACATGTTTCAGAAGGATATACTAGCTACACAAAATACAATGATGAAAACAAATAATTAATATATAAATCAGTGCTAACATTATCCACTCTTCAAATGAATGTGCATGACAAAAGATTCCACCATGAAAAAAAAAATGCAACAAATGTCGAAAGCAATTTAAAATACAATAGGGTGTTGTCTAAAAAAATTCTCCACCAAGTATTTCTTCCCGAATGCTTGTGTAAGTTGCATTAAAAAGTACACCACAATCAAGGGGTGCATTTACCACTCATCATGCAGGAGTGATGGGCACTGATAGGCTGCACTGATGAGGCTGCACTATTAGGTGGCACTGAAGGGCACTAATAGGCAGCACTGGTAGACAGCACTGATGGCCACTGATAGATAGCACTGATGGGCACTGATAGGTGGCTCTGACAAGTGACACTGATGAGAAGGCACTGATGGGCACTGATTGGCAGCACTGATGGCCACTGTTGGGGCTGCAATTATAATCAGGGCACTGATAATCAGTGACCTAATTATCATTGTAGATGTCCCTTTCACACAAGCCTGTTACTGGCTCCCCTCACACTGGCAGCCTGAGGAAAGAAAGGCAGATAAGCAGCTTGTGTTTATATCATGATCAGCTGTGATAGGACACAGCTTATCAACAGGTAAAGGGTCACTGTGATTGGCCTTTTACCCCAATCTATGATCAGAGCACGCCACTCACACACCGCAGCAGGCACATGGCAGGCATGATCACAGGAAGATGTCATATGACGCCCTTACAGAATTGACTACACTACAGCCGTCATTCGGCTCTAGCATGGTCTGGAAGTGATTATTAAAATTATCCAGAATATCTCCTGTGCTCTTTTTATGTAACCATCTAAGGGATTTAAGAAAGGAGAGCAAAGGAAAGTGGTGAATAATAGTCCAAGTACCTGACATGAACCTGGTTTGCCTAATCAGTTTCTAGATATAGGCATATGGGTCTGGTAAGTGCAACCCTTAATTGTGGTGGAGGGAGCACTTTTTGATGTAACTTACTCAAGAAATACTTGGTGGGGGGGAATTTTAGACAACACTCTATTGGACATTGTATTGTTTTGGACATTTGTTGAATTTGTTTAACTAATTTTTGTCCTTTTGTCATGCATATTCATTTGAAGTGTGGATTCTGTTAGCATTGATTTATTTATTAATAGATAGTTTTCAGCACTGTATTTTGTGTATTTGGTATTCACTTTGTAGGCTGTTTACATATGTAGCACCCCCCTAGGTAGGTGCTAGGATTAGATACGTTGGTATTAATTGTGTGTTTTGTTGGCAAATTTAGTTTCCACACAGTATTCAGATGTATTTAAAACCCTTGAGACGTTTTTTTTTTCCTATTGTATGTGTCCAGTTTGGGAGACTTTCATTTACTTCCTGTCTCAACAGGAAGTGAAAGGAGATCTCTCTTTAAAATGGGAAATTGCTTTGTCAATAAACAATTGTCAGGATTGGAAGATTTTCCCTCTATTCCTGTTTCAGCGAAGTTTTAGATTTTTTCCTTACTTTTAGTCCCAGAGACAACAGTGACCAGGTCAGATATAGAGTGTGAATTTTTCCAAGCAGGAGCATAGCAAGAAAACACTGAAATTCTAACCTTCTCTATCCAAAACAGAAAAAAATAATGATTTCAGATACACTTCAGTTAACCACTTAAGGACCCCTCACTGTATTTATACGTCATTTTTTTAAAGATGGATATCTCGGTAACGGCAGCAGCTGGCAACAATTGGAATGCCTCCCCCTCCCATCTCTATCTCAGGCTGCACAGAGATAGAACTAAGGTGAGTCACAGTGTTCGGTGTGCTGTGTGCAGGAGGATGGCATCCCCAGCATCCCTTTACATGTGCTCTAGGCTGCCCCTGCTCTAGATGTTTTATGGCATGATAGATTGCATAGGATACACGGCCCCTGTCCCTTCCTGCACCTCAGTAGTCCAGCTACAGATGTGATGTATAATGAGATGTACCAAGAGCCCTTTCACACTGACAGTGCTGGGGCGTTGGCGATAAATGGGCAGGAGTTAGTAAAATGAGCTTATGTGTAGTGTTGAGCAGAATATGCCATATTCGATTTCGCGATATATCTCGAATATATAGTCGAATATTCGAGATATATTCGCTAAATACGAATATTCGTGATATTTTTTGGAAATGAAAATATTGCGAATTTTCGCTATGCGAATTGCGAATTGCGAATGCGAAATTTCGAGAAATGCGGAAAGGAGCACTCTGATTGGCTCAGAATATTCGTGATATATTACAATATAAAATAATTGCGAATATTCGAGAAATGCGGAAGGAGCACTCTGATTGGCTCAGAATATTCGTGATATATTACAATACACAATAATTGTGAATATTCGGCAAATGCGAAAGGAGCACTCTGATTGGCTCAGAATATTCGTGATATATTACAATACACAATAATTGCGAATATTCGGCAAATGCGGAAGGAGCACTCTGATTGGCTCAGAATATTCGTGATATATTACAATATAAAATAATTGCGAATATTCGAGAAATGCGGAATGGAGCACTCTGATTGGCTCAGAATATTCGTGATATATTACAATATAAAATAATTGCGAATATTCGAGAAATGCGGAAGGAGCACTCTGATTGGCTCAGAATATTCGTGATATATTACAATATAAAATAATTGCGAATATTCGAGAAATGCGGAATGGAGCACTCTGATTGGCTCAGAATATTCGTGATATATTACAATACAAAATAATTGCGAAATTTCGAGAAATGCGGAATGGAGCACTCTGATTGGCTCAGAATATTCGTGATATATTACAATATAAAATAATCGCGCGATATCGCTATTGCCGAATAATCGCATTGCGATTTTTCGGCAATATAAAATGAGCGCTGCAGCTACTCGGCCCAAGGTCTCTAATCATACCAGCAATGCTTTTAGACGTCGATGGGGATCTCTAGGATGTGATCTGTTCTAAAAAAAAAAAAGAAAAAATTTGAATATTCGAAATAGCGAATATTCGCCGCGATATTCGTGTTATTCGCGAATACTCGAATATGCAATATTCGTAGCGAATATTCGCAATGCGAATATTCGTGAGCAACACTACTTATGTGGGGCGCCAGAAATATTTCTGCACCCAGGCGCATGTGACCCTAGGATTGGCCCTGGTTAAGGTATCATATTTTGTCCTGTACTTCAAAAACCTCAATAAAGAATGGTTAAATCAGTTGCAAGGTCTTGAGCAATAACTTGCTTTTCTGAGTGTTATATCACAGCAGATCAGATCTAAAATGCTGCACCACAAAATACACTGTGAAATATTGTGAATTCTGTAAATTTGTAGCATCTGATTACAGACATACCAACAGCAAGAAATGTATATGCTTGTCACCTGAAATCCAGTATATGAGCCGAGTTCCATGTGTACTAAGCAGAAGATAGGAAATCAGTGTTACTAATAAACACAGGCTTTGTAAATTACACAAAATGTAATTTTCCGATATGATTACCCCAAGAACAAGGAATTTAATGAGTTAAGCAATCTTTCTTATGTCACATGGAACGTAGATCATGTGATCATTGATTCTTTCCCTAATAAACAAAATAAACCATTTATGCTATTTTTGTTTTATTTTTTAAGAATGAATTTACTATTCATCCTCTTGTTTGCATTTTAACTGAACTTACGGTAATTACTTGACAAAAGCCGTACAGTAATTGTAACAATTCCTGCTATGAGAACAAGAAATCAGGAAATCTTGAACATAAAAACACATGGATGCATATTTGTTTTCCCTGATCAAGGTAATTTCAAAGTTAATTATCCAATGTGCTGGTCTTTGCGGGAGACAGTGTACAGGATGCATTAGTCGAGCTGCCATTATAATCTGTAAATAAAGCCAGTCATAGCTTGCTCATTCATATGTATTACTAAGTGATAAATTATGGATCACAGGAAAACACAGAGCCCAATCACCTCAACCGGAAAACAACAACTTCTTCCTGTAACAATGATACAGAACATTATATTAGATGACTAACAATCAAACCCACTGTGATTAAAGAGCAGCTTCAGGCAAAAAGTTATTCAATCTGCACACTGCCAATGCTGTCCAGGAAAAATATCAGCTGTGTTAAAAATCAGTCCACACCTAAAATCTATATAATTAACACAGCCTAATTTTTTTTTTTTTTTTTCAATAGAAGATTTTTATTGAATTTTACAAATTACAGTAATAAAAGAAAGGAATAACATAAAGGATATTGGTAACAAATGCCACATATAGAAATAGGAGAAGAAAACATTGAGGAAATATCATGTATCAGTCTTAGGCGACAATAGAGGAGGGAGCATTATCCAATAATACATCCTATCCGGTGATATATCTGGTAGTCCAGATTTCCCATTGTCTGTCGAATGAGCTACCTTTTAGTGCATTGGTCGCTAGTATTCGTTCAAACGTGTGGTTTTGTTGAACTTTTCTATTTAGATTTGTGATGTTAAGTGTAGTAGCGTGTTTCCAATTCTGGAGCACCAGGGATCTAGCTGCTAATAGAATGTGTGATACCACTTGTCTCATGTCGTGTGGAATGATTTCCATCCCTATGTGGAGTATAGCTAGCGTTGGGTTGGGGGCAACGAGTATTCCCGTGGTGGACGATATAAGTTTAAAGGTTTGATTCCAGAAACTGGTTAGACTGGGGCATTCCCAAAGCATATGTAGAAGATGGCCTTTATGCCCACAGTTCCTCCAGCAGAGAGGCGAGGCAGAAGGGAACATGAGTGCAAGTCTACAGGGGGTGTATTGCCAACGGTTGAAAATCTTGATCATCAGTTCCCAGTGCCCAGTGCAGTGGGTGGCAGATTGGATAGAGCGGAATGCAAGTTTCCACTGAGCTTCAGTGAATGTGGAGCCCAAGTCCCCTTCCCATTTCATGTGTTTTTGTGATTTGTGAAAAACTGTTTTAAACTGCAACATGTTGTAATAGAGACCTATTCCTTTATTGTGCGACTGGGCAACCTGTTAAGTGTTGCCATATTGTGGTCGGTAGACGGATTACCGGAGGAGGGTGTTTCCACAAAAAGTGGATTACTCTTGCACAAGTAAAGAATAGGTGTCGATGGTAGGCTATACTCTTGCACGCATTAAGCGGTCTAGCTGTCTTAGGTCTTGTACTTTCCATTAAGTCATGAACTGTGTGTATTCCATGGGAACAGAGAGTTTTTAGTGATATCATTGGTATATGAGCTTCAATCCAACTAAGAGGAAATTTGTAGTCTATGGTTCTACAGTCAGGGAGTTGTTGGTTCAGGAGAAGTCTCCAAGTCTGTAATGAAGTGGCGATTGTCGGGGGTGTGTTGGTCATGTCCCATGGTATCCATGAGTCACCCAGAAGAACCGACATTAAGTCTTGTGTAGGGGCTAAGGATTTCTCTATATCTACCCACATTGGTGTGTCAGTGGGGGAAAACCACGACTTGAGCTGGTCAAGCCTGGTCGCCCATAGGTAGTCTCGTATATCCACCAAACCTGCCCCTCCAACGCTTTTGTGGGGGAGTAGGGAGTTGCGCGAGCATCTGGCCTTTTTTGCACTCCACAGGAATTGCCATTGGATATTGGAGAGTGTTCTGACGTGTTGTGGGGTAATGGCGATAGGGATTGTTCTGAATACATACAAGATTTGTGGCAGTATGAGCATCTTGAAAGCTGCTAGTCTACCCATCCATGATAGTTCTTTCTTAGATAGATCGTTAGTTTGTGTGGCAATATTATGCAGGAGGGGTCTCATGTTGGTGTCGGCTATAGATTTAGTGCTGTTGGTGAGTTTAATGCCTAAATAAGTGATATGTTTGTCATCCCATACATAAGGAAGTGATGTTTGCAGTCGAGTGCGGTCCAAGGTTGGCATGCCCAAACTGAGGATGAAGGATTTTGCGAAGTTGACCTTGTAGTATGAGATTTTACCAAAGGCTATCAGTGTGTCATGGACTTCAGGAAGTGATGTGAGCGGATTTGTTAGCATCAGTATCACATCGTCTGCAAATAAATTTATAACATGGGGAGTGGAACCGATTCGGAACCCAGTTATGTTGTCGTTTGTCCTAATGGCTTCCGCCAGGGGTTCAATCATAAGATTGAAGATGGTTGGGAAAGTGGGCATCCCTGGCGTGTCCCATTCGTTATTGGAAAGGGAACTGACAACATACTGGATGTGTACACTCTTGCTGAGGGACAGGAGTACAAAGCCAGTATCGCGTCCTTAATAGTACCTTCAAACCCGAATTTAGATAGCGCCATTTGCATGTAATTCCAGTGCACCCTGTCAAACGCCTTCTCAGTGCGTCTATAGAGAGCAGCAGAGAAGGCGTTCGGGTGGTTTCCGCATGATGTATTATATCAATGACCCTCCTAGTTGCGTCTGAGGTCTGCCTTCCCCTCACGAAGCCCATCTGGTCACGTTTAATGAGGGATGGGATGAATTCGGCTAGTCGTCTGGCCAGTACTTTAGCGTAAATTTTAACATCTGAGTTTAGGAGTGAGATAGGTCTAAAGTTGGAGGGGGTGTTAGGTTCTTTGCCAGGCTTAGGGAGGGTGACTATAAATGCTTGTAGCATGTCAGGGGGAAATGAAGCTGTACTTGCTGCTTTTGTGAACACTTTTTGTAGGTGTGGTGCAAGGAGAGGACTGTAAATTTTGAAGTACTCATTAGAGAACCCATCAGGGCCTGGGGACTTGCCACTAGGCAGTGTTTTCATCACCGTTTCTATCTCAGAGGCAGTGAAACACTTGGGAGTTCAAGGAGAGTAATTGGTCATCCGATAAAGAGGGCAAATTAATGTTTTGCAGGAACGTCGAAATATGGGCCGACGTTGGTTGATGAGTGGAGGGGTCGTCTTTTATATTATATAAGCCTTGTTATGTGGCGAATTGGTCCGCTATATTCTGAGGGTTGCTAATTTTATGTTTAAGCGTGGGGTGTATTAGATGGTCAATTCTCGACTTTGTGCGTGTTGCTTTCAATCTATTGGACCAGGTATTTACCCGCTCTGTTTGCGTTGGCATATGAGTTCAGTTTGAAACGCCGGAGGTGGTAATCATATTTTTGTATTTCCCTCAGTACAAGCATTTCCCTCAGTGACTCTCTCAACCGTGAGAGTGTTTGTGAGAGGGCTGGGTGGGTGTCGTACAGGTTGTGTATGTCAGGTACAAGAATAGGCGTAAAGCAAGAATTTAGTATTCGTCCCCGAGAACCTGGATCGTGCCTTATGGTTCGGGGGTGGTCTTGTAGGAGTCGTGGTCATTTGCGTTCAGAATTTGAGAGGAGGGGAAGGCCCCATTTGTCTATGGTCCGTGGCAGTGAATAAGTCGTGAATTTGGGTTTTGTAGCCCCCACGTGATATCGCTCTCCCTTGGGATCATTTTGCGAGAGCCAGTGTAGTTTTTCGTGGAGGTATCCAGTTTTGGACATTTTGAGGTTAAAGTCTTTCCGGGTTTTTCGTATTGGCGGGATGTTTTGGGTCAGTAGTCTGTTGAGGAAACGTAACTGTTTTCATACAGGGCTACTAATGTATACGGGCGTGTGTTGATGTCTCCTTTTAGGATGATATATCCCCAGGTGTCACCGTAGACGAAATCTTGTTTTCTATTTAGCCCTGACCTGTTTTACCATGCCATGTGAGGATAGTCCTTATGCGAAAAATGTGAGGATAGTCACTTGGGAGCTTTGGGAGCTTTAGTTTCCTGAAAATGCCCGCACATGATGATCTGCCTGTGCTTCTCTGCCTCAGCCCACATAGAGAGTCTTTTGGCAGGATGATTTAACCCTCGAGCATTGTTGATAAACAGTTAAGTGTCATTTGGTGGTTTGAGGGTTATCTGCAACACAGCCTAATTTAAAAGGCTGCTCACAGGTCTTGATGCAAGGCTTCAGCCTCCTGTCAAATGATTCTGTGCTATATGACCTTACTTTGTGCTACACTGTCTGTGAAAGAGCATCCGTTCATAGACCACAGTAGGCTTTCCACCTCTTAAACACCCTAGCCTCTTCTAGTATATGTGACTGAGGTGGTTTGTGCCCTTACCCCTCACCAGACATTAGGGTGCAACTAAACCACTTAAAATCTTCGCTATATCCGAATGCCGGCCACAGCGCGGACGTGAATTGCTGGGAGGTCGTCAATAGACGTCCTCCCCGCGCACCCCTACAGGTCACTGAGACTCGGGTGATTACAGATCCGAGTAAGGGGTCGATCCCAGCCCCTTACCATGTGATCAGCTGTCAGCCAATGACAGCTGATCACGTGATGTAAACAAAAGCTTGGTAATCGTTTAAAAAGCCGATCACCGGCTTATGTGCAAGGGACATCAGTCCTGAAGAGGAAGAGGCAATTCTGCCTCATCTGTGCCAATCAGTATCCCATTCCAGTGCCACCTGCCAGTGCCCACAGTGCCACCTATCAATGCCCACGAGTGTCACCTGTCAATGCCCACAAGTGCCACCTTTCAATGCCCACCAGTGGTGCCAATCAGTGCCTCATCAGTGCAACCTAGCAGTGCTTCCTATCATTGTAACATACCAGTGCCAGTGCCCATTATTGACACCCATCAGTGCCCATCACTGACAACTATCAGTGCCCATCAATGCCAGCTATCAGTTCCAGCTATCAGTGCCACTTCTTAGTGCCCACCCGTGCCACCTAGCAATGCCCTTCAGTGCCACCTCTCAGTGTCACCTATCAGTGAACACCAGGACCATCTATCAGTGCCCACCAAGGCTGCCTTATCAGTGCCCATCAGTGCAGCCCATCGGTGCCCATCAATGCAGCCCAACAGTGCAGCTTCATCAGCGTACATCAATGAAGAAGAAAAATTACCTGTTTGCAAAATTGTATAACAAAATATAAAATATATATATATATATATTTTTAAATCTGTCTTTTTAACCACTTAAGGACCCCCGCACGCACATATATGGCCACAACATGGCTCGTACAGGCACAAGGGCGTAAATTTACGTCCCCGCCTTCGTGCGGTTCGGGGGTCCCACGGGACCCCCTCCGTGGCGTGCGGGGGTCCCCCCTGGCTCCGGGAAAATGTCAGTGTTTACCCGCCCCCCCGCGATCGCTCCCAGCCAATGCGCGCGCTCCCCCTTTGTGTCACTTCCTCCTCCTGTGTAAACACAGGAAGGGGGAAGTGATGTAATCTCCCATCGCTGTGTTAAAAATCAGTCCACACCTAAAATCTATATAATTAACACAGCCTAATTTAGAAGGCTGCTCACAGGTCTTGATGCAAGGGTTCAGCCTCCTGTCAAATGATTCTGTGCTATATGACCTTACTTTGTGCTACACTGTCTGTGAAAGAGCATCCGTTCATAGACCACAGTAGGCTTTCCACCTCTTAAACACCCTAGCCTCTTCTAGTATATGTGACTGAGGTGGTTTGTGCCCTTACCCCTCACCAGCATTAGGGTGCACTAAACCCTTAAAATCTTCGCTATATCCGAATGCCGGCCACAGCGCGGACCTGAATTGCTGGGAGGTCGTCAATAGACGTCCTCCCCGCGCACCCCTACAGGTCACTGAGACTCGGGTGATTACAGATCCGAGTAAGGGGTCGATCCCAGCCCCTTACCATGTGATCAGCTGTCAGCCAATGACAGCTGATCACGTGATGTAAACAAAAGCTTGGTAATCGTTTAAAAAGCCGATCACCGGCTTATGTGCAAGGGACATCAGTCCTGAAGAGGAAGAGGCAATTCTGCCTCATCTGTGCCAATCAGTATCCCATTCCAGTGCCACCTGCCAGTGCCCACAGTGCCACCTATCAATGCCCACGAGTGTCACCTGTCAATGCCCACAAGTGCCACCTTTCAATGCCCACCAGTGGTCCCAATCAGTGCCTCATCAGTGCAACCTAGCAGTGCTTCCTATCATTGTAACATACCAGTGCCAGTGCCCATTATTGACACCCATCAGTGCCCATCACTGACAACTATCAGTGCCCATCAATGCCAGCTATCAGTTCCAGCTATCAGTGCCACTTCTTAGTGCCCACCCGTGCCACCTAGCAATGCCCTTCAGTGCCACCTCTCAGTGTCACCTATCAGTGAACACCAGGACCATCTATCAGTGCCCACCAAGGCTGCTTTATCAGTGCCCATCAGTGCAGCCCATCGGTGCCCATCAATGCAGCCCAACAGTGCAGCTTCATCAGCGTACATCAATGAAGAAGAAAAATTACCTGTTCGCAAAATTGTATAACAAAATATAAAATATATATATATATATATATATATATTTTTAAATCTGTCTTTTTAACCACTTAAGGACCCCCGCACGCACATATACGGCCACAACATGGCTCGTACAGGCACAAGGGCGTAAATTTACGTCCCCGCCTTCGTGCGGTTCGGGGGTCCCATCGGGACCCCCTCCGCGGCGTGCGGGGGTCCCCCTGGCTCCGGGAGCGATCCGGGACGAGCGTGCGGATGTCAGTGTTTACCCGCCCCCCCGCGATCGCTCCCAGCCAATGCGCGCGCTCCCCCTTTGTGTCACTTCCTCCTCCTGTGTAAACACAGGAAGGGGTAAGTGATGTAATCTCCCATCGCAGCGGTATTTCCAACCGCTGCGATGGGAGAAACGCCTCACAGTAAGTGTGCACCAACACTACACTGACATACACACACATAGGCATACTTAATCCCTTGCGATCTGCCCCCCCACCCCCCCTGTCACAGTGTCACTGAATGCAGTGATCTAATCACTGCATTTAGTGTCAGTGTGACAGGCAGTGTAAAATCAGTTAGTGTTAGGTTCAGGATAGCCCCCCCCACCCCCCCTAATAAAGTTTTAACCCCCTGATCACAGCCCTAGTTAACCCTTTCACTCCCTATTGCCAGCGTCACTAAGCGATCATTTTTCTGATCGCTGTATTAGTGTCGCTGTTCCAGCTAGGTAGCTATTTTTTTTTATCGTGATTTTTTTTTTTTACTAAAGACATGTGGCTAAATAAATTTTGGCCTAAATGTTTGACTAAAATTTAGTTTATTTGATTTTTTTTAACAAAAAGTAAAAAATAGTGTTTTTTTTTTTCAAAAATGTCGCTCTATTTTTGTATATAGCGCAAAAAATAAAAATCGCAGAGGTGATCAAATACCACCAAAAGAAAGCTCTATTTGTGGGAAGAAAAGGACGCAAATTTTGTTTGGGAGCCACGTCGCACGACCGCGCAATTGTCTGTTAAAGCGACGCAGTGCCGAATCGCAAAAACACCTTGGGTCATTTACCAGCGTATTGGTCCGGGTCTTAAGTGGTTAATTAAAAAAAAAAAAATGCAAAGGTGATCAAATACCACCAAAAGGATGCTCTATTTGTGGGGAAAAAAACAATAACATTTAATTTGGGTACAGTGTTGTATGACCGCATAATTGTCATTCAAAGTGCTTCAGCACTGAAAGCTAAAAATTGGTCTGGGCAGGAGGGGGGGTTTAGTGCCCAGTAAGCAAGTGGTTAAAATTACAGATTGCCATAGCAAAACTGTAAAGTCCTTTCCCCCCATCAGTAGAAGAGCAATATCTAGGATGGAGCAGCTTGTGGCCGCAATGTTGGACAGCCCATAATAAGAAGAGACTGAGTGCACTGTAAACTTTTTGCACAACTGTACTTGTTCAGTGTAGTTTCTGAACTGTGCACATATAGAAACTTAGTAATATATTATTCATCATATGTAGTAATTGGATGGTTCCTTACATACCGTATAAGAACTACTATGTTACATTTTTTTTTTTATTCTTTTTATGTCATGCATAATTTACTGTAACAATTCTGACCGCAGACAAAGGATATTGTACATCACAAGCTAGGATATTTCCTTTAAAACAGAGGCATGACCAACTGGATTTAGATTCTGAATATGATAATAATCAGGGCTATGCTGGGAAACCTGGGACGCTTAAATACTTGTGTACTTTTTTATTGTAAAGCACACAGTGCAGTCTGATTTGGACACCTGAATTTTCAAAGTTCTTCCTTTGCATTCCTCAAGCAAGTGTTTGTGTACAGACATTGCACGCACAGGTCGGCTGAGTTGCTTCAAATGCACGCACACCTTTAAACGGAACTGTGACTAAAGTATTATGCTATTGCATACTAAAAATTGCTACTCTAAGGCCGCGTACACACGATCAAATCTGTCTGCTGAAACCCGTCTGACGGACCGTAAAATAGATAAAAAGGTTTATATTGTAGCCAGGGGCTGGACTACAGCAATATGGAGAAGGAAACATTGGGGTTGATTTACTAAAACTGAAAAGTGCAAAATCTGGTGCAGGTATGCATGGTAACCAATCAGCTTCTAACTTCAGCTTGTTCAATTAAGCTTTAACAATAAGGCCGCGTACACACGATCAAATCTGTCTGCTGGAAACGGTCTGCCAGACCGTTTCAGCAGACAGATTCGATCGTGTGTACGGGCAAACAGACGGATTTGGCCACCCGACAGATTTGAAAGCCTGCTTTCAAATCTGTCAGCTGGGAACCCGTCGGACCAATATGTCTGCTGGTTAGTACACCAACCAGCAGACATATCTGCTCGCACATGCGTCGAATGGATTTGACGCATGCGCGGAAGTGTTTTACTTCCTGGGGCGGTGACGTGGCGGCGTCAACGTCACCGCCACGTCACCCCCACGTCAGCACGCTGTCTGCCGGCGGGGATTTTGGTTTGATCGTGTGTACACAATCAAACCAATACATCCCAGCAGACAGATCTATTCAAATGGGTCTGTCCGACCGATTTTATCAGATGTATTTGCTCGTGTGTACGGGGCCTAATGGTTTCTAAATCATAGACCATATTCAAATCATGACTTTAAACTTACTTTACTTGCTTTGCTTACTTACTTTGTAACTGCAAAGGTACTAAAGCAAGATGGTCAGTGTGAGCAGGCTCTATGTTTCACTTATAACAGGCTTCTGTTAAAAATGTTTGTGTTAAAAAGCATATTTTTTTTATGAATGCAGTGTTTTCTAAATTGTCTTATTTAATTTTTTGTGATAACGTAAAAAACATTGGACTGTAGTCAGCCTGTGTGTGTTCCAGTTAGTGTTCTTTAAGCATGGCAGGTACTTGCTCAGCCACTTGGTGTTTAAGCTTGCTCCTGCAGGGTGTGTTAGGCCCCTTTCATACTGAGGAGTATTTCAGGTGTTTTAACACTAAAAATAGCACATAAATAATGCCTGAAATACTCCTGCCCCAGCATTCTCAATGTGAAAGCCCGAGGGCTTTCACACTGAGGCGATGCACTGGCGGGTGATCAAAAAATCTCCTGCAAACAGCATCTTTGGAGCGGTGTGTATACTGCTCCTTCACCGCTCCTTCCCATTGAAAACAATGGGACACCGCAGTAATACTCTGCAGAGGCGCATTGCGGGCAGTATTAACCCTTTTTCAGCCGCTAGCAGGGGTTAATACCACACCGCTAGCAGCTGAATACCGTGGCAATTCCAACGGTATATCGCTGGTAAAAATGGCGGAGCTATACCGCCACCGCACCTCCTGCCCCAGTGTGAAAGGGGCCTTAGAGAGGTGATATTCTGTCTTGTGGATGTTTAGTGGATCAGCCAATCAGCAGACTTGGGGGCCTGGTGAGCTTGCTGGAATGGCAATAAATATTTGAGACACTTCCTGGCACATAATCTCCTCTCTTGGACTTCTGCCTAATGGCTTTTTTTTACAGCTTCCTCTGGATAAACTGTGGGTATTGGATAATATATAACATAAAATTTCCTATCAAATACTTACAGTAATTGTCCTTTCCTAATGGACTCCATGGCAGCATGCATTTGGGTAGCTCCACCCTCACTCCTAACCCCATAGGACCCAACTCCCATACATTTTGAGGCTGAGCTATGACACCACTGAGCCATGACATATTCTGCAAAGAGGTCCATCAGGAAAGGAAAATTATAGTTAGTATTTGAGGAAATTTTATATTATGGGACATTTTCAATTTTTCTGACAGATTCCATGGCAGCATACATTTTGGAACTAACCAGCCAAAAGAAAAAAGGTGGGGATGCCCGAAAAAAGATACAATTTCAATCATAGTGCTAACCCAACAGAAAACCTTACAGCTAAAAATAAACAGGATAAGGAAGCTACAGTCACACCACAGTGGGCCAGAAAAGCCTTAGTAGAGACCATGTCATCACCCTTCAACTTATTGGATGCATATCAAACATTGGAGAAAAACCTTTCTGCACAGGAAACCTCTTCCATTGAGCCCACTTTGACATAGGGATGGGAGAGACCATGGACCCAATAATCATCTGGCATTGAGACGCCGACAGGTAAAGAAATGAAGTTCAGGATAACTCAGCATTCTACCAGTATGCTCTAGTACAGGTGTCTCCAAACTACGGCCCTCCAGTTTTTAAAAAAACTACAATTCCCATCATGCTTAGTCATGTCTGCGAATGTCAGAGTTTTACAGTGCCTCATTGGACTTGTAGTTTCGAACAGCTAGAGGGCCATAGTTTGGAGATCCCTGCTCTAGTGGAAAAAAATTGATATTCTGAACCATGATGAATTAGGCTCTCAGATAAACAAGCAATTGCGTAGGAGTCAGCCAGCCTTGTGTAGGGTTCTGAGAACTCCTTCTGTATTCTTGAACGGTATCTCTGTCTAGAGAAGGAGATGATCGAGAATCCAACCAGCAGGCATGTAAGCTGCATTATGTCCTGACCTATGAAAAACAGAGTCATTTCAGAAAGACTGCTCTCTCAGCTGCTCTCCTAGAATTGAAACACACAGGGACCAATAATAGAAAACAGAGCACAAAAGATTTCCAGAATCACTAGACAGAGTTTTCTGATTACAAAAATGTAACCTTCTCCCTTTAGGATCCATAAACAGGCACTATCCTGGTCTGATTCTCTGAACATTGCTTGAGACACTTGGGTGACTTTTGGGGCATAGAGGGTTTTTCTAGTTCAGTGTTTCCCAAACCAGTGCTCAAGGATTATGTTTTGTGTGTAGCATATGCATCAGCAAATTGTGTGAATGTCTAAAAAAACATGAATTGTTGGAGGTACTTAAGGACACATTTGGGAAACACTAGTTAATTTATTGGATTTATGTATCTGTATTTACTTATCTATGTAACAATGCCCTAGACAATTTACAACAAATTGATTTGGGCTGTCCGACTTGCTGGCTTTCACACAAAAATAGCACACCATCACCACGTGGCCACTGCTTAGTCTATTTCCAGTGTTGGGGAAAATATCATAGTGAGTCCCAACAGCTTGGCAACACAATTGTGGAGACATGTGTCACACTGATTGTTATTCTTGCTAGAAATCTGCCTATGGCCAACCTGAGTTCTCACAGACATCATTGACAGGTCAGTCAAATTCCCAGAGCACCCCACAGACATCAAAGCCTAGTTCTCCCAAGCGTACCTAAACAGGATAGAGGACTCTGCCAATTCTGGCTTAAATAGTAAATTATACGCTGTGTTTTGGAATATTACACAATAAATGCGCGCTGAAGATTCAAACAAACATATGTAGTGTTAATGTGACATACGTGACATATGTGAAATAGATGTGATATGACCAAAATAAAAACAATAAATATGTCAAATAAAACATTAATAATAAAGTGCTCATGTGCATCCAAGTGCTTTGTAACACAGATATGTGTCCGGTGGTATATAGGGAACAACACTAGTCCCACTTTAAATAGCAAAAAGTGTTATTGTGCAGAAACAAGTCTTTTTAAAAAACAATGCTGTGACAGTCCTGTTGAAAAAAGTGCATATGCGTGGTATCCAATAAAAGCACTGCTGACATGCTTATAAATCCATGCGTCTGAAAATGATTGACAGGTGTTGCAGATCATGCATTGGTGCTCTTATTCCAGTGACCCCCCAGGTATTAAATGCTCACCTTGGAACATGTGACTTAGCAATTACGCTCAGTCAATACACGCTTGTGAACCACCCCAGGGTTCTATAATGGTAACAGGATCCTGGGCTTCCCACGCAGTATCTCAGGAATAATGGGGAATAAAAAGCCTTGATAGTGTGATATCGCTTTAAAACGTTTCATCAAACACATTTGAACAACTCCCCAATGGGGTACTCACATATACCAGGTGTGTCAGTGCACCACTCTGTGTATGGCATGAAATACTACAGCGGGTTGTTTTGGACTGGTGTATGCTTTCTCCTAGGCAGATAAACTTCCTGTCGTATCGTCCTGGCAAATTCTGGATTACAAGGGAGGAACAAGACACTTTTGGTACAAATTAGATTGTGTTTCTAATTTGTCTGCACATTGGCAGGCTCACAGTGACTAATTGCATTCAAAGACTTGAGACTGGAGCTGAATCGGATAACTACCATCTTATCTCTGAAGGTAGTTAGAAAAGTCTATTTTGTGCACTCTTTATCCTGGATTATTACTTAGGCCGCGTACACACGATCAGACATGTTCAATGAAACATGTCCGACGGACCTTTTTCATCGGACCAGGCTGAAGTGGTCTGTTGGTCTGATATGTGTACACACCATCGGACCAAAATCCCCTCGGACCAGAACGAGGTGACGTAGAACACAACGACGTGATGAAAAAACAAAGTTCAATGCTTCCAAGCATGCGTCAACTTGTTTCTGAGCATGCACGGGTTTTTGGTCTGATGATTTTGTGTACTAACCATCGAACCTGTCCGACGGACAGGTTTCCAGCGGACATGTTTTCAAGCATGTTTTGAAACTTTGGTCCGCTGGAAAACGGTCCGATAGGCCGTACACGCGATCGAACATGTCTGCTGAAATTGGTCTGCGGACCAGTTTCAGCGGACATGTTCGATCGTGTGTACGCGGCCTAAGGGTTTAAAGCGGAGGTTCACCCAAAAATCAACTATCTGCCATTAAATCCAGCATACTGCTGACATCTGCAGTATGCTGTTTTTTTTTTTTGTACTTATCGTTTTGTCAGGCTTTGTTATCCGGCTCGGAACAGGGATTCCTGTGGGGAATAGGCATTGACGGGCTGGTAAAGCGCGTCACGCCTTCCGAAAATACCCAAAGTGACACTCGAGTGTTAATGGCGCTATACGGCGCCTGCGCCTGCCGTGTAGAGCTGACTGTGCAGGCGCCGTAAATTGCCGAGTGTCACTTCAGGTATTTTCGAAAGGCGTGATGCGCTTTACCAGCCCGTCAATCAACTCCGCTTGACTTAGGAACGCCTATACCCGGAAGGAATCCCCGCTCGGAGTCGGATAACAAAGCCTGATAAAACGATAAGTACAAAAAAAAAACCAGCATACTGCAGATGTCAGCAGTATGCTGGATCTAATGGCAGATAGTTGATTTTTGGGTGAAGCTCCGCTTTAACTTCTGTGACTTCAGGGTTAAGGCTGACATCCAAAGGTAACCTCTGCTTATTCATCAATGCCCTATCCAATGTGACCTGGCTTTTTGGGAACAACAGGTATGTAAAGCTTAGCTTTTGAAGTGAGACTTAAGTTGGCCATACACAGCTTGCTTTCCCCATAAATCGATGTTTCTGGGCTGTACTGTATAGTTGCGATCATCAGGAGCAGGAGAATGTATTCTGGGTTGTTCTTTTGGTGGTAGACTATGGTAAATATACAGCTAAATTAAAAATATATATATATGTTTTTACTATGTTATGCCAGTTTTCCTATGGTAATAAAAAAAATAAGGAGATATTCATAACCATTTACCATAAAATGAAAGCCCAATTTGTCCTAAAAAAAGTATAATTTGCCTGGATGCATAAAGTGGTTGTGTGATGATATATATATTTTTACTAACATATGTCAAAGTTGCAAAATTGTGCTTGGGCATTAAGATGTGTTTTACCCTTAGGCATGAAGGGGTTAAATCACAAACTCAAAAAATATCATGAGACCTAGAAACAAATTAAACTCAGGACTAGAGGGGTTTATAGGGAAAGGGGCAGATTCACAGAGAATTAGATTCTCGTAGAGTATCAGAAATACACTACGCCGCCGTTTTTTACCTGGCTCTACGTGGAATTCAGGTAGATTTTGTCCAGTAAACGACGGCAGCGTAGTGTATTTCTCCCGTCGCAATCCATCTGCGTGAGTAGGGGGCGTGAAGCATTTAAAATAGGCGCGTTCCCGCGGCGATCGAACTGCGCATGCTCCGTTCGCAAATTTCCCGCCGTCACGTCGTAGTAGCGTCGTTTACGTACATTCCTATTCCCAAACGAGTTACGTTAAAAAAAAATATATATTTTCAAATCGACGCGGGAACGACGGCCATACTTTACATGGGTTACGCACTGTTAGACCAGCAAAAAGCTCCTCTAACATTACGTAGCCAAAAAATGACGTAGGCGATTGCGAGGGACACTCGTACCTTCGTGGATCGCCGTAAAAACTAATTTGCATACCCCGACGCATGAAAACGACGCGAACTCCTCCCAGCGGCCGCAAACATATAGCAGCGTAGATCCGAAGGCTTACGAAGACGTAAGCCTCTCGGATCGAAGCCCGAAGCCGCCGTATCATGGTTTGAGGATTCAAACTAGTGATACGGCGCGCGAAATTTGAAATTACTCCTGTCTAACACCAGTTAGACAGGCGTAATTGCTCTGTGAATCTGGGCCAAAGTCTTTCTGGCTAACAAAGGTAACATCAGCTACCATGTATTGCTCACTCTTTGGAGGACGTTTACTTCTAAAAGTGTAAATTTACTGACAAGTTCTTTTTAAGGGTAAGAAGCAGACATGTTTATTTTATAAGACTACTGTAATTAAAGTATTTAGAATAGACAATGAAGTCATATGGAAATGTAATTTCTGTCCACTGTAATTAAGGAAACAGATTTCCTGAAAAGACATGATGCTAGAAACAAGATAAAGAAAATCGCCATATACAGTATAACATAAAGCAGGCCCTCTATAAAGATACTTCACATTAAGTTCATTGTCTATACACTGTCTATGTTTTTTTCACAGTGAAATTATATTGCTTTTATTTTACCCTGCTTAGTAATCATATATGTTCTTCAGCCCCTGTACCTAATGGATACATATGGAAATATCACTTTAACCACTTGAGTTCCAGTAACTTCATCCTATCCAAACCCCCTGGAGTGATTTTTATTTTCTTTCAGGTTTTGGATATGTGACTGATTGACTTACAATTTCTGCTTTGTTTTGCAGTCAATCTCGCCAACATTGTTTATTAGGGAATTATATACTTTATTTCTTTAGAATTTAGAGAAAAAAAAATGAAAATTATGAAAAAATAAACACATTTCTGATGATTTCAGCCACATAAACAATGTAAGGTACAGTGGATTTTTTTCTGAAATAAATTTCTAAGTTTCTCTGAAATCAAACAATACCAAACTTTTTCCAAGTTATGGGGAAAATATATAGTTTAGAAATCATTTTGTATATTAGATTTTATTTATGAAGCTTTTTTTCACACTATGACACGACAACAAAGGCCCTATCTTTGAAAATATATTGATTAACAACAAAAATTGCACCATTTTGAACAGCAGTCTCAAGTGTTAGACTGTAAATGTTTAAAACATTTGTAAAAGTTTGTATATTAGGGTTACTTAAAAACAAAAGCAAAGAAAATTGGATTTTTTTTTTTATGTATATAAGTAGATAATGATGCTATAAAATACTTTATACTACTATTGCTTTGCATGAGAATATCACATAAGTATGTGTTAGTCACATGGTGTGAATGTGGCAAGACCCAAAAAACAAGGGAGGACATTCTGTTATCAATGGCTAAAGATTGACATGTTTGATATTTCACACTGAACTGTGGCTCAGGAGTGGTATCCTTGCCTACCTCTACTGTAGGCAAGGATACCATATATATATATATATATATATATATATATATATATATATATATACATTAGTCACTGTGAACATAGCAGGGCCCAGAAGGGAGCACATTCTGTCTGTCAATGGCTGAAAATTGCCATGTTGTTTTTGTGGCAACGTAACGTATTTAATGTGGCCCAGAAGTGGTAGGCCCCCCTTTGTAGCAATGTTTTAGTACTGCAAATTATATATTTTAGGCTTTGTAGTCCACCCTAAAGTATTATATGACTTTTTTTTAGGACAAATAGAGCTTTAACTTGGTAGCAAATTTTAATACATATATTTGTATTTACTTAATATTTATTGAGAATGATAAGTAAAACATTTGAGAAAATTGCATTTTTGTGTAACTTTCATGGCTTGAAGGCTATTCATCTGTAGTGACTGTAAGTAGCATCAGGAGTCTGCAATTCTGGTTGCTCTCTCTCTCTATCTACAATGCCTTGAAAAGGTATTAATACCCCTTGAAATGTTCCTCATTTTATCATCTTCTTCAATATGTTTGCTGTAACCCTGTTTACCAATTAGGTGACTTCTGAAGGCAATTGGTTCCACTTAATTTTAGTTAGGGGTATCAGAGTAAAGGGGGCTGAATACAAATGCATGCTACACTTTTCAGATAATTATTTGTAAAAAAAAAAAAAATTGAAAACCATTGATAAATTTCCTTCCACTTCACAATTATATGCCACTTTGTGTTAGTCTATGGCCGTGTACACACGATCAAATCTGTCTGCTGGAAACGGTCTGCTAAACCGTCCCAGCAGACAGATTCGATCGTGTGTACGGGCGAGCCGACGGATTTGGCCACCCGACAGATTTCAAAGCATGCTTTGAAATCTATCGGGTGGGAACCCGTCCGCCCGACATGTCTGCTGGTTAGTACACTTACCAGCAGACATGTCGTCTCGCACCGGCGCCGAATGAATTCGGCGCATGCGCGGAAGTGTTTTACTTCCTGGTGCGGTGACGTGGCGGCGTCAACGTCACCGCCACGTAACCGACACGTCAGCGCGCCGTCTGCTGGCGGGGATTTTGGTTTGCTCGTGTGTACACGCGAGCAAACCAAAATCCAAATAGACAGATTTGTTCAAATCGGTCGGTCCGACTGATTTGAACAAATGAATTGCCTCGTGTGTACGAGGCCTATGACATAAACTCCCAAATCAAATACATTTAAGTTTTTAGTTGTAACATGACAAAATGTGTAATATTTCAAGGGGTATGAACGCTTTTTCAAGGCACTGTATATTCCTACAATAAAATCTATAATACCTTCTTAAAACGACTAGCTCCATGTTTCTTCTATCCCACAAAAAATCAAGAACTTCATCCTAAAGTTAAATACAAATCTATTAAGCCAGCTGGTGCTCCTCTGACACTACCTAGAGGTAAGAGGGTGCTACAAATAGAATATTCATAAAATCTAAAAAATATATTTTCGTGTATGGCAGGCCTATTGTTTTATTTAGGTTTATTATGGCATTAAGTCCATATTATTCTAAATTGTAATACCAAGTATAGTAATTGTATGTATTACGAACACAATGTTCGCTGTTGACACAAAATAAATTTGTGACCTCTTCACTCTACAAGTAACTAGAGATGTTATTGCTACAAATAATCTAATAAAGGTGGTAGCAGTATGTTAGAGAACATGGCTGATGAAAGAGAACAAAACTGTAGTAATGCCTGTTTCTGACTTTTATCTTTCCCCAGGTCTTTCAGTACTGGCACAGTAAATGACTTATTACTACATGGTCATGACCTCAAAGAAGAAAGGCCTTCCTCTGACATTATCTGGGACCTTTTGCTTCACCTTCGCTCAGTGACAGAACAACAAACTGCTAGATGACATTATCAGAACATTTCTCTCTATAGTGGCTATAATTTTGAAGAGCCGTGAATATTTTAGAAAGTTGTCAGCAGTGCCTCTTCCACTATAACCGCACACGTGGCTGATATGGGGCTTGCGAGTAAAGGTTAGGTCATGGAAGTAAAAGAATGTCTGTGGCTCAAAAAATATATCTTTATCCCAAATACTCTAATATCTGTCACTTCATGTAGTATGGCTCGCTATCACCACTGCTATGTGGGCAGAATGTAATAGAGTATGGGCTTTGAGCTATGCCTGTATTAAATGCATGTCTGCTGAGGTGCACTGTGGTGTTGATCAACTGTGTATGCACGGCTTGCATATAGCATACAGATACTATAAGTACAGTCACCCTCTATGAGATGACCCACTGTATAGCTTGAGGAATATACCACTGTCAGGCAAAGACAGAGTTGGGGGGAAAAGGGGTATTTGCTCCCTGCCAGTAGTAGGATATGTTAGGCCAATGGCCCTGAGTGCAGATACTTCCTCATTCAGACACTGGTAAGAGCCCTGTAGTCAGTATTACATTGTGGTCTTTAGATTAGTTACATTCAAACCAGAAATCCATAGCATCTGGTCTTCTAGCACCATTTTCCCTTGCAGCCCTGAGATGTCATGTGCGAGGCAAACAGGAAGCTGATACTGAAAGATGTGGAAAGGTCACAATTAACTTTGTCTTTTAAAAACACTAATGTCGCTTACACACAACCGTTTTTCGTGATGTGAAACATTTCTTATTTTTTTAATCTAATTAAAAACGATCGTGTGTGGGCTCCAGGGCGTTCTCAAAAAATTAAAATAATAAATGATAAATGCAACCCCAGAAAGACTCCATAGATTCTTCCCAAAGGTGACAGGGGAATGCTGTAGATGCCAGACAGAACAGGGTAGTATGCTACATATTTTCTGATCCTGCTTTAGAATTAAGGGATTTTGGAAGGAGGTCCAAAAGACCATTCAAAGATTTAGTGAAGCAGAAATACCGGAGGATCCAGCATTTTTTCTTTTGCATTTATCGGAAAGTTTGGGGGATACATATAGGAATTCCATTCTGTGTCACTTAGTGAATGCTGCTAAAGCATTCATACCACTTAAGTGGAAACAGAGACAACCTCCTACCATGAGTATGTGGTATCAAAAAGTGGAGGAAGTGAACAGGATGGAAGACCTAGTATGTACAAGTAGGAAAAAGAGAGAAATCTATTTAAAAAATTGGTCACCATGGAATGATTTCATTGCCTCGGGAGAGAGGGGGGGCGGATGGGGGGGGCTGAGGGGGGGAGAGAGGGAGAGATGTTGGGGGGTGGGTCTGGGGGGGTTCTTCCTTTTTATTTTTGTTTGTTTTTTGTTTGTTTCTTTTTTGAGGGGTTATAGGTAGGAGAGCGAAAGGGGACTACAAATAGGAAGGAGCAGATGGAATAATCTGGGACAGAAGCTGAGTAGGAAGAGCTATGGGGTTGCGCCCCCCCCCCCAGGCTAGATAATAGGAGAAGATATGTGAGGTGGGGAGTAGAGGAGGAAGCATTACTTTTAGTAGTTCTGTTGTTGTTATTATGTAGCGCCCCCTTACTTTCTGTAGGGGCATTACGCTAAAGTTAGTGGGGAATGGGAGAATTATGCAGCTCCCATTCACAATTTGTCAAATTCAGGCTGTTGTCATTCCCAGAACTGTCCTGTGGGTCGGTATACGCTCCAGGGGTGTGTTCCCACCCCTGGGCGACAGCTGGCGCTAGAGGGGTTCTGGCGGACTTGTTTTACTCAGCAGCAGAGAGGTTGGTTCCCTCGCTAAAGCATGCTGGGGGAGGCTATATCTGGAGCAGCCGCCTTGGCCTCGAGGCCGTTTTCTCTTTTTTTCTGCGGGGTCCAAGTTCCAGGTGCGGCATCCACCTTCAGGGTGCACGCATCCATGGACCCCGCAGCCGTGGCCTATCTGGCTGAAGTTGCGCACCATGCGGAGCTTCATCCTGACCTAGAGAGGGATCCCAGTAGATGCTGGGTCCCAGACCTTTCCTAAAAGGATCCCAAGCTGGGAGCTGTACGGTGGGGGATCGGCTTGAGGAGAACCCAGAGGCAGGTGATCCTATAGGGCTTGAACGAACCATCTGGGATCCAGTGCCCGCTTCTTTGCTTGCCCGCCTAGCACACAGGAAGAGGACGAGGAGGAGGAGGAGGATTGTATCAGCAGCATGGAGGTGCAGCCTAGCACTCAGCATCAGCAGTCTTCAAGGGATCACTTACAGTCCCAAGGAACGCACGGACTTTTACGTGGCTGGAATGAGTTGGCTGCGGATTTTGTCATCCTCAGTGACCCAGAGGACTGTGCACCAAATGCCTCAGCAAACCTACGCTGCATGGCCTCCCTGATCCTGCAAAGCCTGGGTAAGGATCCTCGTGTTCGTGGTATCAAGGAGTGGGATCATTACTGGCTGGCAACTCTCCTTGATCCACATTACAAGAGTAAGGTTGCGTACCTTATCTTGCCATCGCAAAGGGAGCAAAAGATGAAACTTCTTCGGGAGGCATTGCAGAAGGGTCTGTGCAACGCGTTCCCAGAACCTGGGGGATTACCAAATCCTGGTCCTGGACAACGTGTTGCTGAGGCTTCGGTGAGTCACAGAAGGAGCGGTGGAGAAGGTGGCCATCTGACCGATGTGTTCAGACAATTTTTTATTCCGCAGCCCCAAGGTATGACCGGTTGCAGCAACCATCGCCAGCGTCTGGTTTACATGGTGCGGGAATACCTAGGGGCAAGATCAGACTTAGACACCTTCCCCAATGAAAATCCTCTGGCTTACTGGGTCTTGAGGATGGATCACTGGCCAGAGCTTGCACAGTACGCAATTGAGCTACTGGCTTGCCCTGCATCCAGCGTTCTTTCAGAACGCACATTTAGTGCTGCTGGAGGCTTTGTGACCGATCACAGGGTGCGCCTCTCCACCGACTCCATCGATCGACTGACCTTCATCAAAATGAATAAGGCTTGGATCAACACCAGCTACCAAGCACCTGATGCTGATGTAACTGAATAATTTTTTTGAAATGTCAGATCCCTTTGAGACTGCCTATGCTGATGCTGAGTGACTGTCCTGTTATGCTGCTGACTGAATATCCTTTTCCTCCTCACTGATCTTGCTGTTAGCTAGTAAGAACATTGTTGGTTCTGGGCACCGCCACCAGTGCCTAAGGGGCGTATAATAAAAAATTTTGATGCAATACTTTGGATGTGGCTCTTTGTTGCGCTCCAATTACAGTATCTGTGAGGGGTTGCAGTGTTGTGGCACCGCCACCAGTGCCTAACACCCAATTTTTCTTCCCCTGTTTAACAGGGGTGTATAGTAATAATTTTAGATGCAATATTTTGCAGCAGGGGTTATTACTGCGCTCCAACTACAGTAGAGTATCTGTGAGGGGTTGCAGTGTTGTGCCACCACCACCAGTGTCTAAGGCGAAGAGCCATAATTGGCCAAATCCTGGGTGCTTTGGCCAATTTTAGCTCAGGGCTTTAGCACACGCCCCACACTATAAAAGGCGCCTTTGTAGCACGTAATCGCATTCACTGTAAGTGCAAGTTTGCTCTTTAGTAGCACGTAAGCGCATTTACTGTAAGTGCAAGTTTGCTGTGTAATCGCACGTAAGCGCATTTACTGTAAGTGCACGTTTGCTGTGTAATCGCACGTAAGCGCATTTCCTGTAAGTGCAAGTTTGCTGTTTAATCGCACGTAAACGCATTTACTAAAAGTGCAAGTTTGCTCTTTAGTAGCACATAATCGCATGTACTGTAAGTGCAAGTTTGCTCTTTAGTAGCACGTAAGCGCCTTTACTGTAAGTGCACGTTTGCTGTGTAATCGCACGTAAGCGCATTTACTGTAAGTGCAAGTTTGCTGTGTAATCGCACGTAAGCGCATTTACTGTAAGTGCGCGTTTGCTGTGTAATCGCACGTAAGCGCATTTACTGTAAGTGCACGTTTGCTCTTTAGTAGCACGTAATCGCATTTACTGTAAGTGCAAGTTTTCTCTTTAGTAGCACGTAATCGCATTTACTGTAAGTGCAAGTTTGCTCTTTAGTAGCACATAAGCGCATTTACTGTAAGTGCATGTTTGCTGTGTAATCGCACGTAAGCGCATTTACTGTAAGTGCAAGTTTCCTCTTTAGTAGCACGTAATCGCATTTACTAAAAGTGCAAGTTTGCTCTTTAGTAGCACGTAATCGCATTTACTGAAAGTGCAAGTTTGCTCTTTAGTAGCACGTAAAAGCATTTACTGTAAGTGCACGTGTCCTGTTTATTTGCACCTAAGCGCATTTCCTGTAAGTGCAAGTTTTCCGTTTAATCGCACGTAAACACATTTACTGAAAGTGCAAGTTTGCTCTTTAGTAGCACGTTATCGCATTTACTGTAAGTGCAAGTTTGCTCTTTAGTAGCACGTAAGCGCATTTACTGTAAGTGCAAGTTTGCTCTTTAATAGCACGTAAAAGCATTTACTGTAAGTGCACGTGTCCTGTTTATTTGCACCTAAGCGCATTTCCTGTAAGTGCAAGTTTTCCGTTTAATCGCACGTAAACACATTTACTGAAAGTGCAAGTTTGCTCTTTAGTAGCACGTTATCGCATTTACTGTAAGTGCAAGTTTGCTCTTTAGTAGCACGTAATCACATTTACTGAAAGTGCAAGTTTGCTCTTTAGTAGCACGTAAGCGCATTTACTGTAAGTGCAAGTTTGCTCTTTAATAGCACGTAAAAGCATTTACTGTAAGTGCACGTGTCCTGTTTATTTGCACCTAAGCACATTTCCTGTAAGTGCAAGTTTGCCGTTTAATCGCACGTAAACGCATTTACTGAAAGTGCAAATTTGCTCTTTAGTAGCACATAATCGCATTTACTGTAAGTGCAAGTTTGCTCTTTAATAGCACGTAATCACATTTACTGAAAGTGCAAGTTTGCTCTTTACTAGCACGTAATCGCATTTACTGTAAGTGCAAATTTGCTCTTTAGTAGCACGTAATCGCATTTACTGTAAGTGCAAGTTTGCTCTTTAGTAGCACGTAAGCGCATTTAATGTAAGTGCAAGTTTGCTCTTTAGTAGCACGTAAGCGCATTTACTGTAAGTGCACGTTTGCTGTGTAATCGCACGTAAGTGCATTTACTGAAAGTGCAAGTTTGCTCTTTAGTAGCACATAATCGCATTTACTGAAAGTGCAAGTTTGCTCTTTAGTAGCTTGTAAGCGCATTTACTGTAAGTGCAAGTTTGCTGTGTAATCGCACGTAAGTGCATTTACTGAAAGTGCAAGTTTGCTCTTTAGTAGCACGTAATCGCATCTACTGTAAGTGCAAGTTTGCTCTTTAGTAGCTTGTAAGCGCATTTACTGTAAGTGCAAGTTTGCTGTGTAATCGCACATAAGAGCATTTACTGTAAGTGCACGTTTGCTGTGTACAGGCATACCCGAGTTTTAAGTACACAATTGGGTTTATTTACTAAAGCTGAAAAGCGCAAAATCAGGCTCACTTCTGCATAGAAACCAATGAGCTTCTAACCCCAGCTTGTTCAATTAAGGCTCGTAATAAAACCTGGAAGCTCATTGGTTTTTATGCAGAAGTAAGCCTGATTTTTTGCTTTCCAGCTTTAGTAAATAAACCCAATTGTGTACTTAAAACTGGGGTATGCCTGTAATCGCACGTAAGCGCATTTACTGTAAGTGCAAGTTTGCTGTGTAATCGCACGTAAGCGCATTTACTGTAAGTGCAAGTTTTCTCTTTAGTAGCACGTAAGCGCATTTACTGTAAGTGCACGTTTGCTGTGTAATCGCACATAAGCGCATTTACTGTAAGTGCACGTTTGCTGTGTAATCGCACGTAAGCGCATTTACTGTAAGTGCAAATTTGCTCTTTAGTAACACGTAAGTGCATTTACTGTAAGCGCAAGTTTGCTCTTTAATAGCACGTAAAAGCATTTACTATAAGTGCACGTGTCCTGTTTATTTGCACCTAAGCGCATTTCCTGTAAGTGCAAGTTTGCCGTTTAATCGCACATAAACACATTTACTGAAAGTGCAAGTTTGCTCTTTAGTAGCACGTAATCGCATTTACTGAAAGTGCAAGTTTGCTCTTTAGTAGCACTAAGCGCATTTACTGTAAGTGCAAGTTTGCTCTTTAATAGCACGTAAAAGCATTTACTATAAGTGCACATGTCCTGTTTATTTGCACCTAAGCGCATTTCCTGTAAGTGCAAGTTTGCCGTTTAATCGAACGTAAACGCATTTACTGAAAGTTCAAGTTTGCTCTTTAGTAGCACATAATCGCATTTACTGTAAGTGCAAGTTTGCTCTTTAGTAGCACGTAATCGCATTTACTGAAAGTGCAAGTTTGCTCTTTAGTAGCACGTAATCGCATTTACTGTAAGTGCAAGTTTGCTCTTTTATAGCACGTAAGCGCATTTACTGTAAGTGCACGTTTGCTGTGTAATCGCACGTAAGCCCATTTACTGAAAGTGCAAGTTTGCTCTTTAGTAGCACGTAATCGCATTTACTGTAAGTGCAAGTTTGCTCTTTAGTAGCATGTAAGCGCATTTACTGTAAGTGCAAGTTTGCTGTGTAATCGCACGTAAGCGCATTTACTGTAAGTGCACGTTTGCTGTGAAATCGCACGTAACCGCATTTACTGTAAGTGCAAGTTTGCTGTGTAATCGCACGTAAGCGCATTTACTGTAAGTGCAAGTTTACTGTGTAATCGCACGTAAGCGCATTTACTGTAAGTGAACGTTTGCTGTGTAATCGCACGTAAGCGCATTTACTGTAAGTGCAAGTTTGCTCTTTAGTAGCACGTAAGCGCATTTACTGTAAGTGCACATCTGCTGTTTAATCGCACATAAACGCATTTACTGTAAGTGTACGTGTGGTGTTTATTTACACCTGAACGTATTAAAATGTCTGGAAGGACAACAAACACAGGCAGAGAGTCACGAGGGCAAGCAGGCTCTGCATCTAGAGGCAACGCTGGTGGTGGACGCGGTGCATCCTCTTCAGCACGTGGCCGCTCGTCCTTCTTTTCGGGAGCTGGCCGTGTTGAGCCTCAACAAAAATAGTAGATTGGATGACCAAGCCGTCCTCATCCTCCTCATCCTCTCTCACACAGACTGATCTTAGTTTGTCTGGCAAAGCAGCTGCCAAGGCTTCCTCTTCCCTCTGTACAATGGCATCACACAATCCTTCCTTAGTCCCACCGTGTCCTCCTGAGGAGTCCCCCGAACTGTTTCAACACAGTGTTGGGTACATGCTGAATGAAGATGCGCAGCGTTTTGAAGGCTCCGATGATGTAACACAGATAGAGGAAGGCATTAATGTGAGCCCAGGGAGAGGGGGTGGCCGAGAGGGACAGCAATCTGGCAGTGATGTTCCCCCAGCTGGAGCATACTGCCAGGTTTTTGACAGTGATGAGGAGGGAGGGGATGATGAGGTCACTGACTCTTCCTGGGTGCCTGATAGGAGAGAGGAGGAGGAGGAGGAGGAGGAGGACGAGGCACAGACACATCTTCAAAGAGGCAGGATGCCCTCCAGGGGTCACCTTAAGGGCACACCAACTGCATTACAGCACACATCTACGCTTGTGCATGGCGCTGCTGTGTCTGAACGGTACAGCAAAAGTTCTTTGGTGTGGGCCTTTTTTGAAACATGTCCATCCGATCGTACCTTTGCTATTTGCAACATATGTCGCAAGCGTATCTCGTGTGGCCAAAACATCACCCGCCTGGGCATCACATGCTTGTCCAGACATATGTCGACCTGCCATGCAGCTCATTGGCAAGCACACCAGAAAGACCCACACCAAAGACCAAAGCGGACCTCCCCTTGCCCTTCTGGGACCTCCAACCCCACTAGACCCCCAGTCCTCTCTGAAGCCTGCAGTGAAGGTGTAGAAATAGGTGTGTCACAACCTAGTAGTAGTAGTACATGCAGGCAATCTACTGATAGTACCAGACAAATTTCCCTGCCCCAGCTGCTGCAGCGCCGAAAGAAGTACTCTCCCAGCCATCCACATGCCCAGCGGTTGAATGCTAGCTTAGCGAAATTGCTAGCACATTACCTGTCTTTTACGGTGCATTGGGTGACTCTGCTGGCAGCTGGGAAGGACGCAGGGCAAGGTACAGTAGTTTTGGAGGTTGTTCCGCCACCACGGCTCCAAAGCACTACTACTGGTTGTGACACACCTCTCTCCTCCACCCCCTCCTCTTCTTCTTCATCTGTGGCCTCTTTCTGTGGTGAACCAGCCGTGCTCTGTAGGCATACGAGGGGCTACGCAGGAATGCAGGCCAAGAGATGCCATGCGGTGCTAGAGCTGGTGTGCTTGGGAGACAGGAGCCACACTGGGGAAAAGGTTTTGTCAGCTCTGCAGGGGCAGGCTCAGAGGTTGGTTGATGCCACGCCAGCTGAAGCCTGGAATGGTGGTCAGTGATAATGGCACCAACCTCCTCTCTGCCCTGCGACAGGGAAAACTCACCCATGTGCCCTGTTTTGTGCATGTCCTGAATTTGGTGGTGCAGCAGTTCTTGGGCAGGTACCTGGGCTTACAGGATGTCCTAAAGCAGGCCAGGAAAGTCTGTGTGCATTTCCGGTGGTCATATAATGCCACTGCTCGGCTGACAGACCTCCAAAGGGAATACAACCTGCCCAAGAACCGCCTAATCTGTGACATGCCCACCAGATGGAACTCTACGTTGGCCATGCTGCAGTGGCTGCACACACAGCAGCGGGCCATTAATGAGTACCTGTGCCAATATGGCAGCAGAACTGGGTCAGGGGAGCTTGGTTTTTTTCCCACGCCAGTGGGCCTTGATCAGGGATGCATGCACTGTCCTGTCACCATTTGAGGAGGCCACGAGGATGGTGAGCAGTGACAGTGCATGCATCAGTGAGACTGTCCCTCTTAGTCACATGTTGGAGCACACGCTACGTGGAATAATGGACAGGGCCCTTGAGGCAGAACAGAGGGAGGAAGAGGAGGACTTCCTTACCTCTCAAGGCCCCCTTTACCCAGACAGTGGTCCTGCTTGCCCACCTAGCACACAGGAAGAGGAGGAGGAGGAGGATGATGATTGTATCAGTAGCATGGAGGTGGAGCCTAGCACTCAGCACCAGCAGCAGCAGTCTTCAAGGGATCATTTACAGTACCAAGGAACACGTGGACTTTTACGTGGCTGGGATGAGGTGCCTGTGGATCCTGTCATCCTCAGTGACCCAGAGGACTGTGCCCCGAATGCCTCTGCAAACCTATGCTGCATGGCCTCCCTGATCCTGCAAAGCCTTCGTAAGGATCCTTGTGTACGTGCTATCAAGGAGTGGGGTCATTAATGGCTGGCAACTCTCCTTGATCCACGTTACAAGAGTAAGGTTGCGGACCTTATGTTGCCATCGCAAAGGGAGCAGAAGATGAAACTTCTGCGGGAGGCCTTGCAGAAGGGTCTGTGCAATGCGTTCCCAGAACCGGGGGGATTACCAAAACCTGGCCCTGGACAACATCTTGCTGAGGCTTCGGTGAGTCACAGAAGGAGCGGTGGAGAAGGTGGCCATCTGACCGATGCTTTCAGACAATTTTTTAGTCCGCAGCCCCAAGGTCTGATCGGTTCCAGCAACCATCGTCAGCGTCTGGTTTACATGGTTCGGGAATACCTAGGGGCAAGATCCAACTTGGACACCTTCCCCACCGAAAATCCTCTGGCTTACTGGGTCTTGAGGATGGATCACTGGCCAGAGCTTGCACAGTACGCAATTGAGCTACTTGCTTGCCCTGCATCCAGTGTTCTTTCAGAACGCACAGTCAGTGCTGCTGGAGGCTTTGTGACCGATCACAGGGTACGCCTCTCCACCGACTCTGTTGATCGACTGACCTTCATCAAAATGAATCAGGCTTGGATCAACACCAGCTACCAAGCACCTGATGCTGATGTTACTGAATAATAATTTTTTGTTGAAATGTCGGATCCCTTTGAGACTGCGTATGCTGATGCTGAGTGACTGTCCTGTTATGCTGCTGATGGAATATCCTTCTCCTCCTCACTTTTCTTGCTGATACCTAGTAAGAAATATTGTGTTTCTGGGCTCCGCCACCAGTGCCTAAGGCCAAATTTTTGTGCCCCTGTTTAACAGGGGAGTCTAATAAAAAATGTTGATGCAATACTTTGCACGTGGCTCTTTGTTGTGCTCCAATTAGAGTTATTGGGAGGGGTTGCAGTGTTGTGTTGTGCCTAAGGCACAATTTTTCTGCCCCAGTTTAACAGGGGCGCCTAATAACAATTTTTGATGCAATACTTTGCACGTGGCTCTTTGTTGTGCTCCAATTAGAGTTATTGGGAGGGGTTGCAGTGTTGTGTTGTGCCTAAGGCACAATTTTTCAGCCCCTGTTTAACAGGGGCGCCTAATAACAATTTTTGATGCAATACTTTGCACGTGGCTCTTTGTTGCGCTCCAATTACAGTATCTTTGAGGGGTGCCCTTTTTTCTACAATTTTTCTTTCACAAAAAATAATTGATTGAGCCAAGATCTGGCATTGTAATGGCCCCCCACCACCCCTAAAATAATCAACATATTGTTGCCACACAGCACAAGCGCAAGCAGTATTAAATTACTTTTTTCTGAGAGTAATCTCATGTTATGCAGGGACATTTCTAAACACGTGCCACTACTATAGACACCCAGCAGGTACGATATTTAAAGGAATTTTTGATTTTTTTTTCACTTTAAGCATCATTAAAATGGCTGCTCCGGAAAAAACGGCCGTTTTAAAACTTTTTTTTCCATTGATACATGTTCCCTGGGGCAAGGCCCAGGTTCTGGAAGACGTTTTCCAACATTAAATTGAATATTGGTCTTTAAAATGATCGTATTTGAATTAGAACGTTCGAGTCCCATAGACTTCAATGGGGTTCTAAATGTTTGCGCGAACCCGCGGTCTGTTCGAACGTTCTGGTGCGAACCGAACGCGGGTATGTTCGGCTCATCCCTAGTGTGGAGCCTGATTTGAGTGGAATAGGAAATGTTCTGGTAGTAACCGACCACTTTACTAGGTATGCCCAAGCGTACCCAACCAAGGATCAGAAAGCCTCAACGGTAGCCAAAGTCTTAATGGAGATGGAGTAAATTGATACAAAAACTGTTGGGTCTGCTGAACATAGATAAGACCAGAACTACTCCCTACCATCCCCAAGGGGACGTCCAGCCTGAACGATTTAACAGGACTCTTTTGAATATGCTTGGGACTTTGAGTTTGGAAAAAAAAACAGCATTGGAGCAAGCACGTGGCTGCCATAGTGCATGCATATAATTGCACTAGAAGCGACACCACCGAGTTTTCGCCCTATTGCTTAATGTTTTTTGAAGAGAGGCTCGCTTGCCAGTATCCTTGGATCATACTTCTGAGGCCTCTCACAAAGGCTATGTGGACCGCTTGAGAAGAAGCCTCAAGATGGCTTATGAACAGGCTCACGCTATCTCCGAAAAACGGGAGCAGAGGAACAAAAGGAACTTTGATCTAAGAGTCCAGATTCAGGATCTACAACCAGGAGACAGAGTTTTGTTAAGGAACTTGGGTATCCCAGGGAAACACAAACTGGCTGACCGCTGGAAGTCCCAGCCATATATTATATGTAAAAAGCTACCTGACCACCCCGTATACCAAATCTGACCTGAAGGAAGTGTGGGCCCTTTAAAGACCTGGCATATAAATCATTTACTGCCTCTCACTGAGGCTGTCCGAATACCTGCAACCCCTGTCTCCTCGGATCTCCCATCTACATCCAGGCCTTCTGGACCAGTTGATAGGTCTCAAGCCATGCCCCCAGATTCTGAAGATGAAGAGTCCACAGATGAATGGATGGGGTCAGAGTGGTTATGGTCTTCTCAGCAATCAGAGCCTAGTACTTTGTTCCTGCCCTCATCTGAAGCGAGAAGTAGTGGGACACTTAGGCCTGAGGCCCCTGAATTCATACCTCAGAATGCACTTACCAAAGAACTGGCCAACGACATTGATTTGTACTCTACAGAAGATTTTGTGAAGGCCTCAAGTACACCAAATATAGACTTAATTGATTCAGGGGATGTGGAATCTACAGTGTCAGAAACAGAGGATGGTGCTGCCTTTCAGAATGATGAACCCAACCCTACTCTCCTTGCTTCTTCAATGCCTAAAGAAGCCAAAGTAAAGGAGAGCTATTCACCCTCCAAACAGACTGACCTATAGCCAATTGGGTGAATGTTCTGAAGAAGTTGTTTTCATCTCAAAGAGGTCCAATGTTTTATGTGATCCTCCCACTGCAAATTTAGTGGAGGATAGCCCCTGCTCACCCCCTGACACATCTAAAACGAGTGCTTCAGTATTAGCAAACGGTGGACAGGACCGCCTGCCCATACCCAATGATTGGTGGGAGGTTCCCCTGTCCGCTTTATGTCAGTCTATGAGTTGTTTAGCTCTGAGGAATGTGAGAAATGATACCCAGAATTTACTACCTTGTTTGTTCTAACTACCCTTTTCTCTGCTTGTATTTTAAGAAGCATGTACCAGCATACATACTTTTACCCTCTTTGGGGACCAAAGATTTCAGGTGGGGGGAGTGTGTAGCGGGGTCCTCCTGTCTGAGTCTAATGACAGGTCATCCCGCTAGGACTTTATACACGCTTGTAAATATGTTAGACATTATTGTGAAGTTATGTATTGCAGGACTACAAGTACTGTAGCAGGAGATATGGACTCTATTGACTCTTGGGAGAAACGGACTACATTTCCCGCAATGCCTTGTCCTGTTGGATCATGTGATGCCTCCACACGGACTTGTTGGGGAGGTTACTTAAGAAGAGGGAGTGGCGCCTTTTTTTCTCTCTTGGGACCAGCCTTCTCTCCTCTGCGGAGCTGCTGACAGAGACAGCCGTGCTGCTAGGCCCAGAAGCCTGGGTCTAGGTTCACCGAGAGACCAGCCATCCGGAGGGAAGCAAGACTCCAGCATCCAGTCGATGTGCCTGAAGATCGAAGAGGCAGCCCAGCTGACAACCGAAACAGTGGAACGCCCTCGTCCGGAACCCTTGTGCTGTAGTGCAGCGATTCACAGACGCTCCCTCTGAGAGGAATCCAGGTGGATCGGCCTTTAGGCTCAACTTCTAACTCAACTTCTAACTCTCTCTTTAGACAGACACTTTAGTGCCACCTCACAGGCTGTCCACCTCTGTTTGGCCCCAGCTTAAACTTAGAGTCCTTTCACTGTTCATAGTGTTTATACAGACGTGACTGACACTGGCCAGCGATCAACTCACCAACAATGATGTTCATCACACTTTACCGGATTAAGTTCCTTTTGTTACCTCTTCCTTGTGGATTACAAATTTAACGTGCACCACCCGGCCGAAACGTGGACTTTAGCTGCTTGCAGAATCGCTTGCTAGAGGGAGTTTACGAGCACAGACTGTTCCACTTTAGTTTGGCTGAATGGTTCCATTCTTTAGCATAGATCTGTTTCATTCATTAGTGTCCTTTGTTGATTTCTGCAAGGGCCCTTGCGAAATCACATTGTGTTGTTGCATAGCAACTATTCATTTGCTGATTTAAGTTTATGTTTGTTCTCTTTGAGTGCTCATGAAGTAAACTCACCCTTTTTGATTTAAATATAAAACTGTGTGAAGTGTATTCTTCTTGTCTGGAGGGACCATCCAAAATTCAATACTGTTACTACATTGCTATTGAATATTGCATGCCCTGTCATTGTACCCTCTAGTCAAACAGGGGTTACAATACACCCACCAGGCTAGAGGGGTGAGCCAAACCAAGAGAGAGAGAGTAGATCCTAAATCAACCAGCGGCTCCTTCGGGGGAAGCGCTACAAAAAAAAAGTGAAGAAAAAAGAAATTGAAAAAAAAAAAAGACACAGAATCACTCAAACATAGGAGGTGCAGGGGGAGCTGAAGCAAGGGTTTCTCAACCTCTCCAAGGGAGTCTAGGTTCCACCATCATCCCGCCCAGCATGTCAGCATCCCGCCCAAAGTGACTCCTGACACATGTACCATTTTCAGGTGATTTTCGTACAAGAAATATCAGAAAAGAAAGACTGTGCATGATCAGAGAAAATAAACAACGAAAAAAACATGTGTCGTATGAGAATTTTTGTACATTAATTTCTTCCTTGCTTGTGACCTTCTGTGAAACTACAAGAAAAATCGGATGAATATTTGCCTGATTTTCTTATAGTTTGTACCCAACTTAAGCCTTGCAGAAGGAGAGCTATCAGCTTGTTACGGTCATTTTATTTGTTCAGCCTGTTCTCTCAGCAAAGTCACCTGAGGTTATACGATCTTATATATTACAATAAAACTATATTTACAATATAACGTTATATGTAATCTATCACCAGGGATTTGAAGTACATTACAGGTGATATAATCAAGAGATTACTGTGCAATCTTTTATTACAGTGTTTGGTCTACACATTGATAGAGTATATCCTACAATGTATGTAAATGTAAGCGAACACTCAAGAACGCGTCATCCTTTCAGAGACATGTATTGTTTTGGATTATGGGTCCACACTGAAACATGGAAATGTTCATGTCATTTTTAAACACTATTATTTAACATTGATGCTGTGAGCATACAAAAATCTAAGAAAATTCCATAGTTGGCATACCAAGCATTTTAGGAAGGATAAGGCAAAGTGTAAGTCTCTACAAGATGGTTCACTGCATAAACACAGCCAGTGAAATAATGGTGCCACCCACTGTGACAGACGACACATAGCAGGATATAGAAGCTTGGCATGCAAAAGATTGTCATATATACTGTAAAGTGCTGGTATTCCTCCACCCCTATGCACTCACTGGAAGCTTGATATACACTATATCACCAAAAGTAGTGGGATGCTTGCTTTTACACGCATGTAAACTTTATTTGCACCCCCAGTCTTATTGTACACACAATCAAATTTTCCATCAGGATAAACTCCAATGGATTTTTCTGATGGAATTCCATTCAAGCTGTCTTGCATACACACTGTCACACCAAATTCTGACTGTCAAGAACGCCTTGACGTACAACACTACGACGAACCGAGAAAAATGAAGTTCAATGCTTCAGAGCATGAGTCAACTTGATTCTCAGCATGCATGTTACCCCCCCCCGCCAGAACACTCTAATCAGCACTCTTTGACATTGTCTGAGATCGCTGTTCGGGAATCGGTCGGATGCTTCTGACAGAAGCTAGCCAACCGGCCGACTTCTGTTGAACAGACCGACATACACACGGGCCAAATGTCTGACTTTTTTTGTCTGTTGTCTCTCGACATCTGGCTCATGTGTACCCAGCTTAACTCTTACAGAAAATACAATGGCCCGGATTCACATACATCGGTGCATATATATGCCGCCGTATCATATGTCTTTTAAGCTACGCCGGCGCAGCGCGGAGAGGGAAGCACGTAATTCACTAAACAAATGCTCCCAACTCTGCGCCGGCGTAGCGTATATTCGTAGGCGTAAGTCAACGTATGTGGGCTTTAGGTGGGCGTAATACATTTAAATGAAGCGTGACCCCATGCAAATGATGGGCCGAGCGTCACACAAGTACTTAAAACGAACGGCGCATGCGCCGTCCCGTGGACGTATTCCAGTGCGCATGCTCACAATCACGGGCTAAGATACGTCGAATCACTGCCTACGGTGTGAATGTAACCTACGCCCAGCCCTATTCACGTACCACGTAAACTACGTAAAATACGGTGGCTGTGTTCACTGGTCCATACCTTTGCATGAGTTGCGCCTCCAATATGGGGAATAACTTTACATCGGATGTACAACTTACGCAAACCGCGTATATTATGCGCCGGGTGCAAGTACGTTTGTGAATTGCCGTATTTGCCTCATTTGCATGTTTAAATAGGAAATCAATGGGAGTGCCAGATGAGTCCAGCGTAACTATGTGCCCACGATACGCCAGCGTAGGCAAGTTACGTTGGTGGACTGAAGTCAGTTAGGCGTATCTTAGTTCTGTGGGCACGGCGCACAGATACGACGGCGCATATTTACACTTACGCGGCATATCTCAAGATACGTCGGCGTAAGTGCTTTGTGAATCAGGGCCAATGAATTTAAAAATGGATATCAAATTCTGAATAAATAGCTAAACGCTGAAAATAGGAAAAAATATATATATTTTGTTTTACTGGAATATATTAGTTGTTTAAGATTTATTTTATTATGTTCTATGGCCTTCTTACCATAATAGGGATTGGCTCAGGGTTGTTCAGTTGCTTGGTCTTTAGATTGTCAAATGATCGGGCTGTACACTGCTGTTATAGTGAATCACTGCTTTCAGAATATTGATGCATTATCCATATCTTAATGTTAATTTGTTTTTCTTTTTTTTCTTTATATTGAATTATTATCTGAATCTGACATAGATTTGGTGTTATAAAAAGTCCATACATGGGGAAATCAGAATGTGTGTGGATGTACAAGTGCAGATAAGATTACAGTTGCTCTGTCTTTGATTGCATGACTAGTTTGCAAGCAGCTAGCAAATGTGAGGAAGAGAAATTGACAATACTGTGATAGTCAATGAGCAGGGTAAATGCATATTTAAAGTATGGAATGAGCACAATTAAATGTGAGTGCATTGATTTAAAAGTTTTCTAACAAATGCTTTAGGCATATTACATTATTTGGAGTACCCTTTTTTTCTTTTTCTGAGATTGAATTGGATATGGTGAGCGATTTTTGTAAGATACATAGGAAAACGTTACTAGAGGAGTATTCATTGAGGAAGTAAAATACACTAAATTATTTGATTTATTATTTTATATTTTTTTTCTACACAAAATGGGTAAACTTACAGTAAAGGTTCCTATTCTTTTTTTTTTTTTTCCTAAAATAGATAAAAAGGTTTATACTGTAGCCAGGGGCTGGACTACAGCAATATGGAGAAGGAGACATTGGGGTTGATTTACAAAATCAACGTGGTATCCAATCAGCTTCTAACTTCAGCTTGTTCAATTGAGCTTTAACAATAAAACCTGCAAACGGATTGGTTTCTATGCAGAGCTGCACCAGATTTTAAACTCCCCAGTTTTAGTAAAGTAACACCATTGCCTTTTATTTTGATCTCCCTCTACTGAAATACTGATGTTATGTTCTCTTCTGGTCTTTAGGGGGGAGCTAAAGCAAAGCAAGCGCATAGACTTCTATTCAGAGTTTTAAGAGTTGTAGTTTGAGACGGCAGCCATATACTGGAATTAATAGAATATTTACACTACAGATTGCAATAGGTACTGTGCAGTAGGGGGAGTGGAAAGATTACTTTTATTAAACTGTCCGGGAAGGTTCTTCCTCTGAAGCAGGGAGACTGGATAGTCCACTTATACCACATACCACATTATAAAGTACCTTTGCAGCATCTGAACCACATCTACCTTGCACCTGTGCCAATGCAGGCAGTCCCAGTTAACCTTCTGCATGCAGGTTAACTGGGACTGTCATTAAGTGCACATAAGCTCTTTTATATAGCAATAATAGCAGTATTACTTTCTGTAAATTCCTGTGATATTATTATATCCTGTGAACAATACACATCCATCTAGGGAAATCTGATGGTAATTTAACCCAAACTACAGTGCATCCGGAAAGTATTCACAGTGCTTTGCATTTTGCACATTTTGTTATGTTACAGCCTTCTTCCAAAATGGATTACATTTATTATTTTCCACAAAATTAAAAAAAAAAAAAAAATAGCTCATAATGACAACGTGAATTAAATTTGTTTGAAGTCTTTGCAAAGTTATTAAAAATAAAAAAAATAAAAATCACATGTACAAGTATTCACAGCCTTTGCCGTGGCAGTCAAAATGGAGCTCAGGTGCATCCTGTTTCCACTGATCAAGCTGTAGAAACATATCAAGGATGATTGAGTCCACCTGTGGTAAATTCAGTTGATTGGACATGATTTGGAAAGGCACACAGTTAAGAGTGCATGTCAGAGGAAAAACGAAACCATGAAGTCCACTGAATTATCTAAAGATCTCCAAGACAGGATTGTATCGAGGCACAGATCTGGGCAAGGGTACAGAAACATTTCTGCATCATTAAAAAGTCCCAATGAGCACAGTGGCCTCCATCAGCCGTAAATGGAAGAAGTTTGAAGCCACCAGGATTCTTCCTTGAGCGGGCTGACTGGCCAAATTGAGCAATCGGGGGAGAAATGCCTTAGTCAGGGAGGTGACCAAAAAAAAAAAACCTGATGGTCACTCTTCAGAGTTCGAGTTTTTAGATAGAGGAGAACCTTAAAGAAGAACAACCATCTCGGTAGCACTTCACCAATCAGGCCTGTATGATAGAGTGGCCAGATGGAAGCCACTCCTCAGTAAACGGCACTTGACAGGCACCTGAAGGACTCTCAGACCATGAGAAACAAAATTCTCTGGTCTGATTAAACAAAGATTGAACTCTTTTGCCTGAATAGCAAGTATCATGTCTTTAGGAAACCAGGTACCGCTCACCACCTGGCCAATACCATCCCTACAGTGAAGCATGGTGGTAGCAACATCATGCTGTGGTGATGTTTTTCAACAGCAGGAACTGAGAGACTAGTCAGGATCGAGGGAAAGATGAATGCAGCAATATACAGACACATCCTTGATCAAAACCTGTTCTAGAGCTCTCTGGAGCTCAGAGCGGGGCAAAGTTTCATCTTCCAACAGAACAATGACGCTAAGCACACAGCCAAGATAACACAGAAGTGGCTACAGGACAATTCTATGCATGTCCTTGAGTGGCCCAGCCAGAGCCTAGACTTGAATCCGACTGACCATTTCTGGAGAGATCTGAAAATGGCTGTGCACTGACGCTTCCCATCCAACCTGATGGAGCTTGAGGGGTTCTGCAAAGGAGAATGGGAGAAACTGTCCAAAAATAGGTATGCCAAGCTTGTAGCATCATACTCAAAAAGACTTGAGGCTACAATTGGTGCCAAACGTGCTTCAACAAAGTATTGAACAAAGGTTGTAAATACTTATGTAAATGTTATTTAAAAAAAAAAAAAATTGCAAAGATTTGCAAAAAAAAAATGTCTTTAACGTTGTCATTATGGGGTATTGTTTGTATAATATTGAGGGAAATTATGAATTTAATCCATTTTGGAATAAGGCTATTGTTCTGTCTCTAGGGCAGACAGCTAAACATTCTTGTCCTATAAACTTCAGATGCCATATTTCTTTGATTTCAATTTTAATAGAACAATGCAGGTGAAACTACAAAATAACAGAAATATACCTCAATAAGTACAATATTGAATATCATACAGCATACATAGCAGAAACAACAATATACAATACAAGATGAGATAGTAAAAACTTACTTTTTAAGTTCTCTAAGGAGTGATGGTGATAGATTGAGCAAGACATGTCCTGCTCCCTGCAGCCTGGTGGCTGTTTCACTTCCTGTGAAGATTCTACCCAGAATTCCCTACTTACTAACAAATTCCTTAACTACACACACAGTAATTCAAATAACAGAACTCAAGCAATGCCAACAAAGAACACTAAATGGAGCCTGCACTCCACATATGATTGTCGTATGTAAATTACGAACCTTAAATGTTATTTCAACAACTCAGAGACAGGTAATCAGAATATAAGTCTGGTGGACAGAACAGCTATAACATAAAATGTGGAAAAAGTGAAGCACGGTGAATACTTTCCAGGTGCACTATACTATACTTCCAATACATGTTCAGCAATGTTAATTCCCAACTTCTGTTACTGTCACCTATGTTGGATTGCTTGGCCTACATATACAGGTGAAGAAACTTATAAATAAAAGCATGTGAAATAAAAAAAAGAAAATACATTCATATACTAAATATTATCAT
The DNA here is from genome assembly GCA_029574335.1 of Rana kukunoris. Classification (NCBI taxonomy): domain Eukaryota; kingdom Metazoa; phylum Chordata; class Amphibia; order Anura; family Ranidae; genus Rana; species Rana kukunoris. The sequence continues at coordinate 109,225,969 of CM056052.1, forward strand.
TATGGATATTCCCCTTATACAGCTACAGTATTTTCTACTATAGCAGTCCTTTAACAGTTTAGGTAACAAGGCTCTATGAGAAGTAATGAAGACAGCTCCAGGCATAGCGGAAGAATTGTAATTGGCAGAAAATCATATGGAGCCTGCAGTGATTATAGTCTGGCAGGTTTCATCAGAAGAGTACACTGATAGGATGATACCATGGCAAAATGTACTACTCTGGAAATAGAGTAACCAAAAAGAATAGCTATTGAGAGGGCAGGGCGTTGGCTAAAGTAAAGTGGACCTGTAACAATAATCCCCCATACTCATGATCGGAATTTCCGATGGAAAAAGTCAGATGGACTTTTCCCATCTGATTTTTTTTTTATCGTGTGTAGCCCCATCAGAGTTTTTTCATCGAAAATTCCGATAAATTCCATCAGACTTTAGATAAAGGACATGTTCTATATTTTTCCGATGGAATTCCAAGGTGATTTGGCTGCCAAAAGCCCGATCGTGTGTACGCGGCATTACTGTATAAATCCAGCAGGTTCACTGATTTGATAACTAAGAAGAAATAATGAAATATGTAAAATCTGCATATCCAGTTCATCATACTGGATATATGGCCGAGATGTAACCTCACAAACTGCCACACTGTGTTGATGAAGCATCTGGTTTATCTCTCACACACTTTAATAACGGGTTACAATACTGTTTCCACGTGGAACTGCAAAGTTGTAAATATTTCAGCTGTTTTACTGTTCATAAAATTGCTGTCACCTTGGAAGTTTTGGCATTAATGTTTATGATTGGGATTTAGTTTGCTATGTAATTATTCACACCCAATATGCCATTGAAAAATGCAAGTGTAGACATAACATGTCTAAGAAAAATTAAAGATTAATTACTTACAAAAAGCAATATACTGAAAGCCTGTGCTCCCAAATCTGTTTTTTTTTTCTTTTTTTTGGTGTCCAGATATATCATAGGGGCACTGGTGGTGAGGTCTGTGCACTAAAGTCCCTGTTGCCGTATTGTCCCATTTATGTTTGGATATGATGAAGCAGGAGGAGTGAGACCCCCTTGTTTTGGTAATGTGTAGGTTGAGAGATTCTTTCCAGCAGGGAGAGATCATGGCACTGGAATCCTGGGGACTTATGTGAAGCCAGTGATTGATGCAAACCACCAGGAATATCGACTTAGCTTTATACCTGTCTCTGCTGACAAAATCTTTAAATACTTCTGTGTAATGGTGGCTTTGCATAGTACAATGTTATATACGATTGTGTTCACAATCAGTTTACCTTGTGGAAGAAATATATGATCAGGCACCAATCTGCTAATTAAAAATGTTTAATATTATCAGACTATTGAAAACAAACTTGAAATAGCATATTAGGAAGTTGTCTATGCATTCCAATCGAATGTAGTTTTCTGTAATCCACAAAAAAATATAATCAAAAGGGTATATAGATATAATAATGTACAGTACATTACTTTATTTTTGTTACAAAATCAACCGTTGTTCGTTTTTTTTTGTTTTTTTTAAACAAAAGATACTTCTATAAGAAAATACAGATTTTATGTCATTAAACAGCATTCATTTGTTACATGCAAATAAAAAGAAAACATTTCTAAAATTTGTTAAAGTTGTTTCTATTTGCTAAACATTGCTTTTTAAAGTTGCCTTTATTAAAAAAATATATCATAAATAACCCCCCCCCCAAATTAATAAAATTAACAATCATTCAAATAAACATAATCGCCTAAAAAAAGATTGTTCAGTGTGCCATATCCTTAACAATCATATTTATCTGTCTACATTCCTACGATTGGATTTTACATCCATAGTTACATAGTTAGTCCATCAAGTTCAACCATAAAATAATAATAATAATATCATACAATCCCATATACCTATTTCTATACCCACAGTTGATCCAGAGGAAGGCAAAAAACCCCAGCAGAGCATGATCCAATTTACTACAGCAGGGAAAAAAATCCTTCCTGATTCCCCGAGAGGCAATCGGATGTTCCCCAGATCTACTTTACCTATAAATGTCAGTACCCAGTTATATTATGTACATTTAGGAAAGTATCCAGACCTTTCTTAAAGCACTTTACTGAGCTAGCCAGAACCACCTTTGCAAGGAGTCTATTCCACATTTTCACAGCCCTTACTGTGAAGAAACCTTTCCGTATTTGGAGGTGAAATCTCTTTTCCTCTAGACGTAAAGAGTGCCCCCTTGTCCTCAGTGTTGCCCGTCGATCAAAATAATATTAATAAAATCATTCAGTTTTACTTGAAAATGATTGATCACCAGTATGGGGAGTATTAATTTAAAAAGTGCATAGCAATTTACCCAGTGCATGTATATTACTTCTGTGTGAATGGGCTGAAATGATTAAAGCGGAGTTTCACCCATTTTAATGTCAGCAGCTACAAAGTGTAGCTGCTGACTTTTCCTAATCAGAAACTCACCTGTCCCACAGTCCAGCAATGCGGGCGCATGGAGCCCGGTTCTCTCCTCCTCCTCTTCATGGCACTGGCATTCTAACTGTGGGTTCCCGGCTGTGGCTTCACGGAGGAAGTGGGAGCTGGGTGGCTATAAAAATAGGGTACCTGCTCCTCTCTCAAAAAAATGACATGTCAGCACGTCACCTGCACTTAAAGTGGAGGTTCCATTTTTGGGGGGGGGACTCCGCTTTAATGTTATTAAGCTGACTACTGTGCTATTTCATTGATTTAAATCAGAAAATACTGGATTTGCCACTAGATAGCACTAAGTACATTGGAAAATGACTATGATGCTTGGCACCATCTGTAGGTCAAATGCAGTATTTCCCATTTAAATTCAATAAAACCCTTTGTCCAGCACAAGAAAGGGCCCAATAACATTGTCTTGGCTACAGATATACTTTAAGAGATTTCTTCCCCCATGTCCAAAAATATTGCAAAGCTTTAGCCCCCAGGCCCCAGCTCTGTCCTCCTGCCCTTCCTGATGCTTCTCTTGTAAAGCCAGGAATAAATAGGAAATTGACCAGAAGGCATCAGAAAAAATGTATCAATAATGGAAATTCTTTAAACAGTAGGGATGGTGATGAGGATAGTGGTGCAGGGACTGGTGGAGGGAGAAGGCGTTCTGCAGATGATCATACTTTAAACTGGAGTTGGGCTTTAACCACTTCAGCCCTGGAAGGATTTGCCCACTTCGTGAAAGGCAATTTTTTGTGATACGTCACTGCGTCATTTAACTGAAAATTGCACGGTTATGCGACGCTGTACCCAAACATTAATGTCCTTTTTTTCCCACAAATAGAGCTTTCTTTTGGTGGTATTTGATCACCTCTGTCATTTCAATTGTTTGTGCTATGAACAAAAAAAGAGCGACAGTTTAAAAAAAAAAAAAGTTTTACTTTTTGCTATAATATGTATCCCTTCCAAAAAAAAAAAAAAAATCTTCATCGGTTTAGACCAATATGTATGCTCCTGCATATTTGTGTTCATTTGTTAAATTGCAATAAGTGTATATTGATTGGTTTGCGCCAAAGTTATAGCATCTACAAAATAGGGGATAGATTTATGGCATTTTTATAATTAATTCATTTTTTACTAGCAATCGCGGTTATTAGTTAATTTTTGGTGAGACTACGATATTGCAGCGAACAGATCGGGCACTTTTGACACTTTTTTGGGACCATTGACATTTATACAGCGATCAGAGATAAAAATAGCCACTAATTACTGTTTAAATGTCACTGGCAGGGAAGGGATTAACACTAGGGGGGGGTCAAAGGGATTAAGTGTGTCCTAGGGAGGTGTTTCTAACTGTGGGGGGGAGTGGACTGACAGGCAGTAGAGATAGATCGCTGTTCCTAATCACTAGGAACAGCAGATCTCTCTCTACTTCCCTGACAGAACGGGATTCTGTCTTTTTCCATTCTGGATTTCTGGGGAGCGATCGCTGGCCATGCGCATCAGCTCTGTCTTCGCACTGCGGGCGTGTGCACACACCCCCTATTGCCTTTAAAGTGGCTGCTGTACAGCTATGGCGATTCACGCAGGGGAGCCAACCTGCTGCCATATAATGACAGCGGCTGGTCAGCAAGTAGTTTAAGTGAAACTAAACCCTACTATCCTTTGTAGCCAAGGAAGCTGCCATCTTAGCAACTGATTGAACTGCAGTTGCCATGGTGCTGCACATGTAATCAATTTTGACACTATCCAATTAGTGGCTTGATAGGTCCCTTGAAATAACAAGCATCTGTGACAGTTAAAATTCACTGTATGCCTTAAATGTAACTGTTTTGCATAGCAGTTAAATAAATGGGTTTAGTGCCACTTCAACATGTAAGGCCGCGTACACACGATCAAATTTATCTGCTGAAACCGGTCCGACGGACTGTTTCAGCAGACAAATCCGATCGTGTGTACGGGCGAACAGGTTTTTCCAGCAGACAAATTTTAAAGCATGCTTTAAAATCTGTCTGCTGAAACCCATCAGTCCGACATGTCCGCTGGTTAGTACACTAACCAGCGGACATATCTGTCTGCACATGCGTCGAATGGACCGCGCTGTCTGCCGGCGGGGATTTTGGTTTGATCGTGTGTACACGATCAAACCAACATATCCCAGGAGACAAATCTGATAAAAACGGTCTGTCAGACCGATTTGATCGGATTTGATTAGTCGTGTGTATGCGGCTAAGAGCTTGTAGGCAGGTGCGGTCTACTTTCTCCATGACAGGTGGTGCACTCCCACAATGGCCTGTTGTTGAAGGAAAAAGTCAAGAGGAAGAGGGTTCTTCTATGGGTTCCTTGGGTCACTGGAGAGCTATCCTATTGGATGCTGCTACCCCCATGTGACTCTAGAAGCCATCTTGGGTCAGGCAGAGCCCATTTAAGTCCCTGGCACACTTTATGAAAGTGGGTAGCATTGGGAGGATACAATAAGGACAATACTAGCGGTAGGGAAAGGTTCCCGACAAGGAGAGAAAGCATAGGGTCTGTGATTCCTCTAGATATCTTCAAAAGGCTGTAGGAGATCAACAACACAGAGATGCCAAAAATATATTTTTTTAAATTGTGAAAATTTGATCAAAGAAAATTGTAAAACATAATGTCATCCAGTTTTTTTTTTAAACTGTTCAAGACATGCACGGCAGCAGGTCACAGAACACCGGGAGAGCAAATGACAAATGACAAAATAGTCTTCAAGGTAAAGTAAAATCCGGTGATTTATTCGTCCTACTTGAATTTGCCGTTAACATATGGAACAAATCCAGGAAAAGCCTCCAGTCTGTGGCCCAAATCAGTCCAACGCCTCCGACTGACCCCCATGTGGAGGAGAGTGGGGCCCAGTTCTTGGCCAGCTGCTGATAGCAGGGTCCGAGCACTTGGGCGATCATGACTGCCCCCTTCCTCAATGTGACCTGCCGTAATGTCATCCAGTTTAATAAAAATATCTTTGCTACTTAAAACTTTCCAAATATAATTTTTTTTTTAATAATTCAGTCATTTGAAACTATAAAACATCATAGATACATATGTACCTACTGACTTGAAACATGAATGTCCCCATTTACAGCCTACAAAGCAATTCCAAAGCCTATGTGACAAGTTGAGAGAGCCTGGGGCATTGCCATGCTGGATGTGCGTAGGGTGTGTCCACAGTATGTTCTGACATTCACAATGTCAGCATTTGCATGATGATATGGATGCATCAGTGGCGGCAGGTGGAAATTACCACCACACCCGTAGATTGGTTGGTCGGTCGATTGGTTGATTGGCGGGCGGGTCTGGTGCACTTACACCAGCTATGCAGTGCTTCACCGGCGGCTTCCCTTGCTCAGCGGCAGTGGCAACAGCTTTTTCTTCCTAAGTTCTCTACGGGCATCGGCGACTTCTGTTTCCTCCCTCTTTCTCGGTGGCCAATCCGGTTTGAGGATCAGTGTTACAACGGTCAATATTCATTTACTGTTGTAACACCGGGGTGGGCTCATGGCGCAATGCTCTGCGCTCCAAGCCTACCCTATTTTGAAGCCTATTAGAGGTGCTTCAAAAAAACACCTCCGCCGCTGTAATTCGGGCACTCGGGGGTCCTTAAAGGGACCAGACGCATGAATAGGAGGTGGCGGCGGCGATGGATAGATTAATGCTATGCATGAATATATCTATTATTCATATAGGGAGTGGTTTGGATAGAGGGGGTGGTGCCTGGGCTCCCCTAATGGATGGGATGCCACTGGGATGCACTCTAAAAAGCAATTCATTGACAGATCTTCTTTAACAGAAAGCAGCTGATTTACTGATTTGGTCATTATTTTTTGTTAGAAATTCCTTGGGGTCCTGGTTGGGTATTTGATGTGAACAGAAGCTAAGAAAAAATGTTCCTTCAGTAACTAAGCAGCAAAAACTTTGTTTGTTCCTGGACATAAAAGCATATAAATCAACTGCGATTAGAGGTGAACCTGCCGGCATACACCTGGGTAAATATAGTGAAATATGTGAGGCCAAAACCTTAGGTGCAGGCATAAAAAATATTCTCATTGGCAGCAGAGCTATGAAGAGCCTGGGCTTACTGGTAAATATTTGAAAATTCCATTCTGTGCCCCAAATGTATTCTCTAGTCTGGAGTCTGTGGCAAGTGCAAATAGAAAAAGTTAAAGATATTCCTACTCAGCAGGTAGACATAGGCATGTCAGAAACAGATATGTGTCAAATTTCAGTGCTGGTGAGACTCATCCAAAGTTTCCCTCATCCATTAATGAACTTATACAACTAAAAGGGTTTAAAGGAGAAATAACATAAACTCTCTATTTGAAAATGGTAGTTGCCTGGCTTCCTTACTGTGGCTTTAAAGCTGAAAATTCTTCCTTGAGGTGAGGCTACACACACACACAGAAGGGGTTAACTGCTGCATCATGGGCTGCATCAGTATTAGGGATGAGCCGAACACCCCTGGGTTCGGTTTGCACCAGAACCTGCGAACAGACCAAAAGTATGTGTGAACTTTAGAACCCTGTTAAAGTCTATCGGACTCGAACATTTGAAATCTAAAGTACTAATTTTAAAGGCTAATATGCAAGTTATTGTCCTAAAAAGTGTTTGGGGACCCAGGTCCTGCCCCAGGGGAGTGTTTGGGGACCTGGGTCCTGCCCCAGGGGACATGTATCAATGCAAAAAAAGTTTTAAAAAACTGCCGTTTTTTCAGGAGCAGTGATTTTAATAATGCTTAAAGTGAAACAATAAAATTGAAATATTCCTTTATATTTCGTACCTAGGGGGGGTGTATAGTATGCCTGTAAAGTAGCGCTTGTTTCCTGTGCTTAGAACTGTCCCTGCACAAAATGTAATTTCTGAAGGAAAAAAGTCATTTAAAATCACTCACCTTAGGGTCTGGTATGGGTATTAAGGGGAACCCTGCGTCAAATAAAAAAAAAATGATGTGGCGTTCCCCCCAAATATCCATTCCAGACCCTTCAGGTCTGGTATGGATTTTAAGGGGAACTCCACCCCAAATTTAAAAAAAAAATGCCGTGGACCCCCGCACGTTTTTTTTTATGAATGACTTTTCTCTGTATTGCCGGGAGCCGACAATTCGTTATAGCCGCAAGACTTTTTTTCCTTCAAAAATTACACTTTGTGCAGGGACAGTTCTAAGTATGGGAAACAAGCGCTTTACAGGTATACTATACACCCCCCCTAGGTACAAAATTTAAAGGAATATTTCACTTTTATTGTTTCACCTAAAGGAATTATTAAAATCACTGCTGCCAAATAAACTGCAGGTTTTAAAACTTTTTTTGCATTGATACATGTCCCCTGGGGCAGGACGCGGGTCCCCCAAACACTTTTTAGGACAATAACTTGCATATTAGCTTTTAAAATTAGCACTTTATATTTCAAACGTTCGAGTCCCATAGACTTTAAAAGTTCACACGAACTTGCCGCGAACACCCCAAATAGTTTGCTGTTCGGCGAACAGGCAATGTTTGAGTCGAACATGAGTTCTACTCGAACTTGAAGCTTATCCCTAATCAGTATTATGGCTGCCCTCAAAGCGTTGGTTGTATCTGTAAGGCCGCGTACACACGATCGGACATGTCCGTCTGCAGACCGGTTTCATTGGACCAGTTCGATGGGGTGTACGGCCTATCGGACCATTTTCCATCGGACCAAAGTTTTAAAACATGCTTTAAAACCTGTCTGTCGGACAGGTTCGATGGTTAGTACACAAAAGCATCGGACCAAAAACCTGCGCATGCTCAGAATCAAGTCGACGCATGCTTGGAAGCATTGAACTTCGTTTTTTCATCACATCGTTGTGTTCTACGTCACCCCGTTCTGGTCTGATCGGATTTTGGTCCGATGGTGTGTACGCACATCAGACCATCAGACAAGTTCAGAGTTGTCTGATGAAAAACTGTCCGTCAGACAAGTCTCATCAGACATGTCTGATTGTGTGTACAGGGCCTTAGACTTAGGGGTTTTGTGCAGGAACTCAACCACGACCCCCCCCCCCCACCCGCAAAATTTGCATTGAACAGTGAGTGTGGCCAAATTGCACTAACAGTAGGAGGATCCTAAAGTGCCAATAAATACCAGGAGTGCGTTATGGAAGGAGCTCATGGGTGCACTATGTACAGTTTCAGGGGTGCCATATGCACAAAGTACAGAGTTTAGGGATGCACTACGTACATATTGCAGCGTTCAGGGGTGCCATATATACTGAGTGCAGGGTTCAAGGGTGTGCTATGTACAGAGTGCAGTTTCAGAAGTGCCATGTGATGCCCTGTCCCACCCTGAACCTGCATCTGCATGTCCCTGATGAGAGTACAGGGCAGTGTTGCCAACGGACAGTATTTTTACTGGCAGCCAGTAAAAAACAGGCAATTTTCTCCTGCCAGTAAATGTAAAAGTAAGAGGTTGCCAGTAAAAAATATGGCTGTGACTCTTGGCTTGGTCTGGAGCCGGTTGGGACCATCCCAGTGCCTGCTACAGTGTGATCAGGCGGCTCTTGCGAAGGTGGTGCCTGAGCATGTCTTGTGATGTCATGGTGCAATGGAGCCGAGCAGAGCGGCCAGAGCCTAATGTGCAGGTCTGCGGTATGGGAGCAAGGCAGGCTGGGACTGGGACCATCAGTGCTGTTTAGACTGGAGTGGACTGGTGGGACCACTTGGCTTGGAGGGAATCTGTCACTGTGACTCATGAGAGGACGTGTCGTGTCAGTGAGGTCTCATCATCATCTTTGTTGCTGCATACTGCTGTCGGTGTCACTTTGAGAGTCAATTTATGTGTGTGTTCTAATTTCTTGCCCGCCTGAGGCCAGTCCCTGAGCTACTTACTTACTATATAATAAATAAAATAAGAAATACATTTTGCCTTATTATCTACCTATATGCTTATTGCATATTGTATTTGTTTGTAGCCTAAATACTCTAATTTTCACGTAATTTTGTAACTTTTGGAAATGCCAGTAAAAACTTGGCTGTGCCAATATGTTTTGGGTGTTGTGTCAGTAAAGGGTAGCCATGGATCTGTGAGAGCCACCAAGAGGAAAGCTGTCCTTGTAAACACAGAAGGCTTCTATGTTTACAAGTGACAGTGGTGACAGTGGTGAGTGGAGGATGAGAGACAAAGGTAACAGAAAGCTTCACTGCGTTCTGTGTGAAAAAAAACCTTGTGTGGGCCATGTGAAATGGCAAGATTCGGCCCATCAGCCTTGGGTTTGACATGTGGTCTAGGGGATGGTAAAAGCTATTTTACTTATCTGATTTTCTGCTCCTCCGGTAGACGGCACTCCCCCATGCTTCAGAGACTGTCCATCTGCTTCCCCAAATTATGGATCCTACATAGGTCTTCATGACATCAGGACCTTTGGCTGCCAGAGCATAGGGGAGAAAAAACTGCAGGCAACAGTACAGCAGCACAGAAGTGTGTGTGGGAGGAAAGGATTGGGTAAGTAAATCTACTTTTCCTAGATCTAAATGAGCAGTTTACACTTGCAGTGCAGACTCAATGCAAAAAAAATAATTTTCAAGTTTTCTGGAGTTCAACCTCAAAGTGTATGTTCATACATTTCTCAAATGCACCCCAATACTTAGAATGATAGTTGGGTTTGGTAAAATGTGGGTTCTATGTGAACCCAGACTATTCAAAGTTCACAGACCTACCAAACGAATGCAGCCATTTGCCCACAAAACTATCCGACTGGTGTAATGTAAACACAGCTCTGCATATACTGGCTGCTCTCATTAACCATCGTTGGTCAATGACATAACCCGTGATCCCTGGTGCTGTTTATCTTACCACCAGGTCATTTAGCAACAGGAACCCTGGACATCATTTTTGACATGGATTTGCATTGGAGACATTAGCAACATTTCTTTTTATTGTATTTTTTTATATTATTGTTATTGAAGGACTGACCCTGCAGTCACTCCCCTGGGATGGGGCGGATATCTGGGGTCCCTCTTATTATAAAGTTGGCTTCCATATTGCCCAATTAGACCACACACATTACCTACATATCCTTTCTGAAGTGGTATGGTTGGTATTTAACCGCTTCTTGCCCGACCTATAGTCATATGGCTCACTGCATCACTAGAGACCCGATGCCCATGCCTGCCGGCCGCGATGTCCGCCGGGCACCCGCGATTGCTCGTCACAAAGCCAGAGATGTGGTTCTCTGTGTGTAAACACAGAGATCCACGTCCTGGCAGGGAGAGGAGACCGATGGGGGTGTGCCTTGTACATAGGGACACCGATTGGTCACCTCCTCCAGTCAGTCCCCTCCCCCCACAGTAATCACTCCCTAGGGAACACATTAACCCCTTGATCGCCCTCTAGTGTTAACCCCTTCCCTGCCAGTCACATTTATACAGTAATCAGTGCATATTCATAGCACTGTACGCTGTATAAATGTGAATGGTCCCAAAATAGTGCCAAAAGTGTCCGATCTGTCCACGGCAAAATCACAGTCCTGACAAAAATCGCAGATCGCTGCCATTACTAGTAATAAAATAAAAATAAATGTCATAAATCTATCCCCTATTTTGTAGGCACGATTATCTTTTACCAAAAATATGTAGAAGAATATGTATCAGCCTAAACTTAGAAATTATGGGCCAGATTCAGGTAGGAGAGCGAATCTTTATTTTGGAGTAACGTTTCTCATTTAGGTTACTCCGTCGAAACTTTAGGAGCAAGTGCTGTTATTCACATAGCACTTGCTCCTAAAGTTGCGGCGGCGTAGCGAAAATGAGCCGGCGGAATTCAAATTGGGCGGGTAGGGGGCGTGTATTATTTAAACTAGGCGCGATCCCATGGCGAACGTACTGCGCATGCGTCGACTGTCAGTGCGCATGCTCCAAATTCTGTCAGTGAACGTCAATGACGTCAATCCCCATTCACAGACGTTTTACGCAAACGACGCAAAAAAATTTAAATTCGACGCAATGACGACGGCCATACTTAACATAGGATACTCCACCTAGGGGGCATGTTTTTCTTTACGCCGCGTATCGCTTACGGAAACGTCGGAAAGTCACTGCGTCGGGCCCGCGTCGCTGATTAACATATTCTCGGCGTTAATCAGCGGGAAAGCCTAACTCTACCTGAATCTGGCCCTATGTATTTATTTTTTTAAATTGGAATATTTTACTATAGCAAAAAGTAAAAAACTTTTTTTTTTTTTAAATGTTCAGTCTTTTTTTGTTTATAGCGCAAAAAATAAAAACCACAAAGATGATCAAATATCACCAAAAAGCTCTATTTCTGTGGAAAAAAAGGACGTCAATTTTGTTTGGGAGCCACGTCGCACAACCGCGCAATTGTCATTCAAAGCGTGACAGTGCTGAAAGCTGAAGATTGGCCTGGGCAGGGAGGGGGTGAAAATCCCCATTATGGAAGTGGTTAAAGAATGCTGTACTGCATTTATACTGTCTCCCAAGGCAATGGCCATTTCCCATTCGTTTTAGACAGCATTAATGGCCAGCATTTAAAGTGGAACTTCCTCTTATCTGTTTCCCCCCCGGTGTGTCATTTGGCACCTTTCGGGTGGGAGGGGGTAAGGCATACCTGTTTTTTTACAGGTAACCTGTCCCCACTTGTGGGAGAACGGGCTGCAGTGAATTACATCAGCAGCTTGGCCCCTCTCCTCCTCCCTCCCCTTCTGCCGGGCCAGTAAGAGAGCCCAGCGTGCTTTGTGCAAATGTAGTAGGGACCAAGCCTTATGTAGTAGAGACCACTACTGGGTTCCTTTACCTGCAATGGCAGCGGCAGCACCCGACCAGCCAATGTAAACATCAGCTGCGATGCCGACATCGCTGGACTCCAGGACAGGTAAGTGTCCTAATCTTAAAAGTCAGCAGCTACAGTGTAAATGTAAAGCTGCTGACTTTTGATTTTTAAAGGGGTGGGCAGAACTCTGCTTTAACATGATATGCCCACTCATCCCCCATCCTGCATAAACTTCAGTGGGATTTACTGATAAAGCTAAACTGATAAAGTGACATATAGCCACAAAACACGTGCGTTTAAGTTAATAAATAATTTTTTTGGGCCAGATTCAGAAAGAAGATACGTTTATCTCGAGTTACGCCGTGTAACTTCTAAGATGCGCCGGCGTATCTTTTTTCTGTATTCAGAAAACAAGATACGCCGGAATTTAGCTAAGATATGAGCGGCGTAAGTCTCTTACGCCGTCGTATCTTAGTTGCATATTTACGCTGGCCGCTAGATGGCGTTTCCGTCGATTTACGCGTCGAATATGCAAATGAGCTAGATACGCCGATTCACAAACGTACTTTCGCCTGGTCGTCGTATTTAACGTCGTTTGCGTAAGCGTAAGTCCGGCGTAAAGTTACCCCTGCTATATAAGGCGTACGTAATGTTAAGTATGGACGTTGGGACAGAGTTGAATTTTCTGTCGTTTACGTCATTTGCGTAAATTGTTTGCGAATAGGGCTTTGAGTAAGTTACGTTCACGTCGAAACCAATGAGTATTTGCGGCATCATTTGGAGCATGCACACTGGGATACGTCCACGGACGGCGCATGCGCCGTTCGTGAAATGCATCAATTACGTGGGGTCATGATTCATTTACATGGATCACGCCCCCTACCTGCCTATTTTGAATCAGGCGTGGTTACGCCGGCCCATTTACGCTACGCCGCCATAACTTTGGGCGCAAATTCTTTGTGAATACGGCACCTGGCTCTTAAAGTTACGGCGGCGTAGCGTAAATGAGATACGCTACGCCGCCGGAAAGATACACGGATGTAACTGAATCTGGCCCTTTGTTTATGACCACAACGACTCAGACCCCTTTTTGACAACCACTACATAAAATAATGGATATTTCTGTATTTGATTTTTTTTATTTCTCAACTAATTATAAATCGTTCCTGTTTTATAATGAAGAACTATTGCCCAGCTGTGTCTAGTTCAGACTTTTCTCCATTTCAGTTAATGTACTGCCCAGCATAGTCATAGTCTGCAGTCCTGCTGCTGATAGTGAGATTAGGGCGCCCCCGCGAAACATCTGGAGTGCAGAGGGTGCAGATGGTCCTCTAAATCAGAGGGGCAGCATAACTGTAATATTTATCAATTATTACACAGCTGCAAGTTAAAAAGGAAATTTCTCTTTCCTTCACATATATTTTCTGTTCTACTTAGCCTCTCACATTCCACCCTTATACAGGTTGACAGGATGATAAAAGCCTGTTATATGAGGTGTGGCATGCCTCTTGTTAAAGCGTATCTAAACCCATAAACAAATACATAATATATTGCAGTTTACAATCCTTAAATGTGGCTGCTGCATTGTTTTTCTATCTTTGGGTTCTTTTTTCCTTGATTGTCACCTGGTGGCCAGTAACACACGTCTTGCCTTTGAGGGGGTCTTCACTCTGGATGGTGGTGCAATGGAGTCACCCATTGTGAATCTGGGGAGAGGGTAGCAGATTTAGATGTACTTAAGATTAAGGCTGAACTCCAGCCAAAACTTTTTAAGCGGTTATAGTAATCGTTTTTTTGGGGGGGGATAAAGGCTTTCCGTAAAGGAATAAAAGCTGAGCGTTGTAAGAACCCCTGCCAGCGGGGAATTGTTTGTTTCACCCTCTACCTGTCACTTTTGCTGGACAGGTTGGCCTGTTAAAGAAAGTTGAAAAACAATAGACTAAGGGCCAGATTCTCATAAGAGATACGACGGTGTATCTCCAGATACACCGTCGTATGTCTGTTTCTGTGCCCGGGTATCTATGCTTCTGATTCCTAGAATCATTTACGCATAGATACGGCGTAGATCCGACTGGCGTATGTCACTTACACCGTCAGATCTTAAATGCAATACTACGCTGGCCGCTAGGTGGCGTATATGCAAATGAGCATGATACGCCGATTCCCGAAAGTATTTGCGCCGCGTCGTTGTAGTTTATGTCGTTTGCGTAAGCGTAAAGTTACCCCTGCTATATGAGGGGTAGCTTTACCTCGGTCCACCGTATGCCATGTTAAGTATGGACTCGGGACAGCATCGTGTTCTTCCGTCGTTTACGTAAAACGTTCGCAAATAGGGCTTTGCGTAAGTGAGTTCGGCTTCATTGACGTTTTCCGACGTGAGTTGGAGCACTTTTACGGCCGGCGTATGCGCAGTTCGTTCGGAGCGGGGGCGCGCTTAATTCAAATACAAGCCACCCCCTTTGAATTAGACGGCCTTACGCCAGGACATTTACACTACGCCGCCGCAAATTACGGAGCAAGTGCTTGGAGAATACGGCACTTGCGCCTGTAAGTTGCGGCGGCGTAGTGTGAATAGCTTATGCTACGCTATGCCAGAATCTACGAGAATCTGGCCCTGTGGCTGGCCATACATTATACAATTTTCTTATAAAACTTTCCTTCAGATTTACTAAAACCATAAAATAGGAGGTCAAACCTAAAAACGTTTAATTTGTATGCAATCAGGCAGGCCCTTGTACTACATAGTTGAAGGTAAATCTAAAGAAAATTGAATAGGAAAATTGTATGGTGTATGGCTAGCTTTGCTGGCCAGATGACCAAGTAAAAAAAAGGCAAAAAGACAAAAAAAGAGAAAATTTATGTAGCTACCACATTTAAGGACGCTGCAATATATTACATTTTTGCTTTTGGGTTCAGTTGAACTTACCTTTTCTACATTAAAGGGGTTGTAAAGGTTTGTTTTTTATTTTCTAAATACGTTTTCCTAAGCTAGTGCATTGTTGGTTCACTTACCTTTTCCTTCTATTTCCCTTCTAAATGTTTTTTATTTAGTTTTCTTTGTCTGAATTTCTCACTTCCTGTTTCTCCTCAGTAAGCTTGCCCCCATCATCTGGCTGGGGGTTAGCCAGCCAGAACAGCTTACTGAGGAGGACCATTGAAGGAAAAGGTAAGTGAACCAACAATGCACTAACTTAAAGGAACCTATTTAGAAAATAAAAAGAACCTTTACAACCCCTTTAAGACTTGCCTACTGGGCACGTTTAACCCCTTCCTGCCCAGGCCAAATTTTAGCTTTCAGCGCTGTCACACTTGGAATGGAATGCAATGCTGTACCCAAACAAAATGTTTTATCTTTTTTCACACAAATAGAGCTTTCTTTTAACCACTGCAGCCCCGGACCTTTTGGGTGGTCAAAGACCAGGCCACTTTTTGGGACCAATGTCATTTTTACAGCGGTCAGTGCTATAAAAATGCACTGGTTACTGTGAAAATGACACTGGCAGTGAAGGGGTTAACCACTAGGTGGCACTGTAGGGGTTAAGTGTTCCCTGCCTTGTGTTTGTAACTGTAGTGGGGATGGGCTCTCTGTCACATGACACTGATCTCCGCTCTGAGTACACGGTGCAGAGATCAGTGTTATTCTCACTAGGCAGAGCAAGAAGATGCTTGTTTACAAAAGCATCTCCCCGCTCTATACCTCTGTGAAATGATCGCGGGGATTCCCGCAGCGATCGAGTCCGCGGGACCCATGGTCAGACTCACAGGGAAGGCAGCAAGGTCGCGAGCGCACCAGCGGGGGCACGCTCGTGACCACACGGCAGGCATTTAAAGGGCCACATACAGGTACGTGATAATGCCTGTCCATGCCATTCTGCCGCCGTATATCTACAGTGGGAAGTCCTTAAGCAGTTAATCACAACTGTGTTTTTATTTTTTGCTACATAAATTTAAAAAAAAACATTTCGGCAAACAGGTAATTTTTTTCCTTCACTAATGTGTGCTGATGGCGCTGCACTGACATACTGCACGGATGGGCACTGATAAGGTGGCAATGATGGACATTGATGGGCACTGATGAGATGGCAATGATGGGTAGCACTGATGGACACTGATGGGTGGCACTTATGGGCACTAATAGGTGGCACTGATGGGCACTAATAGGCGGCACTGATGGGCACTAATAGGTGGCACTGATGTGCATTGATAGGCAGCACTGGTAGGCAACACTGATAGGTGACACTGATGAGGAGACACTGATTGACAGCACTGGTGGGCACTGTTGGAACTGTACTGATAATCAGTGCCCTGATTATTAGGCCGCGTACACACGATCAGACTGGTCAGATGAAACTGGTCTGAAGACCGGTTTCATGGGACGAAATTGATCATGTGTACGGCCCAATCGGACCGTTGTCCGTCGGACCAAAGTTTTAAAACTTGCTTTAAAATCTGTCCGACGGACACCTGTCCGTCAGACCAAAACGATGGTTAGTACACAAAAGTATCGGACCAAAAATGCTTGGAAGCGTTTTTTCAGCACGTCGTGTTCTACGTCACCGCGTTCTGGCCCGATGGAATTTTGGACTGATGGTGTGTACGCACATCAGACCATCAGACCACTTCAGCGTGGTCCGATGAAAACTGTCCGTCGGACCAGTCTCATCGAACCGGTCTGATCGTGTGTACGTGGCCTTAGTGTACATGCCCCTTTTAGAGAAGCCGGTCATCGGCTCTCTTCTCCTCTCCTCATGTTGTCAGCATAAGGAAAGGAATGCCGATGAACAACTGCTGTTTACATCGTGATCTGCTGTGATTGGTCACAGCTGATTACGTGGTAAAGAACCGCTGATTGGCTCTTTACCTCAATCTGTGATCAGCTGTGTCCAGAGGACACTGAGATCATTGGAGGACACCATATGACGGCCTCCCAGAACTGGCCAGCCGCGCTGCAGTCGTCATTCGGCTATAGCGCAGTCGGCAAGTTGTTAATTACAACTCTGGAGATGTTTTCTTGGTTAGACCTCCTCAGCATAGGCGTGCGCACAGGGTGTGCCAGGTGTGCCCAGGCACATCCTAATCACCCTGTGCGGAACAGATTCCCCCTACTGACCTTGCTCCCCCTACATTCCCCCCACAGCACTGCCGGCTTCCTTCCTCTTCCACTGGTTGTTGCTGTGGATGTTTTAGAATGGGTGGGGGAAATATGCTATTTACCGGCCCCTTCCCTTTCTGAATGAACATTGTGAGTGATCGGTAGAGTGTATTTGAGCTTTGGGGGGCACACCCTAATGCCAAAGGCTGCGCACACCTATGCTCCTCAGGTATTACATGGTAAAAAGAGGAGGGCCACACTCCAGGATATATATTTCCCTATGGGTATCTGAGAGTTTAAAAAGATGAGTGTATCTGCCTGGGTTCAGTTCACAAAAAATTCTGCTGTGAGACCACCCTTTCAAATAAAGGGGGCTGAGCTGTCCATTTATTTAAATTATTGGCCCTTTGTGAGTCTGCTGACCAGGGTAACGGCTAAATTCCAGGGATTCACCACAAACCCATAGTTGCTGGATTTCATCCCTATTAATTAAAAGAGGAAAAAACAGGGAGAAAGCCTTGTATTACTGTGTGGAGTTACAGACAGAAGAACAGGAAGTGAGGATTTCTCAGAAGAAATAAGGACATTTAAAAGCAAAATGGAAGAATAAGGTAAGTGAAGGAGGACTGCACTAAGGTAAAGGAAGCTATTTAGGGAAAAAAATAATTCCTTTACAACCCCTTTAAGCCTGAGCCACCAGTGTAAACTATACAACATTTCTATTTAGTGCTTAAATACATGTAACAAAAACTATTTTTAAAGATGCTATTTCATATGAGAAAAACATTCATGTGTGTGCCTAAGGAGGAGGGAGAGGTTTGTCCTGCAGGCACAATTGCAACATATACAACTGTATATGCTGATATTAAATATTTAGCTCTTCTAAAGTGACTGCCACATCATAATTGGAGTATCATTGTATCTCTTCAGCCCATACAAACACAGCTGTTCCTGTGTATGATCCTGTAGTCAGTTAAATCATATAAAACAATGGATATTGATCCCCAGGGTACATAGGTACATATTATCCAATTATAAATTCCTCACACCTTTTAATCCTCCTGAAGCCATAGAAAGGTAGATAATCATAGACAGTAAAAAAAAAAAAAGACGCTTGTTCAGTCCTGTGCAGACTGAATAGTACAGGTGGTATATGAGTGAGAGCTTCAGATACAAATGGCTGTGGCTTTATCTTATGAATTTGTTCAAAGGTAGAAATCTCCAATGGCAGACAAACAGCAAGTGTATCCACATACATGAATACTTTGGACCCCATTGGGGCTTCATTCCAAAATCAGGTTATGATAGTCATCAGTTTCTCAATGCAATCCAATGTTTGCAGATATATAGTTGCAGAAACTCACTGCCGTTAGTAATCGCTGATGTATAGATCACTGCTGTAACGCTGTCAGACAATATGCAAATAAATGAAAGCCATGGAGCTGTATTGTCAGGCGGCGTACACACGGCCGAGGTTCTCGCTGAAAACCAGCGAGAACCTCGCTGGAATGCACATTCCAGCGAGGACCTCGGCCGTGTGTACGGTCTCCGCGAGCTGAGGCCGCGTACACACGGCAGGGAATCTCGACGGGCAGAACACATCGTTCCGCCCGTCGAGGTTCCCTGCCGGCCGTCGAAATCGGCGACCCGCCCGTCGGGAATGGCAACCAGCCATTCTTCCGGGCGGGCCGTCGAGGAAATAGAGAGCGTGCTCTCTATTTCGGCTCGACGGGCTTCCCGACGGGAAGCTCGCCGAGACCGTACACACGGCCGAGGTCCTCGCTGGAATGTGCATTCCAGCGAGGTTCTCGCTGGTTTTCAGCGAGAACCTCGGCCATGTGTACGCCGCCTGACACAAACCAGAAGTCAAACCCAAGCTACAAAGGTACATGTGATGTCCAGCTTGATTTATACAGAGCAATATTTATCCATATTGCCCTGATTTCAGGGTGTGGATAATGGCAGCATTAGATGTTTATTTTTAATAAAACAGCAAGGCATGCTTTTAACCACTTAACCCCCGGACCATTTTTAAAGACCTGCCCACTTTTTGCGTTTCGGCACTGCGTCGCTTAAACTGACAATTGCACGGTCGTGCGACGTGGCTCCCAAACAAAATTGGCGTCCTTTTTTCCCCACAAATAGAGCTTTCTTTCTGTGGTATTTGATCACCTCTGCGGTTTTTAGTTTTTGCGCTATAAACAAAAATAGACGGACAATTTTGTGAAAACTTTTTTTCCTCAGTTTAGGCCGATACGTATTCTTCTACATATTTTTGGTAAAAAAAAAAATTGCAATAAGCGTTTATTGTTTGGTTTGCGCAAAAGTTATAGCATCTTTCAAATAGGGCAGGGGTAAGCAATTAGCGGACCTCCAGCTGTTGCAGAACTACAAGTCCCATGAGGCATAGCAAGTCTCTGAGAGCAACAAGCACGACACCCAAAGGCAGAGGCATGATGGGATTTGTAGTTTTGGAACAGCTGGAGGTCTGCTAATTGCATATCCCTGAAATAGGGGATAGTTTTATTGCATTTTTATTAATATTTTTTTTATACTAGTAATGGCGGCGATCAGCGATTTTTATTGTGACTGCGACATTATGGCGGACACATCAGACACTTTTGACACTATTTTGGGACCATTGTCATTTATACAGCAAACAGTGCTATAAAAATGCATTGTTTACTGTAAAAATTACAATAGCAGTGAAGGGGTTAACCTGTAGGAGGCGCTGTAGGGGCTAAGTATGCCCTGATATGTGTTTCTTACTGTGGGGGGTGTGGCTTAGCGTGTGATGTCACTGATCGTCATTCCCTATGACAGGGAACAGACGATCAAGATCAGCCTCACTAGGAAGCACGGGGAGAGGTTTGTTTACACTTACCTCTTCCCGTTCTTCCTCTCTGTGAACCGTTCAAGGGGCAACGGCGGCGATCGGGTTCACGGTTCCCTCGGGAAAGATCACAGAGCTTAGGACCGGGTCGTGAGCACACCGCAGGTGGCACGCTGTGCAAACCACAGCTGGGCTCTTAAAGGGGATGTACATGTACGCCTTTGTGCCCAGCCATGCCATTCTGCAGATGTATATCTGCGTGCGGTGGTCCTTAAGCGGTTTAAGTGTGTCCAAAACCTGTATGCAATAACACCTCCACCTGTATATTCGCAAAAATGTTAGATTCAATGGCTGTCACACTGGTGGTTATTACATATGAGGATCAACAAGCCCAGTTATATAAGTACACCCAAGTCTCTTTGTGTATGAAATGGAGAAAGAACTAGTCCTGTGTGAAGATGGTTCAATCTTATGAATCCCAATTGGTTAGAAAACAATACCCTGGTGGATGGAATTCTGGGTTTCTGCACCTGGTCTATGAAAGATAAACTGCACGCACTATGACATGTTTCACCTGCTAAGGGATTTTCTCAGAGGGGCATGGCTGGTAGAATTTTTCTTCCTGCAGTTCTAAAAGTATTGCCAGGTGGAAGGGTGTAGGAGGGTAGCAGAGGAAGAAGGTGGAATGCAAGTCTAGTTACATACTTACCTACATTATGCTCCACCAGAACTAAAGTGAATGTAAACTCTTCTATCATCTACAGCCAAGAAGGTTGCCATTTTAGCCTCTGTTTGACCTGCATTAGACATGATACTGCACATGTGATCATTTATGACACCAGCTATTTGATGGCTTGGCAAGTTAGTTGAGAGCACAAGCAACAGTGCCAATTATCAGTCACGGCTTGCCTTGACTATACCCGTGAACAGTTAAATTGCTTGGTTAGGTGCATTGTATTACCTCTGTATCTATATACAGTATAAGTGTCCCATAATAAACTTCACAATTACTCTGGCCATTTAACCACTTGCCGACCGCGCTATAGCAAAAATACTGCTACAGCGAGGTCGAGCTACTGTGACTCGACGTCCCTGGGACGTCGTCGTGCACTTTCGCGATTGCGCGTCCCCTGGGACGCGCTCGCGGAAGTGTCCGTGCTCGCCGGGTCTAGAAGACCCGGCGCATCACGGATCACGGTAAATTGCCGCTGACTTGTAAACAAACCGGCGTTATTTGATGACGCCGGTTCCTTCCTCTCCTGCGTCTCCTCTCTGTACCGTTCGGTACAGTGTGCGAGGAGAGGGGGGGGGAGCGGGGTGTCAGCAGCTGAGCTGTGGCTGGATCTGTGACAAATGCAGTCACAGATCCAGCCATCCCTCAATCCATCCCAGCTCTGCAGTACCCCAGTACCCTGCAATCCCCAGTACCCAGCAATCCCCCAGTACCCAGCAATCCCCCAGTACCCAACAATACCCCAGTACCCCAATACTCAACAATACCCCAATACTCAACAATACCCCAGTACTCAACAATACCCCAATACTCAACAATACCCCAGTACTCAACAATACCCCAGTACTCAACAATACCCCAGTACTCTGCAATATCCCAATACTCAACAATACCCCAATACTCAACAATACCCCAGTACTCAACAATACCCCAGTACTCAGCAATACCCCAGTACTCGGCAATACCCCAATACTCGGCAATACCCCAATACTCGGCAATACCCCAGTACTAGGCAATACCCCAATACTCGGCAATACCCCAGTACTCGGCAATACCCCAATACTCGACAATACCCCAATACTCAACAATACCCCAATACTCGGCAATACCCCAAAACTCAACAATACCCCAATACTCAACAATACCCCAATACTCGGCAATACCCCAGTACTCGGCAATACCCCAGTACTCGACAATACCCCAATACCCTGCATGATACTTTGCAATACCCCAATACTCTGCAATACCGCCTATGGGGATTTTTAAGTAGCGAAGTTTGGCGCCATTCCACGAGTGTGCGCAATTTTGAAGTGTGACATGTTGGGTATCTATTTACTCGCCGTCACTTCATATTTCACATTATGAAAAAAAATTGGGCTAACTTTACTGTTTTGTTTTGTTTTAAGCACAAAACAGTTTTTTTTTTTTTAAAAACACGCGTTCAATAAATTTCTACGAAAATACCATGCTAGATAAAAAAGTTGTAACAGCCGCCATTGTATTCTCTAGGGTCTTTGCTAAAAAAGCATTGTAACGGTCACCACCGCTTACGATCTTCCATCCAACCACGACAAGCTTATCTGACACACTGCGACAATCTTGCATACACGATCCATATGCATTCCCATAAACAAGACGAGACTCAAGCTCTGCACTTGCTTTCAAACATATGACAATTTATTGGTATTTTCTCAGCTTCTTATACAGTCTCAAGCATAATGAGGTTAGTCACAGGACAATGTAGTCTCCACCCCCCTTTACACCATGGGGGGCTTCAATCACACTCTAAAAGGCATTCAGGTAAGCTAACCATGTAGACTTGTCGGCACTGCATCTTCAATAGGGTTCAATTAACCTTGAATAGTAACACAGACATCTAGTTGAAAAAGTTATCTAGACAGCTTTATCACACAATGGCAGAGTCTTGTGAGAGTGGGTGCAATCAACACCTTCAACGGAATGTCTTTACAGTGAATAGCCAACACCTTAAGATATTTCAATAGCATATTATACAAAGGTATGACTCACTGTCTGGTTGACCTGGTCATGTCATCATGAACTCCTTGTGATATCTCAGTCCTAAAATGAAGTATTAATAATGTCCTATCTGTATTATATGAATTATGATTCTTTGTTACCCTATGACTAGTGGACATAAGGTGACCCTAGACATAGGAATATGTCAGTCTGTCACGGTGCATTCCGTTACAAGCATATATAATGTTTTGGGGTTCTATGTAATTTTCTAGCAAATAAATTATGATTTTTCCATGTAGGAGAGAAATGTCAGAATTGGTCTGGGTGTTCCAGAACGCCTGGTAGCATTCCCTGCATGTTGGGCCTCTGTATGTGGCCACGCTGTGTAAAAGTCTCACACATGTGGTATCGCCATACTCGGGAGGAATAGCAGAATGTGTTTTGGGGTGTAATTTGTGGTATGCATATGCTGTGTGTGAGAAATAACCCGCTAATATGACAGAAACAAGTTTTTTTTACAGAATTTTCAGTCGTTTTTCTTTTATAGCGCAAAAAATAAAAAACCCAGAAGTGATCAAATACCACCAAAAGAAAGCTCTATTTGTGTGAAAAAAGGACAACAATTTCAAATGGGTACAATGTTGTATGACTGAGTAATTGTCATTCAAATTGTGAGAGCACCGAAAGCTGAAAATTGGTCTGGTTAGGAAGGGGGTTTAAGTGCCCAGTGGTCAAGTGGTTAAATGAATAAGTCGTTCATACAACTGGAGCCGCCTGCTACCAGGACTGTCTTAATAGCATGATGAGCCCTTGGGAAAAGTAATGCTCTGGGCCCCTATGTAGCACTACCCCCCGGAGGAGCTGCTGATTGTTTCGGGGGTGCCACATTTACCTCGTGGCTCCCCCGAATTCCTAGGGGTGAATGATGTGTATTGCATCTGGTAGAAGTAAAGGAATGTCCACAACAGATGTTCTTTGCTGTGCTCTTTATTACCCAGCCGGGTAAAAACAATAAAACTTGTGGTGAGGAAAGTAAAGTTGAAGAAGAAGGGAGAATAGCAGATTCAGGCGTGATGATAGGGAAACAGTCCTGCTCCCAAGCGTAACACTTTCTGCGCCACTTCTATGTAAGTGGGTTTAGTGTACCCAGACAGGCCTCTCTCACTGACCTGGCAGCCGGAGTATAACTTGAACATTTGTAGGATAAGGTCCCTACCACAGACCCTCCTTGATGAACTTGAGGAAAAGTCTCTGCCACAGACCCTCCTTGGTGAACTTCAGAGAGACACCTCTGCCACAGGCCTCTCTGATTTGTATTTACGGAGATAATCCTCCTTAGATGAATTACGCCTGGATCTCCTTCAACTTGTCGTCCAGGTACCGACTGACAGGTGATCAATCCTTCAGTGTCTGGCTACCTTGATCCCCGGTGGTTTGTCAAGGCCCTTTTGGACCGCCAGCCTCTCAATGGTGCTCCTCAGACGGACTCCTCACCGAACAGCAATACAGCTTGGTATTATCAAAGGTGGGAACCCAGTCGCTCACTGGGTCCCCGTCGCTGTTCAGATGCTCCGGGCCAACATGGTCCCGTGACCAGGAATACCGCACAGCATGCCCGCGCGGCCAGGTAGGCCATAACGCCAGGGCGCCGTGATGTGGTCACCCACCCTAACAAAGCTGTCATGTGCATATAATATATCTGCTAGATTGATGCCTCCCCAGCACTATGGCCCCTCTACGCCCTAGATATCCCCCCAGAACTCTGACCTCTCTACACACCAGATATCCCCCCAGCACTCTGACCCCTCTACACCCCAGATATCCCCCAGCACTCTGACCCCTCTACACACCAGATATCCCCCCAGCACCCTGACCCCTCTGACCCCTCTACACCCCTATTTGCTGCCCCAAAGTGCATATATGTGTGTGCACATGTGTATATACAATGACGATGTCAGTAGAGCAGTGGACAGTGTCATTAGGAAAGAGATTGGTGTCAGTAGGGCAGTGGACAGAGTCAGTCGTTTTTTATTTTTTATTATTTTATTTTCAGCGATTTTTTTTATTATATTCTAAAAAAATATCATTTGGTGAAATATCAGGGGTCTAAACAGGGGTGATTAGGGTGTGCCCAGGGCGTAGGCGTGCCCACCACGTCCCGTGGGTGCCGATGCACTTGCCTGGCGGCCGCGATGTCCTGCAAGTACCCGCGAATGGCAGTTACAGAGCCAAGGACGTGGATCTCTGTGTGTAAACACAGAGATCCATGTCCTGTCAGGGAGAGTAGGCCGATGTTGTGTCCCTTGTACATAGGGACACCGATCGGTCATCTTCCCCAGTCAGTTACCTCCCCCCACAGTAAGAATCACTCCCTAGGGAACACTTTTAACCCCATGATCACCCCCTAGTGTTGACCCCTTCCCTGCCAGTCACAGGAAGCACTGTTCGCTGTAAAAATGTAAATGGTCCCAAAATGGTGTCAAAAGTGTCCAAACTGTCCGCCACAATATTGCAGTCCTGACAAAAATCGCAGATCGCTGCCATTATTAGTAAAAAAAAAAAAAAAATCATAAATCTGTTCCCTATTTTGTAGGCGCTATAACTTTTGCTCAAAACATTCAATATATACTTATTGAAATTTTTTTTTTTACCAAAAATATATAGAAGAATATGTATGGGCCTAAACTGAGAAAAAAAAATGTTATTATTTATTTTTTATTGTGATATTTATTATAGCAAAAAGTAAAAAATATTGTGTTTTTTTTTTTTTTTTTACATTGTCAGTATTTTTTTGTTTATAGTACAAAAAATAAAAACGCAGAGATGATCAAATACCACCAAAAGAAAGCTCTATTTGTGGGGAAAAAAGGACGTCAATTTTGTTTGGGAGCCACGTCGCACGACCGCACAATTGTCATTCAAAGCGTGACAGTGCTGAAAATTGGCCTGGGCAGGAAGGGGAGTGAAAATGCCCGGTGGTTAAAGGGTGGTTAAAGGGTGCCTGGATTGAAAAAAGGTTGAGAAACACTGTCTAAATCATATTACAATTACAAAAAAAAACATATGCATTAATTAAAATTGTATTTATTAATTTACAAAACTGATTATTTTTTCAGCCCACAAATATGTATGTAAAGCAGATAAAATGTCCCTTGTACTGAAAAGCTTGGAGCCCCTTGCTGTATGTTAAAAGAAAAAAAGAAAGAAAGTTTTAGCTATAGACTCGGTTTATTAGGATCGCTGCCGCAGTTCCAGTTGTGGCCACTAGGTGGCGGTAGACGAGACGCCAATAAATGGCTGTAGTGACAAGCAGCAGGATATTAAACATTATGTACCTATGTAATGTATTGTAAATATAAAGCAATAGAAGAAAAGAAAGCTTGAACCTTTCCGTGCCGAAATCACTTGTCCCCTGCTCTCCTTTTTCCATTCTTCCTCTTTCTTCACCTGCAGACAATCAGCCTTGTATTTACTCTTTGCTGGGAGTGGTAAACACACAGATTAGAGCAAACAGAAAAGTTCAAGCAGATCAGATTACTCCATCACCATCCTTCCTGATCCCCCCTTTTCCCTGCTCCTGGCTGACACCCTGACAAGGAGGATTTCCTACAAGATCTGCTAAGGTGACAGTCCCCTTTAATGGATTCCTGGAACCTTCCCTGGGTGATGATCGCTGTGATAGAGGAGACTTGCCTGGACTTCCCACACAAGGCAACGCGTTACTAATTGTCGGGATCCTCACCTCCTTGGCCAGACCCCCCCATAGCACTCATTCTTCTTCAAGTTGACTTGTATTTGTTTCCTCCCACATCCAATTCGATGTGATCAGATCCAGCAGCCACCTCATGGACAACCTAAACTCTATATAAGACCCATGTGGTGGGACTGGCATGGTTCACAGTGACTTGGAGGAGCTGCAAACTTCTCATCTCTCTGCTTTAGGGGACACTAAAGAAACCAGCAAGGTAACTGTGCTGATCCATCCTGCTTTATGACACTTTTGGCTTTTTTTATCACAACTTCTAGCTCTGTGTGTGCTGATGACTTGTGCTGTTCTTTTATGTATGATGTGTAGAAAGAGTGCTGCATGGGCTGCTGACACTTCACACTTGGAGAGCTAGCCCTGAAGGATGCTCAGCTTCACTGTCAGACTGAAGCACACTGATACAAGTCTACTTTCTTTCTTCCCAACCTAATCTAGAGCTGTGGGTCTGTACCTGAGAAGATGAGGGATGTCATGTATAGCGCAGTGCTGGCCATTCTGCTCCTATTGCTCTCCTCTGGATACTGCAAGGACAGGACTGACTCCAATAGCCTCACAGACAAAACTCTGCTCAAATTTATCATGAAACTCATCAAAGACTTTAAGAAGTATAACCTGGAAGAGGAGAATCAAGTGCAATATCCCTCCAAACAAAGTTATTACCCTGAGGAGAAGGAGGATGTTGTGTATGGAGCCTATCAGGAGCAGAGAGTAGGTAAGTGCATGGCTGAACTTTCATAAGGAAGTGCATTAGCCTGCTTTGTGTGATTGGTGCTTTTCTTAGGGCTATGCTCACTGCAAAAAGGCAAACTAGGCATATGCCTAAGCAGAGCTTTTTTTCTCAGAAAATAGGTGCAGGAACTCAACCACGACCCCGTTCAGATTTCACAAACAGTAGAAGGGTCTTAAAGGGGTAGTTCCCCCAAAAACCTTTTTTTTAACATTGATTGAGGCTCGTTATGTCAAGGGGAATCGGGTGTTTTTTTTTTTAGAAACGAAGCAGTACTTACCGTTTTAGAGATGCATCGTCTCCGACGCTTCCGGGTATGGTCATCGGGGAAGGGCGTTCCTATTTGATTGACAGGCTTCCGACGTTCGGATACATCGCGTCACGATTTTCCGAAAGTAGCCGAACGACGGTGCGCAGGCGCAGTATAGAGCCGCACCAGCGCTCGGCTTCTTTCGGCTACTCGTGACGCGATGTATGTGACCGTCGGAAGCCTGTCGGAAGCCTGTCAATCAAATAGGCACGCCCAGACCAGACGATCATACCCGGAAGCGACGGAGACGATGCATCTCTAAAACGGTAAGTACTGCTTCGTTTCTAAAAAAAAAACACCCGATTCCCCTTGACATAACGAGCCTCAATCAATGTTAAAAAAAGGTTTTTGGGGGAATTACCACTTTAAAGGGGCATTAAATACCAGAATTGCACTACATACAGAGTGGGGGTTACACACAGGGGGGTTACACACAGAGTGCAGAGCTGTCACTTGTAAACACAGAAACCAGACTTCTGTGTTTACATGTGATTGTGGTGAGCAGGCACCAAAGGGTCTGGGCCAAAGGTGGTGGAACTGAGTTCCCCCAAGTTCCCCCAGAAAAAAAGCCCTGTGCCTAAGGCAACAGCTTCACAGTGCCGGGTCACTTATCAGAGATTGGAAATAGGCAGAAAGTCAGATTGGGCATTGCTTAAAGAGCTACAGGCATACCCCGCTTTTAAGTACACAATGGGGTTTATTTACTAACGTTGGAAATCGCAATATCAGGCTCACTTCTGCATAGAAACCAATGAGCTTCTAACTTCAGCTTGTTCAATTAAGTCTGGTAATAAAACCTGGAAGCTCATTGGTTTCTGTGCAGAAGTGAGCCTTATTTTGCGCTTTCCAGCTTTAGTAAATAAACCCCATTGTGTACTTAAAAGTGGGGTATGCCTGTATTAAACTCAAAAACAAAAATGTAGTGCAGTTTACTAATCCTCATGCCGCGTACACACGATCGTTTTTCGGCATGAAAAAAAAATCATTTTTCAGCATGTCCAAAAAACAAAGTTTTTCCAACTTCATCATTAAAAACGATGTTGCCCACACACCATCGGCACTCTAGTTCTATTCGCATTTGGGCTGCTTTTAGCTGATTCCGTGTTAGTAAAAGACGATTGGCGCTTTTTTGTCTGTTACAGCGTGATGAATGTGCTTACTCTATTACGAACTCTAGTTTTACCAGAACGAGCACTCCTGTCTCATAACTTGCTTCTGGGCATGTGCGGGTTTAAAACGTCGTATTTGCCCATACACGATCATTTTTTATAAGCCGAAAAACGACATTTTGTAAAACGACATGAAAAAATGCAGCATGTTCGAATCTTTTTTTTTTTTTTTTTTTTTTTCGTCGTTTTTCAGAAGCCGAAAAACGATGTGAAGCCCACACACGATAATTTTAAATGACGTTTTAAAAAAATGATGTTTTTTTTTAATGACGAAAAATGATCGTGTGTACGCGGCATTAGATTTGGTGGCTGAATTTCTTTTTCTCTGTTTTCACCTGGAGATCCTGCCAATAACACATCTCTTGTATTAGAGTGCCTGCACTCTGGATGAAGGAGCACAGACACACTCTTGCCTGTCAACACTGTTAATCTGGGGGAAGCTGAATGTTAAATGCACTTGCAGATTTTAATACACTAAACAATTTAAAGCAGACCTCCAGCTAAGGCTGTGTTCACACATATGCAAATTGGATGAGGGTTTCCCCACATCCAATTGGCATAAGGAGAGTGTGACCAGCTGTCAATGGTGCCGGTTCACAGAGCTCTGAGGCAGCCACAGTCCACATTTGGAAAGGGTCCTGTGCGTTCTGATTCAAGTGGAAATTCAGACCTATATTGGTTAACAGGGACGCACCAGACCCCCTGCTGTGAGTCGCGGCTGCAGCATGTGTGGACCCAGCCTTACACCTTTTAAGCCGTTACAGCAACATTTTTTATTTTTTTTTCCATTTTTGAGATAAAGTTTTACATAATCAAATACAAGCTGACAAGTGTAAGCTGTCAATGGTAAATGGATTGTCTCAACCCTCTAACAGCTACATCTGTAGGGCAGATGATCATGTTAAAAAAACAATAGACTTACTGACAGGCTCAGCAGCTGAAAATAAAAGAAAGGCTAATAGAGAAAACAAATGCAGCAACCATATTTAAGAATTGGTAAGCTGCAGTGTGATAAATGTTTGCTTTTGAGTTTAATAACACTTTAAGGCATCACATTTTCTATATAGGACCAACAATTTATCAGGAGCTTTACATATTTTGTACGGTCACATCAGTCCCTGCTTCTAGGAGCTTACAATCTACAGTCCCTACCACACATGCATACATATACATACTAGCGCCAATTAACCTACCAGCATGTCATTGGAGTGTGGGGGGAAACCAATGCAAGGACATGCAAACTCCATGCAGGCAAATTCATGGTTGGGATTCAAACTGATGACCCTAGTGCTACAGAAGTGCTAACCACTAAGCCACTGTACTACATCAGGTAGTTTCTTGCTGAGAAACGTGATGTTGGAAAGCAAACTGCCATAGTCACCACTCACCATGCATTCATGCTGCAAGTTCATTTAAAGTGCACATCCACATTTATGACATATTTGATGTTGGAAAGCAGGATAGCATAAAGCCCGACCAGGGAGCTACCAGAGGCATCACATAGGTCACATATACTATACCTACACCTTTATGAGACATTTGGTGCCAGAAAGCAGGATACAATTCATGAAGTAAGGTTTAGTAAAGTATAGCAAAATTCAAGAACAAAAATTGATAGTATTGCAGCTTACCAGCCCTAGATGTGATGGCTGCATTCATTTATTCATTTTATCTTTTTTTTTTTTAAAACCTTTTTCCCTTTATTTTAACCTGGTGATCCTGCCATTAACATTCTTCCTGTTCTATGGTAACAACTTCACAGAGCAGTGTTGTATCCCTACAACAAGCAGTACGTAACACCTCCCTCTCCTCCATAAAATGGGGAGATATTTTGTAGTACTTGAAGATACAGCAGGGAACAATAATAACTGGTAACAATCCAGAGGCAGAGAGTACTGGAAGCATAGGTGTGTGCACCCCAAAGCTCAAACTCACATGTCTGTACTGTATACATGTCTGTGTGTATGTATGTATGTATATATATATATATATATATATATATATATATATATATATAGTGTCAGTAGGGCAGAGATTGGCGTTAATAGTTTATTTTAATTATTTGTTTATTTTTACTCTTTTACAATTACATTTTTTTTATTATTATTTAATTACTTATTTTTTATTCTTTTTTACAATGTTTTTTAGGAGCCTTATTGGGGGGCTTTGGTGAAATATCAGGGATCAAAATAGACCCCTGATGTTTCACTTTTGACACAGAGAAAGGACATGAAGACAAAGATTCCCCGGTCTCTTTCTCTGCAGCAAAGCAGCAGGGGGAATCTGTGCAACACAGGGTGATTATGGTGTGCCCAGGCACACCTGGCACACCCTGTGTGCACGTCTATGACTGTAAGTTATCAGCTCACAAGTCTTCTGGGTTGATGAACAGCTTTTTATTTTTTTTGCACTTATCGTATAGATATAATAAAATACTTTCAATGAAATATTAAGAGCACAGGGCACATTAAGGAAATTGAGTGTAATGCCGCGTACACACGACCGTTTTTCGCGATATGAAAAATTACATTTTTTTTAAATGTCATTAAAAAACGATCGTGTGTGGGCTCCAGAGCATTTTTCGGGACGTTAAAAATGGGCATTAAAAATTTAGAACATGCTCTAAATTTTCACTTAGTTTTTCACGTTGTCGTTTTTAACGTCATAAAAAATGGTCGTGTGTACGCGGCATTAGAGTTTACTTACGCTTTGATTAGTACCTCCACCTTTCGGACACATTTGGTGCCAGAAATCAGCAGAAGACATTGGATTCATAGAGAAATTTAAAGTTAGCAGCTACAAATACTAAAGCCGTGTACACATGATCGGTTTGTCCAATGAAAAAAGACCGATGGATTGTTTTCATCAGACAAACCGATCGTGTGGGCCCCATCGGTCTTTTTTCCATCGGTGTAAAAAGATAGAACGTTTTAAATTTTTCCTATGGATAAAAAAACAATAAGAAATTACGATCATCTGTGTGGAACTCCATCGGAGAAAAATTCACGCATGCTCAGAATCAAGTCGACGCATCCTCAGAAGCATTGAACTTAATTTTTTTCAGCTCGTCGTAGTGTTTTACGTCATTGCATTTTGGCAAGGTCGGAATTTAGTCTGATAGTGTGTACGCAAGACTGATGAATGTCAGCTTCATCGAAATTTTAATGAAAAAATCCATCGGATTCGATTCCATCAGAAATCCGACACTTACCTGTCCAGGGGTCCTGCAGTGTCGGCACCCAAGCCTAACTAGTACCACCAGTTTTTTGACAGATCTGGTACTGGAAGGCAAAGTATCAAAATAAAACATTTTGTAAATGATATTGGTGACCTTGCTTTTTATGTTTTTCTTATCTATTGATATAGTCTTGGGGTAATTCTGGAAAAAGTTCCTATTCTGGCTTTACAAACAGCCTTTGTTTTACCATGCAATCCAATAGTGTAGGATGAGTGACTGGTGGCTTGCCAACAATGTTGTATATATTATTGCAAACTAGTTTAGGCAAAACATTAATGGTGTAGTAAATAATAGCTGATTGATGTTCATTTTCTTGACTTTCCAGTTTTCAGTTGAGTTTGCCCAGGCACATAGATGGAGTAGTTGTTCACAGCTTTAGACCACAAAGTTGGATTACGTTTTCCACTGTGATATTAGCATACAATGTAAATCCTAAGAGAAAGAAAAAGGCTATGCTCACTGCAAAGGCAAACCAGGCAGATGCCCAAGTCAATAGATTTATTCAAGGTCATTTAAAGTGTGCCTCCACATTTATGACAGATTTGGCTCCGGAAAGCAGGATAGCAAAACGCCAAACCAGGGAGCTGCCTAAGGCATCACATCCATGGGGTAAGGTTATTTAATTAGTACCACCAACTTATGACCAATTTGGAACTGGAAAGCAGGGTATCAAAATAATACATTTAAAAAAAGATTTGAATGACCTTGCTTTTATGTTAAGCGTCTTCAGTCTTTTGATATATATTTTGGGTAATGCTGGAATTCTGTGTATTGTATTCCTTTTTTAAATATTTTTTTTTTTTTATAGCAGTAGTACATTTTTAAACAGCACAGTGTTATATTGTTTAAACTGTTCTCACAGTGCAACAGGCGAGATGTGAACATTCCTGATTGGGAACAGAGTAATGTCTGGACTGTTTACAAACATGTTACAAAATAGTCATTTGTCATGTTCTTTTTTGACTGTCCCGAATATCAAGTTACCATCCCGGGCCCAGTTTGTTGTTTTTCCTAAAAGATCACATTTCTAATTTTTTTTATTTATTTTTTAGTTACAACAAATGTACCGTATGATTGATGGCTTGCTGGGACTATGTTGAGCATATAAGGGCATAGGAGACATTTGTTTAAAGTATAATAGTTACAAGGTAGAAGTTTGGTTTGACTTTTGTATTTGTTGATTTTTTTTTGTCTTATTTTGGCTTTACAAGTAGCCTTTGTTTTACTATGAAATCCAATAGTGTATGATGGGTGACTGGTGGATTTCCAACAACTTTATTTAGGGCATGCTAGTTTAGGCCCCTTTCACAGTGCTGTGACATGAAAGTTGCACGATTTTGCCGCGATTTTAGGGAATGCCTGTGTAAACTTGAGGTCTATGGACCTCAACTCGCATCAAAGTCGGACCAAAGTAGTACAGGCACTACTATGAAGTCAATGCGACTTGAAGTCGCACAGATATGAATGGTTATCATTGGGAATCATGGACTGCGACTTGTCATGCGACTCTGATGTCCAAGGGGGCCTTAAGAATTACATTGATGACTTTAAACTGTTTAAGGAGAAGTTTTGGTTTCTTTTTTATTTTATATTCATACTTACCTCGGTGGATGGAGCATCAGACCGATGCTCCATCTGTCCCCCGCCGACTTTCCAATGAAAACCGAGCCAACGAACATCGCCACTGGCCTGGTTCTCACAGATCCCCGAAAGGAAAACCGCTGACTGTCAGTCAGTGTCTTTACTTTCTGCTTCTCCACGCTCATTGGTGCGCTGAGCAGTGGAGGGGCGGGAAGAGGCTATGTCAGAGGCTCGCTGATACGCTGAGGCTGCCATCAATCAGGGCAGCTGGTGAATCCCGACTTGGGAAGTCGCAATGACGCGCTGCCCCGCCTGATGGCAGTGATGTCAGCGGAAAGCGGACTTCAGACCGCTCTTTGCTGATAACGGGTCACAGGAGTGCAAAACGAATTGCACTCCTGTGACCCAGAGGAGAAGCACAGCCTAAAAAGCTCAGGCTGGACTTCTCCTTTAAATTTTCTATGCATCCACCCCATTACCACGATCTTTACATAATGTTGCCCGGTCACCCAGGACTAGTTGTTCACTATTTTAAGCAGCAAAATAAGATTACTTTTACACTGTAACATTAAAGTAAAATGTATATCTTAAGACAATAAGCAAATGAAAAGAAGAAAAAAAAATACTCTATATATTTACACACTAGGTTACACAGTATTGCTTCTTACATTACATTATTTTATTTTTTTGCCCTTCTAATACCATGTTTTGATTTTGTAGTAGTGACCAAAGTACCTTGAATAGCCTTCTTATAGCTATCACATTTATTGCTACTAAATACATGATCCTGCACTTTCGGGTAGCAGCCGCCGGGGGGCGCCGCCAGTGGCTCACCCACACTGTGATTTTACACAGCGGGACCTGATGTTTGTCAGCACCCGTTTGATTGGTCGGTTAAATGGGTTTATGTGTAGTGTTAGTGCAGTGTAGTGTTAGTGCAGGACTTACTGTGTTGTGATCTCTCCTCAGCGGTGGTTGAAAAAACCGCAGAGGGAGAGATCACATTGCTTCCTCCTTCCTGTGTTTACACAGGAGGAGGAAGTGACAGGGCGGGCGGGGAGCGCATTGGCTGGGAGCGATCTGGAGGGGGCGGACAAAAACGAATAGCCGCCCCCTCTTGTCGAATCGCTCCTGCTGCCGCGCGGACCGCCGCATATATGGGGGGGGGTCCGATCGGACCCCCGAACCCCCCCAAGGCACCAACGTATATATACGTTGATGTGCCTGTCGGTGCCATTCTGCTGACGTAAATGTACATGCGGCGGTCCTTAAGTGGTTAAAAGGCAACATAAAGGAATAGTAGTGATAAAAAAATGGGGCTTTTGGATTTAAAGTGGAGCTCCACCATAAAAAAAATATTAAAAGCCAGCAGCTACAAATACTGCAACTGCTGACTTTTAATATTAGGATACTTACCTGTCCTGGAGTCCAGCGACGTTGGCAGCAGAAGACGAGCAATCACTCGTCTCTCGGCTGCCCCACCACCATCCTCGGTGAGGGAATCAGGAAGTGAAGCGTTGCGGCTTCACTGCCCAATTCCCTACTGCGTATGCGCAAATTGAGCTGCGCCGTCCTCACTGGTCCCCGCTGTGTTCTGGGAGCCGTGTGTTTCCCAAAACACAACAGGGGGAACGGGAAGTGGCGTACTGCCCCCAGGTCCCCGCAGAGCTTATTCCCCGAAGTGGACAGGTATCTGCACCCCCCTCCCCCTGAAAGGTGCCAAATGTGACACCGGAGGGGGGAGGATTCCGATGAGCGGAAGCTCCACTTTAGGGTGGAGCTCCGCTTTAATTAACCTTTTTTTAGTTAATTGTCCTTTAAGGGGATGTGGCAGGAGGCGTGTCTTATGCCTACATACGTTTTGCTAGTAGGTGTCGCTCTCTCATTCCAATCTCAAAATGTTGGGAGGTATGCAATCCCAATGACTGACAATTTAAGGTGACTTTTTCCCTCTGATCATCAGTTAAAGGGGCACAACAATTTTCAGTGTCCACCTTTCTTATTTAGTGTGCCTTAATAAGATAATATATAATAGGTTTTAGCCGGGGTTTCTTGGGACCTCAAATTATTTCAAGGGTTCTTCCATAGTAAAATGGTTGAAAAACATTACTCTAGTGACTTAATAGTAGAGTAGCTTAAAATGACACTAAAGATTAGGGAAAAAAAATGAAAATTCTATTCAAGTATGTATTTTTAGCACAAAAATCACCTTCTATTACTCTCAGCCTTTTATAAATTTCCTTTTATTTGCTGCTTTGATCATCATGCCGCAAACATCCTGTTAGAGGCCGGCTACATTCACTCACCATGGTCTCTGTATGTTGGAATGTAGTCACTCTTCATGGCTGCAGAGGTGGCCTATAGACTATGGGATTCGTAGGGAACATTTAATAAAACTGGTGAACACAGAATTTGGTGTAGCTGTGTATAGTATCCAATTAGCTTTTAACTTCAGCCTGTTAAATTAAGCTTTGACAATAAGGGTACGTTCACACTGAACGCTGGCTTGAAATTGTGTGCGTTCAGCTGAACTTACACAATTTCAAACCCACATTTCAGTGCCAGTTTGGGGGCTATTTGAAAGATATCTGTGCGGGTTCATGCATAGATGTCTATTAAAATCTCCACTAAAGTCACCAAAAGTAGTGCAGGAACTTCTTTTGGAAATCCGTGTGGGCGCCGCAAAGTCAGTGTCACACCTATCGGGACCGTGCTGTTGCCGGCAATAGGCTGCAATTTGACATGTCAAATGGGAGTTAAAACCTAGAAGCTGATTGGTTACTATGCCCAGCTTAGACACTGCCCTGACGGCTCAGTATTTGGAGCACTATAAATCCATTAAATCAATCAATCAATCAAGCTGAAACAGATTGTGTGTGCAACAGTTTTAGTAAATCTCCCCCATAGTGTTCACAAAGTACTGTAGTGCCACATGACTGCAATTAACATGCACGGCTTTTCCAAACAAATGTAAGTGAAGGGGAAAAGTAGAGGTTCAGGAGCTCACATAGGATGTACAAGGAAGTAGACAAACACATTAAAGCAGAGTTCCGACTTAATTTTTTTTTTTAAGTCAGCAGCTACAAATACTGCAGCTGCTGACTTTTCTGGTTCAATATTTTTATTTGAAATAACAGAAGCATCATAAACATTTTCAAATCCGGTCCATATCCTTGTCTCAAACACCACTGCAATGTGAATTACCCAAACGTAGCCGAGCCAAATTTAGCTCAGGGTCTAACGGTTTGTGTATTGACCGCTCTCGAGGAGCTACTAAGTAACAATAATCATCATTGAAATCAGCGAGTCATCTAATCAAATATTACCTCCGGGAGTAAGGAAAAGAGAAAGAGGAAGGAAAGAAGAGGGAAGAGAGGAAGAGAAAAAAAAGGGGGAGGAGAAGGGGGAGGGGTGGTGCGTTCCTGCTCCGTAGGGAGTCTCGGCCATAACCTCCGTTCAGTATGCGTTCATAAGGTATGTGATCCATGGGTCCCACACTTTGTGAAACATGGCAACTTTATCATTTAAAATAGCCGACAGTCTTTCATTTACCATTATCCAGGATAATTTTGATTTCAAAAGGTGGAAGGGCACAGTGGAGGACCTCCAAGACCTAGCTATGGAAATTCTGGCAGCTGCAAAAATAAAGGCAATTCATTTTTTTAAGTGTTTAGATGTACCCTCCACCGGACGTCCCAGCAGCGCCTGCAGGGGCGATTTGGTAAGGTTTACTTGAGTCAGAGAGTATATTAAGTTGTACGTGCGTATCCAAAATCGTCTCACCCTTTGGCACGTCCACCAAACATGGTACATTGTACCGTCTGTCAGCTGCTGACTTTTAATAATCAGACACTTACCTTCACAGCCAGGGTTTTTTTTTTTCACACTTTTTTTCAATTTATTTTTTCACTTTTATTCCTATTACAAGGAATGTAAACATCCATTGTAATAGGAAATGTGTGTGACAGAATACTGTTCCTTACTAGCCGCAATCGCGACTTTTGTTTACTTACGGGGACCCAGGCGTGACATCATCACATCGCGCCCGGGTCCTCCGACGGTCATAGAGATGACTGGTGACCATCTGGTCACCAGTCATCTCTATGCTTCCTGCCTACTCTGGACGATTCGTTCTCCGGGCCCCCGAAGGCACGGGAGAGCCTGGAGAAGCACCGGATGGCGGCGGGAGGGGGGATGTCCCCTCCCACCGCCTGTAAGAACGATCAAGCGGCGGAACCACCGCTATGATCATTCTTATGTTGTGCAGAATCGCCGGCAGAACAAAAGGATATCTGGATGATGCCTCTAGCTGCAGGCATCATTCAGATATCCACCCGCAAAGCCCAGGACGTAATTTGACCTCCACCCAGGATGGGAGATGCCATCTGTGGACGTCAAATGACAATTGGCAGGTATTGAAGTGGTTAAGGACCAATACCCGAAAATAAATAATATACCAATCTTAGCATTAAAAGAAACTAGGGTTTTCCCGATACCGATACCAAATGCCCCCGATGCCTGAATAGAATACTCCCCCCCCCGCGCCGCCGCCCCCGCCGTATACCGCAAAGCTGCCGCCGCATGCCGCAAAGCCGCCGCGTTTATCCCCGTGCATTACAGGCAGCTTTCGTTTGAATACTTGTAATCCCCGCCGCACCTTGTATAGACACTCCCTCTTGCTCGGGATTGGACAGATCTGTCCAATCACGAGCAAGGGGGAGTGTCTATGCACGGAGCCATGTATAGACACTCCCCCTTGCTCGGGATTGGACGGATCCGTCCAATCCCGAGAAGGGGAGTGTCTATACACGGCACGGTGGGGATTACAAGTATTCAAACGAAAGCTGCCTGTAATGCGCGCTGTAATGCGCGCTGATTAACGAATCGGCGGCGGCGGTGGCATCATCTACTACTATTAGGTATGGGGACATGGCTGCAATATGTGGGGGGACATGGCTGCAATATATGTGGGGGGACATGGCTGCAATATATGTGGGGGGACATGGCTGGATATATGTGGGGGGACATGGCTGGATATATGTGGGGGAACATGGCTGGATATATGTGGGGGGACATGGCTGGATATATGTGGGGGGACATGGCTGCAATATATGGGTGAGATCACGTAGCTATACGTCATCTCTCCCAGCAGCCAATAGGGGTGCTCTGTGCCCCCAGCTCGTCCCTGATCCCGGGGCGCGTGTGCCAGGCGGGCGCGATCGCCATAATGTCGCAGTACCGAAAAAAATCGCTGATCGCCGCCATTACTAGTGAAAAAAAAATATTACGAAAAATGCCATAAAACTATCCCCTATTTTGTAAACGCTATAACTTTTGCGCAAACCAATCAATAAACGCTTATTGCGAAAAATATGTAGACGAAACTGAGGAAAAAAAGTAAAAAATATAATTTTTTTTCAAAATTGTCGCTCTATTTTTGTTTATAGCGCAAAAACTAAAATCCGCAGAGGTGATCAAATACCACTAAAAGAAAGCTCTATTTGTGGGAAAAAAAGGATGCCAATTTTGTTTGGGAGCCATGTCACACGACCGCGCAATTGTCAGTTAAAGCGCCGCAGTGTCGAATCGCAAAAAGTGGCCTGGTCTTTGACCAGCAATATGGTCCGGGGGTTAAGTGGTTAATAAATGTGGTGAAGATCCACTTTGCAAAAAATACTGAATCATGTTCAAGGGGGAAAAAAGAGATGCATTTTTGCTCACACATCATTGGATGATGGAAGTCATAAGACCTTCAACCCTAAGGCCGCGTACACACGATTAAATTTGTCCGCTGAAAACGGTCCGATGGACCGTTTCAGCAGACAAATCCGATCGTGTGTACGGGCTAGCGGACAGGTTTGTCCATCGGACAAATTTCAAAGCATGCTTTGAAATTTGTCCGCTACAAACCTGTCCGTCGGATATGTCCGCTGGTTAGTACGGCAAACCAGCGGACATATCTTCCCGCACATGCGTCGTATCCTGTGAATGGATCCGACGCATGCGCGCGGAAGTGTTTACTTCCTGGTGCGGTGACGTGGCGGCGTCAACGTCACCGCCGCGTCACCACGCTGTCTGCCGGCGGGGATTTTGATCCGATGGTGTGTACACGCCATCGGACCGAAATCCGATGAGACATGTCCGCTCTAAACTGTCCGTTGGACAAGTTTGAGCGGACATATCTCATCGTGTGTACGAGGCCTAAAGGAAAAATGTCTTGTAAAGTGAATAGGCCATTTGCCTTTAGATCAACGTCACAGTTTCCTAACAAATTCAAACAGTTTTTAATGGCAAAGATTATTATTCAGATAAGAGCTGTACCACAATATAAATATTTATTATATTGAATATTTGTATATTTATATCCATGTGATATTAAAGATTTTTTAGAGTATTGCTAAAATATTGCCATGTATGACCAGCCTAAGAGCTAAGGGCAGTGATTATGGGTAAAGAATGATTATCTATTCCTTAGAAACCAATTGTTTTTACTTTTATTAATCTCAAATTAGTGACACACCAGTTCTGAATAACCCAAATGACTGTTACGTATAGGCAGAGCTTTTTTTCTCAGAAAATAGGTGCAGGAACTCAACCACGACCCGTTCAGATTTCACAAGCAGTAGAAGGGTCTTAAAGGGGCATTAAATACCAGAATTGCAATACATACAGTGTGCAGAGTTCAGGGGGTTACAAAGCAGTCACTTGTAAACACAGAAAGCAGACTTCTGTGTTCACAAGTGATTGTGGTGAGCGGGCACCAAAGGGTCTGAGCCAAAGGTGGTGGAACTGAGTTCCACCAAGTTCCCCCAGAAAAAAAGCCCTGCGTATAGGCCAGTATATATTTGTAGATTTATTAGGACATCTGACTATGTTTAGTGATTTCCAGGACCTTCATTCTATGATAAAAATAGTCTTGTTGTTCACTAATTCTCTGCTGTTTTAAGTAGGGGGTACATTGGAGTGTCTTTTACTCCTGGACAGATAAATCGAAAATTAGACTTCCAGATTTAAATGCTACACCTGCTAAATATGTACTACTTGCTGTTCAATCTGCCATATCATATACTGTAATTTAGGCTATATTACATCTAGGTTATACGATTGGTAAAAGTAGACAGATCATACTTGTTGGCATTACCTGGGTGTTGTGTAAGCTGGTGCTGGAGGCTGTGTGTTTCTGGATACTGTTTTTCTCACATGCTCCAGCTTGTGTAGGTCTGTCTACCTCTATTCTCCAGCCAAGTATGTAAGCCAGGGTATGGAACTACTCAAGAGGTTGGAATGATCCTTTTAACTATCTCAGTAAAATTATATAACCTTCACTGGGTATACGCCATCTAGGACTCCCCGTATTAGCACTGCTGTAGGTACAAGAGCTCCTTTCTACTCCGTTTAAACTTGAAATAGTAGAGATAAGTTCAGCATGTCTCTTGTTAATATCCACACCAAAAAAACAAAAAAAACAAAGGGACTTCTAGGATGAAACTCGAAGGATATAACTTGAACACATACTAGAAATTTTATTAAAAATTCCAGCTTTATTTTTTACAACATATACATTTTTTTAAAGAGTTACATATCTCATACTGTACTCTTTTTAACAAGCTACAAAGACCACTGTTTTCATTATATTAAGGCTGCTTTCACATTGGGCAGTGGAGCCGCGATGGCGGTATAGCGATTTTTAGCACTGCTATAATATCATATTTACAGCGGTATTCGGCCGCTAGCGGTGCGGTTTTAACCCCCGCTAGCGACCGAAAAAAGAGTTAATACCTCTGTAGAGGCGCATTGCGAGTGGTACTACCGCGGTTTCCCATTGATTTCAATGGGAAGGAGCGGTATAGGAGCGGTAAACACACCGCTCCTATACCGCAGCAGGACTTTTGGAGCGGTCCTGCTAGCGCACCGCTTCAGTGTGAAAGCCTTCGGGCTTTCACATTGAAGACTACAGGGCAGGTTTTTTTCAGGCGGTATAGCAGCGCTATTTTTAGCGATGTACCCCCTGAAAAACGCCTCAATGTGCAAGGGGTTTTAGTGGACCATTTCACAGTTAATAAGATTGTGCAATGTAGTTTCTTGCTAGTCTGAGATGATGGCACTCTAGAGCAGCATTTCTCAACTTTTTTACAGTTGTAGCACCTTTTAAAAATATAATCTAGGCATCCCTGTCTAAAATGTAGAAAATGTTACTTATCAATGGCAATTCTGTG
The DNA here is from genome assembly GCA_029574335.1 of Rana kukunoris. Lineage (NCBI taxonomy): Eukaryota > Metazoa > Chordata > Amphibia > Anura > Ranidae > Rana > Rana kukunoris. The sequence goes on from CM056052.1 coordinate 109,267,840, forward strand.
CCTGGGACAATGCACACAACCGCCTTGATAAAAATGAATTCACATTGAAAGCCTTTTCACATCAGAGGTCCCCCGTGACATTAGAGGTCCCCTATCACATTAGAAACCCCCCTTCACATCAGAGGCCCCACATCATATGAGAGGCCTCCCATCATGTCAGAGTCCCCCTTCACACCAGAGTCAGCCCTTCACTTCAGGTGCCCCCATCACATTAGAGCTCCCATATATCAGAGGTCCTCTGCACATTAGAGCCATCCTGGGCAAACTGGGTTCCATGCTCATGGTACCCCAGTGCAACCTAGACAACACCCTGTTTGAGAAACACTGCTCAAGGGCTCTAGTCCAGTGTCACCCAGTTTGTCCTTTTTTGAAATAATAGCATATTTCTTGTTATAGCATGCAATAAACAATGCAATGATTAGAGTACCACATCAAAAGTGCAGTGCCCATAGTCACTAGTGTGACTTCAGCTTTCAGGACTTCAAGTTCTAATTGGAAGCTATAGGCCGTGTACACACGATTGGTTAAACCGATGAGAACGGTCTGATGGACTGTTTTCATTGGTCCAAACCGATCCTGTGTGGGCGCCATCGGTTATTTATCCATCTGTTAAAAAAAAACTTGTTTTAAATTTAACCGATGGATACCTAACCGGTAGCAAAAAAACGATCGTTTGTAGGTACGACCATCAGTTAAAAATCACCGCGTTCTGACACGATCGTTTTTTTAACCGATGATGTGTAGGCACGACTGACCATCAGTCAGCTTCATTGGTTAACCAATGAAAACGGTCCATCAGATCGTTCTCATCATATGGACCGATCGTGTATACAGGGCTATAGGATTACTACAAATGGCACTTTAAACCTTACACGGTTTTCTGAATAAGCACACACAGGTAACATATTTAGTGTTATATGTCCATTCAAGGTCAGTAATCTATAAAATACGGACAGTAAGTAACAAGGAGCTATGAACCTAACGTCACCAGCTATATCTTTGAGGACACAGAAAAATGTATTCATGCACAAGTGTATCATCAAAGTTGTGCAAAGTTATGCTCCTACTTCTCAGAATGGAGTAGTGTGCATAAGTAGACATTCCTTCATGTCCAACCAAATCAAGAAGAAACTTCCACACTTCTACTGAAGGGGGCAGTATGTGGTGTAGAATGGGGTCGATGCAGCTTTAGGATTTTGATGTATTTACACTCCCCATGATAACTGCAGCCAATATAGGGATGCTTACATTGGGAACATTTATTGTGTGACCATGCAAAATGCTAACATTTAAAAATTGAAAGAAGTGTCTAAAATATAAAGTAGACCCCTTTTACACTGAGGCAGCTTTCATGCGTTTTAACGCTAAAAAGATCACCTGAAAACTGCTTCACATGCCGAGTGCTCTCACACTGGGGCGGTGTGCTTTTGGGATGGGAAAAAATATCCTGCAAGCAGCAAAAGGGTTTTGAACACCTGTCAGGTGCAGTCCCCTTTACATTACAGCAAACTTTATATTAGAGTGTCCCCCTTTACAGTGCAGTCCCCTTTACATTACAGTGCCCCTTTTAAAGAGCAGTCCCCGTTACATTAATGCAAAGTGGAATGTAATGTAAAGGGATTGCACTGTAAAGGGGCACTGCAATGTAAAGGGGGCTGTAATGTGAAGGGTAACTGAGGACTCTGATAGAAAGGGGGGACTGTGCTGTAAAGGGGGACAGAGGACAGACACCACGAATGTCTGACTCTGGCCGCTGCTCTTGGGAAAAAATATCCCAGAGCGCACCTCTGCACCCGGTAAGATACTCAGGGCTATGAACCCCAGATTCGGGGCTATAGCCCAAGAAGCCACCCCCTAGTGACACCACTGCCAGGAAGAAAAACTCAGCTTTTTTTCCACAGATAGACTGTCTTGACATTCAGTATGATGATGGGTGAAAAGGCACAGACGGTACATTTTCAGGTTGATGCCAAATATTTTCTTATCAGGAGATATTTTTCAATTTTTTTTATATCATCAGCCTTTATTTTAAAACTGCATCCTCCTTTTTTTAACTAGACCAGAGTTCAGAATTTCCCATGAACTAAGTGCACCTGTCATAAACAGAAATATCTCACATTTACAAAATGTTTACAGAGGAAAAATGTGAAAAATGTAACATGATATAACATCCTACTATAACCAGTTCTCATAAATGTCGCACTTAGGCCGCGTACACACGATCGGTCCAAACCGATGAAAACGGACTGAAGTTCAGTTTCATCGGTCCAAACCAACCGTGTGTATGGCCCATCAGTCTTTTGTCCTTCAGTCCAAAGTTTTAAAACTTGCTTTAAAATCGGACTGATGGATGCCTGACCATCGGTCAAAACCGATGGTTAGTACGCAAAAGCATCGGTTCAAAACCAGCGCCTGCTCAGAATCAAGTCGACGCATGCTTGGAAGCATTGAACTTTATTTTTCACTGCACGTCGTGTTTTACGTCACCGCGTTGGACTCGATCGGTTTTTGAACTGATGGTGTGTACGCACATCAGGCCGCTTCAGCGGTGAACCGATGAAAACGGTCCGTCGGACCATTCTCATCGGATCGACCGGTCGTGTGTGTACGGCCTAACAGTCTTGTGCTTTCCTGAAAAACACTGAGAAATTAAGGATGTTTTAAAAAACGTACATGTATGGAGGTAGCGAGTTCAGCTTATCTGGAACTATTGGCAAACCAGGGCAGCACATTCCAGGAAACCTTAAAAGTGGGAAAGACAGAGTTAGTCCTCGTACACGCGACCCGAGAAACTCGGCAGAATCCATCAAGAAACTTGGTGGGAGAGCTTTTTTGCCGAGGAAAACAGTCCTGTGTATGCTTTTCATCCAGAAAACTGTTGAGTAACTCGACGAGGAAAAAAGAGAGCAAGTTCTCTTTTTCCTCAACAGGAGTCTCAATTTCTTCATCGTGTTCCTCGTCGGGCTAGTTTTCAACGAGAAACACGTTTGTGTGTATGCTTAGAAACCCACGCATGCTCAGAATAAAGTATGAGACGGGAGCGCACCTTCGGTAAAAGTAGCGTTTGTAATGGAAATAGCACATTTGTCACGCTGTAACAGACTGAAAAGTGCGAATGTCTCTTACCAAACTTTTACTTAACACGCAGTAACATGAGATTAGCAAAAGCAGCCCCAATGTGTTGAAGTCACCGCATTTAAGAACGAGGAGGTTTGGTCTTGACAGTGTGTATGCAAAGACAGCTTGTCAAGTTTCTCGACAAGCCTAACAAGGAACTCGTCGAGGAAAACGATGTGTCTTTTCCGACGAGTTCCTCAGTCATGTGCACGAGGCCTAAGCCATAAAGTGGTTTACTTTGTTTCTGGGAATTCTAGCTGTCTGTCCATCATGCCTATCTTCTTGTTCCAATGCTTCAAGCCACTGGCTTGAAAAGAAGTAGGCTAGTTACAAAGAGTGCATCGGGGGATGCAGCAGCTGGGCAGGGAGCTCAGTAATGCTAAGACTGTTAGCAAGGGGTAACTACATGCTAGGATCTTTGTAATTACTCAGGTGTTTGTATGTGGTGCCACTTAATGTGTGAGTTATCGCCCCTTATAGTTGGCGGCCAAGCTGTTTCACTGGGTTGCACACTGGAAGGATAATTTCTTTTACACTTGACAATGGCACTTGCAGGGGCAGACTGACCATTGAGAAACTCGGGCACTGCCTGAGGGCCCCATGCCATTAGGGGGCCCCATCAGGGTTGCCAGGCTCATTAAAACTAGGGACAGTATGTAAAAATCTGTGTTTTTTTTACATCTGTCCCTGATATGTCCAAAACCTACATGCTTTTGATGTGAAAATCCCAAGATTTTAGCTGCCCCGTCTCTGTACGGCCACCTGGCTTGGTGGCCATCTATAAGCTCGGGGGCCCCATAATCTTCTATTGCCCGGGGGCCCCATGAGTTGTCAGTCCACCCCTGGGCACTTGTCCAGACACTAACTACAAAGCTGTTTTGAGGAAAATAGTGTGACACACTGATTTTCCTCCACCAGTTCTTCACATGCTACACTTTTTCTCTTCAGCCAGAAGGCATGGAAGGAAGTTGCTGTATACTTTGCAAGGTCTTGCACACTCCTGGTCTAGGGCCAATTCATAGAAAAATTCTACTATGCAGCGGGCCCTGACTTTGGGTCCCTGCCACTAGAAGGGAGCACCAGTCCTGTCAGCAATCCCCTCCCAACAGGTCCATCACTGTCCTCTACTCCCAAACTGTCTGTTTCTCTTTTTTCCATTACTTTCTCTCCATTACTCTGCAAATTATATATAAATACACACTTTATTATCTGTTCCCATACACTGTAGAATTTCACTCTCTTGCCATGTTTAATAATTCAGACCAGAGGATTCACTTAACCAACAATCCCATTTACCCAGTAAATTTCTTCACACATTTCTTCACACAGTTCTATTCCAGCAAACAGGTTACATTAAGGAACAGAGTTCCTTTTTTTACTTTTGGCAGAGCTTTAGGGCAATGCTGTGGTGTCTGTTATAGTGTGGTGTTATACCTTTATATAAATAGTGTGGGGTTATACCTTTATATAATTAGTGTGGGGTTATACCTTTATATAAATAGTGTGGGGCAGAGCTTTTTTCTCAGAAAATAGGTGCAGGAACTCAACCACGACCCTGTTCAGATTTCACAAACAGTAGAAGGGTCTTAAAGGGGCATTAAATACCAGAATTGCATTACATACAGAGTGTAGAGTTCCTTGGGTTACACACTGAGTGCAGAGCTGTCAATTGTAAACACAGAAACCAAACTTCTGTGTTTACAAGTGATTGTGGTGAGCAGGCACCAAAGGGTTTGAGCCAGAGGAGGTGGAACTCAGTTCCCCCAAGTTCCCCCTGAAAAAAAGCCCTGGTGTGGGGTTATACCTTTATATAATTAGTGTGGAGTTATACCTTTATATAATTAGTGTGGAGTTATACCTTTATATAAATAGTGTGGGGTTATACCTTTATATAAATAGTGTGGGGTTATACCTTTATATAAATAATGTTGGGTTATACCTTTATATAAATAGTGTGGGGTTATACCTTTATATAAATAGTGTGGGGTTATATCTTTATATAAATAGTGTGGGGTTATACAGTGGTTGACAGCGATATTGTGTCAATCTCGCTCCCTTTCTCGGCGAGATTGAGCACTTGCGAGCCCCATCGCGGGAGCCAGCGCCGAGCTGGCTTGCCGCGATGGAGACAAAGCCGTCATAGAAGCGACGGGGATCCGACGCGGATTCCCGCCAATTCTACACGTGGGCGGAGTTTGTTATGAATCCTGAGAAGGAAGTCCCCGCCGGATTTTAAATAAAAATCCGGCATGGGTTCCCCCCTCAGGAGCATAACGGGCCATTAGGTCTGGTATGGGTTGTAAGGAGACCCCCCTACGCCGAAAAAACGGCGTGGGGGTCCCACAATTCATACCAGACCCGTATCCAAAGCACGCCGGCCGGCCGGTCAGGAGGGGAGTGGGGGGCGAGCGAGCGCCCCCCCCTCCTGAGCCGTACCGGGCAGCATGCCCTCAACATGGGGGGGTCAGGTGCTCTGGGGCAGGGGGCGCACTGCGGCCCCCCACCCCAGAGCACCCTGTCCCCATGTTGATGAGGACAGGGCCCCTTCCCGACAACCCTGGCCGTTGGTTGTCGGGGTATGCGGGTGGGAGGCTTATTGGAATCTGGAAGCCCCCTTTAATAAGGGGGCCCCCAGATACCGGCCCCCCACCCTAAGTGAATAAGTATGGGGTACATTGTACCCCCTACCCATTCACCTGCAAGAAAAGTGTAAACACAAATAAACCACACAGTGTATTGAAATATTTTATTAGTTGGCCGCCGGGGGGGGGGTGTGTATGATCGCTTTTATAAAAGCGCCCCCCTCCGGCGGGCTTCTGCGGGGGGGTGGGTTCCGCTGTTCTTCACCGCCGTCTGGTTCTCTTCCGCCGCCAGGGGGGCGCTTTGATAAAAGCGCCCACCACCCAGCGGGCTTCCTTCGACATCTTCGGCGGCGGGGGGGGGTCTTCTCCCACTCTCCGGGGTCTTCTCCCACTCTCCGGGCCACGTGGTACCTACCGGAGCATGATGGGACTGCGACGTCACAAGACAGGCCTATATAACTCGCTGCGAGCCGCGCGCCAGCCATAACAGCGGAAGGAAGCATCGCGTCAACATCTGGGGAAGAGAAGAAGAAGAAGACGTCACAGAAGAGGGGACTCGCCGCCGCCAGTAATTGAGCTAACGCGAAGATAGCGGCGGCGAGTCCTGAAGAAGAAGAAGACCCCCGGAGAGCGGAGAAGACCCCGGAGAGTGGGAGAAGACCCCGGAGAGTGGGAGAAGACCCCCCCGCCGCCGAAGATGTCGAAGGAAGCCCGCCGGGTGGTGGGCGCTTTTATCAAAGCGCCCCCCCCGGCGGCGGAAGAGAACCAGACGGCGGTGAAGAACAGCGGCACCCACCCCCCCGCAGAAGCCCGCCGGAGGGGGGCGCTTTTATAAAAGCGATCATACACACCCCCCCCGGCGGCCAACTAATAAAATATTTCAATACACTGTGTGGTTTATTTGTGTTTACACTTTTCTTGCAGGTGAATGGGTAGGGGTACAATGTACCCCATACTCATTCACTTAGGGTGGGGGGCCGGTATCTGGGGGCCCCCTTATTAAAGGGGGCTTCCAGATTCCGATAAGCCTCCCGCCCGCATACCCCGACAACCAACGGCCAGGGTTGTCGGGAAGGGGCCCTGTCCTCATCAACATGGGGACAGGGTGCTCTGGGGTGGGGGGCCGCAGTGCGCCCCCTGCCCCAGAGCACCTGACCCCCCCATGTTGAGGGCATGCTGCCCGGTACGGCTCAGGAGGGGGGGGGGGGCGCTCGCTCGCCCCCCACTCCCCTCCTGACCAGCCGGCCGGCCGGCTTGCTTTGGATACGGGTCTGGTATGGATTGTGGGGGGACCCCCACGCCGTTTTTTCGGTGTAGGGGGGTCTCCTTACAACCCATACCAGACCTAAGGGCCCGTTATGCTCCTGAGGGGGGAACCCATGCCGGATTTTTATTTAAAATCCGGTGGGGACTTCCTTCTCAGGATTCATAACAAACTCCGCCCACGTGTAGAATTGGCGGGAATCCGCGTCGGATCCCCGTCGCTTCTATGACGCACTCGCTGGAATGTGCTTTTACTATTCCAGCGAGTGCGAGTGCGAGTGCGAGCTGTCCTTCTATAAACACATTCTCGGCGGCAGGCACTGTACCTTTATATAAATAGTGTGGGGTTATACCTTTATATAAATAGTGTGGGGTTATACCTTTTCAACTTGTGAAAATTCTCAACAAATGGCGTCTTACTCATTAATAAGCCTTCTTCGGGGTATTGTCAAGGAGTGACCCTACTTAGGCGCAGAGTCACATCTCTCCATCTATGGTCCTTCTTTGTCCAATGACTACTCTCCAACCCCCTTATGGCCCTGCCACTACAGCTTAAATACCTCACAACAGGAAGCACTACATGCCAAAAGGCAGACACCACAGCATATTAACCCTTCCTGCACTTCTAGAAATTATCCTTCCTGCACTTCTAGAAACGACTGCAAGTTCCATCAAACCTCACTGGCATCTCATTGGCATCTGATATTTCTCTATCCAATTACCAACCAAAGCATGTCAACTTAATGTGGTAAAAGACTTTATAGCGTAATGCATTCTCTGAATTAAGGTAAAAAAACTTTTACTAGTTGCTTCCCCCCAACCCCTGCTAAATACCCACCTCAACCCGATTTCAGCCTAGAGCTGTGCATGTCTGCAGCAGCTCTTCTTCCTTCCCTGGCTTTCACATGCTATTGGCTCCTGCTGCTGTCAGTCAAAACCTGTGAGCAGAGAGCAGGGGGTGGGGCCAAGCTGAGCTGTGTGTCTGAATAGACTAAAACAACAGAACTCTGGATCAAGTAGCTTCCTTTGGGGCACTTGGAGGGGGGGTCTTGAAGCGCTGGCTTGGGACCCAAGAAGAGGAGGATGTTCCATGTAAATGCATTGCACAGAGCAGGTAAGTATGACATGTTTTTTTCTATAAAATATTAAAGTGATTGTAAAGTCTCGTTTTTTTTTTTTTATTTATTTAAAATAAAAAAAAACATGTTATTACTTACCTCCCCTGTACAGTGAATTTGCACAGAGCAGCCTGTATCCTCCTCTTCTCAGGTCCTTCTTCGTTGCTCCTGGCCCCTCCCTCCTGTTGAGTGCCCCCACAGCAAGCAGCTTGCTATGGGGGCACCTGAGCCAAGCTGCAGCTCCGTGTGTCCATTCAGACACGGAGCTGCAGTTTAGCCCCTCCCCTCTCTTTCCTGATTGGCTAACTGACTTGAGCCAATGGCGCTGCTGCTGTGTCTCATCCAATCAGGAGGGGAGTGCCAAATCGCTGGATAGAGATGGGGCTTAGGTAAGAAATAGGGGGGGGGGGGCTGCTGCACACAGAAGGTTTAGATTGCATTAAGATAAAAAAACATTCTGCTTTTACAACTCCTTTAAGCTTTACAATTACTTTAAAGAAGGAAACAGAACTTTGTATTCTAAGCAATTACCAATTATTTCTCTTTTTGAAAATACTGCATTTACCTTTGTTTTAATTATTTATGCATGTCAGAGTTGCTGGTATTCTTCCATTTCCTGTCTACATGCATGCACTCTAGTTTCTGCTGAGTGTCATTTATCTATGCATGCTACCTGATGGTGACAACGGCAGACACTAAGGCATGGTTGTTCATAGTCCCTTCTGGAAGTACATACACTATATTGCTGAAAGTATTGGGATGCCTGCCTTTATAAGACATGAACTTTAATGGCATACCAGTCTTAGTCCGTAGGGTTCAATATCGAGTTGGATCACCCTTTGCAGTTATAACAGATTCAACTCTTCTAGGAAGACTGTCCACAAGGTTTAGGAGTGTCTATGGCAATGTTTGACCTTTCTTCCAGAAGTGCATATGGGAGGTCAGGCACTGATATTGGACGGGAAGGCTTGGCTCACAAACTCTGCTCTAATTCCTTCCAAAGGTGTTCTATCAGGTTGAGGTCAGGACTCTGTTCAGGTCAGTCATGTTCCTCCACCCCAAACTCGCCCATCCATATCTTTATGGACCTTGTTTTGTGCAGTGGCGCACAGTCATTGTGGAGTTTTCTTAAATTTAAAAGGAAAAGTGAAAATACAAGATAATAATAAGCCCATCCCTTTCCAATGCTAAGCCACACCCACTATAAATATGTCTGCATTCAATCCTGATTTTACCTTAAAAGTGCTTAAGGTCAGGCCAGGTTCACTTTAAGCACCAATAATGACACATTTGCAGAAGAACTTTACAATGGGCTGGTGTAAACAGCAAACCTTGATCTCTGTCTTTCTTTGATGAAATACAAGCTATTTATTAGACATGTACACAGAAATTTTTTTCGTTTTTTTTTGTTCCGTTTCGTATCGTCCCGTCTGTTTGTTTCCGTTCGTTTTTCGTAAGACGCCCGTTTTCCCGTTCGTTCCCGTTCGTTTGTCGTACGACGTGATTTTTTCGTATTCCGATCGTTTCGTATTTCCGTTACCGTTTTATTTTCGTACATGCGGGATGATTCGTTATTCTGTTTAATTCATGTTCATTTCTTGTTAGACAATAATTATCGTGAATTTTCGTCAATTTGCATTCTGTGTATCTTGAATGCTTTTCTTTTGTTAGTGTCAGTTGTATGTTCATTGTTCAATGACATCTATAACAAAAGAATTTCATTATGTATATTGAATGAATTCCTTTGTCTGTTATAGGTGTCATATCAACATACGAAAATAACAAAAGAAACAGGTTCAAATGCAAATCTTTTGTTTATGTTTTTTTTAATGGGCAGAGAGTTAGGCTGGACATACATGATACAATTTTCTGTGCAATTTTCTTTAGATTTACCTTCAACTATGTAGTGCAAGGGCCTGCCTGTTTGCATACAATTGAAAGTGTTGTTTAGTTTGACCTCATATATGGTTTTTGGTAAATCTAAAAGAAAATTGTACAAGAAAATTGAACATGTATGGCCAGCCTCAGTGACTGAAAGCAGCTTCTCTTTTGTGCAGAATAGTGAGTACACTTGTACAGTAAAGCCTAATAAACTTTTCTGTGGATTTTCATCTGAAGGGACATCAGTTGGCCAGACTTCTGAACCCAAAAATGGTTTTCTGATGCAGTTTAAAAACGAACCAATTTTCTGAGAACGATCGGAAAACGATAGTTTTTATGTTTGTTGTTAAAATAGTCTGACCAAGTGTATGGGGCTTAACAATACTATTCTTAAGCCCCATACACTTGGTCAGACTATTTTAACAACAAACATAAAAACGATCGTTTTCCGATCGTTCTCAGAAAATTTGTTCGTTTTTAAACTGCATCAGAAAACCATTTTTGGGTTCAGAAGTCTGGCCAACTGATGTCCCTTCAGATGAAAATCCACAGAAAAGTTTATTAGGCTTTACTGTACAAGTGTACTCACTACTCTAGTACTCAGCACAAAAGAGAAGCTGCTTTCAGTCACTGAGGCTGGCCATACATGTTCAATTTTCTTGTACAATTTTCTTTTAGATTTACCAAAAACCATATATGAGGTCAAACTAAACAACACTTTCAATTGTATGCAATCAGGCAGGCCCTTGCACTACATAGTTGAAGGTAAATCTAAAGAAAATTGCACAGAAAATGGTATCGTGTATGGCCAGTCTAACTCTCTGCCCATTAAAAAAACCATAAACAAAAGATTTGCATTTGAACACGTTTCTTTTGTTATTTTCGTATGTTGATATGACACCTACAGTATAACAAAAAAATTGCCTTCAGTATTTTGAATACACAGAAAAAAGAAAAAGGAATTCATTCAATATACATAATGAAATTCTTTTGTTATAGATGTCATTGAACAATGAACATACAACTGAAAACGAACACAAAACGGATTCAAACAAAATACACAATGCAAACCTCTTGATACAGATTTCATTTTCGTTATTTTGCCATTTTCGTTTTGTCGTTTTTTCCCGTCGGATCGTTCGTAATTGCGGTCGTTCGTTATGCGGCTAATCCGTTATCCTGTCGTTTTCGTATTTTGGTGCTTTAATATTTTCGTATGTACACATTATCCCGCGGGTACGAAAATGAACATTTTCGTACGAAAATAACATTCGTACAAACGGGAATGCACATATCTACTATTTATAGGTCTTGGTAACCCAAAAAAAGTGCTACATGTAAAGCATAAACTTTCTAGGTGTTCTGTGTGTCTTTCTGATAAATGAGCTTGTAAAGAATAATGTATTTTACAGATATAAAGTAGTAGTTCTTTGTCTATTTACTAAGAAAACAGTGAAGCATTGAGTGTCCACAGTGTGGCCAAACTTCAGATAACTGACCTTGACTATAAAGAAGAACTAAAGCTATTAAAGTGGGAGTAAACTTCCATACATTACTTTTTCCTATAGGTAAGTCTTTAATAAGGCTTTAATATAGGTACTGTAAATATCTCACAAAAGTACAGTGAAACCTCGGATTACAAGCATAATCCATTCCAGAAGAAAGCTTGTAATCCAAAGTACTAGCATATCAAAGTGAGTTTGCACTGAAGTCAATGGAAATGAAAATAATTAGTTCCACATTGAATTCAATGGCATGCAATACCGCACGTGGCCATAGGTGGGGGGGCATCGGAGAGCCTCGGAAGCTTGGCTGACCTCGGCAAACCTCGGAAAGTCTCTGGAACAGAGTTTTTCCGAGTCATTCCGAGCATTTTCGAACGGCTATGAGTGGCGCCGATCGACTCCAATCTACGGCGTTCGGCTTTGGCGCCCCCCCTCACCTCAGGCCAAACGCGGTACTGCAAACCGATTTGGGCTGAATCCTGCTCGTCTTGCGAGACAACACTCTCAAACTGATTTAGGGTTTTTCAAAATACAGTGCTCGTATTGAGAAACGCTTGTTAACCACGTTACTCGCAATCCGAGGTTCCACTGTACATGTGTATTTACTTGGACCCAGTGACATCAGGAGCCAGTGACATCACTAGCGCATGCACTCTGAAGGAAGAGCCACCTGGGCCGTTCCTTCAGAGCCCTGTGGCATCTTCACGCTGACCCCTACATGACGACTACAATGTCCTGTAGTGACAATATTTTTTCAATACAGCAATGACTGTTGATCCGGGCAGCAGGTTAGGTAAGTATTAAAAACAATATTTTCCTTGAAACTGTTTTTAAAATTTTAGTAAGGTAGTCACAGAGTCTCTTTAACCACTTTAGGTCCACCCTGTAGCAGTTTTACTGCTACAGGGCGACACCTGGTCTCCGGATCACAAATACTGTATATGTGATCCGACACCTTTGGGTAGGGGGTGCTCATGTGCGCTGCCGGGGGCTCGCTCCCGCTGTAAATATATACAGCGGAAGCTGAATGGCGGGTGAAAGGTACTGGATGTCCTCCAGCACCCACTGATCATCAGGCAGAACTGTGATCTGCCTATGTAAACAAGGCAGATCGGCATTCTTACAGGAGGGAAGGGATGGAGATTGTGTCCCTGCAAAGGAGGGTATAAATTCCATCTCTCCCCCTAGTAAAAGCACCTCCCACAGTATAGTAAAACACAGGCTATACACACAGTTATCCATTTTATCGCCCCTGATGTTAACCCCTTCCCAGCTAGTGCCATTAGTACAGTGAAAGTGCATATTTTTAGCACTGATTACTGTATCAGTGTCACTGGTCCCCAAAAAGTGTCAAAACTGTCAGTTAGTGTCAGAATGTCTACTGCAATATCGCAGTCCTTCTATAGTTCGCCGATCACCACCTTTCCAATAATATATATATATATATATATATATATATATATATATATATATATATATATATATATATATACCACATAGTTTGTAGACTATAACTTTTGCGCAAACCAATTAATATACACGTATTTGTATTTTTTTTAACCAAAATACATGTTGGCCTAAATTTATGAAGGCGTTTGATTTTTTTCAGTTTTTTTATTGGATATGAAAGTAAAAAATATTGGCCCAGATTCACAAAGAGCAAGGCACACCATACGCCGCGCCAACGTAGCACGGAGAGGCAAGCATTGCATTCAGCAAGCCAGTGCTCCCAACGCTGCGCCAGCGTGGGTTTCGAAGGCGCATGACGGCATAGGTGGAAGTGGGCGTGACCCCATGGTCCGAGCGTGGTGCAGTGTTTTATCACAAACTGCGCATGCCCTGTGACGTCGCCGTGACGTGGACGCATGCACAGCACCCTCCTGCGCCTGCTCACAACCTCGCCGGCACAACTGCCTAAGCTAAGCCGGATCACCACGTACACCGTGAACTTAACGTACGCCCAGCCAGACACACGTCCAACGCACAATACGCCGACTTGTGTTCCCTGGTGCAGACCTTTGCATGTCTGTTGCTGGGTTGCACCTCATCTATGGGGAATAAATTTACGCTGAACGTACAACTTACGCGCATCTCACGTTGCATGCGTCGGGCACACGCACGCTTGTGAATCGCCGTATTTCCCTCATTTGCATGTTTGAATGGCTAATCAATGGGAGCAGCATGTTGGTTTGTGGGTCTGCCGCACACATACTTGAGGGCACAATTGTCAGTTAAAATAACGCAGTGCCATTTTGCAAAAAAAATGGCCTGGTCGTGAAGGGAAAGAGGTTAAGTGGTTAAAGAGACTGTATGTCAAAAAAAGTATTTTGTTAACCAGCCACAGTATTTTTATTTCCAAATTATAATATTATTTTGCTATCTATCTATCTATCTATCTATCTATCTATCTATCTATCTATCTATCTATCTATCTATCTATCTATCTATCTATCTATCTATCTATCTATCTATCTATCTATCTATCTATCTATCTATCCATCTAACTGTCTGTCTATCTATTTATCTGTCTGTCTGTCTATCTATCTATCTATCTATCTATCTATCTGTCTGTCTGTCTGTCTGTCTGTCTGTCTATCTTTCTGTCTATCTATCTATCTATCTGTCTATCTATCTATCTATCTATCTATCTATCTATCTATCTATCTATCTATCTATCTATCTATCTATCTATCTATCCATCTAACTGTCTGTCTATCTATTTATCTGTCTGTCTGTCTATCTATCTATCTATCTATCTATCTATCTATCTATCTATCTATCTATCTATCTATCTGTCTGTCTGTCTGTCTGTCTGTCTGTCTGTCTGTCTGTCTGTCTGTCTATCTATCTATCTATCTATCTATCTATCTATCTATCTATCTATCTATCTATCTATCTTTCTGTCTATCTATCTATCTGTATGTCTATCTATCTATCTATCTATCTATCTATCTATCTATCTATCTATCTATCTATCTATCTATCTGTCTGTCTGTCTGTCTGTCTGTCTGTCTGTCTGTCTGTCTGTCTATCTTTCTGTCTATCTATCTATCTGTCTGTCTATCTATTTATCTGTCTGTCTGTCTATCTATCTATCTATCTATCTATCTGTCTGTCTGTCTGTCTGTCTGTCTGTCTGTCTATCTATCTATCTATCTATCTATCTATCTATCTATCTAACTGTCTATCTATCTATCTATCTATCTATCTATCTATCTATCTATCTATCTATCTATCTATCTATCTATCTATCTATCTATCTATCTATCTGTCTGTCTGTCTGTCTGTCTGTCTATCTATCTGTCTGTCTATTTATCTATCTGTTTCCACAGCATCTATATTTGGATCCGCTATTCCAAGACATTTTTGCACTTTCCTTGAGTTACACTGAAATGCAGTTTTTATGATAACAGCAATTTAAACTAATGGGTTAGACATTTATTGGCTACATCCAAAAATAGCTGTAGTTTACACGATCTCCAGAAAGATTTTTTCTGCTTTTAGTATGTTACACTTACTTCTACTAATATATTTCCAGATCTCTTTCCAACAACGTTCTTAGAGTCTGCTCATATAATCCTTGGTATGTGTGTGAAGCTGGGCGGGGAATAAAATGAAAAGACTGAGTACAATGAGAGTGTAAACAAATGGGCACCCAGAAAACTTGCTAGCTAGTTTCTAAAAGTTAGATATATACAATATACTTTCAGTTATATTGACACTAATGAAAATGGAAAACTTGGATTATAGGTCTTTTAATGTTTGTTTTCTGTTAATCATAAAGGGATTTTGTCCACAAAAAAGGCAACTTTTGGATTTTCCATCATATTCAGTTGCAATGACAATGGCCACCAGGACTTAAAAGGTGAATCTCCCCAGTGGAGACACAGACTGCAATAGAAACCAGGACTCTACATTTTTTCCATCCTAGCCAAGGACTTTAAGTACACTTTAGGCTCCTTTCACATGGAGCGGACCGTTTTTGTGTCCGCTCCGTGTGTGTCCGTCGGCTCAGCGGGGATCCCCGCTGAGCTGTCGGCGGACAGGGCGGTCCCCGCTCACTGTGCAGGGAACGCCCTGTCTCTTCTCCGCTCTCCCCTATGGGGAATCGGATGAATACGGACCGTGTGTCCGTATTCATCCGATCCGCCGGACGGAAGAAAAATAGGGTTTTCTTTCGTCCGAAAAACCGGATCCAGACGGACGCGGGTCTTTGCGGACGTTAGCAGATGCATCATCCGCTAACGGACGCGATCCCATAGGGCCCCATTCTAAGTCAGTTTACTGACTTAGAAAAAGCGGACCGTTCGTCCGCACGTGTGAAAGGGCCCTTAGTTTTATTTAGATACATATAATTTGCAACAGAAGTTCCACTCCAAACAGTATGACATTTTCGATTTGCAAACATGTATGATCACGGCTCCCTAATATCAAAGAGGTGAACAGCTGCTTTTTTCTCCTGGTCTCCTGGGATCTTATTAGTGAGGACGACTTACGTGTAGAAGATTACATGTAATGAGATTAGTTATGACAGCATGTGCACATCAATAATATGTTCTTCTTGGTTTGAATTATAAGCCTTCTGCATTTGGGCTGCTTTTTATTACCTAAATGCAGCCATTTCAAGGTGAAAACATTTTAGGATTAAAGGGGTTGTAAAGGTTTTTTTTTTTCTAAATAGGTTCCTTTAAGCTAGTGCATTGTTGGTTCACTTACCCTTTTCTTTGATTTCCCTTCTAAATAGTTTTTTTCCTTTGTTTTCTTTGTCTGAATTTCTCACTTCCTGTTCCTCCTCAGTAAGCTGTTCTGGCTGACTAACCCTCAGCCAGAATGGCTCAGATGATGGGGGCAAGCTTACTGAGGAGAAACAGGAAGTGAGGAATTCAGACAAAGAAAAAAAACATTTAGAAGGTAAATAGAAGGAAAAGATAAGTGAACCAACAATGCATTAGTTAAAAGGAACCTATTTGGAAAATAAAAAACGAAACTTTACAACCCTTTAACCCCCCTGGTGGTATTCCCGAGCGTGACTCGGGGTGTTTTTTTTTTTGCTGAAATCGGTATCCCCGAGTCACGCTCGGGTAGCTATGCAGAGCCTGCAGCGCGCGCTGGCTTACCTTGTTCCTGGATCCAGCGATACATCCCCGCTGTCTGAGCGAGTGGGTGCTCACTCGATTCACACAGTGTCCCCGTGTGCCGTCGATCTCCGTTCCCTGCGACGTTACGACGTGCGGGGGCGGAGAACGGCGCCAAATTCAAAAACGTAAACAAACACTATACATACAGTACACTGTAATCTTATAGATTATAGTACTGTATGTAAAACATACACACCCCCCTTGTCCCTAGTGGTCTGTCCTGTGTCCTGCATGCACTTTTATATAATAAAAAATGTTCTTTCTGCCCGGAAACTCGGAAAAGATTGTCCATAGCAACCAAAAGTGTCCCTTTATGTCAAAAATTATTTTAGATCAGGTAGAAATCAGCGATAATAAATGTTAATCACTTGCAGAATTGAGAGATAGCGATTTGTGGGGAAATTCGTCATAAAAAAAAAAAAGTAATGACAGCGACAATTCTGCAACTGAGCAAATTTCTGTGATTTTGAGTTGATTACATTATTGAATATTTTTGATTATAATTACATTATTATTTGTTATAATTATTTATAGTTATTTATTATATTAAAATTTATGATTTTGTTTTTCAAACTTTATCATACCCGGGATGTCTACTAGACTCTTGTTTGGACAGATTTAAGCGAGTTATTCCTAAGAATTGCAGGCCTACAGTATAAAACGCCAACTTTCCATGCAAAAAATTGTACCGCTTTTGGTATGTAATTCCAGACAGAATCATACCGCCAGGGAGGTTAAGACTGGATATAACATTTAAACTGTGTGTAGGTTATGAAACTGAAACAAAAAAACTACAATCTAAAGGAAAAACTTTAATTGTTTTAATATTGCATCTCTAAACAGAGCCAGGCCAACACAGACGAGAGAGGTCTTTTTCTTGGGCACTTTTATGAGGGGGGGGGGGGGGGGGGGGGGGCTCAGATGCCTTTTTATTCTGTCAGTACTCCTGAGAGCACAGCCATGAAGTTTTCACCTGGTTACCATCCCAAGGTAATCTGCAGGGCTCCATTGTCAGTTTAATAGTCAAACAATCTTGAATGTATTAGGGACTAAAGGTTGCAAGCAGGTTGCAGTCTTTATTCATATTCAACTGCCCATGTGCAAATCCTTTGATCTTCGCATAGTGCCTGTTCTAGCCAATCAGCAAATGTAAAGATATTGATAAGGGGACTCTGTGTGGTCTCTAAAGTTGCATATCTTATTGTGATTAAATAAAACTATATATCAAAACAATATAAAGGTATGTGAATAATATTCATCCTGTAGAATATGTTTCAATTGGCCCAGCACCCTAGATCAGATAGGCCGGTCACAGCAAAGGGTGAAGATGGGAATCTTCTATCCTTATTTTTTTCTCATCAATAAATTTTTTTTCCATTTCATGTCAATTTTACCAGTGTTAACTGATGAAAACAAACTGAGGTTCAGTTTCATCGGTTCACCGATGAAGCAGACTGATGGTCTGATGTGCCAACACACCATTGGTTCAAAAACCGATCGTGTCAGAACGCGGTGACGTAAAACACACGACGTGCTAAAAAAAAGTTCAATGCTTCCAAGCATGCGTCGACTTGATTCCGAGCATGCCCGGGTTTGGAACCGATGCTTTTGCATACTAACCATCGGTTTTGACCTATCGGTCAGGCGTCCATCAGTCCAATTTTAAAGCAAGTTCTCTGTTTTTGGACCAAAGGACAACAGACTGATGGGGCATACACATGGTCGGTTTGGACCAATTAAACTGAACTTCAGTCCATTTTCATCGGTTTGGACTGATCGTGTGTACGAGGCCTAATATACGCATTTTCTGAGTAGTGAAGGGTGAAAATGGCAGGTTATGAATAACAAAACATAGCGTAATGCTGCGTACACACGATCAGGCTTTGTGCCCGGCCAAATCACATCGGTATTCCGACAGAATTCTATCGGAAAAATATAATATAATAATATGTTCTATATCTAAAGTCTGATGGAATTCATCCGATGAAAAAACTCAGAAGGGGCTACACACGATCGGAAAATCCGATAGGAAAAGTCCATCTAACTTTTTCCATCGAAAATTATGATCGTGTTTACAGGGCATAGGGCCGCGTACACACGGAGGGACATGTCCGCTGAAACATGTCCGACGGACCGTTTCCAGCAGACATGTGTCCTCGGATTTTGGTCCGATGGCGTGTACACACCATCGGATCAAAATCCCCGCCGGCAGACAGTGCGGTGACGTGGCGGTGACGCCGCCACGTCACCTTACCAGGAAGTGAAAAACTTCCACGCATGCGCCAAATCCATTCGACGCATGTGCAGGCAGATATGTCCGCTGGTTAGTGTACTAACCAGTGGACATATCTGACGGACATGTCTCCGGCAGACAAATTTTAAAGCATGCTTTGAAATTTGTCCGCTGGACAAACATGTCCGCTAGCCCATACACACGATCCGATTTGTCTGCTGAAACGGTCCATTCGATCGTGTGTACGCGGCCTAAGCGTAATTCTCAACAGAGACACATTTTTTTATTGGAAACAGACATCAATACAAACCTGAAATGTATCCTATTTTTCATCTGTATTCTCTTCTTCTGAATGGGATACTTCTGCTCTGAAAGTTGGCTGTAATTCCCCCAGAGGAAACACTAATGCCGCGTACACAGGATTGGTTCGTCTGATGAAAACGGTCTGATGGACCGTCTTCATCAGACGAACCGATCGTGTGTGGGCGCCATCGGTTTTTTATCCATCTGTGAAAAAACTAGGAACTTGTTTTAAAATGATCTGATGGTTAAAAAAACAATAGAAAAAAAACGATCATCTGTGGGTACGTCCATCGGTTAAAAATACACGCATGCTCAGAATCAAGTCGACGCATGCTCGGAAGCATTGAACTTCATTTTTCTCAGCACGTCGTTGTGTTTTACGTCACCGCGTTCTGACACAAACGTTTTTTTTTTTAACTGATGGTGTGTAGGCACGTCTGATGAAAGTCAGCTTCAAAAATAAAATCCATCAGACCGTTTTCATCAGATGAACCGATTGTGTGTACAGGGCATAAGGCTCCATGCACACTGGAATCTAAAAAAAAAGCTATATAAAATGCCAGTAGTTTTGCAGGGAGCTTTTCAACGTTTTTTAGCGTTTTCTCAATAGCGTCTATTAGCGTTTTTAAGTGTAGCGATTTTTAGCTTTTCTTTTTTTTTTCAATGGATAAAAAAATTCCTGAAAAATGCTGGCGAGCTGCGTTTTTTAGTTTAATAGCAATTTCTGGCGTTTTGCGTTTTTTAATGTTTTTCCCACCGAAAAACTGCACTTTCAATGCGATTTTCAGGCGGCGTACACACGGCCGAGGTTCTCGGCAGAAACCAGCGAGAACCTCGCTGGGAGCCACATTCTGCCGAGAACCTCGGCCGTGTGTACGCTCTCGGCGAGCATCCCGTCGGGAATGCCGTCGAGCAGAAATACAGAGCATGTTCTCTATTCGCTCGACGGCCCGTCGGGATGAATGGCTGGTTGCCATTCCCGACGGGCGGGTCGCCGAATCTGACGGCCAGCAGAGAACCTCGACGGGCGGAACGATGTGTTCTGCCCGTCGAGGTTCTCTGCCGTGTGTACGCGGCTTCAGGCGTTCAGAAAAAAGCCCATAATCTCCATTGCTCATTAACGTTAAAAAAACGTCCATGTGTGCATGAACACATAGGCCAACATAGAATGCAGTTTATGGGCTTTTAAAAAAAAACGCCAATAAACTGCAGTTTATGAGCTTCAGTGTGCATGGAGCCTATAAAGTAGAAATTTTAGCCTTCCTGTAAAACCTTTTTGATAGATCTTTTATGAAAGATTCATGGATTCTCTTTCTGTTCTTGAAGCCTAGCCACTTGAGGACCTCCTCCTGCACATATACGTCGGCAGAATGGCACAGCTCGGCACATGCACGTACAGGTATGTGCTGTACTAGTACCCAGCTGTGGGTCACGGGTGCGCGCCCGAGGTGCGCACCCGTGACTCGGTCCAAAGCTCCGGGACCACGGGACTCGCGGACCCGATCGCCGCTGGAGTGTGGCGATCGGTCCCCGGAGCTGAAGAACGGGGAGAGCCGTGTGTAAACACGACTTCCCCGTTCTTCACTGTGGCGGCAGCATCGATCGTGTCATCCCTCTTATAGGGGGACACAATCGATGACATCACACCTACAGCCACACCCCCCTACAGTTGTAAACACACTTCAGGTCACACATATCCCCATCGGCGCCCCCTGTGGTTAACTCCCAAACTGCAACTGTCATTTCCACAGTAATCAATGCATTTTAAATGTGAAAATAACAATGATCCCAAAAATGTGTCAAAATTGTCCGAAGTGTCCGCCATAATGTCGCAGTCATGAAAAAATCGATGATCGCTGCAATTAGTAGTAAAAAAAAAAAATAATAAAAATGCAATAAAACTATCCCCTATTTTGCGCTATAAATTTTGCGCAAACCAACCAATAAACGCTTATTGCGATTTTTTTACCAAAAATCGGTATAAGAATACGTACCGGCCTAAACTGAGGTAAAAAAATATTTTTTAGACATTTTTGGGGGATATTTATTACAGCAAAAAGTAAAGAATATTGCATTTTTTTTTTAAATTTTCGCACTATTTTTGTTTATAACGCAAAAATAAAAACCGCAGAGGTGATCAAATACCACTAAAAGAAAGATCTATTTGTGGAGAAAAAAGGACGCCAATTTTGTTTGGGAGGCACGTCGCACGACCACGCAATTGTCAGTTAAAGCGACACAGTGCCGAATCGCAAAAAGGGGCAAGGTCCTTTAGCTGCATTTTGGTCCGGGTCTTAGGCCTCTTACACACAGATCAGTTTTTCTTCAGGTTTTTCTTTTCAGTTTACCAAAACTATGTAGTACAAGGGCCTGCCTGATTGCATACAAATTGAGACTCTTGAGGTTTGACCTCATATTAGATGGATTTGGTAAACTGAAAAGAAAAACCTGAAGAAAAACTGATCTGTGTGTAAGAGGCCTTAAGTGGCTAGAGAGCATCTGTTAGTGCAGAGCTCAGCCTAGAAATTGGACCTGCAGTTGACTTACACCTAACCTGCTTTAGCCCAGGTTCTGCACAGATGTCAATGTAAATCGCGGCCCGAAATCGCAACAAGTAGTACAGGAACTACTTTTTGAAAATGGTGCAGCGCCGCAGATTCGCACTTTAATATACTTTAATACAAAACGTAGATTACATTAAAATCATACAGTGTATACATTAAATATCAAAATGTCCTCTCTCCTACGCGTTTCGCTTGTTGGCTTCCGCGTTTCACTTGAGGAAGCCAACAAGCGAAACGCGTAGACGAGAGGATATTTTGATATTTAATGTATACACTGTATGATTTTAATGTAATCTATGTTTTGTAGTAAAGTATATTTTTTCTTAAAACACTTTCCCTGTCCTTGCCTTTAAAGTTCGCCTTGCCACTGCTTTCTTAGCAGTTAAAAAGCCTTTTTCTATTGAATATTACGGATGCTGGCATATGTGAGTGCCTTTATGTTTTCCCCTTCCTTTTATCATTTCTGGGGCAGATTTATTACTCTTATTATTATTCTTTATTGAATAAAAGTTATTGAACCAGAAAACGACAAGACTGTTACGTCTTCTGTCTTAATAAAAAGTTTCTATCAGCACACTGAGACACTGGCACAACTGTGTGTTAGCTGTAGTTTTTCCTAAACAAACATGGATATGTTGTTTATGTCAGCAGTACAGTACCACTCCTGTTTATGCCACCAAGCCCAATGCTTTCATCAATGTGATTAGCCGGCAGCAGTTAGGAGAGGGTGCAGTAAACACATTATGAAAGGATTGTTTTTATACAGATCATGATAGAACAGACATAGCTTAACAGTTTGTAAGCCTGGATTTCCTTGCTTTGTGTGTTTTGGCAGAGTTTCCTCCACACTACTGTGATCTGCCAATCAAGAGGTTGCATGTTCACATGTACCTTCTACACTCCCCAGAGCCATTGTATGCCTAAACACTGAACTCCAGCTTCACCGGGATTAATGCCTAGTACATACGATCGGATTTTGTGTGATGGTAGGGTTTTGTCGACCGTTTGTATGCTCCATCGGACAATTGTTGGCAGAATTTCCAACAACAAATGTGGGATTGCATGCTTTAAAGTTTTCCGACAACAAATGTGTGATGTCAAATTATCCGATCGTGTGTACAGAAGTCCGTCGGAAAAAAATCCAACACCGCTAAAGTCTATGGAACATGAATATGAAAAACCAAAAGTGCAAATTTTAAAGGCTTATATGCATGGTATTATTTGGGGACCCGGGTTCTGCCCCAGGGGACAAGTATCAATGCAAAAAATTCCAGATTCAAAAAAGCCCCCCCCCGCCCGCCCGCAGACCCCCACAACCACCGGGCAAGGGTTGTGGGGAGGAGGCCCATGTCCCCATCAACATGGGGACAAGGTGCTTTGGGGTCAGACCAAAGCATCCTCCCCATGTTGAGGGCATGTGGTCTGGTATGGTTTGCGGCCTGCTAGGTTGCGTGTTCAGATAAGGTTTGGTATGAATTTTTTGGCGACCCCTACGCAATTTTTATTTTATTTGGTGCAGGGTTCCCTTTAATATCCATACCAGACCTGAAGATTTTTTAATTTTGGTTCGGGGTTCCCCTTAATATTTATACCAGACCCAAAGGGCCTGGTAATGGACTGGTGAGGAACCTATGCCTTTTTTTTTTATGACTTTTATCTATATTGCCGGAACCCGACAATTCATTACAGCCGTGATCAGTTTTAAATTACTTTTTTCCTTTATAAATGTCAATTTGCTGTGGGACTGTTCTAAACTCAAGAACAATTTGCCACTTTACAGGCATACTATAGACACCCCCCAGGCACAAAATTTGAAAGAATATTTCTTTTTTATTGGTTTACTTTAAGCATTATTAACCACTTCCTTACTGGGCACATATACCCCCTTCCTGACCAGGTGAAATTTCAGCTTGCGGCACTGCCAATTGCGCGGTCGTGCGACGTGGCTCCCAAACAAAATTGGCGTCCTTTTTTCCCCACAAATAGAGCTTTCTTTTGGTGGTATTTGGTCACCTCTGCAGTTTTTATTTTTTGCGCTATAAACAAAAAAGGATGACAATTTTGAAAAAAAAATACAATATTTTTTACTTGTTGCTATAAAAAATAGCCCAATTTAAAAAAAAAAATTCAGTTTAGGCCGATACGTATTCTTCTACATATTTTTGGTAAAAAAAATCACAATAAGCGACTGGTTTGCGCAAAAGATATAGCGCCTACAAAATAAGGGACAGAGTTATTATTTTTTATTATAAAACAAAGTATCAAAAAAATGAACCACTAAAAAGCTGATTACAAAATGATAAAACAGCGCATAAAGAGTCCAATGTAGATTAAGGTGTTAAATAGAGTCTATAGATCAGTAAGTATAGGCAAAGTTGAAATAGCGTGAGGAATGCTTGGGAACAAATGGTAATGTACCCTCCACCGATCTCCAATTTCCACCAAAGCGTGAGGCACACTCCCCCTCAGGGGTTCAAACTCACCAAAAACACAAAAGACCAAGCCTTGTATATCAATAAATCTTCCTGATCAGACCTCCAACATCAATCACGGGGCAGCAGGGGTTAATTTGTAGAGCTCCAGTATATATGGATCATAAAGGAAAACAGAAGCACCAAATAGTGTAATACTGTTTTAATTCATCAAAAAAGGACCCGTATAACACCGCCCCGCATCTTATCTACGTACATAAAAGCATTTAGTAAATGAACAAAAAGAGTAAAGTTCACCGCTCTCCTCCGCACACTGGGGGTCGCGCTTATCCCGCAGTCACGCTGCTGAAGGCGCCTATCTTGATAGCGAGGGTGCAGCGGTGGAACGCACTCTGTGTATTTCCTGGATACGCCGCCGTAGCTGACGCGTTTCGTCACATCCGACTTCAACAGAGGGCGTGGCTACTCGGCGTCCGTCACGTCTTTATGTCCCTCAAACGTCGGCCATTGGACGGTCTATCCGCACTCATTCGCTCCCATTGGTGCATCAGGAGGCGGAAGTAAGTAGCGGACGTCAACAATAGCAGAACGCCGAGACAGCACAAATCCGTGATTACATTAAAGGATACTGCACAAAATCCATAATAACACTCACATACAGTGATAGGAACTATTGATCAAACATCGCATGCCTAAACGCTTAGTTAGACTGGTGTATTGAAAGCAACCTCGATTTCTGTACAGAACAGAAATCACTGGGAAAACACACCACTCGTGTTTAACCCTTAGGTGGCTGATCAAACCATATCTGTCACATTGTAGTAAGTGAACGGTCATGGATTTAACTGTGGTTGTCTAATCAGTTGACAAGACCGTTAAATATCCATCAACATTTTCCAGTTGACGGGGAAAGGGAACAGCCTGTAAGGATGTGTGGTGGAGGTTATACAACAACACATAGTCAGCTAAAACAACGTAATAAAACATGTTAAAAACAAACACATGTTAGAAAATTAAAAATATATTAAACCTAAAAGGAAGAGAAATAGAAGAGAATAACAAGGGCCTCTCATCAATAGAGGTTCTATATAAATTCAATAAAATATTGAACAGTAATAATTAATCAATGAATATTAATTAAAGGTTGGAGAAAATTGTGATATTATTTTTTATTATTTATTTTTTTACTAGTAATGGTGGCGATCTGCGATTTTTATTGCGACTGCGACATCATGGCGGACACATCGGACACTTTTGACACATTTTTGGCACCATTCACATTTATACTACAATCAGTGCTATAAATATGCACTAATTACTGTATAAATGTGACTGGCAGGGAAGGGGTTAACACTAGGGGGTGAGGAAGGGGTTAATGTGTATCCTGCATTGTGTTCTAACTGTGGGGGGAGGGGGGGTGACCGATCTGTGTCCCTATGTACAAGAGACACAGATCGGTCTGCTCTCTCCAGTGACAGGACGCTGTCATTGTGAGAGCCGGCAATGAGAGATGATCTCATATGTTTACATATGAGATCATCTCTCATTGGCCCATCAGATCGCATCGCAAACGGCCACTCTGATTGGCCATTCGCGGCGATCTGTGATTGGCTGTGTCCAAGGGACACGGCCAGTACACAAGTTCCCCGCTGCGCACTCTGGAGCGGGCGCTGGGAACAAAGAAAGGGGCTGCCGTGAAAACACGGCGGCCCGGAGATTTAGAGCCACCCTGCGGCCGCATATAGTCGTACGGCCGTAGGGAAGTGGTTAAAATCATTGCTACCAAAAAACGACATTTTTGAAAAAAAAGTTGCATTGATACATGTCCCCTGGGGCAGGACCCGGGTCCCCAAACACTTTTTATGACAATACCATGCATATAAGCCTTTAAAATTAGCACTTTTGATTTTTCATGTTAATCTCCCATAGACTTTTAACTGTGTTCCACAGCTTTCGAATTTGCCGCAAACACCTCATAATGTTCGCTATTAGGCCAAAACCTGATGATCGACTCGAACATCGGGCTCATCCCTAGTGGTAAATAATCTGGATGTATTGGTACTGGTTAGAATGAATGGCGGTTTGAGCTTAAATGAGCATACATTAGGTAGATTCAGACACAGTCTGCTAGACAGTATAATCACCATGCCAAAGTAACTTAGAATTGAGTTCTGTACCACTAGACCGGAATCAATACACAAATCAGCAAAGTGACAGTAAGCGTTCAGTTTTTTTTCTTTAAAATAAAAAACATAACATACTTACCTGCTCTGTGCAATGTTTTTGCACAGAGCAGCTGCAATCCTCCTCTTCTGAGGTCCTCTATCGACGCTCTCGACTCCTTTCCTCCCTGCTGGGTGCCCCCATAGCAAGCCTCTTGTTATAGGGGCACTCATGCATGCTCGTTCCCAAGCTGGCTCTGTGTGTCCATAAGACACACTACAAATTCTGGATGGACTCTCTGACCAACTGCATGAAAGCAATCCCTCTTCTGGCCAGTTCTACACTGCCTTGCCACTGCAAATGCTAAGGTGGACACCATGCCAACATGAGGCATAAAGACCCAAGGGGGGAGCTACAAGGTTAAGATCTGGTCACTGACCTGTGGTACAAAAAAGAAAGGTTATACCTGTGCTCATATCCCAATAGCTTGTACATGTATTTGAACTACCCATAAGACACATAGCCCCATGCTCAGTTCTAACTGGCTGTGATTGACAGCAACATGAGCCAGTTGCTCCCACTGCTGTCTCTAAACCAGTGGGAAGTGAGAAAGCCAAGAGAGCCTTGCCTATTGTGCAAATTATTGGGTCGAGATCAGGCTCAGGTAAGGGACAGGGGTGCTAGGGGGAAGCTGCACTTAGTAGGTTTTTTACCTTCATGCATGAAGGTAAAAATCTTCTGCCTAAACACTTTAGCTGCAATGTGAATAATAATTCTATAGCTATTGCACTCTAGGAGAAGTGTTAGGACATGGTGCAATATACCCTGAGAGGTAAATATTGGCATAAGCAATGGGTAAAGGTCTCTGTCTGTGTAGCAACTGTAAACAGACAGTTTTTAGGCCTAATTCTTCAGCCGGCTAGCGTTGGGGCCCAGTTGTACTGTTGGTGCAAATGAGAATAGTCCCAGTCAAGCCTGCAGGCAGAAATGCAGCTACTAGATTGCTGTATTATCAGTTCCTAAAGGGCTCAGTCTCTCAGTCTCAGCAGATAGTAAATCCCCACAGTAGCAGCTCACCAGTTTCAGAGATACTGCAGCTCACCATTGGTCACAACCTGTACAACCTGTACAACCCAGGAAAATGCAACTTTTCCCCCTACTCCCATCAATGTCCTCTCGGGGAAATGTAGCTCTTCATTACATAGTAGAATCTCTCTTCAGGGCTTCCCACAGTGCATTTCTGCCTGACGCAGTCTATTGAAGTCTTCCTGCTCAGCAGCTCCCTCCCCTTGCTGATATAGCTGTTAAATAGTTCAGCACCACAGGGCAGCACTTACAGAAAGCAGCTGTGGCCAGTGCTTCTCTCACTCTCATTTTTAGCCAAGCACATGTCTACATCTGCTAAAGCCTGCTTGCCACTTGTAAGACATTATTCCCATTGTTGTCTGTTTTTAACATTTACAAAATGGAGCTAAATATTGCTAAAAGCTTCAACAGTGCTTTTGTAAAAGTTTGCTTTACACCTTGCACATAAGCACACTAAATCTCATATGTGCAAGGTGTAATGGCTATATTGATAACAATCGGAATCAATGATTGATTAATTACACACAAAGAACCTATCTGTATTGTTGTGGACAGCCTTGGAACTCTCCTTGGTAATTACTGTCCAAACATGCTCAATGTGACACCCCGAGACAATAATTTGATGGCGACAGTTTAGCATCCCACAGCTGCTGTCCGCGTATAACGATTACACTTTCAGCTTCACCCTGTGCAGAGTTTTCCCTGCTGCCAACATACAGTTTTACAGAAACACACACAAATCACAGCATATGCTGTAGCAATTCTAAACTGTAAGAAATGTCTTAGACACTCACTGCCAGACCCTGACAGGAATGTTTAAAATATGGTAGCCCTCACAATAGCAATGATTCTTTAATTTCCAGTTAGAGCATTCAGAGATTTCACCTAATGATTTCTTTATATTATTTTAATGAAAGAAAAGAAAAATGGTGCAAGAAAATATTTACAAGACCAGACATTGAAATAGATAACAACAGTAAAAAGACGCAATGAACATTTTCTGCAAAGTTTAATTCACTTGGAGTAAGTCAAAGGTGATGTATTAAGGTCATGAATGACCCCTAGCAATCCTTCATAATTTTGGTGCAAAAGTGTTCCAGCTGTTAATTGCAGCAACATCTTGTTGGCCCTCTAGAGGGAGCCACTGAGCCAAATTCCCCAGTCAAGAGAGCCAGGGGATGAGATGTAGGAATGATGAAGAGGTTAATTAGATTTCAGTGGACACTCCTATAATGCCAGTTTTTCTCACTATATCAACATTTCCAGATTATCATGTTTTGCAGCCTGTTAGGGCTTCCTGAAGACGGTGCATCAGTGAAACATGTAGAGGCGGTAATATGATCGTCATATCCGGTATACGTGGGGATGTGACTTCCAGTTCCGTTCTTTGGAGTGCACGCCAAGCAGTGGCGAGAATTAGTAACACAGGCTGAGTGTATTGGTGCAGAGGAACTGGGCACCCAAATATGTGAGTGTATATACATATATTTTTTATTGTATGGGCACTTATATGAAATACACACTACACTATGTGATCATTCATCTTTTATATTGTGGCTTATACATCCTCTGAGAGGAATTAGCAACATTGTGGGGAAGAAGTTTCTGTTTATGGATTACTGGAAATTAGCCAAAAGTATTTGGAGAGCACACTGAAGTCTGTGGATTAAGCGGTTATGACTAGGGTTGAGCGAACCCGAACTGTAAAGTTTGGATTCGTACCAGACTTTTGGATTTTTAGTACTCGGACCCAAAACCGAACAATTTACTGTAAGTCCGGGATCGAGTTCAGTGTTCGGCAATGTAATGGTGCGCTGCAGGGCAGCCAATCAACATTTGTTTAACTCGTGTGACCTAGAAGCCATCACAGCCATGTCTACTAATGGCATGGCTGTGATTGGCCAGTGCAGCATGTGACCCAGCCTCTATATAAGCTAAAGGTACATGGCACAGCTCGTCACTTTGCTTTAGATAGGGTAGGGAAAGGCTGGCGCTGCTGCTGCTCTGAGGGAGAGAATTAGATAGGAGTCAGACTCAGTCCTGCTTAAGAAATCAAATTACTCAGCGATCTACAGTACATAGCACAGCAAGTCACTCTGCTTTAGATACTTTAGGGAAAGGTTGTTGCTGTTGTTTTTAGGGAAAGAATTAGATAGGAGTCAGTCAGTCTTGCTTCAGAAGTCAAATTAATCAGCGATCTACATAGCACAGCAAGTTACTCTGCTTTAGATACTTTAACCGCTTCAATACCAGGCTTTTATACCACCTCCATACCGGGCCTATTCTGACACTTCTCTCCTACATGTAATAATCATCATTCTTTTGCTAGAAAATTACTCAGAACCCCCAAACATTATATATGGTTTTTTTAGCAGACACCCTAGGGAATAAAATGGCGGTCATTCCAAAGTTTTATCTTGCACGGTATTTACGCAATTATTTTTCAAACGCCTTTTTTTTGTAAAAAAATTGTTTTATGAATTAAAAAAATAACAAAACAGTAAAGTTAGCCCAATTTTTTTGTATTATGTGAAAGATTATGTTACACCGAGTAAATAGATACCCAACATGTCACGCTTTAATTATGCGCACACTCATGGAATGGCGCCAAACTTCGGTACTTAAAAATCTCCATAGGCAACGCTTTATTTATTTTTTACAGGTTACAGTTTAGATTTACAGAGGAGATCTAGTGCTAGATTCGTTGCTGGCACTCTAACGCACGTGGCGATACCTCACTTATGTGGTTTAAACAGCGTTTACATATGTCGGCGGGACTTGCATGTGCGTTCGCTTCTGCACGCAAGCTATCGGGGACAGGGGCGTTTTAATTTTTTTTTTATCTTTTATTTATTTTTTTGACTTATTTTTTATTTATTTTTACACTTTTTTTTCATTTTTTTTTTCCACTTTTATTCCTATTACAAGGAATGTAAACATCCCTTGTAATAGGAAATGTGTGTGACAGGTCCTCTTTATGGAGAGATGTGGGGTCAATAAGACCTCACATCTCTCCTCCAGGCTGGAAACCATGAGATCGATGAAAAAAAATCACCGATCTCATGAATGGGGGCTTACAGCCGCAATTGCGGCTTTGTTTACTTACGGGGACCCGGGCGTGACGTCATCAGATCGCGCCCGGGTCCTCCGACGGTCATAGAGATGACTGGTGACCATCTGGTCACCAGTCATCTCTATGCTTCCTGCCGCCGCCGCCGATTTGTTCTCCGGGCCCCCGAAGGCACAGGTAAGCCCGGAGAAGCACCGGATGGCGGCGGGAGGGGGGGATGTCCCCTCCCGCGGCCTGTAAGAACGTTCAAGCGGCGGAACCGCCGCTATGATCGTTCTTACATTGTGCAGAATCGTCGGCTGATGCCTCTGGCTGCAGGCATCATCCAGATATTCGCCTGCAATGCCCAGGCCGTCAATTGACGGCCACTTAGGATGGTAAATCCCATCCCAGGCCGTCAATTTTCTATGGCTGGGTATTGAAGTGGTTAAGGAAAGGTTGCTTCTGTTGTTTTTAAGGAGAGAATTAGAAAGGAGTCAGTCAGTCCTGCTTCAGAAATCAAATTACTCAGCGATCTACATCTATCTATACAGTCATTTTGCTTTAGATACTTTAGGGAAAGATTCCTGGTGTTGGTTTAAGGGAGAAAAATAGAAAGGAGTCAGTCCTGCTTCAGAAATCAAATTACACCAGCACTGCATATGTTACTGTGAGATACACCCTTTAGATACTTTTCTTCTATTGTGCTATTCAAAAAACATCCATATAGGGCAACAAAAAAAAAATGTGCAGTGTTTCCACCATATCTGTATGTGTGAGATACACCCTTTAGATACCGTTCTTCTATTGTGCTACTCACAAAAACACCCATTTAGGGCAAAAATATATATTTTGCAGTGTTTCCTCCATATCTGTACGTGTGAGATAAACACTTTGGATGCTGTTCTTCTATTGTGCTATTCAAAAAACACCCATTTAGGGCAAAAAAATATATTTTGCAGTGTTTCCTCCATATCTGTACGTGTGAGATAAACACTTTAGATGCTGTTCTTCTATTGTGCTATTCAAAAAACACCCATTTAGGGCAAGAAAATACATCCACTGCCACCTCAACCTCAACTCCATATGGACCTCGTCCTCCTAGGTCAAGATTATTATTTTTTTATTTGTATGTATTTTATGTTATTTTAAGTTATTTCCCTATCCACATTTGTTTGCAGAGTACTTGCCATGCTCTTACCAACATTTTGCTGCCATTTGCAGCCATCTAGCTCTTTCCATTACTTTCTTACAGACATTTGATTACTCAAAAGTTCTGGTCCCTATTGACTTCAATGGGGTTCAGGTTTGGGGTCAAGTTCGGGTCTCATCAAACCCGAACATCCAGGTGTCCGCTCAACTCTAGTTATGACTTTTCCTTTCGTTAAGGGTCATATCATTGTTGTGAGTGCATTGGAGTGGCACATGTGGTGATATATTGCTACAATTAGGCCTCATGCACACTGGACATTTTAAAAACACCAGTAACGTTAGCTGTAGAAAACTGTAGCTGTGGAATTCGTTTTGCAGCATTTTTGCAGAAGCGTTTCATAGAGTTTTTCAGCGTTTTTTTGCTTTTTTTTAGCGAAATTATATTCCTACAAAAACTATACTCCACGTTTTTCACTGTTTTTAAGCTTTTATCAGAGTTAGGGTGTTTTTGCCACTGAAAAACTCCTCTTAAAACCCACTAGCTCTGGGGTTATTTTCCAGCCAAAAAACGCTCCTGCCAAAAACCACTGATAACAGCCTATGTGTGCATGGGCACATAGGATAACATCCTGGGGAGTTTACTGGCTGCAGAAAAAAATGGCTGAAGCCAAAAACAGCAGCTGTAAAAATGTCCAGTGTGCATGAAGCAAGAGAGACTTTAGTACACCTTTTTCATATTGGTGGATGGGACTTTGCAGCCTGATAACCAACAAATTGTTGTACAGAATGAAATTATGATTTCATAGACATTAGACTTGACATGGTTCATGGTCTTTATATTTTTATACATTCGGGTAGACGTTTTTCTAAAAGTAGAGTTTTAGAACCAGAGATGTATGAAAAGGGCAGTTTTAGGTCAAGTCGTGTTAGATTTCAATTGTGTATTGCCTCTAAATGGTTTTGCAAGGACCAATTACAACCAGGATGGCCTACTAAAGGTTTTTACAACATGGCAATTTTACCACGTGGGCTTATTTAGAAGTCTTTTGCCTCTGTGAAGCCCCAGCTAAGTACAGTTTAATTCAACTTGATCTCCTCTAGCTGGTTGATGGGGGATATATGAAAATGTTTCAGTTCTCTGCTTGGCCATGTACACAAGATTTAAAGGATAAGTTCACCTTCAGGAACATGTAAGGCCGCGTACACACGATGAGACATGTCCACTCAAATATGTCCGACGGACCGTTTGCAGCGGACATGTCTCATCGGATTTTGGTCCGATGGTGTGTATACGCCATCGGACCAAAATTCGATGAGACATGTCCGCTCCAAACGAAAATCCCCTCTGGCTGAGGACGCGGTGACGTGGCGGTGACGTTGACGCCGCCACGTCACCACTCCAGGAAGTAAAATACTTCCATGCATGCGTCAAATCCATTCGACACATGCGTGGACAGTTATGTCCGCTGGTGAGTGTACTTACCAGCGGACATATCTGACGGACATGTCTCCGGCGGACAAATTTCAAAGCATGCTTTGAAATTTGTCCGCTGAGAAAACATGTCCGATAGCCCGTACACACGATCAGAGATGTCTGCTGAAGCGGTCCGTCGGACCAGTTTCAGCAGATAAATTTGATCGTGTGTATGCGGCCTTACATGTTCCACCTGTTTAAGGGTGGAACATGTAACATGTTCCCAATCCTGCAGCTGCTTTCTGATCCCTGTAATCTCTGTGACAACAAGCCAAGGATGTTTTCCCTGTACCTGCTGTAACATTTCTGCAAGTAACATTTCTGTTTTTGCAGATGACACCAAGCTATGCAGTGGAATAATGTCCTTACAGGATGTCTCCAATTTACAAGCCGACCTCAATGCTCTGTCTAATTGGGCGACTAAGTGGCAGATGAGGTTTAATGTTGATAAATGTAAAGTTATGCACTTGGGGGCTAAGAATATTCATGCATCATACATGCTAGGGGGAGTACAACTGGGGGGATCTGTAGTGGAGAAGGATCTGGGTGTTTTAGTTGATCATAAGCTCAATAATGGCATGCAATGCCAAGCTGCGGTTTCCAAAGCGAGCAAAGTCCTTTCTTGTATTAAGAGAGGTATGGACTCCAGAGATAGAGATATCATTTTGCCCCTGTACAAATCATTAGTAAGACCTCATCTGGAATATGCAGTCCAGTTTTGGGCACCAGTTCTCAAAAAGGATATCGGAGAACTGGAGAAAGTGCAGAGAAGGGCAACCAAACTGATAAGAGGCATGGAGGAGCTCAGCTATGAGGAAAGATTAGAGGAACTGAATTTATTCACTCTTGAGAAGAGGAGAATAAGGGGGGATATGATCAACATGTACAAATACATAAGAGGTCCATATAGTGAACTTGGTGTTGAGTTATTCACTTTAAGGTCAACACTGAGGACAAGGGGGCACTCTTTACGTCTGGAGGAAAAGAGATTTCACCTCCAAATACGGAAAGGTTTCTTCACAGTAAGAGCTGTGAAAATGTGGAACAGACTCCCTCCAGAGGTGGTTCTGGCCAGCTCAGTAGATTGCTTTAAGAGAGGCCTGGATTCTTTCCTAAATGCACATAATATAACTGAGTACTAAGTTTTGTAGGTAAAGTTGATCCGGGGTAAATCCGATTGCCTTTCGGGGGATCAGGAAGGAATTTTTTCCCCTCCGGTAGCAAATTGGATCATCGCTCTGCTGTGGTTTTTTGCCTTCCTCTGGATCAACTGTGGGTATGGAGTTGGGTGTATGGGAGGATGTACTGTGTTTTACTTTGTTTTATTTTTATTTATTTTTATGGTTGAACTGGATGGACTTGTGTCTTTTTTCAACCTGACTAACTATGTAACTATGCTGTCACTATTTAAAAAAGGGTGGTCGCCCACATGGCTGCATCCTTGATTCAGAGATCCCTGTAGCTTTGACTGTCTGCTTGCATTTCTCAATGAACAACCAGGGTGCTGTTGAGTGTTCGAGTTCATTGAGTCTTCCTGTTTTTGTGAAACTGCTTGCCCTTGTCAGCTTATACTGATAGTCTGTAGGAGTCCCGCATGGCACCCGTGATCTGCTGATCGCGAATGCAATGCTTTTCAGGCTCCCACAAAAAAAAAAAATGTAAATGCATATTTTTTTACCTGCAAAAAGACATGTGCACTTTTTTTTTTTTAAGTGAACTAAAATCCTTTTAATTAAATAATTGTGTCGCTGACTTGTGAATTTGGGGGAAATAAGGGTGGTGCTTTGTTCTATATGAATCTGCAATTCTTGCAAGTCAGTTTGGGGTTCATCTGACTGCATTATCATCACTAATGTCAAGTGTTCTACTTTAGAAAACAGGTCCACTGGATTGCAATTAAAAAATCAGAAGGTTTATAATAAAGTAGGAGGTGTCCCCTTGTGGTTATTATTCTTTCATAATAACACATTTTGCACAACAACTGCTTAATCATAAAGCTTTAGAAACAGAGAAGAAATGATTGTGTATGATGTGTTAGGCTGTTTGCCTACCATTGTGCAAAAAAAAAAAAAAAAGTAGGGCGTGAAAAAATTAAAACGTATTATTTTAGCTATCAAGTAGATTGGTAGCTCAAGAAAAATCTGGACCATTTTTGAAGGTATCGAAATCATCTATAAAAGATGTGTGTTTTTTTTTCCCCCATGCAGAAATCGTTCCTCGAGATCTTCGGATGAAAGAGAAGTTTTTAAAGCATTTAACAGGTAAGTTTGACTTATAAAAATTAATTGCTAGAAAAGAAGTAAAAAAATTATAACATTAACTAGTTAAACTTCAGATTTCATATATTTCACATATGGGCCTACTAATTGGGCAGAGATTTTTGGCCAGATTCACAGAGCCCTTACTCCGGTCTATCTTGCGTTAGACCGGAGTACTTTCAAATTACGCGCGTCGTTTCATTAGTCTGAATCCTCAAACCATGAAACGACGGCTTCGGGCTTCAATCCGACTGGCTTACGTGTTCGTACGCCTTCGGATCTACGCTGCAATAATTTTGCCGCCTGCTGGGTAGAGTTCCTGTCGTTTTCCGCGTCGGGGTATGCAAATTAGCTTTTTCCGACGATCCACGAAGTAATCTCTTACGGCATCTGTAGTCATCTTTTTGCTGCGTAAAGTTATTACAGCTTTTATCTGGTCTAGTATTAGACAGCCCATGTTAAGTATGGCCGTCGTTCCAGCGTCGAATTTCAACGTTTTTTTTAAATTTTTTACGTAAGTCGTCCGGGAATAGGAATGTACGTAAACGACGCTACTCAAACAAAAAATGACGTAACGACGTTATTTCGCGCAATGCACGGCAGGAAATTTCTGAACGGAGCATGCGCAGTTCGATCGCCGCGGGGACGCGCCTAATTTAAATGCTTCACACCCCCTAATCGCGTATTTCGATTCCGCCACGAGAAATACACTACGCCGCTGTACCTTACGGGCCGAAATCTACCTGAATTTGTCGTAGAGCCAGGTAAAATACGGCGAGGTAGTGTATCTCTGATACTCTGCGCCAATGTAATTGTACCTGAATCTGGCCCTTTGTTCTTACTTATGATACAGAAATGTTATGGATATGTTTTGGGGACTAACGAAGCTTTATTTTGATAGTATTTCAAAAATAATTTTTGTATATATTTTAAAGCCAAAGTACAAAACTGATATTTTATTGTCGTCTGACACATCCCCATGAGTAACAGGAGTTAAAACAGGACATAATATTTACCAAATACATAATTATTGGACACAGAAGGGTTGGACCTCTGCAGAGAGACTACTGTTTCCACACATACAGCACATGTTCTTCTTTGCTGCAGGCTGGCAAAAGTATGTTCTTCCCAGGCTGTGATTATTTCCTAAAAAAAACAACAACTTTAATGCCGCGTACACACGATCGGTTCGTCCGATGACCGTTTTCATCGGACGAACCGATGGTGTGTGGGCCCCATAGTTTTTTTTCCCATCGGTGAAAAAACTTAGAACCTGTTTTAAAATTATCTGATGGTTAAAAAACCAATAGAAAAAAATGATCGTCTGTGGGCAAGTCCATCGGTTAAAAACCCACGCATGCTCAGAATCAAGTCGACGCATGCTCTGAAGCATTGAACTTTTTCTCAGCACGTCGTAGTGTTTTTTTACGTCACCGCGTTCTGACACAAACAGTTTTTTAACCGATGGTGTGTAGGAAAGACTGATGAAAGTCAGCTTCATCGTATATCTGATGAAAAAATTCATCGGTCCGTTTTCATCGCATGAACCGATCGTGTGTACGCGGCATAAGACTTACACACCTTTTGAATGTTCGATTGGGGAGTTTGTTATTTTGTTACTGGTATTATTGCTATGTTTAATTATGTTGGTGTCTTGTGTAGCATTGAACTACAGAACTTTACACAAAATATAAAATTACTGATATCATTGAATTCCGTGACACAGCTCACAATGTAATGTCTTCCCACAGTCATACACACCCATGATGGCAGCAGTTGATTAAAGGGGTTGGGGTTGTAAACCCTTGTGTTTTTTCACCTCAATGCATCCTATGCATTAAGGTGAAAAAACACTGTGCAGTATCCGGCCTGCAGCTTCCGTGTTTTACTTACCTGAGCCCCGATTTTCCATGGGAGCGATCCCACGTTGCTCTCTCCATGGCTTCTCGGCTCTTCATTGGATAGATTGATAGCAGCGCAACCATTGGCTCCCGCTGCTGTCAATCAAATCCAATGACGTGGCCACCAAGGGGGGGGGGGGCGAATCATACACGCCGTGGGACAAGAGGATGATCGGGGCCACTCTGTGCAAAATCAACTGGACAATGGAGGTAAGTATGACATGTTTGTTATTTTTTTTTTAAATTGAACTTTTAGTATCACTTTAAGTCCCCCACCTCCAAGCACCTTTTAGGATTGTTGGAGTGGAGTGCTGTAAAAGAAGCCACAAAAATCAATGCAGCCTGATACCTGGTGGTGATACCCCAGTATCACAAAGCCTTAAAAGAGAAGCAGGGTCAAAGCTCTTTTGGCCCTACTTTTCCTGTGGGTCACAGGAGTGCACTTAATTCTATTGATTAATGTCACTGAGCTGGTCCAGACTCTGGAGGGATCCCAACTTTAATGCTGGGATACACCCAGATGCCTGACCAGCAGCTTGCCAAGCCTCTCAGTGTGCTGCCGAGAGCCTGAACCAGCCACTCCCATCCCCCTCCACAATCTGGTGCTTCAGTGAGCACTGGAGGGGCAGAGCAAAGAGCAGTGACTGATAGTCACCAGCTATCAGAATTGATTGATTAGTGGTCATGTGATCACTAGGTTCTAGGTCTTAGAGCCACCTGGGGACAGATGCAGCATTGGACAGATGCTGCATCTATCTAGGTGAACAAAAACGTTTTTTTTTTTTTATAAATTCCTGAACTCCTCTTCTAACTACCTGCTAGGCCACTGTGCTGCCTATATATACATTTTTTGGTTGGCTATGTTAAAATAAACCTTAACAACAGTATTTGATAAACATGACCAACACGAGTGTGGAATACCTTTTTTTATAATTGAGAAAATGATTCTGTGGGCTTTTTTTAGCACTGAGTGTGTGTGAATTGTCCCCAATTCATCTACTGATAAGACAGAGCCTTTGGAGTCACTCTGCATACCGTATGCTCAGTTTGGTGTGTATTGCTAGTGAGTTTTTTTGGGTGGGTGCATGTGACCAGCACAGGGCCAATCAGCATTGTCCAGACAGGGGGTAGGGGGTACTGAAGCCTCATAGGACAGTCTGACTAGAATAAAAGTGTATTGCAAGAGGGTTTTTATTTTCTTGGGAGGGTGCATATGATCAGCATAAATAAAGAGTGAAGGTCTAAGCTCTTAGTCACATGGCAGCTGTGATATGTCTCTCCCGTGTCCCCTTCCAAAATATAGTACCTGATACCTTATATTATAGTGCCTGATGCTTCAGCTACCTGAGTAGAGTAAAGCCAGGCATCTTAATATGGGTAAGCAAATCTATTCATATGCAAATAGCAACTCAGAGTAAAATGCTATTTACATATCAATATTGAGGGGGGCTCTGAGAAGTGCTAAGGTAAATATTTCTGCAGCGTGTACACCAGTGGTCTCAAAGTACCGGCCCGCGGGCCATTTGTGGCCCGCAGACCGGTTAAAAATGACCCGCAGGCAGGGCGGAGGGTGCCGCGGAAGTGGGGGGAGTAGATTTTCCTTTACATGCAGAGTAGCGCAGGAAGCGTCTCTGTCATAAGTTCACTTCTCTGGTGGCACGATTGTGCCCCCATGTGCCCCATGTACCCTGATTGTGCCCCATTTACCCCGATTGTGCCCCCATGTACCCCGATTGTGCCCCATGTACCCTGATTGTGCCCCATGTGCCCCATGTACCCTGATTGTGCCCCCATGTACCCCGATTGTGCCCTCATGTGCCCTCATGTGCCCCATGTACCGTGGATGTGCTCCATGCACCCTGATGTGCCTTAATGTGCCTCATGCACCCTGATGTGCCTTAATGTGCCCGGTGTACCCTGATGTGCCCCATGTGCTCTGATGCGCCCCATGTACCCTGATGTGCCCTGATTGTGCCCCATATGCTCTGATGCGCTGCATGTACCCTGATGTGCCCTGATTGTGCCACATGTGCTCTGATGTGCCCCATGTACCCGGATGTGGCTAATGTGCCGCATGTACCCTGATGTGCCCCGATTGTGCCCCATGTGCTCTGATGTACCCCATGTACCCTGATGTGCCTCATGTACCCTGATGTGCTGGGCTCTGTACCCTGATGTGCTGTGTCCTGTGCCCTGATGTGCCATGTGCCCTGTCCTGATGTGCTATGCCCTGATATGCCATGTGCCTTGTCCTGAAGTGCTATGCCCTAATATGCCATGTGCCCTGTCCTGATGTGCTATGCCCTGATATGCCATGTGCCCTGTCCTGATGTGCTATGCCCTGATATGCCATGTGCCCTGTCCTGATGTGCTATGCCCTGATATGCCATGTGCCCTGTCCTGATGTGCCATGCCCTGTACCCTGATGTGGCCTGTTGTGCTGTGCTCTGATGTGCTGGGCCCTGTACCCTCATGTGCTGGGCTCTTTACCCTGATGTGCTGGGCTCTGTACCCTGATGTGCGCTGTGCCCTGTACCCTGATGTGCGCTCTGCCCTGTACCCTGATGTGCTGGGCTCTGTGACCTGATGTGCTGTGCCCTGATGGTGAGTGGTCAGTGTGCAGTGTAGTGGTCAGTGTGCAGTGTAGTGGTCAGTGTGTAGTGTAGTGGTCAGTGGTCAGTGTGTAGTGTTCAGTGGTCAGTGTGTAGTGTTCAGTGGTCAGTGTAGTGGTCAGTGTGTAGTGTAGTGGTCAGTGTGCTGTGTAGTGGTCAGTGTGCAGTGTAGTGGTCAGTTTGCAGTGTAGTGGTCAGTGTGCAGAAGGTCAGTGTGCTGTGTAGTGGTCGGTGTGCAGTGTAGTGGTCGGTGTGTAATGCGTTCGCTGACACCAGTACTGTTGTTTTTGAAGTTTGAAAGTTTGTATGCGGCCCCCCGCACAAAACTTGTCTTGTGGCCCTCAGGTATTTTGAGTTTGAGACCCCTGGTGTACACGCTCATAGCATGTCTTTGAACTGCTGCCCTGCTACCTGTGCACATGAAACCTCATACTGTACGCTTCTTTCATTCTCACAACTCCGTTAGTAAATTTTAATTTGTTGCTTTTTCATTTCAGGTCGACTTTCCTTTACAAGTCCAAATTGCAATAAACATTTTCGAAGGCTTTACAACAGCACGAGAGATTGCATGATTCCAGCTCGTAAGTAAGAAATTGCTCTACTTGGTTCCGAGAAGTAAACATTCACGTTCACATTCACACGTAAAGCTAATTTACTTAAAGAGCTGCTAAAACTATACCTAGGGATAAATAAAGAAGCAGCGATCAAAATTGCCCAATGAAGCCCTAACTGTGTTTGCCAATAAATTGGATAATAATATTGTAGTGGTTGTAGTCTATTGATAGATAAGACCAGGGTCGGGATTCAGAAAGCTTTTACGGCGGTATATCTGCAAATACGCCGCCGTAATTTCAAATCTGCGCCGTCGCATCTTTACGGCGATTCAGAAAGGCAGTTACGCCTGAATTTTTCCAAGATATGCCCGACGTAAGACTCTTACACCGTCGTATCTTGTGTGTATATTAACGCTGGCCGATAGTATGGACGGTCAAGTATTGTTAAGTATGGACGTTGAAATACGTAGGCTTACGCCGGACCATTTATGCTACGCCGCCGTAATTAAAGGGCGCAAGTTGTTTCTGAATACGGTACTCGCCTCTCTAAGTTACGGCGGCATAGCGCATATGAGATGCGCTACGCCCGCCGAAAGATACGCCAGTCTTTCTGAATCCCGGCTCAGATGTTTAAAATGGTGTTTGGAAACTGCAGAGGTCACTGGTTAATGTGAACTATTCGGAAGAATTTCTAATTTAGGTTAAAGTAATGCGCAAAAACACTGAATGCCCATATTTTCATTTGGTTTTAATAATTTTTACTAAGAACATAACATGACTCCGCTACACATGTTGGAAAGAAACAAAGCATCTATGGAAAAGAATCACAGCAGGAAGCTAACTTCTAAGAAAGGACATATAACATAAAGAATTTAGTGTTAGTGTAGCTGCAGAGGGTTCAGATGCATGTGAATCCATGAGATCAGGGGGCCCCATCATGATGGCTGCTTCTCTTTTATTACTAGTCTAGTGATCACATTACATTCTATAGATCGGCGGAATGGAGTAGCCTTAGCTCCTGTTCCTCCTCTAATGATGTTTGAGCCTCCAGTAGTACCTATATTTATCAAATATAGCACCTCAGGAATTAACAGGATACTTAGAGATCACCCAGAAATGGGTGTACACATTCCGTGGCAAAAACGATATGCCTATTGCACTCGTCAGGCAGTGCCACTACCAAATTCAACTGATTTACATGAATGGGGTAGCACTGCAACTGCCCAGGACCCGCACGTAATGCATGCAGCTGCAGGGTAGTGCTGAGGCATTGACAGGGGTAAAACAGGTTGCGAGGAGGCAAGATGTCAGATACCTCTGAAAAGCGATCTACTTTTCAGTTTCAGCAATAACCTCACGTCTAAGGCCACGTACACACGATCAGACTGGTCCGATGAAACTGGTCCGACGGACCGTTTTCATCGGACCGTGCTGAAGTGGTCTGATGGTCTGATGTGCGTACACACCATCGGACCAAAAATCCGATCAGACCAGAACGCGGTGACGTAGAACGAAGTTCAATGCTTCCAAGCATGCGTCTACTTGATTCTGAGCATGCGCGGGTTTTTGTTCCGATGCTTTTGTGTACTAACCATCATTTTTGTCTGATGGACAGGTGTCCGTCCGACAGATTTTAAAGCAAGTTTTAAAACTTTGGTCCGTCGGACAACGGTCCGATAGGCCGTACACACCATCGAATTGGTCCGATGAAACTGGTCTTAAGACCAGTTTCATCGGACCGTTCTGATCGTGTGTACATGGCCTAAATGTAGCCCAAGGGGTTTTCTACATGATACATAGAAAATCAATTTTTGATTTTGTGACATGGCCCTGTACCTTTAGGCCTTGTACACACAATGGGATTTATCCGATTGAAACGGTCTGACGGACTGTTTCCATCGGATATGTCCGCCGGGCTGATTGATTCGATGGCTGTACACACCATCAGATCAAATTCCCCACCGGCGAACAGCGCGGTGACGCGGTGGTGACGTTGACGCCGCCACGTCACCGCACCAGGAAGTAAAACACTTCCGCGCGCATGCGTCGGATCCATTCACAGGATCCTACGCATGTGCGGGCAGATATGTCCGCAGGTAAGGCGTACTAACCAGCGGACATATCCGACGGGCAGCTCTCCGGCGGAAAAGTTTCAAAGCATGCTTTGAAACTTTTCTGCTGGAGAAATCCGTCCATAACTGTCCGCCGGCCCCTACAGACGAGCGGATTTATCAGCTGAAATGGTCCGTCGGACCATTTTCAGCGGATAAATTCCCTCGTGTGTACGAGGCCTAACATTACACTATTTGTTTATATACAACAAGTTTAAGTGGCACTGTTTTCCATCAAGTACAAGAGGCTGAAGCCGATGGGACAGGAATAGGCAAAGCTGCTTTTTTTTTAAATTCTTTATTTAATCATGGAATTTGGAAAAGCAATACAAAACAGCCAGCACATATTACATTACCAGGTAACATTGTCCCAAATGGGAACCAGTCAGTAGAGGAAAAAAAAATAGGTAAGCTACATCCATCATAACAGGACATATTTGTATACAGGAAAATAATAAAAAATGTAATAAAAACAACATACGGTATGTCTCAGTAAATGCAATAGGCTACATGACCCAGCAAAGAGTGGCTGGAAATGAGCAAAAAAAAAAAATCCATCATATCAGAGAACCAAATGAGTAATTAACCATTTCAGTGCAGGGACAACTCCCACTAATACTGCATTATTATACCCCAACATGTTAAATCTGTATCCTTGAATACATTGCATACAGTAAAATTTCCCATGTTTAACTACTGTAAGCACTGCCATGCGGAAAACAACTTGACATATTTTAGTGATATTTAAATCTAGGCTTAGTTAAAAGCATACCACAGAATGCTAACTTTGCTATGTTTATCAGTAATAATTAGAGGATGCTCATGAGATTTCATTAAATAGAACATCTAGTTGTTGAATAAGCAAAGTCTGGTGATAGGATGGTGTTTACTTACCACGTATACAACTCTGTTTTAGTACTTTTGCACAAAGTTGGTCTATTAATAAAACACAGATTGTGCAGCCTGTATCCATTTTCTGTCTGTTTATGAGAGTGAGATTATTTGGGCCCATTAAAGGGCAACTGTACATTAAACATTACTGTGTTTATTTAATTAAGGAAGTGTCAACTTCCAAGCAGTTAGGTTTTACTATCATATTGAAGTGCCTGGAAGTTTCTTATTAAGAATCCATCAGTGTACAGCACAAGTTTACTTATATAACACAGTGGATATGCTTGTCTTTGGTATCACCCACTTTTAACTAAGAATAGCTATGGGAACCATCCTTAGTGGTCTTAACTGGAATTTGTAGGGAAATTTGGATTCCTCTGTTTCCATCTCCCATAGCATGTTTTTTAATTATAACAAAATCCTTTTACATATTATTTTAGAGAACTCGGAAACTGAAAGTTTGCAATCGAATTACAGTGATTTTCAGAGAGAACCTTGGTGTTTAATGGCAGTTATTAAAATACCAGATTTCACCATCAGATGGTATTGTAGCAATCGCACATTCTTGATGACGCTTATGACCTGTAGGATGGGGACATTTTTCCATTCTACTTCACAAATTGGTCAGAAACTAACATGGATTAAAATAATCTACAAATTCTACTTTAAGCAGTACTTACATAAAAACTATAAAAAATTGTCAAGAAACAGAAAAATTATAAACATTGTAAGCAGATGCTTTCAATTTGGCAAGCTGGTGCCAGAGTAGGCCCTTTGTCAGTATTTGCGTATACAGGCTTGTATTTTATACATCTTTAACCACTTGCCTACTGTGCACCTACACCCCCTTCCTGCCCAGACAAAATTTTAGCTTCCGGCACTGCGTCGCTTTAACTGACAATTGCGCGGTCGTGCGATGTGTTTCCCAAACAAAATTGGCGTCCTTTTTTTCCCACAAATAGAGCTTTCTATTGATGCTATTTGATCGCCCGTGCGGTTTTTATTTTTTAGGCTATAAACAAAAAAAGAGCGACAATTTTGAAAAAAGACACAAATTTTTAGCTTTTTGCTATAATAAATATCCCATTAAAAAAAAAAATTGATCTCAGTTTAGGCCGATACGTATTCTTCTACATATTTTTGGTAAAAAAAAATTAAAAATAAAATCGCAATAACCGTATAGTGACTGGTTTGCGCAAAAGTTATATTGCCTACAAAATAGGGGACATAATTATGATTTTTTTTTTTTTTTTTTTACTAGGAATGGCGACGATCTGCGTTTTTTTTTCGGGATTGCGACATTATAGCCGACACATCGGACACTTTTGACACATTTTTGGGACCATTCACATTTATACAGTGA
The DNA here is from genome assembly GCA_029574335.1 of Rana kukunoris. NCBI lineage: Eukaryota > Metazoa > Chordata > Amphibia > Anura > Ranidae > Rana > Rana kukunoris. The sequence continues at coordinate 109,312,590 of CM056052.1, forward strand.
ACAATGCTATGAATGAATGAATGAATGAAAACTTATATAGCGCAGCACATGCGAAGTAAATCGCCTCTGGGCGCTTGATGTTCCTGTCTCCTTTGAGATCAAAAGAGATGCGTCTTAATCTTTCTCCTGAAGACTAGATAGTTCTCCTCCAGCCGAATGCTGGCTGGTAAGGCGTTCCATAGTCTGGGACCTTGGACAGCGAATCTCCTGTCTCCTTTGGACTTGAATCTGGCTTTTGGTATCTGAAGCCGATTTTGATTGGTGGATCGTAGAATACGATTGGGATTGTGAACTTGTAATTTTTCGCATAGATAATGGGGAGCATTCCCATGGATACATCTATGCGTTAGACAGAGAGCTTTAAAGGCGATTCTGTCTCTAACTGGAAGCCAGTGAAGGGATCTCAGTGAAGGTGAGATTGATTCCCAGGGTTTTTTCCCAGTCACAAGTCTGGCGGCCGTATTTTGAACGACTTGAAGACGCGCGATCTGGTACTTGGGGAGTCCGAGGTAAAGGGCATTTGCATAGTCCAGTCTGGAATTTACAATCGCTCCCACCACGACCGCTATGTCTTTCTTGGGAATAAAAGGCGTGAGTCTGCGTAGTAGGCGCAGCAGATGGTGAGATCCGCTGACTACTGACCCTATTTGTGCGTTCATTGTCATGTCGGAGTCAAAGATGACCCCAAGACTTTTGACTTTGGCGCTAGGGGTGATAATTTTGCCCAGAATGGGCGGCGGGATCCAAGTTGGTGTCGATAGATTCCTACGCTTGGCGTGAAACAGAAGAAGTTCTGTTTTTGCTCCGTTGAGTTTGAGATAACTCTTTGTCATCCAGTCCTCTATCAAAGAGAGGCATGTCTCTAGATTGAGGTGGTGATCCATTTTATTGCAAATGCGGAAGTACAGTTGCGTGTCATCTGCATAGGAGTGATATAGCAGTTTTTGGCTGCTGATGATTTCGAAAAGAGGACGCACATAGATGTTGAATAACATCGGCGACAGGGGAGATCCTTGAGGGACCCCGCACGATAATGTGCGTTGTTCAGAAGTGAAGGGTCCTAGCTTCACTATTTGCGATCTGTTTTCCAAAAAAGAGGAGAACCAGGATAGATCGCGTTCTGCGACTTTAGCTACTTTAGCCAGCCGAGTCAGCAACAGCTTGTGATCTACTGTATCAAAGGCTGCGCTTAGGTCCAGCAGAACCAGAAGAGATGATTCTCCTTCGTCTGCGGCCTCGAGAACGTCGTCCCATATTTTAAGCAATGCAGTTTCCGTCCCGTGTCCGGGACGGAATCCTGATTGAAATGGGTCGAGTAAGTTGTGGGTGTCTAGATGCTGTTGCAGCTGCTGTACCACTGCTTTCTCCATTACCTTGGAGAGAACATTTAGGCCTGTTATGGGGCGCCAGTTGAGTGGATCCTTAGGATCCAGGGTGGCTTTCTTCAGGATGGGTTGAATGAAGCCCTCCTTCAACTGGGAGGGCATTATGCCCTCCTTGAAGGATTGGTTGACAAGCTGCATGACAGGAGGTGCCAAGATGTCGGCGCATTCCTTCAGCAGCTTGGTGGGGATAATATCATTTGGCGCAGTGCTGTTGCGCAGAGTGCCGATGATATTTTTAGTGGTCTGAATGGAGATGGGTTCCAGCGTGAACTCACCTAACTGTGGTGACTTACTGCCGGTGCAGTGTAATCGACTCCGGGGGGGGCTGGAAGAGCGATTGTTTTGCTGAATGCCTTGCCGGATTGCCTCAATTTTGGTAATGAAGCAATCCGCTAACTCATCGCAAAATTCTTGTGAATCCAAGTTGGGGGCCACAAGACATCCTGGATTCATGGTCTGGGTGACCAGCTTGAAGAGTTCGCGGGGGCGATTTAGGGCACCGTTGATAGCCTCAGAAAAGTAATTCTTCTTGGCTTCAAAGATTTGTTTGTAGTATTTTCTAGTTATTACCTTGTAGATCGAGAGGTTCTCATCTGAAGAGTTTCTTTTCCAGGCTGCCTCTGCCCTTCTGCGCTCTTGCTTCAGTAACGCCAGCTGGTTGTTGAACCAGCCGGAGTTATTTTTCCTGATCTGGGTCTTTCGTTTAGGCGCTATCAAGTCAGCTGACTGCAATAGTGCTGTGTTTATGGCCACCAATGTTTCTTCCGCTGTTTGGTGCGGCTGAATTGTATTTATTTTTTTCCCTAATGTGGCTTTGAAAAGCTCAGAATGGAGCTTCTTCTGACATCTAGTCCAGTGTGTTGTCACTGGATTTGATGTTTTTGTTAAGGGGGGGAAATCGGAAATAATGAATTTAATTGCATGGTGATCTGTCCATGGCAATGGTTCATTTTCCAAGATTTTTATTTCCAGATCTTGTCTGAAAATAAGATCGAGCGTATGACCTGAAGCATGTGTGGGCCCACATACTAGTTGCTGAAGCCCTAATCCTTCTAGGTGGTCGATGCAGGCGTCGGCAATGGGGTCCTGCGGGGAGTTGGCCCAGAGATTGAAGTCCCCGAGCAGCAAAAGGTGTCTGCTATTCAGGGTGTAGGTGGAGACAAAATCCGTCAAGGATGGGAGCAGCTGCGACTTGGGGCCAGGTGGCCTATAGCAGAGTAGAATCCGGACGGTCTCCTGGCCGTTTACTTGCAGTTGGAGAGTAAGGGTTTCCATGAATGGAAGAGGGTTTTGGAGGCTTGGTTTTGTGATCGCAAGACGTGTCTTATGAATCACCGCCAATCCTCCTCCTCTTTGCCCTATTCTATTTTCCGTTATAATACGGTAGTTTTCTGGCACCAATTCTCCAAGAATGGTGTTACAGTCGGCTGTGAGCCAGCTCTCTGTGATAAAGAGGCAGTCTAAGTCATGTTGCAATAAGAAATCGTGGATTTCTAATCGGTGTTTTACTGCCGATCTAGTGTTAATCAAAGCACATGATATGTGCTTTGGCTGTGGTAACTGCCTGCGATTTTTTGAAGTCGATCGTCGCTCGATCCTCAAAAGTCGCAGATTTCCTAGGGTCTTTTTGGTGGCGGCCGACAGAATAGCGGCAAATCGCTCCAGATCCCAAATGTTCTCCACCGAGTATTGCCGATTAACCATGGCAGGAGTGGGGGGGTGGATTCTCAAGGATAACCGAATCCTCAGATCCTGGCTTGGTCCAGAGGAAGGCAAAAAACCCTGACCACGCTGTGCCAATATGCTGTGGTAGGGAAAAAATTCCTTCCTGACCCCTAAATAGGCGATCGGGTTTTAGCCCTGGATCAAGTTATAAACGAGTATGAGCAGGGGGAGATAGGGCTGGATGGAGCAAGCTGGCCACCAACCTGACAGCAGGATCCAGGCTGGGGGGGTACCAGGCTAAGGAGATCACTGTCTGTGCCGCCAGGGGGGCTGAGAAGGATGATCGGGGGCGAGGGGACTCTGCAAGGGTGGGGGGGGTTTCCTGGCCCGATTTGGGGAAAAGTAATAGTTGGAGGTGGGGAGCGGCACGCCGCTAGGCCGCGGATGAAGCCGCGGCCTTTCCTGAGTCGCGGCTGCTGCTGCAGTGATAGTGATGTGGAGATGCAGTGATAGTGATGTGGAGATGCTTCTGGGGTGAGGTGGGAGATTTCTGGCCTGTAGCAGCGTGTGGGGATCGGCGCGGCGGTAGGCCGCAAGTGAAGCCGCGGTCTTTCCTAGATCGCGGCGCCCGCGATTCCCCACAGGCTGGCGCGGTTCTCGGGCAAAAACACCCGGGGGAGCAACCGTGGAAGGGAAGAAGGAGCAGGGGAGCAGGGGAGAGCCGTGGGGCATGGATGTTTGTGGCGGCTGTCCTCAAAAGGACGGCCGTCAGTGGTCCCAGCGAGGCTCTTACCTGGAGTGAAGAGAATCCAGGGGAGGGCTGGATCACTGAACCGGAGGTACCCAGGGAGAGGTAAATTGTAGGTAGTGGCAGCCAAGACAGGGAGACAGGGAGACAGGGAGGTGGAAGCCCTGCTTGCCTGCGAGGCCTGCGAGGCCTGGAGCCGCACAGTGGGAGGACCCTGCCTGGCTGAGCTATCCCTGAGAGAGAGACTCGTTGGAGAGCGTCCTTACTCTCTCAATACCTGACACTGAACTGAACTGAACTGAATCCGGTATCATGCTATAAATATGCATTGATTACTGTATAAATGTGACTGGCAGGAAAGGGGTTAACCACTAGGGGGCGGGGAAGGGGTTAAATGTGTATCCTAGGTGTGTTCTTACTGTAGGGGGAGGGGGGGTGACTGGGGGAGGTGACCGATTGTGTCCCTATGTACAAGGGACACAATCGATCTCCTCTCTCCCTGACAGGGACGTGCAGCTCTGTGTTTACACACAGAGCTGCACGTCCCAGCTCAGTTACACGGAAATCGTGCACGGTGTTGTTAGTAACCCGATGGGTGCGCGCGCGGCGCCGGCGGCGCGCGCGCGCGCCACCTAGCGGCCTGAATTGACATCACGTCATATGACGTGATGTCAGGATAATTGAGTATCCCGCCCGCCGTTATTTCACGGTGGGCAGGTATTAAGTGGTTAAAGAAATCTTATTCCAGAATTCAGGATTCGAGTAGTTACCTCTGGGGTCTTGTAGATGTCAGCAACTACAAATATTCCAAAAACAGACACAGAGGACATCACCCCACCATCTTTGCAACTTACAGTGCCTTAGAAAAGTATTCATACCCCATACCTATTTTATTGGTATCTTATGTGATAGACCAACACAAAGTTACACATAATTGTGAAGCAGAAGGAAAATGATAAATGGTTTTCCAATTTTTTTTACAAATAAATATCTGAAAAGTGTGGCGTGCATTTATATTCAGCCCCCTTTACCCTGATACCCCTAACTAAAATCTACTGGAACCAATTGCCTTCAGAAGTCACATAATTGGTAAATAGAGTCCACCTGTGTGTAATTTAATCTCAGTATAAATACAGCTGTTCTGTGAATCCCTCAAAGGTTTGTTGGAGAACCTTAGTGAACAAACATCATAAAGGCAAGGAACACACCAGACAGGTCAGGGATAAAGTTGTGGAGAAGCTTAAAGCAGGGTTAGGTTATAAAAAAGTATCCCAAGCTTTGAACATCTCACGGATAACTGTTCAATCCATCATGCGAAAATGGAAAGAGTATGGCACACCTGCAAACCTATCAAGACATGGTCGTCCACCTAAACTGACAGGACGGGCAAGGAGAACATTAATCAGGGAAGCAGATAGAGATGCCCATGATAACTCTGGAGGAGCAGCAGAGATCCACAGCTCAGGTGGGAGAATCTGTTCACAGGACAACTATTAGTTGTGCACTCAAGAAATCTGAATCTGAAGAAGAAAACAAGCCATTGTTGAAAGAAAGCCAGAAGAAGTCCCATTTTCAGTTTGTGAGAAGTCATTTGGGGGACACATCAAACATGTGGAAGAAGGTGCTCTGGTCAGATGAGACCAAAATTAAACTTTTTGGCCTAAAAGCAAAACACTGTGTGGCAGAAAATTAACACTGAACATCACCCTGAACACACCATCCCCACCGTGAAACATGGTGGTGGCATCATCATGTTGTGGGTATGTTTTTCTTTAGCAAGGACAGGGAAGCTGATCAGAGTTGATGGGAAGATGGATAGAGCCAGGTTAGAACAAAACCTGTTAGAGTTTTCTAAAGACACGAGACTGGGACAGAGGTTCACCTTTCAGCAGGGCAACAACCTTAAATATACAGCCAGAGCTACAATGGAATGGTTTAGATCAAAGCATATTCATGGGTTAGAATGGCCCAGTCAAAGTCCAGACCTAAATCCAACTGAGAATCTGTGGCAAGACTTGAAAACTGTTGTGTGCAGATGCTCTCCATCCGATCTGACAGAGCTTGAGCTATTTTGCAAAGAATATCACTCTCTAGATGTTTAAAACTGGTAGAAAGACATACCCACAAAGGCTTGAAGCTGCAGCGAAAGGATGTTCTACAAAGTATTGACTCAGGAGGGCAGAATATTAAAGCACGCCACACCTATCACAGTTATTATTATTTTTTTTAAACCATTTATAATTTGTCTTACAATTATGTGCCACTTTGTGTTGGTCTGTCACATAAAATCCCAATAAAATACTGTAACAGAATGGCCCGTGACACCCAGAGACGTTGGAAGGATGAGAGATACTCTTGTGCCAGCAGCAACAATAACTCTTGGGTCGAAATCCACCCTGTGCCCTTTTGGGTGTAGGGTGGCTAATAGTGAATCATAATTCATATATTACATGTGATGGGACATTATTAATACTTCATATTTCTGGACTGAGATATTACAAGGAGTTCATGATGACATGACCAGGTCAGCCAGTGAGTCATACCTTTGTATAATAGGCTATTGAAATATCTTAAGGTGTTGGCTATTCACGGTAAAGACATTCCGTTGAAGGTGTGGATTGCACCCACTCTCACAAGACTCTGCCATTGTGTGATAAAGCTGTCTTGGATAACTTATTCAACTAGATGTCTGTGTTACTATTCAAGGTTAATTGAACCCTATTGAAGATGCGGTGCCGACCGGTCTACATGGTTAGCTTACCTGAATGCCTTTTAGAGTGTGATTGAAGCCCCCCATGGTGTGAAGGGGGGTGGAGATTGCATTGTCCTGTGATTAACTGCATTATGCTTGAGACTGTATAAGAAGCTGAGAAAATACTAATAAATTGTCATATCTTTGAAAGCAAGTGCAGAGCTTGAGTCTCGTCTTGTTTATGGGAATGGATATGGATCGTGTATGCAGTATTGTCGGAGTGTGTCAGATAAGCTTGTCGTGGATGGATGGAAGGCCGTAAGCGGTGGTGACCGTTACATTGGTGGCACAGCAGTGGGGTGATTCCATCTTCAGAAGGACGGCTACAAGGACACATGACAATGGAGACGCTGTATGAACAGATGAAGCTCTCTTCCCTCATGGACTTACTGGAGAGCCGGGGCAGACCGGCCAGCAACCGTAAGAAAAGGGACATTATCGCAGAACTAGTCGAAATGAATAGAGCTAAGAGGCCCAGCGTAACAGACAGGACACCTGAGGAAGAATTTTTTGATCGTGCTGTTAAACATGGACTGGCACAATATGGTCCTAATCCTCCGCCGGAGATCATAGACCGGGTTATAGCGGCTGTGGATGCCACCTTGCGACAGCAAAGAAGTGCTGCGGCAGCTGAAGTCACAGCAGCATCAACTAAAGAGAGAGGAGAGGTACAGATACCAGTCTCCATGGAAGAGGAATTCCAAAGAAGGTTACAAGAGATGCGGATACAGCATAGAGGACCAGTATCAGAGGAGACCCTGCTGGGATGGTTGGATGTGATTCGGTGCCAACTCTGGAAGGAAGCGTTAGCTCAGGAGCAGCATCCCCAAGGAAAGGTCCTGCCCTCCATCTATGCAAGGTACTGGCCGCAGTATGACGTACGACTGCTGTTGTTGGGGGAACAACCAAAGCAGGAGTGGATAGCAGAGTTAAGCAGTCTGATCCGGACAGAGATGCAGCTGGATGAGAGCTACAGAGCCCTCCGGTGGTATGTAGCCCAAGAGTGCCCGTGGTCAGCGGATGACAGCCCCACACAAGGCTATGACTATGATGGCCTGGGATTGTTGTATTGGAGGATGTCCAGTGATCCCGACTTCGGAGATGATCGGGAGTGGCGCTTGGAGGACATAATGGAGCACAGAGAGAAAAAATTGAATATCTCGGGAGGCCACTGGTCACAGGAAGATTTGGAATTTCTGGCCATTGGGGAATGGGAGCTGGAGGTCGCCTACAGACAGCTGCTAAACTCGGCTCAGCAGCAGGGTGGGGCTCCCATTGCCTGGGACTATGAGGAAAGTTCAGATGACAACTGTGAACTCCTGGCTGATGAATCGGCAGTGGAAAATATGGAGATTTTCATCCCTAAAGCCGAAGCGGATGGTGTGGAGTTCCAGGGAGCCGGGGCGGTTGGCCCCCCTCTCCAGCAACAAGCTGAGGTGGTAAAGCTTTTACCCCCAGCTGAATCACTGGCAACAGAGCAGGGTACCCCAAGCCTCTGCTCCCAACTAGCAGAAGAGGGGGACCCTGTGGTAGTGGATGGGACTGTGGTCTCCACTCACAGCAACACAGCGGAAGAGCTGGCAACAGAACAGAGGGTCATGGACCTCTGCTCTCCACTAACGGAAGAGGGGGACACTGTGGTAGTGGATGGGACTGTGGTCTCCACTCATAGCAACCCAGCGGAAGAGCTGGCAACAGAGCAGAGTGTCATAGGCCTCTGCTCCTCACTAACAGAAGAGGGGGTTCCTGGGGTAGTGGATGGGACTTCAGTCTCCACTGGCACAACCCCAGAAAATGGTACAGGACTGGGACAGGAGGATGTCGGCTTTGCTTTGCAAGCACCAGGGGGTTTTCACCCAGCACCAGTGGATGGGACCTCAGTCTCCACTGGTATACCCCAGGAAGGGGGGGCAGTTGGTCCAGACCCCCAACAGCATGATGGACTGAGCCCAGCCACCCTGCTTTCTCCCCAGCGGCAGGCGTGTTCTCTGAGAGAGGCAGAGGTTGGCGGGGGGAGTAATGCTCAGTTTGGAGCCATTTATTTGGGGTACAGTATGGATAGCAGCATTGGAGGACTGGAACTACTGACGGACTTCGGAGTCAACCCGTTTGGGGTTCCCTCCTGTGTCCGTCTCCCACCGAAAGGGGAGAGATGTAACAGAATGGCCCGTGACACCCAGAGACGTTGGAAGGATGAGAGATACTCTTGTGCCAGCAGCAACAATAACTCTTGGGTCGAAATCCACCCTGTGCCCTTTTGGGTGTAGGGTGGCTAATAGTGAGTCATAATTCATATATTACATGTGATGGGACATTATTAATACTTCATATTTCTGGACTGATATCACAAGGAGTTCATGATGACATGACCAGGTCAGCCAGTGAGTCATACCTTTGTATAATAGGCTATTGAAATATCTTAAGGTGTTGGCTATTCACGGTAAAGACATTCCGTTGAAGGTGTGGATTGCACCCACTCTCACAAGACTCTGCCATTGTGTGATAAAGCTGTCATGGATAACTTATTCAACTAGATGTCTGTGTTACTATTCAAGGTTAATTGAACCCTATTGATAATACGGTGCCGTCATGTCTAGCTACCAATTAAAGAATTATCCTCAGTGAGTGAATAGGGGGGTGGGGACTATATTGTCCTGTGATGAACTGTATTATGCTGTACTGGATATAAGCAAGCTAAGAAAACCAATAAAGTCATTCATACATTTTGGAAACTAGAGAACGGAGCACAGTCTCGTTTATTCTGGGAAATGGAATGGATCATGTCTGCCTGGTTGTTGGTGTGTCGGATAAACTTGTCGTGGTTGGATGGAAGGTCGTAAGCGGTGGTGACCACTACAAATACATTTACGTTTTTGGACGTAGCATGACAAAATGTGGAAAATTTCCAGGGGTATGAATACTTTCTCAAGGCACTGTATATTTAGTATATTTGGTCCTAAAAATGGTTCTGATTAGTATTTTGGAGAGCATCTTGGTATATAAGTGTCTATATGAACTTCAAATAAATAAAATGTAATAAAAAAAAAACACTCCTGGGATGCAAAGTGTAAAGTTGGAATTAATTCCCTGTACACACGATCGGTTTGTCTGATGAAAACGGACCGATGGATTTTTTCATCCGACATCCGATGAAGCTGACTTTCATCAGTCTTGCCTACACACCATCTGTTAAAAATCCGATTGTGTCCAACGCGGTGACGTAAAACACAACGACGTGCTGAGAAAAATGAAGATCAATGCTTCCGAGCATGCGTCGACTTGATTCTGAGCATGCGTGGATTTTTGACAGATGGATTTCCCCACAGATGATCATTTTTTTCTATCGTTTTTTTAACCATACAACATTTTTAAAACAGGTTCTATTTTTTTTCACCGATGGGGAAAAAAACTGATGGGGCCCACACATGATGGATTCGGCCGATGAAAACAGTCCATCGGTCCGTTTTCATCAGACGAACCGATCGTGTGTACAGGGCATTACAGGGACTGAAGGCTATGATTATAAATACACTGGTGTCATTACACATTTACTTATAGCAATGGGTGACATCACACACTATGTTCACAAAGTTTTACAGTAAAGAAGTCTCAACAGACTGCTAAGAAAATGTAAATACCATTATATAGTAGGATGCATTATATAGGTGTGTTTCTTATGACTGTTGTCGTTAGTGTAGCTTGCAATTATCTTAGGACTGATTGAAAATGAATAAAAATTTTAATATTGTTCTACTATTCATGCTGGTGGTGCCACTGGAGAGATCTGAATTTTAGGTTAATTTTACCCTGTGCTGCTGTTAGTTTCAAGGGGACCAGCTACAGCTGCACTTGTGTAAAATATTTATTCCTAAATCATTATAGTTATGCAGGCTTACGTCTTCTTAATTCTGCTTCTTTTAAAAAAAAATATAAGCCTGCACATTTAAACACTTCAGTATCGATATTTAAATTCTTGCATAAACCCAGTTGTAAATGAGAACATATTTCCTAACAGAGGTGGGTTGACCCCATATTTGATAACAACCCATTGCTATATCCTAGAGCTAGCAATCTGGATATTTCTGGTTGAATCCCCTGTATACATTTATTTGTGCATATGATTATTATTATACAGGATTTACTGTATATAGCGCCAACAGTTTGCGCAGCACTTTACAACATTAGGGAAGACAGTACAGTCACAATACAATTCAATACAGGAGGGATCAGAGGGCCCTGCTCATTAGAGCTTACAGTCTAGACGTTGGGTTGTCAAAGAGAGATGTCCGTAAGTTTTTAGGCTATGTGAAGGATCTGTGGTGTATGGCAGAACAGACCAAGACTATAGGCAGGAGTGTTGCATTTGTGAGCCCTCCATCTCCAGCACAGGTCACTTTGTTTACAAGAACAGAAGGAGTCCTGTACCAGCTAGTTCAAATCTTGTAAGTGTTACAATTTTATAGATTTGAGTGAAGAATGCAGTTGCGAAAAGGGGAAAGTGGGAGCAGTGGAAAGGTTGCTGAGGCCAGACCACGGGATAGAGGGACTATATCGGTACTATTAAAATAATATAAACAAAATTATAAAACACAAGTTTATTAATTAAAAGTCACAGGACAAAAATGTATACAATTCATTGATTGGTCAACGTCAACAAGTTTCACGGAATTCACCGCTTCGTCAGGACAAACCAATCTGTAGAACACACAAATGAAAAATACAGAATACAAAACATATAATATGGTTCAGCATTAGGGTATATGGGATACAATAAAATACAGAAAACGTTTAAATTGATGACTTACGCTATGAGCGAATAGATACAGCACAGAGCTGGACAGCCGAAATGTATTCAAGAATGCAGTTGTTTTAGTGATAATGAAATGTAATATTCAAGTTTATTTTTTTAATTTAGCAAGATAAGATGGGTTGGGAGTGTATGCCCAGTAAGGCCGCGTACACACGATCAAATCTATCTGCTGGAAACAATCAGACGGACCGTTTCAGCAGATAGATTCGATCGTGTGTACGGGCGGACAGACAGGTTTTTCCAGCAGACAGATTTTAAAGCATGCTTTAAAATCTGTCAGTAAAAATAGGTAGATGGCGCACGACTAAAAAGTGCAATCAATAAAAAATCAATAATACAATTAATAAATCATAAGGTCCATGTCAATATCAAAGGAAAATGATCAAAGGAAGATAACCAAATGGATAAATAAATGACCATATAATGATAGTCAAATGAATGATCATACAAAAATGGTCAAATAAAAGGCCCAAAAGTTCAGTGTTAGTCCAACAACACTAGTGGCAGTACAATCCTGAAGCAGAAGCAGACTTTGAAAGATATATATAAACAAGAAGGACATGCGCCAAACTAAGTGCAGTAAATAGGAATTTAATGGAGTAAATTAGAAAACAGTAAATTGGCTACTCACAAACACAATGAGAGCATAAGCACATAAGGGGTTAACGACTGGTCCGGTGTCACTCCTATCGTCTACGGCTGCAAGGGTCCACGCAGGCTGACTTGGCTGAGTCATGGGAGATGTGAAAGCCCATCTTGGGGAAGCCTAGGAGAAGCAACAGGGGGTCCAGGAGCCGTGTATCCTAGCTAGGAAGCGTTGTGCGTTCCAGTATGAAGCGCGATCCGCCGCCGTACGACCGGAAGTGACGTAGAGGCCTGAGGTTCGACGTCACTTCCGGTCGCACGGCGACGGATCGCGCTTCATACTGGAACGCACAGCGCTTCCTAGCTAGGATACACGGCTCCTGGACCCCCTGTTGCTTCTCCTAGGCTTCCCCAAGATGGGCTTTCACATCTCCCATGACTCAGCCAAGTCAGCCTGCGTGGACCCTTGCAGCCGTAGACGTTAGGAGTGACACCGGACCAGTCGTTAACCCCTTATGTGCTTATGCTCTCATTGTGTTTGTGAGTAGCCAATTTACTGTTTACTAATTTACTCCATTAAATTCCTATTTACTGCACTTAGTTTGGCGCATGTCCTTCTTGTTTTTATTTAAAATCTGTCTGCTGGGAACCTGTCCGTCCGATATGTCTGCTGGTTAGTACGCTAACCAGCAGACATATCTGCCCGCGCATGCGTCGAATGGATTCGACCCATGCGCGGAAGTGTTTTACTTCCTGGTGACGGTGACGTGGCGGCGTGTACACGATCAAACCAATACATCCCAGCAGACAAATCTGATCAAATCGGTCTGTCAGACAGATTTGATCTGATTTATTTGGTCGTGTGTACGCGGCCTAAGAAATGGTAGAAAGGGTCTTCCAAACTGCACCTCTGCATTGGCAAAGTTTGGCGTACTGTAAGTTGTCTGTCAAAGAAGATGGGCTTGGGCAGAGAGTGAAGGAAGGGAGTAAGCTGCTGGGCTCTCCCCATTCCCAAAGCTGGAGTCTTGGTGTCAATTAAAATGTCAGCAATGCATGTCCACAAAAAATGTGCAGTTCACAGGAGTCCCCGTTCAGACAAATTGACCTGTTGTATTGAAGAAGACCCTAAAATAGAAAACATTGTTGTGATTTGAAGATTAAATTAACAGAATTTACAATCCTTTTGCAAATAAAACCATTAATACTGTATATTTCAGCATTGTATTCTGCCGTTTTCCAAGAGTTCCTCTTTGATTGCCAGTTCTCTTCTTTAGTGGTACCTAGAAAGATACATACTGTATCCATATATACTGTAAATCTAACATAATAGAAAATTAAGTAATATGTGTTTTAATGTTTTAAGTCTCTACCATTTGATTAATTATTTTTTAAATAAACAGTTTATATTAATAAAATAATAACATTTACATAATCAAATTAATAAACACTTTTTTGAAATTACAGGGTAATGGCAAAGCTAATGTGTCATCTTGGTTACATGAAAATTTGTGTAAATAAAATTGAATTTAAAAATCTCTTTTTTTTATGACAGATTATAAAAGATGTGCAAGACTCCTTACCAGATTGGCTGTAAGTCCGATGTGTAGTGATGGATAACACAATATAGTAAGTGTACCTTCTGTATATTTTTTTGAGTAAACTTAAATGTTTAGTACAGTATCTGATTTGTTTTAAATAATACGCAAGCTGTCTGTGAACAGGAGATATCTTGTCTCTCATATGCCCTGATCCATGACATGCCTGGTTCAAGCTCCCCTCTCATTGGCATAAAAAACATGAAACAATGGTGAGGCTTACGATGCTTACTTACAATGCTTACTTGCAATGCCCCTGTGACCAGACTATGGACATTATGTATTTGCATAATCTTAACAAGAACACAGAGGAGAGCTGGGTTTTCTTTAAGAGCATATCAAATAAGGACATTAGCCAATGCATCCCAGTGGGTAATACATTTAAAAGAGCGAACAAAAATCATGGATGGCTTAACTCCAATGTAAAAATGCATATAAAAGCAAAGGAGAAAACCTTCAAAAAATACAAGGTTGAGGGATCATTATCAGCGTTCAGACTTTATAAAGAATGCAACAAGAAATGTAAGGGTGCAATTAGGGCAGCTAAGATAGAACAAGAAAGACACATAGCGGAGAAGAGCAAAAAAAATCCCAAGAAATTCTTTAAGTATGTAAACAGTAAAAAAGGGAAGACAGACCAATATTGGCCCATAAAGAATGAGGAAGGACATCTGGTTACAAAGGATAGGTAGATGGCGGAGGTATTGAATTTATTCTTCTCCTTAGTCTTCACAAGGGAATCGGGGGGCTTCAGTAACCAAAACTGCAGTGTTTATCCTTATGACACATCACAGGAAGCACCTCTATGGTTAACAGAGGACATCATTTAAATTAGACTTGGGAAACTTAACATTAATAAATCACCAGGACCAGAAGGCTTGCATCCAAGGGTACTTAGGGAACTCAGTCATGTAATTGCCAGACCATTGTTCCTAATTTTTACTAACAGTCTACTGACTGGAATGGTACCAGCTGATTGGAGAAAAGTCAACGTAGCGACAATATTTAAAAAGTCAACGTAGCGACAATATTTAAAAAGGGCTCAAAATACATCCCTGGGATTTACAGACCAGTTAGCCTAACATAAATAGGGCCAGATTCAGGAAAGGTTACGCTGGCGGATCGAGTGATCCGCCAGCCTAACTGTGGCTTTGAGCATCGTTACTTCAACTTAAAAATGGCGCCGGGGGCGTTCCCGCCGATTTACGCTCAAAAAATATGTTAATGAGCGGAAATCGGCAATTCACGATCGAAATCCGGCGCGACGCAATGACGATACGACGTTTCCGGACGGGATACGCGGCGCATAGATATACCTACATGGGGTTGGAGTATCCTATGTTAGGTATAGGCGTCGTCATCGCGTCGGGAAAAAAAAAAAAAACGTCGCTTGCGTAAAACGGTCATGAATGGGAATGTGACGTCATTGACGTTCATTCACAGATTTTGGAGCATGCGCACGGGGATGTTTTGACACTCGACGCATGCGCAGTACGTTGGCGGCGGGATCGCGCGTAGTTAGCATACTACACGCCCCGTACCCGCGACATTTGAATTCCGCCGGCTCATTTGTGATGCGCTGCCGCAACTTTAGGAGCAAGTGCTTCGTGAATGACAGCACTTGCTCCTAAAATTTCGGCAGCGCAACGCAAATCAGAAGCGTTACTCCAGAGCAAAGATGCTCTGGAATACGTGAATCTGGCCCATAGTATGTAAGCTCTTGAAGGGGATGATAAGGGACTATATACAAGATTTTAGCAATGAGAACAGTATCATTAGCAGTAATTAGCATGGATTTATGAAGAATAATTTTGGCCAATCTATTAACCTTCTTGGTGAGTTGCCATCTAGATAAAGGAAGGCCCATAGATGTGGTGTATCTGGATTTTGCGAAAGCATTTGACACAGTTCCCCATAAACGTTTACTGTAAAAAATAAGGTCTGCTGGAATGGACCATAGGGTGAGTACATGGATTGAAAACTACAAGGGCGAATTCAGTGGGTGGTGATAAATGCAATGGTCAGGGGTGGGTAGTGGGGTCCCCCAGGGTTCTGTGCTGGGACCAATCCTATTTAAAGTGTTCATAAACGACCTGGAGGATGGGGTAAACAGTTACATTTCTATATTTGTGGACGATACTAAGCTAAGCAGGGCAATAACTTCTCCACAGGATGTGGAGACCTCATAAGAAGATCTGAACAAATTAATGAGGTGGGTAACTACATGGCAGATTAGGTTTAATGTAAAATAATGCATTTGGGTGGAAAACATATAAATGCAAGCTATACACTGGGGGAGAACCTTTGGGGGCATCTAGGATGGAAAAGGACCTGGGGGTCCTAGTAGATGATAGGCTCAGCAATGGCATGCAATGCCAAGCTGCTGCTAACAAAGCAAATGGAATATTGGGATGCATTAAAAAGGGGATCAACTCCAGAGATAGAACTATAATTCTCCCACTCTACAAGACTCTGGTCTGGCCGCACCTAGAGTATGCTGTCCAGTTCTGAACAGCAGTCCTCGGGAAGGATGTATGGGAAATCTCAAAGAAGTACAAAGAAGGGCAACAAAGCTAATAAAAGGTCTGGAGGATATTAGTTATGAGTTAAGGTGCTTTGATATGATTTCAATTTACAAATACTGTACTGGTGACCCCACAATAGGGATACAACTTTTTCGTGGAAGGGAGTTTAACAAGACACGTGGCTACTCATTAAAATTAGAAGAAAGGAGGTTTAACCTTAAACTACTTAGAGCAAGGGTCGCAAAGTCAAATTCATCGGGGGCCACATTAGCAGTATGGTTGCCCTCAAAGGGCCGGTTGTATCTATAAGACTATGTGTCCACTATTTATTATGGGATGGAATGAGGTGGGATGGGGTATGGTGGGGTGGGATAGGATGGGATGGGCTACCTGACATACATGGACCTACCTGACATACACAATGACTTCACCTACCTGACATACACTGACCTCATCTACCTAAACTTGATGGATTTGTGTCTTTTTTCAACCTCACCTACTATGTAACTATGTAACGAGCAGTAAAAAAGCTTAGAAAAATCCAGTAGGTGCTGTAACCAACTGACACCTGGGCTCCATGCATACTAGTATTTTTTTAAGCTATAAAAATGCTGGTAATAGCTTTTTTTAGTAGTATGTAGCAGTACCCCCGAATGAGCTGCTGGTAATTTGATTGGGTGGCAGATTTACCCCATGGCTCTTTCCAAATGTCTAGGGGTGAATGATGCATACAGCAGTATTAAAGGAATGTCCGCAAATAAATGTCTT
This sequence comes from Rana kukunoris, assembly GCA_029574335.1. Taxonomy (NCBI): domain Eukaryota; kingdom Metazoa; phylum Chordata; class Amphibia; order Anura; family Ranidae; genus Rana; species Rana kukunoris. Next base: position 109,329,423 of record CM056052.1, read on the forward strand.
TTTATGTGCTTTTTATTACCCAGCCGAGCAAAAACAGTGAACGAGTGATGAAAGGGATAGAGGTTGGAAGGAGAACAGCAGATTCAGGCGTAGTATTTGGAACAGTCTTGCTCCCATGCATAACACTTTTCTTACCACTCCTATTTGAGTGGGCTTAGCGTACCCGGATAGGCCTCATCACTGACCTAGCAGCCGAAGTATCACTTGAACCTCTTCAGGACAAAGTCTCTGCCACAGACCCTCCTGATTGAACGTCAGGGAGACGCCTCTGCCACAGGCCCTCTCTGACTGCAGATACGGAGGTAACCCTCCTAGGTAAAGTTACGCCTGGATCTTCTTCTTAACATCGCCCAGGTACCGACTGAAAGAGGAGTCAATCCTTCAGTGTCTGGCTACCTTGATTCGTCGGAATCCTTTTGGACCGCCAGCCTTTTATTGGCGTTCCTCAGATGGACTCCCCACCGAACAGCCACACTTGCTTGGGATCTTCAAAAGTGGGAACCCAGTTGACTACTGGGTCCCCGTCCTGCTTAAATGTTCCGGACCAACTTAGGCCCGAAACCAGGAACACGTACGCTCCGGCCGGGTAGGCCATAACGCCGGAGCGCCATGATGTGGCCACCCTGAAGGTGTGTGCCACACCGGAAGAATACCCCACTTAATGGCGTCTGTTCCATAAGTACTCTCTCCCAAAATAACCAGCGAGGCTCAAACCTCCTGATTGGACGCTGGGGAAAAACACCCAAACCTCAACTCTACTGCTGCCACCTACCGTGCTGGGGTAGAAATAACACCCCAGTGCAACAGAATGAGCCCACAGCACAGCCAAGCTGAAACAGAGACCCTAATCAAACATTGAAATTAAAATCAGAGTCATCTACACTCTGATTTATCCTCAAAATTTCGATAGCGTCGGTACTTGGAAGTAACCAGGCGCTGCAAGTATTTTAGGAGCTTTTAAGAGTGTTTAGGAGCGTAAAGGTTATATTAGCATTTTTGCACTTCCTTAAAAGTAGAAAAAAAATCACTTTTCTGCTCTTAGACGCTAAATCTCAAACGCGAATAGCCTAAAGTAGTGTGCATGTACACATTAGATAATACAATTTTTTTTTTGTATAATGGTTTTTTTATTTAAAAAATTCAAAATACAAATTATATTCAAAATAAATTGACAGCGCGTCATATCCAAAACAAATAAACAGGGAGAGGGAGGGGAGGGGGAAGGGGCATGAGAGGCAGAGGGGGAAGGGAAGGTGTGCCAGAAGGGCAATAGAAACACACAAAAAAAAAAAAGGAAATTAACAATATGCATAACATTTATCGAGCACCAGCAAGTGACTCTTCAGGAATAGTGTTTAAAAGAAAATAAATGAAAAAGAGGCAGGAGGGCATCCCGCCCGCCTCGGACATTCGGTCCAAGTGGGCAGACAACCCCCCCACAGTGGTGAGGGGTGGGACACCCTCCAACCCCAATTCCTATACAAATGCTATCAGAACCTCCAAAGTAACACCAATAGGCATCTTACAACATCACATGCCAGCACCATGATAAAGACAATTTATAGAGAGGTACTAACACAAGGAGAGAAGGAGTTCAAGGAAGGAAGAAAGAAGAAGGAAACCAGGAAAGAGAAGAAGTAGAAGGGAAGAGAGGCAGAAGCATACAAACCTATATCTATGTTCAAGAAGCTTCCAAATTGGTCGACCGACGGTGTGCCTGAACGAGTCTCCCAAAGGACGGATCTGCCAAGGCAAGCAGAGCTTCATCCAAACTGGACGAGATCTCAGCACTCCACTCTGCCCAGGTTGCATCAAATTGTTCACGGGTGTCCCTACAATCTGCAAGCCAGCTCTCTGCCTCCATGATCTCCCCAACCTTTCCCAACTAGTCCTGCTCGCTAGGGATATGCAAGCTCTTCCAATGAATTGGTATGAGATGTTTTGCTGCATTGAGGAGGTGGAGGAGAGCGCTCTTTTTATACCGAGATAGAGATATGGGGGGGACATGGAGCAGGAAATGTTGAGGCCGAGCCGGAACATCTTTACCCAGGCCCTCAGAGATGTGTCTGCTCACCATATCCCAAAATGGCCGGAGCGCCGGGCACTCCCACCAAATGTGGAGGAATGTGCCTTTTTGCCCGCATCCCCTCCAGCACACCTCAGAGGCGGAAGGGAAAATCTTTGCAAGCGTAGTGGGCACTCTATACCATCGGGATAAAAGTTTATAATTATTTTCCTGAGTCCTCGAGTCTACAGAGCTTGTGTGAGTGAGACGATATAGGTGAAAAATCTGTTCCTCAGTAAATAAAATGTGTAGGTCCCTCTCCCATTCCTTAAAAAAATGGGGCTTAGAGGAAGGCAAAGCACCCTCCAGCATCCCATATAGTGCTGAGACTGCGTGAGGCAGGGGGTCCGTTGAGGCCCACATGCTTTCAAATGCCGTCAAAGAGGTTCTAATACGCGCCAGCCTGTAGGTATTGGCCATGAAAGTCTCTAATTGGCGGTGTCTCCAGAAATCGAAAAGGGAAGCTGCCAAACCTGTCCCCTAAGGTATCAAGCGGTAGCCTGACAAATTTGGTCAGGCTAAAAAGTCAGTCGCTCACCCAAGAACCAAGGGAGGCCCTCGGCTCCCCAGGGGCAAACCAAGGGAACCCATACACGGGCGCCAGAGGAGACGTCCTAGGCGCCAGGCCCAGGCTGACGTTTGGATAACACTATTTAGCTTTTAGGAGCAGAAATAAAATGCTAATACTGTAACAGCTTCTTGCAGCTTAACCACTTAAGCCCCGGACATTTAGGCAGCTAAATGACTCGGCTAGGTTTTGCGATTCGGCACTGCGTCTTATTAACTGACAATTGCGCGGTCATGCGACGTGGCTCCCAAACAAAATTGGCGTCCTTTTTTCCCCCACAAATAGAGCTTTCTTTTGGCGGTATTTGATCACCTCTGCGGTTTTTATTTTTTGCGCTATATATAAAAATAGAGCGACAATTTTGAAAAACATGCAATATTTTTTACTTTTTGCTATAATAAATATCCCCCAAAAATATATAATTTTTTTTTTCTCAGTTTAGGCCGATACGTCCTCTTCTACCTATTTTCGGTAAAAAAAATCGCAATAAGCGTTTATCGGTTGGTTTGCGCAAAATTTATAGAGTTTACAAAATAGGGGATAGTTTTATTGCATTTTTTTTAACTACTAATGGCGGCGATTTTTTCGTGACTGCGATATTATAGCGGACACTTCGGACAATTTTGACACATTTTTGGGACCATTGTCATTTTCACAGCAAAAAATGCATTTAAATTGCATTGTTTACTGTGAAAATGACAGTGCAGTTTGGGAGTTAACCACAAGGGGGCGCTGAAGGGGTTATGTATGACCTAATATGTGTTTACAACTGTAGGGGGGTGTGACTGTAGGTGTGATGTCATCGATTGTGTATCCCTATAAAAGGGATCACACGATCGATCACGGCGCCACAGTGAAGAACGGAAAGCTGTGTTTACACACAGCTTTCTACGTTCTTCAGCTCCAGGGACCGATTGCGGGACTCCAGCGGCGATCGGGTCCGCGGGTCCCGCAATCAAGGAGCTTCGGACCGGGGTGGCGTGCACGCACGCGACCCCATGGCTGGGCTTAAAGGGCAACGTACAGGTATGTTGATGTGCCCAGCCGTGCCATTCTGCCAACGTATATCGGCGTGAAGGGGTCCTTAAGTGGTTAAGAAAATGCTAGTGTGCATGGAGCCTGAAGAGTTTGTTGTAATCTTTGAACTAAAAAGTAAGTCCCCATGCAGTTATTACTCCATCCAAGCTGACACTTGTCTGTAATTCACACATATAAACAAAACTCTATAGCCTTATAAAATGTGCTCATATCCTTTCTCAATTGCATTACATATACTGTACATCTGGTAAAATATAACATTAGTGAAAACAACGATGGCATGCATCCGAGGAGTTTTCAGTAGTGGGGGGGGGGGGTTTCTCAGGTAAGCACATTCCCCTGTCTACAAGCCTGAGATAAGGGTAGATGGATTATAGGCAGTACATGCTACATCAATTATCTGCCTTTACTAGACATGTGCAAAAGGAAAAAATGTGTTTTGTTTCGTTTTAATTCGTTATTTAATTAATTTCGTTAAGTTAAATTTGTTAAATTCATTTTCGGAATTCGATCGTTTTCGATAAAAATTCGAAAAAACTTGGTCGAATTAGATCGTATTCGACCGAATTCGAAAACCGGATTCGATAATATTTCTACCGGATTCGAATTCGATCATATTTTGATATTTGATATTTCAACAGAATTCAACAATATTTCATCCGCTATTGTTAATATTTCAACCAAATTCGATGATATTTCAACCAGATTGGAAATTATTTCAACCGGATTTGAAATTATTTCAACTGGATTGGAAATGATTTCAACTGGATTGGAAATTATTTCAACCGAATTGGAAATTATTTCAACCGAATTTGAAATTATTTCTACTGGATTTGAAATTATTTCCACCGGATTGGAAATTATTTCAACCGGATTTGAAATTATTTCTACCGGATTGGAAATTTTTCCAACCGGATTGGAAATTATTTCAAACGGATTTGAAATTATTTCAAACGGATTTGAAATTATTTCAAACGGATTTGAAATTATTTCAAACGGATTTGAAATTATTTCAACTGGATTGGAAATTATTTCAACTGGATTGGAAATTATTTCAACTGGATTTGAAATTATTTCAACCGGATTGGAAATTATTTCAACCGGATTGGAAATTATTTCAACTGAATTTGAAATAATTTCTACTGGATTGGAAATAATTTCTACCGGATTGGAAATGATTTCAACCGAATTTGAAATTATTTCAACCGGATTTGATTGTATGTATTTGTATTATTGTATTTGATTACATTCTATTAAATTCTATTCTGTTCTTTACTATTCTTTGATTTTCATTCTATTGTTTTATTATTTTATATTCTATTTTATTGTATTCTTTTTTAGAAATCGCTTTATATTTTTTAGATTTTGATTCAAACTTGCTTTCAATTTTCATTCGAATTTGTTTTCGATTCGAATTCTTTTTGAATTCGATTCGAATAGAATTTTTTTTCGAATTCAATTCAAATTCTTTTCGAATTCTTTTCGAAACCGATTCGAATTCGATTCAAATTTTTTTTCGAATTCGTTTCGAATTCGATTTTCGTTCGTGTTTTTTCGAATTTGTTTAAATTCGTTAATTTTGTAATTCGGAAATTTGGACGCATCCGAATTTCCGAATAATGAAAAATTCGTCCGAATTCGAATTCGTAACGAAACGAAATGCACATGTCTAGCCTTTACTCAAGGTGGCCACAGCTAAAAATGCTAGCAGGCAAAATAAAGCATGAAGACATGTTCGGATGGGCAAATTTGCTTTGAATATAAAAAAGTTATGAAAGAGCATTTTTTGTTTGTGGTGCTCAGATGCAGTGTAATCCTGCTTTAATCTTTCCACCCTCTGTGGTAATAGATGTACCTGGACCTCTTTGTTTGGAGTACTTAAATAAAGAGGGTCTTCCCCCTTAGGTATTAATATTCTTTAGATATCTGCAACTACTATATTCCTCTCCAATTGGATCAGAAAATATAGGATCTCATAGTCCTTACTGTCATACTTTATTTAACAAACCAAAAGACAATAAAACAACTTGCATAAAATGTCATGCCTGTAATCATAAAATGGTCCCACGATTGCATACAGTATATGAATAATGCCAAGGGGTGTACTCAGCCTCCTGAAAATCTATGAGGTTGTATTATTTCACAGTACATATAGCGTAGAGGTCATTGAGGGCTTGTTTTAAAGGCCTCTTACTGCTTGTTATTCAAAAACATAAATGTCCGTAGCCTGGACAGAGTTGCACTAAAATGATTAATAGCTTACAAAATCACATCCTTCCATTGCTGGAACTTAGCAGTGAAGATGTTCAAAATGGGATTGGAATAATCTATAAATATAGTGAAAACCCCATTTGAACACTGTGCCTGAGAGAAAGAGCATGACAGAAAGATAAACTAATGTTCACAAAAACTAGCACTCCTGTTTTTTGTTTGATATAATAACTATTTTTGATCAGGATAATATCATTGTGACAATGCATTGTATAAGAGAGGGATCTTGTAAGAATCCATGAAAGCAATTGACTGATTTTCTTAAATAACACTGAAGATGAAGAAAGTGAAAACAAATTACTGGCACTAAATCTTTGTTAATCTTTAAAACATCCACGCTTCTTTACAATTTTGAGACAGATATAGGAGGACACAGCATATATCAGATTTCTTGACTGATGCCAAATCTATAGACACTCCAGAATGATGGCACATAAGCATGCCATGACTGATCTGGTGTCAATGTACTACACCCACAAGACTGATTAGACCTTACCTGATTTGCAATTAAAGAATCATCTCTTAACACCAAAGAGTCTCATGGCTTGATAATTGCTACTTTGGTGTGTTTAATTTTTGTTAGGTGTTTAAACTTTTAATAATGGGATAGATAGATAGATAGATAGATAGATAGATAGATAGATAGATAGATAGATAGATAGATAGATAGATACTGTAGATATAATTCTCTTCATGATTTATGTGATGGTCTTAGTAGTACTTAATTATAATTGTTATAATTATTAGTTATAATAATATAAAAGTAAAACCTAAATAAGAGCCAGTTCACAAACAAGCGGCACGACTTTGGGGGCGACTCGGCAGGGCGATCTCAAGACGACTTGAGAGGCAACTTGAAAAATTACTTCTGTATTGAAGTCAATGCAAGTCACCCCGAGTTAGTGCAGGAATCACATCTTTCAGGCCACAACGTGCCATGGGATATGTATTTCTTAAAAATTAAAAGTAAACCAAAGGAATGAGCAGAGGAGACCCTGCAAAACATGCAAGGAACCCAGAAAGTTGTGGAAAAGGATGAATAGAAGACAGACAAAGCTCCGAACATGAAAGGAGATCTTTTTAGTACTTTGGTAGATATTAACATCTCTTGATATTTTAGTTAAAGCGGTGGTTCACCCTAAAACTACTCTGTCCCATAGCATCCAGCATACTGGCGTCAGCGCCAGTATGCTGTTTTTTTTTATCGCTGTATTTACTGTTAAATTAAGAATTTTAATTTCTGTCCACCGTGGGTGAATGGCGCGGCTATGTCACGTCACACCTTCCGAAAATAGCCGATTTAGGACTCGGCTCTTTTTACGGCGCTATACGGCGCCTGCGCACAGACCTAGGAGCTGACTGCGCAGGCGCCGTATATATAGCCGAGTCCTATTTCGGCTTTTTTCGGAGGGCGTGACGCGCCATAGCCATAGAACTCAGCTATATACGGCGCCTGCATAGTCAGCTCCTATTTCTGTGCGCAGGCACCGTATAGCGTCGGAAAGAGCCGAGTCCTAAATCGGCTATTTTCGGAAGGCGTGACGTGACATAGCCACGCCATTCACCCGGGGTGGACAGAAATGAAAATTTTTCATTTAACAGTACAACGATTAAAAAAAAAAAAACAGCATACTGGCACTGACGCCAGTATGCTGGATGCTATGGGACAGAGTAGTTTTAGGGTGAACCTCCGCTTTAAGGATGTGCTCTCTAATATCTGTTGGATCCAAAAAGGAGGTCTCCAGAGTGGCACTAATATATTTGGTAAAATAAAGAGTGTAGAAAAAGATGGGTGTCACCGGCGCAAAAGAAAATTACTTGTGTTGTTAAGCTGCAGTACTGTGAGCCTTCAAACGAAGGAAAAATAAATGTAAAGCAAAATTGTTACTGCGCTAATTGAGTGTTCTTATATACACAATATACTGTACATTAAACAACCATACTTTACAGTGTCAAAATACCTCAGTTATTTGGGATGTGCAAACATGTATCAAAACTTAAATGCTAGTACATATAATATGCAATATTAAACTTATGTTGGTTTCTCTGTGTGGATAAAACCTAAAAGTACCAAATGCTGTGAAAAAATTATATTAAATCCTGTGAAAAAAATCCTTAAACGAATGTGAAAGCTAAGTGGACAGCTGAACTATAAAAGAAAGAAAAAGTCCAAACACTTGTGAAATTTTAAATCTTCCACCCGTAAAAATTGTGTGCCACCGTCACCAACAGCTGAATGCAATGCTCACCAGATCCTAGTTGTTATAGGGCAATAAACTTTAGTCTTTTGAGGTCCAAATAGAGGTTCTCCTTAAGTTATTTTCAGGGGTATCCTCATAGCCTCAAAAACAACAATGGGCTCAACATGGTGAAGTACGTAAAAAATGTATTTAAAACAAATATTTAAAATTGATACACTCACAAGCATAGTGCCCGAACCGGCACTGAGTGTCCGTGGCAATGTCGAGTGTTGTGGCCGCTCGCTAGCCTTTAGGGGTGTAGTACCTTACTCCCGTTTCCACTTGTGCCACTACAGATGGCTCCGGTGCGTGGTGTACCCCCTTTCAGCGTGGACCCTACCAGCTTCTTATGCATTTCGAAATCAATTCGTCATCAGAAAAGGCTTTTCTGATGACGAATGTTGAGCCCATTGTTGTTTTTGAGGCTATGAGGATACCTCTGAAAATAACTTAAGAAGAACCTCTATTTGGACCTCAAAAGACTAAAGTTTATTGCCCTATAACTACTAGGATCTGGTGAGCATTGCATTCAGCTGTTGGTGACGGTGGCACGCAATTTTTACGGGTGGAAGATTTAAAATTTCACAAGTGTTTGGACTTTTTCTTTCTTTTATAGTTCAGCTGTCCACTTAGCTTTCACATTCGTTTAAGGATTTTTTCACAGGATTTAATATACATTTTTCACAGCATTTGGTACTTTTTGGTTTTATCCACACGGAGAAACCAACATAAGTTTAATATTGCATATTATATGTACTAGCATTTAAGTTTTGATACATGTTTGCACATCCCAAATAACTGAGGTATTTTGACACTGTAAAGTATGGTTGTTTAATGTATATTGTGGATATAAGAACACTCAATTAGCGCAGTAACAATTTTGCTTTACAAAATAAAGAGTGTGCAAGATGTCTTTGACAGTCCAGCTCAATTTTCATTTGTCATTTTTTTTTCTCTAAAGGGCGTGCCAGGTCATGGGTCTATCTGCTAGGCTGGTGACCAGAGCAGGTCCTTCAGAAAAAAAAAGCAGGCATTTCTTACATGGTAGAGAAATCTACTGCAGGATACTCTTTCTTATTACAGCTTTCTCACAACTTTCAACATCAAAAGCCTTCGTGAAGGAAGATTAGTAAAGCCCCCGAAACATGTTGGTGATCATTTTTTGCACTGGACTGTAAACTATAGACTAGACACTCTTTATTCTAGAAAATAAAATTCAGAATGTTTATTACAGCAGAAGGAAAGGCTAAAATAACCAAAATCATCCCCCTACTGCTCCAATCAATGCTGCATACTGTTTGTAAGAAATCACAGTGTAAATGCAGTGCAGTGCAGCATTGATAGGAACAGTGGGGGAAAATATTTTAAACTTGGGTTTTTATAGCCTTTCAGTCTACTTTAACTTAAAGTACCATAACAAATGAGAGATGTCATGCTTTACACTTAATTTCAGAATCCTTTAAATAATATAAAAACTTATTTTTGTAATTGTTTGTAAGAGTAAAGTCACACCTCTGTGTTGTTTGGTATTATTGGTTGAGGTGTGTTATAAATGCGTTTTTGTGTGGTTTTAAAACTTACCTTCCATAATAATTAATATTAGTGCATTGAATCTGCCTAAAACCTGTGAGATTTAAATCTGAAATGCACCGCAACTTTAATATATAGATGATTACTTTCTAGGTGTAGCGCTACCCCCATAGTAGCCACTAGAGAATTGCCCAGAGCTCTGTTTCTCAGAAATTGCCCAGCAGCCAGGCACACAGTCTCCCTCCAGCTCACTAAACAGTCCAGGGGTGTTCTTTTTGGTGTTTTTATTTCTAGGTAACTTGGGTAGGGTTAGGGGATTGAGTGGGATACTCCAAAAAGAACTACTGTATGTACAAAGTGAAGACACTAGACTGCCTTCTGTAGAACTGTAAGTCTTGTAAAAGCGGTCAGTGGACTTGGCTTTGTAGTTGTAGCTTAAGACACAAAAGCTTCATCTTTGAGTAATTTGAGCACAGTCTCTTCACAAAGAACTAGATGGACTGAGCTCATCAGGACTCCTGCCAATGTACCCTTTTCTAAAACAGCTGACTCTCTAGCACCAGAAGAGTGGCAGCGGCCCACAGTCTCTAGGATCTCTCTTACAAGGCTGCACTCACGGATGTCCCTGGAAAGTCGGTGCCTCCTTCCAACATTTATGTGACACCTTATTCCTGTGATCCTCAAACGATAACCCCTCAGTCAGCTTTCAGTAGCTTCCGGTCTTGGCACCCCACAGGTATATAGCATGATGGCCTAGGGGGGCATGTAGCCCGTCTTATGCCTGGTACACACGATCGGGTTTCCCCGGGTGACTTTTTTCCGCCGGAAAACCCGAGAACCAGATCGGCAGCTTTCTCCCCCTACGCGTGGCTGGTTTTCCTGGCAGGAAAACTGCCATGAGAGCTTTGGCCAGGAAACCCAGCCGTGTGTATGCTCCCTTGCAGGCTTTCCCCATAGGAAAACTGCCGGGTTAAAAACTGCCTGGAATTCCGGCGGGAAAAAGGGAAACATGTTCTTATTTTTCCCACCGTGATTCCAGATGGTTTTCCTGTTGGGAAAACTGCCATGGAGCATACACACGGCCAGTTTTCCCGGCCAAAAGCTGTCATGGCAGTTTTCCCGATGGGAAAACTGGTCGTGTGTACGAGGCTTATGGCTGTACTCTCCTTCCAAGGAAAAAGAGTATCTATACAGAGTCCCAGCAGGGCAACCCTTCAGTGATTGGCCACGACTGTACAATTATTGACGCTGCCAAATTTGCCCTGCTCCACCCCTATGTCCTTGAACAAGGGAGTAATCAAACCTGCCGCAAGTGAAACAAGCCAAAATAATGAAACACAGCCACACTGTCTACAGTGAGCCATAACTAAATTCAAAGTGCACCTCCACTAAGCACAGTGAGCCAAAATGAAATGTACCTCATTCTAGCACCTATCTAGTACAGTGCAACATAAAGCTAAAGATAAGGTAAATATCAATGCTGCTTATTGCATCTAGTCATAATATAGATGTAAAAATAAGCCCTAGCTCTGTTTACAGGTACTTTTTCACAAAGTAAATTACCTTTGCATTAAAGCTCAGAGGGAAGAAGCCATTACCTGACTTTGCTATATGCCTCATGTTACTTCAAGGGCCATGACTTAGCAGATAACCTTATTTTCTCTGCTACAGAATTGGTTGTTGCACTCAGATTTGGATATGCCTGCTTCCAATAGAGTCTTTATGGGTTTTCACTGAGAAATAAGTATTATGTATAGGGTTTTACAAATAGATGAAAGTCTTAAAAAAATTTAAATCTGTGTCTCAGATTATCCTAATTCATTTGGGCCTATTCACATCAGTACATTGCAGAAAAATATGTTCCAACAGTGCTGTGGTGCAGTGCTATTCATTGTGAAGGACACCCCAACACACTATGCTGCCAACTCATGGCAGTGGAACACAACACACATGCTGTATATGGTAGTGCACTGTATTCCCAAAAAAGGGTCACCTTTGTTTTTTACTCTGTGTTGGTGTGTTGGCATCCTATTCATAATTAATTGTCTGCCTTATAGCAATACATGTAACTAACCATATAAAGTGTGGTCACAGTGGTACAGCTCTATTCCCATATTGTTCAGAAATAATTTTCCTGCAAAGAAAGGAAATATAATATGCATATAAGCATGTGTTTGCAAGTCAACACAATACACTGAAGAGTTAAGATCAATAATCCCACAGCCTGATTATTTTCAGTCTTTAGCTGCAGGCCATATACAGGTGAAATGGGTCAAAGGTTTCTTCTTCTTCCAGGTATGATTCACTGCATATTCTATTACAGCACTGCATGCTTAATGCCTCACAAGCATCATACACCACTGGTGGGAATGTCCTCCATTAATCAGAGATCAAATATATATTTCACGACTGTAAAGGAATAAATTAGATCTTCTCATTCTCATAAATCTTATCCATATGTCATATAAAACAATTTGTCTCTGCAATCCAAAAAATAACATTGCATGTAATTACTGAGAAGAAGTCTTATAATGTGTTTCACCCAGGCAACCAAAACTTAAATATGCAGTTATTGTGAAACAGTACTAGGTGTTAAATCATTTACTTATTTAATTAAACAGCATAAAGTGCAGCTAAGCTTCACTAACCTAAATATAATGAAATCTGATTGGTTCAATGAAATCTGATTGGTTCTTATAAGTTATTCCACTTTGTGTTGCCTTCCTGTAGCCTGGACAACAGTATTGAAAGTATAAGTCAGATCCTAAAGTTTCATAAATAGTTGAATTGCTAGACTCCAGTGGGGTAGCAGAGTTGTTGCCTGACTGTCTCAAAATGTGCTATGGAGCCACCAAGGAATATCATTGTTTCTTTTATCTATTACCCACATTTTATATAATACTTAATGCACAGACTGGCCAATGTGAAGTCAACGTCATCCAAGTAAAGACAAAAACAGGTCTGAAGAAATGGAAATGCTCAAAGCACATGACTAAATAGACTGTCCATAAGAAATAGCATACACCAGATACAAATACACTAAAGTGACTTGAAACAGTTCCCCTAAATAAACGTTAGCTGATGACTTAAGCTTAGATCTATCCTTAGACAAAAAAGAAGGGCAGACTCAATCACTTGGTGCTTTTCTGCCATCAGTTTTCTGGAACTGTTATTGGTTCACTGTAAGGAATAGGTGTGTACCAACAAGTTCAATAAAACAACTAGAAGAAACTGTGGCACAAAACTTTGCAAGTTCACAAATTAAATTTCAAAGTTCTTAAAAGGCAATTAGGAACCAGGTAATTTTTCAGTGAAGTTGGGGATCTTTTTTGCTTCTATTTCAAGTAATAAATCGCAATACATGCTAAATAATTTGATAATTAGTATTTCAGGCAAATCATCAGTTTGGTCATTTTGTCAGCCATAAACTGCTGACAAACTTGAGAGGTGCGTAGCATCTCCACTTTTAAAACAAGTTGGGACAAACTGCCACCCTGCCCTTCTTATTCCCTATGTAAGCCTTACGAAAGTGACTGCAGCCTACACTGTCTCAGGTGGCTCCAGTCCTTTTCAGTGAGCCGGTGTGCATGCATGTCTGTTGCTCCATAGGCCCTAATTCAGAAGACACCTGCTTGCAGGCTTTCAAGTAGATGGTTGCTGCATTATGTCCTATGGAAAAATTTCTGCGCACATGCAGTATGCCATGGGACTAGAGCTGCCAAAGCCAGGCGGGGCAGCTATAAGAGTTTACCAGGTTATCTGGGGTCAGTTATGAATATATTAATGAGATGTGAAAGGTAAGGCAATTTTTTAATAAGTGGAGTTCTACTGTCAATTGTTTGTCTGGAGTCTAAAGCCTTTTATGTTGGGTCTATAAAGGTATGTAGGTAGGTATGACGTGTATAAAACCGACATGTCGCACCGCCATATGTGTGATCAAGTGGCAATGTTTTTTGGTGTACTTATAGTGGTTTGATTTTTAGCTATCTTTATGTGTTTTTTACCCTTTTTTACTATATGCCACCCTTTTTTAAATAAATACTACACCATGAGGCACTTTTTGTTTGATTGCCTTTAATGTTTTGGGGACATATGGTCACAGTTCTACCCTGTGAGAATGTGAAGGATCCCTGACATTGGAGCTGGTGGACATCCCCCTTCTCACCCATGTTTTAAAGAACCTTTCTGGTGAGTGTGCATTTCTTAGGGGGCTGTCTGGTGAAGGCTGATGATCAGGCTTGCATTTTCTACTTGCATGAAAAGATGTTTCATCCGGGAATAGCGCTCACTTTCACCCCCTTTTTTTTGTAAAGGTATGTAAGTGCAGTGCCAATGGGCAAACTATGTGTATTTAATGTTGCAGGCCTCATTCCCTACATGTTTGTTATTTACAAAACCGTGAATACATTGCTATGGGTTTTATAAATGTTTTGACTACTGAAGTCAAAGTTTTATTTGACTGTAATTAAAATTTTGGAATTTTAATTGCAGCAATATGTTCTCTGTTATTTCTTCAAGAACAGTGGATTGCTAATTGTTGTAACAAAGCTTGTATTTCTCCACTAAGAAAAACGCGGGGCATGTGACTGTTTTTCTGATTGAAACTGCTCCCTAATTTTTGTATAGTAACCACAGACAGTTGTCAGCTTGACATGTTTGCCTATGTGTATCCTCCGTTACCATTCTCCAGTGTCACACCAATCAGAGAGGACAAGTATATGCATACAAGAGGAACCAATAGAGCTTTAAAGTTCAGGGGCATATAAATAAGGCTGGCCATAGGCAGAGCTCGTTTCCTGACTGTGTTGATAGGGGAATCCCTCCTGCGGAGCAATTGTGTTCTCCTGGAAGCCGTCCCCGCCAGGAGAACACAGTGATTGTTGCTAGTGGCAATACCCAACCAGATTGATTGATGAACTTTGGTACATTCAGCCTGCCCATATGTGGTTCAAATCTTGGACGGTTCTTGCTGAACCAGCCAATATTTGAACCGTCTATGGCCAGCTTAAGAAATTGCAGTTCTGTTTTTCAGACTCAGCCATGGTTATGGCCTCTAACGCCCCTCTTCCCATACATCTGAACCGCCTTGGAACTTTTTTCTCATTCACAAAACACTAGAGGATTTACATAATTTTTCTGGTATCTTCTAGAACATCTTTATTTTTTTACCTTAATTATCTTGTCAGACTATATTCATTCTGGCATTTTTATTTCCATTCACAGATGTTGTAACATGAGGCAACTTTATTAGCTATTTAATGGAGTTCCGCCATCTGTTGCCAGGCAACACCACACCTTCTGCTAATCTGTACTTAAAGTTAATAAAATATTAATCTCAATTACTAGTGGTATTAATTCTACCTAGATGCCTTAGGGGA
Source organism: Rana kukunoris (assembly GCA_029574335.1). NCBI lineage: Eukaryota > Metazoa > Chordata > Amphibia > Anura > Ranidae > Rana > Rana kukunoris. The sequence goes on from CM056052.1 coordinate 109,344,513, forward strand.
CAGCGTCTCACTGCACCCCGTAACTTTTTACTCCTTTGGCCCAGAATAGGTCTGAATAGTTCTCCAGTTTTTTATAAATTATGAATCAATGCTAAATTATTGAACTCATGGGCATTAAATATGTACATTATATTTTTTAATAAATATTAAACAGTTTGTTTAATTAAATAGGATAACTGATGCACAGTGAGGAAAGAAAGTATCAAAAAGTGGTATTGGTGTTGGCGTGACATGGAATTTGCAGATCTTTTTTATGTTCCTTTCATGGTAATGCAAAATGACTGGAGAAAAACATAATCTGTTGACATCTTGATGGGTATATTGAGGTGAGTAAGCTGATATTCTTGGTGCAAAATAAATCTCTAAGGCCACGTACACACGATCAGTCCATCTGACTAAAACGGTCCTAAGGACCGTTTTCATCGGTTAACCGACGAAGCCAACTGACGGTCTGATGTGCCTACACACCATCAGTTAAAAAACCGATCGTGTCAGAACGTGGTGACGTAAAACACACGACCTGCTGAAAAAGACAAAGTTCAATGCTTCCAAGCATGCGTCGACTTGATTTTGACCGATGCATTTGCATACTAACGATCGGTTTTGACCCATTGATCAGGCGTCCGTTTTCATCGGACTATTATTATATAGTAGCCCCATCGTGGGGTTAGCCCCATCGTGCGACACCCCAGCTATAGAAACTGTACCGGTTCCCAAAATTCTACATAACTATAGTAGATGTGAAACATCTACGTTTTGGTTACCTTGTGTATATATATGTACAAATACTTTCTTGTGGTCTGTCTCACTCTGACATATGCTAATCAACTGCCACTTTTTGTGACAGTTTATGTTTTAATTAATATATACTTTGTTTTTTCTTTTTTTGTATGTAATAAATAATCCATTTTTAACTGTACTACGCCTAGAAAGTCCGTATTTTACTATACACTCGTGTATGGTTACATGGTGTATATCCAATACAAAACTCAGCTTAGACTCAGTCACCTGTCAGTAACACAAGCAATTCAAAATTTAGCCCAGCCAGCCTCGATCACATACTTTGCCAGTTGAAACACAGAATCACAGTCTCTGACTGACTTGCGATTACCTAGTATAAACAGCAGAATGCACACAGCAGTACAGCAGTCTGAGCAGTGGTAAGTCTGGGGATACTCTCTGAGACTAGGCCAGAAAAGAAAGAGGGACATACCTGGACAGGACAGCAGCAGTTCAGCCATTTTGGGGGCCAGTGGCTACGCAGCACTTTACAAGCACTCTGCGCTCCAGGGCCCAGGCAAAGCTCCTCCAAGCTTGGGAGTGGCACTGCAAGCCAACGGGAATACATGGTGTGCAGTGGGCAGAAGTGCATGCACCGCAGGCTCCCATTGTGCTGCCTGGTGATAGATATGTCAGCCTTCAGCCCGATAGACCGGCCTGACGGTGTACCACAACATGCGTGCGCGTATGTCTTATGATCTATTACACTTGCTGCAGCGGCATTATTACACTATGTGTGCCACTGACTGCAGTGATACCTGTCGATGGTGCCATATGCGGCTACAGAGCAGGGAAACAATGCATTTCATTTTGGCCCTGGGGGGGGGGGGGGGGTTTGATCACCCCTCACCCTCCCTTATCTACGCCCCTGCATGTATGTAAAGGTATTGTATGTGTAAGGGACCATGTCCTTTCCTGCATCATATGTTGTAAATATTAACTATATATTTAAATTACAAAAAAAATAAACTAATGCTCCTAAGTACCATCTGGTAACTTAAACACAATGCAGCCTAGCTCACTTGGTTTCTTACTAACTAAAAATACTCAGGTCTCATTTTATTGAAAGCAGCTTCACAAAAAAAATGTACTAGATAGCAAACACCCCCAGAGAATTCTGGCAGAAAGTATCAAGAAAAACATTTGGGGTTATTTCACAAGTTAGAATCTTAACTTTCAAACATTTGCGATGCATTTAAACTTAAACTCTTTTTTTTAGTTCTTTAAATGCCCTTTAATTATGGGGCATGTTTTATTAAACTGTTTAGAGTGAACCTCTGTGTTCCCCATGCAGTACCTGTTCACTTTGTATTTTCTTTTAAGCCAACACTTATAAGCAATATTGCTTGACATTCTTTCTTACGATATCCAAATACCAGCCTGCCCCTAATTTGGATTTACATACATACCACTGGTGAACATTGGTGATCTCCCACAGGCTGTATTTTCCAAGTAATCCAAAACATATCCTATCGAATATGATATATAAAGAAAACATATGATTTCAAGTGCAACTCCAGGCCATTTTTTATAAAAAAAGAACTGTTGAAGAACTTCTGCCAAGTTTATATTAGCATCTGGGTCCTCACTGGGCAGATTTAATTTTCCTGTCTCAGTACTGTTACCATAGCTCCAAACTGTCCCTGATTTTGAGGGACAGTGTGGAACAAAGTCCCTCTTTCCTCCTCATTTGTCCCTCATTTTGGTCTGATCTATATAGTTGTACGAGGGGGTGCTGATAAGTATGGAGCCTTATCCAGAAAAATTGATCTAGGAAGCTGTAAATTGCAGGGTGTACAGGACAATTTGTCTATATTCAACTGTGAAAAAAAACTACATATCATTTTAACTTTATTTTTCAGGTCCAAAGTGAACATGGCAGCACCTTCAGAAAAATTCAATGTGGAAGAACATATATGGGAAAGGGAAAGGTGCGAAGCAGATCCATAATGAAATGTCACAAACTTTGGGTGACAGTGGCCCTTCATATGTAACAGTTAAATGTTGGGTCGTCAATTTTAAAACTGGCCAGTTTGGTGTTGAAAGTGAGAAACCCAGTTGAAGGCCTGTTTTTGTGCCTACAAAAAGTCAAAAGTTTTCGGATCCACTTTGCTGCAAGCTTTCTTATTTCCAAGTTGTTGTGGATAATGGCACCAACTCACTCACGTGATATTTCCAGATATGTAGCATTACTTTTGGCTGATATTCAGCAGTCCTCCATGATCATGTCATGGATGGCTTTCACATTTGCAGGCACAGAGACAGAAACAGGCCTTCCACTGGGTTTCTCACGTTCAACACTGAAATGGGCAGTTTTAAAATTGACAACCCAATGTCTGTATATGAAGGGCCACTGTCACCCAAAGTGTGTGACATTTCATCATGGATCTGCTTCGCACTTTTCCCTTGCAGAAACAGGAACATGTTTATGGTACTATGCTCTTCCACATGAATTTTTCTAGAGGTGCTGTCATGTTCAGTTTGGACCTGAAAAAAAAAGATAAGTTAAAATCATAGGTATTTTTTTTTTTGCACACTTGAATATAGATAAATTGGTCAGTACACCCTGCAATTTTCTGCTTCCTACATTAATATTTTCTGGGTAACGCTCAATACTTATCAGCACCCCCTTGTGTGTGTATATATATATATATATATATATATATATATATATATATATATATGCACTATGTATCTTTCAAAAAGTCAAAAAGTGCTTCCGAGTGCTAAACCTCTCATCCAATTTGTATTTGTAAATTCTAAAAGCCAATATAAAGTAATAGTAGTGGTAAAAAAAACAATTGTAGGTTTAACCAATCATTTTTTTGTACAATTCTCCTTTAAGAGGGCGTGTCAGGGGTGTGTCATATGCCTGCATACTTTTGACAATAGGTGTCCCTCATTCCCATCTCAGAAAGTTGGGAGGTATGGTGTTACTGAGACAGGAAAAAAAAGAAAACCCTCTCCAGTGAGGATACAAACAGCAGTAAAAACCTGCCAGGGTTTCTATCTTTGACACATTCTACATTTTGTTGTCTGTGTTGGGGAGAGTTTACCTCACTTCCTGTGTCAATGACCACTTTAAAGACCATCTCCAACCAATGCATTTTAATATTGAAAAATCTTGTCCTCAATTTCTGTTTCAGGGCCTGAAATAAAAAAAATTGGCTGAGGCTGGGCTTTTATCAGTTGTGAGCTATCTTGACACTATAACAGGAAATTATAAACAGCATTCACATTTGATGAATGTAATCATCATAATGACTTCCATTATCGCTAGTAACACAGGGAATAATTAGATAATCCATTTTGCTATGTTTTCATACAGGACTTGTAATGTAAATGCTGACTTGTTGGCACGCAGGTAGAAAAAAAAAAACGGATGTATGATAAGAAATTAACAAGTGCGAACTGAGACATGGCCTGGGGAAATCTCACATTTTGTTCTTTAATCATTGACAGAAATCAATGAATTTAACCACATTATAAAGATTTTTAACATAGCACTTACACAATAATGCCATATTTATATTCACACCTTGTTTTACCCATTTCCATAAATTCTGTTGCCAAGCTAGTATTTTCAAACCTTCTGCCTAAACACAGTCCTGGATGGCCATAGGCCAATCTAGCATTGCTATCTTTATTAAACTAACATTTGAATACTATTGTATTTTTAAAAAAAATCATTTTACTTTTTCAAAAAATACTTGTTTGTAAGTCTATGATTACCATGAATAGATAAAAGAATGCAGTGCAAACATATGTAAAATAGAATGTCTATCGAGTTCAACAAACCTGCACAACCTGCATCCTAAGAACCCTAAACCCACAGCCGATTCAGAGGAAACGAAAAAAAACTTTAAAAACATGTTTTTTTTGTTTTGTTTTTTTATCTAAAAGTTAAACAAATCCTTCGTTATCCCCCAAGGTAATCCCATATTCCCTGGATCAGCAAGCTATGGTGTTATAACTTAAAAAATCCATAACCTATTATATTTTGTGCATTAAGTAGAACATCTAGCTTTTTTGCTTTTTTTTTTTTAACAATCAATAGCATTGGGTATAGGCAGGTCCTGTGGAAGTCTATTCACACCTCTTACTCTGAAGAAGATTGTAAAGGTAAAATAACATATCTATACTTACCTGCTCTGTGCAATGGAATTGCACAGAGGGGCCTGATCCTCCTCTTCTCAGGTCCACCGCTGGCACTCCTGGCTCCTTCTGTCTGTTCAGTGCCCTCAAGGGAAGCCACTTCCCATGGGAGGCACTCGTGCATGCTCGCACCCGATCCCCGCTGCTGCGTTCATTGACACAGACACCGCTCCCTCATTACTTTGATTGGAGCCAATGGCTCCCGGTGCCCCAGCAAAACCAGCCAGACCCAGAAGTGAGGGGAGAGAAGTGCTGCATCGGAATGGGGATATGTGAGTGTATTGAATACCAGCTTTATTTCACTATTGGACAACAGTGCTGCGCTATGGTATGTCCTTTCTCCTTTTTTACATGTACCGGATAACTCCTGTAAACACATCGGCAACGGAATAGGGTGTCCACGCTGGGTTGAAATTTCCATGGATGTTGTTGTTTTTTTTCCTGGGGTATTGGACTGATTTTTTCGCAAATTAAATTTGCTGGATTTTTCACTTTTTCACCTTATCCTTCACACGCAGTGTTGATACTTGCTAGACTGCACTATTAATTTTATGGGTATGAACACATGAGAACAAAATACATTGGGACATTGTTTCACATGAGCTAATTGGCCGGTTGTGGCCTCAGTGATCACTTTTATCATTCTCTTTTTGGTTGGTGCACCAGTCACTTATACAGCTGCTTTTTTACATTTGGTTATAAATTTTTGTGGTGTATTTTAGAGATTTAGTAGCGCTGTATTTTCTATATAATAGCAATTTCTTACCCTAATGCACTCCTTGCATTAATATAAAAAATACTTTTACTTACCTGAGTCTTCATTCAACCCAGCGCCATGCACGTATTCATTATTTATTGTTGGATTTCACAATATTAGTTGTATAATTAGCGCGTATTTCACTATTATCATTAGGGTAAGAAATGTTTAGGCTTTAAAACCTATATAAGGTTAAACCTCTTTTTCTCCGAGTGGAAAGGATGTCATTTACAATGATTTTGAATTGAACATCATTGCAACTTTATAGGACATGTCTGTATTTATACAAGGTAATCATATTCCCCCTTTAACCCCTCTATGACCACCCAACACATATGTGTGGTGGCAAAAGGGTGGGCTTTAAAGCCCACACACCACACATATGTGTCACTGGACAGCCAGTGTGTATGTACTGAGAGCACTCACATCACAAAGACTGAGCTCTTAAAGACAGCTCTCTGCCTGAGCTGAAAATGGGTAGCTGAAGAGACAATGCTTACATGATCGCCAATCCTTCCTGCCCCCTGAGTGGAAGGGGTTAACACCTATTCTCAAGCAGGAAAAACATTTAGTTTATTTAATCTTCCCTCGTAGCTAGTTCTCCATAGTAATTTTTTTGCCCTTCTCTACACTCTTTATGAATACGCCATATAGACCGTTTCATTGTAACAAGTGAACAAGGTTTCATGATAATCTAAAGCTGGCCATACACCGAGTGAATTTCAGCTGCTTCATGAAGTATTGGACAAAATTTGATCAGTGAGTGCCACTTCTTCACATCCTTTCTCCTGGCATCTTTCAAACTGAAAATCGAAGGAGCCGGATGAAAAATTGCCAGCCTAACAGCAGCTGCATCCAATCCCATCAGATGCAGCCACTATTGGCGGGGGCGAGCTGTCAAAATACAATAGACAGGAGAGATTCGTTCATTCACGTTTGTTAGTGTGGATGACTGAATGAGAGTGGTATGGTATAGTCAGTGTAAAGCCGTGTACACATGATCGGTTTGTCAGATGAAAAAAGACCAATGTACTGTTTTCATCGGACAAACCGATCATGTGTGGGCCCCATCGGTCTTTTTTCCATCGTTGTGAAAAAATAGAACATGTTTTAAATTTTTCCTATGGATAAAAAAACAATAGAAAATTCCGATCGTCTGTATGGAACTCCATCAGAAAAAAAAACACGCATTTTCAGAATCAAGTCGATGCATGCTCGGAAGCATTTGAACTTCATTTTTTTTCGGCTCGTCGTAGTATTTTACGTCACCACGTTTTGGCATGGTCGGAATTTAGTCTGATAGGGCCAGATTCAGTAAGACTTGCGCTGGAGTATTTCGATATGCGCCGCGTAACTGTGAAGATGCGCCGTCGTTTCTATGTGGCCGTACCCACCAAACTAGATGCGCCGGAAAACGGGCCATTTCCGATCGGCTTAACTTTCCGGCGCCAGAGTCCCGTCAGCGCATAATTTCGTTTGGCGCATCAGTCGCGCCTATTGATTTCCCCTGCAAATATGCAAATGAGGGAGATTTCCCAATTCGCGAACGGATTAGCACCATACGCTGGCTACATGCGCCGCGCGTATCTCGTCCGTCCAGCGCAAAGTTATTTCTACAAAAGGCTGCTTTATCTTTACTCCAGACCAGGGGTGGGCAACCTCGGCCCTCCAGCTGTGATGAAACTACAAATCCCATCATGCCTCTGCTTTTAGGAGTCATGTCTGTGATTGTCAGGGTCCTGCAATGTCTCATGGGACTTGTAGTTTCACCACAGCTGGAGGGCCGAAGTTGCCCACCCCTGCTCCAGACGGTCACAGGTCAGCAGGAGAGCAGCTACAGCAGCGTTACCGATGAAACTAGCAAGCTGAACAACCACACTTGCAAGGACAACACCTCTGTGTGCCAACATGCCAGGGGCAATCGTGGTCCTAGAACTACTGATGGGTCCCCCGGAACGAAGGAGGCGGGCACGTGAGAGGATATACCGCACACGTATGAGCCTCTTTGGCATGGGGGATGAGGAGGTGTATCGCCTCCTCAGATTCAGCCCTGTTGCAATACTTGAACTAACCACAACCCTGCAGGATGACATCACCAGCAGGACACACCGCTCACAAGCAGTGCAGCCACTGGTGAAGGTCCTGGCAACACTTAATTTCCTTGCAAGTGGATCATTCCAGCGTACAAGTGGAGTGGTGGCTGGGATGTCACAGTCCTCTGTGAGCAGATGTGTGCACCAGGTTGTCCCTGCAATCCTCAGACGCATGTCCAACCAGTTCATCAGACCAACCACTGAGGACCTGCGGATGAAGGCTATGACAGATTTCTACAACATTGCCAGATTCCCACGCACTGTGGGGGCCATTGATTGCACACATGTGGCACTCCAGCCCCCCAGTGCCACAGAGCACATATATCGCAATCGGAAGCATTGGCATTCCATCAACGTACAGGTGATAGCCGATGCCCAACGCCTCATATGGCACGTCCGTGCCAAACACCCCGGGTCCAGCCATGACAGCTTCATATACAATCAGAGCCCCATCCCAGCAGAATTCGAACAGAACATGTATGGGGACAGCTGGCTGGTTGGTGAGTGACATGGGTGGCAGGCATGACTATCCCCTCCCGTGATGCACAACAGAAGTGGCACATGCATGACTAACATCCTCCTGTCTTTTCCTTCCAGGTGACTCTGCATATGCACTGGGACCCCATCTAATGACTCCTTTCCGGAACCCCCAAACCAGAGGAGAGAGAAAATACAATGAAGCACACATCAAAACCCGTGCAGTGGTGGAGCAAACATTCGGGCTCCTGAAATCTTGTTTCCGCTGCCTGGATAAGTCCGGGGGGACCCTATTGTATTCCCCTACCTTTGTGTGTCAGATCATCGGTGCATGTTGTATTCTGCACAACTTTGCTATGAGAAAAGGCCTGCAGATTGACATACGTGATGACCTGACCCCCCAACCAGACAATCCCCCCCTGCCAGAGGAGAACCAGTCTGCTGATGGAAGAGCAGTCAGGAGGGTCCTCGCCGTAGGCATCTTTGGACACTAAACCAAAACATTAATCACACAGACAATGCACGCGTGTACACCACGGATGTCCCTACATCACACACACCACATCCACATCGCATTGGATTAGCCCAAGTCCAGCATGTAGGACTTGGGAGCAGCAACGCCAGCGTCAAGGCCCCAATGATGTCACTGTCCATTCATACACCTTTCACACGTCATTCATACAGCCGTGGGGTTAACTTCACCACCACGGCCGAGGGTGACACCCCTTACTGTCAGGAGTGCCACCCCCTCACATTCACACACCATTCACACTGCAACGTGTGCAGTATCAAAAATAAAAATCTCATAACCTGAGTATAAATCAGAAATCCATAATAAAAATCTCATAACCTGAGTATAAATCAGAAATCCAAAATAAAAATCTCATAACCTGAGTATAAATCAGAACAAAAAATAAAAAAATCATCGGGGATGCCGGGGGCTCCTTCTTGCCGAACCTCTCTGGCTCCTCAGCTGCCTGGATGGAGTGGGTGGGGGGGCATCTGGAGGTGGCTGATCCCCGGGTGGGCCACTCCTGCCAGGTGTGGCCTGCATGCCCTCCAAGGCCATGGCTATCCGGCCGAGCAAATTGTTTGTCTGGCCCTGCATCCTCAGCTGCTGGGCCTGCATCCTGAGCTGCCGGGTCACTTGGTAGTGTTGGGCCCGCCGACTCAGCCTCCCCTGGTCCCGAATGGCAGCACTGTTTCCATGGATGGCAGCAGTGTTGGCCTGGACGGCTGCAGTGAGGTGCCTAATATCCCCCTGCACCTCCCCCAAACTGGTCACCACTGCAGCGCAGTTGCAGCTGACATCCTGCACTGCGTTGCTTATCTGGGCAACGGAGCCCAGGCTGTCAGCCACTTTCTCTAAGTGCCCAACTAGTTCCCCCATTTGTTGGGTCTGTCTGGCGTGATCCCTCGCCAACTGGCCCTGGACAACATCCGACACCCCCCTGGTCTTCTGGGTCGCCTTCCTGGGGCCAGAAGATGGTTGTCCCCGGGGGGATGGAGTCGCCCTTGAGGGGCTTCCAAGGATGGGGGAGGGGATGACAGACGGCCCAGGAGAAGGGGAGGAGACCTCCAAAACTAAAGAAAAGTCCTGCTCTGCCACAGCAGGATCCTCCACAACCACCTCGGCAGGTGTGGTGTGGGCACTCTCCTCCTCCACCTCGGTGTCTTCACCACCCAGGGGCTCGGGCACACGATGGCGTTGGGGGGATGGGGTGGACTGGACGCTGACAGATGATGGCCCAGCTCCGTCATCTGTGGATGACACAAAGCAGACACATGTTGGTGGTCCCACACACTTGGCACATGTACCCTCCCCCCCCAAATGCAACACATCAAATAGGGGATAAAAAACACTTACCTGTCCTGGAGCCTTCCTCCATGGAGTCATAGCCAGGGACCCCCTCCACCTGCTCCCTCTCCAGGCAGCGAGAGACCACCTCCTCCTCCGCGGTCAGGGTGACCGGACATGGGGGACCACCACCTGTGCCCCTCTCATGCCTCCTGATGGTGGCCACCTTGCCCCTGACCTTGCGCCGCAGATCATTAATTTTTTTTTGAATGTCAGAAGCAGTCCGGGTGGAGTACCCCAAAATATTGACCCGGCCAGCAATGGTGTCCAGGATGCCCTGCTTCCTCTCCCGGCTGGTCTTACGGCTTTTTTTCCCATGGAGAAAATGATTAAAAGTCTCCATCGCGGATATGATCACAGACACCTCCTGTGAATTAAAGTTGAGGTTCCTCCTCTCTCTGGGGGTAGCGGGAGCAGCCATCACAGCACAAAAGTATCTTCCCTGGGGTGGGGGGAACCGGCTTTACTTTTGCGCCGGAATGGCGTTTCCGCCTGCGCTTTTAAGCGCCCAACGGAAGGCATTGCGCTGACGTTTCCCGGGAAGTGGTGCCGACGGAAGTTGTGAGCATGCGCACAAGGGGGCGAGTGGAGCCGCACTCACTGCGCATGCTCCGTGGATGATGCGCTGAACGTAAGCCTCTGTGCTGGGCTCCGCCCATCATTTACATATGATCACACCCACTTCCACTTGCGTCGGGTTACGCCAGCGCATTATCGTTACTCTGGCGCAAGTTTACGCGCAACTGCTATGTGAATAACAGTACTTGCGCTGAAAGGGTCGTCAGAGTAACGTAAATGAGAAGCGTTACTACAGAGCAAAGATGCTCCCATCTACCTGAATCTGGCCCATAGTGTGTATGCAAGACTGATGGAAGTCAGCTTCATCAAATATCCAACGAAAAAAATCCATCGGATTAGATTCCATCAGAAATCTGATCATGTGTACAGGGCATAAATCCACTGATAAGTACAAATAATTAGTCTTTGGATATATAAGCTGAGATCTTAAAAGAAAATGATAGTAAAATGGGTGGCAAGCCTATAATTATCACTACAGATTTAATAAACTATTAGTTAAAGTTTATATTTTCATATGCAATGTATTTTTAACCATTACCAAAAATAAAATCCATGTATTGTACCCCCCTATATTTACAGGATTAAAGTAGCTGTCCAGTGCTGAACTTGTTACAGGATTAGAACTGGACAGATTTTATTCTACTTTTTACAAGATGTAATAAAAAGCATTAATTGGAGTTGGGCTTTCATGCCTGGTGTTAGTTTAGTACAGACAAGGACAGGTAAATGTTTTGCACTATCCTGACACACCTGGAAGTGTCACATAGCAGCAGTGCCCAGGGATAATAAAGGAGTCAGGATTTTAGCTCACCACTTCCTCCATAGGTAAGTATAGACCCTTTTCTTTGCAGGGTTATTCTAGTCTCACTTAAAGTGGTTCTAAAGGCTCAAAGTTTTTTTTACCTTCATGCATTCTATGCATAAAGGTAAAAAACCTTCAGTGTGCAGCAGTCCCTGCAGCCCCCAAATACTTACCTGAGCCCCATCTTGATCCACGGATGTGCACGAGAGCCTCGACTCTCCTGGGACTGTCACTCATCATTAGCTGAGGCAGCAGTGGGAGCCATTGACTGTCATTCATAGCCAGTGAGACAATCAGGAGAGGAAGAGTCTGAGTCGTGGTTCTGTGTGTGACTGGACACGCAGAGCAGCGACTCCGGAGCGAGCCACTTGGGTGCCCCCAGACCAAGCCGCTTGCTCTGGGGGAACTTGGTAAGAGGGAGAGGCTAGAAGCAACAGTGGGGATCCGAGAAGAGGAGGTTCTGGGCTGCTCTACGCTCTTTTAAAAATAAACAAGACTTGAAAGTATCTCCCAGAAGTCACTGATTTCAACTTGCATTTAGATTACAACTAAACTCCAGGGATGATATGTTGCACATAGACCAGCTTGGCACAATATACAGTAAGTATGCATATTTCATACCCAATCGGTCTTTGTGGAAGCTATAAATCACTATAGTAGCCTGAGCTACTTCCAGGTCCTATGCCACCTGCTCTTCTGTATATTAACCATAGGGGGTTGCTAACTTGGCACGTCTGCTACTCAGAGAATGCCTTTGCATTTTTCTCATCAGTGCAAAGTGTTCTCTGATTGGAATAGGTCAAGGGCAGGGGCAGTGATGTCACAATCTCCACCTGACTCAGAGAGGCTTTGCATTAATTAACCACTTAAGAACCGCCGCATGTACATTTACGTCGGCAGAATGGCACCGACAGGCACATCAACGTATATATACGTTGGTGCCTTGGGGGGGTTCGGGGGTCCGATCGGACCCCCCCCGTACATGCGGCAGTCCGTGCGGCTGCAGGAGCGTTCCGACAAAAGGGGGCGGCTATTCGTTTTTGTCCGCCCCCTCCGGATCGCTCCCAGCCAATGGGCGCGCCCGCCCACCCTGTCACTTCCTCCTCCTGTGTAAACACAGGAAGGAGGAAGCGATATGATCTCTCCCTCTGCGTTTTTTTCAACCACCGCTGAGGAGAGATCACCACACAGTAAGTCCTGCACTAACACTACACATAGTCCTATTTAACCCCCCCGATCGCTCCCCTCCCCCCTGTCACAGTGTCACTGAATGCAGTAATCATACATGTATGATTACTGTATTTAGTGTCAGTGTGACAGGCAGTGTGACAGTCAGTTAGTGTTAGGTCCAGGGTAGCCCCCGTACCCCCCTAATAAAGTTTTAACCCCTTGATCACCGCCCTAGTTAACCCTTTCACTCCCTATTGCCAGCATCACTAAGCGATCATTTTTCTGATCGCAGTATTAGTGTCGCTGTTCCCACTAGGTAGCTAATTTTTTTTTTATTGAGATTTTTTTTTACTAAAGACATGTGGCTAAATAAATTTGGCCTAAATGTTTGACTAAAATTTAGTTTATTGATTTTTCTTATAACAAAAAGTAAAAAAATATTGATTTTTTTCAAAAATTTCGCTCTATTTTTGTATATAGCGCAACAAATAAAAATCGCAGAGGCGATCAAATACCACCAAAAGAAAGCTCTATTTGTGGGAAGAAAAGGACGCAAATTTTGTTTGGGAGCCACGTCGCACGACCGCGCAATTGTCTGTTAAAGCGACGCAGTGCCGAATCGCAAAAACCCCATGGGTCATTTGGCAGCATATTGGTCCGGGTCTTAAGTGGTTAAGAAACATGCAAGGGTTTTCTGAATGGAGGTCCAGCCGAGCAAGAGAACCCCTGTGGTTAAGGGAACAGCACCCAGATGACTGCTGCTATACCTCTAGTAGCTTGTCTTACTATGGTGATTTACAGTTTCAACAGAGGCCAATCGGGTATCACATATACATACTTATAGTTGGCATATTGTGCCATGATGGTTCAATGTAAGTATGCAAAAAATATCATCCCTGGAGTTTAGCTTTAATGTGTGAATGCTGCTTTATCCTATTGACTGCAAATTAAAAAAAAAATTGCATGTGATTGGATGATTAAAGTGCACACAGCTTCACCTAAATAATTAAAGTGGTAATAAGCCCAAAAAGGAGCAATGGAGACACCCTTGGACAACAGCAATGTCAGTCTGTGGAGGTGGCAGTGTTGGAAGCATTAGCAGAGACTTAACAAATAACAATTGAAGCACAACTCCATCTAACACTTGTAGGCAGTCACAGCAGCAGTTTTTTTTTCTTTTGGGTTAAAGGTTTTAAATAAAAGAAAAAGCTGATTATTGTAAGGACTCCTGTCAGTGGTAAATGGTTTGTCTCAACCCTTTAACTGCCAGTTTTGCTGGACAGCTTGGTCTGTTAAAGAAGGTTGCAGAATAACACTAGTTGAACTTATGCCCTTTACACACGACCTTTGTCCGACCAAATTCACATCGGAATTCTGACGGAATTCCATTGGAGTAAAATAGAACATGTTCTCTATGTAAACGCCAATGGAATTCATCGGAATTTCCGATGGAATTACTCAGATGGGGCATACACATGGTCAGAATTTCCAATGGAAAAAGTTTGTCTGACTTTTTCCATCAGAAATTCCAATCATGTGTATGGGGCTTTACTGGCATGATCACGTGAAAATAAAGGGGAAAAAAAAGAAAACAAATTCAGACATCACATCTAAGAATTGATAAACTGCAATATAATTTTTGTTTAGGGGTTTATTACCGTTTTACGCTAAGTAAACAATTACTTTACAAAGTGGGTATCCAAGTTCCAAAATAAACACTGTTGATTCCTTTAATAAATCAACCCACGTTGTCAGTCACCGCAGCCAGTACAGGCACTTTCATTGTTAACCTGCTGTGAATTATGGGAATTGTGTATATAAAAAGATTAGAACAATCTCTGTAGCAGTTTGATCTGGGTGGAATCTTGCTCAGTACACCATGTCTAACAGTTTTCTGTTTACAATCGATGGTTAACTGTACAGAACCATCATGGCCAATGTACATATGATATCAATTTTAAACATGAATGATTTGTTTTCTTGGTAATCATTGTTGTTATCTCAGTTGAGAAAGAGTGTATGTCTACAGAGATAACATTGTTGGTAAATGTTTTATTAGCCTGACTTTAATATGTAATAACAGTTGTTCCTATAGAACTTTACAAGCAGTTTTGGCTCTCTCGGGCTATTTTAGGTCAGGTCTACTGGTGGTTAGGCTAGACACAGACAGGCAGAAGACTGATAGGCGGAGTCTTGCCAGAATCTGTTGGGCTATTGGTGTGACTCAATAAAGGGGCAGAAGTCAACACATATTTGAGCTATGGAGCTATTCCACAGTTCTTAGTGGGAAGAGAGAAGGATTGGTCTAGTGATGTGGATTTAAAAAAATCTGCATGAGTGATAACAAGCCTTTCTGTCATTAATAGCACCCCTAATTGTCTCCTGGAGGTATTGCTAAACAAATCTAGGGTCGTCTTTGGTTAAAAGTAAAAAGCTGGTCAAAGACTTTATAGAGTAGTTGGATATGGATTCATGATCCAGCCTTCCTTGAGAGAAATCTTCAAAGCATAGAACAATCTATGAATTTGCACACTTGGCCCTGTCAAGCTTACTAGTTTAACTGAATGGGCAGGATATTGGAGGATCCTGCCCATGCCAGTTTATTCAGGGCAATGCAACAGTGAAGAGGGCATGATTTCTAAGCTGGTGGATCATTTATGTCCTCAACAGGGATGAGGTTTGAGTTTACTGCAAATATGGCAGGTTCGAAGCTTACTGTCCCGGCAAACTTATGTGCAGATTTGTCCACTAGAATACCCTTTAGCTATAGCAGGCTTAGAAGGGCCAACACTAAAGATATTGGTTAAGCCAGCCCCTTTATTTTAAAAGGTGGTGTCAGACTTGCATGTACCTGACCGACAAGCCCAATGGAGCAGAGGAAGGTCTCCCGTACATGTCCGACTCGCAGCCTCTGGTAGAGTAAACAGGAGGCACAGGAGTGTGGAGTGGTAAGAGAGCCTGGCGGGTATTTGCAGAGAAGAGGTTTTGGATCCGGATGCAGCGGGGGAGATGACCCACCTGGCAGCAGACAGGTACACCAGTGAGTGATGCTGAGCAGGAGCAGAGCAGATTGGTCAAGTCATAGGCGGCGTACACACGAGGGGATATGTCCGCTGAAAACGGTCCGATGGACCGTTTCAGCAGACATCTCCGCTCGTGTGTATGGGCTAGCGGACAGATTTCTCCACCCGACAGATTTCAAAGCATGCTTTGAAATCTATCCGGTGGGAATCTGTCCGCCCGACATGTCTGCTGGTTAGTACACTTACCAGCAGACATGTCGGCTCCCACCACCGCCGCGCCGCTGCCGAATGGATTCGGCGCATGCGCGGAAGTGTTTTACTTCCTGGTGCGGTGACGTGGCGGTGACGCGGCGGCGTCAACGTCACCGCCGCGTCACCACTACGTCACCGCGCCGTCCGGCGGCGGGGAATTTGATCCGATGGTGTGTACACGCCATCGGATCAAACTCCCGATCGGACATATCCGATGGAAATGGTCCGCGGACCGTTTTCATCGGATATATCCGATCGTCTGTACGCCGCCATAAGCATGGTTGGCAACGGTCGGTCAGCGAGGTACAGAGGAACAGGCAGGTTCAGGGTCAAGGCAAGCCGAGGTCAGGTGCAGGCGGAAGACTAGTATTTTACTACATGAAAAGACATTAGATTACAGCAACAAGACAGTTTTGTACAGAGGCAGCTCTAGGCTTTGTGAGGCCTTAGGCAAAACTTAGACATGAGGCCCCACTCATGCCCATAATGGGAAAAATAATTCAAGCAAGAAAAATAGCTGCATAAAATGCACGGATCTAGCACACAGGCGATCAGCACCACTTCCAGTGCACCCTTCTCACCCATCAGACATATTCAGCCAATGCAAGAGGGGGGAGAGAGGGGGAGGTAGAAAAGAAAGAGGGGTAATAGAGAAATCCGATGTCGACATTAGTATTGATCACAGTCAAATTAGGCCCCCTGCGAGTCCCCTGTGAGTGCGAGGCCTTAGGCAACTGCCTAATTTGCCTAATTATAGAGCCGTCTCTGGTTTTGTATTAGCTTGAACAGGGACGGCCATAGTGAATTACAGGCCAATTTCTATCCGCTGATCAAAGCGAGTCTGTTACTATGTGACGGAAACACATTTGTTGCTGCAAAAGTATCTGAAAACCTTTTTCTATGGTGTAATTACTCAAATGGGATTGCTCCTGCTGCAGGTAAGCCAAGCTAGTTGCAAGAGAAGAAAGCTAAATATGCACCAGCAGTGTATGCTGTTGCTGACGCTGTCCGTGAAAATCATACTGTTGAGTAACACCACTTACAGCTTGTATCTCCTAAATATGCTGTTTTTTCAAATGTGCCCTCAAAGTTGCAAGAAAATACCCTCTCTTTGCTATACAGTATTTAGCTTTAATTTATTTTGCATGTGTACATGTCCCCCATGACAGTTTCCAAATCCCTATGCCTTTTTCACAGTAGTTTTTACCTAAAAATTAACAAAATTTAACAACACGATTTACTCCTATAGATTTTCCTTTACGTTAAAGTGATTGTAAACTATCACCTTGTAAAACAACCTATTTAATTTAAAATAGAAACAAAAAGCAAAACATTTGTGTATAGGTATAAAAAAAATATATAAATGCCCTTTTTCCCTTTTCTTATAAGTGATCACATTCCTTCTGTTCTCAGCTGCATAAGAGCTGGGGGGAGGAGCAGCACACTGAGCTTCCCAGTGAATGGCTGTGCAGCAGGGTGTGTCAGGACAAGTCTGATCATTTAGGGAGAGCATACTGAGTTCCCAGCATAGCTAGAGAGCTGACCATGGTGTGCTCTCCTGCTCACTGTGGTCACTTTTTAATAGGAAAGCAAAAGGAACTAGCAGGAACACCAGGGATTTCACATAAAGGAAGCAATACACAGAGAATAGGATACTTTCTCATACAAGTACATGGTACAGCAGGCACATATCAGGAATATGAAATGTTGGGGTAACAAACGCTTTCAGATGATGAAAGCAGATTTGCCCATCATTGGTCCTCAAAAGTAGCCTTCCATCTGTGTTGTCTTCTTCTCATAAGCATAAGTTCAGTTGGATCAGCCTAGACATACAAAAGCGAAGGTTGCGGCACAATAAAAGTGTTTAGAGCAAATCATCTAATTCCATATTAAAGCGGAAGTAAACCCATCGATTTAACAGTTTCAAAAAGCAGTTAAATTTCTGGCATGCCGGGATTGCCAACTGTCACATTGGTTGTGCTCTCAACCAAACTGTCAAACCATCCAATGGCTGGTGTCATAACTGATCACATGTGCAGCATCACGGCAGTGAAGATTAAACATAAGCCAAGATGGCAGCTTCCTTGGCTGAAAATGATAGAAGGGTTTACTTCCACTTTAACTAAAAAAATGTAATAGTTCTGAACATACAGTATAACAAATCGATCACAGCTGATGTAGATCAAGTGACTGTAAGCATGTTTTCCTATTTGTAATTATAATTGTTTGGGTGTTTCCTCCTGATCAGTGAATTTTGATTGTGAGTATAGTCCTATTGTGTATTTGGTATTATCCGAAATGGGGTAAGCATGACAAGTAGTTTTCTTGAGATCATTGTCATACTTTTTCATATATAATTTGTTCTAATACAGAATGTAACACTCAAGAGATGTTGTTTCCTTATGGCATTAGCAGGATAACTGAAAGCGACAGCTACATTCCCTGGGGGGTTACAGTACTCTCTATTGGGGAGTTGTTATGCTAATTATAAAATATAAAAAGTATATTCGCTTGTTTCTAGGGGCGTCCATATTGCTAAGCAACTGCCAAGACTCAGGTAGAGGCCATCTCAAACAGTTGCACCACAAGTCAATGGTTTCACTGTCAGTCTGCTGTGCCCTGATACTTTGTATGCTGTAAATCGGTTTAGATACACTTAAAGATAAAATAAAAATGTGACACATTTTAGTATCCTGGTCCTTTTAACCCACAACAGTAAAATCAGTGTGTATATGCAGTAAACTAAAGCACGCTTGTTCTACTCGCTGTGGAACCTAAAGGGTAAATCCTCTGCATTGTGTAAAAAAGGCTGTTTGATCTTCTATGCACAGCTCCTCCCCTTCCTGCACTGTCCCCCTGGACAAGTCCAGATAAGACAGAGCCTTTGGAGTCAGGCTGCACATGCTCATTTTGCTGTGTATTGCTAGAGAGGTTTTATTTTTCTTGGGAGAGTGCATGTGATCAGCACAGGGCCAATCAGCACTATCCAGACCCTGCAGCCTCATAGGACAGCTCAGTGCAGTATGAAAACTCCTCCCAGAAGCTTCACCAGGAACTGATAGAAATCACATATATTACAGACTGTAATATACTGCTGATAAGAAAAGGTATTTAGCTGTTTATATTTACAAAAATATAGCATTTCTATATTCTGTGTACTGTAGGAGACCAGATATAGTCAATGCAGGGTCCTGGGTTTAGTAACACTTTAAAAGTGGTGGCTGCATTCGTTTTCTGTGCTTTTTTGTTTCCCCAGTAACACACATGTCCTAAGGTGACAATGCTCCCTGTTTTCTTTACAGCCACACCTACCTAGCCCAAAACAGCACATTGCAGTGAATGATTATTTATAGTAAAGACTTTAAAAAAGGCTGAATTTTAAAACTATTCAGCCGCATTGTACTGCTCATCGTACTGCTCCCTGTGCGCTACTTTCTCAAAGTTTCAGGTGGGGAGCGCACATTAAAGCCCTGTACACATGATCAGAATATCGTACACAAAATACCGATTTTGAAGTGATCGTACAATAACCTGATCGTTAGTATGCAGCTTTCGTTCCTAAATGTTCCGAAGTGACAGACACGAAAATGTTCTCGTTCTGTTCTCCGGACCGCCCACTATTGTTGTATGTCAGCTGTTTGAAGCTGTTTGAAGCGGAATACCATTGTTATGGCAGCAGATAGCTGCCAAAATCCCTGTATCCTCTTCAACAGCAGGTAGTCCGCTTTCAGATAAAAGTGGTCTCTGCTGTGGATTCGCCTCAAGATCACCTTTATCAGGGGCCGGAGAGGGGCCCCCTCCCGCCGCACTCTGGCTGTCTCCGCCGCATACCGGAGCTGTCGGGTAGCAGTGGAGACGATCTCAACCTTTCCTCTGACAGGCCTGGAGCTGAGTGAGATGGTCCCCATTCGGCTCAATACTATTGGATGGTGGAAGTGACATCACTCAAAGGGTACCCTAAAAGTACACAAATGGCACACATAGCATTGAGCACTGAATTGGGGTCTGACCAAGGCATGGTTAAATATAATACCTTAAGGCCGCGTACACTTGTACGAGAACCTCGTCGGGCTAAACCCATCGTTCCGCCCGACGAGGTTCCCGATGAGCGGTCGGAAAAGCTCGTCGAGCCAAAGTCCTCATTGAACAACGTGGAAAAAGAGAGCGTGCTCTCTTTTTTGGCTCAACAAGCTTCCCGACGGGACGCTCGTCGGAAGTGTACACACGACCGAGAACCTCGGCAGAATATGCCTCCCAGCGAGCTTCTCGCTGGATTCTGCCGAGAAGCTCGGTCCTGTGTACGGGGCTTAACACATAACACAAACATCTCCCAGTAGTTCAATTCATCTGGTGATATAATATGTGAAGCCTAAATTAACTATTAGCTAAATTAGCGTGATCCCATGTAGAGTTAGACTTGGATCTGATAAGAGTGACAAGTAGAAATACTCCCACAGTGGGACAGCAGGGCGCATGCCTATGCCCAACCCTCAAGAATGAGCCAAATGTTAGAGGTAGCCTAGAGCCTCTTCCATATTAGCTGACCTTACCTATCTGGAAGCCTTTAGCTTAAATCCTACTACCCCCCCCCTCCCCACACTTTCATGTCCTTTACTGGACTAAGGTACCCAGAAAACACAGATGAAACTCAGTAATGCAGAGGTGACATATAAACTTGAAGCACAGATATGCTTAGCTGGAATCTAAACCAGGACATTAACTTGCCAAGGCAACATTACAAATAGAACCACCATATTATATAGCATAATCATTAAAAATATAGTAATTTTTTTTATCCTATAATCTGTTGAAAGATAGCTCATGTATACTGGCATGTGGTTGCCATCATCCCTTGTATCAATTGGAAATTGAATACCTCTATGTGTGTGGGATTTTTAAGGCAACAACATTATTTGTGACAACTGAGGTCATAAAAAATTATTACAAAAATATTACAAAAGTATCAAAAGAGATTAAAAACTTATAGGAAAATATTGTAAATAACTGCAAGCTCCAGGACTGAGCTAAGAGCCTGCAAGCCAGTTTCCAACGCATTTCGAATAGTGTATATTCTTCTTCAGGGAAAATATTATACAGTATCAATTTCTAGAAGAAGGTAGAAAAATTATAAATACTTAATGAACAGTAACATACAGAAAAAAGGACAAATGCAGACATGATTGGGCATGCAAAAGAGAGGGGATATGTCAGAGAATACACTCCAAGAGACAAACCCTGAAATGGACCAAGACACTCACCCTCTCCTTGATTAGGGAACATCACGGAAACCACGACCCGGAACCCCAGATAGGGACAGTGGGTATGGCAAAGGACACAACGGGTGGATATAAACCGATAATTCCCCAGTCTCCAAAACCATAAGGGGCGGAATAAGGGAAAAAGATTCCTCTTTGGCCAGTATCCGCCCCTATCTGGGGTTCCGGGTCGTGGTTTCCGTGATGTTCCCTAATCAAAAAGAGGGCGAGTGTCATGGTCCATTTCAGGGTTTGTCTCTTGGAGTGTATTCTCTGACATATCCCCTCTCTTTTGCATGCCCAATCATGTCTGCATTTGTCCTTATTTCTGTATGTTACTGTTCATTAAGTATTTATAATTTTTCTACTTTCTTCTAGAAATTGATACTGCATAATATTTTCCCTGAAGAAGAATATACACTATTCGAAACGCGTTGGAACTGGCTTGCAGGCTCTTAGCTCAGTCCTGGAGCTTGCAGTTATTTACAGTATTTCCCTATAATTGTTTAATCTCTTTTGATACTTTTGTAATATTTTTTGATATGTTGTAATAAACAATCATTTTTTATGACCTCAGTTGTCACAAATAATGTTGTTGCCTTAAAAATCACACACACAATTTCCAATCCTATAATATGTTTGGCAGCACAGTATAGCAATCTATCTACAATAGGAGAACTTATAATTTTAGTGATTCTCTTCTGTGTTGAACCAAATGTTTAGAAAAAATGTACTGTATTTGCCGCTGTATAAGGCGACCGGGCATATAAGACGACCCACTAATTTTACAGTTTTTAACCACTTAAGACCCAGACCTTTAGGCAGCTATAGGACCCGGCCAGTTTTTGCGATTCTGCACTGCGTCGCTTTAACTGACAATTGCGTGGTTGTGCAGCGTGGCTCCCAAACAAAATTTGCGTCACACAAATAGAGCTTTATTTTGGTGGTATTTGATCACCTCTGCGTTTTTTATGATTTGTGCTATAAACAAAAATAGAGCGACAATTTTGAAAAAAATGCCATAAGCCAGTTTTTCTAAAGTGGAGTTTCACCCGTCCCCCCCCCCCCAAAAAAAAATCTTAAAATAAATAGAAAAAAAAATAGATGTATTTTTATTTTTATACTCACTTGAAAGGGGCAGTTGCTATGCAGAAGCAGCTCTTCTGCCTCTTCCTCGACCACGGTGGATCTTCTGCCTCGTCCTCTGTTATGGCGTCTTATGGTGAATGGGGCGCGCTTCCTTCTGGGAACTGTGTGTATCCCAGGAGGCAGCCGCCCATTCACAAAGTAAATGCGAGTCGCACATGCAAAGTATGAAACAGGCAGTGAAAGCCGTAAGGCTTCACTGCCTGTTTCCCTTAGTGAGGATGGAGGCACCAGGACCGAACGATCGCCGTCGGGGGGCTGACATCGCGGGCGACTAAGACAGGTAAGTATTGTAGATAGAGGCTCCTGCGCTACCGAGGGGGGTGGTGGAGTGGGATGGGGTCACTGCTGCAAACACCTGACACTCTGTCCTGGGCAGAGAGAAGTAGCAAATGGAAAAACAAGGGGGGTGGTGTCTGTGCTGTGAAAAGTGGGTGAAATCCAACGGTGGTACGGGAATAAATCCCTGGGCTGGTCCGTTTGGTTTCTGTGCCCAGTTTTTATCATCCAAATGTGAGTGCACCTATATGTTTTAATAAACCTGTTCCATTTTTGCGGGGCTGTACTATGGTCTTTTTTTCTCCCATCCTATATGCTGTGTGAGGGTCCCCTCTATCTGCTCCAAGTGTCCACCCAGCTCAGACACAGAAGAAGAGGAGCCAGGTGTGCATCCAGGACTTAGGACGAACTCAGTGTTCGTGGGAGATAGGCCCACCATCCATCACCTCCATGTGAGTGGATGTATGAGTGAATGATGTTGCCTGTTTAGACACTTCCATAACACCATATCCCACTTGCTTTGTATCTTCTCCATGCCTTACTGCTGAGTGCTGATGTCGTTTCTGTCCATTGAAGTGTATTCCTCCTCCCCCTGCCAGAGGTGGTTTTATTTGGCTATCCGTGCCATAGTCGTGAGGTGAGGGGCTAGGGACCACCTGAGGTGTTCACTGTACCACGTCCTTTCCCGGCACCATATCTCCCATCTTTTAGAAACTGTCTTCTGGGACATCTTTGGAACCTGTCTTCTGGGACATTTGGGAAACACTTTCAGAGACTTTTTTGCATTTCTTCACTGATTTATATATTATTATTTGTATTGTTCACTGTGTTACACATTCAGGGGCGCCCCTAGCGGTAGTTCTCCCTGATTTCACATTACTTGGACCAGCACATTGTGTACATTTACTGCTTGTGAATTTGTACTCCTTTTTTGTCACTTGCCATTGTTTAGTATTCAATATTATCTTTTGTGCTACATTTTGACGGTTTACGTATTGACACTAAACTTATGTATGCTATCACTCTGTTCTAAAAACACCACCCCTCCCCCCCCCCCACGTTCACCAGCCCAGGGATTTATTCCCGTACCACCCTTGGATTTCACCCACTTTTCACAGCGCAGACACCACCCCCCTTGTTTTTCCATAAGACAGGTAAGTGTCCTTATTAAAAGTCAGCAGCTACGGTGTTAGAATCCCTTTTTAAGTGTAAAAGGTAGTCTTATACACCAGCATATACAGTACCTGTAGTAGTGTGATGTGAAAGAATAGGTTGGTGTATTGACCACAGGTCAAGAATGCTTACTTAGCCTACCCCCACTAACATTCCACATTCTCCAGGCTTCACTATTGATTGGGTTGATGTTCTGGCTTACAGAGAAAGTTTATTTTTGGATTAGATGTTGGCATATATCAGCTTTTCCAGCTTTACACATTGACATGCCCTGGAATTTCTCAGTGACTTTAGCAGGTTAAAAATTCCCTGTCATAGTGTAGATGGAAAATATAACCCCGGCTTACAGTAAACGTACTATTGATCATTGTCATAAGGTTTGAATGTGCTAAATCGACCTGAAATGTATATACACAACTTAAAACTTTTTTACAGAATGTATTTTGTATTCTACTGTATCTCAGACCAGTGTATTTACAGAGTGGGCTGGTAATAAATTGAATGCATTTTATCTTGAGATCTTTTTCTGACCATGAGTGTAAGTACTGTATATTGTCAAAATTGACTGGGGAATAAATAGGCACCCTGACAGCATACGTTTTTTTACCTGGCTTCTTACACTGCATGTGTTGCACAATTTGAAGTGAACTTGTAAGTAAACAGATTTCTTGTAACTTTGTCCCACAGCAGCCTTTCTTATCAAGAGTTATGTGCCAAAGCTAGGGTTCCTCTAGAGGTTGGTAGAGGTTCATGTGTGACACCAATGACCTTAGCTATTCTTCCCACTTACTACCAATATAATAAGCATTTTCCCACTGACCACCAATGTAGGAAGCATTCTTTCCACTGATCACTAAAGTAAAAAAAAAAAATCTTTCCACTGCCCACCAATGTAAGGTGCATTCTGACCACCAATTTGGAAAGCATTCTTTCCACCGACCACCAATCATAGGTCGGTGATAGGGGCGGGGGCAAAGGCAATCACTTTACAAATGATTAAAACCTCAATAAATGGTGTGCTGGATATTCTGATGCCGCGTACACACAACCGTTTTTCATGATATGAAAAATTCAATTTTTTTTAAATGTCATTAAAAACGATAGTGTGTGTGCTCCAGAGCATTTTTATGACGTGAAAAATGGGCATTAAAAATTTAGAACATGCTCTATTTTTTGGCGTCGTTTTTCACTTTGCCGTTCTTCCCTTTGTTGCTTTTCACGTTGTGAGAAACGGTCTTGTGTAGGCTTTAACGGCGTGAAAAAATTGGTCATGCTCAGAAGCAAGTAATGAGACGGGAGAGCTCGTTCTGGTAAAACTAGCGTTCGTAATGGAGATAGCACATTCATCACGCTGTAACAGACTAAAAAGCACGAAGACTGAAAAGCGCGAATCGCCTCTCACCAAACTTTTACTAACACAAAATCAGCAAAAGCAGCCCCAAGGGTGGCGCCATCCGAATGAAACTTCCCCTTTATAGTGCCGTTGTACGTGTTGTACGTCACCACGCTTTGCTCAAGCATTTTGTTTTCACGAACGTGTGTAGGCAAGGCAGGCTTGACAAGAATCAGATCGTGTGTACGCGGGATTACAGGGGCTCAAGCACTATAAAAAACTCACCCTGTTAGGGACATGTGGTATTATTATCTCTATATCTCTGAAATATAATAATTAATTTCCCATGCATGCCCTAGCTGTCACTTTACAGTGAAGGTTTGACTGAGGATTAACAGACAGTTCTCATTTTATGCACACTCACGAAAAAAAGACCAACAGTTTGCCTTTGTAAATTTGACTTGCTGGGTACATGACAGCTTATCTGTCAGCTGACACCAGTACTGCACAGTGAAGTTGGAATGTGCATATATGTAGCACCTGTCATAATGTACACAGCTTATCTACTAAAACCACCTCACTTGTTGTACCGGAAGATGAAAAGGGAGAGGCCATGCTGGATTTTATTTGATGCTCCAATACAAAAGGCATTGATCCACAATGACCCAGAGCCCAGCCTTCAAAAATTATTTGGAAAAGGTGAGTACTAGTTTTTCAGACCCAGGTTTCTAATATGGCTTGGCCCCTATTAATGTGAACCAGGGCTAATTGCAGTAAATGATGAATAAAAATAATTTGGCATACTCTGGGAACAGAATATTATTTTCATTTGCACTCAGTTAAACAGGTCCTAGTGTGCTGGAAAGCAAGCACCAAATTATGCAGTACAACCTGTGATCTTACATAACTAATGTAGAGATACCCTCATTTGAGCTGCTGATTAGGATAGGTCCTCTGGTCTTTACATCAACCTTTTCCAAAAACCTCAGCCCCTCTAGAATACAAAGTGTTAAACACTAAGGCAGGGCTTGACAAATTTGCTTGGAATCTAGGAGCCAGCTAAAAAAGTTAGGAGTCAGAAAACGCGTCCCGTCCCGACTTTTATTTTTAAATTATTTTTTTTTCCCCAAAAAAGTGCGATTGTAGGACCGCTGCGCAAATACGGCGTGACACAAAGTATTGCAACGATCGCCATTTTATTCTCTAGGGTGTTGGAATAAAAAATATATATAATGTTTGGGGGTTTTTAATTAGAGGGAAGGAGATGGCAGTGAAAATAGTGAAAAATTACATTAGAATCGCTGTTTAAATTGTAATGCCAAACGGCCACCACCAGATAGCGCCAGCTCACAGAAGGAAGAGCTTGGGACATCACAAGGCCGTGGCCTCAATTACCGGACATCGCGGATCCTGTGCCTCTGTGCTCCCCCATCGCGCGATCGCAGCAGGCCCGTGGCGGTCGGTAATTGAGGCCGGGGCTTTGCGGTCTTGTA
Source organism: Rana kukunoris (assembly GCA_029574335.1). Lineage (NCBI taxonomy): Eukaryota > Metazoa > Chordata > Amphibia > Anura > Ranidae > Rana > Rana kukunoris. Next base: position 109,371,138 of record CM056052.1, read on the forward strand.
GGCCGCAAAGCCGCGGCCTCAATTACCAGCCGCCGCGGGCGCCAGGTCACAAATTCTGGTCGCAATTGCGACCTGGTGCCCGGATATTGTCGACCCCTGCACTAAGGACTAGGCATAAGATGACATTTGGCATCCAGATCAGCATAAACAGTAGCAAGGCCACCTCAGGAGTGCAACAGTAGTAAAGTTTAATTTACAAAGTGCTGGAACTATACTGGTGGCGATGCTGGTCCTAGACTGACATGGTATGCACTGTCAAAAAGAAAAGGAGGATGGAAAGAAGGGGGAGGCAGGCAAACAAAGGACTTGCAAAATAATTATTAGGGGAGGGGCAGTCCTTTGAGATGTTCTTTCCTAGCTATCATTGGGGCTCTTTAAAAGTGTTGGTACACTCAACAACAGTCCCAGTTAAGCTGAATGTAGTAGAGGTACAGTATAGGTTTCACAGCACAGGTGCAAGGTAGATGTGGTTCAGGAGCAGTAAAGGTTTGGTATAAGGTTGGTTTAAATGTAGTCTAGGTTTGGAATAAATGCAGTATAGAGTGCAGTATGGATTGGGTAAACTTCATGTCCTGCTCTCAGTGGCTCAGTCCCTGCTAGCAGTAACGCCAATGGGTGAGGAGCCCTCTCACCAGTTCCAGGGATGCTGCAGTGAGCTCTCGCTATAGATAGGGGGGCTCAGGCTCGTCACAGAATGCGTCTGGAGATTCAGTGGTTGGAGGCAGAAGGTGAGAAGATGCTCTGGTCTCCTTGTGGCAACAGTGCAGGTGCCATTGCTGGTTTGGTTTGCGCTGCCCCAGGCGTCTCGGCCCCCTGTCTCTTGTAACTGCCCTGTGGATGATCCATGTGCACCAGAACCGATGTACACAACACAGCTCCCGCACTGCAATGAGGAAGAGGTTTCCATGTAGTCTGGTAAAAGCTGTCCCACCACTCCCTTCCATCTTAATGTTCTAAGGCAGTGATGACGTACATTTGCACCTCAGGAGTTTTGGAACTATATTTCTCATGATGCTCATGCAGTCTACAGTTTAGTTGAGCATCATGGGAAATGTAATTCCAAAACATCTGAGTTGCCATGGTTCGCCAATAGTGTACTAGGGGAACTGTATTACAAAGGTCCATAAGTCCGACTCTCGGATTGAGGTTTTAGACTACAATTTCCATGATCCTCAGATTCCCGACTATTGTGCAACACAACATTCAGCATAACAGAAGAACGTGAAAGTAAACTGATTGTAACTCCTGCTCCATCTTCAGGACCTGGCTACATAAACATTCATGCAAAACCAACCAAATAGCAGCAAAAAAACAAAGTTTCCATTCAACCAACAATTTTTAAGTCACTGAATGCCAAGGGAGTTTTTGTGCAAAAGTTCTTTTGAATATCTCCTAGTGTATGGCCAGCCTAAGGTGTGTAGTCAGTCATAAATAAGGTGGATAAAGATACATGCATTATCAACTTCTCAACTTCAGGAGGTTTAGATGGATCGTAAATTCCGACAAGAAAACCGTGGATTTTTTTCCGCCGCAATGTTGGCTCAAATTTGTGTTGCATACACATGGTCACACCAAAATTCAAGAACGCGGTGACGTACAATACTACAACGAGCCGAGAAAAATTAAGTTTAATGATTCTGAGCATGCGACTAATTGATTCCGAGCATGCGTGTTTTTTTTTGTACGTCGGAATTGCATACAGACGATCGGAATTTACGACAAGAACTTTTCTTGTCGGAAAAATTGAGAACCAGCTCTCAAATTTTTGTTGTCGGAAATTCTGACAGAAAAAGTTAGATGGAGCCTACACACGGTCGGAATTTCCGACCAAAAGCTCACATCGAACATTTCTTGACGGAAATTCTGACCGTGTGTATGCAGCATTACGTACGCACAATAATCTTTAGACAGATTTAGAGGTATAAGTGAGCATCCTCTGATACCTGCATTGGTGGATTGCCATACTTTAATGGGTTTGGGTGTCCAGCAAGTTCACATTTACATGTCTATGTGGTATCTCAAACTGACACATATTCTTCAAGCAAGCACCACCAGGAGTTGGTTAATATTTGCATACCAGAGCTGACCTATCTTAGCATGCTTTAGTGGAAATGAAAACAGGTATTCAGGCACCTGGAAGTTCCTGCAAGATATAGTAAATGGCTGTTTGAGATATTGCAAATACTCAATGACTTGCGTTAAACAAACATCATATGTGCTTGCTTCGGCAGCACATATACTAAAATTGGAACGATACAGAGAAGATTAGCATGGCCCCTGCGCAAGGATGACACGCAAATTCATGAAGCGTTCCATATTTTTCCTCAGAAAAAAAAACAAAAAAAAAAACAAACATCATATATTGATAAAAAACATTAACTACAATTTTTCTTTTTATTCACAGATAAGACAGAAAACGAAACACCCTGAGAACTAAAAAAAAAAAGAGTGCCTTGGAAACTAACAGGAACACATATCATATTCCATTGTGAACAAATAAATTTATTTTTGCATATTGACAAATTTATGTACTTCCATGTCTCTTCACACATGCAATTGTATGTCCATTTTACAGATGTTGTGTAACTGCCAAAAGTACTGATAGTTTCATGTTTGTGACACCTCAATGACTGTAAAAGCATTGGCTGAGCCAATATGAATGAGGATTGTAGTCACACCAAGAAGTTAAATGAGAGCAACTTGTTCTTTCTTACAATTAAAAATGATAATGCTAGGTAGTGCAATCCTCTGCTCACTCCTAATTTCAGTTATAATCGTTTTGTTGGCTGCCACACTGTGCATACTAGGATTCTCTCTAAAGTATGGCACTCTTGTGGGATCGAAGAAGTAAGGCAGGCATGGTTTTCAGCAGCCGATAACAAGGTCACTTAGAAGAAACTCTGTGAAGGCATCATGTACCCAAAAATTCCATGGGTTCTTCAAAAGCCCATACAAACATGAAGACCTGCTGAAATCTAGCAGCGTGGTCCTACAATTTCAGGGCAAATTTGTTTTTTGTATACTTACACATATTTACATGTTCTCTTTTTACACCAAATGCATCTGATGCTATAGTGCTGTGGTCCAGTTTCCAATTGAAATCTACTGAAAGAGAGGACTTCAAATACCATCCAAAATGTTTCAAAAACACAAATTAGCATGTGCTTCATAAATGATGTGAAACAGAACCAAAGTAGTAGGGCATCTTTTTTGTAAAATGCCAGTGAGCAGATGCAGGGCCACACGTATTCCGGATTCTCTGAATGAAATCACCCCTTCCTAAAAGGAACCTGCCACTGTTGAATTGTTTATAGTGCATGAGCATCACTTCCCTATACTTCCCATGATGCTCATGCATTGTAGTTGAGCATCATGAGAAATGTAGTTCCAAAACATCTGGGGTGACCTGGTATAGGGAAATCCCAAGCAGACTGTCTATTAGAGTGCACACGTATTCTGGATCCTCTGAATAAAATTACCCCTTACTAAAAGGAACCTGCCACTGTTGAATTGTTTGTGAAGGTTATCCTTACCCTTGCTTTGCTAAATCATCTATTTTTGACACAGCACATCTGTCTTCTTATTGGGTATACCAGCACCTGATATGCACATGCTTAGCTTTGGTTAATGATGCACAAAATAATGAATAATAAATAATAATGGCAATTCTGAAGCTTACAGCTACAAAAAGAAGTCAAGCAAAGCAAATCCTATATTTCTTTCCTAATATATTCGTTGGGTTTCTGCTAGATTTAATCAGCACCAGAAGCTGCAACTGCAATAACGCCAATAGTGCCAGCTGCTGAAGATGCTTATGGAAAGAACTGAATTTCAATTGCTGAGCTGCAGTTTTCCAGGCAATGAAAGGTAGAATGGGGGACCAGCTGTTGTTTACAAGGGGGCAGCAAGAGTATATGATACATTTCAGCTACAGTATAGTACAGTGCAGCCATCACTGCCCTATATTTCCCATGATGCTCATGCAGTGTAGTTGAGCATCATGGGAAAATGTAGTTCCAAAACATCTGGGGTGCCCCTGGTATAGGGAAATCCCAAGCAGACTGTCTATTAGAGTGCACCTATCAGCACCCTAATAATGATGTCATAATGATGATTCTGCTCCTGGCAACACACTAGCATTGTACGAAATTACCTTACTAACCTGGGAACAGTGATGGAGTAACATTTTGCTAGTCCAGCCAGAGATGGACTGATCCTACAGAAAATAGTAAGTGGCCATCTAAGTTATTCTGTCTTGGCAAGTTTTAAACGGGACATGATAACTTGATTCAAGCACTAGCACAAAGCAGTGCCTTGCACATACCTTTAGATACGTTGTACTGCAGCTGGGAATCCCAAATTCTTCATTCTTGATACTTAGCTCATTGTAAGTTCCGTCACTTTAGTTTGCCTTTTTTTTTAAACTCAATTTCATTGCAGGCCGCATCAGCATTAGGGCTGCCCTCAAAGGGTCAGTTGTATCAGTAAAGACTAGGGGCCAGATTCTCTAAGAAATTTGCCGGCGTAGCGTAAGCCATTTACACTACGCCGCCGCATCGTACTAGAGCAAGTGCCGTATTCCCTAAGCATTTGCTCCGTCGTTTGCGTTGGCGTAGCGAAAATGGCCCAGCGTAAGCCCGCGTAATTCAAATGAGGCGGCTTGTATTTAAATGAAGCGCGCCCCCGCGTCGAACGAACTGCGCATGCGCCGGCCGGGGAAAAAGCCCAGTGCGCATGCTCCAGCTCACGTCGGAAAGCGTCGTTGAAACCGACGTCAAAACGACGTGAGCGTCATTTACGCAACTCCCTATTCGCGAACGAGTTAGTAAAACAACGTAAGCGACGGAAAAAGCCGACGCTGACCCGACGCCATACTTAACATGGCATCCGACGGCAATTCGTAAGGTTACTCCACATAGAAGCTGGGGTAACCTTACGCGGACAAAACGACGTACGCGACGACGGGGCGGCGTAAAAGCGATCGGGAATCGGCGTACTAGCCTCATTTGCATAGGCAAATGAGAAAACAACGTAAAGGCCACCTAGTGACTGGAGTTGTCATTACACCTACGATCCGCAAGTGTAATGGTTTTACACTTGTCGGATGTTGCAGCGTATCTATGCAAAAGTGATGCTAAGCATCACGCGCATAGATACGAGGCAAAAAAAAAGGCGATACGACGGGGTATCTGAGATACTCCGGTGTATCGCCGCTGAGAATCTGGCCCTAGATGTCCAGAGCACCCCATTATGCCTCCTTACATCAGATGTCAAGAGCCACTTCATTTTCAGAACTCGAGATTCTGCCGCTCTTCCTTACATTACAGTGCACTCCCCTTACCCTGTGCGGTTGCTGGGAAAAAGCTATGAGCAGAGCTAGGAAGCAGAAAGTGCAGGGTCTGGAGGAGGATCAGAAGCAGGCTGGAATTAACTGGCAGAGTCTACTGAATGCTGAGACCAGAGGAGGCGGAGACAAGGGGGGTGCTGCTGCAGCAGGAAAGGTGTGAGGGCCACATGAAATAAACTCATGGGCCGGATTTGGCTCGTGGTCCGTTTGACACATGTCATTTTTTTATATTCCTATTGTTCAGAAAGTGTTAAACCTTGTAGATTGCAGTAGTTTGGGATTTAGGGCTCTCAGGCAGCAGAGAAGACCTGTGCTGGAGCCTGTTCAGTACCATTAGGATGAAATTAAATATATTTGATTTTGCCCTTGAGAAACATCAAAGCATTCGTTTGAAAACTGCCTCCAGTATATGAAAATGAGTTACGCTTTCACATTTGTTGTATTGTACTGCCAAAAAAATACTAAAAGCATACCCCACTTTTAAGTACACAATGGGGTTTATTTACTTAAGCTGGAAAGTGCGAAATCAGGCTCACTTCTGCATAGAAACCAATGAGTTTACAGGTTTTAAAACCAAAGCTTAATTGAACAAGCTGGGGTAAGAAGCTCATTGCATTCTATGCAGAAGTGAGTCTGATTTTGCACTTTCCAGCTTTAGTAAATAAACCCCCTTGTGTACTTAAAAGTGGGGTATGCCTTTAGTTTGTGACCTTCTTAAGAACAGTTAGGTTTTATATTGCGTATATATTGTGTACCATTTCTGTTAATATTTGTATATCCAAACCCCATTATAGAATCTGCTTTGCAACACCAGTACAAAAATGTATAATGCTTATGCAAATAAAATTTGGCTGAAAATGTATTTGCAAAGTTCCATATTTCTGGTCATAAAGCACTGGGCTTATTCAGTAAAGCAAAAAACAAAATGCAGCCAATCAGAAATCACCTGACCTCAGCATATTTCCACATCTCTTTGTTTACCTTGCTTTATTGAATAAACCCCAAAGACTTTATAAATGCATGACAACTGTCTTGCTCATTTTTCTGTGTGAGACAATGAATATTCATATGCAGAGACCATGATTTGATATTAGTGCTGCATACCATTCACTTTACGTGAAATAATGTGGAGACCGGAGGCCAATAAACCCGGGGGGGGGGGGCTGATTTGTACATATACTGGCTTATGATACGACTAGCATGTACATTACATGTATAAAACATTCCAAGTGACATATGTGCAATATGTAAATAGATGTAAATATGAACACATATAATAAAGTGTTTGCTATATACACAGAATTGTGTTGTTGTTTTGTCATCAGAATGTTATACAATTAACCACTTAAGACCCGGACCAATATGCTGCCAAATGACCCAAGGGGTTTTTGCGATTCGGCACTGCATCACTTAAACAGACAATTGCGCGGTCGTGCGACGTGGCTCCCAAACAAAATTTGCGTCCTTTTCTTCCCACAAATAGAGCTTTCTTTTGGTGGTATTTGATCGCCTCTGCGATTTTTATTTTTTGCGCTATATACAAAAATAGAGCGACATTTTTGAAAAAAAATCAATATTGTTTACTTTTTGTTATAAGAAAAATCAATAAACTAAATCTTAGTCAAACATTTAGGCCAAAATCGCAGGGGTTAAATGTGTTTATGTGAAGTGTTAGTGTAGTGTAGTGTTAGTGCAGACTTACTGTGTTGTGATCTCTCCTCAGCGGTGGTTGAAAAAAACGCAGAGGGAGAGATCACGTCGCTTCCTCCTTCCTGTGTTTACACAGGAGGAGGAAGTGAAAGGGCGGGCGGGCGAATAGCCGCCCCCTCTTGTCGGATCGCTCCTGCAGCCGCGTGGCCGGCCGCATTTACAGGGGGGGGTCCGATCGGACCCCCGATCCCCCACAAGACACCAACGTATATATACGTTGATGTGCCTGTCGGTGCCATTCTGCCGACGTAAATGTACATGCGGCGGTCCTTAAGTGGTTAAAAAAAGTCCACACATCATTAAATCAATTTGGATGCATAGGAAGGGTTTGATCCCAAACAAAATGAATATAATCTTTATTACCATCTATGACCCCAGCAGGCAGATTGCCTCTTCCCTTTGTTCTCCAAAGCCAAGGTTCTGTTGGAGGTTGGCATGATCTTCTCTGGATTGCATGCTTCCATATTCCCGGTTATGTCATCACACTGGTGCCATTACACCCATTATTTGTAGGAATAAATGAAGAATGCATACCCGCAAGTTTAATTTATAGGGGAGCCCTGGGTGGTACAACAGCACTGAAAATTAGAGAAAAGGGTCAGAAACAGCAATGACTGACATGAGATCAAAGCCTCCTTACTTACCTAAAAAACAATCATGACTGACTGTATTATGGGGCAAAACATAGACCCAACATTAACCAGACATGACCAGCAACTAAGGCTGCATTCACACTTGCATGTTCCGCATAGACGTGCATGTCCCGAATGCGCAAAACAACGTGTGCCGCGTTGCAGTGCCATTCATTCTTAATGTCACCCCAAACATGGTCAACAGAAGAACATTTTTGTTCACAGTAAAATCCCCACAAATGTGCCAAAACACACACATAAAAAAACAAAAACAAGGTTCTACACCTGAAAAAGTGCAGGAGCTTCTCTGACGTGTTTGTCGCACATCTAAGACTAACCTATCTAACCCGGTAAAGAAGAAATCGGTATACATACCTTTTATGAAGCAGCTCCAGTCCGGCTCAGCTCAGCATGGGACCGGACGGGATCAGCTTTAGAAAAGGTATATGTACTTATTTCTTCTATAAAGCTGGAATGATCTTTTTTTTAAACTTGAATTGGTCCAGCTTGGTTACATCAAACCATTCATACCTCACATCCAGGGTGGCGCTGGGGATGCAGAATTCCACTAATATTCCCTGTACTCCATGCAGTCAGTGCTGGTCTCTTTTAGGTGCTGCTGGAGTGACTTGCTGTCTTGTTTACTGAACACAAGGGGTCACTCACTTGGCACCTGCATGGTTTAACAAACATCTTTGGGTTCAGCTTTCACCACTTGCCCACTGAACATTTACTGTGGCAGGGTGGCATGGGCAGGCAGGATCACGTTGATGTACATCATCCTGTCTCATCTGGTTTAGGGGTGTGCAGTGTGCTGCTTCCGGGACTACTGTGTCCACAATAGTTCCCGGATGCCTTGAGCTGCTGAATGATCGGCTGTGATTCCTATACTGATGCTATGATTGGCCCACAGCTATCACATGGTACCTGGGCTAATCAGAGCACCCTGTACCATGTGATAGCTGTGGGTCAATCATAGCACACACTAGTAAATCACAGCCGCTGTAATGAATGTAACAGTTCAAAACTTTGCTGTAATCATCACTGTAACAGCAATCAAGGTATAAAAAATAAATAACAAATCCTTGATCACCCACCCCCCCGAGTAGTTCAGTGTCACTATGGTGTCACTGAGTGAGCTGCTCTGATGAAAGTATGTATACAAAATAGTAAACAAATGAAATAATAATACAAATAATAATAATAAAAACTATTATAATATAATTATATTATAAATAAAATATTATAATAATATATATAAAAAAAAAAAAGATCAGTGTCCCTGATCACTGCCATATAATGACAATGTACATTAAAAAAAAAAAACACATTTTATGTAATTTCATTTTCAAAAGAAATGCAAAAAAAAAAAAATGAGAAAAAAATTACTTAAAAAAGCTGGCCATGCCTCTTACTAAACACCTTACACTGTCTGCTTTCCAAACAGGGGTAATTTGGGGAGTATTTGTACTGTTCTGGCATTTAAAGGACCTCAAGAATCGAGATAGGCCGTCAGTACATCAGGTCTGATCAATTTTTAAATATACACTGTGTGCACAGTTATTAGGCAAGTTGTATTTTTGCAGATTAATTTCATTATTGAACAATTAGGCCCCATGCACACGAGACGCTGGTAAACTCGAGTTCAGAGGCGTTTGGGCATTTTTTTCAACTGCCCCTGAACACATTTAATGTTATCCTATGTGTCCATGCACACAATCAAGCTTTTGGCGTTTTCGCGTTTTTTTGCGTTTCAGCCGCAAATCGCGGCAAAACGCCGCTAATCGCGGCAAAACGCGGTACCGGCGTTTTGCCGCGATTTCGTTTATAGGCGTTTTTAAAGGTGACCTATTTTTTTACATTAGAAATCTCAAAAATGATGGCAAATGATGAAAAAACAAAAAAAAACTTAACAACTGTAATTGCTTGCATTGCATTGTGGACAATCCACAACTTGTGGCAGGTGACGTGGCCAGGTGACATGACAGGTGGACAATCAACAACTTGTGGCAGGTGACATGGCCAGGTGATGTGGCAAGTGGACAATCCACAACTTGTGGCAGGTGACGTGGCAGGTGATGTGAACAGGTGATGTGGCAGGTGACGTGGCACGTGGACAATCCACAACTTGTGGCAGGTGAAGTGGCCAGTTGACATGACAGGTGACGTGGCCAGTGGACAATCCACAACTTGTGGCAGGTGACGTGGCAGGTGATGTGAACAGGTGATGTGGCAGGTGACGTGGCAAGTGGACAATCCACAACTTGTGGCAGGTGACATGGCAAGTGGACAATCAAATTTAGAATTTTTCAATTTTCGGATTTTTCAAATTTTGAATTTTCTAATTTTCGAAATGTCGAATTTCGACATTTTCGAAATCTTTCAAATTTCGAATTTTTCAAATTTCGAAGTTTCAAATTTCGAATTTTTCAATTTTCAAATTTCGAATTTTTCAATTTTCGAAATTTAGAATTTAGAATTGTGAAATTTTCGAAATTCGAATTTTTAAATTTCGAATTTTCGAAATTTTGACATTTCGAATTTTCAAATTTAGCATTTTTCACATTTCGAATTTTCAAATTCTGAAATACGAAAATTGAAAAATTTGAAATTAGAAAAAATTTTCAATTTTCGAAATTTCGATTTTCGAATTTTTCAGTTTTCGAAATTCGAATTTTTCAAATTCGAATTTTTCGAATTTCGAATTTTTCAAATTCGGAAATACAAAAATTAAAAAAAAATCGAAATTCGAACATTTAAAAATTTAGAATTTAGAATTTTCGAAATTCGAATTATTCAATTTTCGTAATTTAGAATTTCGAATTTTTGAAAAATTCGAAATTTGAAAATTCGAAATTTGAAAAATTAGAAATTCAAAATTTCGAAAATTGAAAAATTGAAAAATTTGAAATTTGAAAATTCGAAATTTCCAAATTTGAAAATGCAAAATTTGAAAATGCGAAATTTGAAAATGCGAAATTTGAAAATGCGAAATTTGAAAATGCGAAATTTGAAAATGCGAAATTTGAAAAATTCGAAATTTGAAAAATTCGAAATTTGAAAAATTCGAAATTTCGAAAATAGGAAATTCGAAATGTTTCAATTTTCGAATTACAAATTTTTCAATTTTCGTACTTCAGAATTTGAAAAATTCGAAAATTTTAAAAAATTCTCTGGATAAGTACGCAGCTGGACATACATATTGGTAAAATAGCCAACTGAAAATCTCTGTGCCATCAACGGATGGGTCCAATAGTGATGAGCTGTGCCAACGGATCTCTCGCGTAGTTTGCGACGGCGTTGAATCCTCAGCAAGAGCAACGTATGGACAATTTCTTGGCATATATTCAATATGGGATCCATTTAAAAAAAGAAGAATCAAATGAAAGTATGCAAGTCTGCATATGAAAGTCTGCTGCTGCTCTCTCTGTTGAAAATGGCAGAAATAGTTAAAAATATATAGCTTTCAGAGCTTTGGGAGGGTCTACAATGTCTGTGCTATAAACGCTGATAGCCGCAAACGCGGCAAAACGCGGTAAAACGCGGCAAAACGCCGCGAAATTCGCGGCAAAAACTGGCGTTTTAAACGCCGGTTTTTGCCTTTGAAAACATGAGTTTAGATGTGTTTGCATTTGCTTCTCGTGTGCATGGGGCCTTACAGTGCTCTCAGTCAATCCAAAATGTTAATAAACCTCAAACCTGAATATTTAGGAAAGTAAGGGCTCATGCACACAGGACGTTTTTACAGCTGCTGTTAGGGGTGTCTGATGTTTTTTTAACTGCTTCTAAATGCACCTTTATGTTAGCCTATGTGTCCATGTACACATATGCTGTCAGAGGCGTTTGGAGGCATAAGAGTTTAGGGGCAGTAGGAAAAAAAAACACAGCATGTGATTCCAGGAGAAGTAAAAACAAGCTGTAAAAATGTCTGACGCAGCTAAAAGTTGCCAAGTGTTTCTTTTTTACAGGTCAAAATCAGACCCTTCGGTCTGGAATGGATTTTTTTAAGAGGAACCACCCCACACACTATTTCTCCATACCAAAACCTTATCTATGCACACAGCCAGGCAGGTCAGGAAAGGGGGGGGACGAGCAAGCACCCCCGGACCATACCAGGCCATGTGCCCTCAACATAGGGGGTGGGTGCCTTGGGGCAGGGGGGCCCTGCGCCCCCCCTTCCCAAAGCACCTTGTCCCCATGTAGATGGGGAAAGGGCCTCTTCCCAACAACCGTCTGTGGGTGGGTGCTTATCGGAAGCTGGAAGCCCCCTTTAACAAGGGGGGGACCAGATCCCAGCAGCCCACCCTATGTGAGTGAGTATAGGGTCATTGTACCCCTACCATTTCACCTAAAAAAAAGTGTCAAATATAAACAGTACTGTATACAGGTTTTTTAATTATTTTATTAAGGCAGCTCTGGCGTCTCTTTCAATTTATTTTCCCCTCTCTGGTTCTTTTCCCTTCTCTGCCGATGTCTTCTCCCTTTCTGGTTCTTCTCCCCTTTGCACTGTCTACTCTTCTGCAGGGTCTTCTCCCGGTGCTGTCTTTCTCTGATGTTGACTTGACGTGATCTCCCGATGCAATACTGGGTCTGTGGTGTGTATTGACTTATATTGGCATGGGGTGGGCCACCTGGTGAGGTCATCCGAAGGCCCGTCCCATTGTAATGTCACCGCCCCATCATGCCCCGGGTGGTGATGTCACAAAAGGGCAGGGCCTTTGGATGGTGTCACCGGCAGGCCCTGTCCCATGCCAATATAAGTAATTGCACACGGCGAACCCAGCATTACACCAGGAGATCGTGTCAAGTCAACAGTGGAGGAAGAACAGAGGGAGAAGCCCTGGCAAAAGACCCCCCATACTCATTCACATAGGGTGGGGGCCCACTTGTTAAAGGGGGCTTTCAGATAAGCCCCCCGCCCGCAAACCCTGACAACCAACAGCCCGGTTTGTCGGAAAGAGGCCCTTGTCCCCATTACCAAGGGGACAAGGTGCTTTGGGGTGGGGGAGATGGGCGCAGGGCCTGGTATGGTTTTGGGGTGGAACCCCACGCTTTTTTTTTATTTTTTTTTATTTTGGCGGTGGGTTTCCCTTTAAGATCCTCAGCACACAAGTCACACCGCAAGTCAGATCATCATGATGATACAACATCTGATGTGACTTATATTCAAATTAATGGGCTCTTATAGGGAACCATTGACTTTGACTAGAGGCAGAGAAACGCTGGTAAAAGCTAATGCGGCTAAACGTGCATTGATGCTAATACAAAAAGCTGCTAAAGGACGCTTTTACAGCTGCTTTTTACTGGAGTTGGTAGTGGCGTTACAGTTCATTTTTTCTAACGCCCTGTGTGCATGAGCCCTGAAAGTGAGGTTTTGGCTTTCTTAAGAGAAAATAAATGTCCAAAATAATTGGGCAACTATTAGTGTGCAGAATTGTTATGCAACTAAATAAAATAAAAATAAAAAAAGCTTATTTAGACTTACTGGTGACAGTATTTTTAAGAGCCTTTTAGGACAACCCTGGAGAGAGCGCAGCTCCGCCTCTTTTTCAGGAAACACATGTGATCCTTTATATTCCCTCCTCTTCCACCATGGCCTCAGTTATTGTGTGGTCTCCGACAAACTGGAAAACAAAGCACAGAAGAACCACAACAAACCATGATAGACATTTAAAACATACTTCTAGTCAAATACCTAGGGAGAGAAAATAGCGGTTGTCCTAAAAGGCTCTTAGAAATACTGTCACCGGTAAGTCTAACTAAGCTTTTCTCAAATCGCCTTGGAGAGGATAACCAAGTAGCTTACCCTAGGGTGGGACTACTGCTTGCAGCACCTTCCTGCCGAAGGCTTGCTCTGCAGCGGACAGTAAGTCTAGTCTGTAATGCCAAAGAAAGGTTGAATAGCTGGACCATGTAGCCGACCTTACAAATCTGATCAGGCGTGGCACCGGCCCTTTCGGCCCAGGAAACTGCGGTTGATCTTGTTGAATGGGCAGCAACACCTGTTGGAGGCACTTTTCCTTTAGCTTGATAACTTTCCATAATAGCTTGTCTAAGCCATCTACCTAATGTACTCTTGGAAGCCTTCTCCCCTTTACGGGTGCCCCGAGATTATGAACAGGGTGTTCGATTTCCTGAATCCTTTAGTGATTGAGAGGAAGTGAAGTAAACATCTTCTCACATCCAGAGTATGGAAAGCTTCCTCTCCTGCATTGGAAGGAACTGAGAAAAATGTAGGAAGAATTATCTCCTGAGACCTATGAAAAGTCGAAGAAACTTTTGGTAAAAAGGCTGGATCCGTTCGGAGGATTATCCTGTCTGGAAAAATTCTCAGAAAAGGCTCTGTGATTGCCAGTGCTTGAAGCTTGCTGACCCTTCTTGCTGTTGTGATAGCCACTAAAAAAAATGTTTTGAGCACCAGATTTTTCAAAGAAATGTCTTGCAAGGGTTCAAACGGAGCTCCCGTGAGACCCTGTAAAACAATGGATAAGTCCCAACTGGGAAAAACTTTAAGGGCTAGAAATTAAATCTTCTCTGGATAGAGGTTTTTCCAAGTAAACTGAAAGAGCCGCCACCTGTGTTTTTAGGGTGCTGGCTGCCAACAGAAATTCTAAAACAGAAATTACATATTTGACCTGAAGACTTTTGGAAGAGCACCAGGAATTGAATTTTTTCCAAACCTTGAGGTAAATAGCCCTAGTTACCCCCTTTCTGCTAGCTAGTAGGGTCTTTACCACCTTATCAGAAAGTCCTTTGGCTTTTAAGAGATCTTCTTCAAAAACCAAGCTGTTAAGTGTAACCGGTCCGCTTCCGGGTTGGTTCACAGGACCCTGTGAAAGAAGGTCTTTCCTGAGAGGTAGTTTCTACGGTGGTTTTGTGGCTAAGTTTAGAAGTATCGCAAACCAGTCTTTTTGGCCAGTAAGGAGTGACCAGGATCAGATTGGTCCTTTCTTCCCTGAACTTTCTCAGAACTAACGGGATTAGTGGAAAGGGGGGAAAAGCGTAGATCAGCTGGTAACGTCACGGCTGGGCCAGCGCGACTATGCCCACCGCCTGATCCTCTCTGTGAAGAGAGAACCCCCGAACTTTCGCAATTTCCTGGCTGGCGAACAGGTCTATTTGTGGTTGCCCTCATTCCTGAGAGATTGTTGTGAAGACTTCCTGATTCAAATTCCATTCTGCCTCCACTATGCTCTTCTGCTTAGGAGGTCTGCTAACAGGTTCTGAGACCCTTTTAGATGGACTGCTGACAGAGAAGCCACATTTAGTTCTGCCCAGGACAACAGATAGTTGGCCAACTCCATAAGGCCTTTGCTCCTGGTTCCCCCCTGTTTGAGAACATAAGCCACTGCTGTAGTGTTGTCCGAGAGGATTTGTACGTGGCGACCCTTCACTACTTGTTTAAAAAAGCAAGGAGACCCAGGAAGATGGCTTTTAATTCAATCCAGTTCAATGATTTCTTGGCTTCTGATTTGGACCAGGTGCTCTGAGCGGTCTGACCGTCTAGATGGGCTCCCCAGCCCCAAGAACTTGTGTCCGTTGTTAGACGTTTGTCTACAGGAAAAACACATGGAAGGCCTTTCGTCAGGTTGTTTGAGTTTCTCCACCACCAGAGTGCTCTTTTTACATTTGACGTTAATCTAAAGCGCTTTTCTAGCGACTTTTGGTGCAACCAGGTCTGAAGGATGTCCATCTGAAGGGGACGGGAATGTAACCTCGCCCATTGGACTTCCGGAATCGAGGCCGTGAGTAGACCCAACACTGCCAAAGCTGACCTGACTGAAACCCAGAGATTTGTTTGAACCAGACCTACAGCAGAGAAAACCTTCTCTATTTTTTCCTGGGGAAGAAAAACTTTCTGAACAACCGAGTTTATGTTAATAACCCAGAAACTTTGTCTCCTGTGTTGGAACTAGATTTGATTTTTCCAGGTTTAACAACCAGCCTAGACTCCTGAGATAAGCCTGCGACACTTGAAAGTTTATCGCAACCTGATCCCTGGAGTTCGCAAAGAACAGCAGGTCGTCCAAATATGGAATGACTGAGATCCCCTTCAGTTTCAGAGGTTCCAATGCCTCCACCATAATCTTCGTAAAGATCCTGGGGGAAGAGGAAAGACCGTAAGGAAGAGCCTTGAACTGGAGATGCCAAACAGTGGACCCTAGGTTTATGGCCAGGCGAAGAAACCGCTGGGAGGCCGGTGCTATCGGTACATGCAAGTAGGCTTCCTTTAGATCCAGGGATGCCATGAAGCAGTCTGGGGTTAACAGTTTCGTTATGGAATAGATGGTGTCCATACGGAAGGGTTTGTACCAAATTGATTTGTTTAAAATCTTCAGGTTCAGAATCAGACGATATTTGACTGAAGGTTTCTTTACCAAAAATATGTGGGAATAAAATCCCTGACTCTCCTGATGTTTTGGGACTTGGACTATCACTTCCTGATTTATCAGATCCTGCAACAGGCTCATCATTGCGGAAGATTTTTCTTGATCCCGTGGGAGGGCTGTGACATAGAATCTGCTCGGGGGACATTCTGAAAACTCCAGACTGTACCCTTCTGCAATAATCCTTTTCACAAAGGGACTTATGGGCATCTGGATCCACTGTGGAAGGAAGGCAGATAACCTTCCTCCCACTGGGGTCAGATGGTCACTTACTTTTAGGTGTTTGGTCTGGGGGAGATTTGAAAATGACTCCTCCCCTACCTCTGCCTTTTTGGGAAACCCAACACTTTTTATTTTCTTCCTTATTTTTGTAGGACTGCTGAAAAGCACGAAAATTCTTTTTTGGATTCTGACTATTTTTAATAGGGAAAGCTTTCTTTTTATCAGCTGTTCTGTCTAACACCTTCTCTAGATCTTGACCGAACAGAAAATCTCCTGAGAACGGTAAGCCACATAACTTGATCTTAGAGGGTGTATCTCCTGACCAAGTTTTTAGCCAGTGAAAGGTGGTGGGGGTGATGGCGCTGTCGCTGATAGGTTGTGATGCTGGGCCAGCTGTTCACCCCAATCAATGGGTGGATGGGCTCTACTGGGGCAACCTCCCCCGTGCTAAAAAAGTTGTTAGCAGTGGCTACCTGAATAGAAATGCAAGGTAAAATACACCTAAAAGTGTTAAAAATAGTAATAGTGGCCACTAGTATGTTCAAATGTAAACAGTGATGCTAAAAAGTACTATCCAGCATAATCTGATTGACTAGACTCTAGAATAGTAGGATAAATAGGTACAATATACACATCAGGAGTTAACATCAGATGTTAATAAATGGTTAGAGCCAACACAAATTGTTGGTAATCGAGACCAGTCCTTATGAATCAAAGGTAAGTACCCCTAATTGCAATAGGAATCTGTATATGCACCTCTAGACGGGTGCCCTGTATGTGTAAACAGGCACCCTGGTTATAAGTGCAGATAATTGCAAAAGTCCATATAACATAAGTTCAGACACAATGGTTGAAGTGTTGTATGGTTCAAGGTGCACCTATGTGAGTAGGTGATCATAAAAGTACATCAGGTGTTTCTCGCAGTGGGTCCGGTGCTCCCCCTTATGGTTTCACCAGAAGCATTCACCCCTGCTGGGGTAGAGTGCGTATCAGGCGAAAAGCTGCTCCTTCGTGCCGCTCCCCCGTTCCTGGGTTCCTGATGTGCGTCCTTGGTACGAGTAATTCGTTTCAGTTGGATCTTAGAGTTCCTCCAGGAAAAAAACAACAAGCTACCATAGCGTAGTATGTTTGTTTAAAATGTATTAGCACTGCCAATAAGCGTGCATAAAACAGTAGTACAAAAATACAAAAATAGCATCAAGCTGTGTGGGGCAATACAGCTAACAGCCAATAAATACAAATTTTGAAAGAAAAAATAGATTTAAATGAAACGGCAGAAGCCTGTCTCCTAGGTGGGGACAAGGCAGTGTGGATATAATGCACTGAGTTATCCGATAGATGGTCGCACCAGTGTGGGAACGGCGTGCGTTCCACGGTCGAACGGCTGGTCAACCCAGAAGTGCGTAAAGGTATGCGTGTGTCCGCTTTACGCACGTTTCGTATTGTTTACGTCTTCTGAAGCGGGTACACGCATACCGTAGCTTACTGCATATATAGTGGACGTCACCATGGTACCATTCACACGCTCAATAGCACTGTCCAATCAGCTGAGGAGTATGCAGATTGAGTAGCCAATCCAATGGTAAAAGTGTTAACCCTCCAATGAAAACATTGCTGTCGGGCTGACGCCACCTAATCCAGCAATGGATGTCGGGTTGTTCGTCCAATCACAAGGGGATAGTGTAATCGTATGGCGATACTGGTTACTATGTTAATGTCTCTGATTGAACATTCCTGACAAAAGTATGATAAAAATGTTGTTAGTAGAGAGATGAAGAGGTAAATCTTGAATAGGTGATGTAAGCAATACTAGATACCTACTAGAGTAAATAGTGAAAATAACATGAGTATAATATAGGTGGAATGTGTGCTTAAGCTACAATCCCTACGCTTAGCACCATAATGCAGCGATCGTGGGTGACAGGCACTATTAGCCACTCAACCGTGTATTAGGTATACTATATAAATAATGTGACAAGACTAACAATAATAGTTAGATGAATTAAAATAAAAGAAAGTTTTTAGCTAAACTGCGTGCCTGTCTGAATTTACTAAAGCTGCTGACCTCGCCGCCATCTTAATAGACTCGGCTGACGCATCCACCATATACTTGACAGCCTTCAAAATCAAGGGAAAGGACTCCAATAGATCCTTTCTTGGGGTGCCTGCCTCTACGTGACTCATTAGCTTCTCTACCCAGCATTCTAAATTTCGGGCAACCACTGTGGCAGCCATAGCAGGTTTAAAACTGCCTGATGTGGAATCCCATGCCTTCTATAAAAGAGAATCAGCTCTTTTGTCCATTGTGCCTTGAAGACCCCAATATCCTCAAAAGCAAGGTCTGTGCGACGTGACACTTGTGAAAAAGCCGCATCCACCCTCGGCTTCTTGTTCCACACCTCTGTGTCTTCATCTTCAAAAGGAAATCTTCTCTTAAGAGTTTTGGAAAAGAAGGGACCCCGCTCAGGGTCTTTCCACTCCTTTTTAATCGTGTCTGACAGGACTCTATGAACTGAGAAGACTCGCCGTTTAGAGTCGTCCAGACCTTGGTACATCTTATCATGTATGGACAATTGTACTTTCTCCTCCTGGATATCCAGGGTAGTGTATATTGCTTTTAGTAAATCATCCACTTCATCTAAGGATAATTTATATTTGGAGCTTCTGCTATTATCTTCCTCCTCCTCATCCGAATCTCTGATAGAGGGAACAGTGCTAGTTCCTTTCGTCCCCTTCTGTTTGTTTAGATACGGAGACTTTTGGGCTGGGTGGTGGTTGCTGAGGCTCCGCCTGATTTACAGGACCTTGTGTCAACAAAGTTTTAACTGAACTTAAAGAACTTGTGAGTTCCTGTACTGAGGAAAATAAATCCTTGTACTGCTGTGAGGTTTCTTCTTCAACCAAACTCTTAATGCAAGACCTGCACATCGCCTTTTGCCATGAATCCCTCAAAGGATTCTTGCAGGACGGACATTTTCTTTGTGTATCTAAGTGCCTAGTTTTGCCAACAGATTTTTCCTGCAACGAGAAGATAATAAAAAACACCTATATATATATCATTTTTTTTTTATACACCCTAAGTGACCAAAATCACCACCACCAGAAAGTGTCCCAGTTTTAAGGCAACCACCCCCTTACAGTTACCAGGACTGAGAACATTAAACTCTGTCCGGTAACCACAGGCTCCCTCAGGGAGGAACATACAATACACAAGCAACCCATAAGGTATAGAATAAAGGCACAGCTGTACCCCTCTTACCTGGGCCTGACCGGTGCTCGCGGCTCCTGTATCCGCCGACGCTGACTGCCTCTCCTCCATGTTGCATAGACTGCAGCAGAGCTTAGGGGATAACCCGATCTTTAAATTTTCCCATGTTCCCGCGTCATCAGCGAGGGCCGGAAACGGAAGCACCGGTCACATGACCCGCCCCCTGGTCGCTGCGTTACAGGCGCTGGGAACCAACAGGTGCCACGCCCCCACAGGAAGCCGTGTCACCGAGCATGATGTCACCCGCCAGCCGGAACCTGGAAGCTGACATGCGGAACGCTGCTGACCTGCAACGACTACCGCCTGACCACCGGAGTCATACTGCAGCTTCCAGGCACCATGACGCTGCCTCCTGAGGATCCACTGAGCAGGAACGACTGGGGACTCCGGAACACCCCCTCCCAGATGAGAGGGCTGGGATGGTCACTGCACTCCAAGCAGCCAAGAAAGAAAAAAGGTATGCCTTGCCTACCCCCTCCGCCCTGGAGAGAGAACAGCTCCCTGGTTCCTCATGATGCTTCCACCATGGCGGAGGAAACACAATAACTGAGGCCATGGTGGAAGAGGAGGGATTTTAAAGGATCACATGTGTTTCCTGAAAAGAGACGGAGCTGCGCTCTCTCTAGGGTTGTCCTGAAAGGCGATTTGAGAAAAAATTCCCATCTGTTAAAGTGAGAATAATAAACAAACAACTTAAAATGTACAAATAAACAGTTTTGCCATTACTAGCCATCCTAGTTTTCAATAATGTTCATAAGCCTTCCATACATGGAGTCTTTCAATTTCTTGATCTGTTGACGATCTACTTTTTTGTGCAGCAGCAGCCACAGCCTCCCAGACACTTTTGGGAGAGATGTACTATTTTCCTTCACCGTAAATCTTCAGTTTAAGAAGGACCCAGAAGTTCTCAATAGGTTTAAAATCAGAGGAAGGGGGGGCATGTTATTATTCTTTCATCATTAAGACCTTAACTGGCTAGCCACACAGTGGAGTACTTCAATGCATACGATGGAACATTGTCCTGCATAAATATCATGGTCTTTTTGAAAGATGCAGACTTTTTCCTGTGCACTTGAAGAAAGTGTCTTCTAAAAACTGGCAGTAGGTTTGGGAGTTAATTTTGAGTCCATCTTTAACCCGCAAAGGTCCAACTAGCTCATCTTTAATAATACCAGCCCATACCAGTACCCCACCCCCACCTTGCTGGTATCTGAGTCGAAGTTGAGCTATGTGCCGTTACCGATCCAGCCACAGGCCCATCCATCTGGTCCGTCAAGAGTCACTCTCACCTTTTCAGTCCATAAAACCTTTGAAAAAAAATCAATCTTCAGATATTGTCTCTGAACACTGAACACCTTGTACTTCTGGGCACTCCAGGTAGGTTGCAGTTCTGAAATATGACAGCACTGAAGGATAATGGGTAGCTTCACATTTGATTCTTATCAAATCTTTGGCAGTTAATTTGCGTCATATTTTCTCATAAAAGGTTTATCAACTCCTGACTATTTGCAACAAAACATTTGATGGTTCTGTGATCTTCATTGTGTCCACTGACACCAATGTTGAGGGTTATTATTGTACCGACTGACACTAATGATGAGGGGTTTTTATTGCATCCACTGACACTAATGCTGTTGATTATTATTAAACTCACTGACACCAACGCTTTGAGTTATTATTACCATCACTACCATTAAGGCGAGGGGTGGGGGTTACGGTACCCCAACTTTTTCTGTTTGTATTGCGATACACTACAAGAAATGCAGCAGGGCCACAATGTTTAGGTTTGTTATAGCCAATTATTTTGAAAGGGCTGCCTAACTTTATGCAATACACCTCAATGCATGAAAATGTGCAGCTACAGTCAGGCTCTCTGGAAGTAAAGTGTCGAGGGAGCTCTAATTTTTCAAGTTCGCCAGCACTATTCTGGAGGGATAAAACTTGGGTAAATCGGCTTTGTTCTTTATTTTGCGCTGAACTACACTTTAAGTAAAATACATTTTTTGCCATAGAAAAAACTGGTGGATTTTATTTGCTATTTGGCATGTAATTGTGTTCTGTACTATCTGCTGCCCTCTACCTGTTGTTGAAGTACAATTCTTTTAAATTTATTCCTGCTAGAACTTCACACAGAAACCTGACGATTGTAATATCAAAAGGGAAACAGGCTGCATATCTTGGTTCCATATGATGCTCTTTGTCCATGTTTTGATCATTAAAACAGAGAGAAGAGGTTAGGCAAGAACTGCTCACACACAATCACAATTTAATATCCTATCAATGGATTATTAGCACATTATCTCCAGCTTCATGGTTTTACTTCAATTTAAAACTTAAAATAGAAATTAAGTAATTTTTTTTCCCCATTTTGGATAGTGCAAGTGAAGTTTTAAGCCATCAGCATTTTGCCATCTGTGTCCCACTCGGAAGATTGAAATGAGATAGGAAATCCATTCCAAAATGAGGGAGATCCCTAGTAGTCACCAGAACTAGTGTCCCCATTGGAAGATATCTTTATTTCTGTTTTGGTGACCATTCAAAATGTGGGATTTTACGTCACTTTAACTCCCGATGACAACAATAGCCAGGATAAATAGAAAGGGAGAATCTCCCAAATAAGGATAGCAGCAGGAATAAAACCGCAAAAAGTGTAAGAATCCTCCAATCTAAAACCAAAAAAAAACAGGGGTCTCAAAGTACCGGCCCGCGGACCGGTAATAAATGGCCCGCAGGCCCCGCGATCACGGCAAAAGTCCCACGAATCCGGCCCCGGTAAATCCCTGCGATTCGCGATAAATTCCCGCGATTTGCGATAAATTTCCGCGATTCGTGCTAAATCCCCGCTCAACAACTCCAAGCCGTGGACCCCCCCCCGCTCAACAACTTTGATCTGCGGAACCTCCCCCGCTCAACAACTCAGATCCGCGGACCCCCCCTGCTCATCAACTGTGATCTGCGGACCCCCCCCCCCCCCCCCGCTCAACTTCGTTGGGAGGAGGTATGCTCATTTGTCCCTCATTCTGAAGTTGAAAAGTTGGGAGGTATGCCTGATGTGCTCTGATGTGCCCCAGGTACCCTGATGTGCTCTTATGTGCCCCATGTACCCTGATGTGTCCCTGATGTGCTGGGCTCTGTACATGAGGGTACCCTGTGCCCTGTACCCTGATGTGCCATGTGCCCTGTACTGATGTGCTGTGCCTGATGTGCTCTCATGTGCCCTGATATGCCCTGATGTGTGCCATGTACACTGATTTGTTGGGCTTTGTACCCTGATGTGCTGTTTCATGTGCCCTGTACCCTGATGTGCCATGTCCTGTACCCTGATGTGCCATGTGCCTTGTCCTGATATGTCCTGTCCTGATGTGCATTGAATAGACATGTTACTGGCCGCTCCCTTAGATGGAGCTGCCAATTCCGCCTTGAACAGCCAAAGAGTCGGCTGAAAAAATGGGGGGGCCGGGCTTTTTCTGTGCTCGGCCCGAGAGAATGGAATTTACTTCCCCCAAGTCTTAGGCGGCGTACACACGGCCGGGGTTCTCGGCAGAAACCAGTGAGAACCTCGCTGGGAGCCGCATTCTGCCGAGAACCTCGGCCGTGTGTACGCTCTCGGCGAGCATCCCGTCGGGAATGCGGTCGAGAAGAAATAGAGAGCATGTTCTCTATTTGCTCGACGGCCCGTCGGGATGAATGGCTGGTTGCCATTCCCGACGGGCGGGTCGCCGAATCTGACGGCCGGCAGAGAACCTCGAGGGGCGGAACGATGTGTTCTGCCCGTCTAGGTTCTCTGCCGTGTGTACTTACTTACATTTAGGAGGGATCTTAAAACCTGCCTGTGGGCAGAGGCAGAATGATAGGAGTATTGAGGTTAGGGCATTTTGGAGGGTAGTACTGCTGAATTTGTTTTATGGGGAATTGTGTGTTGTCTCTCCGTTGGTTTTATGTGATTTTTATGGTTTTATATTGTATCGTATTGGTTTTTTGGTTCTATATTGTTTGTTATATTAAGTGATTTTAATCGTGGCACATATTGTATATTGTTACTATGTTAATTTATGCCTGTAACACCCGGTCTCGTTGTGAATTGTTAAGCTCTGGAAGCGTTTCGATACCTTCGGGTGATTCTACGCTATACAATCAATAAACAACAATAAACAATGTGCCGTGCTCTGTACCCTGATGTGGCCTGTTGTGCTGACCCCTATGTGCTGTGCTCTGATGTGCCCTGTACCCTGTTGTGCTCTGATGTGCTGTGCCCTCTACCCTGATGTGCACTGTGCCCTCATGTGCGATGTGCCCTGTACCCTGAAGTGCTGTGCCCTGATGTGCTGTCCCCTAATTTGCTGGACTCTGAGCCTTGATGTGCTGTGCCATGATGGTGAGTGGTCAGTGTGTAGTGTAGTGGTCTGTCGGCAGTGTAGTGGTCTGTCGACAGTGTGCAGTGCAGTGGTCCGTGTGCAGTGCAGTGGTCCGTGTGCAGTGGCATGTGTGTAGTGGCCCGTGTGCAGTGCAGTGGTCAGGGTTAATAATGCGTTTGCTGACACCAATACTAGGGTTTAATAATGTGTCCGCTGACACCAGTGCTGGGGGTTAACAATGTGTCCGCCGACACCAGTGGTGGGGGTTAATAATGTGTCCGCTGACACCAGTGCTGGGGGTTAATAATGTGTCCGCTGACACAGAGCTGGGGGTTAATAATACGTTCGCTGACACCAGTACTGTTTTTGAAGTTTGCATGCGGCCCCCCATGGGATATGAAAACTTGTCTTGCGGCCCTCAGGTAATTTGAGTTTGAGACTCCTGTTCTAAACTCTTCATAAAAGCCTGTGTCAATGTATGCATAGGCCTTTAGCAGAGTTTGGGAGCTGGTGTGGTGAGGTGAAACCTCTCACAACCTACCTCTCCCGAACATGGAAGAACTGCATTCAGGATATGAATGTTTTGTCTGCCGGAATGCGCATTTTTCTTCCCTTTCTTCACATTTTGCATTTTCCCGCAGCCGTGGTAAATGACAGCCAAGTGTACATGAAGCCTAAAATGGTCTGTACACCAAGATACTTTGTTAAGTTTTGAATGGACACTTGCCACTGGCTTCTTAAATATTGAAGTCAATAAAAAAAAAAAAAGAAATTACAAAATGCATTCACATAAGCCAAGTACAATAGAGTTTTTTTTTTTTTTTTTTTTAAACAGAAAGTAGCTGCATTCTTCACTACAATCACAGACTTGCCCCAAAAAAAACACCACCGAGGTCTCATGGAATGGGGTAGGGATATAGGGGTACACGCAAGCGGGCATCTCCAAAAGCTTTTCCAGTGTCCATTCAGTGGAAAGTAGCAGCTTATAACCCAGAGTCTAGCCTGTGGCCTGTACTGTACAATGAAGATAAGCGCATTCTTTATTTTAGAATAGTGGGTAGAAACGTGCAAATCATTAAATTATACCCCAAGCTAACTGTGTACTTAGAACAGTTTGTTTATCCAAGATGTATCACCTTCAAAGGCAAACAGCCATTATAAAATACACATATGAAACACAAAAGCAGTTTTACCTGCCAAAGGATTGGTATTTCTGTCTATCCAGCTCTGAGCTTTGCACAGCTCTGTCTAGCAGATTTTTTCTTTATAGTAGTAACTAACACCAGGGCTGGATTCTCGTAAGTGTTTTACTTGTTGCACAAATAAACATATTAAATACGGAATCACACTATGGGTTAAATTATCTTTTCATGACACTGCGGTGATGGAAGAAAAAAGGAGGCAAATTGAGGGGATTTCCGATACAGTCTCTGGTACTGTGGAGGCTTGTGGCCCCCCTGTTAGGGGGATTGCCATCTGGTGAGTGCAGCATATGAGGGGGGGCACGACATTGACACCAAGCCACTGCCCGAATGAGATCATGTTTTTTAGCAATACCCATTTCACTCCACGGATATGATTTCCAAATGTTTGATATGAACTGATGGACTTTTTTTTTCCATTTAATTTATGCACACAAAGCATCACTAATGCATATTTGCTGTGTATTACAATTTGATCTTAATGCACTTTATCAGCTATTTTGATATGTATTTTAGATTTTGTATGACATTTACAGTATGCATACGATCAATGCATGATTGCTATATTACAGCACTTTGATTGAATTAATGCACTTTTAACAGTTTTTTTTATTTTATTTTTGTGGATTAATTTAACGTTTTTTGGTCTATACTGCGACACACCTGATTATACCTCACACTAGTAGCGCCAATTCCACTTACCCCCAATATATATTTGCATTCAGTTGGCCATCTACCTGCTGGTGGCTGATTTCAATGGAGGCAGCAGCTATTATTTAATCTAGTCCATAGCACAGAACTTTATTTACTTTATTATTTAACCTATCAATCTTGTTTGGAAGATCCTTGTTCATACAATTCTAGTTATGGAGTCCATTTGTCACAATTACTCTTCTGCATTTTCAGTGTCACAAGCATCTGAAGAAGCACAAGTGGCCATTTTTACACACAACGCAGGCACGGTCCACTGCTGTCACAATAAGGAAACTTGTTCTGAGAAATGCCATGCAGCCATTGGTATAGTGCAGGGGTCTCCAGTTGTTCAGGAACTAAAATTCCCATCATGCCTAGTCAAGTCTTTAAATGTCAGAGTATCACAATGCTTCATGGTACATGTAGTTTCGCAGCAGCTGGAGGGCTGTAGTTTGGAGATCCCTTGACTATAGTGCATGCATGTAGAAAGGAAGGGTCTCAAAAGGGGCTGCTGAGAATCTACAGCACTATAGTGCACATAGGAGTATGAAAATCTGATGAAAACAATATTTTAATTTACAAAAAAGGCAAATAGTATAGGACACACATCATTCGGTTAGGGTTTACATCAGGACTCAAAATTTCAAGTCCTGAGCTACTAGCCAGGCCTCAAGGGTTACTCGCCACCAGTTTCCCGTCTAACCCTTACCATGCCCGCCTCTATAAATTATCTCATGAAAATACACTACATTTAGGTTTTGTTTTGAATAACTTAATATTTTTATAAATTCTGCATAAAAAAGAACAACTTTATCCGTGCCCACCCGTGCAGCCCGTGTGTGTCCCCCCCCCCCCCCATAATGCAGCCCGTGTCTGTCCCCCCCCCCCATAATGCAGCCCGTGTCTGTCCCCCCCCATAATGCAGCCCGTGTCTTCCCCCCCCCCATAATGCAGCCCGTGTCTGCCCCCCCCCCATAATGCAGCCCGTGTCTGCCCCCCCCCCATAATGCAGCCCGTGTCTGCCCCCCCCCCCATAATGCAGCCCGTGTCTGTCTGCCCCCCCCCCATAATGCAGCCCGTGTCTGCCCCCCCCCCCATAATGCAGCCCGTGTCTGCCCCCCCCCCCATAATGCAGCCCGTGTCTGCCCCCCCATAATGCAGCCCGTGTCTGCTCCCCCCATAATGCAGCCCGTGTCTGCCCCCCCCCCATAATGCAGCCCGTGTCTGTCCTGCCCGTTCTTCAGCTCCGATGATTGATCGCGGGACACCGGCGGCGATCGGGTCCCGGCGCTTTAGACTGGGTTGCGAGCGCACCGGTATGCTTGCGACCCCATGGCTGGGCTTAAAGAGACACGTACAGGTACGCGATTGTGCCCAGCCGTGCCATTCTGCCGACGTGCATCGGCGTGAATGGGTCCTTCAGTGGTTAAAGAAAAAAAAAATATTGACAATGACTGACATTACACCAATATGTAAAAAAGCTTTAGGAGAATGGGTTTAGCTTTAATATAAACATTAAACACACAACATGCAGGCAAATCATCTTGTAAATTAAAATTGACTTTATTTTGTGATTTGGTATTAAACATGTTTTGCATTCGGTATAGTATACTTAAGTTCTGAAACTGAGAAGTATGACATGAAATACTTAAACATTGCTGTATAAACTAAACATCTGGCCTTGCTATATGGTAAAATACAAGACAAAAGGCCACTTTCACACCGAGGCGCTTCTAAACTGCCAGTGAAAACACTGAGCTCTGTTGAAGAGCTTTCTAGTCATTTCAATGGAGGGGGGAAATTTCCACAGCCTTGCCAGCACACTGCCCCAGTGTGAAAGCATTCATTTTAATGGAAGTAGGTTTTCGTAAGCTTTTTAGGCGCTGTTTTTAGCGTGAAAGTGGTCTAAAAGATGAATGTACCATTAGAACAAAACAGAGACATCTTCAACTATCATGACTGGTGATTGGTACTAGGAGCACTTCTCTAAAAATGATTTACAGCATCTAACGCACTGTTGGTAGACGGTCTCAAAGTCTTCATCGCTGCCCTGAAAACAAAGGGAGATCAAGAGGATTACATACAAAAAAAAAATAAAAAAAATATTACCAAAAACAAAATGGAATTACACAAAGTATCCCAAATGCTTGGTTCAGGTATGTTATAACTGTTTTGTCAACTAAGTGGCAAAATAGACAATTCACCATATGCAGACAAAATCTTCAATGCATGTTGAAGGACATTGTGAGAGAACACAATAGTTGCATACTTGTTCAAGGTCACTGATAAAAAAAAAAGAAAAAAAAGGAAGACATAGAACCTGCTTAAAACCGGATATAGAACGATTAGAAAGGAGTTTAGAAACAGCAGCCTCTTTCTTTTGTGCTAGGTTTTCTTGAGCTATCCAATAACTGTAGTGTGTGTTTGTAGTTATAGTTTAGATACAGTGCTTCCGGAAAGTAAATCAGTGTTGAAGCACCTTTAGCAGCAATTGCAGCCTCAAGTCTTTTTGAGTATTATGCTACAAGCTTGGCACATCTATTTTTGGACAGTTTCTCCCATTCCTCTTTGCAGGACCTCTCAAGCTCCATCAAGGTTGGATGGGGAGTGTCAGTGTACAGCCATTCTCCGATCTCTCCAGGGATGCTCATATTGTTTCTCATGGTCAGAGTCCTTCAGGTGCCTTCTGGCAAACTTGAGGCGGGCTGTCATGTGTATTTTACTGGAGGAGTGGCTTCTGTCTGGCCACTCTACCATACGGGACTAACCGGTGGGGTGCTGTAGAGATAGTTGTTCTCCTGGAAGGGTCTCCTCTCTCTACAGAGAAATGCTCTCCTAGTGGTTCCAAATTTCTTTCATTAATTAGGTTACTGTGCTCATTGGCACCTTCAATGCTGCAGAAATGTCTGTACCCTTCCCCAGATCTGTGTCTCGATATAATTCTGTCCCGGAGGTCTACAGACAATTCCTTGGACTTGTGTTCTGTTCTGAAATGCACTGTTAACTGTGATACCTTACACAGAGAAGTGTGTGCCTTTCCAAATCGAATCCAATCAACTGAATTTACCGCAGGTGTACTCCCAAGTTGTAGAAACATGAGGCTGGGTTCACACTACACTACACGTTTTTCATCCTACTTTGCTCTGCGACATTTGTCCTACATTGGTCCTACATCCATCCAACTTTCATGAACAGGATACTACTTTGGTCCTACTTATATATAGACTGACTTGTTCTTTGACCAATCAAAACAATCCCAGAGTGAGATGAATTCCTTTTACTGGTGCTGTAATCACATGTCAGGTGTCAAAAGTCAGATGGTTAGGACAAGGCTCCTTCTTTGGTCCTACTTCAATGATATTCAATGGGCTGAAGTAGGATCAATGTAGGACCAAAGTAGTACAGGGAGTAGTTTCAAAGTCGGACCGACTTGTGTAGGACCAGTTAAGACAGCTCTCATAGGGAAACATTGATTTTCACACGTCATGCTACATGAGCTCCCAATGTAGGAGCGTTGTCGGAACAAGTGTGAACCCAGCCTGTAGGATGATTAGGGGAAACAGGATGTACCTGAGCTAAATTTTGAGTGTCATTGCAAAGACTGAATATTTATGTACATGTTTTTATTTTTAAATACATTTGCAGAGATTTCAAACAAACCTCTTTCATGTGGTCATTACGAGGTATTGCTTGTAGAATTTTGAGAAAAATAATGAATTTAATCCATTTTGGAAGAAGGCACATAACAAAATGTGGAAAAAGTGAATACTTTATGGATGCACTGTAGGTAGACTGGGCAGAGCTGATGACAATGCTTGAGATAACACTGGCAAAACAGATAAATATACAATTAAAAGCACTTTTTTTTTTTTTTTTACTTTTGGGCTGTTAAAACAAAGTGTTCACGCCAACTTCAATATTCAAATGTAATGTAATGCCTTGGCAACTTCTGACAGAGGGAGAAATGTACATATAAAAAAAAGAAAAACAAAAGTGCCTATGCTTCTATTTTAAGATGCTTAAGGATAAAATTACCTTAGTGGAAATACAGACCACAAAAATGTAAAATGTTATAACCCTACACCAACAATACAAAAAAAAATATTGCTTTGCAAGTTAAGATTTAAGTATGTGGGTATAAATATAGTGACAAAAAATCTACGGGACCTCCTGACAAGTTAAAATAAATAAGGTGCTAGCTTCCATGTTGCATTGGATATAAAAGTTGTGGCCATGCCAAGGACCTGCCATTAATATATACATGTATGTAGTCATATTCTTTTATCTTACCCCGCTTTTTTGTATTCTGTCTTATTTCATTTTCCATCTTTTCCTTCTCTTTCTGTTCAGATGTTCATTAAGGTTTGCGCCTAACATATTCATTTGCTGTACGTGTGTTTATTTTGAGCGCTGTAATTTACTTTTTCCTTAATAAAACTCTCAGTGATAGGAAAAAAAAAAGGAAAGAAGGATCTATGGGACCAACATTGGTGACCATATTAATGCATACTTCTTGCCAAGCCTTTGTATTGTAATTTGAAGTAGTGCACACATGTACTATTATGCTACCTTAAACAGTAGCATGTCTAAGTATTTGAAAATAATAATAATTATAACTCCTCCCAATCACAAGGCTATATAAAAAGACACTCTTGACCTTAGCAAAGCTTCAGTGCTTCTTGTATCAGGCAAACAGTAAACCAATACAATTTTTATTTTTTTTTGCAATTTTTTTCATTCAAAACGGAGCTTGCAAAAGGGTTTAACACACTTACATAATACGGATCTTCAATAATGAGCCGCTTCTGAGGATCATAGCTTCCAAGAAGTTCAATTTTAGCTTTGCAGTTCTGTACTTGACCACATTTACGTTTCAGATCTCTGAAGACGAAACGGAAGCAAAATATGAACAACAAACTGTCTGTAATGGTGTTCAACAACAATTACATGAAAAACTCCATTTCCACAAAAAATTAAGGAACAGGCCAAATCGTAAACAAAAACTGTAATGTTTAGATGTAGCCTCACCAATCTGACATAACATGATACAATATCAGTAACAGCTAACTTTAGAAAAGGAAGGGCAGATTCATATCGTCTATAAAAAAATAAGTGCCATGCAATAAAAAATGAAATCTATACCAATATAGAGATTGTGTGTGTGCGTGTGTGTATGTTTATAGATCACATACAAAACCTAATAAAAACATGAATAAAAATATAGCATATACATAGTCTTATTTACCGTTTAAGAATAAAACCACAACCCAGTGGACTTATTTCTTCTTAATGAAACAGTCTGTTTCATTTCAATCCAATCTCTATTATTCCTTATCAAGCACCCGTGCTCCACCACCAATTGTGCACAGTGCCCTCACCTTAATGCAGTGTTTCTCAACTCCAGTCCTCAAGCCCCCCCAACAGGTCAGGTTTTCAGGATTTCCATTATTTTGCACAGGTGATTTGATCAGTTTCACTGCCTTAGTAATTCCCACAGCCTTTTCATCTGAGGGAAATCCTGAAAACATGACCTGTTGGGGGGGGGGGGGGGGGCTTGAGGACTGGAGTTGAGAAACACTGCCTTAATAGGACCCACATCACAAAGATCTATAATGCTGAAAGGACACTTCCAATGCACTCAGACAATCCAGGTCTTGTCCCCTTATGTCTTCTCTAGAGATCCAAGTATATACCCCTTCATATGATGCCCTGGAATAGGGATATCTGAACGATGCCTGCAGCTACAAGCATCATTCAGATATATTTTTCTGACGGTGATTACCTGCACTGTAGAAACAATCATAGCGGCCGCTTGATTCAAAAGCTTGATTGTTTTTTTTTTTTTTACAGGCAGGAGGGGACACCCCCTCCGGCCCGTGAAATCGGCGAGCCGCAGAATGAAATCAGCCGGTGGCGGCAATTTACCATAGAGCTGACCAAGGACCAGGTGGTCCCCGGTCATCTCTATCCTCTTTGGAGGCCGGACTTTATAATGTCACGTTCGGCCTTGCCAGTTGCAAACACTACCGTTGCCTTGGCTGGGAAGCCTAGATTGTTCCCCCCCCCCCCCCTCCCCCTTTCTTTGATTTTAGGCTTTCCAGCCTAGAGGCTAAATCTAGGGACTTATAAAACCACAGATAGGGCTGTAAAGGAGGACCTGTCGTGCCCTATTTTTATTACAAGCGATGTTTACGTTCCTTGTATGAGAAATAAAAGTGATACAAATAATATATATAATTGAAACGCGCCCCCATGTGCTCGCTCAAGCAAACACATGCGTACGTTGCGCCCGCATATGTAAATGGAAATAAAACACCACATGTGATGTATCGCCACGAACATTAGAGTGAGAGCAATAATTCTATCCCTAGACCTTCTGTGTAACTCTACATTTTAAAGCGTTGCCTATTGAGATTTTTAAGAACCGAAATTTAGCACCCTTCCACGAGTGTGCGCAATTTTACATGTTGGGTATCTGTGACAGACTCAGACCCTCTTATGTCTAAAATCATCCTATGTCCACTAGGGGCATAGGAGGACTGAGAAATTATATCTTGGACTACCTGAGATGGGATTATTATGTAATTATTATCCACAATATATTCCAAGATATCTGTAAAGAACTATTTACGGTTTGTTGATTCTGAACTAAGAGTTACTCATTCATACTATTGGGAAACAAACATACTGTTAGATACTAATGCCGTCACCTCCAGCCATCTGTCTGTTCTCTGTGCTAATTGACCCTGCTATTGTGTGAAGATGTCTGGTGTTTATACTTATGATAATGTGTATTGTATAGCAGGTGAGCGGAGATGGGACGTATACTCTGAAAGGTCATATCTTGGAGTTGCCTCGTCTGGGTAAATGATTAGTTAATTAGCTCATGTTAAATTATGTTCTGGTTACCTCCTCTTTATACTGTATGGTTGCCTTCTTGGTTCTATTAAACACTCCATGTTTTGCACACAAACAAGTCTTGTCTCGTTGTGTGTTGAGGGCAGCTGGAATATCTGATAGCCCACACTCTTCAAGTGGAGTGTGGGATGTTCCGTTGCAGTATCCATTTACTCCGCACAACATCCAGTGTTAATTTCGCTGACTAAAACATTTTAGTCGACTAAATGAATACCATTTTATTTGACTAATACGACTAAAACAATTGGAGATAACTAAAACGGCATTTTAGTCAAAAGACTAAGACTAGTGCATCTTTCATCCAGTGCTGCACTGAAGCTTCTGGATTCTGAGTCATGATAAAGCAAAATAATTGTCAAATGATCTGTGGGAAAAGGTAGCTGAACTGTATAAAACAGGAAGGATATAAAAAGATATCCAAAAGGATTTGAGAATGCCAATCAGCAGTGTTTAAACTCTAATCAAGAAGTGGAAAATTAGTGGATCTGTTGAAACCAAACCAAGGCCAGGTACACCAACTAAAATTTCAGCCACAACTGCCAGGAAAATGGTTTGGGATGCAAAGAAAATAACTTCAGATCAAATACGGGAGTCTCTGAAACATATGGTGTGGCCGTTTTAAGATAATAAGGAGGCACTTGAAGAAAGATGGACTGCATGGTCGAGTCACCAGAAGAAAGCCATTACTCACAAATGCCACAACGTATCCCACTTTCAATATGCCAAACAGCACAGACAACCCTCAAACCTTCTGGCACAAAGTCATTTGGGAGTGAGGAGACCAAAATTTAGCTTTTTGGCCACAACCATAAATGCTTCATTGTACACCATTCCTACTGTGAAACATGGAGGTGGATCGCTGATGTTTTGGGGATGTTTGAGCTACAAAAGGCCCTGGAAATTTGGTCAATATCGATGGCAAGATGAATGCAGCATGTTATCAAAAAAATACTGGAGGAACATTTTCTTTCATCAGCCAGGAAGCTGCGCATGGGACGTACTTGGACATTCTAACATGACAATGATCCAAAACACATGGCCAAGTCGACCCGTCTGGCTACAGCAGAATACATTGAAAGTTCTGGAGTGGCCATCTCAGTCTCCTGACCTCAATATCATTGAAAAGAAGCCCCTTAGGAAATAAATAGATAATTTATGATGAAATAG
Organism: Rana kukunoris; assembly: GCA_029574335.1. NCBI lineage: Eukaryota > Metazoa > Chordata > Amphibia > Anura > Ranidae > Rana > Rana kukunoris. Next base: position 109,405,039 of record CM056052.1, read on the forward strand.
GTCGTATCATCATCCAGAGAATTTAGTATAGAGAGATCGGAAGGTTGGTCCCCAAATCAACACTCCGAAAAGCAAAAGAAGGGGGCGGGCAAATTGGACTATCACGGTGCATATATGAAAATAAAGCAAGGTAGAAGGGCACATATAAAGAAAAATAACTAAATTTTATTAATAAAAAAACAAAACAATAAAAGACTATAACATAATTAAAAACATTTGGTGGCAGACCACACGGATCACCAGTAGTGTGTTCCTGGTGTGTTCTAACTGTATGGGGGGGGGGGGGGTGGCCTCACTAGGGGAAATCACTGATCTTCTGTTCATACATTGTATGAACAGAAGATCAGCGTTTCCCCCGCTGACAGGAACGAGAGCTGTGTGTTTACACACACAGCTCCCGTTCCCCGCTCTGTAACGAGCAATCGCGGGTGCCCGGCGGCGATCGTAACCGCCGGGGACGCGCGTGCGCCCTACAAGCTGCTAAAGGGAGGACATAGAGCTACATGCTCCCGCGTAGCAGTGCCACCGTCCCGCAGTAATATGATGGTGGGCGGTCGGGAAGTAGTTAATTATGTATTAGATTATAGTCTTTTATTGATATTTTATTAACAAAAATGGAGTTATTTTTAAATGTGCCTTTCTACCTTGCTTTATTTTCATATATGTACCGCAATAGTCCAATTTGCCCACCCCCTCTTTTGCTTTTCGGAGTGTTGATTTGGGGACAAACCTTCCCATCTCTCTATACTCAATATCATTGAGCCACTCTGGGGAGATCTCAAAATATGCAGTTCCTGGAAGACAGCCCATGAATTTACAGTAACTGTAGGCTTTTTGCCAAGAGGAATGGGCAGCTTTACCATCTGTGAAGATAAAGAGCCTCATCCACAAATACCACAAAATAATTCAAGCGGTCATTGATGTTAAAGGTATTAAGAACTGGGGTATGTAAACTTTTGATCAGGGTCATTTGGGTTTCTGTTGACGATTTAAAAGGAGTAAACACAGTTGATTGATAATAAATGGCTTCAGCCAAACACTAACTATGAGTGAAAGAAAAGTTTGTGCGTTATCATTAATATCCTCTAAAAAATGGCCAAGAAATCATAAATTCTGCCAGGGTATGTAAATTTATGAGCACAACTGTAAACTCTATCCAACGCACAACTGATCTGTCCAAAGCCTTAACCCCTTTCGAAAAACAATGTTTAAGTCACACATACACACACCAATGTCATGTCAACTTTACACAACATGCTATGGGAAAACACTCAGACTAACAATGGGAAAGCCTGTTAAGCCTGGGCTCAAATTTGAAACTTCCGCTTGTTCCACTCCTCACCCCCTTACATGCCACATTTGGCATGTAATTTTTTTTGGGGGGGGGGGATTGGGGGCTTCAGGAGGAGTGGGACTTCCTGTCCCACTTCCTCCTTCCACCGAGGGCCAGTAAGGCGATTAAGCATAATCGCCTTACTGCAGCCCCTCCCCTAGGCGATCGTCTAGGACACGCGACAGGTCCTAGATGATCGCCTGTCGAATCAGTGGCGAGCCGCGCGCGCATTCGCAGTGGGTGCCCAGCCGTGAAGCCGAAGGCTGTCACGGCGGGTGCCCACAGTACAAATGAAGACCCCGGCCTGGGAGGGGGGAAGAGGAGCGGAGCCCCGGTCAGCGCGTCGCTGGAACGCTGGAGCAGGTAAGTGTGTGTTTATTGAAAGCCAGCAGCTACACTTTTTGTAGCTGCTGACTTTTAATAAACATCAAATTTGGCTGGAACACCCCTTTAACATAAACCCAACAAACACGAACTAGGAAAACAAATATATCACCATGTTCATATGGGATCCATTAAAGAGCTTGTAAAGTTAAAAAATGTTTTCCCTAAATAGCTTCCTTTACCTTAGTGCAGTCCTCCTTCACTTATCTCATCCTTCGATTTTGCTTTTAAACGTCCTTATTTCTTCTGAGAAATCCTCACTTTCTGTTCTTCTGCCTGTAACACCACACAGTAATGTGAGGCTTTCTCCCTGGTGTGGAGCGTCGTGCTCACCCCCTCCCTTGAGGGGGGAGGGGGCAAGCTGGAGAGTCAAGACTCTTTCTACGTTGCAGATAGAGAAAGGAGCTGTGTGTTAGCGGACGTCCTGACTCTCCTGCTCACTGAGGATTTCTCAGAAGAAATAAGGACATTTAAAACCAAAATCTAAGGATGAGGTAAGTGAAGCAGGACTGCACTAAGGTAAAGGAAGCTATTTAGGGAAAACATTTTTTTATCTTTAGAAACCCTTTAATGTCTCTATCCAAGAGAACAATTATAAAATCTTATCCCACTGGTATCGCACCCCCCTCTATTCTACGCAGGCTCAACCCCTCCATTTCAGACCAATGCTGGGAGATGTCAACAAGCAACCGGCGACCTACTACACATTTGGTGGGAATGCCCACTAATCCAATCCTTTTGGAAAACAGTTCATGAACGAATCAAACATACATACACTCTAGACTTCACAGCTGCACAATTCCTACTTCATCATCATGTCTCAAGAGACACACCATACCACAAATCTCTAGCCATATTAGTCAGCACAGCTAAACTGTGCATTCCCAAACTGTGGAGCACTCCCAAAACCCCCTTTGTCAGACTGGTACAAATGTATAGATAAAAAGTTTGGATGGAAGAACTCATTTCAATCTCACAAAACTTCCCTCACAAATTCTCCTCTACATGGGCCTGTTGGACCTACTTTCAGTTCTTCAAGGAATACCAGCAAACAACGGCCCTTCCTTTCAAATTGGACCTAAACATTTAGCTTATCATTTTCTCGGTGCGGCCCCTAACATCTTCCTTAACAAGTCCCTCATCCTAGGACACAGGGTAAACTATCTGTTGCCAAGCTCCATCAATACCTTAAAAACGTGCTTCTCTGCTGAAAACGTAATATTCACCAACCTGAATCTCATTCACACTCTTTAGGTACACATGCAGATAAATAAATGTAAGTACTCATTCATATACCGGGCCCCACTTACCATTAGTACTTCCTTCTCTCTTTCTCCTTAACATCTCACCTTCCCCTCCAAAATATCCTCTTAGGCCTCGTACACACGATCGGACATATCCGATGAAAACGGTCCGCGGACCATTTCCATCGGATATGTCCAATCGGGAGTTTGATCCGATGGCGTGTACACACCATCGGATCAAATTCCCCGCCGCCGGACGGCGCGGTGACGTGGCGGTGACGTTGACGCAGCCACGTCACCGCACCAGGAAGTTAAACACTTCCGCGCATGCGCCGAATCCATTCGGCGGCGGCGCGGCGGTGGTGGGGGACGACATGTCTGCTGGTAAGTGTACTAACCAGCAGACATGTCGGGCAGACAGATTCCACCGGATAGATTTCAAAGCATGCTTTGAAATCTGTCGGGTGGAGAAATCTGTCCGCTAGCCCATACACACGAGCGGAGATGTCTGCTGAAACGGTCCATCGGACCGTTTTCAGCGGACATATCCCCTCGTGTGTAGGAGGCCTTATAGTTTTTAGTAGCCCCTTTCACTCTCCCCTCCCCTACATTATCCTCTAATACAAGACCAGATCTTACTGTAATGTGTGTGCCGGTAAACACATTCACACATAAGCAGAGCACTCCACAGAAAAATTACACCAGACAAATTAAAGTTCTTACCCGACAGCCTCTACTAGGTAATAAGTCATAGAAAAAACATAACTACTCATAAAACCCTACTTATCACCCTTGACAGTCATACTTTGTTTCTCTATACTTTGTACTCTATTGAAACATCATTGTTGTATGGACATGTTTTCAGATCCACTATGGATTTGTTCTTGGTGAAACCAACCAATGTGTATTACCCATTATTCACAAAAATGAAAAAAGGAAGCACTCACAATGCCACATCCATAAACTGAAGTAGGGGCACAGAAAAAGGGATTTTTAATAACAGCTTACCTGTAAAATCCTTTTCTTGGAGTACATCACGGGACACAGAGCACATAGTCATTACATATGGGTTATATGGGTACCTTCAGGTGTGGACACTGGTGTAATCAACTTCACAGGAAGTTCCTCCCTATATAACCCCCTCCCACTGAGAGTGCTCTAGTTTTGTAGCAAGCAATTTCTCTGAGGTTACACAATGTTCCCCAAAAAGAGGGGTGGGAGCTCTGTGTCCCGTGATGTACTCCAAGAAAAGGATTTTACAGGTAAGCTGTTATTAAAAATCCCTTTTTCTTGATCGTACATCACGGGACACAGAGCGCATAGTCATTACATATGGGATGTCCCAAAGCAATGCTCCATGAAGGGAGGGAGATCGTAAGGCCAAAAATAGCCAAACAGAAAATATATCAGGAGGTAAAATAGCTCCACCAACAGAAAAAAAGGGGGCATGAACCGGGCCAGAGGATTCTATACTGCTGCCCGTAGGACCGCCTGCCCAAATGCTGCGTCCGCAGCCTTTGTGACGTCCAACTTATAAAATTTAGTAAACGTATGTACGGAAGACCAGGTTGCCGCTTTGCAAACCTGTGCCATAGAGATCTGATGGTGTGCCGCCCAAGAGGCACTCATGGCCCTCGTAGAATGGGCCTTAACTGATAAAGGCGGTGGAACGCGCTTCAGACCATAGGCCTGAAAAATCAGCTGCTTAATCCACCTAGCCAAGGAAGACTTGGCAGCCGGCTGACCCTTCTTGGGGCCATCCGGAAGAACGAAAAGCACATCTGTTTTCCGAATCTTTTCTGTAGCCTTGAGATAAACTCTCATGGCTCGGACTACATCCAAAGTATGAAGCAATCTTTCCTCTCTGGACTGGGGAGTAGGAAAGAAGGATGGTAGGACTAGGTCCTGATTCAAGTGAAAACTGGATATGACCTTAGGAAGGAAAGAAGGTTGAGGCCGCAGAACCACTCTGTCCTTATGCAGAATCAGGTACGGTTCCCTGCAAGACAAGGCTGCCAGCTCGGAGACCCTTCTGGCCGAAGCCATAGCCACCAAGAAAACCAACTTTCGGGTTAGCAGCACAAGAGGGATTTCTGCCAGAGGTTCAAACGGCTGCTTTTGTAAAGCTGACAAGACCAGATTTAAATTCCAGGGGCAGAGGGGAGCTCTAATAGGGGGATTTACATGCAAGACCCCCTGCAAAAAGGTTTTCACAAGCGAATGTGTGGCCAAAGGCCTTTGAAACCATATCGATAAGGCAGACACCTGCCCCTTTAGAGTACTAAGAGCCAACCCCTTGTCAACGCCAACCTGGAGGAATCGCAAGATCCTGTCAATAAAAAACTTGCGAGGATGCCCTCCTTGAGACTCGCACCACTCCACATAGGTTCTCCAGACTCTGTAATAGATATTTCTAGAGACTGGCTTTCTAGCTTGAATTAACGTAGATATGACTTGGGCAGAGAGGCCTCTGCCCTTAAGAATTAGAGATTCAGCCGCCAAGCCATCAAATTTAGCTGCTGTGAAGCAGGGTGGTAGATCGGGCCCTGAGACAGCAGATCTGGGCGCAGGGGGAGTGGCCACGGTGCCCTTACTGACATCCTCACGATGAGTGCGTACCAAGCCCTTCTGGGCCAGGCTGGGGCCACCAGGATCACCGGCCTGCGCTCCACCCTGATCCTTCGTAGAAGGCGGGGAATCATCTGTAGTGGAGGGAACGCATACAGGAGAGAAAACTGGTGCCAGGGGCAAACCAACGCATCGGTCCCGTAGGCCGAGGGGTCCCTGGCTCGGGATACGAATTTGTCCAATTTCTTGTTGAATCTTGTTGCCATGATGTCCACATCGGGAACCCCGAATCTTTGGCAAATCTCTTGGAATACCTGGGGGTGAAGAGACCACTCTCCCGGGAGTAACTGTTGACGACTCAAAAAATCTGCTTGAGAATTGTCTATCCCTGGGATGAACACTGCTGAGATGCAGGGTACATGGGCTTCGGCCCATGCAAAAATTAGGTTTACTTCCCTTTGAGCCGCCAGCTCTTTGTGCCCCCCTGGTGGTTTATGTATGCCACCGCCGTGGCATTGTCGGACTGTATCCTTACTGGCAGACCCTGCAGGGGGAGAGTCCAGGCGACCAGGGCCAACCGAACAGCTCTGATCTCTAGGACATTGATGGGAAGCAGACTTTCTGCCTCTGACCACTGTCCCTGCTGGGTCCGTTTTCCTAAGATTGCCCCCCAACCTGTTAGGCTGGCATCTGTGGTTACTATTTTCCACGAGATGGGGCAAAAGGTTTTCCCTTTTGATAATTTTTGAGGGATCAGCCACCAGTACAGGCTGTGCCTGACTTCTGGAGAAAGAACTAATGGACGGTCTAATGCCTGTATGGACTTGTTCCAAGCAGAGAGAATAGCTGCTTGCAGAATTCTGGTATGGATCTGGGCATAGGGCGCTGCTTCGAAGGCGGCCACCATCTTCCCCAGCAGTCGCATGCATAGGCGAATAGTCGGCTTCTTTTTGCCTAAGACTATTTGAATCGTTTGAATCAACGACCTGATCTTCTCTTGAGGTAAAAATACCCTCTGGCATTTTGTATCTAACCGAAAGCCTAGATATTCCAACTGTCTTGTGGGTTGTAACCTTGATTTTTCTTGGTTCACAATCCACCCGAACTCTTCTAGATGCCGCACTGTGCGGACTACTGCATGATTGAGGTTGGAAGCTGAACTGTCGATAACCAGGAGATCGTCCAGGTATGCTAGGACCAAGATGCCTTCTGTCCTTAGGACGGCTAGTACCGGGGCTAACACCTTTGTGAATACCCGTGGAGCTGTTGCCAACCCGAAAGGGAGGGCTACGAACTGGTAATGACTTTGGTTTATCGTAAAACGAAGAAACTTGTGATGTGCTGGGTAAATCGGCACATGCAGATATGCATCCTTTATGTCTATAGATGCTAGAAAGTCGCCCTGATGTAGGCTGGCTGTCACTGAACGTATGGAGTCCATACGAAAGGTCTGAATCCTTAGAAAGCGATTTAGGCGTTTGAGGTCTAATATAGGCCTGACGTCGCCATTTGGTTTTGGTATAACAAAAAGGTTGGAGTAGAATCCCAGACCCCTTTCTTGGGTTGGTACTTCTACAATTACTCCTTGGAGCAAGAGGCGATCCAACGCCTTTACGAGAGAGGCCCTCTTTAACGGGTCGCTTGGAAGACTTGACCCCTGAAAATGAGGAGGGGGGATTTCTCGAAACTCTAGTTTGTAGCCTGAGGCTACTACGGACCGAACCCAAGAGTCGGGAATTCTGGCCTTCCAGACTTCGGAGAAAAACTGAAGTCTTCCCCCCACCCAAGAGAGTGGGGGCGCCCCTTCATGAATCTGATTTGATGATTGGTTTAGCCGGCTTGCGAGACCAGGGCCTCTTGTTTGCCGCGGCTTGTCCCTGTGGGCGGCTATTAACTGCTGACCGCCCGGGAGGCCGTCGATACTGACGGGAAGTCGAAGGGGCCGAGCCTGCAATGGCCTGTCGTTTAAACGTGGGCCCACGCGGTCTTTTCTTGACCGGTAAGGAAGTACTTTTTCCACTTGATATGGTGTGGATATATTTATCTAGGTCTTCCCCGAATAGTCTTCCCCCATGAAAGGGAAACCCTGCTAAAAGCTTTTTGCAGGGTGCCTCTGCTGACCAGTTCTTTAGCCACAAAAGACGACGCATGTGAACCATCAGTAGAGATGCACGGGATGCCTGTTGGATGGAGTCCTTAATAGCATCTACTGCAAAGCAGAGAGCCCTAGGGAATTCTGCTAATTCATGAGTATGCTGAGCCGGCATGTCCTTTAATATATGTTTTGCCTGATCCTTCAGGGCCTGACAAACACCAATGGCTGCTACTGCTGGCTGAACCATGGCACCTACTGAGGTGAAAGCTGCTTTCAGTAGGGTCTCGAATTTCTTGTCGACCGGATCCTTGAACATATGGACATTTTCAACCGGACAAGTCAGGGATTTATTCACGCAGGAAATGGCTGCGTCCACTGTAGGGAGAGCCCATTTCTTTACATATTCCTCTTCCATAGGGTAGAGAATAGAGAATCTTTTAGGAGGGACAAAGATTCTATCAGGTCGAGCCCAATCCTGGTAAATCACGTTCCGCAGAAGGGGGTGCATTGGAAAAGATGCACCAGTTAATGGAGCCTTTAAAGACCCCAATGAGGATACCTCCGGGGCTACTAGTTCTGGCACTGGAAGTTTAAAGGCAGTGCGAACCATATCTGTCAAAGACTGGATCCACAGGCCCTCCGCTTGAGAGGCCGAAAAATATTCATCTATAGTGGAATTTTCCCTGTCTGAACCGTCGGGACTTGGGTCTGCCTGATCCCCTTGTGGGTCCCGTTCCTCTGAAGAGGAGACCTCCGCATCTGAAAACCCCACACTGGGTGAGGGGGATCTAGCCCGCTTGCTACTTGGGCAAGGACGGGAAAGCAACGCAGTTAACCTTTTCTCTAGCCCACACATGGTGGCTGCTAGCATTTCTTCCGTCACGTAAACGGGAATGGGTGGATCGGGGGCCGCCTCTGCCCCCAGCACCCCCAATGGCTCTTGTACTATGCCACTCGGTGTCTTGACTGGCGAGGGTGGGGCCGTAGAAACCTGGCCCAAATCCTCTGACCCCGATGGAGACCCCTTTTGCTTTTTGGCACCTTTAGCAGCCTTGGCTGGTCCAGATCCCTTTGGAGCCATTGTACAACCTTGGGTCACCCCTATAGCCAACACCTGACTGTTGCAGCTAGGAGTAACCAATGTGAGGGCAGGTATGAGAAAAATGAAAAAGAACTAATTTCTCTCTTTTTCTTTTATATTTCTCTTTTTTTTTTTTTTTTTTTTTCAAAAAATTTTTTTTTTTTTTTTTTACCCGCCTGGGAGGTGGCAATACCGAGGAAACCTGTGAGTATTGACACACCAATGCCCGTTAGCCGGAGTCCAAGGTAGACTCAGATACTGCTGGATCTAAGGCTGAGTCCCTTTAAGCAAAAAAACCTTTTTTTTTTTTTTTTTTTCTGGTCAATAGTGGACCTAAGTCCTAGACCTGAAGATCCATAAAACCGCCACTAGGTGTCCCTGTGTGGCCAAAAGACCCAGCTGCACGCTCTGTATCCTTTCTTCCTCTGCCTCCAGGAGGGAAAGACCAGCCAGAGAAAAGTTTTTCCTTTATACAGACCCTGACGCTGCTGGCCCGCCCCCCCGACGCACGCCGACGCTATAAAAGGCGGCGTGCGCGCGCACAATCGCGCGCGCACGATCGCGCGCACCACGCTGAAACCACATGGAGGTAGCAGAGCAGAGGAACAACATGGACCAGCGTTATGCAGCACCAACAGACACCAGGTAAGCACTAATCTTATTGTAGTGCACACACAGCGAGGAAGCTGTCCCCATGGGCTTCCTAAGAAACAGGAGTTTTTTACCAGCAATTTCCTCTTTAAAACATGTGGGGTTGCAGTATCAGTGTTAACAGGCAGACCTGGGGTGAGTAGAAAATATATAACTTACACAAGTATACATATATTTACATATTATCTGGGTAAACATTAGCATCCCATCCTGCCTCAACAGACATAGTGGAGATAGTGGCTGATGCCCCAGCATACTGTTAGCCAACCCAGAACCCCCAGGGGGATACCTACTGTCGAACCAAGTCCCGCAGGTTCCCTCTTACCTGCTCCACGCCGCAGGGTATTGCAAAAATGCAAGAGGCCCAGCCTTCCCCCATCTCCGTGGGTATTGTCTTGGACCTTCAGGGACCGGGGTCCTGTGTTAAGGAACCCACACCCCTGGACCTATATAGCATCCTGGCATCAGTAGCGTTTAGTTCTTGGAAGAGACTAAGGCACTGGAGCCCAGAATCCAGCCCTCCAAGGAGAGGCATTATAGGCAAAACCCCACTCCAGCAGGGCCCGGGTACCGTACATCTTGGCTCTGAAGCACTTCGGACGGATCCGGCTAGCTATCCTGGGTCCCGAGACCTCCGAGGGACAGCTAGACGTGACCAACACCTAAGACACTGGCGAAAAAACTAGAGCACTCTCAGTGGGAGGGGGTTATATAGGGAGGAACTTCCTGTGAAGTTGATTACACCAGTGTCCACACCTGAAGGTACCCATATAACCCATATGTAATGACTATGCGCTCTGTGTCCCGTGATGTACGATCAAGAAAAGACTACTTCAAAAAGTAACCAAAGGTAGGACTTTTAAAGGCATGGAAACAATGGAGAAGTACTGTATTTATTGGCGTATAACACTCACTTTTTTACCCTGAAAATAGAGGGTAAACTGTGACTGTGCGTTATACGCAGGGGGCTGAGGAAAGTTTTTTTCCTGAAAGTTTCCTCCTAAAGTTAGGGTACGTGTTATACGCCGATCAACATGGTATATATAAAAAAAAAAAAAGTATTGATTGAAAAAAGGTATATAATAGAAAACAGTATTCAAGAATTAAAAATCAAACAATGATATATGTATCTTTTTCTTTTTTGATATATACTTCTCCATTGTTTCCATGCCTTAAAAGTCCGACCTTCGGTTACTTTTCGAAGTAGCCTTTTCTGTGAACCTATTATTCACAGTCTAATTGTTTTGCTGTAGTCGAATATTGTTATTGTCATATACGCTCCTAGGACATCAGCAAAAAAAATAAAAACATTCTGGTGGTAGGAGGGTTTAATTAGTTTGATCAGATCAGATCCTCCTGAAGGCGCAGTATAACGTGAAAGTTGGGAAGAGAAGGAAATCCTTTTGAAACATTACAAAAAATGTGAATAAGCCCTTAAGCAATCTCTTAAAGTATTTTGCCAATATTAATAACAGAAACCAAGCCTAAAATTTTATTTTTTAACACACAAACAAAATCAAACCACGAGAAATGGATGCGACTCACTAACCTTAGATTACTTTCATCCATGCATAAAACATAATCATAGGACATGAAATCCTCCTTTGTGATCTGAAATTAAAGCCATACTTAGTCATTATTGCACTTATACATCACAAATACCTTAAAGAAAATTTTAGAGGGAAAAAAAAAAATTATACACACACAGTATATATAACATTTCTATCTACATTTCAGACTTCCCTCTTCCACCCAGAGCCTGCTTGAACAACTTCAGGTGACCATACACAGTGACCATAGACCGTAAGCTCTCTCAAATCAACCCTCACCATTGTGATTGCTAAACTGATTGACCCCCAGCTACCTCTATAGTGGGAAATTGTTTTTTTTCAGCAAGACAGAATAAATCCCAAAAAGTATGTGTACACACAATACTAAATCTACTTTAGCAGTAACACTCGGGTTAATCTCATGACTTTCAAATATTGAGCGTGCTTGGGCAGTGAAAGAACTAAACACTAAAAGTTCATTTATCTTTTTTAAAACAACAAACATGTCATCTAAAACAGATGGTCACCAAGCACAACCCGCCACACTTGAAGTCCAACCACTGCGCTTACAGATGAAGTGAATTGTATTTAAGTAGAACTGCCACTTTAAAAATAAAAGAATGTGAATAGTATTTTTTAAAACTATCAAATCAGACCCGAGGTGTGCGGATATTATCTCACCCCCACTCGCTCCTCTGGCTTATGTCTCCGCTTCATGGTTCAGCTTGACGGGCAACACGTCACACGCTAGATCTGAAGATTGCCGTACAGCCACGCTGTATGGCAATCTTCAGAGCTAGCGTGTGACGTGTTACGCATCAAGTCGAACCAGGAAGCGGGGACCCAAGCCAGAGGAGCGAGTGGGGGTGAGATAATATCCGCACACCTTGGGTCCGCCGTATAGCAGCTGCTATAGCCGCTAGTGATGATCACCGTCTTCTCCTGACAAGGGGTGAGCGGGGAAGCCTCCGCCTGGAGAAGACAATTGCCAATTTCCCCATCAACACTGCATGTGGGGCTTTAAACAGCATCAGAAGCATGAAATATAGTTTTAAGTGTTCTAAAGGCAAGTATTCTCCCATAACAAACATTCAGTTTCCTGCTGTCAATTGTATAGCGAAAATTTAAAACCACTGTAGATAATGAGATGGTTGTTACACCCAGAACACACCTCTTGGTGCGATTATGAAAGAAAATGAACAGTAGACCCTGCCCAGTGATAGAAACCGGAAATGTGGGATAGACAATCATAAAAATGTTGGTTAAAAGTCTGTAATGCCAGAAACTTAAAACAAAATGCACTGTCCTATACCTGCTGTGCTTTATGCGATGTTTCAGTACTGTGGCTTTTTAAGCACTTTATTGCTCTTGAATCTGGGGAGCAACCCACGTTCCAGTCAGAGGTGGCAGCGCTGTCTATGGACCACTGCAACACAAAACATAATGGATAGGATTCAATAACAGATGAAATGGAGGTACATTACCTGCCTGGCTGTGTGACTCATGGAAACACCATGCTTCCTCATACAGCTCTGGCCACGATAATCAGGCGGGTTTCCTATTTCATAAGTAGATGTGGCTGCGCTGTCTACTTTCCACTAGAACAGAAAGACACATGGTCTATTGCTTGTAAACCCTTAAAAATATATATATAGCTTTACAGGACAAAAACAGCTATAGAAGAGGATAAAACCATGCACAATTCAGAGACAAAGAAGAAACAGAAGCGATAAATGCAGATATACTTGTCAGTCATTCTATTTTTTTGGCAAGGGCTTTGCAAGTCATTATTGGCCCATTCCATTTCGACAGCATCAGCAAATATAACTTTGCATGTATCATACCCCCTTGAAAGCAGTGCTATTAAGCTGTTATGAATGGTCCAATTCCCAAATAAAACATAGCTTGTTGCATCCAGTGGAGAACTTAAGAACAAGAAGGCCGAATAAGTCAATAGTCTTGGAAATCTTTAGAACATCCAAAAATGTTCCTATTATCACATCTGGCCCAATTTGCGATTACCAAATTTCTGCTTCTTTAGACCATATCAACCTAAACTAGATGATTTTCTGGAGTCCCCAGTAGACATATAATTTAGGTTTAAAATCTGAAAGAGCAGTCTTTGACAGTCTGTGACCAGCCACGTCTATGAATGGCCTAATTTACTTCCAGCTAACTGGTGAGAATAGGTTCACTGTACAAAAACTGGATTTTTGGCTTACCTGTATGTGTATATATAAAAAATAAAATAAATAATAAAGGCACAAATTGCTTGGGAGTACATTATAGAGCAGCCCACTAATCATTGCTAACAGAGCTATGCACCATTTACTGGTGACTGGATGTTGGCAAAAAAGACAGAAGTCACCTCCAATATAACTCCTTCCCTGCAGACAAGCAACAAGCACCATAAACCCCAAAAATAGAAAAATGCCTCACACAGCAGGCTGCAAAAAACAATGCAACCAAAATGACCTGTGTGGAACAGGGTTCCCCTGGGAGGCCCACTTATATTCGGGAGTGGGAGAGAGACCTGCAGCATACGTTCACTGATATCCAGCTCGGCTAGTTATTCCGCCTTACTTATTCCAGCTCTGTTGATACGAAAATGCAGGCAAATGGGTTTTAAGTATTAACCAGGTGGTACAGGGTTCCTACTAGACTTAAACAAATCTACCCGATGACTTTAGATGCCTGTTGTCGGGACTGTGGCCTAAGGGGCTCCTTCCTAAATATCTGGTGGGAGTGTCCTAAGTTACGCCCTTTTTGGCAGGATATTAGATCCCAAATCAAAATCATTCTTGATGTAGACCTTCCCGGCTCCCCTATCGGGTTTCTCCTACACGTTCCCGCCGCCCCCTTGGCCTCTATCAGAAGCCGGTGCTGCCTCACCTCTTGAATGCAGCTAGAAAGTGGATTCCCATTTTTTGGAAAACCAGCCGAGCCCCGTCTCGTTCAGGCTGGGTTCGGTTGGTGAACAATATCAAGGCCGCAGAGGAGTGGATGGCGAAATATAAGGACGGGTATGACAAATGGTATGGGGTCTGGGCTACTTGGATTCATTACGTTGGTGGGTTAGTCGCAACTACACCTCCCTCTTCCCCATCCCCAACAGGAGGAAGACGGTGATCAGGTTCTTATTAACTTTCTTCTGTTGAACCGACAAGTACATGTGACCAATATTGCAGATATGTTGTCATGATGATTATAAATACATCCTCTTTTTGTTTTGTCCTCTGGTTATTTATTCTTTTCATGGTTCTTATTTACCTGTCTGACTTGGGGTCATCCACCTATTCCCAGCCCTTTGCACCTGACGGAGTGATTGATGTTTGGGTTTTTATGTATATCTAGCCTAAAGACTGCAGCCTCTGTTCCTTTTAATCTGTCTGTTGGGCGGCCAATCTGGCCTTTTGGCTTGAATGTATGGTTGGACAGCATAAATAAAGATTATATAAAAAAAAAAAAAATGATCAGTGTATTGGAACTCTACCAACCATCTGGTAACACGTTGTAAGCCGAAGACCAACTAGCGATGCAGCCTATCATTTTGCACCTCGAGGTACAAAGAGAAGTCCAATTGCTGAATGTGGCAGTCAACTATAGGAAAACATGCCAACAGGCTGAACCACATCCAAGTGTGGAAGGATGAAAGATTAGGACCTGTAAAAGAAGGGAGATCTGGAAGGACCCAAGCACAATCCACCGACATGCTCCCGATATTCATTCTCCTGGGCATTTAGAATCTCCAGCATTCTTTCCATGCAAATCAGCTGTGAAAAATTAGTGGGTGAGGGAAGGCATAAATTAGGAAGAACCGAATTGATTGCACTCACCAGGTCACCCACACAGCGTTTAGCGACCCTGGTTCTGGGATGGGAAATGAAAGAAAAAAGTCCAGTTATGCATTGAATCTGGGTGCTCAAAGACTCCTTTTCTGCACACTCCACTGACGGAAGAACTCCTCTCTACACCTCTGGGAGTAGAGCCACTCCTCTGGCGACAACTGTTGCAGGCTGAGAAAGTACACAAATAAAATTAGTGCAAAGCAATAAAAATTTAGAGAAAGAGTCCATCCAACAATAGTGAGGAACTACAAGTCCCAGAATGTAAAGCGAGATCCCTTGTGAAAGAAGGCAAGGTCCAATCCACTATTGATATATAGGTGACAAGACCCTCCACCACAAAGCCAATGCGCTTACCAGAACAGGTGGACCTCTGTTCAACAGAAGGTGGTATGCACTTGTATCTACAGAGGGATGATGTTAATCTCCGGCGCTGCAATAGTTTCCAGCGTTGCAATAGGACTAAACCAACCAAGGCAAGTAGAAAAAGATAAAAGGAGACGCTCTAAGTGTACTCCGTAGGTTTATTTTAAAGTTAGCAAAAAGGCATATATTACTGGCGCAAGGTGGCGATATAAGAACAATATTACGGCATCTGAGGATCCAGGGATGGCAGCGAGTGACGTCCGTGCACTAGCTCCTCCCCCGGATGATGAAACAACATCTAAACCAGAGAGCATGGGGGGTAGACTCCAGCTTTAAGCCACAAGCTTTGATGCAGCGGACCCATCAACTGCTATCTTCCCCTGTCGATTCCTTGCAAAAACCCAAATATTCCACCACTCCTATAACCAGGGATACCCCTTCGTTGGGTAAATGCCTTGGAAATCAATTTAATTGGCTTGGGGGGGGCTTAGGACTTTGACTGTGGTAGCAGCAGAAGAAAACAAAAGAGCAGCAGTTCCTGGAATTTTGAGCCTACCCTTCCTTTGAAGTGATACAAGATATCTAACCGCCTGAAATTTTCAGCACACTGATCCGCAGACCCAAAACAAACATTCCATATAGAAGGGAAAATTTGCCAACAGCATCTTGCAAGGTAATTCTGCAAAGCACATGAAAGTCAGCAAGGCTACTAAAGTACTTACTAGTCCAGCCACCGAACCACCTTTCCTGGGGAGATCATTTTTTTTTAAAGAGGTTAGAATTTTACAAGGAATACAAATGACAACAAAACAAGTCCAGTAAACATAGTGGACTATGTGAAGACCCACATAAGTAATCACAGAAGGCAGTGTTTTAGGCATTTGCCCAGAAGGAAGAGAAGGCAACATAAATGTGCTTAATCCTGGCAAATGAAACCCAAAAGATGTTGAGCATGAATTGTATCTCAGTTTGCAAACTATTAAAACATGGCTATATTGTCAAGTTAAAACAAGACCTCATACAACCTAAAACGGGTGAGATAAAAGTGGGTTGCGATGCTCTATACTTAAGAGCCTTCCAGTAAAGCGGAGGAAAGAGAGAAAGGAGAGAAAAAGAAAAGGGAATGGTCGGGTAAGGGAAACTCCGACAAGCAGGCTGAAATTTAGGCCCGTAAGGGCCAGATAGTCTACGCAGGAGGAGAGTTTAAAAAGCCATGGAGCCAGCTGGAACTTTCCAGAGAAGAAGCCAGAAAACAGTTGCTCCTAAGCATTTGAGTAATAGAAGTGCCACCACTGGAATCATGTATTGCAGATTTTTTCAGTAGTCCCTTAATGCCGCACACACGATCACTTTTTGTGATGAAAAAAAACGACGTTTCATGTGATGAAACAAAACAACGTTTTTCAAACTTAATTTTCCAAAACGACATTGCATACACACCATCGTTTTTCCAAAATGCTCTAGCAAAGCGTGGTGACGTAAGACACGTTCGACGGCACTCTGTTCCATTGAAGCTCCGTCTCATAACTTGCTTCTAAGCATGCGCGGGTTTAAAAACGTCGTTTTCAACATCGTTTTGCCCACACACCATCACTTTTTATGACACAAAAAACTACGCAAAAAATCAAGCATGTTCGAATTTTGTTTTGGTCGTTTTTTTGAAGACATAAAACAACGTTATGCCCACACACGGCGATTTTAAATGACGTTTTTGAAAACGTCGTTTTTTTTTCATCACAAAAAGTGATCGTGTGTTCACGGCATAAGAGAGCTGGTTACGTTTTCTAGATGTTCAATATCCTGAATTAGATGGAACCATTGTTGTAAGGTGGGAGGTGAGGGCGACTTTTAGGGTTGAGATGCAAGAGCATGCCACGGTGACCAAATGAACAAGGACAGACTTTATGGATTTTAAGAGGAATATCGTTATGGTGAAGAAGAAAGAAGCTTGGGTCCTTAGGCATACAGTGGTCAGTGAACTTTTGGGTTATTGCACGTACCTTAGTCTAGAAATCATGCAGATAAGGACAGGACCAGAATACATGCAAGAGGTCTGCCTGAGGAGAGTTGCATCGCAGGAATCCAAAACAGATGAATATATGAAGCGTAAAAAGCTTAGGGGTACGAGACCAATTTATATCCAGATTCCTGGTAACAGTTATTGATATATGAATGGAACCACAATGTTAGCATTTTGGACGTGGCCTGGGGTGTAAGCGCGATGTTAAGGTCATGTTCCCATTGATCCAACAACCTGGGTGTAGTTGTATCTTGGCCACATATTAATCTGCATGGTTCCATAAATGCAGGGTCTAGTGCCATTTAAAAACATTACAGGCAGTGCCTGCATTGCGTACATTTGTTGTCTGGTGCAGGGTCCAGGTACCATTCTTCGAAACAATTATAGCTATAGTAATGGATCTGGATAGCACCAGTAGGCTGATCCTGTTGAAACCATTGAGAATCTGAATCTTGCAGAGAGCTGCCCAGCAGGGAACAACACCTTTGAAAATGGCAAAAAAAAACTGAAGTGGTGCCTATTTTTGCCAGTGTCCAATCGACTGTAGGTGGCACAAAACTGTTAGCAAGGATTAATAGGCTGCTCTGTGTCCCATGATGTGAAATAAAGAAAGGACTACATCCACAGGTTCCCAAACCCAACATAAGTTCTTTTTGTATTTCCACTCAGAAACAGGAGTTCAAGTTAGCCTTTACAATAACTTAAAGCAGAGGACGACACATAAATGCAGCCTCCACTGTCCGGATTCCTCCTTCCCTCCAGTGTCACATTTGGCACCTTTCAGGGGGGAGATCAGATACCTGTCTAAGACAGGTATTTGCACCCACTTCCAGGCATAGATAGCCGCATTATCTGCGGGTATCTACACCACGTCCGGCGTCCCCACAGCTGTCTTTACACAGGTCACAGAATACAGCAGGGACCATTCAACTCGCGCATGCGCAGTAAGGAAGTAAGTAAGGAACCAGGAAGTGAAGTTGCAAGGCTTCACTTCCCTATTCCCTTAGCCAGCATCGCAAAAACAAAAAAACAAAAAATAAAAAATCAGCGGACCTGTGCTTTAAAAAAAAAAAAAAAAAAAAAAAAAGAAAGAAAGAGAACACAGGTTTATACTTACCTGCTCTGTGCCATGGATTTGCACAAAGCAGTCCTAATCCTCTTCTTGCAGTTTTACAAACACTTCTCTCTTAAAGGGGTTATTTTTTAAATAGGTTCCTTTAAGCTAATGCATTGTTGGTTCACTTACCTTTTCCTTCCATTTCCCTTCTAAATGTTTTTTTTTCTTTGTCTGAATTTCTCACTTCCTGTTCCTCCTTAGTAAGCTGTTCTAAATGACTTTCCACCTCTCGGATGATGGTGGCAAGCTTACCGAGGAGAAACAGGAAGTGAGAAATTCAAACAAAGAAAAAAAAAACATTTAGAAGGGAAATCGAAAGAAAAAAGGTAAGTGAACCAACAATGCACGAGCTTAAAGGAATCTATTTAGAAAATAAAAGACGAACCTTTACAACCCCTTTAAATGCGGTTATCAATAAAAACAAGTATTCATTAGTTGCTTCAGAGACACCCCATGGTTCATTGACAGGCGCTTCTAAGCTGCATCCACCCGTTTCAAGTTGCTTTTGCATTCCCTGTATTAGGGGAGAAACAGCTCTCACACAAACAAAAGTTTCACAGACCCTGAAACCATACATTTATTTGTCACGCTTGAAGTTAGAAAAATGGGTGTATAATCTCTGTGTATAGTTGTTTTTTAAGCTACCATAAGAGCTACAAGTACACACTCGGAAGCAGTTCACCTTTTATTTAGCATACATAAATTAGCTAGACAGGCGGTAGCCATGGATATGATATAATCAAATGCTTAGGAATTTACAGTTGAGGCTCAAATCTCTATTGATAAGACAATATTTGCAGTTCCCACCATGAATTCTATTCATTTGAAGGTGTTGCAGCATTATAAATTCACAAAAAAGGATAAATATAGATCTTCACGTTGACACAGAGCAAGCCACATTTATAAAAATTGGAGCAAAGTATTATAGCGGTATTCTCTACTCCAAGAAACAAGCAATGCTCTTCCATGATTACCTTTAGCAGGAGAAAGCACTAGCACACAGCATAACAACGTAACCAAACAGCTAAAGCAATAATAAAACGGGACATCACATTTTGTAAAAAAAAATAAAAATTCCCTAATTTTCAGATGCATTTTTACGAGCGACAAAAGCACAACTTTTCCTGGGAAGCAAAATTGCAGGATCTCTCAGTCCCCCTTATCCTTACCTGAGCCCTAACCGATCCAGCGACGTGCACGGAACAGCGGCTCTTACTGCAGTCTCATTGGGCAGATTTATAGCAGCAAAAGCCATAGGCTCCCGCTTCTGTCAATCAAATCCAGTGACAAGAGACTAGGGAGCAGAGCCAAGTCCCACTGGCTGTGTCAATGGACGCAGCATAGTCCCTCGGGAAAGCGCGCGCGCACACACACACACACACACACACACACACACACACACACACACACACACGAGTGCCCCCAGGACACTGGACAGAGAATTCAGGAGTGCCGGCAGGGGACCAGAGAAGAAGAGGTTTGGGGCCGTACTGCAGTAAGTATAGAGATTTTTTTTTTTAATTAACAAACACACACCACTTTACAAATCGCTTTAAAATATTTTATTCTAATGTTCTAGCATGAAGAAAATATGGGTTTATGAGATTTCAAATAACTGCATTACGTTTTTATGGAGATTTTACACATTTAAAAACTTTAAAATTAACAAAAAGGAGTGTCTATTAAATCATAATTAATCCCAAAAATCTAGGCAAGATTTCTGAATTGTTAGGCTAATAAATGGAACTCCAGTCAAAATTTCCAATTTCTTAATTTTTGAGTGGGGATGGGTTAGAACTTCTTTCAGGTTTTTTAAGTTGTCTAAATTCCTAATGGTTTCCACATATTTCCTGTCCTGGTGACCGTCACTGTAGAGGAAATGAGGAAATCTCCCTATCACGGAAACAGGCAGGAATAAAATCTGACAGAGGTTCAAAACCTTCCCTAGTCTACTTAGGCTCCATTCACACTTGCGGGACATTGGAGTGCAACTTTGGACGGGTATGACTTGGATGAGACTTTGGCTTTGACCACTGATAATGAACAACTGTTGCACAATTGTTGCATGTAAAACATTCAGGTGCGACTTTTGAGGGTTAGCAGACGTTATACGTTTATGGCCTGCAAGTCACATGAAAGTTGGACCAAAGTGGTGCATGAACTACTTTGAAGTCGCATAGATATGAACGGTACTCATTGGAAAACACAGTGTGCAACTTGTCATGCAACTTTGATATTCAAAGTCACATCAGTGTGAATGAAGCCTAAAATAAAGTGTGATTTCTATCAACCTCACTCCTGTCCTGATGATCACTATCTTTTCAGGGTGAAATAAGAGGCGATCTCACAGACAGACAGACACACATAGAAGCAAATCAATCCCTGCTAAACAAAACAAACAATTTATAAAAGAAAAAATGTTTATAAAGCTATTACTCACCTCATGCGATACACCCTCATCAGATACCAACTTCTGGAACACCGCTTCAGCTATTGGGGACCGGCAAATGTTACCTAAAGCGAACCAAACAGTTTTATCAGTGTTTCAGAATTAAAATAAAA
The DNA here is from genome assembly GCA_029574335.1 of Rana kukunoris. Taxonomy (NCBI): domain Eukaryota; kingdom Metazoa; phylum Chordata; class Amphibia; order Anura; family Ranidae; genus Rana; species Rana kukunoris. Next base: position 109,425,855 of record CM056052.1, read on the forward strand.
CCCAGTTTGAATCTTCCTTTTCACATACACAGTGGGGTAGGTTTACTAAAGCTGGTGCACTCAGACTCTGGTGCAGCTGTGCATGGTAGCCAATCAAATAGTTCAATCAATAAAACCTAGAAGCCGATTGGTTTCCATGCAGAAGTGAGCCTGATTTTGCACTCTCCAGCTTTAGTAAATAAAGCCCACTCTGTTTTAGTCTATTTGAGTTAGATAATTAAGCATTGCAAATGAATATGTCACTGGAAGCTAGCAATTTGAGTTCTTGGCTCCTTTTAGCACTCCTCCACTAGATTACAGTCCTCTTCTATGTTGAGTGACAGTCAGAGCCATTTATTCACATCCTGTGAGCCCAGGCAGTCATGAACACCTCTTGGGGGTGTGTCATGTTGGTCTGGGCCAGTACTGCTGCAGTTAATGGCACTCACATGACAGCTTTTCAGTGCAGGATTAAGGCTGAACACCGGGCACAAATACATTTGCAAACATTTATCAATAGCCAAAGAGAATATAAATCCAATTTGTGTGCACCAAATACCCTTGAATACCCAGATATTACCTTGTAAAAGTAGCATCATCACTGTGCTGTACATAGCCTGAGCAGAGCTGGGGAGGATTCAGACTTTTGGCTTGTGCCAACTAACAGGAAGGGGTGGAGACAAGACCTGTCATCCTACAGAAGTGACTGGTCATACAGGAAGCACAGAAGTAGAGGAAATGCACAAGAAACTCTAAAACTCAGCGAAGAACACTTTTGGGTTGTCACCTAAAAAGTAATAGAGGGGAAATCTTCCAATGGGGACACTAGTTCTGGTGACATAGGGGTCCCCAATGATTTTACAGGGATTTCCTCTCACTTCCTATTTTGCTTTGGGACAGGAAGTGAAGGAAAATCTCTGCAATGAGACACAGATGGGGGAAAAAAATAAAATAACATTTGAAGGGTTATAACGCTTCCTTGCTCTATCCAGAGCAAAAAAAAAAAAGTTTTGTCTATAGTTTCAACTTTAGGGTCCTTTCACACTAGCGGACCATTCATCCGTTCATTACAAGTCCGTTTACGGACTTGTAATGAACCCCTATGGGAGCGGATCCGTTAGCGGATGATGCATCCGCTAACATCCGCCAGATCCGCATCCGTTTTTGCAGACGGAAGAATGTCCTATTTTTCTTCCGTCCGGCCAAACGGATCGGATGCAAACGGACAGACAGTCCGTCTCCATCCGACTCCCCATAGGGGAGAGCGGAGGAGAGACGGGGCGGTCCCTGCACAGTGTGCGGGGACCGCCCTGTCCGCCCGACAGCTCAGCGGAGACCCCCCGCTGAGCTGACGGACACACGGAGCAGACCGAAAAACGGACCGCTCCGTGTGTAAGGAGCCTTTAGCTCTATATCTATACATTGCAGATGCTAAAAAGAAGAGGAAGGACAGGTGACATATGTGTACTTTTTATTTTTTCAAACATTCATGTGGTGGGTTGGTTAGGAATTGTCATGAAACAAGGGATCCAGACCATAGACTATTCCTCAACACCCCTGTGTTACACTAACAGTTTATATTTATTCAAAGCACTAATATATGACTGGGCTCGTCTCTAGATGTAAAAATCATTGTAAATCTTTGCTCAGATAAGTGCTACTAAAAGTAGGGTTGTCCCGATACCGATACCAGTATCGGTATCGGGACCGATACTGAGTATTTGCGGGAGTACTTGTACTCCAGCAAATACCCCCGATGCCTAAATAGAATACCCCCCCCCCCGTCGTCGCCAAAGCCGCCACATCAGAGCTGCGCCGCATGGGTTAAACGGGAACGTGCGGAAACATCACAGCTTTCATTTGAATAGCTGTAGTGTTCCCGCGTGTATAGACACTCCCCCTTGCTCGGGATTGGATGGGTGATCGTGATCTGTCCAATCCCGAGCAAGGGGGAGGGTCTATACGCGCGGGCAAAACAGCTATTTAAATGAATGCTGTGATGATCTCCGTGCGGCGGCTAGGCATGGCTGGGGGGACATGGCTGCATATGTGGGGGGACATTTAAAAAAAGTATCGGTATTGGCGACTACTTGGAAAAAAAAAGTATCGGTACTTGTACTCGGTCCAAAAAAAGTGGTAATCGGGACAACCCTAACTAAAAGGTTTTTAATATTTACAGAAACGTTATAAAAAAAATAGGAGCTGCCCCCCCGAAAAATATTACAAACATAGATCCATACAAATCTACAACATACCAATTTCATCAAGTGCAGCATGTAGAGTGAAAGGTACAACCCACACACTTTAATTAATTTATTATGACGAACCTCACATGACCCAACTGAATGAGATATCCTATTTAAAGTACTAAAAAAAACCAACACAGCATAATGAAGACCTCTGGGGAGCTTAATTTCAGGTAATATACAAACATACTAACAATGGAGAAGGCAGCTGTGGATAATGTACTAAAACATACACTCTTCCATTAGCTGCATTTTGAGCCCAAACTCCTTGACCTTTCTGATAATTAAAAGAAAATGGTTTTGCATCCTCTGGGATAAAGAGTTTTATGTTATCACACATTCTAACTTGTTTCCTGCACTTTGGCGAGTGGGTAGCTCAGGGTTTCTCAAGCCTTACATTCTAGAGTGGCTCCTGGTGAAGTGTTGGGCACAGAACCCCTCAGGACTGCACATAAAGTAACAGACTAGTTTCATGCTTGGAACTTATTCTTAAAAGTCAGATTTTAACCGCTTTCAGAAGATGCTTTAAGCACTTAGTGAGTATATAGCTTAATTTCTTATTCCTTGCCCAAGTTCCAGTTTAAAGCAGAAGTGCGGAATTAAAAAAAAATAAAACACTTGCCTCCCTGCTGCAGCATCAGTCTTATTCTGCAGTTGTCCCCCGCCAGCTCCAACACCAAAAACTGATCACTTAGCTCCCAAGTCTTCTCTGAGCAGAGAGTGGCGATTGTCAGTCACCGCTCTCTGCTCTGCCCCTCCAGTGCTCACTGGAGTGCTGAGGTAAGGAGGGGGCAGGAACAGCTGGCTCCGGCTCTCGGCAGTGTGCAAGGGGTGGAGCCAGCTGCCAGTCAGGACTCTGGGTAGATTCTAACAGTGTCAGGATCCTTCCAGAGTAAGTGCACTTCCATGACCCAGAATCTTTGAGCATACTTCTCTTAAAGTGATTGTAAATCAATCACCTTGCAAAACAACCCATTCAATAGAAATGAAAGGCAAAACATGTTTGTGTGTATATAATATATAATCACACTGGGCTGGGCCACAGTAACCATGTCCCACCTCCTGTGTGATTACAGGAGGCGGGACATGGTTACTATGGCCCGGTCAATTCAAACCCAGCTCTGTGACACAGTGGAAGATAAACACTCTGAATCGATCTCTTGTATCATGTCTGCAGTCTCTGGCCATCTCCTGTATCATGTCTGTTAGAGGTGCACTATATGGAAATGTTGCCAATAGTATTAGCAGTAAAGTAAGAGACTGCAGACCTGATACAGGAGATGGTTAGAGACTGGATTACATTTTTCTTGAGCTTTTCTTGCACTTAAGTTGCCAATAATGGCCAACAATGAATTCATATTATTTTAAATTGCTGATATGAATTAAAAAGTCAAATATAATACAAATTATAAAAAAATAAAAAATTTTAAACTGTAATTTTTAGTTTTTGGCAAAGTGTATCCTGCATTTTCGGTACCAAAATTTTCATTTGGTGCGCCACTACCAGCTTCTAGGAGCTTAACCACTTCCATCCGGCCTATAGCAAAATGACAGCTGGGCAGTGGTTCAGTTATCCTGACTGGACATCATGAAGTCTTTCAGGATAACAGCCAGCACGCGCCCGCAGTGTGTGGATCGATGGCACAGCGTGTCAATCTGACACACGGCAACACAGATATCGGTAAAGAGTCTCTGACAGCTGATCACGGTGTAAACAGGAAGAGCCGTGTAGCGGCTTTTCCTCACTCGTGTCTGACAGACACGAGTGGAGGAGAGCCAATCGGCTGCTCTCCTGGCGGGGGGGTGGGGGCGGGTGTTTGCACCGATTGCCCCCCCCCCCACAGACAACTTAGAGAATAGCGACAAACTGACACTAAAAAAATCCCCATAAGTGAAGTTTTCTACAGGTTACCCCCTTTAGAGTTACAGGGGAGGTAATTTGCTAGAATTAATGTTCTCGCTCCAACGATCACGGCGATACCTCACGTGTGGTTTGCATCACTTTTATTCCTTTTAACAGGAATGTAAACATCACGTGTAATGAAAAAAAAAAAAAGCATGACAGGACCTCTTTAACCACTTAACCCCCGGACCATATTGCTGCCCAATGACCAGAGCACTTTTTGCGATTCGGCACTGCGTTGCTTTAACTGACAATTGCGCGGTCGTGCGACGTGGCTCCCAAACAAAATTGGCGTCTTTTTTTCCCACAAATAGAGCTTTCTTTTGGTGGTATTTGATCATCTCTGCGGTTTTTATTTTTTGCGCTATAAACAAAAATAGAGCGACAATTTAAAAAAAAATGCAATATTTTTTACATTTTGCTATAATAAATATACCCCAAAAATATATATATATATTTTTTTTTCCTCAGTTTAGGCCGATACGTATTCTTCTACATATTTTTCGTAAAAATGCACAAAAAGTTATAGCGTTTACAAAATAGGGGATAGTTTTATGCCATTTTTATTAATATTTTTTTTACTAGTAATGGCGGCCATCAGCGTTTTTTTTTTCCAGTACTGCGACATTATGGCGGACACTTCTGACACATTTTTGGGACCATTGGCATTTTTATAGCGATCAGTGCTATAAAAATGCATTGGATTACTATAAAACATGCCATTGGCAGTGAAGGGGTTAACACTAGGGGGCGGGGAAGGGGTTAACTATGCTCCTGGGTGTGTTCTAACTGTATGGGGGGGTGGACAGACTGAGGGAAATCACTGATCTTCCGTTCATACATTGTATGAACAGAAGATCAGCATTTCTCTCCCTGACAGGACCGGGAGCTCGCGGATGCCCGACGGCGATCGTGGCAGCCGGGCACGCGCGCGGGACTCGGGGGGCGAGCGCGCCGGCCGCCCCCTAGTGGCAGAAAAAAAGGGATTTTTAAATACAGCTTACCTGTAAAATCCTTTTCTTGGAGTACATCACGGGACACAGAGCGGCATATTCATTACTATATGGGTTATATGGAGTACCTTCAGGTGTGGACACTGGCAATCTCAAACAAACAGGAAGTCCCTCCCTATATAACCCCCTCCCCTAGAGGGAGTCCCTCAGTTTTGTAGCAAGCAGTATGCCTCCCAAAATGTTCCCAAAAAGAGGGGTGGGAGCTCTGTGTCCCGTGATGTACTCCAAGAAAAGGATTTTACAGGTAAGCTGTATTTAAAAATCCCTTTTTCTTTCTCGTACATCACGGGACACAGAGCGGCATATTCATTACTATATGGGATGTCCGAAAGCAATGCTTTAATGAGGGGAGGGAGACATCTTCCAAAGAAGGATTTAATTTAGAGGTATACTCAAATACTAGTAAATCCAACTTAAACGAGAAATGTAAATCTCAAATCAAATCAAGGGAGCCCCCTCAGATCCTGAGGAGCTTGAATCGCGGCCTGTAGTACTGACTGCCCAAAGGCTGTATCCGCATTCCTTCTTACATCCAATTGATAAAATTTTGTAAGCGTGTGGACTGATGACCACGTTGCTGCCTTGCATATTCGAGCCATAGAGATCTGATGATGTGCTGCCCAGGAGGTGCCCCTGGCCCTGGTAGAATGGGCCATTACCGACAAAGGAGGAGGCAACCTCTTCAAACCGCAGGCCCGAACAATTAATTGTTTAATCCATCTTGCGATGGTAGATCAAGCAGCTGCCTGACCCATCTTGGGCCCTTCCGGTAAAACGAACACCACATCTGTTTTCCGAACCTTCTCTGTAGCTTTAAGATAGGCCTTTATGGCCCTGACAATATCCAACGTATGCAGCAACCCCTCCTTTCTAGAGGTGGGTTTTGGAAGAAGGATGGAAGTACCACATCCTGGTTCAGGTGGAAACTGGATATAACCTTTGGTAGAAAGGAAGGATGAGGACGGAACCCCGCCCTATCCTTATGCAAAATGAGATATGGTTCCTTACAAGATAAGGCTGCCAATTCCGATACTCTCCTGGCCGAAACTATGGTGATCAGAAATACCGACTTTCTAGTCAGTAAAACCAAAGGTACCTCAGCCAACGGCTCAAGGGGTTGTTTCTGTAGAGATGACAGAACAAGATTTAAGTCCCATGGACAAAGTGGTGATTTGACCGGAGGATTAACACGTAAGACTCCCTGTACGAAGATCTTAACCAGCGAGTGGGCGGCCAGCGGCCTCTGAAACCACACTGATAAGGCTGAAATCTGTCCCTAGATCGTGCTTAATGCCCGGCCTTTATCCACTCCTAGCTGGAGAAAACAAAATACTCTATCAATGGTATACTTGCGGGAAACCCATCTCTTAGCCTCACACCAGCCTACGTAGGCCCTCCAAACCCTGAACAAAATTACCCTGGAGGCCGGCTTTCTAGCCTTAATGAGGGTAGGGATTACCTGCCTAGACAGACCTCTACCCCTGAGAATCAGGGATTCAGCCGCCAGGCCGTCAATTTTAGACGCCGTAATGCAGGGTGGAGGATCGGGCCTTGTGAGAGTAGGTCTGGCCATAGAGGAAGAGTCCAAGGGCCTTCCGCTGCCAATTTCAGGACTAGTGAGTACCATGCCCTCCGGTACCAAGCTGGGGCTACCAGGATAACCGGCCTGTGCTATGATCCTGCGCCACAGGCGGGGTAGTAACTGCAGCGGGGGAAATGCATATAGAAGCTATGATTGATGCCAAGGGCAAACCAACACATCGGTTCCGCAGGCCATAGGGTCCCTCGTTCGAGACATGAACCTGTCTAGCTTCTTGTTGAATCCTTATGCCATTACCTCCACGTCTGGCACTCCCCACTTCTGGCAGATTGTCTGAAAAAAAAACTTGTGGATGCAGGGACCACTCCCCCGGCGACAGGGTTTGGCGACTTAGGAAGTACGCCTGCAGGTTGTCCACCTCGGGAATGAATGTTGCCGATATGCAGGGTACATAAACCTCTGCCCACTGAAAAACCAAGTTCCTCTCACTCTGAGTGGCTTGACTCTTGGTTCCCCCTTGGTGGTTCACATATATGCCACCGCTGTGGCATTGTCTGAATGACTTCTCACCGAGGACCCCTGTAATCTGGATGTCTATGCCAGGAGGGCTAGCCGAGCCGCTCTGATCTCCCAGACCTTGATGGGCAGCTGCCTCTCCGCCTCTGCCCAAGTTACTTGGCGAGTGAACCCGTTCCAGACCGCTCTCCAGCCTTCCAGACCACTGGGCAGAACCAAGGCTGCTAGAATTGCTGTCTGTAGGACCCGAGTGTGGAAGCGTGTGGTATCGCCTCGAACATGGCCATTAGTTTGCCTAGTAATCACATACATAGGCGAATAGTTGGTTCTCTTTTGCTTAGAACCAACTGAATTAATCTTTTGATAGCCTCGACCTTTACCAGGGGCAGGAACACCCATCTTCTGTTCTGTGTCTAATCTCATGCCGAGATATTCCAACTGCTTTGTAGGTTGAAATGCTGATCTTTCCCCAGTTTAGGACTCAGCCGAACCTCTCGAGGTACTGAACCATGAGGGTTACTACGCATTCCACCAAGGAAGCGAGTGATCTATGATTAAGAGGTCGTCCAGGTATGCTAGGACCGAGATCCCTTGGATCCTTTAGACTGACTAGAATTGGAGCAAGGACCTTCGTGAATACCCGGGGGGCGTAGCCAGCCCGAAGGGGGGCGCCACGAATTGGAAGTGACGCTGTATCACTGCGAAGCGTAAAAACAAAAATATTTGATGTGGCTGAAAGACTTGGTACATGAAGGTAACCATCCTTTATGTCTATAGAAGCTAGATCCTTCTAGAGTGTGGCGGCTGCTGACCGAACGGATTCTGTCCGGAAAGAGCGAACCCTTAGGTAAGCATTTAAACCTTTTAGGTCCAAAATTGGTCTGACATCGCCGATGGGCCTTGGTATGACAAACAGATTGGAATAGAAACCTAGCCCCTGTTCTTGGGCTGGTACCTCTACCATTATGCCCTGGTAAGCAGATAAACCAACGCCGCCCGCCTTGAGGCCTTCCTTGTGGAGGAAATTTTTAGAAATTCTAATCTGTAGCCTGCGGCCACAGATGATCGGACCCCCTCTGTCGGGGATCGATCCCCAGAGGCCTTCCTTGCGATCCATTTTAAAAGTTTGATCGCGCAGGAGGTCCGTACTGCCTGGAATTTGAGGGCCCCGGAACAGGGGGGGGAACTGCCTTTTAAACGCAGGACCCCGGAACTTCTTTTGACTGGTAAAAGGGTACTTTTGCCACTTGAAACAGTCTGAATGTATTTATCCAGATCTTTCCATGGAAGGGCAAACCTGCCAGCAGTCTTTTACATGGGCTCGGCCGCCAAGTTCTTCAACCATAAGAGCCTTCTCATATGCACTAAAAATAGTGACAACGAGACGCCTGCTGGATGGAGTCTTTTTATAACCTCTACCGCAAAGCACAGAGCTCTGGGAATATCCAATAACTCCTCTGCCTATTGGGCAGGGATGTTTTAAGCATCTGTTTTGTCTGGTTCTTTAACGCCTGACAAAACTCCAATTGCAGCCCCTGCTGGCTGTAGCCAAGGATGCTGGAAAAAGTGTCTCTAAACGTTTATTGACCGGGACCTTAAACATTTGTATGTTTCCCCTTAGGCCAGTTAATGATTTATTCACCCATGAGATGGCTGCGTCCACAGTTGGGAGCGCCCCCTTTCTTAGAAAAAATGTTTTTTCTTTTTTTTTTTTTCCATAGGGTAAATAACAGAAAACCTTCCAGGTGGTCTCCCATCCAGGCATTAACCAGGCCCGACCCTGCTTAGCCTCCGAGATCAGACGAGATCGGGCGCTTTCCGGGAGATGCGGCCTCAAGGACCTCACGGGTAGTTGAAAAGCAGTGCCCGAACCGGGACCTGAACCCTGGACCCTCAGATTAAAAGTCCGATGCTCTACCAACTGAGCCATCCGGGCCCCCTTTTTAAAGAGCACTTGGTCAGGGGAAAGAGTGCCTGCAAGCACAAATATTTCCTGGCAGACGTGCATAAAGACTACCCTCTCGTCAGCTTTAGGCGGCAGAAAAAATTCTGTCCGGTCGTCCCAATCCTGGAAAAACCAATTCCTCTAACAGAGGATGGGCCAGAAACGCTGCGTTGCTTAAAGGCGTTTTTAAAAGAACCCAAAGAGGATACTGCAGGAACCTGAGGCTCTGGAAATGGCAAATTGAATGCCAAGCGGGCCATGTCTGTCAAAGACTGGACCCACAGACTCTCCGCCTGGGAGGCTGAAAACGATTCTACAGTGGTAGATCCTCTAGGTTCTGTCCCTTTTTGGCGATGGGGATCTAGTCCGCTTCTTGCCAGAAAAAGAGCCAGCGATCATAGCTGTTAACCTCTTTTCTCTAGCCCCCCTAGGGTGACGGCTAGCATCTCCTCTGTGATAACACAGGGTTGGGCCGACCTGGGCCAGCCTCAGCACCAGACCCCCTTAATGGCTTATCCAGGGTGACCCCCTATAGGAATAACCTGTGGGGAAAGTATTGGCATATTATCAGAACCAGAGGAGGAACCCCTTTGTCTTTGCCTTTTCTCTTTTTTTTTTTTTTTTTGATCCTGAACCCTTGGAAGCCATAATACAAAAGCGAAGGACTCCGCTTACAACAACAGACTGTTATAGCCAGGAGTACAAAAAAAATAAGGTTTAGGGGACAATAGGATCACTAATGCCCCAAAACCGGTGGGGCTCAGTATGTTTTTCTTTTATATGTTATTCACCACATACAGCCCCACCCCCAACATGTTTGCCAGCATTCAACCTGTTGCCAAGGGGATTTTGGCTTAACAAAAAGTATTGGAGCTGACTCCAGTATGTAGTACCCCTTCTCGCCACCGGGAGTCACTGTGCTGCCAGCTCTACGTCCTCTCTCTCTCCAGCTCAGCTCTGCACTGAGCTAAGAACGCGCCTGCTGTGTATAACAGCAATTAAAGGCGCGCCCACTCTACACTGCAGTCACACTCCCGCCCCTCCCCCCCCTCCCGAACGGCGCGAAAATTTTCTATATGCATGCGCGCGTGCACGCGCGCGCAACTGTCGGGGGAGGAGAGCCCAGGAGGAGACGCACTCTGGAGCCCAGGAATGCAGGATGGAGGACGCATCAGGCGGCAGATTTGAATCCCGGCAAGGTAAGGCTAACACAGGCCCCTAAGGAGTCCCTTTAGCCTAGAGACAGATCTTTTTTTTTTTTTTTTTTTTTTTAAAGATCTTCAACCAGCGAGCAGCAGGTAGCTAGCAAACATACATAGATAGGTAGGGGGATCAAGTTATGGGGGGAAACATTTCAGGGCATCCTGTCTATCAGACATAGTGACCATGGTGCCAATGCAGAGCATACTCAGGCTACCCCCCTTAAGATCCCCCTGGAGAGCCTGCTGTCGAACCAAGTCCCGCAGGCTCCCCACTTACCTGCTCCATGCAGCAGGACGTTTTGCAAAACGGTCCAATCTTCTCCCATCTCCGTGGGTAGCGTAGTAGACCTTCAGGCCCTGGGGTCCTATGAAGGTACCCACTGTCCTGGACCTATATAGCACCCTGGCAAACAGGAACTTATGGTTTTTACAAACTCCAAGTCCTGGGCCCAGGGTCCAGCCCTCCAAAGAGGAGCATTATAGGCAAAACCCCATGGTTTGGGGCCCGGGTACTGTCCACTTTGGCACTGAGGCTCCTTGGACAGATCCGGTTAGCCCGCCCTTAATCCCAAGGATGTGGAGCAAAGCTATTCCGTGACCAACACCTAAGACACTGGCGAAAAAACTGAGGGACTCCCTCTAGGGGAGGGGGTTATATAGGGAGGGACTTCCTGTTTGTTTGAGATTGCCAGTGTCCACACCTGAAGGTACTCCATATAACCCATATAGTAATGAATATGCCGCTCTGTGTCCCGTGATGTACGAGAAAGAAAAGACGGGACGTAGAGCTACGGGCTCTCGCCCAGGAGAGCGGACCTGCCGCAGTAAAATGACGGCAGCAGGTCGGCAAGCAGTTAATGTGAGATTTGGGGTCAAAAGGACTCAGATCTCACATTTATTGATGAAAAAAAAGTTGAAAGTTAAGGAATTAAGGGAAGCTCTGCTGATTTTATCATACAATCATGAGCAAACAAAATGCTGTTTATTTTTTTTGCATGTCCCTTTCAGATCTACAGTGACTGCACGTTCTAGTGCATTTGTAGTGCAAAGTGAATTTGCCTTTCGTAAATAACCCCCAAAATTTGACATTGCTCCCATCATCCAATGGCATAGAGTCGAGTGGGGGGTCTTCCCCCCTTTCCCTCCCATAGCATCCTACCTGTGCAAACAGGAGACCGAGAAGCAGCACAGTTCTGTACAGGGGACGGGAGCAGGAGCTGGCAGCGTGACTTCTATTAACAAGCTGGTGATTGGTATCTAGGTCCTAAGCCAGGCCTCGACAAAATCTGGGCACCCGGTCGCAATTGCGACAAGAAATTGTGACCTGGCGCCGGGGAAGCTTAGGCCTGCAGAAGGCTGTGGCCTCAATTACCAGCCGGAGCGGGCCCGCCGGCGCCACGATCCTGTGTCTCCATGCATCCCCACCTCCCCCAGTAATTGAGGCCGTGGCTTTGCGGTCTTCTGCAGGCCCAAGTTTCCTTCTGTGATCTGGCACCATCTTGTAGTGGCCGTTGGCATTACAAGTAAAACAGCAGTTCTAATGTGTTTTTCACCGTTTTCACTGCCATCTCCTTCCCTCTAATGAGAACCCCCAAACATTATATATATTATTATTCTAACACCCTAGAGAATAAAATGGCGGTCGTTGCAATACTTTCTGTCACACCGTATTTGCCCAGCAGTCTTACAAGCGCATCTTTTTTTGGGGAAAAAATAAAATTTTACTAATTAAAAAATAACACAACAGTAAAGTTAGCCAAATTTATTTTTAGATCGTGAAAGATAATGTCACGCTTCAAAATTGCGTTCGCTCGTGGAATGGCGACAAATTTGTACCCTTTAAAATCTCCATAGTCGACGTTTAAAAAAATGCTACAGGTTGCATGTTTTGAGTTACAGAGGAGGTCTAGGGCTAGAATTATTGCTCTTGCTCTACCAATCGCTTCAATACCTCCACATGTGTGGTTTGAATATCGTTTACATATGCAGGCGCAGCAGAGCGATGAGTGACAGATGATAAAACACAAACTGGAAACCACACCAAGTCGTGCATAAAATAGTGAGCTGCAAACACAAAAGTGCATATTTTCTTTAATAAAGTGCTACAAATAATAAGTGTTGGGCTAATAAATCATCTAAACAAATGAATAAAATAAAGCAAAAAAAATAAATAAAAACTTGAATAAATCCAAAAATAGTCTTTAACCACTTAAGACCCGGTCCTTTAGGCAGCTAAAGGACCCGGCCAGTTTTTGCGATTCGGCACTGCGTCGTGCAACATGGCTCCCAAACAAAATTGGCGTCCTTATTTTCCCACAAATAGAGCTTTCTTTTGGTGGTATTTGATCACCTCTGCGTTTTTTATGTTTTGCACTATAAACAAAAATAGAGCGACAATTTAAAAAAAAAATATATATATTTTTAACTTTTTGCTACAATAAATATCCCCCAAAAATATATAAAAATTGTATTTTCCTCAGTTTAGGCCGATACATATTCTTCTACCTATTTTTGGTAAAAAAATTAAGCATTTGGTTTGCACAAAATGTATAGCATTTAGAAAATAGGGGATAGTTTTGTTGCATTTTTAAATTTTTTATTAACCACTTTGTTTCCCTGTCACGTCCAAAGACGTGAACCGCGCAAACCTGAGGCGCCGGGTTGACGTCTTTGGACGTGACAGCCTTTCCCCGCCCCCTGCGCGTCCCCGCGAGCGCGCATCGGCAAAAAACTGTGTTGGCCGTGTCCCTTGGACACAGCCAATCACAGATCGTGCTGAATGGCCAATCGCAGAGGCCATTCAGCACTCGATCCCGATGTCCAATGAGAGATGATCTCAATTGTAAACAAATGAGATCATCTCTCATCGCCGGCTTTCTCTCCTCACACACAGCGTGTGAGGAGAGAAAGAGTGAAAGCAGTTACAGTCAGTGAGTAAAAAAAAAAAAAGTTAAAGTTTAAAAACAGCGCCAGTGTCTCTGCCAGTGCCACCTGCCAGTGCAAACAGCCTGTGCCACCTGCCAGTGCAAACAGCCTGTGCCACCTGCCCCTGCCATCAGTGCCACCTGCCCCCAGTGCCATCTGCCCCTGCCATCAGTGCCACCTGCCCCTGCCATCTGCCATCAGTGCAATCTGCCATCAGTGTCACCTGCCAGTGCCATCTACCATCAGTGCCACCTGCCAGTGCCATCTGCCTGTGCCACCTGCCATCAGTGCTATCTGCCCGTGCCATCTGCCATCTGTCATCAGTGCCATCTGTCATCAGTGCCATCTGTCATCAGTGCCATCTGCCAGTGTCATCAGTGCCATCTGCCATCCGTGCCATCTGCCATCCGTGCTACCTGCAATTAGTGTAATTTGCCATCAGTGTCACCTGCCAGTGCAGTCTCCCATCAGTGCCATCTGCCCGTGCCATCTGTCATCAGTGCCATCTGTCATCAGTGCCATCTGTCATCAGTGCCATCTGTCATCAGTGCCATCTGTCATCAGTGCCATCTGTCATTAGTGTTTATTGTGAGGATTGTTGTAAGTGCGCACAATCTTTTTTTATTTTATTACATTTGGACGTTTTACGCTATGTGAGTCTTCCTGGATTTCATATCCTGGACCATTACCCACGTCTGCCCATCTGAGATTTAATCCATCGTTTGATAGCACTGGACGGATTTATCCATATTCTTTTACTGCAGATGGCGATCACTTTGTGTACATGCTGCATTTGATCTCTTTGAGATCTTTGACTCTGGTATGGGTCAGTGTTTGTCCGTTTGGTGGAGGTCTGTGTTATTGATCAATTACACTGCATGTGGATTTGTCTTTCACCTGGGACTTTCCTACCAAGATCCTGTATTTACATATGGACTGTGTTTTTTCCTTTCACCATCTCTGTCAATGTTAATTTTGTTTAGAAAGGTTTCTTTCATTACTGTGGACTTTATACACATTATTTGTGACAGTTTCTTTAGATTAGATCCACATCATTAGTGGACAATAAATCACTGCTTAGCGCGTCCCCAATTTTTTTGTATTTCTATGTTTGGTGTTGTATAACACTTTTGAGACGCAGCTTTTATATATTGTTTCTTTCACATGGTATGCGCAATTTTTCCTTTTACAGTCATACAACACTGTAACCAAATGACATTTTTGTCCTCTTTTTCCCCACAAATAGAGCTTTCTTTTGGTGGTACTTGATCACCTGCGGTTTTATTTTTTTCGCTATAAAATTAAAAAAGAACGAAAATTTAGTGGAAAAAAATGAATTTTTCTTCATTTCTATTATAAAATTTGGCAAAAAATTAAAATTTCTTCATAAATTTGGCCTAAAATGTATTTACATATGTTTTTACAGACATTTACATATGTTTGGTAAAAAAAAAAAAAAAAATCAAAAAAAAATTGGGTTATTATTTAGTCTGGGTGAAAGTTATAGGGTCTACAAGCTATGGTGCCAATTACTGAATATTGACCAATTTGATCATACCTGATGTACTGACAGCCTCTCTCATTTCTTGAGACCCCAACATGCCAGAAAAGTACAAATACCCCCCAAATGACCCCTTTTTGGAAAGAAGACATTCCAAGGTAATTAGAAAGAGGCATTGTGAGTTTTTTGAAGTTGTAATTTTTTCCAACAATTCTTTGCAAAATCATACCACATGTGTGAGACTTTTACACAGCGTGGCCACATACAGAAGCCCAACATGCAGGGAGCACCATCAGGCGTTCTGGAGCACCCAGGCCAATTCTGACATTCCTCTCCTACATGGAAAAAATCATCATTTATTTGCTATAAAATTACATAGAACCCCAAAACATTATATATGCTTTTTTAGCAAAGACCCTAGAGAATACAATGGCGGTCGTTGCAACTTTTAATCGCGCATGGTATATGCACAGCAATTTTTCGAACACGTTTTCTTGGAAATAAGTTTTGTGCTTTTTAAAAAAATAAATAAAAAAAAACATTAAAGTTCGCCCAATGTTTTTGCATAATATAAAAGATGAAGTTATGCAGAGTAAATAGATACCCAACATGTCACCCTTCAAAATTGCACACGCTTGTGGAATGGCGCCAAACTTGGCTACTTAAAAAACCCCATAGGTGATGCTTTAAATATTTTTATTGGGTACATCTTTTTAGTTGGAGAAGAGTTCTAGGGCCAAAATTATTGCTCTCGCTCTAACGTTCGCAGCGATACCTCACATGTGTGGTTTGAACACCGTTTTCATATGTGGGCGGGACTTACGTGTGTGGTCACTTCTGTATGCGAGCACACGGGAGCAGGGGCGTTTTAAATATTTTTTTATATTTTTTATTGTTCATTTTACTTTATTTTAGTTTGACACGTTTTTCCCCCAAAATATTTTTTTTTATCACTTTTATTCCTATACAAGGAATGTAAACATCCATTGTAATAGGAATATAGCATGACAGGTCTTCTTTACAGTGAGATATGGGGTCAATAAGATCCCACATCTCACCTCTAGGATGGGAAGCCTGAAAAAAAAAAAAAAAACACGATCCTGGCTTCGATCGTAGCTGTGAGTTGGAAGAAGCACCGGAGGGCGACGGGAGGGAGGGGGGTGTCCCCTTTCGCCACCCGTAAGAACGATCAAGAGGCGCAAAAGCCGACATGATCATTCTTATGGTGTAGGTAGAGAATCGCCGGCTGAAAAAGAGGATATCTGAATGATGCCTGTAGCTGCAGGCATCATTCAGATATCACTGCACAAAGTCAAGGACGTCATATGACGGCCAGCGGGCGGGAAGTGGTTAAAACACATTTTTTTCCCAGAGCACTTTCTGGGTATTCCAGAGTATTGGTGCCGCAGGGGGTATTGCAGAGTATTGGTGCCGCAGGGGGTATTGCAGAGTATTTGCGCGGGGGGTAGGGGTATTGCAGAGTATTGGGGCGGGGGTTGCAGGGATGGCTGGATCTGTGACTGCAACAGTCACAGATCCAGCCACAGCGCTGTCGACACCCACACTCTCCCCCTCCCCTCTCACACTGTACCAATCACCGGTTTGTTTACATGTGATCGCTCCGTCATTGGACGGAGCGATCACGTGGTAAACGGCCGCTATCAATCAGTGGCAATTTACCGCGATCCGTGAAGCGCTGGGTCCGCGTGATTCTGGAAGGACGTCAATGGACGTCCTCCCAGAGTTAAAGGATCACTAAAGGTTTTTTTTTTGTTTTTTAGCTAAATAGCTTCCTTTACCTTACTGCAGTCCTGGTTTCATGTCCTCATTGTTCATTTTTGCTTTGAAGTTGCTGTAACACGATGCTCAAAAACGCTAGAGGGGAAGAAATACATTATTCCCTATGGACATTGTTCACATCTGCACGCCAATACACCTGACGCCGAACGTCTGAAGCTCAAACAAGTTCCGGACCCTTTTTTGTTGCGCGAATCGCGCGGTTTGGGCGTATTTGAGCATTTCCATTTCCCATAGAAAGTAATGGAAACGCTTGATTCAAGCGACTAGCGCGACAACGAGCGTTTCGTCGCTTTGATCAATAGAACTTTTCACCCAGGCAGAAGAAAAAAAAATCTAGCAACATAGCAACAAGTGATTAAAAAAAAAAAAGATGATAATTTTTCCTATTGGCTAAAATAAAAAACGTCAAAGTACAAAAACGTCGGACGACGCTGTATGCAAACGCGCAAATAAGCATGAATACTAGGGTTGTCCCGATACCGATACTAGTATCGGTACCGATGCCGAGTATTTGCGGGAGTACTTGTACTCCCGCAAATACCCCCGATACTAAAATAGAATACTACCCCCGCCCCCCATATTGCAGCCATGTATGTCCCCCATATCTGTATATATGATGCCGCCGCCACCGCCGTTAATCCCCTGCATTACAGCGTATCGTAGCGACGCGCACGCATTACAAGCTTCAGTTGTGAATACTTGTAAATCGCACGCCGCCATGCATAGACACTCCCCTTCTCGTGATTGGACGAATCCCTCCAATCCCGAGAAGGGGAGTGTCTATACATGGCGGCGCACGCTTTACAAGTATTCACAACGGAAGCTGGTAATGCGTGCGCTACGCTGTAATGCAGGGGATTAACGGCGGTGGCATCATATATACAAGTAGGGGGACCATACATGGCTGCATTATGTGGGGGACCATACATGGCTGCATTATGTGGGGGACCATACATGGCTGCATTATGTGGGGGACCATACATGGCTGCATTATGTGGGGGACCATACATGGCTGCATTATGTGGGGGACCATACATGGCTGCATTATGTGGGGGACCATACATGGCTGCATTATGTGGGGGACCATACATGGCTGCATTATGTGGGGGACCATACATGGCTGCATTATGTGGGGGACATACATGGCTGCAATATGTGGGGGACATACATGGCTGCATTTGGGGACACATTTAAAAAAAAGTATCGGTATTCGGTATCGGCGATTACCCGAAAAAAAGTATCGGTACTTGTACTTGGTCATAAAAAAGTGGTATCGGGACAACCCCAATGAATACGCGCGACTGAAAAGACGCCGAAAATCGCTTAGGTGCGAATGCAGCCTAAAAACTCCTCAGAACCAAATTCATTTTAAAAACAAAACACTGCCCTGTTTGTTTTTGTTCTGTGTGTCTATTTACTTCACAGAAACATGAAACCAGTTTTTATCTATTTCTAATCATTTTTAAAAGGAATCAGTTAACTTTTATGTCTCTATACCCTGTAAACAGTCATTTCAGCAACAAAAAAAAAAATGTTCCCTTTAAAGGGGAGGTTCACCCTCCAAACAAACTTCAGGCATGCATTGGAGCCCACCCACCTGACCGGCAGTGTTTTTTTATTTTTTCCTATACATTTTTACGGGCTCTCGTCCCCTCCGGCGATCGCGCGTGACTGGGCGTTTCCAATCACAGGCTGTGATTGACGTCCCTCAGCCCGGCGCAGACAGCGCGTCACGAGATGCTGAAGGAATCCGAACGTCGCTGCGCAGGCGCCGTTTAGGGCCGCACCGACGTTCGGGTTCCTTCAGCATCTCGTGACACACTGTATGCGCCGGGCTGAGAGATGTCAATCACAGCCTGTGATTGGAAACGCCCAGTCACGCGCGATCACCGGAGGGGACGAGAGCCCGTAAAAATGTATAGGAAAAAATAAAAAACCACTGCTGGTCGGGTGGGTGGGCTCCAATGCATGCCTGAAATTTGTTTGGAGGGTGAGCCTCCACTTTAAAGGAACCGCCTTGTAGCCGTAATAGAACTTCTGATTTAAGTGTAGGTGACCCCCTAACATGCCACATTTGGCATGTCATTTTTTGGGGGGAGGAGCGGGTAACCTGTTTTTACAGGCACTTCGTTGAGGCCGGATTCACTTCTATGCGCGTTTCCCCATATTCAATTCGCATAGCAGGAGTGTCCAGTGCGGTGTGCTGGAAAACCGTGCGCTTTTTTTGGTGCATTTCTAGTTCCATTTCAGCCCAAAATTCGGGCTGAAATCAGACCTGAATCGGTGAACCTGCACGCACCGGACCCCTGCTGTGGGCCGCATGCGGGGACAGTGTAAACCTGGCCTAAAAGTTTTCAAGTATCACCAGTGTCACCAGGAATGGTTACTAGAATGCAGGTTTACCAGACAACGGTGACCCCCTTATTCAGAGCAGTCTAAAAGCGCTCAGCTAGCAGCTGCCTGGCATCAATGGCATCCATCCCCATAGGTCTCAGAACTAGCCGTCTATGCCGTTCTTTGAATAAGTTGTTAATGTTTCCAAGCAAGGAAGATCATGCAAAAGGAAACAAATATATGCTCCTCATAGTGTAGAAGTCAAACACAGTTTATTTAGCATAAAACCGCACTTACAAACATTACAAAGACTTGCGCATATCAGTATAATCACCCAGACGGCAATTTATTATTTAGTACTGCAATGGCTCGGTCATGCAACACTGTACCCAAATATCATTTTTGGCATTTGATCACAATTGGATTTTTAAATGTATAATATAAATGAAAAAAAAAGACCAAACTATTTAAAAAAATAAAATTAAGAACATTGTCGACTTGCTGGTATAAAACATATCCAATAAAATCGAATTTCTTCATAAATTTAGGCCAAAATGTATTCTATTACATGTCTTTGGTTAAAAAAAAAAACAAAAAAATGAATTTTAGGTACACTATTGGGACTTTTGTATAGTTCTGATCATGATTACGATACTGATCCGTATAGGCAATGTACTAGTAATGGTGGTAGAGCTGCAAGATTCTGGGAAAAATGAGAATCGCAATTCTTTTGCATAAAATGAAGATCACGATTCTCAAAAAAAAAAAAAAATGTATTCAAAGCGGTAGTAAACGCTGTTCTTGTTTTTTTTTAAACCTAACTGAAAGGCAAAAGCCATAATGAGCTAGTATATAATATGCATACTCTTGCTCAGGCCCCAGGTAGTACAATGGTTCGCAGGCAGGGAGAATCGAGATCGCGATTCTCTCCGTGATTAATCGTGCAGCTCTAAATGGTGGTGATTAACAACTTATAGTGGGACTATGATAGTGTGTTGGGCAATCTGGCACCGATGTCGCTTGTGACACTACTACAGTGATCAGGAGGATTAACCGTGTGCCCAACAAGTATGTGTGCTGCTTTTTGCTCACAGATTTAGTTTAGTCCCTCCTGACTTTCAGTTTTGAACAGTAACTAAAATCAGAGAGAAATCCAGCCGAAGCCTGTGTTTACAAAACACACAAATCTCTGTGCTGTGATTGGCCACATCCGATCAGCGGGTATACAGCCAAAATGATTGGCTGGAACCCGCGGACAAACCGTGTTGTGTCCAATATCAGCACAGTTCAGCAGGTGGCGTGCACATGAACAACTCTAAACCAGGACGTTTACGTGTATGTTGTGGTGACTAGGGGAGCCAGCAGTAAATGTACTTTGCAAGCGGTTAATGTACCGCAGTTGCCATTTCACAGTAGAAAATTTTAAATCTTGACATGTCTGGTATCTATTTATTCGTTGCATGTTTTCTATTTTACCAAGAAATTGAGTATGGTGTTGGGCTTGTGTGCATTAAAATTCATGTAAAAGCAGTTATAAAAAAAAGTTCTGCAAAGCAGTGTCATAATGTGCTAGGATACATCGCATACTAGCACATTATGAGAGACTTGCCTTAGAACTAAGAATTGCAGTACTGCAATATCATGCACTCTGAATATCTCCTGTGCAAGCTTGGGAGATATTCACAGTACCTACAGGCAAGCCTTATTATAGGCTTGTCTGTAGGCACAAATGGTAGAACAGAGTTTACAATGACTAAGTGTATGTACAGAACATTTGCATTTGATAAACGCTGTGCAAATATGGCATGATTTTAAACAACTGCCACCATTTTTTTCCCCCAGGCCCTCTGCTGTTTGGGGGTTTAAAAGGGAACTTCTGCTTTAAGCACTCCTCACACCCCGACGTGCCACATTTGGCATGCCATTTTTTTTTTTTTGGGGGGGGGGGTGTACCCTCTTTTCAGTGGGACTTCCTGTCCCACTTCCTCCTTCCTTTTTTTGGCTACCTAGGTGACTCCTCCTTTCCCTTCTGGGATACAACTCAGGTCCCGGAAGATCGTCTGGCCAATTGGAGAGCACATGCGCAGTGCATGCCCAGCGGTGAATTCACATAATTTTCTAGCCACTTGCGGACCGCTAACCATACATATACTGTGGCAAGGCAGCCACTCTGCACCAGATCATGTACCTGGTACGTAATCCAACACTTCCGGCTCTGGCCTGTGCATGCACACCTCCAGCTACTCCCCTCGGCTGTGATTAGGCACAGCGGGAGCTGATCCGCAGACTCAATGTTCGCCGGCACCTGCCGATCATTAGGCAGAATGGTGATCTGCCTATGTAAACAGGAAGGCATTGATCTTGTGTTAGTGTAAAAGCACCTCCAACACTGTAAGGCCCCATGCACACGAGACGCTATTACAAACGCTTCTAACCTCACCTTTTCAAAGGCAAAAACCAGCGTTTAAAACACCCGTTTTTGCCGCGAATTGAGCAGCGTTTTGCCGCGTTTGCGGCTATTAGCATTTATCCCCAAAACACTGTAGACCCTCCCCAAGCCCAGAATCATATATATTTTTAACTATTTGTGCCATTTTCAACAGAGAGAGCAGCAGCAGCAGAGAGAGCACTTGCATACTTCGATTTGATTCTACACAGCATGCCAGGCATTCATATGCAAACTAATCACTGATTAGATTATTTGGGCTGAAGGAAATGCAGGTAGACACACATTGTTCAAAGTATAAAGGAACATTTTGGAAAGAGCAATGCTGGTGGTGTTTTGCATTCATGATTGATTATATATCATCTCTGAATCATCTAAACTATTCAACTAATTTAAAACTAGTTAAAAAAAAATTTTTTTCATTTTAAATGATTTTTCCCTTTTTTTTTCTGTGAAAAAGAGGGTACCTTCAAAACGCTTATAAACGCAAACGCGGCTAAACGCGGGTGCCGCGTTTAGCGGCATTTAGCGTTTAAAACGCAAAATCAAACGCTTCTGAACCCAAAATGTTGCGTTTGAAAAAACGGCCCTAAACCCAACTGCTTTTAAACGCCAAAAAACGTGATTGTGTGCATGGACACATAGGATAACATTAAATGTGTTCAGGGGCAGTTGAAAAAAATGCCCAAACGCCTCTGAACTCGAGTTTACCAGCGTCTCGTGTGCATGGGGCCTTAGAAAACACTGGCTAGGCACACATTTAACCTTTGGATCACCCCTGATGTTAACCCAATCCCAGCCAGTGTCATTAGTACAGTGCACACTGTATTAGTGTCACTGGTCCCCAAAAAGTGTCCGATTTGTCCACCGCAATATTGCAGTCCCACTATAAGTCGCTAGTCATTGTCATTACTAGTAAAAAAAAAAAAAAAAAGACGTAATTAATTTTGTGCAAACCAATCAATATACGCTTATAGGGATATTATTTCCCAAAAATATGTAGCAGAATACATATTGCCCTAAATTGATGAAGATATTCGATTTTTGTTTTTATTGAATATGTTTTATAGTAGAGAGCAAAAAAAAAAAAAAAAAAAAAAACAACTTTATTTTTTCAGCTTTGTATGTCTTTTTTTGTTTATAAAGCAAAGAGTAAAAAACAGCAGTGGTGATCAAATACTAAGGCTGCATTTACAACTAGGTGTTTTAACGCCTGAAGCCCGATGCCGCAGCAGCCCCTAATACGCTGGAGGGGTGATTTTACATTGCCCTCTATGGAGATGGTTTACATCTCCACGCCGAACGCCTGAAGCTCAAAAAAAGTCCCGGACCCGTTTTTTTCAGGCGGCTTTGGTGTTCGGCATAGGAGATGTGGACCTGGGGGTTAAATGGGGTTTAAATCGCAGCGTTTTGTCACCGCAAATCGCGATACAAAACGCTGCAGTTTGTCGCCTCAATTTGCGGGACAAAACGCCGCGATCAGGTCGCCTAGGTGTGAATGCAGCCTAAGGATGAGCTCTGGCGTGTTTGCAAAGCCCACGTGAAGAGCCCGCCAGGAAAACTGCACTGCGCTAATCAGAGGTAGCAAGCCATTTCCTGATCGCTGCAGCCGCGCATCGGGACAATGTCTCACTGCCTGTGATTAGCACAGCATCGACTTCCTGGTGGGCTCTGCGCGTGGGCTGGGCGAACACACCGGAGCTCATCCTTATCAAATGCCACCTAAAGAAAGCTTTATTTGAGTGTGTGTGTGTGGGGGGGGGATTATCTGGGTAAGTCGCACAACCGAGCAATTGTCAGTTAAAGTAACGCAGTGCAGTATTGCAATAAAATGGCCAATAAATGCAATAACCTTCATGAGGACAAGTGGCTAGCAAAGGAAAAAAAAAATATATAGATTTGTATATGTATGTGAGAAGTGTCAGCCTTGTTGCCCCGAGCAGCTAGTAGTTCCATCCTTTCCCTCAAAACAAATGATATATATATCCCTCCTTCTTCTCTCATACAACTTTGCGGGCTGCTGACTAGTCCACAGGGCACAGCACTGCTGGTAGAAGGAAGGAGACATTCTGCACTTCACACCTCTCCCAGCATGCCTTGCAGCACTCCCGTCCCTCCTCCTTTTCCTCGCCACATGGCGCTGGCTACTCTGCACTCACCTAAACACACAAATAGAACCGACTTGCTCCCAGCAGTCGCCATGACTTTTGTCCTCCAATGATCTTCCGGTCGTCTCGGTGCCGCTTCCGCCCTCACTGCGACACCGGGCACTCCGCGGAAGTGCGTCACTTTACGACACTTAGGTGACCAGGTGACTAAAAACTGGAACACGTGACCAAGTTGGAGGAAGGGGGGCGGCCCCAGGCTGTGGGGTGGGGCGGGGTTGTGTATATGATGGGCGGTGACGGGGGTGACAGGTGCAGTGCCCTCCTCCTGCTCACCTGGGTGCAGCTGCAGTGTATGAGGAAGCAACAGTAAGTACACTGCCAGGAGGGGGACGGCACAGTTACAAGTGAGTACAACACGTCTGATATATTATCTAATGAGGGCTCAGAGGAAACCATGGTGTTCTATGTGGCCAGGTGAGGTGCCTACAAATGCAGCATGTCTGTGTACACTACCATGTGCTGCCTTGTATGGTCTTTGATGGAGTGTCACTTTGTGACTTTTCAATAAAGTTGCATAAAAGTAAACAGTGTGATGAGTTGCAGACCCGCCCTCATAACCCCTATACAACACACAGCCATGTTTATTCAGTGGGGCTGCTGTGAATGAGCCCCGAGTGTATACAGACCAGAAAGCGATGTTCTGTTATTATATGACACAGGTGCCTTATACAGCACTGTACTGTGACTTTTGGGTGGAGAGAAAAGGTGGTCTTTAACCACTTCAATACTGCCCACTTTCCCCCCTTCCTGCCCAGGCCAATTTTCAGCTTTCAGCACGGTCGCTTTTTATGACAATTGCACGGTCATTCAACAGTGTATCCAAACAAATTTTTTTTTATCATTTTGTTCCCACAAATAGAGCTTTCTTTTGGTGGTATTTAATCACCTCTGCACTTTGTAACTAATAGAAAAAAGACTCAAAGTTTTGGGAAAGTTTTTCTTTGTTATAAAATTTTAGTAAAGAAGTATGTTTTCCTCTTCACTGATGGGTGTTGATAGGTGGCACGGATAGGCAACACTGATGGGCACTGAAAGGCTGCACTGATGCTTACTTATGGGTGGCACTGATTTCACTGATGGGCATCACTGGCATGCATTTTTCATTGGCAGCTGCCTGGGCACAGATTTGTATTTCCCTTGTGGTCTAGGGTGGCATACTTGGTGGTCCAGTGTGGTGGCCATTCCTGGCAGTCCTGGGTGGGCATCCGAGGGGGGCTGCGTTGATAAACAATCAGCACAGACCCCCCCCCCCCGTCAGGAGAGCAGCCCATCAGTTCTCCTCTACTCACGTCTGTCAGATGCGAGTGAGGAAAAGCCGATCAACGGCTCTTCCTGTTT
Source organism: Rana kukunoris (assembly GCA_029574335.1). Classification (NCBI taxonomy): domain Eukaryota; kingdom Metazoa; phylum Chordata; class Amphibia; order Anura; family Ranidae; genus Rana; species Rana kukunoris. The sequence goes on from CM056052.1 coordinate 109,450,711, forward strand.
ACGTCGTGATCAGCTGTGATTGGACACTGGATCGGAGTTGCAGTGTGTCGTATTGACACGCCACAACAACGATCACTGCAATGCGCGCTGTAATTTTGCTATATAGCGGGCGGCCACTTCAGCTCTGGTAGGTTTTACCCCTCTCTATGACCAGGCCATTTTTTTTCTATGCTGCTTGTACTACTTTAACTGGCGATTGCATGGTCATGTAACGATGTACCCAAATAAAATGTATATACTTTTTTTCTTTTCACAAAATTAGAACTATATTTTTTACGTTCTGCTATTGTCCAATAAAAATAAATGTCTTCATAAGTTTTGGCCAATATGTATTCTGCAACATGTTTTTGTTAAAAAAGAATCGCAATACAGTAAGTGTATATTGGCTGGTATGTGGGAAAGTTCTACAAACTATGGAGAATATAAATATATATATATATATATATATATATATATATATATATATATATATATATATATAGGATTTTTTTTATATATATATATTTTTAATATACTACTAATGGCCACATTCAGGGACTTCTAATCAGACTGTGATAGTGCAGCAGAAAATCTGACGCTAACTGATGCTGGGGGGAACTGTCTAAGCCTAAGGACTCACACCATATGTACATGGAAACTAGAGCTGCACGATTAATCATTGGGAATTGAAATCGCGATTGTTTTCCTTTTGCGATCTTCAAAACAGCATTTCACGATTCTTTCTAACAAGTGCCGAGCGTTCTCACAGAAATACACCTTAATAAATAAAAATAAATAAACAGTAAAGTTAGCCCAATTTTTTATTTTATTTTGTATAATGTAAAAGATGAGCTCTGGGAGAATAGTGATCTTTATTCTTCTTTCAAAATATTTTATTTTCAAAAGGTATACAATACTTTGTAAAAATTTTATAAATGAGTAAATAACAATGCATAAATAAAGAACTTTGAAAGAACTTTGAAAAATTGATCACATGTCCTATATATATATATATATATTTCTCACATCTTAATTATAGTTTCAGTACATCTTATACTAATATAAAAGCTTTTAGTGTTTTAATATCCCAGTAGGGGCTTCTTTTAACCACTTAAGGACCCCTTCACACCGATATACGTTGGCAGAAGGGCACGGCTGGGCACAGTCACGTATCTGTACGTTGCCTTTAAGAGCCCAGCCGCGGGGTCGTGAGCACGCTGGTCTGAAACTCCGTGACTGCACCCGCGGGACCCGATCACTGCCGGTGTCCTGCAATCGGTCACAGTGTGGCAGTGACACTGATCGTCTTTTCCTGATATAGGGGATGACGATCAGTGATGTCACGCCTACAGCCACGCCCCCTACAGTAAGAATCACCCCCTTAGGACACACTTAACCCCTCAGCACCCCCTAGTGGTTAATCCCTTCACTGCCATTGTAATTTTCACAGTAATCAGTGCATTTTTATAGCACTTTTCGCTGTGAAAATGACAATGGTCCCAAAAATGTGTCAAAAGTGTCCGATGTGTCCGCCACAATTACTAGTAAAAAATATTGCATTTTTTTTTTCAACATTGTTGCTCTATTTTTGTTTAGAACACAAAAAATAAAATGGGTGATCAAAAGCCGGTCGAACACGAGCAGTTGAGGCCGGGTGATGACGTCACCAAACCACCGCTGGGTGGACCAATATGGCCGCCGCTCCAGGAGCTAGGTCGAAGCCGCGGCCTTTCCTATGGCTGAGGCAGCAGCAGAGCTCTGTGGATCACGTGGTGTGCCGATCCGCATATGGTGACCCGTTCAAATCACAGATAATTAACGATCCATTGCACCACTAGTACCGATCAAAAGAATTTTGATTGATCAAAAAAATTAACGATTAATCGAGGAATTAATCTTTAACTTCCACAGCCCTAATATATATATATATGTATGTATATGTGTTTTGCCTTTCTTTTTTATGTTAAATTGAATAGATTTTTATACATGGGAAGGGTTTCCATATACTTTAATACATAGATTAATTTACACAAATCTAGGGAGAACCTACTAACTTGGTTTCTTAACCACATGCCTACTGGGCACTTGTACCCCCTTCCTACCCATGCCAATTCTCAGATTTCAGTTGTGTCGCACTTTTAACCACTTCAGCCCCGGAAGGATTTACCCCAGAAATGTACAACCGCACTGTAGTCGTCATTTAGCTATATCGCGGTTGTAAAGAGGTTAAGGCAAGGCTCGAACCTTTGTGATTTAAGTTTTCATCTGACTTTCTGTGCTAATTTTTGATGACACTTGGATGTGGTTTGCATATTTTATGGGGCCCACAATCATTCTGGAATCGCACCAAAGTTAGCACAGGGCCTTTTTTCAAAACTGCACTGTGCTGAGCTGCATTGGTGGGAACAGGCACTATTAAAAATAATGTGATTTCCATTGTCATGCGATTCTGCGCAACTCAAGTCGCATCTGAAATCGCACTAGTGTGAGCCAAGCCTTAGACCGACTTGTAATCTTAAAGGTACACTAAAGTCAGGGATTAAAAAAATAAAAATAACAAACATGTGATACTTACCTCCACTGTGCAGTTCGTTTTGCACAGAGTGGCCCGGAAACCTGTCTTCTGGGGTCCCTCGGCGGCTGTCTGGGCTCCTCCTCGCAAAAGCTTTCCTTCTTCATGCGAGGGCGCTCGCATGGAGGAAAGCTTTTGCGAGCGCGCTCCCGTGATACAGCGGCGGCCATAGCCGCCGACTGTATCAATCGGCTCCGCCCCCCAGCGCGCCGCATCATCCGCCCTGATTGACAGCAGCGCTAGCCAATGGCTGCGCTGCTATCAATCCGCCCAGCCTAGCCAATCAACGGCCAGGCTGGGAACCGAAGAGGACGACGTGGACGCGCCTGGGGAGATTCGAACGGTCAGGTAAGTACAACGGGGGCTCGGGGAGGGGCCGGTGCTGCTAGATGTTTTTTTACCTTCATGCATAGGATGCATGAAGGTAAAAAAACTTGTACCTTTACAACCCCTTTAAGTGCGACAAGTTTAGAAGCGGCAGCTGAACAGGAGGCGGCCATAGAAATGATGGAAGAATCTAGGAGCCATTGATCAGTTTACTGACCTATGTATTTCTATAGTGAAAGTCTGGTGACAGTGTGTAGAAAATGCTGATGGTATTTGATACAATTCAAATGTTATGTGACACAAGAGACCACTCATGTCAACTGTCGCTGTCTGAATGCTCATTGTTCAGTTAAACAATGTCTCCTAGTTGTAGGCTGGATTTACACTTCATTGTTTTTGTGTGTAGCCTTGACATGCTTGGTAATGTGTTCAGTCAAGGCAGCCCATTCATTTTGAGAAGACAAAAACAAATACGCAGCACGTTTTCTGACTGCAATACATGTGCATTGGAACGGCATTGCCTTAGTGTATTAGGGGGCTACTCTAAATGAATGGCATTGCAATGCACTAATGCAGAGAGCAGGGATCCTCAAACTACGGGCCTCCAGCTGTTGTAGAACTACATATCCCATGAGGCATTGTAACACACTGACATTAACAGACATGACTGGGCATGATGGGAATTGTAGTTCCTGAACAACTGGAGGGCCGTAGTTTGAAGACCCATTGCATAGAGCATGTGAGTTATTGTAACACACCCAGTCACAAAGCTGTATTGCAGCCATTAAAGTAAAGGTGAGTGCATAAAATATAAGCAGGTTACATAAAAGGCAATAACCTATATACAGAATGCCTGATATGGGTTACACATAAACTCAACACTGCCTTAACCATTTCTCTGCCTGTTTTGGCTTTTTTTTTTTTTTTGTTAAAAAAATAAAATCTGCCTAAAGTTTTGATAAAATCGTCAAAACATTATATATTTTATGAAAACAGACTCTAGAGCATGGGTGCCCAACCGCTGGCCCTCCCAAGTGGCCCGCCATGTCTTGCTCTGAGATGGTGGGTCGGCAAGCTCAGATTGTGGACTCCCGACCCGCCATCTGCGAGCATTAGTGAATGGGGTCATTTGCAGCGGGGCTGGCCTATCCGTGATCGTGGCGGGGCTGGCCTATCCGTGATCGCGGCGGGGCTGGCCTATCCGTGATCGCGGCGGGGCTGGCCTATTCGTGATCGCGGCGGGGCTGGCCTATCCGTGATCGCGGCGGGGCTGGCCTATCCGTGATCGCGGCGGGGCTGGCCTATTCGTGATCGCGGCGGGGCTGGCCTATTCGTGATCGCGGCGGGGCTGGCCTATTCGTGATCGCGGCGGGGCTAGCCTATTCGTGATCGCGGCGGGGCTGGCCTATTCGTGATCGCGGCGGGGCTGGCCTATTCGTGATCGCGGCGGGGCTGGCCTATCCGTGATCGCGGCGGGGCTGGCCTATCCGTGATCGCGGCGGGGCTGGCCTATCCGTGATCGCGGCGGGGCTGGCCTATCCGTGATCGCGGCGGGGCTGGCCTATCCGTGATCGCGGCGGGGCTGGCCTATCCGCGATCTTGCTTGCTCCTGGAGTCTCGCCTCCACCTTTGGGAACACCGCTGCCTTCACCTCCCCCAGGTTCCCCCCTCACCTCCGGACTGATAGAAGATACAAGTTTCAGATGAGGGGATGGATACGGTCTGGGGAGAGAGGGAGCAGCCAAAGTTTAATAAAATAAAAAACGTCTGGTGTCAGTGTAAGTGTAGAAGTCAGTGCAGTGAGGTGGACAGTGTAGTGTGCAGTGCAGTATAGTGGAGAGTGCAATTGTCAGGGCAGTGTAGTGTAGTAGTCAGTGCAATTGGCAGTGTAGTGTAGTGGTCAGTGCAGTGGACAGTGTAGTGGTCAGTGTAGTGGTCATTGTACTGTAGGAATCGGGTAGTGTAGTGTAGGAATCGGGTAGTGTAGTGGACAGGTCAGTGTAGTGGTGGCAAGTATAGAAAGCAGGTAGGTTAGTGTAGGTATCAGGTAGGTCAGTGTAGAAATCGGGTAGGTAAGTTAGTGTAGTGGTCAGTGTGGGAATCAGGCTGGTCAGTACTATAGTAGGAAGTGAAGAGATTCGGGGAGTGCTTAAAATCCACAGGTTAGGGGGGGCGCAAATTACTTGCCTTGCCCCGGGCGCTCACAAACAATACAACCACTGATGCTCATTTTGGCCCGCGACCTGTTACCAAGTTGATAAAGTGTCCCTTGCTCCTCAAAAGTTTGGGCACCCCTGCTCTACACTAGAGCATATAATCCAGGTAGTTCAATTGTTTTTATGTTACACGATCCTACCACAAAGGTTAATTTTAGAGCACACAAACACAATAAAGTTTTTTTGGGGGGTAAAATATAGAAGATGAGGTTGCACCAAGTAAATAGATACCCAACATGTCAAACCTTAAATTTACGTGCGCCCGTTAAATAGCACCCTATATTTTCTGTAGGTTATGCTTTAAAAGCCCCTATAGGTCATCAGTTTGGCATTACAGAGGAGGTCTGGTGCTAGAAATATTGCTCTCACTCTGGCGTGTGCAGCAATACGTAGCATGTTTTCCCATTTAAAGTTTTTAGGTGTTGGTGCCCACAAGATATGAATTTACGTTAGTACGTACCTATATATGTGGAGGTGGGGTGGCCTTAATTTTTTTGGGAGGGGGTGGATTTTATGTGCTTGAGTGTGACTATAATTATTTTCAACTTGTAAGAACATTTTTTACTTTTCTTTTTTTTTTTATCACACAGCGGACAAAAAGTCTTGTTTTTTTTTCTCATTTTGGATACAGTGAGGGAGAGTTATAGCCCCAAAAGAGGAAGTGAGTGAGAGGAAATCCCTCCAAAGTGAGGGAATCCCAGTGTGTCACCAGAACTAGTGTACCCATTGGAAGATTTCCCTTCAACAGCAATAAAAACCTGACAGGGGTTATAATCCCTCTCCACTTTTAATTAAAAAAAATTACATTAGTGGCACTTTAAAACCTAACCCCAGCTTTGTTATCACTTTAAATTGTTTGTTTGGGTCACTATTTTCTTCACTAAGAAATACAGCCAATGTCAGCGCTATATAAAACTGTATGTAGCATAAGTGTTATACAGTATGCAGCTCTTTGGTCCAACACCAGTATAGGGACTTTCTGTCCTATTCCCAGGACAAAATCATTTTGGTCTGAGTGGCGCTCAGCCTTTCACAAGAAGCTTTGTATTTTTATGAATGAATACAATGCTGCCTCTCCACCTCAGCCAATCAGAAGAGGACTCTGAGTATGGAAACAAAAGGTCCACAGGTATAGCAATTACATAAATTACAATTACATAAATCAATATTCTAGGGCTGTGCAAATTAACTTTTAATTATTGGATTAATCTTTAATATTTTTGATCGATTAAAATTCTTTTGATTGGTACTCACCTCTCCGCTGGCTTCTGGGCCTTCAGGGAGTTCCGTTGGAGATCCGTTGGAGATCTGTTAACGTCACGGGACACCGACGGGGCTTGCCGTGTCCATCTGAAGGGCTCCTTTGCTGTGCCTTCATATCTGCATGCCGGCGGGACCTTCCTATCTGCCACACACAAGGGTTGTTACACTTCCCTCTATTACTTCCCTCTATCACTTCCCTCTATCACCCTGGGATTCTACAGCCATCCACTGGGAGTTGTGATAGTTCCCTTCATGGTACATCTACATGCCGACAGACTGATGTTAACCTCTCCTCATCTGGATTCAGCAGTGGTATCGTTGTACACATTTGTATACCAGTATCATACTTGGCCACATGTTTTTATGACTGCTTTTGTTACGTTTGGTAATACTCGCACCATTTTTACAGTTTATGTAGCTCCATCGATTTTATCTCCAGTGCAATATTTATTTGGTTACCTACTTGAAGACTATAAAAGTTTTAATGCTCTTCCCATCGAGCGCTGCCTTTGTGTGTTTTTTGTATCCTGCTATCCATTTTTCCAGTGGTTGGAGCTGCACTGGGAATCAGCCTGCAAGGAGATCAGCTAAAAGTAGTTGGATCTGTATGTGTGTTATAATTAATCAAAATTAGTTGATTAATCGATTAAAATAAAAAACGATTAATCGAACACAAAAATTTTGATCAGTAACAGCCCTACAATATTCTCCTAACTTACTGGGGCCTTAGAGCCCATTCACCCAGGGGCAACACGACTTCTAGCATGACTTTGGGAGGTGACTTGGACATGACTTGAGTATGAATCATCAGGCAACTTACAAGGCAACTTCAAGTCGCCTCCAGGACAGGAGGCTTTCCAGTGGCCAAACAAACAACAATCAGCTCTGTGGGAGTGGTTTGCCTGAGAAATGTATGTTATCTTCCTGTATTGTTGCTTCAGTTAAGACAGTGATCAGACTTCTGAGGCGACTTCCATTGAAATCTATGGGTACAAGTTGCCTAGAAGTCAGATTGAAGTAGTACAGGAACCTTTTCTGAAGTCGGAGCGACTTTAGTAGTGTCCATTTAGATGGCTCCCATTCACTTCCATTTATTTTCCTGACCACGCAACTTGGGGCTACTTGGGGTGACTTGAAGTCGGATCCCAGGTCGCCCTAGTGTGAACCCGCTCTTACTGACTGCATAGTCCATTTCCTTGAGCCTAGGTTCACACTGCTGCAGGTTAGAAATTGCGCAAGTTCACACAATTTCAAACGCGCATGTCAGTCCGACTTCAGGAGTGATTTCAGAGACATCTGTGTGGGTTCCTGAACAGATGTCTATTCAAATCTCCCCTGAAGTTGACAAAAGTAGCACAGGAACAATTTTTGGGAACCGGTTCGGCGCCGCAAAGTCGGCGTTGCACCAATTCAAAACGGTGCTATTGCCTGCAGTAGCTGCCGATTTGGCATGCAATTTGACATGACAAATCGGTCCAATATGAACGTGTCCTTAAATGGTGAAAATAGCCTTTTAATGATGTGTGTGATAGTAAAACCAGTTTTTGTGTAGAAATTCAAGATATTCCTGTTACAAAAACAAGTAATTGACCTGAAAGTACACCCAGAATGCTAACAGCTTTGCTCGCATTAACTGGTTTTAGTAGATTAGGCCCTTTCACCCTATTAAGAAACACTTCCTCTCTTTTGTGCAAAAATAATGAGAATATATTATGAAAATAAGCAGCATTGCCAGTATTTCTGCACGAATAAAAGGGAATAAAAAAAAATTGTGGTTTACATGACTATTTTCCTAGTCATGCACGTGGCAATTTTTAATCAAGAACTTTCAATGCAAGGGGAATCGCAAATAAACAGGAAAGAATTTGGGAGAAACTAATTAACCACTTGCCTACCAGGGATTTTTTTTTTCCCATACATGGTCAGAACCCAAAACCTTGTACAGTAAAACCTTTTTTTTTATATAAATTTTGACTTGATATACAAGCGATGTCTTCATATAAGAGTAGTGTCATATCGCAACTGAGTATAAAATAGAAGAGAGGCGCCTCTAAGTGTAGCAATTTGGTTACATTTAATGAAGGTACAACATTTATAAACTCACATGGTTGATTAAAACAGGCACATCTAAGGCCCCATGCACACGGGACGCCGGTGCAAACTCTACTAAACACACGTAGGCAAAAACCAGCGTTTAAACCGCCCGTTTTGCCGCGGTTTTCGCAGCGTTTTACCGCATATGCGTTTTAGAAGCGCTTGGTTAGGAAACATAAGACCCCCCCTAAGCTAAAAAAACTGTATTATTTAACCATTTCAGCCATTTTGTGAGACCAAAGTGAGTAGCAGCTGAGAGAGCAGCAGTGTACTTGTATTTAGCGTGTCACTTGCCACATCACCTGCCACAAGCTGCGGATTGTCCACTTGCCACATTACCTGGCCACGTCACCTGCCACAAGTTGTGAATGGTCCACTTGCCACGTCACCTGCCACAAGTTGTGAATTGTCCACTTGCCACGTCACCTGCCACAAGATGTGAATTGTCTACTTGCCACATTACCTGGCCACGTGACCTGCCACAAGTTGTGAATGTCCGCTTGCCACATCACCTGGCCACAAGTTGTGGATTGTCCACTGGCCACGTCACCTGCCATGTCACCTGGCCACGTCACCTGCCGCAAGTTCTGGATTGTCCACTTGCTACGTCACCTGTCCATGTCACCTGGCCACGCCAACTGCCACAAGTTGTGGATTGTTCACTGGCCACATCACCTGCCACATCACCTGGCCACGTCACCTGCCGCAAGTTCTGGATTGTCCACTTGCTACGTCACCTGTCCACGTCACCTGGCCACGCCAACTGCCACAAGTTGTGGATTGTTCACTGGCCACATCACCTGCCACATCACCTGGCCACGTCACCTGCCACAAGTTGTGGATTGTCAACTTGCCACGTCACTTGACCATGACACCTGCCACAAGTTGTGGATTGTCCACTTGCCACGTCACCTGGCCATGTCACCTGGCCACGTCATCTGCCACAAGTTGTGGATTATCCACTTGCCAAATCACCTGGCCACGTCACCTGGCACAAGTTGTGGATTGTCCACTTGCCACGTCACCTGCCACAAGTTGTGGATTGTCCACTTGCCATGTCACTAGGCCACGTCACCAGGCCACATCACCTGGCACATCACCTGGCCACAAGTTGTGGATTGTCCACTGGCCACTTCACCTGCCACAAGTTGTGGATTTTCCACTTGCCACGTCACCTGGCCACGTCACCTGACCACAAGTTGTGGATTGTCCACTTGCTATGTCACCTGCCACGGCACCTGCCACAAGTTGTGGATTGTCCACTTGCCATGTCACCTGGCCACAAGTTGTGGATTGTCCACTTGCCACGTCACCTGGCCACATCACCTGCCACAAGTTGTGGATTGTCCACTGGCCACTTCACCTGCCACAAGTTGTGGATTTTCCACTGGCCACATCACCTGGCCACGTCATCTGCCACAAGTTGTGGATTATCCACTTGCCAAATCACCTGGCCACGTCACCTGGCACAAGTTGTGGATTGTCCACTTGCCACGTCACCTGCCACAAGTTGTGGATTGTCCACTTGCCACATCACTAGGCCACGTCACCAGGCCACATCACCTGGCACATCACCTGGCCACAAGTTGTGGATTGTCCACTGGCCACTTCACCTGCCACAAGTTGTGGATTTTCCACTTGCCACGTCACCTGACCACAAGTTGTGGATTGTCCACTTGCTATGTCACCTGCCACGGCATCTGCCACAAGTTGTGGATTGTCCACTTGCCATGTCACCTGGCCACAAGTTGTGGATTGTCCACTTGCCACGTCACCTGGCCACATCACCTGCCACAAGTTGTGGATTGTCCACTGGCCACTTCACCTGCCACAAGTTGTGGATTTTCCACTGGCCACATCACCTGCCACAAGTTGTGGATTATCCACTTGCCACGTCACCTGGCCACGTCACCTGGCACAAGTTGTGGATTATCCACTTGCCAAATCACCTGGCCACATCACCTGCCACAAGTTGTGGATTGTCCACTTGCTATGCCACCTGCCATGTCACCTGCCACAAGTTGTGGATTGTCCACTTGCCATGTCACCTGGCCACAAGTTGTGGATTGTCCACTGGGCACGTCACCTGCCACATCAACTGGCCACGTCACATGCCACAAGTTGTAGATTGTCCACTTGCCACATCACCTGCCACGTCACCTGGCCCCAAGTTGTGGATTGTCCACTTGCCACATCACCTGCTACGTCACCTGGCCACATCACCTGCCACAAGTTGTGGATTGTCCACTTGCCAAATCACCTGGCCACGTCACCTGGCCACAAGTTGTGGATTATCCACTTGCCACGTCAAATGCTACAAGTTGTGGATTGTCCACTTGCCACGTCACCTGCCACATCACCTGTTCACATCACATGGCACGTCAGGGGAGTATAGTGCAAAAAATGCCTATAAACTAAACTCTCATAGACTCGCCTAAACTTTGTACAATATGCTTTCATTTTGCGTCTCTTATGCCACGTTTTTCAAGCTAAAAACTTTGAAGTTTTTTCTGCTCCTAGTGTGCATGGAGCCTAAAGCTGTCCATATAGACAATCCCCCGCACCACCATTTATGTCATCCCTTCCACGCGCGGTTCAAGCTTCGGTTTCAGATCGCTCTACTGCAGGGTAGTCTTCCCAGTCACGATTGCAGACTCATAGCGGCGAGAGCTGGTGGTGCGGAGGACGGTCTACCCCGGATGCCTGCATACTTAGATGTGCCTCTTTTAATCATCAACCATGTGAGTTGATAAATGTTGTACCTTCATTAAATGTAACCATATTGCTACACTTTTCTTTTATACTCTGTAGCTCCTGCTGGCTTTTGCTTCTAATCTCCCTGTGGAGGCTTCCGTTTGTGGATGTAAATTTTATGGTTACACAACCTATCACATTGCTATAATATTTCTATATGGACTATAAACTGAAGGACTTATAAATAAATGGTTGTGGAACAAATAATTTGAGTTTCCTTTATTTCTTATGGGAACATTTTCTTTGATATACAAGTGCTTTGGATTACAAGCATACTTCCAGAACAAATTATGCTCACAATCCAAGGTTTTATTGTATATTTTCTGAAAGCAGAGGCACTAGGGGGGAAAATGGTGGCTTTTTAAAAAATGTTAATGTCTTCCACCATTTGCACGTTCCTTTTGTCAAATTCCAATTTTGTAAGATTAAATACACTTTAATGAATTTTAGTGCACACAGATAAAACATAATGCAATTTTTTTGTAAAACATAAAATATGATGTTGCTTCGAATATATAGATACCAAACATACTGAGGTTTAAAATTGCAAATACCTGTAAAATTTCAACAAACTACAGCTCTAGGATTATTGCTGTCACTCTGACTTTCGTGGCCATACCTTCCATGTGTGGTGCAATTACCATTTACATATATACGTGTGGGACGCATATTTACATTTGCATCTAAGCACGTACGTATTGCGAACAAAGGATGTCAGCCGCAAATCATTCTCTGATTGGACGAGGAGGAGAGACTGGGTTGTGACATCTTCCCAGAGGCCACTTTCACAATGGCGTGGAGGGTGCGTCGGCGATAAAGCGCTGCTATTTTTAGCGGTGCTTTTTGGGCGCTAGTGGGATGCTTCTAACCCCCTCTGGCGGCCCATGAAGGGGTTAAGTGCCCCCCCCAAAGTGCCGAATCGCTTTTCAGGCACATTGCCCATTGATTTTAAAGCAACCCAAAGATGCTACTTGCAGGACTTTTTCTAACATCCTGAAAGCACACCTCTCCGGTGTGAAAGCACTCAGGCTTTAACACTGGAGTCACAGGAGAAGCGCTTTACAGGCGCTATTTCTAGTGCTAAAATTGCCTGCAAAGCACCTCAGTGTGAAAGTAGCCTAAATGGACGGCCTACATCCTGCGTTCGTTACAGCAGCCCAGCTGCTCAGCATGGGACCCGGGAACAAGCAGAGGCCAGTGGAGTAGCCGTGTTTACTTAACCACTTTAGGACCACCTCGCGCTGATGTACGTCGGCAGAATGGCACGTCTGGGCACATGGACGTATATATACGTCCCCTTTAAGAGCCCGGCTGTGGGTTGCGAACACGCCGCTGGTGGCGCGCTCACGACCCAGTCCGAAGCTCCGTTAGTGCGCCCATGGGACCCGCGGACCCAATCGCCGTGGGTGTCCCGCGATTGGGTCACAGGAGCTGAAGAACGGGGAGAGTGAGTCTAAACGCACCTTCCCCGTTCTCTGTGGCAATGTCAATGATCGTCTGTTCCCTGATATAGGGAACAACGATCACTGACATCCAGCCCCGCCCCCCTAAAGTTAGAAACACACATGAGGTCACACTTAACCCCTACAGCACCCCCTAGTGGTTAACCCCTTCACTGCCATTGTCATTTTCACAGTAATACTAGTATCGGTATCTGGACAACCCTAGTTTGAAGCCTCATCCTCCCACTGGTCCCTCAGTAATGGTGTTTCCTCCGATGGGGAGACACCGCATTGGAACCAAGGCTGTTGGCTGGGGAAGCTAAGGCAGTTTTTCTAAGGAGAAAGGGTTAGAGAAACAGGATCTCTCGCAACCATTTTTTTTTAATTTTGCACCAGGTAGAGCAAGGGAGCTTGTTACCTTTTAGGGCGCCGTGCATCTCAGCCGCGCTTCGGGGAGAAGTTGTCGGCCGGGAGGTCCGATCTTTTCTTTGCCTAGGGTGGCGCTATGAGCAGGGTCCAAATTCCTCCCCATACTACAGCAGCCTGGAGGCTGGTCGGACGGCGCGCGACGGGGGCAGGAAGATCCTGCACACGAGGCCGAGTCTTCCGGTTCAGGACGTGGCCTAGAAAGACAGACCCAGCACTTGGCTGGTGCGACTTCCTACTGCTGGCGAGACATCGTCTGGAGGCCAGTGACCACCATTCCTGTGCGGGAAGATGTCGGAGGCAGAGGCTTCTAAGGCAGCTCCTGGAAACGATGGCACCAGCCAATCTAAGGTCAGTGGAACCCTGGGGTGGTGTTCCCTTACCTCATTCCCTGTTAGCTCCACGGGTGACTGTCCGGTGGTCGGTGGGGAGAGGAGTGGGACCCTGGTGGTGGATGGTCCCGGGGGAAGGCACTTCTGGTGATCCCTGTTTTAAAAACGCTGGGGGGGGCCTGCTAATGCTGCTGCTCTCTCTCTTTTCTGTTGTTGCAGAAAAACACAAGTAAATCGCTCCATGGCTCTAAGAAGTGCCCTGTGTGCAGAACCACAATTGGGGAATCTTGGTCCAAAGCTCTCTGTAGGGGGTGTATCGATGGTATAGTGAGAGAGCAGGCGGCAGAGCAGGGGGTATATTTGGCGGCCTCAGTGAAGGAGCTTTCGAGCATTTTTCAATCCTTTTAGGCACTGTTTGTTAACTTTCAGTTGCCCCAGCCCCAGAGCAACCCCCTCCCAGTACAACAGGTGGTTGCACCTAACCTAACGGAAGTTCTCACTTGTAGGGCTGAGAAACTGGAAGGGTCTGGAGAGGAAATTGAGGAGGAAGCAGGCAGCGTTCTTTCAGATTCTCAGGCAGAATCAGATACAGGGGTGGATGGGCAGTCCACAATAACCTTACAATACAAGCTCTCTCTAGAGGAGGTGGAGGATCTTTTGGGCGCCATAAACACCACTCTGGGAATTCAGGAGGAAAAGAAGTCGCTGTCCCTGCATGATCAAATGTACAAGGGCCTAGGACAGTGATGGCGAACCTTGGCACCCCAGATGTTTTGGAACTACATTTCCTATGATGCTCAACTTCACTGCAGAGTGCATGAGCATCATGGGAAATGTAGTTCCAAAACATCTAGGGTGCCAAGGTTCGCCATCACTGGCCTAGGGGAACAGAAGAGGAAGGTGTTCCCAGTCCATGCCTTTCTGGTCGACGCTATCAAGAAAGAATGCCAGGATCCGGAAAGGAAACCTTTTTTCTCAAAAGCGTTGAAGAGAAGGTTTCCTTCTGCGGAGGAAGAAGCCCTGATTTGGAACAAATTTCCCAAACTAGATGCAGCTTTTTCCAAGGTCTCTAGGCACACAGATCTGGCCTTTGAGGATATGGGGGTGGTTTACACAGGACAGGAGAATGGATTCTCTTTTAAAGAAATCCTGGGACTCCGCTCAGGGTAATCTTAAGCCCGCTATGGCAGCCACAGTAGTGGCCTGCAATTTGGAGTATTTGCTTACCCAAATAAAGTCTCATATTGAGGTGGGTACGGCTAAGGAGACTATCCTCTCCTCTTTTCCTATGCTGCTAAAGGGGGTGGCTTATCTGGCAGACGCCTGAGCGGAATCACTGCGTATGTCCGCAAGATCAGCAGCGTTATGTAACTCAGCTAGAAGAGCCTTGTGGCTTAAAAGGTGGCAGGAAGACAGTGCTTCCAAAATAAAGCTCTGTGGTATTCCTCTCACAGGGGACTTATTGTTTGGTCCTGGTTTGGAAGGCCGTCTTGGATCGGACAGCCGACAAAAATAAGTTTTTTCCCATCAAAAAGAGATTGGGTGAGCAACCAAAAAATAATTTTCGGTTTCGAGGCAAATCAGAAGCCCCTAAGACAGGTCTCCAGAAGAAGAGTTGGGGACAGAAGGGGAAGGGCAGAGGGGGGGGCAATTTTTCACCCTCCTGAACAGCTCAAAAAGACCCAGTGACAGACTAACAGTGGGAGGAAGATTGGGGGCCTTCCTTCCACAGTGGGAGATGATCACCTCCAACCTGTACGTCTTGGAAATCATCAGAAGGGGTTACAGGTTGGAAATTCCAAATCCCCACCCCCTCTCAGACAGTTGGTTACCAATCTACCGAGGTGTGCGGAAAAATCTTCGGCCCTCCTTTCCTCACTGCAGGGGTTGGAGGAACAGGAGGTGATTGTCCAGGTCCCAACCCAAGAGATAGGCAGAGGCTTTTATTCTCACATTTTTGTGGTTCGCAAGCCCTCGGGAGAATTCAGGATCATCCTCAATCTGAAGCCTCTGAATATTTCCGTCAAATACAGGAGATTTCGAATGGACTCGATCTATTCAGTAAAGGCTCTTCTTCCACCAAACTGCTTTATGGCTTCGATAGATTTAAAAGATGCGTACCTACACATCCCCATAGCGGAGGATCATCGGAGGTTCCTGAGGCTAGCGGTAAAGACCGGGAAAAAGGTACTGCATCTGTAGTTCAGAGCTCTCCCTTTCGGCCTATCATCTCCCCCCCCACCCCCCCGCATATTCTCCAAGGTGATGGCGGAGGTTTTGGCTTTCCTGCGACTCAGGGGAAACCTAATAGTCGCATACCTGGACGACCTGCTCCTGTTCGCTCCTTCCCCGACGCAGTTGAACCAGGACCTGCAGGTAGCAAGAGACATCCTGGAGAACTTAGGATGGCTCATAAACCTGGAAAAATCCAACCTAGTTCCATCCCAGAGGGTATGCTTCCTAGGATATGTATTGGATTTGACAGGACAAAGGGTCTTTCTTCCCCCAGAGAAGATCCAAAAAGTAGACAGAGCCATGTTGCTTCTTCAGGGCAGCGGCCAGGTCTCTATAAGAAAGGCCATGTCAGCCCTGGGGTTGTTGACCTCCACACTTCCAGCAGTTCAGTGGGCGGGGCTACATTTCCGTCCTCTCCAGCTTTTCATCTTGAGGGTCTGGGACCACAGTCAGGGGTCGTTGGATGTCAAGTCAGGTCAAACGGTCCCTCTGGAGGTGTAGAAAGGGAGCAAATTTGTTGCAGGGCCTGGAGTGGATTCTGCCAGTATCCAAGACGGTCACAACCGATGCCAGCAGCACAGGTGGGTACAAGGTACCTGGGAGACAAAGGATGCGGAAAAGTTCTCTAATTGGAGGGAGCTGAGGGCAGTAGCTCTGGCTCTCATCTCATTCCAGGGAGAACTTCAAGGGCACCACGTGCGAGTTCGTTCGGACAATTCCCCAGCAGTGGCCTACATCAACAGGCAGAGGGGTACAAGGTGCAACTCCCTCTGGCTGCTGGCGGAAGCCATTCTCAGGTGGGCCAAGCTCAATGTCCTGTCCCTATCAGCCTTACATCTAAAGGGGAACAGAACTTGATAGCGGACTTTCTCAGCAGAACAACGCTGAGGGAGGGCGACTGGTCCCTGAATCAGGAGGTCTTCAGTATGATAGTCCAGAGGTGGGGGGTACCATGCGTGGACCTATTTGCCTCCAAACAGAATACCAAGGTGGATCTCTTCTTTTCCCTAAGCAGGTGGGACGGAGCATTAGGGATAGATGCACTGGCTCAGAAATGGGCATTCCCCAGGTGCTATGCTTTCCACCCTCCGGTACTGATCCCTGCAGTGTTGAGGAAGTTTCAGCAGGAGAACACAACCCTAGTTTTGATTGGCCCAGGAGACCATGGTTCTTAATTCTAAAGAACCTGGCCATAGAACCCCCCTAGATTCTACCAGTTTGAGACAACCTTCTCACACAAGGTCCAGTCTGCTGCCCTCATGTGGACAGGTGGAACCTTGAAGCATTGAAGAGCTGCTGAGGGGCAAGGGTTTCTCAGTTCGCCTTGTTGCGACACTCCTAAATTGTAGGAAAAAAGAAACGCAAAACATCTACCGTAAGGTATGGAAACGTTTCAATTCCTGGTGCTCAGAAAGCTCCTTTAGTGTAAGCAGTTCTGTAGCAGTACTAGAGTTTCTACAGTCAGTGGCAGATAAGGGGTTAGCTCTTAGCACCTTGAAGGGGCAGGTGTCGGCCTTGAGTGTTTATCTGGAGAAAAATCTAGCAGTGGATCCTTGGATAGTTAGATTTTTTAAGGGATTAAGTAGGCAGAGGCCAGTTGGAATCACCTCGTTCCCTATGTGGGATCTCTCTTTAATTTTGCAGGCCCTTACAGGGGAACCTTTTGAACCATTGGTGTCCTGCACCTTAAAATGAATCACTCTCAAGACTGCATTTTTGGTGGCAGTTACGACGGCAAGACGAGTAAGTGAGTTAGAAGCCCTCTCGATTAGAACTCCCTTTTTTCCGGTTTTTCCGGATCGTATAATTTTTAAGACAGATCTGGCCTTTTTACTAAAAGTAGCCTCAAAGTTTCACAGAGGCCAGGAGATTGTTCTACCTACGTTTTGTTTAAACCCGGTGACGGAAAAATAACGTATTTTTCACAATTTGGACGTAAGGAGGTGTGTCCTTCAATATTTAGAGTGCACCAGACAGTTTAGGAAGACTGATTCCCTTTTTGTTTTATTATCAGGGGCTAGAAAAGGTTCTAGAGCCTCCAGACATACTATAGCAGGTTGGATTGAAGCTGCTATTATTCAGGCTTATGTGATAGGGGGATTAGAGCCTCCAGTAGGAATCGGTGCACATTCTACCAGAGCAGTAGCGACTTTGCAAGCAGAATCGGCTGGTGCTTCTCCAGAGCAGATCTGCAGGGCGGCAACGTGGTCAAGCTTTTCCACGTTCATAAAGCACTACAGATTGGACCTGCTGTCAGCAAAGGACCAGGCATTTGGTCGTAAGGTGCTACAGGCATTGGTCCCACCCTAAGGTAAGGCGCTCGCTTATCCTCTCTAAGGTGCCTGTCCTGAAAGATGATCTAGGGAAAAAAGGAGTTACTCACTGGTAACATCCCTTTCCAGGAGTCTTTCAGGACAGCACTGGTACCCACCCAGGTTTTGGACAACTCATCACATAAGATCGTCAGGTAAGATAAGAAATTGTATGACGTTGTCTTGTGTCTCCCCAGTTGGCCGGAGGTACTCTTGAAGAACTGAGGGGCCAGTGGGAGGATGAGGCTTTAAACTTTGAAGAAGGCGGTGTTTCCTAGAAGGGGAGGAGCCGGGATCTCTCTAAGGTGCCTGTCCTGAAAGACTCCTGGAAAAGGATGTTTCCGGTAAGTAACTCTGTTTTTTATTACTAAAATCAGTGTGTGAATATATGGGCATATCTGTTCTGCAGTGGTTACTGGGCTGCTTTCAAACTGATCCACAGGTACAGAGAAGTGCACCTCCAGGTTTCCTGCACTGAGCTATAGACTTCTATTATCTGTGACTTTGGTGTGCTGAGAGTAGAGTGGGCTCTATGGAGCCAAGTGGGCTGCCATCCACCCACTCCACTCATTGTGGCCCGCGACCGGTTACCAACTAGCTTAAGTGCCCCTTGCTCTTCAAAAGGTTGGGAACCCCTGGTCTATCACATAAATTCACGATTTAAAATACATTTACGTTTTGGTTGTAACATGACAAAATGTGGAAAACTTCATAGGGCATGAATACTTTTTCAAGACACTGTACATTACTTGGTCTATCACCTATGATGGGCTGCTTCACTAGCCAATAGGAGTGTGTGGGAGACTGAAAGAATTGAGCAAGGTTTGACACTGTCAGGAAATGCTTAGGGTGATTTCACATTACCCCTTTGGGCAAAGCGCAGCTAACGGCTTTCATGCAGATGTGCAATAGGACATGTGGGGAACTCCTCTCTATCACAGTTGTCACAGGGACAGGTGTCCCCATTAGAAGATTTACCATTGGCTATTGTTCTGGAGATTCCTGTCAAATTTTGGATGTTTCTATCATTTTCTGTTCTTGTGACAGTGATCATCATGAAACTGTCCCGCACGAACATAGGCAGCAATGAAAATTGACAGTGGTTCTAATCCTTCCCTTCTCTATTTATTTATTTTTTAAATGGATAAAGAAAAAAAAATCTTTGCAATGGGCCTCCACCGTTGCAAGAATTAAATGCTTGGTAAGTGTAGGGGTAGAGAACTATGCTATAATTTCTCGCCCTGGCAGGCTTCCATCACGTTATGTGACTAGTTGCCCGAAGCCTTATCTCCAAAACGCTCTAGCTGGCAACCATACTCTGACGTTATCATATACAATGCAGGACCAATAGCCCTGCATTGTATTTGAGGACCTTCTCGCAACACAGTGCATCAAGGAGAGGAAAGCACTGACATTTTCTGATCTGAGGTAAGTATTGCACCTTAATCCTCTATCCCTAGACTTTAAATGTTACTAAACCCACAACAGTAAAATCAGTGTGTATATGCAGTAAAGCATGCTTTTTATACTCACTGTGGAACCTAAGGGGTAAATCCTCTGCATTTTGTAAAAAGGCTGTTTGATCCGATCTTCTCTGATCCTCCCCTACTTCTACAGTCCCCAAACCATCTCCTGATTGAACAGAGCATTGGGGGCACACTGCACATGCTCAGTTTGGTGTGTGTGTGTGTGTAGCTAGAGTTTTCCTTGAGAGAGTGGTTGTGATTGGCACAGGGCCAATCAGCACTGTCCAGACAGAGGGCCAGGGGTCCTACAGTCTCATAGGACAATCAGGGGAGAATGAAAACTCTTCCTACAAGCTTTAATAAGACACTGATAGAAGTCACAAGACTGCTCTAACTGCTGGTGGGGAAACAAGGTATTTGGCCTTTTTTTTTTTACTAAATCTTCTGTATGTCCATTTTCTGTGTACTGTGGGAGACCAGATATAGTAAATGCAGCGTCCTGGGTTTAGTAACACTTTAAAATGGAAGATTAAGTCCTGCTTGATAGATCACTTGAGGCTGGCCCCTTTTGCAGATATGGTTCTGGAAAACACAAAAAAAAGTGCCTGTACTGTTTAAAATCCTCTCTGCTCTGCACATGCTCGGTTACTCATTTTTAAACACTGTGCTAAAAATCAGAGACCCTAAAAGTCGATCTGCGGACAGCTTAAAGTGGAGGTTCACCCTAATTTATAACTTCTCCTTAACCACTTCCATACTGGGCACTTAAACACCCCTCCTGACCAGACCAATTTTCAGCTTTCAGCGCTCTCACACTTTGAATGACAATTACTCAGTCATGCAACATTGTACCCAAATGATTTTTTGTCCTTTTTTTTTCCACAAATAGAGCTTTCTTTTGGTGATATTTGATCACCTCTGTGTGTTTTTTTTTTTTTTTTTTTTGCGCTATTAATGAAAAATACAGAACATTTGGAAAAAAAAATGATTTTTTCTTAATTTTGCAAATTATTAAATTTTCTTCATAAATTTTGGCCACAATTTATACTGCTACACGTCTTTGATAAAAATAACCCAACGTTTTTGGAAATTATTTGGTCTGTGTGAAAGTGTTAGAGTCTACAAACTATAGTGCAAATCATAAAAAATTATCACATCTGATCACACCTGATGTACTGAAGGCCTCTCATTTCTTGAGACCCTAACAAGCCAGGAAAGTACAAATGCCCACAGATGGCACTGAGATGGGTACTGATGAGATTGGTACTGATGTGCACCAATGAGGCCTGTGTACTGGTGGACACAGGTGGGCACTGATGAGGCGGCACAGATGGCACTGAGGCGGCACAGATGGCACTAATGAGGCGGCACAGATGGCACTAAGATGGGTACTGATGAGATGGGTACTGATGTGCACTGATTGACTGCGGCACAGGTGGGCACTGATGAGGTGGCACAGGTGGGCACTAATGAGGTGGCACAGGTGGGCACTGATTGTAGATGTGCACTGAGGTGGCAGATGGGCACTGGGCACAGGTGGTACTGGTGGCACAGGTGGGCACGGTGGTACTGGTGGGCACGGTGGTACTGGTGGGCACAGTGGTACTGGTGGGCACAGTGGCACAAGTGGGCACGGTGGTAATTGGCTATTTACCGCGATCTGTGTTTGGCTGTGTCCAAGGGACACGGCCAGCACAGGAGTTCCCTGCTGCGCGCTAGGGAAACGAGGAATGGGCAGCCGTAAAAACACGGCCTGTTAGGGAAGTTAGTCGTACGGCCATCAGCTAGTGGTTAAACAAAAGTGCTCAGTATGTCTATTCACAGTTCGCATTTTAAAATTTTTTAAAACTTTTCCATACCTTATATCTTGCTCATGAACCAGGCACTTCCTGGTTTCAATCATGCAGGACTGGGCATGTCGCTTGGTCTCCGATCGCCGCATTGATTCATGGGATTGATGACCCTCTTGTCACGCTGACCATGAGAATATAATTCTCGCAAGATTTTAGACGTCACATGACTCTGCAGCCGGTCATGTGATGGTCACGTGACGAGGGCAGATACAATTCCACCATTTTAACTCGTAAATCCCGGAAGTAAATACTGGAGGGCTTCAGAGTGCCCACAACTAAGATGGAAATGTCCATCTTACATTTTTATAAAATACCCTTTTCAGGGAAATTAAAATCCTGGCGGCTCCAATAATGAGACCGGTGAGTAAACGATATGCTATGTGAACAGCGGGAGACTAATATTTAAAAAAAATACGTATTTAAGGCCTCTTTCACATGAAGTGGGATCTGTTTTAATCAGCAGGGGATCTGTCTGCTGATCCCCCTGCTGATCAGAGCAGAGTGAGGCCTCGTACACACGATCGGACATATCCGATGAAAACGGTCCGCGGACCATTTCCATCGGATATGTCCGATCGGGAGTTTGATCCGATGGCGTGTACACACCATCGGATCAAATTCCCCGCCGCCGGACGGCGCGGTGACGTGGCGGTGACGTTGACGCCGCCACGTCACCACTACGTCACCGTCGCGGCGGTGTGGGACGACATGTCTGCTGGTAAGTGTACTAACCAGCAGACATGTCGGGCGGACAGATTCCCACCGGATTGATTTCAAAGCTTGCTTTGAAATCTGTCGGGTGGACAAATCTGTCCGCTAGCCCATACACACGAGCGGAGATGTCTGCTGAAACGGTCCATCGGACCGTTTTCAGCGGACATATCCCCTCGTGTGTACGAGGCCTAAGAGTAAGCAGATAACAGGTTTGTCTCTGCTCAGTTTCTGCAGAGAGGACACAAGCCAAGTCGGCTTTGCTCTATGTGTGGCTGTAAGTAAACAGACTCTGCTGTCCATTTATATCCACCTAGACCGCAGGGGATCTGTCCCTTTTTTTTTTTTTTTAGTGGACCTGGTCGGATTGGAGGTAGGCGGGTGTAAATGAACACCAGTCCTTTTGTACCCGCCTGTGCATAGGGGTGAATGGTGGTTCCGATCGGGTCCACGTGAAAAACTGACTGTCGGACCTGATTGAACCCTGATTGAACCCGACTGTCGGACCTGATTGAACTAATGTTGGTCGCAAAATGATATTAATGTTGAATGTATGTTCCTTGCTATAGAACATTATTTTTATCAAGCTGTTCATGGTAAAGTTGGCACTTTAACAAGCAGTTAAATCTCTCTTTTTTTTGGGGGGGTGGGGAGTTACCTGTTTTTAATGGGGACTGCAAGAAGCTGATACCAGGTCAAACTTGGCTACCTACACTACTTGTATTTAAAAAAAAAAAAAAAATCCCTGTAATTATTTCAAAGCTGGATTAATTTGTATTTTATATCTGACTAGAGTTCTGCTTTAACTGTTTTCTAGATTTCTGGTAGCAGAGGGCTTTGGCAGTTTACTATAACCTAATATACAATATTAGCTTAATGATGGCTTTCTTTTTTAAGTCACCGACCGCTAATTTAGGAATAAACCTTAACTTATTCAATTAAATAACGTTGTATACTGTAAGTAATGCACGCAACATGTAGGTGCGCAGAAGGGTACATTCACAAATGTATTATAAAATATTTATATTCATTGTGGTTTGTCTGAATTTCAGCCAAAAAAACATATTTCTCTTTTTTAGTCATATGCAAATGGCACCGAGTTGACGCACTTGTCTTATAAACTCCAAATGAAACAGTTAGTTAATCTTTTTCTCATAGACTTTCTTTGCTGACTCACCCATGCTCAATACCTTCTCTTCCCATCAACTGTCGACATTGGAAATCAGACCTATTCCCAGCTGAGCAGTCACTAATCACTATATTCGCAAGCTATCAATTCAGCAAATCCTCTGGACAGAAATTATTTCTGTATTGCTTTCTACTTCATCTTTTTTCCTGCGCGTCCTTTGAATACGTAATACACAATTGTATTTATTAAAACCTGGTAACAGCAGGCAGATCTCCTAATGGGAGAAAACATGCTGGAGAGTTGTAACTTGTACGTAGATGTCTGTAATTATGTTTACTTAGCTCTTGTATATCTGTGTACAACTAGTTTTATGTGTACAACAAAAATTATATATACAAGAAATATATAAATCAACTTTTTTTTAAATATACAGTCTTACAAGACAATAAAAGATCTATTGGAAGTTCCCATTAAAGTGTATGTAAAGCCACAACTTTTCTTTTAGGGGCTTTTTCACACCAGGGGGGAGGTGGAGCTTTACAAAACAGACACCTGAACAACTGTTTTACCACTGCCCACCCAAATTCTAACATTACAGCCTGGCAGGGCCATACACATGCGGTGGCTGCTGCATTTTTATCTCAGGCTGCAGAGTTTGACAGGCGGCTCCGCCTGTCAGACTTGTCTGTTGAGATCAATGGGGCTGCACTGTAATGTAAAGCTAAACAGATCCCTTTTCAGAGTGCAGTAAGTTTACCGCCTGTCTAAAAAAAAGTCTTAGGGCGAGACTCTCAAAAGAGATACGACGGTGTATCTCCAGATACACCGTCGTATCTCGGTTTCTTGCCCTGTGTATCTATGCGACTGATTCTTAGAATCAGTTACGCATAGATTTGGTGTCGATCCGACTGGCATAAGTCACTTACACTGTCGGATCTTAGATGTAATTCCAAGCTGGCCGCTAGGTGGCGTTCCCATCGATTTCACAGTCGAATATGCAAATGAGCATGATACGTCGATCCCCAACGAAGTTGTGCGCCGTCAACGTAGTTTGCGTACACGTAAGGTTACCCCTGCTATATGAGGGGTAACCTTGCATAGGTCTGGCGTAAGCCATGTTAAGTATGGACGTCGGGACAGCGTCGTGTTTTTACGTCGTTTGCGTAACTCGGCGTGAATAGGTCTGTACGTTTATTACGTTGCCGTCTAAATCAATGTATTTGCGGCGTACTGTGGAGTATGCGCAATGGGCCACGTTTAGGGCCGGCGCATGCGCAGTTCGTTCGGCGCGCTTAATTTAAATACAGCACGCCCCCCTCCTTCCCTATTTGAAATACGCGGCCTTACGCTGTCCCCTTTACGCTACGCCGCCGCAAATTACGGAGCAAGTGCTTTGAGAATACAGCACTTGCCCGTAAATAGTGTGGAGGCGTTGCGTAAAGGGGATACGCTACGCTACGCAAAAAAGGGCAGATCTACGAGAATCTGGCCCTTAGAGTTTAGGCTAGAGTAGGAAAAAGTTGAGATTTGGGAGCTAAGAAAGAGTTGTAGAGATTAGATTTTGCTGCTATAATTGTCGCTCTTGGAGAGATTCATCCTCTATTTGTTCTGGCGACCACTATCGCTAAGAAAGAAAATGGAGAGAAATCACAAATTTGAGAACAAGGAGATGTAATGGGGATTTCCCCTCATTTTCTGCTGTGTCTCTGGGGTATAGGTACAGGGAAATTTCCCCAGCGGGACAGTAAAAAGAACGTTTTAAAACATTTATGATGTGTGTTTGTGTTTTGCATTAGGGCAGCTAATTGGTTTGAATGGGCTGTCAAATTATTTTTAGCAATGCAGTACCCCAAATGGTAAAGCATTGGGGTGTGCATGCCAGCTGATCCCTGCAATGGTCTCAATTTCTCAGTTCTCAGGGGACAGATGCTGCAGCAATCTAGGTGAGTATGTATGTTTCAAAATGAAGAAAAAATAATAAAGCAGTTATGGCTTTTTTTTTAGACCAGGGGTCTTGAATTGAAATTCCCTGTGGTCCAGTTTGTAAAATTCTCTTATGGCAGGAGTCAGAATCTCATGTTTGCACTTCGCAGCCCCTTTTATCTGGGGTGTCTTCAACCTCCCCTTCACATCATAACCCCCCCTTAACATCATAGTTCCCCTTTACATCAGTGTCTACAGTCCCCCTTTTACCTGAAAAACTCTCTTTATATTACAGTGTCCTCAGTTCCCTTTCATATCACATTGTCCCCTTTATACAGTATATCCTTAAAGGATTTAGTAAAGGAATTTGTTTTAATGCTAAATAGCTTGCTTTACCTTATAGCAGTCCTGCTTTCATGTCCTCCATGTCTGTTTTTGCTTAGAAGTTGCTGTAATCCCTTGCTGAACTCCACACTTCCTGGTTGTCTGGCTCCTTATGAAGAAACTCATGGTAGCTTTTCATTGTGCTCTCTCTGGTCTCCTACCCGGCTGCTTCTATCATCCTCACAATGATCGGGGGTGGAAGGTGCTGCATATTGGGACAGAGGGCAGTAGCCAACTTATTATATTAAAGCGGTTGTATAGGCTAGGAAAAAGCATAATGCGCTAGTATGAGCTTATTATAGGCTTACCTGTAGGTAAAAGTAAAAAAAAAAAAACCCTATACAACCACTTTAACAAGCAGGTAATTTACTGAATTTTGCCATTGAGTCCCGATATGCAGCATCTCCCGCCCCGCCTGCTGTAAAGATGATATTGATGGACAGGCAGGAAACCAGAGAGAGAGGGAACACCCATGCACAGCCTCAGTCCGGTTCCAGACCGCTGTCCGCCATTTAGTGAACTTTGGTGTAGACTGAAGACATCCTGTGACTTGCACTTGCATACATTAACACACAGATTGTCATTATTACCATTCTTCATCATTACAGAATGTCTGGTGGTGTAGAAAAGAGGACCTTTTGTGTCCAATGACTGGGTTGAAAACATCTACTTATGGCTAACATCTACTTTACAAACAAGCCTTCCTCGGTAATGGGAAAAACTGTTGTATTTCTTGACAAATTCAGCAAGCCCAAAATGTTTCTTTTAGTTTGCAATTGTTGAATCTCTATTGCCTAATGAAATTCCTATATTTGTACTAAAACTGAAATTGACATTAACTCATATACTGTACAGAAACAATAAATCATCTGTATTTTATTTGCAGTGAATAATCCGATTCCTTCCAACCTGAAGTCTGAAGCAAAAAAAGCAGCAAAGATTTTAAGAGAATTTACAGAAATTAGTTCTAGAACAGGACCAGATAAAATTATCCCAGGTACATTTGTGATTTTTATATTTATTTTGTTTTTTCGTGGTGTTCCATTTCAGATATTCAGCTGTGTTTGCAGTGTCTTCATTAAGAGTACTTGTCACCTGCAATGCTATCACATAAGGCCTTGTAATGACAATGGAGAAAACATAAAAACACCAATGCTCCTCACATTATTGAAAATATCAGCATGGTGGTTAACTTTAAACTGATAACCTCTGAGGGCTTTTAAAGCATTGCCTATAAAGATCTGTGGGTACAATATTTTTTTGTCATTCAAGGAGTTTGCACAATTTGAAGAGGTCTGGTTTCACCTTTTCTTTTGTTCTGACTAGTCTTCCAGTTCCTGCCTCTAAAAAACATCCCCACAGCCTAAAGCTTCCACCACCATGCTTCACTGTAGGGATGATATTGGCCAGGTGATGAGCAGTGCTTGGTTTATTCCACATATGAGGCTTGCCATTCAGGCCAAAGTGTTCAATATTTGTTTCATTAGACCAGAAAATTTTGTTTCTCATGGTCTAAGAGTCCTTCAGGTGCATTTTGGCAAACTCCAGACGGGCTGTCATGTGCCTTTTACTGAGGAGTGGCTTCTGTCGGCGACTCTACAGGCCATGATTTGGTAATGTGAGGCTTTCTCCCTGGTGTGGAGTGTCGTGCTCGCCCCTCCCTTGGACTACAGGAGAGTCAGGACGCTCTCTATGTTGCAGATAGAGAAAGGAGCTGTGTGTTAGTGGGCGTCCTGACTTTGCTGTAATCCAAGGGAGGGGGCGAGCACAACACTCCACACCAGGGAGAAAGCCTTGCATTACTGTGTGGAGTTACAGACAGAAGAACAGGAAGTGAGGATTTCTCAGAAGAAATAAGGAAATATAAAAGCAAAATCGAAGGATGTGGTAAGTGAAGGAGGACTGCACTAAGGTAAAGGAAGCTATTTAGGAAAAAAAATTGTACCTTTACAACCCCTTTTAACACTTGTGACAAAATGGAGAGCCTGGACAATGTGAGGGTCCTACTTATGTTTTTTATGATTTTCTTTTTACTATAAGAAAAAAAATAATAGAAATAATACAAGAAGTCCCTATGTGGTTGTTTAGTTTTAGGTTTTTCTTTCTGATTGTCACCAGCATACCTCTTTTTACTCATACCCTCCCAAGTGGGTTGTACACAAATGCTTTTATCATTTGCTTGTATTGTTTCCTGGTAAACGAAGTACTTACAAGGACAATCTTTGTAAAATATGCAATCTAGGTAATCTTGTGGTAATTATTATGGAAGGAAATGCTGTCTAACCTGTTTATACAGTGTTTACCACTTCTGTAATGATTGTATGAAGCAATACTATTATACAGACACTGTAACTGGTTGACTATTTCTTTAACTGGTCAGTAAATATCAATAAATATATTGAAACATACATATTACCTTTCCTTTTCAGTTGGTAGCACTCAACTTTTCTCTAAAATGCAATAAGGCAAACAGGAGTCACTCTGTACACAGCTGATGTTTAGAACTTTCCCAGCATTATCATTTCATTCTTGTGTAAACAGCTCATTGATTTTTCCCATAAGTCTACACTAAGATACAAGTCAGAATTTAAGCATCCCCTGCAACAAAAATGTAATTTTTGGTGAGATACCCTCAAAGGGATAATTACTTCTAAAGAGATACAGACACTGCACATTTCCTCATTTGAACACTGCAAGTGCCTCAACTGGTTGATAGTGAAAAAGTCGCTCCCATTGAGATTCACTTTGCACATCAAACAAACAGTTTTTTTCTTCAGAGCAGAAGCAGATAGGAAGGAAGTGGAACTTTAGTCAGAAAAGTGAGCCCTGCTAGATAACTTAGGCTGGTTCCTTTTGCCAATATAGCTTTGTTAAACAATAAAAATAATTGCTTATATTGTTTGAAATCCTGTAACACGCTCTCTTATCCTGCTCTGCACATGCTCAGTTGCTCTAAATTTTTAGGCACTGCCAGATTTGTAGAGGCCTAACTACTGACAGTTTTTTTTCTTCTTAAAAGCGGAGTTACTCTTTAAAGTTGCTTCTTTTTTTTTTTTTTGCTAGAAATTTACTTTAACCCCCTCATATGTGCATGCAAACACGATATAATTTCCAATTTTTGGTAAAATATTAAAGATGTGGTTGAGTGTGAGTGAGTAACTTGTAAAGCGCTGACAAGTGCAAACCCAATCGCTTCAAGGCACTTTGTATCCAGAGTCGTGCTGATCCTTCAGAATAGACGGGTCTTCAGTTTTTTCCTAAAAGCCCAATGTTTTTTTTCCATGCGAATAGTCGCGGGTAGAGCATTCCAAAGCCGAGGGTTGCGTTGGATACAAAAATACCAAATATGCCTTACATATTGTGAACGTATGTGAAATGTTGAAAATCTACAGTACCCAAAATTGTCCATAGGCAGTGCTTTAAAGGTCGTTACAAATTATCAGTTTAGACATAATTGTGAATTATGGCCCCAGAATTATTGCTCTCACTCCAACATGTATGGCAATTCTTCACATATGTGACTCAATTGCTGTTTACCTAAACGTGTGCATCCTAGGTTCAAGTTTGCATTTTCATGTATGCGTAAGCCAATAGGGGTGCTCTAACATATATATACACACACACTATATATATAATACCTATATCATTGTATAGGTTTATTTCTATCACACAGGGGCAAACAAGCTTTACTGTCCAGTGCAGCTAATGAAACACAGATGTGCTGTAGTGAGGGAATAACGGCTCTGAAATCAAGAGTGACTTTTCAGGCTTCATTACATGCAGAGGAAATTGAGGAACAGATGTTCCTTGATCTCCTCCCGTTCTCACTCTTGGGTGACAATTACAATCATAATTAATTGCAGACTCTGGTTCTCTGCAGAAAAGTGATTGGGCAGCTATACGGCCACCCAGATCACTTTTACTAAACGGCTGATCGCTGGCTGAAAGAAATAATGATCATTTCTAACAATACATGAATTACCAATAACCACAAAATATCAATATTTTTCAAATATCACTAATACTGTGACAATTTATGTAGCTTTTTATATACTGTGTGTATGTGCAATATATGTATAAAAGTTAGTGCTGAGCTGTTGTACATGTGCAATATATATATTACATTCACATCAAACTCCAGGCAGGTAATGCTGTGGTTGGTATTTGAACCAACAAC
This sequence comes from Rana kukunoris, assembly GCA_029574335.1. Lineage (NCBI taxonomy): Eukaryota > Metazoa > Chordata > Amphibia > Anura > Ranidae > Rana > Rana kukunoris. The sequence continues at coordinate 109,480,306 of CM056052.1, forward strand.
AACCCTTGTGCTAACCACTTAGCCATTGTGCTGCCCAACAATATTTTAGATTTTTGGCAAAATGTGGAAAAACATGTGGAAAAATGTAGATATGAACCCAAAAGGGTTTGACTGATCATCTACTAATCGCATTGTGTTAAACAGCTGCTGCGTTGCTGACTCCCAGCCACTACAGGTACAGTATTAGACACTGTGGTTCATCACAAGTTAATAAGGAGATACTACCATGTGTGGTGGAAGAAGCAGGTATTCATACACATGGAAATGTGTAATACATGCATTGACTGGGGAGCAGCAACACAGTGGAATTCACCACATGGGCCCCCATAATTATGACCATGGAGTGGCAGAGTAACTTTAATAACTTATGTAAGACTATGCAGAATATTTTATTTAGTACTATAATTTTCCATATTAAGGCATATCAAAAATTACAGTGTGATTTTAAGTTTGAAGCCAATAAGGAGTTTTGACTTTACCCTGTTCATCCTGATATGTGTAGTTGCCCCGGGTTAAAAGAAGTATGGGATTAAAAACTCACCTAGCTGGTTGCAGCATCGCTCCAAAGCTGCAGCTGTCCCCCACCTTCTCTAAGACCGAGAATTGAGAGATCAAAGACCACAGATCGCTTGGTTCTCGGTCTTCAGTTTGCAGAGAGCTGGTGACTGGCAGTCACCACTCTGTGCAGTACCCCTCCAGTACTAACTGGAGCGCCAGGCTATGGAGGGGGCAGGAGCATCTGAGGGATGCAGCTGCCAGTCAGGAATCTGGACGGATAATGACATAAAGTCAGGATCCCTTCAGAGTCTGGTGCAGCTGAGTGACACCAGCCAACAGTGGACTTTAGACTGCTGATGGCTGAATATGTGTCACAGGAGTGCAGAACTAAGTGCACTTCTGTGACCCACAGGAGAAGTAGGGTCAAATAACCTTTTTTGAAAATGATTTCTGAAAATATTGAAGTCAGAGGATTTGGCATAACAGACAAGCAGTTATTGGTTTTAGATGGCGATCAGCAATGGCTGATCTATCAATGGCAATGTATCAAAGTTGAAATGGCAACCTTATATCTCCGTCGAGAAAGGATTACTTTAACTTCTTAGCGGAGACTAGGGGTAGATGATCTTTAAAATTCTGTTTAAGCAGCAGTGTGTTCTATTCTGTGACATTTGTACAGAGATAAAATGAAGAATACTACAGGGCTGAAAATGTCCATCACACATCACATTTAATTATACCACTTGCTGGTGTATAATACTTCCATCGTGCCTATCATCAATATCTGATCAATGATGATCTGATATAAAATGGACAGAGGTGTTTATTGCACACATGTGGTATAGATTTTTTTTCAGTCAGCTTTTCCGATTGTCCTAATTTATTCCCTCTATCTACTTTAAATCTAATTTTTGTCTTTGTACAGCTCATGTCATTGCCAAAGCACAAGGCCTTGCCATTCTGTCTGTCATAAAAGCTGGCTTTTTGGTGACTGCTCGAGGAGGAAGTGGAATAGTCTTGGCACGCCTTTCAGATGGAAGTAAGTCATTTGTGGTTGCCATCTGTTTCTCTGATTCAATTAAAGCTAAGCTCTAAGCAAAAAGTTGCATACAGTATAAGGGAGCTAATTTACCTAACAAATGATTTGTATTTGCCATCCAGATTTATACATTTCGGCCTGATGGTGACTTGAGTTTTGTCTATTGCATTTAATCAATACAGCAAGGTCACTTTCCTCCGCCTAGCCAATAGATTAGGAGCAGGATTTGGAAACTCATTTCTCTGCTCTCTCCTGCATCACCGTCCTTATTATATGTTTGCTGCGGCATGCCTGGTTCCTAATTATGCCCCTCCCTCTCCCAGTTTGATTGCTATTGTACTGTGTATTACAAAAGGCTGATGGCAAAACAAAGTCAGACACTTAAAGTGATTGTAAAGTTCAACCTATGTGTGTGTGTGATTAGATGTCATTATTATATTGTGTATATACTACGCAGACTTATTCCATTTATTCCTAAAGAAGACATAGCAGTCGTGGTAGGAACAATTGTTAACTCCAGACTGGACTATGCAAATGCCCTTTACCTCGGACTCCCAAAGTACCAAATCACTCGCCTGCAAGTCGTTCAAAATACGGCCGCTAGACTTGCGACTGGGAAAAAATCATGGGAATCAATCTCACCTTCGCTGAGATCCCTTCATTGGTTGCCAGTAATAGACAGAATCACTTTCAAGGCACTCTGTCTGACGCATAAGTGTATTCGGGGAAATGCCCCCCAATATCTATGCGAAAAACGAAAAGCTCACAACCCCAATCGCATTCTGCGATCCACCAACCAAAATCTACTCAATACCCAAAGCCAGATACAAGTCCAAAGGAGAAAGAAAATTACGGTCCAGGGCCCCAGACTATGGAACACCTTACCAACCTCCATTCGGTTGGAGAAGAACCACTTGGCCTTCAGAAGAAAGATCAAAACCCATCTCTTTTGAGTTTCAAAAGAGGAATGGACAAACGAGCGCCCAGAGGCGATTCAGTTCGCATGTGCCGCGCTATATACGTTTTTCACTCACTCAAACCTCTACGCAGTTTAAGGTTAAACCTTTAATTTTAATAAGTTGCCACGTGTCTTATTAAACCCCTTTCCGCAAAAAAAGTTTTATCCCTATTGTGGGGTCACCATTATGGTATTTGTAAATTGAAAAATCATATCCCCTCTCAAGCTCCTCTTCCTCTCCAGAGAAAATAAGTTTGGTGCTTGCAACCTCCTGACTCTTTATTAGCTTTGTTGCCCTTCTTTGTACTCGCTCCATTTGCAGTACATCCTTCCTGAGGACTGGTGCCCAGAACTGGACAGCATACTCCAGGTGAGGCTGGTCCAAAGTCTTGTAGAGCGGGAGAATTATGGCTTCATCCCTGGAGTTAATCCCCCTTTTAATACATGCCAATATTCTGTTTACTTTGTTAGCATTGCATGCCATTGCTGAGTATCTTCTACTAGGACCCCCAGGTTATTTTCCATCCTAGATTCTTTCAAAGGTTCACCCCCTAGTGAGTAGATTGCATACATATTTTTGCCACCCAAATACTTTATTTTACATTTTTCTACATTAAACCTCATTTGCTGTTTAGTTGCCCACCCCATTAATTTGTTCAGATCTTCTTGCAAGGTTTCCACATCCTGCCGAGAAGTTATTGCCCTGCTTAGCTTAGAGATTGAACTGTTTACCCCATCCTTCAGGTCATTCATGAACAAATTAAACAGAATTGGTCCCAGCACAGAACCCTGGGGGACCCCACTTCCCACCCCTGACCATTCCGAGTATTCCCCATTTATCACCACCCTCTGAACCCGCCCTTGTTTTCAATCTATTTACTCACCCTATGGTCCATGCCAGTGGACCTTACTTTGTATAGTAAACGTTTATGGGGAACTGCGTCAAATGCTTTTGCAAAATCAAATCATCCGTCGGAAATGTTTCAGCGGACATGTCTCCCCATGTGTACGCGGCCTTACACTTTTTCTTCCTGCTTTCCACACATAAACATCATAAACAACATGTTCACTTGATGCCCGATATATCACATCCACTTTCAGGTGCCATTGTAATGAGATAATCAATGTTATTCACTTTTAAAGTGGTCATAATGTTAAAGCTGATCGGTATTCATATAAACAATATGAACCCCCGATTGAAAAAAGAGTTTACATTAATCTGAACACATTTAGATTCATTGTTAAAAAATGTATAAAGATTATACACTATATTTACCTTGGGAAAATATTTCATTTATTTTCTTAAACAACTCCACTGATATTTCAAGAATTAGTGCACGCATAAGAAAACTAAATTCTTGACTGCTGTATGCAGGTTGATGAAAAGTTGGAGTTGTGCTTTAAAGGAAACGCAAAAAGAAAAAACACATAGCCTTCCATTGCTGACATCTTTAAAAATGCTATTTGCCTCAGGTACTCATAAAGTAATCAGTCCAAAGCAAAGCTTTCAAATGCCTGTAAAGTTTCTTGTATACACCACCAAGGTCATGGAACAGCCAGTGCTAGTTGTTCACATTCAGCTGGGCCTGTTTCACCACTCAGCCAAGTCCCCTTCCTTAGTTTTTAATGAGTGTTGGGAACATACACCACATTTATGTTCATACTGTATGAGCAACTCGCACACACTGGTATCCTGAAATGTGTCAAGGCAGATGTTGATTGTCCAAAATCATGACAGGAGGTGTGAAATGTTATCTGAAAAATAGATGGTGCTAAATAAATGCCCGAAATAAATACATTTGAAAACACTCTGTTTTCATTGACATAATCCTATCCCCCATGGTACCATTTTAATCTGTAACTTGTGTTAATTATTTGCTTTACATTGCTGAACGTGTGTTTTGCTGTCAAGTTGCTGGGTAAAGATGTTAAAATGGCATTATATGAGTTTCTGGGGTAATTGTTTTTATAGAATGTACCATCATTTTAAAGGCTTAGTTCAGCATTAAGGTTAAATAATAAATATATCCAATAAATATCCATTTATTATTTTTTAATATTGCAATGTGTGCAATGTCAGGCTCCTGCAGACACGTCCTCCAGCTTTTAAAGTTGGAAGAAGTGTTGATGGACTACAAGGGCACAGATCAGCGCACTCATAGAAAATGTCCATCTGCCATGGTCAGGGCTGGCACCACCATAATGCAGCGTAGGGTGCCAGGATGAGAGGGGGGGGGGGGGGGGGTGAAATCCGAATCCCCAGCTATTTGCTGGAGATTCAGATTTTTAAACTTGCTGCAGATGTGTTTTTAGTACACTCCTGGCCACTATACTGGCTAGAAATGTGTGTACTTTTGTAAAGCCAACTGTCGGGGCTTTTAATGTGGAGTGATACAAGCTGATCACTTCCACAACCAATGTGATGTGCGCCCCCCCCCCCGGCTTATTTATCGGTCTCCACTGTCCTACCGGTGGAAAGGGAGCTTAACGAACATCTGTAAACTGAGCCTGCCTCCTGTGTACAGATCTGGAAGTGAACTGTTAGATGTAATTTCCTTATCCTGAGCTGTCAATCAACTGTATCAGTGCCCGGTGAAGGAACACATTCTTTGTGCGATCAGCAGCAGTGGAGTAAAGAGGAGACATCAAGGGTTTAATAGACCCCGGATGTCTCATAAAGAGTACCTGCCACCTATATGGACCAATAGCCCCCTATGTAATAGCAATAAAGTATTGTAAAAAAAAAAAAGAGTTTCAAACATCAGAATTTTTTTATTTATTTTTTGAGACCACACATACAAAAACACACAAGTCGGGGGACCTACGTAGGAAAACGGCAAATGCTTTTCACATACTATATAGCACTACGCATGCCGGGGTGAAAGCAATAATTTTAGCGCTAGACCTCCTGCTTGACTCTAAATGGATGACTTGCAGGCGTTTTAAAGCGCTGCTTATGAAAAAATATAGGGCACTAGATTTCATGGACGCATGCAATTATAAGGTTTGATGTGTTTGGTATCTATTTACTTGGCACAACCCTAATCTTTTATATTTTACCAAGGAAATTGGGTAATAGATTGCATCTACGTATCTGGCCAAAAATGTACTTTAGTGTATTTATTACCTACACTTTGTGTTTCATAAATCGTTGTAATATCATGTAACATAAAAAATAGAAATTTCCAACATTTTATTCTATAGAGTGTCTGCTTTCAGGAAATATATAAGGTTTTTGGAATTGTAATTAATCTTTAGGCCTAAATAGATACCTATCTTCCTTTCCCGAACACTGTGCCCTATCTTCCACCGTTTGCAGCTTGGAAGTTTTAGTTTTTCTCACTTCTCTGCTGCCTATAGCCAGTGAGAGGAAACAGGGAATGCATACCCCCCTCCTCATTACACACTGTCATTGTGGAGGGGAAGGGGTGGTGGGAGAACAATGGGGAAAGGGGGAGGGTGGCAAAATGCACCTTCATCTGTGTAGACAAAAATCCTTGCACCGACCCTTGAAGACAGGACTTTGTGAATAAATGATATGACCATTTGGGCGCAGCTCTGCACAGCCATGCCAATTTTAAACGTGACAAAGGCTATGAGGGAGAGGAACCCCTGTCCGCTATCACAGTTGAGATGGGGGAGGTGCTGGAGAATGTTACATGTTACGCCTTACATATGGGTTCCAAATGTGAACTTGTCCTTTAAAACTTTTACTTTCATTTTAATTTCTTCTGAAGAACTATGTTGCATGTCTTGATTCAGATTTGACTAACTCAATCTCTGTTTACACTAGGATGGTCTGCTCCTTCTGCTATTGGCATAGCAGGACTTGGTGGGGGATTTGAAATTGGAATAGAAGTAAGTACCAAAGTGGCCACATAATGACTTTAAAATTAAGATGTTTCTTTTCCATTCACATACTGTATAATATATATGAAAAAAAATTGTACACTTATTTGTAATGCAAACCATAAAGCATACCCTCTAGTGAGACTTTAAATGGCAATGATCCCAAAAAGAGCGTATACAGATTAATTAAAAAAAATATTATTTTTATTAATACATCTAAAAGACACAGCATAAGTTGTGTCAAATAAGATACAAAAATGGATAGATAGGGCCAGATTCACGAACACTTGCGCTGGAGTATTTGGATATGCGCCGCGTAACTGTGATGATGCGCCGTCGTTTCTATGTGCCCGTACCCACCAAACTAGATGCGCCCAATAACGGGTCATTTGCGACCGGCGGAACGTTCCGACGCCAGAGTATCGTCAGCGTTTATTTTCGCTGGGCGCATCAGTCGCGCCCATTGATTTCCCCTGCAAATATGCAAATGAGGGAGATTTCCCAATTCACGAACGGATTAGCACCATACGCTGGCTACATGCGCCGCGCGTATCTGGTCCGTCCGGCGCAAAGTTATTTCTACAAAAGGCTGCTTTATCTTTACTGCAGACGGTCACAGGTCAGCAGGAGAGCAGCTACAGCAGCGTTACCGACGATAGGAGCTTGCTGAACAACAACACTTGCAAGGAGGACAACACCTCTGTGTGCCAACATGCCAGGGGCAATTGTGGTCCTAGAACTACTGATGGGTCCCCTGGAACCAAGAAGGCGGCCACGTGAGAGGATATACCGCACTCGTATGAGCCTCTTTGGCATGGGGGATGAGGAGGTGTATCGCCTCTTCAGATTCAGCCCTGATGCAATACTTGAACTAACCACAACCCTGCAGGGTGACATCACCAGCAAGACACACCGCTCACAAGCAGTGCAGCCACTGGTGAAGGTCCTGGCAACACTTCATTTCCCTGCAAGTGGATCATTCCAGCGTACAAGTGGAGTGGTGGCTGGGATGTCACAATCCTCCATAAGCAGATGTGTGCACCAGGTTGTCCCTGCAATCCTCAGACGCATGTCCAACCAGTTCATCAGACCCACCACTGAGGAGCTGCGGCAGAAGGCAATGACAGATTTCTACAGCATTGCCAGATTCCCACGCACTGTGGGGGCCATTGATTGCACACATGTGGCACTCCAGCCCCCCAGTGCCACAGAGCACATATACCGCAATCGGAAGCATTGGCATTCCATCAATGTACAGGTGATAGCTGATGCCCAACGCCTCATATGGCACGTCCGTGCCAAACACCCCGGGTCCAGCCATGACAGCTTCATATACCGTCAGAGCCCCATCCCAGCAGAATTTAACCAGAACATGTATGGGGACAGCTGGCTGGTTGGTGAGTGACATGGGAGTCAGGCATGACTATCCCCTCCCGTGATGCACAACAGAAATCGCACATGCATGACTAACATTCTCCTGTCTTTTCCCTTCCAGGTGACTCTGCATATGCACTGGGACCCCATCTCATGACTCCTTTCCGGAACCCCCAAACCAGAGGAGAGAGAAAATACAATGAAGCACACATCAAAACCCGTGCAGTGGTGGAGCAAACATTCGGGCTCCTGAAGTCCCGTTTCCGATGCCTGGATAAGTCTGGGGGGGCCCTATTGTATTCCCCTACCTTCGTGTGTCAGATCATCGGTGCATGTTGCATACTACATAACTTTGCTATGAAAAAAGGCCTGCATATTGACATACGTGATGACCTGACCCCCGACCCACACAGTCCCCACCTGCCAGAGGACACCCAGTCTGCTGATGGAAGAGCAGTCAGGAGGGTCCTCGCTGTAGGCACCTTTGGACACTAAACCAATACATTAATCACACAGACAGTGCACGCGTGTACACCACTGATGTCCCTAGATCACACACACCACATGCACATCGCATTGGATTAGCCCAAGTCCAGCATGTAGGAGTTGGGAGCAGTAACGCCAGCGTCAAGGCCCCAATGATGTCACTGTCCATTCACACACCTTTCACACGTCATTCATTCAGCCGTGGGGTTCACTTCACCACCACGGCCGAGGGTGACACCCCTTACTTTCAGGAGTGCCACCCCCTCACATTCACACACCATTCACACTGTCCCCTGCACTCCTGACCGTGTGCAGTACAAAAATAAATTAATAATATCATATCCTGATAATTAAAAGAAACAAAATCTCAAAACCTGAGCAAAATAAAAAATAAACTCATGACCTGAGTATGTCCAAAACAAAAATATAAAACCCCCAAAAAAATAAAAGGCCTCATCGGGGATGCCGGGGGCTTCTTCTGGGGGCCCCTCTCTGACTCCGCAGCTGCCTGGATGGAGTGGGTGGGGGTGGGGGGGCATCTGGAGGTGGCTGATCCCCAGGTGGGCCACTCCTGGCAGGTGTGGCCTGCGTGCCCTCCAAGGCCCTGGCTATCCGTCCAAGGTAGGAGTTGGTCTGGGCCTGCATCCGGAGCTGACGGGTGACCTGGTAGTGCTGGGCCCGCCGACTCAGCCTCCCCTGGTCCCGGATGGCAGCACTGTTGGCCTGGACGGCTGCAGTAAGGTGCCGGATATCCCCCTGCACCTCCCCCAAAGTGGTGACCACTGCAGCGCAGTTGCAGCTGACATCCTGCACTGCGTTGCTGAGGTTGGCAACGGAGCCCAGGCTGTCAGACACTTTCTCCAAGTGCACCGCTATGGCCCCCATCTGTTCCGTCTGCCTGGCGTGATCCCTCGCCAACTGGTCCTGTATACCATCAGACACCCCCCTGGTCTTCTGGGTCGCCTTCCTGGGGACAGAAGATGGTTGTCCTCGGGTGGAAGGAGTCGCCCTTGAGGGGCTTCCAAGGATGGGGGAGGGGACGACAGACGGCCCAGGAGAAGGGGAGGAGACAGACAACACTAATGAAAAGTCCTGCTCTGCCACAGCAGGATCCTCCACAACCACCTCGGCAGGTGTGGTGTGGCCACTCTCCTCCTCCACAACCTCTTCACCACCCAGTGGCTCGGGCACACGATGGCGTGGGGGGGATGGGGTGGAATGCACGCTGACAGATGATGGCCCAGCTCCGTCATCTGTGGATGACACAAAGCAGACACATGTTGGTGGTCCCACACACTTGGCACATGTACCCTCCCCCCCCCAAATGCAAAACAACAAATAGGGGATTATAAAACACTTACCTGTCCTTGTGCCTTCCTCCACGGAGTCATAGCCTGCGACCCCCTCCACCTGCTCCCTCTCCAGGCAGCGAGCAACCACCTCCTCCTCTGCGGTTAGGGTGACAGGACATAGGGGACCACCACCTGTGCCCCTCTCATACCTCCTGATGGAGGCCACCTTGTCCCTCACCTTGCGCCGCAGGTCATTAATTTTTTTTTGTATGTCCCCAGCAGTCCGGGTGGAGTACCCCAGGACATTGACCCTGGCAGCAATCGACTCCAGGATGCCCTGCTTCCTCTCCCGGCTGGTCTTCCGGCTTTTTTTGCCATGGAGAAATTCATTATCCGTCTCCATTGCCGAAATGATCACTGAGACCTCCTGTGAATTAAAGTTGAGGTTCCTCCTCTCTCTGGGGGTAGCGGGAGCAGCCATCACAGCACAAAAGTATCTTCCCTGGGGTGGGGGGAAGCGGAAATACTTTTGCGCCGGAATGGCGTTTCCGCCAGCGCTTTTAAGCGCCCAGCGGAACGCATTGCGCTGACGTTTCCCAGGAAGTGGTGCCGACGGAAGTTGTGAGCATGCGCACAAGGGGGGCGAGTGGAGCCGCACTCACTGCGCATGCTCCGTGGATGATGCGCTGAACGTAAGCCTCTGCGCTGGGCTCCGCCCATCATTTACATATGATCACACCCACTTCCACTTGCGTCGGGTTACGCCAGCGCATTATCGTTACTCTGGCGCAAGTTTACGCGCAACTGCTATGTGAATTACAGGACTTGCGCTGAAAGGGTCTTCAGAGTAACGTAAATGAGAAGCGTTACTCCAGAGGAAAGATACTCTCATCTACCTGAATCTGGCCCTCAATGTATATTATATTGTACATCATGAAATCAAAACCACACATTTTAATCACTTCTGTACTAGTATATGGAGTGATACCCAATGCGTTGGAAGGTCATATGTTTGTTCTTCATCAGGAGAAAGTGATGAAAGTATTTATGATATCTGTAGTTTTATTAAAAATTTTAAATGAACAATAGATCTTTACTCCGTGAGACTCCTGTGATGGTGACAGAAGGAAGACTGGAGACAGTAGTGATGGTGACAGGAGGATGACTGGAGACTCCAGTGATGGTGACAGGCGGATGACTGGAGACTCCAATGATGGTGACAGGAGGATGACTGGAGACTCCAGCGATGGTGACAGGAGGATGACTGGAGACTCCAGTGATGGTGACAGGAGGATGATTGGAGACTCCAGTGATGGTGACAGGAGGATGATTGGAGACTCCAGTGATGGTGACAGGAGGATGACTGGAGACTCCAGTGATGGTGACAGGAGGATGACTGGAGACTCCAGTGATGGTGGCAGGAGGATGACTGGAGAATCCAGTGATGGTGACAGGCGGATGACTGGAGACTCCAGTGATGGTGACAGGAGGATGACTGGAGACTCCAGTGATGGTGACAGGAGGATGACTGGAGACTCCTGATGCCTACTATTCAATGGTTATATGAGTTTATTGCAGGTTTCCCCAAAATATATTGATCTGTGAGCATTTGATAAGATTTGTAGAACAGGGGGGCATCTAAAGTTAAGGTGGCATGGATGATTTTTTTTTTCTCAAACATATCGGTAGTGCCAAAAAATGTTGGTCCTTCGTTTAGCCAAAGACATCAATTAATGTAACCCTATTATCCAATGTGCAGCACTCAAAATCAAATGGAAAATGAGTCCAAATAAACAGTGTGTATATAAAGTCCTCAAAAAAATGTCATCAACAATTGAAGATATAGGACCTCCACCGAAGTTCCAGTGGGCAAACTTAAGAAAAGACATACCACACCACCGTGCAAACAAACTGCTTACCAGAGCAATAGCGTTATGGGCATGTAATCAAATAACTTGCAGGTCAATGGGGATCGCCCTTCCAACAGACTGTGCAGGTGAGAACGGCTATCCACAATCAGCATTAATGATGGAATGACATCTTGAATGTCATGAAGGTCCAAAAGCGTACATTGCGTTCATCAGAAGATATATGGTCATAAAATGCAGAGAGGAGACGGCAATAGTGAAGCCCGTAGGTAAAACCAATATACAATTTATTGTATGGTTCTTACAAACAGACAGAAAAAACAGGCATCAAAGAAAATAAAACTCTGTGGCTCTTAGTGTACTTGTGTTGGTCAACCTTACATGTTTCATCCTATTGGGATATCTTCAGAGGCGTGGCCTTGGACACAAGCACGCTCGTATATATACAAAAAAGCTCAAGCCATCTGGGCCCATGCTAGGCAGCCATAGCTTCACAAAACGGCTGTGCACCATAAGCAGGATCATCCATCTCCTTCTGGACATTCCCAGTGCAATCAGGAAGGTGGAAGATCCAAGCAAAGAGCACCTAGATGATAGTGGCAGTGAATTCACTGCTCACTCAAACTAACCTGGTGGTCAGGGATCAGGGAAATGTATTCCAATTCCCCTTCCGGGGGGCCGTGCCAAGAATGTAACACTACCTGCACACTTACATTAATAACCAATACTTCCTTTTCTGTACTGTATTGTTTTCTTCTTTGCATAAAAATTATTTTAGCCATGTGTAGTGGCTCGTTAAGTTCCTTGTAACAGAGTGTGACTTACTCTATGTCCCTAACATCACATTTGTGACACACACAGTGAGTGGAATGATGAATTTCTCTTGGCATGTCCTATATTGTATTGCAAGAAAGTCATTTACACAACTTACCACAAAAATCCTCCTGCGCTCTGGTGTATCGCCAAACTGGGTGTATCAGTATGGTATAAAGGCAAAGTCTTAAGTCTTGCAGCCCTCCACAGAACAAAGGGTGTTCATATGGCTAAAATGAAAAAAAGAAAAGAAAGGAGGGCGCACCGACCTTGTGCATTACCACTTATACATTTTAATATACACAAAATAAATTGCAGACCACCTAGGCTTTGAAGAAGGGGGTACGCCCCAGAAACGCGTCAGCTACATTGGTGTTTAGGGTCTGACTGGCAGGTGCCGTGAGGTCCAGGTTCAGCTGTTTTTAAATGCGCTTACTACTGAATGTTTGTAAGTAGGACCATTGCTTTTTATTTTGTGTATATTAAAATGTATAAGTGGTAATGCACAAGGTCGGTGCGCCCTCCTTTCTTTTCTTTTTTTCATTTACACAACTGACAGCTGTGGAATAACACAAGTCTAGGCTCTGTTGGTAAGACCATGCTGGAATAACACGTCATGTGCCTGTGTCTCTAATGAAGTGACACACCGCTTACTGAGATTTTATATTTTAAGTCATTCAGTCTAACCACGCTGTACGTAAGACTGAAATTGACAGGAAAGAGATCAAAAGATAAATATTCTCTGTCTGAATTGTTTAACTGCTTCCCGACCGCCCACGGTCATATTACTGCGGGACAGTGGCTCTGTCTCGCGGGAGCACGTAGCTCTACGTCCTCTCCTTTTCGGCCACTAGGGGGCGCGCGCGGCCGGCGCACGCGCCCCCCGAACGCCCCCAAGTCCCGCGCGCGTGCCCGGTGGGTACGATCGCCGCCGGGCACCCGCGATTGCTCGTTACAGAGCGGGGAACGGGAGGTATGTGTGTAAACGCATACCTCTCGTTCCTGTCAGCGGGGGAAACGCTGATTTTATGTTCATACAATGTATGAACAGAAGATCAATGATTTCCCCTAGTGAGTCCACCCCCCCATACAGTTAGAACACTAATAGGAACACACTTAACTCCTTCACTGCCAATGGCATTTTTATAGTAATCCAATGCATTTTTATAGCATTGATCGCTATAAAAATGCCAATGGTCCCAAAAATGTGTCAAAAGTGTCCGATGTGTCCGCCATAATATCGCAGTACCAAAAAATAACGCTGATCGCCGCCATTACTAGTAAAAAAAAAATATTATTAAAAATGCCATTAAACTACCCCCTTTTTTGTAAACGCTATAAATTTTGCGCTAACCAATCAATAAACGCTAATTGCGATTTTTTTTTTTTTTTTTTTACGAAAAATATGTAGAAGAATACGTATCGGCCTAAACTGAGGAAAAAAAATGTTTTTTTATATCTTTTTTGGGGATATTTATTATAGCAAAATGTAAAAAACATTGCATTTTTTTTTCAAAATAGTCGCTCTATTTTTGTTTATAGCGCAAAAAATAAAAACCGCAGAGATGATCAAATACCACCAAAAGAAAGCTCTATTTGTGGGAAAAAAAGGACGCCAATTTTGTTTGGGAGCCACGTCGCACGACCGCGCAATTGTCAGTTAAAGCGACGCAGTGCCGAATCACAAAAAGTGGTCTGGTCTTTGGACAGCAATATGGTCCGGGGCTAAAGTGGTTAAAGGTTAATGTGAGGCATATGCACAAGGCAGATTAAATTCCAGGACAACTGTGTTTCATTTTACAAAACATACCTAAATTCAAAATGTGGCCATATGAAATCGATCAGGATAGATGATGGCGGACACTTCTGAATTTTGTGCACAGTATTAATCATGCAGAGATGCAGTGAATGTGACAGCTGGCAAAACATATACCACCTTTTACAATTAGCAGGCCACTAAAAATGTGATGTGGCAGGGTTTAAAATTCCCACTTTGTACCACAGATGACAGCATAAAGTAAATTGTCACAAACTGAATCAATTCAGCTGGAATAAATGCTTAAAACATGTTTAAGTGGAAGTTGCCTTCAGTGAAAACTTCCTATCAAAATTCTTAATCCGCAAATATTGAGTAGAGAGCTGAAACTATTTACAAATCTCAAATGTTCCTGTAAAATATGAGCTTGGCTTCCCCCTCCCTGTTTATCCTTCAAATGTGAAATACTGCTTCACTGACCAATGGAGAGGCTTAAGATGACACCAGCTTTGGGAAAGCAAGGTAAGGAAGTCCTACCCAATGAGACTTCTATAAAAACCGGACAGAGATTCTAACCCTTCATTTTATCCTGTATTTTCTCTTTCTTATGGCACAGGCCCTATAGAAACGGCACGATCGTGCCCTTTCTTTAGTGCACATGCGCCGATGACGTCGGCACAAGCATATATGGTAAATATCTCCTAAACTGTGCAGGTTTAGGAGATATTTTCAATACCTACAGGTAAGCCGCCTTATAGGCTTACCTGTAGGTAAAAGTGATATCTAAAGGGTTTACAACCACTTTAATGTAGGTGGACTATTACCTTACCCTAGTTATCTATTAAACGACTGCTCCACCCAATTGTAATCATTTTGTTATAGGTAGAGCCGGGTGGGCTAAGTCAGTTTCCGGTATCGTATATGCCATGGAAGCAGCTAGGTCTCAATTTTATAATTTCTTGTGTACTACTACTATCCACCTCAGGCCCGTACACACGTACGAGAATCTCGACGGGCCAAACACATCGTTCCACTCGTCGAGGTTCTCGCCCGGCCGTCAAAATCGTTGACCAAGCCGTCGGGAAAGGCGTCGAGCCATGGTTCTCGATGGGCCATCGAGCAAATAGAGAACCTGCTCTTTATTTTGGCTCGACGGCTTTCTCGACGGGACGCTCGGCGAAAACGTACACACGACCGAGTATCTCGGCAGAATATGGATCCCAGCGAGCTTCTCGCTGGATTCTGCCGAGGTTCTCGGTCGTGTGTACGGGGCCTAAGAGAAGTGTATGTTTTTATAATATAAAATACATTAAGCAAGGAGAGTGAACCCCTCCATAGAAGTCACAGGGTGTGCATTTACAAGAACTGAGGCGTGCATTTACAAGAACTGAGGAATATAAGAAATTGGCGATTTAATTTGAAAGTTTACTAAAGAACAAAATATCAGTTTTGGATACACATACCCTATAAATAAGAGGAATAAGTAAGAGGCTATGCCCAAAACAGCCAATCATATTTGAACCCCATTTTTTCAGTTTGGATGCGCATATATAAATAATGTAAGGGAAGCTGTGGTCAATGTGTGTATAATCTTCATTTTAACTTTCTAATACTTTAGAGAATACCTGTTACAGAGCTCATTTCTTGTGTTTGCATTACTGTCTGACCTTTTATCATGCATGGAAGCACAGATGTAAAAATTAATGTATAATAGAAAAAAATAATAATGTGCCAGTAATGAAGCCAATTGATCTTTTGATGCATATAACACGAGCCTCTAATCATTGAATGGAAATCCAGGTGGGGTTGATTAGAGTAAATCTCTTCCATGGTACTGCAGACAGACTTCTGGCTGAGTAACTTGGATTAGACATCTGCTGCTGGAAACACACCGGAGCAGTGCACTTATCTTTTCTAATTTCCCAGGGAGTGACACACTTCCTCAGCATTCTTCACGGACATTGAATTGTCACCTTGTTATTTCTCCCATGTTTATTTGATCACTGGAGTGGTAACTATCCATTATTTCTATAAGGGGTAGCCTACATGGGGGTTCCTCTTTCATCTACTGTTCTCTCGCACATCTTTTCCATATCTTATGCCACTTGCCGTGTTCTCAGGATATAGCTTTTTAAATAATATCTGTTATTGGTATTGGGTCCCATTTCTTAATGACAGCTGGAGGCAAAGAAAAAAAGCTGTTGGCTAGCCAGGTTTAACTCTTACACTCTTCATGCTTTTAGATGGGTTTATCCTCACCAGCATGTTGGAGGCCATATCCGAACTTCACCAAACAGAAGATAGTGGAGTCTGCCTGTAATGTGAACTTTAGGCACTGGGCTCTGATTGTGGCACTTTCCATTTTTTCAGCTACTGCTAGTTAGCCAGAGTGTGTTAAAGGTCCAGAGCTGTGGCACAGCCTCTGGTGTAACCTGAGCTCTGAGGACTTCTTGGTAAAGATGCCCAAGAATTGAGCTCTACTTGTGGTGCTTTCTAGTCTCTTATGTACTGTGTAAGCTGCAGAGTGCTCTGTTTTTCTCACACTGTGGTAAGTCTCTGAGGCCCCGTACACACGGCAGAGAACCTCGATGGGCGGAACACATCGTTCCGCCCGTCGAGGTTCTCTGCCGGCCGTCAGAATCGGCGACCCGCCCGTCGGGAAAGGCAACCAGCCATTCATCCCGATGGGCCGTCGAGCAAATAGAGAACTTGTTCTCTATTTGCTCGACGGGTTTCCCGATGGGCGGGGCTCCCCGAGAGCGTATACACGGCCGAGGTTCTCGGCAGAATGCGGCTCCCAGCGAGGTTCTCGCTGGTTTCTGCCGAGAACCTCAGCCGTGTGTACGGGGCTTAAGAGCTTTCCATTCCTATGCATGCTGAGTATTCAAAACTCTTACTTCTGCTAGTATTATGTGGTTTTCACCTGAGATACTCAATGCTACAACCTTCAGCAACCCAGTCACCTCTGGCCATAAGCATCCCCTGCTCTCAGTAGCTGGTGTGTGATGTTTTAAATTAAAACAGTGCCAATCCTTAGATGTGGTGGCTACATTTGTTTTTAGGCTTTTTCCCTCAGTTTTCACATAGTAATCTGGCTAGTAACACAGCTCCTGTATTAGAGTGCCTCAATTAACAAAATCTAAATTAAATGAACAGAAAATAAATCCAAATCAAATCAATGTTTGGTGTAACCACGCTTTGCCTTCAAAACAATTTCAATCTTTCTAGGTACACTTGTACACAGTTTGTGAAGGAACACGGCAGGTAGATTGTTCCAAACATTTTGGAGAACTAACCACAGATCTTCTTTGGATATAGTTCACCTCAAATCCTTCTGTCTCTTCATGTAATCCCAGACAGACTCGATGTTGAGATCGGGGCTCTGCGGGAGCAAAATCCTCACTTTTAAGACTTCTTGTTCTTCTTTACACTGAATAATGTTCTTAAAGACATTGGCTGCATGTTTAGGGTCGTTGTCTGCTGCGGAATAAATTTGGGGCCAATCACACACCTCCCTAAAGCTATGGCATGATGGATAAGTATCTGCCTGTATTTCTCAACATTGAAGACAACATTGATCCTGACCAAATCTCCAACTTTATTTGCAGCAATGCAGCCCCAAGCTTGCAAGGAACCTCCACCATGCTTCACTATAGAGCCTGATGAAGAAGCATGCATGCTTTGAATGCGCGCATCTCCCTGCTAATTCCAGTACCCGGAAGTGACGTCATCCCTGGCTGGGTGCTTGGGAACCCTGTCCTCCTTCTCCATCGTTCCGAGAGTGTTTGGTTCTCCGTTGCTGCCAACAGAGGCAAGGAGCTGCCGTGGCGACCCCGTCCAACAGACACAAGCAACTACAGCCATCCTCCTGGGACCAGAGCGGATGAAAAACTGTATTAAGAAGCCTGTCATGTAGCTCCCTTTTGTGAGTACATTACCTATATGTTTTTAACATTCCAAATAAATTACGTATTTAACTACGCTCAGAAGATGACGCTTTTTTTCTTTTTTTGCTGCATTTCAGATTGCCATTCATCTGTCAGCTGGCAGCCATCTCCGTGGAAGTTGTAGTAACGTTTTTGATAGACATTTCAAATGGACTAATGCATTTTCCATTAACCCTTTCCTGATAATCCATCCCTAACCACCTTGCCCCTATAAGTAGTAATCTTACAATCATCAGGAGTGCGCTCAATCAATTTGTTTTTGCTTCACTCTTGCCTATGGCTATAGCCAAATATTTTTGAAATGTTGACTCCTCAGTCCAGAGCACTTGCTGCGATTTTTCTACACCCCAGTTCCTATGTTTTCATGCATAAGACATGGAAACCAGGCTAAGCGACTCAACTATGCACAAAAAAACATGGCAGCAGGTTCTCTGTCCATTAATTTACTTACATCTGCATTTAGAGTTCAGGCTTTGATGGTAGCTTTGTTCAAGACATTTCTGTATGCTCACTTCCGCTTTAGACTCCTACAACTCCACATTCTGTGTGAGTGGGAAAAGAAGGCGCAATCTCTGGGCAAATTGATATGCCTGGTTATCTCTGGCCTGGTGGCTCAGAAATTCAGCTCTAGATCCAGGGAAATCCCTTATTTTGGTATCTTAGATGATACTGACATTGGATGTCAGCCTGACAGTCTTAGAAGGGGACTTTCAGGTGGTTTGGTTGTCACCAAATTGCTTGACCGCTTGACTCCAGGGTCATCCAATCTGGATTCAGTTGGACAGTGCCACAACAGTTGCATATGGCAAGAGAAGCAGAAGAAATTATATCTTGGGCATTAGATCTCATTACAGTGTTGTCCACCATTCAGATTCCAGGCAATTGGTAAGCAGATTATCTCAGACAGCAATACTTTAGACTCGCGGGAATGGTCTTTTAACAGGAGGTCTTTTAGAACTTCTGTTAAGCCTTGTACAAACGATCGGTCCATTCGATGAGAATGGTCTGAAGGATCGTTGTCATAGGTTAACCAATGAAGCTGACTGATGGTCTGCTGTGCCTACACACCATCAGTTAAAAGACAGATCGTATCAGAACACGGTGACGTAAAACACGACGTGCTGAAAAAAATGAAGTTCAATGCTTCCAAGCATGCGTCGACTTGATTCTGAGCATGCGTTGATTTTTAACCGATGGTCGTGCCTACTAACGATCGGTTTTGACCTATCGGTTAGGACTCCATAGGTTAATTTTAAATTAAGTTGGCTTTTTTTTAACCTAAGGTTAAAACACCTATGGGGCCCACACACATCCGGTTTTGACCGATGAAAACAGTCCATCAGACCGTTGTCCTCTGGCTATCCTATCGTGTGTACGAGGCCTTACAGGTAGAGGGTGGGTGCCAGATGTGGACCTACTGGCTTCCAGGTTCTGCACCATACCACTCCGATTTATTGTCAGATAGGGAGATCAAGTAGCAGAGGCTAGTGCTGGGACCAAAACAACCTGATCTCAGCATTTTCTCCTCTAAAACTCCTTTCTCATCTCTTCCAATAGATGGCACCAAATTGGCCTAGACAGATGTAGTAATCCATCCTCTTAGGCTCCGTACACACGAGCAGACAGATTTGTTCAAATCGGTCTGACAGACCGATTTGAACAAATCTGTCTGCTGGGATGTATTGGTTCGATCGTGTACACACGATCAAACCAAAATCCCCGCCGGCAGACGGCGCGCTGACGTGTCGGTGACGTTGACGCCGCCACGTCACCGCACCAGGAAGTGAATTACTTCCGCGCATGCGTCATATCCATTCGGGCCGACGGGTTCCCAGCCGACAGATTTTAAAGCATGCTTTCAAATCTGTCGGCTGGCCAAATCCGTTGGCTCGCCCGTACACACGATCGAATCTGTCTGCTGGGTGGTCAGGCCGACCGTTTCCAGCAGATAGATTTGATCGTGTGTACGCGGCCTAAGGGCTGTGGTACAACCTTGCTCCATTGTCGCTGGCTTTGCCAATAGAAGGAATTACCAAATAAATGTAACCGATGGTCTAGAATTGTTGCATTGTTTTTCTTGTTATGAACATATATGTATTTCCTATGCTCATCATCTCCAGCTAATGACCATAATGTGGTATTTTACAAATACCCATAATGGAGGAACATTAATTTAGAAGAAAAAATGGCCTAAAGAAACAAATGTGCATGCAGATTCACTGGAGGAATGGCTATGCAAATGTTTTATAAACCTCTAGTTCCAGTATTTTTCTCTTTTAACAAACTCTTTTCAACAGTGGCAACTGCTCATTAGGGGAGCAGGGGCACTGCCCCCCCCCCCCGATCAATGCACATGGCCCCTAATCTACATGCAGGGTGCTGGGCGCATAGATTTCAATGTTTTTTTTTGGGGGGGGGGGGGTTTAAAGCACGTGATTAGAGCCGTGTTTAGAGCACTGCGCCCAGAGCCCATCCTGTTGTGTGACATTAGTAAATTAATATCAGGTAATGTCTTCCTATTTCTCCTCCCGGCCAATCAAGAAGAAGGAGCGACGGGCGAGACATGGAGGATATGGAGGGGGAAGCCGCTGCCGTGACCTGCATGGGGTAAGTGCAGGGCTGACGCACAGGGCATGGCGGGCCAGATGGCGAGCAAGTAAGGGGGAATGTGGTTTTGGTGTGCAGGCTCGAGCGACAGGGTTTTAGTGTAAAATGGTGGGCTGGAGCGATGAGGGGGTGTGGATGTCTGTGGTCAGGTCTGTCTCTGCCAACCCCCCCCCCGACCAAAAGAGCACCAGCTGCCACTGGTTTTCAATAAACCTAGTTATTTTCAAAGTTAACCATTTAGCAGTCAGGATATTAATCTTCATTTAGATATCCTTCTTTTCAGGCGGGGATTCTGCGCATCATAAGAATAATCCTACTGGCAGTTCCGCCGCTTGATCGTTCTGATAGGCGGCGGGAGGGGACACCCCCCGCCATCATCTGGTGCTTCTCCGGGCTCTCCCGTGCCATCGGGGGCCCAGTAACGAATCGGCCGGATGAGCCAGACATTGATTTTTCTTACACTGAACTTCTGCTGGTCTCGTGGATTATGCCCCATGATCACTAACATCCAGTCAAAACCCAGGAAAGTCACTACATGACTTCAGAATGCCCAATCATGCTGAGGTGTGGAGCAGCCAATCCTGGGAAAGCTGGAGAAGAAAGGAGAGGTATGTGAAATACACAGCATTCCTCTCACACTTGTGCATGAGATAAGGACCTGTCACTCACAGCAAGGGGAAGAAACTGACACCTATTTCTCTGTGTGTCTGTTTTTAGCTTACTGAAGAAAGATAAGATTGCTCAGAGCTGGCAAGACTGGGCACAGATGAAATGACATCCTCTGCTGTAACAGATATGAGTCTTAATTAAAAAATAATTTTGGGGTTTACATCCACTTTAATCTTCTTCTGGGGAAGCCATTCTTTTTGGTGCTTTAGATGTATGTCTTGGGTCATTCTAATGCTGAAAGGTGAAGTTCCCCTTAATGTCCAGCTTTCTAGCAGAAGCCTGAAGGTTTTGTGCCAATATTGACTGGTATTTGAAACTGTTCATAATTCCCTCTACCTTGACTTAGGTCCCTGTTCCAGCTGAAGAAAAACAGTCCCAAAGCATGATACTGCCACCCACCATGCTTTACTATTGTGTTCTTTTGTTGATGTGCAGTGTTGTTTTTGCGCCAAACATATCTTTTGGAATTATAGCCAAAGAAGTTAAACCTTGGTTTAATCAGACCATAACATGTTTTCCCACATGCTTTTGGGAGACTTCAAATGTGTTTTTGCTAAATTTATCCGGGCTTTGATGTTTTTCTATGTAAGAAAAGGCTTCCATCTTGCCACTCTACCCCATAGCCCAGACATATCAAGAATACGGGAGATTGTTGTCACATGTACCACACAGACAATACTTGCCATATATTCCTGCAGATCCTTTATTGTTGCTGTAGGCCTCTTGGCAGCTTCCCTGACCAGCTTTCTACTTGTCTTTTCATACATTTTTGAGGGTCGTCCAGTTCTTGGTAATGTCACTGTTGTGCCATATTTTCTTCACTGTATTCCATAGTATATCTAATGCCCTAACAATTCTTCTGTACCTTTCTCCTGACTGATACCTTTTTAACAATGAGATCTCTCTGATGCTTTGGAAGCTCTCTGCTGACTATGGCTTTTGCTGTAGAAGGCGTCTAAGAAAATGTCAGGAAAGACCTACTAGAACAGTTGAACTTTATTTGGGGTTAATCAGAGGCATTTTAAATGATTAGCTGGTGTCTACTGACTCCTATTCAAAATGCGTTTGAATGTGATTGCTTCATTCTGAACACAGCTACAACCCCAGTTATAAGAGGATGTGCACATAAAATATACATAAAATATTATATTTCAGTTTGTTTTTCAATTGAGTTGTATGGTTTATAGGTTACATTAAAGGTGGAAAAGGTTCTGAAATGATTTCTTTGTCATTTTTTTTTTTTTTTTACATCACAGAAACCTGACATTTTAACAGGGGTGTGCAGACTTTTTATATCCACTGTACTTGGAAAACAAAGCCCTCCAGCGGCGCGCTATTACCACTGAGGGCGCTTCCATCTTCACCTGGTCTTCTTTTCTGTGATTGCGGGCTTCAGATACTTGATTGGCTGAGCCAGCGATGACGAGTCGCTGTTTACTGTATGGCTCTGAAGAAATGGCAGTCATGCCTTCAGAGCGCATTCGGCGGTGACATCACTGGCTGCATAAAAAGTAAATATTTCCTAAACGACGCAGGATATATTTACAGTACCTATAGGGTAAGCCTTATTATAGGCTTACCTATAGGTAAAAATCTTCATACATAAGAGTTCACTTCCACTTTAGGCCTGATTCACACCTATACATTTTTAGTGCTTTTTGCATTTTGCAGATGTGCATTACAGTCCATTTAACATGGTTTCCCATGGAACATGTTCTGTAGTGTAAATCTGCAAAATTCAAAAAGCACTAAAAATGCATAGGTGTGAATCAGTCCTAAAGGATAAATGCACTTATTATTTTTGTCCCCTTTCCCCTAACCTTGCCTACCCACCCTCCATATATAGCACAATATGTCCAGAGTTACTTTTTATTTCTCTGTAAAATTAATTGGGACACCAAGGGGTCTATTTTTAAAGATGATTCTCAGTAAATGCCTTGGCATTCGCACAGATGTCATGAATAATCTCTGTAATGTGTGTAACATGCATTTCCTATGATCATCTGCTTTGTCTAGTGGCCATAATGTGGTATATTCCTGTTTTTGTGTTGTTTCATGAAAATACTGCGTCATAGTCACTAGATGTACTGTAGCTGACAATCGTATAAAATACACATATTAACACATTAGGAGGATTATTTGCAACAGCTGTGCAAATGTTGAGACATTTCTATGAGGATGTTGTTTTTTTTAAATGGACTCCAAAGCAATTTTTATTTCCTTTTTAACAGACTCTTGCCTGAAATAGAACTAAAGAAGAATGGGTACTCCACTCTGTTATAATATTGCATCCTTATGTTTTTTAGGGAGAGATGTGTGTTGTTATCAAGTTGTATTTTCTCCTTGTCAGCACTGTGTAAGCCCAGCATGTGGCTGTAACATCTCCATAGGGGCTAGTTTTTCTCTTTCTGAACCCAGGGCACATTGATGATGCTCTCTCCAGGCTACTAGGGCAGGCTAAACTATCTGTTGACAAAGCATTTCGTTTTCTTTCTCATAACCCTGACAGTTCCTTTTTTTATGAGTTTTTGAGTGTCTGTTATCCACACTCAGTTCATATAGATGATGGGAAAGCCTTACAGCCTGATCATGTTGCTTTGTTGAGAAACGAGTACAAGTAAAGATACACCATCAAGTAATCCCACGATAGGTAAGGCTGTATAAGAACTACAGGGAGTGCAGAATTATTAGGCAAGTTGTATTTTTGAGGATTAATTTTATTATTGAACAACAACCATGTTCTCAATGAACCCAAAAAACTCATTAATATCAAAGCTGAATATTTTTGGAAGTAGTTTTTAGTTTGTTTTTAGTTTTAGCTATTTTAGGGGGATATCTGTGTGTGCAGGTGACTATTACTGTGCATAATTATTGGGCAACTTAACAAAAAACAAATATATACCCATTTCAATTATTTATTTTTACCAGTGAAACCAATATAACATCTCAACAAAAACAAATCAGTGACCAATATAGCCACCTTTCTTTGCAAGGACACTCATGCAGCCTGCCATCCATGGATTCTGTCAGTGTTTTGATCTGTTCACCATCAACATTGCGTGCAGCAGCAACCACAGCCCCCCAGACACTGTTCAGAGAGGTGTACTGTTTTCCCTTCTTGTAAATCTCACATTTGATGATGGACCACAGGTTCTCAATGGGGTTCAGATCAGGTGAACAAGGAGGCCATGTCATTAGTTTTTCTTCTTTTATACCCTTTCTTGCCAGCCACGCTGTGAAGTACTTGGATGCGTGTGATGGAGCATTGTCCTGCATGAAAATCATGTTTTTCTTGAAGGATGCAGACTTCTTCCTGTACCACTGCTTGAAGAAGGTGTCTTCCAGAAACTGGCAGTAGGACTGGGAGTTGAGCTTGATTCCATCCTCAACCCCAAAAGGCGCCACAAGCTCATCTTTGATGATACCAGCCCAAACCAGTACTCCACTTCCACCTTGCTGGCGTCTGAGTCGGACTGGAGCTCTCTGCCCTTTACCAATCCAGCCACGGGCCCATCCATCTGGCTCATCAAGACTCACTCTCATTTCATCAGTCCATAAAACCTTAGAAAAATCAGTCTTGAGATATTTCTTGGCCCAGTCTTGACGTTTCAGCTTGTGTGTCTTGTTCAGTGGTGGTCGTCTTTCAGCCTTTCTTACCTTGGCCATGTCTCTGAGTATTGCACACCTTGTGCTTTTGGGCACTCCAGTGATGTTGCAGCTCTGAAATATGGCCAAACTGGTGGCAAGTGGCATCTTGGCAGCTGCACGCTTGACTTTTCTCAGTTCATGGGCAGTTATTTTGTGCCTTGGTTTTTCCACACGCTTCTTGCGACCCTGTTGACTATTTTGAATGAAACGCTTGATTGTTCGATGATCACGCTTCAGAAGCTTTGCAATTTTAAGAGTGCTGCATCCCTCTGCTAGATACCTCACTATTTTTGACTTTTCTGAGCCTGTCAAGTCCTTCTTTTGACCCATTTTGCCAAAGGAAAGGAAGTTGCCTAATAATTATGCACACCTGATATAGGGTGTAGATGTCATTAGACCACACCCCTTCTCATTACAGAGATGTACATCACCTAATATGCTTAATTGGTAGTAGGCTTTCGAGCCTATACAGCTTGGAGTAAGACAACATGCATAAAGAGGATGATGTGGTCAAAATACTCATTTGCCTAATAATTCTGCACTCCCTGTATTTAAGAGTGGTGATTTTGATTATTACAAATACCTATTGGAGACTGCTTCCTTTTTAAAGTTCTACTGGTTAAAAACACCAGCTAGGTAGAATTTGTTGATAGGTTCACTTTACTGTATGAATAGTTCTTTCATCACATCTATATTAAATATGACCCCTTAAATATAGGCATATCCAAGCTTGTTTTGAATCCACAGAGAACATATTGTGCATATCAAATACTATATGTTATTCAAAGCCGATCATGTATCCAAAGATAACACCAAAATGAATTGTATGTTTAGTTAGCTGTCTCTATTTGACAATATAAAATAATTCAGGGAGTGTTATGTGCGGAAATTCAGGGTGAATTATCCAATGCTCTCAGAAGATTGATAACATACTACTAGGATGGGTGGCCAGGAACAAGGGAAGTCAATTTCCTTTTTTAAATAATTGTGTGTATTTAAGTTTTTCATTTAGTGTCTGAGAATTTCAGTTCACTACTGGAATTACTAGATGTGTGGTAAATAATGTGCATGAAATAAAACCCGACTTCTGGATAGTACTAGATTGGGTCTGCAGAGCAGCCTTGGCATATAAGACACAGACCATATTAATATACCCTTAAAACAGGGCTCGACAAAATCCAGGCGCCAGGTCCCAATTGCGACAAGAAACTGTGACCTGGAGCCCGCGCCCGCCGGTAATTGAGGCTGTGGCTTTGCGGCCTTGTGAAGTGCCAAGCTTCCTTCTGTGACATGTGCCATCTGGTGGTGGCCGTTGGCATTACAAGTAAAACAGCAGTTCTAATGTGTAATTTTTTCACTGCCATCTTCTTCCCTCTAATTAGAACCCCCAAACATTATATATATATTTTTTATTCTAAGACACTAGAGAATAAAATGGTGATCGTTGCAATACTTTCTGTCACGCTGTATTTGCGCAGCGGCTTTACAAGCGCACTTTTTTGGGGAAAAAATACAATTTTTTTTTTAATTAAAAAATAAGACAACAGTAAAGTTATCCCAATTTTTTTTTATATATTGTAAAAGATAATGTTACCCCAAGTAAATTGATACCCAACATGTCACGCTTCAAAATTGCGTCCGCTCGTGGAATACCGACAAACTTTTACCCTTTAAAATCTCTATTTTTTGAGGTTTTGAGTTACAGAGGAGGTCTAGAGCTATAATTATTGCTCTCGCTCTAGCGATCGCGGCGATACCTCACATGTGTGGTTTGAATACCGTTTACATATGCAGGCACTAGTCACGTATGTGTTCGCTTCTGCGCGCGAGCTCGTCGGGACGGGGCACGTTTTCTGGCTAACTTTTTTAAGCTGGCTCCTAAATTCCAAGCAAATTTGTCAAACCCTGCCTTAAAGGTATATTTATGTAGTGCCACTCCTGCCATCTTCGTATTATAATGGACATTAGAGCTGCAACTAACGATTATTTTCATAATCGATTAATCGGCCGATTATTTTTTCGATTAATCGATTAATCGGATAAAATCATTAAAAAAACGTAATGTGGAATTTTTTCGTTTATTTAACAGTAATAATGAAAAAACATGTTACACTCAAACGGCAGATTAAAAAACGTTTAACATTAACATTACACAACTTTACAGCAGTACTATTCCTACCCGGGAACACCAATGCTGGGGCACTATTCCTCCCGGGAACACCAATGCTGGGGCACTATTCCTCCCGGGAACACCAATGCTGGGGCACTATTCCTCCCGGGAACACCAATGCTGGGGCACTATTCCTCCCGGGAACACCAATGCTGGGGCACTATTCCTCCCGGGAACACCAATGCTGGGGCACTATTCCTCCCGGGAACACCAATGCTGGGGCACTATCCCTCACGGCAGGGCTTGACAAATTTGCTTGGAATCTAGGAGCCAGCTAAAAAAGTTAGGAGCCAGAAAATGCGCCCCGTCCCGACGAGCTTGCGCGCAGAAGCGAACACATACGCGTGATGTATCACCGCGATTGTTGGAGCGAGAGCAATAATTCTAGCTCTAGACCTCCTCTGTAACTCAAAACATGCAACTTGTATTTTTTTTAAACGTCGCCTATGGAGATTTTAAAGGGTAAAAGTTTGACGCCATTCCACGAGCGGGCGCAATTTTGAAGCGTGACATGTTGGGTATCAATTTACTCGGCGTAACATTATCTTTCACAATCTAAAAAAAAATTGGGATAACTTTACTGTTTTATTTTTTAATTAAAAAAAAAAAAAAATCCAAAAAAAGTGCGCTTGTAAGACCGCTGCGCAAATACGGCCTGACACAAAGTATTGCAACGATCGCCATTTTATTCTCTAGGGTGTTAGAATAAAAAATATATATAATGTTTGGGGGTTCTAATTATAGGAAAGGAGATGGCAGTAAAAAATAACATTACAGTTGCTGTTTAACTTGTAATGTCAAACGGCCACCACCAGATGGCGCCAGCTCACAGAAGGAAGAGCTTGGGACTTCACAAGGCCGCAAGGCCGCGGCCTCAATTAGCGTTTGCCGCGGACCCGCGGCGATCGCGCGGCGGAGGTGGTGGGGGCGCACGGAGACGCAGGATTTTGTGCCTCCGTGCTCCCCCACCTCCCCCGCTGCTCGATCGCGGCGGGCCCGCGGCAAACAGTAATTGAGGCCGCGGCTTTGAATGGGCGGAAGGGCGGACCGATTAATCGATAATGAAAATCGTTGACAACGATTTTCATTATCGAATATTATCGATAATATCGATTAATCGTTTCAGCTCTAATGGACATCAAGTTTAAAGTATTGCTGTAACCACCTTTCAGTTTTGCAGGTTGCTTATATGATTAAAATGCTAGCAATGAGTACTTGGTATTGCTGCATTTGGTATACTTAATAGTAGGGTTGTCCCGATACCACTTTTTTAGGACCGAGTACAAGTACCGATACTTTTTTTCATGTACTCGCCGATACCGAATACCGATACTTTTTAAATGCAGCCACCTGTCCCCAAATGCAGCCATGGTCCCTCTGAGTTCAGCCATGGTCCCTCTGAGTTCAGCCATGGTCCCTCTGAGTTCAGCCATGGTCCCTCTGAGTGCTCCGCACTCCACCCCGCACTCAAATAGAATACTTCTTTTTTTTTTTTTTTTTTAGGTATCGGGAGTATTCGCACGAGTACAAGTACTAGCGCAAATACTCGGTATCGATACGGATACGAATACTAGTATCGGTATCGGGACAACCCTACTTAATAGCGGTGACTTAAGTGAAGAACCCCAAAGTTTTCTTCCACCTCCAACACTTCTGGGGAGAGTCGGAGGCTTTCTTAGCCTCTCACCATCTTCTGATCGGTGGCTGTGAAGCCTGTAACACTGTCATGAGGACAGTGAATAAGCAGAGAGTTATCAGTAGATAAACACACACACCAAGTGACAACGGTGAGTGAACAGATTGTGGTGCTCAGCACAGAGAGCAAAAACTCTGTGCACTGCTGTTACTAGGGGGTGACGGAACAGGAGAAGAGAGGAAATGTTTTCAAAGCAAAGAAAATACCCTCTTAGACAGTTGCCACCAGAACATCTTCATTGGAAGATACTGTATACGGTCTTCGAATCTGGTGATAACTCAACATTTTGAATTTTACTTTACTTCCCCAAAGACATTGGTCAAAAGGATAAATAAATAAGGCGAACTTTCTCAGCAGGGACCCAGACAGAGATTAAAAGCATGGACTACAGAACATACTCAAAAGAGGAACTGGGAACTTTTAGGCCTCGTACACACGAGGCAATCTATTTGTTCAAATCGGTCGGACCGACCGATTTGAACAAATCCGTCTGCTTGGATTTTGGTTTGCTCGCGTGTACACACGAGCAAACCAAAATCCCCGCCAGCAGACATCGCGCTGACGTGTCGGTGACGCGGCGGTGACGTTGACGCCGCCACGTCACCGCACCAGGAAGTAAAACACTTCTGCGCATGCGTCGAAATCATTCGGCTCGTGTGCGAGAAGACATGTCTGCTGGTTAGCGTACTAACCAGCAGACATGTCGGGCGGACGGGTTCCCAGCCGACAGATTGGTAAGCATGCTTTCAAATCTGTCGGCTGCCCAAATCCGTCTGCTCGCCCGTACACACGATCGAATCTGTCTGCTGGGACGGTCTAGCAGATCGTTTCCAGCAGACAGATTTGGTCGTGTGTACGCGGCCTTAGACTTCATTAGTCCGATGAAGGAAAACTTCTTCAAACAGGCTCAATAGCTCTGGCAAGTTGGCAGCATCCACTTCTCTTGATGGGCATTCTGCACTAGCTGAAACTATAGAAAAGTAATAGGAGCACCAGACCAAAAACCAGATGAAAGAGTACAAAATCAATTTAATTGCTGGTAATGAAAAGTTTTATATAAAAAGCAGCAAAGGCATCTCCACTCATCGGGGCTCAATGCAGGATAACATTTGGATTGACCCAGATGAGTGACTTCACGAATCTGTATTAGACCTAGTATTGAACTCTCCTCAACAAATTGACAGCAGTTGCTGAGCACCAATTAAATTTGACATTTTAAAGGAGACAAAAGCACAACTCCTCAAACTCCAAAAAACTAAAACAAAATCCTTTGGGCTGGAGTTGGGCTTTCAATAACATTTGTACTTTTTTTTTTATCTACTTTTATCCACGGTAACTTTAGTGATTTTAAATCTTTTGCAGGTCAATCTAGAAAGAAAGTATGTTTTGGGGGTCTTATTAGATTTGTTTGTCTATATATAGATTTCTATAAAAACATTTTTACAAGACAATGTTGTCAAATGAAACCTTGTTAGTCTCCCAAAAAATGACATGTGTTATATTGAATATTGCTAAATCAACAGGACCATAGCTGAATATAAAATAGTTTTGATCCATAAAGGGTATACATGTGTGAGATATGAAGTGATGAAACTTATCATTAAAAACATTGGCCCAGATTCACAGAGCAATTACGCCTGTCTAACTGGTGTTAGACAGGAGTAATTTCAAATTTCGCGCGCCGTATCACTAGTTTGAATCCTCAAACCATGATACGGCGGCTTCGGGCTTCCATCTGAGAGGCTTACGTCTTCGTAAGCCTTCGGATCTACGCTGCGATATTTTTGCGACCGCTGGGAGGAGTTGGCGTCGTTTTCATGCGTCGGGATATGCAAATGTGTTTTTACGGCGATCCACAAAGGTACGAGTGTCCCTCGCAATCGCCTACGTCATTTTTTGGCTACGTAATGTTAGAGGAGCTTTTTGCTGGTCTAACAGTGCGTAACCCATGTAAAGTATGGCCGTCGTTCCCGCGTCGATTTGAAATTATTATTTTTTTGTTAACGTAACTCGTTCGGGAATAGGAATGTACGTAAACGACGCTACTACGACGTAACAACGTGATTTCGCGCAATGCACGGCGGGAAATTTGCGAACGGAGCATGCGCAGTTCGATCGCCGCGGGAACACGCCTATTTTGAATGCTTCACGCCCCCTACTCGCGCAGATGGATTGCGACGGGAGAAATACACTACGCCGCCGTCGTTTACTGGACAAAATGTACCTGGATTCCACGTAGAGCCAGGTAAAAAACGGCGGCGTAGTGTATTTCTGATACGCTACGAGAATCTAATTCTCTATGAATCTGGGCCATTGAGTACAGAAACACATCTGCACTCTAAATGCAAAGGGGTTCATTTACTTAAATTGGAGAGTGCAGAATATGGTGCAATAGAACATTGTAGCCAATCAGCTTCTAACTTTAGCTTGTTTAATTAAAGTAGAAATAAGGCCAAAAATCTTAAATCAATATGTGATAAAAGTAAATAGGATGTAAAATATGTCTGACTTTGTAATCTGAATGCAAGTAGATAGAGAAATGTACTTGCCCCCCATCCAGCTTGTCAGCTTCCTTTTATTGTAGCAACAGCAAAGCTTCCTCATTTTCCAAATCTTTCTGTTGTCTTCTTTTGCGTTATTCCGTTGATAAGGGACTATAGCGTGGTGGAGTGACCTTATTAGGGGGTGTTGCTTCCTTTCTTTAGAAAGCATCAGTGTGCTAATCAACCTAGAAGACACGCCACGGCTCCGCCTACTCTTCCAACTGTTCAGTACTACTAAGTAAAACAGAATTGTTTTTTTTTTTAAATTTAATTTCTCTTTCAAAATATATTGAATACATTGTATATGTTTTTTGTTATACTATTAGCAAAAGTGGAATTTGCAATAAAGTGTATGTAAACCCTAACTATGAACTATTCTTATTTGCCCCCTTTTGGTCTGTTAATTGTATCATTATAATTATTTTGCTATATCTGTGTAAAAAGTGCAATTAAAAACAAACAGTTCTTGTACAGTATTCTCTGTTTGAGTTATCTAATAGCGGTGTTATCAGCCCATTCCAGTTCTATTTATGTACTACAGAACACATCCACTTGAGGTTATGGAAATATGTAAATGAATGAAAATATCAATAATTATAATGTAGAAAAAAAAAAAATTCACCTAATGATTGGAAAGCTACAATGGGTTTACATTTACTTTCATGCCTGATTCATATTTTACACTGCACACACTGTAAAATGCCTTGAAGTAAGCCCTACTATTTTATGGGCTGCCAGCACACAACAAAACAGGTTTTAAAGGACTTCTACTTTTTTTCTTTTTTCAATGTATCAAAGCTGTGAATTGAGCCTAAAATGTGATTTGAAGCAGTTTTTTTTCCAGTTTATTGCAGACCAAAAAACAGAAAAGGCAGAGCCTCCATTTGCAGTGATAAGGTCACTCATTCTGTCAGGGATCTAAATGACACTTGATGTTATGTCAGCCCTTATAAAATTGCATCAATTATTCTGCCAATCATATCTTATCATGGTATGCTTGGAACAAATCGGTTGCACCCAGTATTTGTCTGTTGAGTAATACACTATGACTTTAGTCATTAGCATGCTAAAAATCATATTTTCAGTTGTGGGATTTGGTGGCCTGTTATGTTGTTTAAAATTACTGATATGCCATCCTTTTCTCATACTGTTCTGTAGGCATGTTGCTGTAGGTCATACTGTCCCAGAAAGAAAAAAAAGGTGTGGCTGTACACCATTTTTTTCCATGCAGATATCTAATGCCTCGTTTGCACTGATCGGTTCGGTACGCTATTTTGGGTGTTTCCATTATGAAAGTGTGCCATAAAACCAAACCGTACCGGACCATTCTGGGTCCTGCTTCAGATGTGAAGATACATTTCACTGATAGGTGGACGCGCTAGGCATTTTTTCTAAACCCTGTATGGTCCGATTTGCAGTGGAAACGCTCACCAAAATAGACCGGACTATTCTAATCGCTCCAAACTGTACCGACCCGAACCGTTCCATTCAGTGAAAACGAGGCATAATTGACATCTGCCATATACGAGGTCACTGGTTCTCTGCATTGGTATGGGCTGGGACCAAAGATCAAGCAACTGTGTCATGCAAACAGTTAATTGTTCTATGACTGGCTGATGTTTTGACTGGACACCCATCTTATCATAAATGTTCACAGTCAGTATATGTAAGGTTACGCCCGACAGGTTTAGGAATACGGATCTCAACTGCGGAGACTTCTCAGGTTCGGACCCAGGTTTCACTCTCTTTTGTGCAGAGAGTTTGGTATCCTAGCATCACAGTCTCAGTCACGCAGTATGGCGCATATTCCTTCATAGGCGCCTGTGCGATTTAAGGGAAGATACCAGGCGCTAGGTCCAAGGCAAGTTAAGGTTACTCTAGATACAATAGCTGGCGTGATTCCAGAAGGGGATACGCCCACTATAGTACTGGATAAGAAATACAATGTTTCATAGCAAGGTAAACATTAATGCCATAAGCCTCAATAGAGATGAGCTGCCACAGTGCAGCCATATAGAAGGAATGGCGAACAGGAACGTTATGGAAGGTCTCCAGACATTATGGACCTGACTCTAATAATGCAGGAGGCTGAGCATGCTTGGTATGTAAGTTATACTGTATGACAAGTCCTCAGGTAAATAGCAGTATGCACCCAAACAATTGAGAAGAGGATACAAGAACATGAAAGGACTTCCAAATATACTTGGTTATATCCAGGATGCAGTAAACATGAGAAAGTCACATTAGAGGTTTAAACAAAGAGAGGTTATGGCTGCAGCAGGTCCTGGCATAGCATAGCATACATAGTAGCATAGTTCACAGGGCAGTACACATAGCATAGATCAGGGTACTTGCGATACTGAGGTACTGGCTAGCAGGGTCCAGGATCCGGGCTGCTGGGACTTGTAGTTCCGCAGAGTAGATTAAGGTGTCCTGGTAGAAGCTGCAGGGTGAAGCTGGTCAGGTCCCAGGATAGCAGGGTGAAGCTGGTCAGGTCCCAGGATAGCAGGCCGGTGGTGCTGGAGGAGCCAGCTGACAGTGGGGCGTTCCCACACATAGAGCAACGCCGCATTGTCAGCCTGGCCAGTTTAAATAGGCCGCGCTGAGCGGCGGTGGCGTACTTCCGCGTTTCACCATGGGGCGCACGGAAGTGACGTCATCCCATTCACAGAATGGGATGACAGTACTGTGAACGGAGCGCAGCTACGATAGCGGAGGCAGCTGCGCCCGTCACAGCAAGTAACGCTGACAGCGTTACAGTATAGTTATTGGCTAAAAAAAATCCTGTATGGTAACAAGAACACACACAAATCCTCAAGCGCCTAACCATGAAACATGACTGAAGACTTGAATTGATTCATCAGTGATTGACTGAGCCCAGTGAAGCTAACCAAAATACTTCTTGAAAATGTAACTTGCAGGGAGTTCGAGAAGGGTCAGCGCTCAATGGGTTAAAAAGAAAATGACAATTCCATGGGATCCTGCATTACTACTGATGGTCTCCTCACATCCTTGTCAGTGACGCCGGGTCTACAGATCATTTCTGGTTGACAGCGACCAAGCACCATCCTGCAATTTGCAGCTCCCTGCGCTAATCCACCATTCCTTCTCCGGCCAGTGGTCTGCACACCCCTCTAGATCCATCCTGCACAGTACGGCTATTTGCGCCCCTGTGCTCTAGGTCTGCAATCCTGGATGTTGGTGGCTCCTCACATCCCGGATGGTCTCCAGTGGTCATGTATAATGTCAACTTCTTCACAAGTTTTATTGTATCCTAAATAAATGTTGGTTCATTTTACTTTGCGATCCCATTGAATTGGCGGTTTCTTTTTAACCCATTTAGCACCGACTCAAACTCGCTAATAAAAATACTGAATGTTGCTGAATATGTGATCAAATCAAAATATCAACATAATAATTAAACAAATATTAGGTACTATTCATTGTCAGACTTCCACCTTGTACCTTGTCAGCAAATCCTTGTCATACGGTTGGATTAGTCTGCATGTTTAAAATAAAAAAGCCACTAAGTTATGAAGATTATTTCGTAATTGTTTTTTTTTTTTTGTGTTCTACAGGTGTCTGATTTAGTTGTCATCTTAAATCACAAAAGAGCAGTGGAAGCTTTTGCCAAAGGTGGAAACCTCACCCTCGGAGGGAATTTCACAGTGGCCATAGGACCTTTAGGAAGGTAAATAAATTACAAAATAAAAGCCTGGGACCTATTTCTGTTTTGGGAATTAAAATTGCTTTGATTAGCTTATATGTTCAGATACTCCAAAACAAAGTAACGTTTTTTTCTGAAAGGACCAATAGCCACGTAAATCACTTTTAGTTTGTTGTTTTACAGTTTTTTTTTTAATCTGTGTTATAAATAATAAAACAGTTGATGGTTTTATATTAGGGAATTTTTCTAGCTGAAACCCTTTCAGATGATCAACTTATTTTAAGCAATGTATTTGAAATTGGAATGGTCCCCCCCCCCCATTTTTTTTTTTTTAACCAAAAATAAAAACACTTTTCTTTAATGGAGTTGTAAAGGTTTGTTTTTTTATTTTCTAAATAGGTTCCTTTAAGCTAGTGCATTGTTGGTTCACTAAGCTTGCCCCCATCATCCATAGGGGTTAGTCAGCCAGAACAGCTTACTGAGGAGGAACAGGATGTGAGAAATTCAGACAAAGAAAACAAAGAAAAAAAACATTCAGAAGGGAAATCTAAGGAAAAGGTTAGTGAACCAACAATGCACTAGCTTATATGAACCTATTTAGAAAATAAAAAAACTAACCTTTAAAACCCCTTTTTAAAAGAAGCTTTATTCAAAATTTTCTGAGTCTACTTCACTGTTTTTCCAGAAGGCCAGACATCTGTGCGATTCCACAAGAATGTTATGGAAAAAGACTAGTGTTCAGGTTCCTAAAATTGATCTATGAGGAAATGACATGAACATTTTATTATACCACCTGTTTATAAATAGGCCCCTTGATGTTCAGATTATGGTTGAATGTCAAGAGGCAGTAACTGTTCTGCTTAGGCACTTCTCTGGACTTCTAAAGCTAACACATTTGCACTCATATCGCTGAAGCTTGTAATGGAAGATTCAGATTTAGGACTACATTAGCCCAGAGTTCTCATTCAACTGATTCATTGTATATTACTTAGTATAGATAAAACCTACATTTCTGATTTTACCATTGAGGTACATACGTGTTGTAATTCACAGCCACTACCCTTTTTTCCTAGTGCTATGACACTAAATAATTCCCAGTGTCAAGATATGAGTTGCCCCATTAGAGTACTGTAATATGAACTAATGTCTAAGGCCCTGTACACACGATCAGACATGTCCGAGGAAACACGTCCGACTGACCGTTTTCATCGGACCACGCTGAATTGTCTGTTGGTCTGATGTGCGTACACGCCATCGGACCAAAATCCCCTCGGACCAGAATGCGGTGACGTAGAACACAACGACGTGATGAAAAAACGAAGTTCAAGGCTTCCAAGCATGCGTCGACTTGATTCTGCGCATGCGGGGGATTTGGGTCAGATGGTTTGTGTACTAACCATCGAACCTTTCCAACGGACAGGTTTCTAGCGGACAAGCATGTTTGGAAATTTTTGTCCGCTGGAAAACGGTCCGTGGACGAGTTTCAGCGGACATGTTCGATCGTGTGTACGCGGCCTAACATTCAAAAACTTTTCTTCCTCTGTCCAAGGTAAACTTGAAATTGCAGATACAGTCAATCTAAAATTGTAATTCTACTCCTGCCTTGGCAAACGGTGGCCATAAAGTGAGGTTTAATTGGATTTTCTGGACAGAATGGTACTCTGTTTGCTCATAAAACAAACATGCACACGTTTATCCTGTTGCTTCTAAATCAGAACGTTCGGAAGATATCAACCATTGTGTTAATTCAAAATAATCTCAGAGGGTAGGCCAGAATGCCTCTACCTTGTTAGGTATATGGTAATCTTTTGCACACATGTTGAAATGTTTATTTTTGTAACTTTTTAATATACATCAAAATATCATATGTTATGGCTAGATATAGGAAGAGGCAGCTGCCTAGCATGTAGCTATGACCTTTTCCCCCCTCTTCCTGCTGTAACCCTTCTTGCCCAAGCCTGTATGGAGTGATCAAACAAATGCCCCAAATTAGTCACTGCCCAAAAGCTTCCCCCGCTATAGTGTAGCTTCCTTTCATGCACCAAGGTCAGTTACTTGTTCTTCACACTGGGGAGGAGGTTTGGCAAAGGGAAACGGTAATTGCCTGTTAGGTAATTGGTAAAACATGCTGATATGAAAGATGGACGATCTTTGGACTAAAGACACACAGACACCCTTTGGCAACACTAAAATACAACTCACCTTGCTCTTACATTCATAGATATGTAAACATATCTTGTCTCTTGGCTTTTTAATAGGAACACATAGGTGTTAAACGTATTTTATTTTTTATTAATATTTAATTTTTCACATATTTCCCCTAGACCCTGAATGGTGGGCTAAAAATATTTAAAAGGCCATTGTTTATTGTATTTTAAAATTATTTATTTTTTATCCTCAGAGAGCCTAATAAATATGTGTAAATTCCTCTGACATGGCAGAATGTCCAGTATGGGTCATTAATATTTTGCTGTCTAATAGTTTAACAAAGCTGCTGGGTTTTCGATACTGATTGTTTTTCTGACAATGTTTCAGGAATTTGGAAGGAGATGTCGCTATTCGAAGTTCTGCAGCAGTATACACATACTGTAAGTCCAGGGGTCTG
Organism: Rana kukunoris; assembly: GCA_029574335.1. NCBI lineage: Eukaryota > Metazoa > Chordata > Amphibia > Anura > Ranidae > Rana > Rana kukunoris. The sequence continues at coordinate 109,517,791 of CM056052.1, forward strand.
TTTGCTGGAATATCTTTGGAAGGGTCTGGTTTGATTGAAAGGAAGGAAACCAATCGCAAGTAAGTTTGCTAACAACCAAATTTGCTTTTTTTTTTATTTAACAGAAACCTTTTTATTAATAATAATAATAAAAAAAAAAAAAGGTGGTACAGAAGTTAAATCAACAAAACCGTGGTACAGTAAAGGTTCAGTACAATAAGGAGCTCCGCACAGAAATTATTACAAAGGTAAACACTGGTTGGCACATGAGGATTAGACCCTAACAGGTCCAGAGTGGGCAACCGGATATGATAAACCCTACCTACACATATGTCAGGTGTCAGGGAAATAAGCACTATTCCTGATGGGGGGGGGCGGGATGTGGGAAGCTGTGAAAGCATGGAAGGTACATTGGGCATCTGCGGTCCATCCTGGTTTATTGACAGATGACTTTTAGTATCACGGTGCCAGAAGATCACAGCCCGAGTGGGCAACAAGCTAAACACCTGGGAGGTGGTGGGTAGATCAAATCGTGTCAGAAAGTATCAGAGAGTCACCTATTCATGGGGATCATCCGAGTCCAAGGCTATCTTAAGATATGTCACTAAGCAGAGGTCGCTCTAGCCGTCATCCATGACTTCCAGATCCTATCAAACTTCTGAGGCCCATATACGTCAGTTTGTAAAGAGGCAGTACGGAGTCAACCAACGCAAGCCACTGAGCCACCGTAGGGGGAGCCGCCAACTTCCACTGGCGCAACAGCGCCTTCCTGGCGTAGAAACAAAGGTAGAAAAGTAGCAGTCCAGCATGTGTAGATTGAGTCACACATTCCGTGATACCCAGAAGGAGAATTTTAGGGTCCAGTGGTACCTGAAGTCCAGTAGCGGGAAATTGATTTCCGCTATGCTTTTTTCCCTTTTAATATGCCATAATTGGTGTCCAATTCATAAGTTAAAGCATATGTAATGCCTCATCTTGTAAAAGAACCCATTCAATTTAAAGGATAAGTTCACCTTTTGGAACATACAAACAATGGGTTAATTCGGGGCACTCTGGGAAAGGGCCGGCCTTTGGGGTGTGCGGGCTGTGCGGCCGCACAGAGCGCCATAGACACCAGGGGCGCCGTGCGGCTGTCACAGCTCGCAGTAAGTTTAATATGACGAATCATTCATCCGGGCGACCGAGTCACTTCTCAGCAGCACAACACCCCAGCGCTGCAGAGGGGGGGAGGCGTCGCGCCGAAGTGTCGGACACTGGTCCCCTCCCTCCTCCTCCCCTTCTCTTTCTCCTCCCCCTCTCCTTCTCCTCCTCCTCTTTGTTATCTCAGCCCGGTGGATAGCGCCGACGCCGTTGCATGCGTCGTGCGTGCGTCGTGTGTAACTGTGTAATGCAGCTTCAAATCCTAAAGGCGCCAGGAGCACTGAAACTGGGACGGGACTGCCAGACTGCCGTACTCTGAAGAAAAGTTACGGTAAAGCCGCCCGTCCCCTCCCCCTTATGTAGCAGGCTCAGGCTGACAGTTTTCACACCTGTCAGTGTCTATCTTCACACCTGTCTTCCATCCTCCCCCCTCGCTTGTACTCCAATGAGGAGGGGGGGGGGGGGCGGGCACCATAACAGATGTGAGCCTGGAACTTTGAATTTATTAAAAAACGTAAAAAAAAAAAAAAAAAAAATGGTATATATATATATATATATATAGCAGAACGAAAAATTATTTTTATTCAAAATTGGTCTTTTGTTAAAAAAATAAAATAACGCAGAGGTGATCAAATACCACCAAGCAGTTGTCAGTTTAAGTTAAGCAGTGCATATATAAAAAAATGGCCTGTCATGAAGGGGGGGGGGGGGGGTAAATCTTCGAGGTCACGTGGTTAATCAGTGACATTTTTTTGCCCAGAGTTTATTTATACTTCAGAAAGTCTGTGATTGGCCTGTACTGGTACCATGTACCTCTGGCTATGTCTGCACCTCTGTCATATGTAATTTCACTGATTAACCACGTGACCTCTGGAAGATTTACCCCCCTCCCCCCCTTCATGACAGGCCATTTTTTGCGATGTGCACTGCCGTAATTGTAGCTGACAACTGCGCGGCAATGCAACACTGTACTGTGGTATTTGATCACCTCTGCGTTATTTTTTTTTTATTTTTTTTTTTATTTATTCTTTAACAAAAGACCAAATTTGAAAAAAAAAAGAAATAAAACATTTTACTTTCTGCCATATAACATCCAATATATATATATTTTTTTACGTTTTTTCATAAATTTAGGCCCATGTTTTTGGTACAAAATATCCCAATAAGCATCTACAAACTATGGGATATATTTATGGAATTTTTAACTTTTTGCTAGTAATGGCGGAGATCAGCGATTTATAGCGAGGCTGCGATATTGCGACTGACAAACTGACACTTTGTGGGAACCAGTGACGCTAATACAGTGATCAGTGCTAAAAATATGCACTGTCACTGTACTAATGACACTGGCTGGCAAGGGGTTAATCATCTAAGGCAGGGGTCTCCAAACTTTCTAAGCAAAGGGCCAGTTAACTGTTCTTCAGACTTTAGAGGGGCCGGACTGTGACCACTGGAAATAGAAAAATGTTCCGGTATCAGCAGGAGTAAACAATGCCCCATTTTTTGGTGTCAGTGAGAGGAGTAATGACCCATCGTTGGTGTAATTGGGAGGAACTGTGCCCCTTTGTTGGTGTCATTGGGAGGAATTGTGCCCCTTTGTTGGTGTCATTAGGAGGAATTGTGCCCCTTTTGTTGGTGTCATTAGGAGGAATTGTGCCCCTTTGTTGGTGTCATTGGGATGAATTGTGCCCAATTGTTGTCATTGGGAGGAATTGTGCTCCTTTGTTGGTGTCATTAGGAGGAATTGTGCCTCTTTGTTGGTGTCATTGGGAGGAATTGTGCCCCTTTTGTTGGTGTCACTAGGAAGAATTGTTCCTCATTGTTGGTGTCATTGGGAGGAATTGTTCCTCATTGTTGGTGTCATTGGGAGGAATTGTGCCCAATTGTTGGTGTCATTGGGAGGAATTGTGCCCATTTGTTGGGGTCATTGGGAGGAATTGTGCCCCTTTGTTGGGGTCATTGGGAGGAATTGTGCCCCTTTGTTGGGGTCATTGGGAGGAATTGTGCCCCTTTGTTGGTGTCATTAGGAGGAATTGTGCCCCTTTGTTGGCGTTATTAGAAGGAAATTGTTCCTCATTGTTGGTGTTATTAGGGGGAAATGTGCCCCTTTGTTGGTGTCAGTGGGAGGAATTGTGCCCCTTTGTTGGTGTCATTGGGAGGAATTGTGCCCCTTTGTTGGTGTCATTGGGAGGAATTGTGCCTCTTTGTTGGTGTCATTGGGAGGAATTGTGCCCCTTTGTTGGTGTCATTGGGAGATATTGTGCCCCTTTGTTGGTGTCACTGGGAGTAATTGTGCCCCTTTGTTGGTGTCATTGGGAGGAATTGTGCCCCTTTGTTGGTGTCAGTGGGAGGAATTGTGCCCCTTTGTTGGTGTCATTGGGAGGAATTGTGCCCCTTTGTTGGTGTCACTGGGAGGAATTGTGCCCCTTTGTTGGTGTCACTGGGAAGAATTGTGCCCCTTTGTTGGTGTCACTGGGAAGAATTGTGCCCCTTTGTTGGTGTCAGAAGATGAAATATTGCCCCAAGGGTCAGATAAAAGCAAGTAAAGTGCCACATCTGGCCCCCAGGCCGCAGTTTGGAGACCCCTGATCTAGGGCAATTAAAGTCTTAACTGTGTTGCCTAACCAGTGTTTTATGTGTACTGTATGTGCTGCTTTTATTAGAGGATAAGATTACAGCGTTATTCCAGCGAAGCCTCATCTGCAATCCCAATGTGCTGGTAAAGCACCACTAAGACCCTAACGTTTTAAGGCGTTTTTGCAGTGTCTCGGTGTGAAAGGGCAAGGTGTTTTTACAGCGCTTTCAATTCTTTTTAAATGGAGAGGGGCGTTTTTGGAGAGTTTTTTTCAACGCTCAAAAGCTGCTCCGAAGATGCTGCTTGCAGGACTCAGTGTGAAAGGGTCCATTGAGATGCATGGATTGTTTGCACATGCACTTAAATTGTTTATTAAAACAAATTATTATTTTTTTTATGTCCTCTTTGTGTATGTTTAGGTGACCAGGGGGCGAGGGGTGAAGATGGGGGGGGGGGGGGGCGCCACAGGATTAGCTCGCACAGGGCGCCTGAACACCTAAGGCCGGCCCTGACTCTGGGTGAGGCTTTAAAAAGAAAAGCTATATATAGAGATAGATAGATGGATCTATATATACTGTGTGTGTGTGTAATATATATATATATATATATATATATATATATATATATATATATAATGGGATTAACAGATAAGGGGCAATTATTCAAGTTTATTACATATAGTCCATGTTCAATTACTAGAGATTGCTTATATCAGAGAAGGCTGCCAGCTTACAGGTACTCTGAAAACATAAAAACACGGACAAAAGCAGAGCCTTTTGAGAAACACTCACAAACGAGGGAGAAAAATCAGCATTGTAATTGGTATCATCACCTTAATGCATAGGATGCATTAAGGTGAAAAAACATGAGGGTTTTCAACCCCTTTTAATATTTTAAGACAATTGATGTAATTAAGTTTCGTTTAGTGTCACTTTAAACTCTTTACCCCTTTTTCTGTGAGAGGCTGTGCCAAGTGAAGGCAGAAGCAGGGTACTGTTAGCTCTGCTTGCTTAGCCCTTTGCTAAAAGTCGAAGTTTCACAGGAATCTTGTATTTCCAGTTATGGATACCCACAGTGAGGGAGCAAGACAGCATAAAGGACACAATTTATGGAGCTGGCTACAAAACTTAAATACAGTTGCAATAAAAAGTATGTGAACCCTTTTGGAATGGTATGGATTTCTGCACAAATTGATCATAAAATGTGATCTGAACTTCATCTAATTCACAACAATAGACAATCACAGTCTGCTTAAACTAATAACACACAAAGAATTAAATGTTACCATGTTTTTATTGAACACACCATGTAAACATTCACAGTGCAGGTGTAAAAATTATGTGAACCCTTGGATTTAATAACTGGTTGAGCCTCCTTTGGCAGCAATAACTTCAACCAAACGTTTCCTGTAGTTGCAGATCAGATGTGCACAATGGTTATGGAGTAATTCTTGACCATTCCGCCATTCCGCCAGTTCAGCAATATTCTTGGAATGTCTGGTGTGAATCACTTTCTTGAGGTCATGCCACAGCATCTCAATCGGGTTGAGGTCAGGACTCTGACTGGGCCACTCCAGAAGGCATATTTTTCTTCTGTTTAAGCCATTCTGTTGTTGATTTACTTCTATGCTTTGGGTCGTTGTCCTGGTGCAACACCCATCTTCTGTTGAGCTTAAGTTGGTGGACAGATGGCCTTAAGTTCTCCTGAAAAATGTCTTGATAAACTTGGGAATTAATTTTTTTCTTCGATAATGGCAATCCGTCCAGGCCCTGGTGCAGCAAAGCAGCCCCAAACCATGATGCCCCCACCACCATACTTCACAGTTGGGATGATGTTTTGATGTTGGTGTGCTGTGCCTCTTTTTCTCCACACATAGTGATGTGTGTTTCTTCCAAACAACTCAACTTTGGTTTTATCTGTCCACAGAAAAATTTGCCAGTACTGCTGTGGAACATCCAGGTGCTCTTGTGCAAACTGTAATCGTGCAGCAATGTTTTTTTTTGGACAGTAGTGGCTTCCTCTTTGGTATCTTCCCATTTAATCCATTCTTGTTTAGTGTTTTACGTATCGTAGATTCGCTAACAGGGATGTTGGCATATGCCAGAGACTTTTGTAAGTCTTTACATGACACTCTAGGATTCTTCTTCACCTCATTTAGCAGTCTGCGCTGTGCTCTTGCAGTCATCTTAACAGGCGGGCCACTCATAGGGAGAGTATAAGACGTGCTGAACTTTCTCCAAGACAATATGTCTTACCGTGGACTGATGAACAGCAAGACTTTTGGAGATACTTTTATAACCCTTTCCAGCTTTATGCAAGTCAACAATTCTTAATTGTAGGTCTTCTGAGAGCTAATTTGTGCGAGTTATCATTCACATCAGGCAATGCTTCTTGTGAAAAGCAAACCCAGACCTGGTTGTTTTGTATAGGGCAGGGCAGCTGTAACAAACACCTCCAATCTCATCTCATTGATTGGACTCCAGTTGGCTGACACCTCACTCCAATTAGCTCTTGGAAATGTCATTAGTCTATGGGGTTCACATACTTTTTCCACCTGCACTGTAAATGTTTACATGGTATGTTCAATAAAAACATAGTAACATTTAATTCTTTGTGTTGTTAGTTTAAGCAGACTGTGATTGTCTATTGTTGTGACTTAGATGAAGATCAGATCACATTTTATGACCAATTTGTGCAGAAATACATATCATTCCAAAAGGGTTCACATACTTTTTATTGCAACTGTAGTATATAAACGCTTTATGCATTTTTAGCATTTTACTGTGTACAGCTTCCTTTAAAGTGGTAGTGCACTCCTCTGCTACTTTTACCTACAGGTAAGCTCATAATAAAACTTACCAGTAAGTAAAATGAATATCTCCTAAATGTGCTCCATTTAGAAGATATTCCAGTGAGCAGCAGCCTGTGACATCACCGTCGCATGTGCGCTGAATAGATGGCATGCTCATGCCATCCCTTCAGAGCTCTGTGCCGTTGCCATGACTCCCATGCGCATGCGCAGGAGTGAAATCATCGGGACTAGGACGTTCAAAGGGCCAAAGCCCGCAAACTCAGGAGTAGGACTGGGTGAAGCTGGAAGCTCTGTCATCGATGACAGCTCGCTGCTGGAGGGCTTTGTTTCAAAGTAAGTCTCAACTTTTTTTTGGAAGAAGTTTACTACCGCTTGAATTGTGGTTTTGTTGCAAAGTTTCTTACATGGAGACCATGTCAGCAATAGCCTACAATACACACTTCTTTAGTTTGTCATTAGGTTCTTATCAAGTCTGCAAAAACCTCCTGCAGACCATGATAGGTTGCCAAATGGACAACCGAAGGAGAGCCCAAGGCAACCTGACAGTGCTGCTACTTTTTGTGAGATGATGGCTTTGTGTTTGTCAGCCTGCAACAGGAAGTGTGCTGTGTCCTACCTGGCAGAATGTTGAGATAAAAAAACTTTGCAACATACAGTGCATCCGGAATGTATTCACACCCTTATTCCAAAATGGATTATTGTGATTATTTTTTTCAAAATTCTACAAACAATACCCCATAATGACAATGTGAAGGAAGTTGGGTTGAAATCTTTGCAAATGTATTAAAAATAAAAAACAAAAAAATCACATTTGGCACCAATTACAGCCTGAGAATTTTTGGGCAGTATCTCCCATTCTTCTTTGCAGGACCTCTCAAGCCCCCTCAGAATAAATGGGGAGCGTTGGTGCACAGCCATTCTTAGATCTCTCCAGAGATGTTCAGTGGGGTTCAAGTCTGGGCTCTGGCTGGGCCATTCAAGAGCATTTACAGAGTTGCCCCTTAGCCACTCCTTTGTTATCTTGGTTGTGTACTTGGGGTCATTGTCCTGTTGGAAGATGAACCTTCACCCCAGTCTGAGGTCCAGAGCACTCTTGAGCAAGTTTTCATCAAGGATGTCTCTGTACATTGCTTCATTAATCTCTCTCTTGATTCTAGATAGTCTCCTAATTCCTGTCACTGAAAAACATCCCCACAGCATGATGCTGCCACCACCATGCTTCACTGTAGGGATGGTATTGGCTAGGTGATGAGCCGTGCCTGGTTTCCTCCAGATATGAAGCTTGCCATTCAGGCTAAAGAGTTCCATCTTTGTTTCATCAGACCAGAAAGTTTTCATTTTCATGGTCCGAGAGTCCCCCAGATGCCCTTTGTCAAACTGCAGACGGGATGTGTGTGCCTTTTAATGAGCATTGGCTTCAGTCTGGCAGTGCTGCAGCGATAGTTGTTTTTCTGGAAGCTTTTCCTTTCTCAATAGAGAAACACTGGAGTTCTGTCACAGTGACTATCATGTTCTTGGTCTTGGTCTGACTAAGGCCCTTCTCCCCCCGATCCCTAAGTTTGGCCAGGCGGCCCAATTTAGAAAGAGTCCTGGTGGTTTCTAACGTTTTCATTTTCGGATGATGGAGGCCACTGTGCTCATTGAGACCTTCTGTCTTTGTCTGTCCTTGGACGTCATGGCTTGGTTTGTGCTCTGACATGCACTGTTAACTCTGGGACCTTTTATATAGACAGTTGTGTGCATTTCCAAATCATGTCCAATCAACTGAATTAACCACAGGTTGTAGAAACATCTCAAGGATGATCAGTGGAAACAGGATGCACCTGAGCTCAATTTTGAGTGTCATGGCAAAGGCTGTGAATACTTATGCACATGTGATTTTTTTTTTTTTTTCGTTTTGTAATTTTAATAAATTTGCAAAGATTTCAAACTAACTTCTTTTAATGTTGTCATTATGGGGTATTCTTTTTCGAATTTTGAGGAAAATAATGAATTTAATCCATTTTTAGAATAAAGCTGTTGCATAACAAAATGTGGAAAAAGTTGAGCAATGTGAATACTTTACGGATTCACTGTATACACAGAAATTATGTAAAAAACTCTATACAGTGAGATATGATGCAAAAATTATGACAAATACATTTTGGGTGTACACTTTCTTCCCATGATGGTTTGCATTAAATGATTAACAACTGCAATAATAAAAGTGTAATGTAAGTCTGATTGTTGAAAATCTGATGACAAGTATCTCTGTCCTTTGGCAAGATATCTTTCTCTAAACACCTGGTGTTTGATAAATTAAAATGTCAGTACATACAACTAGAGTTTTTTTTTTCCCCCACAGTCACCAATTAGAGTCAGATTGCAGAGCAAGAATATCACAAAATTAACATTAATTTAGGAAATAAAATAACTTCTACCCTCTGGGTCTGCGTACAACCAAGAAAAGGATATTCTCTTAGAACTGGTGTAGGGTACCAGCCCCCAGGACAGTATGAGGATTATGATAACTTTTTGAGCGATGAGATTGCTCAAATTAATAAGAAGAGAGATGTTTTAATTATGGGTGACTTGTACATGCAGGACATTAACTGGAGATTTCAAACTGTGCCTGCAAGCAGAACCAGAAATGTGTTGGAGGAATTTAAAATGGGTTTCTCTAAAATGGTTAAAGGAGTTGTAAAGGAAAATGTTTTTTTCACCTTAATGCAATCTATGCATTAAGGTGAAAAAAACATCTGTTGCTGCCGCCCCGAGCCCCCGTTATACTTACCTGACCCCTCGAAAGTCCCGCGCGGTCACGATATCCTCTTCTCCGCTCAGCCTGGCCGCTGATTGGCTAGAGCGGATGGATTGAGAGCAGCGCAGCCATTGGCTGGTGCTGCTGTCAATCACATCCAGTGACGCGGCGTGCCGAGGGGCGGGGCCGAGTGATACAGTGAGCGGCTATGGCTGCTCGCTGTATCACGGGAGCGCGCCCGCAATTAGTGACCTCCATGCGAGCTCTCACATGACTGTGGTGACTAATTGCGGAGAGGACCAGAGACAGCCGCCAAGGGACCCCAGAAGAGATGGATCGGGGACACTCTATGCAAAACGAACTGCACAGTGGAGGTAAGTATGACATGTTTGTTATTTTAAAAAAAAAAATCCTTTTTAGTGACCCTTTAATGAAAAGCCCAACCCGAGGAGGTCATATTCTAGATGGGGATTAATGATGATGTTGGCATGGGAGACCATTTGGATTCCTGTGATCACCAGTAAATTTTGCTGAAGCAAATGCTTATCTGAAAATGTATTTAAAGGTTGGTGTAAAACAATCGAAATCAGTAATCAGTGGGCACAATTAAAGCTTACCATCCTGGAGGCAACTTGATTATATGTCAGGCAAATTCATAAGAGAAACACTATGGTTTACTTTAGTAAGAAGAGGCAAGTAGTATAGTAAAGAATAAAACATATGTATATAGGCGGTACAAGGAAACAGAAAATATAGCGGACACAGAAGTATTTCAGCCCCCTCTTTTTTTTTTTAGGGCTGAAAATACACCCCTCATCTTACTCGAGTCAGTGCACCTGAAGGGCTGCGAGTGTTCATTGTTTAAAAGTCGCGGCTTCCCCCTGGTCCCTTCCATGATAGGCGTTTCCCAGCAGACACTGTGTTCAGTGTTTCGCCTATCAAGGACGTTCTCTTATCCGAGGATAAAAAGATGTCTGTGATTTGCGGAACACTGAATACAGTGTCTGCTGGGAAACTGAGTCCGAGGATGCGAAGACATCTGTGATAGGCTGCTGGGAAACGCTTATCACGGAATGGGACCAGGAGGAGACCGCGACTTTTAAACAATGAATGGGCACCCGCAGCCTGTCAAGAATTTTAGGTACACTGACTCGGATGCAGTGAGATGGCAGTGGGCACAGTGAGGTAGCAATGGGCACAGTGAGGTGGCAATGGGCACAGTGAGGCGTGCAAATGGGCATTGTTGACCCTTTTTTCCACTTAGAGTAGCTGCTGCATTCTCACCCTAGGCTTATACTCGAGTCAATACGTTTTCCCAGTTTTTTGGGGTAAAATTAGGTACCATGGCTTATACTCGGGTCGGCTTATACTCAAGTATAGACAGTAATTATTATTTTTTTTATTATTATTAAATCTGGTTAAGTTTGGTGTGTGTGTGTGTGTGTGTTTTGCTGATGACACAAAGGTGTCTTCAACCACTTCATTACTGGGCACTTAAACCCCCTTCCTGCCCAGACCATTTTCAGCTTTAAGCGCTGATGCATTTTGAATGACAATTTTTTCCCCACAAATAGAGCTTTCTTTTGGTGGTATTTGATCATCTCTGCGATTTTTATTTTTTGCGCTATAAACAGAAAAAGACAGAAAATTTTGAAAAAAACCACATCATTTTTTACTTTTTGTTATAATAATATCCCATTTAAAAAAAAAAAATATATATATATATATATATATATATATATATATATATATATACATATATATATATATATATATTTTTTTTTTCTCAGTTTAGGCTGATACGTATTCTTCTACATATTTTTGTTAAAAAAATCGCAATAAGCGTTTATTGATTGGTTTGCGCAAAAGTTATAGCGCCTACAAAATAGGGGATAGATTTATGATTTATTTTTTACTAGTAATGGCGGCAATCTGCGTTTTTTTTTTGTCAGGCCTGCGATATTGCGGCGGACATATCGGACACTTTTGACACAATTTTGGGACCATTCACATTTATACAGCGATCAGTGCTATAAAAATGCACTAATTACTGTATAAATGTGACTGGCAGGGAAGGGGTTAACACTAGGGGGTGAGAAAGGGGTTAAATGTATTCCCTGGGTGTGTTCTAACTGTGTGGGGGGAGGGGGTGACTGGGGGAGGTGACCGATGCGGTTTCCCTATGTACAAGGGACACAGATCAGTCTCCTCTCTCCCTGACAGCACGTGGAGCTCTGTGTTTACACACAGAGCTCCACGTCCCTGCTGTCACCGCTGATCGCGTGTACCAGCCAGGCACACGCATCGGCTTCCCAGCGATGCGACGGCACAGTGTTTACCCGCTGCGCGCCCCCCAGCGGCGCGCGCGGGTAATGTTAACAATAAGGACGTCCAAAGACGTCCTTCCGGCACTTCAGGTCCGCGCTGCAGACGTCTTTTGACGATAGCGCGGATCTGTAGTGGTTAATATTCAATGTTGATTGGGAGGGTGAAGTTCCACTCTAAATTTACTTCCCAAATATTGTAGACAAAGTAGAAACTGGGCTTGAAATGACATCTCAATCAGTTTCCATGATAGATCCCAGACTATGGCACACATAGGGCTTTGTTAGGTAAAAGCCTCAGGTCTCACCAGGGTGACAAAGTTATTCTATCTTGTAAATGGTGTGAAATCACATTTTAATAAGCCCCAGATGTTGTCATTTATCATTTTGCCTTTTCCAGGTATTTTCAGCACAGTACAAATTTTAGATATCACACTGTTTCAGCATGAAAATACCACACACTCTCTTGGATAGTCAAAAAATGCAGATCTGCTAATAATTTACTTGATTTCACAGCTATCCCATTTCTCAAATTCTTTGTGTCTGCTTTCTTTTGAAAATTTTCTTTTTCCAGCCACGGTACTGTAGTTGTGTTTTTTTATTGTAGATTTTACTGTCAGGAGGACATTCGGGCCTTTGAGATATTGTTTGGTGAGATTCCGCGCCCTTCCCAGGCTGAAGAGCTTTATGAGATTCTGGACACCTTCACAGAAAAATATGAAAATGAAGAACAGAATGTTAACATGAGGAAAATGGCAAGAGAGCAAAAGAAGGTACGTTCTGAATAGGACATCAAAACGTATTATCACTCTGAAATATTGTTGCTGTGTGCTCTTTGCTTTCTCATTCATATTTACAGTGAACACAAATTGTTGCATGCTTGAAGTGAGAATAAACAATATCCCTTTGCCCCAATAATGAATATATACACATCCACTCCCGGACCAAAATGCAGCTAAAGGACCAGGCCCCTTTTTGCAAATTGGCACTGCTTCACTTTAACTGACAATTGCACGGTCGTGCGACGTGGCTCCCAAACAAAATTGGTGTCCTTTTTTCCCCACAAATAGAGCTTTCTTTTGGTGGTATTTGATCACCTCTGCGGTTTTTAATTTTTGCTCTATAAACAAAAATAGAGCAACAATTTTGAAAAAAATGCAATGTTTTTTACTTTTTGCTATAATAAATATCCCCCAAAAATATATAAAAAAAAAATATTTTTCCCTCAGTTTAGGCCGATATGTATTCTTCTACCTATTTTTGGTAAAATGCAATAAGCGTGTATTGGTTGGTTTGCGCAAAATTTATAGCATTTACAAAATAGGGGATAGTTTTATTGCATTTTTATTATTATTATTTTTTTTTATTTTTTTTACTACTAATGGCGGCGATCAGCGACATTATGGCGGACACTTCGGACCATTTTGACACATTTTTGGGACAATTGTCATTTTCACAGAAAAAAATGCATTTAAATTGTTTATTGTGGAAATGAGAGTTGCAAATTGGGAGTTAACCACAGGGGGCGCTGAAGGGGTTATGTGTTCCCTAATGTGTGTTTACAACTGTAGGGGGGTGTGCCTGTAGGTGTGACGTCATTGATCGTGTCCCCCCTATAAAAGGGATGACACGATCGATGCAGCCGCCACAGTGAAGCACGGAGAAGCCGTGTTTACACACGGCTCTCCCCGTTCATCAGCTCCGGGGACCGATCGCCGCATTTCAGCAGGGATCGGGTCCGCAAGACCTGCGGTCCCGGAGCTGCGGTGGCTCAACGCGATTGGCACTGCGCTGACAAGCCGTTCACCTCTGCAGCTAAGGGTTCGGATCCCGGTCTCGGCTGCATGTGAATTGAGTTTGGTGGTCTCAGCCCGGCTCCCGATGGGCGACATTTTCTAAAAAAAAATCAATATTTTTTACTTTTTGCTATAATAAATATCCCCAAAAAAACATTTTTTTCCCTCAGTTTAGGCCGATATGTATTCTACCTATTTTTGGTTAAAAAAAAATCGCAATAAGCGTTTATCGATTGGTTTGCGCAAAATTTTATAGCGTTTACAAAATAGGGGACTTTTATTAATTTTTGTTTTACTACTAATGGCGGCGATCAGCGTTTTTTTTTTTTTTTGATTTTTTTTCATGACTGCGACATTATGGCGGACACATCGGACAATTTTGACACATTTTTGGGACCATTGTAATTTCCACAGCAAAAAATGCTATAAAAATGCATTGATACTGTGAAAATGACAATTGCAGTTTGGGAGTTAACCACTAGGGGGCGCTGAATGGGTTAATTGTGACCTCATATGTGTTTCTAACTGTAGAGGGGCGGAGCTGGAAGTGTGGCATCATTGATCGTCTTTCCTTATATCAGGGAACAGACGATCAATGACACTGCCGCTGTAAAGAATGGGGAAGGAGTGTTTACACACACACCTCTCCCCGTTCTTCAGCTCCTGTGACCGATCGTGGAGCTTCGGACCGGGTCGCGGGCGCGTGCCCCACGGCTGGGCACTTAAAGAGGACGTACATGCTTGTGCCCAGCCGTGCCATTCTGCTGATGTATATCGGCGTTGGGTGGTCCTTAAATGGTTAAAAGTGATAACATTACTTATGTTCTTAGCTGCATAAGAGCTGGGGGAGAAGAAACAGTAGCACACTAATCTTCCCAGTGAATGGCTGTGCAAGGGGGCGTGTCAGAACTAGTCTGATTATTGGAGGAGAGCAGGCTAAGTCCCAAGCAAAGATGAAAAACTGAACCGTGTGGTCAGTTTTTAAAAGGAAAGAAGAGGGACTGGCAGGAGCAACCGGGATTTCACACAAAGGAAGCAATACAAAGAGAACAGGATACTTTTTCTTACAATTCCATGCAGGCACAGATCAGGAATATGAAATGTTGGGTCGATATCTGAAGACTCCAAAAACATTTTTTTATGATGGGGATTGTTTTTCCAAAGTTAAAATTTTGTTATTTTAGTGGCCATTTAAACAATATAAATAATAGATTCCATTCTATTATCATATGGTCCATTTCATTCTTCAGATTCCAATAACCATTCCCATGCTTGTATTTCACGATGCAAGTAATCAGTGCTATCTGTGGTTGTCTCACGGTTAAATGTATTGGCATGTTCACCCTCTTTCGGGTAAGAGAATACATGTTAAAAGCCAATAAGGCATATTCACATCTGTTTTAGTGGAACTCTGGCTGTGCAGCACTGTCTATTGTATTTTTTATTAATTTTTTTCTGTTAAAGATGCTTTCTCACAAGTGCCCAATATGATTGATATTCCTTAATTTTGGACCACTCCTAACTTTCCTAAGCATGGCTATAATATATGTTATTGGGAGAGATGAAGATGTGATTGCTTCTTTGATGTGATAAGCATCTTGGATATCAATGTGGGAATAAGGTCAGCTAGGCATAGCTGTGTGAGCAAATAGCCAAAGTAAATAATATACAGACTTTTAGCTTTTCAGGTTGAGATACACTTGACAGTGGTTGTGAAAAACAGATAAATGAAGCTGGCATTCAGAAGCCATATATGGCATAGCCATTGTCTGAGGAGGCAACTATCAAAGCTTATGAGAAATAGTCTCCTCTTATGGTACTCATAGAAATGCAAAGACTGATTTTATCCAGATTAGGTCATGATCATTATGTCTGTGATATCATACCCCACAGGAGATTGTTCTCAAGGGAATAGTTTAGTAGACAGGAGAAACCTTTTTTATTTGATGACTGTTGTTTCCCAGATAAAAAGATGGACATCTGCAAACTCTCTGTCTAGGTTAACAAACACACATGTTTAGTTGATGTGAATATACATGTCCATACATTACTGGTATTCAGAAATCACGTTGGCATATCCTACCATTATCTTTTGACACTTAAATCTAAACTCCGAGCAGCCATTAAAGGCACACTTTAATTCAGCTCTATATTAATTAGATGTATTTTTTTTAAGCAGAACTTCCATCTAAATTGACAAAATAAAAAGGAATAGCCCATTAAAAGAAAACAAATATTCAAATTCAATCCAGAGATTTCCACTACAGTACTTTTTTATTTATTTATGTCCTCATTCTGATGGCCAGCTTTATTTACTTTGTTTACTGCCTGTGACTGGACAGTGAAAGGAGAAGCAGCACAGCGATGCGCTCACCTCTCATTCATGCTGCTTTCTCCTAACATAGTTTGTTTCAGTACATGAACGGAATGGCTATTTGTGCTGCTTTTTCTGACACTCCAAAACTGCTGTACAGGTGCTGCAAGGGTGATACCAGGTCACAGTCAGGTACTTATACTGCTTGCATTTCAAAATACATTTAGTGCTGTAATAATGACTGCAGAACTGCATTCATTTGTGATTTTTATATCTGCCTAGTTTTAATATTTAAATATAGAGGGTGTAAGTAACTAAGTTTAACTTGGTATTGGCTCTTTTGCAGTCTACTGTACAGCAGATCTTGGTTTCAGCATAAGTAGCTGTTTAGGTGTTCTGTAGTGCAAGGATCATGCTGATAGCGGGAGAGAGTAGCATGACAGAGAAACGCATGTATAAGCGTGCTGCTTCTCCTTTCACTGCCCAGTCACAGAGTGAGGGTGAGAAGAACACCTGTAAGTAATGGCATAACTGCATCAGAGAAAGATTAGTTCCCCTTCCCCTGTCAGGCAGCACTGTTCTGTGTGGCAGAGATGTGTAAATGTTAGGACTGGGTGGACAGAAATACAAATTTTCTTCTCGTATGTGTAGCAACTTCTAGTGTGTTCTACTAGTAGAGAAAGCAGGAAAACATAGCTAGCTCTAGGTTAGACCTGAGCCATTAAATCTGGGTCAGGGCTGGATGACTCATCCTGGCAGCTTTCTGGAGCCTCCCCCTGGTATCTGGAAAGTTGGAGAATCTTCTGGAACTAGTGGGTGGAGGTGAGGAGGTGCTGCTCTGCAAATTTATGGACCCTTAGCCAATCCCCAGGAGTGGGCCTGGCAGGGAACTAAGGAAGCCCAAAAATAGACATGAGCCTTACCAGCAGGGGAGTCAGGTGGAAGATGGAGAAGCAGTGCTGAGGAGAGCCTGTCGGTGGCCCTTGAGAGAGGGGCTTTACCCCAGGCTGAAGCTTGGAATGCTGGCCTGGAAGGGTCCCACCACAAGAGGCAGTTGCCGGAGAGACCGCAGAGAGAGAGCAAATGGAGACAGTGAGTAGATCGGCATGGTGTTGGGACAAGACAAGTGGAGAGACTGTCAGCTGTAACAGTGCTTATATAAAGACATTGGTGTGCCAAGTCTTCATTCACCTTGCCCCGGGAAATCTCGGGAAATGTGTGTGTGTGTGCCAAGAAAGTTTACCGCTCAGAGGTCCCAGGGAACTGCAAGGTGGAGTCCAAACGCCTGGGTGCAGGCACTGCAATAGTATGCAAAAATGTATAGAGAAAAACCGGGACGGCCACACTCCAAAAAAAATGTTTCCTTTTAATAAAACTGGTCACAACATGAACATATCACAGCAAAAAATCAGGAGAAAAGCTGATGCGTTTCACAATATCATACAGTGCTTATTCATAGCTATGTGTGTGTGTGTGTGTGTGTGTGTTTGTGTGTGTGCCAGTCTGGGGGACTGAGGGAAGCAAGCAGCCAGGTAGGCTGGCATTTTCCGCAGAGGTAGAACTGGGCTCAGTGTCTACAGGGGAGCAGAAGGAGATGCTGTTTACTCCACATGATCTACTCTATCCAAAAATGGATGGGAAGTTCCTAGCCTGTAATGGGCTCTTGCTGATTTAACAAATAAACTATTAATTACCCTGGAGTGATCAGTAGGAGCTGTACATAGAGGAACCAAGTGTGTGCAGGAGGAAGTAAGAAGAGGATTATTTGTAAATAGGGAGGAAGTTGTCTCTTGTTCTGTGTTCTGGCGTTTTTTCAAGTTGGGCATCTCATAATTCCATACCCCATCCAAGTTATCATCCCCCTAATAAAACAACAAAAACAAGCCAAGGACTGATTTTCTGTGTTTGGGAGAGTGATAAAAAAAACATGTGACTGGCTGTGAAGCAGTGGAGACTCTGATATCAGTGACCCCTACTTGAGTAGTGCTACATATTAATTTCATCTGTATAATTGGCTGTTTGCCTGGAGTTCATATTTACAGTTTTCTTCTACAGATTGGCACATCAACTTTCACAATAATATAATTTTGCTAGCTTGGCTCTACCCTAAACAGACCGAATTGGTGCCAATTTAGTCTTGTGAGAGTCTATCAGCCAGAGTACTTGCTGAGGTCAGCCTTGGAAATTGCTTTCATATAATGTCTATTGGTCATTTGAAATTAAAGTAAATTAAGTCCTCTTGTAATTTATCTTGAGTTTTTGATACTGTGCTACTTTAGAGTTGAGCAGCACCTTTAGAAGAGCTGTAGCCTTTTGCAAGTTAATGTGTGTTGTTTAAGAGTCCTTTCACACTGGGATGGTGTGGGCAGTAGTGGTAAAGCGTCGTTAGGGCTTTTACACTGGGGTGGCTTGAGAGGTGCCTTTCAGATACTTTTCAGGCACTATTTATAGCTCTTAAATGCCTGAAAAGTGCCCCAGTGTGAAAGAGGTCTTAAAGTCCTTCCAGTACAATAGACAATGTATTGCCTCGTTTCCACTGAACGGAACGGTTCGGGTCAGTACAGTTTGGAGCGCTTAGAATGGTCCGGTCTAGTCTTGTGATCGTTTCCACTGCAAGTTGGACCGTCCCGGGCCATTTAGGGTTTAGAAAAAATGCCTAGGGTGTCCACCAATCAGTGGAATGTATTGTAGGTCCGCCCTAACCAAACCGTTCCATTTTCTATGGCCTGACATCTGAAGCAGGACCCAGAATGGTTCGGTTTTATGGCACACTTTCATAATGGAATAGCGTACCGAACCGAACCGATCCGCTCAGTGGAAACGAGGCATATAGGTACCAACAAGCGGCCAGTGCCTCCACCTATAACTGGTTTATTGCAGCAAGGAGCACTGGAAGGGTGACCTATGTCAAACAAATACAAGGAGATTTCCAAGCTCAAACCTACCAACCAGCCTGCCATTGTGGAGACCCAGAAGTCAGGGTTAGGCACTACAGAAAACATGGTGCCTTTGCAGGGGCCTGTAGCTTATGCATATATTTGCAAATGTGTGCAGACTAAACTCCTGTTAATGCACATTGTTAGAGAGGTGAATGTGGTTGGTTGCTGGCTGGTTGGTAAGTTTGAGCTTGGAAATCTCCTTGTATTTGTTTGAAATGAGTGGGTACCAACAGGAAGAAAATACATCCATAAAATCTCAAAGTGAAGGTTTGACTTCAGAATACAACCTACCACAGGCTTTAAAAAAATGGAACATTGACTGTGTATTATGCTTTCTCCACCCTACGCATAGCTTTGTTCTATGGTACTTATTTCTTTACTTTGCTTTTACTTTTAAGGCCAAAGAAATATCAGCAAAGTCAACCAGACCACATTCTTACCAAGCTGGAAATGCAGAACATAGAAGCACAGAAGGTAAGGAAAAAACGAGTGCCAGATTTAATACAAAATGCTTGTAGGGGGTTCAGATTTGCTGTGCTGGTAAATGACCGCAGCTGCCTAGTTCTGTAGAATTGACTTTTAATGCAAGAGCTTTAAGCTTGGTGGGTGAAAATGATCTTCTTCAGGAAAAAAAAAACATCTTTTAGGAATGTACTTATTATGAGAAATTCTTCTCAATATTAACCACTTGCCGACCGGCCCATGCCGATATAGTCGGTAAAGGGGCACGTTTCCACAAAACAATGTATGGGTACTTGTCCCCATTAAGAGCCGCTGGAAGCACGTCCGCTGCACGGCAGGGGACCAGATGCACGTGGCCAGTGGGTGCAATTGCCGCCGGCCACCCACCCACAATCGCGGGCACGAGACCCAGAGCAGGGATTTTTGTGTGTGTGTGTGTGTGTGTGTGTAAACACACAAATCCCTGTTCTGTCAGGGGAGAGGAGACAGATCGTTTGTTCCCAGTAAGTAGGAACAGTGATATGTCTCCTTCCCCATTCAGTCCGAAATACCACCAAAGGTAATCTATGTTTGTGGTAAAAAAAATGCAGTTTTGTCTTGGTACAGCGTCGCATGACCGCGCAATTGACAGTTAACCACTTAAAGCGGAGGTTCAACACTCGAAATGAACTTCTTATCTAACCCATCTGTAGCCTTAATAAAGGCTTGTAGTGTTATCATTTTTTTTTTTTTTGTGTACACTTACCTGTCTTCAACCGCACTTCCGGGTCTTCTTCCTTGCAGGGAGTGGGCGTGTTGCTTTTTTTCCCTGATGGGGAGCTCTGCATGGATGATTGACGTGAGTGTCATTGCCTTCCAAAAATATCCGACGGGGACTCGGCTCTTTACGGCGCTATACGCTATATGTAGAGCTGACTGCGCAGGCGCCGTAAAGTGCCGAGTCCCACTCGGATATTTTCAGAAGGCGATGACGCGCACGTCAATCATCTATGCAGAGCTTAGGAACGCCTACTACCCGGAGGAGCTAGAACCCGGAAGCCGGATGAAAACGACAGAAAAACGTAAGTACAGACCGAAAAGAAAAAAATCCAGCATACTGTTGATGTCAGCAATATGCTGGATATAACGGTCTATATTTTTTTTAGGGTGAACCCCCGCTTTAAGGACCGACTCACGTGCATATACGTCGGCACTTTAAAGATGAATATCTTGGTAATGGCAGCAGCTGCTGCCACAACCGAGATATCCATCTTTTCCATGGCCGGTCCTGTAAACGATAATGGCGCCGCGGATTCGCCGCAAGATCATCCCTTATCGGTGGTGGGAGAGGGCCCCCCCTCTCCTGCGCCCTCTGCCGCTTACCGGAGCCGTCGTAGAGGCGGAGGCGATCTGGTTCTTCTTCTTGCTGCTTGCCATGGATATGAGTGAGGGCAAGATGGTCATAGTAGGGCGGAAGCGACATCAAAACGTCACTTCCACCCATGCATCTTAAAGGCACATTTTTTTGTTGTACTTTGTTTCAATTTTTAATTTTTTTATTATTGCATTTTAGTCTAAATACGAGATCTGAGGTATTTTTGACCCTAGATCTCATATTTAGGAGGACCTGTCATGCTTTTTTCTATAATAAATAAAAGTATGAGTAGGAATAAAAGTGACCCTATTAAAAAAAAAAAAAAAACTGTACAAATTTATTAAATCAAGTAAAATAAATAAGAAAACAAATTATAATGTTTGGGTGTTCTAAGTAATTTTCTAGCAAAAAATAAAACTGTTGTAAACTTGTCTGAAAAAAGTGCTTAAGTGATTAAAGCGACGCAGTGCCGTATCGCAAAAAATGGCCTGGTCATTAGGCAGGAAAATCTTCCGGTCTGTAAGTGATTAAAGTAAATCCATTCTTTGCTCAAGTATGGCTGCCAGTTACTAGGCCTGAGAGCTGTGGGCATGGAGGATTATTACTGTGTAAGCTCCAACCCAGCAATTTTTTTTACTAGTGGGGGGGACTATGAAGGTCCAAGTGGACAGCTGGGAAGCTAATTATATGTATGTACTAGCGGCGGAGGAACACCTGCTATCCAGCCATTCTATTATTTGTCTTTGACGGTAAAGTACGAGCAAAACACAAACTTCAGTAATAAACAGGTCTTTGCATTCCACTTGCCTGTGTTTGGATGCTCTGTTTGGCAGATGGTCAGCTCAACCAAAACTAATATTTCACTTACTGACGTCTTTGGTGGGGGGTGGGTGCTGCTGTTCTTCGCAGCCGTCTGGTTCTCTTCCGCCGTCGGGGGGGGTCGCTTTTATAAAAGCGCCCACCCCCCGGCGGACTTCCTCCGACGTCTTCGGCGGGGGGTGGTGTGCTTCTGTCGGCTTCTGTTTTCTTCTTGCTGCTTCTTCTGTCTTCTTCTTGCTTCTTCTTCTGTCGCCTTCTGCTGTCTTCGCTTCTTCTTTCCTTTAGATGTTTACACGTCGCTTCCTTTCGCTGCAATGCCGGGTGCGTGGCTCGCACCGATTTATATAGGCCACCTACGGTACCTACCCACGTGATACCAACCTACGTGGGTAGGTACCGGAGCATGATGGGACTGTGACGTCGTAGGTGGCCTATATAAGTCGTGCGAGCCACCGCACCCGACATTGCAGCGGGAGGAAGCGACGTGTCAACACCTAAAGGAAAGAAGAAGCGAAGACACCAGAAGACAGAAGGCGACAGAAGAAGAAGCAAGAAGAAGACAGAAGCCGACAGAAGCACACCACCCCCCGCCAAAGACGTCGGAGGAAGCCCGCCTGGGGGGTGGGTGCTTTTATAAAAGCGACCCCCCCCCCCCGGCGGCGGAAGAGAACCAGACGGCGGCGAAGAACAGCGGCACCCACCCCCCCACCGAAGACGTCGGAGGAAGCCCGCCAGGGGGGGGCGTTTTATAAAAGTGACCCCCCCCCGGCGGTGGAAGAGAACCCCACCCGAAGACTTCAAAGAAGCAAGCCCCCCTCGTGAAAGAGCTAAAGAAGAGAGGGGGGGCCCCGGAGCAGACTAATAAAATATTTTAATACCCTGTGTGGTTTATTTGTGTTTACACTTTTCTTGCAGGTAAGTGGATAGGGGTACGATGTACCCCATACTCATTCACTTAGGGTGGGGGGCCGGTGTCTGGGGGCCCCCTTATTAAAGGGGGCTCCCAGATTCCGATAAGCCTCCCGCCCGCATACCCCGACAACCAACGGCCAGGGTTGTCGGGAAGGGGCCCTGTCCTCATCAACATGGGGACAGGGTGCTCTGGGGTGGGGGAGCCGCAGTGCGCCCCCCTGTCCCAGAGCACCTGACCCCCCCATGTTGAGGGCATGCTGCCCGGTACGGCTCAGGAGGGGGGGGGGGCGCTTGCTCGCCCCCACTCTCCTGGCCGGGCGGCGTGCATTGGATACGGGTCTGGTATGGATTGTGGGGGGACCCCCACGCCGTTTTTTCGGCGTAGGGGGGTCTCCTTACAACCCATAACAGACCTAAGGGCCCGGTATGCTCCTGAGGGGGGAACTCATGCCGGATTTTTATTTAAAATTTGGCGGGGAGATCCCCTCAGGATTCATACCGAACGCCGCCCACGTGTAGAATTGGCAGGAATCCACGTCGGATCCCCGTCGCTTCTATGACACGCTCGCTGGAATGTGCTTTTACTATTCCAGCGAGTGCGAGATGTCGGCACCCTGTCGCCGAGAATCAGCGCGATGCTGTCGTGCTAAAAACACATTCTCGGCGGCAGGTACTGTAGAACAGGAGAGTCTGGAAAGGCACCAGAAGCCAGTGAGGGAATAGCTCTTCCACCACATGTAAAAGCGATCCAGTGTTTTTTAGCCTCTTGGATCACTTTTACATTGTAAAGCATCTCCAGCTGAAAAAAATTATACAGGGGTCATGGCCCAGGTATAACTACTTCAACCCAAGGATGTACAGGTACATCCTACGGGTGGGCAATAGTAAATGGTCCAACACAAATTTTGACCTACTGTAGCCCAAAGGCTTGTTTTTTTAAACCAGGGGCTCTTTTTAGGGGAAACCCCTAGCCTCCAGAGACTTTGTGATCTGAATGAAAAGCAGATCCTCTGAAATTCAATAGCATTAATATTCAATGAAACAATATGGAATGGAAATCCGTTTTGCAGCTGGAAACACTGTAGGTCAAAACATCAGTACCAAGCTTTCTGGCGCTCACATTTAAAAGTTAGTTAATTTCCAGATGAAAATAATAAATTAAGTAAATTCTTTAATTATTTTGTCTTGACTATGCTTTAAAAAAACATAAAAGGAGCACACAACTCTAGGTAGAACAGATGCTTTAATACGAACAGTTATCATTATTTTATGGATGAGATTTTAGGCTATTGTAGGGCAGTATTTATGTATCATATGCAGGATATTTGTCAGTGACAACTATCTATGCCATATTTTTTTTTTATCCCTTTTCTTTGTTGCTTTTGTAGATTATTTTTTAAGATTAGTATTAATCTAATAAATACAGCACTTTACCTCCTGTTAGGTATTTTGTTTTTATTCACAATTTTTTACGTATTATGTTTATTTTTTACAGCTATGAGGCCTACGCAGAGAAGCTACCCTGACCTCTCCAGTTATAACATGAATGAACGTGAGTACATATATCCTGAATCAAGCTGGGTTTAGTGTTTCTTCATCTCTACAGTACTAGCAAGGTTGTCTGAAACGTGGGTATATCTATGAATATTATGCATGCCACCAAGACCACAAACTAGCTAATGGTTCATTCTTTGTTCTATTAATTCTTGTAGCCCTGATAAAAAACAAACAAAGTAGCTGTTTGCTGTAACAATGTGATCACTGAATAAATCTTTGGACCCATTTTTTTGGAGACTCATGGGGCCAGATTCAGATAGCCTTTACGTTGGCGTATCTATAGATACGCCGCATAAAGTCTATTCTACGCCGGCGTATCTTTTTTCTGTATTCAGAAAACAAGATACGCCGGAATTCAGCTAAGATATGAGCAGCGTAAGTCTGTTACACCGTCGTATCTTAGTTGCATATTTACGCTGGCCGCTAGGTGGCGCTTCCGTCGATTTAAATATGTAAATTAGGGAGATACGCCGATTCACAAACGTACTTGCGGCCGAGCGTTGTATTTTACGTCGTTTGCGTAAGCGTTATTCCGGCATAAAGTTACCCCTGCTATATGAGGAGCAGCCAATGTTAAGTATGGACGTAGGGACAGCGTCGAATTGTACATCGTTTACGTCGTTTGCGTAAGTCGTTCGGGGATGGGGCTGGATGTAATTTACATTCACGTCGCACTGGGATACGTCCACGGGCGGCGCATGCGCCGTTCAGAAAAAACGTAAATTACAGGGGGTCATGATTCATTTACATGAATCACGCCCCCATATTACTAATTTGAATTAGGCGCCCTTACGCTGGCCACTTTACGCTACGCCGCCACAACTTATGGAGCAAGTGCTTTCTTAATAAGGCACTTGCCCATAAAAGTTGCGGAGGCGTAGCGTAAAGAGCATATGCTACGCCGCCGGAAAGATACACTATTGTATCTGAATCTGGCCCATGGTGTGCAGGTGACATTCCTCATTCTGATTCCTCGTGGTCCCAGCCAGTGGTTACTTCAGCACCCACTTAGACATACAGCTACTTTCACAGGAACATGTACAGTATGTGCGTTGGGAAGAGTGCATTGGAACTTGCTATGAAAAAAAAAAGACTTTCATCTTGCAGTATGTAAGTTCAAGACATACTTTGAAGCATTGAAGTGTTTAATTTTTACGTCACCTTCACACATAATACATTTAAGAGCAATTAAAACCAATATGTAAAATCAATTTTAACTCCTCCTCCAGAATTTTTCGAAAGGCCATTGACAGGTCTACAGACTCTTTCCATTGCTGGATAGCTGTCTTTTCTGTATAGAAATAGGAAGGGGTTGTTTGAACCAGGATTCAGGTAATTTTTTTAATCAGATCTATGTATAACTATACTGTAAAAAGAGCAAAGTAAAAGTTTTTCCAGGGCATTCCCAGAGCAAGAAGTGAACTAACCATCACAGGGTTACTGTACTCTGCTCAAGCAATGTCAGGATTAATAGAAAGAGTTGCTCCTTGAAGCAGAGCTCTAATTAAATATACTACATGTCACAGTACACAGCAATTTTTCTAAAGAATAAAATGGTACATTTTGCTAGCAAAAATGGCCATTGAGCTTAATTTAAAGTGATTGTAAACCACAGACATGAAATATAATCAAAGCACATATTTCTATAGTGTTTATTTGCCTCTCACCAAAGCACTTAGGGCCAGATTCAGGATGGCGAGCGGTTCTTTAACCACTTAAGACCCGGACCAAAATGCAGGTAAAGGACCTTGCCCCTTTTTGCGATTCGACACTGCGTCGTTTTAACTGACAATTGCGCGTTCGTGCGAAGTGGCTTCCAAACAAAATTGGCGTCCTTTTTTTCCCACAAATAGAGCTTTCTTTTGGTGGTATTTGATCACCTCTGCGGTTTTTATTTTTTGCGCTATAAACAAAAATAGAGCGACAATTTAAAAAAAAATGCAATATTTTTTACTTTTTGCTATAATAAATATCCCCCAAAAATATATAAAAAAACATTTTTTTTCCTCAGTTTAGGCCGATACGTATTCTTCTACGTATTTTTGGTAAAAAAAAATCGCAATAAGCGTTTATCGGTTGGTTTTCGCAAAATGTATAGCGTTTACAAAATAAGGGATAGTTTTATTGCATTTTTATTAATTATTTTTTTTTTACTACTAATAGCGACGATCAGCGATTTTTTTCGTGACTGCGACAATATGGCGGACACTTCGGACAATTTTGACAAATTTTTGGGACAATTGTCATTTTCACAGCAAAAAATGCATTTAAATTGCATTGTTTACTGTGGAAATGATAGTTGCAGTTTGGGAGTTAACCACAGGTGGCGCTGTAGGGGATGTGTGACCTATGTGTGTGTTTACAACTGTAGGGGGGTGTGGCTGTAGGTGTGACGTCATCGATCGCGTCCCCCTATTACAGGGATGACGCGATCGATGCTACGGCCACAGAGAAGCACGGGGAAGCCGTCATTACACACGGCTCTCCCCGTTCTTCCGCTCCAGGGCGATCTGGTCCGCGAATCCCACGGTCTCGGTCCTGTAGCTTCGGACCGGGTCGCGGGCGCGCGCCCGTGACCCACGGCTGGGTACTAAAATCAACGTATATATACGTTGATGTGCCCAGCCGTGCCATTCTGCCGACGTAAATGTGCAGTAGGCGGTCCTTAAGTGGTTAAGTAACCTATCTCATTTACGTTACGCCGCCGCAACTTTACTCGCAAGTGCTGTATTCACAAAGCACTTGCGTGTAAAGTTGTGGCGGCGTAGCATAAATTGACCGGCCTAATTCAAATTCGGCTGGTAGGGGGGCGTCTCCTATTTAAATTAGGTGCGTCCACGCGCCGAACGTACTGCGCATGCGTCGACCATAGAAAAATCCCAGTGCGCATGCACCGAATTATGACGGTGTTTTCGACGTTAACGTAATCAACGTAAATCCCCATTCACGGACGAGTTACACAAACGACATAAACATTTTCAAATTTCCCGCGGTCACGACGTCCATACTTAACATAGGATGCGCCATCTTTTGGCAACTTTATCTTTACGCCGGGAAACCCCTTATGGAAACGGCGTAAAGTGACTGCGTTGGGCCGGCGTACATTCGTAAATTGGCGTATCTCGCTGATTTACATATTCTCGGCGTAAATCAGCGGGAACGCCCCCAGCAGCCATTTTAAACTTGCAGTTAAGATCCGACGGTGTAATACAATTACGCCTGTCAGATCTTTACTTCAAACCGTCGTATCTTGTTTTGTGCATACAGAAAACAGATAAGCCGGCGCAAAGTGTGAGTTATGCTGGCGTATCACTGATACGCCGGCATAACTCTTTCTGAATCTGGCCCTAAGTGTCATTTTTCTCTGCTGTCTAGTTCCTCTGTAATCTTAGTCACTTGTGACAAGTTTCCCTGACACCAAGAGCTAAAAAGGTGACAGGGGAGGGAGCTCCAGCTGATTGACAGTCTCACCTCTGTCCCTGTGTGCTGTGTGAAGGGGGGTGTCCCTTCCATCCAATGAGTTTTACAAGGATGTACAGAACACATTGCTGGAAATACACAGGTACAATAGGAGGATTGGCTTCACCTCTGTGCATCACCTGAGGCTAATCACTTCTCCAGTTACACTATAGGCAAGGGCTTACAATCACTTTACGTTACACTTCATTATGGTCAGCCAAAAAAAAAACCTGCTAAGAATCTGACTCTGCTGCAAGCCAGAGGGGAACCATTTCTTCCATGTTTCCGCCTCCTGCCTTCTCTCACTTAGACTGTACACTGTCATTTTCTGTCAAATCACAGAATTTAAAATTAACCTAGCAAGGGTCTGCGCTGCACCTGACATGATGACTATACATAAACATAATGTCTGCTGCATAGGCAGCAGGTTTTACATAATCCATCATTCCTGGGTCAGTCTAACAAATGGTACAAGCCCTCTGGGGAGAAGGAAGATGAAGGTAAAATCTGGGAGTTCTGTGATCCCATTGAAAGGTGATAAATACCTGTATGTTCTAGGCTTACAGATTGCCTGCCATGTGTGCGTGAAAAAATAAATCTAATGCTAGGTCAGCTTTTAGCAGCAACATAGATCACTGTTCACTTAGTGTTTCTTCTTTTTCAATTCCTAGAAAGTTCTGTAACACCAACCACACAAACTGCATTCAACAGAAATAGAACCATACTGTCTTGATTATGCCATGTGTGGGGGCCTAACAACAAATGCAGGAAGTATTTAATAGCTAGTAAACGTAAAACACAAGTGATTGGAGGCCCTATTAATAAACTTTTATAGCTATTCCATTAAATGTTTACATACTTAGAAATATATTGCTTGCTTTTAACATATGCCATGTAGCTGGATAAGGTTGTTGTATATTACTGGCCAAGGAGAAAATGTCTGTATTGCTGTTCAGTAGGATTATAAGACAGAAGGTAAACCTGTGAGAAAACATCTCATATAATGACTCCAGCTTTAAATATTTATCTCCAGTCCTTTACGTGTTTTGTAAATGTTTGCAATTATTTGAGATTGTGCTTTCTATAAACCCTTCTTGGATGTAAATATACTTATTTTACATTGTTGTATGAAAGGATTTGTTACAGGCTTGGAACTTGAAACTACAGTATCTCACAAAAGTGAGTAAACCCCTCACATTTTTGTAAATATTTTATTTATATATTTTCATGTGACAATACTGAAGAAATTACACTTTGCTACAATGTAAAGTACCATATTTATCGGCGTATACCACGCACTTTTTTCCCCATGAAATAAGGGGAAAATCGTGGGTGCGCGATATACGCCAATACCCACTTCCTGCGCTTAGTTTGAATGCCTCCACCGACATATACCGAGCGCAGTACACTCGGGTACATTCGGCCAGGCTCGGCTTCACTCGCGGTCACGCTCCTAGCCTCTATGCGTGAGAAGCCAAGCGTGCCCGAGTGTACTGCGCTCGGTATATGTTGGCGGCGGCGTTCAAACTAAGCGCGGGAAGCGGGGAGGACACCACCGAGGCCGCAGACCGACGCCGGACCGGACAAGGCCGCCGATGGATGCTGGGCAAGACACAGACGAGGGGCATCTAAACTGTAAGTATATTCTTTTTTTTTTTTTTTTAGGATTTTTTCTTCTAGATACCGATAAATACGGTAGTTAGTGTACAGCTTGTATAGCAGTGTAAATTTGCTGTCCCCTCAAAATAACTCAACACCATCGCCATTAATGTCTAAACCGCTGGCAACAAAAGTGAGTACACCCATAAGTGAAAATGTCCAAATTGGGCCCAAATTGTCAATATTTTGTGTGGCCACCATTATTTTCCAGCACTGCCTTAACCCCCTTGGGCATGGAGTTCACCAGAGCTTTACAGGTTGCCACTGGAGTCCTCTTTCACTCCTCCATGATAACATCACAGAGCTGGTGGATGTTGGAGACCTTGAGCTCCTCCGCCTTTCAATTGAGGATGCCCCACAGATGTTCAATAGGGTTTAGGTCTGGAGACATGCTTGGCCAGTCCATCACCTTTACCCTCAGCTTCTTTAGCAATACAGTGGTCATGTTGGAGGTGAGTTTGGGGTCATTATCATTATCAATACTGCCCTGCGGCCCAGTCTCCAAAGGGGAGGGGATCATGCTCTACTTCAGTATGTCACAGTACATGTTGGAATTCATGGTTCCCTCAATGTGAACTGTAGCTTCCCAGTGACAGCAGCACCCATGCAGCCCCAGAACATGACACTCCCACCACCATGTTTGACTGTAGGCAAGACACACTTGTCTTTGTACTTCTCACCTGGTTGCTGCCACACACGCTTGACACCATCTGAACCAAATAAGTTCATCTTGGTTTCATCAGACCACAGGGCATGGTTCCAGTAATCTATGTTCTTAGTCTGCTTGTCTTCAGCAAACTGCGGGCTTTCTTGTACATCATCTTTAGAAGAGGATTCCTTCTGGCACAACAGCCAAGCAGACCAATTTGATGTATTGTGCAACGTATGGTCTAAGCACTAACAGACTGACCCTCCACCCCTTCAACCTCTGCAGCAATGCTGGCAGCATTCAAACGCCTAAGTTCCAAAGACAACCTCTGCATATGATGCAGCACTCAACGTCTTTGGTCGACCATGGCAAGGCCTGTTCTTAGTGGAACATGTCCTGTAAAACAGCTGTATGGTCTTGGCCACCATGCTGTAGCTCAGTTTCAGGGCCTTGGCAATTTTCTTATAGCCTAGGCCATCTTTATGTAGAGCAACAAGTCCTTTTTTCAGATCCTCAGAGAGTTCTTTGCCATGAGGTGCCATGTTGAACTTCCAGTGACCAGTATCAGAGAGTGAGAGCAACAACACCAAATTTAACACACCTGCTCTCCATTTACACCTGAGACCTTGTAACACTAATGAGTCACATGAAACCAGGGAGGGAAAATGTCTAATTGGGCCCAATTTGGACATTTTCACTTAGGGGGTTACTCACTTTTGTTGCCAGCGGTTTAGACATTAATGGCTGTGTGTTGAGTTATTTTGAGAGGACAGCAAATTTACTCTGTTATACAAGCTGTACACTCACTACTTTACATTGTAGAAAGTGTAATTTCTTCAGTGTTGTCACATGAAAAGATATAATAAAACATTTACAGAAATGTGAGGGGTGTACTCACTTTTGTGAGATACTGTATAACAAAAAGGACATCAAATGCATGTCTATAAGGCCACCATGGATGTTAGTCGAGATAAACAGTTGATTAGGCAAAATATAGAACATGTCCTGCTAGCTATTGTTTGCGCCTTGATAAGCCTTTGGGATTCATTTACTAAAACTGGGGAATGTGCTAGTTTTCAATATAAATCTTAAAAAAAAAAAAATCCCACTTGCCAAAGCTCTCATGCATAACAAATGGTACAAATGAACACCCCTCTACACAATAACTGCTGCTTTAGGGTTAATCCATGTAATAATTGTGTCTTAAAGAGAATCTTTAAAGCATTAGCAGTGCTTCCTCAGTGTAAAAGCACTGTGTGTGTATATAAATTCAATGTCTGTCAGATCCCAGTATAATCACGCATTATCTCTCTAAGCATCCTCTAACGATTGATATCACACTTGTCCGTATACTCGTCCTGGCGTTGCACGTCTCACAAAAAGACAAAACAACACTCCATAGCTTAATCCCATATGACATTTATTAGTTAAAAGCCATCCCTCATTAACAACACACTTACAAATGTTAGGTGTATAACAGCAAAAATCTTAAAATATCAACACTTGAAGCTCTGCCTGCTATTTAGGATTGCCTCTCACCGCTCATTGGTACTCATTGGTACCAATGCGTTTGTGGCGACTGTAGGCTCTGGCAGCATGTTAACGTCACTCTAGGTCACTGTATGGTCCCATGCTGACGTGTTTCGTCATACAACTACGTTTGACATTTCAAGATTGATGCTGTTATGCGCATTACGTTTTTAAGTGTGTATGGCCAACTTGAGACAGCACTTATGACTCCATTAGTTATGACTACCCTATGACACATAGTGGGGTATGCAACTTATTCTATAATACGTCTCTCTCCTGTGGATAAGTGTGAAAGTTCACATATTTTAACCGCTTCCCACCTGGCCCAGCTCAAAACTATGCCAAAGCGGGAGCCCTATTATTCTGGGTGGACATCCTTCCCAGAACATGCCTTGCACGAGTCGCATTTCGGCACGATCTGTCACCAGCTGTGTACACTGGACATAGTGAATAAACTGTTGAGAGTACTGGCCTGCTGCTGGTACTGTATGATCACTGTGACCAATCGCAGCAGATCAAATGTCAGTTGTAAACAGTGAATGGCTTTGATTCATGCCATTTATTGTGTACAGTTGTGTTTCTAGCTGTGATTGATCATTGTGATCCATGGTACAGGCAGGACCAATCACAGCTCATTTGTACCATGTGATTAGCTGTGGCCAATTACAGCTAATCACAAAAATAACACACTGAATTAATCTTTCATTCAGTAAAAAATGCTTGCTTATAGCGGTGATATTCACTGCTATAAGCAATAATAGTGATCACCTTCCCAGAGTAGTACAGTGTTACTATGGTAATACTGTATTACTCTAGTCACAGTAAAAATAAATTAAAAATAAAAATCTAAAAATAAATATATTTTTTAATTCTATCCCTGCTCACCGTAACACCAGTTATATTATGATGCTGTACTGCACTGGTGAGAGTATGTAAAATGTGAAAAAAAAAAAAACATTTTTTTTTTTTTTCATTTTAAAAAAACACACCGTGTCTCTTACTAAGTACCTTGGACTGTCTTCTTTCCAAAAAGGGGTCATTTTGGGGGTATTTTTACTGTTCTGGCCTTTTCAGGCCTCAAGAAATGAGATGGGCCTTCAGTACATCAGGATTGATCACATTTCAGATATACAGTATATACCATAGTTTGTGGACTGTATGGCCACGTACACACGATCAGACCAAACCGATGAGACTGGTCCGACGGACCGTTTTCATCGGACCACCGCTGAAATGGTCTGATGTGCGTACACGCCATCACTCCAAAATTGCATCGGCCAGAACGCGGTGACGTAAAACACAACGACGTGCTGAAAAAACAAAGTTTCAGGCCAGTTTCATCGGACCTGTCTGATCGTGTGTATGTGGCCTATTACTTTCCTACAGATTAAATAATATACACTGATTTGGGTTATTGTCACCAAAGAAATGTAGCAGGATGCATTTTGCCCTAAATTTATGAGGAAAGATTATTTATTTGCAACATTTTATAACACAAAGAAATAAAAACTTGTTTTTTGTTCAAAATGTTTGAATATTAGCAAAAAATTAAAACCCCAGTGGTGATTAAATAAAATAACACCAAAAGAAAGCTCCATTTGTGTGAAAAAAAAATATAAAAATGTCACTTGAAGACAGTGTTGTACAACACTCTTGTGTCATTCAAAGTGTGAGAGCACTGAAAGCTGAAAATTTGCCTGAAAAATTGCAGGAAAGGGATGATAGTATCTGGTATTGAAGTGGTTAACATGTCTCTGTGGTGCAGTTATTTACACCAGCCACAGTACAACAAGGAAAATTATTTGGGGGTTAAGTATGAAGTTATGGATTTCAGCACAATTCTAGCAATGTCCCTTGATATTTCATATTTTCTTGGGTTGGATAAAAACATATGCCCATCACATTGAACCTTACAAAATGTATCTTAAGACGCAAGCCATTCCAGATGAATGAAAAATACCTTCCTGACTCCTATTGGCAGTCAGATAAAAGCGTTTCACAGCTGAATATTAAATCTCTTTTTAAGTACAAAGGATACCCTGCTGTGACTTTCAAGTAAATAGCTTTTCACCGACTTTTTACATATGTTGTATATCTATTTTTATAAGGCAAACCTTTTCATTCCCGATCATCTTAAGGGTGTATAGATTCTGTTGATTTAGTATTTGCTAATACTGCCTACATTTTTTTTATAAGGTATTTATCTCACAAACTTCAGGGCATCCTTTATTATGAGCTGCCGATCAAAACTGAACTGAAAATTCAAGATCGGTTTGTGGGGTAATGTTTTAAGGTCAAAGTTTGGACATAGTTAACATCTCTCTTGTGCCCTGTGTCTTTTAATGTAATAAATGGTTTTCAGCATTAGGAGTTTGACTGACATTGCATATTCTTCTTGAATCTCCTAGCCACTAAAGTAGATAAACTAACAAAAGTGGAAAATTACGGGCAGCATGTGATGCAGGTATTTGCCTGTTCTTGTCATGAAATCAGTCTGTGGGCATCTATAGTTTTTGGGAGTCTATGGTTATAGGCTGTACCGACATCATCAGCAGAAGGATTTCAGCCACGGGCTATTAACATTGCAGCAGGTTGTGGCTATGATTTTCAGGTGAGTATTTTTTAGGGGCATGGGAGGATGGGTTACTTTCAGCTGGAGGTGGGAAGGGGCAGGATAGATAAGTGTACTTGCTGTGAAAATACACATATCCTTTTAACCATGTGCTACTGCTTACTGGGAACTTATACCCTCTTCCTGCCCAGGTACATTTTCAGCTTTTAGCGCTCTCATAATTTGACAATTGCGTGGTCATGCAAAACTGTACCCATGTGAACTTTTTTATTATTTTTTTATTATTTTTCTTGCACAAATGAAGCCTTCTTTTGTTAGTATTTAATCACCACTCGGCTTTTTATTTTTTGCTAAATAAACAAACAAAATACTGAAAATTTGGGGGGGGGGGGGGAGTTTTAATATTTTGTTATAACATTTTGCAAACAGGTAATTTGTCTCCTTCACTGATTTCCGCTGATGAGGCTGCACTGATGGGCACTGATAGGTTGTACTGATGGGCATTGAGGAGGTGGCACTGGTGGGCACTATTCAGGAGGCACTGATGAGACTGCACTGATGGGTGGCACTGGTAGGTGGCACTGATGATGAGACACTGATTGGCAGCACTGATGGGCACTGATAGGTGGGCATTGAATAGTGGCACTGGTGGGCGGTGTTAGGTGGTACTGATTAGCAGCACATGTGGGCGCAAAGGGGACCGATGTCCCTCTGATCCCTCTAAAAGAAGCCGCAACTTTTTTTCAGCATGAAAAAAAACAACAGTAACTGGCATCTGTGTGGTAAAGGGCCTGCTGTGATTGGCCTTTACCCCATCTATGATGAGCCGAATCTCACGGATTCTGCGATCACAGAGAGCGCCGCCCACGTGAGAACGGGAGGATGTCTATGGCACCCTCCCCACAATTTAGGCCTGCGCTGTAGCCGTCTTTCAGCTATATGGTGGGCGGCAAGTGGTTAAAGTGGTTGTAAACCCTCTCATATGCCCAGTGAAGTGAATAGCCTCAGATGATACACAGAGATGAAAAAAATTCCTTCTTCATAAGTTTTACTTGTTTATCTGCAGTCTTTTCTTGTCTACATCCCTTCAAAAAAGGTACATTGTGATAAAACCCTTCTGCATTTGTGAGGCGTACAGAGGAGAGGGTGGAGAACTGCAGTTACAGCTCTTATACACTGTGTCCAATCACAACCGGTCACATGTAATCGGATCTCCTCGCCTTACATTGACAGAGTGTCAGGGAACAACAAAACATGTAATCAGGGCACGGATCACCCATTTCCTGATTACAATATAGTGCCACCAGTGTCACCAATCATTGCCCACTGATGCCACCAATCAGTGCCCATTAGTGATGCCAGTCAGTGCTGGCTATCAGTGCTGCACATCACTGCTGTCCAATGCCCATCAGTGCCACCCATAAATGCCTAGCAGTACTGCCTATCCGTGCCGCCTATCAGTGCCACCTATTGGTGCCCATAAGTGCAGCTTATTAGTGCCTCCTCATCAGTGCCCATAAGTGCCACCTCATCATTGCCCACCAGTTCAGCCTATCAGTGCTGCCTCATCACCCCACATTAGTGAAGGAGAAAAATTACAAAATGTACTGACATAAACACAGTAAAAAAAATATTTTTTTGAATTTTTGTTCATTCCTGTTTTTTTTTTTCCTTCTTATAAAAGTGATTAAATACCACCAAAATAAATCTCTATTTGTGTGAAGAAAACGATACAAAATGTATTTAGGTACAGTGTAGCATGATCGCACAATTGTCAATCAAAGTGTGACAGCGCTGAAAGCTAAAAATGGCCTGGGCTGGAAGGGGGTATAGGTAGTGGTTAAGGTAATTATCAAGCAGGCAAATGTCAATAAAAAAGCAATAAAGACAGATGCCAAGAGGCACCAGGTAGTAAAACTATGGGAAAGCAACAGAAAGAAAAATCCAAAACTCAGTAGGAGAAAACTGAAACCCAAACCCAGATTATGCCATTAATCCTGAAGAGGAGGAAAATTCTGGGACTGCTAAAAATCTGTGATGCGAGAGCAAAGTTTCAGAACGAGAGACCGATGTAGGATAACGGGTAGCACTGAAAAGACCAGGAAGTGATATAGGTTGAGTTTACACCAGCCAGATTCCTTACAATGTGTTTGGAATGGCTTTCCTTCATAAATCAATGCAAGCTGTTAGTTGTGGTATTATTTTCTGTCATATAATGCTGTATGTAGTACCTTAAAAGACCCTCTGATATTTTTCTAACCATTGAACTTGCACATCAGTACTTAATCAGTGAAGACCTCTATCCATTGATAAATATACAGTATGTGCCACATTTAACTCTGCAGGTTAAGGACCTTGCCCCTTTTTGCGATTTGGCACTGCATCAATTTAACTGACAATTGCGCGGTCGAGTGACGTGGTGCCCAAACAAAATTGACATCCTTTTTTTTTTCACAAATAGAGCTTTCTTTTGGTGGTATTTGATCACCTCTGCTGTTTTTATTTTTTGCGCTATAAAACAGAAATAGAGCGAGAATTTTGAAAAAAAAATCAATATTTTTGACTTTTTGCTATAATAAATATCCCAAAAAAAGATATAAAAAACATATTTCTTTCTCGTACATCACAGAGCGGCATATTCATTACTATGTGGGTTATATGGAGTACCTTCAGGTGTGGACACTGGCAATCTCAAACAGGAAGTCCCCTCCCTATATAACCCCCTCCCCTAGAGGGAGTCCCTCAGTTTTTTCGCCAGTGTCTTAGGTGTTGGTCACGGAATAGCTTTTGCTCCACATCCTTGGGATTAAGGGCGGGCTAACCGGATCTGTCCAAGGAGCCTCAGTGCCAAAGTGGACAGTACCCGGGCCCCAAGCCGTGGGGTTTTGCCTATAATGCTCCTCTTTGGAGGGCTGGACCCTGGGCCCAGGACTTGGAGTTTGTAAAAACCATAAGTTCCTGTTTGCCAGGGTGCTATATAGGTCCAGGACAGTGGGTACCTTCATAGGACCCCAGGGCCTGAAGGTCTACTACGCTACCCACGGAGATGGGAGAAGATTGGATCAGTTTGCTGGACAAACATCCTGCAGCATGGAGCAGGTAAGGGGGAGCCTGCGGGACTTGGTTCGACAGCAGGCTCTCCGGGGTAACCTAAAAGGGGGATAGCCTAAGTATGCTCTGCATGGGCAACCTTGCTCACTATGTCTAAGAGAGACAGGATGACACCCTTTTCTCCCCCATCACTAGGTTCCCCTGTCTAAGAATGTGTTGCTAGCTAAACCTGCTGTTTCTTCCTAGGGCTAGTAAGGATCCCTAGGGGCCTTTGGAGAGTCCTACCTGGCCGGGGGTTTGAATCTGCCGCCTGTTTCTGCGTTCCTGATCTCCAGCAGCGCGGCTCCTCCATGTTCCTCCTTTTTCCGGCATACGCGCGCGCGCGTGCACGTCTTATAGACGTTTTTCGCGCCGTTCAGACAGGAGGGCGGGGGGGGGGGCGTGCCTGCGGCGTCATACAGGGGCGCGCCTTTGTGCTGTTATAGACAGCAGGCATTGTCAGTGCTCAGTCTGAGGCTGATTTTCAGAAGGAGAGGACGCAGAGCGGCAGAACAGTGACTCCCGGTGGCGGAAGAGGGGTAGTACATGCTGGACTTTGTTCCAATGCCTTTTTTGTTAAGCCAGGAAATTCCCCTTTTTGCAGCAGGTTGGAGGCTGGCAAACTTAGTTTGGGGTCACTGTATGTTGTAAAAAGAAAATATATAATATATATTTAAAAAAAAAAAAACATACGGGATCCCATCAGTTTTTTGGGCATTAGTGATCTATTGTCCCCTAAACTCTGGTTTTGTACTCCTGCCCACTACAGTCTGTTGTGTGGGCGGAGTCCCTCGATTTTGTATTATGGCTTCCAAAGGTTCGGGGTCAAAGGGTACAAAAAAGACCAAAAAACAAAAGGGTTCCCTTTCTGATTCTGATGATATGCCGTTACTTTCCCCGCAACTTATTAACATAAAAAGCGCCTTGGATGAGCCATTAGGGGGATCTGGTGCGGAGGCTGGCCCAGATCAGCCCAGCCCTGTGTTTATCACAGAGGAGATGCTAGCCGTATCCCTAGGGGGGCTAGAAGAGAGAATAGCAGCATTGATCGCTAGAGCTATTCCTGGTAAGAAACGGGTTAGATCCCCATCACCAAGAGGTGTATCCTCAGATGCTGAGATTCTCTCTCCGGAGGAATTGGAATCACAGGAGGATCAACTAGATCTGAACCAAGAGGGTTCAGGGATTGAGGGGTCTGCCTCGGAGGAACCATTTTCAGACTCCCAGACAGAAAGACTGTGGGTACAGTCTTTGACGGACATGGTCCGCTCGGCATTTAGTTTACCATTGCCAGAGCCTCAGGTTCCTCCGGTATCCTCTCTGGGCTCTTTGAAAGCTCCGTTAAGCAACGCAGTTTTTCCAGTCCATCCTCTTTTGGAGGAATTGATCTTTCGGGATTGGGTACGGCCGGACAGGATTTTTCTGCCACCGAAAAGATTTGCGGTCATTTACCCCATGGAGGAAAAATTCTCCAAGAGGTGGAGGCTCCCAGTAGTGGATGCAGCCATCTCATGTGTGAATAAATCACTAACTTGCCCGGTGGAAAACATACATATGTTTAAAGATCCGGTTGATAAAAGGTTAGAGACACTTTTAAAAGCATCCTTTGCTACGGCAGGAGCAGTGGTGCAGCCAGCGGTGGCTGCGATTGGTGTTTGTCAGGCGTTAAAAGACCAGACAAAGGAAATGTTAAAGGACATGCCTACCCAACAAGCAGAAGAGTTTTCTGACATTCCCAGAGCTCTGTGTTTTGCTGTAGATGCTATAAAAGATTCCATCCAGCAGGCCTCTCGTTTATCACTATTTTTGGTGCACATGAGAAGGCTCTTATGGTTGAAGAACTGGGCGGCGGAGCCCCCATGCAAAAAGCTTCTGGCAGGGTTTCCCTTCCATGGAGGACGACTCTTCGGAGAGGATCTGGATAAATATATTCAGACTATTTCAAATGGCAAGAGTACCCTTTTACCGGTCAAAAAGACATTCCGGGCTCCTACATTTAAAAGGCAGCTCTTTCCTGTCTCGGGGCCCTCAAATTCCAGGCAGTATCGACGGCCGCCTGCACGATCCAACGTTAACAGTAGATCGCAGGGACAGGCCCCTGGGGGTAAGAGGCCGTGGTATCGCAAGCCGTCAAAGACAGCCCCTAAGTCTGCCTTATGAAGGGGCGCCCCCACTCTCGCGGGTGGGGGGAAGGCTTCGTTTCTTCTCAGAAGTTTGGGAGGCCAAGATCCCCGACAAATGGGTCCGGGCATCTGTAACCGCAGGTTACAGACTGGAGTTTCTAAGGTATCCTCCGCCTCATTTTCAAGAATCAAGGCTACCAAGGGATCCAGCAAGGAAGGCCTCAATGCTGGCAGCTTTGTATCACCTGCTTTGCCAGGACGTAATTATAGAAGTGCCAGCCCAAGAGCAAGGGCTAGGTTTCTATTCCAATCTCTTTGTCATACCAAAGCCCAACGGCGATGTCAGGCCAATCTTGGACCTAAAGAGGTTAAACGGTTACCTAAGGGTTCGTTCCTTCCGGATGGAATCCATCCGGTCAGCAGCCGCCGCGCTTCAGAAGGACGATTTTCTGGCCTCCATAGACATAAAGGATGCTTACCTTCATGTACCAATCTTTCAGTTGCATCAAAGATTTTTACGCTTCGCGGTGGGGCAGCGACACTTCCAATTCAGGGCGCTCCCCTCCCCTTTGACGCTATCATCAAGGGTCCGACAAAGCCTGGCCTGGTGGTTGAACCCTCGGAACCTTCTAAAGGGAAAATCCTTCAGCCCTGTTGTCTGGAAGGTAGTTACCACAGACGCCAGCCTGGCAGGCTGGGGGGCGGTCTTCGAGGGGTTCTCTCGCCAGGGAACTTGGGTGAGAGCAGAGAGGCAGCTCCCCATCAATATCTTGGAGATCAGAGCTGCTCGCCTAGCCCTTCTGGCATGGACCTCCAGATTAAAGGGGTTCCCGGTGAGAATCCAGTCAGACAATGCCACGGCGGTGGCATACATAAACCACCAAGGGGGAACCAGGAGTCAGGCCGCTCAGAGGGAGGTGAGCTTGATTTTTCAGTGGGCAGAGGTTCATGTACCCTGCATTTCGGCGATATTCATTCCCGGAGTGGACAACCTACAGGCAGACTTCTTAAGTCGCCAGAGTCTGTTGCCAGGGGAGTGGTCTCTGCATCCCCAGGTCTTTCAGACAATCTGCCAGAGGTGGGGAATGCCGGACGTAGATATAATGGCATCCAGGTTCAACAAGAAACTAGACAGGTTCGTGTCTCGAACGAGGGATCCTATGGCCTGCGGAACCGATGCGTTGGTTTGCCCTTGGCATCAATTCAAACTTCTATATGCATTCCCTCCGCTACAGTTACTCCCTCGCCTGTTGCGCAAGATCAGAGTGGAGCACAAGCCAGTCATCCTAGTAGCTCCGGCTTGGCCCCGGAGGACTTGGTACTCACTAGTCCTGAAGATGGCAGTGGGAGACCCTTGGACTCTTCCTCTACAACCAGACCTACTCTCACAAGGCCCGATCCTCCACCCTACATTACAGCGTCTAAATTTGACGGCCTGGAGGCTGAATCCCTGATTCTCAGGGGTAGAGGTCTGTCTAGGCAGGTAATCCCTACCCTGATTAGGGCTAGAAAGCCGGTCTCCAGGGTGATTTATTACAGGGTGTGGAGGAACTACGTAGGCTGGTGTGAATCCAAAAGATGGAATTCCCGCAAATATACTATTGATAGGGTGTTAAGTTTTCTCCAGCTAGGAGTGGATAAAGGCCTGGCACTAAGCACAATCAAGGGACAGATCTCAGCTCTGTCAGTGTGGTTTCAGAGGCCGCTGGCCACCCACTCGCTGGTAAAGACCTTCTTACAGGGGGTCTTGCGTATTAATCCTCCTGTCAAGTCACCAATTTGTCCATGGGACTTAAATCTTGTCCTGTCCACTTTACAGAAACAACCCTTTGAGCCGTTGGCTGAGATTCCTTTAGTCTTACTGACAAGAAAGTTGGTTTTCTTGGTCGCCATAGTTTCGGCCAGGAGAGTGTCAGAATTAGCAGCCTTATCATGTAAGGAACCATATCTCGTTCTGCATAAGGACAGGGCAGTTCTCCGGCCCCATCCTTCCTTTCTACCAAAGGTTATATCCAAATTTCACTTAAACCAGGATTTGGTACTTCCATCCTTCTTTCCAAAACCTACATCTAGAAAGGAGGGGTTGCTGCATACCTTGGATATTGTCCGGGCCATGAAGGCCTATCTTAAAGCTACAGAAAAGATCCGGAAGACAGATGTATTATTCGTTCTACCAGATGGCCCC
This sequence comes from Rana kukunoris, assembly GCA_029574335.1. NCBI lineage: Eukaryota > Metazoa > Chordata > Amphibia > Anura > Ranidae > Rana > Rana kukunoris. Next base: position 109,558,781 of record CM056052.1, read on the forward strand.
AAGAAGGGGCAGGCAGCGGCAAAATCCACCATCTCGAGATGGATTAGACAATTAATCATTCAAGCCTACGGTTTGAAGAGGTTGCCTCCTCCGTTGTCGGTAAAGGCCCATTCTACCAGGGCCATGGGCGCCTCTTGGGCAGCACACCATCAGATCTCTATGGCTCAGATATGCAAGGCGGCAACGTGGTCATCAGTCCACACGTTTACAAGGTTTTATCAACTAGACGTGAGAAGGAATGCGGATTCTGCCTTTGGACAGGCAGTACTACAGGCTGCAGTTTGAAATCCTCGGGATCAGAAGCACCCTTGGTTAAAAAAAAAAAAAAAAAAAAAAGTTTTTTCTTGACTAAGTTGGAATTATTATTATTATTTGAGTTTACCTCTAAATTGAATCCTTCTTTGGAAGATGTCTCCCTCCCCTCATTAAAGCATTGCTTTCGGACATCCCACATAGTAATGAATATGCCGCTCTGTGTCCCGTGATGTACGAGAAAGAAAAAGGGATTTTTAAATACAGCTTACCTGTAAAATCCTTTTCTTGGAGTACATCACGGGACACAGAGCTCCCACCCCTCTTTTGGGTGACCATTTTGGGAGGCATACTGCTTGCTACAAAACTGAGGGACTCCCTCTAGGGGAGGGGGTTATATAGGGAGGGGACTTCCTGTTTGAGATTGCCAGTGTCCACACCTGAAGGTACTCCATATAACCCACATAGTAATGAATATGCCGCTCTGTGTCCCGTGATGTACTCCAAGAAAAGGATTTTACAGGTAAGCTGTATTTAAAAATCCCTTTTTTTCCTCAGTTTAGGCCGATACGTATTGGTTTGCACAAAATTTATAGCGTTTACAAAATATGGGATAGTTTTATGGCATTTTTATAAAAAATATTTTTTTTTACTACTAATTGGGGCGATCAGCCATTTTTTTTTTTTTTAGTGACTGCGACATTATGGCGGACACAACCGACACTTTTGACACATTTTAGGTACCATTGTCACTTTCACAGCGAAAAGTGCTATAACAATGCACTGATTACTGTGAAAATGAAAATGGCAGTGAAGGGGTTAACCACTAGAGGACGCTGTAGGGGTTAAGTGTGACCTCATGTGTGTTTCTAACTGTAGGGGGGCGGGCAGGGCTGGACGTGTGACGTTAGTGTTCGTCGTTCCCTATGACAGGAAACAGACGATCACTGACATTGCCACTGAGAAGAACGGGGGAAGGTTTGTTTACACACATCTCTCCCCGTTCTTCAGCTCCTGTGACCCGATCCTGGCACACCCGCGGCGATCAGGTCCTGTGGGCGCGGTCATGGAACTTCGGACCGGGTCGCGAGCTGGCCGGCGGCGGCACTCTCGCGACCCATGGCTGGGCTCTTAAAGGGGATATATATATGTCCATGTGCCCAGCCGTGCCATTCTGCTGACGTATATATCGTCGTGCGGCAGTCCATAAGTGGTTAAAGATATAGATGGATTGGGTAAATATCGCGCTGCTTTGGGTAGAGTGAAGAGAGCAGCTAAACACAGCTAATAGAAAACAATAAGCAAAAGATAACGTGGATAGAAAAATGTGTAGCGCTGAATATGAATGAATATAGATGAATGTAATGTATCTATATGATATATAGGTATGTGTAATTGGTGGGTGTGATCGTACAACAAAAATATGAAGAAATATCCAACCATACACAATACAATAAATGTCCAATAACGAAATTGAGTGACCCCAAATGTGAGAAAAAGTGTCCAAACAGAGAAGATGCAATCAATGTCCAAATACAAGGACTAAAAGGTGCTCAATGTAAACGAGTGATGTCCTCTATGTGAACTCTTGTATGGTGATATAAGAAAAGGAAGAAGACCTTCACCCACTGAGGAATGGAGGCTTACCGAATCAAATGGACTCTACAAGCTATATAGACTTGAGAGTCATATAAGCTTTGGAACATCCAGCATGGATCAAGGCCTCGTGGGGCTGCGGGTGACGGAGATGTGCATCTACGCCGTAATCCGGGAGGGAAACTTCTGCTGTCCAGGGCTTGATGCTCAGTAGGTATATATTAAAAAATTTTGTGAAGAAAAAGAAGGAGCAATAGTGTGATATCGTCACAGTAAATTAAAAATTTAATAAGTATTGCACTTACAAATCAGGATAAAAAAAAGCGCTTGTAGTCGTAGTGTGGCGACGGTAGAGTCTTCCCTGACGCGTTTCGTGTACAAACACGTTGTCAAAGGGTAGCAGACCACCATAGCCACTCAAATATATATACACAATAAGTGGCCCCTTGATGAGAGTCACACTCACCTCACATGCAGCATCGTTAATTGGTCCACTTCCGGGATAAGCCAAACATGGTGTCCGGGCTTGAGTTCCAAGCCTCATTGTGGATGTTTGGTGTTGGCACAAAAAACCAGAAGTATCGTGAACCATAAGCCACTCACCAATCGAATTGAGGTTAAAAATTAATAATGGTAGGGAGACACAAAAAGATCATAATAAACCTGAGTGTTAGATGATATGTAAACGCAGAGCATACACAGATAGCAGCCGCGTATTGACAGCTATACCAAGTGGATCCCTCAATAAAGATGGCGTTGGGAAACGTTATACATCACGAATAGGGCGCCCACAGATAGGTCTGTATGGGGCCTCGTCATGATGTGTCGTAGTGCGACGTGTGCAGCGCGGTGACGCGCATGGCCGTAGGCGGGCCATCTCCACGTCAACCTGGGTCACGAGGTGCGCTCTATCTGGAATACCAGATGCGGAAGGCGTGTCAAAACCGCGCTCGCCCAATCGAGCGACGCGCACATCAGTCACGGACGATATGCGCTCTCCGATTGGACAGCGTGCATCACACACACTTCACGCCGTGTGTATCACGATGCACGCTATAAAGATTACATGGTGCGCCGCATCATATGCGCTCCACCTGTCACATGATGCGCTCCATCGCATGCGCTCGTCACAGCCAACACTAGAAATAGATAAACAGATGTGTTGGATTAAGAGGATGGTGCAATTTTGGGAAAAACTGCAATGGTAGAATTAATGAATCAATAAAATAAATAAACAACTCGCACGAGATATTTGAATATGGAGATATAAAATATAAAAAATGTTATAGGTAAAAAAGGGAAAACCATAATATAAAAGTGATAAGGACGCCGTTCGCAATGGCACTACAATTGTGACTTAGGGGGCAAAGCAAAAGGGCCGGCCTTAATGTTAAATGAATCCTGGGATTATGGAAGTATATATCAAAGGGCAATGAGTAATTGGAGTAATTAGATGTGCGAACTGGAAAATAAGTGGGACTCTCAACCAGGGCACCACGCACAAATGATTTCCAAATCAAAATTATACAATCGGTATAAAATAGATATATAATACAAACAAATTTGCTTTGAATAGTATGTGAACCAAAAGACCGCGCTTCGCCAATTGAAGCATAGTAAATACTAAAAAAAAGAAATTAATAAAAATAAATAATAAATGCAGTGACATATTGTGTGTTATTGCAAATATAACCGCAGCATATCTCATATTAAGATTTGTCTATGAATGAATTAATGTCCCAGTCTACATTCAAGCCTAATGGGCGGTGGGACTGGAGTTCAAAAATCCAGAACGTTTCAAGACGTGAAACGCCCCTGGTTTTGGCACCGCCCCTCCATGGAGCCTCGTATCTGTCAATTATTAAAAACTGGGAGCCCCTAGGATCTTTATTGTGACATTGTTTATAATGTCTTGGGACAGTATGGTTGACATCACCACTTTTGATGAGAGCAATATGTTCACCAACTCGTATTGAGAACGATCTGATCGTACGGCCGACATATTGCTTGCCACACGGGCAAGTGATTAAATACACTATATAACTAGTTTCGCAAGTGCAAAACTGTCTAATAGCGTACTGTTTGTGTGTAACCGTAGAGGAGAAATGTGTGACCTTACGTTGCAATGGTGTGTTGTGTTGGCATACTTTACATTTTTTGCAAGGAAAAAAACCGACCATTTGGTGAAAAAAAGAAATCTTTTTTGGGGGATTAATGATATTAGGGGCAATGCGATTGTGTAGTGATGGTGCTCCTCTAAAGACTACCTTTGCTCGTTCTGGGAGTATAGAGTTCAGTATGGTATCATTTCTAAGGATGTCCCAATGTTTGTTGATAATGTTCACCACTTGTTTATGTTGGATAGAAAACGAGGTAGTCATAGCAAACCTAAACTTGTCATCGACTGGAGGTTTAGGTTTGACTGCAACTAGTGATGATCTGTCAAGGGTAAGTGCTCTTTGAATTTCTGAGTTAACTAGTTCAGTTGAGTACCCTTTCTCCACAAATCTCTGCTTCAACATTTCTGCCTCGGTTAGAAAGGATGCAGTGTCTGTACAGTTTCTCCGGAGCCTGAAAAACTGGCTCCGAGGTACGGATTTAAGCCACGAGTTATGGTGGCAACTATCGATAGGGATGAAGCCATTTCTGTCTGTTGGTTTAAAGTATGTCTTAAATTGGAATTTGCGGTTGACCAGTTCTATTTCTAGATCTAGAAAGTGTACACTAGTGTTGCTAAATTCAAATGTAAGTGATATCCCTCTGTCATTCTGGTTCAAATCATTAAAGAAGGACTGTAATGTATCAGGACTACCATTCCATAAGAGGAGGATGTCATCTATATATCTAGCCCACACAACAAGGGATGGATTGTTTTGCACATAGACGACATCCTCCTCCCACTTGGCCATAAAAAGATTCGCAAGGCTAGGTGCGAACTTGGCCCCCATAGCTACACCTTTTTTGCTGAAGGTAGTAGCACTCATTAAACCAAAAATAATTGTGTTTGGTTGCAAACTCGAGCAACTCTATAATGTAGTTGCTCTGAAATGGGGCAATGGTAGGTTCTTTATTTAAAAAATATTGCACTGCTGAGATACCCAAGTGGTGCGGGATGCAAGTGTAAAGGGAGGCCACGTCTGCGGTGGCAAGTATATAGTCACCTTTAACATCCAATTGCTCCAATAGTCTGATTGTATCACCAGTATCTTTGAGATACGATGGAGTCTTCCTCACCAGAGGTTGTAAATAATGGTCTATATATTGGCCTATACGGGCCGTGACAGAGTCAATGCCGCTAACTATTGGTCTCCCTGGCGGTTGGGTGGAGTGCTTATGTATCTTGGGCAGATAATAAATTGTGGGTATACGTGGTGCTTTTGGTACAAGGAAATCCTTTTCATTTTTGTTTAAGATTTTCAAATCAAAACCTTTATTGACTAAGGTTTGTAATTGTTTTTTATAAGTATTAGTGGGATTGCTAGGAATCTCTTTGTACGTGTCAGGTTCATTAAGTATCCGTAGCATCTCTGTCTCATACTGGGATTTATCTAAAATCACAATGCCTCCGCCTTTGTCGGCGGGGCGTATGACTAGATCCTTACGATCACACAAAGATTTTAACCCTGACTTTGATAGGGAGGGTGTGTATGGTGTCTTAACAGATAGTTTAGACAAATCACTTAGGACGCATTCCCTGAAAATCCTAACAGCTGGTGCTACTGTTACAGGGGGATTAAACAGGGAAGGATTGGACAATCCGGAATGCACCGTACCGGATGTCGCTGCCCTGTCTGTGTATCTTTGTGTGTTGGAACTTAGATATCTTTGTATGTTGATCTTACGAATGTATTTTTGGATATCTATAAAGGTCCCAAACTTACTTAATGGCTTGGGTGGAGCGTATTTGAGACCCTTATCTAGTATCGATTGCTCGTCAGGTGTAAGTGTCTTAGTGCTAAGGTTGAAAACACCCTGGCATTTTACACTCTCCTTCTTTTTCCTTTTCTGGATTCTCCTACCACTTCTGCAACCTCTCTTGGGTTTGGACCTTTCTTTGTGAAATGGTCCTCGTGAAAACCCCGTTCACCATAAGTATCTGATCTCTCTTGGTAATGTGGGGTTAGCTCATGACTATCCGCCCCATAGTAATAGGAGTCATGATCACGCCTTTGTTCCCTTAGAGGAGAGAACCTGTTGTGTGTTGGAACGGAGGGTGCATAATGTGGGTGAGAATATTGAGGGTATGTTTCGTAATATTCTCTATATGGACCTGGTGAGGCATAGCTGTCTCGTCCATTTTGAAAACGTGGTGGGTAGTGTTGAGAACTACCCCTGGGTTGGCCTCTGCCTCCACGTTTAGCCCTGTTATTACCCCTCCCCCTGGTGTGATTTCTCGGAGTACGGGGGCTAGGGTATGCAGGTCTTGACTGAGAGGGCGGTATGGCCCTTGAAGTGTCACTACCCATCTGAGTTAGATGGTTAGATCCAAACTGGGCAGTGACACCTCCAGGAGCCATGGAAGGGACTGGAAGAGATGGTAATCCAGGTTCTATGGCGGGAGTCGTGTCCATTGCTGGAGCTGATGTGGTGGATGTGACAGACTTCTGCCAACCAAAAACACAATTGTTTTTATAATCACCAACATCGCGAGAATACTTTTTGTGTTTTTTATTTCGCTGATCACGGTCCTCTTTTTCCAAATGGTTCTGAAGATTGGACGAAAGAGAACCATATTCGAGCAAATTTTTGTGTGTGGAGAGTTTGTCTTTTATTTCTTTGATCTCTATGTCAAAGGAGAGCAATCTATTCCTTTTCTTAGAGACAAGAAAACTCAAAAAACTAACACCTGCTTCATTAAAGTAACTAAACCAGGCACTAATTTCAGAGTCACCCTGTTGTGGATGTACATCCCAACGTAGGATCTAGTCATACGCCCCGCCGACAAAGGCGGAGGCATTGTGATTTTAGATAAATCCCAGTATGAGACAGAGATGCTACGGATACTTAATGAACCTGACACGTACAAAGAGATTCCTAGCAATCCCACTAATACTTATAAAAAACAATTACAAACCTTAGTCAATAAAGGTTTTGATTTGAAAATCTTAAACAAAAAAGAAAAGGATTTCCTTGTACCAAAAGCACCACGTATACCCACAATTTATTATCTGCCCAAGATACATAAGCACTCCACCCAACCGCCAGGGAGACCAATAGTTAGCGGCATTGACTCTGTCACGGCCCGTATAGGCCAATATATAGACCATTATTTACAACCTCTGGTGAGGAAGACTCCATCGTATCTCAAAGATACTGGTGATACAATCAGACTATTGGAGCAATTGGATGTTAAAGGTGACTATATACTTGCCACCGCAGACGTGGCCTCCCTTTACACTTGCATCCCGCACCACTTGGGTATCTCAGCAGTGCAATATTTTTTAAATAAAGAACCTACCATTGCCCCATTTCAGAGCAACTACATTATAGAGTTGCTCGAGTTTGCAACCAAACACAATTATTTTTGGTTTAATGAGTGCTACTACCTTCAGCAAAAAGGTGTAGCTATGGGGGCCAAGTTCGCACCTAGCCTTGCGAATCTTTTTATGGCCAAGTGGGAGAAGGATGTCGTCTATGTGCAAAACAATCCATCCCTTGTTATGTGGGCTAGATATATAGATGACATCCTCCTCTTATGGAATGGTAGTCCTGATACATTACAGTCCTTCTTTAATGATTTGAACCAGAATGACAGAGGGATATCACTTACATTTGAATTTAGCAACACTAGTGTACACTTTCTAGATCTAGAAATAGAACTGGTCAACCGCAAATTCCAATTTAAGACATACTTTAAACCAACAGACAGAAATGGCTTCATCCCTATCGATAGTTGCCACCATAACTCGTGGCTTAAATCCGTACCTCGGAGCCAGTTTTTCAGGCTCCGGAGAAACTGTACAGACACTGCATCCTTTCTAACCAAGGCAGAAATGTTGAAGCAGAGATTTGTGGAGAAAGGGTACTCAACTGAACTAGTTAACTCAGAAATTCAAAGAGCACTTACCCTTGACAGATCATCACTAGTTGCAGTCAAACCTAAACCTCCAGTCGATGACAAGTTTAGGTTTGCTATAACTACCTCGTTTTCTATCCAACATAAACAAGTGGTGAACATTATCAACAAACATTGGGACATCCTTAGAAATGATACCATACTGAACTCTATACTCCCAGAACGAGCAAAGGTAGTCTTTAGAGGAGCACCATCACTACACAATCGCATTGCCCCTAATATCATTAATCCCCCAAAAAAGATTTCTTTTTTTCACCAAATGGTCGGTTTTTTTCCTTGCAAAAAATGTAAAGTATGCCAACACAACACACCATTGCAACGCAAGGTCACACATTTCTCCTCTACGGTTACACACAAACAGTACGCTATTAGACAGTTTTGCACTTGCGAAACTAGTTATATAGTGTATTTAATCACTTGCCCGTGTGGCAAGCAATATGTCGGCCGTACGATCAGATCGTTCTCAATACGAGTTGGTGAACATATTGCTCTCATCAAAAGTGGTGATGTCAACCATACTGTCCCAAGACATTATAAACAATGTCACAATAAAGATCCTAGGGGCTCCCAGTTTTTAATAATTGACAGATACGAGGCTCCATGGAGGGGCGGTGCCAAAACCAGGGGCGTTTCACGTCTTGAAACGTTCTGGATTTTTGAACTCCAGTCCCACCGCCCATTAGGCTTGAATGTAGACTGGGACATTAATTCATTCATAGACAAATCTTAATATGAGATATGCTGCGGTTATATTTGCAATAACACACAATATGTCACTGCATTTATTATTTATTTTTATTAATTTCTTTTTTTTAGTATTTACTATGCTTCAATTGGCGAAGCGCGGTCTTTTGGTTCACATACTATTCAAAGCAAATTTGTTTGTATTATATATCTATTTTATACCGATTGTATAATTTTGATTTGGAAATCATTTGTGCGTGGTGCCCTGGTTGAGAGTCCCACTTATTTTCTAGTTCGCACATCTAATTACTCCAATTACTCATTGCCCTTTGATATATACTTCCATAATCCCAGGATTCATTTAACATTAAGGCCGGCCCTTTTGCTTTGCCCCCTAAGTCACAATTGTAGTGCCATTGCGAACGGCGTCCTTATCACTTTTATATTATGGTTTTCCCTTTTTTACCTATAACATTTTTTATATTTTATATCTCCATATTCAAATATCTCGTGCGAGTTGTTTATTTATTTTATTGATTCATTAATTCTACCATTGCAGTTTTTCCCAAAATTGCACCATCCTCTTAATCCAACACATCTGTTTATCTATTTCTAGTGTTGGCTGTGACGAGCGCATGCGATGGAGCGCATCATGTGACAGGTGGAGCGCATATGATGCGGCGCACCATGTGATCTTTATAGCGTGCATCGTGATACACACGGCGTGAAGTGTGTGTGATGCACGCTGTCCAATCGGAGAGCGCATATCGTCCGTGACTGATGTGCGCGTCGCTCGATTGGGCGAGCGCGGTTTTGACACGCCTTCCGCATCTGGTATTCCAGATAGAGCGCACCTCGTGACCCAGGTTGACGTGGAGATGGCCCGCCTACGGCCATGCGCGTCACCGCGCTGCACACGTCGCACTACGACACATCATGACGAGGCCCCATACAGACCTATCTGTGGGCGCCCTATTCGTGATGTATAACGTTTCCCAACGCCATCTTTATTGAGGGATCCACTTGGTATAGCTGTCAATACGCGGCTGCTATCTGTGTATGCTCTGCGTTTACATATCATCTAACACTCAGGTTTATTATGATCTTTTTGTGTCTCCCTACCATTATTAATTTTTAACCTCAATTCGATTGGTGAGTGGCTTATGGTTCACGATACTTCTGGTTTTTTGTGCCAACACCAAACATCCACAATGAGGCTTGGAACTCAAGCCCGGACACCATGTTTGGCTTATCCCGGAAGTGGACCAATTAACGATGCTGCATGTGAGGTGAGTGTGACTCTCATCAAGGGACCACTTATTGTGTATATATATTTGAGTGGCTATGGTGGTCTGCTACCCTTTGACAACGTGTTTGTACACGAAACGCGTCAGGGAAGACTCTACCGTCGCCACACTACGACTACAAGCGCTTTTTTTTATCCTGATTTGTAAGTGCAATACTTATTAAATTTTTAATTTACTGTGACGATATCACACTATTGCTCCTTCTTTTTCTTCACAACATTTTTTAATATATACCTACTGAGCATCAAGCCCTGGACAGCAGAAGTTTCCCTCCCGGATTACGGCGTAGATGCACATCTCCGTCACCCGCAGCCCCACGAGGCCTTGATCCATGCTGGATGTTCCAAAGCTTATATGACTCTCAAGTCTATATAGCTTGTAGAGTCCATTTGATTCGGTAAGCCTCCATTCCTCAGTGGGTGAAGGTCTTCTTCCTTTTCTTATATCACCATACAAGAGTTCACATAGAGGACATCACTCGTTTACATTGAGCACCTTTTAGTCCTTGTATTTGGACATTGATTGCATCTTCTCTGTTTGGACACTTTTTCTCACATTTGGGGTCACTCAATTTCGTTATTGGACATTTATTGTATTGTGTATGGTTGGATATTTCTTCATATTTTTGTTGTACGATCACACCCACCAATTACACATACCTATATATCATATAGATACATTACATTCATCTATATTCATTCATATTCAGCGCTACACATTTTTCTATCCACATAAGTGGTTAAAGAATAACCAAGAGCTTACAACCAAGAACTGGTTAAAGACTGTAATTCATCTGGTGCAGATTGTTTTTATTCACAATTTACTTTTACAATTTATTTTAATTTATTTTTCCTCTACACGTGATGCATTTGTATTTGTGACAGTAGCATGGTCATACTGTAAATTATTGTGCTCATGTACCAATGTACAAACAGGTAGAAAACAATGAGAAACTGCGAATGTGGGTAGATTATAAATTAATTTAGTGTTTTAGTGTAAATTTAGTGTATTAAAAGTCAGAAGACCTGGAACTTTCATGAAACATTATGAAACTTAGGCTGAAATGTATTAAACTGAAATGGTCTGATGTAATAAAAACCATCCAGCCACATAGGTCTTCACAATGGTTTCTCCAGTCTGTATTTCATTCAGGGGTGCAACCCTCATAATTACACCTCCATATTTGCCAAAATTTAGAAGCTTACACTTGATCTTCTTTAGTTGATCTTTAGTATTAAAGAGTAACAGCAACAAAAATACAGGTAGCTAATGGAGAAACGGTCAAGAAAGGAAATGTGATTTTGAAGACTACTCCATGTATGATATTACGGTTGTGATGACAATGACCAAGCAGAATAACATACATCTTACTACAGTGATATAACATTGGTTGTTTTTTTTTATTTATTTTTTATAGGGAAACAGAAAATTCAGTGCATTTTTCCAAAATATTTGCATGCATTTCCTACTTGTCCTCCCTATTTTTGTGACTTAAGCATTAGGCACTTGTAGGTGTTTTGGGTCAACAAAGGCCTTATATGCATTAATGACATGCACTTGTAGACCTGACATAATAGTTCTTCCATTTTATTTTGATTTGAAGCCTCCATGTTTGTGTGTAGTACACTAGTGAAGTCACTTCCACGACTCTTTACAAGCTGACTAGAGCTACCAGCTCGGGTTGATGACGCCCAATAAACCAAAGCCATATATTAATGGTAGCATGACGCTAAAGACTATTTGTAGGTGAAACATTCATTTTCAGGCCTGAAATGTAAAAAAAAAATTTTGCTGAGACGTCTCCTCTACTTTTAGAGAGAGTTGTTGGTGTTTGCAAAGCTTCAGTTCATAAGGGGCACAGCGAATGACCTCTGTTTAAATGCTGTTGGAAAGATTGGCTATGCTGCTGTACCACTCAAGTAAAGTGCTACCACTAAATAAATTGTAGCATTTATATACTGTTTATACCGTGTGTGTGTGTGTGTGTGTGTGTGTGTGTGTGTATATATATATATATATATATATATGTGTGTGTGTGTGTGTGTGTGTATGTGTATATATATTAGGGCTGTTACTGATCAAAATTTTTGTGTTCGATTAATCGTTTTCTTTTTTAATCGATTAATCGACTAATTTCGATAAATTATAACGCACATACAGATCCAACTACTTCTAGCCAATTCCCAGTGCAGCTACCAACCACTGGAAGAATGGATAGCAGGATACAAAAAACACACAAAGGCAGCGCTCGATGGGAATAGCATTAAATCTTTTATAGTCTTCAAGTAGGTAACCAAATAAATATTGCACTGGAGATAAAATTGATGTAGCTACATAAACTGTAAAACTGGTGCGAGTAATACCAAACGGTAGCAAAAGCACTCATAAAAACATGTAGCTAAGTATGATACTAGTAGAAAAATGTGTACAACGATACCACTGCTGAATCCAGATGAGGAGGGGTTAACATCAGTTCGTCGGCATGTAGATGTCCCATGAAAGGAACTATCACAACTCCCAGTGGATGGTTGTAGAATCCCAGGTTGATAGAGGGAAGTGCATCAGCCCTTGCGTGTGGCAGATAGTAAGGTCCCGCCGGCATGCAGATATGAAGGCACAGCAAAGGAGCCCTTCAGATGGACACAGCAAGTCCCGCCGGTGTCCGTGACGTTACAGAATCTCCGACCGAACTCCTTGAAGGCCCAGAAGCCGGCGAAGAGGTGAGTGCCAATCAAAACAATTTTAAATCAATCAAAAAGATTTTGATCGATCAAAAAAATTAAAGATTAATCGATCAATTAAAAGTTAATTTGCACAGCCCTAATATATATATATATATATATATATATATATATATATATATATATATATATATATATATATATATATATATATATAAATCTCACAGTATCTCATAAAAGTGAGTACACCCCTCACATTTTTGTAAATATTTTATATCTTTTCATGTGACAACACTGTAGAAATGACACTTTTCTACAATGTACAGTAGTGAGTGTACAGCTTGTATAACATTGTAAATTTGGCAACAAAAGTGAGTAAAAAGTGAAAAAGTCAAAGTTGGGCCTAAAGTGTCAACATTTTGTGTGGCCACCATTATTTTCCAGCACTGCCTTAACCATCTTGGGCATGGAGTTCACCAGAACTTTACAGGCCTTCTTTCACTCCTCCATGACGACGTCACAGAGCTGTGGGATGTTAGAAACCTTGCGCTCCTCCACCTTCCATTTAAGGATGTCCCACAGATGCTCAATAGTAGATATGTACGTTCCCGTTCGTAACGAATGTATTTTCGTACCCGCGGAATAATGTGTACATACGAAAAAAATGAAAGCACCAAAATACGAAAACGACGGGATTACGAATGAGCCACATAACGAACAAGCGCAAATACCAACGAACAATACGACAATCTTACGAAAATACAACAAAACGGAAATGGCAAAAGAACGAAAATGACATCCATAACGAATGATTTGCATTCTGTATTTTAAATCCTTTTTCTGTTCGTATTTTCAGTCGTATGTTCATATTTTCATTTGTGTGTTTTGTAAATCCGTTTTTTTGGTCTGTTTGTAAATTTGTGTACTTGATTCGTTTTTTGAATGGGCAGTGAGTGAGTGTAGTTAGTGAATCAGCTTCTCTTTTGTGCCGACTGTTAAAGCCAAAAAAACTTTTCCGTGGATTTTCGTCTGAAGGGAGATTAGTTGGCCAGACTTTTGAACCCAAAAATGGTTTTCTGATGGAGCTTACAAACAAACGGATTTTTTGAAAACGAACGGAAAATGTTTGTTTTTATGTTTGTTGGCAAAAAAGTCTGACCAAGTGTACGGGGCTTAACAATAGTTAATATGGATGAGCCGCGTGTTGAAAGTGCCGCGAATCCCGCAATATATTTACGAAAGTACAAAATGATGAAAATTCACGAAAATTATTGTCTAACAAGAAACGACAATAAATTAAACAGAATAACGAATCATCCCGCATGAACGAAAATAAAACGGTAACCAAAATACGAAACGATTGGAATACGAAAAAATCACATCGTACGAAATACGAACAGGAACGAACAGGAAAACGGGCATTTTACAAATTTACGAACCTACGGAACGATACGAAACGGAACAAAAGAATACGATTTTTTTTGCTGTGCACATGTCTACTCAATAGGGTTTAGGTCTGGAGATATGCTTGGCCAGTTTATCACCTTTACCCTCAGCTTCTTTAGCGTCTTGGAGGTGTGTTTGGGGTCATTACCATGTTGGAATACTGCCCTGCTGCCCAGTCTCCGAAGGGAGGATCATGCTCTGCTTCAGTATGTCACAATACATGTTGGCATTCATGGTTCCCTCAATGAACTGCAGCTCTTCAGTGTCGGCAGCATTCATGCAGCCCCAGACCATGACAATCCCACCACCATGCTTGATTGTAGGCAAGACACACTTGTCTTTGTACTCCTCACTTGGTTTGCCGCCACCTGAGCTTGACACCATCTGAACCAAATAAGTTTATGTTGGTCTCATTAAACCCCAGGACATTGATCCAGTAATTCATGTCCTTAGTCTGCTTGTCTTCAGAAAACTATTTGCAGGCTTTCTTGTGCATCATCTTTAGATGAGGCTTCCTTCTGGGATGACAGCCATGCAGAAGAATTTGATGCAGTGCGCAGCGTATGGTCTGAGCACTGACAGGCTGGCCCCCCACCCCTACAACCTCTGCAGCAATGCTGGCAGCATTCATACATCTATTTCCCAAAGACAATCTCTGTATATGATGCTGATCACGTGCACTCAACTTCTTTGGTCGACCATGGCAAGGCCTGTTCTGAGTGGAACCTGTCCTGTTAAACCACTGTATGGTGTCTTGTCCACCATGCTGCAACTCAGTTCCAGGGTCTCTGCAATCCTCTTATAGCCTAGGCCATCTTTATGTAGCGCAACAATTCTTTTTTTAGACCCCCAGAGAGTTCTTTGCCACGAGGTACCATGTTGAACACCTGCTCTCCATTCACACCTGAGACGTTGTAACACTAACAAGTCAAATAACAATGGGGGTGGGTAATTTAGCCCAATTTGGAAATTTTCAGTTAGGAGTGTACTCATTTTTGTTGCCAGTGGTTTATACATTAATGGCTGTGTTATTTTAAGGTGACAGCAAATTTACACTGTTATACAAGCTGTACACTCACTTCTTCACATTGTAGCAACGTGTAATTTCTTCAGTGTTGTCACATGAAAAGATATAATAAATTATTTAAAAAAAATGTGAGTGGTATACTCACTTCTGTGAGATACTGTGTAGGCATGTAAGTGTTATTCAATACATTTTACATATGTCACCACGTGGGGCTCCCTTCTCTCACTTATCTAATATGAAGAACAGGTAATCTGAAAGGCAATCCAAGGGGCAAAGTGGTGTTGCACTACAGAGCTGTATGAATATATATGGAGGCACTAGTAGCCTGTTCATTCCTGATCCTGATTACTATGCTCAATTTGATTCACTTTCTAACACAGTGGGTCAAAATTATCTAGTCAGAGAGGTGTGAATGTGCTCTGTCTCTCTTGGTGGATTTGGAGCACTTTTCTATTTGAAGCACTATTGCATTTCACCATTTACCTTTTTGGAGTGATCACGAAGCACAGACATTTTCCAGTGCACCTTGTTTTTTTTTTATGTGTCAAATGTAGCCAGTGCTGTTATTTTTTTTGTTTTTGACAGGATGGATATTGCATTTTAGGGGCTTAATGGCCCAGTTTTATTTAGGAAGAAAGTAAAAGTTCCAAAACTAATCAAAAGGTTATCTTTGCAGGGGTGTTCAACATTTCTCTTCCAATGCTACACATTACATAATGCTCCTTTCAGTCTTCTGGCTTACTCATGCAGCACCGTTGTCCTGAACTCAGGCTTAGGCCCACATCTGTTCCTTCAGACCGTCTCCCAGCACCAGGGGGCTCACATATATACTCTGCATACCGCTCTCCCTGGAGGACTGGGCCACATCTTGACCTCTGGGCAGGGGAACTCCTGTTTCCCAGGTGGAGCCCTAAATCACGGCAAGGCCCTTGATTAAAGGCCTATGCACACCTCACCATCAGGTTGCTGGTCCAAGTAAAATATGCACACAGGGTTAGAGGGATTCATCTTTCCAAAACTTTTTGAAGCCTCCGGAATCCGGACACTGTGTGTGTGTGTATTTTTTTTATATATATATATAAATATATCTACACACACACAAAGTGTGTGTGTAGCATGGGATAAATGTGATGGTGTCACAATTAGCACAGTTATGTACACGTACAAGCCACAGTGATGACACCTGGATATACTGTAGCCATCATTTACCCAAGATCCTAGACAGAATAATAAGAGATCATGTAAATCTATACATAAGCTGTAGCCACACATTCAACAGACATCTAAAGGCATCCTCATAAAATATTTATCATTGTGATAATCCTAAACTGATTTTTCTCTCCAGCCTTTTCTGAAGCTCAGCATCTGACATGTGTTTATAAATAAAGTAAATATGTCAATCCATCTGGTGGTCCCCTTCTGGCTTTTCTTGTTGCATCACTACCTCAAAATAAAAGCAGAATAAGTACTTATGAGGGAATCCTCTGCAGAGATAATCGCTTTGCCTAATGCGTTTGCAGTTTTTTCTAGTTATGAATTGGGGAGAGAGGATTTTCCCTTTTGAACAGATGAATATGATTTCTAATATGATTTAAAGGGCCAACCCAGTTAAGAAGGGACAATCTTTCCTGTAAAAGTGGGTGTGGTACTTCTGCCAGTGTTCCATGCACTGGGCGTATGGTGTGTGTGTTTGTCTTTTCCAGTGGCGGCCCGCCCATATGGGCGCACGGGCGCCGCCCCCCCTCCCGCAGTCACAAAAAAAAAAAAGAATAAAAAAAAATAAAAAAACGGGCCCTTTAAGAACTTTTATTCGGCTAAAATGTCATTTTGACATTTTAGCCGAAGTTCTGGCGGCCGTCTATAGAGGGCGCTGCAGCGCCACCCCCTCTCGCAAGTAACACACGTTCAATGCTATGCATTGGACGTGTGTTACTGTTGCCAGCTGCCTGGTCTATTCGTATAACCGGACATGGGACGCCGGTTACCCGAATAGCGACAGCTGGTTGGCTGAGGGGAACTGCCTATCAAAGCCAGTGGCTCTGATAGGCTTTTCCAGTCCCGCCCTCCGGCTCTCGGAAGTCTATGCTCGGAGCGCAGACAATCTGCGGTCCTTGCATTAGACTGACAGCCGTTTCAGCCAATCAGGTTCCCGGATTCTGGTTTTCAGGAACCTGATTGGCTGAAGCTTCTCCAGGGCGGCAGAAGACATCGAGGGAGGACATGGAAGCGTCAGGTAAGTGATTTTTTTACAGGGAAAGGGGCAGCATGGGGCACAGTGGCAGCATGGGGCACAGTGGCAGCATGGGGCACAGTGGCAGCATGGGGCACAGTAGAAGCATGGGGCACAGTGGCATCATGGGGCACAGAGGCAACAATGAGCACAGGCCGGGCACAGTGGTGACAATTGATGGCACAGTGACTGAATATGATGGCATGGCAGAGAGGTGACAATTGATGGCACAGTGACTGCATTTGATGGCATGGCAGAGAGGTGACAATTGATGGCACAGTGGTGGCGTTTGATGGCATGGCACATTGGTGACAATTGATGGCACAGTGGTGGCGTTTGATGGCATGGCACAATTAGTGACACAAGTGGTGACAATTGATGGCACAGTGACTGCAAATGATGGCATAGCACATTGGTGACAATTGATGGCACAGTGACTGCATATGATGGCATGGCACATTGGTGACAATTGATGGGCACAGTAGCTGCATTTGATGGCATGGCACAGTGGTGACAATTGATGGCACAGTGGCTGCATTTGATGGCATGGCACAGTGGTGACAATTGATGGCACAGTGGCTGCATTTGATGGCATGGCACAGTGGTGACAATTGATGGCACAGTGGCTGCATTTGGTGGCATGGCACAGTGGCTACATTTGGTGGCATGGCACAGTGGCTGCATGTGATGGGCACAGTGAGGCTGCAATATTTTTTTTTTCGTTTGCGCCCCCCCAAAAATTTTGAGCACCAGCCGCCACTGGTCTTTTCCCATATTAACCTCCTTAGCGGTAATCCTGAGTCTAGCTTGGGGTGAATGTTTTTATACCAAAAGCGGTATCCCCGATCCCTGGATCCTGCGATGTGTCCCCGCTGTGTGTGCGGGCTTCTCCGCTGTGTCTCCTTGCTCGATTCACAGTGCCGCCGAGCTTTGTTCCCTGCGACGTTAAGACGCACGGGGACGGAGTTCGGCGCCAAATTCGAAAAGTGAAAAACGCAATACACGTACAGTATACTGTAATCTTAAAGATTACAGTACTGTATGAAATAAATACACACCCATTTGTCCCTAGTGGTCTGTCCAGTGTCCTGCATGCAATTTTATATAATAAAAACTGTTCTTTCTGCCTGGAAACTGTAGATTGTCCATAGCAACCAAAAAGTGTCCCTTTATGTCAAAAGTGCTTTTAGAGCAGCTAGAAAACAGTGATAATAAATTAGAATCACTTGCAGAATTGAGCGATAGTGATTTGTGGGGAAATTCATCATCAAACAATAAAAATGACAGCGACAATTCTGCAACTGAGCAAATTTCAGTGATTTTGAGTTGATTACATTATTGAATCATTTTTATTATAATTATATTATTATTTGTTATAATTATTTATAGTTATTTATTATATAATTTATGATTTTGTGTTTCAAACTTTATCATACCCGGGATGTCTACTAGACTCTTGAAGAATTGAAGGCCTACAGTATAAAACGCAGAATTTCAATGCAAAATAATTGTACCGCTTTTGGTACAAAATTCCAGACATAATCAATACCGTCAGGGAGGTTAAAACACAAAGAATGACGGTTTTCAGGATGATGGCTACAGACCTTTTGCCATTAAAATTCAGCAGTTGCAGCGCCCATATTCTATCCCACAGGTTCACCTAAAATGTTAGTTTACCTTTACATTTTTTCTGTAAAGGTGAATTTTTAATTTGCATAGTTTTGCTCTTAAAGTGGTTTTAAACCGTTGGACAAATGTTTTACTCATTGTTTTTATACCTGCAATGTAAGGGCATTGTGTGCTAGTATGCATCGCATACTAGCACATTTTGTTAAACACACTTGAAAATGAAGCTCTTCCAGTGCCAAGAAGTCAGTGCTTCTGGGTTAACTTGTTCTGTCTCGCTTCCGGGTTCTTTGACTGGCCGGAGCTGCAATGACTGTCACTCCCGTGCATTCCCGCGGAGCCGCCATGCATGGTACGGGGCTCTGAAGAAACGGCACAGGACCTGTGCGCAAGTGATGTCAATGGCTGCATGTAAACTAAATATCTCCTAAAAGGTACACGTTTAAGAGATATTTGCACTACCTTTAGGTAAGACTTATTATAGACTTACCTATAGGTAAAAGCAAAAGGTTTACTTCCACTTTAACCCTAACAAGATTGGAAATTTCTGGCCGCCATTTGCAGAAGGTAATAGGAATGTTTTATTGCTTTTATCGATCACTCCAAGATGTAGAAACAGCTTAACCACTTCAATACTGGACATTTTCACCCCCTTCCTGCCCAGGCCAATTTTCAGCTTTCAGTGCTGTCACAATTTGAATGATAATTGCACGGTCATGCAACATTGTACTCATATGAAATTTGGTAGTATTGGTGGTATTTGATAACCTCTGGGTTTTTTTTGCGCTATAAACAAAAAAAGAAAATTTTGAATAAAAAGCAATATTTTTTACTTTTTGCCATAATAAATATCACCAATTTTTTTTGTTTATAAAAATAAAAAAACGTTTTTTTTTTTCCCTCAGTTTAGGCCGATATGTATTCTTCTACATATTTTTGCAAAAAAAAAAAATCTTGATAAGCATATATTGAGTTATAGGGGATACATTTATGGCATTTTGTATTGTTGTTTTTATTTTTACTAGTAATGGCACTTTTGACATGATTTTGGCACTATTGAAAATTATACAGCAATCAGTGCTATAAAAATACACTGATTACTGTGTAAATGTGACTGTCAGGGAAGGGGTTAACACTAGAGGGCGCTCAAGGGGTTAAATGTGTATCCTAGGGAGTGAGTCTAACTGTAGGGGGAGGGGACTCACAAGGGGAGGAGACCGATCGGTGTTCCTCTTTACTGGGAACACACCATCGGTCTCCTCTCACCTGAGAGGACGTGGATCTGTGTGTTTACGCGGTGCCCAGCGGACATTGCGGCCACCAGCACACGCAATCGGCACCCAAGTGACGCAGCGGGCACGCACCTCCAAGAGGCTCGCAAAGCAAAAGATGTCATATGATGG
Organism: Rana kukunoris; assembly: GCA_029574335.1. Classification (NCBI taxonomy): domain Eukaryota; kingdom Metazoa; phylum Chordata; class Amphibia; order Anura; family Ranidae; genus Rana; species Rana kukunoris. Next base: position 109,579,109 of record CM056052.1, read on the forward strand.
TGGCCCGAAGGGTTCCTGCCACCGTCGTATGACTGTACAGCGGTAAGGAAGTGGTTAAAGCCCAATATTAGCTGATCTAAGGGTAAGCTTGAGCTCATTGTATCGTTTAAGGAACTCGGTTTCCCACCACTGCATACTTTCGTAGCTTCATTAGGTCTCCCAACCTATAAAAAAATGTACTCAGATGTTTACTGATTCCAGGGGTGGTACCTGATGTCAAATATGAGGGCGATTGTTTGGGGGCCAACAACAGACAAATCTTCTGGCTTTTGTGCCATAAGTTCAGATGCTTTCTCATCCAGATAGCCCCATCTGGGCACCCTATTGTTCTCACTAAACAGCTAATGATTGCATAAGCAAAACCACCTGCAGTGAGAATTTCAAAAGCAATTTAACCCTTGTATGACAACCAGGGAGGAAGCCTGAGGAGCTGTCGTATAACCCAAAAGTACACACAAAACCAACCAATATAAGCCCCACACCAACTGGATGTTCAGCTCACAGCGCTCAAACTTTAAGCTCTTGGGCTTGTTACTTTTAGAATCCTTTCTGTAACATTCTTTCCCAGCCTTGAATGTGGCTGTAGACAAGAGAAGACTGTCCTGCAATGAAAGTGAGGCTGACATTGCTGAGCTCTTTTTCTGGAAATGCTATATGTCTGGCTGTCTTCCTAGCACTCTTGCAATAATACTTTAAATCATGGACTGCGAACACGTGCACAGATAAGGACTTCTGATTTTTTACTGACTGACGTGATCCTAATACTTGTTCCGGATTGGGGAACACGGCCAGTTAAATTAAAATTTCAAATGCAGACCAGCTGTGGAAGTTCCTATAATTCTGTTTATAAAAGGACTAATTTATTATTACAGCCCCCTCATACTTAAAATATAAATGTGTGTTCTGAGGGAGAAATTTGTTGCATATTGATGGTTTTTATGATGACAATACCATGCACTTTCAGTATATGTGGTTGGTATCAAAACCAGATGGGTAGGACTTCCTTTGGACTTCCGAACACAACAAATGTTTTCTCCGTGCACACATAAGCCTAGCTACCATTATACTGTACTCTCCCCATGTTATTCCTTCTGTCAGATGTTGTAAAACACAAAAAAGCTTATGAACTGCCAAATGTTCACCAGACAGCTCTTAATGTGTATCACATTCATGAAGGGCATCACACAACCAAATTTCACAACATGGCTTTTAGCAGTCTGCTTATACAATTTTGATACACAAGTACAAAACAAACATGGTTCCCATGACCTCATAAATCATCTACTGTTATAACCTAATAACACCGAATTAGTTTAGTTCTTTGGGGAGTTTGTAGGATTAGCTATATACAAATGTATCATTTAATTAATCTCTTTTCAGTCAAACTGCATTTCAATTTTAATATGACTTTATAGTAAAGTATCTAGTTGGCGATGGAAACTAGTTATCTGCAGGATCAGACCAGTAAACATTATTTTATGTGAAGTGTTTGTAGTATTTTTTTGGAGTGTTAAGCTCTATATGTGAGAACCTATTGCAAGCATCAATGCTTTCTTCTTCTATGATGCTCACACATGCACTTTTGCTACATGCCTGGGATGTTAATGTGTCTCAGGTACGTAACGTCTGTCTTAGTTGTCCTAGGGAATTCATCTCTTCAGACCTGTTTTTAACATTGTCAATAGCAATGTCACTGGTGGTTGAAGTGTGCTTCTGACTCAATGCAGGAGATCAGTGGGTGGAACAATACTTTGCTCCTTTATGTACTAAAGCAGTAGTAGCATGTTGCAAACAATCAACCTTCCTCTTGCTCAAGCCATAGGGCTTGAAGCCAGAGTTCCTCTAACCCCACTGTTCATCTTTCTACAATAAGGTGTGCCTCCAATTCAACAGTTTGGTGCTCAAGTCACCCCTTATAGCATTCAGCCTAGACCCTTGAAATTGGCATTTTCTTTCAGCTGCCTTTCTTTCGACTTTACTGTATCCATTGTGCATCTTCCTCACATCCTGAGATCTCTGGTTTTTACTATGGTAGGAGCCTATCCTTGGGAACCAAATCCCACTAGGAGTCCTAATTTCTCAAATGTGGTTATGCACCTTGTAGTGATGGCACTTCTCAACCCTGTCCCTCTCTGGATGGAATGCTTGGCCCACAATGTCAACAGTGAACAGTCCCTACTGCTCCTTTTGCTTGAAAGGACCTGACCCTGCAGCATCTTCTAGCAGCTCTAAGGACATCCACTGTGGACCTTTTGACCTCTTCTTTATATGTAGCAGACTTCTCCCCACTTTCCCCTTTTAGGACTAGTAAGATTCTTGGGGAATGTACTTCTAGTATAGTCATTCAGTCTCATTCGGACTCTGTATTAGGGAGTTGTAACTCTGGACAAGTGACCAAGAGGCTTGAGAAAGGAGCGCATGCTCTGCAAACGTGTCGCCTACTGGCTCCCCCACATTACCGGGAAGTATTGCCATCCATCTGACCTGCCTACTGGTCCATTTTTTTGACAGCAGCTGCTGTATTTACACAGAAACCCTGGGCTGTCATATTGACTGGTAGGGGAGTGGCAAGCAGTAGGATGACAGGGCCATACTACCTGTGTGTTTTGATGATTTTTTGGGCATGTGTAGCACAACCATTGTCCACAACTGGTTAGTGGTACCTGTTGGGGTCAGTGAGGACAATATATATCAGTGTACTGTCATAGAAAGTCTAGCATAGTATTTGTCATTTCTCTTCACAGATGTCTTCATGGTAATATTTCAAGTGACACAGCTGCTGATATCAATAGGAAGAGAAATGTCAAAGGAATAAGCAGTGCAACTGAGAGATTTGTAAAGCATCCAAATTGAAGCTAATATCTTTCGTTTTCATCATTAATGTGATATATAATCTAGCAGAACACACTCTTGTGCACAGCAGTTCTATGCCGTAAAAAATCTCTGAAATAACACAGTTCTGCTGAAAGCACTTTTTTTGTGCATGTGTTGCTAGGTATCAAGAAAATTGATTTATTTTGCTTTTCATGATACTATTTTTTGAGAAGTATTCCTGGTTTCATTATGTACACTAATATCATCATTATCACACAGTTCTTATAAAAAAATATATATATATATATATATATATATATATATATATATCCTTGGAAGTTTTAATATTTTGTTGCAGAACACGGTTTATTTTTTTCCATTTACACCAATCAACAGAAATAGACTGTTTATTCAAAGTAAAAAAAAAAATCTTTGCAAAGTGATTTAAATTATTTAGTTGTTACTGTAGTTTGAAATGGAGAAATCCAGCAGAACATACCAATCCGGACTATCTTCCCGGCTTAGGTCTCTTGTTTCTTCTGGACTTTCCAAGATTTTCTCTGACCAGCTAGAACATATATTCCCCAGAGTTTGCTCTGTATCTGCCCCTGGAGTCTCTTAGCCAAATGATGGTGCTTGGTTAACTGAGCCTTGCAGAAAACATATACAGTATTTAATATGTTCAGACCACCTCAATTGTCTTTCTTGGATGAAGCAGATGTGCTACACTAATGTGTTTCCAGATTCCCGAAGGTTCTCATGCTTGTATCTATAACCTTGGGATTTTGGCCCTTATCTTTGGCAAGATGTAAGGACAGGAACAGAGACATTGATTAATCACAATTTCCAAAAATTGTAGTTGATGCTTCCTTGCCATAGATTGGTGCAGTCGGCCCAAAATGCAGCCCAGTGTTCTGACCACCTGTTGTTGTTTTGTTGTTTTTGTTTTTTTAGTTATCAAATTTACTAGAAAAACATATGGCCTACTTAAGGCCTTATTTTTAGTTGGATTATGCGTAAGGATAGCAGAGCCCAAGACTGCATACTATTGTCAAATTTACACATTTCTGAAAATCAACTGCATCCAAACACATCTCATGCCGCGTACACACAATCATTTTTCGGCATGAAAAAAACAAAGGCCCAAATTCACAGAGCAATTACGCCTGTCTAACTGGTGTTAGACAGGAGTAATTTCAAATTTCGCGCGCGCCGTATCACTAGTTTGAATCCTCAAACCATGATACGGCGGCTTCGGGCTTCGATCCGAGAGGCTTACGTCTTCGTAAGCCTTCGGATCTACGCTGCGATATTTTTGCGGCCGCTGGGAGGAGTTTGTGTCGTTTTGATGCGTCGGGATATGCAAATGAGTTTTTATGGCGATCCACGAAGATACGAGCGGTCTTCGCAATCGCTTACGTCTATTTTTTTTTTACGTACTGTTAGACCAGCTTTTTGCTGGTCTAACGGTGCGTAGCCCATGTTAAGTATGGCCGTCGTTCCCACGTCGAATTTAATTATTATTATTTTTTTTACGTAAGTCGTTCGGGAATAGAAATGTCCGTAAACGACGCTACTCAAACAACGAATGACGTAACGACGTGATTTCGCGCAATGCACGGCGGGAAATTTGCGAACGGAGCATGCGCAGTTTAATCGCCGCGGGAACGCGCCTATTTTAAATGCTTCACGCCCCCTACTCGCGTAGATGGATTGCGATGGGAGAAATACACTACGCCGCAGTCGTTTACTGGACAAAATCTACCTGGATTCCACGTAGAGCCAGGTAAAAAGCGGTGGCGTAGTGTATTTCTGATACGCTACGATAATCCTCTCTGAATCTGGCCCAAAGTTTTTCGGCAATGTAGAATTTTATTTTTTTCAACGTCATCATTAAAACGACGTTGCCCTCACACGATCGTTTTAAATAAAATGCTCTAGCAAAGCGCGGTGACGTACAACACGTACAACGGCAATATAAAGGGGAAGTTCTATTCGGATGACGCCACCCTTTAGCTTTAGCTGATTTCCTCTTAGTAAAAGACGATTCGCACTTTTCTGTCTGTTACAGCGTGATGAATGTTCCATCTCCATTATGAATGGTAGTTTTACCAAAACGAGCGCTCCCATCTCATAACTTGCTTTTGAGCGTGTGCGGTTTCTTAAGTCGTTTTAGCCCACACACGATCATTTTTTACAACCCGAAAAACGACATCGTTTAAAACGTTGTTAAAAAATGCAGCATGTTCGGAAAAAAAATTGTCTTTCAGAACCCGAAAAATGATGTGAAGCCCACACACAATCTTTTTAAATATATTTTTTTTTAAAACGTTGTTTTTTTCATGCCGAAAAATGATCGTGTGTACGCGGCATCAGAGTTGCTGATATGTGTTTTTTGTTAAAACTTAATGGGACTATAGGTCTACATATTAGATGCCTAACAAACTTATTTTCCTTAGGCTTCATTTAGTCATTTAGCCTTCTTCCATTAGCAGCATACAAACAAAAATGAAGTGTCCTATATGAATTTACTTAAAATACTTAACAATATTGTATTCAGATCATCAAATAAAAAAAATGGCATTTGTAAACTATGTTTAGCTTTAGGGCAATGCAGGTTTTTAGGACATCAAATTTTGTGATACCTGTAGAGATACAGATTGTATCCATCACTCAGTAGACCAGGGGTTTCAAACTCTATTTCATTGTGGGCAACATTTGCATTACGGTTGCTGTAGGGGCAACTACGACCATTTCGCTGGCCAAAGACCAGAGCATTTTTCCCAACCCGACACTGCGTCGCTTTAACTGACAACTGCGCGGCCATGCAATGTGGCTCCCAAACAAAACTGATGTGCCTTTTTTCACAAATAGAGATTTTTTTGGTGGTATTTGATCACCTCTACGGTTTTTATATGTTGCGCTATAAACAAAAATAGACCATTAAAAAAATATATATATTTTTTTTACTTTTTGCTATAATAAATATCCCCAAAAAATCTATAAAAACAAACATTTTCCTTAGTTTAGGCCGATAGGTGATGTTCTACATATTTTTATTAAAAAAAAAAAAAAAAATTGCAATTATCGTATATTGGTTTGCGCAAAAGTTTAAACATCTACAAAAGGGGGGGTGGGGTTGGGACTTTGAATGAGGCATGTGTTACAAACTACCACAGGCCTCCATCCCTGTAAATGTCTAAAAAGGTACGATTGGGACTTTGAATGAGATGCGCTTTATCGCAATATGCGATTAAATATATAATTATGGAATATGAAAAAAGAAAAATTCCATAGTGGCCAGGCTCTAGGTTGCTAAACAAAAAAGCACTAAACCAAATTGATCTGTCTAACTATATGCAATTAAAAACAGAGGTTTAGTTACATGCATTTGCAAATACCTGTTTAAGCTGCAATGCCATCGTCAAGGCACTCCGTGTATTGCAGTCCTAGCTGTGATTTTAAAGCCTCCTAGTAAGGAGCACAGGTGTGCTAATCAATAGGCAGGGGGCAGGTGGTAACCTAAACCCGCCCCTACCTACAGTTTGTCTAGCAAAGAAGAGCACTGGAAAAAACATCTACAAAATAGGGTATCGTTTTCTGGCTTTTTTTTTTTACTAGTAATGGCGGCGATCAGCGTTTTTTTTTTTTTTTTTTTTTTTTTTTATCGTGGCTGTGACTTTATGGCAGACACATCGGACACTTTTGCACATTTTCGGGACCATTGTAATTTTTACAGCAAGCAGTGCTATAAAAATGCACTGATTACTGTGAAAATTACCCTGGCAGTGAAGGGGTTAACCACTAGGTGGCGCTAAAGGGGATAAGTGTGCCCTAGGGAGTGATTCTGTTAGGGGACGTGACTAATAGTGACATGTCACTGATCGCTGTTCCCGATGGGAGGGAACAATCAGTGGCAGTGTCACTAAGCAGAATGGTGAGATGCATGTTTACACTTGCCTCTCCCTGACATCGAGTCTGCGGGTCCCGCGGGAACAGTCACGGAGCTCACGTCAGGGGCGTGTGCATGCCGGGAATTTTTAAAGCAACATTTATATACGTCACTTTGTCCAGACGTGCCATTCTGCTGACATAAATGTACAGGAGTCGGTCGGGAACCAGTTAAATGTGTAAGACTATATAAATGTACCTGTTCTTTATCGTATTAAAAGGTTGCCTTAGCACTTGATTATTCCTGATTTTAGTAATTAGTTAAGACTTAAGCTGTGAAGGGCAGGTGCAGACCGGCACAGAGCCCACTCACATTCTTGTATCAGGTGAGGCAAGTGTAGCGCCTATGTACTATACAGTACTAGTGCTATCTACATTTATGGGTAGATCAGAGTGTAGTTAAACTCTGATCCTGATTGTTAGAGCGAAATGCGGCCTCTGACTCAGCTTGACTGTGCTGTGAGTCCATTCTGCTGTATTGGGGTGTTCTTCTCCATATCTCCAGAATTCAACCCAGAGGGAACCTGTGGCAGAGGTATCTTCTATGGCTCATTGAGAGGGGTCTGTGGAAGAGACGTTCTCCCAAGTTCAAGTTCACCTAGGAGGGTCTGTGGCAGAGACTTATTCCTACAATTGTCTGAGTGGTACTCTGGCTGCCAAGTCAGTGAGAGAGGCCTCTCCGGGTACGCTAAACCCACTCTGGCTAAAGTGGTTCTGAGAAGTGTTACGTTTGGGAGCAGGACTGTTTCTTATCATTACGCCTGAATCTGCTATTCTCCTATCTTCCTCAGCTTTACTTTCCTCACCACAAGTTTACTGTTTTTACCCGGCTGGGTAATAAAGAGCACCTGTATGGACACTCTTTTACTTCTACTAGATGTACTACACATCATTTACCCCTAGGAATTTTGGAGAAGCCAAGAGGTAACATGCCGCCCAAAAATCCAGCAGCTCCTCCGGGGATAGTCTAATGCCGCGTACACACGGTCGTTTTTTGTCTTGTAAAAAAACTTTGTTTTTTCTCATGGAAAAAAAAAAACTTTTTTCAAACTTCATTTTAAAAAACGACGTTGCCTCGTTTTAAACGTCGTTTTAGCCCACACACGATAATTTTTTATGACACAAAAAATGACATTTTGGAAAAAGACATAAAAAATGAAAGCAGGTTCGAATTTTTTTTTTGGTCATTTTTCAGAAGACAAACTACGTAAAGCCCACAAACGATCATTTTAAATGATGTTTTTTAAAACGTTGTTTTATTTCATCACAAAAAACGCACTGCTGGTATCCTCCACAAGAAATTGTATTGGAAACTGCTCAGATAGAACATGGTTCTGCCAGGGTGTTTTGTCTGAGCAGTCTCCAATGAAGTTTCTTGTGGAAGATCCCAGCGGTGTGCGACCCTCCTTTTTCAACTGCCATAGAAATGTCCAGAGCACCCCACTTCCCATTACATCAGAAGTCTTCTACCCTCCCTTGCATCACAGTGAACCCCCCATTACGTTCTGCTGTTGCCAGGAAGATGCTGGGGCAAAGCTGGGAAACAAAAAGTGCAGGGTCTTGAGGAGAACCAGAGGAGGGCTGAGTCAGCTGCTAGAGTCTGCTGAATGTTAAGACCAGGGGAGGCGGAGATGATGGTGTGGTGCAGCTGCCACGAAGAGGCACACTCTGTAGAAGGAGTTCTGTCCTCTTCTCTGCTGCCGACTGCTGAGACAAAGGAGAGGTGCAAGGGCCACATGACATGGCCTGGCGGGTTAAATTCGTCCCTCGGGCATTGTTTGATATGTGCAGTATATTGATTCAGTATCGCTTTACCTAGTTTGATCCAAGGGTAGTCATGAAAGTGAATACTAAGACTATGGGGTTAATTACTAAAACCGGAGAGTGTAAAATCTGGTGCATAGAAACCAATCCGCTTCCAGGTTTTATTGCCAGAGCTTAATAGAATAAGCTAAAGTTAAAAGCTGATTGGCTGTAATGCACAGGTGCACAAGATTTTGAGTGCACACGTTTTAGTAAACCTCCCCCTGTAACTTATAATGCCAACTAAATGTGCAAGCTATGAAAGGGAGATCCATGTGTTATTCTATAGAGGGGGTTAGATAAAAAAAAATCTCCATTATACTACAATGTCCTTTTGACTGGGATTTTAGGCACATGCGTGTACGGTGGCATATTGCTCCTCACGGGGGAGTTAATCAAAGTCCTGTGTCGCAATTGATAACATTTTATCTAGTGTTAAGCTGCATTAATCCTAGTTTATATATAGAATGGACAGAATGTTTCCTTCCTGTCCCTGCCTGGGAAGACCACTCTAAAAAGCTAATCTGGATTATATTTAATCAGGATGGGGAAACCCCTTTTAACGGCATTATGCTTGAAAGCATTTTTTACTTAAATGTTAGGATTGATGACACTTAGATTTAGAGTAAAAAACAAATTCAAATAGTTTTCTTCATTTCCCCACAGCCTGATATTTGTTAAAGCAATCCTTGCATCATATATACCGTACTGTGCAAGGGTTTTAGGCAGGTGTGAAGAAATGCTGTAAAGTAAGAATGGTTTAAAAAATATATATAGTTTGTTTTTACCTGTTTACAAAATGCAAAGTGAGCGAATACACAACAAAATCAAAATCAGATCAATATTTGTTGTGTGACAGCCTTTAGGCTTGAAAACAGTATAAATTCTTACACTTGCACACTTTGGGCCAGATTCAGGTAGATGGGAGCATCTTTGCTCCAGAGTAACGCTTCTCATTTACGTTACTCTGCCGAAATTTTAGGAGCAAGTGCTGTTATTCAAGAAGCACTTGCTCCTAAAGTTGCGGCAGCGCATCGCAAATGAGCCGGCGGAATTCAAATTGGGCGGGTACGGGGCGTGTAGTATTTAAACTAAGCGCGATCCCGCTGCGAACGTACTGCGCATGCGTCGAGTGTCAAAGCATCCCCGTGCGCATGCTCCAAATTCTGTGAATGAACGTCAATGACGTCACATTCCCATTCATGATCTTTGTACGCAAGCGACGTGATTTTTTTTTTTCCACATCAGTGCCTGACCTCACGAATGCGCTTCTTTTAGAAAGGTCAAACATTCCCATAGATGCAGTCTTAAACCTTGTGGACAGAAGAGTTAAAGCTGTTATAGCTGCAAAGGGTGAGCAAATTCAATATTGAACGCTACCGACTAAGACTGGGATGCCATTAAGGTTCATCTGCCTGTAAAGGCAGGCGTTCCAATACTTTTGGTAATATTGTGTATATATCTGAGTGTTATACACACAAGTTCCTGTTCTGTTAGGGGAGAGGAGACACAGGCCCGGATTTACATACATCGGCACATATATATGCCGCTGTAGCGTATGTCTTTTACGTTACACAGGCGCAGCACGGAGAGGGAAGCACAGAATTCACAAAACAAATGCTCTCAACTCTGCGCCGGCGTAGCGTATATTCGTAGGCTTAAGTCAGCGTAAGTGGAAGTGGGCTGGAAGTGGGCGTGATACATTTAAATGAAGCGTGACCCCATGCAAATGATGGGCCGAGCGTCACACAAGTACTTAAAACAAACTGCGCATGCGTCGTGCCTTGGACGCATCCCAGTGCGCATGCTCACAATCACGTCGAAAAAACTGCCTAAGATACGTCGAAACACTGCCTACGACGTGAATGTAACCTACGCCCAGCCCTATTCACGTACTACGTAAACAACGTAAAATATGACGGCTGTGTTCCCTGGTTCATACCTTTGCATGAGTTGCGCCTCATATATGGGGAATAACTTTACGCCGGACGTATGCAAACCGCGTATATTATGCGCCGGGCGCAAGTACGTTCGTTAATCGACACATCTCCCTCATTTCCATATTTACAGTGCCTTGCGAAAGTATTCGGCCCCTTTGAACTTTGTGACCTTTTGCCACATTTCAGGCTTCAAACATAAATATATAAAACTGTCATTTTTTGTGAAGTATCAACAACAAGTGGGACACAATCATGAAGTGGAACAAAATTTATTGGATATTTCAAACTTTAACAAATAAATAACTGAAAAATTGGGCGCGCAAAATTATTCAGCCCCTTTAAGTTAATACTTTGTAGTGCCACCTTTTGCTGCGATTACAGCTGTAAGTCGCTTGGGGTATGTCTCTATCAGTTTTGCACATTCGAGAGACTGACATTTTTGCCCATTCCTCCTTGCAAAACAGCTGGAGCTCAATGAGGTTGGATGGAGAGCGTTTGTGAACAGCAGTTTTCAGTTCTTTCCACAGATTTTTGATTGACCAAGTCAAAGTCCAGACCTGAATCCATTCTAACACCTGGATATGTTTATTTGTGAACCATTCATTGTAGATTTTACTTTTATGTTTTGGATCATTGTCTTGTTGGAAGACAAATCTCCGTCCCAGTCTCAGGTCTTTTGCAGACTCCATCAGGTTTTCTTCTAGAATGGTCCTGTATTTGGCTCCATCCATCTTCCCATAAATTTTAACCATCTTCCCTGTCCCTGCTGAAGAAAAGCAGGCCCAAACCATGATGCTGCCACCACCATGTTTGACAGTGGGGATGGTGTGTTCAGGGTGATGAGCTGTGTTGCTTTTACGCCAAACATAACGTTTTGCATTGTTGCCAAAAAGTTTGATTTTGCTTTCATCTGACCAGAGCACCTTCTTCCACATGTTTGGTGTGTCTCCCAGGTGGCTTGTGGCAAACTTTAAACGACACTTTTTATGGATATCTTTAACAAATGGCTTTCTTCTTGCCACTCTTCCATAAAGGCCAGATTTGTGCAGTATACAACTGATTGTTGTCCTATGGACAGAGTCTCCCACCTCAGCTGTAGATCTCTGCAGTTCATCCAGAGTGATCATGGGCCTCGTGGCTGCATCTCTGATCAGTCTTCTCCTTGTACGAGCTGAAAGTTTAGAGGGGCGGACAGGTCTTCGTAGATTTGCAGTGGTCTGATACTCCTTCCATTTCAATATTATCGCTTGCACAGTGCTCCTTGGGATGTTTAAAGCTTGGGAAATCTTTTTGTATCCAAATTGGCTTTAAACTTCTCCACAACAGTATCTTGGACCTGCCTGGTGTGTTCCTTGTTCTTCATGATGCTTTCTGTGTTTTAAACGGACCTCTGAGACTATCACAGTGCAGGTGCATTTATATGGAGACTTAATTACACACAGGTGTATTCTTTTTATCATCATTCGTCATTTAGGTCAACATTGGATCATTCAGAGATCCTCACTGAACTTCTGGAGAGAGTTTGCTGCACTGAAAGTAAAGGGGCTGAATAATTTTGTACGCCCAATTTTTCAGTTTTTTATTTAACAAAGTTTGCAATATCCAATAAATTTCGTTCCACTTCATGATTGTGTCCCACTTGTTGTTGATTCTTCACAAAAAAATAGTTTTATATCTTTATGTTTGAAGCCTGAAATGTGGCAAAAGGTCGCAAAGTTCAAGGGGGCCGAATACTTTTGCAAGGCACTGTAAATAGGAAATCAATGGGAGTGCCAGATGCATCCAGCGTAACTATGCGCCCACGATACGCCGGCATAGGCAAGTTACATTGGTGGACTGAAACCAGTTTTTAGGCATATCTTAGTTGTGGGCACGGTGCACAGATACGATGGCGCATATTTACACTTACGCGGCGTATCTCGAGATACGTTGGCGTAAGTGCTTTGTGAATTCGGGCCATATCGTTTGTTCCTACTAAGTAGGAACAGCGATATGTCTCCTCCTCTAGTCAGTCCCATCCCCATACAGTAAGAATCGATCACTAATGAACACAGTTAACCCCTTGATCGCCCCCTAGTGTTAACCTTTTTCCTGCCAGTGACATTTACACAGTAATTGGGGCATTTTTATAGCACAATGATCCCATAAATGTGTCAATAGTGTCCGATCTGTCCACCACAATGTCGCAGTTTCGCTAAGAATTCACAGCCATTACTCGTAAAAAAAAAATTTAAAAAAAAATCCTATAGTTTGTAGACGCTATATTGTTTACGCACTTTTTTTTTTTTTTTTACCAAGAATATGTAAAACAATATATATTGGTCTAAACTGATGAAGAAATTTGTCTTTAAAATTTTTTTTTGGGGATTAATATATAAAAACCACAGAGGTGATCAAATCCTGCTCTAATGCCGCGTACACACGGTCGTTTTTTGCGATGAAAAAAAACGTTGTTTTTTAAAACGTCATTTAAATTGATCGTGTGTGGGCAAAACTTTGTTTTTTGTTTCACAAAAAGTCACCGTGTGTAGCAAAAACGTTGTTTAAAACAACGTTTTTCAACCCGCGCATGCCCAGAAGCTAGTTATGAAGCGAGCTTCAATGGAAAAGAGTGGTGAACGTAACCTCGCTTTTTGTGAAAAAAACGATGGTGTGTATGCAACATCGTCTTTGAAAAGTGACGTTTCAAAAACGTCGTTTTTTACTTCACAGAAAACTTCGTTTTTTTTCATCACAAAAAATGATCGTGTGTACGCGGCATAAGAAAGCTCAATTTTGATTGGGTACAGCGTTGCACGACCATGCAATTGTCAGTTAAAGTGACCCAGTGCCGTATCTTAAAAAATGGCCTGGTCATTGAGCAGGCAAATCTTTTTCGGTCTGTAAGTGGTTAAGATGGGTCTTCAGTTCTATACCACGACCTCCATAGGAACTTCAGCCCCTCTGACGTACTAGGTTAAGTGTACATAGCATGCAATGCCACAGAAAATCGCTGAAAGTAATATCTGGCAACCATTAATAATACTGTATACAAGAAAACAGGCACTGAAACCGTAAAGGCAAACTTAATATATTGTCATCCGATATGGTAGGTAAAGAGGCAAGTATGAAAATGGATTAGCAAAGGCAATAACGCATATTAGCATAAAGAGAGATCATTAATAAGGACTAGGCACCCCCCTTGATATCTAGATCAGCATAAACAGTAGCAAGGTCACCTGGAGGTGCACCAATGGGCAGTGATGAAGCCTGATTTATTAAATACAGGAGACTATACTGCCAACATACATCAATAGCGATTATGCTAGACCATGACTGACTGAATGTACACTGTCTGAAAAATTAAAGAGAGGGAGAAGGGATCAAAAGGCATTTGCAGGATGGTTTTGCTGCAGGGGCAGTTATTTGTGTTGCACTTCTGATAGCTATCATTGGGGCCCTTTTAAAAAAGTTTTAGTAAATCGTCATGCAGTATAGTTGTGGTAAAGATGCAGTCAAGGTGCGATATAGGTGTCGTACAAGTGCAGTGTAGATGTGGGTCAAATTTAGCGATGGTTCCGTACAACTGAAGAATTGGGTTGGTGTGGGTGCAGTATAGGTTTGTTAGAAGTGTGGTATAGGGTTGGTATAGATGTAGTATGGGTTGGGTGCACTTTGTGTACTGCTCCTAGTGGCTCAGTCTCTGCTACCAGTGTCACTGTCAATAATGGGCGGATAGCCCTCCCACCAGTTTCCAGGCTGCTTGTCATGAAGCATGAATCAGACGTACACAGATATAAATGAAAGAAGAAGGTCTTTATTAAAAACCAAACAGCAAGGTTAAAGTTCAAACAGATAATCAACAGCCGGAAGGGTCCTCCGCCGGAGCCAGGGTCGATAGCTAGGGATGGAAGTCAGCCAAGCCGGAGTCAGTAGCCAAAGGGTGGTGAGACGAAGCCAGGGATCAGGAACCAGAAGGAACATCCGTAGGAGCTGGGTCAGTAACCAGAACAGCAGCACGATCACAGGAGGTTACAAGACAAGGACCAAGCAAGGGAATGCTGCAGCAGCCGTGGTATATATGTGCTGAGCATCCAGCTCCTCCCAGTGGGAAGGAGGAGCCGCAGGATTTGGGAAGTTACAAGAAGCCCAGGAAGCAAGATTGCCGGCAGCACATGCCAGTGATAGGAAGGCTGCAAGGAGGTAAGACCATGACACTGCTGTAGACGCTTGCTGTAGAAGCTCCCCCCCCCCCCCACTGTCTCTCCCTATTTGGATGTGTGCTGCAAAATATCCTCTGAAGAATTACAAATAGACATTTAGGGCCAGATTCAGGTAGATTGGCGCATATTTAGGTGGGCGTAGCGAATATACGCTATCCCGAAAAGGCGCAGAGTGGCGAGCACACTATTCACAATGAAATGTAATTTCGTTGGCGTAAGGCAGCATAAGTGGAAGTGGGTGTGACCTTATGCAAATTATCGTCCGAGCATGGTGCAATGCTTTACGCCCAGCTTATCTAAAACGGCGCATGCGCCGTGACATGGACGTACGATTTGCGTCCCTATGCGCATGCTCACAACTACGCTGGCACAACTTCCTGGGATACGCCGGCCCACCGGCTTACGCCGAGTGCATAAATACGCCCAGACATGCGCCCGTCCGTCGCAAAAGTACATCCTGCTTTTTTTCTCCCCCTGAAGCAAGGTACTTTTGCTGGGCGATGGCGGAAGTTGGCAATGGAGGCAAGGAGAGGAGGAAGAGGAATTTTTGGACGGCGGAGAGGGCTTTGATTGTGGCTGGAATGGCCAAATATGACCAGTTTCTCCATGGTGCCCAAAGTGCCTAGACCAGCAAGGCACGGAAGAGGGAGATTTTGGAGGAGATCACCCTTCAGGTGAATACGGTCGGGCATGAGACCAGAAAGCCAGAGGAGATTGCCGAGAGAAGCTGGCGCGTATAAGGAGGCACACCAGTGGCACAGGAGGAGGACCAACCACATCTGAGCGTTTGACTGACGAGGAGGAGGTCATTGCCCAGTGCCTGCAGCGGGAGCAGGTGGAGGGCATCAAGGGTTTCGACTCCGGTGACCAGGCCTTGAGTACAGGTAAGTGTGTTTTATCTCCTATCCGGTGTGTAGCATGTGAGGGGGTGGAAGGGAACATGTGTCAAGTGTGAGGGTCCACCAACATGTGAATGTTTTGTGTCATCCACAGATGTGCAGGAGGGACCTGGGCCGTTGTCAGCTGCTGGGCGACCCACACCATCCCCACAGGAGAGTGCCCACTCCTCTCATCTAGAGGAAGTGGTGGAGGAGCAAGGGGACCTCGAGGGAGTTGTGTACCTCATGGAGGATACCATCATCCCTGTACCCTCCCAACCCTCCTCGCCCATCAGGGGAAGCCCCTCACCCTCCTCCCCCATCAGGGGAAGCCCCTCACCTTCCTCCCTCATCAGGGAAAGCCCCTCAAGGGCCTCCCCGTATACACGGCCCGAAGCTTCTCCTGCCCCCAGGAAGGCAACACGCAAAACTAGGGGTGTTCCTGAGGCCCTACTGGAAACCCTTGCCAGGGATCAGGCTATATGGGTGCTGTCGCTGTTGAGATGAGGCGTGTTGCAGACAGCCTGGCATCCACGTCACAGATGTGAGCTGTAATTGTGCTGCTGTGATCACCATCCTGGGGGAGCTGCAGGCCACCACAGCAGGCCTCGCGGCTGAAGTGAAGAGGGGAGAGGGAGCCAGGGAGAGTCCAGGGGATGCTCCTCCATCTCCTGATGCCCCACCCCCCCCATCTGAGGCTTCCCCCAGCAGGGCCGCTGTTAGAAATCATGGGGCCCCGTACAGCCTACCTGATGGGGCCCCCCCAACCCCGCCCTTGACCCCCCCTCAAAAAAGTGATATTTTAAGTGATATTTATCTTTGTCCAGGCTAATCACATTCCTTCTAATGAATGAGAGTGCTGCAGCTGACTAAGGATTACATTTTTCTTAAGCCAGCACATTTACTTTCCCCACCACTACCTTTCCAGCATGAGGGCTCTTTCAAACAGTGCTGCTCCACTCAGCAAGGGATCAGTGAGTGGATTCTCTGCAGAAATGGAGATAAATGCGACAGATGTGTTCTGATTTCCAGGTCTGTTCAGTTTGCATCTGCACACAATGCACAGCCAACAGGGGAAGACTTGTGATGTCTCTATGTGCGGCCAAATGGAAATTTGGACTTGTGTCCACTCACAACAGGCAATGTGGAAGGAAGATTGACCACACTCCCAGCATCAGAAAAAAAAATAGCATTAATGTCCACAAAGAAAAGCATCACAAACCCACAATACAGAGAGATAGCAGCATTTTTTTTTCAAATCTATGTACCAT
The DNA here is from genome assembly GCA_029574335.1 of Rana kukunoris. Classification (NCBI taxonomy): domain Eukaryota; kingdom Metazoa; phylum Chordata; class Amphibia; order Anura; family Ranidae; genus Rana; species Rana kukunoris. Next base: position 109,595,968 of record CM056052.1, read on the forward strand.
CTCGATTCCATCCTATATAGAGCTTTTATACAGATCCACGTAAAAGAAATGGCAGGCAGACCTAATTGTAAGGTTTGGGTGAAAGCTTCTTTAAGGAGGGGTGGTTGGTGGGTGGCTGAGCTGCATGTTTTTACTGCCCCCCCCCCCCTTCTATCCAAACAAGTAGCAAGTGTAAAGTAGCATCTCATGCTTATGATTATCATCATTATGATGATCACAGCACTTTAGTTCCTCTATTGCTCTTCCACAGTGTCACATGGCTATTGGGTGCTGACTTTGTTATGGCTCTATTGTGTGACAGTCTGTACACACTCAGACCCAATAGCCATGTGACACTGTGGAAGAGCAATAGAGCATCTGAAGTGCTGTGATCACCACAATGACGATAATCATGAACACAGTGGGAAGTCAGGGGGCTGTACCTTCTTTCCATGGTAGCTGGTGTGACTGTGTGCCGCTCCTTGCCTGTAGCTGTGCACCGCTGCTGGATTAAGTTTCCTGCATCCTCTCAACCAGACAGCCACATGCCTCGCTCACTCCCACAGACAGCACTTACTGAGGGAGCCCTGTACACATGAATCACTCAGCCGGGTATGGTACAAGCAGAGGGCAGCCGGAACTAGAATATGTGGAGCGCATTATGCGGCCAGGCTTTATCTACCTGCGCCCCCCAAAAATGGAAATAAAGTCCCTTCAGTGAATTCACTTCCTGGGCCCCTCTGTTACCCTAACGGGACCCAGGATTATGTAAGTACACCCTAAAAAGCAAGCAGGAGCAGGGGTGGTTTAGAAAAAAACATTTGAATTTATTCTGTCAGAATTTAACTATAAAGCTTCCCGGGCCCCCTTGCTGAGCTGATGGAGCCGGGCCCGGTACACCAGGGCTGGCTGTACTGCCCTATCAGCGGCCCTGCCCCCCAGGCAGTTAAGGAGCCGGGGCCGAGGCACCAGGCGTAGCCCACGACTGGGCAGATGAGTGACTTTTTTTGATTTTTATTTTTTGCTCACGTCATGAGTTTATATTTTTATTTTGTCTACTCAGGTTATGAGTTTCTTTTTTGATTTTGTATACTCAGGTTATGAGTTTTTTAATTTTGTAGTATCTGCACACGGTGAGAAGTGCAGGCTACAGTGTGACTGGTGTGTAAATGTGGGAGTGACATTCCTGCCAGTAAGAGGTGTCACCCTTGGTCGTGGAGGAGAGGTTATCCTCACAACCGTGTGAATGTGGTATGAATAGACAGCGACATCATTGGGGCCTTGGTGCGGTGTTGCTGCTTCCAAGTCCCGTGTGGTGGACTTGGGCTAATCTAATGTGATGTGGATGTGGTTGTGTGTGATCTAGGGACCACAGTGGTGTGCATGCATGCATTGTCCGTGTGCCATGATGAATGTGTGTGTGTTTAACGTGCAAAGATGCCTACCACAAGGACCCTCCTGACTGCTGTTCCTTCAGCAGACGGGGGAGCCTTGGGCATGGTGGGACTGTGCGGTTGGGGGGTCAGGTCATTACATATGTCAAGCTCCATGCCCTTTCTCATGGCTTGGTTGTGCAGCACACAACATGCACCGATGATCTGGCACACAAAGTTTGGGGAATACAACAGGGCCCCCCCGAACATATCCAGGCATCGGAAACGCGACTTCAGAAGGCCAAATGTGTGCTCCACCACTGCACGGGTACATATGTGTGCTTTATTGTATTTTCTCTCTTCTCTGGTTTGGGGACCCCGGAATGGAGTCATGAGATGGGGCCCAAGTGCATATACTGAGTCACCTGGAAGGGAAAAGACAGGAGGATGTTAGCCGTGCATGTGGCCCCCGTGATGTCTACATCATGGGGTCCGACAGTCATGCCTGACTCCCATGTCACTTACTAACCAACCAGCTGTCCTTGTACACGTTCTGTTCGAATTCCGTTGGGATGTTGCTTTGACGATATATGTAGCTGTACCCGGGGTGTTTGGCACGGACGTGCCATATGAGGTATTTGGCATTGGCTAAAACATGTACGCTGTACGTTGATGGAATGCCAATGCTTACGATTACGGTATATGTGCTCTGTGGCACGGGGGGGGGGGCGTAGTGCCACATGTGTGCAATCAATGGCCCCGATGGTGCGTGGGAATCCTGCAATTCTGTAGAAATCCTGCATTGCCTTCTGCCGCAGATGCTCATGGGTGGGTTTAATTATGTGGTGGGACATGCGTCTGAGGATTGCGGGGACAACCTGGTGCACACATCTGCTCATGGTGGATTGTGACATCCCAGCCACAACTCCACTTGTACGCTGAAAAGATCCACTGGCAAGGAAATGCAGGGTTGCCAGTACCTTAACCAGTGGCTGCACTGCTTGTGAGCGGTGTGTCTTGCTAGTGATGTCATCATGCAGGGCTGTGGCTAATTCCAGGATGGCATCAGGGCTGAATCTGAAGATGCGATACACCTCCAATTCCCCCATGCCAAAGACGTTAATGCGCGTTCGGTATATCCTCTCCCGTGCCCTTCTCCTCCGTGCCTGTAGCCACAGTAGTAGTGCTAGGACCACTGCTGCCCCTGGCATGTTGGCATACGGATGTGTTGTCCTGCAAGTGTGGTTGCTCAGCTCGTCCGTAAGGCCGCGTACACACGAGGAGACATGTCTGCTGAAAACGGTCGGCGGACATGTCTCCTGGGATAATTTGGTCTGATGTGTGTACACATCATCAGACCAAAATCCCCGCGGACAGAGAACACGCTGACGTGACGGTGACGTTGACACCGCGACGTGCGCAAACAAGGAAGTACAATGCTTCCACGCATGCGTCGAATCAATTCGACGCATGCAGGGGATTTCGGTCCGCTGGTTAGGCGTACTAACCAGCTGACAAGTTTCTAAGCATGCTTAGAAACTTTTGTCCCCTGGAAACCTGTCCGCTAGGCCGTACACACGATCGGACATGTCCGGAAACTGGTCTGCGGACCAGTTTCAGCGGACATGTCTCCTCGTGTGTACGCGGCCTTACGGTGCTGCTGTAGCTGCTCTCCAGCTGACCTGTGCACGTCTGCTGCTGACTTACCCCTGCTTTATGAGGAGTAACTTTGCGCCAGACGTACAACTTACACACGGCGCGCGTAGCCAGCGTCGGACGCAAATACGTTCGCGAATGGGCGTATCTCCCTCATTTGCATATTTTAATAGGAAATCAATGGGCGTGCCAGATGCGTCCAGCATAAATATGTGCCTACGATACGCCGGCGTAAGAAAGTTACGTTGGTCGGAAGAACCCTATTTATCAGACGTATCTATTTCTGTGGTTACGGTGCATAGATACAATGGCAAATCAGACATCCACCATGGAATACTGCATGCAAGAATCTCTCTTTAAATATGTTTTTATAAATTTACATCTGAATGCCTTCACTTCTTAGCTTAGTAGCTATTTGAATGTTCTTTTTATAAACTGAAATCTACTGTGGAATGTCTGAAATTTTAAACCTAGTGAAAAAAATAATGATTTTGGATATTGTGACATCTCTTTTGTTTCAAATGCTCCGTCTTTCAGGCAAAATTCCAGTTGCAGAAACTAAATGAATCATAGTTGTGATGCAGGTCCTTTGCACACAGTACGAACATCTTTAACTAAAAAAAAAAAAGACAAGGATTTCAGCTATACAGCCCATTGTAACCCAATCCTTACTTAATTATCTTCTCAAGTCTTCAGTGAGAACATCCATAACTCCGGGGGGTATAGCACAGAGATTAGGTACTGGTGATTTTCTTCTATTGAAATCAGAGAGGAGCTGTATAGGGAAAGCTCTTAATATATTACTTTTGAACTAAAAATATTCAAAGAGGGCAAAATGACTTATAAGACATGTACATCTTCTATTAAACCAAACCATAGATGGTGGCTGTTTACAGCATTTGCCCGAAGCATAAACATCTCAATCTATTAAAAAATCTCAACTACTTTTTTTAACCACTTCCTTACTGGGCACGTATAGCCCTTCCTGACCAGGTGAAATTTCAGCTTCTGGCACTGCGTCGCTTTAACTGACAATTGCGCGGTCGTGCGACGTGGCTCCCAAACAAAATTGGTGTCCTTTTTTCCCCACAAATAAAGCTTTCTTTTGGTGGTATTTGATCATCTCTGCGGTTTAAATTTTTTGCGCTGTTAAACAAAAAAAGAGCGACAATTTTGAAAAAAAAAATATTTTTTACTTGTTACTATAATAAATAGCCCATTTAAAAAAAAAAAAAAAAAAAAAAAAAAAAAAAAACATTTTTTTTTCTCAGTTTAGACCGATACGTATTATACATATTTTTGGAAAAAAAATCGCAATAAGCGACTGGTTTGCGCATAAGTTATAGCGCTTACAAAATAGGGGACAGAATTATTATTCATTTTTATTATAATTTTTTTTACTAGTAATGGTGGCGATCTGCGTTTTTTTTTATTGGGACTGCGACGTTATGGCGGACACATCGGACACTTTTGACACATTTTTGGGACCATTCACATTAATACAGCGATCAGTGCTGTAAAAATGCACCGATTACTGTATAAATGTGACTGGCAGTGAAGGGGTTAACACTAGGGGGGCATGGAAGGGGTTAAATGTGTGTCCTGGGTGTGTTCTAACTGTGGGGGGAGGGGGGTGACTGGGGGAGGTGACCGATTCTGTGTCCCTATGTACAAGGGACACAGATCGGTCTCCTCTCTCCCCTGACAGGACATGGATCTCTGTGTTTACACACAGAGATCCATGCCTTGTCCCTGTACCCGCTGATTGTGAGTGCCTGGCGGACATCGCGCGCGCCCTCTAGTGGCCAGGAAGAGAGCTGGACGCATATATGCGTCCAGTCAGAGATCCAGCAGCACCCGGCAGCCGCATATATTCGTACGGCCGTCTGGAAGTGGTTAAAGAACACCTGCACTATAAGGGGTCACTAGACTTACCATCCACTTACACTAAATTTGAGGAAACCTGCACACTTCTTTCTAGCATTTATCTACAAACAAAACTATCTTGTCCAGTGTCCTCTTCCCATAATAAGATAACTAGTGCTCCATTTTCCGAGAACAACATATACACTGAAGTCCTTGGATGCGGACACTGTAACCCTACAAGTGCAGTCAACATAAACCCTTTAGTGATTGCAATCTAAAGTATGCAACGTGGCTGTAATTGATTTGTATAGATCTCTGATTTGTACTTGAAATGCCAAATTTACATATTTTAAAGAGGAACATAGTTATTGCGCTCTCTCTCTCTCTTTCTCTCGCTATCTCGCTCTCGCTCTCTCTCAATGCTAGTATCAGTTATAACTTTTTTTTTTTTTTTTAAATTTCTTTTTATTGGATTTTTTTTAATACAAAACATAACAGTTATACATTCCTTGGCACAACACCGAGTTTAAACCAACGATCAACATGACCGGCATAACAGACATACAGTTTGCTATCGCAGATAGCAGTTATAACAACATAAACCTACCCCCCCCCCCCTCCCACCCCACCCCACTCAGTTCCCTAGTCCCCTACATATCAACATCCACCAATTGTACTAAGAGCCTCTTCCTCTCCACTGTGTCAGGAACCACACTTAGAACCCCCGGTATCTGGACTAGAGGATTAATATGTATATTTCCCCGGACCTTCCTACACCTCCCTACACCTCATACTTCCTGGTTTCTGACTTGGGGCAAAATTATCTTATCCATAAAGTATCCTGGGATGTATTTCTTCTCAGCTAAGTGTACCATCCTGCCTGCATGCCTAATCTAAGGGCAGGTGGATTCCAGCCCTCATCAAAAATTGCTGCAGCTAGAACTGCTAAAGAGGTGTTTTCATAGTGATTTCTCAAAAAAATAAAGCATGGAGACATTGATGGCTGGGTGAGTGAGTTTTGGTTTGAATTTTACATTTTTTATTAAATAGTGTCTTCAGTTTGTAGTGCTTAGATACAGTTAAGTTCTGCTTTAAGTTATTTGTGCTGTATTCATGTGCATTTTACATGTGTTTTAAAAAATATTATTTTTTTCCACATGCTGCTAACCTAAAGTAAATCCACAAAGTGTGAAAAATGAAACTGATCATGTGAGGAAAACCTGCAGAAACAGAGGTACCTTCAGTGAGATCCACATGTCAAAACAACCATTTGAGTCAGAATAATAGTCATCTGAATGTATATGCACATCTGGAACTTAACTGTATATTTGCATATTGGCCCAGCCTCTTATTGTTCATTACTATGATGGGTGACCTCATGACCCAAAAGGATTCTTGGGAAGAGGCAGGCCCAAGATGAGCTTTACGAGAAATGTTTTGATTGGCTTAGAACTTAATTGCCCATTTTTCTGTTGTGACATGCAGTTTTCACTGTTTTATGATTTTTATTTATTTTTTTATCATATGCTCACTGGGAGCTTTTAAAATTCAAGATAGGTTAGCATGAAAGTGAAAACTTCTGGAATTGTTGATGTCAATCTGGAACTGGATGTCAATGTGCCACTCACATCTGATATTGAACCGCATGTGTATGTATGTATGTATGTATGTATGTATGTATGTATGTATATATATATATATATATATATATATATATATATATATATATAGTGCCTTGCAAAAGTATTCGGCCCCCTTGAACTTTGCGACCTTTTGCCACATTTCAGGCTTCAAACATAAAGATATAGAACTGTAATTTTTTTGTGAAGAATCAACAACAAGTGGGACACAATCATGAAGTGGAACGAAATGTATTGGATATTTCAAACTTTTTTAACAAATAAAAAACTGAAAAATTGGGCGTGCAAAATTATTCAGCCCCTTTACTTTCAGTGTAGCAAACTCTCTCCAGAAGTTCAGTGAGGATCTCTGAATGATCCAATGTTGACCTAAATGACTAATGGTGATAAATAGAATCCACCTGTGTGTAATCAAGTCTCCGTATAAATGCACCTGCACTGTGATAGTCTCAGAGGTCCGTTTAAAGCGCAGAGAGCATCATAAAGAACAAGGAACACACCAGGCAGGTATGAGATACTGTTGTGGAGAAGTTTAAAGCTGGATTTGGATACAAAAAGATTTCCCAAGCGTTAAACATCCCAAGGAGCACTGTGCAAGCGATAATATTGAAATGGAAGGAGTATCAGAAATAAATGAATAAAGGGGGGGCTTCTGCGCTAAAAATACAAGGTCGCCCTAAACATACAGAAAAAACGATGCAGCAAAAACAAAAGTGTGAACACAACACCTAAAAAAGAACAACTGTAAAGAGAAAGTAATTGCGTTTTTATCCCGCCTCTGAGACCCAGATCATACTATCCATATTGCGGACACTAGAAACATCAGGGAGATAACCAGCAGTGGATCTGCACATTGAGGTCTCTTTTTAGCCGTTTAGAGGTGAGAGTTCTGGGAGACCAGAATGTGTATGTGGTGAAGTACACATCTTTCACGGAACTAGTGGGTATCCTGGAACACCTCTATAACATCATGGACTCTGTTTGCACTTTATAGTATTTGGCACTATTGATTTATATGTCACTTGCATCACTCTGCAAACCAATATCCAACATTTGTTGGTCTTATGCACTTTGCGCAATTACTTTCTCTTTACGGAAGGAGTATCAGACCACTGCAAATCTACAAAAACCTGGCCGTCCCTCTAAACTTTCAGCTCATACAAGGAGAAGACTGATCAAAGATGCAGCCAAGAGGCCCATGATCACTCTGGATGAACTGCAGAGATCTACAGCTGAGGTGGGAGACTCTGTCCATAGGACAACAATCAGTCATATACTGCACAAATCTGGCCTTTATGGAAGAGTGGCAAGAAGAAAGCCATTTCTTAAAGATATCCATAAAAAGTGTTGTTTAAAGTTTGCCACAAGCCACCTGGGAGACACACCAAATATGTGGAAGAAGGTGCTCTGGTCAGATGAAACCAAAATCGAACTTTTTGGCAACAATGCAAAACATTATATTTGGTGTAAAAGCAACACAGCTCATCACCCTGAACACACCATCCCCACTGTCAAACATGGTGGTGGCAGCATCATGGTTTGGGCCTGCTTTTCTTCAGCAGGGACAGGGAAGATGGTTAAAATTGATGGAAAGATGGATGGAGCCAAATACAGGACCATACTGGAAGAAAACCTAATGGAGTCTGCAAAAGACCTAAGACTGGGACGGAGATTTGTCTTCCAACAAGACAATGATCCAAAACATAAAGCAAAATCTACAATGGAATGGTTCACAAATAAACATATCCAGGTGTTAGAATGGCCAAGTCAAAGTCCAGACCTGAATCCAATCAAGAATCTGTGGAAAGAACTGAAAACTGCTGTTCACAAACGCTCTCCATCCAACCTCACTGAGCTCGAGCTGTTTTGCAAGAAGGAATGGGCAAAAATTTCAGTCTCTCGATGTGCAAAACTGATAGAGACATACCCCTAGTGACTTACAGCGGTAATCGCAGCAAAAGGTGGCACTACAAAGTATTAACTTAAGGCCGCGTACACACGATCGAATATATCTGCTGAAAATGGTCCGACGGACCGTTTCAGCGGACATATCCGATCGTGTGTACGGGTTAGCGGACATGTTTTCCCAGCGGACAAATTTCAAAGCATGCTTTGAAATTTGTCCGCCGTAGACATGTCCGTCGGATATGTTCGCTGGTTAGTACACTAACCAGCGGACAGAAATCTCCGCGCATGCGTCAAATGGATTTGACGCATGCGTGGAAGTATTTTACTTCCTGGAGTGGTGACGTGGCGGCGTCAACGTCACCGCCACGTCACCGCGTCCTCAGCCCGAGGGGATTTTCGTCCGATGGTGTGTACACGCCATCGGACCAAAATCCGATGAGACATGTCCGCTGGAAACGGTCCGTCGGAAATGTTTGAGCGGACATGTCTCATCGTGTGTACGCGGCCTAAGGGGGCTGAATAATTTTGCAAGTCCAATTTTTCAGTTTTTTATTTGTTAAAGTTTGAAATATCTAATAAATTTCGTTCCACTTCATGATTGTGTCCCACTTGTTGATTCTTCGCAAAAAAATAGTTTTATATCTTTATGTTTGAAGCCTGAAATGTGGCAAAAGGTCGCAAAGTTCAAGGGGGCCGAATACTTTCGCAAGGCACTGTATGTATGTGTGTGTGTGCGTGTATGTGTGTGTATATATATATATATATAATATATATAAAATTACACAGTATAAAAAGGTGTGTAAAAACTTGTGGAACCGCTCAGAAGGAGGCTTAAAGGGCAATCCCTGCTTTTAGTTTATTATATTGTCTTCCAAAGTATGTGCACATGGCTGTTATACTTACATTTTCACATCTTTGTTGTTTATAAAAATGTATTCAAACTTTTCCAGAAAAGACGTATATGTGTGATAATGTTCTGATGCTGAACTGAATGTTTTCTTATACTGAAATAATTCCTTTGCAAGAACACTTTCTTAAAGGAAAGCCTAAAAGTAACAATAATCTACATAGGCATATGTTTTAACTAATCTGAAATAATTTAGATATACTCAAAGCCTCTTCTGTTAGTGTAAGGGCTGCTGTGGACCAGTTTTTATTTAGTTGAGTCTTTTTATTTCGTTTTTTTAGTTTGCTAAAGAAAACCAATACTACAACTATAACCTCTGACTTTAATTATTTGTATCACATTGAGCACTAATTTGTTACTGCTATACATTAATAATCCATGTCCATAAATTCCTCTAATCCAGTGATGGCGAATCTTGGCACCCCAGATGTTTTGGAACTACCCATGATGCTCATGCACTTTGCAGTGTAGTTGAGCATCATGGGAAATGTGGCAACTCTAGCTACATGTCATTATGATTAAAAAAAGCATGACAAATGAGAGAGTTCTGCCACAAAGAGGTTTAAGCTGTGGTTGGCTTTCTACATCTTCTTGGAGCTGTTGCCTGTCACCCACGGTAAAAACAATCCAAAAACAAACACCTGCATGCATCGTAGATGGCCTAGAAGTGGGCAGTGTGGGGGCTAATTAGCTGCTTTTGGCATCCATAAAGAGAATTCCCAGACATAGCTTTTCAGTCAGTGATATGTGGTGCCCCACCCCCTACCTTCCCAGCTCCCCTAGTTACAGTAATATTTCCTGGTCCTGCATACCTGAGCTGTGTCCTGGAGTCGGGTACTTATACATTCTAGCATCTTATCTTAAATGGCATTGTCATGCATATTAATCTGGTGCTTGACAGCATCTGTATTTTACCAGCACTTGGGTCACAATTCAGAATGCAGTACAACAGTGCAGAATAGAAATCCTTCAGCCAGGTACGTTACCCATGCTGGAGAAGGGGTTGAGTTTCTTTCCCCCCGACACCAATGCTGCAGGTAGAAGGGTGCTTCTCCACTAGAACCAGTGCTTGGTGGGTTTCCTTCTAATGCCAATGTTGGGGGCAGTTCAGTCTCTGAGTTTGTAGCTCCAATCTGGGAACACATGAATGTTTGATGTTCCCAGATAATTCAACAGGGTTCTCCAAAAAAAAAAACTTTTAGGAGGCAGGCCACAAAATTATATAAAATGGATAGCTGGAATCTAGGGCTAAAGTATAAAAATGTTTGATCACCTTGGCACAAACCAGAAGGGGTTGAACTGACTTTGGAGATGAAAGCCATTTAGAAATCAAGAGTATGTAGATAAACAAAAAAAAAACTTGTTTCATTACACAGTAACCTTTTGATCACCACCATATATAAACATGTTTGACTGGGTTTTGTAACATCTTGACATATGAAAATCATTGATTCTCAGTCATCTGCCCCCTCTGTGAAATATTACAATTATGTGGTATGGATAGGCTGTAAAACTGTAGTGATGATTGATAAATTGCTATTACTAGTAGCAATCAGACGAGCCATTTAATATGATTAGGTGAGCTAATAGGAACCATAAACCATCTGTTACATTGATGGACTTCCTGCTGTGCACTCAGTGACTCTTATGTGAAAACTCAGAGGGACTACTTTGCAGATTTAGTGGAAACTTCATACCACTTTAAAATTTAACTTTGGAGATAGACGTGGTGTCCCTATCTATGGTAAAAAAAAAAGAAAAAGACACCAAAGGGCCCTTGCAGGAAAGTCTTGCAATTTTTTTTTAACATCCTTTTGTCAAGTGGTTGCCATCAGAAGAACTGTTTTTACCATGAGGTACTTCAATAGAAATTAAACCATTGGAGCAAAGGTAGAGAAAAGGGAAACTGCAGCTCCAGGTGAGTGCACTCAGCAATCAGTGTCCTATCAGAAGTGTGGGTGCAGGCAATGCACAAAGCGAAGACTGGAGAAAAGACTGGACAGCCGCACTTCCACAACATTTTTTAAAAATTTGCCTTTAAGGGTAAAAAATGGAAACAGCACTACAAGTCTCAGCAGACAGTGGGGTGGATAGCTATCATTTGGAGTCAAATTGTGTACTTCACAGCCCCAGAGAGAGAATCCTCCTATCTCCTGACCTGAGAGGCATGCTCAGAAAGACTCAGTGGCAATGTCACAAATCCAAAATTCCAGTTTTTGCTGAATTTGTATAGGCACAAAAGATTTTCTGATTCCTTCAAACTGAAACAGGCCAAAAGGCTTAGGTACTAGAAAAACTGGGGGGAAACCCCCCAGATGATTCTATGTTTTCGGCATCACTGGCATGATGGCCTTGTAGCAGTATAAATTCTTATACCCAATCTTGCAAACATTTTCTTATGAGATCTGTTGGCCATAAATTAAATGGATTCAGTGATCAACTTTGGAATTCTCCATTGTACTCCCACCTAACTGTCTTATGGAACCAGTGGTCTTTGATTGTTGTCCAAACCCTCCAGAAGGAGGCTACAATCATCAACTTCACTCAGGCCCCCTGGCCCCAACTGGAAGAGACTGGTTGGATGCACCTTCAATAGAAAGACTTTCCAGCCATCTTAGCAACTTGCTCTGGACTTTTATTTCATGTAAAAAGTAACTTTGAGGCACCTCCATTGTGATCTGTTAAATTTGCAGCCTGTCCTGCAGCTTCTGAAGTTCAATAGGCTTGAGTAAAAGATGGCGACTTCATCTTACAAGTCTGTGGCCTCAGTCCAGACAATTCCTCTGATCATTCGATCTAATTGCGTTCAGCGTTTAGTCAAACAATAACCTCCTATTATAGGAAATGTTGAAGGCGTGTGTAGAAGTTCCATCTGCCCTCCAGTGACGTAACCATAATGCTCTCATAGTAGTGACTGAGGTGGCGTACACACGTTCGAGAACCTCGACGGGCGGAACACATCGTTCCGCCCGTCGAGGTTCTCGCCCGGCCGTCGAAATCGGCGACCCGCCCTTCGGGAATGGCAACCAGCCATTCATCCAGGCGGGCCGTCGAGCAAATAGAGAGCCTGCTCTCTATTCGCTCGACGGGATTCCCGACGGGCGGGGCAAGCCAGGAGCGTACACACGGCCGAGGTTCTCGCTGGAATGCAGCTCCCAGCGAGGTTCTCGCTGGTTTCCAGCGAGAACCTCTGTCGTGTGTACGCCGCCTGAGTGTGCCAGCGCTTTTACTAGGTCTATCAAAAGCCAAAACCAAATGCCAGTTGCCAGGTTCAATTTTTCCATAAATTGTGCCAAATGTTGCCGTTTCCAGTGTTTAATGTAATGCCGTTTCTAAGGTTTATATATCGAAGTTAATGCTATTGCTTGTTGACAGGCAAAAATAATGTCACTGTATAGATTCTATAGAAGCCTGTTGGCCAGATAACCACAATTTCTGTGTTGCAGATGTGTTTATGCATGTGTATTTTTGATGCATTCTGAAGCATTCTCAATGCCCTTTGTCACTTTCCAGATGTGTTCCATACATAAACATTCTACATTTGTAAATGCACTAGTATGTGGTGCACTGGTGTGAACTAGGTAATTGGAATCCAAGTTAAACATTGTCCATGCGTTCTTGATGCAGAATAAAAATGCACTGGACTGCATCTTGTGTGAATAGGTCTACTTTCTCATCCATAGGATCGCTGAAGGCAACTGTTCTAAAAAGGCAAAGACACTCGATGTGCCAGGTGCTAGAGGGCAGCATCCATCCCTGAAAGTGCAGTGCATAAACACACACCAGCCATCTTAAATGGATAAAGCTTAGATAACCTGTACTGTAAACTGGTCTTCTGATGAGGTTTCTGGCATCCTTCATCGAGCGATTTACGCTCCATCATTATGGGTGTTGCTTGAGTGGATATTTGCAGCATACTTTCTACTATAGCTGCCTAATAGGGCTTCAAATTTTGCACAATCACATCCTTGTGAGGCAACCTGTGCAATTTCTCTGCCACTGTAGACTGCATGCAGGCCCAAAATGCACCCAGAGCTGGGAGAGGCATTTTCTATCATGCTGGCATAAACACATGTGAGCCAGTGACACATGAGGTGCTTGGCCAATTTTCTGTATCCTATTCCTTCACAGGGTAAGTGGAAATGACTCCTTTAGAGTGTATTGACCACATGCTTAATGAATGTGACAACCTGTTAGGTGGCATCGTCCTGGTCAGGATAAGATGATTGTTGGCGGGTCTTATGGTTTTTGGAGCCTTTGCGTTCAGGATTTCTGCTCCTAAAATAATGCAAAACTGTAATGGGTGCTCTCTAGTCGCCGCATTGCGTTGCGCGCTGAAACGCATACGGCAATTTTCTTGAGCAATGTGGGACATTAAAAAAAATGTCCCACATTGCTGTGTGTCGCGTTATTTTGAGGAGACAGCAAATTTACACTGTTATACACTACTTTGTAGAAAAGTGTAATTTATTTAGTGTTGTCACATGAAAAGATATAATAAAATATTTACAAAATGTGAGGGGTGTACTTACTTTCTTTCTCGTACATCACGGGACACAGAGCGGCATATTCATTACTATATGGGTTATATGGAGTACCTTCAGGTGTGGACACTGGCAATCTCAAACAGGAAGTCCCCTCCCTATATAACCCCCTCCCCTAGAGGGAGTCCCTCAGTTTTTTCGCCAGTGTCTTAGGTGTTGGTCACGGAATAGCTTTGCTCCACATCCTTGGGATTAAGGGCGGGCTAACCGGATCTGTCCAAGGAGCCTCAGTGCCAAAGTGGACAGTACCCAGGCCCCAAGCCGTGGGGTTTTGCCTATAATGCTCCTCTTTGGAGGGCTGGACCCTGGGCCCAGGACTTGGAGTTTGTAAAAACCATAAGTTCCTGTTTGCCAGGGTGCTATATAGGTCCAGGACAGTGGGTACCTTCATAGGACCCCAGGGCCTGAAGGTCTACTACGCTACCCACGGAGATGGGAGAAGATTGGATCAGTTTGCTGGACAAACATCCTGCAGCATGGAGCAGGTAAGGGGGAGCCTGCGGGACTTGGTTCGACAGCAGGCTCTCCGGGGTAACCTAAAAGGGGGGATAGCCTAAGTATGCTCTGCATGGGCAACCTTGTTCACTATGTCTAAGAGAGACAGGATGACACCCTTTCTCCCCCATCACTAGGTTCCCCTGTCTAAGAATGTGTTGCTAGCTAAACCTGCTGTTTTCTTCCTAGGGCTAGTAAGGATCCCTAGGGGCCTTTGGAGAGTCCTACCTGGCCGGGGGTTTGAATCTGCCGCCTGTTTCTGCGTTCCTGGATCTCCAGCAGCGCGGCTCCTCCATGTTCCTCCTGTTTCCGGCATACGCGCGCGCGCACGTCTTATAGACATTTTTCGCGCCGTTCAGACAGGAGGGCGGGGGGGGGGCGTGCCTGCGGCGTCATACAGGAGGCGCGCCTTTGTGCTGTTATAGACAGCAGGCATTGTCAGTGCTCAGTCTGAGGCTGATTTTCAGAAGGAGAGGACGCAGAGCGGCAGAACAGTGACTCCCGGTGGCGGAAGAGGGGTAGTACATGCTGGACTTTGTTCCAATGCCTTTTTTGTTAAGCCAAAAAATTCCCCTTTTTGCAGCAGGTTGGAGGCTGGCAAACTAAGTTTGGGGTCACTGTATGTTGTAAAAAGAAAATATATAATATATTAAAAAAAAAAAAAAAAAAAAAAAACATACGGGATCCCATCAGTTTTTGGGCATTAGTGATCTATTGTCCCCTAAACTCTGGTTTTGTACTCCTGGCCACTACAGTCTGTTGTGTGGGCGGAGTCCCTCGATTTTGTATTATGGCTTCCAAAGGTTCGGGGTCAAAGGGTACAAAAAAGACCAAAAAACAAAAGGGTTCCCTTTCTGATTCTGATGATATGCCGATACTTTCCCCGCAACTTATTAACATAAAAGGCGCCTTGGATGAGCCATTAGGGGGATCTGGTGCGGAGGCTGGCCCAGATCAGCCCAACCCTGTGTTTATCACAGAGGAGATGCTAGCCGTATCCCTAGGGGGGCTAGAAGAGAGAATAGCAGCATTGATCGCTAGAGCTATTCCTGGTAAGAAACGGGTTAGATCCCCATCACCAAGAGGTGTATCCTCAGATGCTGAGATTCTCTCTCCGGAGGAATTGGAATCACAGGAGGATCAACTAGACCTGAACCAAGAGGGTTCAGGGATTGAGGGGTCTGCCTCGGAGGAACCATTTTCAGACTCTCAGACAGAAAGACTGTGGGTACAGTCTTTGACGGACATGGTCCGCTCGGCATTTAGTTTACCATTGCCAGAGCCTCAGGTTCCTCCGGTATCCTCTCTGGGCTCTTTGAAAGCTCCGTTAAGCAACGCAGTTTTTCCGGTCCATCCTCTTTTAGAGGAATTGATCTTTCGGGATTGGGTACGGCCGGACAGGATTTTTCTGCCACCGAAAAGATTTGCGGTCATTTACCCCATGGAGGAAAAATTCTCCAAGAGGTGGAGGCTCCCAGTAGTGGATGCAGCCATCTCATGTGTGAATAAATCACTAACTTGCCCGGTGGAAAACATACATATGTTTAAAGATCCGGTTGATAAAAGATTAGAGACACTTTTAAAAGCATCCTTTGCTACGGCAGGAGCAGTGGTGCAGCCAGCGGTGGCTGCGATTGGTGTTTGTCAGGCGTTAAAAGACCAGACAAAGGAAATGTTAAAGGACATGCCTACCCAACAAGCAGAAGAGTTTTCTGACATTCCCAGAGCTCTGTGTTTTGCTGTAGATGCTATAAAAGATTCCATCCAGCAGGCCTCTCGTTTATCACTATTTTTGGTGCACATGAGAAGGCTCTTATGGTTGAAGAACTGGGCGGCGGAGCCCCCATGCAAAAAGCTTCTGGCAGGGTTTCCCTTCCATGGAGGACGACTCTTCGGAGAGGATCTGGATAAATATATTCAGACTATTTCAAATGGCAAGAGTACCCTTTTACCGGTCAAAAAGACATTCCGGGCTCCTACATTTAAAAGGCAGCTCTTTCCTGTCTCGGGGCCCTCAAATTCCAGGCAGTATCGACGGCCGCCTGCACGATCCAACGTTAACAGTAGATCGCAGGGACAGGCCCCTGGGGGTAAGAGGCCGTGGTATCGCAAGCCGTCAAAAACAGCCCCTAAGTCTGCCTTATGAAGGGGCGCCCCCACTCTCGCGGGTGGGGGGAAGGCTTAGTTTCTTCTCAGAAGTTTGGGAAGCCAAGATCCCCGACAAATGGGTCCGGGCATCGGTAACCACAGGTTACAGACTGGAGTTTCTAAGGTATCCTCCGCCTCATTTTCAAGAATCAAGGCTACCAACGGATCCAGCAAGGAAGGCCTCAATGCTGGCAGCTTTGGATCACCTGCTTTGCCAGGACGTAATTATAGAAGTGCCAGCCCAAGAGCAAGGGCTAGGTTTCTATTCCAATCTCTTTGTCATACCAAAGCCCAACGGCGATGTCAGGCCAATCTTGGACCTAAAGAGGTTAAACGGTTACCTAAGGGTTCGTTCCTTCTGGATGGAATCCATCCGGTCAGCAGCCGCCGCGCTTCAGAGGGACGATTTTCTGGCCTCCATAGACATAAAGGATGCTTACCTTCATGTACCAATCTTTCAGTTGCATCAAAGATTTTTACGCTTCGCGGTGGGGCAGCGACACTTCCAATTCAGGGCGCTCCCCTTCGGGCTGGCCACGGCCCCCCGGGTATTCACGAAGATCCTAGCCCCAGTTCTGGCCAATTTAAGGATCCAGGGGGTCACAGTCCTAGCATACTTGGACGACCTTTTAATCATAGATCACTCACGGCCGGGTCTGCAAAAGGCAGTAAACCTCACGGTTCGGTACCTCGAAGAATTCGGCTGGGTCCTAAACCGGGGAAAGTCAGCGTTCCAGCCTACAAAGCAGTTGGAATACCTCGGCATGAGGTTAGACACAGAACAGCAAAAGGTGTTCCTGCCCCTGGTAAAGATCGAAGCTATCAAGGGGTTGGTTCAGTTGGTTCTAAACAAGAAAAAACCAACTATTCGCCTGTGTATGCGAGTACTAGGCAAGCTAGTGGCCACGTTCGAGGCAGTACCATACGCTCAGATCCACACTCGCGTCCTACAGGCAGCCATTCTAGCAGCCTGGGGCAAGAGGGCACATGCCTTAGAGTCCCCTTTGACGCTATCATCAAGGGTCCGACAAAGCCTGGCCTGGTGGTTGAACCCCCAGAATCTTCTAAAGGGAAAATCCTTCAGCCCTGTTGTCTGGAAGGTAGTTACCACAGACGCCAGCCTGGCAGGCTGGGGGGGGCGGTCTTCGAGGGGTCCTCTCGCCAGGGAACTTGGGTGAAAGCAGAGAGGCAGCTCCCCATCAATATCTTGGAGATCAGAGCTGCTCGCCTAGCCCTTCTGGCATGGACCTCCAGATTAAAAAGGGTTCCCGGTGAGAATCCAGTCAGACAATGCCACGGCGGTGGCATACATAAACCACCAAGGGGGAACCAGGAGTCGGGCTGCTCAGAGGGAGGTGAGCTTGATTTTTCAGTGGGCAGAGGTTCATGTACCCTGCATTTCGGCGATATTCATTCCCGGAGTGGACAACCTGCAGGCAGACTTCTTAAGTCGCCAGACTCTGTCGCCAGGGGAGTGGTCTCTGCATCCCCAGGTCTTTCAGACAATCTGCCAGAGGTGGGGAATGCCAGACGTAGATATAATGGCATCCAGGTTCAACAAGAAACTACACAGGTTCGTGTCTCGAACGAGGGATCCTATGGCCTGCGGAACCGATGCGTTGGTTTGCCCTTGGCATCAATTCAAAACTTCTATATGCATTCCCTCCGCTACAGTTACTCCCTCGCCTGTTGCGCAAGATCAGAGTGGAGCACAAGCCAGTCATTTTAGTAGCTTGGCCCCGGAGGACTTGGTACTCACTAGTCCTGAAGATGGCAGTGGGAGACCCTTGGACTCTTCCTCTACAACCAGACCTACTCTCACAAGGCCCGATCCTCCACCCTACATTACGGCGTCTAAATTTGACGGCCTGGAGGCTGAATCCCTGATTCTCAGGGGTAGAGGTCTGTCTAGGCAGGTAATCCCTACCCTGATTAGGGCTAGAAAGCCGGTCTCCAGGGTGATTTATTACAGGGTGTGGAGGAACTACGTAGGCTGGTGTGAATCCAAAAGTGGAATTCCCGCAAATATACTATTGATAGGGTGTTAAGTTTTCTCCAGCTAGGAGTGGATAAAGGCCTGGCACTAAGCACAATCAAGGGACAGATCTCAGCTCTGTCAGTGTGGTTTCAGAGGCCGCTGGCCACCCACTCGCTGGTAAAGACCTTCTTACAGGGGGTCTTGCGTATTAATCCTCCTGTCAAGTCACCACTTTGTCCATGGGACTTAAATCTTGTTCTGTCATCCCTACAGAAACAACCTCTTGAGCCGTTGGCTGAGGTACCTTGATTTTACTGACTAGAAAGTCGGTATTTCTGATCACCATAGTTTCGGCCAGGAGAGTATCGGAATTGGCAGCCTTATCTTGTAAGGAACCATATCTCATTTTGCATAAGGATAGGGCGGGGTTCCGTCCTCATCCTTCCTTTCTACCAAAGGTTATATCCAGTTTCCACCTGAACCAGGATGTGGTACTTCCATCCTTCTTCCAAAACCCACCTCTAGAAAAGAGGGGTTGCTGCATACGTTGGATATTGTCAGGGCCGTAAGGGCCTATCTTAAAGCTACAGAGAAGGTTCGGAAAACAGATGTGGTGTTCGTTTTACCGGAAGGGCCCAAGATGGGTCAGGCAGCCGCTTGATCCACCATCGCAAGATGGATTAAACAATTAATTGTTCGGGCCTGCGGTTTGAAGAGGTGCCTCCTCCTTTGTCGGTAAAGGCCCATTCTACCAGGGCCAGGGGCACCTCCTGGGCAGCACATCATCAGATCTCTATGCAAGGCAGCAACGTAGTCATCAGTCCACACGTTTACAAAATTTTATCAAGTGGACGTAAGAAGGAATGCGGATACAGCCTTTGGGCAGTCAGTACTACAGGCCGCGATTCAAGCTCCTCAGGATCTGAGGGGGCTCCCTTGATTTGATTTGAGATTTACATTTCTCGTTTAAGTTGGATTTACTAGTATCTGAGTATACCTCTAAAATTAAATCCTTCTTTGGAAGATGTCTCCCTCCCCTCATTAAAGCATTGCTTTCGGACATCCCATATAGTAATGAATATGCCGCTCTGTGTCCCGTGATGTACGAGAAAGAAAAAGGGATTTTTAAATACAGCTTACCTGTAAAATCCTTTTCTTGGAGTACATCACGGGACACAGAGCTCCCACCCCTCTTTTGGGTGACCATTTTGGGAGGCATACTGCTTGCTACAAAACTGAGGGACTCCCTCTAGGGGAGGGGGTTATATAGGGAGGGGACTTCCTGTTTGAGATTGCCAGTGTCCACACCTGAAGGTACTCCATATAACCCATATAGTAATGAATATGCCGCTCTGTGTCCCGTGATGTACTCCAAGAAAAGGATTTTACAGGTAAGCTGTATTTAAAAATCCCTTTTTTGTGAGATACTGTAGGCTGTATTACATCTAGTTGGATGCTGAGTTGGGGGGGCGGGGGGATTTTAGCTGATAAGACTGTTATCAAGAATGTTAACAATGTCAAGGCAGTTCCTCTTGATACACAGAGGGAAATCTCCTGATTTCTTGATGTGTGACACTTTAGCACCATCTTGTGTGAGAAGATAATGTTGTCACTTAGCTCTAGTCATGTACATACAGAATGAACCCAAATCAAAATATGAATCTTAACGGTAGGCTTAACAACCTCCCTGCATATAAATGAGTGAATAAGTACAATAATGACAATCAAAATCATAATTGCAAATAAAATGTCATGCAATCAAGTTATCAGTAATGTGTTGTACAGTCTTCGTAAGAAAAGTAAACATGTAAGCAAAACCTTTTGTTGGTTAACTGAATTCTTGAGTGCGAGCTTGTGAAGAAGCACATTTCTGCAGGTATAAAGTGCAGTGCAGAACCCTAGATGTGCTTGCACACACTTGTAACTGCCTACAAAAACCTGCTTCTGATTGTGAAGACATTCCTCTAATGCCGCATACACACGGTCTTTTTTTGCGATGAAATAAAATGACATTTTTAAAAACTTCATTTAAAATGATCATGTGTGGGCTTCACATCGTTTTTTGTCTTCTGAAAATGTTGTTTTTTGTGTTGTAAAAAATGATCGTGTGTGGGCTAAAACAACGTTTTAAACCCACGGATGCTTAGAAGCAAGTTATGAGACGGAAGCGCTCGTTCTGGTAAAACTACCGTTCATAATGGAGTAAGCACATTCATCACGCTGTAACAGACAAAACAGCGCAAAACGTTTTTTACTAACGAGGAATCGGCTAAAAGCAGCCCAAAAGCGAATAGAACTTCCCCTTTAGAGTGCCGTTGTACGTGTTGTACGTCACCGCACTTTGTTCATCATTTTTCAAAAACAATGGTGTGTGGGCAACATCATTTTTAATGATGAAGTTGGAAAAATTGTGTTTTTCATGCCGAAAAGTGATCGTGTGTACGCGGCATAATTAGGTTTTCTGTTCTTGGTAACCATATGTTGTTTGGGCCTATAATAAAAATTAAGTCTAGAAGTGGCTGCCAGTTGTAATACATTTTAACATAGTTATTCTTATCAAGGTTGTGCTACAGAAAAAGAAGCACGCTACATTACGAAGCCTGTGCTAATAGATGGAATTTAGAACAATAATGACTCTTTAGATATATTACAGAAGTAATATTGGTACTGTCTATATTATTTTTTAGCATCTCATCTGATGTCTTCCTAACTTTTTAGCCTTCTCTTGAAAAGAAATGGAACTTTATTAACCACTTAAGGACCGCCGCATGTACATTTACGTTGGCAGAATGGCACAGACAGGCACATTAACGTACCTGTACGTGGCTGCCTTGACGTGGGTTTGGGAGTCCGTTCGGGACCCCCCCCCCCCCCCCGGTACATGTGGCGGTCCGGTTTGCTGTGCGAGCGATCCGGGATGAGGGGGCGGCTGTTCGTTTTTGTCCGCCCCCTCCGGATCGCTCACAGCCAATGCGCACGTTTCCCCGTGTGTCACTTCCTCCTCCTGTGTAAACACAGGAAAAGGGAAGTGATGTGATCTCTGCTCTCGGCGGTATTTTCAACCGCCGCTGAGGAGAGATCACATCACACAGTAAGTCTGCACAACACTACACTGACACCAGTACACACAGGCACATTAACCCCTTACGATCACCCCCCCACACCCCCCTGTCACAGTGTCACTGAATGCAGTGATCATATATGTACTGATCACTGCATTTAGTGTCAGTGTGACAACCCCTTGATCACCGCCCTAGTTAACCCTTTCATTCCCTATTGCAAGTGTCACTAAGCGATCATTTTTATGATCGCTGTATTAGTGTCACTGTTTCCGCTAGGTAGCTATTTTTTTTTTTATTGCGATTTTTTTTTTTTTTTTTTTTTTTACTAAAGACATGTGGCTGAATACATTTTGGCCTAAATGTTTGACTAAAATTTAGTTTGATTCCTCTTATAACAAAAAGTAAAAAATATTGATTTTTTTTTTCAAAAATGTCGCTCTATTTTTGTATATAGCGCAAAAAATAAAAATCGCAGATGCGATCAAATACCACCAAAAGAAAGCTCTATTTGTGGGAAGAAAAGGACGCAATTTTTGTTTGGGAGCTATGTCGCACGACCACGCAATTGTCTGTTAAAGCGACGCAGTGCCGAATTGTAAAAACCCCTTGGGTCATTTAGCAGCATATTGGTCCGGTCCTTAAGTGGTCAATGACTGGTTTTGATTACTTTCCTCAAGTTTTCACCTATGAGTCCCCTCTGTTAATATTAGAATTACTCCTTATGAGATACATAATTGTCCAGTCATGGCACCAAAATCTGATGCTTAAAAGGAACCAGTCATAATGATGTCTGAAAATTTCCTCTTATTTATCAAAATTGTGCATGCAGAACTTTGCGAGCAGTCTAAGGCCTCGTACACACGAGGCAATCTATTTGTTCAAATCGGTCGGACCGACCGATTTGAACAAATCTGTTTGTTAGGATTTTGGTTTGCTCGCGTGTACACGCGAGCAAACCAAAATCCCCGCCAGCAGACGGCGCGCTGACGCGTCGGTGACGTGGCGGTGACGTTGACGCCGCCACGTCACCGCACCAGGAAGTAAAACACTTCCACGCATGCGCCGAATCCATTCGGCGGCGGTGCGAGGCGACATGTCTGCTGTTAAGTGTACTAACCAGCAGACATGTTGGGCGGACAGATTCCCATCCGATAGATTTCAAAGCATGCTTTGAAATCTGTCGGGTGGCCAAATCCGTCGCCTCTCCCGTACACACGATCGGAGATGTCTGCTGGGACGGTCTATCAGACCGTTTCCAGCAGACAGATTTGATCGTGTGTACGAGGCCTAAGGGCTCTTTCACACTTTCATTAAAGTTTGTTGCCTGCTCATGAGTCAGTAGGCAGTTATTACAACTGGTCTGAAATGGACTTTATGCCTGACCACACTGCACATGCAGCAGGTGACAAACCATGTGTGTAGTCAGGCAGTCAGCAGGGCAGAAACTTTCAGATGATATCGGACCTTATGATTGGCTCAGCAATGGCAGCTCCCATGTTTTAATATTTAAAAGTTTTAGCTAGGTGCCCTTAAATTACAGCATCCCAAAGTCTGCCTACCTATTATTATGTAGTTTTCCCACTGCCCGTGCCAAACTGTTTGACGGTACATATGACAGCCCTATTGACTACCAGTAGCAGAATTATCAGTTTTGGATAGACTGACCCTTTAAATAAGTACGTTGCTACTTATGTGTGTCCAATACAAACTGTATAGTCTTTCAGAAGATTTCACCTTTCTAGGGGAGGTTGCCTTTGTTCTCAGAGGTTGCACTCGGTTGTTTCTAAGGTCACTGCTGTCAGTAAATGTCTACAAGAACAAAAAAAACAAACCAATTATTGCGCACACTTTCCAAGAACAGTTCACAAATTCTAAATCGGAAACAAAAGCACTGTTATGGCACTGATCAAACACCCCAGACATAGCGGAATGATTAATGGGATTCTCTGCATAGTCTGATCTTGTACTTTCACTGTAACAAAATGAAGCATAAACAATACTTTTTGGCCAGAAGTAAATCTGCCAAGACAAACCGCAACAAGCTTTTAGTTTATATATGTGTAAATAGATTCTCCATGTCAAATTTGTTTATTAAAATTTTATAAGTCAGGGAACAGGTTCAAAAACGATACAGGAATATATAATAGTAAGATACAGTATAACATTATAATGTGGCTAAAGATAAAATTGTCTCATACTTTAACAAAGAGATTGTCAACTCATAGAGACCTATCCTAAAGCAAAAATGTCTAAACATAGACTAGGGTAGAATAAAGGAGTCTCAAAATAATTATAATTTGCGAATATCTAAAGTTCTTAATAAAAGAAGTGTTAGGAAATTATCACTCGTAAATTTCAAGTAGGAGGAAGTTCCTATGGTTAATAACAGCATAAAAACAAGAAATATAATCAAAAATAATGCTATATGAACCTGATGAAGAGTAAGGAGTGTAACAAAGGAAAGGGAAAGGTAAAATAGCGAAAGGGTTATGCCGCGTACACACAATCACTTTTTGTGATTGAAAAAAAAACCGTTGTTTTTTCATCACAAAAAGTGATCGTGTGTACACGGCATTAGAAAAGAAAGGAAACAGGAGGGGATCTCCGAGGTAAGGCGTATTTCCAATCATATGTTCAATATGAGAAAAATAAAATGCATGAATAAGGTTGCATCGAAATTAGAAGGCAGGTAGTGTGTCGTCCAGGGGAGCCATATATTTTTGAATTTAGGAATTTTGTCATGCGTTATAGCCTTCGTTTTGCCATGAACCATGGCTTGATTAATTCTACATTTAGTTTCAGTTAATGTCAGGGTCAGGGAGTTCTCCAGGCTTTAGCGATTGTTTGTTTTGCGGCTGTAGTGATCTGTAGCTTAAACTGGTTAATTGAGAGAGTTGTTGGTTTTAAATTCAAAAGCGCAATCTGAGGACCAGGAAAGATCGACACTACAAATAATGTCGAGATCATGCGGAATATGTCTTCCCAAATAGTTACTGTATACAAATTATGCACGCATTCGAAGTATGCGTGCTCCTTCCTCAGGCTACATACATGGTCTGAAGAAGCACGCATGCTGAACGTGCCCCCGTGCTCCACTTCCGGTGACATCACAGCTGACAGAGGCACAACCGCCCTAATGATCCAGAGCCCTGGAATCCACCAGAGCGACTAAGAGCTCTAGCGGCTTCCACCATTGACAGCAATCCAGGCCCCCAGAGCTCATGGAGAGGCCCAACATACATGATATGCCTATTATAGCAAAAAGTAAAAAATGTTGAGTATTTTCAAAATTGTCACAATTTTTTTTGTTTTATAGCACAAAAAATAAAAACCACAGAGGTGATTAAACACCACCAAAAGAAAGCTCTATGTGTGGAAAAAAAAGGACATTTATTTTGTTTGGGTACAACTTTGCATGACTGCCCATTTTCAGTTACGCAGTGCCGTATCCCAAAAAATTGGCCTGGTCCTTAAGTGGTTAAAGTGATTGTAAAGGTGTTTAAAAAATAACAAACATGTTATACTTGCCTGCTCTGCATGTGCAGCAGTTTTTAACAGAGCAGCCCTGATCCTCCTTTTCTGGATTGCCACGGCGGAGCTCCTGATTTCTCCTCTTTATCGGGTGCCCCCACAGAGCGCTGCTTTCCATGGAGGCACCTGTGTGGGCACACTCACGAGTCCCGCTGCTGGGTCCATTAAAACAAACAGCAGGACTCGCCCCCACCTCCTACTCCTGTGCCACTGGATTTGTTTGACAGCAGCAGGAGCCAATGGGGGGGTCTTGGGGGGGGGGGGGGGCAGCTGATGCACAAAAGGTTTTTCACCTTAATGCATTCAAACCATGAGACTTTACAACTCCTTTAAACCCATTATATATGTATGTTTTAATCTAATTTAGTATAATCTCCTTGCCGCTGCCTAAGTGCCACTTCACATCCTCATTATAATGTGAAAAATACAGTAACTCATAGCACTTGCAATTTATTGAAGTCTTACCAAAGAAGGGATCATTTCTGATTGGTTACCATAAAGTTCATTACTCTGTTGCTTTTTGTTTACTGACTGATAAAAAAGGCCTGTCCCACATGATCTTACTCTCGCTGAGTGTGGAGGGTTTTGGATAAATACTGTATTTATTGGCGTAAGACACGCACCAGCATATAACACGCACCCCAATTTTAAGAATGGAGTTTAAGGAAAAAATGTTTTCTCAGCATCCTTTACAGTACACGGCCTCCCCCATCCAGTACACATCCCCCCATCCAGTACACATCCCCCATCCATTATACATCCCCCCATCCATTATACAGCCCCCCATCCATTATACAGCCCCCCCATACATTATACAGCCCCCCTCCATTATACATCCCCCCATCCAGTACACAGCCCCCCCATACATTATACACCCCCCATCCAGTATACAGCCCCCTCCATTATACATCCCTCCATCCAGTACATAGCCCCCCATACATTATAGATCCCCCCATACATTATACAGCCCCCATCCATTATACAGCCCTCATCCATTATACATCCCCCATCCAGTACACAGCCCCCCTGCACTGCCAGGAGACCCCCAGTCTCCTGGGACAGTGCTGGCAGCATTCTCTACAGTTAAGTAAAAAAATCACTGTCACCCCCTTTCACACTGCTCCTCCTGTGTCTCCTATTGCAAAACGAAGCTTCCATTTACCTCAATAGCTCCGTTTTTTTTTCCACTGACCTGGTCACATGACTGCTCTCTTCTGATGGGCATGTGACTGCTCTCCTCCTCCAATCAAAGCTACACTCGGAGGAGGAGGAGAGCAGCCTGAAAAAAACAAAGCTATAGAGACATTTACAAGCTTTGTTTTACAATGACACTGAAAGAGGAAGAGCGGTGTACAAGGTGCTGGCAAGTGACTTTTTTTCTTTTTTTTTTACTTCAGACTATGCAGAGAGCGATGTTCCAAGGCCAGGTTCCCGATCCCCGCCCCTTTCTGGTAAAACATGATATCGGCGTATAACGCGCAGGCACTGTTTACCCTCTGTTTTTAGAGGGAAAAAGTGCACGTTATACGCCGATAAATACGGTAACTGTCATTTAATGTAATCATGTAGTGTATTCCCACTGACCTTCACAGCTGTTTAGGGTGGTTCAGTTTATGACAACAATTTGATATGTCTTGACCTCATTTTTCTACATATACTCTTCCAAATTCTTTTGGCATCTGTAACAAGAAAGGAAAATCTGTGTGTAAGTGTGAAGAGACGTGCAAATGTGAAGGCAAGCGTGAAAAGATAAGAATTTTTTTTTTTAGAGGTTTGTGTGAATGCCATAAAGATTGTGCACTGAATCCTACTGTTAAAAAATCATAGTGTATGTGGCCCCAACCATTATTATTACCTTTAACCGTTTGTTTGTTGGTATTGATGCTTCATCTTAAATCCTTTCCTGTCCATAAACTCTGAATTCCCCAAACGCCAGTGCATAATTCTTTGTAAATACCAAGAAGGCTCATACAAAATATACTTGTCTGGTATGGCGCACTTGTTCCAAATTATCTGCAGCTGCTGTCGGGTGCAGGAGCAATTCCGTCTACTGATACATGAAGACCTGTCAAGTTTCTGCAAAATTCATACAGAACTAGCATTCTGATATGTTTGCTGGAAATCTTCTCAGAAAACTAGGTTGTACTTAATGTTCTAGTTCTGATAATCTAGTAAAGACGCTGGCAAGAAGTACATTCATTCCTTAGTTTCACATTTCCAACCTCTGTGAGGTCAGACAAACATTCAGCCCCAAGATTCTGTTTATGTTGGGGGGCCTTTGTGGAAGACTATTCCTCGTCCTTCTGTTATATGATAACCTAATGTCACCCTCGCTTGACCAATTTGCTTTCTGCAATGAAGTTAGGCAGCAGATTCTGGTCAAGAATCCACCACATCTTGTGATTGGACAATAAAAGAGAAGCGACACACCATGGATTTTCTACCGGAACTCTCTTCTCCAGGTAGCATCTTTACATAATAGGACTATGTAACGTAATAGAACCCCCTCTGACTCGGCCCTATCCCCTTTGTCTTAAATGTGAGCTTTTCAGTTTGGCCCCCGGTTCACTGCCGTGACTTTCGCGCGACTTTGAATCCTACTTGCCAGTGCAACTTCATTGCAGCTAGCATATGATTTATTTAACAGAAGTAAATGCAAGTCGTATTGAAATCGCACAAAAAGTAGTGCAGGAACATTTTTCTAAGTCAGAGCATCTCAAGACGCTACTATTAGAATGATTCCATTGCCGCTAATGGGTCCCGACTTGTCATGCGACTTTGAACATTCAAGTCACAGCAGTGTGAACCAGGGCTAAAGCAGGACCTCACTAGACCTGAGCACCACAAACCAAAAACGCTGTTCAATTCATTTTTAATATTCAAAGCAAACACACCTACCCACCTATGTCTCTATCCTTTATTTTTCTAAGAAATCCTGTTTAAATACACCTAGCATTTATGGCAATGGCCATCTGGAGCAAGAGCAGATGACTCATGTAGCATTTACTTCCTGAAATCCATCTGCCCTTAGCTTACACATACAGGCAGGAGGTTGTGCTTGGCCAAGATAAACCCTCCTTCCCACCAGAAGACTCCTGGAAGGTATGAAATCATTTTCCCAGGCATGGAAAGCAGGAATTAACTGAGGAAATAAAAAAAAAAAAAGTTTAAAACAAGTAAATATGATATACTTCCTTATCTATTTACTAATGTAGTGGAAATGTTATGAAGATGTATTTAATATGTATTGTCATAGTGTCTCCCAGTGTTAGTTCTCCCGCAACCCACTCTAAAGAGCTGACTGGGGCAGACTGACGCTGATTGAGTCCCGTCTGGTAGTGGAAAACGTTTTAAGGTTGGAGGTTGGAGTTTACAGAGTGAGGATATGTCCGCCGACGAAGGGCCCTCTGTGCATTAGCGCAGACGATCGCGTAGGGGAGATATGTTCGCTCATTAAGGACATTATTGGTTATAGGTGGATGTGCGCTCTTGTCTCTGCTATGTCTGATTAGCATGGTCAGGATTCCCTGTCACAGTGTCACTGAATGCAGTGATCATATATGTACTGATCACTGCATTTAGTGTCAATGTGACAGTTAGTGTGACAGGCAGTTAGTGTTAGGTTCAGGGTAGCCCCGTACCCCCCCTAATAAAGTTTTAACCCCTTGATCACCGCCCTAGTTAACCCTTTCACCCCTTATTGCCAGCGTCACTAAGCGATCATTTTTCTGATTGCTGTATTAGTGTCGCTAGGTAGCTAATTTTTTTTTATTGCGATTTTTTTTTTTTTTTCTTACTAAAGACATGTGGCTGAATACATTTTGGCCTAAATGTTTGACTAAAATTTAGTTTATTCAATCTTTCTTATAACAAAAAGTAAAAAATATTGATTTTTTTTCAAAAAATTTCGCTCTATTTTTGTTTATAGCGCAAAAAATAAAAATCGCAGAGGCAATCAAATACCATCAAAAGAAAGCTCTATTTGTAGGAATAAAGGGACGCAAATTTTGTTTGGGAGCCACGTCGCACGACCGCGCAATTGTTAAAGCAACGCAGTGCCGAATTGTAAAAACGCCTCTGGGCATTTAGCAGCATATTGGTCCGGGGCTTAAGTTAAGGTGACAAGATTTTTAAAATGAAATCCGGGGACATATTTTTTCTTTACTAGTAGTGGCAACCATCAGCAACTCTCTGCCCGTCGCCGCCGCTTAATCTTCGGGCACCGGCTTCTACTGTATGGGGAGCAGGATCACTCCCTCAGGAAATATGACATAACTTCCTGTGGTAATTTAATAAAAGATCGAGAGAGACGGCTCCCGGCCAGTCATGCTGGGATGCTGAGAACATAGCAGTGCGGTGATGTGTAGTTATTTGGATGAATGGGAAATTGATGGTGAGTGGACTTTTAATTTAAGATGCATGATATCATTAGGACGATATGTGTGCTTATTTAGCACAAGGAGATATGGCTGTGTGCTCTGCATACAACCGATTTTTCCATGTCACTAAGACTAGCAGCATAATGCCGCGTACACACCATCACTTTATGTGATGAAAAAAAAATGACATTTTTTGTGAAACTTCAATTATCAAAAACAACGTTGCCTACACACCATCGTTTTTTCACAATGCTCTAGCAAAGCGAGGTTACGTTCACCACTCTTTTTCCATTGAAGCTCGCTTCATAACTAGCTTCTGGGCATGTGTGGGTTTAAAAACGTTGTTTTTTGCTACGCACAGCGTGCGTCAATTTTTTTTTTTTGTAGTTTTTTACAAGACGTTTCAAACAACGTTTTCCCCCACACGGTCATTTAAATTAACGTTTTTAAAAACGTTGTTTTTTTTCATCACATAAAGTGATGGTGTGTACGCAGCATAAGGATTAAAGATTGTCAATGTTGACTGAGGCAGTGAAGTTCTGCTTTAGGAATTTACAGGACTAATTTTTTTTTTTTAATGAATAAGCTCCATGAGGGCAGGGACTGATGGGAAAGATATATATATATATATATATATATATATATATATACATATAGCGCTGTGTAAATTGATGGCACTACATAAGTACCTGTAATAAATAATAATGAATACATTCCTGAAATAATTAGTGCTTTATATATGTGCTCAGAGTTCAGTGTAAACATTTTAGCTGATCTTGTCTTCCGATCTTTTAATTGACTATTATATCTTTTATGTTCCTCAGGCAGCTCAAAAGGAGAAGGTATTACCGCAACTACTATCTACCCATTTGAAGGATTACAGCCAGGAGACCTGACCTTCCAAGCTGGGGAAAAGATCACAATCGTGACAAAGACCGACTCTCAATACGACTGGTGGGAGGGCAGGTTGAAAGGAGAGCTGGGAATTTTCCCTGCTAATTATGTTATGTTAAATTAACTCTGCAAAAAAATAAAAAAAATAAAAAAAAGCACAGATTTGGGCTACAAGGGTACTGGAAATGTTACATTGCACAAAAGTAAATGGTTACAACAATATTAGAGTATATTTATATTTATGTGTATGTATATTCAGAGAGATTGAAGAAAGCGTAAAATATATTAAATGTTTATAAAATCCAAAGTATTTAAATAAAGTGGAAATTTTATTTATGGTGTTTTTCTTCACAAGCTGATCCTTGTACAGTTCCCAAATCACCCTAGATTTAAAATCACCAAAGGGAATGATCTCTAAAGAAAAAAAGATGACCAGTCATATATATAGAATGGGGAGGGATTAAAACCTTTATCAGGTTTTTGTTGGTGTTTGAGTCTGCATTGAGGAGATTTGCTTAACCACTTCCCTACGGCCGTACGACTATATGCGGCCGCAGGGTGGTTCTAAATCTCTGGGCTGCCGTGTTTTCACGGCAGCCTCTTTCTGTGTTCCCAGCGCGCGCTCCCGAGCGCGCAGCGGGGAACTTGTGTACTGGCCGTGTCCCTTGGACACAGCCAATCACAGATCGCCGCGAACGGCCAATCAGAGTGGCCGTTTGCGATGCGATCTGTGCAGCGAATGAGAGATGATCTCATATGTAAACATATGAGATCATCTCTCATTGCCGGCTCTCACAATGACAGCGTCCTGTCATAGAGAGAGCAGACCGATCTGTGTTCCTAGTACATAGGGACACAGATCGGGCACCCCCCAGTCACCCCCCCTCCCCCCACAGTTAGAACACTATACAGGATACACATTAACCCCTTCCTCACCCCCTAGTGTTAACCCCTTCCCTGCCAGTCACATTTATACAGTAATTAGTGCATATTTATAGCACTGATTGCAGTATAAATGTGAATGGTGCCAAAAATGTGTCAAAAGTGTCCGATGTGTCCGCCATGATGTCGCAGTCGCAATAAAAATCGCAGATCGCCGCCATTACTAGTAAAAAAAAAATAATAAAAAATAATAATTCTGTCCCTTATTTTGTAGGCGCTATAACTTTTGCGCAAACCAGTCGCTTATTGCGATTTTTTTTTTTTTTTTTTTTTACCAAAAATATGTAGAAGAATACGTATCGGCCTAAACTGAATTATTTTTTTTAAATTGGGCTATTTTTTCATAGCAACAAGTAAAAAATATTGTATTTTTTTTCAAAATTGTCGTCCTTTTTTGTTTATAGCGCAAAAAATAAAAACTGCAGAGGTGACCAAATACCACCAAAAGAAAGCTCTATTTGTGGGGAAAAAAGGACGCCAATTTTGTTTGGGAGCCATATCGCACGACCGCGCAATTGTCAGTTAAAGCGACGCAGTGCCGCAAGCTGAAATTTCACCTGGTCAGGAAGGGGGTTTACATGCCCAGTAAGGAAGTGGTTAAAGTGATACTAAACACACACACACACTGTTTAATTGTCATTGTCCCTTCTATTTCTCTAAGTGGATGATGGCACTGTAATTATTTTAATAATAAAAAAGTACCCTTTTCCTAATCGATATACAGCTGTCACATGAGCCAAATCTTTCCCAGCCTGTCTGCTGGTAAATAGAAGTAGAAGGAGCTTTTAGTTTGAGTAAAAATAAATACTCGTTATCAACTGTTCTAAATTATCATGAAAATATATATTTGAAATCAAATCTTTATTATTTTTTGACAATTACATGGTGTGGGGAGATTTCTGCCAGTCACAGTCTGTGTCACGCCCCTCCAGCCTGTGTCTTAGAATAAGAGGGAGGTGAAGCCTCCACCAATCTATATGTAATATCCCGCCCCCATTGTGTTTAGCTGGTTAGTGGGCATGGAGGAGGAGGGAGGGATAGGTCTGCAATTTACCACTGTGTATACATCCACATGTGTGACTTTATAGTCACATAAGCTGCTCATGATAGGAAATGCTCAGCATAAAAACTCAATGAAAACTGAGCATGTGCCGAGCTTCCAACACTGCTCTGCAAAATCCCCAACTGCATTGGGGACATGAACAGAAGCTGGTGATAGAGAATAGCAGGATTAACCAGGTTTTTTGTAGGATACAGTAATACAAAAAAACAAGACTCAGAGTAACTGAGTATGAACAGCATGTGATACACCATTTATTGAGAGTTTTTTTTTTTTTTTATGATGTGGGCTTTTTTATTAAATTATACAGGATTTATATAGCACCAATAGTTTATGTAGTGGGGGGACAGTACAATTGCAATACAGTTCAATACCGAATGAATAGGAGGGCCCTGCTCATGAAGCTTACAATCTAAAGGCTTAATGGCATTTTTCACTTAAGGTTGGGGGTCAGTAAAAACATTCAGCTGAGCTGCGTAATAACTACTCCCCCCCCCCCCTTAAGCCACAAAGGTAGCAAAGGGGGTGTACATAAGCTAGGGCTGTGATGTTTTGCATTATGGCACGGCAAAATGTATCCCCATTGTAACCCATTCAACTAATACCAGTTGCAACCTATTGTCCTCGTGACCTGTCTTGTGCCTTCTGAAGAGTGATCCAGCACAGATCGCTTTTACTTGGCAACGCAAGTGTAAACAAGCCCTTATTTCTTATCGTTTTACATGTACAGGGATGGAAAGGAAATATTTCCCAATGAGACGGCAGACGGCAATAAAAACCTGAAAGAGGTTCTATCCAGTCTTATCCAAAAATGAATAACAATATGGCTGGGGTTGTACTTTAAGGCAATGTTTTTCATACAGAAAATGTACATAATTTGGTTTTTACTTCATCTGATTTTGGCTCGCCATAGCTCCGTTTTTATGCTTCTAATAAAAAATAGTTCACTACGACATAGCAGCTCAAGAACAAATAAAATACATAACAATAGTAGGTCTTCAAATTTCGTAATGTTTGTGATTTCCTCCGATTCCCCCGGCCCCAGTTCTGTTAACCTATGTTGCAGCAACACCTCCGTTATAATAAAACGGACTACTGTACTCATGTTTTTTTCTTTCCTTTTACAAGCCTGTTGAGTATATGTTTAAATTCATTAAACAAGCACAGGTGTTTTTCATTGCTTGTTGATATTTCAGTTTTTTTTTTTTTTTTTCTGACAACTTCCATAAAAATGTTGCCTTTTTGCATCTGCCAAGTCCAAAACTTCAAAATGATTTACTAAACATAACAACATTTTTTATTATAATAACCAGGGATGAGCAAAATTATTATTTTTTTTCCCAAAACCTCTGAACGTCTATAGATTTTGATGACATTTCGTAATTTAGGAAAAATGCATTGGAGCCAATGAGGAAGGTGAAATTACAGGATAAATTCACCTTTTCGCTGTAAAATTTCACTTTTCATAATAAATAGAAGCGTTTTAAATGCCATTTCTGGCCCAGCCACCCCAATGTGCTTTTCTCTCGATTACCTCATCCACAGTATGGATGAGCTCCGGCGTGTTTGCACAGTCCACATGCAAAGGCCGCCAGGAAGTCTGCACGGCGTGTCGCTAATCACAGGCAGGGAGACGTTGTACCGATGCTTGGCTGCAGAGATCGGGAAATTTCTCCCTGCCTGTGGTTAGCGCAGCGCCGTGCAGACTTCCTGGTGAGCTCTGCACGTGGACTGTGCGAACACGCCGGAGCTCATCCCTAATCCACAGGAGGTTCAAAATCTTGAACGTTCATCTGAATTTTTAAAATGATTTTCAGATTCCATCACTTCCTGTAGGTCATCTCCCAGAAGCCTTCACTTCCTTGCTGCTTCACAGAAGAGGGTGTGATATGGTATGTTTACCACTCTGGACCACGCCCCCCTCGTTACTATACCACCTTCTACCCACTTTCTATTCAATGTGATTGTACAATCTCCTTTAGATCTCCCATCAGCTATGTAGTACAAGGACCTGTCTGATTTTATACAAATTGAATATATTGTTCAGGTGTGTCCTTCTAGTCCAAAGCTCTGGTAAATCTAAAGGAACTTGTACAGAGATTGTACAATCAGATTGCATGGTGTATGGCCATCTAAGTACATAGAAGGGAGTGGACAGAGACACTCAGTTGTCAGGCTTCGTTCGCATCGCCACATAGCTAAAACTTACATTCCCACATGCAATGTTTTGGGGTGTCTTGGAGCACTTTCACTCGTCACACATAGGGAAGTCCATTCACTTGAATGGCCCTACGTACGACAATCGCCCCAGAGAAGCTTTTTTTGGAGCGGAGTAGATCACTGACATGTAGTGACAACACAAACGCAATGCATATTTGCAGCGTTTCTGAAACACATGGCAAAACATGCATTTTCTGTGCAGTTTACTATGCAATCAGAAACACACCGATGTGAATTGAGCCTCATTGTTCTTGTGTTAAACGCATCAATTTCACTTTCAGACCCCATTCACACCTACAGTAGAGTAGTGGAAGAGCATGTTTTTGGCAGTTTTTTCCAGTGACACACATAGGGCAGCCTGTTGCTGTCAATGGGTTGTGCGACACATGGCAAAGTAGCTCTTGGGTCATTTTGGCATGGTGCGAGTTCCTGGTTCAGGTCCTGATGCAGCTCCTGTGCACATGCACAGTATTTACAACGTCAATGGCCACCCAAAAGGACTGTTGCAGGACCTACCAGAATTAAAAGTAGAGATGGTGGTGGCGGATGCATTTGTGACAGGTGCCTGCACCATACGAAAACATACCTGGAGGGCACACCCTAAAAATGCTCTACATCTAAGATGGTGCTGCTATAAGACCAAAAACAGATGATAGCACACACATGAAAACATTTTTTATCCTGCAAGGCTAGTTAAAAACACCTGAACATATTCAAAAATATGGGGGTTTGGTCACACTATATGGTCATATAGTGCTAAGCCCACTTACTGCGACAAAGTACCCTGAATTAGTGGGTCCTACCCTGTTAATTGAATTAAAGAACCTGGGTCTCATCCATGGGAGATAAACTCCTCTATGTGGGAGAACTGAAGGGATTCCTCCTATGCACTGGTGGCCACCAATGTGAGGTAATCAAGAGGGTGAGGTGCAGCAGTCATCGCTGGAGGGCACACGGAGAAGGAGGTAAAAGTGCATCATAAACTGCAAAAAAAAACACTTTTATGAAGAAAAAAAACCCAGTAAAGTTAGCCGAATGTTTTTGTATATTGTGACAGATGATGTCGTTCTGAGTAAATAGATATCTCAAATTGCGCACACTCGTGGTATTGCGCCAAACTTTGGTACTTAAAAATCTCTATAGGAGACACTTTAAAAAAAAAAATGTATTGTTTATTTTATTTTAATTGTTTTATTTTTACACTTTCCCTTAAAAAAATGTTTTTGGATAATTTTTATTCCTATTACAAGGAATGTAAACATCCCTTGTAATAGGAATGGTGCTTGTCAGGTCCTCTTTTTTGAGATGTGGGGTCTATAAGACCCCACATCTTTCCTCTAGGCTGGAAAGACCGAAAAAGTGAAGGATCTTAGGGTTTCCTGCCGTGTCCGGCATTGTTTACTTCCGCCCGAGCCTCCAAGAGATTGCCGAGGACCATCTGTCCCCCCAGGTTTTCTCTATGGCTGAACAGCTGCTATGATTGTTCCTAGGCTCCATTCACACAAATGTGTTTTTTTATGCATTTTGCAGAAATGCAGGGAAATTTTTTAACATGGTTTGCTGTGGAACGAACATGTTCCATAGCAAACCATATCAATGCTTTTTTGTGCCTCTGCGTTTTTGGAAAGGGTCAGGGACAAAAAGCAGCATTTTGAAACAATGTTCAGGGTAGTTTGGCACAAATTTTGCAATCCTAGTAGGAACTAGGTACCATCTAGTAAGAACTTTGTAATTAGTTTCACAAGCTAGTACATTTATTGAAGCAGATTTGGTGTTGGTCCATATTTGCTTCCAGTCTTCTGGATCTAGTTCAATATCCAGGTCTAGTTCCCATTTGTTTACATAGGGGAGTTTCCCCGTAATAGAATTAGTCAACAACTGGGAGTATATTGATGAGATCAAACCTCTGGAGGGAGAGGTGCTTTTGCAGAGCTTTTCAAGGGCAGATAGTCGGGGAGGGCTGGGGATGGAGTCTGCATAAGGTTTGAAAAAGTTTTTAATTTGGAGGTATCTAAATATTTCAGATTGTGGTATGTTATAGATTTCGCATATATCCGGAAAGGACCTAAATGTAGAGGAATCCAAGAATTTATACAGGCATGTACAGTCCTTTTTCACCCATTCTTTAAAGGTGTTGGGGTAGATCCAAGCAGGGTAGAACAATGGATTTTTATAGAATGATAAGAGTGGAACATGGGAGGATAAAAGGGAGTTCTTTATATTTAAATTGTCCTATAGGGAAAGAAAGTGCTTAAGAATGGGGTTATGGATATGTTTGCGTGATTTGGATGGGATCCACATAATGTTGGAAATCGGGATGGGGTCGCATTCCACCGCTTCAATCGAAACCCAGAGAGGAGGTTCCTTTGTTATGTGGTACTTTACTAACGTGGCTAATTGTGCAGCTCTATAATAGTTCAAAAAGTTGGGTAGCCCCAGTCCTCCTTTAATTTTGGGAAGATGAAAGATTTGATGTGCAAGTGCAATTTCAAGTGCACTTTGCACTTGTAGTTTGCACTTGTAGTGCAAAGTGGATTTGCCTTTAGTAAATAACCCCCAATATGTCTAAAGCCCCGTACACACGGTCGGACTTTTGCCCAACCAACATCAAAATCCGACACTTTTCGCATTTGTCCGACCGTGTGTACGTTCCATCGGACCAACTTTTTTGGCTTTCACCGGACAAAAAGTTGGGTCTGCGAACGGACCAAATTTCAGGCAACAAAAGTCCGATGGTGCAAAGTCCAAACGTGTGTACAGCAAACCATTGGACTTTTGGACAAATTACAAATGCGCATGCTCAGAACCAATGTTAAAATCAACCAACAATAGCAGAAGTTAACCAAAGGGTGGCAGTAAAGAGCAGAAAAACCACGTGATGTTGGGAAAGTTTTAGAAAAGTTTGCAGAAAAGTCCGAGCGTGTGTATGCTATGGGTGTTATCGGACAAATCAATTAGGACAATAATCCAAGGGAAATTTTGTTGGATGTCCGACCGTGTGTACGGGGCTTAAGGGTGAGAATAAATATCCAGAAAACCAACAAGTCTTTTAGTGAAACAAGAGTGTCCATATCAACATCATGTGTAACACCTTCTGATCCCCAAAGATATTTTAGTAAAGATATCTCCTTACCAGATATTATGACCTTTCAAGGCCACTACATGCATCAGTGAGTTATCACCCCTTTGGTGACCAACCAAATCAGCTGTTCTACTTTGAGGGAACGTCAGTCCTATGTATAACGATCTCTCGCAAACGGCAGATCCAATATTTCAGGAATAAGAGGAAACACACCACATTGCGCAACATCCAGTTCAAAGCACAAGGGTTTATTTAAAGATCTACTTCCAGGAAGGAATATTAAAACAGGCATATCGGAATAAGCATCAGTTGTATGCTCTCCATGTGTGCTGAAAACGTCACTGCTATTCCTTGCCTTGCCGACGTACGTTTCGTTCAATGGAAGATTTTCACTAATGCAGTAGGGGCAGCATTAAGCATCTATTTCATTACTAAGGTAATGCAATTCAGATAATCCCACAACATGAGTTTATAGTGTCTTTTAATGGTATCTGGAAAAAAAAACGTGAGCAGTGATTGCAGTTTGTTGTTAAAGTCGTTGTAAACCCATTACAACCACTTTAACCTACAGATAAGCCTAGATTAAGCCTTACCTGTAGGTGCAATAAATATCTCCCAAACCTAAAATGCTTAGGAGATATTTGCAGAAATAGTGGCACCGAAGTCTACGGTACATGAGCCGTAGACATCGGGCGCAGACACACTAGGCGTGCCACTTCTATCGGCGATCATACGGCTCTGGCCAGTCACAGCGCTGGAGCCGCAATACCCAGAAGTCACTGCGGGAGAGATGGCGGCATCGGAGGAGGCGAACGAGGGCCGCTGTGGGGGCTTTGATTTCAGGTAAGTAATTTATAATGAGCTAGTATGCTATGCAATACATACTGTGTATGCTGTATAAACTATGCATACTAGCTAATTATGCCTTTGTCTTGCGGGGTGAATTTTTATTTATTTTTTCCCCCAAGGGTTTACGTCCTCTTTAATTATCTTTATCTGAGTTTGAATAGGAAGGGGAAGTAAAATTATTCATGTATATAAAATATTGTTTATTAAAAGAAAAAGGGGGGGATTTACTAAAGAATTACAGGCTGTTCGCATTGCAAAGTGCATGGACAATTTGCAAAGTGAATTTTATTCTATGAGGTGAAACTGTATTCACTTTGAATACCCAATACTGTACGAAAGAAATAATAATACAATTTTTTTTTTTTAAAGGAAGTTTCCAGTTTCCATTGCCTGTTTGGGTATTAAAAGTGAATGTAGCTTTATCTTATTCCCTAACATTTACTTTGCTAGGTGGCCTCTATTACTTTAAGGGGCCATATTTATGATTGTGTCATTCACCGCAGTTTAATCAGTCCCTGTAATTTAACCACTTGCTGACCGCTGCCTGTACTTTTACGTCGGCAGAATGGCATGGCTGCGCAAAGTAATGTATATTTACGTCACTTTGAGTTTTGCGCCATGCTGGTGCGGGCGCCTCTGCCACGAACTCCATGACCATGCCCATGAGACCGGCAGACTCGAGTCCGCCAGTGTCCTGCGATCGTGTTACAGAGCTGCAGAACGGGGGATACCTGTGTAAACAAGGCATCTCCCTGTTCTGCCTAGTGACAGGACACTGATCGTCTGCTCCCTGTATTCGGGATCAGCGATCAGTGTCGTTTCACAGTAAGCCCAGCCCCAACATAGTTAGAAATACTCCCTAGGACACACTTAACCCCTTCCTAGCCCCCTTGTGGTTAACCCCTTCCCTGCCAGTCCCATTTATGCAGTAATCGGTGCATTTTTATAGCACTGATCGCTGTATAAATGTGAATGGTACCAAAATAGCGTCAAAAGTGTCCAATGTGTCCACCATATTGTCGCAGTCATGATAAAAATCGCTGATCGCCGCCATTACTAGTAAAGACATTTTTTTTTTATAAAAAATGCCATAAAACCATCCCCTATTTTGTAGACGCTATGGGCCAGATTCACATAGAATTAGATTATCGTAGCGTTTCCCAAATACACTACGCCGCCGTATTTTACCTGGCTCTACGTGGAATCCAGGTAGATTTTGTCCAGTAAACGACGGTGGCGTAGTGTATTTCTCCCGGCGCAATCCATCTACGCGATTAGGGGGCGTGAAGCATTTAAAATAGGCGCGTTCCCGCGGCGATCGAACTGCGCATGCTCCGTTCCCAAATTTCCCGCCGTGCATTGCGCGAAATCACGTTGTTACGTCGTAGTAGCGTCGTTTACGTACAATCCTATTCCCGAACGACTTACGTTAAAAAAAAAATAATAATTTAATTCGACGCGGGAACGACGGCCATACTTGGGTTACGCACTGTTAGACCAGCAAAAAGCTGCTCTAACATTACGTAGCCATAAAATGACGTAGGCGATTGCGAAGGACACTCGTACCTTCGTGGATCGCCGTAACAACTCATTTGCATACCCCGACGGTGAAAACAACGCGGACTCCACCCAGCGGCCGCAAAAATATCGCAACGTAGATCCGAAGGCTTACGAAGACGTAAGCCTCTCGGATCGAAGCCCGAAGCCGCCGTATCATGGTTTGAGGATTCAAACTAGTGATACGGCGCGCGAAATTTGAAATTACTCCTGTCTAACACCAGTTAGACAGGCGTAATCGCTCTCTGAATCTGGGCCTATAACTTTTGCACAAACCAATCAATAAACGCTTATTGCAATTTTTTGTAGAATACGTATTGGCCTAAACTGAGAACATTTTTTAATATATATATATATATATATATATATATATATATATATATATATATATATATATATATATATTGGGGATATTTATTATAGCAAAAAGTAAAATATATAGCTTTTTTTTCAAAATTATTTTTTATTTTATTTTTTGTTTATCAACAATATGTAGAAGAATACATATCGGCCTAAACTGAGGAAAAATTATTATTATTTTTTTAAATTGGGATATTTATTATAGCAAATGTAAAAGATAGTGTTTTTTTTTTTCCAAATTGTCGCTTTTCTTTTGTTTATAGCGCAAAAAATAAAAACCACAAAGGTGATCAAATACCACCAAAAAAAAGCTCTATTGGTGGGGAAAAAATGATGTCAATTTTGTTTGGGACCCACGTTGCACAACCACGCAATTGTCAGTTAAAACAACGCAGTGCCAAATCGCAAAAAGTGGGCCGGTCATTTGGCAGCCAAATCCTCCGGGGCTGAAGTGGTTAAAAGGGAATGCACCATGTTTTATAACTATACTCCATTAACCCAAACACCTCAGGGTGTCCCCCGCTTTTTCCTTATGGTACCAAGGATGGAAACAGTGGTTGGCAACTGGCAGTGCTCCCCTGACAGTTTTATATGGGGCTGTCCGTATTAAGCGTGCATTACTTGTTCACACAAACGGCATACGTTTATTATGGTTCAATTTGCCACCCAGTTGCTGTACACACCACTTAGCCCCTTTTCACGCATTGTTTAGACCCCCTTTTTTTCTGTATCCCGGGACAGCGATGCACTCACTGTGCTTCCCTTCCTCCCCTTTTGGGGGTACGGGCGGTGACCGTCAGTGCATCGGCGTCACGTGCCATCTGGATGACGCCCTCGTTGGGCGTCACCCTGTTAAATGGTTAGTATCCATCACAGCTGATTGAGTGGGTGTGTGCAGTGTCTCTTCAGCACAGGCAATTATGCCGTCTGATTGAGGGCCCCGCCCCCCACACTGTCCAGCTGACGTGACATTGGGGGCAGTCTGGTGCATTTGCTGGATACATTATAAAGCACCTTCCCACCTATTCAGCCAGTGGCTATTTCCATGCAGTCCCTACAGCCGTTACTAGCTGTGGCCATCCAACTCGCATTCCAGGTATCCCTTGTTAATCTCCAAGTATAATATTTTTTTTTTTTTGCCTTTACTCCCTTACTATGTGGGTCACTGTTTGATGGACCTATTTATTTGCTCATTACAGACATCCACCTGCACTATGAGGATACATTTTAATTCATTACCTATGGTTGCCTGCTGTCTGGGAAGGATGCTTTATGTGCTCTGTTGTTTTCCTGCTGTTTGCCACCTCTGTCCCGGGACGGGAATATGTTTGGTCTTAATTACTGTAGAACTTTGGCATACTATGTAAGTAACCAGAATTGATTTACTATCTTTTCTGGTGGATTTAATTTTAATACTTTGATCATTAATCAAATCTGTATTCCAGATATCCCACTACATCAGCCCCTGAGGAGTGTTTTCATATACACGAAACGCCGCGTCGGGCTTACAAAGATGTAGCTATACGCGTTTATGGGACCCATTCTGATCAATCAGTACTTTTATGATCTATTTATATTTGATATGTTATTTACTGCGTGGCTATGCTCAGCCTCTATGTGGTTATATATGTTGTCATTGACTGTCACTTTGTATTTTTATACCAACTATTGTATTAGGTATCAAATGTATGTTCTGTACAAGCTACTTGTTTGTTTACCATATATTCTATTCTTTCAATACATGAATATTTCGCTTATGGCTTGTTTTATTATTTTTGTCCCCATATACCCCACTGTTTCATTTAAAGTCCACTTTGTTGCAATTTTCCGCATATGGGATGGAGATATAGGCCCAGATTCACAGAGCGATTATGCCTGCGCAACTGGTGTTGCGCGTGCGTAAGTCTAAATGTGCGCGTGCGTTTAGATGCGCGCGATTCAGAAAACGATTTACGCCAGAAATCTACTTTTTTTGGTCCGGCGTAATTTCGTTAGACAGACGCATCCGTCCGCGCAAAAATGCGCT
This sequence comes from Rana kukunoris, assembly GCA_029574335.1. Taxonomy (NCBI): domain Eukaryota; kingdom Metazoa; phylum Chordata; class Amphibia; order Anura; family Ranidae; genus Rana; species Rana kukunoris. Next base: position 109,638,424 of record CM056052.1, read on the forward strand.
AGACACACCATTGATTTGCTAGTCAAATATGCTAATGAGGGAGTTGCGGGGATCCACAAAAAAACGCAGTTGCTACGCGATGTGCGCAACAGCAAAATGTCCTGTCTAAAGTTAGAGCACATAAAAGCTGGTCTAAATTTTGAAAAAACGTCTACATCTCACAGAAAGCAACACCGTTACTGAGGAGCAGACCACACACACGTGTTGCACTACAATTTGACTGCCAACATGCCAGGGGCATCGTCGCTCATAGCTGCACTAGTGAATTTAGATGACCAAAGAAGGAGGAGGGCACGGAGGATGGCACGGGAGAGGGTATACCGCACACGCATAGACCTCTTTGGCATGAGTGATTCTGAGGTGTATCGCATCTTCAGATTCCCCCCTCATGCCATCCTGGAATTAACCACAACCCTGCAGGAGGACATCACCAGCCCAACACAACACTCACATGCAGTGCAGCCACTGGTCAAGGTACTGGCAACACTCCATTTCCTTGCCAGTGGCTCTTTTCAGCGTACAAGTGGAGTGGTGGCTGGGATGTCACAATCCTCCATGAGCAGATGTGTGCACCAGGTTGTCCCAGCAATCCTCACACGCTTGGCCAACCTAATCATCAAACCCACCACTGAGGACCTGCGGCTGAAGGCAATGACAGATTTCTACAGAATTGCCAGATTCCCACGCACCATCGGGGCCATTGATTGCACACATGTGGCACTCCAGCCCCCCCATGACACAGAGCACATGTACCTTAATCGGAAGCATTGGCATTCCATCAATGTACAGGTGATAGTTGATGCCCAAGGACTCATATGGCACGTCTGTGCCAAACACCCCGGATCCACCCATGACTGCTACATCTACAATCAATGCCACATCCGAATGGAATTCTATCAGAATGTGTATGGGAACACCTGGCTGGTTGGTGAGTGACATGGGAGTCAGGCATGACTATCCCCTCCCGTGATGCACACCTCACAAGTGGCACATGCATGACTAACATTCTCCTGTCTTTTCCCTTCCAGGTGACTCTGCATATCCACTGGGACCACATCTCATGACTCCAATCCGAAACCCCCAAACCCCAGGAGAGGAAAGATACAATCAAGCACACATCAAAACCCGAGCAGTGGTGGAGCGCACCTTTGGCCTCCTGAAGTCACGTTTCCGATGCCTGGATAAGTCTGGGGGTACACTGTTGTATTCCCCAAACTTCGTGTGCCATATCATCGTTGCATGTTGCATGCTGCACAATCTCGCAGTGAGGAAGGGCCTGCAGGTTGAGCTACGTGATGACCTGACCCCCCAACCAGACAATCAACCCCTAACCGAGGATACCCCGTCTTCTGAGGGAAGAGCAGTCAGGAGACAGCTCATATTGGGCATCTTTGCACGTTAAACACACACATTAATCATGGCACAATGAGAATGCATGCATGCACACCACTGTGGTCCCTAGCACACACACCCCACATCCTCATCAAATTGGATTGGCACCAGTCCACCATGCACGACTGGTGAGCAGTAACGCCACGTCAAGGCTCCAATTATGTCACTGTACATTCATACACCATTCACACGGACCTGGGAATCACTTCTCCCTGGTCCTGGGGAACCCTTCTCCACCAAAATTGAGGATGACACCCCTTTTCCAGCAGGAATGTCACCCCCACATTCAAACAGCATGCACAACCCAAAATTTTAAAAAAATGTCAGCAAAAAAAAATGCCAAAAATGTCAGCAAAAAAAAAAAAATGCCAAAAATGTCAGCAAAAAAAAAATGACAAAAATGTCAGCAAAAAAAAAAAAAAAATGACAAAAATGTCAGCCAAAAAAACAAAAAAAAAAGCCAAATAAGTAAGACAAAAAAAGAAAAAAGAAAAAATAAAGCAAGAAAACAAACGCTCAGAAATATATCAATCAAACAAACAGTCTCTCAAACAATTATCAAAAAACACTTTCACAAATATACCAACAAGAACTTGATCACACAGAACACTAATCTGACAACTACAAGACACACTGCAACGAACAACAGGAACAAAAGCACTTGGTTAAATGGGAAGGGACACAAAGGGATGTACTTTTGCAATGCAAGTGCGTTTGTGTGTGTCTATTTATGCTGTCTGCGTAGTTCACAACGTTGCCCTAGTCCATTTCCAATTTCACTGATTGCGCCGCTCCCGAGTTGTGAGCATGCGCACAGCGGAGCTGACATGGTCTCCTTCACGCGCGCATGCGCGAGCCGGCCGGCCCTTCATTTGCATGGGGTCACGGCTCATTTCAATGTAACACGCCCACGTCCCTCCCAATTTGTATTACTCCTCCTTACGCCTCAGGAAAAAACATTACGCTTGCGCAATTTCCTGCGCAAAAGCTACGTGAATCGGGGGATTACGCGGCTAGATGGCGCAAGTCTAACGTAATGGTGGTGCGCTACGCCGGACCGATAATGCGCCGATGTACGTGAATCTGGGCCATAGTATGGATGCAATCTCATATAAAGTCCACACACTAGGATGGAGATACATCACAGAGGTATTCTCATTTAAAGTCCCAAACACCTCCGGGTGTCCCCCCCCTTTTTCCTTATACTCCATTAACCCCAGGCAGTCAGTGCAGGTAGAATATCAGTCCATGTTTAATTGGTACAACAAAAATACATTTGAAATAAATCATACATGTAAAAAAAAGCGGAAAAAACAATAAACCAGAGCTTTGTATTAAGAAAAGAAAATGAAAATGTATTTGGAAAGCTTACAGTATTTACCAAATGTCAGAGTCAGAAATAAAGTTAATAAAAATGAAGTGAAAAGTTGAGAACTTTTCACAGTTCTTTAGTAAGTGTGTGCATTCTGGAATAAATTGCATCTCTATTATGCATTATAATAATTTTTATGTTGATTTTTCTCCATCTTGAAATAAATCAATGTTCCATCTTTCTAAGCGCAAAGCAAACTAGAACATCTGTTAAAAAAAAAAAGAAAAAGTAATTAATAGTCTAATGTATTAAAAGTCTCTTTATTTTGGTGTGATGTCAGGATTCAGGAACATATGAGTTGTTCTAAACTTAACAGCATTCTTAATGATGTCCTCCCAAGTGGCGTCTACTAACCAAAAATGTTTCTGTCATATGTCAACAAAGTTCAGCAACTGGGAAAGTCAATGAAAAACCCTTATTATCAAACTTCTAAACTGTCGTGGGATATAATTAGGTTTGTTGACTGCTATCGACAACAGGTTTTTGTTTTATAATGCCTTAAATTATTTGAAGCAGACTGGGGAAATTACATCTCAGTATGGTTTCTGAAACATATGAGTCACATGTTGGAACCTACCGCGAGCCAAGAATAAAGCAGATAAAATAACACGAGTTTGGATCGTGTTCTCAAATTATAGATATTTTACCTAAAAAGGAAAACCATTACCAGAGTATCAGCAAGAACAGATCAATTCAAAGCAATTCTGCTGTTCACATTTTGGCCATAAATATCCTACAAAGAGATAATCCTCTCTCCTTTGCTTCTTTTTTGGAAATACACATTGAAGTGCAATATTTTTTTATACGGGAAAACATACAAGGAAATTTAACAGAAACAAAGGTACTGATATGCAAAAATTAATTTTAACCACTTCAGCTCCAGGCCTTTTTTTGCTATTTAATACTGAGCTACTTTAACTGGCAGTCATGCGATACTGTACCCAAATAAAATCAATATAACTTTTTTAACACAAATAGAGCTTTCTTTTGGTGGTATTTAATCAACTGTATGTTATATAAGTGAAAAAAATATATATTTTTTTACTTTCTGCTATAAAACATGTCTAATAAAGAAAATCAAAAAATTAAATTTCTTCTCAAATTTAGGCCAAAATGTATTCTGCTACATATCAAAAATCCCAATAAGTGTACTGTATATGGATTTGTTTGTGTGAAAGTTATAGTGTCTACAAACTATGATGTTTATACGGGAATTATTTTTTTTAATACCATATTTTCTGGCATATAAGACGACCTTTTATACTTAAAAAATATCCCCCAAAAATCAGGGGTTGTCTTATATGCCAGTATTACCCCTATATACTTGAGTATAAACCGAGACATGCAGAGTCAGACTGTGGACGTCCAGTGTAAAAAAGCTGCGCCTCCTCCTCGTCCTGTTTTGTGATAGGTGGAACACTCAGTTTCCCAGGAGAGACTGTGTTCAGTGTTCCGCCTATCACGGACAACCTCTTGTCGTCGGCCTCAGACCTAGGAACACTGAACACAGTCTCTGCTGGGAAACTGAGTGTTCTGCCTGTCACGGAACAGGGCGAGGAGGAGGCGCTGATTTTTTTTACACTGGGTGCAATGGGCACAGTGAGGTGAGGCATGCAATGAGCACAGTGAGGTTTGAGTAAAGCCTGTTCCTGTCAGTGGTTGTTACGGCTACTCCTCAGCTTCTAGACAGCTTCTAGACAGACTAGTTGGAAGGGGGTCTTCTTATACTGCGAGTATATCCCCAAACCGACCTTTTAGCTGGAAAATTAGGTGGTCGTCTTATACGCCGGAAAATAAGGTACTTGTAATGGCGGTGATCAGCAACTTATAGTGGGACTGTGATAGTGCAGCAGACTATCTGACGCTGGCTGGGAGGTACACTAACTGACTGAGTAATATAAAGAAAAGGGGGCGCTAAATTATTTAACTAATTACGAATTAGGAAAACATGTTTATTAACATGAAGGATGATGTGTGATACACTCACATAGTCAAGGGGGCAGGCAAGTAAACATAACTTTCATGGACAATAGAGATACATAGTGTTATCAACAAAGAAACTCATGGCATATGGCTTAACATATGAAACATGGACACAGGGATATACATAGTCATCAGTAATAAATACATAACAGTATGAAAAACAATAATAAACAGCTTTCCATGAGTGGGAGGTAAACACACAGGTTTCCTAATATGACACAGTGCGATTCAACAGACATGAGGTAGAAAGTTGTAGATAGTGCTGGTTAATATATCAGATATGGAATAGATAGGCATCTTTGAATAGCCCGACGTGTTTTGTGCTAATGCACTCATTAGGGGCTGCAATAAATGTGTAGTGCAATAAAATAAGTATGAGTGAATAAACCCACAATAAATTAAATACAATACAATAAAGTAAGTAACATATGTTAATCATTCACCCATGAAAATGTAATGACGTTTAAAAATAAACAGTAGTGCAAAAAAAGTTCATAAAGGAAAGTCCTTAAGAAGATTTCTGTGCAATCAGGTCGTGCAATATTGATCGGAAACCGATGTGATAATCCACCTTCACCAAAACATATAAGATCCACCCGAAGTGATAAGTAGCAGATGTCTCCTTACCAAATGGTGTTGACTCCAGTTTGATACCAAAAAGGGAATCAATAAAGTGCTTGATCAATTGATGATGAAGGCTTGCACCTATATCTTTCAATAGCAGTGATCTCTGTTCATGTGTGCAAAAGATGATATAAATGCCGACATAGTGTAAAACCGTTTATTAATGCAGAGACAATAAAACAAAGCCAAATGGCTGCTTACTTGGCAAAGTGCCCCGAACCTGGCACTGAGGCTTGGTCGCGTGTAAGGGTAGACGGTCCCGGCTCTACAGCTAAGATAGCATGCGTTCCACACATCCACAGACGCCGTGAACCAAGGCACCGGAAGTGATGACACCGTGCGTGGTCAGGTCCCACCTCAAACTGACTGACACTGATATCACCAGTGAGACTATAACAGTGATCACTGATAATACTGTACACTGTCACTGTACTAAGGACATGGGCTGGAAAGGGGTTGACATCTAAGGGTGATCAAAGAGTTAACTGTGTGCCTAACAATGTGTAATGTGTGCTGCTTTTTACTAAATATCTGTTTGTTCCTTCTCCCTGCTGTGCAGGGAGAAGAAACAAGCAGATCATTCCCTCTGTACAGAGCACTGTGTTGTTTGTCAACACATGGCTCTGGGCTGTGATTGTACACATCCGATCAGCAGGTCTTAGTCATTGATCTTTGGCAGGGAACCTGCTGTGTCTAGTTACAGCAGGAGTCGGCAGGGGGGTGTGCATGCACGCGCCCTAAACCCAGAGGATGCCAGCCACATGTAGGTACCTGTAGGGGCTGTCTGTCCACAGAGTACATTGCAGGCAGGTGATCCCGAGGAGGTTAAAACAACACTTAAAAGTCTGGTTCTTACCCCAGTCTGTGATTGGACAGTGAAAGGAAAGCAGCAGACTTATGAGCTTATCCCTCTACTACTCTGCTCTCATCTGCTATTAGATTGTTCCATACTAGCCTACTGAACACTGCAATAAACCTGATTGGCTCTTTGCGCTGCTTTCCCAGTCTGAGCTTTGTTGGTACAGAAGCTGGTACCAAGTCAAATTTAGGTACTTACACTGTTTGCATTAAAAAAAAAAAAAATCATGAACTATTAGTGGGTGCAGAGCTTCATTTATATGTGTGTCTTTCAAATCTGGATAGAGTTTAGCTTAAATCTCTAATTATGCATATTGGATAAAGAAAAACTTTTGATAAATGCAAGAAATTATTTACATAACATGCAACTAGTACTGTAGTTTTATAAAATATATATTCTTGTATAGTACAAACTGCTTATTGAACAATATCAAAGTGGTAGAAGGTTAAAAATCAATGGGTTCAGAGGTCTGAAAAGACAGTGGGTAGATTAAAATCTACAGCTAGAACACTGGATCCTGCTCTGATCATGTTGTGCATATAAATTGTATTATAAAATGTATTGAGATTGTCTGCCCAGCAGTTCCAGGAGTGATGTTGGTGTGGAATCATTCTACCCATTGACAGCAAAAATAGAGAATTGTTCTGACCACTGAAACCAGAGCATTTTTTCCAACTTAAAGGGGTTGTAAAGGAATTTTTTCCCCCCCTAAATAGCTTCTTTAACCTTAGGGCAGTCCTCCTTCACTTACCTCATCCTTCGATTTTTTTAAATGTCCTTATTTCTTCTGAGAAATACTCACTTCCTGTTCTTCTGTCTGTAACTATCTACTGTAATGCAAGGCTTTCTCCCTGGTGTGGAGAAAGCCTCTTGAGGGGGGAGGGGGCGAGCAGGAGTGTCAGGACGCCCACTAACACACAGTTCCTTTCTCTATCTGCCTACTTGCCCCTTTCCCCTCAAAAGGCTTTCTCCACACCAGGAAGAAAGCCTTGCATTACTGGGTAGAGTTACAGACAGAAGAGAAGGAAGTGAGGATTTCTCAGAAGAAATAAGGATATTTAGAAGAAAAATCGAAGGAGGAGGTAAAGGAAGCTATTTAGGGAAAAAAAATGTTTCCCATACAACCCCTTTAATGAACAATTTGGTGCCAGAATATTTCACTCCCCCACTAACTACTGATGCTTGGGGCATTTTTTTTCCGTCAAGTGGTACCAACCTCGGAACATTTGGTAATTTCATTGACCTCAGCAATGTTTACTCCTGCTGACTTCTCATTGATATTGAAGTATTTTTTTCTCCCACTCTCCACCCTTGCAGAGACAATTTTTCCTCCTACCCACCAGCAATAGAAGGGGCATTGTGTTATATTGTCCTGACCACTGCACTCTGAACAAGGTGGTGTACTTTACACAGAGTCCTAATCCTTGCCCTCAATGTGTTATGTTGTACATTAATACTCTTGACCTTTGCATGCTTCACAACAGTGGTCATCAACCTTGTCCTCAGGGCCCACTAACAGGCCAGGTTTGCAAGATAACTGAAATACATCACAGCAGGCGATATCATTTGCTGCTCAGTGATTGCAGTATTCTAGTCTGCATCTCCCCAAGGTAATACATAAAACCTGACCTGTTAGTGGGCCCTGAGGACAGGGTTGATGACCACCGCTCTACAACATGATATAGTTACATAGTGCTAAGTGTTGATGCCCACACAACAGCCCCTTCCCTATTACATAGAGACATGGTTAGTCTGGTTGAAAAAAAGACAAAAGTCCATATAGTTCAAACAACACAAGTCCATCTAGCATTGTATTGTTGACCACTGTCAACCAATGGAGCTGGTGGAGCGGATGAACGAGCCTTCTGTTTCTAACAGGTAAGTTGTGCCACTGAAACCTTTGACATTTTTAAGGGTCTCTGTGTATTTAATGATTGACCACCAGTGTAAGAGGGATTATTCCTCCCGCTGACCACCGATACAAAGAGCATATTTTCAACTGACCTGACCACCTATACAAGGAACATTCTCATCTATTGCCCATGTATTGTAATGATTGCCTGTTTGCTGCCTATATAACTGCTATGTAAAAGATAAATATACCTGTTTACGTATTTCATCTGCACATGATCTGATCTCAACATCTTTAGTAAATCAGCCTCATTGCATTCAGAAGGACATTCTTGGAAAAAATGATTATTGTCATTCTTCTGTGTTACATCTTTGAAACCTTTGATCTTTATCTCTGCTTGGTACCAAACAATTTGTGAAAACTGTGTAATTATCAATACCCAAATTTCTTCTAAATTCTACTGAAGTTAGGCTTGTATGCTTGAAACCCAATATGACATGATTATTTATGCTCATATTAGGAGAATTACATACTAAATGATTGAAAGCAATTCCAGATGTTCTCTCAACTTTATAACCTTTCCTTCAATATATTTTGTTCATTTAGCCATAAACTCCTAATTCCTTCAGATTTCCTCTTTTATTCCCAAAAAGTTTTATGTGTTTGACATCTGCTCTGCATCCCAGGTGAATTTGAAGTATTTCTCAATAATTATGTCAGAATCTTTTTTTTCAGTTTTGAAGTTATTTAAGTACATAATGGTTGGTGAAATAAGTAACCTAATGTGGTGGACTTGAGGTGTGTCAAAGGCCAGCTATTCACCCTTAATGGGAAGGCTAAATGTACCAAGTTGATTGATCGATAAACTTGGGTACAGCCAGCCTGCTGAATTCTCTTGCAATTATCCCTAGCAGCGGCTATAGCCAATTGCTGATTCTCCTGTCAGGACTGTCTGTGTTGATTGGGGAAATTAAGCACATTTCTTTTCTGCAACCCATGGTTGCAGGAAATTGCTCAACAGGGGGGATTCTCCAATCAACAATGTCTGGGGGTACCATGCAAATTTCTTTCCTGCAACCTTTCTTTGAAATTCGCACTGACTATGACCTGCCTAAGGCTCCCTTCACACCTAAGCGTAGTGTTTTTCGGGCATTTTTTTAAAGCTTTTTTGCATTTTTTTACAAGCATTTTTAAAGCGTTTTAGAAGTGTATTACAAAGTTTTACAGTTTTAGGCATTTTTGTTTGGCCAATAGAAAGCACTAGTAGGAGGAGAGGGAGAGTTAATTAGGGGTGTAAAGTTTCTATTTGAGTAGAAAATGCTTGAAAAATGCTTAATTCGGGTGTTGAAGTTGAAGTTTATGGGGCCAAAAACACTTGGGGCCAGATTCAGGTAGAGTTAGGCTGGCGGATCAATGGATCCGCCAGCCTAACTGTCACTTTAAGCCGGCGTTTTTGTTTTCTGTAACCAGAAAACAAGAAACGCCGGGTTGGAGTTCCGATGCGATCGGCGCAATTGAATTTCGCCATCGCATCGTTACTTCAACTTAAAAATGGCGCCGGGGGCGTTCCCGCCGATTTACGCTCAAAAAATATGTTAATGAGCGGAAATCAGCAATTCACGATCTTTTTCGGGCGCGACCCAGTGACTTTACGACGTTTCCGGAAGCGATAGGCGGCGTAAAGATAAAGCAGCCCCCTAGTGGAATATCCTATGTTAAGTATAAGCGTCGTCATCGCGTCGGAAAAAAAACAAATCGCGTCGCTTGCGTAAAACATTCATGAATGGGGATTTGACGTCATTGACGTTCACTGACAGAATTTGGAGCATGCGCACTGGGATGCATTGACACTCGACGCATGCGCAGTACGTTCGCCGCGGGATCGCGCTTAGTTTGAATACTACACGCCCCGTACCCGCCCAATTTGAATTCCGCCGGCTCATTTGCGATGCGCTGCCGCAACTTTAGGAGCAAGTGCTTCATGAATAACAGCACTTGCTCCTAAAATTTCGGCAGAGTAACGTAAATGAGAAGCGTTACACCAGAGCAAAGATGCTCTGATCTACCTGAATCTGGCCCTTGAAGTTTGCCAAAAAGAAGTGCAAGTACGTACTTTTTGAGGGACAGGTGTTTTGTAGTGACAGAATGCTCAGATGTGAACAGGGGTCATTGAAATGAATCAGATTAGGCGTGTTGAGCGTTTTAGAGCTACAGGCTTCAAGTAGAAAATTGCTCAGGTGGGAACGAGGCCGAAGGCCCTTTTACAGGGGCTGTCCAAACAGATCCATCTGTCAGTTTTTCAGGCAGACCTGATCGGACCCACCGGTCTCTTCTATGGAGCGGCAGATGTTAGCGGACACACTTCGGCTGACACCCACCGCCACCTGATCCTGTCCGTCAAAAATAGACAGATTGTAGTTCTATTCTCCATGCGTCTGGCGGATCAGATGGCATCAGATGGAAACGGAAATTGTTTGGCGTAAAAAGAAATGGACTTTATAGGCACAACCATACAAAACATTTTATAAAATATATTATCTTTTATTTAAACATTGTTAAAAACAGCATGTACATACATACAGGCATACCTCACTTTTAAGTACACAATGGGACCAGAGCATGTATGTAAAATGAAAATGTACTTAAAGTGAAACAATACATGTTTTCACTTCTAGGGTGTAGTGGGGTGTCTTGAGCTGTAGATGAGGTCTCAGGGGGTGTCAGGGGCACACTGGAACAGGGCGGGCTATGTTCTGGGAGCTTTAGCTCCTTCTACTGCGGCTGCAAAATGTCTGTACAGTACTTGTAAGGCACTTTACATACACTCACGGGTATGTCCTTACTCACGAGTGTATGTAAAGTGAGTGTACTTAAAGCGGGGTATGCCTGTAATTAACTAAAATCCTATGCTAATAATTAGCCTAAATAGCACTCATAACACCAATTATACCAACGTTGCCATATACATGAGTAGGCACTGATTGATAGTGCGAAACGTCAGCTGTATGCCCCTATTTTAAATGTGATGTGCAGTGTTTTGATTACTTTTACCAAATAAAGGCAACCGAGAAGGTTTTTCCAGAGTGCGGCTGTCCAAACATTTTCTTTCTACAATAACGTTGCCATATATAAAAATACAAAGTAGCTTGAATATTGAATATTAGATACTCCCAATAGATTTGTGGTTGAGGCATGTATTAGGTTGCTCTACATGTTGCACGCGAAAGCAATTCTTCAGGAGCTTGAGAATCTAAGAGCCGGTTCACACTGGGGCGACTCGTCAGGCGTCGCGTCCCATTCTATGCAATAGAACCGTTCTTATAGGAGCGACGCAAAAAGGTTCTTGTATGACTTTGAGGGCGACTCGGGACGATTCGCATTGACCTCTATTCAGAAGTAATTTTGCTAATCGCCTCTGAAGTCGTCTTCAGGACGACTTGCAGAGTCGCCCCCGAAATCGTGCCGCCGCAGTGTGAACCGGCTCTTACAGATAAAACAGACAATGAGTTTAAAATCTATTAAAACAAAATAAACAACAAATATAACTGGTAATTAGTATACTGATTTTCCATAAAGCACCATATGAGTAGTTAATACACACTGCGGCCCAGCTGCAAAGAAGCACAACCTTGTTGTGGGGGCGTATGTAAAATTTTTACTACTATTTTGAACTATTGCATAGGTATTATAGAATGTATAATTTTGTAAAGAGTGACTTACAATACTGAGATCGCAATGATATTAAACATAAAAACAAATAGAATAATGCCAAGGTCCCATGGCTATCCGGACAGGTGGTCAGTTTCTATCTAAATTGCTCCATAGAGAAGAGCGGGACTATGTCTGTGTCCTATGCATTAATATAAAAAAACTTCTGTGTGCAGCAGCCCCCCTCATGCTTAACTGAGCCCCATCTCGATCAAGCAGTGTTGCACAAGAGGCTCGGCTGTCCAGGACTTCCCCTCCTTATTGGCTGAGAAAGCAGCCGGCACCATTGGCTCCCTCTGCTGTCACTGAGAGTAGGTGAGCCAATGAGGAGAGAGAGGGGGCGGAGCCAGGCCATAGCTCCATGTCTGAATGTAAACGCAGAGCTGTGGCTTGGCTCAGGTCCCCCCATAGCAAGCTGCTTGCTGTGGGGGCACTCGGCAGGAGGGAATGGGCCAGGATTGCCAGCGAGGGACCCGAGAAGAGGAGGATCTGGGATGGCCTGTACAAAACCACTGCAAAGAGCAGGTAAGTGTAACATGTTTGCTATTTTTAAACAAAAAAAAACTGAGACTTTAGTATCTGTTAGTCTTCATCTAACTTTGCCCTGGGAGGTCTCCAGTGTCTGTCAGTCGGATAGACTGGGAAGAAGCAGCCAGGTGGGCTGGCATTTTCTGCAGAAGTAAAGATTGGATCAGTGTCTACAGGGAAGCAGAAGGAGTTGCAGGATGCAGTTCACTTCACATGTGCTACTTTTCCAAGGGACTGAGAGTTCATTGCCTGTAATGGGCTTTTGCTGAGCTTACAAAAAGACTGTTAGTTCCTAAAGGAGTGAACCCAGCATAGCTGTTCAAAGGAACAAGATGTGTGCAGGAGGAAGAAGTGGAAGCTGTAAATAGGGAGGAAAATGTCCCTGGATTTTTTGTTTGTCAAATTGGGAATCCCATAATCCCTACCCCCCATCCAAGTTATAATCTCCTAATAAAACAACAAAAACAAGCCCACATTTTTTTTTCTAAGCTTGGATGGAAGAAGGAAAAATTCTGTACGGCAGTGGGGAACCCTAACATTTCGTATGAAAAATACCACTTTTGAAGCGATCGTACGATAATCTGATTGTTAGTAAACAGCTTTCGAGAGCATTTTGTTAAATGTTATGCTATGCATTTTTCTCTGACATGTTTGTCACAATACCCCATTATCTGTTTCAATTGTAGTATCAACTTGAAATAAATGTTGGTTGAACATTTATTGTCATTTTAAAGAAATTGATATTCAATAAAAATGTATATGTTTATATAAAAATGGTGGGCCAGATCCACATAGAAATAGATTGGTGCAGCGTATCAGAGATACACTACGCCGCCGTACCTTACCTGGCGTAATTTTGAATCCTGAAAGATTTTGCGCCGTAAGTTACGGTGGCGTAGTGTATTTCTGGTGGCGGAATTCAAATCGGCGTTTAGGGGGCGTGATTCATTTAAATGAAGCGCGTCCCCGAGCCGATCGAACTGCGAATGCTCCGTTCAGAAATTTCCCGTCGTGCATTGCGCTAAATTACGTCGCAACGGCGTTATTTTTTTTACTAGCGTAAATTACTTACATTCCTATTCACGGACAACTTACGCAAAATTTTAAAACAAATCAAATTTCGATGCGGTAATGACAGCCATACTTAACATGGCAAGTCTAACTATAGGCCGCAAAAAAAGCAGCTTTAACTATACGCCGGAAAAAGCCGACTAGAGACGCCGTAAGAGAATGCGACGGCCGCGCGTACATTCGTAGATGGTCGGAAAAAGCTAATTTGCAGACGCGGAAAACGATGAGAACTACACCCAGCAGACGCCAAAGTATTGCATCTACGATCCGAAGACGTACGCCTGTCGAATGGAACCCAGATGCCGTCATATCTTGGTTTGAGGATTCAAACTAAAGATACGACGTGGGAACTTTGAAAGTACACCGGCGTATCAGTAGATACGTCGGCGTACTCTCTCTGTGGATCTGGCCTGGTATGTTTATTTTTGGCACCTTTAAAGTCCTGCTTTTTTTTCCAGTTGTTCCTAGCCGATAACAACAGTTATCCGATTGAACAAGTGCAAAAAAAATTCTCGTACTATATCAGATTGTACAATTTGTATTTAGTCAGTACAGTGGTCATTCGAAAATACAGACCAAATGGCATTTGCCTCATACATACCCCTCACCAGCATGCACAGTGAGGACAAACCCTCCTGATTGGCTGCTGGGAAAGAGCACCCAAACCTTGACTTCACTGCTGCCACCTGCAGCACCAGGGCTGGAAGAACACCCCAATACAATAGAATAAGCCCACAGCACAGCCAAGCTGAGAAAGAGACCCTGTTTTGCATTTAACAATCTGGATCAGAGTTTAACTACACTCTGATCTACCCTTAAATTTAACTAGCACCCGTACTATAAAGTACATAGGCGCTACACATGGATGAAGGACCCTCCACTGTGTTTGGGCAGCCGCAACACACAGTGGCAGCATCTAACAGCATGCAGCCACTGTTCACCTGATTCAGTTGATCTTTTACTTTTGCTGAGCTAGTTTTTGGGACCATTCATCAGAAATACAATTCGAGCCGTCAATAGCCAGCTTATCTTGTTTAATTTTTGCTGGAATACTAATACAGGAATGTCATTTAGAGTATGTAAAAAAATCAATAAATCTAGTCAGCGCTTAAATAAAAGGATTTTTAATAAACAGCTTACCTGTAAAATCCTTTTCTTGAAGTACATCACGGGACACAGAGCGCATAGCCATTACATATGGGTTATATGGGTACCTTCAGGTGTGGACACTGGTGTAATCAACTTCACAGGAAGTTCCTCCCTATATAACCCCCTCCCACTGAGAGTGCTTCAGTTTTGTAGCAAGCAATTTCTCCGAGGTTACACAATGTTCCCCAAAAGAGGGGTGGGAGCTCTGTGTCCCGTGATGTACTTCAAGAAAAGGATTTTACAGGTAAGCTGTTTATTAAAAATCCTTTTTTCTTTATCGTACATCACGGGACACAGAGCGCATAGCCATTACATATGGGATGTCCCAAAGCAATGCTCCATGAAGGGAGGGAGACCGTAAGGCCAAAAATAGCCAAACAAAAAAACATTATCAGGAGGTAAAATAGCTCCACCAACAGAAAAAAAGGGGGCGTGAACCGGGCCAGAGGATTCTATACTGCTGCCCGTAGGACCGCCTGCCCAAATGCTGCGTCCGTAGCCTTTGTGACGTCCAACTTATAAAATTTAGTAAACGTATGTACGGAAGACCAGGTTGCCGCTTTGCAAACCTGTGCTATAGAGATCTGATGGTGTGCCGCCCAAGAGGCACTCATGGCCCTCGTAGAATGGGCTTTAACTGATAAGGGAGGTGGAACGCGCTTCAGACCATAGGCCTGAAAAATCAGCTGCTTAATCCACCTAGCCAAGGAAGACTTGGCAGCCGGCTGACCCTTCTTGGGGCCATCCGGAAGAACGAAAAGCACATCTGTTTTCCGAATCTTCTCTGTAGCCTTGAGATAAACCCTCATGGCTCGGACCACGTCCAAAGTATGAAGCAGTCTTTCCTCTCTGGACTGGGGAGTAGGAAAGAAGGATGGTAGGACTAGGTCCTGATTCAAGTGAAAACTGGATATGACCTTAGGAAGGAAAGAAGGTTGAGGCCGCAGAACCACTCTGTCCTTATGCAAAATCAGGTACGGTTCCCTGCAAGACAAGGCTGCCAGCTCGGAGACCCTTCTGGCCGAAGCCATAGCCACCAAGAAAACCAACTTTCGGGTTAGCAGCACAAGAGGGATTTCTGTCAGAGGTTCAAACGGCTGCTTTTGTAAAGCTGACAAGACCAGATTTAAATTCCAGGGGCAGAGGGGAGCTCTAATAGGGGGATTCACATGCAAGACCCCCTGCAAGAAGGTTTTCACAAGCGAATGCGTGGCCAAAGGCCTTTGAAACCATATCGATAAGGCAGACACCTGCCCCTTTAGAGTACTAAGAGCCAACCCCTTGTCAACGCCAACCTGGAGGAATCGCAAGATCCTGTCAATAAAAAACTTGCGAGGATGCCCTCCTTGAGACTCGCACCACTCCACATAGGTCTTCCAGACTCTGTAATAGATATTTCTAGAGACTGGCTTTCTAGCCTGAATTAACGTAGATATGACTTGGGCTGAGAGGCCTCTGCCCTTAAGAATTAGGGATTCAGCCGCCAAGCCATCAAATTTAGCTGCTGTGAAGCAGGGTGGTAGATCGGGCCCTGAGACAGCAGATCTGGGCGCAGGGGGAGTGGCCACGGTGCCCCTACTGACATCCTCACGATGAGTGCGTACCAAGCCCTTCTGGGCCAGGCTGGGGCCACCAGGATCACCGGCCTGCGCTCCACCCTGACCCTTAGTAGAAGGCGGGGAATCATCTGTAGTGGAGGAAACGCATACAGGAGAGAAAACTGGTGCCAGGGGCAAACCAACGCATCGGTCCCGTAGGCCGAGGGGTCCCTGGCTCGGGATACGAATTTGTCCAATTTCTTGTTGAATCTTGTTGCCATGATGTCCACATCGGGAACTCCGAATCTTTGGCAAATCTCTTGGAATACCTGGGGGTGAAGAGACCACTCTCCCGGGAGTAACTGTTGACGACTCAAAAAATCTGCTTGAGAATTGTCTATCCCTGGGATGAACACTGCTGAGATGCAGGGTACATGGGCTTCGGCCCATGAGAAAATCAGGTTTACTTCCCTTTGAGCCGCTAGGCTCCTTGTGCCCCCCTGGTGGTTTATGTATGCCACCGCCGTGGCATTGTCGGACTGTATCCTTACTGGCAGACCCTGCAGGGGGAGAGTCCAGGCGACCAGGGCCAACCGAGCAGCTCTGATCTCTAGGACATTGATGGGGAGCAGACTTTCTGCCTCTGACCACTGTCCCTGCTGGGTCCGTTTTCCTAAGATTGCCCCCCAACCTGTTAGGCTGGCATCTGTGGTTACTATTTTCCACGTGATGGGGCAAAAGGTTTTCCCTTTTGACAATTTTTGAGGGACCAGCCACCAGTACAGGCTGCGCCTGACTCCTGGGGAAAGACCTAATGGACGGTCTAATGCCTGTATGGACCTGTTCCAAGCAGAGAGAATAGCTGCCTGGAGAACTCTGGTATGGATCTGGGCATAGGGCACTGCTTCGAAGGCGGCTACCATCTTTCCCAGCAGTCGCATGCATAGGCGAATAGTCGGCCTCTTTTTGCCTAGGACTATTTGAATTGTTTGAGTCAATGACCTGATCTTTTCTTGAGGTAAAAATATCCTCTGGCATTCTGTATCTAACCGAAGGCCTAGATATTCCAACTGTCTTGTGGGTTGCAACCTCGATTTTCCTTAGTTCACAACCCACCCGAATTCTTGTAGATGCCGAACTGTGCGGACTACTGCATGATTGAGGTTGGAAGCTGATCTGTCGATAACCAGGAGATCGTCCAGGTATGCCAGGACCAAAATGCCTTCTGTCCTTAGGACGGCTAGCACCGGGGCTAACACCTTTGTGAATACCCGCGGAGCTGTTGCCAACCCGAAAGGGAGGGCTACGAACTGGAAATGACTTTGATCTATCATAAAACGACGAAACTTGTGATGTGCTGGGTAGATCGGCACATGCAGATATGCATCCTTTATGTCTATAGATGCTAGAAAGTCGCCTTGATGCAGGCTGGCTGTCACTGAACGTATGGAATCCATACGAAAGGTCTGAATCTTTAGAAAGCGATTTAGGCGTTTGAGGTCTAGGATAGGCCTGACGTCGCCATTGGGTTTTGGTATAATAAAAAGGTTGGAGTAGAATCCCAGACCCCTTTCTTGGGTTGGTACTTCTACAATTACTCCTTGGAGCAAGAGGCGATCCAACGCCTTTACGAGAGAGGCCCTCTTTAACGGGTCGCTTGGAAGACTTGACCCCTGAAAATGAGGAGGGGGGATTTCTCGAAACTCTAGTTTGTAGCCTGTGGCTACCACGGACCGAACCCAAGAGTCGGGAATTCTGGCTTTCCAGACTTCGGAGAAAAACTGAAGTCTTCCCCCCACCCAAGAGAGTGGGGGCGCCCCTTCATGAATCTGACTTGATGACTGGTTTAGCCGGCTTGCGAGACCAGGGCCTCTTGTTTGCCGCGGCTTGTCCCTGTGGGCGGCTATTAACTGCTGAACGCCCGGGAGGCCGTCGATAATGACGGGAAGTCGAAGGGGCCGAGCCTGCAAAGGCCTGTCGTTTAAACGCGGGCCCACGCGGTCTTTTCTTGACCGGTAAGGAAGAACTTTTACCACTTGATATGGTTTGGATATATTTATCTAGGTCTTCACCGAATAGTCTTCCCCCATGAAAGGGAAACCCTGCTAAAAGCTTTTTGCAGGGTGCCTCTGCTGACCAGTTCTTTAGCCACAAAAGACGACGCATGTGAACCACCAGCAGAGATAACCGGGATGCCTGTTGGATGGAGTCCTTAATAGCATCTACTGCAAAGCAGAGAGCCCTAGGGAAATCTGCTAATTCACGAGTTTGCTGAGCCGGCATGTCCTTTAATATCTGTTTTGCCTGATCCTTTAAGGCCTGACAAACGCCAATGGCTGCCACCGCTGGCTGAACCATGGCACCTACTGTGGTGAAAGAAGCCTTCAGTAGGGTCTCTAATTTTTTGTCGACCGGATCCTTGAACATCTGGACATTTTCAACCGGACAGGTCAGGGATTTATTCACGCAGGAAATGGCCGCGTCCACTGTGGGGAGTGCCCATTTCTTTAAAAATTCCTCTTCCATAGGATAGAGAATAGAGAACCTCTTAGGAGGGATAAAGATCCTATCAGGTCGAGCCCAATCCTGGTAAATCACGCTCCGCAGAAGGGGGTGAATCGGAAAAGACACACAAGTTAATGGAGCCTTTAAAGAACCCAATGAGGATACCACAGGAGCTACTAGTTCTGGCACTGGAAGTTTAAAAGCAGTGCGAACCATATCGGTCAAAGACTGGATCCACAGGCTCTCCGCTTGAGAGGCCGAAAAATATTCATCTACAGTGGAACCCTCCATGTCTGAACTGTCGGGACTTGGGTCTGCTTGATCCCCTTGTGGGTCCCGTTCCTCCGAAGAGGAGACCTCCGCATCTGAAAACACCAAACTAGGTGAGGGGGATCTAGCCCGTTTGCTACTTGGCAAAGGGCGGGCAAACAAAGCAGTTAACCTTTTCTCTAGCCCACCCAGGGTGGTCGCTAGCATTTCTTCCGTTACGTAAACGGGAATGGGTGGATCGGGGGCCGCCTCTGCCCCCAGCACCCCCAATGGCTCTTGTACTATGCTACTCGGTGGTCTAACTGGTGAGGGTGGGGCCGTTGAAGCCTGGCCCAAATCCTCTGACCCCGATGGAGACCCCTTTTGTTTCTTGGCACCTTTTGCAGCCTTGGCTGGTCCTGATCCCTTTGGAGCCATTGCACAAACTTGAGTCACCCCTATAGCCAACACCTGACTGTTGTAGCTAGGAGTAATTAATATGAGAACAGGCTGAGGAAAATGAAAAATTTTGTATATATATATATATATATATATATATATATATATATATATATTTTTTTTTTTTTTACCCGCCTGGGAGGTGGCAATACTGAGGAAAACCTGTGAGTATTGCAACACCAATGCCCGTTAGCCGGAGTCCAAGGTTGACTCAGATACTGCTGGATCTAAGGCTGAGTCCCTTTAAGCAAAAAAACTCTTTTTTTTTTTTTTTTCTGGTCAATAGTGGAACTAAGTCCTAGACCTGAAGATCCACAAACCGCCACTGGGTGTCACTGTGGCCAAAAGACCCAGCTGCGCACTCTGTGTCCTTCTTCCTCTGCTTCCAGGAGGGAAAAGACCAGCCAGAGAGAAACGTTTTACTTTTAACTGACCCTGACGCTGCTGGCCCGCCCCCCCAACGCACGCCGACGCTATAAAAGGCGGCGTGCACGCGCCCACGCAAACGCACCCCCCCCCCCACGCTGAACAACATGGAGGAAGCAGAGAGCAGAGGAAAAGCATGGACGAGCGCCAGCAGCACCAACAGACACCAGGTAAGCACTAATCCTTACTATAGTGCACACAGAGAGGAAGCTGTCCCCATAGGCTTCCTAAGAAACAGGAGTTTTCACCAGCAATTCCCTCTTTATAGTACGTGGGGCTGCAGTATCAATGCTAACAGGCAGACCTGGGGTGAGTAGCAAATATATATCTTAAACAAGTATACATATATCTACATGTTATCTGGTTAAACATTAGTACATCCCATCCTGCCTAAAAAGACTTAGGGCCAGATTCAGGAACACTTGCGCTGGAGTATTTCGATATGCGCCGCGTAACTGTGATGATGCGCCGTCGTTTCTATGTGCCCGTACCCACCAAACTAGATGCGCCCAATAACGGGTCATTTGCGACCGGCGGAACGTTCCGACGCCAGAGTATCGTCAGCGCTTAATTTCGCTGGGCGCATCAGTCGCGCCTATTGATTTCCCCTGCAAATATGCAAATGAGGGATTTTTCCCAATTCACGAACGGATTAGCACCATACGCTGGCTACATGCGCCGCGCGTATCTCGTCCGTCCGGCGCAAAGTTATTTCTACAAAAGGCTGCTTTATCTTTACTCCAGACGGTCACAGGTCAGCAGGAGAGCAGCTACAGCAGCGTTACCGACGATAAGAGCTAGCTGAGCACCCCCACTTGCAGGACAACACCTCTGTCCATGCTTGTCTGTCAAATTTTACAGCCATGGAGGAAGACATCATAGGTCTCCATAGCCGAGATGACGGCTGACAGCTCCTAGCCATTAAAGTTCAGCTTTCTCCTGTGTGTTTGCGGGGAACGGGAGCAGCCATCTCAGAACAAACGTAACATCACTGCGGGGAGGGGGAGCAGGATATACTTTAGTGCCGGAATGGCGCTTCTACGGGCGCATTTAAACGCCCAACGGAAGGCATTGCGCTGACGTTTCCCGTGAAGTGGTGCCGACGGAAGTTGTGAGCATGCGCACAAAGGGGGCGAGTGGAGCCTCACTCACTGCGCATGCTCCGTGGTTGATGCGCTGAACGTAAGCCTCTGCACTGGGCTCCGCCCATCATTTACATATGATCACACCCACTTCCCCTTGCGTCGGGTTACGCCAGCGCATTATCGTTACTCTGGCGCAAGTTTACGCGCAACTGCTATGTGAATAACAGTACTTGCGCCGAAAGGGTCTTCAGAGTAACGTAAATGAGAAGCGTTACTCCAGAGGAAAGATACTCTCATCTACCTGAATCTGGCCCATAGTGGAGATAGTGGCTGATGCACAAGCATACCATTAGCCAACCCAGAACCCCCAGGGGGATACCTACTGTCGAACCAAGTCCCGCAGGTTCCCTCTTACCTGCTCCACGCCGCAGGGTATTGCAAACTGCAAGAGGCCCAATCTTCTCCCATCTCCGTGGGTATTGTCTCGGACCTTCAGGGACCAGGGTCCTGTGTTTAAGGAACCCACACCCCTGGACCTATATAGCATCCTGGCATCAGTAGCGTTTAGTCCTGGGAGAGACCAAGGCACTGGAGCCCAGAATCCAGCCCTCCAAGGAGAGGCATTATAGGCAACACCCCACGCAGGCAGGGCCCGGGTACCGTACTCCTTGGCTTTGAAGCACTTCGGACGGATCCGGCTAGCTATCCTGGGTCCCGAGACCTCCGAGGGACAGCTAGACGTGACCAACACCTAAGACACTGGCGAAAAAACTGAAGCACTCTCAGTGGGAGGGGGTTATATAGGGAGGAACTTCCTGTGAAGTTGATTACACCAGTGTCCACACCTGAAGGTACCCATATAACCCATATGTAATGGCTATGCGCTCTGTGTCCCGTGATGTACGATAAAGAAAGTCTGAAAGCAGCAGCGTGCAACTCGTGTGAATATTCAAACAGCAAAGCTACATATAAAAAGGGGAAAATGCAGTGCTAAAAATAAAACATTAACAGAATATATCAGTTTACTCTCTATCAAGAGTGAAAAAAGTGCATAAAAAGTGATTAAACCACAAACTGAAGAAAATATATGTGCAATATACAGTACAATCCAGGTGTGGATAGTTACATAGTTGGTAGGTTAAATAAAGATAACAGTCCATCCAGTTTAACCTGTGTAGGTGTGTGTATAGAAAAATAATTTCTGATATCCTTGTATATTGTATTCGCTAAGATGCACATCCAAGAGTTTTTTAAACTATCCCTACTTCCTGCCGAAACCACCTATTTTGGAAGAGAGTTCCACATCCTTATCGCCCTGACAGTGAAAAACCTGCTACACCGCTTAAGGTTAAACGGCTTCTCTTCCAGTCTAATTGTGTGGCACCGTGTCTTCCTACACTCCCTGGGACTGAAAAGTTTCATACTTACGCTGGGTTCACTGTTGAGATATTTCTATATCAATATCATATCTCCTCTCAAGCTTCTCTTCTCCAAAAATAATACATTTAGCACTCATAATTGAGGTCCTCCAGTCCCCATATTCTTTGGACTCTCTCCAGCACATCCTTTTTGAGGATTGGTGACCTGAACTGGATTGAATACTCCAAATGTGGCTAAATGGGTTGCTAGAGCGTAAATGGGTAAGTATCAGCAACTTGCATCAAAAACCGCCACACCAAAACATAATGAATGGTTGGACCTTCAGTGTATAATAGTTGGTTCAAGCAGTCCATATTAAGTGCATGCAAATCATAAGACAAGTAATAACTTGCATAAGGTGCCGCCACACTTTTGGTGTCTGTGCCATATTTTTGTGGTCTGGGGTGATTTAAAAAAAATCCTCAACCCATGCAAAACCTTGACCGCACCCCGCTCGTCTCTCTATAATTTTCCTGGCCCCGAAAACAGTCTGTGCATACACGGTGAAGACGTGCGAACAGCTGTTCAGTGACAAGGCCTCACTGGAAGTGACGCGGTCAAGGTTTTGCACGGGTCAATGATTTTTTTTAGATCAGGGGCACCACTTACTGTTCAAAACCATAATCAAATATAGCAGGAAACAGAAAGTGGTGCAGGCACCATGTTTAAGGAGACCAGAAAGAGAAAAAGTCCTATCTATCAAAAGATTGTAGAAGCCTTGTAACTGCAATATTAACGATCTTAAAATAAATAAATGTAAATAAATATTAACAAAAAATTATCAAGATGTATAAAAAGAATATATATACAGTATATATATATATATATATATATATATATATATATATATATATACTGCTCAAAAACATTAAAGAAACACTTTTGAATCAGAACTCCTGGGATATTGATCTGGTCATTTAAGTAGCAGAGGGGGGGGGGGTGTATACAGAGGGGGTTGTTAATCAGTTTAAGCTGCTTTGTTGTTAATTGAAATTAACAACAGGTGCACTAGATGGGCAACAATGAGATGACCTTCAAAACAGGAATGGTTTTTCAGGTGGAGTTGTCTGCCATTTTTTTCCCTACTCATCTTTTCTGACTGTTTTTCACTAGTTTTGCATTTGGCTAGGGTCAGTGTCACTACTGGTAGCACAAGGCGATACTTGGACCCTATAAAGGTTGCACAGGCAGTCCAACTCCTCCAGGATGGCACATCAATATGTGTCTTTGCCAGAAGGTTTGATGTGTCTCCCAGCACAGTCTCAAGAGCATGGAGAAGATTCCAGGAGACAGGGAGTTACTCTAGGAGAGCTGGACAGAGCAGTAGAAGGTCCTTAACCCATCAGCAGGACCGGTATCTTCTCCTTTGTGCAATGAGGAACAGGATGAGCACTGCCAGAGCCCTACAAAAATGACCTCCAGCAGGCCACTGGTGTGAATGTCTCTGACCAAACAATCAGAAACAGACTCTCTAGTGTGCTCTGTGCTCACTGTCGGACACTGTCACTGTCCATTGAAAAACAGAATTTGCAGGTCCGCCACTGGTGCCCCATGCTTTTCACAGATGAGAGCAGGTTCACCGATGAGCATATGTGACAGACGTGAAAAGGTCTGGAGAAGCCACGGAGAACATTATGCTGCCTGTAACATCGTTCAGCATGACCGGTTTGGTGGTGGGTCAGTGATGGTCTGGGGAGGCATATCCATGGAGGGACGCACAGACATCTACAGGCTACACAATGGCACCCTGACTGCCATTAGGTATCGGGATGAAATCATTGGACCCATTGTCAGACCCTACGCTGGTGCAGTGGGTCCTGGGTTCCTCCTGGTGCATGACAATGCCCGGCCTCATGTGGCGAGAGCATGCAGAAAGTTCCTGTAGGATAAAGAAATTGATACCATTGAATGGCCCCCACGCTCACCTGACCCAAATCCAAAAGAAAACCTCCGGTGCCGCCAGTTTGCACCTCAGTCTGTTCAGGAGCTCAGTGATGCTCTGGTCCAGAACTGGAAGGAAATACCCTAGGACACCATTCGTTGTCTCATTATGAGCATGCCCTGATGTTGTCGGGCATGCATACAAGCACTTGGGGTCCATACAAACTACTGAGGACCATTTTGAGTTGTTGCAATGAAATTTCAGCAAACTGGACTAGCTTGCTGCATAATTTTTTCACTTTGATTTTCAGGGTGTCTTTGAATTCAGCCCTCTGTAGGTGGATAATTTTCATTTCCATCAAATGATGTTCCATCTTTTCATTCCTAACACATTACCCAGTCCATATCAGTATAGATATCGAGCATGAGATTTTTGCCCGTTGAGATCTGATGTGTTTTCAAAGTGTTTCTTTATTTTTTTGAGCAGTGCATACATATATACAGTATATCTATATAGATATATCTATATATATATATATATATATATATATATATATATATATATATATATATGCAATATATATTTTTCTATTTAATAGTATCTAATCTTCTATCTAATAATTCATACACAACTGGATTGTATATTGCACATAAGGACATTTTCTTCAGTTTGTGGTTTAATCACTTGATGATTTCAGTAAAACACTGTTTATGCATTTTCTTCTTCTTCACTCATGATAGAGAGTAAACTGATATATTCTGTTAATGTTTTATTTTTAGCACTGCATTTTCCTCTTTTTATATTTAGGGTATGTGCTAAGCATATGATAAACTTTCCATTGATTGTGTTTGCACAAACTTGACACTGTCATCGCTCACTCTTTATTTATTTATGAATATTTAAAAAATATGTTCACAATGACATTTTAAAATTATTATTAAAGGGGGAGCTTTGACTACAGGCTATATTAGTCTATTTTGGGACATAAAGCTTGTATCGTTTTTTTACACAATGTATTAATACTGTGTTTATGTGTGTATATAAACAATATATGTGTGTGTGTATATACACAATCTATTAATCAAATAACAATCATGATTCGTGTACATAGACATACAAATGTGATGCAAATGTATTGATACATAAACATGCAGCTCTTTATATAAGTAATGGGCACCAAACTATCTTCTGGATCTTTTTTCTTTTTAATGGGCATTGTGTTTCTACAGTGTTTGCACAGTTAATGCATATCATGTCTTGGCACTGGGCAGTCTAAAGAAAATGTGTGACTTAAATTTTAGGCACATGGCTCAATACATAGTTGCGTGTGTTGCCATTTAAAGTTAATTGCACCCCTGCAAAAATACACAGTGTGCTGCAATGCACATGCATTGTAGCATATGCTCTGTGCATTGTGCTGCCATTAAAAACTTGCATAGGACCTATATATTCCTGCATTGAGGTGAACTTGAAAACCCATTTGAAATAAATGGGCCGCCTAATGCGATGCTCCTCAATAGAGATGGGCTGAACACCCCCCCAGTTTAGTTTGCACCAGAACGAACCTCATTAAAGTCTATGAACTGGAAAAAAATATTTTGAAGGCTTGTATGCAAATTATTTGACATACAAAGAGTATGAGGGTCTGGCTTTTTGCCCTGGGGGACATGTATCAATGAACAAAGTTTGTAAAAAATATAATTTTCAAATGAGCAGTGATTTACTGATGCTTAAAGGGGTTGTAAAGGTTTGTTTTTTATTTTCTAAATAGTTTCCTTTAACCACTTGAGGCCCCGCATATGCTCAATTGACGGCAGCGCGTGCCTGGCGGTCGCGATGTCCGCCAGGTACCCGCTGATCGGCAGTTTTAGAGCAGGGACGTGAAGCTCTGTGTGTAAACACAGAGCTCCACGTCCTGTCAGGGAGAGGTGACAGATGCTGTTTCTCTTGTACATAGGGAGACAGCATCGGTCACCTCCCCCAGTCACCCCCCTCCCCCACACAGTTAGAACGCACCCAGGACTCACATTCTACCCCTTCCTTACCCCCTAGTGTTAACCCCTTAACTGCCAGTCACATTTATACAGTAATTAGTGTGTTTTTATAGCACTAATCGCTGTATAAATGTGAACGGTCCCAAAAATGTGTCAAAAGTGTCCGATGTGTCCGTCGCAATATTGCAGTCCTGACAAAATTCGCAGATCGCCGTATTACTAGTAAAAAAATAAAATTGTCAGAATTCTATCCCTTATTTTTTAGCCACTATAATATTTGCGCAAACCAATTACTATACGCTTATTGCGATTGTTATTTTTACCAAAAATATGTAGAATACATATCGGCCTAAACTGAGAAAAAAAATATATTTTTTTAAAAAAATTGGATTTTTATTATAGCAAAAAGTAAAAAATATTCTGTGTTTTTTTCAAAATTGTCGCTCTTTTTTGTTTATAGCGCAAAAAGAAAAAACGCAGAGGCGATCAAATACCACCAAAAGAAAGCTCTATTTGTGGGGAAAAAAAGGACCTCAATTTTGTTTGTAAGGCACGTCGCATGACCGCACAATTTTAATTTAAAGCGACGCAGTGCTGAAAGCTGAAATTTCGCCTGGGCAGGAAGGGGGTATATGTGCCCAGTAAGCAAGTGGTTAAGCTAATGCATTGTTGGTTCATTTACCCTTTTCTTAGATTTCCCTTCTAAATGTTTTTTTTCTTTGTCTGAAATTCTCACTTACTGTTTCTCCTCAGTAAGCTTGCCCCCATAAGCGGTGGTTAGTCAGTAAGAACAGCTTACTGAACAGCTTACTGAGGAGGAACAGGAAGTGAGAAATTCAGACAAAGAAAACAAAGAAAACAATATTTAGAAGAGAAATCGAAGGAAAAGGTAAGTGAACCAACAATGCACTAGCTTAAAGGAACCTATTTAGAAAAAAATAAAATAACGGATGGGCGATATGATACGCATGGAGAAGCTCATTTACCAACACAGGGGCAGTAACCGTAAATACGAAACCCTTTGGGCTCCGTGGCTGGATACACCGGGGCTTTCGCCGGTGGACCTGGTCATGGACAGACTATTGGGATTGAATATGGGATGAGTGCTGTAATGTGCGGGGATGCATACTTTGGCGGGAGGGAAGACAGCTCAGTGAGTGTAATGTCATACTGTGTTTGCCTTTTGAGAAGTGTACTCATGGTTTTGAAGTGCAATGTTGAATGCCATATGCTGTATAACACCTTTTTATCAATAAAAACCTTTTTGTTAAAAGGCCTAAATGTTCTCTCCAAGATAATGGAGAAAGCAGTGGTACAGCAGCTGCAACAGCATCTAGATACCCACAACTTACTCGACCCATTGCAATCAGGATTCCGTCCCGGACACGGGACGGAAACAGCATTGCTTAAGATATGGGACGACGTTCTTGAGGCCGCAGACGAAGGAGAATCTTCTCTTCTGGTTCTGCTGGACCTAAGCGCAGCCTTTGATACAGTTGATCACAAGCTGTTATTGACTCGGCTGGCTAAAATAGCCAAAGTCGCAGAAAGCGATCTATCTTGGTTCTCCTCTTTTTTGGAAAAGCGATCGCAAATAGTCAAGCTAGGATCATTCACTTCGGAACAACGCACATTATTGTGCGGGGTCCCTCAGGGATCTCCCCTGTCGCCGATGTTATTCAACATCTATCTGCGTCCTCTTTTTGGAATCATCAGCAGCCAAAAACTGCTATATCACTCTTACGCAGACGACACGCAACTGTACTTCCGCATTAGCAATAAAAAGGATCACCACCTCGATCTAGAGACATGCCTCTCTTTGATAGAGGATTGGATGACAAAGAGTTATCTCAAACTCAACGGAGCAAAAACAGAACTTCTTCTGTTTCACGCCAAGCGCAGGAATCAACCGATAACAACCTGGATCCCCCGCCCATTCTGGGCAAAGTCATCACCCCTAGCGCCAAAGTCAAAAGTCTTGGGGTCATCTTTGACTCCGACATGACAATGAACGCACAAATAGGGGCAGTAGTCAGCGGATCTCACTATCTGCTGCGCCTACTACGCAGACTCACGCCTTTTATTCCGAAGAAGGACATAGCGGTCGTGGTGGGAGCAATTGTAAACTCCAGATTGGACTATGCAAATGCCCTTTACCTCGGACTCCCCAAGTACCAAATCGCTCGTCTTCAAGTCGTTCAAAATACGGCCGCCAGACTTGTGACTGGGAAAAAACCCTGGGAATCAATCTCACCTTCATTGAGATCCCTTCACTGGCTACCAGTCAATGACAGAATCACCTTTAAAGCACTCTGTCTAACGCATAGATGTATCCATGGGAATGCTCCCCATTATCTATGCGAAAAATTAAAAATGTACAATCCCAATCGTATTTTACGATCCAACAATCAAAATCGGCTTCAAATACCGAAAGCCAGATACAAGTCCAAAGGAGACAGGAGATTTGCTGTCCAAGGTCCCAGACTATGGAACGCCTTACCAGTCAGCATTAGACTGGAGGAGAACTACTTGGTCTTCAGGAGAAAGATTAAGACTCATCTCTTTTGATCTCAAAGGAGACAGGAACAACAAGCGCCCAGAGGCGATTTACTTCGCATGTGCTGCGCTATACAAGTTCTTCATTCATTCATTGTTGGATAAAAAAAAAATAACCTTTACAACCCCTTTAAAGTGAACCAATAAAAAAAAATAAAAAATCATTTGATTATAGAGCTTGGGGATTCCGCTTAGTCTGTCTGTAAAGTGTCAATCTGTACTGTGTATAAAACCTGCTGTTTCAAAAATGACATTTATAAAGCCAAAAAAATGAAAATGTTCCTGCATGCTTTCCTTATTTTATAAACAACAACTTGGGGAGTCAGTCTGTATGATGAGACCACAATTTAGTGCACAAGATTAGAGATGTTTGGGATAAATTCTGGTGTCTGTTTTGCAGACTTTGGATAAAAGTAACAGGTGTGGAAAAATTGGGCTTTGAGTGTTGGTGGTGCCATAACCCTATAGTGGTGCTCTTGATGAAAGCAAAAATGTACCTTACGGTCAAAAATGTTAATGATATGCCCCAGTCAAACAGGTGTGGAAAAATTGGTCCTTGGGTGTTGATGGAGTCTTCACAAGTAACTTTCTAGAGGTACTCTTGATGAAAGCAAGAATTTACTTTGCTGTCAAAAATTCAAAATATATGCACCTGTCAAACAGGTGTGGAAAAATTGGTCCTTGGGTGTTTTTTGTGCCCATGAAACCTATACCAAAAAAATTCTTCCAGAACAAAACAAAGCTAGGCAGCCTATACAGCTTTGCAGAGATTCCAGATCCAGAAAACACTTAGGCCACGTACACACGATCGTGCGTACGGCCCATCAAACCGTCTGACGCCTGACCATCGGACCAAAACGATGGTTAGTACGCAAAAGCTTTGGACCAAAAACCTGCACATGCTCAGAATCAAGTCGACACATGCTTGGAAGCATTGAACTTAGTTTTTTCAGCACGTCGTTGTGTTCTACGTCACCGCGTTCTGCCCCGATCGGATTTTGGACTGATGGTGTGTACGCACATCAGACCATCAGGCCACTTCAGCGGTGAACCGATGAAAATGGGTTCTCATCGGGTTGGTCCAATCGTGTGTATGCGGCCTGATTCAGCAAAATCGGCATCAGGGGCTTGATTGCTGCTGCTAAATCATGGAATGTTTTATCTGGATAAATGTCAGCCTGTCAACTGAGTCTGTGGACAGACACGCTTTTTTACCTGTCACAAAACCTCTAGCAGCACTGAATGCCCGTTTCTAAAACATGCTGTATGCAGGGCAGCCCAGCAGCTCATTTGCATACTGGGCATGTTCTGGCCAGTGGTCTATTCTCATGATCCAGTAACCCAGTGGAGCATCAATTGGAAAGCTCTCTATGTCTGTTGTTGCACCTAGATAATCCCCCACCATATGATGCAGATGCTGTCATTGGAATATGGAAGCTGATAGCCCTGGGTGCCGAGGACTAAAAAAATTTGAAATGCTCCTCTCTTGACCAACAGAAGTCTCAAAGCTAGCTTTTCATTGAGACTGTAACCTACCGGAGTCTAGAAAGGCTTTACATAAACTCATCTTTAAGGTGTCCTCAAGATATTTCAACCTTTTCTCCCTCTGTGGGGATGGGATGAGTTCCAAGACTTGGTTGCTGCTGCTAAATAATTGGAATGTTTTATCTTGATAAATGTCAGCCTGTCAACTGAGTCTGTGGACAGTCATGCTCTTTTATCTGTCACAAAACCTCTGGCAGCACTGAATGCCTGTTCCAAAAACATGCTGTATGCAGGGCAGCCCAGCCGCTCATTTTCATACTGGGCAAGTTCTGGCCAGTGGTCTATTCTCATGATCCAGTAACCCAGTGGATCATCAATTGGAAAGTTCTCTATGTCTGTTTATGCCCCTAGATAATCTCCCACCATATGATGCAGATGCTACCATTGGAATATGGAAGCTGAAAGCCCTGGGTGCCGAGGACTAAAAAAAAAAAAAAAAATTGAAATGCTCCTCTCTTGACCAACAGAAGCCTCAAAGCTAGCTTTTCTTTGAGACTGTAACCTACCAGTCTAGAAATGCATTACATGAACTCATCTTTAAGGTGTTCTCAAGATATTTCAACCTTTGCTCCCTCTGTGGGGATGGGATGAGTTCCAAGACTTTCCCCTTGTAACGGTGGTCAAGGACATTTGCCAACTAATAGGGATCCTTCTACTTGATGCCACAAATTTTCTGTTTTTTTTGCAGGCTTTGAAGAATAAGGGAGGCAAGAGTCCTCGTGGTCACTAAGGATGAGGTGCCGTACACACGGCCGAGGTTCTCACTGAAAATCAGCGAGAACCTCGCTGGAATGCACATTCCAACGAGGACCTCGGCCGTGTGTACGGTCTCAGCGAGCTTCCCGTCGGGAAGCCCGTCGAGCCGAAATAGAGAGCACGCTCTCTATTTCCTCGACGGCCCGCCTGGAAGAATGGCTGGTTGCCATTCCCGACGGGCGGGTCGCCGAATCCGACGGCCGGGAGAGAACCTCGACGGGCGGAACGATGTGTTCTGCCCGTCGAGGTTCTCTGCCGTGTGTATGGCACCTTACAGTATCTGCAACTGCCTTCTCCCAGCCATGTACTACTCTCTGGGAACAGAAAACCATCTCTCAGGCCGTGTACACATGATCGGTCCAACCCGATGAGAATGGTCCAACAGAGTGGCCTGATGGTCTGATGTGCGTACACACCATCAGTTCAAAAACAGAACATGGTGACGTAAAACACAACGACGTGCTGAAAAAATTAAGTTCAATGCTCCCAAGCATGTGTCGACTTGATTCTGAGCATGCACGGGTTTTTGAACCGATGCTTTTGCGTACTAACCATCGGTTTAGACCAATGGTCAGGCGTCCATCAGTCCGATTTTAAAGCAAGTTTTCAAACTTTGGTCCGAAGGACAACGGACCGATGGGCCGTAAACACGGTCGGTTTGGACCGATGAAATTGGACTTCAGTCCATTTTCATCGGTTTGGACCGATCGTGTGTACGCGGCCTCAAGGTTTGACATATATGTCTTCCTCTGCCTCAATGCCTCCAAAACTGGCAGAATCCTCCTCCTCTTCCCTATCATTGTGTGTTCTCTGGCATTGCAAGAATAGTGTCTGCATAAAGCAACAACTAGACCCAACATTGTATTTAGAAATATTAAGAACCATATAGGACCACAATCTAAAATTAACAATATTCCCTCTATGTTTAACATTTCGAGGAACGTTTAGGTGCAAAAACCTAATTGAATGTCATGTATATTTTTAAAACATGGGCAGAAAGAATTTAAGGATTCTAATGGAAAAAAAAAAGATAATTTAATTTATTACATATGGTACACAATATGTGGTGTATTGATTGAGATGTTCTTGTGGTTAATGCTATGTGGGTAACCAGGGCCGTATTTAATATGGTTTGGGCCCTGGGCAAACATTTTTTTTGGGCCCCACTCCAGCTTATTTTGGGCCTGGCTGGTTCACATGTATGTGTTTGGTGGCCCTCATTTGTGCAGGCACAGCAGCCCATTGATTTGAATGGGCTGCCCTGCCTTTGTTTCCTGCAGAAAAAAGGTGCATTCAGCATTTTAAAAATACAGTTTCCTTGAAATCCATTCTGCTTTTGCACCATGCTACTTACCTGCAGTTCTTGCACACACAAACGCACTGTGTTTTTAAAAGCGTGACCTAAACGTCTAAAAATGCAGCAAGTTTGACAGTGCAGGAACTGCAGATAAGTCACAGCAGACAGCAGAATGGACAGACAGTTCTGTATTTCATTGCTTGATGCCGTGTGCACAGCCTATTACATGAGGCATGCGCTTTTCTTTGCAGGAAACGCAGGCATGTCGGCCCATTCAAATGAATGGGTTGTTGTGCCTGCGCAAATGTGGGCCACCAAAACACATACATGTGAACCAGCCAGGCCCAAAATAAGCCCATCAAGCAGTTAAATACAGACAGTAATGCCATGTGCTCTGAGGCCTTACTCAGCCTGGACTGCAGGTCTGGCCTGTGATTTAAAGAGTTCCTCTATTTGCACATGGCATGGCATGGGGTCCCATGGTGCTAAAGCAGAATGGACAGACGGTGCTGTGACCCCATGCCATGCCATGTGTAAAATACAGGAACTTTTTAAAACACTGACCAGACCTGCAGTAAATCATCAAATATTATAAAGACTTTGGGCACACTCTACAGAAAACTTCTATTTACAATGTAGATTAGCAAACAGTGACATACCTTGAGGAGCAGGACATGAAGAAGTCAGCCTCGGGAAGAGCAAACTGGGGATGTTATAAAATCACATTCTAATTCACTTTTATATACAAGCAGCACCCAGTGGCAGGAAGGGAGAAGTGCACGTCTAAAGGGAACCAGGGGTGCTGTACATTTTAAAACACTGGGAAGGGAAGCAGTACTGTCACTGGCTGCATGCCGCTGATGATTTTCAGCCTGATTTGTGGGCAGCACAGGGGCTTAACGGGCGGCAGGGCCGCCATCAGGAATTATGGGGCCCCTTACACAGCTTCAGGCATGGGCCCCCTGGAGCAGAGAACCGGAGGAGGGGGGGTGCGGGGGGGCCTTTACAAAAAAAGAAGAAATAAAGAAAAATATTAAAAAAAGGGGGGGAATCACCCGGGGCCCTGGGGACCTCTGGGCCCTTTAATAAAAAGAAATAAAAAATATATATAAAAAATATATATATTTTTTAAAAAGGGAGTTGTCATCTGGGGACCTCTGGGCCCTTTAATAATTTTTTTTATAAAAATAAATTACAAAAAATGGGGGGTTGCCATCCGGGACCTCTGGGCCCTTTAATAAAAAATAAAATAAAAAAATATATATTAAAAATAAACATTTATTAAAAAAAATGGGGGGGGGGGTTGCCATCCAGGGCCCTGGGGACCTCTGGGCCCTTTAATAAAATAAAAAAAAAGAAAAAAAAATATATATATATAAAAAAAAAAAAAAAAAAAAAAAAAATATATAATTTTTTTTTATAAAAAAAAGGGGGGTTGCCATCCGGGGCCCTGGGGACCTCTGGGTTCTTTAATAATAATAACATTTATATTATATAATATATATGAAAAGAAATATATAAAAACGTTTTTTTTATATAAAACAAGTTTTTTTTAAATAAAAAAGGGGGGTTGTCATCCAGGGCCCTGGGGAACTATGGGCCCCTGGGGACCTCCAGACCTCTAAAAAAAAAATTGGCCCTTTAATAAAAAATAAAATAAAAATATATAAAATAAATATATTTTTTTTTTATTTAAAAATAAATAAAAAAGGGGGGTTGTCATTTGGGGCCCTGGGGGCCTCCGGGTCCCTGGGGACCCATAAAAAAATTGTCCCTTTAATTAAAAAAAAAATATAAAAAAATATAAAAAAAAAGGGGGGTTGCCACCTGGGGCCCTGGGGACCTCCGGACCCCTAAAAAAATAAAAAATAATTATTTTTTTTCAAAGGGGGTTGCTTTGGGCCCCCAACAGTGACAGGGCCCTGGGCAGCTGCCCCTGTTTGCCCTATGGTAAAGACGGCCCTGGGGACGGCATGTTATGTTTCCTATGCAATGTGTCTAAGGATGATGATGAAAAAGATGAGAGGCAATCACGTAATGTCCAGACCATAGGGTGACATTTTCAATGCTTTATTTCTTGCCCAACATGGCAAACAGTCAACTCAGATAGGTAGAGTAAAGTTGGTGAAAAGAGAGTTGCAGATTTAGGCCTCTAAATAAACACAGGAGCAGTTCTGCTTCTAACGATACGTTGCCACTCCAGCCGGAGTGGGTGTAGTGCAGGCCCGGACTGGGACAAAAAATAGGCCTGGGCATTTTGGATTAAGCAGCCCATGACATGCTAACCGGTACCTCCGGCAGAGAGCACGGGGGGAGATGAAGAGCACCGGGAGGGCCGTGGAGGTAATGGGAGGAGATGGAGAGCAAAGGGAGAGAGGTGGAGAGCACTGAGGATTGGCATAGAGCACTGAGGGGTGGCATAGAGCACTGAAGGGTGGCAGAGAGCACTGAAGGGTGGCGGAGAGCACTGGGAGAGGCGGAGAGCACTGGAGGGAGGCGGAGAGCACTGGGGGGGTGGAGAGCATGAGGGATTGAAGAGAGCACTGGGAAGGGGGAGGAAGAGAGCACTGGGAAGTGGGTGGCAGAGAGCACTGAGAAGGGGGTGGCAGAGAGCACTGGTGGTGAGGTAGAGAGAACTAGGGAGTGGCAGAGTGCATTGGGGGGTAGAAGAGAGCATTGGGGGGGGGGGTAGAAGAGAGCACTGAGGGGGGTGGCAGAGAGCACTGATGGGGGGGGGAAAGAGCACTGAGGGGGGTGGAAAAGAGCACTGAGGGGGGTGGAAGAGAGCGCCGGGGATGGAAGAGAGCACTGTGGGGGGTGGAAGAGAGCACCGAGGGGGGGCAGAGAGCACTGGGGGGTGGAATTAAACACATGGGGGGTGGAATAGAGCACTGAAGAGGGTGGAATAGAGCACTGAGGAGTGACAGAGAGCACTGGCGGGGTGGCAGAGAGCACTGGTGGGGTGGAAGAGAGCACTGGGGGAGGGGGTGGAAGAGAGCATGGAGGGAGGCGAAGAGCATGGGGGGGTGGGAGACAGCACTGGGAGGGTGGAAGAGAGCAGCGGGAGGGGTGGAAGAGAGCAGTGGGGGGGCGGAAAAGAGCAGTGGGAGGGAGAGAGCACTGAGGAGTGGCTGAGAGCACTGGGGGTGGCAGAGAGCACTGGGGGGAGGCATAGAGCCCTGCGGAGTGGAAAAGAGCACTGGGGGTAGCAGAGAGCACTGGGAGGGTGGAAGAGAGCACTGGGAGGGTGGCAGAGAGCACTGGTGGGGTAGCAGAGAGCACTGGGGGGGTGGCAGAGAGCACTGGGGGGTGGCAGAGAGCACTGGGGGGGTGGCAGAGAGCACTGGGGGGTGGAAGAGAGCAGTGGCAGAGAGCACTGGGGGGTGGAAGAGAGCACTGGGGGAGAGCACTGGGGGTTGGTGGAAGAGAGCCCTGGGTGGTGGAAGAGAGCACTGGCGGGTGGAAGAGAGCACTGGCGGGGTGGAAGAGAGCACTGGGGGAGGGAGGCGAAGAGCATGGGAGGGTGGAAGAGAGCAGTGGGAAGGGTGGAAGAGAGCAGTGGGGGGTGGAAGAGAGCAGTGGGGGGGAGAGAGCACTGAGGAGTGGCCGAGAGCACTGGGGGTGGCCGAGAGCCGAGAGCACTGGGGGTGGCAGAGAGCACTGGGGGTGGCAGAGAGTACTGGGGGTGGCAGAGAGCACTGGGGGGTGGCGGATAGCACTGGGGGGGTGGAAGAGAGCACGGGGGGGTGGAAGAGAGCACTAGGGGGTGGAAGAGCGCACCGGGGGGTGTAGGAGAGCACCAGGGGGGTGGAAGAGAGCACTGGGGGGTGGAAGAGAGCACTGAGCAGTGGCAGAGAGCACTGGGGGGTTGAAGAGAGCACTGTGGGTGGAAGAGAGCACTGGGGGTTAGTGAAGTGAAAGAGAGTCCTGGGGGGGGTGGATAAGAGAGCCCTGGGGGGGTGGTGGAGAGCACTGAGCAGTGGCAGAGAGCACTGGGGGGTGGAAAGAGAGTACTGGGGGGTGGAAGAGAGCACTGGGGGGGTGGAAGAGAGCATGGAGGGAGGTGAAGAGCACTGGGGGGTGGGATAGAGCACTGGGGGGTAGCAGAGAGCCATGGGGGGTGGAAGAGAGCCATGGGGGGTGGAAGAGAGCCATGGGGGGGTAGCAGAGAGCACTGGGGGTGGCAGAGAGCACTGGGAGGGGTGGCGGAGAGCACTGGGGGGTAGCAGAGAGCACTGGGAGGGTGGCGGAGAGCACTGGGGGGTAGCAGAGAGCACTGGGGGTAGCAGAGAGCACTGGGGGGTAGCAGAGAGCACTGGGGGGTGGCAGAGAGCACTGAGCAGCGGCAGAGAGCAATGGGGGGTGGAAGAGAGCACTGGGGGGTTGGGGGGTTGGAAGAGAGTACTGGGGGGTTGGAAGAGAGCACTGGGGGGGGTGGAAGAGAGCACCGGGGGGTGGAAGAGAGCACTGGGGGGGGGTGGAAGAGAGCACTGGGGGGGTGGAAGAGAGCATGGAGGGAGGTGAAGAGCACTGGGGGTGGAGATCAGGAGGAGGCAAAATGTTTGGGTGGTGTAGGAGGAGCAGTGGGGGCGGCTGCATATAAAACAATCATTTTCTCCATCTCCCTTCTGCAGTATTGGAATGCCTGACATACAGACTGCCCCCCCAATCTGCAGCCTGGCCCCTGTGACATATAGACTGCCCCCCTTTACATAGACTCACCCCCCAGACTCACCCCATGAAATACAGACTCACACCCGTGACATATAGACTGCCTCCCCACCAACCTGACCCCCATGACATACAGACTGCCCCCCCAACCTGGCCCCATGACATATAGACTGCCCCCCCCAGACTCAACCCCATGAAATACAGATGCCCCCCCAACCTGCAACCTGGCCCCTGTGACATAGACTCACCCCCGTGAAATACAGACTGCCCCCCCAACCTGCAACCTGGCCCCTGTGACATAGACTCACCAGCCCCTGTGACATATAGACTGCCCCCCTTCACATATAGACTGCCCCCCTTCACATATAGACTCACCCCCCCCCCCCAGACTCCCCCGTGAAATACAGACTCACCCCGTGACATATAGACTGCCCCCCCATCCTGGCCCCCATGACATATAGACTGCCCCCCCCCCCAGACTCACCCCCGTGAAATACAGACTGCCCCCCCAACCTGCAACCTGGCAGGGTGGAAGAGAGCACTGGTGGGGTGGAAGAGAGCCCTGGGGGGGTGGCAGAGATCACTGAGCAGCCGCAGAGAGCACTGGGGGGGGGTGGAAGTGAGTACTGGGGGGTTGAAAGAGAGCACTGGGGGGGTGGAAGAGAGCACCGGGGGGGGTGGAAGAGAGCACTGGGGGGGGTGGAAGAGAGCACTGGGGGGGTGGAAGAGAGCATGGAGGGAGGTGAAGAGCACTGGGGGGTGGAGATCAGGAGGAGGCAAAGAGTTTGGGTGGTGTAGGAGGAGCAGTGGGGGCGGCTGCATATAAAACAATCATTTTCTCCATCTCCCTTCTGCAGTATTGGAATGCCCGACATACAGACTGCCCCCCCAACCTGCAACCTGGCCCCTTTGACATATAGACTGCCCCCCTTTACATAGACTCACCCCCCCCAGACTCACCCCATGAAATACAGACTCACCCCCGTGACATATAGACTGCCCCCCCACCAACCTGACCCTCATGACATACAGACTGCCCCCCAACCTGGCCTCATGACATATAGACTGCCCCCCCAGACTCACCCCCGTGAAATACAGACTGCCCCCCAACCTGCAACCTGGCCCCTGTGACATAGACTCACCCCCATGAAATACAGACTGCCCCCCAACCTGCAACCTGGCCCCTGTGACAGACTCACCAGCCCCTGTGACATATAGACTGCCCCCCTTCACATTTAGACTGCCCCCTTCACATAGATTCACCCCCCCCCCCCCAGACTCACCCGTGAAATACAGACTCACCCCTGTGACATATAGACTAGTCACTAGACCCCCCAACCTGGCCCCCATGACATATAAACTGCCCCCCCCAGACTCACCCCCGTGAAATACAGACTGCCCCCCCAACCTGCAACCTGGCCCCTGTGACATAGACTCACCCCTGTGAAATACAGACTGCCCCCCCAACCTGCAACCTGGCCCCTGTGACATAGACTCACCAGCCCCTGTGACATATAGACTGCCCCCCTTCACATATAGACTGCCCCCCTTCACATATAGACTCACCCCCCCAGACTCACCCGTGAAATACAGACTCACCCCGTGACATATAGACTGCCCCCCCCAACCTGGCCCCCATGACATATAGACTGCCCCCCCCAGACTCACCCCTGTGAAATACAGACTGCCCCCCCAACCTGCAACCTGGCGGGGTGGAAGAGAGCACTGGCGGGGTGGAAGAGAGCACTGGTGGGGTGGAAGAGAGCACTAGCAATAGACTCACCCCCGTGACATACAGACTGCCCCACCTTCACATACATACTGCCCCCTCCCCCCAACCTGCCCCCATGACATACAGACTGCCCCTCCCCCCGGGTAGCCTATACAGCTTGTTGCTGTTTCCCATCGCCATGTCCCCCGCAGCCCCTGCCACTAGGGTTACCACCTTATCCCTTTAAAACTGAACACATATTAATTACACATGTTCTGTGACTAATTAAGGTGGTAAATAATTCACTTACCTGCAATAAATTAGCCCCAGAACCTGTGTAATTAATATGTGTTTGGTTTTATAGGGATGAGGTGGTAACCCTAGCTGTCACCCACATGGAGCCAGGTCCAGTGTAACTCTGCAGTGTTCGTTGGCAGTATATCTCGGCGAGTGAAGGGTTAATCTGACTCGGCTGTGTTCCCCGCCCCGCCTTTTTCCAGCCCGCCCCTGTGGGCGTCCCCGATACATTGTAATTACTCTTTAAACATATGGGGCAGGCTGGAGAGGCGGGGTGGGACGGGCTGTATTAGCATATGTCTAGTATTAACATGTGGGGGAGGAGTCTGTTTTAATCAATCCTGTTGCTTGGTTTTTGTAAATTTGCATATTTCTTCCCACAAATAGGGCTTTCTTTTGATGGTATTTGATTGCCTCTGCGATTTAAATTTTTTGCGATATAAACGGAAAAAGACAGAAAATTTGGAAAAAAAATGATTTTTCTTATAACAAAAAGTAAAAAAAAATGGAATAAACAAAATTTTAGTCAAATATTTAGGCCAAAATGTATTCAGCCACATGTCTTTAGTAAAAAAAATCGCAATAAGCGTATATTTATTGGTTTTCGCAAAAGTTATAGGGCCAGATTCACAGAGCGATTACTCCTGTCTATCTCGCGTTAGACTGGAGTACTTTCGAATTACGCGCGTTTTTTCACTACTCTGAAACCTCAAACCATGAAATTACGGCTGTAGGCTTCAATCCGACTGGTTTACATGTTCCTACGCCTTCGGATCTACGCTGCAATCAAATTGCGGCCGCTGGGTGGAGTTCCCGTTGTTTTCTGCATCGGGGTATGCAAATGAGCTTTTGCCGACTATCCACGAAATTACGAACGTCTATCGCAATCTCTTACGGCATCTTTAGTCATCTTTTTGCTGCGTAAAACTATACCAGATTTTTGCTGGTCTAATATTAGACAGCCCATGTTAAGTATGGCCGTCGTTCCCGCGTCGAATATCAACGTTTTCCGACGTCTTTTTTTATTTTTGACATAAAACGTCCGGAAATAGGAATGTCAGTAAACGACGCTACTCAAACAACGAATGAC
Source organism: Rana kukunoris (assembly GCA_029574335.1). Lineage (NCBI taxonomy): Eukaryota > Metazoa > Chordata > Amphibia > Anura > Ranidae > Rana > Rana kukunoris. The sequence goes on from CM056052.1 coordinate 109,678,442, forward strand.
GTATCAACGTTATTTCGCGCAATGCACGGCGGGAAATTTCTGAACGGAGCATGTGCAGTTCGATCGCCGCGGGGACGCGCCTAATTTAAATGCTTCACGCCCCCTAATCGCGTATTTCGATTACGACGCGAGAAATACACTACGCCGCCGTACCTTACGGGCCAAAATCTACCTGAATTCGTCGTAGAGCCTGGTAAAATACGGCGGCATGGTGTATCTCTGAATCTGGCCCATAGTGTCTACAAACTAGGTTACATTTTCTGGAATTTACACAGCTTTTATTTTATGACTGCCTAATTTCTTGATGTGCTAAAATGGCAGCGCAGTACAAAACCCCCCCAAATGACCCCATTTTGGAAAGTAGACACCCCAAGGAAACTGCTGAGAGGCATGTCGAGTCCATTGAATATTACATTTTTTGTCCCAAGTGATTGAATAATGACAAAAAAAAAATGTTTACAAAAAGTTGTCACTTGTCACAAAAAGTTGTGGAATTGCACCCCAAAATACATTCTGCTGCTTCTCCTGAGTACAGGGATACCACATGTGTGGGACTTTTTGGGAGCCTAGCCGCGTACGGGACCCCAAAAACCAATCACCGCCTTCAAGATTTCTAAGGACATACATTTCTGATTTCACTCACACAAATCTTGAAGGCGGTGATTGGTTTTCGGGGTCCCGTACGTGGCTAGGCTCCCAAAAAGTCCCACACATGTGGTATCCCCGTACTCAGAAGAAGCAGCAGAATGTTTTTTGGGGTGTGATTCCAAATATAGATTAGCAAACAGTGACTCGGGAAGAGCAAACTGGGGATGTTATAAAATCACATTCTAATTTACTTTTATATACAAGCAGCACCCAGTGGCAGGAAGGGAGAAGTGCACATCTAAAGGGAAGCCAGGGGTGCTGTACATTTTAAAACACTGGGAAGGGAAGCGTGCCGCTGATGATTTTCAGCCTGATTTGTGGGCAGCACAGGGGCTTAACGGGCAGCAGGGCCACCATCAGGAATTATTCAGGCATGGGCCCCCTGGAGCAGAGAACCGGAGGAGGGGTGGTGCACAACCACACCCACAGATTAAGTCAATCCTATGACGAAACACGACTGGGTTGGTTGATACGACTGTCTATCTTAGTGACGTCATCACACCACTCGACGCCGGCGCGTGTTAGCACAACGGGAGGTAACTGAACTAAGCGGTGAACACCGCTCTGTGTGCCCGCGCCAGTGTCCAGCTGCAATGAAAGATGATCGAGTTGATATATGCCTAATCAAATCTATAATATTGTAAGGGCATTTCTTACTTTGTATGCTTTTAAATAATAAACCCCACGGAATTACGCTATGTGCCATCATCTGCTTTCTTTTACACATGCGAGCTGATATCTAAAAAGAGGAGTGGTTTTGGATTATCTCAGTCTGTGATGTGTGCTATAATACAACGCTTTATACCCAGCGCTGTCTGGTAAGAGTTACATTTAACTATTGCACGTGGTGGCGGTGACTAAAGGGAATTGCTCGGTGCTGATACATATAAGATTCATCCCCTCCTCTCTCTTCACGGATTACTTTGGGATTTCCTTTCTGATCACCGTTTCTATATATGAACTGTGGACTTTTTCATATCATAGCATGTTTCATTCCATGTTTTAGGAGCGCTGCTTCATATTGTTTTTATATGTTGATTGTTTGTTTATAACCTGCCTTTGGACAGGTAATAGTAGCAGCTCCAGCAGCTAACAGCTTTACCAGTGAGGGAGGTGTATTATAGTTCTTTACACCCCCACCTTCTGAGATTATTATCATTACTACTAATTTTACTTATATTTTTACTTTATAAGTGCTATCTGCTTCCCTAATCACTGGGTTTTCTAGGAAGGGCCTCTTGTATTTTGTTTGAACATATATATATATATATATATATATATATATAAGAAATACAAAGTAAAAAAAGAAATAAAATATAAAAAAAATGTTTATAAAAAAAAAAGGGGGGCTGCCATCCGGGGCCCTGGGGACCTCTGGGTCCTTTAATAATAATTACAATTATATATTATATATTATTATATATATATATATTATATATATATATACTGTGTGTATATATATATATTATATATATATATATATAATATATATAATATATATATATATATATATATTTTTTTTTTTTTTAAAGAAATATATAAAAACGTTTTTTTTTTATATAAAACAAGTTTTTTTTTAATAAAAAAAGGGGGGTTGTCATCCAGGGCCCTGGGGAACTATGGGTCCCTGGGGACCTCCAGACCTCTAAATAAAAATATATAAAATAAATATATTTTTATTTATTTGAAAATAAATAAAAAAGGGGGGTTGTCATCTGGGGCCCTGGGGGCCTCCGGGTCCCTGGGGACCCCTAAAAAAAATTGTTCCTTTAATAAAAAATAAAAATATATAAAAAAAAAAAATTATTTAAAAAGAAATAAAAAAAGGGGGGTAGCCATCTGGGGCCTTGGGGGCCTCTGGGCCCCTGGGGACCTCTGGACCCCTAAAAAAAGGGGGTTGCGTTGGGCCCCCAAACAGTGACAGGGCCCTGGGCAGCTGCCCCTGTTTGTCCTATGGTAAAGATGGCCCTGTAGGTAACTGTATGTGATTGGATATTCTTTACAAAGTGAAACTTCACCACATTCACTAAGTTCTGGGGCAAAATTACTTTCAAAATGCAACTTCCCTTGCAAAGTAAACAGCCTATTTGCTTTTAGTAAATACTTTATTCCCATGTTAGGTACTGCCGACATGCCCCCCAAGCAGCACAGAGAGAATAAAACCAGGCTGTCGATCACTGGGTACAGCTGGAGGTAAGGGCTCATGTGCAAACTTTTTATAAAAAGTCAACATTTTTGTATTAGCAGCAGCACACAATATGAATAAAACTAAATGTTTCATAGAAAGGATAAAGCTGATGGAGAATTTTCTTCATTGTACATCACAGGACACAGAAGATATGACATTCATCAATATAGTGGAACCTCAGTTTAAGAGTAACTTGGTTTGAGAGCGTTTTGATTTGCGAGCAACTTTTTTTTTAAATTCTGACTCATTTGACCTGAGGTACGGGGGCGCAGGAGCCGAGCAGAGCCAAAAATAGGCCTGCAGTACCTCATTTGGCCTGAGGTACAGGGGCGCAGGAGCCAAACATTGGCCTGCAGTGCCTCATTTGGCCTGAGGTACAGGGCGCAGAAGCCGAGCCGAAGTGTCCTCGAACCAAAATTGATGGCCGCATGATCCAATTCTGACTGACTGGCAGACTATACAGACCATCCCCACTCTTGTATATGGGGTCTGGGTACAGTCCCTCTGGGTCATTCAACCATAGTGACGGATCTGGATGAAGCCCTCTGCTTCTTTATCAGCAGTGTTAAGAAGGACACAAGATAAATTACTGATGCTTAGGTAAGTTGAGAGAGGGGTTATGCCTAAACAGGCATTAAGGGCCAGATTGACAGAGCCCTTACTCCGGTCTATCTCGCGTTAGACCGGAGTACTTTCAAATTACGCGCGTCGTTTCATTAGTCTGAATCCTCAAACCATGAAACGACGGCTTCGGGCTTCAATCCGACTGGCTTACGTGTTCGTACACATTTGGATCTACGCTGTAATAAATTTGCGGCCGCTGGGTGGAGTTCCCGTCGTTTTCCGCGTCAGGGTATGCAAATGAGCTTTTTCCGACCATCCACAAAGTTACGAGCGTCATTCGCAATCTCTTACGGCATCTGTAGTCATCTTTTTGCCGCGTAAAGTTATTCCAGCTTTAATCTGGTCTAATTTTAGACAGCCCATGTTAAGTATGGCCGTCGTTCCCGCGTCAAATTTCAACGTTTGTTTTTATTTTTTATGTATGTCGTCCGGGAATAGGAATGTACCTAAACGACGCTACTCAAACAAAAAATGATGTAACGATGTTATTTCGCGCAACTGCATGCGAAGTTCGATCCCTGCGGGGACGCGCCTAACTTAAATGCTTCACGCCCCCTAATCGCGTATTTCGATTCCACCGCGAGAAATACACTACGCCGCCGTATCTTACGGGCCAAAATCTACATGAATTTGTCGTAGAGCCAGGTAAAATACGGCGGCGTAGTGTATCTCTGATACTCTGCGCCAATGTAATTGTATCTGAATCTGGCCCTAAGTTTCCAAGAGAAGACTGAAGCTGTTTTTTCCCCTAATTATATATCAGTAAGTTATTATAAAAGAAAGAGATTCTGTAACCACTGGTCAAGATAAAATAGTTTTAACTAGTTTGGAACTTGCAGGATATTGTTCTGTTTTGATATTGAAACTTTTCAAGCTGCCTATTAAGAGTTTCTCTGTATCTGAATACAAGCAGAGTATAGCTGTAATAAGGAATAGATGACATATCACAATTAGGGGTTTGATATTTGATATCGGTATTTTTTATCTCCAGGAATTGTCATACAGTAGTCATAACCACAGAAGCCCAGAGAGGAAAATGATGAGGACATCTGACATCAATACCTACAGAAAACTAATACCTATGTGATGTATTTATTTTTGCAGAAAGAGCATGGTTTCTGAATGCAAGCCAAGGATATGACAGTTTTGTTACAAATATTAAATTCCGTAAGCCAAATCCATTTCCTCGAGCAGATAATGAACACGAGATTACACACAAGCTTCTCATAAAGGTGCATCCTGTCCTGAAGTTTGTACAAAAATATTGAAGGCTCTGCGTCCACATCAGTAATACTGTGTCACGTTATTGTGTAATATGTGCACAGCTTTTCCAGCCTCATCCTAACTGGCTAACTAAAACAATATTCCAGATTGTATCCGTGAGCAGGGAATAATGATTCATCACAAACAGAGCATAACAATGAACTACTGTCCCATTATGGCACCTGGTTATTGGAAGAAGCTTCACTGACAGCAGTTTGAAGCAACTGAAATCATATGTATGCTATACAAATTATACACATTTCTGGCTAAAATAATAATATTTTCACAATTACCTCACTTAGCAGGAGCATGCATCCCATGGGTCTTGAGTCTAAAAATGTATGTACAATTTTTTTTGTTTTGGGTCCAGTGAAGACTAGAATCCCCCCCCCCCCCCAGAAGACGTTGAAGAAGCAAGCCCCCCCTCGTAAAAGAACTAAAGAAGAGAGGGGGGTCCCCGGAGCTGATTAAATGTTTTTTTTAAAACCTGTGTAGTGTTTATTTTTTTTAACACTTTTTCTCCCGGTAAATGGGTAGGGGTACCCCATACTCATTCACCTAGGGTGGGGGGCCAGTATCTGGGGGCCCCCTTGTTAAAGAGGGCTCCCAGATTCCGATAAGCCCCCCACTCACAGACCCCGACAACCAACAGCCAGGGTTGTCGGGAAGAGGCCCTGTCCTCATCAACATGGGGGCAGGGTGCTTTGGTGCTTAGTATGCCCCCAGTCTAGCCAACCTGTTTATGGCTGAGTGGGAGGATAGGTGCATTTTTAGGAATCGCAAACCCCAGTTAATTTTTTACCGTTGGTTCATTGATGACCTCATAATCATCTGGGAGGGTTCAGTTAATGACGTTAAGATCTTTTTGGACCAGCTTAATGTTAACAATAATAACATCCGATTGGAGTATAACATTAGCAAACATCTGATTAATTTCTTAGACGTCACAATAGAGAACTGTTGGAATAGGCCTAAAGACTAAAGTATTCTTCAAAACTATGGACCGCAATAGCTATTTATCAATTCAAAGTGGCCACCATCCATCTTGGATCAAAAATATACCGAAAGGACAATCCGACGCAACTGTTCGGATGTGAATGACTACTTTGAACAAGCACGTGAATTGAGGAATAGATTTGTCCAGAAGGGGTATGATGAATCGAATTTAGATCTAGTCATTCAACAGGTATCTGAGATTTCAAGGGAGCAGGTGATTAAAAATAAAAAGGCACGTGAGATGAATAAGGCTCAACATCAAATTAGTTTCCTGTCTGGATTCCATTTCCAGTACAAAGAGGTTGAAACTATTTTTCGGAGGCATTGTCATATATTGACCAAGGATAGACACTTGTCCAAAATAATTCCGGAAGAACCACGGTTCATATACCGAAGGGCCCCCAATTTTGGGGATCGGATCGTACAAAAAATATTGGATCCACCAATTTACCACATTAAGAGTGACCTAAAAGGCTTCTTTCCATGTGGGAAGTGTATATGTTGCCGTACTGTAAAGATTCACAATAGAGGAAAAAATGAAGTAGTCAGCACAGATGGTAAAGTGTTTGATCTAAAGGAATTTACCACCTGCAATTCTTCGTATGTAGTCTACCTATTGTGGTGCCCATGTGGGTTACTCTATGTAGGAAGAACAAAAAGACTTTTGCGGGTCCGTATAGCTGAACACCTAGCCAACATAAAGAAAGGGTTTGAGGACCACAGTGTCTCTATGCATTTTAAAAAGAAACATCACCGGGACCCCACTCTTGCCCAAATCTATGGGTTAGACTGTGTCTACTTGGCGTGGAGAGGATCCAATAGAGTTAGGGATCTCTCACAGCGTGAGACACAATGGATCTTTTTATTAAAATGTCTCACACCCCGGGGATTAAATATAGAGGTAGACCTCAATTGCTTTATTAACAACTCATAAATATGGTGCAATATAACATACTAGCCATGTGCCATTTAGGAATATTTTGTGTGACAGGGACTGATACTTTACACATGGCCAGTCAGTTTATGACATTTAATCCAGAGTAAGAGAACCCTAAGTATTGAGGATTAATACTGTTACCTGGGTTTCCTCTTTCTCCACAGTGAGGGATCACAAATGTTATACAATTATATTTTTATATTTTATATTTATAAAAACATATTTTACTTTAATTTTAAATTTAATTGTTTGTATTATTCATCCATGCTTTCTTTATATATTATATCATGTTCTAGTGATATATACATATATATGTCTTCTATAGTGCAGCATTTAAAGATATTTGGATGTATAGCATTGACCTGTTTTTAATGTAGTTGTATATTGTATGTTGGGAGCAATTTGGTGACGGGGACACCCGCTCTGATAGATGTTTATTGAACGTCACACTGTCAATACCATTTCCCTATTAAGTACAATCGTTCTCTCCGTGTAATCCAGATTTACACTACAGTGTTTAGGATAACAGCTGAGAGATTTTTTACTTCTACATTGGCAAACGGGGTTGACCAATTAGCTGGTCAGTTGCTGACAGTACGTCATCTCCGTTTACTTTTGGTGAAAGCCCGGATCACTCACGTGTGATACGTGAGCCGCCGTCACTTCCGCCCTCACAGTGCATTGCTAGATGCCTGCCCATAGTTATGGCGGTGTCTGCTTGCGATTGGATGTGAATGACTGCCGTCGATTGACGTCATGTCCACCCTGATGGAGAGATGATGGGAGGAGACTCCTGACATTATAGGAATGAACGGCCGCGATTGACCAATAGGGCGGGCCCAGTTAGATGAATACTCCTATTTTAGGGAGACACACTCACTCATTGACCAATCCCATGAATAAGTTGGTATCGACGAAACATGTACAAAAAAAAAAGAGGGGCGTGGCCTAAGTGAGAGTGTTTGAACTAACGTGACACTATTTTGAGCATCCTGAGTGGCGTTTGGAGTTTTTTTGCTTTGCTTCCACCTTTCAACTTATCCACCCAGCAACCTTTCCACCAGATGTAAACTGCGGAGCGGTGAGACTTTACATAGTTTAGTGGGGGTCCGCCGTAACCGAATTGCCAACCAATGAGGACCTGTCACTCTGTGTGTTTGGAAGTGTTACCTGGACAAGTGATTTGATTCCATGCCGTTTTTACACGGGCGTTTGTGAGTGTAATTTTGTTTATTTTAGTGTATTAAATTGGTTTACGGTATTACACTATTGTGCTTCATTTTTTATCTCACTTTATGTGGAATCGTGTGGATCATCCCTGGATCGTGAATTTGAAGAGATTTGTTGTTACAAGCTGGTTTGCCTACACACGAGAGTGTGCGGCATCTTTATATGGTGAGTGAGCACTCTGATGGGTGACGGATGCACTGAACACTGGAGGTGTGGTGGAAGATTTTTGAAGACTTAGGCCCAGATTCACAGAGCGATTATGCGTGCGCAACTGCTGTTGCGCGTGCGTAAGTCTAAATGTGCGCGTGCGTATAGTTGCACGCGATTCACAAAACAATATACGCCAGAAATCTACGTTTTTTGGTCCGGCGTAATTGAGTTAAACATTCGCTTCCCTTCGCGCAAAACTGCGCTAGACACACCATTGATTTGCTAGTCAAATATGCTAATGAGGGAGTTACGGGGATTCACAAAAAAACGCAGTTGCTGCGCAGGCTACGCGATGTGCGCAACAGCAAAATGTCCTGTCTAAAGTTAGAGGACCTAAAAGCTGGTCTAAATTTTGAAAAAAAGTCTAATTGTCAGATAAAGCAACACTGTTAGTGAGGAGTTCAGCAGTCACACGTGTTGCCCAACAATCTGTATGCCAACATGCCAGGGGCATCGTCGCGCATAGCTATACTACTGACTTTAGATGAACAAAGAAGGATGAGGGCACGGAGGATGGCACTAAGGAGGGCACGGGAGATGTTTTTTTTTTTTTTTTTTTGCTTATATAAAATTTACAATTTAATCTAATCTAATACAATATTCTTATCTGATACAAGCCCCTCACTCTTCACTTGATATATCACACACGCATAGACATCTTTGGCATGAGAGATTCTGAGGTGTCTCGCATCTTCAGATTCACCCCTCATGCCATCATGGAATTACCACAACCTTGCAGGAGGACATCAGCAGCCCAACACATGGCACCACCCATGACACCCATGACAGCTACATATAAAATCAGAGCCCCATCCCCACAGATTTCAAACAGAACATGTATAGGGACAGCTGGCTGGTTGGTGAGTGACATGGGAGTCAGGAATGACTAGCCCCTCCCGTGATGCACACCTCACAAGTGGCACATGCATGACTAACATCCTCCTGTCTTTTCCCTTCAAGGTGACTCTGCATATGCACTGGTACCCCATCTCATGACCCCATCTCATGCCAGCTCACATTATGCATCTTTGCACGTTAAACACACACATTAATCATGGCACAATGAGAATGCATGCATGCACACCACTGTGGTCCATAGCACACACACCCCACATCCTCATCAAATTGGATTGGCACCAGTCCACCATGCAAGACTGGTGAGCAGTAACGCCACGTCAAGGCTCCAATTATGTCACTGTACATTCATACACCATTCACACGGACCTGGGAATCACTTCTCCCTGGTCCTGGGGAACCCTTCTCCACCCAAATTGAGGATGACACCCCTTTTCCAGCAGGAATGTCACCCCCACATTCAAACATCATTCACAACCCAAAATATGCCAAAAATGTCAGCCAAAAAATAAAAAAATGCATAGAAAAAAAAAAAATGCAGAGAACAAAAATAAAAATGCTTTCAAACCAAAAAAAGGGGGAAAAAAAATTAATGCCCTCTGCCTGAGCCACGCCTGGGGCGCCCCCGGCCACGGCCCCGGACCCTCAGGGGAGGGGAAAAGCCGGGGAAGGAGGAGCAGCCCCTGAGATCTGCCCACCTGGCGGCCTGCCCTCCAAGGCCACGGCTATTCTGTCCAGGGCAGCACCAAGTGTTGCCGTGTTGCCCTGGATAGCCTGGGTAAGGGCCCTCACATCCTGCCCAACGCCTGCTGCTGTAGTTTGCAGGTCATTTAGGCAGGTTGTGGAGGCTCGGGAGTGGGAGTCCAGGTTACCCAGCCTATCGTTGATGGAGGACAGGCTCTGATCCACCCGCCCCATAGTCTGGCAGAGCTGTCTCAGAAGGCGGGTCTGGGTGGCCAGGTTCCTTCTCAGACAGGCGGGCAGGAGATTGGGCGCCCCCCTGGTGCTCTGGGATGACCTCCTGGCTCCAGCTGATGGTTGTGGCCGGGGAGAAGGGGAGGCCCTTGTGAGGGGAGCCATGTTGGGGGAGGAGGGGGGGGGGCTCACCCTTAGGGAGGGCAGGCTTCTTGCAGCCAGAGGGGAAGAGTCCGCAGAAACCAAACGGCCAGTGCCTGCCATGGACTTCTCCTCCTCATGATTCTCCTCCTCCTCATGATCGTCCTCCGCATGATCCTCCTCCTCCTCTTGTTCCTCCTCCGCGGACTCTGGCCTTGTTGGGGGGGCCTCATTAGGCTGCTGTCCTGGCGTTGGAGCGGTCAGGCCAGATGGCCCTGCACCCTCCTGCACATCTGTGGATGACACAAACCATTCACAGGTTGGAGGATCCACACACTTGCCACATATTCCCTTTCACCCCCTCCCCCACACATGCTACACACCTGAGAGAAATAAAAACCTTACCTGGCACCGCGGGGACCGGACTTGTGTCAAAGCCTGGCAGGCCCTCCACTTCATGCCGGTGAAAGGTCAGGGCCACCACACGCTCCGTCGCTGTAAATCTAACCCGGCATGGTGGGCCCCCTCCTGTGCCCCTGGCATGGGCATTTATTGCGGCCAGTTTTTTTTTCACCTCACGCCGGAGGTCATTTATTTTCTTTTCAATCCCAGACCGGGTCCGTGTCTCCCCCTCCCCCGATGAATTGACCTGCTCCGTGATCATATCCAATATCTCCCTCCTCCTGGCCAGGGTGGTGGTGGCACTCTGCGGGCCGTGGAGAAAACGCCCATAGTCGGTAATGGCCCGGGCAAGAATTCTTTTTTCCCCCACTGTAAAATTAAGCTTTCTTTTTCTCTCAGTCATACTTTCAAACAAACTCACTAGCAGTCACCAAAAATCTGTCACAAATACAAGCACAACCAATCAGACAAGAACACACACAAAGAGAAAAAGAACACCCAAAAATCACACTAGCACTCAGCAAGAAACAGACACAAAAAAATCAGATGAAAAAATAAAGCAAGAAAACAAACGCTCAGAAATCTATCAATCAAACAAACAGTCTCAAACACTTATCAAAACACACTTTCACAAAACTACCAACAAGCACCTGATCACACAGAACACTAATCTGACAACTACAAAACACACTCTAACGAACAACAGAGCAAAAGCACTTGATTCAATGGGAAGGGACACAAAGGGATGTACTTTTGCAATGGAAGTGCGTTTGTTGTGTGTCTATTTATGCTGTCTGCGTAGTTCACAACGTTGCCCTAGTCCATTTCCAATTTCACTGATTGCGCCGCTCCCGAGTTGTGAGCATGCGCACAACGGAGCTGACATGGTTTCCTTCACGCGCGCATGCGCAAGTCGGCCGGCCCTTCATTTGCATGGGGTCACGGCTCATTTCAATGTAACACGCCCACGTCCCTCCCAATTTGTATTACTCCTCCTTACGCCTCCGGAAAAAACCTTACGCTTGCGCAATCTCTTGCGCAAAAGCTACGTGAATCGCGGGATTACGCGGCTAGATTGCGCAAGTCTAACGGAAAAGTGGTGCGCTACGCCGGACCGATAATGCGCCGATCTACGTGAATCTGGGCCTGAATATCTGAAACATATGGACTTTTTTTCTTCATTTATTCACTCTTTTTGTGCACAGGTTCATTGTTTAATTTATTGCCTACACTATTAATTTATGTTGGTAGTTCATTTTACACTTTTATTGTCATTTAATTTTTAGTGATTTGTACACATTTCACAGCGCTGTTTATAGGTACACACTTCACTTTAAGTGACTTTACCTATATCTACTTCCATATTTTACATTTAAACAGCTGCTAGGGTTTTTTTTCTAGCGCAGCAGAGGTTAATCTTAGGGGGGCGGTTTATCAAGAATATCCTACAGTGTCTATTCAAGTTATTGTCCTAAAAGGTGTTTGGGGACCTGGGTCCTGCCCCAGGGGACAAGTATCAATGCAAAAAAAAGTTTTAAAAACATACATTTTTTCGGGAGCAGTGATTTTAATAATGCTTAAAGTGAAACAATAACATTTTGTACCTGGGGGTGTCTAAAGTATGCATGCAAAGTAACACATGTTTGCCGTGCTTATGCCGCATACAAACAACCGTTTTTCGGGGTTCTAAAAAATGACGTTTTTAAGGGTCTAGAAAAAACAAAGGCCCAGATTCACAGAGCAATTACGCCTGTCTAACTGGTGTTAGACAGGAGTCATTTCAAATTTTGCGCGCCGTATCACTAGTTTGAATCCTCAAACCATGATACGGCGGCTTCGGGGCTTCGATCCGAGAGGCTTACGTCTTCGTAAGCCTTCGGATCTACGCTGCGATATTTTTGCGGCCGCTGGGAGGAGTCCGCGTCGTTTTCAGCGTCGGGATATGCAAATGACTTTTTACGGCGATCCACGAAGATACGAGTGGTCTTCGAAATCGCTTACGTAATTTTTTTGCTACGTACTGTTAGACCAGCTATTTGGGAATAGGAATGTCCGTAAACGACGCTACTCAAACAACTAATGACGTAACGACGTGACTTTGCGCAATGCACGGCGGGAAATTTCTGAACGGAGCATGCGCAGTTCGATCGCCACGGGAACGCGCCTATTTTAAATGCTTCACGCCCCCTACTCGCGTAGATGGCTTGCGCCGGGAAAAATACACTACGCCGCCGTAGTTTACTGGACAAAATCTACCGGGATTCCACGTAGAGCCAGGTAAAATACGGCGGCGTAGTGTATTTCTGATACTCTATGCGAATCTAATTGTATGTGAATCTGGGCCAAAGTTTTTTTCAACCAGATCATTAAAACGGCCTTGCCTACACACGATCGTGAAAAAAAAAAATACTCTAGCAAAGCGTGGTGACGTACAACACGTACGACGGCACTATAAAGGGGAAGTTTCATTCGGATGGCGCCACCCTTTGGGCTGCTTTAGCTGATTTTGTGTTAGTAAAAGACGATTCACGCTTTTCTGTCTGTTACAGCGTGATGAATGTGCTTACTCCATTACGGTAGTTTTACCAGAACGAGCGCTTCCGTCTCATAACTTGCTTCTGAGCATGCACGGTTTTTTCACGTCGTTAAAGCCCACACACGACCATTTTTTACAACCTTAAAAACGACAACATTAAAAGCGTTGTGATAAAATAGAGCATGTTCGAAAAATTTTAATGCCCATTTTTTAGATTGTGAAAAATGCTCTGAAGCCCACACACGATAGTTTTTAACCACTTAAGGACCGGACCAATATGCTGCTAAATGCCCAAAGGCGTTTTTTACAATTCGGCACTGCATCGTTTTAACAGACAATTGCGCGGTCGTGCGACGTAGCTCCCAAACAACATTTTTGTCCTTTTCTTCCCACAAATAGAGCTTTCTTTTGATGGTATTTGATCGCCTCTGCAATTTTAATTTTTTGCGGTACATACAAAAATAGAGCGACATTTTTGAAAAAAATATTTTTTACTTTTTGTTATAAGAAAAATCGAATAAACTAAATTTTAGTCAAACATTTAGGCACGACATGTCTTTAGTAAAAACAAATCGCAACAAACAAAATAGCTACCTAGCGGCAAAATTGACACTAATACAGCGATCAGAAAAATGATCGCTTAGTGACACTGGCAATAAGGAGTGAAGGGGTTAATTAGGGCGGTGATCAAGGGGTTAAAACTTTATTAGGGGGGGTACAGGGGCTACCCTGAACCTAACACTAACTGCCTGTCACACTGACACTAAATGCAGTGATCAGTACATATATGATCACTGCATTCAGTGACACTGTGACAGGGGGGTGTGGGGGGGGGGTGATCGCAAGGGGTTAATGTGCCTGTACGTGCCATTCTGCCGACGTATATGTACATGGGGCGGTCCTTGAGTGGTTAATGGCATTAAAAAAAAACTTAATTTTTTTTAGAAACCCGAAAAACAGTCGTGTGTATGCAGCATAAGACTTTTAATGTTTGCAACTTTGCTGTTTTAACCACTTGCCGACCGCGCTATAGCGAAAATACTGCTACAGCGCGGTCGAGTAGTTTTGACACAACGTCCCTGGGACGTCGTCCTTCACTTCCCCGATTGCGCGTCCCCTGGGACGCGCTCGCGAAAGTGTCCGTGATCGCCGGGTCTAGAAGACCCGGCGCATCACGGATCACGGTAAATTGCCGCTGATAGCGGCCGTTTACCACGTGATCGCACCCTCAAATGACGGCGCGATCACTTGTAAACAAACCGGCGTCATTTGATGATGCCGGTTCCTCCCTCTGCTCTCTGTACCGTTCGGTACAGTGTGTGAGGAGAGGGGGGGGGGAGCGGGGTGTCAGCAGCTGAGCTGTGGCTGGATCTGTGACAAATGCAGTCACAGATCCAGCCATCCCTCAAAACATCCCAGCTCTGCAATCCCCCAGTACTCTGCAATCCCCCAGTACCCTGCAATCCCCCAGTACCTTGCAATCCCCCAGTACCCTGCATTACCCCAGTACCCCACAATACCCCAGTACCCCAGTACTCTGCAATGCCCCAGTACCCCAATATGCTGCAATCCCCCAGTACCTTGCAATCCCCCAGTACCCTGCATTACCCCAGTACCCCACAATACCCCAGTACCCCAGTACTCTGCAATGCCCCAGTACCCCAATATGCTGCAATACCCCAGTACCACAATACCCCAATACTCTGCAATACCCCAGTACCCCAATACTCTGCAATACCCCAGTACCCCAATACCCCAATACTCTGCAGTACCCCAATACTCTGCAGTACCCCAGTACCCCAAAACCCCAATAAACTGCAATACCCCAGTACCCCAATACTCTGCAGTACCCCAGTACCCCAATACTCTGCAGTACTCCAGTACCCCAATACTCCAGTACCCCAATACCCCAATACCTCAGTACCCCAATACCGCAATACCCTGTGCGATACCCTGAAATACCCAAATACTCTGCAATACCCAAATACTCTGCAATACCCAAATACTATCGCCTATGGGGATTTTTAGGTAGCGAAGTTTGGCACCATTCCATGAGCGTGCACAATTTTGAAGTGTGACATGTTGGGTATCTATTTACTCGGCGTAACTTCATCTTTCACATTATGAAAAAAAATTGGGCTAACTTTACTGTTTTTTTTTTTTTTAGCACAAAACAGTTTTTTTTAAAAAACACGCGTTCAAAAAATTTCTACGAAAATACCGTGCGAGATAAAAAGTTGTAACGGCCGCCATTGTATTCTCTAGGGTCTTTGCTAAAAAAGCATATATAATGTTTGGGGTTCTATGTAATTTTCTAGCAAATAAATGATTTTTCCATGTAGGAGAGAAATGTCAGAATTGGCCTGGGTGTTCCAGAACGCCTGATGGCGTTCCCTGCATGTTGGGCCTCTGTATGTGGCCACGCTGTGTAAAAGTCCCACACATGGGGTATCGCCATACTCGGGAGGAATAGCAGAATGTGTTTTGGGGTGTAATTTGTGGTATGCATATGCTGTGTGTGAGAAATAACCCGCTAATATGACAGAAACAAGATTATTTTTTTATTTTTTTACAGAATTTTCAGTCGTTTTTCTTTTATAGCGCAAAAAATAAAAAACCCAGAGGTGATCAAATACCACCAAAAGAAAGCTCTATTTGTGTGAAAAAAAGGACACAAATTTCAAATGGGTAGAATGTTGTATGACTGAGTAATTGTCATTCAAATTGTGAGAGCACCGAAAGCTGAAAATTGGTCTGGTTAGGAAGGGTGTTTAAGTGCCCAGTGGTCAAGTGGTTAAGTAATGCCAACTCAATTTTTTCAGTTTATGGACCATCGTGTTTTAAAGCGGATCTCCACCCTAAAGTGAAGATCCGCTGATCCGAACACTCCCCCCCTCCGGTGTCACAATTGACACCTTTCAGGGGGGAGGGGGGTGCAGATAGACAGGTATCTGCACCCACTTCCGGCCCAGCATTCACGGGCAAAAGACAGGCATTGCATCACTTCCCGTCGCCCCCCGTTGTGTGCTGGGAACACTCGGCTCCCAGCACACAGCTGGAGCCAATCGGCGGGCGCAGAGCGACTCGCGCATGCGCCGTAGGGAACCGGGCAGTGAAGCCGCAGCGCTTCACTTCCTGGTTCCCTCACCGTGGATGGAGGGGGGAGCAGCAGGGTGACGAGCGATCGCTCATCCTCTGCTGCGGACGGCGCTGGACTCCAGGACAGGTAAGTGTCCTAATATTAAAAGTCAGCAGCTGCAGTATTTGTTGCTGCTGGCTTTTAATATTTTTTTTTTTTGTGAACCATCCGCTTTAAGTTAGGAATACATACCTTAACTTGTCTGGAACTATATTTTTAGGTAACGCCAACAAAATGTTTTAAGTTTATAGACCATAGGTTCAAGTAAGGCCAACTACATTTTTCCAGTTTGTAAATGAATGCACTGCAAAGGGTTATATAGTTGGATGAGGTGGAGAGTGGCTGAACTCCTGTATTCACAAAAGCATCAGGCATCATGGAGTAGTGGTGTCTACTTCCAGGATTTCCAGCTTCCAAGGGCATTGGCAAGGTATGGTATATGCATAGTTACATGGTCTGAGCTAATCCAATATAACTGTATAAAATACCTATGCCTGGAATTATTCTTTAATGATGTCACTGTGCTAACTCACAGGATATGACTGAGCAAGCACATTGTTGCTCTTTTTTTTTTTGTTGTCTTTGCATATTCTTGCTGGCCATGGTGTATTCCAGTCTGATCATAGTCAGTGTGCAGGATACTATCCAGATTATAACGTGGGCGTGATTGCATCCTTTGCAGTCCTTACAGTTTTACCACTGTATTACACAGCAACTCTTATGGCTACACACTTATCAGCAGATACTGGCCTCTCCCTTGGAGTCACCTGTTTATCCATCAGATTCTTGCGGTGCCTAATGGCCCATACACGAAAACGATCGTCCGATGATGGATCGTACAATTTTCGGATCATGTGTACACTACTTTCGAGAGCCGATCACGACCGTTCATCCGATATTTTTTGATCGGACAAGCGCGAAAATTTTCCTCGTACGATGTCAGATCGTACGATTTTCGTTTAGTCAGTACAGCCGTCGTCCGACAATACAATAAAAATACATTACAACACGTGACATCACTTCCGATCTTTTTTTTCTGTCGTACGAGAATTTTCGTGAGTTTAATAATCTATTTTATTTTACTTGAGATTATTAAGCGAAAAAAGTCGTACGATCCATCGGCCGATATTCGGATCGTGTGTATGGGCCATTAGGCTGCATCATCTGAATACTCTTCACCTTTGGCTCTGCAGAGATCTTATTTAAACTGCATCAAAAGGCCCTGGCTGGGTGTGTAGCCACAAGCGTTGCTGACCTTCTGTGATAGGGGTTCCCATTGAGCTGGCATTTTATTCAGATACAGGTGGTGGGGCTTCAGAAAAGATCTCACTCTTGGTGATGGATGGTGGCTATATTGCAGATGTATTGACAAGGATCCCACACTTTACAATTTTTCACTTTATTGGACTCTATTTCATTTGGATGGCACATTTTGTTTGTACAATATGGGTGTATTTATTACTAATTTAGCATACTTTATAGATCTTTATGTATGTAGCACACTCCTTGTAGAAGCCACTGCTGAATAGGGATCCCCCACTCTGCACAGCCAGGCACAACAAATCTTCACAGTATCCCAGAGTCAAGAAACACCCCCGTGCTTGTTTTTTTAACGTTTTATTGAGGTGATAAAATTTGAATATGCAAGTTGGGCGGTGTCAGTAAAGCAGTGAACATATCAGTAGGGCAGAGAATGAGCTCAGATGAGTAGTGGAGAGTGCCAGAAGTTTTTTATCTTAATTTTTACCATTTTATTTTATATATTTTTTACAATTTTTTTATTTTATTTTTATTTTTAAATTTAAGCAGTCTTCTTGGGGAACTTTGTTGAAATGTCAGGGGTCTCACTTTTGAGACAGAGAAAGTTCCCCAGTCCCTTTCTGGCAGCCTCAGCTGCACTGGACAGTGACTGGATGGGAAATGCTCTGTGCTGAGAGTCTTCCTGGTCATTCACAAACGGAAGCATAGTAAACACAGTTTATTGTGCCTCAGTTATGAAAGGACACAGGCGTAATCGGTCCCAATCATTCACTGTGTTTATTCAAAAAAGTAAGGGGATGATAAATTATATATTTACGGGCCCCTTCCCTGTTCCCTATGCTGAAACATTCCCTGCAGCTGCCAGTGGGAGGGGGTAAGCTGGCAGCACTGTGAGGTGGGGGACACGGGAGCACACAGGAGTCCTGGGCAGCAAGTGTATATTAGGAGACCATATGTGAAACAGTGCCCTTGCAAAAAATATATAAAATATAAATATTGTCCAATAAAAAAAATAAAAGATGGCAAAGTGAGCCAAATCAGCTTGAAACTATAATTCAATAGAGTATGAAAAATATATGTGAGACCAAGTCTTGTATAATGTACTTTGCAATCAGTCCTGATGACAAGGGGTCCAATATGCAAAAAGAGACTCAGGCCACGTACACACGACCGAGAAACTCGTCGGGCTAAACTCATCGTTCCGCCCGTCGAGTTCCTAGTTCGGCAGTCAAAAAGCTTGTGGAGCCAAATTTCCCCATTGAACAACGAGGAAGCATGCTCTCTTTTTGGCTCGACGAGCTTCCCGACGGGATGCTCGGCGAAAAAGTGTACACACGACCGGTTTTCTCGGCAGAATACCTCTCCCATCGAGGTTCTCGCTGGATTCTGCCGAGAAACTCGGTCTTGTGTACGGGGCCTAAGGGACAGATTCACAGAGCCATTACTCCGGTCTATCTCCTGATAGACCGGAGTTATTTCAAATTACTCGCGTCGTATCATTCGTTTGAATCCTAAAACCATGATACGACGGCTTCGGGCTTCTATCCGACAGGCTTACGTCTCAGTACACCATAGGATCTACGCTGCAATCTTTTTCCGCCCGCTGAGTGGAGTTTGTGTCGTTTTCCGCGTCTGGTATGCAAATTAGCTTTTTCCGGCGATCCACGAAGTTACGATCGGCCGTCGCATTCTCTTACGGCATCTGTAGTCAGCTTTTTGCTGCGTAAAGTTAGGGCAGCTATTATCTGGTCTATAGTTAGATGGCCCATGTTAAGTATGGCCGTCGTTCCCGCGTGCAATTTAAAAAAAAAAACTGACGTAACAACGTAATTTCGCACAATGCACGGCGGGAAATTTCTGAACGGAGCATGCGCAGTTCGATCGCCGCGGTGATGCGCCTAATTTAAATGCTTCACGCCCCCTAATCGTGTATTTTTCGATTCCGCCACGAGAAATTCACTACGCCGCCGTACCTTACGGGCCGAAATCTACCTGGATTCATCATAGAGCCAGGTAAAATACGGCGGCGTAGTGTATCTCTGATACTCTGTGCCAGGGCAATTGTACCTGAATCTGGCCCACAATATCCACCACTAAAAATACACCGGTTGAAAAGATGGAGGCTTATCAGAAGGCAAGCATAGCAAGCTTGCAGCTATAAACCCCAGCCAGGGCCTTTATGGAGTCCACAGCAAATAAAAGAGGGATTTGCAGAAAGCTCCAGATAAGTCATCAGTGGGTTTGGTGTATCCAAAAAGTAAAATTCACATAGTGAAGTATGCCAAAACAATACATACAGATAATTATGGCTGTGACTAAATTAACACCACCACCAAATCACCCAATAGAATGAAGGCTTACCAGAAGCCAGAACATAATCCACCTGTGGCTAAAGAACCCTTAGCCAGGGCTTTGTATGAAGCAGCTGCTGACTAGGTGTCCTATAGATCCTCCAGATATCCCGTCATCGGCAATACACCGGAAAGGAATAAAGAGCCCACATGGTGAAGTACGTTAAAAGATTCCTCCCAAGTTTATTAAAAAGTTACACTTACACAAATCAGAAGAATAAGGCACAGAAAATGTAAAGCCGGCCGGCTTACTCGAACGCCCATTCCACTCGGATCGTCACGTCATACGTCAGCACGTCACCTTCCCGACGTACGTTTCGTCATAAAATTTACGTCGTCTGGGGCACATATAGAGGAACCAATCCCCTAAATTTCCTTCCTGCAGCCGGTGAATGTTGGAGGGAGGTAAAGGAGAAAAAGCAGGCTTTCAGCGGCTGCAGGAGGGAAATGAAGAGGATTGGTTTCTGCATGTGGCACCCTGGCCGCCCCTCCTGTTCAAAACCAAATGTTGCACAGGCTCCCTAAAGCATGGGGCATAGTCGCCATTGCAACCTCTGTGACCACTGATGCTACACCAGTGTATAGATCTATATTTTGCTACCTCATAGAAAATCAATTGATGCTCATATTATAAATAAAAATACAGCACTTATTCATAAACAGCAAATCAACATACCTATAAAGCACTTGGTGAACTTGTCATATGTGAGTTGATCTGTCTGTTTATGATTCTTGTTATAATAAATATAATTATGCTATGTACTTGTTTCTTGTCTACTTTTATTCATTTCTGTGCAACAATATCCCATGATCTGGATGTTCTAACAGCTGGGAGACTACATCGGGATTCCAAACATAAAGGCCCGGATTCACATACATCAGCGCATACAGTGCAGAAAATAAGTATTTGAACACCCTGCTATTTTGCAAGTTCTCCCACTTGGAAATCATGGAGGGGTCTGAAATTGTCATCGTAGGTGCATGTCCACTGTGAGAGACATAATCAAAAAATAAATATTCCAGAAATCACAATGTATGATTTTTTAAACTATTTATTTGTATGATACAGCTGCAAAGAAGTATTTGAACACCTGAGAAAATCAATGTTAATATTTGGTACAGTCGCCTTTGTTTGCAATTACAGAGGTCAAACGTTTCTTGTAGTTTTTCACCAGGTTTGCACACACTGGAGGAGGGATTTTGGCCCACTCCTCCACACAGATCTTCTCTAGATCAGTCAGGTTTCTGGGCTGTCGCTGAGAAACACAGAGTTTGAGCTCCCTCCAAAGATTCTCTATTGGGTTTAGGTCTGGAGACTGGCTAGGCCACGCCAGAACCTTGATATGCTTCTTACAGAGCCACTCCTTGGTTATCCTGGCTGTGTGCTTCGGGTCATTGTCATGTTGGAAGACCCAGCCTCGACCCATCTTCAAAGCTCTAACTGAGGGAAGGAGGTTGTTGCCCAAAATCTCACAATACATGGCCCCGGTCATCCTCTCAAAGCATGATGCTACCACCCCCATGCTTCACAGTAGGGATGGTGTTCTTGGGATGGTACTTATCATTCTTCTTCCTCCAAACACGGTTAGTGGAATTATGACCAAAAAGTTCTATTTTGGTCTCATCTGACCACATGACTTTCTCCCATGACTCCTCTGGATCATCCAAATGGTCATTGGCAAACTTAAGACGGGCCTTGACATGTGCTAGTTTAAGCAGGGGAACCTTCCGTGCCATGCATGATTTCAAACCATGACGTCTTAGTGTATTACCAACAGTAACCTTGGAAACGGTGGTCCCAGCTCTTTTCAGGTCATTGACCAGCTCCTCCCGTGTAGTCCTGGGCCGATTTCTCACCTTTCTTAGGATCATTGAGACCCCACGAGGTGAGATTTTGCATGGAGCCCCAGTCCGAGGGAGATTGACAGTCATGTTTAGCTTCTTCCATTTTCTAATGATTGCTCCAACAGTGGACCTTTTTTCACCAAGCTGCTTGGCAATTTCCCCGTAGCCCTTTCCAGCCTTGTGGAGGTGTACAATTTTGTCTCTAGTGTCTTTGGACAGCTCTTTGGTCTTGGCCATGTTAGTAGTTGGATTCTTACTGATTGTATGGGGTGGACAGGTGTCTTTATGCAGCTAATGACCTCAAACAGGTGCATCTAATTTAGGATAATAAATGGAGTGGAGGTGGACATTTTAAAGGCAGACTAACAGGTCTTTGAGGGTCAAAATTGTAGCTGATAGACAGGTGTTCAAATACTTCTTTGCAGCTGTATCATACAAATAAATAGTTACAAATTCATAAATTGTGATTTCTGGATTTTTTTTTTTTGATTATGTCTCTCATAGTGGACATGCGCCTACGATGACAATTTCAGACCCCTCCATGATTTCCAAGTGGGAGAACTTGCAAAATAGCAGGGTGTTCAAATACTTATTTTCTGCACTGTATATATGCCACCGTAGTGTATGTCTTTTACGCTACGTTGGCGCAGCGCGGAGAGGGAAGCATGGAATTCACAAAGCAAATGCTCCCAACTCTGCGCTGGCGTAGCGTATATTCGTAGGCGTAAGCCAGCGTAAGTGGAAGTAGGTGGAAGTGGGCTGGAAGTGGGCGTGATCCATGGTAATGAAGCGTGACCCCATGCAAATGATGTGCCGAGTGCCAGACAAGAGCTTAGAACGAACTGCGCATGCATCGTGTCGTGGCCGCATCCCAGTGCGCATGCTCACAATCACGGCGAAACAACTGCCTAAGATACGTTGAATCACTGCCTACGGTGTGAACGTAACCTACGCCCAGCCATATTCACGTGCAACGTAAACTACGTAAAATTGGACGGCTTGTGTTCCCTGGTCCGTACCTTTGCATGGGTTGCGCCTCATCTATGGGGAACAACTTTACGCCGAACGTAAAACTTACGCAAACCGCTTAAATCATGCGCCGGGCGCACATACGTTAGCGAATCGGCGTATCTCCCTCATTTGCATATATGAATAGAAAAATCAATGGGAAAGCCACATGCGTCCAGCATAAATATGCGCCCTCTCTACGCCGGCGTAGGCAAGTTACGTCGGACGGATGAAGTCAGTTTTTAGGCGTATCTAAGTTTGTGGGTACGGCGCACAGATACGGCGGCGCATATTTGTACTTACGCGGGGTATCTGGAGATACGTCGGTGTAAGTGCTTTGTGAATCCGGGCCAAAATCATTTGGCGAACTTTCCCTGGGTGAAATATATACGTAAATTTGAATTGTGTTATAGATATATTACTGTTTTTTTTTTCCATCTTTTTTGGGATATTGTGTTCACCTGGAAAATAGCAGCTATTTTCACAGTATGATATATTTTATATATTCAGTACATCTTTCTTTAAAGATTGCAGACAACAAAAGACAATGACGTGAAAAGTAACAGACGCCAAGATATAAGAGAAATGGTCCGATAGACCTACAATTACAAAGGCAGTACAAAGCAAATAAGCGGTTCAATAACTATTGTCAATGAAACGGTCACAATCAGGATGTGAATGCGTAACAGCACAAAAGGTGCCCAAGTACATGGAATCTGCACTTCATGTGTGATCGGAGACCCCCGAAACCCAGGGGAGGAGGTCCAAATTCTCTATACAAGCCAGCAAAAAGAGAGAAGCCAGTCCAGGCACAAAACCAATAAACAACTGATAAGAGGGAGAAAAGTACACTAATGCCACGTACACACGACCGTTTTTCGGGTTCTAAAAAATTTAAGTTTTTTTTTAATGTCATTAAAAACAATCATGTGTGGGCTCCAGACCATTTTTCACGATCTAAAAAATGGGCATTAAAAATTTCGAACATGTTCTATTTTTTCACAACGTTTTTAACGTTGTCGTTTTTAAGGTTGTAAAAAAAATTGTCGTGTGTGGGCTTTAAAGACGTGAAAAAAAATGCGCATGCTCAGAAGCAAGTTATGAGACGGGAGCCCTCGTTCTGGTAAAACTAGCATTCGCAATGGAGTAAGCACATTCATCACGCTGTAACAGACTGAAAAGCGCGAATCGTCTTTTACTAACACAATATCAGCAAAAGCAGCCCCAAGGGTGGCGTCATCCGAATGGAACTTTCCCTTTATAGTGCCGTCGTAAGTGTGGTACGTCACCGCGCTTTGCTAGAGCTTTTGTTTTTTTACGATCGTGTGTAGGCAAGGCCGTTTTAATGATCATGTTGAAAAAACGTTGTTTCTAGACCCTGAAAAATGTTGTTTTTTCTAGACCCTGAAAAAAGTCATGTTTTAGAACCCAAAAAACGGTCGTGTGTACGCGGCATAAGATAGAGAGAGGCGGAAAGAAAAGGGGAAAATTTGTAATTAGCACAGACATCCTAAATCTCGTGTAGCACTCACCCCCGAAGGGGCCGCTGGATTGAGGATGGGACCGGCATGTTGAAGTTACCCTTGCTTAGTCTAGGGATGCACCAGAACACTTTGCAATAACTTGAATGTCCAGACAGGCAATAAAGATTTTCTTTTGCGTCAATTCCAGGCCAACATAGCCAAACATCAACTCGATAAAAAAGGACAGGTTCATGAATAAGAGATAGAGATTCTTGATGTCGGGCCTGGATAAGCACACAGCGCAACTTAGTCGCAGACAGCGCCAATTCACATGCGTCACCGTCACAACGCAGGCTAGGAGGAACGGGTCTTTCTCTCTCTGACACGGCTCTAGGCCTCTGCCACAGGCCAATGTAATCTGAATAATTTGCCAGCAGCCAAACAGAGCAAATCCTCCCAGCTATTTTCCGTGCGTCCAGCTCTATGGCTATGGCTCTAGTAGCGGATCCTTCCCGGCGACATTCAGGAGCCCAGCCATCTACTGGGGTCCCCTCAGATTCGTCTCTGAACGAGAATCAGCAGGGCCTGGATATTGGTCGGATGGGCCACACCGGCGGGGTCCCTGGGTGGACACACCCTAAAGGTGGATGCCGCACCCCGACTCCGGGACCCCTCACAGGGAACGCCAAAAGAACCCAGAATACCTGACCTCTCTTCCAGATATACCCCTCCCCAGCATTCCCAGCGAGAGGAAAACTCTCCAATTGGCTGCTGGGGAAGACTCAATCTGCCGGGATCCCTCTAGCTCCCACTGCCGGACAAGGATTAACTTACATCCTCAGAATGCAGTCCGAGCCAGTGGACCTTCCCAGAACAAGACTGGCCAGTAACTCAACAATTGCGATTAAGAGCAAAGTAACTCTCCCAATAAACTATTCTTTTTAAAGCACAATACCTGTGCCAAATGCAAGGGGGCGCTACACTCATATCAGGGCCGGCCTTTGGGGTGTGCGAGCTGTGCGGCCGCACAGGGGCGCCATGGGCAACAGGGGCGCCATGGGGCCATCACAGCTCGCAGAATGTGAGTCGCAGTTGCGTAGCGTGTGGGGTGCGAGAGGGGCCTAGGCCCCAGGTGCAACATTTGGGTGGCATAATCCCGCGCCCTACCCACTGACCGCTACACAATACACACACTGACCGCTACACAATACACACACTGACTGCTACACAATACACACACTGAGTGCTACACAATACACACACTGACCGCTACACAATACACTACCCACAGACCACTACACAATACACACTGGCCACTACACAATACACACTGGCCACTACACAATACACACTGACACTACAGCATTGGTGCATTTCACTATCGACTACAAGGTCCAGCATTTTGTGTAGTGGTCTGTGGGTAGTTTTTTGTGTAGTGGTCAGTGTGTATTGTGTAGCAGTCAGTGTGTAGCGGTCTGGGAGGGGGGTTGCCACAGGATAAGCTCGCACAGGGCGCCTGAACACCTAAGGCCGGCCCTGACTCATATGATGCTCATGTTTCTTCAATGAAAACCTGAGGTTAACACACAGCTATTAGGGGCCGGAGACAAAAAAAGCCCCTACTGCTATGGCAGTGCTTCAGAATGTCTACGTTATTACATCAGTATATAATTGAAATCAGAGTTAACGAATACCATATACAACATTTCACCTTCCCTCTTTACTGAACTCCTAGAGATTAAAAAACGCCAAATTCTGTAGAATCAGCAGGGCTCAGTCGGTTCCCCAATGGTTTTGTTTCATAGAGTAGTGTGAATATTGTCTGATTTTTGTCCAGCCATTAGGACTGTTTATAGCAGAGGAGCCAGAACATTTCTGACATAAAATTAAACTGTGAAATATATAAACACAGTTATATATAGATACTACGCTATCTGCAGTGAAAAAAATGCAGTCATATTCGGGTTCTCACAAGTAGCAAGTCAGGTCCAGAGGAGATAAAATGTAATCTAACAGCAACTGTGTCCATGTTACCTTATATTGGGGAAGAAATTCCTTTCTGACCCCATAAAGGCCAATAAATAAATTCTTGATTAATCCCTTTACAACAGCAGTATGCATATATTTGGAGGCAGGGAGGGTGGACTTTAAAGTAGTATTAAATCCTCAGCGCTGCATGACAACAGTCAAGATGAAGATTCCAATATGGGTTGCACTGAATCCGTTATCAGTATCAGTGCCGATACCAAGCATTGCACAAGCTCTGTTACATACAAAACAAATGGGCTAAAATCGCACTACAAAGAATTGCATGTGATTTGAACAGTAATGCAGTGAAATTCAAGTCCAAATCACATGCGGTTTTCTGCACAGTGCCTGTTTGAACCCAGGCTTGTCATAGTGATTTTAGCCTGGGTTCACAAACAACGACGGAAACCGCATACAATTTGAACAGGAATCGCACCACATTCCTGTACAAATTGCATGCAATTCTTTGCAGTGCGATTTATGCCCATACATTATTTTGTACAGGCTTAAATCGCACTTCAAAGTTATCAGTACTCGGCACCGGCGACTACTTGAGCTACTAGTAAGCATCGCACGACGTGAAACATGTCAGCCTTTTTCTTTTGCCCACTTCTTTTTCTTTGACTGCATCAACTTTGGTTGTTTTTTCATCAGATTTTTTGTTTTTTATGTTCTGAATAAAGACATCGGGCCAGATCCACAAAGCACTTACGACGGCGTATCTCGATATGCGCGGCGTAAGTGTCTATATGCGCCGCCGTAACAATGCGCCGCATCCACATAACAAGATACGCCTGAAAATCGGCTCTTTAGAGCGGCGTGCGACGGTGCAGCGTGGGCGCATATATACGCCGGACGCATCTTGCGCTCCCATTGATTTCCTATTCAAGTAATAAAGACCGCCGCTCCAGGTGAGCTCCAGGTGATCAGTGTCCACTCAGGAACCAAACAGGTGCTGGCAATGCACTAGGCAAACGAAGAAAAAGAACAGGTATGGACAGCCGCACTACAAAAACAGCATACAGTGGGATTAAACAGCTGTTTTATCCCATTGTATGCTGTTTTTGCAGTGCATTCTTTTTTACCGGAATAAAGGGCATTTTGGATTTTATTCTCATTGCAGTGCGGCTGTCCATACCTGTTCTTTTTCTTTGATTTCCTATTCAAATATGCAAATGAGGGAGATACGCTGATCCACGAACGTACATGCGCCCCAAGGCGTAAGTTGTACGTCCGGCCTAAAGTTATCCCTCATAAAAGCAGGTGTAAGTTAGCAGCAGACGTGCACAGGTCAGCCGGAGAGCAGCTGCCGCAGCACCGTTACGGACGAGCTGAGCATCCATACTTGCAGGACAACAATCTTTATGCCAACATGCCAGGGGCATCCATGGTCATCGCTATACTAGTGGCTTTAAAGGCGCGTAGAAGGAGGGAACGGGAGGGGATATACCGAACGCGCATCAACCTTTTTGGCATGGGTGATTTGGAGGTATATCGCATGTTCAGATTCAGCCCAGAGGCCATCCTGGAAATTGCCACAGCCCTGAAAGATGACATCACCAGCAAGACACACCGATCCAAAGCAGTGGAGCCACTGGTGAAGGTACTGGCAACACTGCATTTCCTTGCCAGTGGATCATTTTAGCGTACAAGTGGAGTTGTGTCTGGGATGGCACAATCCTCCATGAGCAGATGTGTGCACCAGGTTGTCCCCGAAATCCTCAGATGCATGTCCCACCTGTACAGGACACCGGGGGTGGGTCCTGGATGGGTGCTATACGGCACCACTATTTGGACTATGGTCCATTTAAATAGAGGTAGAAGGTTCAGGGGATCACCCAAAAGTGGGTGAAAAGTTCCAGGCAGGCGCTAATTCAGAGAGGACTGGCTCGCAGTCTTCTCTATCTTTATAAAGTAGTTTGGGGCCTGGAATTTTGGAGGCTCCAAAGTGTTATTTGGGTGGGACAGAGCCTCCACTCCTAAACCTTGGGAGCCAGCACACAAGGCGTTAACTCTCACAGAGAACCACCCATTAAAGCAGGAAGTGGTGCTGGAGGTGGTGAGTGAGTTTGGAGAGTGCATACAGTGATGAGGACAGGATGGAAGTCTGTTAGCTGCACAGTGAGGACTTTTGGAGTGCAGGGGATGAAGACTTGTCTTGCAACAAACCGTATGTCATTTGCTTTCACTGTTTTGTGCTGGAAATAAGCAGACTTTTTGTTGACGCTGGAGCCAAGCGGACTTTTATGTTATAGTTTTCTGACATGCCGAGAAAGCCTTGTTTTGCTTTTCTGTGAATAAAAGCCCTTTTTTCCTCAAAACAACGGTTTAAGCACTGAATCCCTGCTGAGCTATAGCCCCAAACGTTACACACCACATCATCAGACCCACCCAGGAGCACCTGCGGCAGAAGGCAATGCATGATTTCTACAGTATTGCCAGATTCCCACGCACCATCGGGGCCATTGATTGCACACATGCGGCACTACAGCCCCCCGTGCCACAGAGCACATGTACCGCAATCGGAAGCATTAGCATTCCATTAACATACAGGTGATAGCCGATGCCAAATACCTCATATGGCACGTCCGCGCCAAACACCCAGGGGCTAGCCACGACAGCTACAAATACCGTCAAAGCCCCATCCCCATGGATTTCGAGCAGAACGTGTACAAGGACAGCTGGTTGGTTGGTGAGTGACATGGGAGTCAGGCATGACTGTCCGACCCCATGATGCAGACATCATGAGGGGCACATGCATGGCTAACATCCTCCTGTCTTTTCCCTTCCAGGTGACTCGGCATATACACTTGGACCCCATCTCATGACTCCATATCGGAATCCCCAAACCAGAGGAGAGAGAAGATACAATGAAGCACACATACGTACCCGTGCAGTGGTGGAGCGCACATTTGGCCTCCTGAAGTCCCGTTTCCGATGCCTGGATAAGTCTGGGGGGACCCTGTTGTATTCCCCAAACTTTGTGTGTCAGATCATTAGTGCATGTTGCATTCTGCACAACTTTGCCGTGAGAAAAGGCCTGGAGATTGACATATGTGATGACCTGACCCCCGAGCCACACTGCACCCCCCTAACCGAGGCTACCCATTCTGCTAATGGAACAGTCAAGAGGGTCCTCGTGGAACGAATCTTTGCACGTTAAACACACACATTCATCATGGCACACAGACAATGCATGCATACACACCGCTGTGGTCCCTACATCACACACACCACATCCACGTCACATTGGTTTAGCCCAAGTCCACAATGCAGGACTGCATTGGTCTCGGCTTGTAGCAGCCTTGACTGTCTCCCCTCCGCCTGGATGGCAGCTGTATTCGGACTCTGACAGGGTCTGTACCTCAGCCACAAGGCCTGCTGTGGTGGCCTGCAGATCCCCCAGGCAGGTGATAACAGCCGCGGAGTTGGCACTGACATCCTGCATACTGTCAGTCAGGGTAGCAGAGGAGGCCAGGGTGTCAGCCAGTCACTGCATCTGTACGACAACCTCACCCATATGCCGGGTCTGGCGGTCCTGTTCCCTCCCTAAGTGTTCCGGGCTCAGGCACTCCCCTAGTCTTCCTGGTTGCCTCCCGGGGGCCAGGAATGGCTATAAGGGGAGGCCCTCGAGGAGGTAGACATGTTGGGGGATGACCCTGAGGGCCTTCCCTTGATGGGGGTGGAGGTCACAGAGGGCCCGGCAAAAGGGGAAGACTCCTCCAAAAAAAGGACCACTTCTTGGTCGGAAAGGACCGGCTCCTCCTCAACCACCTCAAGAGGAGAGGTGTGCACAATCCCCTCCACCGCTGTGTCTGGTCTTCCCAGGGGGTCTGGCTCAGGATGCTGTGGGATGGCCACCAGAAGATGATGGCCCAGCTCCCTCCAGCACATCTGTGGATGACACAAAGCAATCACATGTTGTTGGACCAACACACTTGTCACATGTTCCCTTCCAACCCCCCCCCGCATACTACACACCAAATATTTAAAAAAAACACTTACCAGTCGTCAGGGCCTGATCCTGGGAGTCAAAGCCCTCAACTCCATCCACTTGCTCCCTCTGGAGACACCGGGCAACCACCTGCTCATCCGAAATGAGACTGAGAGAAGTAGCTGGTCCCCCTCCAGTGGCCCTGGCATGCCTCCTGGTGGCTCCCAGTTTCTCCCGGACAGCACGACGAAGATCGTTTATCTTCTTGGCAATATCCTTGGAGGTCCTGTCCTCCTGTCCAAGGAGATTGACCTGGCTGGTGATCTCCTCCAGGATCTCCTCCTTCCTGGCCTTGCTGGTGGATCCACTTTCTGCCCCATGGAGGTACATGTCATACCTGTCCATGCCTGCAATAATAACAGCCCTCTCCTGGGCAGAAAAGTTTTTTTTCCTCCTCTCCTTCCCTGACGCACGAGCAGACATGGATCACAGTAAGAGGACAAAAGTACCTTGCTTCGGGGGGGGGGGACAAGCAAACGGATGTACTTTTGCGCTCGACGGGCGCAGATCTGGGCGCTTTTATACACTGTGCGCAGGCAGTGGGCTGGTGTATCTTAGGGGTTACGCCGGGCATAGGTGTGCGCATGCGTAGTGGGGAGCGGGAAGTACGTCAATGTCACGGCGCATGCTCTGTTCATTCAGCCCTTCATTTGCATGGGGTCACGGTTCATTTAAATGGATCACGCCCACTTCTCTCCTGAATTGCGCTGCCTTACGCCAACTAATTTACGTTACACCAGCGCATCGTTATGAGGATTTATTCTGAGGATACGGTGCTTACCTCTCTGGCGTATGTTGGCATAGCGTATCGGAGATGCGCTACGCCGGAACAAATATGCACCTATGTACGTGGATCTGGCCCATCGTTTTTTGAGGAGCACGGTGGTCCAGGATTTTTCTTTCATCCCATGCAAATTGTGCACAGCCAGCACCCTCTTGGTTCGTTGGGACGGAAGCAACTGGGATTAATCGTTTTTCAGAGCGGTATACTTTTCTTTCACTACTTGTGTACAAGTATTGGTACTCGCAGGTAAAGAAAACACTATCGGTGCAACCCTAATTCCCATGATATTCAAAGGTGCCCATTCTAATCTTAGCATTTTGCTATTGTTTGTGGCACAAAAAAAGTATGTCACGGTGCAGAGAAATCCTCTTCAAATGGCAAATGGACAAAAATATTTAAGATTGTATGGCATTCTCCAGGGTAGGTAGGCTTTCTGTGAACATGTACGCAGGAGGTTCTTGGTGTGAGATTTTTAGATTCACAAACAACTGATGAGGTACAAAGACTTCCCACACCTCATGACCACTAAACTCTATCCTTAAAGTCTCATTCCATCCTAAGACATTGCACAATGTAAGCATGGATGAATCAACATACCAGTATAAAGTGAAAAAATGCCAAGTGAAGGGGAAAACCATAGGAAAGTTTAAGTGTATGGTACATTTTTATTCATCTATAGTGATTTTTGTTGGATGCATTGCTTGAAAGCAGAAAGTAGGGGTCTGGAATAGGACCAGAGGAGGGCTGGAGCTCTCCTGCAGCAGCAGGAGAAGTGTGGGGGCCACATGAAATGGCCTGGAGGGCCGGATTCGGCCTGCGGGCCTCGTGTTTGACACCTGTGACTTAGGGTATGAACTTTGTCCCCAGCATCAAATTGATAAACCAATATAATAAAATAATATGTCCATAGGATTTATAATAGACATGTTCACTGCCAAAAAAGTGTTCATTTTCGTTTTCATTTAACTATCTTTTGTTTGATTTTTTCGTTTTTCAGGTCATTCATTATGATTGAAATTGGGTATTTTGAATAAATTCATAAATTCTAAAATATTAAAATTAGTAAATTCGTAAATTCAAAAATTTGGAAATTTGACAATTCGGAAATCCGAAACTAACTAACTAATAATAACTAACTATTAAATTTGGCTGTTAGTGCATGTAACAAATACGAATTTATCCGAAGATACGAACTATCCGAAATAACGAATGCATCTAAACTAATGGAATGTAATGAAATAGTAATAATAAATGTTTTTTAAATACTTTTATTAGGAGTTATATAGCTCAAGAGCCACTTATGCTAATGCTGAACTATCTGAATTCTTAGATGATATTCATTTTCCTACTTTGTCCTATTCTGATAAATGCATGTTGAATGATTCGATTACTATAGAAGAATTGGAAGCTGTTACGGCGACTCTTCCTAAAGGAAAAGCCTCTGGAATAAATGGTATCCCTAATAAAGTCTATAGCCAATATGGTAAAATACTTTTACCCCTCTCTGTTACAGACATTTAATGCTGCTGTAAGGAAGCCCCCTGACAGCTGATGAGTGATTGGTTGTTAAGAATGCAGCAGCCGAGTTCCCGACCGGCTCCTTAACAACCAGCTATTCTTCACACTTGGTTGATCATTTTTCGATCGATCCGAATTTGAATTGTTCTGAAAATTTGGATTTTGTTAAAACATTTATAAATAAAACAAAACCTAACTAAACATAACAAATTCCAAAAAGAATCAACAAAACTAAATTAGTAACATAACGAATCTATACAAAACTACAAATTATTCCGTTCTGCACATGTCTAGCTGCGTTACACCTAGGCTCCCTGCAGAAGGGAGAGGTGCGGGGCGGTTAACTGGTGATTGGCTAGAGCATGCCCCTTAGCATGCATGTTTAATTGGAGCCCAGTGCTGGAACTCATTCTGGCATTGGGCTCCAGGACTCCATCTGAATTTGCGGGGCACCGGGATTTACTTGCAAGTTCAGGATAGTCCTGGCAAATCTGGGAAGGTTGGGTGGTATGATCTGTGAATGGCAAAGCTGTGTGAAAAGTATGGGCATAGTCGGGCATTCTTGAGTGCCTGGCAGATCTCCCTTGGCTCTATTAATCCTACCGCACCAGAAGATTGCAAAAAATCCATGTGCCAGCAGTACAAGGAACACATCAGATCAAAAGCACGTCATGTCCAATGTGCTGATTTTGTTTTCTTTTTTTTTTATTATTATTTTTTTATTATTTTGTCTAAACTTAGGCTTTAATATTGTTTATGTGTTTCTAAAACTTAAAAAAAACAATATTATGTGGCTGTTTTATATTAAAAAAAAGTGATCATTGAAATTGTTGAATACCACAGTCATAATAGATTCTTGAACAGTATTACATTTTTTCCCATGCAATGAAACTAGGCATGTGCTTATTAGGAGTGAAATAATAAGCAAGTCCTTAGTGTTTCACCCCAATTCAGTCTCTAGAGAAAAGAATGAAACTTAAGTCCATCTCAAAGTCAGGTTCAGTTTGTTTCCAAGCTGTCATAAAGTCAGCCAGTAGGGTTATCCTCTAGAGATCCTCTAGTGATCTAGAATGTATCCTTTCCGTGGAACCTTTATATTCTAATATAAACAAATAGATGAACTAGAACTATTTTATAGCTTTCCATCTCCTTTGTATAATGTATGTACCATTTTGAAATGGTCAGGTCACCTAAAACTGAATTTTTAGATGTGGGAAGGTTCTGGGAGGGCTAGATCACAAGCTAGATTTTTTTAAGCTGAGTTCACAAAGACACTATAGAGGGCACCTGTTAAGCTTTCCAGCTCCTTCAAAGACCCTCCAAATGCACCATGTTATGCCATGCCAATCTAAACACTGCAGTGAGCATTTGGTCAGCATTCAACATTCAGAGAAGTCATGTAAAAACAGCCTGAATGCTGTCTGAAACAACGCATGCACTAGATACATTTTCCTCCATTGTCTGAGTGAATGTGGTCATTTGGGTAAGATGTCTTTTCTCTTATTCCCACAATTTCAATTTGTCATAATAGAACATTTAAACTGACCAATACCCCTGAGTATGGTGACAGGGTATAAAAGCATGAGGAATGGCATGGATGGCTGCAGTGTGTGCAGACACAGTGAGTGGTCAGAAGAAAGTCTGGCTACTGTAGTATTTTTACTGGCAGCGAGTAAACAATGTACACTTTTCTACTGCCAGTACATGCCAGTGACAGGAAAAGGTTGCGAGAAAAAAATATAGGCCCAGATTCACAGAGCGATTACGCCTGCGCAACTGCTGTTGCGCGTGCGTAAGTCTAAATGTGCGCGTGCGTATAGTTGCACGCGATTCACAAAACAATATACGCCAGAAATCTACGTTTTTTGGTCCGGCGTAATTGAGTTAGACATTCGCTTCCCTTCGCGCAAAACTGCGCTAGACACACCATTGATTTGCTAGTCAAATATGCTAATGAGGGAGTTACGGGGATTCACAAAAAAACGCAGTTGCTGCGCAGGCTACGCGATGTGCGCAACTGCAAAATGTCCTGTCTAAAGTTAGAGGACCTAAAAGCTGGTCTAAATTTTGAAAAAAAGTCTAATTGTCAGATAAAGCAACACTGTTAGTGAGGAGTAGTGTTGCTCACGAATATTCGCATTGCGAATATTCGCTACGAATATTGCATATTCGAGTATTCGCGAATATCTCGAATATAGCGGCGAATATTCGCTATTTCGAATAATCGTATTTTTCAAATTTCGCAAAAAATTCACAAAAAAATCGCAATCAATTTCGCATTCGCGAATTTCGCAATGGCGAAATTTCGCAATAGCGAAATTTCGCAATTTTTTTTTTTTTTTTTTTTTTTAGAAAATATCACGAATATTCGATATTTACGAATATTCGCGACCGCATATGTGAAATTTCGCTTTTTTTTTTTTATAAAATATACCGAATATTCGTAAATATCGAATATTCGTGATATTTCATAAAAAAAAAAAAAACGTGAAATTTCGCATTAGCGAAAATTCGCATTGGCGAAAATTCGCAATTTTTTTTTTTTTTTTTTAATATCACGAATATTCGATATTAACGAATATTCGCGAATATTCTTCGAAATATTCGCGAAATATCGCGAAATCGAATATGGCGTATTCCGCTCATCACTAGTGAGGAGTTCAGCAGTCACACGTGTTGCCCAACAATCTGTATGCCAACATGCCAGGGGCATCGTCGCGCATAGCTATACTACTGACTTTAGATGAACAAAGAAGGATGAGGGCACGGAGGATGGCACTAAGGAGGGCACGGGAGATGTTTTTTTTTTATTTTTTTTTTGCTTATATAAAATTTACAATTTAATCTAATCTAATACAATATTCTTATCTGATACAAGCCCCTCACTCTTCACTTGATATATCACACACGCATAGACATCTTTGGCATGAGAGATTCAGAGGTGTCTCGCATCTTCAGATTCACCCCTCATGCCATCATGGAATTACCACAACCTTGCAGGAGGACATCAGCAGCCCAACACATGGCACCACCCATGACACCCATGACAGCTACATATACAATCAGAGCCCCATCCCCACAGATTTCCAACAGAACATGTATGGGGACAGCTGGCTGGTTGGTGAGTGACATGGGAGTCAGGCATGACTATCCCCTCCCGTGATGCACACCTCACAAGTGGCACATGCATGACTAACATCCTCCTGTCTTTTCCCTTCAAGGTGACTCTGCATATGCACTGGTACCCCATCTCATGACCCCATCTCATGCCAGCTCACATTATGCATCTTTGCACGTTAAACACACACATGAATCATGGCACAATGAGAATGCATGCATGCACACCACTGTGGTCCCTAGCACACACACCCCACATCCTCATCAAATTGGATTGGCACCAGTCCACCATGCAAGACTTGTAAGCAGTAACGCCACGTCAAGGCTCCAATTATGTCACTGTACATTCATACACCATTCACACTGACCTGGGAATCACTTCTCCCTGGTCCTGGGGAACCCTTCTCCACCCAAATTGAGGATGACACCCCTTTTCCAGCAGGAATGTCACCCCCACATTCAAACATCATTCACAACCCAAAATATGCCAAAAATGTCAGCCAAAAAAAAAAAAAATGCATAGAAAAAAAAAAACAGAGAACAAATATAAAAATGCTTACAAACCAAAAAAAGAGGGAAAAAAAATTACCACGGCCCCGGACCCTCAGGGGAGACGCATGGGGGAGGGGAAAAGCCGGGGAAGGAGGAGCAGCCCCTGAGATCTGCCCACCTGTCGGCCTGCCCTCCAAGGCCACGGCTATTCTGTCCAGGGCAGCACCAAGTGTTGCCGTGTTGCCCTGGATAGCCTGGGTAAGGGCCCTCACATCCTGCCCAACGCCTGCTGCTGTAGTCTGCAGGTCATTTAGGCAGGTTGTGGAGGCCCGGGAGTGGGAGTCCAGGTTACCCAGCCTATCGTTGATGGAGGACAGGCTCTGATCCACCCGCCCCATAGTCTGGCAGAGCTGTCTCAGAAGGCGGGTCTGGGTGGCCAGGTTCCTTCTCAGACAGGCGGGCAGGAGATTGGGCGCCCCCCTGGTGCTCTGGGATGACCTCCTGGCTCCAGCTGATGGTTGTGGCCGGGGAGAAGGGGAGGCCCTTGTGAGGGGAGCCATGTTGGGGGAGGAGGGGGGGGGCTCACCCTTAGGGAGGGCAGGCTTCTTGCAGCCAGAGGGGAAGAGTCCGCAGAAACCAAACGGCCAGTGCCTGCCATGGACTCCTCCTCCTCATGATTCGCCTCCTCCTCATGATCGTCCTCCGCATGATCCTCCTCCTCCTCTTGTTCCTCCTCCGCGGACTCTGGCCTTGTTGGGGGGGCCTCATTAGGCTGCTGTCCTGGCGTTGGAGCGGTCAGGCCAGATGGCCCTGCACCCTCCTGCACATCTGTGGATGACACAAACCATTCACAGGTTGGAGGATCCACACACTTGGCACATATTCCCTTTCACCCCCTCCCCCACACATGCTACACACCTGAGAGAAATAAAAACCTTACCTGGCACCGTGGGGACCGGACTTGTGTCAAAGCCTGGCAGGCCCTCCACTTCATGCCGGTGAAAGGTCAGGGCCACCACACGCTCCGTCGCTGTAAATCTAACCCGGCATGGTGGGCCCCCTCCTGTGCCCCTGGCATGGGCATTTATTGCGGCCAGTTTTTTTTTCACCTCACGCCGGAGGTCATTTATTTTCTTTTCAATCCCAGACCGGGTCCGTGTCTCCCCCTCCCCTGATGAATTGACCTGCTCCGTGATCATATCCAATATCTCCCTCCTCCTGGCCGGGGTGGTGGTGGCACTCTGCGGGCCGTGGAGGTAACGCCCATAGTCGGTAATGGCCCGGGCAAGAATTCTTTTTTCCCCCACTGTAAAATTAAGCTTTCTTTTTCTCTCAGTCATACTTCCAAACAAACTCACTAGCAGTCACCAAAAATCTGTCACAAATACAAGCACAACCAATCAGACAAGAACACACACAAAGAGAAAAAGAACACCCAAAAATCACACTAGCACTCAGCAAGAAACAGACACAAAAAAATCAGATGAAAAAATAAAGCAAGAAAACAAACGCTCAGAAATATATCAATCAAACAAACAGTCTCAAACACTTATCAAAATACACTTTCACAAAACTACCAACAAGCACTAGATCACACAGAACACTAATCTGACAACTACAAAACACACTCTAACGAACAACAGAGCAAAAGCACTTGATTCAATGGGAAGGGACACAAAGGGATGTACTTTTGCAATGGAAGGGCGTTTGTGTGTGTCTATTTATGCTGTCTGCGTAGTTCACAAAGTTGCCCTAGTCCATTTCCAATTTCACTGATTGCGCCGCTCCCGAGTTGTGAGCATGCGCACAACGGAGCTGACATGGTTTCCTTCACGCGCGCATGCGCGAGTCGGCCGGCCCTTCATTTGCATGGGGTCACGGCTCATTTCAATGTAACACGCCCACGTCCCTCCCAATTTGTATTACTCCTCCTTACGCCTCCGGAAAAAACCTTACGCTTGCGCAATCTCTTGCGTAAAAGCTATGTGAATCGCGGGATTACGCGGCTAGATTGCGCAAGTCTAACGGAAAAGTGGTGCGCTACGCCGGACCGATAATGCGCCGATCTACGTGAATCTGGGCTATAGTTACAAAGTTAGTCAGGTTGAAAAAAGGCACAAGCCCATCTAGTTCAACTGAGTAAAGAAGAAAAAAACAAAACAAAAAAACAACCATACAATCCAATATAAACAATCCTATACCCACAGTTGATCCTGAGTTAAGGCGGCCGGCGATGCGTGTGCTCTAGAACCCAGACCTGGATGAAGAGATCTTATCATCACTGGACCCTGGCGGAGAGGAGATCACCCGTCGCCGGATAGCGAAAATGTTGGAGTGGGGACTGAGAGTGGATTACCACCACTGGATTTTATTTTTATTTTTTAATAAAGGACTTTTTCCACAGTGTTTGTGTTTTATTTTTTACAATTCTTTACACTTTCTTAGTGAAATGGTAGGGGTACAATGTACCCCATTACCAATTCACATGGGGGGGGCGGGTTCTGGGGGTCCTCTTTGTTAAAGGGGTCTTCCAGATTCCAATAAGCCCCCCGCCCGCAGACCCCACAACCACCGGGCAAGGGTTGTGGGGGATGAGGCCCTTGTCCCCATCAACATGGGGACATGGTGCTTTGAGGGGTCACATACCCCCAAAGCATCCTCCTAATGTTGAGGGCATGTGGCCTGGTACGGTTCAGGAGGGGGGGTGCTCTCTGGTTCCCCCTCTTTTCCTGCGGCCGGCCAGGTTACATGCTCTGATAAGGGGTCTGGTGTGAATTTTTGGGGGAACTCGTCATTTTTTTTTTTTATTGACGGTGGGCTTCCCCTTAATATCTATACCAGACCTGAATGGCCTGGTAATTGAATTTGGGGGGACCCCCACACTTTTTCGTTTTTTATGAATGACTTTTCTCTGAATTGCCGGGAGCCGACAATTCATTATAGCCACGAGTGATTTTAAATTACCTTTTTTCCTTCAGAAATTACACTTTGTGCAGAGACAGTTCTAAGCACGGGAAACATGCGCCGCTTCACAGGCATACTATATACCTGCCCAGGTACAAAATTTAAGGGAATATTTCACTTTTATTGTTTCACTTTAAGCATTATTACTTTCATTCTTGGGTGCAGTGTTATCATGTTTATATTTTGTACTATAGTATACGTCCAGGCAAGGGCTGTGTTTACCCATACAGAGATGCACACGTGTTCCATGCATCCCACTCTGGTAAGCCCATTCATGTTATTCGAGAAACAGTGGCTGCACGGACCCAATCTCTGCTTTGTATTTGATGTACGTGCAGGTGCACGGCCCTGGTTGCAAACAGTGTGCGTTGGGTAATGTGCATCTGCATAGATGTTAATTTTGGGAGCAGCTGCTGTATCCACGCAGCTGTTACATCCCAATTGACATGAATGGTAATGCCTACACCGGAATGCATGGAACACCTGTGCATTCCTGTGCAGGTAAACACAGCTCTCTCACAGGTTACGCTATAGTACACCTGCGTGAAGGAGGCCTTATAGCCAGCCATAGGTAAAACATACATGAAAGATCTAAAATAAGGACCTATTTGCAATTGCTTAATTTACTTACATGAATGAGTTATTTTAATGCCTATACAGTGGAACCTCAGATTGCAAGTAACGCGGTTAACAAGCGTTTCGCAATACGAGCGCTGTATTTAAAAAAATTCTAACTCGGTTTGCGTTGTCTCGCAAAACGAGCAGGATTCAGGCCAAAGCAGTGCACATTGGCCTGAGGTGGGGGGGGGGGCGCCAATAGCAGCAGATCGCCGCCGTTCGGTAATGCTTGGAAAGACTTGTAAAGACACGGAAATACTCTGTTCTCAAGCCTTTCCGATGTTTTCCGAGGTCAACCGAGGTGTCCTCATGCCTTTCCGGCCATTTCTGAGGCTCTCCGGCACCTCCCCACCTCTGGTCGCATGTGGTATTGCATGCCATTGAAATCAATGCTGAACGAATTATTTTAATTTCCATTGACTTCATTGGATAAACTGGCTTTGATATGCGAGGACTTTGGATTACGAGCATTCTCCTGGAACGGACTATGCTCGCAATCCGAGGTTCCACAGTATTCAACTCATAATGAGTTCAACTTACATTTTTAATCACAGACATACAGTAAGTAACACTGTTGAATAAATGTGGGGGTAATTAGAACTGGGGGTTTATTTACTAAAGGCAAATCCACTTTGCACTACAATTGCACTTGAAAGTGCAGTCACTGTAGATCTGAGGGGACATGCAAGAAGAAAAAAAAAAAGCATTTTTGCTTGGACATGATTGGATGATAGAAATCAGCAGAGCTTCCCCTCATTTTGATCTTCCCCTCAGATCTACAGTGACTGCGCTTCCAATTGATTAGTAAGATTAAGCCTGGAATTCACCTTTAAGGTGACTCTGTGCTTTGGTCATAACGAATGATCAACACATCTCTGTCACACTGCTTCTTGTTTCAAAGTTCTATTTTCCTGTACTAGTCAGTGCCGTGTATGACACAGCCTAACATCGCTGCCTGTTCATTCATAATAGTACAAGATCATTCAGAGCTGCAGGGCCTTATAATCCATCCACCGGGTCGGGTTGCTGGTTCCTGGTTAAGAAGGGCTACAGTTGGATCCTCTTTCGTTTTCTGTACATCCTCATGCATATGGGGGAAGGGGGGGGGGGGTAATTAGGGAAATATTTGACTTTAAAGAATCCCAGATTGGAGTTGGACATCTGTATTTAATAAATAGATAAATAGTTTCAACGTAAGGTAAAACAAGAAGCATATTAGCTATGCTGGATCGTATTGCACAGGGGCAAATTAACATATGAAAGGTCAAGCACCACAGATGTTCATACAAGCAAATTAACTTACTCTTTGACTTGAAGATGATATCTCTTTTAGCTGACTTACATATTTGTCAAACAGACGATGCCTTTTAAGCTGTGCATGCAAGCAAGTGATTATTCTATATAGAGTACATGAGCAGATGGACATCGCTGCTTTAAAAAACTCTGCCAAGTACTGGGTATGTCTAAAGTTGTCCAGAATCCCCATTGTAATATGCTTCAACACTTCATTTAGCATGGATTTCATTAATGTGTATGCCAGAGGAACGTTCCTATCACGTTGGCATACTTTTGGTTCCTACAACAAATATGTGCAGAAAAATATATATATACCGGTCTAACGGAATGGCCCGTGACAGACTGAGATATTCCTATGTCTAGGGTCACCTTATGTCCACTAGGGCCATAGGGTGACAAAGAATCATAATTCATATATTACATGAGATGAGACATTATTAATACTTCATATTTCAGGACTGAGATATCACAAGGAGTTCATGATGACATGACCAGGTCAGCCAGCCAGTGAGTCATACCTTTGTATAATAGGCTATTTAAATATCTTAAGGTGTTGGCTATTCACTGTAAAGACATTCCATTGAAGGTGTTGATTGCACCCACTCTCACAAGACTCTGCCATTGTGTGATAAAGCTGTCTAGAGAACTTATTCAACTAGATGTCTGTGTTATTATTCAAGGTTAATTGAACCCTATTGATGATACGGTGCCGTCATGTCTAGCTACCAATTAAAGAATTATCCTCAGTGAGTGAGTAGGGGGGTGGAGATTGCATTGTCCTGTGATAAACTGCATTATGCTTGAGACTGTATAAGAAGCTGAGAAAATACCAATAAATTGTCATATCTTTGGAAGCAAGTGCAGAGCTTGAGTCTCGTCTTGTTTATGGGAATAGATATGGATCATGTATGCAGGATTGTCAGAGTGTGTCAGATAAGCTGGTCGTGGTTGGATGGAAGGTCGTAAGCGGTGGTGACCGTTACAACCGGTATATGCAGGGCCGATCCGCCCTATAGGCTCACTATGCAAAACTTCGGAGGGCCCCCCAAATTACTAGAGGTGAGAAGTAACTTTCGGCCCCTCACCCCGCTTTTCAACTCGCTGGCTGCATCAGCATCAGCACCCACCGCTTCTCACTTTAATGTAATATGTAATTTCCGACAGCATTTCCGACAGCAGAACACCCCCTTTCCCGCTTCTCAACTTTAATGGGACATGTCATTTTGCTTAGGGCCCCAGGGAGGTCAGGATCGGCACTGGTCAAGAGAGGTGCAGTGGAGAAGGTGGCCCCCTAAGTGATGCATTTCACATTTTTTTTAGTCCATGTCACCCAGTCCTCGTCACCCAGGGCTGTCAGCATCCAGCATGCTTACCAAATGGGCATTCAGTGCTGCTGGAGGTTTTGTTACTGATAATAGAGCGCGTCTTTTGGTATAAGTTTCATAGGCACAATTAACACCCAAAGACCAATTTTTCTGTACCTGTTGGATAGGTGCATATCATTTACATTTTTGACAGCAAGGCCAATTCTTGCTTTCATCATTACCTCAGAAGCTCTTATTTATATTGTATTAGGTGGATAACACACCTGGGCCCTTAGATCCAATTACTTTATACTCGAACTTCAAGGATGATGGTACCTTCCACCATAGTATCTATATACTTTACCTCAGATGCTCTTATTTATATTGCTTTCATCAAGAGTATCTCTGTAGGGTTACGGTGTGAATGAGCCTCCGACACCAAACAAAAATATTTTCGGTGTAAAGGCACCTCTGATACCCAAAGACCAATTTTTCCGCACCTGTTACTTCTATCCAAAGTCTGAGGAAGAGTCACCAGAATTTATCCCAAAAATCTATAATCTTATTCCTAGTGCACTACATTGTGGCATCATCATACAGACTGTCTCCCTATGCCGTTGTTTACAAAATAAAGAAAGCTTGCAGAGAAAATGTCATTTTTTAGGCTTTATAAATGTGTATAAATTATTGCTGCAGCAGCTTTTATACACAGTACAGATGTGCCACTTTACAGGTAGACTAAGGGGACCCCCCAGGCACTATATTGAAAGGAATTTTTCATTTTTATTGTTATTTTCCATGTTTATGCTTTCACTTTAAGCATCAGTAAATCACTGCTCATTTAAAAATGAAGTTTTTTACAATTTTTTTTCATTGATACATATCCCCCAGGGCA
The DNA here is from genome assembly GCA_029574335.1 of Rana kukunoris. Classification (NCBI taxonomy): domain Eukaryota; kingdom Metazoa; phylum Chordata; class Amphibia; order Anura; family Ranidae; genus Rana; species Rana kukunoris. Next base: position 109,721,463 of record CM056052.1, read on the forward strand.
GTACCCGGACCCACATAACCATTGTATGTCCAATTACTTGTATATAAGCCTTTAAATGGGCCCTTGATTTTTCCAGTTTGGGTCTCATAGACTTTAATGGAGTTTGTTATTGGGTTACGAACTTTTGCGATGTTCGGCCTATCTCTATTTGTAACTAGGGGACTGCCTGTACTAGCCAGCAAAGCCTTGTCTGTGTACCTTTTTTACTAAGTCTTGATGTTCCCCAAGGTAAAAACCTAGTTTTACTAAATGTTTCTGCCCTTAGAAGCCATTTAGGCACTTTTTTAGAGCATTGCGTTAGCAGGTGGTACAAATTATACCTGAGGTCGGGATCTAATTAACATAATTTGGTTTCACAGAGTCAAGAGAAGGATAATCTGACTATCAAAAGTTAAAGGTAGGTATTTTGCAGTGTCTGCTTCTAAAGAAACCCTGTCACTAGATTTTACCCTATGAATTCAATCTGCCAGTGTAATTTGGTTTCTCCCAACCCCCGTACCTGATATCTTTGCTTGTAGATAGAGGCTCCTGCACTACCGAGGGGGGTGGTGGAGTGGGATGGGGTCACTGCTGCAAACACCTGACACTCTGTCCTGGGCAGAGAGAAGTAGCAAATGGAAAAAACAAGAAGGGTGGTGTCTGCGCTGTGAAAAGTGGGTGAAATCCAAGGGTGGTACGGGAATAAATCCCTGGGCTGGTGAACGTGGGGGAGGGGGGGAGGGGTGGTGTTTTTAGAACAGAGTGATAGCGTACATAAGTTTAGTGTCAATACGTAAACCGTCAAAATGTAGCACAAAAGATAATATTGAATACTAAACAATGGCAAGTGACAAAAAAGGAGTACAAATTCACAAGCAGTAAAATGTACACAATGTGCTGGTCCAAGTAATGTGAAATCAGGGAGAGCTCCGCTAGGGGCGCCCCTGAATGTGTAACAGTGAACAATACAAATATCAATATATAAATCAGTGAAGAAATGCAAAAAAGTCTCTGAAAGTGTTTCCCAAATGTCCCAGAAGACAGGTTCCAAAGATGTCCCAGAAGACAGTTTCTAAAAGATGGAGGAAATGGTGCTGGGAAAGGACGTGGTACAGTGAACACCTCAGGTGGTCCCTAGCCCCTCACCTCACGGCTATGGCACGGATAGCCAAATAAAACCACCTCTGGCAGGGGGAGGAGGAATACACTTCAATGGACAGAAACGACATCAGCACTCAGCAGTAAGGCATGGAGAAGATACAAAGCAAGTAGGATATGGTGTTATGGAAGTGTCTAAACAGGCAACATCATTCACTCATACATCCACACACATGGAGGTGATGGATGGTGGGCCTATCTCCCACGAACACCGAGTTCGTCCTAAGTCCTTGATGCACACCTGGCTCCTCTTCTTCTGCGTCTGAGCTGGGTGGACACTTGGAGCAGATAGAGGGGACCCTCACACAGCATATAGGATGGGAGAAAAAAAGACCATAGTACAGCCCCGCAAAAATGAAACAGGTTTATTAAAACATATAGGTGCACTCACATTTGGATGATAAAAACTGGGCACAGAAACCAAACGGACGGCAGGGGGGTCTTGCTGCGTCAGGCGTGTGGACTCTGATGCTCCTTGATCCCTACGCGTCTCGTCATGTCACATGACTTCCTTAGGGGATGATCCGACCACAAAATTCCTTTGGATTAAATTCCCCAATCCTCAAATGTTGTTCCGACCGGTATAAAAGTAGGTCGCAAAATTGGCGGACATTTTTAATATCCTCACTCAATCATAATATTCCTTCTCTTTGGGATACATGAGAAATGTTCTCTATTTTTTTTTTTTCACAAGAAATGAAATGTTCTCTATTTGCACCAACATTTTTTATTCTGCCTATGGTCTCACTTTGACTTGAAAAGAAAAGAAACTATAGGAAAATCAGCTTGTGTTTTATACATCAAATGGGATACATAATATTCCTGCTCTTCTTGTTGTTTATACTTTTAAATCAAAGCTCTCTCTTTCAGTGGTTATTAATGACCACTTTACGCTTTATTTAAAGTAAGCCTGTCAGCTGTGGTCAGCAATAACATGGAAGACAAATGATGGCCAGAGTGATATTGTTTCTATAACAGCTCACATCTGATCTGAGGTCTTTTCTTGGCAGCTCCCTATATAAACCATTGCAGCTGAATTATTTGTTATCCCCAGCTTCCATCTAGTACTCCATGGTTAGGCAAGTGCAGACATGAATGTGATATTTAATTTTTTCTTTTTAATTCAGGCTAATAAATTTATTAAGCTGCCACTTCAGCATGTACTGGAGATTTATCAAGTATGATGCCTGGCTAAAGGCATGCTATGATGTAGAAGCCTCTAAAGCCCCATACACACTATCGGTTTTCCTGCTGGTTTTTCTCTTCGGGTTTACCAAAGCCATCTAATATGAGGTCAAACCTTAAGAGTTTCAATTTGTATGCAATTAGGCAGGCCCTTGCACTACATGGTCTTGGTAAACCTGAAGAGAAAAACCTGCAGGGAAACTGATAGTGTGTATGGGGCTTTAGGTATTGGGGGGGGGGGGGGGCATACACTAGTTAAATAGGTTGATTTCCTTGTATTTTAAAGTTTCAAAGTACAGCCCTGGCCAAAAGTTTTGAGAATGACACAAATAATAATTTTCACAAAGCCTGATGCCTCAGTTTATGATGCCAATCTGCATATACTCTAGAGTGTTAAGAAATAGTGATCAGATGAATTTCAATTTGTTGCAACTTTGCTCTTTGCTGTGAAAATGAACTTAATCCCAAAAAAACATATTACCACTGCATTTCAGCCCTGCCACAAACGGACCGTCTGACATCATGTCAGCGATTCTCTCGTTAACACAGTGTTGACGAGGACAAGGCTGGAAATGGCGCTGGATGGTGCTTGAAATCATTGTCCTTTCTCTGTTGACCATGGTTAGCTGCAAGGAAACATGTGCAGTCAATATTGCTTTGTATAAAACGGGATTTACACACAAGGATATTGCTGCTATTAAGATTGCACCTAAATCAACCATTTATCGGATCATCAATGAGAGAGATTCAAGAAAGTCCAGCAAGCGCCAAGACCATCTCCTACAGTTAATTCAGCTTCAGGATCGGGGCACCACCAGTGCAGAGCTTGCTCAGGAATGGCAGCGGGCAGGTGTGAGTGCATCTGCATGCATAGTGAGGCAAAGACTTTTAGAGGATGGCCTGGTGTCATTAACCACTTAAGGACCCCCGCACGCACATATACGGCCACAGAATGGCACGTACAGGCACAAGGGCGTAAATTTACGTCCCCGCCTGAGTGCGGTTCGGGGGTCCCATCGGGACCCCCTCCGCGGCGTGCGGGGGTCCCCCTGGCTCCGGGAGCGATCCGGCATCTGGGGGCGGATGTCGGCGAATACCCGCCCCCCCGCGATCGCTCCCAGCCAATGGGAGCGCGCTCCCATCCTGTCATTTCCTCCTCCTGTGTTTACACAGGAAGGAGGAAATGATGTCTTCTCTCATCGCAGCGCTGTTTCCCAGCGCTGCTGATGAGAGAAGACATCACAAGTAAGTGTGCACCAACACAACACTGACACACACTCACATAGGCATATTAACCCCTTGTGATCGCCCCCCCCACCCCCCTGTCACAGTGTCACTGAATGCAGTGATCTAATCACTGCATTTAGTGTCAGTGTGACAGACAGTGTAAAAAAAAGTTAGTGTTAGGTTCAGGATAGCCCCCCCCACCCCCCCTAATACAGTTTTAACCCCCTGATCACCGCCCTAGTTAACCCTTTCACTCCCTATTGCCAGCGTCACTAAGCGATCATTTTTCTGATCGCTGTATTAGTGTCGCTGTTCCCGCTAGGTAGCTATTTTTTTTTATTGCGATTTTTTTTTTTACTAAAGACATGTGGCTAAATAAATTTTGGCCTAAATGTTTGACTAAAATTTAGTTTATTTGATTTTTTTTTTAACAAAAAGTAAAAAATAGTGGTTTTTTTTCAAAAATGTCGCTCTATTTTTGTATATAGCGCAAAAAATAAAAATCGCAGAGGTGATCAAATACCACCAAAAGAAAGCTCTATTTGTGGGAAGAAAAGGACGCAAATTTTGTTTGGGAGCCACGTCGCACGACCGCGCAATTGTCTGTTAAAGCTACGCAGTGCCGAATCGCAAAAACACCTTGGGTCATTTACCAGCGTATTGGTCCGGGTCTTAAGTGGTTAAGGGCAGCACAGAAGCCACTTTTCTCCAGAAAAAACATCAGGGACAGACTGATACTCTGCAAAAGGTACAGGGATTGTACTGCTGAAGATTGAACTAAAGTAATTTTCTTTTCATATGTTTTTGATTAGTTTCATCAGACAAAAGGTACAAACAACAGTACAGTGTCAGTGTACAAAGTACCAACAATAAAATGATACATAACATAGGCAACAAAGAAAACAAGGGTAAAGAGAACATACCTGCGAGCCTGGTTTAGTAGAAGGGACCTAGCATCCTACTGCTAAATGTGGATGCTTCAATCCCCAAATTAGTTATGGTGCAGGCAAGATACCCATAATTTTCTACAAATGATATCAGTAAATGAGCCTGTAGTCTGGTAAATACCTTTTCATTGCAGAGAACTACAATACTGTAAACCATATTCAATTGAGAACCAGAAAGTAGAACACATAAAAATAAAAACAACATAAAATACAGCGTAAAGTAAAGCAAAGAAAACAAGCAAAAAAAGAACATGAGTGTACCGAGGTAGGGTAAGGGTGTCTAAATCAATATTAAACGGTTGTCGCGTATTAAAGGTTATTCCAAGATGAAGGCACTAGCCTGTATTGGCAAATCTGGACAACCATGGAACCCATTGAGTGTTGAAGAAAAGTACTGAACGAGATTGAATGGCAAAGTGTTTTTCAAAAAGTAATTTTCTCTGATAAATCCCTTTTCCGATTGTTTAGGGCATCCTGAAAAAACCTTGAAAAGGTGAGTGCTACCATCAGTCCTGTTTCATTCCAACAGTAAAGCATCCTGAGACCATTTACGTGTGGGCTTGTGTCAGAAACTATGAATTAGACCCAGACATAAGCACAGTTAAATAACACTTGTTTAATAATAATAATAATAATAAAAGTACCGTATATACTCGAGTATAAGCCGACCCGAATATAAGCCGAGGCACCTAATTTTACCACATAAAAATTAGAAAACGGCCTAGGGTGAGAATGCAGCAGCTACTGTAAGAGGAAAAGAGGGTCAACAATGCCCATTTACACGCCTCACTGTGCCCAGTGCAATCTCACTGTGCCCATCCTCACCTCAAGTATATACCGTAAATAGAACAAATATAGTCAAAACATAGCCAAAGTTTGGTAACCGGAATAGAGAGAGTCCCTGTGATGTTGACCAGGCGAAGGCAGAGAAGATCTGGGCTGGACGGCCCTGCCCCCTTTCTCCTTATTGGCTGACTGACTTTGACAGCAGCAGGAGACAATGGTGCCATGCTGCGGTCTCAGACATTGAGGTGGGGAGTCCCAGGCAGTCAAGACATTCCTACAACATCTCTGGATCTAGAGGGGGCTCAGGTAAGTATTAGGGGGGCTGCTGCACACAGAAGGCTTTTTATCTTAACCTGATTGTAAAGTCTATTTTTTTTTCCTAAAAAAATGATAAACATGTTATAATTACCTGCTCTATTGCAGTGGTTTTGCATAGAGCAGCTCGGATCCTCCAGTTCTCAAAACCCTCTTCTGTGCTCCTAGTCCCTCCCTCCTGTTCAGTGCCCCCACAGCAAGCAGCTTGCTATGGGGCACCCAAGCCAAGTCACATCTCCCTGTGTCCTTTCAGACACAGAACCCCCGGCCCCGCCCCCTCGCCCCCTGATTGGCTAGCTGACTGATTGACACCAGTGGCAGACAATGGCGCCTCTGCTGTGTCTCAGTCAATCAGGAGGGAGAATATCAGATGGCTGATACACTCGTGGACTTCACTGGACAGAGAAGGACCTCAAGTAAGTGTTAGGGGGGCTGCTGCACACAGAAAGCTTTTTACCTAAATGCATAGAATATATTAAAGCTGAGCTCCACCCTAAAGTGGAACTTCCGCTCATCGGAACCATCTAAGACAGGTATTTGCACCCACTTCTGGCCACACAGTCTGCGGGTAGACTGCGGGCAGGACGTCAGATTACCCCCCCTGTTGTGTTATGGGAAACACATGGTCCCAGAACACAGCATGGACCAGTGAGCAGGGTGCATGCGCCGTAGGGAACCGGCAGTGAAGCTGATTTCCTCACCGAGGATGGCGGGGCAGCAGAGTAACGTGTGATCGCTGCTGCTGACGGCTCTGGACTCCAGGACAGGTAAGTGTCCTAATATTAATAGTCAGCAGCTGCTATACTTGTAGCTGCTGGCTTTTAATATTTTTTTTTTCGGCGGAGATCCGCATTAAGATAAAAAACCTTCTGCCTTTACAACCACTTTATTGCTAATTTGCTGGAGTCCCTCGTATAAAAGCATCAAGGATTCAAGCTCATGGCTTCAGCTGCAGCCAGAAAAGCAGCTAACATAACTGATAGGCGCCACTCCAAGCCCGCAGTATTAATTTACACTGAGTATTCAGGTGCTGGCAGAAACAGAGCACATCTCACTCCAATGTGCAATATAACAAACAAATCCTGACTCACATTGTTGTGAGGGGAAATAATTCTAGGTATAATTCCACTAGTCCATCTTTCCATCATTCACGATTAACTTTACACAGATATTCTACGAAGGCTTTTAACCACTTGTTGACCCGCCACAGTACATTTCTTGTGGCAGGTCGGCTCGTACCTATACGTTGCTGCTCCCTTCCGAGTACACTCGTGCCTGCACATGCAGACCCGGAAAACTATACTGTTATTCGCTGCAGCACAAGCCAATGATTTATGGCCAGCACCCACTGAGCAAATGAGGGCAATAATTCTGAGGACATTAACTCTACACAGATAACCTGTAAACATTGTTAGGCACACATTTAACCCCTTGATCGCACTAGATGTTAATCCCTTCCCAGCCGGTGTCATTAGTACTGTGACTGCAGGGTCAGTTAGTGTCAGATTTCAGTTCCACTATAAGACGCTGATCACCATTCCTGGCATAATTAAAAAAAACACAAAAAAAAAACACAAAAAAAAATGGATAGCAGGATACAAAAAACACACAAAGGCAGCGCAAGATGGGAATATTACAACTTTTATAGTCTTCAAGTATGTAACAAAATAAATATTGCACTGGAGATAAAATCGATGTAGCTACATAAACTGTAAAAATGGTGCGAGTAATACCAAACGGTAGAAAAAGCAGTTTTAAAAACATGTAGCTAAATATGATACTGGTATAAAAATGTGTACAACGATACCACTGTTGAATCCAGATGAGGATGGGTTAACATCAGTCCGTCTGCATGTAGATGTCCCGTGAAGGGAAATATCACAACTCCCAGTGAATGGCTGTAGAATCCCAGGTTGATGGAGGGAAGTGATAGAGGGAAGTGTAACAGCCCTTGCGTGTGGCAGATAGTAAGGTCCCGCCGGCATGCAGATATGAATGCACAGCAAAGGAGCCCTTCAGATGGACACGGCAAGCCCCGCCGTCACTGGATCTCCGACGGAACTCCCTAAAGACCCGTAAGCCGGCGGAGAGGCGAGTACCAATCAAAAGAATTTTGATCGATCAAAAAAAAAATGTAAGATTAATGGAGGAATTAATAGTTCATTTCCACAGCCCTAATATATATATATATATATATAGTATCTATATCATAGTTTGTAGACGCTAAGTTAACTTTCACACAAAACAATCAATATACGCTTTTTTTTCTTCTTTTTTTTTATTGGCTATCTTTTATTGCACAGTAGAAAATATTGTAATTTGGGGTCTTTTTTTTGTTTATATCACAAAAAAAGAAAACCCAGTGGTGATCAAGTGCCACAAAAAGAAAGCTCTATTTGTGTGAAAAAAATTATTATTATTATTCAGGATTTATATAGCGCCAATAGTTTGTGCAGCACTTTACAACATGAGGGCAGACAATACAGTTACAATAAAATTTAATACAGGAGGAATCAGAGGGCCCTGCATGTGGAGCTTACAATCTAGGAAATATAGATTTTGTATGAGTACAACATTACTGTGCAATTACCAGTTAAAATAGAGCAGTGCTAAATAGCAATAGAATAGCCTAATCATGAAGGGGCAAAATCTCCTGGAGCTAATGTGGTTACCTCGTCACGTATGAAAAATATTAGGTACATAGGCCCAGATTCACAGAGCGATTACGCGTGCGCAACTGCTGTTGCGCGTGCGTAAGTCTAAATGTGCGCGTGCGTATAGTTGCACGCGATTCACAAAACAATATACGCCAGAAATCTACGTTTTTTGGTCCGGCGTAATTGAGTTAGACATTCGCTTCCCTTCGCGCAAAACTGCGCTAGACACACCATTGATTTGCTAGTCAAATATGCTAATGAGGGAGTTACGGGGATTCACAAAAAAACGCAGTTGCTGCTCAGGCTACGCGATGTGCGCAACTGCAAAATGTCCTGTCTAAAGTTAGAGGACCTAAAAGCTGGTCTAAATTTTGAAAAAAAAGTCTAATTGTCAGATAAAGCAACACTGTTAGTGAGGAGTTCAGCAGTCACACGTGTTGCCCAACAATCTGTATGCCAACATGCCAGGGGCATCGTCGCGCATAGCTATACTACTGACTTTAGATGAACAAAGAAGGAGGAGGGCACGGAGGATGGCACTAAGGAGGGCACGGGAGATGTTTTTTTTTTTGCCTATATAAAATTTACAATTTAATCTAATCTAATACAATATTCTTATCTGATACAAGGCCCTCACTCTTCACTTGATATATCACACACGCATAGACATCTTTGGCATGAGTGATTCTGAGGTGTCTCGAATCTTCAGATTCACCCCTCATGCCATCATGGAATTACCACAACCTTGCAGGAGGACATCAGCAGCCCAACACATGGCACCACCCAGACAGCTACATATACAATCAGAGCCCCATCCCCACAGATTTCGAACAGAACATGTATGGGGACAGCTGGCTGGTTGGTGAGTTACATGGAAGTCAGGCATGACTATCCCCTCCCGTGATGCACACCTCACAAGTGGCACATGCATGACTAACATCCTCCTGTCTTTTCCCTTCAAGGTGACTCTGCATATGCACTGGTACCCCATCTCATGACCCCATCTCATGCCAGCTCACATTATGCATCTTTGCACGTTAAACACACACATTAATCATGGCACAATGAGAATGCATGCATGCACACCACTGTGGTCCCTAGCACACACACCCCACATCCTCATCAAATTGGATTGGCACCAGTCCACCATGCAAGACTGGTGAGCAGTAACGCCACGTCAAGGCTCCAATTATGTCACTGTACATTCATACACCATTCACACGGACATGGGAATCACTTCTCCCTGGTCCTGGGGAACCCTTCTCCACCCAAATTGAGGATGACACCCCTTTTCCAGCAGGAATGTCACCCCCACATTCAAACATCATTCACAACCCAAAATATGCCAAAAATGTCAGCAAAACAAAAAAAAATGCATAGAAAAAAAAAAAATGCAGAGAACAAAAAAAAAAATGCTTTCAAACCAAAAAAAGGGGGAAAAAAAATTAATGCCCTCTGCGTGAGCCACGCCTGGGGCGCCCCTGGCCACGGCCCCGGCCCCTCAGGGGAGACGCATGGGGGAGGGGAAAAGCCGGGGAAGGAGGAGCAGCCCCTGAGATCTGCCCACCTGGCGGCCTGCCCTCCAAGGCCACGGCTATTCTGTCCAGGGCAGCACCAAGTGTTGCCGTGTTGCCCTGGATAGCCTGGGTAAGGGCCCTCACATCCTGCCCAACGCCTGCTGCTGTAGTTTGCAGGTCATTTAGGCAGGTTGTGGAGGCCCGGGAGTGGGAGTCCAGGTTACCCAGCCTATCGTTGATGGAGGACAGGCTCTGATCCACCCGCCCCATAGTCTGGCAGAGCTGTCTCAGAAGGCGGGTCTGGATGGCCTGGTTCCTTCTCAGACAGGCGGGCAGGAGATTGGGCGCCCCCCTGGTGCTCTGGGATGACCTCCTGGCTCCAGCTGATGGTTGTGGCCGGGGAGAAGGGCAGGCCCTTGTGAGGGGAGCCATGTTGGGGGAGGAGGGGGGGGGCTCCCCCTTAGGGAGGGCAGGCTTCTTGCAGCCAGAGGGGAAGAGTCCGCAGAAACCAACCGTCCAGTGCCTGCCATGGACTCCTCCTCCTCATGATTCTCCTCCTCCTCATTATCGTCCTCCTCATGATCATCCTCCTCCTCTTGTTCCTCCTCCGCGGACTCTGGCCTTGTTGGGGGGGCCTCATTAGGCTGCTGTCCTGGCGTTGGAGCGGTCACGCCAGATGGCCCTGCACCCTCCTGCACAGCTGTAGATGACACAAACCATTCACAGGTTGGAGGATCCACACACTTGCCACATATTCCCTTTCACCCCCTCCCCCACACATGCTACACACCTGAGAGAAATAAAAACCTTACCTGGCACCGCGGGGACCGGACTTGTGTCAAAGCCTGGCAGGCCCTCCACTTCATGACGGTGAAAGGTCAGGGCCACCACACGCTCCGTCGCTGTAAATCTAATCCGGCATGGTGGGCCCCCTCCTGTGCCCCTGGCATGGGCATTTATTGCGGCCAGTTTTTTTTTCACCTGACGGTCATTTATTTTCTTGTCAATCCCAGACCGGGTCCGTGTCTCCCCCTCCCCCGATGAATTGACCTGCTCCGTGATCATATCCAATATCTCCCTCCTCCTGGCCGGGGTGGTGGTGGCACTCTGCGGGCCGTGGAGAAAACGCCCATAGTCGGTAATGGCCCGGGCAAGAATTATTTTTTCCCCCACTGTAAAATTAAGCTTTCTTTTTCTCTCAGTCATACTTCCAAACAAACTCACTAGCAATCACCAAAAATCTGTCACAAATACAAGCACAACCAATCAGGCAAGAACACACACAAAGAGAAAAAGAACACCCAAAAATCACACTAGCACTCAGCAAGAAACAGACACAAAAAAATCAGATGAAAAAATAAAGCAAGAAAACAAACGCTCAGAAATATATCAATCAAACAAACAGTCTCAAACACTTATCAAAATACACTTTCACAAAACTACCAACAAGCACTAGATCACACAGAACACTAATCTGACAACTACAAAACACACTCTAACGAACAACAGAGCAAAAGCACTTGATTCAATGGGAAGGGACACAAAGGGATGTACTTTTGCAATGGAAGTGCGTTTGTGTGTGTCTATTTATGCTGTTTGCGTAGGTTAACAACGTTGCCCTAGTCCATTTCCAATTTCACTGATTGCGCCGCTCCCGAGTTGTGAGCATGCGCACAACGGAGCTGACATGGTTTCCTTCACGCGCGCGAGTCGGCCGGCCCTTCATTTGCATGGGGTCACGGCTCATTTCAATGTAACACGCCCACGTCCCTCCCAATTTGTATTACTCCTTCTTACGCCTCTGGAAAAAACCTTACGCTTGCGCAATTTCTTGCGCAAAAGCTACGTGAATCGCGGGATTACGCGGCTAGATTGCGCAAGTCTAACGGAAAAGTGGTGCGCTACGCCGGACCGATAATGCGCCAATCTACGTGAATCTGGGCCATAGTTTGTAGACATTTCACAGTAAGTTTTGACATGTTTGGTATCTATTCTACAGTGTATTGGTATCTATTCGACATGTATTACACTCAACACAACATCATCTTTTATATTTCACCCAAAAAGTTAGTATTATATTGTGTTTGTGTGCACTAAATTTCATTTTAGTGTATGTTTCCTTAAAGCGGAGGTTCACCCTAAATTTGGATTTTATCTCATTTAAACTGCTAGGCATTAACAGTAACTAATACGTTTTTTTTTTCTTCTTCATCTTTACCCCTTTTCTGCTTCAGTTTATGCCCTGCCAATCACAATCCACCGCGGGGAGTGGGCGTGTATGTGTATTTTCCCCCGACAGCGTTATGTCTCCTGGGAGTCAGTCCTGACAATCCCAGGAGACGCGCTGTGCTCAAATCGCGTAAGATCTCGCCGGTCACGTGACTCGCAACAGCTGGCGTCATAATGACCCGCCCCGTTGTGACGAGTTACAACATGTTTCCTCACGCTTGCCGAGTCACGTGACCGGCGAGATCTTGCGCGATTTGAGCACAGCGCGTCTCCTGGGATTGTCAGGACTGACTCCCAGGAGACATAACACTGTCGGGGGAGAATACACATTGATTGGGCACAGCGATTGGCACACGCGATTGGGCACAGCGTGTACATCCCCGGAAGTATACAGTGGTGGGCTTCAGGAGTGCCCACACACAAGATGGAAACGTCCATCTCTCCGTTTTATAAAACATCCTTTTTCTAAAAATCGGGACAATCGTGGCAGCAAAGACAGGACTGGTGAGTGTAACATTAGGTATATTAACACCGTAAAAAAAAAAAAAATTCCCGCAGAACTACCGCTTTAAAATTTGTGTTGGATAAATTCTGCACAAATATCACATGATATTATAAATTCCAACAACCACTATTTTATTCTCCAGTGCCTCTGCTTTCAAAAAAATATATTAAGAATTCTGAATAATTCTAGCAAAAAAATGCTGATTTTAACAAATGCATGAGGAAAAAAACATTGCCCTGGGTAGCAAGTGGTTAACGGATATGTACGTAAATCCAGTCACTAAAATCTCACATCATTAGGGGTGTCTTGTTTGCCCCCCCCCCCCCTACAAAAAAAATTATATATATATATATATAGATATATATATCTATATATATATATATATATATATATAGATATATATATCTATATATATATATATATAGATATACACATACACAACACCAGCTGCCACTGATACAATATAAAGTAATTTTCATTTTCAAATTTACCATTTCCATTAAATAATACCTGTAGATCTCGCTATTAAGGTCCATGTTTAGGCACATCCTGTGACAACCCTCTGCCCCCTTCCGCTAGTTGTTCTTCTGCGTAGTCATCCTGACACATGCCCTCCCAATAGAGACTACAAGTGGCTGCGTTGGTGCACATGATGCAGGCATGGTCTTATGGTGTGCAGCAGTTGCAGGAGGTGCATGCATGTAGACAGGGAGTGGCTGCAGAAAAACAGCATTGCTGATATGCAACAAAAAAATTAAAAAGGTGAAAACAAATATTTTTTAAACACTTTTTAATGCAGAAGATTTCATTTGACACAATACAGAAATCTGCATTGTAAACGTATGCCTCGTACACACGATCACTTTTTGTGATGAAAAAAAAACTAAATTTTTCATCATGAAAAAAAACTAAATTTTTCAAACTTCATTTTCAAAAATGACGTTGCGTACACACCATCATTTTTGGAAAATGATGAACAAAACGACGGCACTCTAAAGGGGAAGTTCTATTTGCCTTGAGGCTGCTTTTAGCTGGTTACTTGTTAGTAAAAGACGATTCCTGCTTTTTTGTCTGTTACAGCGTGATGAATGTGCTTACTCCATTATGAAATGTAGTTTTACCTCCCGTCTCCTAACTTGCTTCTGGGCATGTGCGGGTTTAAAACATCATTTTTTATGTAGTTTTGCCCACGCACGATCATTTTTTATGACACAAAAAATGACATTTTGAAAAATGACATAAAAAATTCGAGCATGTTCGAATTTTTTTTTGGTAGTTTTTCAGAAGACATAAAATGACATTTTGCCCACACACCATTATTTTAAATTACATTTTTAAAAATGTCATTTTTTTTCATCACAAAAAGTGATCGTGTGTACGCAGCATAAGGGCCAGATTCACATACATTGGTGCATTTTTTGACCGGAGTAGCGCACCTCCTTTACGTTAGACCGGTGCAACGTAATTTCCGAGGCGTAAGGCAGAGTAATTAAAATTGTGAAGGACGTGGGCGTGTTCCATTTAAATGAGCTGTGACCCCATGCAAATGAAGGGCCGGCCAGATTGCGCATGCGCACATGAAGCAGACCATGGTCAGCACCTCTCTGCGCATGCTCACAACTCGGCACCGCGCAATCAGTGAAATTGGAACTATGCCCGGGCAACTTAGTGAGCTATACAGAGAGCTTAAATAGACAGAGACAAACGCCCTTCCTTTGCAAAAGTACATCCCTTTGTATCCCTTCCTATACAGCAAGGTGCTTTTGTTCTGTTGTGTGTTTGTGTTTGTTGGTTTGTGACTTGTGTTTGATATATTTCTTGACTGTTTAGTATAGTGTTTTTGATAGTGGTTTTCAGAGTGTTGTTTGGTGACTGTTTTTGATACTTTTTTGATGTTTGTTTTTTGGTGTCTGATTTTTGGTGATTGTTTGGGTTCCAGTTTGTGTGAACATGACTGAGAGGAAGCTAAAGCTAAATTTTTCTTTAAGGGAGAAGGCAATTCTTGCCAGGGCCATTACACAATATGGCCATTTACTTCACGGCCCGGAGAGTGCCAACATCACCCCGGCCAGGAAGGCAGAGATATTGCAGGACATTATCGACCAGATAAACACGTTGGGGGAGGAGACCCGGACACGCCAGGGGATCGCCAAGAAGATCAATGATCTCCGGCGTGTGGTCCGTAGGAAGCTGGCCAAGATTGCAGCCCATGTCAGGGGCACTGGAGGGGGCCCACCATACCCTGTTAGGCTGACTGAGGAGGAGCGTGCAGTGGCCCAGACCTTCAACAGGCAGCAAGTGGAGGGGCTGCCTGGCTTTGACTCCAGTCAGGAGGGCGTGAGGACAGGTCTGGTGTGTAGCATGTGTGTGGGGGGAATATGTGGCAAGTGTGTGGATCCTCCAACCTGTGAATGTTTTGTGTCATCCACAGATGTGCAGGAGGGTGCTGGGCCATCTGGCCTGACCGCACCATCCCCGGGACAACAGCCTGCTGAAGACCCCCAGACAAGGCCGGAGTCCTCTGAGGAGGTTGAGGAGGAGGAGTTTGAGTTGGAGGAGGAGGACATGTCAGGGAATGACTTGTTATTTTTGGAGGAGGCTTCCCCTATGGCTGGCAGCAGCCATGAGTCCATCCGGGGTAGCCCCTTCCACTCCTCCCCCAACAGGGCTCCCCTCCCAAGGGGCTCCCCTTCTCCCCGGTCACAAGCCTCATCTGGGGGCAGGAAGGCAACCCAGAAGACCAGGGGGTGGCCGAGGTTCTGCCTGCCAACCTGATAAGGGACCAGGCCCTTCAGACCCACCATCTGGGACAGGTCAGCCAGACTTTGGGGCAGATGGAGGAGAGCCTGTCTTCCATAAAGGATATGCTTGGGGACCTGGCCTGCAACTCCCTGGCTCAGATCAATTGCCAAAATGATTAGCAGGCTACCACAGCAGGCATAGGTCAGGATGTGCGGGCCCTCAGTCAGGATGTGAGGGCCCTCACCCAGGCTATCCAGGCCAATACGGCAACAATAAATACTGGCCTGACCAGAATTGCCGTGGCCATGGAGGGCAGGCCGCCAGGTGGGCAGAGACCAGGGGATGCTCCTCCTTACCCGGATTACCCCCCCCCCCCCCCCAAGAGTCGGCCCTGAGGAGCCGGGAGCCATGGCCGTGGCTGCCCCAGGCATGGGTCACGCCAGCGGCGGTAATTTTTTTTTTTTTATGAATTTCTTTTTTTTTTGGGCTGGTCATTTTTTTTGGGTGCTGGTCATTTTTAATTTTTTTTGGGTTGTGAATGATTTTGCAATGTGGGGGTGACATTCCTGCCGGAAAAGGGGTGTCACCCTCATTTGTGGTGGAGAAGGGTTCCCCAGGACCAGGGAGAAATGATCCCCAGGTCCGTGTGAATGATGTATGAATGTACAGTGACATAATTGGAGCCTTGGCGTGGCATTGCTGCTCACAAGTCCTGCATGGTGGGCTTGTGCCAATCCAATTTGATGAGGATGTAGTGTGTGTGATCCAGGGACCACAGTGGTGTGCATGCATGCATTCTCATTGTGCCATGATTAATGTGTGTTTAACATGCAAAGATGCCTAATGTGAGCTGTCTCCTGGCTGCTCTTCCCTCAGAAGATGGGGTAGCTTCGGTTAGGGGGGGGATTGTCTGGTTCGGGGGTCAGGTCATCACGTATGTCAATCTCCAGGCCCTTTCTCACTGCAAAGTTGTGCAGCATGCACCATGCACCGATGATCTGGCACACAAAGTTTGGGGAATACAACAGGGTACCCCCAGACTTATCCAGGCATCGGAAACGTGACTTCAGGAGGCCAAAGGTGTGCTCCACGACTGCACGGGTTTGGACGTGGCATTAGACATGTGCACAACAAAAATTTTCGTTTATTTCTGTTTCGTTTCTGTTCGTTTATCGTGATTCGTAATGAGTCGTAATTTCGTAAGACGTTAGTTATCGTATTCGTACTCTTTAGTATTTTCGTAACACTTTTTTTTCCGTTTCCGTTTTTTTATGTTAGTTTATTTTTCGTTGATTCGAGATTAGTATTTTCGTTAAATGTTGTATTCTGCCTCGTTCGTATTTTTACAATGAATTTATTCGTTTATTCGTTTTTACGTTGGTTTATTTTTCGTTGTTTTGATATTTGTATTTACATTATATTTTCCATCATGCCGCGTTTGTATTTTCGTAAGAAATAAATCTTCGTTGCTTTATGATCATTCGTATTTTCGTGTCTAATTTTATTTGATTATAACAGCGTTCTTTTGTAGATTTTATTGCATTCGTAATTCTGTTAAAATACATTTTACGTTTATTCGACACACTACTCGTCGTAATTTTGTAAAACATCGTAATTTACTGCGATTGACTAACACAGATAAAGACACAAGGTCAAGGAGCCAC
This sequence comes from Rana kukunoris, assembly GCA_029574335.1. Lineage (NCBI taxonomy): Eukaryota > Metazoa > Chordata > Amphibia > Anura > Ranidae > Rana > Rana kukunoris. Next base: position 109,738,374 of record CM056052.1, read on the forward strand.
ATAAGAAAGAAGCTCTTCAGGGGAAGGGACAGCGCTGAGTGGCTATTGGTCACAGTACTAATGAAAGTGAATTTACATTATTTCATTTCCGTTTTCCGAAGATTCATAATTTATTTTTCATTAGTTTTGCTTTTCGTTTTTTATTCTTTGTTCGGCATTTCGGTTGTTTTCTTTTCGTTCTTCAAATATTAGTAAGTTTGCATTTTCGTTTATTTTTCGTAATTATGATTTTTTTTTTTTGTGTTCGGTGTTTTCGTTATTTCTATGTTTTCGTTTCTTTTTTCTTTCGTTGTGTTGTTCTTTTACATTTAGTAGTTTCGTATCTTCGTAGTTTTCCATATTCGTTATTTTTGGAAATATCGTTATTCGTTATTATTTGCGCTAAACCATTCGTTTATTCGTAGGTTAACGAATCAACGAAAATAACGAATAATGACGGAAAACGTATTCGTAACGAAAAAAATTGCACATGTCTACGTGGCATTCATTGTATCTTTCCTCTCCTGGGGTTTGGGGGTTCCGGATAGGAGTCATGAGATGGGGTCCAAGTGCATATGCAGAGTCACCTATAAGGGAAAAGACAAGAGGATGTTAGTAGTGCATGTGCCCCTTGTGATTTCTGCATCATGGGGAGGGACAGTCATGCCTGACTCCCATGTCACTCACCAACCAGCCAGCTGTCCCCATACACGTTCTGTTCGAATTCCATTGGGATGGGGCTCTGATTGTATATGTAGCTGTCATGGCTGTTTCCGGGGTGTTTGGCATGGACGTGCCATATGAGGCATTTGGCTATCACCTGTACATTGATGGAATGCCAATGCTTCCGATTGCAGTATATGTGCTCTGTCTCCCGGGGGGGGGGGGGCTGGAGTGCCACATGTGTGCAATCAATGGCCCCCACGGTAGGGTTGTCCCGATACCGATACCAGTATCGGGACCGATACCGAGTATTTGTGGGAGTACTTGTACTCCCGCAAATACCCCCGATGCCTAAATAGAATACTCCCCCCCCGCCGCTGCCGTCGCCGTCGCATCGAAAGCCGCCGCATTGAAAGTTGCCGCTGCATGGGTTAAACAGCGTGCGGGAACATTACAGCTTTCATTTGAATAGCTGTAGTGTTCCCGCTGCGTATAGACACTCCCCCTTGCTCGGGATTGGATGGGTGATCGTGATCTGTCCAATCCCGAGCAAGGGGGAGTGTCTATACGCGCGGGCAAAACAGCTATTCAAATGAATGCTGTGATGTTCTCCGTGTGGCGGCGGCGGCTTTCGGGCGGCAAGGTATGGGGGAAATGGCTGGAGGGACATGGCTGCTGGGACATGGCTGGAGGGACATGGCTGGAGGGACATGGCTAAAGGGACATGGCTGGAGGGACATGGCTGGAGGGACATGGCTGCGGGGACATGGCTGCATATGTGGGGGACATGGCTGGGGGGGAAATGGCTTCATATGTGAGGGACATGGCTGGAGGGACATGGCTGGAGGGACATGTCTGGAGGGACATGGCTAGAGGGACATGGCTAGAGGGACATGGCTAGAGGGACATGGCTAGAGGGACATGACTGGAGGGACATGGCTGCATATGTGGGGGACATGGCTGCATATGTGGGGGACGTGGCTGCATATGTGGGGGACGTGGCTGCATATGTGGGGGACATGGCTGCATATGTGGGGGGACATGGCTGCATATGTGGGGGGACATTTAAAAAAGGATCGGTGTTCGGTATCGGCGTCTACTTGAAAAAAAGTATCGGTACTTGTACTCGGTCCTAAAAAAGTGGTATCGGGACAACCCTACCCCACGGTGCGTGGGAATCTGGCAAGTCTGTGGAAACCTGTCATTGCCTTCTGCCGCAGGTCCTCCTGGGTGTGTTTGATGATTTGGTTGGCCATGCATCTGAGAATTGCAGGGATAACCTGGTGCACACATCTGCTCATGGAGGATTGTGCCATCCCAGCCACCACTCCACTTGTTCTTTGAGAAGAGCCACTGGCAAGGAAATGGAGTGTTGCCAGGACCAGTGGCTGCACTGCATGTGAGCGGTGTGTTGGGCTGGTGATGTCCTCCTGCAGGGTTGTGGTTAATTCCATGATGGCAGCAGGGGTGAATCTGAAGATGCGATACACCTCAGAATCACTCATGCCAAAGAGGTCTATGCGTGTGCGGTATATCCTCTCCCGTGCCCTCTCCATGCCCTCCTCCTTCTGCGCTCCTCTAAAGTCAGTAGTATAGCTATGAGCAAGGATGCCCCTGGTATGTTGGCATACAGATTGTTGTCCTGCAAGTGTGACTGCTCAGCTCGTCCCTAACAGTGTTGCTTTAGCTGACAAGTAGACGGATTTTCTAATTTTAAGCAAGCTTTTATATTGCCAAATTTTAGACAGGACGTGCAGCTGTTGCGCACACAGCGCGTAGCCTGCGCTGCACCAACGTTCTTTTGTGGATCCCCGTAACTCTCTCATTTGCATATTTGAATAGCAAATCAATGGTGTGTCTAGCGCAGTTTTGCGCGGACGGATACGCCGGTCTATCGAAGTTACGCCGGTCCAAAAAAAGTAGATTTCATGCGTATCTCATTTTGGGGATGCGGCCCATCGATACGCATGCGCAAATTTAGACTTAGGCCGCGCATCTCCGGTAACGCCGGCGTAATGGCTCTGTGAATCTGGCCCATACTGTTTAATTTATATTGCCTCTTTTATTTCTGTATATGGATGATAGAACTGTAATTATTTTAATAAAAAAACATCTAAGTACCTTTTTTCGAATTATATACAGCTGTCACGTGACCCAGCCCTCTACTAGCTTTGAGTCCTCTGCCGCTAGTCACATGTTCAAAACAAACAAAAGAAAACTTTGGAATACAGAGTAAAAAAATAAAATAATATCACTAAACGGTTTTAAATTGCCATACAAATATATATTTGAAAATTAAAACTTTATTCTTTAGTGCAAATAACATTGTGTGGGTGGATTTCTGCCAGTCACAGGCTGAGTCACGCCCCTCCAGTCTGTGTCTTAGAATAAGAGGGAGGAGAAGCCACAATTAATCTACATGTACTGTAATATCCCACCCCCCTGGTTAGTGGGCATGGAGGAGGAGGGAGGGGGTGGGCTGACTATAGTCACATGGGCTGCTCAAATGTGATAGGGAGTAAATGCTCAGCATGGAAACACACTGAAAACTGAGCATGTGCAGAGTTGCTACCACATTTGCAGAATCCCTAGCTGAGTTGGTGACATGAAAAGAAGGAGGGGATGGAGAGCAGCAAAATCAACCATTTTTTTTTGCAGAATACAGAAAATGAATCACATAGTGGACGAGTGAGTATGAACAGCATGTGATACACCATTTATTGATCGTTTTTATAATGTGGATTTAGTCAGGGCCGATCCTAGGGTCACAGACACCTGGGTGCAGAAATATTTCTGGAGCCCCCCACATGGGCGTGGTCAACTTACGAACTCCTCCCCTTTACAAATGTTTCTATAGCTACGACTCAAACACAGAGATGCTCCCCTAAGAAGTCTTCATTACCATGGGATCCTCTCATGATCTTTTAACAATAAAGAAAATTAGTACACTAATGGGAGCTGGAGGGGGTCTCTCTAATGCACACAGAGAGGGCTTCTGTTAAAGAGCCTGTTAGAAAGAGCCCCCAGACATACTGCAGACATGCTACAGGAGACTGTCAGAGACTGCAGATTTGCTACAGGAGACGGTCAGAGACTGCAGACATGCTACAAGAGATGGTCAGACACTGCAGACATGCTACAGGAAATGGTCAGAGACTGCAGACATGCTACAGGAGATGGTCAGAGACTGCAGACATGCTACAGGAGATGGTCAGAGACTGCAGACATGCTACAGGAGATGGTCAGAGACTCCAGACATAGTACAGGAGATGGTCAGAGACTGCAGACATAGTACAGGAGATGGCCAGAGACTGCTCAACGGACAGAATAATTAGTGGAACCTAGTACTGGAACGTGTTCCGGTACTAGGCTCTGCTGCAGTACCCAGCCTGGATTCTGGGGACAGCGGGAGGTATACACTCTTCTCAGTTGCCAGCGGAGAGAGCAAGCAGGATGGGGAACCGCAGCACCTGCTACATGCTCTCTGCCTCTAGATACACACAAGGAGGAGGAAGGGGAGCTCTCTGGAACTTCGGTGTCCTCACCTCTGCTGCGCCTGGGTGCAGAGCACCCCGCGCACCCTGCCTAGGATCGGCCCTGGATTTAGTTATACTTTTACCATTTGAATACCAGGCACTTACACCCCCTTCCTACCCAAGCCAATTTTCAGCTTTCAGCGCCGAAAATTGCGCAGTCATACTACACTGTACCCAAACAGATTTTTTTATCATTTTGTGCCCACAGATAGAGCTTTCTTTTGATGGGCTGCTCAGTCTAAAATGCCCAGGCCTATTTTTTGTCCCAGTCCGGGCCTGTTCAGCTCTGTGCCTTACATCCTTCCCACTTCTACCACCATATCCTCCCCATCTTTAAATATCCTCCTAACTACCAAATATTGGAATGACAAGGACCATACTATGTTTGCAGGAAATGCTAACTAACAGGGGACTCCATCTTGCTACATGAATATTAAAAGTGGTTTTGCTGTCACTTTTCCTGGTTCTATGTTTCTACATGCTATGCTGGAAGCTGTCATGGCTGTTTCCGGGGTGTTTGGCATGGACGTGCCATATGAGGCATTTGGCTATCACCTGTACATTGATGGAATGCCAATGCTTCCGATTGCGGTATATGTGCTCTGTCTCACGGGGGGGGGGGGGGCTGGAGTGCCACATGTGTGCAATCAATGGCCCCCACGGTAGGGTTGTCCCGATACCGATACCAGTATCGGGACCGATACCGAGTATTTGTGGGAGTACTTGTACTCCCGCAAATACCCCCGATGCCTAAATAGAATACTCCCCCCCCCGCCGCTGCCGTCGCCGTCGCATCGAAAGCCGCCGCATTGAAAGTTGCCGCTGCATGGGTTAAACAGCGTGCGGGAACATTACAGCTTTCATTTGAATAGCTGTAGTGTTCCCGCTGCGTATAGACACTCCCCCTTGCTCGGGATTGGATGGGTGATCGTGATCTGTCCAATCCCGAGCAAGGGGGAGTGTCTATACGCGCGGGCAAAACAGCTATTCAAATGAATGCTGTGATGTTCTCCGTGTGGCGGCGGCGGCTTTCGGCGGCAAGGTATGGGGGAAATGGCTGGAGGGACATGGCTGCTGGGACATGGCTGGAGGGACATGGCTGGAGGGACATGGCTGAAGGGACATGGCTGGAGGGACATGGCTGGAGGGACATGGCTGCGGGGACATGGCTGCATATGTGGGGGACATGGCTGGGGGGGAAATGGCTTCATATGTGAGGGACATGGCTGGAGGGACATGTCTGGAGGGACATGTCTGGAGGGACATGGCTGGAGGGACATGGCTAGAGGGACATGGCTAGAGGGACATGGCTAGAGGGACATGGCTAGAGGGACATGGCTGGAGGGACATGGCTGCATATGTGGGGGACATGGCTGCATATGTGGGGGACATGGCTGCATATGTGGGGGACGTGGCTGCATATGTGGGGGACGTGGCTGCATATGTGGGGGACATGGCTGCATATGTGGGGGGACATGGCTGCATATGTGGGGGGACATTTAAAAAAAGGATCGGTGTTCGGTATCGGCGTCTACTTGAAAAAAAGTATCGGTACTTGTACTCGGTCCTAAAAAAGTGGTATCGGGACAACCCTACCCCACGGTGCGTGGGAATCTGGCAAGTCTGTGGAAACCTGTCATTGCCTTCTGCCGCAGGTCCTCCTGGGTGTGTTTGATGATTTGGTTGGCCATGCATCTGAGAATTGCAGGGATAACCTGGTGCACACATCTGCTCATGGAGGATTGTGCCATCCCAGCCACCACTCCACTTGTTCTTTGAGAAGAGCCACTGGCAAGGAAATGGAGTGTTGCCAGGACCTTGACCAGTGGCTGCACTGCATGTGAGCGGTGTGTTGGGCTGGTGATGTCCTCCTGCAGGGTTGTGGTTAATTCCATGATGGCAGCAGGGGTGAATCTGAAGATGCGATACACCTCAGAATCACTCATGCCAAAGAGGTCTATGCGTGTGCGGTATATCCTCTCCCGTGCCCTCTCCATGCCCTCCTCCTTCTGCGCTCCTCTAAAGTCAGTAGTATAGCTATGAGCAAGGATGCCCCTGGTATGTTGGCATACAGATTGTTGTCCTGCAAGTGTGACTGCTCAGCTCGTCCCTAACAGTGTTGCTTTAGCTGACAAGTAGACGGATTTTCTAATTTTAAGCAAGCTTTTATATTGCCAAATTTTAGACAGGACGTGCAGCTGTTGCGCACACAGCGCGTAGCCTGCGCTGCACCAACGTTCTTTTGTGGATCCCCGTAACTCTCTCATTTGCATATTTGAATAGCAAATCAATGGTGTGTCTAGCGCAGTTTTGCGCGGACGGATACGCCGGTCTATCGAAGTTACGCCGGTCCAAAAAAAGTAGATTTCATGCGTATCTCATTTTGGGGATGCGGCCCATCGATACGCATGCGCAAATTTAGACTTAGGCCGCTCATCTCCGGTAACGCCGGCGTAATGGCTCTGTGAATCTGGCCCATACTGTTTAATTTATATTGCCTCTTTTATTTCTGTATATGGATGATAGAACTGTAATTATTTTAATAAAAAAACATCTAAGTACCTTTTTTCGAATCTATATACAGCTGTCACGTGACCCAGCCCTCTCCTAGCTTTGAGTCCTCTGCCGCTAGTCACATGTTCAAAACAAACAAAAGAAAACTTTGGAATACAGAGTAAAAAAATAAAATAATATCACTAAACGGTTTTAAATTGCCATACAAATATATATTTGAAAATTAAAACTTTATTCTTTAGTGCAAATAACATTGTGTGGGTGGATTTCTGCCAGTCACAGGCTGAGTCACGCCCCTCCAGTCTGTGTCTTAGAATAAGAGGGAGGAGAAGCCACAATTAATCTACATGTACTGTAATATCCCACCCCCCTGGTTAGTGGGCATGGAGGAGGAGGGAGGGGTGGGCTGACTATAGTCACATGGGCTGCTCAAATGTGATAGGGAGTAAATGCTCAGCATGGAAACACACTGAAAACTGAGCATGTGCAGAGTTGCTACCACATTTGCAGAATCCCTAGCTGAGTTGGTGACATGAAAAGAAGGAGGGGATGGAGAGCAGCAAAATCAACCATTTTTTTTTGCAGAATACAGAAAATGAATCACATAGTGGACGAGTGAGTATGAACAGCATGTGATACACCATTTATTGATCGTTTTTATAATGTGGATTTAGTCAGGGCCGATCCTAGGGTCACAGACACCTGGGTGCAGAAATATTTCTGGAGCCCCCCACATGGGCGTGGTCAACTTACGAACTCCTCCCCTTTACAAATGTTTCTATAGCTACGACTCAAACACAGAGATGCTCCCCTAAGAAGTCTTCATTACCATGGGATCCTCTCATGATCTTTTAACAATAAAGAAAATTAGTACACTAATGGGAGCTGGAGGGGGTCTCTCTAATGCACACAGAGAGGGCTTCTGTTAAAGAGCCTGTTAGAAAGAGCCCCCAGACATACTGCAGACATGCTACAGGAGACTGTCAGAGACTGCAGATTTGCTACAGGAGACGGTCAGAGACTGCAGACATGCTACAAGAGATGGTCAGACACTGCAGACATGCTACAGGAAATGGTCAGAGACTGCAGACATGCTACAGGAGATGGTCAGAGACTGCAGACATGCTACAGGAGATGGTCAGAGACTGCAGACATGCTACAGGAGATGGTCAGAGACTGCAGACATAGTACAGGAGATGGCCAGAGACTGCTCAACGGACAGAATAATTAGTGGAACCTAGTACTGGAACGTGTTCCGGTACTAGGATCTGCTGCAGTACCCAGCCTGGATTCTGGGGACAGCGGGAGGTATACACTCTTCTCAGTTGCCAGCGGAGAGAGCAAGCAGGATGGGGAACCGCAACACCTGCTACATGCTCTCTGCCTCTAGATACACACAAGGAGGAGGAAGGGGAGCTCTCTGGAACTTCGGTGTCCTCACCTCTGCTGCGCCTGGGTGCAGAGCACCCCGCGCACCCTGCCTAGGATCGGCCCTGGATTTAGTTATACTTTTACCATTTGAATACCAGGCACTTACACCCCCTTCCTACCCAAGCCAATTTTCAGCTTTCAGCGCCGAAAATTGCGCAGTCATACTACACTGTACCCAAACAGATTTTTTTATCATTTTGTGCCCACAGATAGAGCTTTCTTTTGATGGGCTGCTCAGTCTAAAATGCCCAGGCCTATTTTTTGTCCCAGTCCGGGCCTGTTCAGCTCTGTGCCTTACATCCTTCCCACTTCTACCACCATATCCTCCCCATCTTTAAATACCCTCCTAACTACCAAATATTGGAATGACAAGGACCATACTATGTTTGCAGGAAATGCTAACTAACAGGGGACTCCATCTTGCTACATGAATATTAAAAGTGGTTTTGCTGTCACTTTTCCTGGTTCTATGTTTCTACATGCTATGCTGGAAGCACAAACTCTAAATATTAGGCCAATGCAATACTGAGGTATATTCCACCATACACTGCCACTAAGCTGAAAAAAATATATATATATTTTTTAAATATATATATATATATATATAACAAAAAAGCATTCAAAGTCCAAAATGAATCATTAAGAGATAAATGCAAAACAGCGCTGAATATGGATATAAGTGTCCAACTCCACCATAAGGTAGGCAAAAGGATGGAAAATCTTGATATCAAAAAAGATAGCCAAAGTCTGTGCGTTTATCCAAAAAAAGTAGTGTCAGATACAAGAAAAGGAAGCGTGCACCAGCCTGCCCACTCTCAATCCACCACGTGTTGGAATCAAAGTCCCCGCAGGGGTTCAAACTCACCAAACAGACAATAATATCAGGCACTTCATATATATATAGTCGGTCACTGATCGAATTTCCATCCAATGGGGATCACTTGCATGGAGTTAACCTCATAAAGGTGGGATATTAAAACAAACAGAGGAAACAAATATAGTGTAACTCAATTTATTAAAAAGCCCCTTTCCAGCAAGTATCCCTAAAAAGTCCTACGTACAAGAAAAACATTAACAATGGACAATGTATGTATCACATCACCGGTCAGGCGTCCTCAACGCGATCACCGAAAGGTTTCCCAGCAGATCAACTCTTCCTGGTTCCTGCAGTGTGGCGTGGATAACATACCAAGCGTAGCATGCAGCTATCACTCTGACTAGTTTCGTCAGTAAATGACTTCAACGGAGAGTGTAGCTGCACATGCGACGCCATGAACTTAATAGTACAACTCCACTAATCTCAGCCAATCAGAGCCTGTAGTCTGCAAACATTCGACAGCCAATCGAAATTCCCGTATATAAGCCAATCAGAAGCAAGAATTCGACGGCCAATCGGGATTATCGCATCGAAATTTACGGCAGCGCGTCAGAGACAACGTAGGCACGCCGTGCGGCGCCGTGAACTTAGTCGCGCACGTCCACTATCGTCGGCCAATCAAAGCCTGTTGTTTGCAAACATTCGGCAGCCAATCGAAATTTCCGTATATGAACCAATCAACAACGGGAATTCGACGGCCAATCGAAATTGTCTTATCATGATTTTTCGGCAGCTCGTCAGAAGTAACGTAAGCACGGAGGCGTTCCTAACGGTGCACGTCACGATACTCCGTGCTTACACTATACTCGCTTCTGGGCTTCAGTGTGGTGAGTTTAGGGAGGTTTCTGTATACAAGAAAAAACACAGCAACACCGTGTTTTTTCTTATTAATAGACCGGACAATCTGTCTCAGTCCAAAAACAGTGCTAGAATGTCTCACCCATCATCCTTTTGGATAAATGTATGTTTGCATAATTATAAAGGCTGTACACCATACCATAACCATTAACAAATCATACTATAAAATAAACAAACATAATATACAAATTAAAATAAAAATAGTTTAGACAGACACGCCTAAAAACAATATTTTAAAATTCCAGAATGTGCAGTTTTGCAATATACATTATATCAAATATACTTGTATTAAACACCACAGCTACCAGGCATACTGGTGCCAATCATATATGCAAATCATGCTTATTTAAAAATGACCAATACTTTAAAAAAGATTGTTATAGATACGGTAATATCCTACTGAGAACAATAATTGTTAATACAGATCTCAAAAACATGCTATTAGTAGATACTTCCTCAATATAGAAAAATTCAAAATAAATTTACTCTAAAAGTCGCTAATAAAGCAATTTATATCTAGATCTACGTTCAAGCCTCTAGGGGCTAAAGTATCTACAGAAAAAATCCACTGGGTTTCTCTTTTCGAGAGGTCCCGTACCAAATTAGAACCCCTCCATGTTGGTTTAAGGTGGTCAATACCCCAGAATTTTAAAACCCCAGGGTTTTTATTGTGGAAAAGTTTAAAATGCAGAGACACATTATGGTCCTTGAATCCGTTAATAATATTGACTACATGTTCGGCGATTCTAATCTTCAATTGTCGCTTTGTACGACCTATGTAAATTAACCCACATGGGCATTGGAGGGCATACACAACATATTCAGTATTACATGTGATAAATTCATTTACATAGAATTCCTGTTGATTTGATGTAGAAATGAACTTTTCCACTCCTTTTACCGGACGAGAAGCTTCCTTGCAGGCCCGGCACTTTTTACACGCAAAAAAACCATCCTTGTCCCAAAAAGTAGCTGGGCGGGATGGAGGATTAAGTACTTTGCGGACTATTCTATCCGCAAAGCTAGAGGCCTTCCGATAAATAAAACCTGGTTTAGATGGTAATACCGGAGCCAGTGTTTTGTCCATCAACAAAACATGCCAATGTGTGTAGAGGATATTCTCAACCTCTTTATACTGAGAGTGGAAATCTGAGCAGAAATTCCATTCACGTTTTTCATCTCTTTCTTTATATCCTGTGATAGCTAGAAAATCTTCCCTCGGAGCTTGCGCCAATTCTGTAATAATTGTGTCCAGGGTTTCTTCACGATATCCCTTGTCCACAAATTTGTTTTTAATAATCTGGGCTTGTATAAGAAAATCTTCTGGTTCAGAGCAATTCCTTTTTACCCTAGTTAATTGTCCTTTGGGAATGTTTTTAAGCCACGTTGGATGGTGGCCACTACAGGTAGGTAGATAACTATTTGAGTCAGTTGGTTTAAAAAAGACTTTTGTACATAGTCTATTACCCATTCTGAATATATCCACATCTAGAAAGTGAATCTGAGTGGCATTGAATTCACTTGTCAATCTGATACTATCAGTACTCTGATTGAGTTCTTCCAAAAATAGTTGTAGAGTATCTACCATCCCCTCCCAGACAAAAAACAAATCATCAATATATCGTTTGTAAAACAATAGTTGAGGCCGATCTTTAGAGAAAATTATTTTATCCTCCCACTCTCCCATATAGAGGTTCGCGATACTGGGCGCAAATTTAGCGCCCATGGCGACACCAGTACTTTGGGAGTAGTAGATGCCATCAAACCAAAAATAATTGTGATTTAAACAAAAATCTAAGGCATTACGAATAAAAATTTTCTGATCATGGGGTATATCGGTTCGTTTACACAAAGCCCAATTAAGCGCTAAAAGAGCATCATCATGCTGTATGATAGTATACAGCGATGATACATCTGCTGTAACTAAATAGATGTCATCTTTCCCTGTAAGGTCAATCGTTTGTAGCAGTTGAAGCAGACTTTTTGTGTCTTTCAGATATGCCCTTGTCTCAACCACGCTTTTCTGTAGAAAAATATCAAGGTATTCACCAAGACGAGAGGTGATTGACCCAATCCCATTAACTATGGGCCTGCCAGGCGGATTAATCTGGTCTTTGTGGATCTTTGGAAGGGTGTAGATGGTTGGGGTTCTATTACTGCTCGGAATCAGATATTTTTTCTCACGGCATGTGAGAGCACCTCTCTTAAAACCCATCTCAACCAGAACTTTTAAATCCTTCTCATATTGAGAGGAAGGGTCCCTATCCAATCTAGTATAGGTACTTGTATCGCTCAGCATAACATTGAGCTGATCCAAGTAGAAATCTTTGTTGAGGATCACAACCCCTCCCCCTTTATCCGCAGGTCGGACAATCACATCTTTCCTTTTTTCCAGGGAAGTTATACCATCCATAATGTTTTGTGGATTTACCTTTTTCTTAGGAACAATAGATTCTAGGTCTCGTATAACCAAATTTTTAAAAGTCTCAACCTGATGATTGGCTTTATTCAAGGGGTTAAATAGAGATTTATTACGTAACCCACTATCAATTGCCACTGCGGAATTGCTCATAGTGGCTTGTGAATTCTTATTCAAATAATATTTTTCCATATTTATTTTTCGTATATACTTATGTACATCGATAAAAACGTTGAATTTATTCACCGGTCTTCTGAGACCGCACTTTAGACCTAGATGTAAAATATTTGTTTCCTTATGGTTCAAAATCGCATTACTTAAATTAAAAATACCCGTTATTGTATTTTTCTACAGAAAAGCGTGGTTGAGACAAGGGCATATCTGAAAGACACAAAAAGTCTGCTTCAACTGCTACAAACGATTGACCTTACAGGGAAAGATGACATCTATTTAGTTACAGCAGATGTATCATCGCTGTATACTATCATACAGCATGATGATGCTCTTTTAGCGCTTAATTGGGCTTTGTGTAAACGAACCGATATACCCCATGATCAGAAAATTTTTATTCGTAATGCCTTAGATTTTTGTTTAAATCACAATTATTTTTGGTTTGATGGCATCTACTACTCCCAAAGTACTGGTGTCGCCATGGGCGCTAAATTTGCGCCCAGTATCGCGAACCTCTATATGGGAGAGTGGGAGGATAAAATAATTTTCTCTAAAGATCGGCCTCAACTATTGTTTTACAAACGATATATTGATGATTTGTTTTTTGTCTGGGAGGGGATGGTAGATACTCTACAACTATTTTTGGAAGAACTCAATCAGAGTACTGATAGTATCAGATTGACAAGTGAATTCAATGCCACTCAGATTCACTTTCTAGATGTGGATATATTCAGAATGGGTAATAGACTATGTACAAAAGTCTTTTTTAAACCAACTGACTCAAATAGTTATCTACCTACCTGTAGTGGCCACCATCCAACGTGGCTTAAAAACATTCCCAAAGGACAATTAACTAGGGTAAAAAGGAATTGCTCTGAACCAGAAGATTTTCTTATACAAGCCCAGATTATTAAAAACAAATTTGTGGACAAGGGATATCGTGAAGAAACCCTGGACACAATTATTACAGAATTGGCGCAAGCTCCGAGGGAAGATTTTCTAGCTATCACAGGATATAAAGAAAGAGATGAAAAACGTGAATGGAATTTCTGCTCAGATTTCCACTCTCAGTATAAAGAGGTTGAGAATATCCTCTACACACATTGGCATGTTTTGTTGATGGACAAAACACTGGCTCCGGTATTACCATCTAAACCAGGCTTTATTTATCGGAAGGCCTCCAGCTTTGCGGATAGAATAGTCCGCAAAGTACTTAATCCTCCATCCCGCCCAGCTACTTTTTGGGACAAGGATGGTTTTTTTGCGTGTAAAAAGTGCCGGGCCTGCAAGGAAGCTTCTCGTCCGGTAAAAGGAGTGGAAAAGTTCATTTCTACATCAAACCAACAGGAATTCTATGTAAATGAATTTATCACATGCAATACTGAATATGTTGTGTATGCCCTCCAATGCCCATGTGGGTTAATTTACATAGGTCGTACAAAGCGACAATTGAAGATTAGAATCGCCGAACATGTAGTCAATATTATTAACGGATTCAAGGACCATAATGTGTCTCTGCATTTTAAACTTTTCCACAATAAAAACCCTGGGGTTTTAAAATTCTGGGGTATTGACCACCTTAAACCAACATGGAGGGGTTCTAATTTGGTACGGGACCTCTCGAAAAGAGAAACCCAGTGGATTTTTTCTGTAGATACTCTAGCCCCTAGAGGCTTGAACGTAGATCTAGATATAAATTGCTTTATTAGCGACTTTTAGAGTAAATTTATTTTGAATTTTTCTATATTGAGGAAGTATCTACTAATAGCATGTTTTTGAGATCTGTATTAACAATTATTGTTCTCAGTAGGATATTACCGTATCTATAACAATCTTTTTTAAAGTATTGGTCATTTTTAAATAAGCATGATTTGCATATATGATTGGCACCAGTATGCCTGGTAGCTGTGGTGTTTAATACAAGTATATTTGATATAATGTATATTGCAAAACTGCACATTCTGGAATTTTAAAATATTGTTTTTAGGCGTGTCTGTCTAAACTATTTTTATTTTAATTTGTATATTATGTTTGTTTATTTTATAGTATGATTTGTTAATGGTTATGGTATGGTGTACAGCCTTTATAATTATGCAAACATACATTTATCCAAAAGGATGATGGGTGAGACATTCTAGCACTGTTTTTGGACTGAGACAGATTGTCCGGTCTATTAATAAGAAAAAACACGGTGTTGCTGTGTTTTTTCTTGTATACAGAAACCTCCCTAAACTCACCACACTGAAGCCCAAAAGCGAGTATAGTGTAAGCACGGAGTATCGTGACGTGCACCGTTAGGAACGCCTCCGTGCTTACGTTACTTCTGACGAGCTGCCGAAAAATCATGATAAGACAATTTCGATTGGCCGTCGAATTCCCGTTGTTGATTGGTTCATATACGGAAATTTCGATTGGCTGCCGAATGTTTGCAAACAACAGGCTTTGATTGGCCGACGATAGTGGACGTGCGCGACTAAGTTCACGGCGCCGCACGGCGTGCCTACGTTGTCTCTGACGCGCTGCCGTAAATTTCGATACGATAATCCCGATTGGCCGTCGAATTCTTGCTTCTGATTGGCTTATATACGGGAATTTCGATTGGCTGTCGAATGTTTGCAGACTACAGGCTCTGATTGGCTGAGATTAGTGGAGTTGTACTATTAAGTTCATGGCGTCGCATGTGCAGCTACACTCTCCGTTGAAGTCATTTACTGACGAAACTAGTCAGAGTGATAGCTGCATGCTACGCTTGGTATGTTATCCACGCCACACTGCAGGAACCAGGAAGAGTTGATCTGCTGGGAAACCTTTCGGTGATCGCGTTGAGGACGCCTGACCGGTGATGTGATACATACATTGTCCATTGTTAATGTTTTTCTTGTACGTAGGACTTTTTAGGGATACTTGCTGGAAAGGGGCTTTTTAATAAATTGAGTTACACTATATTTGTTTCCTCTGTTTGTTTTAATATCCCACCTTTATGAGGTTAACTCCATGCAAGTGATCCCCATTGGATGGAAATTCGATCAGTGACCGACTATATATATATGAAGTGCCTGATATTATTGTCTGTTTGGTGAGTTTGAACCCCTGCGGGGACTTTGATTCCAACACGTGGTGGATTGAGAGTGGGCAGGCTGGTGCACGCTTCCTTTTCTTGTATCTGACACTACTTTTTTTGGATAAACGCACAGACTTTGGCTATCTTTTTTGATATCAAGATTTTCCATCCTTTTGCCTACCTTATGGTGGAGTTGGACACTTATATCCATATTCAGCGCTGTTTTGCATTTATCTCTTAATGATTCATTTTGGACTTTGAATGCTTTTTTGTTATTTTATGACACACCATTTTAACAGCTGCTTCTGTTTATACACATTTATATACCTCAATTCGGAGATATTTAGTGTGTTTCATATATTTTTTTTTTTTTCATTTTAAAGGTATTGTCTGTTGGGCGCTGAGGAGTGTATTATAGGCCTTGTAAATACACTGTTTTGCTATATATATATATATATATATATATATATATTAAATATCAAATATAAAAATCTTGTTTTACTGCATACAATGCAGGAAATTGAAGAACGCTTTCCCAAAGTATTTTGTTTCTTGGCTTCTCCTGATTATTATTGTGAAATCAATAAGAATTAATGACAGATCTGACAGTAATTATTGTGTACAAGGTCAGGACACACATAGCAGAAGCTGTATAAATTCATTTGCAATCACACGCTCTCCCAATAGTTCCCCTGAACTTGTATAGCGCACAGGGCTAAGAATATTTTTCGGGAGGGAAATACAGATGTATGTGAGCTTTTTAGCAAAAATAAATATTTTTAGAATTTATTTATTTAACTGTACTTAAGAGATCTCCAGAAAATTAAATTTCATTTACATTGTACTCGAGCCAAATACTGTACTTAAAAAGGTCTCTTGATCCACTGTGGAAAACAACCTGCCTTGCTGAATTTATCCATTCATACCGGAAATGTTGAACCTGAAGAAGTTTTCTGACAATTATGAATACCACCCACAGAGGATGTCATTTTATCATTTTTGAATAAGGGTCATAATTTAGTTTATTATTTCTAATAAAGGCCCTGCAGAAAAAAAATGTTTTAAAAGAAAATTAATTATGAGTACACTACAACTGCACTTGTAAAATAACATGGGTCAGGAAGTGTTTTTGCATAACACAGATAAATTGGTTCAGAGTTTTAGAACTGCACAAAATTTGCTAATTGTCTAGATTTCGTATGAGTAATGTCCTTTACATCCGATTCGTAAATTCGGAAAACAGAGCATCTGAAAGTGGTATTTTTTGTACAAATTGTGGATCGTGTGTACGGGTCATAAGCTTGAGATATTAGGCAGCAGCTGGTACTTAGAATAGGAGTCTATGCCTGGAACCTGCAGGGACCATCTCAGTCAATCAGGAAGTTACATGGAAATGCAGGTGAGTGGTTAATAAACCCTGTCAAAGAGTAGAAAATCCACAGTACAAGGTCAACCTGACAGAAGCAGACAGCTGACTTTGATTTAACCACTTCCCGCCCGGCCTATAGCAGAATGACAGCCGGGTGGTGGTTCAGTTATCCTGACTATGCATCACATGGCGTCCAGCAGGATAATAGCCGCCGTGCTCCCGTGGGGGCACGCATCGTGGCGCATCTGACACACCGCTACACCTATCTCGGTAAAGAGGCTCTTTACCACATGATTAGCTGTGTCCAATCACGGTTGATCAAGACGTAAACAGGAAGAGCCGTTGATCGGCGTTTCCTCACTTGCGTCTGACAAAAAAAATGTGGTTTTGCTGTGATTTGCATTTTCCCGTGGGCGGTATCGAAGCGTTCCTATCCTGAATGTGATTCTTCCATGTTCAGGAGAGGGAAATTGAAGCTCCCCTAACCGCAGTAGTTCCTAAACTCTGGTAAAAGCCTATGTGTACATTGACACAAATAGGCTTTTATAGGGTTGAGTTTAAGGGTTTTGGCAAAAAAACTCCATGGCCCGGATTCACAGACATCTGCGCATATTTATGCCGCCGTAGCGTATCTCTTTTACGCTACGCTACGCCGACACAAGCATGGAATTCACAAAGCAAATGCTCCCAACTCTGCGTCTGCATAGCATATATTTCGTAGGCGTAAGCCGGCGTAAGTGGAAGTAGGTGGAAGTGGGCTGGAAGTGGGCGTAATCCATGTTAATGAAGAGTGACCCTATGCAAATGATGGGCCGGGCGCCAGACAAGTACTTAAAACGAACTGCGCATGCGTCGAGGCGTGGACGTATCCCGAGCGCACGTGCAAACCACGTCGGAAAAACTGCCTAAGATATGCTGGATCACTGTGTATGCCGTGAACGTAACCTACACCCAGTCAGACCCACTCCAGCCCATATTCCAACGTACAATACGTAGGCATGTGTTCCCTGGTCCATACCTTTGCATGGGTTGTGCCTCATCTATGGGGAATAACTTTTTGTCAAACGAAAAACGTATGCAAACCGCATAAATCATGCGTTGGGCGCAAGTACATTCGGGAATTAGCGTATTTCCCTCATTTGCATATTTGAATAGAAAATCAATGCCACATGCGTCCAGCGTAAATATGCGTCCACTCTACGCCGGCGTAGGCAAGTTACATCAGTGGGATGAAGTCTGTTTTTAGGCATATCTTAGTTTGTGGGTCCGGCAGACAGATACGACGGCACATATTTGTACTTACGCAACGTATCTGGAGATACGTTGGCGTAAGTGCTTTGTGAATAAGGGCCCATGTGTATGAAGCCTTAAAACGTCATTTAAATTGATCGTGTGTGGGCAAAACGTCGTTTTTTGTCTTCAAAAAAACGACCAAAAAAAATTCCAACATGCTTGAATGTTTTTGTGTCGTTTTTCAAAACGTCATTTTTTGTGTCATAAAAAGTGATGGTGTGTGGGCAAAACGATGTTGAAAACAACATTTTTAAACTCGCGCATGCTCAGAAGCAAGTTATGAGACGGAGCTTCAAAGGAAAAGAGTGCCGTCGAACGTGGTGTACGTCACCACGCTTTGCTAGAGCATTGTAGAAAAACGATGGTGTGTACGCAACGTAAGCCAAGTTCAGCTTGGTGAGATCACTGCATGCACAGCACCGTCTTGTGGCTGAAGGGAAAAATCACATCTGCTGGATGCCTGGTTTCATCTGTTTTTGTATCACTGAGAGCTCCCTGTTGCAACGTGCAAAGGAGGAGAACGCACAGGAATGCTGCATGTTCCTTTTTTTGGTATATTTGGAAGTGTCAGAGCTATGTAGACCACAAACCCAGTAAATGAGTTAACCCTGAGAGAGCTGTTTTTTCTCCAAAACCGCACTTAATTTTGTTTATGGGGGTGTTTAAAGTGGATGTAAATGCTCACATATACCCAGTGAAGTGAACAGCCTCAGATGATACACAGGGATGAAAAAATCCTCCTACATGAGGTTTACATGTATATCTGCTGTCTTTGGCTTTATTTATACAGTAAAACTTTGGTTTGAGAGTAACTTGGTTTAAGAGCCTTTTTCAAGACAAGTAATTTTTTTTGATAAATGTTGACTTGATATACAAGAGATGTCTTGCTATACAAGTAGTGTCATGTCACAACTGAGTATAAAAGAGAAGATAGGAACATCTAATGTACACACGACCATTGTTAATGGTCTAGAAAAAACTATGTTTTTTTCGACATGATTCTTGTCAAGAATGCTCAAGCAAAGCGCGGTGACGTACAACACGTACGACGGCACTATAAAGGGGAAGTTCCATTCGAATGGCGCCACCCTTGGGGCTGCTTTTGCTGATTTGTGTTCGTAAAAGTTTGGTGAGAGACGATTTGCGCTTTTTAGTCTTCGTGCTTTTCAGTCTGTTGAAGCGTGATGAATGTGCTATCTCCATTGCGAATGCTAGTTTTACCAGAATTAACGCTCCTGTCTCATAACTTGCTTCTGAGCATGACCGTTTTTCACGGCATGAAAAAACAACAACGTGAAAAATGATGTGAAAAAAATAGAGCATGTTCTAAATTTTTAATGCCCATTTTTTACGTCATGAAAAATGTTCTGGAGCCCACACATGATCGTTTTTAATGACATTAAAAAAAAAAAATGGCATTTTTCACATCATGAAAAACGGTCGTGTGTATGCGGCATAAGTGTAGCAATATGGTACATTTAATGAAGGTACAACATTTAGCAACTCACATGGTTGATGAATAAAAGAGGCACATCTACATACTGTATACAGGCATCCGGGGTAAAGCTGTCCACATAGACCATCCTCCTCACCGCCATCGGCGTCATCCCTTCCACACTGCACTCCACGAGTGCTTCAAGCCTCATTTTCAGATCGCTCTATTATAGAGTAGTCTTCCCGGTCATGATTGCAGACTGAAGCCCCGTACACACGGCCGAGGTTCTCGGCAGAAACCAGCGAGAACCTCGCTGGCATCCTGATTCTGCCGAGAACCTCGGGCGTGTGTACGGATTCGGGAAGGATCCCGTCGGGAATGCCGTCGAGCCGGAATAGAGAGCAGGTTCTCTATTCGCTCGACGGCCTGTCGGGATGAATGGCTCGTCGCCCTTCCCGACGGGCTGGTCGCCAAAACTGACGGCCGGGCGAGAACCTCGACGGGCAGAACGATGTGTTCCGCCCGTCGAGGTTCTCTGCCGTGTGTACGCGGCCTGAAAGCGGTGAGAGCCGGCAGTGCAGAGGATGGTCCATGTCGACAGCCTTACCCTTGATGCTTTCATACTTATAGATGTGCCTGCAGTGGCGGTGCGTCCATAGTGGGCGCAGGAGCGCCGCCCCCTCTCTCCTGCACCCATCACTCAAGTCAACAATACATAGATTCATTGCTGCATTGCATGAATCTATGTATTGTCATCTGCGCCGCTGCCACCCACTATTCAGATGGCTGGCCCCCTGGTGAGCGCCGGCCATCTGAATAACAGCAGTTGGTTGGTTTTGGAAGTGTCTATCAGAGCCAGCGGATGGCTGACCTGAGAAAGGTAAGTGCCGGGCGGGGGGGGGGAATCTGATGGTGTTTGAGGGGACAATCTGGCGGCATTTTACGGGGCAAACTGGCAGTTTTTGAGGAGGAAAACTGGAGGGAATTGATGGGCACAATGGCGACAATTGATGGCACAGTGGCGAAAATTGATGGCACAGTGGCAACAATTGATGGGCACAGTGGCTGTGTTTGATGGGCTCAGTGGCGGAAATTGATGGGCACAGTAGTTGCGTTTGATGGGCACAGTGAGGTTGCAATTGATGTTTTTTGTTTGTTTTTTGCGCCCCCCCCCCCCAATGTATACCCTCATTAAATGTAACAATATTGCTACACTTAGAGGTTACTCTCTTCTCTTTTATACTCTGTACCTCCTGCTGGATTTTGCTTCTAATCTCCTTGTAGAGGCTGACATTTGTGAATGGTTATTTTATGGTTACACAACCTATCACATTGCTATAATATTTTTATATGGACTATAAACTGAAAGACCTATGAATAAATGGTTGTGGAATGAATCATCTGAGTTTCCATTTTTCTTATGGGGAAATTCGCTTTGGATTACAAGCATGTTTCTGGAACTAAATATGCTTGCAAATCCAAGGTTTTACTGTATTTTAGAAAGTGCACATCGTGTTACAGATTTTCTCTTTCTGTTCAGCATAGGGAGTGGATTATTGGCATACAGCCAAGACTGCTGATTGAAGGACAGACATTGTTATGCAACCTGCTTCCCATGAGCCCGTCATATCAATGACACACCTCCTGGAGTGTGTCATTATGCAGCTGGGCTCACTGTGCTACCTAAAACATCATTTACACATCATAGCATATAGCTGTGCTATCCAGTATTGGGAGTCACCTACCACTGTTGCCAGAAAAGAATGACAGTTTGTCAAGACATCTGAAATGATATAGTCAAGACTTGTTTGAGTTTTGGATTAAGTAGCAATCTGCCATGTTTTTTTTTATCTCTTTGCATTATATGGAAAATGTCCCTTCACTTCTTGTCCCAAAGACTCAACAACTCAACCGGAGGTTGGAGGAAATCTCTCTGAAGCCTCGTACACATGACCAGTTTTCTCGGCAAGAAAGCTGCTGGGAGAGCTTTTTACCGTGAAAACCGTATGTATGTAAGGTTTCTCATCGAGAAAAGTGCCGGGAATCCCGATGAGAAAAATAGAGAACCTGCTCTCTATTTTGTCATCGGAATTCTCGGCAGAGTGTTTCCTGCCAAGAAAACCGTTCGTCAGTATGCTTACTTGTCTGAAGGTAAACCCGCACATGCTCGATGAGACTTTGATGCATGCACGGTAGCATAGAAGGGTAGTGTAGGGTGCAGCAAGATGGCGACGATGGAATTGAATGTGGCGAGTGCCAGCTCATTGTAGTCTATGACATCACCGAGTTCTTGCCATTCAAAAGAACGGCAGTTCTTTTGAATGGCCGTCTATATGCACAGCAAGCTTGCCAGGATCTATTTTTTTTTCCCTCCGTTACTGATTTTTCTTTTTTTTTTTTTTTTCACAATCAAGATTTATTTTTAAGATTAAACAAAGTATACAGGTGACATAACAGTAACAGAATGTTTGTAGATCCAGAAAAAACGAAGGGAACAAACATATGTCAAGGCGTAACAACATGAGGCATGGGTCAGAACAATAAAGTCTAGTTAATGCACAATTGAAAATATAATAACTGTAATCCAATTATATGAAAAGGGAAGGGCCAGGGAGGGAAGGAGGGGGGCAGGATAAGGACCAATGGAAGGGGGGGGGATAGGAGGAAGCCAGGATGGGGGGAGGGTGGAACAATACATTTGCGTCTAGTCCTAAACAAGGTCAAGTATGTGATATATAAAGAGAGACTTATACATTGCTGCAAGTTCAAGGGAGTACAACAGTCGTCCAATATAAACAGATAAAGCAGGTTTTGGGTGTTGGGAGATTTCAATGACACATCGTAAGATAATCAGCAGAGTACTTAAACAAAAACCACGGCTGCCACACGTCGTTAAAAGATGTGCTATTCTCCATTTTCATTGCTGAAATTTCTTCCATTTTAAAAATGTAGTCAACCCTCTCTAACCAGTCCCCAATACTCGGAGTCCGAGCTGACTTCCAGTGCAGTGGTATGAGAGTTTTGGCGGCATTTAATAGGTGTCTGGTGAGGGTCTTTTTGTATGTGCTGATTGAGAGGCGGTTGATATGGAGCAAGCAAGCAGCGGCATCAAGTGTTATAGTCGTTTCTGTGATACGACCAATCCACTCAGTCACATTTCGCCAGAATTCGGAGATAGGGGGGCAATCCCACCAGATATGCAGGAAAGATCCTACCTCCGATCCACAGCGCCAACATGTGTCAGACGTCGTGGGAAACCACTTCCTGGCCTTCTGTGGTGTTATATACCATTGGGTGAGTATTTTGTATGAAATTTCCTGGTATCTGGTGCTGAGGGAGCATTTGTGTGCCATTATGCAGGCCTTTTCCCATTGTACATCCTCTATTTGAAATCCCAGGTCCCTTTCCCACCTCAATTTGTGTTTGTTAAGGTCTGCATCTGGTGGCTGAATCAGCCACGAGTAAGCCAAGGAGGTAGTGTGTGGGACTGGGGCTCTCTTGTGACAGAGCGTTTCAATGGGTGATAATGGCCGACAGAAAGCAGAGAGGGATTTAGAATTCACCAAAAAGTCTCTCAACTGAAGGTAGAACCAAAAACCAGGAAATATATCGCCATATTCTGTTTGCATATCATTGTATGATTTCACTCTGGACCCGGAAAGGCAATTAAAGGCCAGGAGGTCAGGAATCTTTTTACCCTGCAATCCTGGGCAGAAGTCCGGGTTGTCAAAGACTGGTGTGAGTGGGCCGGGTATTGACGCCAAGGAGTACTTTGTTGCAATTTTGTGCCATATTTTGAGCGTGTTCGCTATCAGAGGGTTCTTAATCAGTCTGGTTGATTTTGAGTGTCGGGACCATGGGAAGAACAGGAGCTGGTGGGGGGCTTATTGCTGCTCTAAATTAACCCAGTCCTTTCCCCCGCTGTGGCAGTGCCAGTCTATCAATCTGGTGATGTGGGCGGCTTGATAGTATTTCTTATAGTCTGGTAAGCCTATTCCCCCGTGGCATTTGGGTAAAGAAAGAAGTTTAAAATTCAGTCTGGGGTTTTTATCCGCCCACAGGAAGCGTCTCTGCAATTTGAGTAGTTTAGTGAAAAATAAGTCAGGGATATGGACGGGGAGGGCGTTAAAAATGTACAGGAGTCTAGGAAGGATGGTCATTTTAAGAATTGAGGCTCTACCAAACCACGAGAACATTTTGGGAGTCCATTTAAGAAGGTCACTGGAGATCGACTTTAGCAATGGGGTGCAGTTAGCGTGATAGATGGAGTCCAGGCTGTTGGTCAGATGAATTCCTAAATATTTTAAGGAGGTAGGGACCCACTTGAATGAGTGATTGGATTTCAGGAGTTCAAGTAGGGCAGGGGCTAGTGACAGATTAAGGGCTTCTGATTTTGACTTATTTATCTTAAAATTTGAGATATAGCCAAATGTTTCAAATATCTTTTGTAGGTTGGGAATGGATAGATGGGGTTTTGTGAGGAAGAATAGTAAATCGTCCGCATAGGCGGCAACTTTATATTCCCTTCTGCCTACCTTGAATCCCTGCACGTCCTTGGACAGGTTGGCGGCTCTGATTAACGGTTCCAGGGAGATGATAAATAGTATTGGGGAGAGGGGGCAACCCTGGCGTGTGCCATTCTGTATGTTTATCGGGTCAGAAAATACGTTATTTACTTTGACTCTGGCTTGTGGGTGTTGGTACAGAGCTGATATCCAGGACATTATGCTCCCTCCCAACCCTATGTGTGAGCAGGTAGAGAACATGTACTCCCAGGAGATCCGATCGAAAGCCTTTTCGGCATCAGTGGAAAGTAGCATCCCCTCTGTCTTAGAATCTTGGGCGAAGTGGATCAGGTTCAGTGCTTTCGTGATATTATCACGCGCTTCCCGACCTGGCATGAAGCCCACCTGTTCAGGGCCGATGACTTTAGAGAGGAGGGGCTTCAGTCTATTGGCCAGGATTTTGGCCAACAGCTTTAGGTCCACGTTTAGCAACGAAATGGGTCTGTAGTTGGCACAATCGGTAGGATCTTGATCAGGCTTGGGGACTACCGCGATGTGAGCCATAAGGAAGGAGCCAGAGCCATGTTTGTTCTTTGATAGGTAGTTAAAGGAAGACAGGAGAGGTTTACTAATGGTATTGGAAAAAATCTTGTAGTATTGGGAGGAGAAGCCATCCGGACCTGGGCTCTTCCCTGCTTTTAGGTCCTTAATGGCAGATTGCAATTTCTAACAAATTTATGGGTTCCTCCAGTTTGGAAGAGTCTTCTCGGGATAGGGTGGGAAGATTACATTCATTTAGGAAGTCTGATATCGCTTCTTTTTTGGTGCCTAAGACATGATGGGGCCTGTGTTGGTCAGGGAGATTATAAAGTTTATCATAGAACTTAGAGAAGAGTTCAGCTATTTTCCCTGAGTCATGTCTTAAAACTCCTTCCCTGTCTTTGATAGCGTGAACGTGATTTGCTGACTGGGTTTCCCTCAGGGCCTTAGCGAGTAACTTCCCACTTTTGTCCCCTAATTCATAAAAAATGTTTTTCTTGAAGAAAAGGGATTTTTTAATTTTGATGTCCAGTATTTGTTTAAGGGAGGATCTACATCTCATCAACTCTTCTTCCACCCCAATCGACAGTGACTGTTTATGCTGCGCTTCTAGATTAGCTATCTGGCGCGATAGTTTGGTAATTTCGTTATCCCTCTCTTTCTTTTTCCTGGCGCCCCATTTCATCAGTTCCCCCCTAACTACACTTTTGTGCGCCTCCCAATTGTTAAGAGGGTTCGTGTCCTCAGCAAGGTTATTCTCAAAGAACGTCGTAATCGTTTGGTGGATGTCGTCTTTTATCAGTTGGTCAGTAAGTAACGTAGCGTTGAGCCTCCAATTAAAGGTAGTTTGTTTGGGCGGGCTAAAATGCAAGGAGAGGGCAGTGGGGGCATGATCAGAGAGGGAAATGATGCCTATATCAGCTCTAAAAATATTACCTAAATCCCTCTGAGAGACGAAGAGCAGATCAATTCGTGAGTATCTTTTGTGGGGGGGGGAGAAGAAGGTATAGTCCCTCTCCGAGGGGTGGGTTGCCCTCCATGAGTCAACAAGCATGAGGGATTGAAGCATAATCTTTATGCGTTTCAGTATCTTAAAGGAAATGTGCGTGTGTCCAGTTGAAGTGTCTTTCAACGGGGAGAGGGGGATATTGAAATCCCCGCCCAGGATCACACAGCCTTCTGCGAACCATTTAAGTTCATCAATGATTTTGCGGCAAAAAGTGATGTGTGCAGTGTTCGGAAAATAAACATTGGCCAGAGTAACTGGAGAGCCTCCCCATGTGCCTTTCAAAAGAATATAGCGACCATCTGGGTCCGAGATTTGGTGCTGAAGTACAAAGGACGAGTCTTTGTGAAACAGGACAGAGACTCCCTTGGTTTTGGCTAGAGGGTTGGTGGCATGGTAAGCCCTCGTGAAGAAACTGTCCGTGAGTTTGGGTGTGTTCTGTCCTTTAAAGTGAGTTTCCTGCAGGAAAACTATTGAGGGACGGGCCTTCTTAAGTTCTTTTAGCAGCTTTGTCCTCTTTTCTGGAATGTTTAGACCGTTGACGTTGTGTGAAATAATGGTGGGTGACCTCCCTAGGAATGCATAGGCCATCTTGGAGCTAAAACCTGTATGTTGGGTCTAAGGTGGATGGATATGTCAGCTGGGAATGCGTGCAAGGGAGGAGTGAGGGTGGGACAGGGTGTGATCAGGGGGGGGGGGGGGAAGGGGTGGGTGAGTCAGAGGAAAGAAAGGTGGGTGGGGTGGGGGTGAGTTTAACTCAAGTGCACACCCGACGGGTGGAGAGTTAAGTAGTACCTTATTTACTAAAGGACTAATACGTACTCTTGGGGGTGAGTGGGAGGTGCGAGCAGGGACCACAGCAGGTCAGGGTCCGTCACCAGCGTGCTAGTGACCAACCCAAGTTATGACGTTCACTAGAAAGTCACAAATAAAGAAACTTTGTGGGGAGACCTAGGCCGTGGGACCTTAGAGATAACACGCTTGGATACTGGTCAAAATAGTCTTTGGCTTTAATACGGAGATGCAAAAAATAAAATCTAAGGAAAAAAAGGGGAAAGGGGGGAAAAGCAACAAATAATAAAAATAAAGAATAAAAGCAAAAAATTGGGAAGTGGAGATGGCACTTCTACAGTCGGTCATTCAATGGCGGGAGATTGTGTGCGATGGGCATGACAACCAGGGTGAGAGAAACATCAATGGGGGGAGCAGGAACTTCTATAAACACCATAAGTCCCAGTTGGGTCAGTCTGGAGGAGCCCCCAGCTGGGGAAACCGCCCGAGCGACCCAGACATAGGAAAACCAAAAAAAAGAAAACATTCCTAGTAAACAAGTTAACCTAATTCCTTCCTATGCCGAACAAACTATGCAACCATTTTGGACACTATGTAAACTCAGGTTATTCTGTGAAAGGACCCAGGCATGTTCTTAGATGGAGGTCAGGCTCAGGGTTCACATCTCACCATCCGATAGGCCAGATAACCAACAGGACTTTGTAAGGTAGCTAAACAATGCGATGTGGTACTCACATTTAGACCTGCCCGGAGGGCCTCGCCGAGCCATGGGCGGTGGTGGGCAGGGGACTAACCGAGTCCATCGTATGAGCAGGGGTTGTGTTGCTCTTGTAGTCCATGTCCTGTCTTGTAACTAAATTAACAACATTAAGAAGAAACATACAACCCGGGTAAACAGTACACTCAATGTCTTAAACCTGTTGGGAGAAAGAAGGTTACAAAGCAATGTTCGGGTCTGTGCTCCACATTATGAAGGCTGGTCGCCATAGCCACATGGCAGTCAACAGTTCAGCGGCAGCGAAAAAAGGAATCAAAACAAAAGAAAGAAAAAAAAAAGGGGGAGACAAATTTCAATGGAGCGAAAAATAGTTCTGCCGCGCCATCTAGTGGGAGGACGGTGAAGGTCAACGTCTTCATGTAAAGGAGAAGGGAACGAGTGTCAAAAAAATAAATTAACGTATAAGAAGAAAATAAAATAAAATAAAATGGACAGCACCAGGGGAAGGGCATGAGATCTGCAACCCCAACCAGGGCAGGAAATAGGGAGCAGAGGAGATGAGCGAGTCTCAGCAAAGCAAAAATAGGTGAACCGGTAGCATGCAGGGCAAGAAGAAACAACAGGGGACCCCAGACAGCTTGCTGTGGTATTTTACAGACGCTGGTTTGTTTTCACTCTGGGGCTTTTTGAGCTTTTTGAGGGCGCTGGGGAGTCATTGTATCGTCTGCTGGTGTTGCCGCGTTGATTCTTCTGCTGTGAAGGGGAGAGTAATGACGAGGGACCCGGTAGATGGTGGGGGTTATTGACGAGAGGTGGCAAACGGAACTCCTCGTACCATTCCGGTAGATCCACAGGCGCTATCTGCAGGGTTTCACAAAATTTCAGAAGATCCTCCGGGAACCTGAGCAGGTGTTGCTTGCCCATGAAGGTAGCCTGCAAAGCGAACGGGAACTTCCACCTGTACGTAATCCCTTTCTCTCTGAGGACAGCTAGGAGGGGTCTCAAAGCTCTTCTATTCTTGAGGGTGATCGGGGATAGGTCCTGGAACAACTGAATCGTGGCGTCACCATGCAGGATCCGTTCAGTAGTTCTCGCTTTGTGTAGGATTTCTTCCTTTAAGCTATAGTCAGGCATGCAGCAGATGACATCCCTGGGGGGGTCTGCATCTGAAGCTCTGGGTCTGAGAGCCCTGTGCGCTCGATCAAAGTCAATAGGAGATTGCTCCGGCCTATCCATCAGGTTGTTAAAGATGGCGGTTAGGGTCGGTCTCACCTGCTCAGGGGGCACGGATTCGGGGATCCCCCGTACCCTAATGTTATGTCTCCGCCCCCTGTTGTCCAGGTCCTCAATCTGTCTATTCATATCGATCAGATGTTGGGAGTGATTGGCAGAGATGTCATCCAGCCTGAGTAGGGCCCTGTCTCTCCTCTTACCTGCACGGTCAGATACAGCCATCTGCTCCGAGAGCCTAAGCAGCTCAGACTTGATGTCTGTTATGGCTAGCGCAAAGGAGTTTTTAATGTCAGCTGCTATGTCAGTCATTGCTGCGTATGTCAGGGGAGTATCTGCCGCAGCATTACCTTTTGAGGAGTCCTCGGAAGCAGGGAGGGAGATCTCATCATCATCCCGTTCGTCCTCCATAATCAGTCTATGTGGCGGCGCCATCTTGGAGGCCTTGTTGCCGCCGCTATAGCGAAATTTGTTGAGATTCGTGGGGGTGATTTTCCGGCCAGGAGTGCCCAGGGGTCGCATAGAGCGGCAGTGAGATCCTCTCCTAGTCTGATAGGGCATAATTGTCCGTATTTCGGCTGTTTTCAGCTCCAAGGTCCCACGGATAGCAGGAGCCTCTTCACACTGCTGCCATCCGTGCCGCGCGCCAAGCCACGCCCCCCTGATTTTTCATCACTTTCTTTCCCAATGACCGTGGTCACAGACTGGGGATACAGACATCAATAAAAATCTGACAGAGGACCTAACCCTTTCCCAGTCTATATTAAAAAAAAAGATAAGTGTTGCCTAAATATAGCCTCTAGGGTATGTGTACTTTATACAAATAAAATAAGTGGTGAGGGGTGAAAGATTGGGGGGAGGGAAGGTTATGAAAGTGAAGATATCTTTAAGTCTACCCAGTTCTCTTGGGTTAGTATCTCTAAATGTAAAAAAAATTTTTCATTTTCTATAGAGAGAAAAATGGTTAAAAGTTGTACTTTACATCTGTGTCCCATTGGGGAGGTTTCCTATGCTCTAAATACAGCTAAAGTAAAAAGAGATCTCCCAACAGTTAGTGAAGTGCCCTCTTAAATACAAGTGTCCTCATTAAAACATTTCCCCTCTATTCCTGTTTCGGTGACAACTCAATAGTTAAAATGTTCTCACACTTTCAGTCCTGCCGACATAGAAAGAGTAACTTTTCCCTAATGGCGGCACATTTTGCAAGGTTTTGGCTTTAGATTCACTTTATAAATATGACCAATAGATTTCTGTGATAAAAGTAACTGTCTTTGGTGAATAATAACGTCTCTCTCCAGCAGCTGCTTTTATTTCCAAGGAAACATCATTGTCTTCCCTGTCTTCATATATCAGCAAAATGATGTTACTCTCTCATATCTACTCTTTCCATAACACAGATCCTTCACATTTTCCATTTCTTCTTACTTAATCTTCCCTAAATTCACTTTTAATCCAACTTTTTCTGATTCTTGCTCTATTTTCACTTAGAAAGTTCTGTCTTTGTCCTGCTCCAACAATATCTTCATCATACACTATGCAAGACACTGAACTCAATGCTGTCCTTAAAGCAGCCTCTCTCAACCAGGGTTCTGTGGAAGCCTAGGGTTCCTCAATAGATAACCAGGGGTCCCTTAATCTATGGCCGATTGACCTCCCTTCTGAGAGTGTCTGCATAATTCTGGGTCCAACATCACTTGGCAGAGAAAGCTGCATGAAACCAATTATCTTCTTAGCTGTCTGAGACATCTTTCCCACTGACCCCTGAGAAAATTATTTTTAGCTGGGGTTCTCTAGGGATCTGAAAGTTATTTTAACAAAGACATACATTCCTTTGGCACTTTACCCACCTCAATACCGCATGCCGTCATATGACGTCCTGGTATTGGGGGGGGGGGGAATATCTGAATGATGCCTGTAGCTGCAGATATCCTTCCTTTCAGTCACCAATTCCGCGCACCATAAGAATGATCATAGCGGCAGTTCCGCCACTTAATCGTTCTAAGGCCGCGTACACACGATCAAATTTATCTGCTGGTAACGGTCCGACGGTCCGACGGACTGTTTCAGCAGACAAATTCGATCGTGTGTACGGGCAGACAGACAGGTTTTTCCAGCGGACAAATTTTAAAGCATGCTTTAAAATCTGTCTGCTGGAAACCCGTCCGTCCGACATGTCTGCTGGTTAGTACACTAACCAGCGGACATATCTGCCCGCACATGCGTCGAATGGATTCGACGCATGCGTGGAAGTTTTTTACTTCCTGGTTCGGTGATGTGGCGGCGTCAAAGTCACCGCCATGTCACCGCGCTGTCTGCCAGCAGGGATTTTGGTTTGATCGTGTGTACACGATCAAACCAAAATAGCCCAGCAGACAAATCCGATCAAATCGGTCTGTCAGGCCGATTTGATCGGATTTATTTAGTCGTGTGTAAGCGGCCTTATAGGTGACGGGAGGGGATGTCCCCCCCACTGTCACCATCCAGTTCTTGGCCAGTGCCAGATGATGAGGATAGAGATTTTTATCTCTATGACAGTGGGAGGCCTGGTAGTAAACAAAGCCGCAATCGCGGCTATCGGTATGAGATCGATGAATTTTTTTTTTTCACAATCTCATTCTTTCCAGCCTGGAGGAGAGATGTGGGGTCTTATTGATTTACAAGGGATGTTTACAAGGGATGTTTACATTCCTTATAATAGGAATAAAAGTGATCAAAAAAATGTTTAAAAAAAAATTAGGTAATTGAAAAATTATTACGCAAATACCGTGTGGGATAAAAGTTACAATGACGCCACTTTATTCCCTAGGGTGTCTGCTAAAATATTATATATATATATATTTTAGCAAAAGAAATTGTGATTTTTACATGAAGGAGAGAAGTGCCAGAATAGGCCCGGTATTGACGTAGTTAAAGCATTATATAGTCCATTATATAGTCCAAGCACACATTTTACTTAAATAAACTGTAGCACCAACTTTATTTACATTACATATAAAAGTAAATTATAAAATGACATTTGGCCTGATGTCTGTATGTCTATGTCCAGTACACTCAATTTTTCTTAACAGAAAATGGCCAACATTCGGACCGTGTATATGGCAGCCAACCCAACAAAAAACGTCTTCTGTTAAAGGGGCATGCCCTAAATGCATCTGCCGCTCGGCATCCGATCAGCACTCTGCAAGAACTGACTGGGGTGTTCTGCCAGAATACACTGGTTAATTCTTGCAGCAATTGGCTAAGATTGCTAATCGGATGCTGTTTGGCAGATGTTTTTAAGACTATCTGTCGGACAGGCATGACGTACACAGCACCACGTTTTATTTTTTAGTGTACCCTGAGAAGGGATGCTGATAATTTAACAGATTGAGCGATCCACACCTCATTTATTGAAAATTATTTCAAGGGTTAATCTAGGGTAACAATTTTGAGAAATTACATTCTGCAGACCTGGATAATATATAAATTGTGCTCTTGGTTCAGTGGTTTTGTGATAGCAAATACTTCAGTCGGAGTACCTTATTTGTATAAGTTACCATTGTGTCTTGAAGACTCATTTCAACCAATGTTACCAATTTCATTGGAATTCCTATTTCCTGTAAATGTTGACCATCTTTTCATGGATGACCTAGTCATATGCTTGTTTGATCTTCACAAGTATAATATAAAGGTCTATATTCCATTCCACCCATAGATTTTTTCCAATATTCATTGTGACAGACTCACCAGGGACATCACCCTTTTATGTCTAAAATCATCCTATGTCTACTAGGGGCATAGGATGACTGAGAAATGATATCTTGGACTACCTGAGATGGGATTATTATGTAATTATTATCCACAATATATTCCAGGATATCTGTAAAGAACTATTTACTGTTTGTTGATTCTGAACTCAACGGGTTAATTGTAAGAGTGACTCATTCATACTGTTGGGACACATACTGTTAGATCTTAATGCCCTCACCTCCAGCCATCTGTCTGTTCTCTGTGCTAATTGATCCTGCTATTGTGTGAAGATGTCCTGTGTTTACACATATGATAATGTGTATTGTATAGCAGGTGAGCGGAGACATGACGTCTACTCTGAAAGGTCATATCTGAGTCGCCTAGTCTGGATAAATGATTAGTTAACTAGCTTATGTTAATTTATGTGCTGGTTACCTCTTCTAACTGTATATAAGGTTGTATTCTTGTTTCTATTAAACACTCCGGGCCAGATCCACAAAGCACTTAAGCTGGCGTTTCACAAGATGCGCGGCGTAAGTCTAAATATGCGTCTGCATATCTATGCCCCGTATCCCCAAAACGATATATGCCTGAAATCTAGAATTTTTCGACCAACGTAATTTTGATTGACCGGCGCATCGTGCGCACAAAAATGCGCTACACACACCATTGATTTGCTATGCCAATATGCAAATGAGGGAGATACGGCGATCCACAAATGTAAGTTTGTGCGGTGCAGGCTACGCGCTGTGCGCATCAGCTGTATGTCCGGTCTAAAGTTAGTCCTTATAAAAGCAGGTTTAAAATTGGACAATCCGTCTACATGTCAGCTAAAGCAACACCGTTAGGGACGAGCTGAGCAGCCACACTTGCAGGAAAACAATCTGTATGCCAACATGCCAGAGGCATCCTTGCTCATAGCTATACTACTGACTTTAGATGAGCGCAGAAGGAGGAGGGCACGGAGGAGGGCACGAAGGAGGGCACAGGAGAGGATATACCACACACGCATAGACATCTTTGGCATGAGTGATTCTGAGGTGTATCACATCTTTAGATTCACCCCTCATGCCATCATGGAATTAACCACAACCCTGCAGGAGGACATCACCAGCCCAACACACCGCTCACATGCAGTGCAGCCACTGGTCAAGGTCCTCACTCAATTTCGCAACACTCAATTTCCTTGCCAGTGTCTCTTTTCACCCTAATTGGTAAATATTTTATATTAGTTAATATAATAAATCTATAATTTTATTTTTTATATCTAATATATATTTAATATTTTAAATATTATTATAATTATATTATTTATTATTATTATATACGGTACATTTTTTTTATATATATATATAGTAGTTCAACTTCCAGTTCCTCTTTGACATCTCTCAAAAACACACAATCCAAAAAACACAACGACACAACACAAACCTACAAACAGCAACAGACAACGGAACAAAAGCACCTTGCTGTAGGAAGGGAAACAAATGGATGTACTTTTGCAAAGGAAGGGTGTGAGGGCTTACCTTGAGTGGAGTCCATTTGCAGACTTGTGAGCTTACCTTTGCGACCTGATGCGATCCGCCCCCTGAGATTGGGACAGAGGGACGGACGCACCGGGAGGCACCGGTACCAGCGGGAAGATGATGGTCAGGTGCGTGGAGCAGGTACAGGCGGATCACCGACTGGAAGGCTGCAGCAGACGAAACAGAAGACAGTCCAGGCACAAAAGTATTTCACAGGAACCAAGTACTTCACCGATCAGGGCAGGGCTGAAAACAGGTCCAGGAGACAAGCCGTGGTCAGGGGCTGGAGAAGACAAGGAAAGTCCAAAAGTACAGGCCGGGGTCAAAGGGCAGGTGAAGATCGGGTATCCAAAGTCCAAGCCGGGGGCAAGGGTTCAGGCAAGCAGCAGTCCAAAAACGAAGCCAAGGGTCAAAAGCCGGGGTCAGTCTTGCAGCTGAAGGTCACTACAGGAACTGTTTGGCACAGACAGGATGATCAGATCAGAATGAACTGACACCTCCCTCACAGTGAGGGAGGGCTTTATATCCAGGTTGATTAGGCAACCTGCCTCAGCTGGACCAGGATAGACAAGTGCAGATAGTAGGGAGATCAGGCAATCAGTACATAGTTCAGCACCAGGCTTCAATGGACAGCAAACAGAATCTAAACTGAGAAGTGGCTAAGAGGTAAGGTGTTGGAATAGCAACGGAGAGGTCCTGGGTTCAATTCCACCCAGGGCCACTTGAGGCGTGACCAAGCCTCGCTGACTGTTTGGCACGGTAATGACCCTGACAAAGGGCGTTTCTCTCGGTCAATTTAAGGACTGTGCGTAGCTCACTAAGTTGACTGGGCCTAGTTCCAATCTCACTGATTGCGCCGTGCCGAGTTCTGAGCATGCGCAGAGAGGTGCTGACCATAGTCTGCTTCATGCGCGCATGCGCAATCTGGCCGGCCCTTCATTTGCATGGGGTCACGGCTCATTTGAATGGCACGGTAATGACCCCGACAGTCCCCCCCCCCTTAAAAACGCCCTCCGGGCATTTAAAGGAGCTTCCTCATAGGCACAGTCTTTAAGGTCCAAACCATGGGGAAACAAAGCAGATTTTTACTTTTTTTTTTGGACCTCGTTGATCTTGAAGTTCTGGTAGGGGGTGCACTCACCGCTTGTAAAGCTCGTTCAAACATTACTAGATCTTGTTTACGGACCATGGTACCATTTGAGGCATAGATACAGTCAGGTGGAAGAACTTCACTTGGGGACAACGGAGCTGAAATTTCAACTGGGGACACCGGAGACACAGGAACTGGGGACACGGGAGACACTGGGGACACCGGAACTGGAGACACCGGAACAGGAACTGGAGACACAGGAACGGGAACTGGAGACACAGGAACTGGGGACACAGGAACTGGAGACACGGAAGCCGGAATCGGGGACACTGGAACCGGAATCGGGGACACTGGAGCCGGAATCGGGGACACTGGAGCCGGAATCGGGGACACTGGAGCCGGGACTTCAACTGGGAAGGTAGGTACAGCAAGCTGATGAACAGGTAAAGATTCCGGGGTAGCAAAAAAACTCCCAATAGTACCCACTTGAAGAGCCTTTGGCCGAGGTGGGCGGGTTGGGCAAAGAGATATAAAGTGCCCACTTACACCACAGTAAAAACAAAGTCCATAGCCTCTCCTTCGCTCTTTTTCTACCCAAGATAGCCCGGACCGGATGGCCCCGATCTGCATGGGTTCCTCATCCTCCAAGGTAGTCGTGGGTGCATCCACAGGAGCGTCAAGGCTTTGTGGTGTTGGGACTTCATGGTTGGGCACATACAGAGGTTCATAGCTTGGCACATACTGGGCTGGCTTGATGTTGTGTCTGTACGGAATATTTCTTTCCCTGGATACCCGTAGGCCACGTGAATTGAGAGCAGACCTGGGAGCGCTGATCCTCTTGGAGACAGGAATGTATGAGTCCAGAGCAGACATGAAAGTTTCCCAGCTGCCCAAGACTGGACTCTTTTCCTGCAACAACTGATGAGCCCATGATTTAATTTGTCCTATAAGCAGGTTGATGGTAGCACGAACCTTAACGTAGTCCGTGGCATAGGTCCTAGGTTTAAGGGAAAACAACAGCTCACAATCCATTTTAAAACATGAAAAGGATGCACGGTTACCATCAAATTTCTCTGGCATAACAACAAATGGCTCAGGACATGCTGGTTCCGGGGCTGGGCGTGCTGTCCCTTTAAGTACTTGAATTTCTTGCTGTAGTTCCAGAATGGTATGGCCCAGGCTGGAGACTTGCAGAGCCAGGGAGGTGAGCATTTTGTACAAGTCTGCGGACTCCATGTTATTGGTCAGTTCATTATGTGAGGGCTTACCTTGAGTGGAGTCCATTTGCAGACTTGTGAGCTAACCTTTGCGACCTGATGCAATCCGCCCCCTGAGATTGGGACAGAGGGACGGACGCACCGGGAGGCACCGGTACCAGCGGGAAGATGATGGTCAGGTGCGTGGAGCAGGTACAAGCAGATCACCGACTGGAAGGCTGCAGGAGATTTCACCGGTCAGGGCAGGGCTGAAAACAGGTACAGGAGACAAACCGTGGTCAGGGGCTGGAGAAGACAGGGAAAGTCCAAAAGGGCCGGGGTCAAAGGGCAGGTGAAGATGGGGTATCCAAAGTCCAAGCCGGGGTCAAGGGTTCAGGCAAGCAGCAGTCCAAAAACGAAGCCAAGGGTCAAAAGCCGGGGTCAGTCTTGCAGCTGAAGGTCAGGAAGGCTGCAGCAGATTTCACCGGTCAGGGCAGGGCTGAAAACAGGTACGGGAGACAAACCGTGGTCAGGGGCTGGAGAAGACAGGGAAAGTCCAAAAGTACAGGCCGGGGTCAAAGGGCAGGTGAAGATCGGGTATCCAAAGTCCAAGCCGGGGTCAAGGGTTCAGGCAAGCAGCAGTCCAAAAACGAAGCCAAGGGTCAAAAGCCGGGGTCAGTCTTGCAGCTGAAGGTCACTACAGGAACTGTTTGGCACAGACAGGATGATCAGATCAGAATGAACACGCCCACGTCCTTCCCAATTTGAATTACACCGCCTTACGCCTCGGAATTTCCGTTACACCGGCGCAAATTTGTGCACAAATACTACGAGGATACGGTACTTGCGCCTCTACATTGCGCCGCTCTAACGTAAAGGAGGTGCGCTACGCCGATCAATATATGCGCCAGTGTACGTGAATCTGGCCCTCCATGTTTAGCACACAAACAAGTCTCGTCTCGTTGTGTGTTGAGAGCAGCTAGAATATCTGATATCTATATCCAGACTGATAGGAAGCGGTATATGACGGAAGCACTCAAGCGAAGTGTGGGACGTTCCGTTACATTCATTATATGCAGTAGCTTCAAAAACCTTACAGCCAAATGATGGTCTTTTCTCACAGACAAAGCCCCACCCTTCCTGTAAGTATATAGCTTGCTGCTGTCTTATTTACCTCCTAGATAAGATATTGATGGGCTGTTTCACTGGGTAATAGGAGTGTGCGGAAGCATGGGCAAGTCAAAGTTTTGACTATTAGAATGGCCCGACATTTAACCCAAAAAACAAGGTACTGAAGCCACAGAACTCAGGTTGGACTGAATGGATCAGTGTCTTAATTCAACCTTACCGGCTATGGTCCAGATTCAGGTAGGATAGCGGATCTTTATTCTGGCGTAACTTTCGTCATTTACGTTACTCCGCCGAAACTTTAGGAGCAAGTATTGTATTCACAAAGAACTTGCTCCTAAAGTTGCGACGGCGTAGCGAAAATGAGTCGGCGGAATTCAAACTGGGCGGGTAGGGGGCGTGTAGTATTTAAACTAGGCGCGATCCCGCGGCGAATGTACTGCGCATGCGTCGGCTGTCAATGTATCCCAGTGCGCATGCTGCAAATTCTGTCAGTGTTTTCGTCGTCAACGTCAATGACGTCAATCCCCATTCACAGACGAGTTACGCAAACAACGTGAAACTTTTTCAATTCGACGCGATCACGGCGGCCATACTTAACATAGGATACTCCACCTAGGGGGTAAGTTTTTCTTTACGTCGCTTATCTCTTACGGAAACGTCGGAAAGTCACTGCGTCGGGCCCGCGTACGATCGTGAATTGCCGTCTCTTGCTGATTTACATATTCTTGGCGTAAATCAGCGGGAACGCCCCGAGCGGCCATTTTAAAATTGCAGTTCCGATACGACGGCGAAATACAATTTCGCCGCTCGTATTTGAACTCAATCCCGGCGTATCTTGTTTTCTGACTACAGAAAACAGATACGAGGGCGTAGGTTAGAATATACGCGGCTTATCTACAGATAAGCCGCATAACTTCTACCTGAATCTGGCCCTATGTGTCTATGTAAAGGACTAAAGGAAACCATTTCCTTTAATTTGGTCAATCTTGGTTGAAAGATTATTTTCTCCTATCCCATTTTAACGTTCTGTTATATAATTTTTATTCTTGCAATTGACTTCTTCTTTTCTCGTTTGCATCTGTTGAGATCCTCTACTTCTGATTTTCTTCTTGTTTGTCTGATCAACATTTTCTCATAGCCAAAACAGAAAGTATGAAGAAATCCCTGGTTGTCTCCAGAGTCAATAGAACTAATGTCCCTGTAGCGGAGTACAATATTAAACTCCACGATCTCCGCTGGTAACCAGGGTAAATCCACAGTCAGCATTGAAAAGTAAGGCAATGTCCCAAATCTCCCCAGTAACCGGACAACACACAGCTCTGAGAGTCAACTGACTTTTTATTCACAGGCATCCATATTTATAGAATTCCCCATGCAAGGGGTTTCCAAACAGCCAAATAGATTTAACAGGGGTGATACAGGGAGGACCAGATGGGGAACTTAACATTTTGGATAATTCTCCCATCAGGCATTGCTGCACGAGGGAAAAGTCGGTTGATAGCTGGTGTCTGGGGTTATGTGTTGTGGGAGTTCGGTTTAAAACTGCCGAACACCGATTGGGCAACATAAAATGAAGTACTTGAATGCTAGTGGCTTACGGCTGCCAGCATACCAATTACTATGCCCACATAAGACCCAGGAGAATACATAGCCTATAATACAGACAACCTTTTGACATGTAACGTCCAGCGTTCTAGAAGTGGCTAGGTTTGCCACAGTCCCCATTGGAAGATTGCTCTTCTATTCTTTTCTTTGCTTTCACTGTCAGTGATAATGGTAAACACGACAAATAGAGAGGGTGAATCTCCTCAACGGTGCCTTAAGCCCCTTTCACATAGAGGAGTTTTTCAGGCGGTACATCGTTAAAAATAGCGCTGTTATACCGCCTGAAAAACTCGAGGGCTTTCACGCTGAGGCGATGCGCTGGCGGGAGATAAAAAAATCTCCTGTCAGCAGCATCTTTGCAGCGGTGAAATGAGCGGCATGTATAACGCTCCTTCACCGCTCCCTCCCATTGAAAAGAATGGGAAACCGCGGCACTGCGGGTGGTATTAACCCTTTCACGGCCGCTAGCGGGGGTTAATACCGCACCGCTAGCGGCCGCAACTCGCGGCAATTCCGGCACTATAGCGCCGATATTTTTAGCGGCGCTATACCGCCAGTTCGGCTCCCACCGCAATGTGAAAGGGACCTAAGACAGCAATAAAAACTGACAGTGGAAATTATACCTCTCCACTCTTTATTCAAAACTAAAATAAAAGTTTTGCCTACATTTTTACAGTAGGTCTCCCTTTCTGCCTTTCTTTTGATTTGATTGCTGGCTCTTCAATTGCTTTCCTAATTTGATACATCAATAAAATAAAATTAAGCTATAAAATTACCTAGTTTGGACTAAAAGACTTTTATAATTGTGTCTAGAAACATAATTCAGTTGGGTTTCTAGATAGGAATTTAATAACATGTATGAAAATATTTTTCCCAAGGACCTCAAATTAACATCCAAATAACATCACATCTCATATATAGCATTACTGAAATGTTAACATGTATCTGTAAGTATTGCTTATCCTACTTTATATGAAGTTTATTAGTAAATAAAAGAACATTTACATATATATTTCTATATTAAAATTAGGTTTTGTGCTACAACAAATAGATCTAAACCGCTTTAACTAATACTCAGAAACGTCTGTCGGTTACATGGGAAAATAATTTGAGAATGTTAATAATGTTTACATTGACCAATATTCCATTCCCTTTCCATGGCTGAAAAGATCATTCCTAGTTCCCATCATAAAGGTATGACCATATCAGGTATTGGAGATTTAAAGCGGAACTAAACTCGCTCAATCAACATTAACTATGTTTAATCTTTAAGCTGTTTGCATTAGTTAACCACTTAAGGACACCCTACCGACGATATATGTCGGCAGAATGGCACGGCTGGGCACAAGCACGTACCTGTACGTGTCTCTTCAAGGCCCAGCCGTGGGGTCGCGCGCCACCGCCGGCATGCTCCCGACACGGTACGAAGCTCCATGACCGCTCCCGCGGGACCTGCGGACCCGAACCCCGCCGGTGTCCCGCAATCGGTCACTGGAGCTGAAGAATTGGGAGATGTGTGTGTAAACACACCTTCCCCGTTCCTCATTGTGGCAGTGTCAGTGATTGTCTGTTCCCTTATATAGGGAAAGACGATCACTGACATCACAAGTCCAGCCCCCCTAGAGTTAGAAACACATATTAGGTCACACTTAGCCCCTACAGTGCCCCCTAGTGGTTAACTCCTAAACTGCAAATGTCATTTTCACAGTAACAGTGCATTTGTATAGCACTTTTTGTTGTGAAAATGACAATGGTCCCAAAAATGTGTCAAAATTGGCCGTTGTGTCCGCCATAATGTCGCAGTCACGAAAAAAAAAATCGTTGATCACCGCCATTAGTAGTAAAAAAAAAAATATTCATAAAAATACAATAAAACTATCCCCTATTTTGTAAATGCTATACATTTTGCGCAAACCAATCGATAAACGCTTATTGCATTTTTTTTTTTACCAAAAATATGTAGAAGAATACGTATGGGCCTAAACTGAGGGGAAAAAAATGTTGTATATATTTTTGGGGGATATTTATTATAGCAAAAAGTAAAAAATATTGTATTTTTTTCAAAATTGTCACTCTATTTTTGTTTATAGTGCAAAAAATAAAAACCGCAGAGGTGATCAATTACCACCAAAAGAAAGCTCTATTTGTGGGGAAAAAAAGGACGCCAATTTTGTTTGGGAGCCACGTCGCACGACCGCGCAATTGTCAGTTAAAACGACGCAGTGCCGAAGCGCAAAAAAGGGCAAGGTCCTTAATAGATAAGAAGGTATATTATATTAACTTGTTTTAAACTTTTTTATTTTACATTTCTTCAGTTGCTCTCTGGTTTCTGGCCAAAGCCAAAATGATGTCCTTCATTCCAAATTGTTTCATGGACATTTTTTTTCTTTTATCTGGACGATAGAAGGAGAGGCTTTCTCAGCTAAGCACACCCTCCTGCCTCAATACCTGCACTGAGGGCAGATGGATTCCAGGAAGTAAATGCTAAATCAGAGGTAGGCAACCTGTTGTTCTCCAGCTGTTGTGGAACTACATTTCCCATGAGGCATTGCAAGGTTGGCAGTTACAACTACTCCCAGAGGCATGATGGGGTTGGCAGTTACAATTACTCCCAGAGGCATGATGGGACTTGTAGTTCTGCAACAGCTGGAGTGCCCCTGTGCTAAATAAAACATCTGCCCTTACTCAACATGGCCATTGCTATAAATGCTAGGGGTATGTTTTCCCAAAGTGATTTCTCAACAATATAAACCAGGGAGACATGGATGAGTTTGCTTTGAATACAGTGCCTTGCAAACCTATTTGCTCCCTTAGCTTTTTAACTATTTTCTTACATTACAGCAGGGGTGTCAAACTCAATTTCATTGTGGGCCGCATCAGCATTATGATTGCCCTTAAAGGGGCCGGTTGTATCTGTATAATTAGATGTCCAGCGCATCCCCTCCCCTTTACATTAGCTGTCAAGAACCACCCCACCATCAGAAGTTGAGTCCCCTACTCTCCCTTACATCATAGTGCACCCCCCCTTTTTGTTATGTTGCTGCTGGGAAGAAGCTGGATGCATTTCTTGAAAGCAGAAAGTTAGGCCGTGTACACGCGATCAAATCTGTCTGCTGGGAACGGTCTGCCAGACCGTTTCAGCAGACAGATTCGATCGTGTGTACGGGCAAACAGACGGATTTGGCCAGCCGACAGATTTGAAAGCATGCGTTCAAATCTGACGGCTGGGAACCCGTCCGCCCGACATGTCTGCTGGTTAGTATGCTAACCAGCAGACATATCTGCTCGCACACGCGTCGAATGGTTTCGACGCATGCGCAGAAGTGTTTTACTTCCTGGTGCGGTGACGTTGCGGCATCAACGTCACCGCCACGTCAGCGCGCTGTCTGCCGGCGGGGATTTTGGTTTGATCGTGTGTACAGGATC
The DNA here is from genome assembly GCA_029574335.1 of Rana kukunoris. Lineage (NCBI taxonomy): Eukaryota > Metazoa > Chordata > Amphibia > Anura > Ranidae > Rana > Rana kukunoris. Next base: position 109,780,474 of record CM056052.1, read on the forward strand.
AAACCAATACGTCCCAGCAGACAGATCTGTACAAATCGGTCTGTCCGACCGATTTGAACAGATACATTTACTCGTGTGTACACGGCATAAGAGTCTGGAGTAGGACCAAAAGAGGGCTGGAGCTCTCCTGCAGCTGCAGGAGAGTTGCGAGGGCCACATGAAATGGCCTGGAGGACCGGATTCGGTCCGCGGGTCTTGTGTTTGACACCTGTGCATTACAGCCTTTAGTTCAATGTTTTTTTAATCTGAATTATATGTGATGGATCAGAACACAATAATCTAAGTTGATGAAGTAAAATTAGAAAAATATATACATAAAACTATTTTTCAGAAATAAAAAAATGATAATTGGCATATGTGTATGTATTGACCCTTTGTTATGAAGCTCATAAAAAGCTCCGGTGCAACCAATTACCTTCAGAAGTCACATAATTAGTGAAATGATGTCCACCTGTGTGCAATCTAAGTGTTGCATACACACCTTTTTGAAAGGTCCCAGAGCCTGCAACGCCAAAGCAAGAGGTACCACTGACCAAACACTGCCATAAAGACCAAGGAACTCTCCAAACAAGTAAGGGACAATGTTGTTGAGAAGTTAAAGTCAGGGTTAGGTTATAAAAAAATATCCAAATCTTTGTTGATCTCTAGGAGCACCATCAAATCTTTCATAACCAAATGGAAAGAACATGACACAACAGCAAACCTGCCAAGAAACAAGCCGCACACCAAAAATCATGGATGGGGCAAAAAGGGCAAGAATCAGAGAGACAGCAGAGAGACTTAAGGTAACCCTGGAGGAGCTGCAGAGTTCCACAGCAGAGACTGGAGTATCTGTACATAGGACGACTGTGGCCAGTGGAAAGAAGTGACCAGAAGGAAGCCATTAATTTCAGCAAAAACAAAATGGCATGTTTTGAGTTTGCAAAAAGGCATGTGGGAGACTCCCAAAATGTATGGAGGAAGGTGCTCTGGTCTGATGAGACTAAAATTCAACTTTTTGGCCATCAAAGAAAACGCTATGTCTGGCACAAACCCAACACATCACATCACCCAAAGAACACCATCCCCACAGTGAAACATGGTGGTGGCAGCATCATGCTGTGGAAATTTGGTCAGAGTTGAGGGAAAGATGGATGGTTCTAAATACAGGGATATTCTTGAGCAAAACCCGTACCACTCTGTGTGCGATTTAAGGCTAGGATAGAGGTTCACCTTCTAACTTGAGTGGTTTAAGGGGAAAAGTGTTGGAATTGCCTAGTCAAAGCTCAGACCTCAATCCAATAGAAAATCTGTGGTCAGACTTAGGCCGGATTCACACTAGTGCGGTGCGAATTTCAGCTCTCTTATCTTTGCAGAGAGATAAGAGAAGTGTTCAGCAGATCCATTGCGTTTTAACTGCAGATTAGCTGAGAATTTGGAGACCTGGGAGAGGGGAGGGGGAGGGGGGAAGTGTATTGAACTGAATGAGAAGAAACCCTGAAGAGAAATGAACACATCTGCGAATCAGCTGCGTACCCATAGAAGATAATGGGCCTGAATTCGCACCTGAGCCACACCGCAAGTCATAGAATACGCACGCGTTTTTTCTGCAATGCGCAGTGCGAATGCATCGCACATATGTGAAACAGCCTCATTGAAAACAATGTATTTAGAAAAGTTCTGTGTATTGGATGCACTCAATTCGCATAGGTGTGAACCCGGCCTTAAAGATTGCTGTTCACAAGCGCAAACCATCCAACTTGAAGGAGCAGTTTGAAAAGGAGGAATGGGCAAAAATCCCAGTGGTAAGATGTGGCAAGCTCATAGAGACTTATCCAAAGCAACTTGGAGCTGTGATAGCCGCAAAAGGTGGCTTTACAAAGTATTGACTTTAGGGGGTGAATAGTTATGCACATTGATTTTTCTGTTATTTTGTCCTGTTTGTTGTTTGCTTCACAATAAAAAAAAATCTTCAAAGTTGTGGGCATGTTCTGTAAATTAAATATTGCAAATCCTCAAGCAATCCATGTTAATTCCAGGTTTTTACAACACTGGAGAAATTACACTTTGCTACAATGTAATGAGTAGACAGCTTGTATAAGGCCTCGTACACACGATCAAATCTGTCTGCTGGAAACGGTCTGCTAGACCGTTTCAGCAGACAGATTCGATCGTGTGTACGGGCAAACAGACAGATTTGGCCACCCGACAGATTGGAAAGCATGCTTACCAATCTGTCGGCTGGGAACCCGTCCGCCCGACATGTCTGCTGGTTAGTACGCTAACCAGCAGACATGTCTTCTCGCACACGCGCCGAATGGTTTCGACGCATGCGCGGAAGTGTTTTACTTCCTGGTGCGGTGACGTGGCGGCGTCAACGTCACCGCCACGTCACCGACACGTCAGCGCGCTGTCTGCTGGCGGGGATTTTGGTTTGCTCGTGTGTACACGCGAGCAAACCAAAATGCCAGCAGACAGATTTGTTCATTTTGAACAAATTGATTTACTTGTGTGTACGAGGCCTAAGAGTGTACATTTGCTGTGTCCTCATAATAACTCAACACACAGCTCATTAGGTCTAAACTACTGGCAACAAAAGTGAGTACACCCCTAAGTGAAAATTTCCAAATTGGATCCAATTAGCCATTTTCCCTCCCCGATGCCATGTGGCTCACTCGGGTTACAAGATCTCAGGTGTAAATGGGGAGCAGGTGTGTTAAATCTGGTGTTATCGCTCTCACTCACTCACACTGGTCACCAGAAGTTCAAGTATAACATATTTGTTATCATTTTAGAAAAACAAATGAGACTTTACGATAATTTTAACAACTTCAGCCCCGGAGGATTTGGCTGCCTAATGACCGGGGCAATTTTTTGCGATTCGACACTGCATCGCTTTAACTGACAATTGCGCGGTAATGCGACGTGGCTCCCAAACAAAATTGATGTCCTTTTTTTCCCACAAATATAGCTTTCTTTTCGTGGTATTTTATCACCTGTGCGGTTTTTATTTTTTGCGCTATAAATTAAAAAATAGCAATATTTTTTACTTAATAATTATCGCCCAAAAATATATAAAAAAAATATTCCTCAGTTTAGGCCAATATACCTTCAACATATTTTTGTTATAAAAAATAAAATTGCAATAAGCGTATATTGATTGGTTTGGGCAAATATTATAGCGTCTACAAAATAGGGGGTCGTTTTATGGCATTTTTATTATAATTTTTTTTAAAGGGGACGTACGGGTATGTCCTTTTGCTTACCGCTGCCATTCTGCCAACATATATCAGCATGCAGCAGTCGACAAGTGGACAGCACTGCATCAAATATCTTTGCCCAGAGATGCTAGAAAGACATGTGTATGGCTAGCCTTAGTTTTGAGTAGTATGTCTGTGGAAATCAGTGCATATGCAGCTACGTTGTTAGAGCCATTAATCAAAGACATTCAACCATATACCATGATTTACTCTTGGGTTATATTTGAAAAGGTCCACACAACTTTCACATAAGATTCACACATACTTCCAGTTCCACCAATTTTTATAAAATGTGTGAATCTTGGGTGAAAAAAGTACTGTATTTGCCGGTGTACAGTATAAGGCGACTGGACGTATAAGACGACCCCCTAATTTTCCAGCTAAAATGTTGGTTTTGGGATATACTCGCTGAATAAGATGACCCCTCACTGTGCCATTGCCTCACCTCACTGTGCCATTTCCTCGCCATGCAATTGCCTCACCGTGCCATTTCCTCGCCATGCCATTGCCTCACCTCACCGTGCCATTGCCTCACCTCACCGTGCCATTGCCTCACCGTGCCATTTTCTCACCTCACATCACCGATCTTCATTAGTTTATGACTGGCAGAGTGAGTCAGACTGCGGGCGTCCATGTTTTAAAAGCCGTGCCTCTTCCTCGTGCTGTTCCGTGATAGGCGGAAACAATCAGTTTCCCAGCAGAGCCTGTGTTCAGTGTTCTGCCTATCACGGACGTCCTCTCGTCCAAGGCTGAGGACGAGATGATGTCCGTAATAGTTGGATCACTGAGCCTATCACGGAACAGCACAAGGAGGAGGCACGGCTTTTAAAAAATGGACGTCTGCATCGGGTGTATAAGACGACCCCTGATTTTTGAGCCAAATTTTTAAGTATAAAAGGTTGTCTTATACGTCGGCAAATACGGTATAAACCCTTCACAAACCATATTGCACAGTATATGAAGCAAGTATAAATACATTCATATTATTATACAGGGTTTATATAATGCCAACAGTTTGTGCAGCGCTTTACAATATATTCATCAGTAGATATAATACCAGTGAAGATTGTGATCTTTCAATTTATAGCAATATTTGCGATAGTTTATTTTATGGCTTAAAAAATGTTACCCCAGTTTATTTATTGGCTTATAAATTCTTACTCTTCTGCAACAGGTTTAACCACTTGCTTACTGGGCACATATACCCCTCTTCTGCCCAGGTGAAATTTCAGCTTCCGGCACTGCGTCGCTTTAACTGACAATTGCGCGGTCATGCGACATGGCTCCCAAACAAAATTAGATAGAGCTTTCTTTTGGTGGTATTTGATCACCTCTGCGTTTTTTATTTTTTGCGCTATAAACAAAAAAGGCAACAATTTTGAAAAAAAATCAATATTTTTTACTTGTTGCTATAATAAATAATTCTCAGTTTAGGTCGATACGTATTCTTTTACATATTTTTGGTAAAAAAAAATAAAATAAAAATCGCAATAAGCGCTTACAAAATATGGGACAGAATTATTATTATTTGTTATTTTTGTTTTACTACTAATGGCGTCGATCTGCGATTTTTTTATTGGGACTGCGACATTATGGCGGACACATCGGACACTTTTGACACATTTTTGGCGCATTCATATTTATACAGCGATCAGTGCTATAAATATGCACTAATTACTGTATAAATGTGACTGGCATTGAAGGGGTTAACACTAGGGGTGAGGAAGGGGTTAAATATGTACCTGAATTGTGTTCTAACTGTGGGGGGAGGGGGGTGACTGGGGGAGGGGACCGATTGTGTCCCTATGTACAAGGGACACAGATCGGTCTCCTCTCTCCCCTGACAGGATGTGGAGCGCTGTGTTTACGCACATAGCTCCACGTCCCTGCTCTGTCATTGCCAATTGCGGGTACCTGGCGGACATCGCGAGTGGCCGGAGGAATCCAGGATGTCAATTGAAGTCCAGTTGGATTTTCAGAGCACCCGTGAGGCCGTCAATTGACAATGGCCCGGGGCTCAGGTGGTTCATTCATTGCACTTGCCTTCTAGAATCAACCCAGGGTCTTTATTTCTTCCCTTGTAATGATAATTGCTTTGATTGATGGGCAGAAATGGCGGTAAATAAATACACAGCACATGATAACTCTTGCCCTGATTTTAGCACAACTCACACCACTCAAGTGTGTCAGGCCATAGATTTGCAAAAGACTGGTATTGGGTTGGTAAAACACATGAAAATCTTCCATCTTTACGGCCCCGTACACACGACCGAGCTTCTCGGCAGAATCCAGCGAGAAGCTCGCTGGGAGACATATTCTGCCGAGAAAATCGGTCGTGTGTACTCGTTCGACGAGCGTTCGAAAAGCATGCTCTCTTTTTCCTCGTTGTTCAATGAGGAAATTTGGCTCGACGACCTTTTCGACCGCTCATCGGGAACCTCGTCGGGCGGAACGATGAGTTTAGCCCGACGAGGTTCTCAGACATGTGTACGCGGCCTACAAGTTGCAGAAAATCTAAAAACTGAATGTGATTGGAAGAGAAAGCATGAACACAACCTTACACTGAGGCATTGCTCCTTCAATAACTAAGTTCTAATACCTTGACTGTAATAGCCAAGTAGATGTATAGGATGTTCTATAGTGTCTGGATTAGAAAACTGTCAGGACAGACGTTTTTTAGAGGGTATGATAGTTCACACATATGGAGTTCAAATGTGTATTTAGCTTTTAGAGCCGGTTCACACAGCGGCGGCACATCTTCGGGGGCGACTCTGCAAGTCGTCCTGAAGACGACTTCAGAGGCGACCTGCAAAATGACTTCTGTATAGAAGTCAATGCAGGTCGCCCCGAGCCGCCCCCAAAGTCGTACAAGAACCTTTTTCTAAGTCAGAGTGACTTGTGTCGCTCCTATTAGAATGGTTCTATTGCACAGATTTGGACGCGACTCAACAGGCTGCTGAGCCACCTGACGAGTCGCCCCAGTGTGAACCGGCTCTTAGTCTACATTCACATTTGAATGGTTTCCAGGCATTTTAAATGGAATAAAAAGTGATTAATTGCCATTTGGCTCTCTAGCATTTAATGGTATTTTCATGTGAAAACATTTCTTTTAGATGACAGACTTGGAGTCTTAAATTCTGCTAATTTGTCAATATGTCTATTGTTCCTCTGGGACTCTACATATAAATATCTGGAAATTGGAATATTCTATTTCAGGTAAGCCTGGCATTTATTTATTTGGTATTAGTCTTAGAACTTGTGTTGATATGCCTTCTCTACACTTTCAACTTTCCCAGATTAATTTAGGATCTCTCCCTTTTCAAAAATGTACATACTAGTGAATTCTTGTAGATTGCTGCACAAGTTAAGTTCTGTGTGCCAATGGAAAAAATAACCTGGGTATGTAGTAACAGTAGTAACAGTCTTGTGTTATTCATTTCTAGCTATTAAAAGCTATTAAAAGCTCCACATTAAAAGCTATTAAAAGCTTCACAATGATGCTTCCTTCAATGAAATGTGTGGGAAGGAGTCATTCTCCAGTCTGGGTGAAAGCTTGGACGGTGGCTCCGATAGTAGTTGCTGCATTTCATACCCTTGTTACATCATTTATATTTGCAGACCACCCACAGATGTGAAAATCTTGAGTAACTTTTTTTTTATTTTTATTTTTTATTTTTTTATTTATCACCAAAAAAGCCAGTCCTCGCGGACCTTCAACATACAAAAATAACAGTAGAGATAACAGCTCTCGTATACAGGTACAACAATATATGTAAAACTATAGTCACAGACACAGTACATCATAGCAGTATTAGAATATAACTAGGTCCCGATGAGAGCGTGTCTTTCGAGGCGATGGGTAGCGTCTCGTGTCACTGTGGCGGGGCCCGATCGGTCTGACCTCCAGGTCCGTTTTCTGTTTTCAGAGTAAGGAGAAATAGAATAGAGGTTAAAGAGCAACATAGAAAAGAGCAGGGAGAGGCATAGTGAAAAGTAGGTGGGGGGGGGGCTGCACGAGCAAGGACAGTATAAAGCGCCCTAAAAGGGCGTAGGGTAGTCCTATTCCGATCCCAGATAGACAGCTTGCCAGAAAGAGAGCAGGTTTTAGACCTGTGGCTGGGTAAGCGTTTGGCAGTCAGTCTCTCTGAGCTTCTGGCCTTCTTCCGAGTACTTGAAAAAATTGTACAACTGCCATGTCTCAGAGTATGTCTCCTGGCGCTGTTGGCTGGAGAGGATCAAGTCTTCCATTCGACTGATCTCATCCACCCTATTCAGCCAGAGAGCAATAGTCGAAGGGTGAGGGGATTTCCAGCAGAGAGGCACGCAGGCCCTGGCTGCGTCCAGAAGGTGGCGCACCACTGACTTTTTCTAAGTTCCAGGTGGTATATTGGTTGCCTGTAGGAGGAAATAAGCAGGGTCGTCCGGTACGGTGTACCCCGTAAACCTTTGGGTGATCCGGCGTACCTCTCCCCAGAAGCCCCTGACCCGTGGGCAAGACCAAAACACATGAAGTAGGGTACCCTTGTCTTGCTGGCATCTCTAGCAAGTGTCGGTAGTGTTGGGAAATAGTTTATTTAGGAGATCTGGGGTTCTGTACCAGCGAGTAAGAACCTTGTAGTTCGTCTCCTGAGTTTTCGCGCATAGAGATGACTTGTGTGCGAAGCGTAGTATGGTCTGTCTTTCAGTGGGCGAGAACTGTGTGTTTAAAGCGGAGTTCCACCCAGGAAAACAACAATTGCTCATCTTGCTTTAAAAAATAAAATAAAAAAAAGTGAAAAAAAAATACTCACCCGAAATACCTGTTGCTATGCGGAAGTCTGTAATCTGCCTCTTCCACCCCGCAGTGTCTTTTCTTCTTCTTCTGCTTGTGAATGGGGCGCGCTGCTTTCTGGGAACTGTGTGTGTTCTCAGAGAGCAGCCGCCCATTTACAAGCCAGCGTGAGACTCACGCAGGCGCAGTAGGAAATGGGCAGTGAAGCCGTACGGCTCCCATAGTGTGGATGGCGGCGCGGGACCCGGAGCGATCGTGGGATCGGCATCGGGGGGGCCATCAGCGCGGGCAAGTAGGACATGGTAAGTGTCCCTATTTAAAGTCAGCAGCTACACTGTTAAAATTGCGGCTGGAACACCCCTTTAAGTCTCTTTCCCATTTTGTCAGGGCAGGGATCTGATAGTCCCCAGGGGGGGCGATCAGCATAGCATTTAGCAGGGACAGAGCGTGTGGGAGCACTCTCGTCTCTCCGCATAGCTCCTCCAACTCTGTCAAGGGTACCTGTCCGGCCGGGATGGAGCTCAAGAAATTAGTCAACTGGTTTGCCCTCAGAAAGTCAAGGCGGTAGGCGCCTTCCGGGTCTGTCAATTCAGTTGCTGATTTCCACCGTCCCCCCAAGCTAAAGTGCGATGCCTGATAGAGGCCCATTTTCCCGAGGTCCAAAAACCTCCTATCGTGTAAGCCCGAGTCAAAGAGTGGGTGTCCAATGATGGGTCTAAGAGGGGAATCTCTGGAGGTCAGGGAAAGCCGGCCAAAAAGACCCGAGCATACCTTAATCGTGGTCCCCATGAGAGGGTGGCGTTTAACTGTGAGAGGGAGCGAGGTCGAACACCACGGGGCGCGGTGTAAGGGAATCTCGGTCTGGCCCTGTTCGACCTGTGTCCACGACTTATGGTGTCCATGTCGGCACCAGTTGATTTATCTAACCAGGTGTGTTGAGCGGTAATATGTCCGGATGTCCGGTAGGGCCAGGCCCCCTTGTAGCTTGGGGAGGGAGAGGACTTTTCTGCATATCCGCGACCTTTTCCCCGTCCAGAGGAAGTGGTTGAACGTGGAGTGAACCTGCTTAAAGTAGCTTCCCGGAATGGAAATCAGGAGGGCCTGCAGGAGGTACAGGAATTTGGGCAGTATTGTCATCTTTAAAATGTTGCACCTGCCCACCCAGGAATGTAGACCTCCAGTCCACTGAGTCAGTAGTCTCCGAACTTCTGCCAAGAGGGGGGGGAATTCAACTGGAATAGGCGTGTGAATGTAGGGGGGATGTATGTCCCTAGGTATTTCAGTGCGACTGCCATCCACTTCAGGTTGAACCCGGCCTTAAGCTGGGTTAGCTGTTGCTGTGGGACCCCTATGCCCATGGCCTCTGACTTTGTTAAGTACATTTTTAGATTGGAGAGTCTACCGTAAGTTTCAAATTCCCGGAATAGGGCCGGGAGGGAGGTATCAGGTTCCGTAAGGGTGAAAAGCAGGTCATCTGCGTATGCGGAGACTTTGTAGTGAGCCTTTGTGGCGAGTATACCTTTAATGTCAGGGTTCATCCGCACATGGCACAGGAAAGGCTCCAGTGACAGTGCGAACAGGAGGGGTGACAGGGGGCAACCCTGTCTCGTCCCGTTGGTTATTGGGAATGAATCTGACAGTACCCCATTGGCCCTCACCCTTGCCGTCGGTCCGTCGTAGACTGCTGTTACCCAATTCCTCATCCTATTGCCCAGACCTATGTATTCCAAAGTAGACATCATGAACTGCCAGTCTACCCGGTCAAATGCCTTTTCGGCATCCGTCCCCACAAACAGGCTAGGGGTCTTACTGGAGGAGACTATATGTAGGAGGTTGAGCACTTTAATAGTGTTGTCCCGGGCTTCCCTAGTGGGCACGAAGCCCACCTGGTCTAGGTGTATCAGATATGGGAGATGTCTCTGGAGTCTGGATGCCAGGATTTTAGTAAACAGTTTGAGGTCTGTGTTAAGGAGGGAAATGGGGCGGTAGCTACCGCAGAGACCCATGTGGAAGAAAAATATATTTTAAATATATTTTAAAAAAACATTCCTAATATATTTTTCCCAAATATATTGCAATATATTTGAAATGCTACAATTTTGGCCAGATTCAATATATTTCAAAAATATATTTCAATATATTTGTGAATATATTATTGAATATATTGGGAAATGCATTGTGAAATATGTTGCAAATATACTCATAAATATATGTTAAATGTACTTCTGAATGCATTTAGCAATATATTTATGCAGCCATAAATATATTGCAACATGCATTTTGGAATGCATTGTGAATATATTCAGACATATATTGCTAAATGCATTCAGAAGTACATTTAACATATATTTCTGAATACATTCACAATGCATTCCAAAATGCACTTTGCAATATATTTATGGCTGCAAAAATATATTGCTAAATGCATTTAGAAGTGCATTTAACATATATTTATGAATATATTTGCAACATATTTCACAATGCATTACCCAATATATTCACAAATATATTGAAATATATTTTTGAAATATATTGAATCTGGCCAAAATTGTAGCATTTCAAATATATGGCAATATATTTGGGAAAAAATATATTAAGAATGTTTTTTAAAATATATTTTAAATATAAATGTACTGAATGTAAAATAAAAAAAAATACATTCCTATTACATTTTGAAAGGCTGTGCATTTATATATTGTATTTTATATATTGTAGGCCTATAAAACCAGCAAATATTTGGAAATAAAAACAATAACACAGTACAATACACACAACTTTATTAGCATGTAAATATACAAAAACTACAACACAGAGAATAGAAAGTGGTGTTAACTGTGGAAAATGACATTAATGACATAAAAGTTTATTTGTGGTTTTCTGATGGTTCCCCATGTTTCCCTTCAGGTGATATTTCAACACCGCAATTTTTCTTGTAACAGCGTCACTGATCACACCATTTGAAGTCCCAGGAAACTTTGCCAAAGTGGCAGCTTTAAAAAGTAAATGGAAAATATTAGACTTATTAGATTTTCCGTGTGAATCAAAAGCCATATAAGACCCTTTTCACACTGTAGCGCTGCTAAAGCTCCGGCGGTTTTTGCAACACTTTTTAGGCGTTTTTTTTTTAAAGGGAAAAAGTACAGTTTTAATGCGCTTTTAAAGTGCTTTGGAAGCGCTGCCCATTAATTTCAATAGGCAGGTGCGTTTTAGGAGCGCTATTTATAGCGCTCCCAACCCGTCCCAGATGCTGCTTGCAGGACTCTTTCTAATGTTCCGCAAGCGCATCGCCCCAGTGTGAAAGTACTCATTGCACTGAAAGGGATGCAGTTTCATGAGCTTTTTAGAGGCTATTTCTAGTGCTAAAACGCCTGAAAACTGCCTCAGTGTGAAAGGGGTCTAACAGATGCAGCTGAGTAAATAAAACTAACCAAATTAAGCATGTATAAAAACATCAAAATATTGTAGACTTTTCAAAAATCTGTATAATAATCAACATCTTGCCTACAACTTGTCTTATTAGTTCAGACTACTACCAGACTGAGCAAGATATCTTATTTTGAAACAAAAGTCAAATTGGCTTACAGTCTACATGTCAAAGCTGATGTTTACATAGGGTCTAACTGTACCCGCTTCTCTCCATCTGTCAGCCGCTTGGAGGCACCGCCTTGAAAGTTACTTTTTATTGAAGTGGTTGAAAAGGTACAAAGGTTTTTACCTTCATGTATTTTATGCATTAAGGTAAAAAAAAAAAACTTCTGTGTGCAGCAGCCCCCCTATACTTACATGAGCCCCCTCTCGATCCAGCGATGACCACGAGTGCCTTGTCTCTCCAGGGTCTTGCACTGCTGATTGGCTTTCTGTAGTGGTGGGAGCTATTGGCTCCCGATGCCATCAATCACAGTCAGTGAGCTAATTAGGAGATGGGGCCAAGGAGCAGCTCAGTGTGTGTGTGTTGAAAAAACAAAACTGTGGTGCTCAGAGCACTGTGACATTCACCTCTGCAGCTTCGGAGGACATGCACTGGCATGCAAGGTACCTGAGAAGAGAAGGATCTGGGCTGCTCTGTACAAGTTGGGCTCCAAGACCCTTACACAGAGCAGGTAAAATATGTCATGGCATTTGATATTTATATTTGATATTTACAAAAAAGACAACGTTTTAATGTTTCGGTACCAAAAGAAATCCTACCTGTTTAGGCCTTGAGTACAACACTTGACAAGGAGATGAGCTCAAGTCTTTAGATGGGACAGAAGGTGATGCACACGATACACCCACACAGGATGAACTTCCACCATCATTCTTCAGTGCTATTAGCTGCGCTCTTGTTGTTTTCAAAGTATCCATTACGCCAGGTAACTCTATGGAAATGCATAAAAACATTTTAAGTAACATAATGGCCTATTTTCTCACCATATCCATTAATTTCATTTGTTAGAAATTGATGACTTGTGGAAAAATGTACTTTTACATGATTAGAGGGTTTCCTCCAGTCTGCTGCTGACCCATCCCCTCCACCAGATCAAAAATATTCCAGGAGGGTTTCTCCCAAGGTATAAGTAAAGATGTTCCACAAAACAAAAATCTTACTTGTGCATATAGTATGTAGTTACCTCAGTGCACTCACTGATACTATAATGAATGTAGTACAGTAAGCTCCCAGTTACTGTTATTTCTGGTTGCTTGAGATCTAATAGTAACTCTCAAGCATCCACCTCCCATGGCACCCTACCCCCTCCCACTTAGCAGCTAAAGGGGGTAGGGATTGGGGGCATTGTTTTACCACCCCCAAATTCACATGCGATGAGCCTAAAAAGTGCTATTGCCAAATGCAACTAAGGGCTCATTCATAATGCGTTATGCAATGCTCCAATGGGCCTCTGAGAAATTATACAAGGTGGTCAGGAGGCAAAATGTTAACACCAATAATTGCAGTGAAAGGCACAGGATTGCAGTGCGGTAGTACGGCAATTATAGGTTTTAGTCAGGTGTGATGAGGCAACATTGGAGGACACTTTGCCCTGTGATTAGGGTTGTCCCGATACCGATACTAGTATCGGTATCGGGACCGATGCCGAGTATTTGCGGGAGTACTTGTACTCCCGCAAATACCCCCGATACCAAAATAGAATAATTCATATTGCAGCCATGTCCTGTCCCTCATACCTGTAGCTATGATATGTCCCCCACGTATGCCGCCGCCGCCGCATACCGCCGTTAATCCCCCTGCATTATAGCGTAGCGTGCATTACAAGCTTTCGTTTTGAATACTTGTAAATGCCCGCGCCGCCATGTATAGACACTCCCCTTCTCGGGGATCCGTCCAATACCGAGCAAGGGGGAGTGGTGATGTTACGGGCGTGGGACACTCCCCCTTGCTCGGTATTGGACAGATCCCCGAGAAGGGGAGTGTCTATACATGGCGGCGCGGGCATTTACAAGTATTCAAAACAAAAGCTTGTAATGCACGCTACGCTATAATGCAGGGGGATTAACGGCGGTATGCGGCGGCGGCATCATAGCTATGGGTATGGGGGACATACATGGCTTGCAATATGGGGGACATACATGGCTTGCAATATGTGGGGGACATACATGGCTTGCAATATGTGGGGGACATACATGGCTTGCAATATGTGGGGGACATACATGGCTGCAATATGTGGGGGACAGGACATGGCTGCAATATGTGGGGGACAGGACATGGCTGCAATATGTGGGGGACATACATGGCTGCAATATGTGGGGGACATGGCTGCATTTGGGGACATATTTAAAAAAAGTATCGGTATTCGGTATCGACGACTACTTGAAAAAACATATCGGTACTTGTACTCGGTCCTAAAAAAGTGGTATCGGGACAACCCTACCTGTGATCTTTGACTTCTCCCATGTTGTTCGGGTAGATCTCCACCTCTCGAAGGTTGCCTACCTCTGCCCTAAAACACTGTAGAATGAAAAGGCAAATGATTGGTCAAACAGAAAATAAAGATAAAAATAACAAAGGCAGCAGAACTGGTGGAATAATAGACAATAAATAGATAAAAAATGAAAAGACTGCACCAATATAAAACATTCTATGAAAATTAAAATTGAAAATTTCACCAATACCAATTCACATTGAAAGACTGGCATCCAGGGGCTGATATGCCAAAAACGGTGCACAATAATTAACTGATACAAAAAAATCAGAGTGCAAGGAAAAATTTGTATATAAATTCACAAAATTAATGTCAAATTATATGTATAAACAATGAAAGGTTAATACGTCAAATCGGTGATCCCAAAAATTGTATGCCAACAGCACACAATTGGCAAACCAAACCTCTAAAATTTTTAATGATATCACCACAAAACTCAAACACTGATGACCAAATGAATAATGAAGGATGATGCAAATATGATGATCAGATACAGTGCCGGTTGAATGTGGCGATATAAAAAAAAAGGGAAGGTGCCCACCACCATAATTAAGTTGTCCGCTTACCAAAGGCAAGTTGTCTCAGTTGTTGGTTTTCTTCTTCCAAGTGCTTATTCCGGTTTTATATTCACCAGTTGTCAGTCAGTCTTGGTCAGGTGCTTTGACAGCGGCTGGCGCCCCATCTGTCAGAATCCGCCAAAAAAAAAAAAAAAAATTAGCTTTCCATCTCCACACAACACACACACACACACACACACCCCAGACACCGCTAACCTCCTTCTGCACAATTTATTTGATGGCAGCTGAATGTAAACAGCAGGGAGTGGGGGAACCATAGCCAGACTGCCATTGGCTGTTTCAATTTTAAAATTAGGCTGACTATTGTGCCCCCTTCCCACTCCCTGCTGTCAATCAGCAGAGGAAGACCTGAAGAAGAATGTTCTCCTTCAAATCCTCTCCTTTGCTGATTGACAACAGGCAGTGGGCGGGTGCAATAGCCCACTATTGGCTACTGCAAATTAAAATAGTCAATAGCAACCTAGCTATTGATTCCCTTGCTATCTGCTCTTTTTTCCTGTATTCTGACAGTGGCCAGTGGCTGTTAGAATACAAAAAAAGGCCTAGGTGTCAACTGATATCAGGCTACTTCTGGGGCAGCTGGATGTAATATTAGTACCTCATATTGTTATCGGCCTGAAAGGTGGCCCATAATTGGTATCTGTATGGAAAAATCCATATCTAATGGCACCTAGTAGCAGGGCAGATAATAATATGCAAAAGGGGAGGGAGACATAAAACATTGGTAGCACCGTGCCCTGACATTATGGGGTATATTTACTAAAGGCAAATCCACTTTGCAGTACAAGTGCACTTGGAAGTGCAGTCACTATAGATCTGAAGGGGACAAAAAAAAAAAAAAAAACATTTTTTCCTGTACATGATTGGATGATAAAATCAGCAGAGCTTCCCCTCATTTCAGATCTCTCTCTCAGATCTACAGTGACTGCATGTCCAAGTGCACTTGTAGTGCAAAATAGATTTTCCTTTAGTAAATCAACCCCTATGCTGCATGGTGAGTGGATATAGAATGGAAGCTGTATATTATATGCAGCAATGTGCACTGAAGTATGCTACACAGTTACTGGATATAACATGGAAGACATACATATTATATGCAGCAGGGTGACATGCTGTGCAAGAGGAGCTCTATAATATTACATTACTGTGCACATGCTGTATGGTAACTGGGAAGGTAAATGCACACAGAATGAGAACTATTCAGCAGGAAATAGACAAATACAACTTTAACTCATACACCAAACTTTCACAATTCTAATATTATTTGATAGAAGGCTCACCTTTCATCCAGGAGAATACATCCAGGGGAATACATCCAAGACATTACAGAGAACTTCCCCACCATGCCATGCTTTCCTTTTCAGAGGCCTTACCAGGAACAGGAAGTGAGAGGTGAAAGTTCACCCCTCTGGTTCCCACAGCTCACTTCCTGTAACAGACCTCCTGTATTATGATTGCAGTCTCTCTGTTTAAAGAGTTTTCCCCAGGGCTGGATTTACATATTAGAAGATCGAAGGCACAGAAATCAGACCCATATCCCAATAAAAAAGAATGAGATAAAAGAAATTAGAAAAATATTTATACATGTAAGTAAGTTATGGAAGATGCATTCTATATATATATTTTGTATCTTCATTCTGGTATATATGTGTGTGTGTATATATCAGATATACTCTATATGTATATATATATATATGTGTGTATATATATATATATATATATATATATATATATATATATATATACACACAGTATACACACACACATATATATACTGTATACACACACACACACAAGAATGCAGCTCTCATCACTTACATATTTATCTTCCAGCCCAGCCTAGTATTGGCACATGACAACAGTGCAGCTTGGGCAAGGATATGACATTTAACCACTTCCTTACTGGGCATGTATACCCCCTTCCTGACCAGGTGAAATTTCAGCTTGCGGCACTGCGTCGCTTTAACTGACAATTGCGCGGTCGTGCGACGTGGCTCCCAAACAAAATTGGCGTCCTTTTTTCCCCACAAATAGAGCTTTCTTTTGGTGGTATTTGGTCACCTCTGCGGTTTTTATTTTTTGCGCTATAAACAAAAAAGGACGACAATTTTGAAAAAAAAATACAATATTTTTTACTTGTTGCTATAAAAAATAG
Organism: Rana kukunoris; assembly: GCA_029574335.1. Taxonomy (NCBI): domain Eukaryota; kingdom Metazoa; phylum Chordata; class Amphibia; order Anura; family Ranidae; genus Rana; species Rana kukunoris. The sequence goes on from CM056052.1 coordinate 109,797,135, forward strand.
CCCAATTAAAAAAAAAAAAATTCAGTTTAGGCTGATACGTATTCTTCTACATATTTTTGGTAAAAAAAAAATCGCAATAAGCGACTGGTTTGCGCAAAAGTTATAGCGCCTACAAAATAAGGGACAGAATTATTATTTTTTATTATTTATTTTTTACTAGTAATGGCGGCGATCTGCGATTTTTATTGCGACTGCGAAATCATGGCGGACACATCGGACACTTTTGACACATTTTTGGCGCCATTCACATTTATACAGCGATCAGTGCCATAAATATGCACTAATTACTGTATAAATGTGACTGGCAGGGAAGGGGTTAACACTAGGGGGTGAGGAAGGGGTTAAATGTATTCCCTGCATAGTGTTCTAACTGTGGGGGGAGGGGGGGTGACTGGGGGGTGACCGATCTGTGTCCCTATGTACAAGGGACACAGATCGATCTCCTCCTCTCCAGAGACAGGACGCTGTCTCTGTGTAAAACGGCAATGAGAGATGATCTCATATGTTTACATATGAGATCATCTCTCATTCGCCCACAGATCGCATCGCAAACGGCCACTCTGATTGGCCGTGTCCAAGGGACACGGCCAGTACACAAGTTCCCCGCTGCACGCTCTGGAGCGCGCGCTGGGAACAAAGAAAGGGGCTGCCGTGAAAACGCGGCAGCCCGGAGAATTAGAACCACCCTGCGGCCGCATATAGTCGTACGGCCGCAGGGAAGTGGTTAAAGCGGAGTTCCACCCAAAAGTGGAAGCTCCACGTATTTGCCTCTCCCCCCTCCCCCTACTTTGCCACATTTGCCACCTTTCGGGGGAGGGGAGCAGGTTCCTGTTTTTGACAGGTACCCTTCCCCACTTCCGAGAGATCTCGCTGCCGCGGATGCGTTCCCGATGATTTTCTGCATGCGTGTTTTTGATGCATTCCAGGGCATGTTTGGTGTGTTTTTAAAGCATTCCAGTGCATTTTCCTCTCTTTTTTCCTCAACCTTAAATAAGGACATGTGTGTTGCAGTGCGTTCAGGTGCATTCTAGTGCGTTTTTGATGTGCTTTACAGTGTTCCATTACAGTCCAGTGCAGGAAAAATGCAGCATGCTCTACTTTTTATCTGGAACTGCAAGCACTGGTGTGAATTATGCCATTGAAAACCATATAACTTACTTTCCATGCAAAAAAAAATAAACGCACTGGACTGCATGTGGTGTGAATTGGCCCCTATAGGCAATGGAGGCAGCAGCACCCGAGAGCCAATGGAAACATTGGCTGGGATACCAACATCGCCGGATTCCAGGACAGGTAAGTGTCCTAATATTAAAAGTCAGTAGCTGCAGTATGTGTACAGTATAGGGGGTTATTTACTAAAGGCAAATCCACTTTGCACTACAAGAGCAAACTACAAGTGCAAAGTACACTTGAAATTGCACTGAAAGTGCACTTGTAAGTGCAGTCGCTGTAAATCTGAGGGGTAGATCTGAAATGAGGGGAAACTCTGCTGATTTTATCATCCAATCATGTGCAAGCTAAAATGCTGTTTTTTTTTATTTTCCTTGCCCACTCAGATCTACAGCGACTGCACTTCCAAGTGCACTTTGTCATGGAAACATGGGGTGTGCAAAGCACACCACCACCTTGCCATGTGCTTCTAGAGCACATTCGCCATCTTAAATCAAATGATGCCATGTTTAAGCTAAAATAAGTTCACTCACCATCATTCTCTACCCATCCATACAAGTCAAGAGACATTACAACCGCTTCTTCTCATCCATAGCTCCCAGACAATCCCTGCCCTTAGCAGCAGCTAGCTCCATTTATTTATAGTGTCAACAAGACTAACAAAAGAAGGTGGTGGCTTTACAAAACAGCCAATCAGACATGTTTGTATACTTTCAAAAGAAACCAATCACAGACATGTAATTCAAATACTGCTAGCAGTGAGGTGTGCAAAAACAGCTGGGTGCCGAGCCATGCTCTCTGTTAAACAAAGCAATCAGAAAGCATGGCTCAACACAAAAGCCAAACTGACGCCATTGTTGCCAACCATACTAAAATCATGGATCAGATACCCATAAAATCTGTATAGTTATGCTACAGTTTTCATGTACGCAGATCTGTCCACTCGGAGTCATTTAATGCAGTCGACAAGAAGTGGCCAGTTCCTTGCTGAGGCATAAATGAACATCCCTAAAAGGAGCTCGCAAATTGTTGTCCATGAAAAGGTGTTGCGCCAATGGCCTTCCACCAACGTCTGTATGCGTGAATACGCTCACCTGAGCGCATTACAGCAAAACTGACACTGGGGGGACATCTGACAACATACATTTATAGAATTTTCCACAACAGTCCCTCCTTTTTTTGTCATATTCTCCCAAGTGTCTTGCGATGATCTTCTTTACACCTGGAAACTAATCAGTCCATAAAAAGGAAAACACGGCTTGACATGTAGACTCTGTTCTTCAGGAGACGTGACATAAGGAGGACACAGCTTGGTGAGCTGTAGTAATCGCAGATTGGGTAGTGGTCCTCTGTGTCTTGTCCGTGGGTCCGGCTCCGGGGGCGTCTCATCTGGTACGAGGGTTGGGCTTCGGGACGTCTCATCTGGTACGTGGTCATCTGCTCCGGGGCGTCTCATCCGGTACGTGGTCATCTGCTCCGGGGCGTCTCATCTGGTACGTGGTCATCTGCTCCGGCTCTGGTCACGCGTCCAATCAGGCAACAGGAGTGCTCATCACGACATAGAAAGAATAGAAATAAAACGACATGAGTATATATATTCCCATTTCAATCAACCACGATCCGCTGAAAAATAAGAATTAAATCCCCTCAGATTCCCAGACCCTTCAAAGGACTCCCAGCCGTCACTCAGTTACAGCTCTGGCTTTGCCTTGTAGGGATCCAAACCTTATCCATATGGGCCTGAACTCCAATTCCCAGTATCCCCCGAACCAGATATAACAATATTTACTTGTAAATTCCCAGAAACCCCCCTTGGGCTGTGAGAACTTCTTTGTAGCTTCAACAGTTACATGAAACATTCCATCTTCAATAGGTGTGAATTGTTCAAACGTATCATAAGCTCAAGCCCCCCCCACCTTGTATATGCAGGGAACCGTGCCCAGACCTAGTCCGGGTTGGTGAACAATTCCCTTCTAGCTGTCCCCGCCATTCCCAATTTCTCTTGCGCCATCAGATCCTTGCAATCGGCCGCGACATAGGACAGGGACAGCTTCACCACCACGCATGAACCTCTTGCATTGGGGGAATTACCTTATAAGCTGTAAATCTGCATAAACACCAAACTAAAATTACACACTTGTGGACTACCCAGTCCTGATACCGAACCGACAAAAGGCGGAGCCATAAAAACAATAATCAATTTTACCCTCTAAAAACATATTAATAAATTCCATTGACAGGTGTCTGTTTGGAGTCTCCACTCGTTTGTCAATAATCCTCATAATTAGCATGTACCACTGTCATCGCTGGGGACTAAAGCTCAACGGAGACTCAGAACAGACCCAGCAATCGGTCCCGTTCATCTTCTTAATTAGTCATGGAATACACTTTAAATAATAACTTGGGATGCTTTCCATCGTTACCCTTGCTAAAATTTACTAAACAAACAAATACAAAATAAACAAAGATACTCCTCATTTCTTTGATGTGGTTGAGCCGCTTCTTGCAGTGGCTGGCGTGGTCTCGTCCATCAAGCTTCTTTACAAATGAACCAGTCACCTGGTTGGGGAAAAATGAAAACCAATTACCGTGTCGGGGTCCAGGAGAGACTCCTGAACCCTGTGAAGTTCACATTACAGGGATCGTACCCACCCCATCACCCAAGAATGAGAGCGACAGTTGAGGGAGTACGACCCTGGTTTTGGTTGACCTTCAATGACAACAACCCAGACCTCGTAACTGTGGTCGCTGCTTAACCTGTGCGTGGCTCACCGTCGCCTGTAATCGCTTACCATCTCCTGTAATCGCTTACCAGCGCCTGTAATACCCGGAACCATTGACAGTTTCTTAGCAACTAAAATGGGAACCTACTTCACCAGACTGCTGCTTGCCGATTCAAATTCTATCAAAGAAAGACAATCTTGGCACAAACTTGATTAAAATTAGAAAGATTAGTGTTATTGGTTCGGAGAACTGTCACATTTATATTTTACCATCCTCCCCCCTTTTCTTCCTCATCACAAACTGGAGGAAGAAATGTGTGGTGAAGGAAAAAAGAAACAATGAAATAGCCTATGATACTTTCACCTCCTTAGACCTGTAATTATCCATGTGTACAGCTGTCTACATACACCTGCTCTCTATGTACAAACACTTCCGGAAACTCTTTGGACCTGAAAAATACTTATAAGCAGAAATCATTACTCCATCCTTCATATTTATCCTACAGAGAATGGCAAACAAAAATGACATTCCTGTACATTGTCAGTGACATTCTTCCCAAAACCGAGTCAAACAAAAACCTCTGTAACCCTTAACCCTTACTTTTCCTGTTCCTACAAAAATACAAAAGCCGCGACACATCAGAAGATCGCCGCGGTAAGTTCGAAAAAAAACATTTACGTTACTACATACAAACATTCAAATACAAATGTGGGGGAGATATTCATAGCTTTCAAAACAAAAATGAAAAAACAAAAACCAGCCGGAATTCTGCCTTCACTCTTTCCGCAATACAAGAAAATACAATGGAAAAATACGAGAACAGCGCGAGAAACTTGCATAGACCAGCTATACAAAGTTCTCCTGAGGCGCGTACCACACCTCCATCCACACATCATTACAGATTTCTGAAACCACATCAGATCTACATCCAAGGTATCTTTTTTCTGAGGTCTCATACCTCCATCCAGAGTACACCTTACTGTACCCTCTGACCACCTACGACATTCTTTAGGGGTCTCATGTCCGGAGCCCCTAATCCGGACCTCATGTGTGGTGCAGCTGTCTGACTGATGCACTGCATGGGCGGCACATCCCATGACGATTCGAATCGCTTTTTTTTAGTGAGCTCTGCGTCCAGAACACACCGCGCTTTGTTTTCGGAGCGGTTCTGACTTGCGCCTTTAAAGTCAAAACCGATGCCTGCATTCTGATTATTCTACACAGCCTGAGCAGGACCACTAGCGTACTACTCCTACACATTTATGCTAATATAATCGCTAATAAGATCTCCGACTATCATACACGGCCAGATCTGTATCACGATATAAAGCCTCCTAAAATGTGGTCGTCAGACAACATACAAAGCACCATGAAATCCTCCACTTTTCAAAACAATATTATGGCTTCTTTCTACCTGCGTCTACATGATACAACAATAATGGTGACGCCCCTCTGTTTCCTCTCATACCCAAAACTGTATTTACAGTATAAAACTTCACAAAAACAACTGAAATTAAACTTTAAAACACTCTTTCAAATGCCAAAATATTTCTGTTGTCCCTTCAGGACACAAATCTCATTGCTCATCTTTCAGAAGACTTCAAAACTCCTCCCACTGACTTCCTGCTTATATATAAATGCTGAGAAAGGACTTCCTGTTGTGTGCTCAGCTCTTTAAAACCCAAATCTGATTTATTTACATAATGACAGAAAGATGGAGAGAGAGGGGAAGTCTGTCTTCACTGCCTCGTCTCAACACATCAAAAAACTCCATGGACCACATATATCCCCTGGAAGTTTTATAAAGTAGTAAACAAAGCCAAAACTCAAATCTCCTGCGTTTTTTTCTCTTAAAAACAAAACACCTTTGGTTCAGGGAAAATAAAACCATCTCCTCCCATCTGCAGAATGGGAGTTGATCCCCCCTGACCCAACCATTATTCAAAAACAATGAACAACTCCCAAACATTCAAACAACGCACATCGCTATGCACAAAAATGCAGTCAGCGCCAGTAACATTCAAAAATGAAATGTTACACAAAAAGTTTCCACTTTTACACTGCAAAGTCAGCCAACAGGTTAGTCAGATCCTGTATATACTGGCCCTAGCGTCCGCAAACGCTACTCAAAATATAGCGCTTTACACTGAGTCACAAAATGGCCGACAACAAACCAAGCAACAATGGCGCCATTTACGCTTGCAGAAAAACAATTTAACTGCGCTTCCAAATCACCTGTTTACCACAGGACATACCATACTACACACATAAAGGAAAACAAAAATGTTCTCCACCCGATCCTAACACAGAAAAGAGCGCGCTAATCAATTCGCACTAAACATCGAAATCTGCCCCAAAGGCTGCTAAAATCCACCAGCAAAATAGCCAGAGAAATACCACACCCAAAGGAGAGGTGGCTGCACCTCCCCCCTGGGGTGACCCATAGTGCAAACAGACTACGCCCCCAAAATGGCCACTGATGACCAAAATGGCCGCCATATGCAGTTTTTTTTAAAACTTGCCTAGAACCTTTCTTCCACAAAGACAAAACATTGATCATTAAAAACAAACAATAAAAAAACATTTTCTAAAAACAACCAACCTAAAAGGCACACACTTTAGGTTCCTTCAAATCTGACCTTTTTATGGTGGGAACCCCTCATAATGAGCGCATTTTAGGCTGCTTCAAAGCTGACCTTTTGCCAATTAAAACAGCACATTCAAATAAAATGTTGGTTATATAAAACAACATAAAACAAAAACTCTTTTCTCAAAGCTCATGTAAACAAGCCATTAAAAAAATACATACAGTGAGCTTACATTTAAAACCTTCCGAAATCAAAACTTTTTTTTTTTCATGCTAACAGCAGCTGCTATTGTCTGGCCACTTAAAAATGCATAATTTATCAATTTCTATTCCTCATAAAGATCATGAACATATTACACATGACTTTGCTCTAAAAATTGTGCAGTCAAGAAACACATGTTTCATCAGCCAAACAATTCAATCAGCTCTACCACATTAATGCACAAAATTCAAAAAGGCTTCAGCCGCCCATATCACAGGCTGAATAACCCCACCTATACTGGGGAAACATCTACAATATACAGTTTCCATATACATCATAAAAATGTTACATCTAACTATGTTCTGAAAGTTGCAAAGTCAGTTGACACAGAAATCAAAACACTGTTCGCCTTTCCCCCGCAAGCCGCATGGCTAGAGGAGCGATGTTACACAAAAGGCTGTCTTCTATAGCAGTTTAAATCTGGTTAATCAAGTCACTTCCTTACAAACTGTTACAAACAAACAAATCGCCCTTCCCCCCCCCCAAGCCGCATGGCCAGAGGAGCCAGCTTACCTCCATTGTTACTCTCAAACAGCATTCAGGCATACACACGATCAAAATCCACTCGATTTCACAAACTCAGGCAATCACACATGCATCCAATCGCTTTTCACAAATGCACGCAATCACACACACGGTCACACACAAACACACAGTCATACAATCAGGATCACACACACAATCATACATCTATCAAATTCAGACATACAATCAGGATTCCACATGTGCACACACACACACACACCCCTCATACATACATCTATCACACAGCAGACATACAATCAGGATTCCACATGTGCACACACACACACACACCCCTCATACATACATCTATCACACAGCAGACATACAATCAGGATTCCACATGTGCACACACACAATCATACATCTATCACACAGCAGACATACAATCAGGATTCCACATGTGCACACACACACACACAATCAAACTCAAGCATCATTTCAAAAAGATGGCAAATTTGTTCCTTTTGTAGAGCAGAGCCCCCCCACGCATCGGAACATAAGACTACCGTCCCCCATTTGTACCGATGCTCAAAGGGGCTCTGTCCACTCCTACCATTGGCCCGCCATTTTAACTGTCATGGAAACATGGGGTGTGCAAAGCACACCACCACCTTGCCATGTGCTTCTAGAGCACATTCGCCATCTTAAATCAAATGATGCCATGTTTAAGCTAAAATAAGTTCACTCACCATCATTCTCTACCCATCCATACAAGTCAAGAGACATTACAACCGCTTCTTCTCATCCATAGCTCCCAGACAATCCCTGCCCTTAGCAGCAGCTAGCTCCATTTATTTATAGTGTCAACAAGACTAACAAAAGAAGGTGGTGGCTTTACAAAACAGCCAATCAGACATGTTTGTATACTTTCAAAAGAAACCAATCACAGACATGTAATTCAAATACTGCTAGCAGTGAGGTGTGCAAAAACAGCTGGGTGCCGAGCCATGCTCTCTGTTAAACAAAGCAATCAGAAAGCATGGCTCAACACAAAAGCCAAACTGACGCCATTGTTGCCAACCATACTAAAATCATGGATCAGATACCCATAAAATCTGTATAGTTATGCTACAGTTTTCATGTACGCAGATCTGTCCACTCGGAGTCATTTAATGCAGTCGACAAGAAGTGGCCAGTTCCTTGCTGAGGCATAAATGAACATCCCTAAAAGGAGCTCGCAAATTGTTGTCCATGAAAAGGTGTTGCGCCAATGGCCTTCCACCAACGTCTGTATGCGTGAATACGCTCACCTGAGCGCATTACAGCAAAACTGACACTGGGGGGACATCTGACAACATACATTTATAGAATTTTCCACAACAACTTTCCTTGCAATTTCAAGTGCACTTTGAATTTGTAGTTTGAACTTGTAGTGCAACGTGGATTTGCCTTTAGTAAATAACCCCCTTTGTGTAGCTGCTGAGTTTTAATTTTGTGCTGGGGAGAACTGTAATATGCCAATTCCTTTTAATTGGCTGCTGGAATTACCCTTCGGCAGGTACTAAGTCCAAACAATGGACTGGACTTAGTATAAAAAGAATATACAGTATATATACTATATATATTATATTGCCAAAAGTTTTGGGACGCCTGCCTTTACACGCACATGAGTTTTAATAGCATGCCAGTCTATAACAGCTTCAATTCCTCTGAGAAGGCTGTCCTATGGGAATGTTTGACCATTCTTCCAGAAGCACATTTGTCAGTTCAGGCACTGATGTTGGATGAGAAGACCTGGCTCACAGTCTCCACACAAATTCATCCCAAAGGTGTGCTATCAGGTTGAGGTCAGGACTCTGTGCAGGCCAGTCAAGTTTCTCCACCCCAACCCACTCATCCATGTCTTTATGGACCTTGCTTTGTGCACTGGTCCAAATCATTTGGTGGATTATGGTGTGTGAGGGGGGGGGGGGGGATTATGGTGTGGGGTTGTTTTTCAGGGGTTGGGTTTGGCTCCTTAGTTCCAGTGAAGGGAATTCTTAAGGCCTCAGCATACCAAGACATTTTGGGAAAATGTCATGCCCCCAACTTTGTGCGAACAGTTTGGGGACGGCCCTTTCCTGTTCCAACATGACTGATCATCAGTGCAGAAAGCAAGGACCATAAAGACACTGATGAGCGAGTTTGGTAATAATAGTGCAACTACTGATTCATGGATTAAACAGAACATTGAATATTTATATCCAGAGTTTCTCTTGGTACCGTGTAAGCAGACAAGACCCTTGGACTGTGGAGGTGGATGTCTGTGAATGTTCTCATTCATTCAGGTCAATCAATATAACTGGACTTGCTGTATCTTAAGACGTTTTGCTGGTCCGCCGACAAGCGTTCTCAATTCAGAATGACTTATACAAAAATTCTTTGGGAATGGAAAGTGGATGCGAGAGGTTTATCTGCTTTGTATTAAATGGATTATGTGCTTAAAATCTTATTAAAAAAATTATATTTTATTTAAATCTTTTGGTTTTTATTTTATTTTTATTTTATTTTAAAAGAGTAAAATACAAAACAAAATGGTAGTGGGTCTCTTATAAATGTATTCAGAATGTTATCTATGACATAGTTACAAAAATATCAGACAAAATATATGTTGAAATGTCTTTATTAGACATTAAATATTTTCAGAAAAACATATTTTAAAAATATATTTTCTAATATATATCTTTGTAAAATACATTTAAATTATATTTTTGGAATGCATTTACAAGTATATTTAAAGATATATGTTTAAATGCATTTTTTTTATATGTTCAAAAATATCTGGACAATATATTTACAAACATATATTTTCACATATATGCCTTTGGAAAATATATTAAAATTATATTTTTGGAACGCATTTACAAATATATGTACAAATATATGTTGAAAAAAATCTGAAGAATATATTTAAAAAATATATTTTCCAATATATGTCTTTGGAAAATGCATTTAAATTATATTTTGGAATGCCTTTACAAGTATATTTAAAAATATATTTTTAAATGCATTTTTTTAGATGCTCAAAAATATCTGTCAAATATATTGAAAAAAATATATTTTAAAATATATGCCTTTGGAAAATATATTTGAATTTACATTTTTGGAATAGATGTAAAAATATATTCGCGTAGGCCAATATATTGTAAATATATTTAAAATATATAATTTTTTTTAATAAATATATTGGAAATATATTTTTCTTCCGTATGGGGAGCTGGGTCTTTGTCGGCTTTTAAAATCACGGATATTTGGGCTTGCAATGTGGTGGAGTGGAAGGATTTCCCCGAGCCTAATTCATTGAACAGCTTCGTCATATGCTGTCCCACTGATGGCAGCACCGCTTTGTAGTATGCTATGGTGAGGCCATCAGGGCCTGGGGCCTTACCCAGTTTGGCGTTTTTTAGTGCAAGCTGGATCTCTGATAGCGTAATGGGAGCTTCTAGACTATCCCGGTCTTCAGTAGAAAGGGAGGGCATAAGGGATGCGGCGATATAGTCCCGTAGAGAGTCTCGGAGAGCCGGGGGCTTGGCCAGATTATATAGGGAGCTGTAAAATTGTCTAAATTCGCGTGAAATCTGCTGTGGAGTAGACTGTTTCTGCCCTCTTGAGGATTGTACGTGCGGGATATATGAGGCCAGGCGCCGCGAGCGCAGTGTGTTAGCCAATAATCTGCCACATTTATTGCCCGATTCGTAAGTGTAGTGTTGACAGGTCTGAAGTGCCGCTTTGGCTTTGAAGTGCAAGAGGTCCGTGACCTGTGAGCGAATGACATCTAGTTCCGCTCCAGTCTGTCTGTTCGGGCTTATTTTGTGTGTGGATTCTAGGCCCTGTAGCCTAGTAAGGAGTGAGTTCAGTTGTGCCGAACGCTCCTTCTTCAGCCGCGCGCCGTGCTTTATAAGCACCCCCCGGATCACCGCCTTATGGGCCTCCCATACCACCCCCGCGTCACTGTCAGGGGAGCTATTAGTGGAGAAGTAATGTCCCAATTCTGTGGTGATCTCTGTCATAACGTCGGTATTCTGCAAAAGACCTTCGTTCAGACGCCACATTGGTCTCTGACCCCCGTTTAGATCGGAGATGGAGTACTTCAAGGTAACTGGAGCGTGGTCGGACCACGTAATTGAGCCAATAGCAATGTCCCGGATCGAGTCCAATTGTCCGTGTGGGATAAGGAAGTAGTCAAGTCTCCAATAAGTTTGGTGTGGTTTGGAGAAGAAAGTGTAGTCTCTGTCTCCAGGGTGCAAGAGGCGCCAGGCATCTATCAGTTGCATTGAATTTAGGGTAGTGTCAATACACTTCCGTATGTCTCGGCTCAGGGATGTCTTCCCGATGGACGTGTCTTCAGTCGGGATCAGGGATATATTCAGGTCCCCCCCTAGTATCAGATGCCCCTCCATAAAACGTCGGAGCTGTATCAGGGTTTTCTTAAGGAAAACGTCCTGTTGAGCATTGGGGGCATAGAGGTTGGCAAATGTCACCGTCCTATCCCCCACCCTACCTTTCAAAAAGAGGAAGCGTCCCTCATTGTCTGCCAGGGTATCTAGGGGTGTCCAGGGCACCCCCGCAGAGATAAGGATAGAGACCCCCCTTGACATAGCTTCTGTATATTGAGAGTGATGTATCGTGGGGTAAAACCTGTTTTTCAGGAGCGGTAGGTTAGACTTTTTAAAGTGTGTCTCCTGAAGGAGTACCACGTCAGCTCTGATGCGACGCATGTCTTGCAGTAGCATGCGTCTTTTCGGGGGTGTTAAGGCCCTTGACGTTAAACGATACTACCGTAAGCAGGTCCATGCTCGTGCAGTGGTGGGGAGGAGGGGGATGGTGAACGGGTGTGTCAAAGTGGGGGGTGACGTTCGTCTCCCTACAGTAACGTAGGGTGGCAGACCAGATAAAGGGGGGAGGGTGGGGTGCGGGGAGGAGAGGGGGGGGGTTAATGGAGTAGGAAGAGAAGGGGAGGTAGTTAGGTAGAGATAGAAAAAGAGCTCAAAGGGTACAGTAGGCTCCAGGTGGGGCCTCCAAGAAGCTTCTACTAAGATAGCTAAATCAGCTATAAGCACTCTCTGGGATATTCCCAGAAATCGAGCGCAACCCTAATTGGGGGAGATGGGCTAGACAGTGGCGGGAGTCGAGCTCCTGACCCTCCCCACCCAACCCCGGCCAAATTTTGTATAGCATGAAATATCATATAGTAACCTAACATAAACCGGCATTATACATCACAGACAACAGCAACAGTAAAAACCGGTAACAATAGGAGCAGTTTAAATACAAATAACTAAGTAAGGCAACATAGTGCAGAAAGTGCAAACATAGTATCCAGGGGTGTGACCGGCCCAGGACCCCGAAAGTCATCCTCCTGAGGCCAAGAGCCGGTCCATCCCCTAAGTCTCAAGCCCCCCACCACCGTCATCTGGCGAGTAACCCCCAGACAGCCGCCACGGCCGTTATGGCCAGAGTGTGTGCAACCAGTAAGGGTGTCCCCCCTGCGTGGAAGCGTAGCTCCCAATCGGGGACCCCCCATCCCCCCTCCCCCAAAACACCAGATCCCGTGTCCCCCTCCATGCGAGGGAATGTCAAACCTGAGCTCCGTGTCTTTAGTTCCATGTGTCCCGACCAAAGTCTCGTCCTGTAGGGAGACCGTAGGTGGCAAGGAAAGGCCCTCGCGGTGGCTGGGCTGGAGCATCAGGGTTTCCTTCTAGTGAGAAGTAAGGGGGGGTTAACCCGCATCCCCCGTCTAACAAGGTCTCGGAGCCAGGGGGGGGGCGACCCTCCAAATCATCCGGGGGGGGGAAGGGGGGGTCCGCCAGGAACATTATAACAGGCAATGACCCGGGAATGGGGCGGCCACGAGCGGTGTAGGCAGGAGATGGAGGGGGGATCCCCCCGTAGGGACCACATCTGGCACATGGCAGTCTCCGGGGGCTCCAGTGAGGGGATAGTGCAAATGTCCGATGGGGGTGTTGTGCGGTAGGGATGGTGAGTAGCCCGGGGCAGGAGACTTAAATGTGCGGCCTACTCACGTGCCGCTTCACCTCAGGCCGAAATCCGTCGTCGCTTGCCTCGCTGTGGTCGTGGCATAAAGGGTCCTCTGTGGGCTGGAGCCCCCGAGCGTCCGGTCTGGCGGGGGAAAAACTGGAGCCAATCCGGTACTTGAATTGGTTCAAAACCCAGGAATCGAAAGAGGGCTGGTAGATCCGATGCGTTCTGAAGGGTGAAGGCTTCTGCATCCTTCCGGAAGGTGACTGCCAGTGGGTATCCCCAACGGTATGTGTGCCCCGTTTGCCTGGCAAGATCCAAGAGAGGGCGCAGCAGTGCTCTACGGCACAGGGTCGCTCTGGAGAGGTCGGGCAGAATTCGGATCTGCGCCCCCTCTGCCTCAATGTCCCCCAGGTCCCAAGCTCTACGGAGGATGGCCTCTTTCTGGGTGTAGCAGTGGAGGCGGCACACTATGTCGCGCGGCCTATCCTGGTCTGTAGGCTTAGGCCCGAGCGCTCTAGGTGGAGCTGTAAAGTGATGGCCGCCTCACGATGCTGGTCCCGGGACTGCTCCAGTGCTGCCACCCGGTCCGCCAGGGAGGACACGGACTCCTTTCCCGAGGCCACCCAGGCGGTAAGCGTGGAGACCTCTCATCTCACCTCCTGTATGTCCCTCCTATGTGTCTCCTCCAGCTTCAATATCAGGGCCTTGATGTCCATTCTGGTGGGCAAGGCCTGAAGCAGGGCTTTAATGTCCGGGTCCATGCCAGCCGGCTCCGGTGCTTGTAGGGCAGACATTCCCTCCTGGGGGGGGTCTTCCAGGGGTTCCTGGGCGAAGTTAGTCTCTTCACGTAAGACATCAACGACAGACAAGTTGCATTCGTCTTAGATGTATGTTTACTTCAGAATACACTGTAGTACAGAGGATCACTCCTTTCATAAGTATAGTGATACAGTTTACAAAATGTTACAGGCTTTTATAGAAAAAGGCTAACATGAAAGTCTATGGAGGGCACAAGCCCAAATTTCAGATTACACACTCTTGCACAATACAAGTATACATGTCATTATTTATTATTTTGATAACTTCACACCTGGCCATCGTGACCTTACTAAGGCGTCAAGTGAAGTGTTGTTTTTACAACAAGCGATAAGACAAAAGATAGATTACATAGTTTACATGCTGGGAATGTTTATCAAGCAATTATAAGTGAAGGGACATTACAACAAAACAATATTTTCCGAGAATTCATATAAAAATATTGACTGACCAGGGTATGGGAACCAGGGGAAAAACAAGGCTCCAACAACAAGCTGTAACACAAAAAGAATTCAGAAACATTGAATCATTTTAGTAGGAAAAACATCTTCATACTAGGGGAACTCTGCATTGAGAAGATATATCAATACATGAATATACAGGGATATACAGATATAGACATAGGTATATATTCATATCTTCTCAGTCCCTCCTGTGTTTCGAATTCTTTGGTGCATGCTTCTTAGGCTCCAGCAGGGTTTTCAGGGTCAGATGGCAGAGCCTCGGGGCCCACCGGCGAAAATCACAGGGATCCGGGTTACCATCTCATGAACTGTTTTAACACGGGACCTTGAGGGCTCAAAAGAACCAGCATTAATACAGGTTTCACAGCATGCGTTACCAGCATGGGTGGTCATTTTCATGCAACATTTACATAACATAGGTGCACATTTGATTATAAGGATTATAAGTACAATAATTCCAAAAACATAAAGAATACCATGCAAAATGCCAGAAAACCATCCTCCAATACCAGAAAACCAGTTGAGTGGATTGATCCAGGAAAGCCAGCTTTCCCAGCTACCATCGATCCAAGCGGTTTCAATATGTTCCTTGTCAAAGTTAACCTTTAGTTGCTGCACCCTCTCTATATGTGAAATGATGGCATCTTCAGCCCTAGTATCATTCCGGATATAGTTGCAGCAAGCAGTTCCAACTATGGTGCATATTCCTCCTTGACTAGCCGTGAGGTAATCCAACACCAGCCGGTGTTGTAAGACCTCTTTCTTTATCATTTTTAGTTCTGTGGCCATAGCTATAAAGTTTCGATCAGATAAAGCAGTAACATTGTCCATCAGGTCTGCTAAATCAATGATGAAACTGAAAGCTTTCTTTATGCAGCATCTATTCACCCACGGTATTGAAAACAATGGCTTAATCTCTCTATCATGCGATTCAATATCAATATCTTCCGTGTTTGGTCCTGGATACAATGGGGTAGGAAAGGAAGCTAACCCTAAGTTAGAGTCGTCTTCCTCACCTATCTTGGAATTTTCATTCTTCCCTGGGTCATTATCTCCTTCCCCACCTCCCTGGGTAGCTTGAGCAACCAGATCCCTTTTTATGAAGTGTATTGGGATTTTATTCAACTGTGTGGTCTTAAATTCATTATCACTCATATACCAGGTGGCGGGAATGCTGACGGTGTGTGTGTTCATGTAATTCTTTGTATCGGTCAGTGCTCCAGACAACATCCTTACCATCAAACCAATACCTAATGTCAGCTTTGTCCATGCAATTGGAATTTCCAAGTGATTTAGTGGCGCTCTGGGATCCTTGTTCCTGGTTTGGAGGTGAATAGGCTCGGGTAAAGTTAATACAAACCGCAGGTGTCCTCATTGGGGCATTTGTATAAAGCAAAAGTGAAACAGTTCTGTCAATCGTGTTTTTGCTTACATTACCAAAATGTGCACTGTCTTCTATTTCAGCCAAAGTGCTGGGTATGCCCAACAAGGAAATAGGGGCATGTGTGCATATCCAACAGTTAGTAATGTTCAGTCTTCTGGCAGCTTGTAAGTGCATAGAAACAAAAGAGTTATGGAATGGCTCAGCCATTTTGTCATGGTAGCCATTGTAGGTATCTCTTCTTGCTCTTTGGTCAGGGGCAGAAATGGTTCCAAGCTGCAACAACTTCTCCATTATAGTGGCATTCAATAGAACAGTATCATGTATCTTACCCGCCTCCTTCTGATGTGTCCACTCGTATGTCATGACAGTGATCCACACCAATGCTCCTCCACAGAGGATGACACACCAGAGCTTCACATCCGGTTTAGGTCCTAGAAGATTCATCCTGTTGTCTTTTTGCTCGAGCCCGAGTAAGTGGTGGAGACCTAAAAGGCAAAGGTACAGAATAATTCTTGCCAGCGTCACACTGGCTGTCTTTTGGAGCTACTGTTCTCTTACAATGGGAACCGTGTACCCAGTATTTATAATCTTTCAACTTTACAGCGGTTGGGAATACCAGAATGATCTGGAAAGGTCCTTTCCACTTAGGAGAGAGAGTGGTCCTCGGAGTGTGATTCTTGATATACACACAATCTCCTGAGTTTAGTCCATGAGTTGCTTCACTCGTGTCCACCGATTGTCCTGCTTTGGCTCTGGAAAAGGTATCAGAAAACACGTTTGCCAATTTACGTACATATTCAATCATAGCATCTTGACCATTACCTAGAGTCACTGTTTCAGGATGTACCAATGTGGCAGGAAGTCTTTTAGGTGGACGTCCGAACAAAATGTCAAAAGGCGACAACCCATGTTTTTCTTTGGGGGTGGTCCTAATAGTTGCTAGGGCTATTGGCAAGGCTTCCACCCATGAGCTTTCTCCATTAGCTGTTATCTTGGCTAAGTATCTTTTGATTGTTTGATTTGTGACTTCCACCATTCCACTAGCTTGTGGCCTATAGGGGGTATGTAGCTGTTTTATCCCTAAAATATCTACCACCCTGGCCATAAGTTTATTGTCAAAGTGGGTACCTCTATCTGATGAGAATATAGCTCCTATCCCGAATCTGGGGATCAACTCTCTCGTAAGGCACTTTACAACTGTTATGGCATCATTCCTCACCGTTGGGCATGCTTCTACCCAACCTGAAAACTGATCCACACACACCAGTAAATACTTGAAACGACCACAAGGAGGCATATCCGAGAAGTCTATTTGCACAATTTGAAACGGCTCCTCGGTATGCGGAATATGCTTTGTTGGAGTGGGAACTGGTCTCCCGACATTATGCATTTGACATATTGCACATTCATTAATTTGTTTAGCAGCATATGCATGAAATCCAGGTGCCCACCATTGTTTGGTCACTGCCCGACACATCCCTCCTGTTGAGACATGGCAAGGCCCATGGCTCAAAGCAAATAGAGAAGGAAAAAGAGTCGGAGGAGCGACCAACTTATCCTCCATCTGCCACAGGCCATCGTCACCACGAAGTGCTCCCTTTTTAGACCAGGAGCCCCTGTGGGGAGAATTCTCCTGTAGGGCTGAAAGGACAACTGGGTCTACCTGGAGATCCAATACTTGGAAAGTAGGTAAAAGTTGAGTATGCGGCTGATAAGAATAGATAGTCTCTTTTGCATATTTATCAGCCAAGGCGTTTCCTGTGGAAATGCAGTCATCAGACCCTGTATGGGCTTTACACTTAATTACTGCAACCTGTAGGGGTAGTTGAACAGCGGCTAACAAGCGAATGATAAGACTTTTGTGCTGTATTGCTGTTCCCGCTGCTGTCAAGTACCCGCGCTCCTGCCATAGCTGAGCAAAGCTATGCAGAACGCCTATAGCATATGCGGAATCACTGTATATATTTACTGTATCACCATCAGCTAATTCCAAAGCAACACAGAGAGCAGTGAGCTCAGCTGCCTGTGCAGATCTGGAATCCCCAAGTACGTTAGCATACAGTAGGTTGCCCTCACCGTTCACCACTGCACACGCAGCTAGTGTGAGACCATCTGGCCTGCGAATAGAGGACCCATCTGCAAAGAGGTCTGCACATGGAGGCAGGCCAGAGATGGGCTCATCTCGCAAGTCAGGTCTGGGTTTAGTTACCTTTTCAATGGAGTTAACACAATCATGGGAAGAATACTCATATTCCTCAACATCCTCGCTGTCTTCCTCTGGCAAAAATGTGGCCGGATTTAAAGTTTGACAGCGTTGGATCTTGAGGTTTGAGGCAGATAACAGGACCAAGTGGTAATGAGTTATCCTTTGTACAGAAAAATGTTTGGTGTAGGCACTATTCAACATAGCCTCCAAGTCATGAGGGCACATCAAATACAAAGTGTTGCCTAACACAATGTCAGTAGTTTTTTCATCCAGCTTATCTTTCAACGCCTGAGAAAAACAGTTAGGGGAATCATGATAGCCCATTGGCAACCAAAACCAAGTCAGCTGCTTTCTCTCAAACGTGAAGGCCAATAACCATTGGTCTTCTGGATGGATGGGTACACTGAAAAATGCTGAGGCAAGATCAATTACAGTAAAGTGTGTAGCAGTAGGAGGTATAGTGGCCAAAATTGTTGAAGGATTTGGTACTACTGGTACTGATGGTATAATTACCTTGTTTACCGCTCGGAGATCATGTACTAATCTTTAGCGGCAGCTGTCTTCTCCCTGCTTAATTGGCTTTGGTACTGGGTAAATGGGAGTATTAGCTTGGCTTCTACAAGGGGTTAAGACTCCCTCCTGTAGTAACTCCTCTATGACTGGTCTGATTCCTTCAACTGAATCTGGGGATAAGGGATATTGAGGTAATCTAGGTACTGGCCGTGTTGGGTCCCTTTGCAACCGTACCGGTGTAACTTGCATGAGCCCAGGATTGTTGGCTCCCGTTACCCATAGCGAGGGACTAATCTTTTGCTTGTCCAACTCCGGAATCCCAGTCTCCATGTCTGTAGTAAATAGAGGCATGAAGCGGAGATCCACAGGTTCTTGTGGGAATGTGGAGACAATACAAAAGAATGCTCTGTCGAATGTTCACCAATCGTTACTGGTAAATTCTTAGTAACCCCTGCGGTAATAACATTATTACTCACACCCACCAGGGAAACTCTTTCCCCAGAGAGTGGCAGGTTAGAGTTATGAATATTCAACAAACTCCGAGACGCCCCAGTATCTAAGAGGCACTGGAGTGTACTACCGTTTATATTTACTTCGATCATTGGTTCACAGGTGGAATCAACTTCAATGACAGACAGAGCAGTACAAACATTTAACAAATCTTCAGCACTATCCCCACACTCCACCTCATCCTAGCGTCTCCGACAATCCCTTGCCAGATGGCCCCCCATGCCGCACTTGAAGCAAGTGGGGGGTGGACGGGCTTGCATCGGCAGAGGGGCAGGAAACCCAGGCTGATCTGGAATAAGCTGTTGATATCTTGGCTGGATTCTAGGGGCCCTACACTGATCCCTATTCTGTCTCCACTCATTGCGCTTATTCTGGGGTGTCCCATAATTGGAAATGTACACTATTCCCGAGGGAGGGTAGGGAGGTGCCGCCACTGGCACTCCCTGCTGTGTCACTTGTACTGTGGACACTGGTACTCCTTTGGCCTCAGAAATCTTTTCTTTGACCTCCGGGGTTTGCATGTTCATGATTTTAGTTTTCTCTTTCTTTTCTAGCTTATCCTTCCTTTTCTGCAAAACATCATATGCTACTTGCGCTATCTCAATCAATTCTGGAGCAGCCTTTTTCCTCCAACCTATAGTACGCAACTCTATTTCTTCTCTTATCTCTGGCAACAATCCTCCCACCAACACATTCACTACCTCTGGGCGTTTCATGTCAACATCATCATCCGCAATCCAATCAGTATGCTTCTGTATAGCATCTTTAAACCTGTTCCAATACTCTAACACATCTTCACCTTTCTTCTGTATCACATCCATCAACACTCGCATATCCTGTCCTTTATCAAAAGTAGCTGTAACCCACAATCTTAAAAACTCATTTAGGCGAACAGTATCTTTCTCATACTCTGGCTGAGCGACACGTTCATCCTTCACTATTCCCTGTTCTGTTATGCCTTTAGTTTTAGCAAACGCATTCCACGCATCCACATACTTCTCAGGTACAGCAGAATCAATCAGGATATACATATCTATAAAATTGGCTTGCTGCGTCTTTTCCATCCACATCAGTCTTTTTAACCATTTCTTAGGACATTTCTCAATATCGGGTAGTTCACTGACTATAGCCCTTATTTCATTAGGTTTCCATGGGACATAGACTTTCGCTATCTTTGGGACATACACATTATCTTCCATTTCACCCGGCAGTGCTACCTCTCTCAGAGGCAGCTGGGTTATGGGGCCGCCGGGTGAAATACTACTTAGAGCAGACTTAATATATTGTCTTCTCCTTTGTTTAATCTCTGGGGTATGAAAGGCATCTATCATTTTAATCCCTTGCTCTTTTGCTTTCCGTCTTGTCATAATCGGAGTAGATGGGGGTGCTAAAACTGATCTTATACCTGACTCTTCTGTCCCTTCAAGGTATAACCCATCTAATTTGGGCACCCGCATGAATTTTGCAGGTTCCATTTCAGTTGGGTCTACATACTGCCAAGCTTTACCTTGTGGGTCATATGACAACTTTGCCCCTGGTCTCAGAAGCGATCTGATATCGGGGGGCATACCTATGCTATGTCTCCGCCCCATTCCACCTTCTATGGCTGATCTATCTAATAGATCAGTGATTTGTCTATGCGCAACTGTGCTGGGCAGAGTGATAATCTCATCCCCTCCCCATCGAGCTCCAGCCCGCTCCCTACTTACAGCAGGAGCTGGCTCCAAGCGCGGGGCTGATGCTAGAGCTAGTTCCCTTCTGATTAGACCATAAGGGGAAGCCCAGGTATTGGGCAGCTCCTCATCATCATCAAAGGGAAGGACAGCTTTTTCTGAACACATTTTATAAGGCGGGGGTTTAATGTTCTTTCTAGATGCCTCTTCCCAAGCTACCAAACACTCGATCCCCCCACAATCAGACATTTTAAAAAGCAAATTGAATAATGCATCAATATTAGGAGTACTAAGAGACCCTTCAGATGGCCACCATTTCTTGGGATCATCCCTGTACTCCTTTTTAGTAATTTTACACCACTTAACATGATGTTTAAGGGCATCTGGGTTCCCACTCACCATCATTTCGATGATTGGGGCACTCGGAGTTAATTTAGCAACACTTAATCCTGTAGCTTTTGCTATCTTCAATAACCTTTTGGCTCTATCTTTAGTCAGCCCAAGGCTATGCATAACAGGCAAAACGTTTTTGTCAAATACATTCCCCATGATTTTCCTTTTACCCCTCGAGAAATGACAATATCTTTTGGAACTCCGGGATGTTGAGCTCCTAATTCTATCACCACGGCTGTGTACCAGCAGCCTATTTCAGTACTTTGTACTGTCTATCTCGTTCTATGCTCAGAAGGACGTCTCCTTGCTGAGTAGAAAAAGGCTAGTCCCTGACTAGGCTCCCTAATCCAAAGAACATACAGCAGGTCAATCACCCATTTGTGGCTATCCGCTGAAGGCAAACCTATCCGCCTTAGGACCACAAACGTTCAAAAACCATTCATACAAAAAATTCAACATCCATCAACTTCTATACTCTCATAGAAAATTGTGGTACCTGCATTTATTCATCCCTTGTAACACTAAAATTGTCTATATATATATATTGTCATTCCCGTGGGCAAGAAGAAAAGTTACATACGTATGTTAATTCTATTAGCATGCACATTTTTAAATGGTACCATATTTCATTCTAAGTAACCATACATAGACTGAATGCATTTAAAAGTTTTCAAAAGAAAAAACGCGTTACCTTCTGTGAGCGCACTCCCCACCCGGCACCTCAGAACCGCACAGAAAAGACAGTTTTTATATGAGAAAAAAGTTTCTCACCTGAGGCCTCTGTGTAGCTGTCCTTCCTGTGATGGTCCGATAGCCGGAGAAGGAGCCGCGATCAAGAAGACACGATTCGGGGTCACCAATTGATAAGTTAGTCTCTTCACGTAAGACATCAATGACAGACAAGTTGCATTCGTCTTAGATGTATGTTTACTTCAGAATACACTGTAGTACAGAGGATCACTCCTTTCATAAGTATAGTGATACAGTTTACAAAATGTTACAGGCTTTTATAGAAAAAGGCTAACATGAAAGTCTATGGAGGGCACAAGCCCAAATTTCAGATTACACACTCTTGCACAATACAAGTATACATGTCATTATTTATTATTTTGATAACTTCACACCTGGCCATCGTGACCTTACTAAGGCGTCAAGTGAAGTGTTGTTTTTACAACAAGCGATAAGACAAAAGATAGATTACATAGTTTACATGCTGGGAATGTTTATCAAGCAATTATAAGTGAAGGGACATTACAACAAAACAATATTTTCCGAGAATTCATATAAAAATATTGACTGACCAGGGTATGGGAACCAGGGGAAAAACAAGGCTCCAACAACAAGTTGTAACACAAAAAGAATTCAGAAACATTGAATCATTTTAGTAGGAAAAACATCTTCATACTAGGGGAACTCTGCATTGAGAAGATATATCAATACATGAATATACATGGATATACAGATATAGACATAGGTATATATTCATATCTTCTCACTCTGATCCACTGGGACTCGGCTCCTGTACTTGCGGGTCTTCTGCAGCCCCACGTGTGGGGCCTCGTGTCTCTGGTAGGCCCAGGTCGGGGGGGGGGTCTCCTGCAAGGTCTTAAAATATTTCTGGATTTCGCCCGTGATCTTCCCGGATGGGGTACCTTTCGTTGCTGCTCTGGTCCCGTATCTCTTATTGGGGTTCATGCCGGTTCAAAGGCGTTATTTGGCCAAAACTGGGGGATCAGGCCGGGAGCTCAGATGGAAAGCAGCTTCACGCCCCCATCTTGAGTAACTTTGAATATGCATATCCTAGAAATTATGACTGGGCAGCAAGCAACAACATTCCCAACAGAGATTTAAATGGTTTGAATTTATTTTTCATGCAATAAATGCCCTCAGTTATTTATATATAACTGTGCATTCTTTAGCCTGAAGATGAATATCAAAATGCTTTCGCAGAAATCCAACTTACAAATATTGGTGAACAAGAGCTTTCGTCAGGTGATATAAAAAAAGATTTACATTAATTGTACACTTGGAGCACTATATTGGTTTGATGAGTTAAAACTGCTCAAAAAGGTAGAAGCAGAACTAGTTCTCCATCCCTCTGGGGCTACACCAATCCATTTGCCCTGTCTACTACGTGTAGGCAGGTGCAGTCTATGTTCTTCACTGCAGGTTGCGCTCATCCGCATCGGAAATGCAGGTGGTGTGAAGTCAAGAGTAACCCAGTTCCTCTATGATCTTTTTGGTCACAGAGACGCAGCATCCGAAAGGATGCTGGCATCCCGCGTGACTTTGGTGGCCATCTTGGGTCAGGCAGAGTCTATTAAGACTAGCCTTAGTTGCCATCTGTGTGTGTGTGTGGTTCTTGCCAGGCCGGTCACATTTGGTGGAATTTATCTGATGGTATCATTACAACAGGGAAGTTGTTTGCATGTGATTCTTCAAGGAAGCATATACCTTACTTATCCTAGGCAGTGACGCAGATAGGCCAGTACAACCAGCCCTGTTGTACTGGGCCTGCTCCCATCAGCTACACAGTGGGGCTGGGCATCATTACAGTTCTTTATTGTATTTAAAAAAAATTGCTTTCTAAACTCTTCTCCCGGTTCTACTTGCTTACGGGGGATATAGGAGGGGAGAGCAGTTGAGGGACTATTTCTTTATTTTCAGGGCGCATGAATCATGCCGCCCCACTGTTATATTAGTCCCAGTGATACTGCGATGCTCCGTTCGGCTCTTGGCTGCAGTCCTCCAGAGATATGAAGTTTAGAGGCTGAGAGGGAAGAGCAGGAGGAGAGCGTGGCTGCACTGGACCAAGTGAGTGGGGAATAGAGGACAGAATACTGTGTCCTATTACTATATGTATCTCACAGCACAGCCGGTTATATCAGCATTACAATTATCACACAGGCAGCACTGTAAGCAGGTGCTCCATCATGTCTCTATGTCACATTGCTTTTGGGAGCTGACTTTGTTAACTTATGGCTGTACTGTATATAACAGTCATAACAAAGTCAGCAAGATAATTGTAATGCTAATGATAATAAAAAACAGTGCAATGCTACTTTACACTTCATTTTACCGGCTTCCCATCCAGCAACGTATCAGTACATCGCTGGATTGGAAGGGTGATATCTTGGTCATCAAGCTATCATTTTTTAACACCAGTAATTCTGCACAAATTAAAAGTAATCCTAGTGACTAAGAAGCCCCTGGATTACTTTTACAGGCAGTGGAAGGGGATTTCACCATCATCTTTACTGCTTTTAAGATGTGACTAGTAACATCTGGTTACTGGGACACAGTTAGAGGGATGAATGTCGTTCCTCCCACTGTGTAATGTCAGAAACTGGAAGTGATGAGGATTTTATCACTTCCAGTTTCGGGCTCATGTAAAGAAGCCATTACTGGCTTGAACAAGTATCTGATCAAACTGATCTTGGTTTGATCAGATGCTTTGGCCAGAGGACAGATATGGGGTCTAAAAGACTCCATATCTCCCCATAAGGAGGACTTGTCATGGCCAATGCTATCACAAGGGCAGGGCCGGACTTACCATTGGGCTTGGCTAGGCTCAAGCCCATAGGCCCCGGAAGCAGGAGGAACCGGAGCGGTGTGTGGAGGACTGTGGCTGCTGAAGGGAAGAAAGCCGACAGCCGGGCTAATGACAGTCTGTGGCCCTGGCTGTCGGCACAGGTGAGAGGCACTCCTCCCCCCCCGCTCAACAACTGCACAACCTCCCCCCAGGAGGAACCGTGGGCCCATTCCGTGCACAGATGAGTCACCCCCCCGCTCAACAACTTTAATGCGCACCCCCCCGCTCAACAACTTTAATGCCCCCCCCTTAACAACTTCAATTACCCCCCCCCCCCCCGCTCAACAACTATGATCACCCCCTTGCTCCAGGGGGCCCCTTCAACACTCAAGCCCAGGGGCCCCCACCACCCTAAGTCCTGCCCTGCACAAGGGATGTTGTTTATCCCTTGTGAAAGCAAAAATGAAAATAACTGTAAAGATACAGTTTAAGATTTGTTTTTCTATTTGTAATAAAATAAATAAAATACAATTTAAAATAAATTTAAACTGCCCCCACTCCTTCATGCTTATTAATTGCAAATGCATGCGTTGGCTCCGCACACATATGTCAATCGATTCAAGCTGGGGTCGGGATGGGGTTAGGGGCGTGGTTGAAGGGGCCCCGTCAGGTAGGCAGTATGGGACCCCATGATTTGTAACAGCGGCCCTGATCCTAGGGGGTATTGGTTTTTGGGACTGTTGGAATATACTTATTGTTTATGAGAGAACTTCTGGTAACCATTAATGCTCCTGGATAAAGTGTGGGAGTAGCAATACATACCATATTTTTCGCCCTTCTTACCGTCCAGGGTTTTCTCTTGGCCAGCCTACCTGCATAGATTGTGAGATTATGTTTTTATCATATTTTAAACACTAGCCTAAGCCTCTGAAAAAAGCGCTGAAGCATGCAACATGTAGAGCAACTGTATATCATATCCAGGTACGCAAGTCCTCTTGTGAATGTGAATGTTTTTAGCATTTTTTTGTAATAAACTGACTATCTTTTATCAAACTTGTGTACCTGTGCCTAGAAAGTCAATGTTTTTGTCCTTATCCAATCTTCGATTATAGTTAGGACGTGGCACCTTTTACCATGGACGTATCCACAGTTCCACCCTGTTGTGATACAAGTAATCTAATTTCAGAGTCTATTTAAGACCCTTGCTCCCAGGTTTGGTGCACATTTCACAGGTCACCAGTCTGTTAGGGACAGTGCTTAGCATCAGGGAGAAGTTCCAGATGAGTAGGGAAAGTGAAGGGATGTGCCATCCTTCCTGGAAGCCTCCTTGCTTGGGTACATATGGTTGTAGTGAGGGTGGGATCAGTTGTAAAGGCCCGGTAATCTATAGCTATACTCTGAATTTGTAAATACTGTGATTACAAAGCAATGTGTTACCTATTAAAACTTTATGACAGACAATATAACAGAGTCCATGTAACTTATTTTTCAAATTTGATATCTACTGTACTCTATTGCACTCTAACTGAAAACCTTCATTATCATTAATAATCCCTAATATATTTCCAAATCCCTTAACAAAATAAAGGATTCAATTCCAGCCCAGAATCTGTCTCATTATCCTTGGATGAGATTTGTGTTAGTTGATATCTAGTGATATACATCTCTACAGACTTCTGCTTTTGGCTCCTTTAGCTTCTTTACACTTAGCTGTCTGTCAGACTGGAACAATCTATGCTTAGCATGGACTGACCATGTACTGCCATGTATAGCCTGTGAAAATCTCTGTGCCTGATTTGTTCCATTCTCCTGATAGAAAAAACACTTATCCTTTCACACAGGTGCTTTAACCACTTGCTTACTGGGCACATAAACCCCCTTCGTGCCCAGGCGAAATTTCAGCTTCCGGCACTGCGTCATTTTAACTGACAATTGCGCGGTCGTGCGACGTGGCACCCAAACAAAATTGGTGTCCTTTTTTTCCCCACAAATAGAGCTTTCTTTTGGTGGTATTTGATCACCCGTGCGGTTTTTATTTTTTGCGTTATAATGAAAAAAAGAGCGACAATTTAAAAATATATATATTTTTTTTACTTGTTGCTATAATAAATATCGCATTTTTTTTTATTTATTTTTCTCATTTAAGGCCGATACGTATTCTTCTACGTATTTTTGTAAAAAAAAAAAAAAAAAATCACAATAAGTGACTGCTTTGCGCAAAAGTTATAGCACCTACAAAATAGGGGACATAATTATGATTTTTTTTTTATATTTTTTTTTTACTAGTAATGGCGGCGATCTGCAATTTTTATTGGGACTGCGATATTGCGACGGACACATCGGACACTTTTGACACATTTTTGGCATCATTCACATTTATACAGCGACCAGTGCTATAAAAATGCACTAATTACTGTATAAATGTGACTGGCATTGAAGGGGTTAACACTAGGGGGTGAGGAAGGGGTTAAATGTATTGCCTGGGTGTGTTCTAACTGTGTGGGGGGAGGGGGGTGACTGGGGGAGGTGATCGATGCTGTCTCCCTATGTACAAGAGAAACAGCATCTGTCACCTCACTGACAGGACGTGAAGCTCTGTGTTTACACTCAGAGCTCCACGTCCCTGCTCTCTCACCGACGATCGCGTGTACCTGACGGACATCGCGGCCGCCGGGTACACGCATCGGATCCTCGGTGATGCGTCGGGACTGTTTTTCCCCGCCGCGTGCCGCGGGGAATTAAAAGCAAATCACTTCCAAAGACGTGACCCCGGCGCCTCAGGTCCGCGCTGTTCACGTATTCTGTTAATAGCGCAGACCTGAAGTGGTTAAGATTAGAGTGGGACTCGGATTTGTAATAGGCGTGATTGACCATCTTTTTCATTAAAGAGGTCTGTTCCTTTTGGTAAGCGCAACTATTTTCTCTCAGCACGATTGGGTGAACCTATTCACTTTGGTGAAGGATCCTGTGGCAAGACACTTTTGTTCAAGCAGTTTTTATTCTGTGGACTGTGTGGATTTAACGATTTCAACACTGGCAGACAACCATCAATTTATTAGGACTTTGTTCTCTTATTTTTTGCATGTCGCACAAGTTGTATGGGCCGGTGTCCTACCAATCATCACCTTTACAATTCACTTACACTTGTGATTGTTTTCTGAGTGCACATATTACATTTGGCAATTATTAGTATGTAGTGGTACTTTACTAATAATTTTTTTATTTTTGTTTTTTCATTCTCTTTACTCTCCAAGTTATTAAATCACTTGAATACCAATTTTAGTAATTTATTATCTAATTAATTCTCCACCTTAGCGCCCTCACATACCTCCACATGGAATACTGGAACCATGTCCTGTGGTCTGATGTTACCAACTTATTTTGTTCAGATGGTGTCAAGCGTGTGTGGCGGCAACCAGATGAGGAGTACAAAAACGTGTGTCTTGCCTACATTCAAGCATGGTGGTGGGAGTGTCATGGTCTAGGGCTGCATAAGTGCTGCCGGCACTGGGGAGCTACAGTTCATTGAGGGAACCATGAATGACATGGAACCCCCCTTAACAAAAACATCAAATCCAGTGACTACACACTGGACTAGATGTCAGAAGAAGCTCCACTCGGAATTCTTCAAAACCACGTTAAGGAAAAAAATAAAAACAATTCAGCCGCATCAATCAGCTGAAGAAACACTGGATTCCATAAACACAGCCCTATTACAGTCAGCCGACTTAATAGCGCCGAAACGGAAAACCAACATCCGGAAAAAAAACTCCAGCTGGTTCAACAACCAACTGGCGTTACTGAAGCAAGAGCGCAGAAGGGCAGAAGCCGCCTGGAAGAGAAGCCCTTTGGATGAGAACCTCTCTATCTACAAGGCAATAACTAAGAAATATCACAAAGAAACCTTCAAGGCCAAGAAAAATTATTTTTCTGAGGCCATCAACAGCGCCTTGAATCGCCCCCGCGAACTCTTCAAGCTGGTCACTGCGACCATGGATCCAGGATGTCTTGAAGCCCCCAATTTAGACTCACAAGAATTTTGTGGTGAATTGTCGGATTACTTCATTAATAAAATTGAGGGAATCCGGCAAAGCATTCAGCAGAAAAATTCCCCCCGTAGCCCCCCCTGTAACAAGTTACACAACACCTGTAGTAATTCACCCCAACCAGGTAAGTTTACGCTGGAACCTATCACTATCCAAGCCACAAAACATATCATCGGTACTCTGCGTAACAGCACTGCGCCAAATGATATCATCCCCACCAAACTGTTGAAGGAGTGCGCCGACATCCTGGCACCTCCTATCACACAGCTTATTAACCAATCTTTCATGGAGGGCATAGTGCCCTCCCAGTTGAAGGAGGGTATAATTAGACCCATCTTGAAGAAATCTACCCTGGACCCCAAGGATCCACTCCACCGCCGCCCTATAACAAGCTTAAACACTTTTTCCAAGATTATGGAGAAAGCAGTGGTGCAACAGCTGCAACAGCATCTAGACACCCACAACCTACTCGACCCATTTCAATCAGGTTTCCGCCCTGGACATGGGACAGAAACAGCATTGCTCAAGATATGGGACGACGCTCTCGAGGCTGCAGACGAAGGAGAATCTTGTCTTCTGGTTCTGTTAGACCTGAGCGCAGCTTTCGACACAGTAGACCACAAGCTTCTATTGACCCGGCTAGCTGAAGTAGCCAGAGTCGCAGAAGGCGATTTATCTTGGTTCTCCTCTTTTTGGAAAACAGATCGCAAATAGTGAAGTTAGGACCTTTCTTTTCGGAAAAACGCACGGTATCATACGGAGTCCCTCAGGGATCCCCGCTGTCGCCGGTGTTATTCAACATCTATCTTCGTCCGCTTTTTGAGATCATCAGCAGTCAAAAACTGCTCTATCACTCATATGCAGACGACACGCAACTGTATTTCCGCATTTGCAATAAAAAGGATCACCACCTCAATCTAGAGACATGCCTCTCTTTGATAGAGGACTGGATGACAAAGAGTTATCTTAAACTCAACGGAGCGAAAACAGAACTCCTTCTGTTTCAAGCCAAGCGTAAGAATCTACCTGCAACAACTTGGACACCGCCGCCCATTCTGGGCAAAATCATCACCCCTAGCGCCAAAGTCAAAAGCCTCGGGGTCATTTTCGACTCCTACATGACTATGGACGCACAAATAGGGTCAGTAGTCAGCGGATCTCACCATCTGCTGCGCCTACTACGCAGGCTTATCCCTTTTATCCCCAAAGAAGACATAGCGGTCGTGGTGGGAGCAGTTGTTAACTCCAGATTGGACTACGCAAATGCCCTTTACCTCGGACTCCCTAAGTACCAAATCGCTCGTCTACAAGTCGTTCAAAATACGGCCGCTAGACTTGTGACTGGGAAAAAACCCTGGGAATCCATCTCACCTTCACTGAGATCCCTTCACTGGCTGCCAGTAAAAGACAGAATCACTTTTAAAGCACTCTGTCTAACGCATAGATGTGTCCATGGGAACGCCCCCCAATATCTATGCGATAAAATAAAAGCCCACAACCCCAATCGCGTTCTGCGATCCACTGATCAAAACCTCCTGCAGATACCGAAAGCCGGATACAAATCCAAAGGAGATAGAAGATTCGCGGTCCAAGGTCCCAGACTATGGAACGCATTGCCAACCAGTATTCGGGTGGAGGAGAACTACCTAGCATTCAGGAGAAAGATCAAGACTCATCTCTTTTGATACCAAAGGAGACAGGAACAACAAGCGCCCAGAGGCGATTCAGTTCGCATGTGCCGCGCTATATAAGTTTTCATTCATTCATTCATTCATTTACTGTGACATACTGAAGCAGAGCGTGATCCTCTCCCTTCGGCGACTGAGTCACAGGGCAGTATTCTAACATGATAACGACCCCAAACACACCTCCAAGACGACCACTGCCTTGCTGAAGAAACTGAGGGTAAAGGTGATGGACTGGCGAAGCATGTCTCCAGACCTTAACACTATTGAGCATCTGTGGGGCATTCATAAATAGAAGGCGGAGGAGTGCAAGGTCTTTAACATCCACCAGCTCTGTGATGTCATCATGGAAGAATGGCCTCAAAACTGTATGGCGTAGCAAAGGTGAGTAGTAAAAAGAAAAATGAATTGTGCCTACAGTAAACATGGTGGTGGGAGTGTCCTTCTGTGAGGCTGCATGTGTGCTGCTGGTGCTGCAGTGCTGTTCAACAGCGTTGTTTGCTTAAGTTCTTGTCTGCAGTGTGCTACGATTATCTTCCTGTGTACCGTTTTTGGCTCGTCCCTGACTTTTCCTGTTTGCCTGTGCACCTGACCTTTTGCCTGTCCCTCGGTTACCCCTGTCTGCCTGTTTCCCTGACCTTGGCTTACCCATCACTACCGTTTGTCCTGCTTGCTGCTTCCCCTCTCTCCCTACGGAGTGTGACCTATGGGGTCCCAGGGGTCGCGACCTGGATCCAGCTGTGGCAAAGATCATCCTCACCACTAGAGGCTCTGGTGAACACAAAGCTGGGTCTTAGACTCCGCGCCCTGGGCGATCTTGGGTTCATGCTTCCTCTCTGATAGCAGCAGTCGGCTATAGGGTTCACTAACCTGTGGTGCAACCCTGACCCAAACGGGGTGCACTTTTCACCTGGCCACAGGTGACCTGACAGTCATTGAATGTCTCTTCCTCCACCCAGCCACGTACAACACCAAGGTTTCCTGAAAGGTGACAACAAGCCCCCTGGGACGCCTGCAGTGGTTGGTCTTCCACCTCCTCAAAGCCACCTTCCTCCTCTGACTCCTCCTCCTCAGACTCCTCTCTCTGCGTTGCCGCAGGTCCAGCAATCGATGACGACGACAAGGCTGCTTCTGGTGGTGATGGTGACCACAACTCTTCCTCTTCATGCTCATCTACGGCCTGATCCAGCAATCTTCGCAGAGCACGCTCCAGATAAAACGCATATGGGATGAGGTCGATGATGTTGCCTTGGGTTTGACTGACCAGGTTTATCACCTCTGCAAAAGGACGCATGAGCCTATAGCCATTGTGCATGAGCGTTCAATAACGCGGCCAAAAAATACCTAGCTCCACAGAGGCTGTCCTCTTTTTTTCAAATTAAAAAAAATCTGTTCTTAACAGTTTAATCTCTGTTATGTCCCCTATCAGGGGCCGGTGTATGGAATAGATTTTAGGAACCGGGAGATGGAAAAAGATGCTTGGTTGGTCCTCCTACTTCCAATTTGGGGCACTGAGCGTGCGCAGTGCAATGTACTGTGCCACCAGATATGAGTGGTGCGTTAAGTAGTACTATTCCTATCAGTTTAATCCCTGTTACGTCCCCTATCAGGGGACGTGTATGGAATATATTTTAGACAAACGCAAAGAATTGTCAATAGTTGACAAAAATGTTATTCCTCTATGCGTCAATCTCGTGCGCACGTTTTTTATGTAATCTACTATGACACCAGATATGAGTGGCACTGGTGACACTGTGCACTTGCAGGGCCTGAAACACACACACGCTTGCAGGCAACTGACTGCTATTCTATTACAGTCAGAACTTGTATTTATTTTTTAAATGTAATCTACTGTGACATCAGATATGAGTGGTGGCACTGGGCAAGTGGGCACAGTATACGCTGTGAGCCTGACACACGCTGGTAGGCAACTGCAATTAGATTACAGAGGGAAAAAAAGGCAGACTGATGTACTAGCCCTAAAAAGGCCGTTTTGGGGTGCTGTCAGGACGCTGTCCTTACAGCAGAGATCAGATGAGTCTTTCAAGACTGGAGTGGACACTGAATACACTGGCCTAGCTATCGATTTCCCTATTAAATCAGCAGCAGCTACACTGTCCCTTCTCTCACTAAGACTGCAGCTTCCGAATAAATCTTAAATGGATGCTGTCCAGGAGGAGGGAGGGTCTGGGAGGGAGGGTATGCTGCCAATTGGCTGGAATGTGTCTGCTGACTGTGGGGTCAAAGTTTGCTTAATGATGACGAATAGGGGGCGGACCAAACATCGCATATGTTCGCCCGCTGCGGTGAACGCGAACAAGCTATGTTCGCCGGGAACTATTCGCCGGCGAATAGTTCGGGACATCTCTAGTCTTCATAGAGCAAAAAGGTTGCTAGATATACATGAGATGAAAATATGTTTCACCTGTCTATAGCTGCAGGGATTCAGGTTGGAATAACGTTCTTATGTCTTAAATTTATAGATTCTGTCATGTCAATCCTCCCATGATGACTTCAAAAAGAGAATACAAATGCTAATAACTCACCCTTTATGCCAGGTTGCAGAGAAAACTTTGTTAGGACGTATATAGTAATTTACTACTCTGGTTAAAACTTCTCTTGTTCTGATCTTCATGTGTGGTGGTGACATAAAATAAACATCACACACAGAATTCCTGGGAATTACACAAGGTTTTTCTAAGAATAACTAAAATACGTATAATAAGAAATAATCGGATGGAAGATCTAAAGGTAATTCCGGATAATTCCTAAAAATCTTACTATGTTCTACATTCCAGTTATTTTTTCTGTATGTTTCCATTTTATATCTGTTGAAAGCACGCTACTCTCAACAATTTCCTCTTTTTAAAAAGCATCTCAATTTAAAAAGGACCTTTTAATCTTCAAAGGCATGAGTGAAGGGTCAATTCTATTTTGGATCATTAGTGCAAACTAGTAGATTTCATTCAGCCCAAAAAAACTGTTGTGACAATTTGTAGGTGTGTTCAAATGCTCCCACCTGGGACATAAACAGCTCTTCAGACCAAAA
This sequence comes from Rana kukunoris, assembly GCA_029574335.1. NCBI lineage: Eukaryota > Metazoa > Chordata > Amphibia > Anura > Ranidae > Rana > Rana kukunoris. The sequence goes on from CM056052.1 coordinate 109,830,635, forward strand.
GGGGTTGTTTTACTAAAGGCAAATAGACTGTGCACTTTGCAAAGTGCATTTCCACTCTGCAAGAGCAGTTGATCCAGAGCTTAGTAAATGAGCAGAAGCTCTGCTGACTTCCAAGAAAAAAAAATCTGTTTCTTTATTTTCCATTTAAGTGATTGGGTATTCTTTGCAAAGTTAAGCTTTACCTCATTTACTAAGCTCTGGAGCAAATGCACTTTGTAAATTGCACAGTCTATTTGCAATTAGTAAATCACCCCCTGAGGGTTATCGCACTTGCCCTTACTCCAGCTAAACCATACTCATACTTGTATTGAACTCCACATTTTAACCACTTGCCGACCGACTACCGCACTTGTACTGCGGCACGTACGACATACCTGTACATAATTTCATGCAATAGACACCGAGGAGCGCGTGTGTGCTGCTGGAGGCACAATCGTGCACTGATTGAACAGAAGGAGAGCCAATCAGTGGGTCCAGCGGACCCGATGTCCGCCGGCCACCCATGATCGTTTTTGAGAGAGATGTAAACAATACAGATCGCAGTTCTGACAGGGGAGAGGATAGAGATTTTGTATTCGTGCTAAGCAGGAACACCGATCTGTCTTCACCCAGTCAGAGCAACCCCCACACAGTTAGAAAGCACCGGCTAGGCACACATTTAACCCTTTAGTCACCCCTGATGTTAACCCCTTCCTTTCCAGTGTCATTAGTGCAGTAACAGTGCACATTTTAGGCACTGATCACTGTAATAATGTCACTGGTTCTCAAAAAAGTGTTAACGGTGTCATTACTAGTAAAAGATAAATAAAAATGGCTAAAAAAATCCCATAGTTTATAGACGCGATAACTTCTGCGCAAACCAATAAATATACGCTTATTGGGATTTTTTTTACCAAAAATATGTAGCAGGATACATATTGGCCTAAAGTGATGAAGACATTTTTTTTAAAAATGCGTTTTATAGCATAAAATAAAAAAATATTGTTTTTTCTTTTCAAAACTGTCGCTCTTTTTTTTTTTTTTATAGCGCAAAAAATAAAAACCGCAGAGGTCATCAAATATCATCAAAAGAAACCTCTATTTTTCGTTAAAAAAAATACATAAATTGTATTTGGGTACAGCATTGCATGACTGCGCAATTGTCAGTTAAAATAACGCAGTAAATGGACTTAGTCATTAAAGGGGTAAAACCTTTCTGGGGCTGAAGTGGTTAAAGTGATTCTAAAGCCTAAATATTTTTTACCCTAATGCATTCCTTGTATTAAGGTGCAAAATGTTTAGGTGTCAGCATCGCCCAATCAGCCCCCCTTTACTCAACTGAGCCCTCATTCAATCCAACGGTATGCACGTCTACAGGTCTTCTCTCCCCTCACTTCCGGATATAGCTGGCAGCAGCGGGGCTTAGGTAAGAGCAAGCATGAGTGGCTTTCCATGGGGACACTCGTGCAGGCGCGTACCCGAGCACTGGACAGAAGGGAGAGGCCAGAAGTGCCGGCAGGGGACCCAAATAGAGGAGGTTCTTGGCTGCTCAGTGCAATTCTACTACACAGAGCAGGTAAGTATAGACATGTTTGTTTTTTTATTTTTCTTTACCTTTACAATCCCTTTAAATTCCTTCCTCCTATTACAAGTTGATGAATCTTTTGCTGGGAGAAGGTAGTTACTGCTATTGACTGAAAGAACCATATTTGACGGGATCACGGTGACCATTCAAGGGAGACCCATAGGGTGTTTAACCCCTAAAGGGGAAGGTGCAATGAGACCTATTTTCTACATGGGTCAACAACTTCAGGTGGGAGGGTAAATTGGCAGGTGGTGGAACACATGGAATTTACAATGTTGGATTCATTCACTGCAATTATAATTTTTTTTTTGATGCACTAAATACTTTTTACATTGCATTATTTGTGGGTCTCAATATTTTTTTGCCAGCTGCGCAGCACAATAGAAGCATTAAATTAACACTAAACAGTGGCTTTGCTATGGGGGTACGGAGAGTGCGGACTGCACCCTGGTGATACCTGCAAGAGGGGTGTGACACCAAGTAGCACTGTGCAGCAGCTGGACAGAGCACTGTGACAGGCGCGCAGGGGGGGGGGCGGGGGTAGGCATAGCTCCCAACCCGTACGGATTCTGCAGGACTTTCCCGCATAGACAATGTTTTCCCGCAGTCCCGTGTTAGAGAAAATGTTCCCGCACAAGAAGAGGAGCCAGTGGAGGCAGCACGGTAGGAGGAGGTAAGAAGATATCACCCTAATTATAAATGTCCAGGTGGTCGGCGGATGACACCCCCCGCTGTTCTTTTGAATGGCAAAAACGCTGTGACGTCTTTGACATACAATGAGCCAGCGCTCGTCACATTCAATGCCATCGCCACCATCTTGCTACACCTTACACTACCCTTGTATGCTACTGCGCATGCATCGAAAGTCTTATCGAGCATGCGTGGGTTTACCTGGGGACAGGTAAGCATACTGACAAACAGTTTTCTCTGCAGGAAACACTCTGCCGAGAATCCCAACAAGAAAATAGAGAGCAGGTTTTTTTTATTTTTCTCGTCATGATTCCTGGCAGTTTTCTCGCCTAGAAAGCATACACACGCACGGTTTTCACTGCAAAAAGCTCTCCCAGCAGCTTTCTTGCAGAGAAAACCAGTCGTGTGTACAAGGCTTTATTCATGTTTGATGTTGTATTAGCTTCATGTTAATATTTTGTATGGATGAACTTTGAGGCACTGGCGTAGCGGGGGGGGGGCAGGGGGGGGCTGTCGCACCGGGCGAAAAATGGGGGGGGGCGAATCCACCGGCTCCGCGGAGCGCTCCGGAGCCTCGGCCTAGGAAAGTCCCCGGCTTCGGCCTAGCTCCGGAGCGGCGGCCATCTTGGTACACCCGGCGGCGGCCCTCCTCTCTGTTCACACCCACAGAGGAGGAGGAGCCCGCGCTTGAGGGAAACCACACATGCCGCTGTCTGAGGTCTGAGGTCTGCACTACTGGGGGTTACTGTCTGAGGTCTGCACTACTGGGGGTTACTGTCTGAGGTCTGCACTACTGGGGGTTAATGTCTGAGGTCTGCACTACTGGGGGTTAATGTCTGAGGTCTGCACTATTGGGGGTTAATGTCTGAGGTCTGCACTATTGGGGGTTAATGTCTGAGGTCTGCACTATTGGGGGTTAATGTCTGAGGTCTGCACTACTGGGGGTTAATGTCTGAGGTCTGCACTATTGGGGGTTAATGTCTGAGGTCTGCACTATTGGGGGTTAATGTCTGAGGTCTGCACTACTGGGGGTTACTGTCTGAGGTCTGCACTACTGGGCGTTACTGTCTGAGGTCTGCACTACTGGGGGTTACTGTCTGAGGTCTGCACTATTATGGGGGTTACTGTCTGAGGTCTGCACTATTATGGGGGTTACTGTCTGAGGTCTGCACTATTATGGGGGTTACTGTCTGAGGTCTGCACTATTATGGGGGTTACTGTCTGAGGTCTGCACTATTATGGGGGGTTACTGTCTGAGGTCTGCACTATTATGGGGGGTTACTGTCTGAGGTCTGCACTACTGGGGGTTACTGTCTGAGGTCTGCACTACTGGGGGTTACTGTCTGAGGTCTGCACTACTGGGGGTTACTGTCTGAGGTCTGCACTACTGGGGGTTACTGTCTGAGGTCTGCACTATTGTGGGGGTTACTGAATGAATGAATGAATGAAAACTTGTATAGCGCGGCACATGCGAACTGAATCGCCTCTGGGCGCTTGTTGTTCCTGTCTCCTTTGATATCAAAAGAGAAAAGTCTTGACCTTTTTCCTAAATGCTAGGTGGTTCTCCTCCAACCGAATGCTGGTTGGTAAAGCGTTCCATAGTCTTGGACCTTGGACCGCGAATCTTCTTTCTCCTTTGGACTTGAAGTTGGCTTTCGGAACCTGGAGCAGGTTCTGATTCGTGGATCGCAGAGCGCGATTGGGATTATGCGTTTTTATTTTTTCGCATAAATAAAGGGGGGCATTCCCATGGACACATCTATGCGTAAGACAGAGAGCTTTGAAAGCAATTCTGTCTTTGACTGGCAGCCAATGAAGGGCTCTCAGTGAAGGTGAGATGGATTCCCAGGGTTTTTTCCCAGTCACAAGTCTGGCGGCCGTATTCTGAACGACTTGCAGACGAGCGATTTGGTACTTGGGGAGGCCGAGGTAAAGGGCATTTGCATAATCCAGTCTGGAGTTAACAATAGCTCCTACCACGACCGCTAAATCTTCTTTAGGGATGAACGGAGTGAGTCTGCGTAGTAGGCGTAGTAGATGGTGAGATCCACTGACTACTGACCCTATTTGTGCGTCCATTGTCATAAAGGAGTCAAAAATGACCCCTAGGCTTTTGACTTTGGCGCTAGGGGTGATGAACTTGCCCAGAATGGGCGAGGGGGTCCACGCTGTTGAAGGTTGATTCCTACGCTTGGCGTGAAACAGGAGAAGTTCTGTTTTCGCTCCATTGAGTTTAAGATGACTCTTTGTCATCCAATCCTCTATCAAGAAGAGGCAAGTCTCTAGATTGAGATGGTGATCCTGTCTATTGCAGATGCGGAAATACAATTGTGTGTCGTCTGCGTATGAGTGATAGAGCAGTTTTTTGCTGCTGATAATCTCAAAAAGAGGACGAAGATAGATGTTAAACAGCACTGGTGACAGAGGCGATCCTTGAGGGACTCCGCATGTTACTGTGCGTTTTTCTGACGTAAAAGGTCCTAACTTTACTGTTTGCGATCGGTTTTCCAGAAAAGAGGAGAACCAAGATAAATCGCCTTCTGCGACTCTGGCTACTTCAGCAAGCCGAGTCAGTAACAGTTTGTGGTCTACAGTGTCAAAAGCTGCACTTAGGTCCAACAGAACTAGAAGACAAGATTCTCCTTCGTCTGCGGCCTTGAGAACATCGTCCCATACTTTCAGCAATGCTGTTTCCGTCCCGTGTCCGGGGCGGAAGCCTGATTGTAATGGGTCAAGTAGCTTGTAGGTATCTAGATGCTGTTGCAGCTGTTGTACCACTACTTTCTCCATTATCTTGGAAAGTACGTTGAGGGTTGTTATGGGACGGCGGTGGAGTGGGTTCTTGGGGTCCAGGGAGGGTTTCTTCAGGATGGGTTGGATTATACCCTCTTTCAACTGTGTGGGCACTTTGCCCTCCAGAAAAGACTGGTTGATAAACTGCGTGATGGGAGGAGCCAGGGTGTCGGCGCATTCCTTCAGCAGTTTTGTGGGGATAATGTCATTCGGCGCTGTGCTATTTCGCAGAGTACAAATGACATTCTTAGTGGTCTCGATGGAGATGGGTTCTAGGGTAAACTTACCTGATATAGGAGAATTACTATGGGTGCTGTGTGAGAGGCTGCAGGGGGGGCTGAGGGGGGAATTGTTTTGCTGAATGCTTTCACGGATTGCCTCGATTTTATTAATGAAGTAATCCGATAGTTCATTGCAAAATTCTTGTGTATCCGAACTGGGGGCTTTGATGCATTCTGGATCCATGGTCTGGGTGACCATCTTGAAGAGTTCGCGGGGACGGTTAATGGCACCGTTGATAGCCTCCGAAAAATAATTTTTCTTGGCTTGGAAAATTCCTTTGTGGTATTTTCTTGTCGCTGCCTTGTAGATGGATAGGTTTAGGTCTGAGGAACATCTTTTCCAGGCAGATTCTGTCTGGGGGTTACTGTCTGAGGTCTGCACTACTGGGGGTTACTGTCTGAGGTCTGCACTATTGTGGGGGTTACTGTCTGAGGTCTGCACTACTGGGGGTTACTGTCTGAGGTCTGCACTACTGGGGGTTATTGTCTAAGGTCTGCACTACTGGGGGTTAATGTCTGAGGTCTGCACTATTGGGGGTTACTGTCTGAGGTCTGCACTATTGGGGGTTACTGTCTGAGGTCTGCACTATTGGGGGTTACTGTCTGAGGTCTGCACTATTATGGGGGTTACTGTCTGAGGTCTGCACTACTGGGGGTTACTGTCTGAGGTCTGCACTATTATGGGGGTTACTGTCTGAGGTCTGCACTATTATGGGGGTTACTGTCTGAGGTCTGCACTATTATGGGGGTTACTGTCTGAGGTCTGCACTATTATGGGGGTTACTGTCTGAGGTCTGCACTATTATGGGGGTTACTGTCTGAGGTCTGCACTATTATGGGGGTTACTGTCTGAGGTCTGCACTATTATGGGGGGTTACTGTCTGAGGTCTGCACTATTATGGGGGGTTACTGTCTGAGGTCTGCACTACTGGGGGTTACTGTCTGAGGTCTGCACTACTGGGGGTTACTGTCTGAGGTCTGCACTACTGGGGGTTACTGTCTGAGGTCTGCACTACTGGGGGTTACTGTCTGAGGTCTGCACTATTGTGGGGGTTACTGTCTGAGGTCTGCACTACTGGGGGTTACTGTCTGAGGTCTGCACTATTGTGGGGGTTACTGTCTGAGGTCTGCACTACTGGGGGTTACTGTCTGAGGTCTGCACTACTGGGGGTTATTGTCTAAGGTCTGCACTACTGGGGGTTAATGTCTGAGGTCTGCACTATTGGGGGTTACTGTCTGAGGTCTGCACTATTGGGGGTTACTGTCTGAGGTCTGCACTATTGGGGGTTACTGTCTGAGGTCTGCACTATTATGGGGGTTACTGTCTGAGGTCTGCACTACTGGGGGTTACTGTCTGAGGTCTGCACTATTATGGGGGTTACTGTCTGAGGTCTGCACTATTATGGGGGTTACTGTCTGAGGTCTGCACTATTATGGGGGTTACTGTCTGAGGTCTGCACTATTATGGGGGTTACTGTCTGAGGTCTGCACTATTATGGGGGTTACTGTCTGAGGTCTGCACTATTATGGGGGTTACTGTCTGAGGTCTGCACTATTATGGGGGTTACTGTCTGAGGTCTGCACTATTATGGGGGTTACTGTCTGAGGTCTGCACTATGCTGGGGTATACTGTCTGAGGTCTGCACTATGCTGGGGTATACTGTCTGAGGTCTGCACTATTATAGGGGTTACTGTCTGAGGTCTGCACTATTGTGGGGGTTACTGTCTGAGGTCTACACTACTGGGGGTTACTGTCTGAGGTCTGCACTATGCTGGGGTATACTGTCTGAGGTCTGCACTATTATAGGGGTTACTGTCTGAGGTCTGCACTATGGTGGGGTATACTGTCTGAGGTCTGTTAAATAGGGGGTCTGTGATTGTGGGGGGTCTATCTGTGATTGGGGGGATCCATCTGTGATGAGAGGTCTGTTATTTAGGGGGTCAGTCTGTGATGGGGGATCTGTGATTGTGGGGGGGTCAGTCTGTGATGGGGGATCTGTGATTGTGGGGGGGGGTTCAGTCTATGATGGGGGATCTGTGGTTGTGGGGGGGGGGTCAGTCTGTTAATCCCTTACAGTAAGGGGTTAAATGATTAATCCTGCAATAATTTACCCCTTACATGCTGAAAGCCCTGAGAGGGATACATTACAGATCCTTATAACCAGAGTGGATGATTATACAAGGGGGGGGGGGGGGGCGAAAAAAAAATTCTGCCCCGGGCGCCCATAACTCTGGTTACGCCACTGCTTTGAGGGGGTGTATATTCCCCTTGTTTTACAAATTACTGTATTTGTATAATTCTTGGGGCTTCTCAAAAGTCCAAAGTTTTTGGTATTAGAATATGTGCCCTTTTTGTATGTCCTATTCATCCTATATTTGTAAATTTTTCAATGAATTATCATCAATGCGGACACCATATTCTTCTTTAGACCTCTCAGCCTTTAGCCAGTAGTTGTTTTTATTATAGCCGGGACGAATGGAAGTACAGAGATTGCATAGAGTGGAGGTTAATGCAGGTGCACGTTAATTTCTGGACAGGGTATAAAACACTAGCACAGCAACAGCTTGTTCCTCCAGGGCAAACTGGAAGCTTGGAGAGAAATTCATAGAAGGTGCCAAGTTTGCTGTAAGAGGACACAGATGTTCATGAAAACACAAACAGCAGTTTTTGGACAGGAAGTCTATTTGTATTCACCTAAAGTCTAAAAGGTGATATGTGTTTTCAGTAAGATTTGATACAAAATGGACTTAAATAGAAACTACAGATTATTTTCAGTGAGTACATACATTTGAGTTGTTATTTAAAAAGTTACATTGACATTCTGCTTTGTCATGTTTGCTGTTTAGTATTTTAATGAGGGTTTTGTAGAATTGAAAGCGTTGCCAGGACAGGGAAAAAAATGAAGCAAGTTCCCATTTTCTTCAAGCAGCCACCGGTAGCTTGTTTTGCATGCTGCCTGTTTCAGGAGAAGCCTTCCCTGTTGAGGATATTGGTCACCCCAACAGGTCAGCAGTACCCTGGGTGACCGCCCTCCTCAATACAACTCCCCCACCCCCCACCACTTGTGCATATAGGCAGGTGCAGCCTACTTTCTCCACTGCAGGTGGTGCTTAACTGCAGCGGCACTGCAAAGGGAGAAGAAATCAAGAGGCACATGGTTCCTCTATGGCTCCCTGGGTCACTGGAGAAGCTAACCCATTGCATGCTTCTGCCCATGTGACTCTGGTGACTATATTGGGTCAGGCAGAGTTTATTTAAGACCCTGGCTCCCAGACTTGGGGCGATTTTGCACGTGGGTACTTTAGGGGCAGATCACCCACCTGTCAGGGACAGTGATTAGCAGCAGATAGAGGTTCTAGACGAGTAGGGAAAGATCCATATTCCCATTGAACACTTTCCTGAAAAAAATCTCTCAAGGGATTGGGTGCTGCAGCAATGACTAGCTGGGAACTGGTTCAGAAGTCACAAGGAAAATGTTTGTCAGCACACCATGGATTAACAAGGAAGCGTCCCAGCGAATTATTGAATTATTCAATGTTTCAGAGTCACACAGAGCCCCTTCGTCAGGCACATGCCTGACAAAAGGGGTCCTGCGTGACTCTGAAACGCTGCACTATGTTTTTGATGTGATCATGCATTAAATGATTTTCTTGGACACTTCCTTGATCCATGGTGTGCTGACAAACATTTTCCTTCGGAAAGAAAAAGACACGCCATTCTTCCTGGAAACCTTCCTCTTTAGGTACAGACTGGATAGGCCACATTCCATCCCTCAAGACACACACTGTTGGCACATCCAAGACCTGCTCTACTATACATCGCTGTTACATCCTGTAAATGTTCCTGGTTGGGCGGCTTCACACTAGGCTTGTTGTAAATTACTGGATGACGTAATACCTACGAAACGTACGTCGTCGGCGGACCTGGTCACGTGTCTATCCTCGCCACCTCCGGCGCTTGTGGAGCTGACAGAGCGGGGAAGTACGCACGTCTTCTCAGGAGTGACAGCGAGCGAGACCCCCAACATAACATTTGGTTACATCTGCAGCCCCAGTAAAAGTAAGAGGCCAATTGGCTTATACATTTTTTTACTCTCTTATAATTAGGGTTGTCCCGATACCACTTTTTTAGGACCGAGTACAAGTACCGATACTTTTTTCAAGTACTCGCCGATACTGAATACTGATACTTTTTTTTAAATGTGTCCCCAAATGCAGCCATGTCCCCCACAAATGCAGCCATGTCCCCCCACAGATGCAGCCATGTCCCTCACAGATGCAGCCATGTTACATAGTTAGTCAGGTTGAAAAAAGACATAAGTCCATTCAGTTCAACCATAAAAAAATAAATAAACAAACAAAATAAAACACAGTACATCCCATACACCCAACTCCATACCCACAGTTGATCCAGAGGAAGGCAAAAAAAAAAACAGCAGAGCATGATCCAATTTGCTACCGGAGGGGAAAAAATTCCTTCCTGATCCCCCGAGAGGCAATCGGATTTACCCTGGATCAACTTTACCTACAGAACTTAGTACTCAGTTATATTATGTGTATTTAGGAAAGAATCCAGGCCCTTCTTAAAGCAATCTACTGAGCTGGCCAGAACAGCCTCTGGAGGGAGTCTGTTCCACATTTTCACAGCTCTTACTGTGAAGAAACCTTTCCGTATTTGGAGGTGAAATCTCTTTTCCTCCAGACGTAAAGAGTGCCCCCTTGTCCTCAGCGTTGACCTTAAAGTGAATAACTCAACACCAAGTTCACTATATGGACCTCTTATATATTTGTACATGTTGATCATATCCCCCCTTATTCTCCTCTTCTCAAGAGTGAATAAATTCAGTTTTTCTAATCTTTCCTCATAGCTGAGCTCCTCCATACCTCTTATCAGTTTGGTTGCCCTTCTCTGCACTTTCTCCAGTTCTCCGATATCCTTTTTGAGAACTGGTGCCCAAAACTGGACTGCATATTCCAGATGAGGTCTTACTAATGATTTGAACAGGGGCAAAATGATATCTCTCTCTCTGGAGTCCATACCTCTCTTAATACAAGAAAGGACTTTGCTCGCTTTGGAAACCGCAGCTTGGCATTGCATGCCATTATTGAGCTTATGATCAACTAAAACCCCCAGATCCTTCTCCACTACAGATCCCCCCAGTTGTACTCCCCCTAGCATGTATGATGCATGCATATTCTTAGCCCCCAAGTGCATAACTTTACATTTATCAACATTAAACCTCATCTGCCACTTAGTCGCCCAATTAGACAGAGCATTGAGGTCGGCTTGTAAATTGGAGACATCCTGCAAGGACGTTATTCCACTGCATAGCTTGGTGTCATCTGCAAAGACAGAAATGTTACTTTGGATCTCAGACCCAATATCATTTATAAATATATTGAAAAGTAAGGGACCCAACACTGAACCTTGGGGTACACCGCTGATAACCTTGGACCATTCAGAGTAAGAATCATTAACCACAACTCTCTGAATTCTGTCTTTCAGCCAGTTTTCTATCCATTTACAAACTGATATATCCAATCCTGTAGACCTTACCTTACACATGAGCCGTGTGTGGGGAACTGTATCAAACGCTTTTGCAAAATCCAAGTATACCACGTCCACTGCCACGCCTCTGTCCAGGGTTGTACTTACCTCTTCATAAAAGGAAATCAGGTTTGTCTGACAACTTCTGTCCTTCATGAATCCATGCTGTCTGCTGCTTAAATAGTTTGTTTCCAGCAAGAACTCATCCATGTGGTCTTTTATTAAACGTTCCAGTATCTTCCCAATCCGCCAATCCAGTGGTACTATTCCTGTCATTAATGAGTCCCTAAATATTAGATACAGTGGCTTTGAAATTTCAGAGCTCAATTCTTTTAGGATCCGTGGGTGGATGCCATCTGGTCCAGATGCTTTATCCACCTTTATTCTGTCTAAATATTTCTGGACCATATCACTTTTGAGCCATTGTGGATTTGGGGCTGTGTCACTCCCACCCCCATTATGGACATGAGCTCCCCCATACTCCATTGTATACACAGAGCTGAAGAAAGCATTTAATACATTTGCCTTCTCTATGTCCTCAGTCACCCACTCTAGATTATTTTGTAAAGGTCCTACATGCTCAGACTTGACCTTTTTACTATTAATATATTTAAAGAATTTTTTGGGGTTTGTCCTACTATCTTTTGCAATCTGTCGTTCATTTTGAATTTTTGCATCCTTGATTTCCTTTTTACATATTCTATTATATTCTTTGTACCATTTAAACGACACTAGTGTTCCTTCATTTTTATATTTTTTAAAAGCTATTTTCTTATTGTTTATAGCTTTTTTAACTTTGACCGTGAGCCACATAGGTTTTATTTTTAGCCTTTTAAACTTATTGCCCATGGGAATATACTTTGCAGTGAGGTTCCAAAGAGTCTTTTTGAAGAATTCCCATTTCTGTTTTGTGTTCATCTGTGCCAATATTCCCTCCCAGTCCAAGCCCTGGAGAGCAGTCCTCATGCTTTGAAAATTTGCTCTCTTGAAATTAAGTGTTTTTATCTTTCCTGTATGTATTTCTTGCTTATAGTTAATATTAAATGAAATCATGTTATGATCGCTGCTACCCAGGTGTTCCTTTATCTGAACATTAGTAATAAGCTCTACATGGTTTGAGATTACCAAGTCCAACAGAGCATCATTCCTAGTTGGGGCCTCAATAAACTGGACCATACAATTGTCCTGCAATAGGTTTTTAAATTTTTGTCCTTTAACTGTCCCAGAAATTCCATTATTCCAGTCAATTTCTGGGTAGTTAAAATCCCCCATTATTATCACCGTCCCAGCCCTTGCTGCCCTTTCCATCTGTGCAAGGAGCCGAGTCTCCACCTCCTCATTAACATTGGGTGGTCTATAACAAACTCCAATAATTAACTTTGAACTACGCACATCTGTATGCAGTTCCACCCATAATGCTTCAACTTCATCACACTCTCCATCAACCAGGTCCTCTTTTACGCTTGCTTTGAGGTCACTTCTCACATAGAGACAGATGCCTCCACCTTTCCTTTTTACCCTGTCTTTCCGAAAGAGAGCATAGCCAGGAATATTAACAGCCCAGTCATGTGAGGATTGAAGCCAAGTTTCAGCAATACCGATTACATCATAGCTCTCCTCATGCACCAGAGCTTCCAACTCACCTGTTTTGCTTGGAAGGCTTCTGGCATTGGTGAACAAACACTTAAATGTATTGTTATATTTTTCGCTGGTGTTTTTCATATAATTTTTAGTAGTGCAAATGGCACTATAATTTCCAATGGCTGTTTGCAACATGGGAACTTTCTCGTCACCTGCCATAACCCCACCTCCATCTATGCCCATTCCACTCTCCATTAATGTCTGACCCCTAACTGACCTGTGTGCTAGTTTAAATACTCCTCCAGCATTCCCCTAAACCTCTCCCCAGCACAGCAGACCCCCTTGCATTCAAGTGCAAACCATCTTTAGCATATAGGTTGCACCCCAATGAAAAGTCAGCCCAGTGCTCTAGAAACCCAAATCCCTCCTTCCTACACCAGGTCTTTAGCCATGCATTCAGCTCTCTCCCCCTGCCTTTCCTGTGTTGCGCATGGCACAGGCAATATTTCAGAGAATATCACCTTGGAGGTCCTTCCCTTCATCTTGCAGCCTAGTTCTTTAAATTGATTCTTAAGGAGCCTCCACCTTCCATGTATACTGTCATTGGTTCCAACATGGACCAAGACAGCTGGGTCATGCCCAGCCCCTCCCAGTAATTTATCCACCCGGTCCACCACATGCCGAACCCTGGCACCAGGGAGACAGCAAACCATTCGGTTGAGGCGATCCTGGCGACAAATTATTCTATCAGTCCTTCTGATTATAGAATCCCCTATTACCACCAACTGTCTAGGCCTACCTGCACTCCCCTCACCACTTCTACTAGATGGGTTGCTTTCCAGGCTGTTAGGGGTAGCAGTAACATCTAGTGCTGCCACCTCTGTGTTAGCCACCTCCACATCTTCACCCAACTTGGCAAATTTGTTTTGATGCACAAATACAGGATTGGCCTTCCTTGTCTGCAAGCCCCTTCCACTGCCTCTAACTACATTAACCCATCTTCCTATCTGATAATTCTGACTTGCCCCTCCACCCTCGACATTAACCCTACTGACCACCTGCTCAGCAAGCAGAGGACCCCTTTCAAGGTTGTCCTTTCTGCTCAGTGTTGCAACTTGCTCCTCCAGATCTCTAATGCGAGCTTCCAGAAGGGCAACCTGCTCACATCTGTCACAGCGGTATGCATCCTGGAGCTGTTGCACCAATTTTGCATACATGTGACACACTGTGCACTGAGCAAAACCTTCAACCCTGCTAGCATACATTTCCCAGTTACAATATAATTACTTGTAGGAAGTTTAAGATGTTACTTACAGTTTAGAAGACTCCTGTCTTAACTCCAGTTTTCAACTCCTGTTTTTTAACTCTTCCCACTTGTGTTTAAAAATGCAAGTCAGGATTGCTCACAGACAAAGTGCGCTGCTTTTTGATAGACCCACAGGGGTGCCATTATTTCTTAATAGCACCCCAACACATGGCAACACACCTGTGTTTTTGCATGCACTAAACTGTATGGTTCCACAGTACCATGCGATTTAATGCAGCATGATTTTGAAAAAAAGAGATCGTGAATTTGTTTTCCCAGTTTTCTTCAGGTAGGGCACAGAACACAGAGCGCACAAGATTGAACCTAGGCTGAGAGAGGGAGAAAAGTGCCTTCATTGTGCTAATGGTATGGTTCTCGCAGAATCTTTGCCGGGACTTCCAGAACTTCTACTCTCAGGTACAATACCAGGATTTCCAATCGTACTTGCAAAAACCTTGCCAGGACTTTGAATGATAATCACAGAATACCTACCAGGACTTACAATGGCACTCGCTGAATTCCTGCCGGGACTTACAATGGTACTTGTAGAATCAGAGGCGGCTCTAGGCTTTGTGAGGCCTTAGGCAAATCTTAGACATGAGGCCTACTCACTCCGATAATGGGAAAAATAATTCAAGTGAAAAAAATGAACTGTATAAATTGCATATATTAAAGGGGTTGTAATACCTCAAGGAGATGGGGAGGGAAGTTCATGGAGCCACCCACTGACCCTGGAACCTTGGGCAGTGCTCAAGTAATCAGCCCACAGGCAGGGCAAAACTAGTTGCAGGCAGAGAGACAGCCTCTGGGACACCGACTAGGGGACATTCCCTCCCACTCTCACACAAACACGTCAGGGAAATTCGGTGGCCGCGAGTCCCATGGTAGTGTGAGGCCTAAGGTGACCGCTTAATTTGCCTAATTAGAGAACCCCCTCTGTGTAGAATCCCTGCCAAGATTTCCAATAAGTATGAGCTCAGGTGGGTTTGGACATGAATCCAAGCCCGCCTAAACTAGGATTGCTGGGAAGCTGTCAAAAACGGACAGGCTCTGTGGTGCTGGGCTCTGTGTTGCTGGGCTCTGTGGTGCCGGGCTCTGTGGTGCCGGGCTCTGTGGTGCCGGGCTCTGTGGTGCCGGGCTCTGTGGTACTGGGCTCTGTGGTGCCGGTGGTGCTGAGCTCGGTGGTGCCGGTGGTGCTGGGCTCTGTGGTACTGGGCTCTGTGGTGCTGCTGGGCTCTGTGGGGCTGCTGGGCTCTGTGGAGCTGCTGAGCTCTGTGGGGCTTATGGGCTTTGTGGGGCTGCTGTGCTGTGTGGTGCTTCTGGGGCCTGGGCTCCTTGGGCGGGCTGCGGCCTGTGGCGTCACTGTGGAAATGTATTGATCCCAGCCCGCACAGGCGGAGTGATATGAAATGCACTCCACCTGTGAGAGAAGACGCCGTACAGAGAGAAAGTAGTAGAGAGAAAGCCGCTGCTTCATCTGTACGGCACCTTCTCTCACAGGCGGAGTGATATCACTCCGCCTGTGACTCACACTGTCAGAAGGAGCCGGAACTACAAGGTAAACATCGGCTCCTTCTGACAGCTCCGCGGACACACACTCAGCGGCACGGGGGGGGGGGGCGGATGAAATGAGTTCCCCACCCCTGGCGTAAGCCGATTCAGAATGGGGCTGGGCGTAGGTTATGTTCACAAAAGTATTGACTATTTGTGGCGTGATTTTGGAGCATGCGCACTGGGATACGTCCACGGCCGGCGCATGCGCTGTTCCTTCGGCGCATCATTTACGTGGGGTCATGATTCATTAACATTCAACACGCCCACTACCAGCCTACTTCGAATTACTCGCGGTTACGCCGGCACATTTACACTATGCCGCCGTAACGTAGGGCGCAAGTTCTTTCTGAATACCGTACCTGCGGCTCTAAGTTACGTCGGTGTAGTGTAAATGAGATACGCTACGCCGCCGTAAAGATACGAAAATGTATCTGAATCTGGCCCCAAGAATCCAGTACATGGCCCTTCTTCGGAGGAGACCAAGCAGTCACAGATTGTCAATCACAGCACTGATATATAGACCTAATAAAGGAGTCTGTTTAGAGTATTGAATAGTTTTGATTCAGTGACATATTATATGGTTGGCAGAAGTGGAGTTAGATCACAGGAGGTTGTTAATCGCAAGCTATATTAAAAGAGCTAAATATTGCTGATTTCTTATAGAATAACAATATCATGTTATGTTCCTGCAATTTATGATAAATTTGATGATCTGATTGTACTGGGCAAGATGCAATGGTAATATAGATGTCACGGAGTGTGCTAAAAATAAACACCAATTTTACAACTTTTCACAATACATTTCCTCTAAATAAATCTTACCAGCTGCAGGAAGCCATTTGGTCGATAAGCACTAACCCATCGAAAACAGCATTATTCCCCATTGGTCAATGACATTAAATATACTCTCTGATCTTTAATGGAAACAAGTCAAAGGTTCATAACTTAGGCAAACTTTTATGTATGTAACATTTGTATTGATAATAAATAACCCCCATAAAAGCCATCTGGTATTTCATATACTTTGGCTGTGCAGCTCTAAAGCAGCTCTTCATTTCACAATCTGTATTCCAAATTAAGCCAGAGAAAGCCCAGGGGGGGCACTTGTCAAGCATTCTTGAGTGACAATTTGCTGAAAGATCTGGATATTTTATAGAAACACGTATTTATTTTAGGCTAAAGTATGCACAGCAAAAGTTAAAAAAAAAGTTTTAGATCACCATGAACAATTTAGGAAGAAGGTAAATTCAGATGTTGCTGTCAGATTAACGATATAGTTTAGAAAAAATGAATAAAATATGACATCATAAAATAGTGACTTTCTATACAAATATTGAAAGGTTTTACAGATGTATTGAAAAGCTTGTACCTCATGCCAAAAAAAAATAAAAAATTGTGAAATAAATTTAAAGCTGCTCCCCTAACTAAGGTAGGTGAATCTACTTTAGATTAGAGCTGTGGAAATTAAAGATTAATTCCTTGATTAATCCTTAATTTTTTTAATCGATCAAAATTCTTTCGATCGGTACTAGTGGTGCAACGGATCGTAAAGATCTGTGATCCGAACGGGTCACCATATACGGATCGGGACACCACATGATCCGGAGCTCTGCTGCTGCCTCGGCCATAGGAAAGGCTGCGACTTCGGCCTAGCTCCCGGAGCGGCGGCCATCTTGGTCCACCCAGCAGTGGCCTAGGTGAGCCTAGAGCGGCTCGCTAACGTCATCACCCGGCTTCTCTGGTAAGACTAAGCAAGCATTAATCTTCCTATACAGTGGGGGAGATGTGGACCATATTACAGTGGGGAGATGTCTGTGGATATTACAGGGGGGGGGAGATGTCTGTGGATATTACAGTGGGGGAGATGTCTGTGGATATTACGGTGGGGGAGATGTCTGTGGATATTACAGTGGCGGAGATGTCTGTGGATATTACAGTGGGGGAGATGTCTGTGGATATTACAGTGGGGGAGATGTCTGTGGATATTACAGTGGGGGAGATGTCTGTGGATATTACAGTGGGGGAGATGTCTGTGGATATTACAGTGGGGGAGATGTCTGTGGATATTACAGTGGGGAGATGTCTGTGGATATTACAGTGGGGGAGTTGCCTGTGGATATTACAGTGGGGGAGATGTCTGTGGAAATTATAGTGGGGGAGAAGAAAGAGAGAAAGAAAGAGGGATGTAAGGACAGCAGGCCCAGATCCTACACCACAATAGAAATAGCATACCTCCCGACCGTCCCGGATTTCGCTCAACAAATTTGATCTGCGGAACCCCCCCCGTTCAGCAACTTCGTTGGGAGGTATGCTCATGCTCATTTGTCCCTCATTCTGAAGTTGAAAAGTTGGGAGGTATGGAAATATGTGTATTCCAGAAAGTTTAACAAATCAGCAGATAAAGATACTCCAAACACCTGGTGTTGGCGCTTCAATCATTACGGCACCACGGTTGTTATGGTGTCAGGGTGATTGAAGCAATGTAATATAGAATGAAATTATTTAACCCACCATAATGCAGAATCAGTGGAAGCCCTGAGCCTGTCACTTGCCACATCGTCTGCCACCAGATGCCATCAGGTGTCCCCAGCAGAGTCTGTCCTTACATTAGGTGTCCCCAGCAGGGTCCCTTCTTACAATAGATGTCCCCAGCAGAGTCCCTCCTTACATCAGGTGTCCCCAGCGGAGCCCATCCTTACATTAGATGGGCTCTGCTTAGATGTCCCCAGCGGAGCCCCTCCTTAAATCACATGTCCCCAGCGAAGCCCCTCCTTACATCAGATGTCCCCAGCGGAGCCCCTCACTATATCAGATGTCCCCAGCAGTGCTCCACCTTACATCAGTGTCCCCATCAGAGATCCTCCTTACATCAGTGTCCCCAGTGGAGCCCCCTCCTTATATTAGTGTCCCTAGCGGAGCTCCTCCTACATCAGATGTCCCCAGCAGAGCCCCTCCTTACATCAGATGTCCCAAACGGAGCTCTTCCTTACATCAGTGTCCCCAGCGGAGCCCCTCCTTACATCCGTGTCCCCAGCGGAGCTTCTCCTTACATCAGTGTCCCCAGCGGAGCTCCTCATTACATCAGTGTCCCCAGCGGAGACTCTCCATACATCAGTGTCCCCAGCGGAGCCTCTCCATACATCAGTGTACATCAGTGTCCCCAGCGGAGCCGCTCCTTACATCAGTGTCCCCAGCGGAGCCCCTCCTTACATCAGTGTCCCTAGCGGAGCTCCTCCTTACATCAGTGTCCCCAACGGAGCTCTTCCTTACATCAGTGTCCCCATCGGAGCTCCTCCTTACATCTGGTGTCCCCAGCGGAGCCCCTCCTTACATCAGTGTCCCCAACGGAGCTCTTCCTTACATCAGTGTCCCCAGCGTTCTCCACCTTACATCTGGCGTCTCCAGCGGAGCCCCACCTTACATCAGTGTCCCCAACGGAGCTCTTCCTTACATCAGTGTCCCCAGCGTTCTCCACCTTACATCTGGTGTCTCCAGCGGAGCCCCTCCTTACATCAGTGTCCCCAGCGGAGCCCCTCACTATATCAGATGTCCCCAGCAGAGCTCCACCTTACATCAGTGTCCCCATCAGAGATGCTCCTTACATCGGTGTCCCCAGTAGAGCCCCTCCTTACATTATTAGTATCCCTAGCGGAGCTCCTCTTTACATCAGATGTCCCCAGCAGAGCCCCTCCTTACATCAGTGTCTCTAGCGGATCCCCTCCTTACATCAGTGTCCCCAGCAGAGCTTCCCCTTATATCAGTGTCCCCAGCGGAGCCCCTCCTTACATCAGTGTCCCCAGCGGAGCCCCTCCTTACATCAGTGTCCCCAGCGGAGCCCCTCCTTACATCAGTGTCCCCAGCGGAGCCCCTCCTTACATCTGGTGTCCCCAGCGGAGCTCCTCCTTACATCTGGTGTCCCCAGCGGAGCTCCTCCTTACATCAGTGTCCCCAGCGGAGCTCCTCCTTACATCTGGTGTCCCCAGCGGAGCAGCTCTTCCTTACATCAGTGTCCCCAACGGAGCAGCTCTTCCTTACATCAGTGTCCCCAGTGGAGCTCCACCTTACACCTGGTGTCCCCAGCGGAGCCCCTCCTTACATCAGTGTCCCCAACAGAGCTCTTTCTTACATCAGTGTCCCCAGCAGAGCCCCTCCTTACATCAGTGTCCCCAGCGGAGCCTCTCTATATGTCAGTGTCCCCAGCGGAGCCTCTCCATACTTCAGTGTCCCCAGCGGAGCTCCTCCTTACATCTGGTGTCCCCACCGGAGCCCCTCCTTACATCAGTGTCCCCAGCAGATTTACTCCTTACATCAGTGTCCCCAGCGGAGCCCCTCCTTAAATCAGTGTCCCCAGCGGAGCCTCTCATTACATCAGTGTCCCCAGAAGAGCCTCTCATTACATCAGTGTCCCCAGCAGAGCCTCTCCATACATCAGTGTCCCCAGTGGAGCCCCTCCTTACATCAGTGTCCCCAGCAGAGCCCCTCCTTACATCAGTGTCCCCAGCGGAGCTCATGCTTACATCAGTGTCCCCAACAGAGCTCTTCCTTACATCAGTGTCCCCAGCGGAGCTCCTCCTTACATCAGTGTCCCCAGCGGAGCCCCTCCTTACACCTGGTGTCCCCAGCGGAGCCCCTCCTTACATCAGTGTCCCCAACAGAGCTCTTTCTTACATCAGTGTCCCCAGCAGAGCCCCTCCTTACATCAGTGTCCCCAGCGGAGCCTCTCTATACATCAGTGTCCCCAGCGGAGCCTC
The DNA here is from genome assembly GCA_029574335.1 of Rana kukunoris. Taxonomy (NCBI): domain Eukaryota; kingdom Metazoa; phylum Chordata; class Amphibia; order Anura; family Ranidae; genus Rana; species Rana kukunoris. Next base: position 109,850,703 of record CM056052.1, read on the forward strand.
TCCATACATCAGTGTCCCCAGTGGAGCTCCTCCTTACATCTGGAGTCCCCAGCAGAGCCCCTCCTTACATCAGTGTCCCCAGCCGATTTCCTCCTTACATCAGTGTCCCCAGCGGAGCCCCTCCTTACATCAGTGTCCCAGCGGAGCTCCTTCATACATCAGTGTCCCCGGCGGAGCCCCTCCTTACATCAGTGTCCCCAGCGGAGCTCCTCCATACATCAGTGTCCCCAGCGGAGCTCCTCCTTACATCAGTGTGCCCAGCGGAGCTCCTCCTTACATCAGTGTGCCCAGCGGAGCTCCTCCTTACATCAGTGCTCCAAACGGAGCTCTTCCTTACATCAGTGTCCCCAGCGGAGCTCCTCCATACATCAGTGTCCCCAGCGGAGCTCCTTCTTACATCAGTGTCCCCAAGAGAGCTCTTCCTTACATCAGTGTCCCCAGCGTAGCTCCTCCATACATCAGTGTCCCCAGCGGAGCTCCTCCTTACATCAGTGTCCCCAACGGAGCTCCTCCTTACATCTGTCATCAAGTATTCTAGTGGTGTCTCCACTGCCATTACAGAAGAGAAGCCGAGGGGGGAAACAAAATAAAGGTGGAGCCGGCCGCGTTGTTACAATAGATATTGAGCTGCCACGCCACCCATCCCCTGCTCCTTTCTATAAAAGATCACCGAGACTGGCAGTGGGGTGGAGGGGGGGGTCAGCGACGCCACAGCTCAATATCTATTGTAGCTACCCAGCCAGCCTATTTCTTCTGGTCTTCTTGAAAATGGCGGCAGGTGGAGACCTCTAGCGGCAGGTGGCGCGGACCTCGGCGGCGAAAAATCGGTACTAACTGAATTTCCTGGGACATTTCCTGGGAAACAATACATTTGTGAAATGTCCCGGGAAATTCGGGACAGTTGACAAGTATGAAATTTCAGCAGATTTTAACAGCAGTCCTTCAAGGCTTCAGGGTAAGGGTCCTTTCACACGGAGCCGACCGTTTTCGGTCCGCTCCGTTTGTGTCCGTCAGCTCAGCGGGGGGTCCCGCTCAGCTGTCGGCGGACAGGGCGGTCCCCGCACACTGTGCAGGGACCGCCCTGTCTCTCCTCCGCTCTCCCCTATGGGGAATCGGATGAAAACGGAACGTTTGTCCGTCTTCATCCGTTCCGTTCCACCGGATGGAAAAAAAATAGGGTTTTCTTCCGTCCGAAAAACCGGATCCAGACGGACGCGGATCTTTGCGGACGTTAGCGGATGCATCATCAACAGTTTGTAAAAACGGACGAACGGAGGCGGACATGTGAAAGGGGCCTTACACCCATTATAGTGCACACTGATTGCAAATTAAAAGCCCATTAAGGAATATCATTGTAATAAATCAATGCCCTTTAATAAATCTGTTCCCTTGGGAGGTGCAGTTCTATTAGTGCTTGCAAAATCTTGCTTCTATTCAATATTTTTGGGTTTGTTTTGCTTTTCTTACTGCAAATGTAAGTCTTGTATTTACACACTAGATGGCGATGTAACACAGGGAAACGCACATAAAATTGATTTATGGAAAAGCTCATATCTAAATAACATTAAGCCTTACTATATTGTACATAATTTCCTGTTGTTATCCCTGACTTATATGTATGGTAATGGTTTCCTTACTGATCTCTGTAAATTCTTATAAAATATTGCCTTGTGGTACAAAGAAACTTAGTAGGAGCTCACTGAAAAAATATTACAGCATATATGCGGATCCTAATCTACAATGTACGATTATCAGAATTAATTGGTTAACAGGAAGGCATTGCTGTGTGGGATATGTTTAGGTTTCCTTTGTAATTACTAAAGAAAGGTCCAGAGATTTCTGAGAGCATTAATTATAGGAAAAAAAAAAACAGTAATACCAGGGCTCAAGGACATAATTGAATGCTTTTCAGAGCTCTTTCAATATATATTTAAGGATAATGGGTTGCAGAAAAATTGAATTGTGTCGCTCACAGCTGGTCGAAACTACCAGGGCTGTCTTAATGAGAGGGCACACCTGGGAACTGCCCAGGGGCCCTAGCTGCATGGGGGGCCCCTGCATTTTCCCCAAAGCAGCTGGTCCTTGAGCCCACGCTTCCCCATTATTGGGGGCACCATGATGGCATTGAGAGCGATAGATACACAGAGGAGGCACTCTGCCTCCTACCTACCTGATGTCTGTTTACCTGCACTGTCATCATTGTAGGGGCCCCAGAGCATTACTTTGCCCAGGGGCCCATGATGCTGATAAAACGGCCCTGGATACTAGATTATTACAAATTAACAGTCTTAAACATTTAGCTATTTTTTTTACAAAACAATTTGATTGCCCTGATTTCCTTATACAGAATAGATCTTTAGTGAGACCTCCTTTACAATACTGTGACCAGTTCTGGAGACCTCACTTACAAATTTGACAAGATAGGATGAGTCCAGAGACAGGTAACAACAATGGTGAAAGGTTTGTGGGATAAAACATATCAAGAGCTACTTCAAGAAATTAATATGTACAGTCTGAGGGAAAGAAGGGAAGACGAGACATGATTAAAACCTTTAAACATATCAAGGGGGGCAATAGGGTTCAGGAGGGCATTTCTTTCTGTACAAAGCCTGGATCATGAACACGGACACATGACCTTAACCACTTGCCTACCGGGGCACTTTCACCCCCTTCCTGCCTAGACCAATTTAAAGCACTTTTACACATTGAATGACAATTGCACGGTCATGCAACACTGTACCCAAATACATTTTTATCATTTTTTTTTTCACTCAAAAAAGCTTTCTTCTATTTAATTACCACTGGGTTTTTATGTTTTGCTAAAAACACAAAAATAATATAATTTAACCTTTTATAGTTAAGGAGATAAAGTTAAATAGGGGGTGTACCATCGTCCTAATAATCTAATATAGATTTAGGGGACTCAGGGATTCCCCACAAACCCTGAGGCTCCAACAAGAAGGGTGGGCGGGGAGGACTATACCGGTACTGTATGAATTGGTTGAAAACAACCAGAGTAATTCACATAGGGTAAATTATAAAAAGATTTATTCACATAAAAACATCAAACAAGATAAAAAGTACATAACATTAAGGAACGATACAAACACATTTAACCACAATCAGGACACCGGTCGTGCAACCCCTTCTATTGGAAAGTGGGGGATCTCGGTGAAGAAATTGGAGTCATGAGACAGGCGGTCTCTAGTCTCTACTAGTTTCGCGAATTTGCTTTCGCTTCGTCAGGAGATGGTCTATGTGCCCCAATGGGCATAAAAAGGTAGAGAAAGTGGGGGTCCCAGGACTACGGAAGTCCCCTTAAGTGGGGTTACTCAGGTGACACAGTGGTTAGACCTGCATAGCACGTATGTTCAGGTCAATGCACAGCAAAAGGTAAATCAGTTACCAATCTCCTGCTGGTAGCAGCGCTGGTTCTTGAACGTGTATGGTAATACACATGTCCTGGGACCCAGTCCGGTCAAAAAACACAAAAAACTAGAAAACAAAAACAAAAAAAGATGGTAAATTGTCAGAAAATTTAGTAAATATGTACGGTAATTTTCTCCTTCATTGATGTGCGCTGATAAGGCATTGATAGGCTGTGCTGATGGGCACTGATTGGCAGCACTAATGGGCACTTATAGGTGGCACTGATAGGTGGCGCTGATAGGTGACGCTGATGGGCACCGATAGGCTGCCCTGGTGGGCAATGATAGGTGGCACCAATGATAGGTGGCACAAATAGGCAGCACTGATGGGCAGGCAGTGATGAGCACTGAAAGGCAGCCCTGACTGGCATCATTAATGGGCACTGATTGGTGTCACTGATGGGAACTGATGGGCACTGCTGGAGCTGTACTGTAATCAGGGCACTGATGATCAGTGCCCTGATAACCTTTATAGGTTTCCCCTATGAGGAGATGTCACTAATCGGCTTTCCTCACATCATATGACGTAGCCCCAGAATGAAGTGCAACCACTTCCCACACGCTGTATAGTAAAATGACAGTGGTTAAACTAGCAGGACAGTTCAAAACTAATCTTAGAAAGTATTATTTTACTGAAAATGTGGTTGATGCTTGGAATAGACTTCCAGCAGAGGTAGCGAGTCAATCAACAGTAAGTGGATTCAAATATGCCTGGGACAAACATAGATCTAAACAAAAAAAAATTGCATAAATGAGAAAAATAATAGCGCTGACTCGATGGACCGCTTGGTCTTTTTTCTGCCATCACTCTTGTGTGTTTCTATGTTTCTACAATGGAGATTGTTTAGTTTTATATGTGATGTCCTTGCTATGATGAGCGGAGATATAAGGATCTGGTGCCTGTGTGGAGGAGAGTGACATCTAGTGACCATCTGCAATGCTACAGCTTGCCATTGCCTTGTGATCTGCTTAGTTATAAAAGGTTGGTTTAACCACTTCAATGTCAGGCACTTTCACCCCTTCCTGCACAGGCCAATGTTCTTTTTGTGAAAATTACCCAAATCAGTGTGTATTTTTTAGTCTGTAGGAAAATCCACAAACTATGGTATATAAACAGTATCTGAAAATGTATCAATCTTGATGTACTGACGGCCTATCACATTTCTTAAGGACCAAAAACACCAGGACAGTACAGATATCCCACAAATGACCCCTTTTTGGAAAGTAGAAAGTCCAAGGTATTCAGTAAGAGGCATGATGAGTTTTTTGCCATCATTTTGGGGATTTTTTTAAAAACTTTAGGGCTGTGCAAATTTACTTTTAATTGATTGATTAATCTTTAATTTTTTTGATCGATCAAAATCTTTTTGATCGATTAAAATTCTTTTGATTGATACTCACCTCTCCGCTGGCTTCTAGACCTTCAGGGAGTTCCGTCGGAGATCAAGTAACGTCACGGACACCGGGGGGCTTGCCGTGTCCATCTGAAGGGCTCCTTTGCTGTACCTTCATATCTGCATGCCCGCGGGACCGTACTATCTGCCACACCCAAGGGCTGTTGCACTTCCTTCTATCACTTCCCTTTATCAACCTGGGATTCTACAGCCATCCACTGATAGTTGTGATAGTTCCCTTCATGGGACATCTACATGCCGACAGACTGATGTTAACCTCTCCTCATCTGGATTCAGTAGTGGCATCGTTGTACACATTTTTATACCAGTATCATACTTAGCTACAGGTTTTTATGACTGCTTTTGGTACCGTTTGGTATTACTCGCACCATTTTTACAGTTTATGTAGCTACATCGATTTTATCTCCAGTGCAATATTTATTTTGTTACCTACTTGAAGACTATAAAAGTTTTAAAGCTATTCCCATGGAGCGCTGTCTTTGTGTGTTCTTTGTATCCTGCTATCCATTTTTCCAGTGGTTGGTAGCTGCACTGGGAGTCGGCCTGCAAGGAGATCAGCTAAAAGTACTTGGATCGCTATGTGCGTTATAATTAATCGAAATTAGTCGATTAATCGATTAAAAAAAAAAAAGATTAATCGAACACAAAAATTTTGATCAGTAACAGCCCTAAAAAAAATATATTTTCTTTTTTCTTACATATTGTCACCAGTGCAGTACAGCATTATCATATAATAATTGGTGTGCCAGTGACCAGGGACACACAATTTTTTTTTTTTTTTTAATAATTAAAAAAAAAAATTTTTTTTTTTACGATTAAATTTTGGTTTTATTATTGCATACTGTTGCCAGAGGATTCCTCTTGTCACTCCCTTCATTTCATCTGTGATCAGCAATCTGGCAGCTGCCTGCCCCGACCTGCTCCACACTTCACCACCTTCCAGACTTCATGGTTCTGGAGATACCATCCCCAAAGGAAAAGAGGCTAGAGAAACTACATGAACAGCTGCGGAGTTCAATGGTTCTGACACCTAGATGATGATACAACAACCGCGCCCGGTAACCGGTATTCAATGATACATCACTAGACCCATTGGAGTCTTCCCATAAGGTAAGAGGCCAGTACCACTGGGGGAGGATTTCAGAAGAACATTTGCTCGTCCGGGGGGGGGGGGGGGGTTGATTTATTTTGGAATAAGAACTGAGTTTGCCTGTTCAAGTACCAGATTACCCTGGATGCACTTTATAAATGGACTATTGTTGATACTTATTTTTATTTCACTGTTACTATCACATTTTGATGTACTTTTTGTATTGGTCTTTTATATATATGTATATATATTTTCAGTTATTTGTATATGATTATACATTTGAGGATTGGTTTTGCCTACTAGCACCTTTTTGCTGTACTGTACATCATAATTAGCGCTACTTCACTTCATTATTTGTTGATACACTTGAGTAGACTATACCCTGTTTATTAGCACTTTGATTAATAAGCACTTTTTAATTAGCGCTGCTTCACTATTCATACATATACATAATTGTGCTGGAAACACTACAGAAGTTCTGCCCCTTTTTGTCATTTTCACTTAGTACTTTATTATCAAATATTTTCACTTGAAAACACCTTTTGTTTAGCGCATTATTATCACACTTGATATAGTTTTACAGAAGTCAATCTAACGATCGCCTTCTGTGTAACCAGCCTGTTGGAAAATTTCCACATGATCAGCGCTGTTTGCTGTAGCTGGCAGAGGGGATCAGTGTAGGGTGACCACATGTCCCTGATTGCCCGGGACAGTCCCGCATTTTGCAGGTCTGTCCCGGGCACCTTCATTCCAGGACAATACAGTGTCCCGGAATGAAACTCACACAGCCACACCTCGGGCCAATCTGATGCCCCCAAAAAAGGGCGCCACATCACCGCTTTACTCACTGACAGTACTTGTCCTGGCCGGGATTGCCTGGAGGAGCACAATCCCCGCCCCCTGCTTGCGATTGGAGAAATCACAAATACCGCCTCTTGTGTCCAATCACTGTGCTTTGATTTGTTACAGCACAAGCGGATTTTTGGGAAGTGTGGGGGGGGGGGTGCCTGAATGGTAGTTTGGAAATGTGGTCACCCTAGATCAGTGTATTCTGACGGCAGAGAAGTCTTCCTGCTGTCAGAAATTGAATACAATAGCAATGAGGGAGTTTCCCCCATCCACATAGATGGTATGAATGGGGGATTCAAGTTATTTTTTTCGCTGGGCTGCCTCTTGTACACACATGCCGAATGTTGGGCGACATTGACTAGTTCAATAAAAACTGGCTGACATTTGGCCCGTGTGTACGTCAGCTGGTCCAACAGAAGCCAATGTCTGAGAGCACTAACTGGAGTATTCTGGCAGGGGGGGGGGCATCCCTCTGTCAGAGCACAAAAGAAAAGCAGGAGAGATCTCTGTACCGACGCTGGATTGTTAGTACATCGGCTTTGACTGGAGCTGTTCGTTTTTTCGTTCAACCCAGTGGTGTGTACTAGGCTTTACTCTCAGGCCTCGTACACACGACCGGTTTCCTCGGCAGAATCCATCAAGAAACTCGGTGGGAGAGCTTTTTTGCTGAGTCGTGTGTACGTTTTTCATCGAGGAAACTGTCGAGGAACTCGACAAGCAAAAATGAGAGCAAGTTCTCTTTTTCCTCGACGGGAGTCTAAATTGGCTCGTCGTGTTCCTCGTCAGGCTGCTTTTCGATGAGAAACTCGAGCGCGTTTATGCTAAGAAACCCGTGCACCTTCGGTAAAAGTAGCGCTTGTAATGGAAATAGCACATTTGTCACGCTGTAACAGACTGAAAACTGAAAATGTCTCTTGCCAAAACTTTTACCTAACACGCAGTAACATGAGATTAGCAAGAGTAGCCCCAAGGGTTGTGCCAGTGGAATGGAACTTCCCCTGCTGTTGTATGTGTTGTAGTCACCGCGTTTGAGAACGAGGAGATTTGGTCTTGACTGTGTGTACGCAAAGTAAGCTTGTCGAGTTCCTCCACAAGCCTAACAAGGAACTCGATGAGGAAAACGATGTTTTTCGCCCGACGAGTTCTTCGGTCGTGTGTACGAGGCCTCACTGTTTCTTGGGGCCTGTTTAATTCTTAGTGGTTTCTGTGTCTTCTTTGACCATATTAACATTGGTATGGGTGTGTCATTAGATTCTCATGTTGGCTGAGGTGTGTGTAAGTTCATAGCATACCAGCAAGTGTTCTTCTCCCTTCATGTCAGAGTAATCTTTCTACTGTCAGGTTGGCCTTAACAAGGCTGGGGTGATTCAATTACTCATGTTCAGGAATGCTAGGGAGAGGCAATCCTGCAATGTTTGGACTAGGCTGGCAGGCAGATTGTTTTACAGAGCCATCCTAACTTATTGATTCTTCCCAGCGAGATACATTAATGAATGATTGTGCGGAACTAATGAGGTGATGTTATATTACAGACATTTCATTGTGTGTGAGGGGGGAATGGCTTCTGGGCCTACAGCAGCTCAGGTTGTTTATAAAGATGAGGTGATTTATTAGAACACTTCCCACTGCACCTGTTGGGCTCCTATACAAGATCAGCTCCCTGTAAAGGGATACGCCAGGAAGGTATGCTATGGAAAAGAGCAATATATCTTAAAAACAGTCTGGCTTATGTAAAAACACCTATTAGAGGGCACGGTTACCCTGCACTTATAGTTCAGATTTTCAGTTGCCGAAGAGATTAATCACATACGGGCTGATCATATTTCATGGAGACTTCAGAGCTGAGATGTTCCTAATAGGATTCCCAGGAACACGCAATGCAAAGATGAATGCTGACATCATTCAATTCTGTAGAATGCACAAATAATTAGGAAATGTAAACTTCCGTACAGCCCTGAAATATGAGGTGAAGTCTAAACTACTTCTCCCCTTGTCTAAGCCTATAAAGAAATGAAAAGGTAATTGGTTAAATCTTTTGGCTCCTAACTGAATTAGAAGTTTTATGTGGCTTTTAACAGCTTAAGTACTGCCCCCACATACATATACTGCGGCAGGGCAGCCCTTAAGCGCAAAATCAAGAAGATCACGAACGATGGGCAGGTCCCTGGTGGACATCGCATCCACCAGACCCGCTGCATGATCTTTTTCTTTGGCTCTGGGGTGCGTGTACGCACAGCGGGAGCCATTTAGCGGGTCCGGCGGAAACAATGTTCACCGAGGACCCGGCGATTGTTCGTAGAGAGGCAGAAAGGCTGTCTGCCCATGTATACAAGGCAGACCACTGTTCTGCCAAAGAGGAAAATAGAGATTGTGTGTTTCTGCTTAATCTCTGATCTCTGTTTTCTTTTAGTCAAAGCACTCCTCCTACAGTTAGAAAGCACTCATAGGGAATACATTTAACCCTTTGATTGCCCCTGATGTTAACCCCTTCCCTGCCGGTGTCATTTATACAGTGACAGTGCATTTTTTCTTTTTAGCACTGATCACTGTATTGGTGTCACTGGTCCCCAAAAAGTGTCACTTAGTGTCAGATTTGTCGCAGTCCAGCTAAAAACTGCTGATCGACGCCATTACTAGTAAAAAAAAAAGTCTATTGCATAGTTTTTAGACACTGTGGGCCAGATTCACAGAGCGATTACGCCTGCGTAACAGGAGATACGCGGCGTAAGTCTAAATGTGTGCATGCGTTTCGATGCACGGCATCCCCAGAGCGAGATACGCAAGAAATCTACTTTTTTTTGTCCAACGTAATTTCGTTAGACAGGCGCATCCGTCCGCACAAAACTGCGCTAGACAGACCATTGATTTGCTAGTCAAATATGCTAATGAGGGACTTACGGGGATCCACAAAATAACGTTGGGGCAGCGCAGGCTACGCGGTGTGCGCAACAGCAAAATGTCCTGTCTAAAATTAGACCATATAAAAGCTGGTCTAAAAAGAGAAAAATCGTCTACATGTCAGATAAAGCAACACTGTTAGTGAGGAGCTCAGCAGTCACACGTTTTGCCCAACAAACTGTATGCCAACATGCCAGGGGCATCCATGCTCATAGCTATACTACTGACTTTAGATGAGCAAAGAAGGAGGAGGGCACTGAGGAGGGCACAGGATTTTTTTTTTTTTTCTAAATTATTTTTTTGGCTTATATAAACTTTTCAATTTAAACTAATCTAATACAATATTCTTAGCTGATACAAGCCCCTCAATCTTCACTCTTCACTCTTCACGGGAGAGGATATATCACACACGCCTAGACATCTATGGCATGAGTGATTCTGAGGTGTCTCGCATCTTCAGATTCACCCCTCATGCCATCATGGAATTAACCACACATGACACTACCCATGACACCCATGACAGCTACATATACAATCAGAGCCCCATCCCCACAGATTTCGAACAGAACATGTATGGGGACAGCTGGCTGGTTGGTGAGTGACATGGGTGGCAGGCATGACTGTCCCCCCCCCATGATGCACACATCACAAGGGACACATGCACTACTAACATCCTCCTGTCTTTTCCCTTCAAGGTGACTCTGCATATGCACTGGGACCCCATCTCATGACCCCATCTCATGCCAGCTCACATTATGCATCTTTGCACGTTAAACACACACATTAATAAAGGCACAATGAGAATGCATGCATGCACACCACTGTGGTCCCTAGCACACACACCCCACATCCTCATCACATTGGATTGGCACCAGTCCACCATGAAGGACTTGTGAGCAGCAACGCCACGCCACGGCTCCAATTATGTCACTGTACATTCATACACCATTCACACGGACCTGGGTTTCACTTCTCCCTGGTCCTGGGGAACCCTTCTCCACCAAAATTGAGGGTGACACCCCTTTTCCCGCAGGAATGTCACCCCCACATTCCCAAATCATACACATACAGAACCAAAAAAACCCAGCAAAAATAAAAAATGGCCAGCAAAAATATAATTTAAAAAAAATAACAACAAAGAAAACACATAAAAGACAAAAATCACTCTCAAAAACACGTCACAAAACAAACAAACAAACGCTAATAAACAACAGAACAAAAGCACCTTGCTGTATAGGGAGGGATACAAAGGGATGTACTTTTGCAAAGGAAGTGCGTTTGTGTCTGTCTATTTATGCTGTTTGCGTAGTTCACTAATTTGCCCTAGTCCACTTCCAATTTCACTGATTGCGCCATTCCCAAGTTGTGAGCATGCGCACAGAAGTGCTGACCATGGTCTGCTTCAAGCGCGCATGCGCGAGCCGGCCGGCCCTTCATTTGCATGGGGTCACGGCTCATTTCAATGTAACACGCCCACGTCCTTCCCAATTTGTATTACTCCGCCTTGCGCCTCTGAAATAACGTTGCGCAGGCGCAAATTTCTGCGTAAAAGCGATGAGAATAGGGTGATTGCGCCGCTACATTGCGCCAGTCTAACGTAAAGGCGGTGCGCTACGCCGGTCCAATAATGCGCAGATGTACCTGAATCTGGCCCTATAGATTTTGCACAAACCAATCAATATACTAATATGTGGCAGAATACATATTGGTCTAAGCTTATGAAGAAATTCGATTTTTTTTTTAATTTTTTTTTTTATTGGATACATTTTATAGCAGATCCTTTGATCTGACCAAAGTCAAGTAAAATTAATTTCAATTGTACTGGTACCATTAGCTAACAGCACACTCTACATATACTGCAACAGTGTGTGCCAGCTGTGCAGAATCATGTATATATAAGTGATAAGTGATTTTGCATTCCAAGTAGGAAGCGTGCGCCCACCCAGCTGTGCTGTGATTCCTCAAACCACATGCCGATCACCATTTTCCAGCCAGCGATTGGCTCTGAGTCTCACAAAACAGAGCTGTATTCTGTGACAGGGGATCTAGATGTTTTTTCATTCCATGCTAAGCAGGGAATGAATGAATGAAAACGTATATAGCGCAGCACATGCAAAGTAAATCCCCAGTAAAAGCAGCACACACATAAACACTTGTTAGACACACATTTAGCCCCTTGATTGCCCTAGGTGTTAACCCCTTCCTGCCTAGTGTCATTAGTACAGCGGCATAATATTAGCACTAATCACTATAATAATGTCACTAGCGATGTCAGTGGCAGTTAGTTCGCACAAAGTGTCAGTAAGTGTCAGATTGTATGCCATGCCCGCTATAAGTCACTGATCATTATTAGTATATAAAAAAAAAAAAAATCCAGTATATAGAGTTGTGCTCATAAGTTTACATATTCTGGCAGAATGTATGATGTCTTGGCCATTTTTGAGAGAATGTGAATGATAACACAAAAACTTTTCTTGGTCACTCATGGTTAGTGTTTGGCTGAAGCCATTTATTATTAAGAAACTGTGTTTACTCTTTTTAAATCATAATGGTAACAGAAACGATCCAAATGCCCCTGATCAAAAGTTTGCATACCCCAGTTCTTAACCTCCAAACCGGCAATACGGAGCGTGACTCGGGTGTTTTTTTATGCTATTATCGGTAACCGCGAGTCACGCTCGGGGTAGCTGTGCAGAGCCTGCAATGGGGTTCCTTACCTTCTCCTGTCGATCCAGCGATGATCTCCCATTGCTGTGATCGCCGGCGAGATCACCGTCGCTCGATCCGTCAGCATCTGACTTCCTGGTTCCATTCCCTGCAGCAGCAATGGTGCATGGGAGCGGAACTGGGAGGGAAATTCAAATGTGCACAAACACATAAAAAGGAGGTAATACAATGTAATCTGAGAGGATTACACTGTATCACCTTGGAATCTGACACAGTGCCCTTACAGTGCCCCTTGCCATTGTCATTTGTGACCATAAAGTCTTTTGAAAATGGCATCAAAAAAGCGCTTTCCTACAAAGGCGCTTTTGGATCATTTGAGCGACAGCGGCAGCAAGAGGTGCTCGCAGAACAGAGCGATAGTGAGTCGTGGGGAGTTTTTTTTATCTGGATCTGACACTGACACCAGGGGAGGACTGGCAGCCTTAGGCCTGGGGGGCAAGTCCAGTCAAGTGGCCCATTAACACCTTGCCAATCAGCCGCCGTCGTTATACAGCAGCAGGTTGGCTCCACGGCGCAACGCTGGAGCTGATGCGCTTGGCCAGCGGCTGCGATATCCACCGCCGACCCTATGGAACACTTAACCCCTTGATTGCCCTCTAGTGTTAACCTCTTCCCTGCCAGTGACATTTATACAAACATCAGTGGGTATTTTTAGCTCTGATCGCTGTATAATTTTCACTGGTCACAAAAAAGTCCCAATTTCGTAATCCTGCTAAAAATCGCTGATCACTGGCATTACTAGAAAAAAAAAAAAATATTAAATCTATTACCTATTTTGTAGATGCTATAACTTTTGTGCAAACCAATCAATACACGATTATTGCGATTTTTTTTTTTTCTAACCAAAAATATGTAAAAAAAAATGCATATTGGCCTAGACTGATGAAGAAATATACATTTTTGGGGGATATTTATTATAGCAAAAAGTTAAAAAATATATATATATATATATATATATATATATATATATATATATATATATATATATATATATATATATATATATATTTTTTTTAAATGTCTCTCTTTTTTGTTTAGAGCGCATAAAACAAAAACTGTGACCAAATACCACCAAAAGAGAGCGCCATTTGTGTGAAAAAAAAAGGACGTCAATTTTGTTTGGGTACAACATCAAACATCAATTGTCAGTTAAAGCGACGCAGTGCCGTATCGCAAAACATAGACAGGTCAGGAAGTGGGTAAATCCTTCCGGGGCTGAAGTGGTTAAACCACCGAATCACCTCACCATCATCAGTGCCCATGAATGCAGCCTCACCAGTGCTCATCAATGCAGCCTCATCGGTGCTCATCAATGCAGCATGATCAGTGCCGCCTCACCAGTGCGGCCTGATCAGTGCCACTTCACCAGTGCAGACAGTGCCCATCCATGCAGCCTCACAAGTGCAGACAGTGCCCATCCATGCAGCCTCACAAGTGCAGACAGTGCCCATCAGTGCAGCCTCACCAGTGCAGACAGTGCCCATCAGTGCAGCCTGATCAGTGCCCATGGAATGTGGGGGTCAGCTGGGGCCCAGGGTGTCAGGGCCTGGGTCTGTCTTACAGCCCTCTATACAGAACTGGGAGCTCAAAATCTCTCCAGCCAATTGTAAGAATGCATTCTTGTGGGATAGTGAACTCACAGTTCTATGTAGTATAGCAAATCACTGCATGTCTGTCCTAGCCCTCAGTGCCCACTGCCCAGAGTCCAAATACTAAAGCACTGAGGACTCCGTTCAAAACAGCAGAACCAAAATGCAGTGGCCGCCCATTAGGGGTGCCCAGGTGCCGCCCACTCTCTCTTCTCCACCCCCTATATGCAGTGGATAGATTCATGCATAGCATGAATCTATCTACTGCTGCCCCATATTCATGCATCTGGCCCCTTTCAGGTCACTGGGCACATGAATTACAGCGGCCATGTTTTTTTTATAACCGGATTAGAGCTAGGTCATGGGCTAAGTACTGAGCAGACAGTGGGCGGGGTCCTTCTGGATCAGTCGACTCCGCTAACCAGATGGGGGGGGGTCGGGGTGGCTATGTGCATCTGTGTGGGTGGGGGGGGTGTGTGCTGTGAACAGACCCGGATGATGCGCTGTTGACATTGTCAACCCAGAACGCCTGACAGGTCGTAATTTTATGGACTACATACCGCCAACCGCAAGAAAGGCAGCACCTACCAGGATGTGCGTCGTTTGCTGTTCAAAGACAGATGGCAATGGAAAAAAAAAGTCTGAAAAGAAACAAGGTATTATTGTCCTGATTGCGACGTCAGACTTTGTCTAGTTCCATGCTTCAAACTGTTTCACACTCAGGATGTGTATTACATTTCTTTGTTTGACAGATTTCATTATTTTTCATTGCATTATTGAATACAATTACATTATTTATTAGATTATAATTCATGAGTTTGTGTTCCAAATTTATCACATCTGGAATGTCTACTAGAGTCTTGTTTTGGTCAGGTTTAAGTAAGTAATTACTAAAAAATGCAGGCCTATAATACATATCACCAGATTTCCATGCAATACCGCTTTTGGTACGTAATTCCAGACATAATCAATTACGCCAGGGAGGTTAATAATGTGTATTGCCCCCTTTAACATCAATGATAGCTTAAAGTATTTTGTGGTATTTGTGGATGAGGCTCTTTATCTTCTCAGATAGTAAAGATGCCCATTCCTCTTGACAAAAAGTCTCCAGTTCCTGGAAATTCTTGGACTGTCTTCCATGAACGGCATGTTTGAGATCTCCCAGAGTGGCTCAATAATATTGAGGTCGGGAGACTGAGATGCCACACCAGAACCTTCACTTTATTCTGTTGTAGCCAATGACGGGTCGACTTGGCCTTGTGTTTTGGATCATTGTCATGTTGGAATATCCAAGTAGGTCCCATGCGCAGCTTCTTGGCTGATGAATGCAAATGTTCCTCCAGTATTTACAGATATTTCCCATATCTTTGTAGCTCCCACATCCCAAAACTGTACAAAATGCCTACTGTTTATACCTAGATAGATTTTTATTTTCAAATGTAGACCGGGCCGATCACAGACGCCTGGGTGCAAAAATATTTCTGGCGCCCCCCACATGGGTGTGGTCATCTTACTAACCCCTCCCCTTTACACATGTTCCTATGGCTACGACTCAAACACAGAGATGCTCCCCTAAGAAGTCTTTATTAGTGTGCCCAATCAGAGCCCCCCCCAGCAGGTGTCCCCCATCAGAGCCCCCCACAGCAGGTGTCCCCATCAGAGCCCCCCACAGCAGGTGTCCCCATAGATCAGTACTTGTCCAATAGATCCCTGTAGCTCGGGCACGCTGGGAGCAGAAGCACATTACAGGGGGCGGGGCATATGTTTCATCTTTGGTCACTTGGAGGGTGGCACTCGGAAAGCATTTCTGGGAGTGTATGGGATGATTGGCAGCAGCTCCGGCCAACCCAGAAGCCTCTCATCACACCGCCTATGGGAGAAGAGCCGACACACGCAGAGGGGGTGGGGCAGACAGGAGACTGCTTCATGCGCACTGGACATAATAATTAGTGGAGCCTAGTACCGGAACGTTTTCTGGTACTAGGCTCCGCTGTGGTACCCAGCCCGGATTCCCGGATGCTCTCTTGTCAGTTGCCAGCGGAGAGAGCAAGCGGGATGGAGAACCGCAGCACCATCTACACGCGCTCTGCCTCTGGACACAGACTAGGAGGAGGGAGGGGAGGACTTTGGAGCTTCAGCGCCCCCATCTCTGTGGCGCCTGGGTGCGGAGCACCCCCTGCACCCTGCCCAGGATCGGCCCTGAATGTAGAATATCATTTTGTGATCCATTCTTCACCTGTATGTGCTGTTGTGTACCTATGGATGTATCAATGGCTTGCATACAGAGGCTTCCACAAACTTATCAATATTTGTTGTACACATGTTGGATTTTCTGTGTTTTTTCCACATATTGTTACGATTTGTCAATTCTTTCTGCATATTGTTATGTTGTCACATTTGCCCATTTATTTCCCTCCTGTTGTAACATCTGACTGGTTTCTGTTTGTGTATTGTAAATGACTGCCCATTTGTGGCTCATGTATTCTTCTATAAACTGTAGCAATAGTATTGTCAAATCATCAATGTTTAAAGGGCCATAGTACTAGAGTTTAGTCCTCTGTGGGCCTGTCTCTATCAAAGCAACACTGCTGTACAACGTATTGCATGGAGGCTCAGGGATTATAATGTACTGCAGTTTTATATTGTGTTTACCAAGGTTGTCATCCCTATTATACTTAAATATAATTGTATGCTTTTCATACTCAATACTGTATCTTATACACCTTTTGAAGTCTGGCAATACAATTTCTTTACAAAAATATTATATTACAAAATATATTATTATTATTATTATAGTAGTACTATAGTACTAATATATGGTAATATAATTATTTTAGTAGTATATGAATCTAATTTGTATTCTTCAATACCCTCCTACTTCCTTTTATTAATATTAATTGAAAAATTCATAAAAATGAAAGATAGTTACCAATCAATATAATCTGTAAAACTGATCAGTAATTAGAATCTGGAATATTTCCATGGAGGAATCTGCACAATCTGACAATGTCCTAGTACCGGTACTCATGGGCAGTCAACAGTTGTGTAGATACTGTTAGATAGCAACATTGATTTGTTAGAAGATAACATATCTTACATTCCATGTCGGTGTAATAATCACTGAGTGTAACCGTGGTCCACATTGCAGTGACTGGCACTAAGAATCACTAATGACCGAAAGACTCCATAGCAACCAGAATCTGTGTCTGGCTTCCTAGCTGAATTATGTAGGGAAGTGTCACTAATATTCCCAAGATGTCTCAATTCTCTAAAAATAACTTGAAAATGATAAGCTGTCCTATTCACTGTAAATAGCTGCAAAAATGAATGTATTAAAATGCAGAGAATTACACAATAATGATCAATTAAATGGCATTGGCAGCTTGTATTTGCTTTGTTGACTAGTTATAATAAATGAGTCTTGGGCTACAAATGTAAAGGGACACTTCTCCACTGACCCCCAATGTAAGGGACACTTCTCCACTGACCCCCAATGTAAGGGGACACTTCTCCACTGACCCCCAATGTAAGGGGACATTTCTCCACTGACCCCCCAATGTAAGGGGACATTTCTGCACTGACCCCCAATGTAAGGGGACACTTCTCCACTGACCCCCAATGTAAGGGGACACTTCTCCACTGACCCCCAATGTAAGGGGACACTTCTCCACTGACCACCATTGTAAGGGGACACTTCTCCACTGACCACCATTGTAAGGGGACACTTCTCCACTGACCACCATTGTAAGGGGACACTTCTCCACTGACCACCATTGTAAGGGGACACTTCTCCACTGACCACCATTGTAAGGGGACACTTCTCCACTGACCACCATTGTAAGGGGACACTTCTCCACTGACCCCCAATGTAAGGGAACACTTCCCCACTGACCACCATTGTAAGGGGACACTTCTCCACGGACCACCATTATAAGGGAACACTTCTCCACTGACCACCATTGTAAGGGGACACTTCTCCACTGACCCCCAATGTAAGGGAACACTTCCCCACTGACCACCATTGTAAGGGGACACTACTCCACTGACCACAAATTTAAGAGGACACTACTCCTTTAACCACCAGTGTAAGGCCTCGTACACACGAGGGGATATGTCCGCTGAAAACGGTCCGATGGACCGTTTCAGCAGACATCTCCGCTCGTGTGTATGGGCTAGCAGACAGATTTCTCCACCCGACAGATTTCAAAGCATGCTTTGAAATCTATCGGGTGGAATCCGTCCGCCCGACATGTCTGCTGGTTAGTACACTTACCAGCAGACATGTCGTCCCGCACCGCCGCCGCGCCGCCGCCGAATGGATTCGGCGCATGCGCGGAAGTGTTTTGCTTCCTGGTGCGGTGGCGGTGACGCGGCGGCGTCAACGTCACCGCCACGTCACCGCGCCGTCCGGTGGCGGGGAATTTGATCCGATGGTGTGTACACGCCATCGGATCAAACTCCCGATCGGACATATCCGATGGAAATGGTCCGCGGACCGTTTTCATCGGATATGTCCGATGGTGTGTACGCGGCCTAAGAGGCACTGACCACCAATGTAAGGGGACACTACTCCACTGACCACAAATTTAAGGGGACACTACTCCTTTAACCACCAGTGTAAGAGGCACTGATCACCAATGTAAAGGAACTATTCTCCACTGACCACCAATGTAAGGAGACGCTTCTCCACTAACCACCAATGTAGAGGGATACTTTTTAACTGACCACTAATGACTAATGTAAGGAGCCACTTCTCGACTAACCACCAATATAAAGGGTCACTTCCCCACTGACCACCAATGTAAGAGGACACTTCTCCATAGAAAACGGGGTGGGGGGGTGTTGAAAAAATGACCTGTTTTGGGTGTCAAATATGTTAGGCTATCCACATTTCTTAGTAAATTATTATTATATCCTCATATTACTAATAACGCAAATAAACTGTGATTAGGTTATTTTTACCAGGTTTGTCTGAGATCCAAAAGTTATCTTATGGGCTCCACCATATAAATGGTAGAGAAAGGTTACACGGCCCATATTGTGTATTTTGTATGAACAGCTATAACACTTACCACTAGATGGCTCTGTTCTCCACAATAATTGAGGTGATTGTAGCCATATAATCGTAGAGCTTATTTTAAATACATTTGTTACAAAGTTTATCTCCAAACACTAGGGGCCCATTCACACACATGATGCATGTGTTGGTGTTTTGCTGTTTGACTTATTTTTATTGACACTCCACCAACACAATAAAGAAACACACCATTGTTGCATTGTTTGACAACACAGAGTAGTACACTACCACGTGTTGTGGTGCACCGCCTAGGAAAAAAGTTGCATGCCCAATTTTAGGATTGTTATGGTGCGTTGGCAGCCAATACAATTGGAAATGTTAACCAGTGAATGTATTATTATATGCCACTGCTAAGCATATGGAGCTTAAAGTGGAATTCCGTTAAAATTCTAATTAAGGCTAAATCTACTCCCACCTCCATTCTAAGACCGAAAGAACGAAAAACGATTCAACCTACGAGTTTAAGGAATCTATTACATTTGGATAATTTTGTTTTTCATATTTTCTATTATAATTAAATAATGTAACTATTATTATCGTTTTTATTATTATTATGTATTCTTTATTATTATAAACGATTAAATTATACGTAAAATAGCTGAAGTCAGTAATTCTTCTATTCTGGTCTTTGCGCCATAGCAGCTAATTTGGGATAGATTTGATTTAAATTCTTATTGGAATTTCCTTTAAATATGGCTAAAATAACTTTTAGTGAATGTATGACAAGTTATACCAATTATCTGAAGTAATGAATGTTGCATCAAAAAAAATGGAACGGAATGAATGCGAAGAAATCCAAATTTACGAATGATCCAAATTAACAAATGCAGATCAAAACGAACGATCTGATAAACGAAGAAAAAACCCCTGATGGAATGAAAATAAAACTAAACTAATTTTTCGGTAGTTCACATGTCTATCTATCGCTCTGTACACTCCTGAACCCTGTAGCATGTATGAAACACATTCCTGAACCCTGCACACTATACACTCCTGAGTCTTGCACCCTTGCACTCTGTACAAAGCACACTCCTGTACACTGTACATATTGCACTCTAGAGTCTTGTGCCCTGTAACTAGTGTACTCCTGAAACCTGCGCTCTGTACATAACACACTCCTGAACCCTGCACCCTATACATACTATACATAGGGCACTCGTGAGTCTTACACCCTGTACATAGCACACTTCTGGGGCCTGTACCCTGTAAATTTTGCACTCCTGAGTCTTGCACCCTGTACGTAGTGTATGCAAGAAACCTGTGCTCCCTGTACATAGTACACTTCTGGGGCCTGTACTCTGTACATTTCGCCCTTCTGAGTCTTGCACCCTGTACATAGTGTACACATGAAACTTGTGCTCTGTACACAACACACTACTGAACCCTGCACCCTGTAAAAATGGTACTCCTGAGCCTTGCACCCTGTATGTAGCACACTTATGAGTCCTGTACCCTGTACATAGCGCACACCGGAACCTTGTACCCTGTATGTAGCACACTCCTAAGCTCTGCACCCTGTACGTACTGCATGCCTGAACCCTGTGCCCTGTACACAACATAATCCTGGGCCCTGCACACTGTACATAGTGCACACCTGAGCCTTGAGCTCTGTACATGGCACACTCCTGAACCCTGCACTGCTGAGCCTTGCACCCTGTACATAGCACACTCCTGAGCCTTGCACCCTGTACATAGCGCACTCCTGAAACCTGCACTCTGTATGTACTGCACTCCTGAACCTTGCATTTAGGGTTGCCACCTGTCCAGGATTCACCTGGACAGTTCGGTTTTGGAATCATGTGTCCGGGTTTCAGACTTTCTGAAACCCGGACCCATTATTTAGACTGGACTATGGCTCCCCAGCATGGTTGCTGGCTACAGTTTTCTAAGCTGAGTGTTCCTGTTACACTCTTTCACACTGCCCAAAGCCATCGCTAACAAACCCACCCACCAAACACAAACACACAGACGGGAGAGGAGAGAGGGCTTGATTCTGCACCTCTTCTCCCTACCCCTCTTTATCTGTCCACACTCCAATTCCCAGGTGGTCAAATTCCTACACGACAATATGGGTTCACCAATAACCTTGGACCCCAAGCAATGTATTCTGGGTGTTTATCCAGAAGTTCTGGACAGACATACAAAAACGTTCTTACAGGAGACGCTTTTCTCTGCCAGAAAAGTCATTGCCAGAAAATGGATGAGACCCTCACTGCCTGAGTGGTCAGAATGGAAGGCGGAAATAAATGCGACATTGCCTTTTATAAAATATCTGTACATAAATAGAGGGTGCCCAGGGAAGTATAATAAAATATGGGAGCGCTGGTTGAGAGACTGATACATGCACGTGATGGGGGGGAAGGGGTTGGAACTCCGGAAGAGACGCTCTGGAGCGCTATCTTTAGATTGCTGTGTATGAAGAACTTGATTTTGATAAATGCTCTCAATGCCAAAGTCTAAGGGCCAGATTCTCAGCTGCGATACGACGGTGTATCTCAGATACACCGTCGTATCTCATTTTTTTTCAATGGGTATCTATGCGTGTGATTCCTAGAATCACTTACGCATAGATACTCTAAAGTTCTGACAGGTGTAAAACAATTACACCGTCGGATCGGAGATGCAATGACAACGCTGGCCGCTAGGTGGCCTTTACGTTGTTTTCTCATTTGCCTATGCAAATGAGCCTAATACGCCGATTCCCAAACGTTTTTACGCCGCCCTGTCGTCGTTTACTTTGTTTACGTAAGGTTACCCCTGCTATAATGAGGGGTAACCTTACGAAGTTCCGTCGTTGCCATGTTAAGTATGGCGTCGGGTCAGCGTCGTCTTTTTCCGTCGGTTACGACATTATACTAAGTCGTTCGCGAATAGGGCATTGTGTAAATAACGATCACGTCGTTTTGACGTCGGTTTCAACGACGCTTTCCGACGTGAGTTGGAGCATGCGCACTGGGCTTTAAATTTCCCAGCGTGCATTGCTCCAAATGACGTCACAAGGACGTCATTGGTTTCGATGTTAACGCAAATTACGTATGGCTGTATTCGTAAAAACGTAAAAAAAATCAAAACTCCGTGCGGGAACGATGGCCATACTTAACATAGAATACTCCACACTTACCCCTCATATAGCAGGGGTAACTATCCGCCGGAAAAAGCCGAACGCAAACAACGTAAAAAAAAAGCGACAGCCGGGCGTTCATTTCTGAATCGGCGGTTCTCCTCATTTGCATATTCGTCGAGTATACAAACGGAAGCGCCACCTAGCGGCCAGCGGGAGATTGCAGCCTAAGATCCGAAGGTGTAAGTCACTTATACCTGTAGGATCTAAGGGAGATCTATGCGGAACCTGATTCGATGAATCAGCCGCATAGATCCGACCGTCGGATCTCAGAGATACGACGGCGTATCAGTAGATACGCCGTCATATCTCTATATGAATCTACCCTAATGTGTTCTTTGGCTGGATGAGCTGGAAAGGAGGAGCAGTGGGGTTTCAATCTACCCAGTCAAATCAGATTATGCTTTGCATCAGTGGCGGCTGGTGCTCAAAATTTTTGGGGAGGCGCAAACGAAAAAAAAAAAAAAAAAAAATTGCAGCCTCACTGTGCCCATCAAATGCAGCCACTGTGCCATCAATTGTCACCACTGTTCTATGCCATCAAACGCAGCCACTGTGCCATCAATTCGCACCACTGTGCCATGCCATTAAACGCAGTCACTGTGTCATGTCATCAAATGCAGCCACTGTGCCATGCCATCAAACGCAGCCACTATGCCATCAATTCTCACCACTGTTCCATGCCATCAAACGCAGTCACTGTGCCATGCTATCAAACGCAGCCACTGTGCCATGCCATCAAACGCAGCCACTGTGCCATCAATTGTCACCACTGTGCCATGCCATCAAACGCAGTCACTGTGCCATGCCATCAAACACATCCACTGTGCCATCAATTGTCTCCACTGTGCCATGCCAAACGCAGCCACTATGCCCATCAATTGTGGCCACTGTGCCAATTGTCACCACTGTGCCCTTTAATTGTCGCCACTGTGCCCATTGATGTCACTGTGCCCTTTAATTGTCGCCACTGTGCCCATTGTCGCCACTGTGCCCATTGATGCCACTGTGCCCATTGTCGCCACTGTGCTCTTTAATTGTCACCACTGTAGCCATTGTCGCCACTATGCCCATTGATGTAACTGTGCCCTTTAATTGTCGCCACTGTGCCCATTGTCGCCACTGTGCCCATTGTCGCCGCTGTGCCCTGTAAAATACCTCCACCCGGCACTTACCTTTCTTGGGGGGTCAGCCATCCTCCTTTCACATCCCTCGATGTCTTCTCCCGCCCTCGATGACGCTTTAGCCAATCAGTTTACCAGGTTACCAGAACTGGTGAACCTGATTGGCTGAGAAGCCTGTCAGTCTTATCCAAGGAACGCACCCCCCCGTACGTCCCCTGGATAAGCTTTCGGAAGGCTGAGGGCTGTACTCGCAAAGCCGCTGGCTCTGATAGGCACTTCCGCACAGCCAACCAGCTGCCGTTATTCAGGTGGTCGGCGCTCAATGTCCGGCCACCTGAATAGACCAGCGGCAGCTGGCAACAATAACATACATTCATGCAATGCATAAATGTATGTTATTTTCAGTGGCGGTGCGGAGCCAGAGGGGGCGGCGCTCCAGCGCCCTCTATGGACGGACCGCCGCTGTTCCTTAGCCAAGGAACGCACCCCGTACGTTCCCTGGATAAAGCATCCGGGAGACGAGGGCTGCTGCTCTGATAGGCACTTCCGCACAGCCAACCAGCTGCCGTTATTCAGGTGGTCGGCGCTCACCGTCCGGCCATCTGAATAGACTAGCGGCCGGCAACAATAACATAGATTCATGCAATGCATGAATCTATGTTATTGTATCAGTGGCGGTGCGGAGCCAGAGGGGGCGGCGCTCCAGCGCCCTCTATAGACGCACCACCACTGCTTTTGCAATAATTGTGAAAAAATATAAGATGGGCTCTGAACAGTGGCTTTGTCTGTCATAAGATCCTTCAGAAGTCTGACCATACCTGTGGTTGTGAATGCCATTTTATGCCTGTAATCAACTTTGGAGCAGCATTAGTTTACTAGGCATACATGTACGTTATACTGTATGTACATCTCCATGCAATGGATGAACACTGCATCTTCGGTCTTTTTTTAGTACATCAGTCAGCTTTAACAAGCACATGTTTTTGGTAAAAGGCTCAGTTTACTATGTTATAACAATATTTGTGACGATGACCATTATTTTCAACAATGGCAGTCACAACATTTTCTTTCCATTTTTTGTCAGTTTTTTCAAATAGAAGAGGGTGAAGCTCCCCAACTAGGAAACAGACAGCAAAAATATTTCCATTCTCTACTAAAAACTAAAGGGAACATTTTTGGGTTTATTTATTTTATGGAGTTTATTTTAATAACTCCTATCTCTTATCACATGATCTACATTACAATTCTCATATCCCTGATTTGGCATTGCCCTAGCCTGATTGGATTGCCCCTAAGCTCCGGTAACCTTGACCCTAGCCTTGTTTACTTACATTACACCTAATCTGCCTGCTCTTGCCATTGGCCTGAACTTTGACCTTGTTTCAGCTCAAATGTAGCTTCTCATTGCCATTCTGTCAGTTGCCTGATGAACGAGAGTTCCCACCATGCTGTGGTGTAGAGAAGCGCAAGCAAATTGCAATTACCAACAAGAACAACTATGATTGTTAAAAAAATAAAAAAAATAATCATACCACCCAAAATTTGGTATTTATTACCTGTGCCAGCATTAAGGTTTACTCACTTTATTTGTTAATGTCTCCATATCTCTACATCTGAATTTACAGCTTGTAAAAATCATTCAAATGGATCTCTCTCTCCTCAATTTGTTTAAATTATTGTAAGGGGAACAGGAGGTGTGAGACACTTCTTGGTATAATAGGAGGAGGAAAACATTTTACTGGGAAGTCTGCGTAGTCGGCAGGATATGTCCCTTGCAGTGGTTGCGGGAGGAGGATAAGGCTCCAGCATAGCTCCACTGGGATCGACCTTAGCTTTAATACAGAATACTTTAATACAGAAGTTCAATGGCTCTAACATACCCATGGCAGAGTGGGAGGAGAGACAAAAAAGTTTTGGACCTACGCTATGGTGGCATATATATGCGCCTGGTGCAACTTGTCAACCTGGGAACCACACCAATACCAGGGCACGCCATCCTGGCTGATCTCTATGAGGTGCCTTGCAGCTGTATCTCTGGACATTTCGTTCAAAGACTTTTCCCTGTCAAAATACAATGGCCCGGATTCACAAAGCACTTACGCCGACGTATCTCGAGATACGCTGCGTGGGGTAGATTCATGTAGATCAGCGGATCTTTTGATCCGCGTGATCTATCTTTTTTACGATCCACCTGCGCCAGTTTTTGAGGCAAGTGCTGTATTCATTAAGCACTTGCCTCGTAAGTAGCCCTGGCGGATCGTAAATCCCCCGGCGGAATGCAAATTCCGCGGCTAGGGGGAGTTTACTATTTAAATCACGCGCGTCCCCGCGCCGATCGTACTGCGCATGCGCCGCCGGCTAAATTTCCCAGCGTGCATTGCTTTAAATGACGTCCCAAGCACGTCATTGTTTTCGACGTTAACGCAATTAACGTATGGCCGTATTCCCAGACGACTTACGTAAACGACGTAAAAAATTAAAACTCGTCGCGGGAACGACGGCCATACTTAACATAGGATCCGCCGCACTTACCCCGCATATAGCAGGGGTAACGATCCGCCGGAAAAAGCCGAACGCAAACGACGTAAAAAAAAAGCGACGGCCGGGCGTTCAGTTCTGAATCGGCGGTTCTCCTCATTTGCATATTCGTCGCGTAGAAAAAAAGAAGCGCCACCTAGCGGACGGCGGGAGAATGCAGCCTAAGATCCGACAGTGTAACTCACTTACACCAGTCGGCTCTAAGGGAGATCTATGCGGAACCTGATTCGAGGAATCAGCCGCATAGATCCGAGCGTCGGATCTCACAGATCCGACGGTGTATCAGTAGATACACCGTCGGATCTCTATGTGAATCTACCCCCGTAAGTGTAAATATGCGCCGTCGTATCGGTGCGCCGTGCCCACAGAACTAAGATTCTTCTTAGTGCCCACAGAACTAAAAACTGGCTTCAGTCCACCGACGTAACTTGCCTACGCCGGCGTATCGTGGGCGCATAGTTACGCTGGACGCATCTGACGCTCCCATTGATTTCCTATTTAAATATGGAAATGAGGGAGATACGTTGATTCACGAACGTACTTGTGCCCCGCGGCGCATAATATACTCGGTTTGCTTAAGTCGTACGTCCGGCGTAAAGTTATTCCCCATATTGGAGGCGCAACTTATGCAAACGTATGGACCAGGGAACGAATGCCGTCAAATTTTACGTAGTTTTTCATGTACGTGAATAGGGCTGGGCGTAGGTTACGTTCACGATGTAGGCAGTGATTCGACGTATCTTAGGCAGTTGTTTCGACGTGATTGTGAGCATGCACACTGGGATACGTCCACAGGACAGCGCATGTGCCGTTCGTGTTAAGTACTTGCCTAGCACTCGACACATCATTTGCATGGGGTCACGCTTCATTACCATGTATCACGCTCACTTCCAGACCACTTCCACTTACGCTGCCTTACGCCTACGAATATACGTTACGCCGGTGCAGAGTTGGGAGCATTTGCTTTGTAAATTCCATGATTCCCTCTCTGAGGTGCGCCGGCATAGCGTAAAAAAACATACGCTACGGCGGCATATATATGCGCCGATGTATGTGAATCCGGGCCAATATCTCCACAGAATAGATGCCAGCATCACACATCAATTCAGTTGATGCAGGGATCTGTCTGTCTTGTTTTGTCAAACCCACTGGTTGAAGGAAAAAACTGTGTGTGTGTGTGTAAACAGCTTTGTACAAGGGGCTTTTTAATTGCAATGTTTTCACCTAATAATATGGAAAAAGTACCTTACTAATACAAAAACAGCAAATCTAATGCTGGTATGTCAACAGAAGGGGAATATTACATAACAGTTTGTCTCCTCTCCCAGCTTCTTAGCTACACGCCCTTCTATTGTAAAGTGGCTAGACTATTGTCCTGATATCGGCTCTGTCTATTCATCTTACCACCTAGACATTGTGGGTTGGGTAATAAACACAGAGAAGCTGATGGCTGCTCATGACTCTATTATCATGAAAATATCATATGCAAGTTCAAGCTGATTTATAAAGAAAGTCATTAAAAACTACCGGTAAATACTAAAGACATAAATCAATTTGCAACCAATTAGAAATACAATCACTTTTAGTTATTAAGTTCCGATGGGTTAGTGTGAGCTGTTGTGCACCATTGCTTTATGCAAGTTGATAAATAGGTCTAAATTAAATACATGGGAATTAGGGGAAGGAATGGCTAATTCACATTTTTTCACCTAATTTGTTCATTTAATTTATGTAGATCGCTTTTACAGTTACTCCTCTGACATATGCAGCCTAATTATGAAGTTTTTTCTTTTTAATGGGCACTTCAGTATATGTAACTAGTAAGAAAAATACAGCTTACGTTGTGTCTCTGTTTATATATACACACTTCAAGGTCTAGCTGGCAATATCCTTAGGCCATATTACCTTATCCTAGTTCTCAGACTGTCCTAATGTGTCTCCGCCATCACTCAGAAAGTGTACAGCTGGACACACTGATTACACTCTTAATTCCTGAAAGTACCCAATTGTCTTGATTTCATGAGTAATGATCACTCCGCACTCAGAAATCAGATGCTCAAAAGGAAAAACTGTGGTCATTCTTGCTATAAAGATACAGTCATGAAGAGAAAACCCATGCTAACAAAGCTGTTTAGAGCCCACACAAGTCTACATCAGAACATGTAATGTGCTTGCCCTGGAATGGACATGCTAGAGCATGAACATTTATGCCATCCTCTGTTCAGAATCTAAAAGGTCTTGTCTTGTATTGGGTGATCCATTCATGTTCTTCTGCTATGTGACTTGCTTTTGTGTGTATGACTACCCTATTATCATAAGTGTTGCTCACGAATATTCGTATTGCGAATATTCGGCTCGAATATGGCATATTCGAGTATTCGCGATATATTCCGAATTTCGCGGTGAATATTCGCTATTTCGAATATTCGTATTTTTTCATTTTTTTTTTAGAACAGATCGCATCCTAGAGATCCCCATCGACGTCTAAAAGCATTACTGGTATGATTAGAGACCTTGGGCCGAGTAGCTGCAGCGATCATTTTATATTGCCGAAAAATCGCAATGCGATTATTCGGCAATAGCGATATCGCGCGATTATTTTTGAGAAATTTGCAATATTGTTTTTAGCTAAAATAACACATATATTCGATTTCAGAGTGTTACTGTCGAAATTCCGCAATCAATTTCTCATTCGCATTTTTGCGAAATTACAATAAAATATCAAGAATATTCTGAGCCAGAGTGCTCCTTCCGCATTTGCCGAATATTCGCAATTATTTTGTATTGTAATATATCACGAATATTCTGAGCCAATCAGAGTTCTCCATTCCGCATTTCTCGAAATTTCGCAATTATTTTATATTATAAAATATCACGAATATTCTGAGCCAATCAGAGTGCTCCATTCCGCATTTCTCGAAATTTCGCAATTATTTTGTATTATAAAATATCACAAATATTCTGAGCCAATCAGAGTGCTCCATTCCGCATTTCTCGAAATTTCGCAATTATTTTGTATTATAAAATATCACGAATATTCTGAGCCAATCAGAGTGCTCCTTCCGCATTTGCCGAATATTCGCAATTATTTTGTATTGTAATATATCACGAATATTCTGAGCCAATCAGAGTGCTCCATTCCGCATTTCTCGAAATTTCGCAATTATTTTGTATTATAAAATATCACGAATATTCTGAGCCAATCAGAGTGCTCCTTTCGCATTTCTCGAAATTTCATTCGCATTCGCAATTCGCATTCGCAATAGCGAAATTTCGCAATCATTTCATTTCCAAAAAATATCGCGAATATTCGCATTTAACGAATATATCTCGAATATTCGACTATATATTCGAGATATATCGCGAAATCGAATATGGCATATTCTGCTCAACACTAATTATCATGACCACATTCTGCACATTGCCTGGCTTGCTGTCACCTTACCACATACCCTGATACTTGCTTTTGACTTGCTCAAGAACCTATTCTATGGGCCAGATTCAGGTAGATGGGCGCTTCTTTACTTTGGAGTAACGTTTCTCATTTACGTTACTCCGCCGACACTTTCGGCGCAAGTACTGTTATTCACATAGCACTTGCGCGTAAACTTGCGCTGGAGTAACGATAATGCGCTGGCGTAACCCGACGCAAGTGGAAGTGGGTGTGATCATATGTAAATGATGGGCGGAGCCCAGCGCATCATCCACGGAGCATGCGCAGTAAGTGAGGCTTCACTCGGCCCCCTGTGTGCATGCTCACAACTTCCGTCGGCACCACTTCACGGGAAACGCCAGGGCAATGTGTTCCGTTGCGTGTATAAAAGCGCCAGCGGAAGCGCCATTCCGGCGCAAAAGTATTTCCGTTTCCCCCCACCCCAGGGAATTTACTTTTGCTCTGTTATGGCTGCTCCCGCTACCCCCAAAGAGAGGAGGAACCTCAATTTTAATGCCCAGGAGGTCTCTGTGGTCATCTGTGCTATGGAGACTTACAATGATTTCCTGCATGGGAAGAAAAGTAGGAAGACCACCCGGGAGAGGAAGCAGGCCATCCTGGACACCATTGCTGGCAGGGTGAATGTCTTGGGGTACTCCATCCGGACTGCTGGGGATATACAAAAAAAAAATCAATGACCTGCGGCGCAAGGTCCGTGGCAAGGTGGCCACCATTCGGAGCCATGAGCGGGGCACAGGTGGTGGACCCCCATGTCCGGTCAGCCTGACCACAGAGGAGGAGGTGGTCGCCCGCTGCCTGGAGAGGGAGCAATTGGAGGGGGTACCAGGCTATGATTCTGTGGAGGAAGGCTCCAGGACAGGTAAGTGTTTTTTATCCCCTATTTGGTGTGTTGCATGTGGGGGGGGGAGGGTACATGTGCCAAGTGTGTGGGACCACCAACATGTGTCTGCTTTGTGTCATCCACAGATGACGGAGCTGGGCCATCATCTGTCGGCGGCCAGTCCACCCCATCCCCCCAACGGCACCCAGTGCCTGTGCCCCTGGGTGGTGAAGACACCGAGGTGGAGGAGGAGAGTGCCCACACCACACCTGCAGAGGTCGTTGAGGAGGAGCCTGTTGGGGCAGAGCAGGACTTTATTTTATTGTTGGAGGAGTCCTCCTGTTCTGCAGGGCCCTCTCAGATCCCCTCCCCCATCATAGGAAGCCCCTCAAGGGCGACTCCATCCCCCCGGGGACAACCATCTACTGGCCCCAGGAAGGCCACCCATAAGACCAGGGGGGTGTCTGATCTGGTCCAGGACCAGGTGGCGAGGGATCACGCCAGGCAGACCCAGCAAATGGGGGACATAGTTGGGCACCTGGACAGAGTGGCTGACAGCCTGTGCTCCGTGGCCCAGATTTCTTCGGCAGTGCAGGATGTGAGCTGCAACTGCGCTGCAGTGGTGACCAGTCTGGGGGAGGTGCAGGGTGACATAAGGGACCTCACTGCAGCCGTCCAGGCAAACACTGCTGCCATCCGGGCAAACAGTGCTGCCATCCGGGACCAGGGGAGGCTGAGTCGGCGGGCCCAGCATTATCAGGTCACCCGGCAGCTCAGGGTGCAGGCCCAGACAAGTTCGTATCTCGGCCGGATTGCCGTGGCCTTGGAGGGCAGGCAGGCCACACCTGCCAGGAGTGGCCCACCCGGGGATCAGCCACCTCCAGATGCCCCCCCACCCACTCCATCCAGGCAGCTGAGGAGCCAGAGAGGGGCCGCCAGAAGAAGCCCCCGGCATCCCAGATGATTTTTTTTTTGTTTTTTTGATTGATGCTCAGGACATGAGTTTTGTATTTTTTTTTTCTGAATGCTCAGGTTATGAGATTTTTATTTTATTCTTAATGCTCAGGTTATGAGTTATTTTATTTGTGATTATGCTCTGGATATGAGTTTTTTTTTTTTTTTTTTGATACTGCACACGTTGCAGTGTGAATGGTGTGTGAATGTGAGGGGGTGGCACTCCTGCCAGTAAGGGGTGTCACCCTCGGCCGTGGTGGTGAAGTTAACCCCACGGCTGTATGAATGACGTGTGAAAGGTGTATGAATGGACAGCGACATCATTGGGGCCTTGACGCTGGCGTTGCTGCTCCCAAGTCCTACATGCTGGACTTGGGCTAATCCAATGCGATGTGGATGTGGTGTGTGTGATCTAGGGACATCAGTGGTGTGCATGCGTGCATTGTCTGTGTGATCAATGTTTTGGTTTATTGTCCAAAGATGCCTACGGCGAGGACCCTCCTGACTGCTCTTCCATCATCTGAATGGGTCTCCTCTGGCAGGGGGGGGCTGTCTGGTTGGGGGGTCAGGTCATCACGTATGTCAATCTGCAGGCCTTTTCTCATAGCAAAGTTGTACAGAATGCAACATGCACCGATGATCTGACACACGAATGTAGGGGAATACAATAGGGTCCCCCCAGACTTATCCAGGCAGCGGAAACGGGACTTCAGGAGCCCAAATGTTTGCTCCACCACTGCACGAGTTTTGATGTGTGCTTCATTGTATTTTCTCTCTCCTCTGGTTTGGGGGTTCCGGAAAGGAGTCATGAGATGGGGTCCCAGTGCATATGCAGAGTCACCTGTAAGGGAAAAGACAGGAGGATGTTAGTCATGCATGTGCCACTTGTGATGTGCATCATGGGGGGGGGACAGTCATGCCTGACTCCCATGTCACTCACCAACCAGCCAGCTGTCCCCATACATGTTCTGCTCGAATTCTGCTGGGATGGGACTCTGACGGTATATGAAGCTGTCATGGCTGGACCCGGGGTGTTTGACGTGCCATATGACCCGTTGGGCATCAGCTATCACCTATACGTTGATGGAATGCCAATGCTTCCGATTGCGGTATATGTGCTCTGTGGCACTGGGCAGGGCCGTCTCTACCATAGGGCAAACAGGGGCAGCTGCCCAGGGCCCTGTCACTGTTGGGGGCCCAAAGCAACCCCCTTTGAAAAAAAAAAAATTTTTTTTTTTTTTTTTTTTTTAGGGGTCCGGAGGCCCCCAGGGCCCAAGATGGCAACCCCCCTTTTTTCTATTTATTTTTAAATACAAAAATATATTTATTTTATATATTTTTATTTTTATTAAAGGGCCAATTTTTTTAATATATTTTTATTTTTTATTAAAGGGCCAATTTTTTTTTAGGGGTCCCCAGGGACCCGGAGGCCCCCAGGGCCCCAGATGACAACCCCCTTTTTTTATTTATTTTTAAATAAAAAAATATATTTATTTTATATATTTTTATTTTTTATTAACCACTTACCTACTGTGCACCTAGACCCCCTTCCTGCCCAGACAAAATATAAGCTTCCCGCACTGCGTCGCTTTAACTGACAATTGCGCGGTCGTGCGACGTGGCTCCCAAACAAAATTGGCGTCCTTTTTTTCCCACAAATAGAGCTTTCTTTTGGTGGTATTTGATCACCTCTGCGGTTTTTATTTTTTGCGCTATAAACAAAAATAGAGCGTCAATTTTTAAAAAAATGCAATATTTTTTCCTTTTTGCTATAATAAATAACCCCAAAAAATATATAAAATTTTTTTTTTTTCCCTCAGTTTAGGCCGATACGTATTCTTCTACATATTTTTGGTAAAAAAAAAAATGCAATAAGCGTTTATCGATTGGTTTGCGCAAAATTTATAGCGTTTACAAAATAGGGGATAGTTTGGCATTTTTTTTTTTTTTTTTTTTACTATTAATGGCGGCGATCTGCGATTTTTTTATTGGGACTGCGACGTTATGGCGGACATTTCGGACACTTTTCTGACATTTTTGGGACCATTTACATTTATACAGTGAAAAATGCTATAAATATGCATTGATTACTGTATAAATGTGACTGGCAGTGAAGGGGTTAACCACTAGGGGGCGGGGAAGGGGTTAAATGTGTGTCCTATGAGTGTTCTAACTGTAGGGGGAGGGGGGGGTGACTGGGGGAGGTGACCGATTGTGTCCCTATGTACAAGGAACACAATCGATCTCCTCTCTCCCTGACAGGGACGTGCAGCTCTGTGTTTACACACAGAGCTGCACGTCCCAGCTCACTTACAGAGCAATCGCGTGTGCCCGGCGGCGATCGTTGCCGCCGGGCACTCGCACGGGATCCCCGCGGAGCGGCGGGTGCGCGCACGCGCGCCGCCGGCGACGCGCGCGCGCGCCCGCCCGCGGCTTTAAAGGGACATCACGTCATATGACGTGATGTCAGAACAATGGAGTCGTCTGCCCGCCGTCAATTGACGGCGGGCAGATGACAAGTGGTTAAAGGGGCAATTTTTTTTAATATATGTTTATTTTTTATTAAAGGACCAATTTTTTTTAGGGGTCCCCAGGGCCCCAGATGACAACCCCCTTTTTTTATTTATTTTTAAATAAAAAAATATATTTTATATATTTTTATTTTATTTTTTATTAAAGGGACAATTTTTTTTAGAGGTCTGGAGGTCCCCAGGGGCCCGTAGTTCCCCAGGGCCCCAGATGACAACCACCCTTTTTTTATAAAAAAACTTATAATAATAATAATAATAATAATGTTATGTTATTATTATTAAAGGACCCAGAGTTCCCCAGGGCCCTGGATGGCAACCCCCCCCCTTTTTTTTATCATTTTTTTTATATTTTATTTCTTTTTTTTCTTTTTATTTAATAAATATATATATATATATATATATATATATATATATATATATATATATATATATATATATATATATATATATATATAATTAAAGGGCTCAGAGGTCCCCTGGATGGCAACCCCACTTTTTTTTTTATAAATGTTTATTTTTAATATATTTTTTTTATTTTATTTTTTATTAAAGGGTCCAGAGGTCCCAGATGGCAACCCCCCCTTTTTTTGTAATTTATTTTTTATAAAAAAAAAAAAATATTAAAGGGCCCAGAGGTCCCCACATGGCAACCCCCTTTTTAAAAAAAAATAATATATTTTTTATTTCTTTTTTTCTTTTTATTAAAGGGCCCAGAGGGCCCCAGGGCCCCGGATGGCTACACCCCTTTTTTTATATATATATTTTTCTTTATTAAATCTTTTTTTTGTAAAGGGCCTCCCGCTTCTAAATTCGCAGCAGCCCCGCCCCCCCCCCGCTTCTCAATTTAAGGGGGCAGCACCCCCCCGTTCTCTGCTCCAGGGGGCCCATGCCTGAAGCTTTGTAAGGGGCCCCATGATTCCTGATGGTGGCCCTGCCGCCCGTTAAGCCCCTGTGCTGCCCACAAATCAGGCTGAAAATCATCAGCGGCACGCAGCCAGTGACAGTACTGCTTCCCTTCCCAGTGTTTTAAAATGTACAGCACACCTGGCTTCCCTTTAGACGTGCACTTTTCCCTTCCTGCCACTGGGTGCTGCTTGTATATAAAAGTGAATTAGAATGTGATTTTATAACATCCCCAGTTTGCTCTTCCCGAGGCTGACTTCTTCATGTCCTGCTCCTCAATGTATGTCACTGTTTGCTATATTGTAAATATAAGTTTTCTGTAGAGTGTGCCCAAAGTCTTTATAATATTTGATGATTCACTGCAGGTCTGGTCAGTGTTTTAAAAAGTTCCTGTATTTTACACATGGCATGGCATGGGGTCACAGCACCGTCTGTCCATTCTGCTTTAGCACCATGGGACCCCATGCCATGCCATGTGTAAAATAGAGGAACTCTTTAAGTCACAGAGCAGCCCTGCAGTCCAGGCTGAGTGAGGCCTCAGAGCACATGGCATTACTGTCTGTATTTAACTGCTTGATGGGCTTATTTTGGGCCTGACTGGTTCACATGTAAGTGTTTTGGCGGCCCACATTTGAATGGGCCGCCATGCCTGCATTTCCTGCAAAGAAAAGCGCATGCCTCATGTAATAGGCTGCACACACGGCACACCTATGCCCATCAAGTACCGAAATACAGCACTGTCTGTCCATTCTGCTGTCTGCTGTGACTTATCTGCAGTTCCCGCACTGTCAAACTTGCTGCATTTTTAGACGTTTAGGTCACGCTTTTAAAAACACAGTGCGTTTGTGTGTGCAAGAACTGCAGGTAAGTAGCATGGTGCAAAAGTAGAATGGATTTCAAGGTAGCTGATTTTTAAAATGCTGAATGAACCTTTTTTCTGCAGGAAACAAAGGCATGGCAGCCCATTCAAATCAATGGGCTGCTGTGCCTGCACAAATGAGGGCCGCCAATACACATACATGTGAACCAGCCAGGCCCAAAATAAGCTGGAGGGGGGGGGCCCAAAAAAATGTTTGCCCAGGGCCCAAACCATATTAAAGACGGCCCTGGCACTGGGGGGCTGTAGGGCCACATGTGTGCAATCAATGGCCCCCACAGTGCGTGGGAATCTGGCAATGCTGTAGAAATCTGTCATTGCCTTCAGCCGCAGCTCCTCAGTGGTGGGTCTGATGAACTGGTTGGACATGCGTCTGAGGATTGCAGGGACAACCTGGTGCACACATCTGCTCACGGAGGACTGTGACATCCCAGCCACCACTCCACTTGTACGCTGGAATGATCCACTTGCAAGGAAATGAAGTGTTGCCAGTACCTTCACCAGTGGCTGCACTGCTTGTGAGCGGTGTGTCTTGCTGGTGATGTCACCCTGCAGGGTTGTGGTTAGTTCAAGTATTGCATCAGGGCTGAATCTGAAGAGGCGATACACCTCCTCATCCCCCATGCCAAAGAGGCTCATGCGCGTGCGGTATATCCTCTCACGTGCCCGCCTCCTCCGTACCGGGGGACCCAGTACTAGTGCTAGGACATTATGCGCTGACGAGACTCTGGCGTCGGAAAGTTAAGCCGATCGGAAATGGCCCGTTTTCTGTCGCATCTAGTTTGGTGGGTACGGCCACATAGAAACGACGGCGAATCTTCACAGTTACGCGGCGCATATCGAATTACTCCAGCGCAAGTCTTGCTGAATCTGGCCCTATGTGCCAAACCTTACTCTTCATCAAACCAAATGTCTACTGCTTTCCTACATCTGGACTTGTTACCCAAACAGGAACCTGTGCTGCGTTCTGATTCTTACTTTTTCTGCTGTCCCCCCCCCATGATGCACATCACAAGTGGCACATGCATGACTAACATCCTCCTGTCTTTTCCCTTACAGGTGACTCTGCATATGCACTGGGACCCCATCTCATGACTCCTTTCCGGAACCCCCAAACCAGAGGAGAGAGAAAATACAATGAAGCACACATCAAAACTCGTGCAGTGGTGGAGCAAACATTTGGGCTCCTGAAGTCCCGTTTCCGCTGCCTGGATAAGTCTGGGGGGACCCTATTGTATTCCCCTACCTTCGTGTGTCAGATCATCGGTGCATGTTGCATTCTGTACAACTTTGCTATGAGAAAAGGCCTGCAGATTGACATATACATGATGACCGTAGAGGGAACGCCTGATATAGGGGGGGGTGACTCCGCTGGTGGGGACGCCTGATGTAAGAGGGGGGGTGACTCCGCTGGTGGGGAGGGGCTCTGCTGGGACCGCCTGATGCAAGGAGGGACTCCGGGCTTTCACTGACATTATGGTGAGTTGAATTATTTCATTTTATGTTACAATGTAATATTAGAAATATTGCACTTCAATCATCCTGACACCATAACAACCATGGTGCCGGGATGATTGAAGCGCCAACACCTGGTGTTTGGAGTATCTTTATCTGCTGATTTTTAAACTTTCTGGAATACACAGATTTCTATTGTGGTGAAGTTTCTTTCTTTCTCTTTCTTTCTTTTTCTCTTTCTTTCTTTTTCTCTTTCTTTCTTTCCTTTCTTTCTTTCCCCCTAGATCCCCCATTCATCTCAAACTCTAACCACAGCCCCTCAGAGACACACTCATATAAGCCACGTCCACTATTCCACCATTTTTCGCTGCCGTAGAGGGCCCCTTAGCAGAATTTTGCTTAGGGCCCCAGGGAGGTCAGGATCGGCACTGAAGCCATTCACAATCTGTCCACACCCACCACTTTCTGTGGCGTGCTACAATGCCTGCTTCATTCCTCTCCTCTGGGTACCCAAGTTTGCCCCAAGTCTTTCACAATCCTAGCAACAATGCCTGTTGAAGCCACCACTGGGTGGATAGAATTCTGCTACCACAGTGGTGGTGGCAGAACTCCTGGAGATCCTCCATGAAATAGTTGATAAACCCTGACTTAATCCTTCCCCATGCTTTACAAAAGTAAAAACAAAAAGGTTTCCCATTTCTATACAGTTTAAGAGAACATGTAACAAATGTACCCCTTTAAGGAGAAATCCTGTACGCTTGCCCTCTCTACCCTGACTAGACGCTTCCAAAAAACATAAAGTTAAAGACTTGGCTCAGGGAAAAAATAAAGGTCGGACATATCAGCTTTCTGTGTTCAGCCAAAATCTTTCTTCAAATTTTGAAATCCACTAATCTGTTTACTGGATATGGGATTACACTGCACATTTCATCACTTTCTGCCTGGAGGAACATTAATGTAGACATTCATTTCCTTCGGCATGCTGAAATGCTGTTTTTGGCAACGCTGATCTATAGGCAAAGGAGCAACAGTAAAAGTACAAATACTGCTTAGGGTTGGTTAGCATCTATTTACCTAAACTTTAATATTCAAAAGTTTTATTTTTCTTGACCATCTTATTCTGCTATTATACATACCTTTTTTCCCCCATTCGTAGTGGTCCAAATATGCTATGCACTATGTATACATGGGCCATCAGATTTCCATAATGTCAGCCTGGTAATGCATTCTTCGTAGTCATGGGTTCACCTAGTTTGAGGTACTCCGGTAACACCAACTGTGCACGTGACAGCAAAGTAGTACTTTCTATGTAATGTGATAACAGGAGGGAGTGGGTGTAAGAGCCAGATATACACAACTGAGGCCGTGTACACACGGCAGAGAACCTCAACGGGCAGAACACATTGTTCCGCCCGTCGAGGTTCCCTGCCGGCCGTCGAAATCGGTGACCCGCCCGTCGGGAATGGCAAGCAGCCATTCTTCCAGGCGGGCCGTCGAGCAAATAGAGAGCGTGCTCTCTATTTCTGCTCGACGGGCTTCCCGACAGGAAGCTCGCCGAGAGCGTACACACGGCCGAGGTCCTCGCTGGAATGCAGCTTCCAGCGAGGTTCTCGCTGGTTTCCAGCGAGAACCTCGGTCGTGTGTACGCCGCCATACACTAACCACAATGTTACTGGGCAGAGCTACTTCTCTGAAGCAAATAAATTATATATTTTGTGCTGTCTTAACTACAGTCAATAGAAGTTGTGTACAGGGCTTTTTTCTCCTCTTATAACACAGTCCCAACCAAACTTTAATACACAGTACCACCACTGCAGCATGGCCATTCAGCTAAACATTTTTCTCATAAGATCTCCACCCAAGAGAAACGCAGTGTTAGATTTACACTGGCTCACAGAATGCTTTATTCTTTCCACACTATTAGGTGCCCAGTTCTCTAAGCAACTCCGTGCCTCACTTCTCTTGAGTGCTGCAATGTCCTCAAACCAACCCTAGACTACTCCCCTGGACGCTTTTAGTGCCACCAAAGGTGGGAGATGGATTTCCATGCTAGCAACAAAGTCCTCCAAGATCTAGCCACTGCATGTCCTACTTTTATGGGTGCTCATCGTCAGTCTAAATCTACAGTATACAGTAGACTTAGTAAAGACCAATGGATACAATTGACTGACTTGTATAAAATAGTTAAAGTATGTAACCCTTATCTGTGCACTTACACGTTATATTTCCCTATTGCATCATATAGAAAAGAAAAAAAAATGCATTGACTCCATATTATGACCAGGGGCAGAAGTTTTTGCCCCTCTTGCAGCTAGCCTCATTAGTCCACTCCACCAATGATATTTCTTTACATGGTACAATCAACAAGATGGTGCTATATACAGTTTACAATAAAAACTCATCCTTTTTAAATGAATATATG
Organism: Rana kukunoris; assembly: GCA_029574335.1. Classification (NCBI taxonomy): domain Eukaryota; kingdom Metazoa; phylum Chordata; class Amphibia; order Anura; family Ranidae; genus Rana; species Rana kukunoris. The sequence goes on from CM056052.1 coordinate 109,889,975, forward strand.
TGCAGCTGCTTCATTAAAGTCTCAACCTACACCTCCAGGAGAGAGCGGAGCGCGGTGCTTCCTAGTTAGAGAACCCGCAGATTGTGTTGGTGCCTATTAAAGTCACAGTCACTTTAAGTGCAATTAAGTGCAATTCATCTTGTTTTTTTTTTTTTATCCAAATATTTTTAAATACTACACTGTATGAGAATCTCCTGGTGGATATCTTTCGTGCTTGTTTGATGATGAGGAGAGGCAAGACGGAATAAAGAATCATTTCATATCACTGGTCCTTTGAACCACGTGGAGGAGGAAGACGATTGTTGAAATCTAACTAAGCACTCATTGACCAACCTAGAACTAGAGGTCGCTTTGATCCAGTGAGTGGGCATTTCTCCATTTATGGGGTGTGATATAACTGGAACAGTGGTGGAGGAATTCGAAGACTCATAGAACACTGTTGGATACTTGAACAATGTATGCATAAAAGAGGATTTGGGTAGACTTTGAAATTGCACAAAATACTGTTTGAGCAAAAAGTTATATTGGTTGATAAGGTGGTGTAGCACTACTAATTAATTAATCTTGGTCTAAATAAAATGTTATTGTCAAAATTTAAATTGCATGCTGTATGACAATGCAAGAGAGAAAGCCTGAAAATAATAAATTAATAATAAAAATAAATTGGTCTCTGTCATGGGAAGGAAACACTGGGCCAGATTCAGATAGAATTGCCTATCTTTAGGCGGACATAGCGTATCTCAGATACACTACGCCGATGTAACTCAGAGAGGCAACTACAGTATTCATAAAGCACTTGCACCTAACTTTGCGCCGGCGTAACTTAATTCCTTCGGCGTAAGCCGGTGCAACTGCAAGTGGGTGTGACGTTATGCAAATGATGGTCTAGTGATTTACTCCCGGCGTATCTTGGATGGAGCATGCTCAGTACGTTTGTTCCCTTGTGAGCATGCACACAACTATGCCGATAACAACAAGAACCTGGGGAATGCCCAGGGAATAACCAAGCCCAACTTACAGAGATACGTCGTTCCAACTTACGCCCAGCCGATGCAAAAGTACATCCAGTTTTATTCCCCCCCCCCAGCGAAGGTACTTTTGCTGTGAGATGGCTGCTCCCGTTCCCCACAGGCAGAGGAGGAAAAAAAAACTTTAACACCCAGGAGATGTCAGCCCTCATAACAGAAATGGAGACTTATGACCAGGGCCGCCATCAGGGGGGTACAGGCAGTACACCTGTAAGGGGCCCAGGGGTCCCCAGGGGCCCGGATGGGAACCCCCCCCCCCTTTTTTTTTTTAATAAAAAAGGCCTGGCTTGCAGTCTCTGCTCTAATTAATTTCTAAGGTGTTCTATCAAGTTGAGGTCAGGACTGTGCAGGCCAGTCAAGTTCCTCCACCCCAAACTTGCTCATCCATGTCTTTATGGACCTTGCTTTGTGCCATGGTGAGCAGTCATGTTGGAACAGGAAGGGGCTGTCCCCAAACTGTTTCTACAAAGTTGGGAGCATGAAATTGTCTTGGTATGCTGACGCCTTAAGAGTTCCCTTCACTGGAACTAGGGGGCCAACCCAACCCCTGAAAAACAACCCCAGACCATAACCCCCCTTTTATCAAATGATTTGGACGAGTCCACAAAGCAAGGACCATAAAGACATAAATGAGTGAGTTTGGGGTGGAGGAACTGGACTGGCCTGCACAGAGTCCTGACCTCAACCCGATTGAACACCTTTGGAATAATTTAGAGCGGAGACTGAGCCGGGCCTTCTTGTCCAACATCAGAGCCTGACCTCACAAATACACTTCTGGAAGAACAGTCAAACATTCCCATGGACACACTCCTAAACCTTGTGGACGGCCTTCCCAGAAGAGTTGAAGCTTTTATAGGTGCAAAGGGTGAGCCAACCCAATATTGAACCCTACAGGCTAAAGGATCGCACACACGATCGAATATTCCGATGGACGTGTTTTGTCGTATAATCAAACCGTCTGTACGCTACATCGGACAAAAGAGCAGAAAAACTACATCGTTTCGTGAATGTTGGCTGAAAAAGTTCTGCCGTCTGTATGCAGAACAAGTTCACGGCCAGTGTCTTTTGGACAAAAATATATATATAATTATTATTATCATTATTATTATTAAAGGGCCCAGAGGTCCCGGATGGAAAGCCCCCTTTATTTGGTAATTTATTTTTATATAAAAAAAAGGGGGGTTCCCATCTGGGGCCCTGGTGGCCTCGGACCCTTAAAAAAATAAAAATATAAAAAAGTTTTTTTTTTTTTTTAAGGGGGTTCCCATCCGGGCCCCTTACAGGTGTACTGCCTGTACCCCCCTGATGGCGGCCCTGGTGGCGGGGGGACCCATTAGTAGTGCTAGGACCACGGCTGCCATGTGTTGTCCTGTATCGGTGCTGCTGAAGCTGCTCTCCAGCTGACTTGAGCAAGTCTGGTGCAAAGTTACCCCTGCTTTTATGAGGGGTAACTTTAGGCCGGCCAAACAGCTTAGGCACACCGCACGTAGCCTGCGCCGAACGGGCCTATGTTCGGGAATCGGCGTTTCTCCCTCATTTGCATAGGAAATCAATGGGTTTGCTAGATGCGTCCGGCATAAATATGCACCTAGGATGTGCAGGTGTAGGCAAGTTAGGCCAGTTGGGCATAGCCTATTTTGGTGCGTATCTAGTTCTGTGGGTACGGTGCATAGATATTCCGGCACACATTTAGACTTAGGCGGCACATCTCGAGATACTCCGGCATAAGTCCTACCTGAATCTGGCCCACTGTGTTTATACGCAGTCATCTATTATCAGACTCTGTCTGAAGTCCTTTCCAAGTATCTCTGGCAGGAACCATGTGGCCAGTTTTCTGGTTTTAGGTCATGTAAATATGGGGACAACAGCAATTTCATATTTATTACTGTAATGCAATGCTGCATTCTAGCCTAACTGCTTTTTTCTTTCCAAGGTATTTCCTTAGTATATAAATACGTTAAAGAAATATGAGCAAACAGGTATGGTTGGTACTGTCCCTATTTACAGCATACTACTACAACAGAAAAATAGTTTCCTGCTAAATAAAGTATTCATAGCTATGAAACGTAATCAGGTCCCCCCACACCCATTCATGTTTACTTATATATTTAGTTGAATGCATCTCTGATCAGATAGTAATATTTCCAGTGCATGAGAAACATTTATAGAATGCAATAACATTTCCTCTAGAAATCTGTTTTCCTCCAGTAATGGAAACTCGGTCAACATTTAGATCACAACAATATGTTATCATTGTCACTCTTATACAATGATTTTATATCAGATGTGAAAAGGACAATCCGGAAATGTATTACTAGTATTAATATGTATATATTTTGTATTATTTGTTTTTTTTCATATGGGACTAAATCCATCAGGAGAGGTAACCCAGCTGAATTAATGATGAAACCTGATTACATATATTATACATCTGTTCATGTCTATTTCTCCTGGTAACCTAGAAAGACAAACAAATTATTTCTCCTACATACGTAACTCAAAAATGCCTTTTAAGTTTTGATTTTTTTTATAGTTTGTTTAGGACAAAATAAGGACGAATTTGAACTTCTGACAGATTTTTTATTGCTGTGTCCTCCTGTTCTGAGGCTTCACCTCATTCCTTGTGTTTACGCCAGCACAGAAAGTGAGGGGAAACCTCTGCAATAGGGTAAGAAAAGACTGCTAAAAAATCTTGAAAGAGATTCTAACCAGTGGCATATCATCCATGTGTGCAGGGTGTTCACTGCACATGGGCCCTCGAGGGGGCACTGTGACCCACACTGCACACATGGATGATTGTTCCTTGATTGGGATGAATATTAGTGTGGCGGGGGGATAGTTGCGAGCGCCGATCTCCCTGCATGGCTTTTCAGACAACCACTTCTCCTGCTCTCCCTCCCGTAGCCATCAGCTGAAATGCCATTCAGGGAGATCGGTGCTCGCAACTGTCCCTCTGCCACACCGATCATCTTCCCAATGTCCGCTGTGTCCTTCTCCTCCAGATCCGTGCGCACCGCATTTTATTTTATCGATACCTGGGTCCCACTTTTTATCTTGCACACGGGCCCACTCATTTCATGATATGCTCCTGGTTCTAACCCTTCCATTCAATAACCACAGAAAAACATTTTGACTTAGGTTGCATGTTAAATTATTATTATTATTAAAGAAAAACTGCCATGTCTTCTCTACATGGGTTAACTTCTTGTTTTTGCCTAAGATTGAGGAGAGCGAAGATATACTTACCTTATCTGCTTGTCCTTCGAACGCAAGACCAATCCCGGAAGCTCTTGCCCCCTGCACGCTAGCGGTCTTGTGCATAGACTGTACTTGGTGTCATCACGCCCATAGACCGACTCTGGACGTGAGGGCAACAGGAACAGTCCACAGTCCATAGCAGTAGTAATTGTCCATAGTAAACTGACCCAGATTCAAAATAATACAAAAAAACAGAAGTTGGAGGAATTAGAAATATGGGGAATTGGGACCCAGCATTTCCCCTACGATGGATAGCTACCAGTCAAGTTAACCTTTGACCCCTCCATGGCTGGAAAAATGTCAGGGGGCGGAACCTTTGACCCCTCCATGGCTGGAAAAATGTCAGGGGGCGGAACATCAGACCAGAGGAACAACTGGGGCCAAAGCCATCGGAATCTCAGTGGCAGTTGTCCCCAAATACTATTGTGATTTGTCCAAAGTCAGGGACAACGGCCTACCTAAGCTTTAAAACAGGGATTTAAGAAAGAACCAGATGGAAGATCCGCTCGGTAGTTTATCACTGAAGACCCAGGAGGGCCAATGCCCAAATATACTGCTAACAGACTCTCCAAAAGAGGCACAACTAGTACACAAGGAATGGGATCGACTGCAGTGACGCAACAGGGTATTCTACTGAAGTGGCCCCTCGGACGATCCTGAAGATAAATGGCAGCTATACTTAACGAGAAAGCATAGAGAGACTATGCTTGCTGCCTTAAATGACAATCATGGCCGCCTAGGGCTTGAGAGGACATTCAAACTGGTGTGAGACCGGATCTATTGGCCCTGTATGTGGGCTGAATTTGAGGGATACTGTCACTCCTGTATATGGTGCAAACAGAGGAAGACTTAACCATACAGAGATACCCCAATGAGCCATCTTCAAATTCAAGGACCAATGGCATTGGGGTGCATTGACTTTGTGTCTAGAGCCTGACTCGAGTGAACAGGGAAATGTCCTGGTTGTAACTGACCACTTCACCCCTATGCCCAGGCAATCCCAACTAAAAACAAACAAGCATCTACAGTGGTCAAAATTCTGGTAGAGAAGTTCTTTGTCCACTATGGCCTACCTCAGGGTATTTACTCTTAAAATCTCTCTCCCTTGGTCAGAGTGGAGTTCAGAAGTCAAGGACCACCCCCTACCACCTTCAAGGGGATCCCCAGCCAGAGTGCGCATTAATTGTAGACACTCTGGGCCAGATTCTCAAAAGAGATACGCCGGCGTTTCGTAGGAAACACCGTCGTATCTCTGTTTTTTTTACTGGGTATCTATGCGTGTGATTCCTAGAATCACTTACGCATAGATACAGTGAAGATCCGACAAGTGTAAAACCATTACACTGGCGGATCGTAGATGTAATGACATCGCAGGTCGCTAGGTGGCCTGTACGTTGTTTTCTCATTTGCCTATGCAAATGAGCCTAATCCGACGATTCCCAAACGTTTTTACACCGCCCCGTCATAGTTTACGTCGTTTCCGTACGTGTAAGGTTACCCCTGCTATATGAGGGGTAACCTTACGAAGTTCCGTCGTTGCCATGTTAAGTATGGCGTCGGGTCAGCTTCGCCTTTTTCCGTCGGTTACGTCGTTTTACTAAGTCGTTCGCGAATAGGGATTTATATAAACGACGCTCACGTCGGTTTCATTCACTTTTTCCGACGTGAGCTGGAGCATGCGCACTGGGCAATTTTTGAGGCCGGCGCATGTGCAGTTCGATTGACGCGGGGGCGCGCTTAATTTAAATACAAGCCGCCCCCTTTGAATTACGCGGGGATACGCAGGGCCATTTACACTACGCCGACACAACTTACGGAGCAAGTGCTTGGGGAATACGGCACTTGCTCTGTTAAATTGCGGCGGCGTAGTGTAAATGGCTTACGCTACGCCAGCGGCAATTCTACGGGAATCTGGCCCATTGCAGCTATCGTTCACGCCTATAATAGCTCTGAAAACAATGCCACAGGCTAATCAACATACAGGCTGATGTTTGGAAGGGAAGCTCGACTGCCAGTTAATTTAGCATTCAGCACTTCTTTAGATCATACCTAAATGGTGTCACATAGAGGGTACGTGGACAGCCTGAGGAAGAGTCTGATAACAGCATATGAGAAAGCCCAAGCTGTTTCAGACACCAGTGAAACAAGCGAGACTTCAACCTGAAGGTGAGAGTATAAGATTTGCAGCCTAGCGACAGCGTGTTACTGAGAAACTTGGGCGTCCCTGGTAAAAGCACAAACTGGCTAATCACTGAAAGTCGAAGCCCTACATCATCTGTAAGCAGTTGCCAGAATTACCAGTATACCAGATTCCCCCAAAAGGAAGAACTGGCCCACTAAAGACCTGGCAACCTGGCACTGGAATCATCCGCTACCTTTATCAGAAGAAGTTCCTATGCCTCAACAACCAGATACACAGCCTACTCGAACTACTCAAAGATCATGTCCAATAACCAGGTCTCAGTCTGTGCCACTGAACACAGATGAAGAGGACTGTGAGGATGAAAAACTGGGCATGGACTGGCTGTGGCAGTCTACGCTTTAAGAAACTGACACTCTTTTTCTACAGAAACGGATACTGAAACCCTCAGGCCTGAGACACCAGAGTTCATAATACAGAGCCCATCATTGAAAGGCCAGGAAGATCTTCTGATTTCCATATCTGTAGAGGACACAGAGACTCTTCAACCTTCTATGGTGGAAGAGGAAGAGGCTGCTATACCAGAACTATCTGAGCCCAAAGAACAAAGGGAAAAAAAATCACCCGCCAAAAAGACTGACTTGCGATACTCTAGTGAAAGTTCTGAAGAAACTATACAGTACCTCTCAAAGAACTCACAACATGCTGATCCTTCCCGCTACAAGTTTAGTGGAGGGCGACTCCAACACACCCCTTCGGATGTTATCTTAGATGCTTTCCCATACTTCCTGGTGAAGCGGAATTTCCTGAGAAACGCATTAAACACTATTCAGTCCACTATTTAGTGCAGGGTAAAGGGTAGATGCATGAAAAAGAACAACGATTTCTATATCATTTGCAATGCATCATTAAGCATTGTATTATTTTTCAGGTGATATGTTATGTGACGTTAATGTGAAGATAATTAAAAGCTTGTTTTAGATTTATTTTTATGTGACACCCTATAAGTGCAGTGGCACAACATTTTCTTTTCACACAAAGCATAGACATTTTATACAATTTTGTTCCTCCAACCATGTGACAACAGTTAATGGAGGGCCCATTTCCATTCCAGCATGATTGTGCCCCTGTACACAAAGTCAGGTCTGTAAATAGATGGTTTTATGAGTCTGTTGAGCAATTTAGGTGACCTGTCCAGAGCTCCTACCTCAACTCTTCTGAATGCCTTTAGGGTAAATTGGCATGCCAAATATGAGACGGGTGTTATTGTCCAACATAAGTACCTGACCTTTCAAATTCTCTGTTGAATAAATGGGCACCAATTTTCCACATGGACACACTACAGGATCTTTTAGGAAACCTTAACAGGAGATGCCAATGGTTTTAGAATGGGATGTCCAATGAGCTCATATAGGTTTGATGGTCAGGTGTCCACAGACTTTTACCATATATAACGTATGTATACATCCTTCCACACTTGGGTCACAATCAGTAATGTATTTAGGTTTTGTGCTGCCCTAGACCTGAGTAAACTCGTGCACCCCGCTAATTTAAATTTGACCCAGACCTTCCTGTCAAGCACACAACCCTTTCTGTTTAAGACCCACCCTGAACTAATGTGGAGAAACTAGTTCTGAGGGCCTGGAAGGGGGGGGGGGGGACAATGAATTCCCTTAATTTGCATAGATTTCTTCTCACTTCCTGTTTGGCTAAGGGGCAGGAAGTGAAGGAAAATCTCTGCAATGGGACAGGGATAGTAAAAAAAAATAAACTGACAGGGGCTATAACCCTCCCTTTCTCATAGTGTTGCCTATAGTTCTACTTTAAGCACAAATTTCTGATAATTTTATGGAGAAGACTAATGCCTTGTACACACTACCAGTTTTCCCATCGGGAAAACTGCCATGACAGCTTTTGGCCGGGAAAACTGGGCGTGTGTATGCTCCATGGCAATTTTCCCAACAGGAAAACTGCTGGGAATCCTGGCAGGAAAAATGAGAACATGATTCCCGGCGGTCTTTTTCCCAGGAGTTTCAGTGGTGTGTACAGCGGGAAAGTTATCGAGCAGGTTCTCTGTCCCGTCCCCCCCCCCCGTCCCCCCCGGAATTCCCGATGGACTTTTTACCTCCGGGAAACCCAGTCATGTGTACAGGGCTTAAGAAGATATAACCATGCCAATGGTGCAGTTGAAAACATATAGGACAGTGGGGAAGGTTTGTGGTCCAGGATGATAGGACAGTCAAAATTAGAAGCATTGCCCCCTTACAGTTGCAGAATGTCGGCCACCCGCATACCGGAAGCAGTGCGACTGCTTTATAGGAGCGCTAGACTAATTTGCCTCTTAGCCCAGTGCGCCCCATAAGACTGACACTACACAAACTAATATAGCGCAAGCCGGTGGAGAATCTTTCCGCTCTGTCCCTGCAAAGTGCTGCCCTAGGCCTGGGCCTTGTTGGCCTAGGCCAGGATACAGCGTTGGTCACAATAGTGACATGATATCACTGTGTTGGGCAGATATTCCAACATGGGCCCATGGGAGATAAGTAACACAAACTGACATTTTTTATCTGACATTCTAGTCACCCCTGATGATCTTGCAGAGGCTTTATGGTGCCACGTAAAACAGCCACATGAGAAGTAGTATGGAGATTGATCCCTGTGCAGCAAACAGTCAACATGCATGATGGGTGAAGAGTCTGAGAGATGACTTTTGAAGAATAACAGAATCTGCCTGTGTGAGTCCATGTGTACACATCCACTCCTCCACTTATCAGTGAGATAAAATGGCTGCCAATTATTTCCATGCTATTAGTGTGCTAAATTGGCTTCTTTTCTGGGTCAGCACTGCACCTCTCACCTTTTACACATTTTTCCTGGAAACTCGCTAATCCTTTTGACCTCATTATAAAGCACCTGATAAGTTACCAGTCCAAGATTACTAGATCACGCCTTTCTGTGTGTGTACTTTCTAAACTGCCATTTTTAATGATGATTGCTAGGGAGGAAAACTGTAAAACAAGGCTATGTGTGAGGAAATAGAGATTAAACACATTATTAAAGGCATTTTGAAAGAAACGGTCCTTGTGTTGATAGTGTAAATTAAAGACTGCTCGCATAAGCTAACTTCAAAGAATACAAGGAGATCAGGAGGTGAAATAGGACCAGGATACCCGTGAGAAAATATGACACCACTTTAAGCTCTTTCAAGGGGGAAAAAAACAGAAATCACAGACTGTAACATCTGTTTGTATTTTGAAACATGCACTGATGTAAGAGGACTTTAGATTTAATAAAAGGCAAAACAATTATTCTGGGCTGAGTAGCTGGCTCTGCTGCAGACTTGGCTTTCCAAGGCAATAGAGGATCGAAGGCCAAATTTATTATAGAGATGTGGCACCAGAACTGTGCGCATGCAGGAATTCTGTCCTTGTGTGACTACTCCCTAGGCTCTTCAGAATTTTAGTGGGTACCTGCAGCTGTAAATATTGGGTGCAGACCATATACAGGCTGTAATTAAAAATGTCCTATTCCTTGACTCTTGATAATTCAGTTTTGGATGGACATTGATAATTTGGATTTCTTTAACAATGAAATTCCTTCTTTTGAAGCAAACAAGGGAATGTCTGTCCTCCTAAAGCAAGCTGACTGTAATGCCGTGTACACACAACCGTTTTTCAGGATGAGAAAATTGCCATTTTTTTGGTTTGGTTGTGAAAACCGGTCGTGTGTATGCTCCATAGCAGTTTTCTCGACGAGAAAACTGCCGGCAAAAAAAATAGAACCTGCTCTATTTTTTCTCGTAGTTTTTTCCGGTCATCTTTTTTTTTTTCTCGTCACAAAAAAACGCTTGTGTGTATGCTTTTCCGAGGGGGGGAAAACGTGCATGCTCAGAATCAAGTATGAGACGGGAGCACTCATTCTGGTAAAACTAGCGTTTGTAATGGAGACATCACATTCATCACGCTGTAACGGACTGAAAAGCAAGAAGACTGAAAAGCACAAATCGTCTCTCACCAAACTTTTATTAACACGAGGATCAGCAAAAGCAACCCGAAGGGTGGCCCATTTGAATGGAACTTCCCCTTTATAGTGCCGTTGTACGTGGTGTCGTACGTGTTGTATGTCACCACGCTTTGCTCAAGTGTTTTTTTTATGAACGTGTGTATGCAAGGCAGGCTTGAGAGGAATCACAACGAATCACGTAGAGAAAAACATTGTTTTTTGGAATACAGGAAAAACGGTCGTGTGAACGTGGCATAAGAATGAAAGCCAAATTAATGGTGGTGGCAGGAAAACCTTCAGAGATTTCTTACCTGGAGTTCCCACCAGGTTCGACTGTGAGTGATTCAGCCTTTAGCATATGCCCACAACTAAAATATAAATTTTGGATGCACTGACCTTTAATCAGTAGAGAAGTCAATCAGCAAACACCTTTTATCATCCTGGCTACACTGACAGATAAACTGCATTTTGCACACCATCATTGTTCTTTATGCTAAGGCTTTGTTTACATAGGCTTAAGACTGTAGATGCTAGCCTGAAGACCATCTTGTACAGCAGCCATACAAAGCTTTCAGCAAGCTTCAAAAAAACTTTCCTGGGCTGGCTTGCTTATATAAGCTTTTTTTTCCCCATTTCCATTCTCTTTTATTTCCTCCCTCTCTCCTCACCTCCCTCTCTCCCTTCCCCTTTTTTACCCCTCTTCCTTCTTACTTCCTACCCACTCACCTCTCACTGCTCACAGTTCCTTTAAACATTCCCTTTCACCGCTCACAGTTCTTTTCAACATTCCTTTTCACTTCCTAGGTGGGTCACTCGTTGGGGTTTTTCCCTCTTATGCCTGCTGTCTTATGACGTTGCAATTTTTTTATGTTTTTTGGTTTCTATACCCTACTATGTGTGACATATTTGTTTTTGATTAACTCATTAACAATTGCATTAACCTACCTATATAAGGTTTGTCCTTAATAGGATGACCCACCCTGGTTTAATTACCTACCATATGCAATAGTGGCAATTGATCCCTTCCTTCAACAATGTACGCCAGTAATAACCTAAAACTGGGATGGATAGATAGATAGATAGATAGATAGATAGATAGATAGATAGATAGATAGATAGATAGATAGATAGATAGATAGATAGATAGATAGATAGATAGATAGATAGATGTAAAAAGAATTGGACTTGGCCATTGGCAATGAAAAACTATTAAATATGGTGAAGGAAATAGAGTATGGCCCAAGAGGGGTCTCAGACCACTCGCCTTTAGAACTAGTATTTAGAAAGAATGAGCAAGCACCCCCAAGGGAGTGGAAAATTAGCCCATATTGGCTAGAACTACTCGGGGACCCACAAGAACTATTAAATAACTTGGAGTATATCTGGATTAACACAGGCACAGCAGTGGCTGGGGTGGTCTGGGACTCCTTGAAGGCATACCTAAGGGGATTGCTAATACAAAGGGTGGCAAGGTTACAGAGGGAATCTAGGAAGAAGAGACCAGAAATGGAGCATTGATGGCTGAACAGTGATACATTGAGGATCCCTCCCCAAGTAGCCAAAGAGAATGGCTAGACAAACAGCAGGCCTATAGAATGGCTACTATGAGGAAGGCAGAGAACCATCAAATTTTCCAGAAACAATCTCAATTTGGGGAGCGTGAGAAAGTGGGGTGTACGCTGTCACTCCTGATACGGACCAACACCCCTTCCTCCAACATTGGAGCTATAAGGGGGCCCACAGGTGAAATCTTAACTGAAAGAAGGGAGATAAGGCACAGGTTTCACGACTTCTATAAAGCACGATATAAATCAAGGTGAGAAAATGAAGGCATGGAAGCTTTCTTCCAAGGAATTCCGTTTCCAAATCTGTCTGACATGGAAAAAAAAAAAAATGGAATCCCCTGTGACGTTGGAAGAACTACAGCTTGCAGTGGCAGTGATGTCCAACCATAAATCACCAGGTCCCGATGGGCTCCCAATAGAAATCTATAAGCGATATGGAGACATATTGCTACCTAAATTATTACATACTCTGGAATCAGCCTTCTTTGAGGGAAATCTCCCTGCCTCCATGATGGAAGTAACGATCATCGTAATCCATAAAGAGGAAAAAAAACAATTAGACCCATCTTCCTATCGTCCTTCCTAGAGCACTCCTGGCTTTAGATGCCGCTAAAGCATTCGATAGCCTGGAGTGGCCCTATTTATGGAAGGTACTAGAAAGCTTTGGATTTGGCCCATTTTTTATTAGGTGGATTAAACTCCTATATAATAAACCATGCGCAAAAATTAAAATAAATGGCGAAGTCTCAGGCCTGTTTGAGCTGGAGAGGGGGACTAGACAAGGGTGCCCCTTGTCCCCACTCCTGTTTGCACTGGCCATGGAACCTCTAGCCATTAAAACCAGGCTTAAGGAAGATATTCAGGGATTTAGGAGGGGCCTAGAGGAAGACAGGATATCGCTATTCGCGGATGATGTCCTCTTCTTTATAGGCGACGTCAACAACTCGCTGGCCCCAGTGGTTCAAATGATCAAGGAATTTGGTGGATTTTCAAGACTGATGGTCAACTGGGACAAGTCGGCCCTGCTCCCTATAGATATGTTACAAGTCCAGACGATAGCCGAAATGCCCCAATTAAAAATTCCAACAAAACTAAAATATCTCGGGATTTGGATTACCCGGGATGTCAGGGAGTATACCGCCTCCCTCTCTCTGTAGCTGGGAGATGTAATCTAATTAAAATGATCTGGCTTCCCCAGCTACTCTATGTACTCCATAATTCTCCGATCTGGGTTAACCAAACATGGTTCAAAAAAATGGAAACATTATTCCGAGAACTAATATGGAAAGGAAGGCAGGCCAGAATTGGGTTGCAGACCATGCAGCTCCCGGTCAAGGAGGGAGGGATGGCGGTCCCGCACCCGAGAATGTACTTCCTGGCGTCTCAGCTACAGCAGATCGCAGGATGTGGAATCCCGGACCGAAGAAATGATTGCTTCAGACTAATACTAACCGAGGCCCCACATAAAACATTGGCAGAAGTCCTGGAGGCAAACTTATTTGCCCACAAATGCCCGACTATAAAATTACTAGTCTGAGACACTCAAAAAATAAAATAAAATTGTGAGACCAAATGTAAGACCCTGAAAAATTCAGGGACAAGCACTAAGTGACTGGTGCGTGATAAACAAAAAAGTCTATTAATGTGTTACATAATATGTTCAACTACTAGTAAAATGCGATTTCACACATATAAATAAAACACATATGCCAACAAACAGTGATAATTCATTTCTTAGATAGACAAAAATCAATTGATGGTCAATAGATACCAGGTACAATGATCTCCCGTGAAAGGAAAAATTATATGAAAATGAATAAAAATTATAAATCTAGGTGTGAATATAACAGTCAATCTGGTGATTGGTGAATGTTAGATAGCTTCTCCACTAATTTGTTCCCACCACCGAGAGTAATGCAGGCTTACCGGAACTAATTGACTTCAGCTGGCTTACACCACTGAAAGTCAAAGTAGGCTTGTAAAATTAGGCTCCTTAGCAGGGCAGTATGATGGCTGGTCATCAGATATACTCTGTGGGATGGATGGACGAAGCCCAACTGGGAGTACGATCCCCAAATGGATGTTCTCACAATGAATGGATATTGGAAGAGACAAGAGAAAGAAGTGTCCACATAGTGTAATCCATACACCTGCAGCAATGAAAAAACGGCACTTCCGTCTATCCAAGATGGCGCTGTGGCTTGGCAATTACCCATCCTATTAGTTTACACTCCTCACCCCATTCACTTATATCCACTCACCATTAATACAGCATTATCTTATTTAATTTATATTCCTAATCACTCATACTTGTATTGGACCCTTAAGTACGCCATGACTCTCCTTATATATGTTGGCAATCGGTATTCACCCTTAGTCCATGTACCACTCTATTACCCTAATATATGTACCCATATAATTAATTTTCTGTTATTCCAGCAATTAACTTATAATTAATCTACCCAAACTATAATAATTTCTTTCACTAACTATGGGCCCTATGGGTGTTCCTCTGCAGGTAGCTGCCCCTCCGTTGCTCCTGGGGGGTGCTGTTTGTGTGGCTCCTTGCAGGTTCCCCGGGGTGGGCCCCTCCGCCATTGGGAGGGCGGGGGAAGCTCAAGCCCCTCCGGACTTTACAACGGCCTTTTACGTTATTCATTTCCTGTTTCAGTGGTAACTACACCAATATGGCATGTTACTGTTTTATATGCTGTTATGTGTTTTTTTACCCATTTTGAATGTTTATCAATAATATTATTATTTTTTAGAAATTCTGCCCCCTGAAGAGACTGAACTGGTTGAAACGCGTCGGGGCTCAACAATACAATTACGTATATATGTATTATCTATGTACACTGTATCCAGGAATGTTGACTGTTTATCATTATAAATGTTCCAATTGTCTTTAACTCATGTGGGTATTTCTGGAATTTTGGCAATAAACATTGCTTTATACAACCTATACTATACTTTAATTTTTTACATTGCTGCCCAAAAGCCCATCTGGGGAACCTTTCTCTTCTTTGTAATTTCAGGGCGAGTAGCTCATTTATGCTCTCTATGGGCCAGATTCAGGTAGAGTTAGGCTGGAGTATCAGTGATACTCCAGCCTAACTCTCACTTTGAGCCAGCGTTTCTGTTTTCTGTAAGCAGAAAACAAGAAACGCCGGGTTGGAGTTACTATACGAGCGGCGTAATTGTATTTCGCCGTCGTATCGTAACTTCAAGTTTAAAAATGGCCGTCGTCATCGCGTCGAAAAAAAAAAAATTTGCGTCGTTTGCGTACAACGTCCGTGAATGGGGATTGACGTCATTGACGTTCCCTGAAAGAATTTTGAGCATGCGCACCATTATGGCATTTTACTGTTTTATATGCTGTTATGTGTTTTTTTACCAATTTTGAATGTTTATCAATAATATTATTATTTTTTAGAAATTCTGCCCCCTGAAGAGACCGAACTGGTCGAAACGTGTCGGGGCTCAACGATACAATTACGTATATATGTATTATCTATGTACACTGTATCCAGGAATGTTGACTGTTTACCATTATAAATGTTCCAATTGTCTCTAACTCATGTGGGTATTTCTGGAATGTTGACAATAAACATTGCTTTATACAACCTATGCTATACTTTAATTTTTTACATTGCTGCCCAAAAGCCCATCTGGGGAACCTTTCTCTTCTTTTTCACCTATCGACACCCTTCCTCTCTTACAGAGGATTTTTTGGGTGAATAGTGCTTCCACAATTCTCACCTAGGCAAGAATTATTCCCCCTTCCCTGCACGTGCACAGATATGCAGCAGAACTCAGGTCCCAAGAAAGCCTTGCAGTACATCTGTGCATGCACTGGGTTTTCCCGGCTGCCTGTGCACATACTAAGACTGCCTCCAAAACCTTCCCTGTCTTTGTGCATGCATAGAAAATCACCTGCATGTGCACAGATGTGTCATTGGCTCTGCCAGGACCCGAAGGCCAGGCATAGCCCATAAGCACGCCTGTGCATGCGCCATAATGGTGACACCCAAGGGGGAGACTTCCACTTAGAAGGACTAAAGTTCCACTTTGAACACAATACCAACTTATTTTTGTTTTGTATTGGAAAAAACGAAATACATCTGTAAAAAGTTTATTGCTGTCCATAATTCTGTTGGGTAAATTTTATGTTAATTTCTGTCCTTCTACCAACTTGTGTTTTTTTATTTAGTATCTTCCTACCAGCCTTTGCCAGCAAGATCCTGTGTGCAAACATAAGTAAATTATTACATCCCTAGCAAGAGGCCTAAAGAGTTATAAGGAAGTTACAAAGAATCTTTCAAAATTACAATATTCTAGAATACCTGCACATTTGCTGGTGGTATTATAAAAGTAATTCTTTAGAATTAAGCTTAGAAAAATAAAAAAAATAAAAGATTTTTCCATCTACACAAACAAGATGGGTGGAGGAATCCCACCTGCCAACAGGGCATTGTATTCTGACAGCAGCTCCCATGTGGGGAGAAGCAGCACATTGATGAGTACATCTATCTGTCATTCAGCCAACATAACTGGCTTCTTGTGCTACTTTGCATGAAATTTGCATGTTCTCCCTGTGCTTGTGTGGATTTCCTCCCACACACCAAAGACATGCTGGTAGGTTATGTTTGTGTATGTATGAATGTGAGATGGGACCTTAGATTGTAAGCTCCTCGAGGGCAACGATTGATGTGAATGCACAGTATGTAAATAATTGCCTGAATTATAGGGCCTATATAAATACCTCTAATAAAATTCTTAAACCATGACCTGACTGATGCAGTTTCTCTCTGTTTTTTAGCACTGGGACGATAATGTAGAGGTTGATCTGCTGACAGCCCAAAGATTTATTGCTGCTCAGGGTCTCTGGGCTTTAGCAACATGACAGCCTCCAGCAAAAAGAACGAGGAACAATGCTAGAGGCAATTTACAGCACAAACTAATTTTGGCAGCATAAATATATTTTTTATCAAGTCGTTATGGGTAAAGTCCTGCTTTAATCCAATGACTGTGGCCTAAGGAAATTTGTCAAAGCAGACATTTGGGGGATTTAGTAAAACTGGAGCAGACAGAATCTGGAGTAGATTTGCTTAGTAATCAATCACCAATGAAGTGGAACTTTAGGCTAGTGAAATAAAATTGGTGGACAGGCAGGATTTTTAATGCAGAACAGACATGCTTTAAGGCAGAAGACACATGCATAGCTCACTGTACAAATTTGTCAATGCCAAATCTAACTGAACTCCCATAATCCCTGCTCATCCAATAACAGAGGCTGGCAATTGACGGAGATTAGGAACACTGCATGGCTGGAGCTGAGTAGGTCCATACGTCTTAGGCCGCGTACACACGATGAGACATGTCCGCTCAAACATGTCCGACGGACCGTTAGCAGCGGACATGTCTCATCGGATTTTGGTCTGATGGCGTGTACACACCATCGGACGAAAATCCCCTCGGGCTGAGGACGCGGAGACGTGGCGGTGACGCCGCCACGTCACCACTCCAGGAAGTAAAATACTTCCACACATGCGTCAAATCCTTGCGACGTTTACTCTGAGAATTCTGTCCGACGGACATGTCTCCGGCGGACAAATTTCAAAGCATGCTTTGAAATTTGTCCGATGGGAAAACATGTCCGCTAGCCCGTACACAGATCGGAGATGTCTGCTGAAACGGTCCGTCGGACCAGTTTCAGCAGATAAATTCGATCATGTGTACGCGGTCTTAAAGAGACAATTTAAAAAAAAAATTATTATTATTATTGCATTTTAGCCCAAATATGAGATCTTAGGTCTTTTTGACCCCAGATCTCATATTTAAGAGGACCTGTCATGCTTTTTCCTATTATAAGGGATGTTTGCAATTTTTAAAGCGCCCCGTCTCGACGAGCTTGCACGCAGAAGCGAACGCATACATTAGTCCTGCCCACTTATGAAAACGTTGTTAAAACCACACATGTGAGGTATCGCCGCGATCGTTAGAGCGAGAGCAATAATTCTAACCCTAGAACTCCTCTGTAACTCAAAACATGCAACCTGTAGAATTTTTTAAATGTCGCCTATACAGATTTTAAGGGTAAAAGTTTGATGCCATTCCACAAGCAATTTGTAAGCGTGACATGTTGGGTATCAATTTACTTGGCGTAATATTATCTTTCACGATATAAAAAAAAATTGGGCTAACTTTACTGTTTCAAAAAAGTGAATAAAAAAAAAGCACACTTGTAAGACAGCTGCGCAAATACAGTGTGACAAAAAGTATTGCAATGACCGCCATTTTATTCTCTAGGGTGTTGAAAAAAAAATGTATAATGTTTGGGGGTTCTAAGTAATTTTGTAGCAAAAAAAAATGTTTTTAACGTGTAGACAGGCTCGGTCCTTAAAGTGGTTAAACTTATGATCTACCAGAACACCAAGATCCTTCTGCACTATTGATTCCCCCAGGTGTAGTCCTCCTAGTATGTATGATGCTTGCTTATTTTTAGCCCCCAAGTGCATACCTTTACATTTATCTAAATTAAACCTCATTTGCCACCTAGTCAACTTTAGATCCTGGAGGTTTTTTATTTGGCAACTATAGACGGCATAGCTCCTCCCCCATCCAAAAGTATATATATATACACACTGTATATATAATCAATAATACAACTATCAGCCCCTCCCCTCATGTCAGGTTGCTAGGTGTAATCTGACCCAAGCTATATCACCAATCTTGTCTCCAAATATCACCCAAACCGTCCTCTCTGCTCCTCTCAAGACCTCCTGCTCTCTAGCTCCCTTGTATCCTCCTCCAATGCTCATCTCCATGACTTCTCCAGAGCATCTCCAATCCTCTGGTTCTCCCTACCCCAATCTGTGTGGCTATCTCCTACTCTGTTCACTTATAGGAGATCCCTGAAATCGCATCTCTTTAGGGAAGCCTATCCCGCTTTCAGCTAATAACCAAATCTTCTATTTATATATGTATATATAGCGGCATAGTAGGCTACTAGTGTTTACATTCAGTTTAAACTAAATAAGTTGCCGGGCACAGGGGTGACATATAAGCTGCCACGATTTTCAAGGAAGCAGCATATTGTACAGAAGAGAGTGGCATTGGACTTTGGACATGAATTTCCATACGTGCCTCCAGAGATCATGGATGAGGTGAAGGCTCTTAGAGAGGAATAGTGCGAAGCTGAAATTTTGGAATTCTTGCATTTGCCCAGGTGCAAAAGGATTTTGAAAGGAGTTTTGTAGCATCAAGCAAAGTTGTATTGTAGCTAGGGTAGTTTCATCTTCATGGACAGAGTCCTAATAAAAAAGCATGGCAAACTTGACCAGGTGAGGTCTGTGAATATCTGGGCCCCAGATAACCAGATAGTCCTGGTCCCCAAACCATATTTATACTTGTAGGCTGGAGGAAGGCCATTAATCTACTGCAGACTTTGTTTGTTTGTTTTTTTTAGTTGGCTGGTCCTGATTTAATGGCAAGAGATGCACATGGTCTACAGCTGTGTGCCACATTCTTCATTCTTAGAACCCAGGGGACCTTTCAAGGTTTGGATCCTGCTGTGTCCCTTTTTCTGGAGAACTTTTGTTGCATGAGGAAAAGGACCCCCCATTCTGTTTTCCAGAATGCGGACAGAGGCAAGGAAAGTTTCTAAAACACCCTTCACAGTCAACAACACTTTCTTTCATGCAAGGTCCTTTTCTGGACTTTGAAATAGGTAGCCTGGTTCTCACACGGTTTACTGGGTTCCTTAGTCAAGAGAACACACCCGAATCAGCGATACAGTGTATTTGAGTATTGGGTGTGTAGCGCCTGTGTACTTTCAGTCCAGGTGCTTTCTTAAATCTAGAGGGGGATGAGAGAGTTATGTAGCTCTCATCCATGTGATTCGTGCAAATTCAGCTTCTGTTCTAGCTGGGCTGTGCTGTTAGTTCATTCTGTGTTCCTGGGGTGCCTTTCCACCCCGGGGCGGCAGGTGGTGGCAGTGGAGTCCAGGTCAGAGCGTCTTCTTGCCAGCGGCCAATCAGAGGGTGTTGGATCTGGGTGCGGCACCCACCTTTAGGGTGTGCGCTTATCACGGGCCCCGGCGATATGGCCTACCAGGCCGGGGGGGGGAACGTGCCACGCCTTGTCCTTGGCTCCGGGACTATGTTGGCCCGGAGTGACTGAAGCTGCGATGGGACCTAGTGACTTATTGGGTCCCCTACCTCTTAAAAGAAGATCCCAAGCAAGTTGTGCTGTTCGGTGGGGAGTAAGTCTGAGGAGAGCCAGGAGGCAGGCAATCCAATATGGCCTAGACAAGCCATCGGGGATCGAGGTGACCGGACACTGGGAGTTTGTCTAATGGCAACCTGTCAGTCGGTGACTGTTTGAGGAAAACTACCTGGGGGAGATTCAGGCATCAATAATCTTGAGAAGGATTCACCTTACAAATTGTGTTCTAAAGCAAAGGGCCTGTGGCAGAGGTCTCATTCCTATTCCTACTTTCAGTCAAGTCTGTGGCAGAGACTTGTTTTCCTTCTCAAGATTCCCAGTGATACTCTGGCTGCCACTTCTGTGACAGAGCTAGAGCCACCACACTTTGGAACTCTCTTCCGTTGCCTCTGAGACAGAATGCCACCCTTATCACTTTCAGAAAGTCACTTAAAACTTTCCTCTTTTGAAGCGAGTTGATTTTTTATTTATTTTTTGTTCTCCCCATCCCTAAGCTCCTGTCACCCTCCTTTTGTTCCTGCCTGGTCTCGTACTGTTTGTATGTTTTCCTTCCTCTACCAACACGAGCCATTGGTTAGTCTATGTAGGCTTTTCTTTTTCTAGATTGTTTTTGGTTCTGAATAGATCAGCGGATCCGCTTCCAGCGCTTAGGCGCACCCTCCTGGGTGCATGTGGCGCTGTAAATAAATTCAAAATCAATCAATCAGGTACGCTGTACCCACTCCCGCTGGAGTGGCAACGAAGTTAAAGTCCCATTTGGAAGCAGGATTGTTTCTGTCGTTATTAGGCCTGAGTCTGCAAATTCTACTTTCCACACATCTCTATTCTGTCTAACCCAAGTTCAGTTTTTGCCGTGTTGGGCAACAATAAAAGCACAAGAAAGACACCGGCTGTTTGGACATTCCGTCATTGTTCTCATCATCCTCATCATCATACCACTAGACATTCATACAGGTAACACGCCGTCCCAAATCTATCCATCGGCTCCTGAGGGGGTAGCGCTACAGGTGGAAAAATACAAACCTTGGCCAATCTCTAGTCAGTGGAGTGAGTGAACAGCAGGAGGCTGGGATCCAGAACAGAAGTATCTTGTTCCCAGGGAAGTCAGACCCAGCCTGAGGAATGAGCCATCCCTAGGAGTTCACCTGCAGCTAAAAGAAACCTTTCAGGGGTCCCAGCTTTTGCCATGACTGGGATAACTCTGGCCTAGTCTCCTGAAGATTGCAAAGAGCTCTTCTAATGATCCAATACAGACAAGCAATCCAAGTACAGAAACTGACTGATAATGCAGGCAGCTACACAATATTCAGGAAACAGTGAGCATCAACCTTCTGGAACTACAGACTTTCTTTGTCCTCTTTTGGGAGAGCTTTTCCTTTGTACAATCAAGACTATACTTCTGCTAAGGAGTCTCTATTTAGTACCAGTATACCTTCACTTTAAAGGGGGTGCTTTCACCCTGAAGGAATAGCTCAGGTTAAGTGCCCTCTACTGCAAGTTGTTAAAGCTTATTGGAGTATCCCTAGGCTCCCACTTACCCTATCCCAGTTCTCTAACAAAAATTAAAAATACAAAAAAGACATGCACAGCCTGTTCTCTGACTTGAGCAATTGGGAAATACAATGTGTTTGGCTGCTGTGTACAACAAAAACAAGCTGCGCAAAAAAGCGTGAATGATCTACACAGTTGGCCACATAGTGATGTGATGCGACTATATAGATTAACATGAATAGAGTGGGCTACCACATTCAAAGAAATTATCAAAGTGTCCGAATGAAAAAAATGTCCAAAAAAAAACGAAATCAATGTCTATTTTCCAACAAACAGATGTATCACGTGATATTTTGATGATTGTAAGTATCGTTCTCCTTTAAATAAACGGTGACATCAAAACTAGAAAACCTCAGAATAGTGCATGGATAGAAAGAGAAGACCTCCACCCTTTGAATAAGCTGCCTCTTACCAGAGGGGAAGATCCCAACCAGAGACCTTCTGATGGCATATGGCTTACTACCCAGCCTGGGGGTTTATGTAGCAAGATGTCCAATGTCCGGTAGATCTCCCACCATTCACCGATGATCAATGTTGATTAAAGCCAAAGTAAGGAAGGAGAAAAGCTGACATAGTATGAACCCATAAGACCATTTAATAAGAAAAGTTAAAATCACACTTACAATGTATAGATAAAAAGTTGCTTGTGAATATATGTAGCCGGCCGGCTAACACAGCCCGTTCACTCCGGGACTCTTTGTATACGGTGAAGACGTCAGCACGCCACTACCCTACGCCGTTTCGTCTCAGTAGACTTCGTCCTGGGGCCTGGCTGCTGTGTGCCTATCAGGGAATAGATAATGAGATTATGCTGTTGCGCCTAGTGCCCTTTTTTTTCTCAAGAAAAATTGTGTTAAATTATAAAGTGCAAACAAAATCTGAAACCTTCCTCCTTAGTGTGCTTGGTAGATGATATAAGTAAATACACAAAAATAAGTGAAATTGTGAAACAAAAGCTGTATTTTTGAAAAAACTGCAACGAAAAAGCAAAATCGTGTAGCGCCCCCCCCCCCCCTATTGGTGGGGTGCTACGCTAAAGTTAGTGGGGAATGGGAGAGTTAAGTTACTCCCATTCACAAATTGCCTAAATTTGGGCTGCTGCCATTTATAATTGCCTTGTAGGTGGGTCTGCATGTCAGGGGGGTGTTATTACCCCTGAGTGACAGTCGGCGCTAGAGAGGGTTCTGACAGATCCACCCTCTTCCCAGCAGCCAATCAGAGGAGCGGTTCTTTCTCTGGACATGCTGGCGGGAGGGTATATCTGGGGCAGTGGCCGGTGAGAGTTGTGCTATGCGGGGCCCGAGTTCCAGGTGCGGCATCCACCTTCAGGGTGCGCACATCCATGGGCCCCGCCATCGAGGCCCGCCTGGCCGAGGTTGCGTACCCAGCGGAACCTTATTCTGATGCAGAGAGGGGGCCCAGCGGCTTGCTGGGTCCCAGATCCTAAGCGGGAGCGGAACGGTGGGGGATCAGCTCGGGAGAACCCAGAGGCAGAGGTTGTCTGCGAGGCCTGGACGAACCACCGGGGATCCGGTCACCACGCCACATGACAGGTACACTTTAGCTGTCAATCGGTGACCTTAGAATTATTGAGAGGATTTATTGGTTCTAACCTTTGACAAACTTAAGAGAAATTCATCAGGCCTGTGGCAGAGGCCCTGTTTCCTCCCAGTGACTTTGTTTAAAATTGACCCTTCGGCTGCCAGGCTTAAGTGAATCGCCGGTCCGGGGGCACTTTACCCACTCTGGCGAGAGTGGCAACGTTTAAATTTGACTGTGCTGAGAGCAGGCTTGCTCTTTCTTTGATATCCAAGGCCTGATACTACAGTTCTCTCCTTGCTCATCAACCTTTTCTCTATCGTGTGTCATGTTGAAGTTGGCCGTGTTGGGCCTTGGAATAAAGCATTGAAAACTCAAGTTGACGTCTGGACACTTGCTCTTTAACCACCTTCACTAATATTATCCCTAGACAATAATCACTGATATCCCAACATGCCGGTCCCGAACTAATCAGTGGCTCCTTCGGGGGTGAGCGCTACAATTGCAAAATCACAATCTCACAATAAAATTGCATAAAACTGAAAAAGTCCTTAAAAGTGCAACATGTGTATACCCCTGATGAAGAAACCTGGCTGTGATGACACACATTGGGTAGAGTCAGGTGACACTAATGCACACACAAAGTGAGGTCAAAACCATTGTATCCAGCTGTAACAGCACTGGTGAACAGAGTGAACCACAACTACAGTTAGCAAGGATTTCTTTGCGCTTCTTTATGTGACAACTCAGTATTGGCCGCAGGTGTCACTTCTGGCAAACAGGAGTTTGGAGGATCGCTACATCACATCATCTCTCTGTCACATAAAGAAAGGCGCTGAGCTACTAAGGATGGACGCATTACAAAATGCGACCAGAGCTTAGCGTTTAAAAATATAGTTCAAGGTCAATATTCCAATACACCTCTATATGCAAGTGATTATCAGTAAGGGACCCCAGGCGTCACTCCTCATAAACAGGAGTTTGGGGGTTCTCTACATCATATCACTTTGAGCATATAGGGATGAATTAGGCCACTAAGGGAGATGCTATGAAATAGCGTCAACCCCTGGCATAGAAAAGTTAGAGCGAACATGTTCAAACAATTAGGACAAGGCCTATAAGAATTTGTACTTATGTCAAGCTCGTAATAAATAGGAGTTGTAGTAACATTTAATACTTGCGTATGAGAGAAATATAGCTAGGTAATAGTAGTTGCATATGAGAGGCAATATAGCTCAGGTAATGGTAGTTGCATATGAGAGGCAATGAGATAAATATTGCTCTAGTAAAGCGGAGCTCCAGCCACAAATTTTTTTTTTTTTTTTAAAGTCAGCAGCTACTAACAGTGTAGCTGCTGACTTTAAATAAGGACACTTACCTGTCCTAGGCGCCCGCGCTGATGGCCCCCCCGATGCCGGTCCCGCGATCGCTCCGAGTCCCGCGCCGCCATTCACACTATGGGAAACAGGCAGTGAAGCCGTACGGCTTCACTGCCCGTTTCCTACTGTGCCTGCGCGAGTCTCACGCTGGCTTGTGAATGGGCGCGCTGCTGTCTGAGAACACACACAGTTCCCAGAAAGCAGCGCGCCCATTCACAAGGAGAAGGACAAGAAGAAATCAAACCAAGGTGCAGGTGAGGCAGATTACGGACTTCCGCATAGCAACAGCTATTTCGGGTGAGTATTTTTTTTTTTTTTCAGGTTTTTTTTTTTTTTTTTTTTTTTAACAACATGGCAAAATGTTGTTTTCCTGGGTGGAGCTCCGCTGTAAGTTGAGGGTAGCTGACCCTTTAAGATACTCCTTAGCAAACAGTCCTTAGCACAACAGTATCTCCAAAATAGTATGTTGATATCCACAGGGCACATTTAGTAACACAAATATATTAGATGGAAAACTAGCAGTAGATCTTCTTATAGGACTACAAGTAATACAATGGCTACTTATCCGTTTGTAGGCTTCTATGAAAGAGATAGAGGATCCGTGGTGTAAGGTGTTCAGCAAAGGCCTCAAGGTTGTCCCCAGCAATTCTCTGTTGTAGTAGGTGCCTTAGCACCAAAGTAGTAGTTGTTTCCTGGAGCGGTGTTGCAGCATAGGGAGCAAAGACAGCGGTATGTGTAGCGTGGCCGAGCTACGGCTGACAATACTAGAACAGGAATTAAGTGTAAGGTGAATGCCTTTATAAGCAGTGAATTTTGAAAGAAGCGCCGTTCGCCGGGGCGCACTTCCGCATTCCACGGTGGAACGCACGCGGTGACCCGCAATGATGTCATAGCGTGGAACGCATTACAAGGAAGTAACAGGCACGCGGAGCTACTGTTACACCAGCTGACCACAAGAGCTGTTTGTTTTAAACTTAAATATAAGTTACTATTTCTTAATAAATCCCTATTTTGCAATTACTACACCATAAGGACCCCCTTTTTTTGGCAATGAATCTTTATATGGAGGAAAAACTGCAGTTTTAAAGGGCCACACACCCCACTAAAGAAAGGTTATCTGAATATACACTGGAACAAAGGAAAAGGAGGAGGACGTCAGGGGAGCCCACCGTGCATACCCCAGCATATAGGGGAAGTCAAAATTTGACCTAGTAAAAGAGGTCAAACTTAGAGGAGAGCGCATTAGTTGAGAGACACCAGCACTTTTTGATTGCATATTATTATTTATATGGACTCACATATGAACTGCTTATATTGCACTTTTAGGGATTTTTCCATTTATGCTGCGATATTGTATTTTTGCGATTATGCAATTTTTTTGCGATTTTTTTTTTTCACATTACCCATTGTGTTTCACATTTATTTGAACTGTTAATAGAGTATATTTAGGAACCAATGTTTGATTTTTATGAAATTTATATATCTATATATGATCCACCAATTCCATTCACTAAGGACACTAAGGAGGAAGATTTCACATTTTGTTTGCACTTACATTTGGTAATATTATGGACTCACTTATGAAATGCATACACATGTTGCACTTTTAAGGACTTTTTCTGTTTTATGCAATTTTATTGTGAGATTGTGATTTTGCTATTTTGTTGCGATTTTTTTCAAAGTATAGGTTTTCATGTATATTTGTGTATTCACTTATATTATTTATCAAGGACACCAAGGAGGACGGTTTCAGATTTTGTTTGCACTTTATCATTTAACACACTAGGCACAACAACATACTCATTATCTGATTCACATTGTGGGAACACAATTAGGTTGCATTCAGCCAGCTATCACAAGACAAGCCATATATCAATACCTACAAGGTAGCACAGAATATCCTATACATTTTTTATCAGGGAATAGAACCTGGGAACAAACAGCTAGACCAGTCTCGGCTCTGCACTAGATATATACAACATTTGGGCTGCTAATTAGTATAAACGGCAGTGCCTACCTCCCATACCCCATTAGGCTCTGCAATATGACCCATTTAAGTTTAGTCCTTTTTTCTTGATAATGCAAAGAGTGCAATTTAAATTAATTTGAGAAATGGAAATTGCAGGTAGATTGAGAGATTGCCAAAATGAATTTAGAACTTAAGGATGATGTAGTAGTGATATTTTGCTATAATTTAATAACAGAACTTTAATAGAAATTTCCAGGAGTTTAACCCCTGCAAATAAAGACCATAAGGACTACGTGAAGGTCAGCTCGGCTCTAACTACAAACACGTTGCTTTCTATTTTTATTACTGCAACCTAACTGCACATCTGACCTTGAAACCAGTTTCCATGTTCCGGGGATAATACATGAAGACAGTTGCACAGATAGTGCAGAATAATTGCAGTGTGAAGTTAATGAAAGCAGAACTCCAGGCTGGAAACAAAGTTAGGGCTAGTTTACACTTGCTTCAAAACATGGCTTCGGACAGGCTTTGTTAAAGCTCTCTGAATGCCAGGCAAAGCTCCTGTTTCTAGAGACTTTGGTGGTGCTTCGAAGAGGCTTTGGTGGAGCTTCTAGGGGGCTTTGATAAGCCTTTGTTGGGGCTTTGGTGGGGCTTCAGTGAGGCTTTGTGGGGCTTCAAAGAGGTTTCATTGGGGCTTCAAGCAAGCTTTGCCATAGACTTCTATAGAGGCTTTAAAGACATTTTGAAGCACCACCAAAGCTACAGGTATAATACAGGTATAATTTTTTTAAGCAAAGAAAAGTAAAAGGAGGTGTAAACAGGACTGTAAGCTAACCATTTTATTTAGTGACAGAAGCTTTGACTAACGTTCATAGAGCTTTAACAAAGCCTGTCCGAAGCCTTGTTTTGAAGCAGGTGTAAACTAGCCATTATTGGGCGTTGAAGCCAAAGCAAGTTTAAATGAGTCCTTAGGGTTAAAATGGTTAGCTTACAGTCCTTTTTACACCTTGGTTTTGCTTTGCTTTGCTTCAAAAATGATACCCCATGTAGCTTTAGTGGTGCTTAAAAGCATCTTCAAAGTCTTCATAGAAGTCTATGGCAAAGCTTGCTTAAAGCCTCCACTAAAGCCCCACCAAAGCCTCATCGAGGCATCATGAAGCCTCACAGAAGCCCCTCCAAAGCAAACAGGGCTGTAAGCTAATCATTTATTTAGTGACAGGGGATTTACCTGGTGTTCAGAGAGCTTTAACATAGCGTGTCCTAAGCCATGCTTTAAAGCAAGTGTAACCTAGCCCTTACTCATGCAGTGGGTCCCCTTCCACACTACAAAGGTTCATTGTTCATTATGTCCAAGACAGGGGTCTCCAAACTGCGACCCGAGGGCCAGGTGTGGCCCTTTGCTAGCATTTTTTCCACCCTTTGAGCACTATTCCTCCCACTGTCACCAATGATGGGGCACTATTTCTTCCACTAATATGGATGATAGGGTAATATTATACCCACTAATACCAATTATGGGGCACCACACCTCTTCCTCCTGACCACAAACCCCGAGACCATTTACCGTTTATTCCCACTGATTCTGGGCCCAGCACACTTTTTGTTACATACCTGCCGGATGAGCCTGATGTGTAGTGGGAAGGCTTTCTCGTACAACCCCGGCTCAAGGGCCACCGTTGTTGCAACAGTGTTGGCAAAGGGCCTGGTGGTGTATGGGTGCCTGGTTTGTCTTTGGTCTTGTCAGTTCAGCTGGTGCAGCAGGAAACAGGAAGCAGACTGCTAGGTGCAGGGCTGGGGAGACACTGAATACGTAGTCAGACAAGGCGGCTTTGGTAACAGACGATCAGATGTAGGTATGGTCAGGATACAGGCAAAGTTCAGCAACAGAATATCAAGCAGTGTAGAGTTGAGCGTGGTTACAAGGCAGGCCAGGGTCAGGATAACAGAGATCAATCGTAGTTAAACAAGCCTGGTCAAACACAGGAAACAGATCTGATCACAGGAACAGGAAGTCACAGGAACAGGTATGAGCTGCAGATCAGACAGCAAAGACACAGTGCTGCTGAGGTGTTTAAATAAGGCAGCCTGTTGCCCATCACTGAAATCAGTCTGCACTATTTTAACCCTTAGGTGGCAGATCCATGACACTTTCTAACCTCACTGGCCACAATCCAGCCCCCCTAAAGTCTGAAGAACGGTAAAGTGGCCCTTTGAAAAGTTTGGAGACCCCTGGTCTAAGGGATGAAGCTGAAGGTTAATAACGTATTCTTTACTACTCTGATAGCTGGCTCTTTTCTCTACATCTGTGCTTCTGGGAATTCAGTTACTATTCAAACACAATATATTGTATATAATAATTTGAATGAACACACTAATTAGTTCCCTGGGAAAACTTTTTCTTTTTTTCATTTTACAATTAGCATTGTAGCGCTCACCCCCAACGGAGCCGCTGGTTGTTGTTTGAGATCGGCGTATTAAGTTCCCTTGAAGTGTGTCTAGGGGTAGTAGCAGTGAGTATTAGCAGTGAGCGAATGCCCAGTCACCAAATGGATTTTCAAATGCTTTATTCCAAGGCCCAACAATGGCCAACATCAACAGGAGATAGAAAAAGTTGACGAAGCGATAGAGAACAGTGCGGTATCAGCCCTGGATATGAAATAGAGCAGTCTCGCTCTCAGTAGTAGTAGATACAGTTCACCGCCACTCCCGTTAGAGTGAGAGAAGTGCCCCCGGACAGACTCCGGTTATAAGTCTGGCAGCCGGAATGTCACTTTTAAATTGCTGGGAGGAACAGGTCTTTATGACCGATTTGGCTTGGGCCTCTGCCACAGGCTTAGTACTTTAGTACTCAAGAGAACAATTCGGATTGAGTATGATTGATCCCAGTAAATGCAATGAAAGGGGTCACCGGTTGACAGCTGACAAGTACCTGTCAATTCCGGTAACCAGATCCCCAATGGTTCGTTCAAGCCCTTTTGGATAACCTGCCTCCGGGTTCTCCTCAAGCCGATCCCCCACCGAACGGCACACAGCCTGGGATCTTCTCAGTAAGGCCGGGGACCCAGTAAGTCACTGGGGCCCCCATCGACATCCGAATGGGTCTCCATGGAACAGGTGGTTCTGGGCAGGTGGACCATGCGAGCGGTGTCCGTGGATGCGCGCACCCTGAAGGTGGATGCCGCACCTGGAACGTGGACCCCGCGCAGAGAAGAGGAACCGACCACCGACTGACCCAGAACACGCGGCTACTGCCACAGATATACCCCTCCCCAGCATGCCCAGCGAGGGAAGAACTCCTCTAATTGGCTGCTGGGGAAAGGTGGCTCCGCCAGAACCCCTCTAGCGCCAACTGTTGCCCAGGAGTGTAATCACACCTCGGGGCCGCAGACCGGCCCACAGGACATTTCTGAAACAGCAGCAGCCTGCAATTTGACAAATTAGGAATGGGAGCAAAGTAAATCTCCCATTCACCCGCTAACTTTAGCGTAGTGCTCGTACTGAAAGTAAGGGGTCGCTACAGCATGAATGGTTGTGGTTTGTCTTATGTGTCTTGTATCCCATTGGCAAAGTCTGCATTAACTCCCTGCCCCAGAGGAAACAGAAAATGATGGATATTCCATTGTAAATGGTTGTTACCGAAACAGGTGTCCTCATTGGAAGATTTCCCCTTATCCTCCCTTTTCTGTGACAATTTTAAAATGTGGGACTACCCATCACAGTGGTCACCAAGACAAACCAAGAGGGTGAATTCTCCTTACAGAACAAAATTAAAAAGGTTTACATACAGTACAATTTAAAACTGAATTCTAGGTACAGTGTGTTTTTTATTGCATAGTCACAGTACATTGGTAAAACTAATACATATTCCACACCTGTACTACTATAGTGATCAACGTTTTTAATTTTTTTATTTTTCGTCCTGTGCCATCATGTCACAACTCTCCCAATTGTGTAACCTCTTCTATTCATTGAAAAAAATACAAAAGTTCTGTAAATGGCAGCCAAGCCAAGCTAGTGGCTTGTGTTCACTATGCAGAAGGGAAGTGGCTCGGCACAATACCCGGAAGACCACAGCAATCACCATAGTTGCACTGCAGTATTGCAATAATTCTCTACTTTCATAGTGGTCCCACGGGTATGGAATATGAATACGTACATTGGTTCAAGCTGGACTATGAAATAAAAAAACATACCTAGAGTTTAGGTGTAACCCAGTGGCATGGTATATATGGTACTTTTTGATTATACGTTTTCTTACCGCTGAAAGCTTGTCTTCCAGCTGCTTTCCAGTTTATCCGGTCACATACATCCTCATGTTCTGTTTGTCTGGTTTGGCTATTTTATGATTTCACAAACATTGAAATTTCTGTCCAAACTTTGTAGATCTTAAGTGTAATTAAAATATGTGTGACTGACCTTACTAAATTACCATTGGCATCTTATTATTAGGAACAAACATATTTGTTTCTGCCTGATAAATAGGCACCTTGTGGCCCAAAGTAGTG
The DNA here is from genome assembly GCA_029574335.1 of Rana kukunoris. Taxonomy (NCBI): domain Eukaryota; kingdom Metazoa; phylum Chordata; class Amphibia; order Anura; family Ranidae; genus Rana; species Rana kukunoris. Next base: position 109,921,137 of record CM056052.1, read on the forward strand.
TACATGCAAGTAGCCTGCTAACCAAGAGTATACTGTATTTGTCTTATCTTTCATAACCATCATTCTCAGTGTCCACAGTAAATGAGTAACTGTCCCTTTATCTTTCACATGTCAGGTATGTTGGTTAAATATTATATGAATGCATTGTGTTCTTCCATACATTTGAAGGCAGGGTGCGTGCAGATCCTGACCTGAAGGCTAAATGAAAACTGAGGTCACTAAGGCCTCGTACACACGAGGGGATATGTCCGCTGAAAACGGTCCGATGGACCGTTTCAGCAGACATCTCCGCTCGTGTGTATGGGCTAGCGGACAGATTTCTCCACCCGACAGATTTCAAAGCATGCTTTGAAATCTATCCGGTGGGAATCTGTCCGCCCGACATGTCTGCTGGTTAGTACACTTACCAGCAGACATGTCGTCCCCCACCGCCGCCGCGCCAGCCGCCGAATGGATTCGGCGCATGCGCGGAAGTGTTTTACTTCCTGGTGCGGTGACGTAGCGGTGACGTGGCGCGTCAACGTCACCGCCGCGTCACCGCCACGTCACCGCGCCGTCCGGCGGCGGGGAATTTGATCCGATGGTGTGTACACGCCATCGGATCAAACTCCCGATCGGACATATTTGATGGAAATGGTCCGCGGACCGTTTTCATCGGATATGTCCGATGGTGTGTACGCGGCCTTACAGTGCATGATGAATAAAAAAAGTTAATATATGGTATAGAAATGTAAAGCAGACACCAGGTGGAGGTCCCTTCTGAGATCCAGAAGTGCATGAGGACATTCTGTGGGGGTCATCAATAGCGTTATCAGTTTGGTCAAATTTGCTCCTCAAGAGGGAGCTGAATATAGCAAAGGTTCAGAACAAAGTTGCATTACATGGCAGGAGGTTGCAAGGCAGGAGGTACAGTATAAGTCAAATCAAGGACTGTGTTCCAAGACTCTGATGTCTTAAGGTCCAAGTGTAGTGACCAATCTTTATAAGTAAGTGCACAGTTGGGAATTCAGCTTTCCCTTTCCTCTGCATATCTCCCAAAGTCCAATGGGTCCGCAGAACGAGCCAATCAAGTCTTGGAGCAGCAATTTGCTATATTTCTGACCATAAAAACTGTTCAGACCTCTTACATTGGGCGGATTTTGCTCACAATAGTGATATCAATGCCGCTTCCCATTTATCTCCATTTATGGTGAATTCTGGGTTTCAGCCATCCATGTTGCCTAACACATTTGCTCCACAAGGAATTCCTGCATTAGAGGAGCATCTTCGTGATCTCTGTTGCACTTGGTTGCAGGTCCAAGAGTCCTTGCAATGCACCAGTGATAGATACAGACTCCATGCTGACCACCGATGCCTACCTGCACCTTCCTACCAAGTTGGGGACAGGGTTTGGCTGTCATCTCGGAACCTCTGACTCTGTGTTCTCTCATTGAAACTGGCACCGTGGTATATTGGGAATTTCCGCATTCTCCATAAGATCAATCAACCTAGTGGATACGCATTAGACCTTCCTTCCAACTTGCATATTTCTAATATTTTCCATGTTTCCTTATTAAAATCTTTGGCGGGCAACCGTTATACCACCTCAGTACCACGCAGTGTTTCCAACCATCAGTATTTTTACTGGCAGCCAGTAAAAAACAGGAAATGTTTTACTGCCAGTAAATGCCAGTAAAAGTAAAAGGTTGCCAGTTAAAATATGGCTGTGATGCTCGGCTTGGTCCGGAGCTGGCTGAGACCATCTGAGTGCCTGCTACAGTGTGATCGGTTGGCTCTGGTGGAGGCGGTGCCTTAGCATGTCGTGTGATGTCATGGTGCAATGGAGCCAAGCCGTAGCGGCCAGAGCCTCATGTGCGGGTCTGCGGTATGGGAGCAATGCAGGTTGGGACCGGGACCGTCAGTGCTGTTTAGACTGGAGGGACCATTAGGCTTGGAGAGAGACAGTCACTGGGACTTGTTGTGTCGGGGAGGTCTCATCATCATCTGTACTGCTGCACACTGCTGCCAGTGTCACTGTGAGAGTCAATTTTCATGTGTGTGTGTGCGTCCATTCTAATTTCTTGCCCTCCTGTCTCCTGTGCCTGAGCTACTTACTTACTAAATCGAAAATAAAAGAAATATGTTTTTTGCCTTTTTATCTACCTTAAATCATATTGCTAATTGCATATTGTATTTGTGTGTAGCCTAAATACTCCAATTTGCACTTAAAACTGTAATTTTGGAACTTTGTAAATTTCAATCTGGTAGGTTGGCACTGGTACCACGTCCTCGCTCAGTTCAGTTTGACAACCATGAGGAGTATGCTATACAATCTATCATTGACTTGCAGGTTTCATGGGTGCATACAGTACTTTGTTCCTTGGAGGGGTTACGGCCTGGAGGAATGCTCCTGGGTCTCATCCCCATAAGTACATTCTCCTGCCTTCCTCTGTGCTTTCCATAGGGGGGCAATTCAGAGTACAATTCAGAGTGCAACAATGTGAATCCAGCTTGAATTTACAAAAGAAACATCAGGGTGATATCAGGGCTGTATTTAGTCTTCACGTGTGCCTTTAAATGTAAAAGACACAGGATTTCCCCCAATATCACATTCTAAAATAATTGCATTACTACAGAAAACTATAAATAACCCCTGCAATTGTCAATCAATTATTTCGGTAACAACTAATGCTAGTCTATATTATTGGTGGAAGAATTGGCGTTGCCTTTCCTATTCTGCTGCACTTTAAATTCTTATAAATATTACTGTTACTTACCGTATATACTCGAATATAAGTCAAGGCCCTAATTTTACCACAAAAAAACGAGTATAAGCCTGGGGTGAGAATGCAGCAGCTACTGTAAGCGGAAAAGAGGGTCAACAATGCCCTTTTGCACGCCTCACTGTGCCCATTTGCAACCCTACTGTGCCAATTCTCACTGTGCCCATTGCAGCCTTACTGTGCCCATTCTGACTGTGCCCATTGCAGCCTTACTGTGCCCATTGCAGCCTAACTGTACCCATTCTCACTGTGCACACAAAAAATTCAATGTGGCTGGACATCTCCGCACATGGTAACATGTGTGTATGTGTATATATATTCAAGAGCTTCTTGTATGAGCGAGCAACCACTGACCATCAAGGCTCTGATGAAGGAGGTTCGCCTCTGAAACACGTAAGCCATAATGCCGGTTTGATGCCATTTGATCCGTGTTGTCACCGATACTGTGTACCGGTTCCATTGTCTTTTGTGAGTATGACTACTGTTTTAATTTATTTAATAAAGTCCCTTTAAGTGGTAATGCACTAGGTCGGTGCGCCCTCCTTTTTATTTTTTTATTTTGTAGCTTTATGCATTCTCACTGTGCCCATTGTAGCCTTACTGTGCCCATTCTCACTGTGCTCATTACAGCCTCAGTTGCGACTTCCTCCTGGCCCCGTTCCGTGATAGTCAGTGTACCTGTCAGATTGCGGGTGTCCATTTTTCAAAAGTCCCGGCTTCCTCCTGGTCCGTGATAGGCGTTTGATACTGTGTTCCGCCACCGCCTATCACGGAGGTCCTCTCAACCCCGGACTTTCCCAGCAGACACTGCGTTCAGTGTTCCGCCTATCATGGACATCCTCTTGTCCGAGGACGAAAGAAGGTCCGTGATTGGCAGAACACTGAACACAGTGTCTGCTGGGAAACTGAGTCCGAGGATGAAAGGACCTCCATGATAGGCGGCAGCGGAACACAGTGTCAAATGCCTATCACGGACCAAGAGGAGGCCGCGACCCGACAGGTACACTGACTCGAGTATAAGCCGAGGGGGCTATTTCAGCCCTAAAAAAGGGCTAAAAAACGTGGCTTATACTCGAGTATATACGGTACTTGATATCTTTTGGATTCCTAAGAATGCAACTGAGTATGGATTTTTAATTGAAGAATGGGAAATCGATGTATGGTAAAAGGCAGAGAATATGCTTTAAAATTATGGTGAAAGGCTTGAAGGGATAAATTTACTGCTATGGCTGTTATAAATATGCCCCATAGTCAGACACTAATTGTGGTCTGTCTGAGAAAACCAATAACCAAGGTGCTGAGTGAAGAGCAGACAGACACAGCGCTGTGGTATGACGATGAAATAAATATAAGCTCACATTTTGCATTGATGTCATCAATGCCTATGAATTGGAACTGATGTGTGACAGTTGCTGCATCATTGACACATTCATTTTTTCCAGCCCCAGCCCCCCTTTTCCCAGTCTCACAAGCAGTCAAGCAAGTTTAGAGCTGACTGGTTGCTTTTTAAACAGAACCCGTGGGTGCTAGTTAAGTAGTTGCACTGAACTGCCAACAGCTACTATCTCTTACTTCTGCCCAGGCTGAGACAGTTGGCATCAGAAACATAAAAGTAGCAGAAATAGTCTGAATGACAGATCACAAATCTTTACTGGGATCTCACAGTTTTATGCAACACAGAAAAAAAAAAAAGAGTACAACCACTGACAATTCACAGACACTATGGTCCCCTTTCTGAAGGTGGCAGACAATGTGCAAACAGACCAAACACAAATATTTATACACTATGGGCGAGATTCTCAAAAGAGATACGACGGTGTATCGCAGGAAACACCGTCGTATCTCTGTTTTTTTCCCTGGGTATCTATGCGTCTGATTCCTAGAATCATTTTACGCATAGATATGGCGAAGATCCGACAGGTGTTTTTCCCAGCAGCCTATCAGAAGGAGGGTCTCCTCGCTGGGCATGCTGGGAGGGGGTATTTATGAGGCAGACGCCATTTTCCTGGGTCTTCTTCACATGTGGTGCCCACCTTCAGGGCAGCCATACCACGGCACCCCGGCAAAATGGCCTTCCGGTGTTCTTCATGTTCCGGGACCACGTTGGCCTGGAAAATTTGAGCTGTGACTGGGACCAGTGATCGACTGGGTCCCCAATCTGAGGAGGTCCTAAGCATTAGTCCTGATAGAGGAAGCTGTTCGGTGGAGAGTCTGCATGAGGATTACCAAGAGAGGCTGGTGTTCCAAGAGGGTCTTGACCATCCACCGGGGACCAAGGTAACCGGGTACTGAGAGGCTGGATGTCGGTCGCCTGTCAGTTGGTAACCTACCTAAACTACCTGAAGGAGATCCAGGAGCTCCATTATTTCAGCCATAGGGAGGGTCTGTGGCAGAGACTTATCCCCAAATTCCGAGTGACATTCTGGCTGCCAGGCTGGTGAGAGAGGCCTGTCCAGGTGCGCTATACCCATTCCGGCTGGAGTGGTGAAATTGCACATGGACATTCCATTTACTTCAACTTTCATCAAATACCCCTAGACGGCGGAGAAACATGAGGTAACATGCCACCCAAAACAAATCAGCAGCTCTTTCGGGGGTAAGTGCTACACATATGTAGCGCCGCCTTGCTTTAAGCATGTATGTGAAAGCCTCCGCGCTATATAAAGCAATAATAATGTAGATAAACTATATAAATAATATATACATATATATAAAAATAAATATGTGAAAAAGTTGCTGCAAAACCTAAAAGTGTTTACATAACACAAAGTGACAATCAAGTGAAAATAAGTGATCTTGCGCTACTGCGATAGCTAATATAGTATCCAAAACAAGTACCAAATATAAAAAATATATATAAACACGTGCCTTATATAAAATGTGAAATCTAAATAAATGAATAAATAAATAAAGTCCAAAGTGCATAAGTGCCAAGGTGCATAAAGTGTAGGTACACGGCAGTCCGTGAATAATCCAGTGTTCACAATGTTCGTGCAGGTGTCACTCCGTGGAACAAACAGCCTCACAGGCCTCTCACCTCACTGCCACAAAATAACTGCATTAAGTGTCATCTGATAACTCCAAAACTTATTAGCCAGGTGTGTTGAGTTAGGTAGACATCCGGGTCCTCACAGAACAAGCATAAGACTATACCAACTCGGAAAACAAAAGTGGAGAAAGAGAGACTCCCATAGTGAAGTATTATCATAAAAGGGACATTTATTAAAAAATTATCTGCTTACATCAAGATATATAAAAACAGCTTAAAACACACGGCATAAGCCGGATCCTCACGTCACTCCAGGTGTCCGTCACACCTGGAGTGACGTGAGGATCCGGCTTATGCCGTGTGTTTTAAGCTGTTTTTATATATCTTGATGTAAGCAGATAATTTTTTAATAAATGTCCCTTTTATGATAATACTTCACTATGGGAGTCTCTCTTTCTCCACTTTTGTTTTCCGAGTTGGTATAGTCTTATGCTTGTTCTGTGAGGACCCGGATGTCTACCTAACTCAACACACCTGGCTAATAAGTTTTGGAGTTATCAGATGACACTTAATGCAGTTATTTCGTGGCAGTGAGGTGAGAGGCCTGTGAGGCTGTTTGTTCCACGGAGTGACACCTGCACGAACATTGTGAACACTGGATTATTCACGGACTGCCGTGTACCTACACTTTATGCACCTTGGCACTTATGCACTTTGGACTTTATTTATTTATTAATTTATTTAGATTTCACATTTTATATAAGGCACGTGTTTATATATATTTTTTATATTTGGTACTTGTTTTGGATACTATATTAGCTATCGCAGTAGCGCAAGATCACTTATTTTCACTTGATTGCTTTAAGCATGGGCACTACGCCAAAGTTAATTGGACTGGGAGAGTTACATTGCTCCCAGTCATGATTTACCTAAATTATGACCTCTGTCATCCCGGAAAGGTCCACTGGCTCAGTCTATATTCTAGGGATGTGGGATCATCTCTGGTCGGCAGTTGGCGCCAGAGGGGTTTGTGGCAGAGCAAGTCCTCCCCAGCAGCCAATTCTTCTTCTACGCGGCCCACCTGGCCAAGCTCACAGGCTTCACCGAGCCTCAACCGGAGGCTCTAGGGGACCCAGTGATTTACTGGGTTCCCAGTCCTATTGAATGGATCCCAGGCTGTGTGCTGTGCAATTGGGGGATTGGCCCTAGGGGAACGCGGAGGCAGGTTGTCCACAGGGCCCGATCTAACCAATCGGGGATCCGGTGACCGGGATGCTGACAGGTACGCTTTACTGTCTCCCGGTGACCTGTGCTAGAATTTACTGGAAGGATTCGCTCTGTTCATTCACCTAATCTCATCTAAAGCAATTGGCCTGTGGCAGAGGCTCTAGAGCCAGGTCTGCGTGAAAGATCTGTTCCTCCCAGATATCTAAAGTGACACCTCGGCTGCAGGTTAGAGAAAGGAAACCTGTCCGTGGGCATTTCACCCACTCAGGCAGGAGTGGCGATGAGTTTGCAAACTAGTACTGCTAAGGGCAGGCTTGCCCGTTCATATCCAGGCCTGACACCACAATTTCTCCTCTTCTTTCATCAACCTGTCCTTCCTTCCTAATTGAAGTTGATGTTGGCTGTGTTGGCCTGGAAATAATGCATTGGAAAAACCCTTTATTGACTGTCTGGACCTTCACTCATTACTTTGTTCCTGTATCACACCCCTAGACAACGCTAAGGTAACTTGATTTGCCAATCCCAACAATCATCCAGCGGCTCCTTCGGGGGTAGCGCTACACATAGATGCATGACGGTTAAAAAAAAGCCTTTACAACCACTTTAATCTCAATGAAAGACAAGAACAAACTTGTGAGTGGCAAACCAAATAGTTGGAGATCAACCCACCTTTTAACTCTTATTAAAATACACAAACGGTCACTGGCGCTAGGAGGGATATAGGCCGGTCAATGAAGCAAAAACAAACCCTTTGGTGATTTCTGTAGAGGGTATCATATAGACAGTTCAGTGCAGCGGGAATGACGGTACCCGGAAGTACCCAACACAAGTAATATACACAAAACAAGTCCGCGCTCTTAAATGTTTGTAAAATATATATAAAATATATAAGCCCAATGTTGTTGGGATAAAAGAAAATAATCATATAAATATAGAGAAAAAAGAATCAATTTATTGCAGATCCACTTCTAAAAACAAGGGAGAAAACAGTCCATATAGGATAATATACAGGGCTGTAGAGTAGTAAGCAATGTGCACAAACAGTTCCACCAGCAGACACCAGCAATTCATGGGGTTAAACCTCAACGGTTCCATGCACAGGCCATCATGAGGACAAAAAACACACGCTGACAGTACCTCGATGGTAGATGGTATAAAGTGGTACACAGAGAGCCGCCGTCAGATCTTAGGGTGAGGACCTGACATCAAACAGTCCACAATGCTGGAGTGTCACCACAAAGAGAAAGGGACGGTGCCATCCGACGGGACCATCCGGCGGGTCTTACAGCCGGAAATGCGGCGCAGTAGGCTCTGCGGGGACACACGCTCTTCCCGTCCGATCGCGTAGACGTCACACGTCTGAGACGCCACTTAATGTTCAGACCAGTGGAGCTGAAGTATCCTGGACGCCCTCTGGTGGAAAATCCAAAAATGGCATGTGACTAGTATAGGATGGTGGAAGCTGTAAGCAAAAAAGACAGGATATAGTCTAATCTTCTTTTAAAAGGTGTGTAATAAAATCCCATAAATAAGGGGATCAGGGGGGTCTTGACGACGCGTTTCGCGCTTCCAGGCGCTTTTTCAAAGTCAAGGATATAAGGCTTATTGCCAGGATTAAATAGTCTAAAATAAGGGGAGGGGTAATGATGAGAGGAAGGGGAAATGGAAAAAAATGGGCATGTCCACAGAACCGAAAGGTTTAACCCCTTACAGGGACTGAAACACCAGAAACACAACACACATGAATATATATGTTAAAAAAGCCTGCCACCTACTGGAGTATTAGGAATATGAAATAAGATAAAATAATTGTCTAAATATACCCACAAATATTTAAAATTAAAACTTAATCGTTAGATCAAAGTGCTAGTTTCAATTTCTTCGTTTAACCCCTTGGGAGCCAATGAATTGAGCATAAAAATCCAGAAGACTTCTCTTCTGCAAAGAAGGGAAAATCTCTCGTTATTAGTAAGGGTGCCTTTCGGGATGTGTTCAATCACAAACACTTCTAGATCTTTAAAATTTTTGTTATGACAGTAATTAAAATGGCGTGGCACACTATGTTCAGTGCACCCTTTTTTTATCAGACGGCGATGGTCACCTATTCTCGCCGTCTGATAAAAAAAGGGTGAACTGAACATAGTGTGCCACGCCATTTTAATTACTGTCATAACAAAAATTTTGTTTTACATGGTGCAAAATGCAAAATGTAGTGTGTTTTACATGGTGCAAAAGTATGAGATACCTGTGCAACTGTGATTTTAAGAAGGTGCAGGGACCCTTTTCCTGCATTTCCCACAAGTACAGCAGTACATACAAATGTTTGTGGGGGGGGGGGCGGAGGGGGGGGTGTTTACCCTGCTGTAATACACTCTTTGCTATTACTCAACCAGTTGCTGTGTCATTCCTGGTGTGAATGCACAGTGAGACTTTGGGGTGTATATACAGCCCCCTAAAATAAATATTCCCCACTGAACCAGCTGTGTCAGGCCCCGAACACACGACAGGGAACCTCGACGGGCGGAACACATCGTTCCGCCCGTCGAGGTTCTCTGCCGGCCGTCAGAATCTGCGACCCGCCCGTCGGGAATGGCAACCAGCCATTCATCCCGACCGGGCATCGAGCAAATAGAGAACCTGTTCTCTATTTGCTCGACGGGTTTCCCGACGGGCGGGGCGAGCAGAGAGCGTACACACGGCTGAGGTTCTCGCTAGAATGCAGCTCCCAGCGAGGTTCTCGCTGGTTTCTGGCGAGAACCTCGGCCGTGTGTACGGGGCCTCAGAGTCATGGGCACAAGAACAGGGGACTCAACACATGAAATGGCTCCTTCTGGTGCTATATGAGGCGGCGTACACACGTACGAGAACCTTGACGGGCGGAACACATCGTTCCGCCCGTCGAGGCTCTCGGCCGGCCGTCGAAATCGGCGACCCGCCCGTCGGGAATGGCAACCAGCCATTCATCCAGACGGGCTGTCGAGCAAATAGAGAGCCTGCTCTCTATTCGCTCGACGGGATTCCCGACGGGCGGGGCGAGCCAGGAGCGTACACACGGCCGAGGTTCTCGCTGGAATGCAGCTCCCAGCGAGGTTCTCGCTGGTTTCTAGCGAGAACCTCGGTCGTGTGTACGCCGCCTAAGACGTCAGTAAAGATTTGCGAGCTGTACTTTTTTGGAATTCTGGTCATTTCTTTTACTTTGAATTTATATAGTATGTCCGTTGGCTGTACACCCTCCTCAAGAAATGAAAGGCAAAAGTGTTGGATGGATTTTGGCCTAGCAGCACATACATGGCTACCCTTTCCCACGCCTACTTGGCAAATAGCATCAATGTATAATGTTATAGCATGCTGGAGCTGGTAATAGGGGGGTAAAGAAATAAAGGTGGTAAGGTTGGTCTTCTAGCTGGGAGCAAGCGAATAGTGGCAGGATTCTGTCATACACACAAGGAGAGCTGTGACCACCGTTTATAGACCGATTGCCCTAGTAGTCCTACTTGGCCTGTTGAAAAACTAGACCCAATTCCTATGTGCATAGCATAAACATTTTCACTATTTAGCACACATGTATTTTTATTTGCTGGATTCTCTAGTTAATTATGAGAATATCAATTATTTTTCTTTGTAAAGTAACATAACTGAGAATTGGCCATAGTTTACAGCAAAGTAGGTTTAGCTTTATTTTACACTTTAGTGTCTTCTGAATAGAATATGAATGTATTGTGTTCAGCTCATAAACACAGGGCATTTTCATTTAAATACATTTGAGGTCTTCTTTGAAGCAGATCACTCAGCACAAGATGAAAGGGCACTGAGCTCTACCCGCCGTGTTTTGTTCCCACGATCACCATATGTAGCACATATTAGTGAACCAGAAGGTGCGAGCAGGAAAATTGGGTTACCTCTTTGGCCTGTGGATAACACAGAGAATCTGGACATGTTCCTACGTGTCAGATGAGGAAACAGCCACAGGGGATTTGTGTTCATATCAGCTGTATATGTTTCTGTTATAAGCAGCTGAGAAATACTACTGAGGGTACACACATCAAAGTGAAATAGCAATGAGCATAATAATTGCAAACAATTTAAGCAAAAAAAAAAAAAAACATTTTCTTTTAAAATATCACTGCAGATGAATTTTCCCGATGCATATTTATCAATGAATATTTGATATAAGTCACATTCACATATTTTTGCAATTTGTTTTTGCTATTTCTAGTAGTTAGATAAGGTGACCAGATTTTTAAAATGAAATCCGGGGACATATTTTTTTATTTACTAGTAATGGCAACAATCAGCACTTTCTGCCCGTCGCCGCCCGCCTCACAGCCTCTCAAGTCTTACTCTTTGGGTCCCGGCTACTACTGGGTGGGGAGCAGAGGAAGATCACTCCGCCAGGGAAGGCAAGGAGATAGGCAGGTGGCTGGCCAAGATTTGAGCCAAGGCAGAAGAACATGCACCCGAAACTGAGGAAATATTGCCTCCGCTCTGACCAGCACATGATCATCAGAAAGGGGCACAGATAATGGGGAAAAATACAACCCCCTATGCTAGTAGCACCGCGGAGCAGGGGGGGTGTAATCCATTTTTCTTTATCTTAATTCTGCACTGACTGTCTTTGAAATTGCCCCTGTCCCCTATTAAATCCAATCTGGGGACAAAACCAGGGACAGACTTGGTCCGGGGACAGTGTCCTCTGAAACTGGAGATGTCTGGTCACCCTATGTTAGATGCCTGTGGAGTTCCTACCTTAATTTGCTGAATTTGATCACCCTGGTACTCTGGGCATCAAATATATGTAAGAATCTATTATTGCTTTCTACCTTATACACTCCATGAGGCGCCTATTGGTCCCAGGGGCAAGAGGGGCCCTGTTTAACCACTTAAGGACCAGCCGCCGCGGTTATACTGGTTGGCTGTAATGGTACGCCAATGTGCGGTCTAAACGTGTGGATCACAACTGCGGAGGCTTCTCAGGTTTGAACCCAGGTTTCACTCTCAATCACTGCAGAGAGTGAGGGTTCGATCATCATAGCCTTAAATAAGAATATGGCGCTTATTCCTTCATAGGCGTCACTTAGGGTTGCCACCTCATCCCTTTAAAACTGAACACCTATTAATTACACAGGTTCTGTGGCTAATTTAGTGCAAATAAGGCACTACTTTAGTTTAATTACAGCCTTAATCTGCCACAGAACCTGTGTAATTAATAGGTGTTCAGTTTTAAAGGGATGAGGTGGTAACCCTAGCGTCACTAAGGTTAAGGCTTAAACAAAAGACTATGAGGTGAGGAAATGATGAGATCATGCAGTACTGGAGGTGTAGAGCTAGGGCAATACTTGGGTCAGAGTATACAGTTCTCAGGTATACAAGTAGTACTGGGCTGATATGAGAAACTTGCAGTAGTGCTTGGTCTGAGTAACACAGTTCATACGTATCTGGTTAGTACTGAGATGATATGAGAACAATACTTGGCAACATTAGCACAGATCACTGACATGCAGGGGCGGACTGACAACTCATGGGGCCCCCGGGCAATAGAAGATTATTGGGCCCCCAGGCTTACAGATGGCCACCATGCCAGGTGGCAATACAGAGGTGGTGCAGCTAAAATCTCTGGATTTTCACATCAAAAGCATGTAGGTTTTGGACAAATCAGGGACAGATGTAAAAAAACACAGATTTTTACATACTGTCCCTGGTTTTAATGAGCCTGGCAACCCTGATGGGGCCCCCTAGTGGCATGGGGCCCTCGGGCAGTGCCCACGTTCCTCAATGGTCAGTCCGCCCCTGCTGACATGTAATACCTACTGAGCAGGCATGAAAGGGTTCCGACAATACTTTGTAACATTAGCACAGATGAAGGACATGAGAGAGTTATGGAGCACGCATTTAGAGCTTGTGGCAATACTTGATAACCACAGCACAGTTCATAAGCATGTAAAAACTACTGAGCAGACATCAGAGCTTGCAGCAATACTTGGTGATAATAGCACAGGGTACTTGCGGTTGTAGTGGATGCTGAGCTGGGAAGTCAGTCCTGATGGTCCTCAGCAGGGTCAAGCTGGTGGTTGAGAGGGTACTGGCATAGGCGTGCGCACAGGGTGTGCCAGATGTGCCCAGGCACACCCTAATGACCCTGTGCAGCACAGATTCCCCCTACTACCCTGGTTAACCCCTCCTTCCCCCCGCAACACTTCTGGCTTCCCTACTCTCCTCTCCCTACAGCTGTTGCTGCTGGTATGTTTTAGGATAAGTGTGGGAAGGGGTCGGTAAATATGTAACTTACCGGCCCCTTCCCTTTCATCGTGAGTGATCGCTACTATGTATTGGATCTTTGAGGTGCACACCCTAATGCAATAGGCTGCGCACACCTAAGGGTACAGGATTCCTGGTGGTCGGGTCCGGGATCAGAGAGGTTAGTCCTGATGGTGGGAAGCCCAGATGACAGTAGACGTCCTAACAAAATAGAGGAACGCCATACTGTCAGAGCTGGGGGTTTAAATAAGCCGCACTGGATAGCAGCAGGAGGCGCGGCTAGCTGGACGCACTTTCGCGTTCCAGCGTGCAGCGCATGAGCGTGCACAAGAAGTGACAGGTGGGTGTACAGAACGGAGTGCAGCTGCCAGGAGAAGAAGCAGCTGCGACCGTTCTAACGAAAAGTAGCGCCGGCGGCGTTACATTGGCTCCCCTGGGCGAATCACCATCATGGTACGAGCTTGGTGCGTAATGCCAGAGCCGATGCTCGTGTCAGGTGGTCGCGATGGCTGCCGGCCACTCGCAATCGCTCCTGACAGAGGTAAAATGGAGATCTGTCAATATAAATAGGGGAGGAGAGACAGAAAGTTTAGGAACAGCGATCTGTCTCCTCCTCCAGACAGTCCCATCCCCCCACAGTTAGAACACACATGAGGGAACACATTTAACCCCTTGATCACCCCTAGTGTTAACCCCTTACCTGCCAGTGACATTTATACAGTAATCAGTGGCTATTTTTTTTTAGCTCTGATCGCTATATAAATGTCAATGGTCCCAAAAAAATTCAAAAGTGTCCGATCTGTCTGCTGCAATGTCGCAGTCCTGCTAAAAAATCACTGATCGCCACCATTACTAGTAAAAAAAATATTTATAATAAAAATGCCATAAATCTATACCCTATTTTGTAGACGCTATTATTTTTATTTTTGCGCAAACCAATCAATATACACTTATTGCGATTTTTTTACCAAAAATATGTAGAAGAATATATATTGGCCTAAACTTTTTTTTGGGGGGGATATTTATTCTAGCAAGAATATTCCTGCCCTAATTTGCTGAAAAATTTCGGACCATTCTCTGTAAACTCTAGAGATGGTCACTTAAATTCCCTTTCTTCCCCATTCTGATGCTCAGTTTGAACTTCAGCAAGTCGTCCTAAATGCAATGAGTTGCTGCCATGTGATTGACTAATTAGCCATTTGTGTTACTAAGCAATTAAACAGGTGTACCTAATAAAGTGACAGGTGAGTGTATTTACATCTGTATATTCTTACCTATTCTCAGTCCACTGTGGACCTGTTATATGATCTCCTGTGTCAACCAGCAGCAGCTGCAAGGGAGAGGAGAGGGTGCTTGACAATGGCTGCAAATGCCTAATGCCGCGTACACACGATCACTTTTTGCGATGAAAAAAAACGACGTTTTCAATCATTTTCCAAAACGACGTTGCGTACACACCATCGTTTTTCTACAAAGCTCTAGCAAAGCGCGGTGACGTACACTACGTTCGACGGCACTCTTTTCCATTGAAGCTCGTCTCATAACTTGCTTCTGAGCATGCACGGGTTTAAAAACGTCGTTTTTAACGTCGTTTTGCCCACACACCATCACTTTTTATGACACAAAAAACGACGTTTTGAAAAACGACACAAAAAATTCAAGCATGTTGGAATTTTTTTTTGGTTGTTTTTTTTAACACAAAAAACAACGTTTTGCCAACACACGATCAATTTAAATGACGTTTTAAAAAACGTCGTTGTTTTTCATCGCAAAAAGTGATCGTGTGTACGCGGCATTAGAATAGAAATGCAATCCATAGGCTCCCATGTCCCAGCCTTTGTAAGCACTCTCTCCTCTCCCCTGCAGCCACCACATGAGCTGGCCAGGACAGGCTCAAAATAGGTAAGAATGCGCATGTTTTTTTACACGGGTTACTAGCATAGGTGTTAGAAGAGGGGAGGGTGCATTTTTAAGTCTAGTTAGGCCTGTCTGGAAATCTACTTTAAGCAGTTTAAATGGAATGCATTATAGGATGCCCACCTCTAACTACCATTATTAAAGTGATACTAAAGATTTTTATTTTAACCACTTCAATACCTGCCACTTTCACCACCTTCCTGCCCAGGCCAATTTTCAGATTTCAGAGTCGTCACTCTTGGAATGACAATTGTACGGTCATGCAACACTGCACTCATATGAAATTATTATAATTTTTTGAGACAGATAGAGCTTTCTTTTGGTGGTAATTAATCACCACTGAGTTTTTTCTTTTTTTGCTAAACAAACAAAAAAAGACTGAACATTTGGGGAAAAAAAGTGTTTTTCTTAGTTTCTGTTAGAAAATTAGCATTTTTTTTTCAATGATGTGCGCTGATGAGGCTGCACTGATGGGCGCTGGTGAGGCTGCATTGATGTGCACTGATGTGGAGGCACTGATAAGCTTCACTGGCAGCACTGATGGGCATTGATAGGTGGCACGGATAAGCTTCACTGTTGGGGCTGCACAGATAATGAGGGCACTGATGATGTAAATGTGCCCTGTCAGCCTTGCCACTAATTGGCTCTCCTTTCCTTACACTGTGACAGCGTGTGACAAAAGGAATGCTAATAACCGGCAAGTTTGTTTACATATGATTGGACACAGCTGATCACATGGTAAAGGGCAGCTGTGATTGGCCTTCACCTCGATGTGTGATCAGTCCAAAGGAGTGTGCCCCAGGGGGTACGCGTTCTGGGAGGACGTCCATGGACGCCACTTTAGCCATCTTTCGGCTGAGTAAAAAAGTGGTTAAATAACAAGCGTGTCATACTCACCTGCTCGTGCAATGGTTTTGCATCCCTGATCCTCCTCTTCTCGAGTCCCCTGTAGGTGTTCTGGCTATTTCCCCCCTGCTAAATTCCCCCATAGCAATTGGCACACAGAACGGGGCTCAGATCCACCCCCTGATTCCTTCTCACTGGCTGTGACTGCTTCTGAGCCAATGAGGATGAAGAGAGATGTGAGAGAAGCTATTCTCATGCAGATCATTTGTCCGAGATCAGGCTCAGATAAGTATAAGTGGGGCTGGGGGGGAGCAGCATACAGAAGGTTTTTACCTTCATGCATAGAATGGATGAAGGGTAAAAAATGTCATCCTTTAAGGGACTGCAATATGTGTCACCTGCCAACAGTTGGATCCACAACATTTTACTATGGGACCCTGTGATTGTAGCCCCTGGTAATAAGCTACTAATCAGATAAGACAGTAAATTGCATTTTTTTTTGCCTAACTATAATGTATGTATTTATAATATGCAATTGGAGAATCCTTCATTTCATGAATCATGATTACCTTGATACCTGAAATTATCTGAATCCAGATATTCCAGGGAATCATACATTTCAACATGGCTGATCTACTTTGATAAGTCATCAATAATTACAGGGGTGTTCCAGCCGCAATTTTTTTTTTTAAGTCAGCAGCTACTAACAGTGTAGCTGCTGACTTTAAATAAGGACACTTACCTTGTCCTACTTGCCCGCGCTGATGGGCCCCCCGATGCCGGTCCCACGATCGCTCCGGGTCCCGCGCCGCCATTCACACTATGGGAAACAGGCAGTGAAGCCGTACGGTTTCACTGCCCATTTCCTACTGCGCCTGCGTGAGTCTCACGCTGGCTTGTGAATGGGCGGCTGCTCTCTGAGAACACACACAGTTCCCAGAAAGCAGCGCGCCCCATTCACAAGCAGAAGAAGCAGAAGAAAGGACACCGCGGTGTGGAAGAGGCAGATTACGGACTTCCGCATAGCAACAGGTATTTCGGGTGAGTATTTTTTTTTTTTCAAGTTTTTATTTATTTAATTTTTTTAAGCAATATGGGGAAATGTTGTTTTCCTGGGTGGAACTCCGCTTTAAGTTCAATAAATACAGCCTAATCCAGTGCTATGAAGGTTTGGAGGGATGAGTCACCATGATTAGTCATTCAGTGCTTGAGTTATTGAGCTCTGTTACCAATGCGTATTTTGCAAATAAAGAAGCAAAGGAGACAAAGGAAACGTGAAATAGTGCTGAGAGCTCAACCTGCTAGCTGCCTATGAAAATATAACACATCAATATGCAATATTTCTTATTCACCTTGCTAAAGAAAAATAAAAATAAAATAAAAAAAACATTTGAATAATTCAGCCCTGATCATAATAAAATGATACAAACTATGTAAAAGCCACACGATATTAAATGTAAATATACATTTTGCATAGTTATATTCGCTCTATTTCTGTGATGGGGTAAACTGACTTCTGAAATAGGTTTAACACACAGCATTATAATTTGTATGTGGGTGAAGACTGGTCTACTACAAACCCATTCTTGCAGATAATTGCACAGTTATTTTGTATAATTTCACAGACAGCTTGGAATTTGAATTTTTCTGCTGCAACAGAATTATGCTTCTTTTTCTTCAAGTTAATAGCAAGATAGTTTATAGAACTTCCCATTGTGAAGGAAACATTAACTTGTCATACCAAGCTGTCATCTGTCGGCTCTTGGAAGCAAAGAATGTGACGACACTTTCCAAGCTCCATTAGCAATTCTTATTTTAAATAATAGATCCACTTCAGGATGGGACAAGGCTAAGGTAGCCATTACACATGAGATATGTCGTTTTTCAATTGTAAAAGCACTAAGAGGTCAGAATTTTTTATCAGCAAATGATCCAAGGATTGATGTCATCATTAAAGCCGATCTACAGGGAAATTAAGGAAAAAAAAACTGCCCCAGCAGGTTTTTGAAATAATAACACAGCTCTTCTTGCATTACTCACTTCCTCTCCAGCACTGTCCTCGGTGGCCCCAACTGAAGATTTACCCTCATATCGTGTTCTGGTGGCCCACCTAAAGCTGGCTACACATGATGCAATTATCTTGTTCAATTTCCTTTAGATTAACCTTCAACTATATAGTGCAAGGGCCTGCCTGATTGCATACATTTGAAAGTGTTCAGGTTTGACACCATATTATATGGTTTTGGTAAATCTAAAGGAAATTTGTATAATGTGTAGCCAGCTTAAAGGGTCACTAAAGATTTTTTTTTTTAGCTAAATAGCTTCCTTTACCCTACTGCAATCCTGGTTTCATGTCCTCATTGTTCGTTTTTGCTTTGAAGTTGCTGTAATCCTTCTCTGATCTCCACACTTCCTGGTTGTCTGTTTCCTTATGAAAAAACTCATGGAAGCTTCTCTCTGTGGTCCCTCATCAAGGAGGTGTGATTACTGTGTGTCTAAAACCCCTCAGAACCAGATTCAGAACCAAATCAGATTCATTTTAAAAACAAACACTGCCCTGTGTTTGTTTGTTTTTGTTCTGTGTGTCTCTGTACGTCACAGAAACATGAAACTAGATTAAAAACTAAACTGAAACTGCAGGCACATTATATGATTGATTTGTATCTATTTTTAATTATTTTTAAAAGGAATCAGTTAACTATTATGGGCCAGATTCTCGTAGATTGGCGTTTTTTTTTGCGTAGCATAGCGTATCCCATTTACGCTACACCTCCGCAGCTGTATTCTCAAAGCACTTGCTCCGTAATTTGCGGCGGCGTATCGTAAATGGGCCGGCGGAAGGCCGCGTAATTCAAAGTAGGAAGGAGGTGGGCGTGTTGTATTTAAATCAAGCGCGCCCCCGTGCCGAACGAACTGCGCATGCACCGGCCGTAAACGTAGCCCACTGCGCATGCTCCACAGTACGCCGCAAATACATTGGTTTCGACGTCAACGTAATTAACGCACAGCCCTATTCGCGACGAGTTACGTAAACGACTGAAAAACATGGCGCTGTCCCAACGTCCATAATTAACATGGTGTACGCCGGACCTACGCAAGGTTACCCCTCATATAGCAGGGGTAACCTTACGCTTACGGAAACTACGTAAACTACGACGACGGCGCGCAAATACGTTCGGGAATCGGCGTATCAGGCTCATTTGCATGTTCGACGCAGAAATCGACGGGAACGCCACCTAGCGGCCAGCGTAGAATTGCATCTAAGATCCGACGGTGTAAGTGACTTATGCCAGTCGGATCTACGCCAAATCTATGCGTAACTGATTCTAAGAATCAGTCGCATAGATAGGAGGTCTCAGAAACAGAGATACGACGGTGTATCTGGAGATACACCGTCGTATCTCTTCTGAGAATCTGGCCTTTGTCTCTATACCCTGTAAACAGTCATTTCAGCAAAAAAAAATTTTTCCTTTACAACTCCTTTAAGAGTAGGGCTTTAATGAGTGTAGGGCAATATGTACCCACACTCTGTAGAGGCATCACCTAAGCAGAGATGTTGTCATCACCACTGGAAGAGATCCAAGGACCTTGCATGTCACATGACCAGTCCTAAAATATCTGAAAGGGGTAGGTATATGTAGCTTCCTCTAGTGTGGTAGGGAAATATTGCATTTTTTTCCTAGTAAAGGTAAATTTCCAGGCTTGGCTGGCAGCCAAGTGTGGCTATGTTTTGTGATCTGGGTTGGGAGTGGCTCAGGTGGCGTCACTAGGACCTCCTACTTCTTTCTAGAATGTCTAGTGTTTTCTAGAAAGAGAGGCTGGAGGGGAGGTGGAGTCACCTGGGGTGTTCTAAGGATCCCTGACAATCCCCAACTTGGATTGGCAGGGGGCAGGCCTCCTTAAATACCCAGGGTCAGCCCAGCTGGGGAGGAGTTGATCAGTGGTGGAAAAGAGATGGAGTGTTAGGCTGTCTGGGCCTTTGAGGGAGCTCCCCAGTCTTGGGGGGTGACCTTGGGCCTTGGCTCAGGTGCGGTCGGGCCCTCCAAGGAAGCGTGGAGGTGTGCTGGACAGGACAGCGGGAGAACACTTTCGGGGCAAGTCTCCAGGAATTCCACTGAGACAGGCAGGAGGGCTGGTGAGTGTGCACACAAACGGGAGGACTGGGGAGGCAGGCCTGAGGGGACTGAGTGGACCAGTCTGGAATGGGTGAAGAGCCAGTCTGGAGGATTGGGGTGGCACGGGCAGTGAAAAGGGGCAGCTGCAGCCAGGAGGGCTGGGAGTGCCTGAAGAGGTGGTACTGCGAGCAGTAACCACAGGAACAGCTAGCACTGGGGCTTTTCTATTTTTCTACACCATAGGAGCCTGCGGTCCCTGCCTGTAAAGGACACCTGCTTTGGACCTGACTGAGCCTGTTGTAGGTCTAACAAATCAGTGCTAGCAGGTCTGGAGAGGAAAAGAGAGGAAGCAATGTGCAGGAGGAGTATGGAGTGATGTATATACCGTTCTGATCACTTGAGTATCTCATAAGTTCCCATCCCTATCCAAGTTTAATATCCCTCAATAAAATGAACAAAAACAAAATTAAAAGACTGATTTATTGTCTCTGAGGAGTGAAAAGGTGCCTGGCTGGGCACTGTGACAGATTGGCCATTACATGCAGCAGCCCCTACGGGGGTACCGATACATATATATTAAATAAGAAATAAATACTATATTTTTTTTGAACTTTGCAGAGCAAAGCAAAGGAGAATTCCAAATGACATCTTATTTTTTTCAAACATAGAAAAGGTAATATTATCTGTTGCTAGGCCAAGGAAGAAATATCAAATCATTTACTTACATGGACTTTTAATTATCACCTGAGGCCTTGACAATGACCTCCTCTATTTAAGCAGCATGATATCATAGATATGAAAATAATTTAGGCCTTGTTCAGATGGGTAGCAGCCAATCTGTAGTAAATGTCACCTTCTCGCTGCTTGTTTTTACCCTGGAAAGGGTACCACCAAATCACAGTTACAAGGCTGTTGCAATATATATATATATATATATAAACACTGCTTTCTCATTTAAGAAGTAGTACTGCATTGGGGTTAATTTACTAAAGGCAAAAGGACTGTTGCACTCTGCAAGGGTATTATTTTAGAATTATTACATTTTCTATATATAATTCATAGACAAAAATAACTGAAAATTAGAAACAGGCTCTGGGGCTGTCATCCCGATCTTGCTTCACCATTAAGATTGGGGAGAACCCATAAATACATATATTGAAGCTGACAAGACTAACTTTATCCCACAACTGTCTTCCTGATCATGGCTGTTCTACTTAAGACAGTCATTCTCCAACACAGTTTCTCCAGAGGTAGCAAGGGGTTCCTTGAACTGTTGCTGATTAACCTGCCATCTGGTGATGCCTACATAGTTCCAGGTCCAACACCCAGTGGCAGGATAGGAAGAATGGCATTATTCTCTCCAACTTTTAGTAGTCCCAGAGTTCAACTTTAAAAACAAGTCAGTTCTCAGATCTCTGAGGCTGCGTACACACAATCGGTTCAAACCGATGAAAACGGACTGAAGTTCGTTTTCATCGGCCCTATCGGTCCATTATCCTTCGGTCAAAAAACAGAGGGCTTGCTTTAAAATTGAACTGATGGACGGCTAACCGATAGGTCAAAACCGATCGTTAGTATGCAAAAAGCATCAGTTAAAAGGCTGCGCATGCTCAGAATCAAGTTGACGCATGTTTGGAAGCATTGAACTTTGTTTCTTTTAGCACGTCGTTGTGTTAAAACACGTAAACGTCACCGCGTACTGATAAGATCGTTTTTTTAACTGATGGTGTGTAGGCACACATCAGTCCATCAGTCAGCTTCATCGGTGAACCGATGAAAACGGTCCTTCGGACCGTTCTCATCGGATGGACCGATCGTGTGTACGCGGCCTGATATTTCCCTTTTCACTGGTTCTCTTTGATCTTGCCGAAATCTTGTATACTACCAAGTATAAACACACAAGAAAACAGTTGATATTCACTCTAAGCTGGGATTAAACAAGACAAATGAGGCATAAGATGCAAAAGAAGAAGCCGTAAAGGTCAGTGGTAAGTAGAGTTAGACACTCCATGAACAGTGTCTGCTGCTCAGACCAAAATAAGCTCTCACAACGCCAGTGACCCATAAAGCCTTCTGTAGGTTCTCCAAGGTGTGTCATACCAGTTCACTAAGAGCAGGAAACTGGGGACATTCACAACTGTAGACATGGCTTTTCTCTAATGCCCTCTTCCTTCCTCTCTTTGGAATGGTAGCAGTGAATTGGAAAGTGTATGACGCTGTCATCAATCAGTATTCAGACCTCAGAATAGGCTGTGGTATGCTTTGAAAAGGTCCGCAACATGAAAAAGATTCAATTCTTTAAAGGGAAATCTAGCTTTCGGTAACATGCATTGTGCTTACGGGAAATTACTTCCACTTACAAGCATGCAGCCAGTGAAGACTAAAAAGTCTGAACTGTTATCCTGAACACTTGTTCTAAACCAGTGACTCCTACCTAGTGATGTCAGGATAATGGCGCGTACACACGATCGGAAAATCCGACAAGAAAACTGCAGATTTTTTATAGACGAAATCTTGGCTCAAACTTGTGTTGCATACACACGGTCACACTGGCCGTCAATAACGTGGTGACGTAGAACACTACGATGAGCCAAGAAAAATTAAGTTTAATGCTTCGAGCATGCGTCGACTTGCTTCAGAGCATGCATGGTTTTTGGTGCGTCAGAATGGCATACAGACGATCGGAATTTCCGACAAGAACTGTTCTTGTCAGAAAATTTGAGAACCAGCTCTCAAATTTTTCTTGGTGGAAATTTAGACAGAAAAAATCCAATGGAGCCTACACACGGTCAGAATTTCTGACCAAAAGCTCACATCGGACTTTTCTTTTCAGAAATTCTAATCGTGTGTAAATGGCATAAGGATCACAGCCCTGGATCCTTTAGCTTTAAAAACAAGTTAGCAATGGCAGCTCCCATATTACTGTCATGACAGGTCCACTTTAGACTGGCCATGGAGAGACTGGTTAAGCTATCTGACACTTCTCTTTGACGACAGCAGAATTGGCCGTTCCAATGGAAATGGTTATAAGAGAATTTCATACTGTATATGCCCCAATGCTCCCATAAATGACTATGCAGATACCTGTCCTTTTTGAAAAAGTGACCCCTACATGGCACAGATTGAACATCTGTTACTGGCTGAACACCTTTACACTGGAAAACATAAATTCCCCAGCAATGCTGGTAAATGCAGATAAAACAGTCTGCGCTGACACCTGTGGAGTTTTCACAGACATTTTCAGGAATATCTCATTTGTATCTTTATTTACTAAGTGAAGGAAGTTGGCGGTCAGGCTTTATCTCCCTGCAGAATAGTGTGTTGACTTGCTCTTGCTGACATCATGAACTTTCATGTTTAATATTACTCTTGTTCATTAGAAAGTTGTTGTGATTATTTTTTAATCTTCAGTTTTCTACATTTCATTAGATATAAGGAAATAAAAAAAATATGTACAAAACACAATAGGCTGAGAACGCATGAACAATGTATTTAAGGGTAGACATGTGCAGACTGGAATATTTTGTTTAGTTTTTTCGTTTTCGTTTGGAAAATAAATTTATTTAGTTACTCCCGAAAATCGTTTTGATTTATTTCGTTTGTCGTTGGGGAATAGCTTTCATCCGAAAATCCATCAATCATAACTCGAAATCTAATCTCTGTAATGTCAAATCTATTATTTCTATAGTGTCGAATCTTTTCTCTATAATGTCGAATCTTTTCCCTATACTGTCGAATCTTTTCCCTAATATGTCGAATATTTTCCCTATACTGTTGAATATTTTCCCTATAATGTTGAATCTTTTTCCTATAATGTCGAATCTCTCTATATAAAATTTTTACCGTAACGAAAAACGAATGCACATGTCTATTTAAGGGGAATTGGTTCCACTAAGCTTCAAAACCCCAGGTATAGTATGCATTCAGGTGTTGGTATAGAACGCTCAGTAAAAAAAATAAGGATATTATAGACACGTGCATTCGTTTTCGTCCGAATGCATTTTCGTCTGAATTTTAGGGATTTTCACGTACATTTTAACAAACGATAACGAACATGCAGAATCCGAAATCAGAAAGATCCGACATAAAAAATGCTTTATTTTAGTTTCGTTGCGACAACAGTTCGATATGGATTGAAGATTCGACATGACGGTGACGATAGCGGTCTGTGTCTATCGAACCTGTATGTGCCTAACCTAACTATTAGTCCGAGATTATTCGACATAGAGAGAAAAGATTTAACATTATAGAGACATGAAGATTCGACAAAGCAGCTAAAAACATACGATCGCCACAAACGGACATTTATGGACAAATGCTGCGCCCATAGGCTTTAGAAGAATTCTAATGTTGGTTGACTAGTAATAATAATTAATAAATATAATTATTACTAGTCATACAACATTAGAATTCTATTATAGGTTGTGGGTGAAGCATTTGACAAAAAATTTACGATTGCGGCGTCGTACAGTTTAGCTGCTTGTTGAATCTTCTTAGAACATTCGACAGACACCATAAGCCTTCAATGACAGATTCGACCTTAATTAATTTGGATTTTCAGACGAATGCATTTGAAACAAAATAAATAACAACGAGTTTTGGAAGTATCTAAATAATTGTATTTTTCAGATGAAAACGAAATTCCGAAACAAAATATTTCAGTGTGCACATGTCTAAAGGATAATAATAATAATAAGGTAGGAGCATTTTAGAGTAAAATAAACTCCACTCCACTGATTAAATCAGTTACAATTATTTCAGGTTCATAACACCCCTCCAATCATAAGGGGCCATAAACTTTGCTAACTGGAGAGCTAGAGGGTTGACTTGGGGCGTGTGTCGGACCTTTGCAGAGAGTCAACTGCTTACACACAGAGACTAATGCTGGCCATAGACGGTTCAGGATATATATATCATATACACTACGCCGCCGTAACTTAGAGAGGCAGGTACCGTATTCAGAAAGAACTTGCGCCCTACGTTACAGCGGCGTAGTGTAAATGGGCCGGCGTAAGCGTGTGTAATTCAAAGTAGGCTTGTAGTGGGCGTGTTGTATTACAATGAGTGTGACCCCATGCAAATGAGGGTCCGAACAAACGGTGCATGCACGTATCCCAGTGCGCATGCTCCAAAATCACGTCGGCTAGAGATACGTCGAACACTGCCTACGATGTGAAAATAACTTACGCACAGCCTTATTCGCATACGACTTACGCAAACGACGTACAATTTGACGCTGTTCCGACGTCCATACTTAACATTGCCTGTGCCTCATATAGCAGGGGTAACTTTACGCCGGTCGAACGCCTTACGTAAACGACGTATACCAATATGCCGGGCGCAACTACATTTGTGAATCGGCGTATCTAGCTTATTTGCATATTTTTCATGGGAACGCCGAATGCGTCCAGCGTAACTATACGCCCATGATACGCCGGTGTAGGCAAGTTACATCGGACGGCTGAAGCCATGTTTTTCGGCGTATCTTGCTTTCTGAATCGGCGTAAAGAAGCGACGGCGCATATTTGAAATTACGGCGGTGTATCAGGAGATACGCCGGCGTACATTCTTTCTGAATCTCGCCCCCTAGGCTTATACTTGAGTCAATACGTTTCCCCAGTTTTTTGTGGTAAAATTAGGTGCCTCGGCTTATATTCGGGTTGGCTTATACTCGAGTATATACGGGTACCTATTTTCCCCATCTTTCCCTAAATGTCCTTCATTTAACTTAAGGGGTTGTAAAGGTTCGCCGTATTTTCCGGCGTATAAGACGACTTTTTGGATGCAAAAAAATGCATCCAATGTCGGGGGTCGTCTTATACGCCAAGGACAGTCTCCGTCCGATCTCCCTACCTTATGTTTTTGCAGGATCCATCTTCCAGACTGCGGGCATCCATGATTTAAAAGCCGCGCCTACTCCTCAGACTGTCCTGTGATAGGCGGAACACAAATTTTCCCAGCGGGGCCTCTGTTTAGTGTTCCCCCTATCACGGATGCCTTCTCATCCTCAGCCTCGGCCTCGGACGAGAGGACATCCATGATAGGCGGAACACTGAACAGAGGCCCTGCTGGGAAAATTTGTGTTCCGCCTATCACAGGACAGTCTGAGGAGAAGGCGCGGCTTATGAATCATGGATGCCCGCAGCCTGGAAGACAGATCCTGCCAAAACATAAGGTAGGGAGATCGTCTTGACCGGCACAGTGGGGGCAAGTGATGGCACAGTGGGGGCAAGTGATGGCACAGTGGGAGCAAGTGATGGCACAGTGGGGGCAAGTGATAGCACAGTGGGGGCAAGTGATGGCACAGTGGAGGCAAGTGATGGCACAGTGGGGGCATGTAATGTAATGGCACAGTGAGGCATGTAATGTAATGGCACAGCGAGGCATGTAATGTAATGGCACAGTGAGGCATGTAATGTAATGGCACAGTGAGATTTGAAAAAAGCCTGTTTCTGTCAGCAGTTGTTCCTGTCAGTGGTTGTTCCGGCTACCCCTTAGCTTCCAGAAAGACTAGTAGGAAGGGGGTAGTCTTATACGGCGAGTATATCCCAAAACCAAAATTTTTCTTGGAAAATTAGGGGGTCGTCTTATACGCCCAGTCGTCTTATACGCCGGCAAATACGGTAGGTTTCTTTAAGCTAGTGCATTGTTGGTTCACTTACCTTTTCCTTCGATTTCCCTTATAAATGTTTTTTTTTCTTTGTTTTCTTTGTCTGAATTTCTCACTTCCTGCTCCCTCTCAGTAAGGTGTTCAGTAAGCTGTTCTAAATGACTTTCCACCACTCGGATGATGAAGAAACGGGAAGTGAGAAAACACAGAAAAAAAAACATTTAGAAGGGAAATTGAAGGAAAAGGTAAGTGAACCAACAATGCACTAGCTTAAAGGAACCTATTTAGAAAATAAAATACAAACCTTTACAACCCCTTTAAGTAAATGTTCTGAGTGTCACCGACACCCCGCACCTCTGGCCAAATGCGGTACTGCACATCCCATTAGCTTGAATGCTGACTCAAAAACAGAGTCAGGAGTTTTTTTTTAAAGTTGGATCTCTTTCAAAACGTTGTAAACCACGGTACAGCTAAAAAAAACTATTAAACAATCATTTAAACACCTTTAAATTTGAAAAATAAATCAATATAAATCCGGTTTTTGATTTTTAAAACCCCTGTGTTGTGGGTCAGTGAGAGGAACCATAATGCCCAATGGGGATGTGCTATCCAACACTTGCAGTAGAGGCTGTTTGGCCAAAAGGTGATTTGCAAAGTGAATGATAGTAAAGAAAAGCTTTACCTGTGTTCATTTTGAATAGCCAATGATATGGGCTGTTAAAAAAGACAGGATTTTAACTAGAACATGATTGGTTGATGGAAGTGAACACCCTTACATCTTATTTACTAAGCACATTCACCGTGCAAAGTGATCAGTCTCTAAAACATTAGTAATTTAACTGCAGTATTTTGGTTGAAAAAAATGAATTTAAATTAAATCCATTAACAGCCTTTTAGCACAACTTGAAAAACATGCATTAGTCAATCATTAACTTTCCCAGCTACATAATACAATAAAGAGAAATCTAGTTTCTACCTAAAAATGGAGTTAATATGTTCCTACAAATAATCCATTCAGCTGCCATAGTTTTGATGATTGACCTATATGTCATCAAGTAGGCGTAGATGACGTACCGGGAAAACACATGGTGCATCAGCCCCACAAGGACCTTTTGTAGTATTCCATCTTTTCATCAGCAATTTTGATTCATCAAAGAAAGTTGTGATCTAAAAAGGAAGACCCAGGTTATGTTGTGTCGTAGGTCTGCGCACATCTCATGGCTGCTTTGTATAATCTGCTGACCGCAATGGAACAAAACAAAGCAAGTGCTTCCACAACCGGCACATAACGTACTCATTATACATCACCTTCACAAAATACTATCACACAGAGTAAATACTAAATTACTGATGAACTTCATTAAAGTGGAGGTTCACCTACAATTTTTTTTCTTATCATTGCATTTAGGCTATTTAGTAGAATGAGAATCGGCGTTTGTTTTAAAAAAATGCTTGCGGTACAAACCTTTTTCTATATAGACGATCAACGTGGCTTCCGGGTATGGTCGTCAGGACTGGGCGTTCCTAATTGATTGATCGACGCATACAGCGCGTCACGAGTAGCCGAAAGAAGCCGAACGTCGGTGCGGCTCTATACGGCGCCTGCGCACCGACGTTTGGCTTCTTTCGGCTACTCGTGACGCGCTGTATGCGTCGGTCGGGATTGCCTGTCAATCAATTAGGAACACCCAGCCCTGACAACCATACCCGGAAGCCGCGTTGATCGTCTATATAGAAAAAGGTATGTACCGCTAGCATTTCTAAAAAACAAACGCCGATTCTCATTCTACAAAATAGCCTAAATGCAATGATAAAACATTTTTTTTTAGGTGAACCTCCACTTTAACTCTTTATGTGCCCTGAACAGAATGGGACTCCTTATTCTAAAACAGATACCAAAACTTTATTTATTTTAAAGGGAAATATCCTATGCCACATCTATATATATATACTTACCGGCCACTTTATTAGGTACACCTGTTCAATTGTTTGGTAACACAAATTGCTAATTAGCCAATCCCAAGGCAGCAACTCAATGCATTTAGGCATTTAGACAAGGTGAAGACGACTTGCTGAAGTTTAAACCGAGCGTCAGAATGGGGAAGAAAAGGGAATGTGTGACCATCTCTAGAGTTTACAGAGAATGGTCCTAAAAAAAAAAAAAATATCCAGTGAGAGTCAGTTGTGTGGATGAAAATGCCTTGTTAGAGGTCAGAGGTCAGAGGAGAATGGGCAGACCGATCCAAGATGATAGAAAGGCAACAGTAACTTAAAGTAACTTAAATACCCACTCGTTACAACCAAAGTATGCAAAATACCATCTCTGAACGCCCAACACATCGATCCTTGAACCAGATGGTTTACAGCAGCAGAAAGCCACACCGAATGCCACTCCTGTCAGCTAAGAACAGGAAACTATAGGCTACAATTCGCACAGGCTCACCAAAATAGTCTGATAAGCCTTGATTCCAGCTGCGACACTCAGATGGTAGGGTCAAAACTTGGCATCAACAGCATGAAAGCATGGATCCATCCTGCCTTGTATCAATGGTTCAGGCTGGTGGTGGTGTAATAGTGTGGGGGTTATTTTTTTTTTGCACACTTTGGGCCCCTTAGTACCATATGAGCATTGTTTAAATGCCACGGCCTACCTGAGTATTGTTGCTGACCACTTGTCTTTGTACTCCTCACCTGGTTGCTTGACACCATCTGAACCAAATAAGTTTATCTTGGTCTCATCAGACAACAGGACATGTTTCCAGTAATCTATGTCCTTAGTCTGCTTGTCTTTAGAAAACTGTCCATGGGCTTTCATGTGCATCATCTTTAGAAGAGGCTTCCTTCTGGGATGACAGCCATACAGACCAATTTGACGCAGTGTGTGGCGTATGGTCTGAGCACTGGCAGGCTGACCCCCCCACCCCTTCAACCTCTGCAGCAATGCTGGCAGCACTCGTGTCTATTTCCCAAAGACAACCTCTAGATGAGATGCTGAGCATGTGTACTCAACTTCTTTGATCGACCTTGGCAAGGCCTGTTCTGAGTGGAACCTGTCCTATTAAACCGCTGTATGGTCTTGGACACTGTGCTGCAGCTCAGTTTCAGGGTCTTGGCAATCTTCTTATAACCTAGACCATCTTTATGTAGAGCAACAATTCTTTTTTTCATATCCTCAGAGAGTTCTTTGTCATGAGGTGCCATGTTGAACTTCCAGTGACCAGTATGAGAGAGTGAGAGCGATAACACCAAATTTAACGCACCTGCTCCCCATTCCCACCCAAGACCTTGTAACACTAATGAGTCACATGGCACTGGGGAGGGAATATGAATAATTGGGCCCAATTTGTAAATTTTCACTTAGCCCTGGTTCACACTGGGCTGCGGGAGTGAAATTGCGCGATTTCAATTGATTTTGCGCGATTTCACTCCCTCTGGCAGTCCCGATTTTGTCGCGATTTAGGAGACATCTGTGCAGGGTTCTGCACAGATGTCAATGTAAATCGCGTCCTGAAATCGCAAAAAGTAGTACAGGAACTACTTTTTGAAATCGGTGCCGCGCCGCAGATGCGGCGTCGCACCGATTAGGACGGTGTCATTGCCTGTATAACTTACAATTAAGTTTTAAAAAAATATTTACAAAAATGTGAGGGGTGCACTCACTTTTGTCAGATACTGTATATACTCTATATATATATATATATATATATATATATATATATATAATATAAAAGGATGAGTCACACTTGTAACTTATAATTCACACTTGTAACTTGTAATTCTACATCAAAGACAGACTCCCAATATTCTGCCAAAATCATATATAGAAAGAAGGAGATGTGGTATCCAAACGCATAATTCTCCTTCTTTATATAAATATATATATATATCTATATATATATATAAATATATATATATATAATGTGTGTGTGTGTGTGTGTATGTATATATATATATATATATATATATATATATATATATGAAATACATACAAAGTCTGGGACCTCGCCAAGATAAATCTTTATGCAGAAAGTACCTAACACTATGTAGCAGTTTTTGTAATACATTGTTAAAGTTGTGCACAAAGCACATTACAAGAGGTTGAATGTGACAAGTAGCAGAAAGTATTGGGAATAAATCACTGAGTAGGCTGGGTATACTAGACAAGCACAAGACAATCTGGGGAAATGTATAGTGTTTAGACGTTCTGGAGGAGACAGCGGACATGAATTTGGTGAAATAGGACAAGACAGAATGGGTAAGGTCATTGGATGGGAGGTCATTGTCTGACCAATCCTCTATGCACTGAAAAGAGATGAAATAAAACAGACTAACACGTTGACCTGTACTGTAAAGGATGAAAGACGCTGTTTGAGATACTGTTCTGTCTGCAGAGTGTCTCGCTCCTAGAACGCACTGCATGAAGGACATAAAGGCTCTAATTGCAAAAGAAAAGAAGTGAACTATTACCAGGAAATTATTACAAAACACAGTCACTAAGATTCTAAAAGGTTAACGTGGATGTAAACCCTCCATACACCCAGTGAAGCGAACAGCCTCAGATGATACACAGAGATTAACCAAATCTCCCTATATAGGTGTTATATGTATATCTGCTGTCTTCACATTTATTTGCTGTTTAGAAAGTTGTGATCGTGTTAGGCCGCGTACACACGACCGGTTTCCTCGGCAGAATTCAGCAAGAAACTCGATAGGAGACGTAATCTGCAGAGGAAACCGGTCGTGTGTACACTTTTCATCTGACTCGTCAAGCCAAAAAGAGAGCATGTTCTCTATTTCCTCGATGGGCAATGGGAAAATTTGGCTCGACGAGTTTTTTGACTGCCGAACAAGGAACTCGATGGGGAAAACGATGTGTTTCGCCCGTCAAGTTTCTCGATCGTGTGTACGCGGCCTTAGGAGATTTTCTCTTCCTGGTTAACACAGTGTGAGTGTGATGTCTGGACATACAGCCAAGGTAGCTAACATTTGCTGATTGGAGGAAAGACACACACCCCTTCTAATCATAGGCAGAGACTCTCAGAGCTGTTTTGTAATAGGAGCTGCTCTCTGCTAATCTATTATAGTAACCTCTTTTGACAAAAGATTCAGGCTGCTTTTGTCTAAAAAGTCAAAAAATATGTCAGGAGTTCTCAGGCTGATAACAGAGGAACCATTCAGAAGAGAGCTATAAGACTTAGCTCATTGAAAAGAGATAACAAAATACTACAGATATATGTGCCCAGCTCAAATTTCATCCGGTTTACATCCACTTTAAGGAGCAATGACTATTCCCTATGCAACCTGGAATAACACATGCAAAAGTACAATTGTTAGCCATACTGGATAGCTATAAAATCCCATACATTGTCTATTGATCCATAAATTGGGTTGTTTAAAGTGGTTGTAAACCCACTTTTCAAAATAAAAATAAAATAAAAAAAACACCACCTGCATGACAAAGGCATAATGAGCTAGTTTGCATAGAATACTAGCTCATTATGTAATACTCATCTCAGATCGAAGCCCCCGCAGTCGCCCTTGTACACCACTCATGTGGCCGCCATCTCTCTCGGGGGTTACTTCCGGACAATTCTGGCGCTGTGATTGGCCGGAGCTGCAATGACGTCACTCCCACAAATGCGCGTGGGAGCCGCCAGTCACGGCACGGCCTCCTTTAGGAGCGCCACGATCACCGTTTCTAAAGTACGCTTGTGCCGTTGTCTAAGGCGCATGCGCCACAGACATCAGTGTCCGTCATTATTGTAAATATCTCCTAAACCGTGGAGGTTTAGGAGATATTTCTTGCACCTACAGGTAAGCCTTAATCTAGGCTTACCTGTAGGTTAAAGTGGTTGTAAAGGGTTTAAACATTAAACATATTCAATAAAAAAATCATAAATTTAGGTCAATATGTATTCTGCTACATATTTTTGGTAAAAAAATCCCAATAAGCATATTTTGTCTGGTGTGCACAAAAGTTCTAGCATCTACAAACTATGGGATATTTATTTTTATTTTTGTACTAGTAATGGCGGTGATCAGTGTGTGTATGCTCCATAGCAGTTTTCTCGACGAGAAAACTGCCTGCAAAAAAATTAGAACCTGCTCTATTTTTTCTCGTAGTTTTTCCCACCGCTCTTTTTCTCGTTGTGAAAACCGCTCAGGTGTATGCTTTTCCGAGGGGGAAAAAACGTGCATGCTCAGAATCAAGTATGAGACGGAAGCGCTCATTCTGGTAAAACTAGCGTTCATAATGCAGATATCACATTCGTCACGCTGTAACGGACTGAAAAGCATGAAGAATGAAAAGCGCAAATTGTCTCTCACCAAACTTTTACTAACACGAGGATCAGCAAATCAGCCCAGAGGGTGGAGCCATTTGAATGGAACTTCCCCTTTTGAGTGCCTTAATACGCGTTGTCGTACATGTTGTATGCCACTGCGCTTTGCTCAAGCGTTTTTTTTTTCATGAACGTGTGTATGCAAGGCAGGCTTGAGAGGAATCAAGACGAATCACGTCGAGAAAAACTTTGTTTTTTTGCATGACAGGAAAAACGGCCTTGTGTACGCGGCATTATAGTGGGACTGTGATATTGCAGCAGACAAATTGGACACTAACTGACACTTTTTGGGGACCAGTGACACTAATACAGTGGTCAGTGCTAAAAAATATGCACCGTACTTATGACACTGGATGGGAAGGGGTTACTATCAGTGGTGATCAAAGGGTTAAAGCAGAGGTTCCACCATTTTTTTTTAAAGTCAGCAGCTACAAATATGGCAGCTGCTGACTTTTAAAAAATGGACACTTACCTGTGCAGCGCGCCCGCGATGTCAGCAGCTGAGGCTGAGCAGTCGCTCGGTCCTCGGCTGCTTCTGCCGGCATCCTCGGTGAGTAAATCTGGAAGTGAAGCCTGACGGCTTCACTGCCCGATTCCCTACTGCGCATGCAAGAGGATGCCGTCACTGGTCCCCACTCTCTCCTGGGAACAGTGTTTCCCAGAAGACAGCAGAGGGAGTGATGTCACAGGCTGGATTCCCCACAGGGATCAGACCCGGAAGTGGTGCAAATACCTGTCTCGGACAGGTATCTGCCCCCCCTCTCCCCCCGAAAGGTGCCAAATGTGTCACCGGAGGGGGGAGGGATACAAAAAGCGGAGGTTCACTTTTTGTGTGAACCTCCGCTTTAACTATGTGCCTAGCCTGTGTTTTACTATACTGTGTTAGTTGCTTTTACTAGGGGAAGAGATGCAATGTATTCCCTGCTTTGCAGAGGCACAGATTCCATCCCTTCTCTCCTGTCAGAATGGTGTTCTTGTTTACATAGGCAGATTGCCATTCTGGCTCATTGCCTAACGGTCGGTGGAAGCCAGAGGACATTGGGTACCGTGCACCCGCCAATCAGCATGCATTTGTGTCCCCTTCCCGTAACTGTTGGATTATATATATATATATATATATATATATATATATATATATATATGATCCAGTACACAGGTGCGACCCTGGACCTAAAGCAGTTAATAGGAGCTCTGTTATTTTTCAAGTTGTCAGTAAAAAATGTGCTCTGTCAGTAAATTATTCATGTTTTTTCAGTAAAAAATACTGAGAGAGGTTAACAACCCTGTTGGTCACCAGTCCCTGACCTAGTGTGGTACCACCATGCCTCCTAGAGAGCCATTCATACATATTTAGGTCCATCTGGAGCCAATATTTGTTCCTTCTCTGGGAGCAAGCAGTGAAAGATGTGAGCATTCTTCCTGGAAGAGCACACGTTGTGTTTTTTTCCCACGCTCTGCAGATGGTAAACCAATTAGTTATTAGCTCCTTATACTAGTTCCAGCATGTATCAAATTCTCTGCTTGGGCAAAAGGGGGCTTCTGACATTTACAAGCGACCATTATCACTCTGCTGTCAACAACCATAGCAAGAGGTGTCCAAGTTGTGCATTCTTTGTTTTGTTTTTTTCATGCTGTGTTGTCACCTTAAAGCTGCCCTCAGATGTGAGATAATCATGACATAATCTTGTTGATTTTGGAAGGGTTGTATGATGATGATGATGATGTTATGTCTATAGAAGCGGAAGACCTGCCCTGGATGACCATTCTCTAACTGCATTGGATATTTTCTTCAATTCTGCCCTCCAAGATGTACCACCTCTGATTGCTGTTTCCCTTCTCTATCCTCCCATCTTCTCTCTATATTCATTTAAACTCAAGTGAGCCAAGTGCCTGTATAGGGGATAATTAACTGATAAACATGTCCCCTGGCTGTTGGCTTGTGCATGCGTGACCAGTCACCTTGACCCTATTCATTTGAGCAATTTGAAGTGTATTTCCTGAAGCGCTTCAATGCTCAACAGTAGGATTCCCATTCTATTAAATAGTGCAAGTTAACACCTGAACAGTGTGTCACTTAAAGCTTGTTGCCCAAAATAAAAAAAAAGCATCCGAGCTTCTTTGGAACAGAGATGGGGCTTTTTAGCCCTATAGACAGTAATGG
Organism: Rana kukunoris; assembly: GCA_029574335.1. Lineage (NCBI taxonomy): Eukaryota > Metazoa > Chordata > Amphibia > Anura > Ranidae > Rana > Rana kukunoris. Next base: position 109,956,360 of record CM056052.1, read on the forward strand.
GAGCACCTGAAAACACGCACATGAATTCTTGCCTCCCCTCATAGTAACTACAAAAGGTGTGTGTAAGTATATTGACAGTATCTCCAACCACTTGACTTCCGGGTTATTTAAAACCAGCAGTGATTGGAGTTTTCAACGAATTGGTGGTTGGACACAACGCTGCCAACCAAATAGAGTCCAGTGTAGGATATTATGAGCAGAGATTCTTACTCCTTTCTGATACTAGCCAACAAAATGGGTGCCTCCGAGGCAATGACAACTTTGTCCTCGTTAGCCGCTGTTCTGTCAAAACAGCGAATTCTTTCTGTACCAGACTCTATTCGGTTGTCGGTGTTTTTAAAAATCTCCAATTACTAAGGTTTTAAATTAGGGCTGTTACTGATCAAAATTTTTGTGTTCGATTAATCGTTTTTAATTAATTTTGATTAATTATAACACACATACAGATCCAACTACTTTTAGCTGATCTCCTTGCAGGCCGATTCCCAGTGCAGCGACCAACAGCAGGATACAAAAAACACACAAAGGCAGCGCTCGATGGGAATAGCATTAAAACTTTTATAATCTTCAAGTAGGTAACAAAATAAATATTGCACTGGAGATAAAATCGATGTAGCTACATAAACTGTAAAAATGGTGAGTAATACCAAATGGTAGCAAAAGCAGCCATAAAAATATGTAGCCATGTATGATACTGGTATAAAAATGTGTACAATGATACCACTGATGAATCGAGATTAGTAGAGGTTAACATCAGTCCGTCGGCATGTAGATGTCCCGTGAAGGGATCTATCACAACTCCCAGTGGATGGTTGTAGAATCCCTGGTTGATAAAAGGAAGAGATAGAGGGAAGTGTAACAGCCCTTGCGTGTGGCAGATAGTAAGGTCCGCCACCATGCAGATATGAAGGCACAGCTAAGGAGCCCTTCAGATGGACACGGCAAGCCCCGCCGGTGTCCGTGACGTTACCAGATCTCCGACGGAACTCCCTGGAGGCCCAGAAGCCGGCTAAGAGGTGAGTACCAATCCAAAAAAAATTAATCGATCAAAAATATTTTGATCGATCAAAAAAATTAAAGATTAATCGATTAATTAAAAGTTAATTTGCACAGCCCTATTTTAAATAAACCGGAAGTGACGTGGTTGGAGTTTCTGATGGGTTGGAGATATTGACAGAACACCACCAGTGATTAACACGAGGGGAGTGTCTGAGTGTCAACTGCCGAGTGATACTTAGGCCCTGTACACACGATCAGACCGGTCTGATGAAACTTGTCCGACGGCCCGTTTTCATCAGACAACTCTGAACTTGTCTGATGTGCGTACACACCATCGGACCAAAATCCGATCAGACCAGAACGTGGTGACGTAGAATACAACTATATGATGGAAAAACAAAGTTCAATGCTTCCAAGCATGCGTCGACTTGATTCTGAGCATGCGCAGGTTTTTGGTCAGATGCTTTTGTATACTAACCATCGAACCTGTCTGACGGAGAGGTTCCATCAGACAGATTTTAAAGCATGTTTTAAAACTTTGGTCCGACGGACAATGGTCTGATGGGCCGTACACACCATCGAACTGGTCCGATGAAACTGGTCTGCAGACCAGTTTCATCGGACCTGTCTGATCGTGTGTACGCAGCCTAAGTGTCCAGGCACTGACGTCGCATCAACGCTGATCACGCAGCATGACGTTGGCGGCATACTGCAGCTGCCTGTAGATATAAATACCACATGTAGGTGGAGCACACACTTCATGTATTTTGAGACCCCAACACACTGATTTTCACGGTTTTCCCTCCAAGGTTAAGAAAACATTTAGTCAGTTGTGGTTCATTCACTGGGTCCACTTGGAATTTTCTCAGGTTCATAACATTTCTGGTACAGGTATGCGGGTCCTACTATCTAGTGCTTTCACTCTTCACTTGGCCTTTTTAATTCAATTATATGCCCTCTAGGCTGTGGTCCTCCAGTCTGCCCACATGCAGCCCTTTTATATACAATCACATATTATTGTCTTTCACTTAAATCCATTGGAACAGTCACTGAGTCTGTACCAATATCTATTGCCAATTGGGGACTACACCACCACTTATGTTTCTTCTATCACTTCTTTGTGCCTCAGTGTGGCCATTGATATGCAGCCTCAGCTCCTGGGGGATATTGTTTCCGTGGTGCCTTCTGTGGCTAACACCATTTTTTGTATACCTAACCTATATGTAGGTAAGAGTGTTTGGGAAACATCCTATCCCTCCTCTTCGTAATTTTCTCCTTTTGTGTCAGCCATCTGCTCACTTTGCATCATTTGTCTTATTATAGATTTATCCAGTTCGTACTTGCTCCTGATGAGTGGACATCTCCACGAAACGTGTAATGCCTTATTCCACAACTTTGCAATCATGTGATTTAGAGATTTAACTATATGAATTTTATAGTCGATTATTATCACCATTAACATAATCATGTGCAATATGAATTGGAACAATTTACTATATATATCTATGTATGTATTACCATTTTCCTGTAAATTATGTAGTCAATTTGTATATGTGCTACTATTGATTATCATGTTATATCAGTTCATGTTTACCTGTTTGGAATCAACAAACGTGATTGCATACCTCATCTTCTTATCTGTGCTTCATATAAACTCCCAAACAACCCCTCGTTTTTAACATATGTAGCGCAATAAATTTTAGTCCCGAAATATCGGAAATCTTACATTATAGCCTGTGACTGATTGCCAGCTCTGGTAAGTATCCACTTTTGGACCAGTGATGTACCTGTACGTTGCTGGACTTCAGATGGTTATTCCAGGATATTGTCTGCAGCTGCAGGCATCACCACGGTACCACTTTTTAGTGCTGACAGTATGTTCTCTTGTTAAATCAATCCTGACAGCTAACTAGCCACTGGATTGCTTTTATAGTCAGTGGGAGGGGACTGGAAGGGGACTCCCCCCACTCCCGCCACATTCCACAGCTTGCTCAGACTCTATTGTCCCACTGGGAGACCCAATCGGCCAGCTGGTGCGCCCAATCGGCTGGTTAGAAAACCCAAACAAAGCCTGGATCAGCTTTGATAGGCTCTCCACTATGGTAATCTGGATGTGATGACCTAACATCACTTCCGGTTTACAATGGCACCATTTAAAAAAAAAATCAAAAACACAGCTTTAGAATACTATTAAGGGCCGAGGAGGGATATGGGGTCTTATAGACTCCCGATCTCTCCATAAAGAGTATTGCTGTCACAAGGATGTTCACATTCCTTGTGACAGCAATAAAAGTGGTCAATAAATACATTTCAAAGCAACAGTTTATAAAAAAATGATAATTAAAATTTAGTTTCCCCTCCCCCCTATGCTCACGGGCAAAAGTAATCACATGCTTTGGCCCTGCATGCATGCAAACAGCGAACATTCCACACCAACATCCCACACTTGGTGACGTATAACCGCAGATGTCATATCAAGGGCAGTAGTTCTAGTATAGATAGTAACATTGACGTAGTTTGTCGCCATTGCATAGGCATGAACAATTTTAAAGCATGACATGTTTGGTATCTATTTACTTGGCGTAACAACATCTTTTTTATTTTACAAAAATATTGGGTTATGTATTGTGTGTTTTGCATTAAAATTGTTTGTCAAAAAAATTGTGCTTGAACAAATGCTTTGCAAATACCACGTGATATAAAAAAGAAACGACCGCCATTTTATTCTTTAGGACCTTTGCTTTAAAACAAAATATATAATGTTTGGAGGTTCTATGTAATTTTCTATCGAAAAATACTGATTGTTACATGTAAACAAAAAGTGGTAGAAAAGGTGTTAAAAGGTGTTAAAGCGTTAAACTCCAGCCATTTTTTTTTTTTAGGTCCTGAGTGTCTGAAATCAAAATTTCAATCTGTGACCACCATTAGGGAGATTTACAAGGATGCAAGAAATAGGGGTTGCAATTATCACAGGACAGAAAGACACAGACAGCAATCAAAACATTGTCAAACATTCCAACCCATCCTCAGACTAATAAAATGTTTTTTGCCTGAGGGGGCGGAACAAAGAGAATAGAATTCCCCCACCTGTGCTATACAGCATGGATGGACAAATCTTCCACTGTGGCTATTGTATTTTGACAGGTAGCCAGCCGGAAATCAAAATAACCCAACAGCGGCTGCATGTGATTGTATGAAGCCAATGAACAGTAGACAATATTCTGTCTGGCTTCTTCAATTTTTTTATCCAAAGGATGTCTGGTGGGAAGGTGCCAACACAGCCATGCACTGCTCACCAGGAATGTGGCCAGCATAGGTGTGTGCAGCCTATTGCATTAGGGTATGCACCGCAAAGATCAAGCACATAGTACCGATCACTCACAATGAAAGGGAAGGGGACGGTAAGTTACATATGATATGAGAAAGACACATATAGGACAGATGAAAGAGCTGCTCGCCCCGGAATTAGATACTATGGAAAGATTCCCCAATGGAGCTTTTAGGCAGTGATGTCAAAAGAGTAGGATACTTAATACTATAAAAATTGTGTTTATTTGTAGAAGTAGATGTCATGATTGATTAAAATGCAATATATAAAGTCTGGTTCAATGGTAAAATACATATTCCATAATGCAGTAGCCAAAAACATATCGTTACATTACATAATGTTATACAATGTGCAGACCCCGACACGTTTCGACCTGTATGCGATCTCTTCAGGGGGATAATTGATTCTAAAAAGATATATTACATGAATTCAAAGTAAAAATAAATTGTGATATATTTACCACTAAAACATGGAATAAGTGATCCTGTGACCAGGGATATTAGAAGCCGCTGGATGATCCGGAGGGACTGAAGGCTGCGCCCACCTTCCCAAGAGTGAGGGGCCCACCCCAAGGGGCTTGCAAGGAGCCACATTACGGATGCCTCGTCAGTCAACCCTATGGGACACTTAATGATGCCCTGATGAACATTTTTATTCATTGGCAATTTACAGTTGCTGCTAGTCCATAGACTCCAATACTTATAGTCTAATCGATATTCTGGCAGGTGTGCTCAGAACTAATTTATCCAATTTTCCCTAACCAATTATGGCTATGATGGGTGTTCATTGCAGGTGCCGGCTCCTCCGTCCCCTGGGGAGCACCAATAAGGTGCTCAGTGGAAGCGTTTCACACAAATACGCTTACTCGTCACATGAGTAAGCATGTTTGTGTGAAACGCGTCCACTGAGCACCTTATTGGATTGATGTATGTCATGTTGTCTTGATTTTATGGACTTTCAATAAACTTTTTTACTTTATTTCTGGATGTGCCGCCATTTTTCAATTGGATTTCTCTGGCTGTGGACCAGGCAGGCACCCCGTATTCTTCCAGCAGCTCATCAGATGGCTTTGAACGGTGTGCACCTAGCTCTTCCTCTCACCAAGACCTCCTACTTTCACTCTGCCCTAAGATGTCTGAAGAATAATGCTTTGTATGTGGGAGCAAAAGAATCTGGAAAAGTATTCCAGTCATTTTGTGATATCTTTAGCAAGGTAAGGTGAGCAGCTTTTGTTACTCTGAAGCCCCATACACACGACAGGGAACCTCGACGGGCGGAACACATCGTTCCGCCCGTCGAGGTTCTCTGCCGGCCGTCAGAATCTGCGACCCGCCCGTCGGGAATGGCAGCCAGCCGTTCATCCCGACGGGCCGTCGAGCAAATAGAGAACCTGTTCTCTATTTGCTCGACGGGTTTCCCGACGGGCGGGGCGAGCAGAGTGCGTACACACGGCCGAGGTTCTCGCTGGAATGCAGCTCCCAGCGAGGTTCTCGCTGGTTTCTGGCGAGAACCTCGGCCGTGTGTACGGGGCCATAGGCCCCTTTCAGACTAGGGCCGGATTTGCCGCGGGATTCGGCCGGTATCTGTATTAACCCACGCTAGCGGATGATAAAGGGTTAATACCGCCCGCAATGCGCCTCTGCAGAGGCGCATTGCAGGCGGTATTGCCCCGTTTTCCCAATGTTTTAAATGGGAAGGAGGGGTGAAGGAGCGGTATACACGCCGCTCCTCATCCAAAGATGCTGCTGACAGGAGATTTTGTTTATTATTTTATTTTCTCTCCCGCCAGCACATCGCCTCAGTGTGAAAGCCCTTGGGCTTTCACATTGAGTATGCAGTGCAGGAGTTTTTCAGGCGGTATAGCAGCGTTATTTTTAGGGCTGTACCGCCTGAAAAACTCCTCAATGTGAAAGGGGTCTTAAGGCAGACGCGCTCATCTGTCAGTAAAAAAGGTATTTGTGTCTGACGTTTGTTTGTCAAGTTTCTCCTTTCACAAATTTTGTACGAAATTGTCACTTGCTGTGGCAAATTGTGCTTGACATATGTTAAATACAAAGGAAGAGGTGCAAGGCTTGCCCATGTGTTTGCTGTTTGTCTTGCTAAAGGTCAGCGCTCCGTGTACAATTAAACCTGACAGCAAACTGTGGCATTTGTTAATCCTGCTGATCTCTGTGCCGAACCTGTGTATGGGAAAAGTCTACACCCTTCAAAGAAGCTTTTGGTGGATGAAATTACTGGAGATCAAAAAAGCAAAAAAACTGATAAAGCGTTAAGTCAGACTATTTTATTAAATTATATAAAAATTATTAACAATATTTATACAGATTTTCTTCCCAACTTAAGGAACCTTATTACTGGCTAAATCGTAATAAAACAAGTTGGATGATTGAACCCATATAATGGTTCTGTTTAAATGGATATTTTGTTGCTGAATTTACTTTAGCTAGAAACACCATTTGATTAAATGAACTCATAATTAATTTAAGTCATTTAAATTTAATTAAATAAGCTGTAAAGCTGGCCATATATTGTACATTCGAATTATGTGATGGATCGATCAATCAGCTTGGGTACAACCAGCCTGCTGGATTTTACATGCGATTATTGCTAGCGGTTGTTCTCCTGCTGGGAGAACACAATGGCTTTGCGGAAAGGACTCCCCTGTCAACGCTGTCTCTGTTGATTGGGAATCAAGAGAATGTCTTTCCTGCAAACATAGGAAATTTGCTGTATGGCCAGCCTAAGTACTTTAGCGTTCTGATTGGCTACTTATCATCTAGACCAGGGGTCTCCAAACTATGGCCCTCCAGTTAGTTGTTCAGGAACTTCAATTCCCATCATGCCTAGTCATGTCTGTGAATGTCTGAGGCCTCGTACACACGAGGGGATATGTCCGCTGAAAACGGTCCGATGGACCGTTTCAGCAGACATCTCCGCTCGTGTGTATGGGCAAGCGGACAGATTTGTCCACCCGACAGATTTCAAAGCAAGCTTTGAAATCTATCCGGTGGGAATCTGTCCGCCCGACATGTCTGCTGGTTAGTACACTTACCAGCAGACATGTCGTCCCGCACCGCCGCCGAATGGATTCGGCGCATGCGCGGAAGTGTTTTACTTCCTGGTGCGGTGACGTAGCGGTGACGTGGCGGCGTCAACGTCACCGCCGCGTCACCGCCACGTCACCGCGCCGTCCGGCGGCGGGGAATTTGATCCGATGGTGTGTACACGCCATCGGATCAAACTCCCGATCGGACATATCCGATGGAAATGGTCCGCGGACCGTTTTCATCGGATAAGTCCGATGGTGTGTACAAGGCCTGAGTCTTCGAATGCCTCATGGGATCTGTAGTTCCGCAACAGCTGGAAGGCCGTTGTTTGAAGATCCCTGATCTAGACCAACTTTTAACCACTTAAGGACAGCCCCACCTACATATACTGTGGCAGGACGGCCCCTAAGCGCAAAATCACGTACGCGATTTCTTCTATTGGCTCTGGGACAAAGTGGGAGCCAATCAACGCTTCCGGCGGCTGCAATGGCAGCCGGCCCCCCGTAATCGTTTGCTGAAAAGACAGAACGGCAGTCTGTCAGACAGGAAGACAGCGATCTGTGATTCCTGCAAATCAGGAACACAGATGTGTCTCTTCCTTGAGTCAGTCCATCCCCCACATAGTAAAGCCTCGTACACACGGCCGGTTTTCTCGGCAAGAAAACTGCTGGCAGAGCTTTTTGCCGAGAAAACCGGTCGTGTGTATGTTTTCTCGTCAAGAAAACTGCCGGGAATCTCCACGAGAAAAAAAGAGAACCTGGTCTTTTTTTTCTCGTCAGGATTCTCGTCGGCCTGTTTCCCGACAAGAAAACTGTGTGTGTGTATGTGGCTATAGGCTTTCCTGTCCTCCTGTAAGCTTGCGCATGCTCGATGAGACTTCGACACATGCGCAGAAGCTTAGAAGGGTAGGGTGAAGCAAGATGGCGGCGGCGGCATCAAATGTGACGAGCGCACGCTCGTCGTGTTACTGACGTCACTGCGTTCTTGCCATTCAAAAGAACGGCCGTTCTTTTGAATGTGTCGTGTGTACACTTGGCTTTGCAAGAAAAGCTTGCCAGGAATCTCAGCTATTCAAATGAAAAGCAACGTGATTTTCTCCATGCGGCAAGATTTCCCGGCGGCAAAGGTATTGGGGAAATGGCTGGAGGCCTAAGACCCCATACATGGCTGCACTATGTGAGGGACATTTTCTAGAGGGACATTTTTGTCTTCAGATTTACCAAAACCATATAATATGAGGGACATGGCTAGAGGGACATGGCTTGAAGGGACATGGCTGTAAAAGTGGCTCGTATTTTATGTTTGGCTAAACATAGGTTCCTTGGCTATACATGGCTAGAGGGACAAAACATGGCTGCATTCAAATGTGAGGGACATGGCTAGTGATTTTCTCCATGGCTGGGGACATGGCTGGGGACATGGCTGCATATGTGAGGGACATGGCTAGAGGGACATGGCTGAAGGGACATGGCTGCATATGTGAGGGACATGGCTAGAGGGACATGGCTGAAGGGACATGGCTGCATATGTGAGGGACATGGCTAGAGGGACATGGCTGAAGGGACATGGCTGCATGGCTGCATGTGAGGGACATGGCTAGAGGGACATGGCTGCATATGTGGGGACATGGCTGGGGGGACATGGCTGCATATGTGGGGGACATGGCTGGGGGGGACATGGCTGCATATGTGGGGGACATGGCTGGGGGGGACATGGCTGCATATGTGGGGGACATGGCTGGGGGGGACATGGCTGCATATGTGGGGGACATGGCTGGGGGGGACATGGCTGCATATGTGGGGGACATGGCTGGGGGGGACATGGCTGCATAGGGGGGACATGGCATTTAAAAAAAAAAAAAAGTATCGGTATTCGATATCGGCGACTACTTGAAAAAAAGTATCGGTACTTGTACTCGGTCCTAAAAAAGTGTTATCGGGACAACCCTAGTTTCCAGGCAGAAAAACAACAGTCTTTATTATATAAAACTGCATGCAGGACTCTGGACAGACCACTAGGGGCAAAGGGGATGTGTAATTATTTTATACAGTACTGTAATCTGTAAGAGTATAGTATACTGTATGTGTACTGTATATTTACTTTTTTGAATTTGGCGCCGTTCTCCGCCCCCGTGCGTCGTAACGTCGCAGGGAACGGAGCACTCGGGCACTGTGTGAATCGAACGAGAAGACTGCTCGCTCACACAGTGGGGAGAAATCGCAGGATCCAGAGGACAAGGTAAGTAACTTTGCCTGGATCCTGCAATGCGATCCCGAGTCTGGCTCTGGGATACTGCTAATGGTACTGAAATTGCACCCTGAGCCAGACTCGGGAATACCTCCAGGGAGGTTCAGCTAGTGCAGGGATGGCGAACCTTGACACCCCAAATGTTTTGGAACTACATTTCCCAGGATGCTCATCTACGCTACAGAGTACATGAGAATCATGGGAAATGTAGTTCCAAAACATCAGGGGTGCCAAGGTTCGCCATCACTGAGCTAGTGCATTGTTGGTTCACTTACCTTTTCCTTCGATTTCCCTTCTAAATGTTTTTTTTTCTTTGTCTGAATTTTTCACTTTCTGTTCCTCCTCAGTAAGCTTGCAATCATCATCTGAGACTTTCTGGCTGGGGGTTAGTCAGTGTGCTCGCCCCCTCCCTTGGGACTACATCCCTGCGGGGAGAAGCTGTGTTCAAAAATATGTAGCAGAATACAAATTGGCCTAAACGGATGAAGAAATTCGAATTTTTTTAAACATTTTTTTATTGGATATGTTTATAGCAGAAAGTAAAAAATAGATATACTTTTTTCAAAATTGTCAGTCTTTCTTTGTTTATAGCGCAAAAATAAAAAAACCACAGAGGTGATCAAATACCAGCAAAAGAAAGCTCTATTTGTGGGGGAAAAAAGGACATCAATTTTATTACAGCGCTGCACGACCTGCTTTCCAGTCCCCAGGAAAATAATTACTATATCTACAACTCACGTTGTATTAAAGTGGTTGTAAAAGCAGAAGGTCTGTGGGTGGTGCTTTGTGATGATTTTTGAAGCATTAATGAAGCTTGGCAAATGCCCTGAGTGTGTTCATTTTCTATGTGTTTTAGAGGGGCCTAGTAGAACCATAGCTCTGTAGTACCACCAGCTCAGTTATACTCCCCCTCAGCAGAACTTCAGTTCATTAGTGCCCCCGTTCAGGATATCCCCAGCTTATTACTACCCTCATTCAGCAGATCCCCTGCTCAGTAGTACCCCCCAGCTCTGCTGATCTCTCACTCAGTTGTAACCCCACAGCTTTGCTGATCCCTCACTCAGTAGTAACCCCCTAGCTCTGCTGATCCCTCACTCAGTAGTAACCCCCAGCTCTGCTGATCCCTCACTCAGTTGTAACCCCACAGCTTTGCTGATCCCTCACTCAGTAGTAACCCCCTAGCCCTGCTGATCCCTCACTCAGTAGTAACTCCTGGCTCTGCTGATCCCTCACTCAGTAGTAACCCCCAGCTCTGCTGATCCCTCACTCAGTAGTAACCCCCTAGCTCTGCTGATCCCTCACTCAGTAGTAACCCCTAGCTCTGCTGATCCCTCACTCAGTAGTAACCCCCTAGCTCTGCTGATCCCTCACTCAGTAGTAACCCCCAGCTCTGCTGATCCCTCACTCAGTAGTAACCCCTAGCTCTGCTGATCCCTCACTCAGTAGTAACCCCTAGCTCTGCTGATTCCCTCACTCAGTAGTAACCTCTAGCTCTGCTGATCCCTCACTCAGTAGTAACTCCTGGCTCTGCTGATCCCTCACTTAGTAGTAACCCCCAGCTCTGCTGATCCCTCACTCAGTAGTAACCCTCTAGCTCTGCTGATCCCTTACTCAGTAGTAACCCCTAGCTCTGCTGATCCCTCACTCAGTAGTAACCCCTAGCTCTGCTGATCCCTCACTCAGTAGTAACCCCTATCTCTGCTGATCCCTCACTCAGTAGTAACCCCAGCTCTACTAATCCCTCACTTAGTAGTAACCCCAGCTCTGCTGATTCTTCATTTAGTAGTAACTCCTCAGCTCTGTTGATCCTTCTGTTTAGGCTTTTAACTTTAGAAGTGGCTGTCTTCTTTATTCTTAAATGAACTTTACACACATTTTTGTTTCTCACCTGGCTGATTTAAAAGGAAAGTTTAATTGGTCATTAAAACTACCTATTTCTTGTATCTTCTAGAACCCTAAAGTCTAGTACACACTAATAGTTTGTGTTCGTTCAACCCATAAATATATGACCGCTGCGGTCAGAGCCGCTGTACTAACAACCTGATCTTAGTGCAGCCATCTCCCCTGCTGAGCTGTTGTGTTCTGACAGGGGTACGGTCCCCCCGCCAGAACACTCCTGTCAGTGCTCTGTGCCATTGGCTTAGAGCACTGATCATGAACTGGTCGGCTGCTGGTTTTCCCAGCATGGGGGGTCCCACTTTTCACGTTGAATTATTTATTTATTTAAGTCGGTGTTGTGACATAAAAAAGGCGGGCAGGATCACCAAAAATTAAGAATGGAGTGGAGAATGGCAATGGAGAAGTGGAGCTTGGGTCCTCATTAAGAGGCTCTTCTCAACAGACTCTTTCGAAGTAAGAACATCCATGGCATTAACAATAATTATTTTATTGAATGAGCATGTATGTTTATACACCGAGCAGATGCCCCTGGCAATAGCCGTATTTTATGGGACAATGGAACTTGCCAGGAAATCCTACCCAGCTCAAGAATTCTCCCCTGAGATTGAGAGGATGGGGGGGAGGGGGGGTGTTGCAGAGGTCACATTGTGATGATCGTTTTGTGATACAGGGCCAATGTCGCTGTAGCCTCTAGGCAAATAATCTTATCATGCACACTAGACGTTTTTACAGCTGCTTCTATGGGCGTCTGGCATTTTTTTTTTCCTGCCTCTACCGTTAACGCCCCTCCATGTTATAATATGTGTCCATGCACACACAGGCTTTTAGCAGCATTTAGCGGCAGGAAAAAACCCCACTGCCAGTGTGTTCAGGAGCAGCAGAAGCTACTAACTGCTGCTAAAAGCTGATAACAGCTTCTGAAAGCTGGTAAAACATTAGTGCTTGAGCATTAATTCATTTCAATGACCAGAATAAATGATTTATTCTGCCCAATGAAATGAATTGACGCCCAAGAGCTTGACGCCTGTAAATGCACCTAAAAGCTTGTAAGAACCACTTGCTTACTGGGAACATATACCCCCCTCCTGCCCAGGTGAAATTTCAGCTTTCGGCAATTGCGCGGTCGTGCGATGTGGCTCCCAAACAAAATTGACGTCCTTTTTTCCCCACAAGTAGAGCTTTCTTTTGGTGGTATTTGATCGCCTGTGCGGTTTTTATTTTTTGCGCTATAAACAAAAAAGAGAGACAATTTTGAAGAAAAATACAATATTTTTTACTTGTTGCTATAATAAATATCCCAATTAAAAAAAAAAAAAAAAAAAAAATTTTTTTACTCAGTTTAGGGCGATACATATTCTTCTACAAATTGTTGGCAAAATAAAAATAAAAAAAATCGCAATAAGCGACTGGTTTGCACAAAAGTTATAGCGCTTACAAAATAGGGGACAGAATTATTATTTTTTTTTTTTTTTTTTTTACTAGAAATGGCGGCGATCTGCGATTTTTATTGGTACTGCGACATTATGGCGGACACATCGGACACTTTTGACACATTTTTGGCGCCATTCACATTTATACTGCGATCAGTGCTATAAATATGCACTAATTACTGTATAAATGTGACTAGCATTGAAGGGGTTAACACTAGGGGGTGAGGAAGGGGTTAAATGTATCTGAGGTGTGTTCTAACTGTGGGGGGAGGGGGGTGACTGGGGGGGGTGACCGATCTGTGTCCCTATGTACAAGGAACACAGATCGGTCTCCTCCTCTCCAGAGACAGGACGCTGTCTCTGTGTAAAAACGGCAATGAGAGATCTGTGAGATCATCTCTCATTCGCCGCACAGATCGCTTAGCAAATGGCCACTCTGATCGGCCGTTCGCCACGGGACACGTCCAAGGGACACGGCCAACACAGGGCTTCCCCGCAGCGCACTCTGGAGCACGCGCTGGGAACGCCCGAAGGGGCGGCCGTCTTTTGACGGCATGTTGGATATTCAGACCCGCGCTGTAGCCGTCATTCGGCTATACCACGGGTCTGAAGTGGTTAAAGAGGAACTGCAGTGTTCTCACATAATTTGTAATAAAAACATCTTTGCTACTCTGAAGCTTCCCTCCAACCACTTTGCATATTATTTTATATATACTGTGATTCTGTACTATGCTGCAGAAATCTATTTTACTATCCAAAGTCAACCACTTAAAGCGGAGCTCCAGCCGCAATTTTTTTTTTTTTAAAGTCAGCAGCTACTAACAGTGTTAAAAAACAAGGGAAGAGGCGCCTCTAAGTGTAGATGTTTTTAAAAAACAATTTTAATAAATAAAGGAGTACAGGCAACTCACATTTTACGAGTTAAAATCTGGCTTTGTACATATTCTCTTAGAAGTGGTCATCACTTGTGGTCCTTCGGCTGCTGGACACTGCACTGTAGAGCTGTCTTTCACCGCTATGAGATGATAAAGCCGGCGGCGGTGATGAAGATGACTTGTAAACCAGGCAGGTGGAGTAGGTGTTTTTCTGCAGCAGGATGGCACCAGTGAATTTGCGATATTTTTGCGACGCGTTTCCCAAGCGTTCGAGCTGCGATGGTAAGGCAGTCGCGCTCCTTGAAAAAGGAGCGCGACTGCCTTACCATCGCAGCTCGAACGCTTGGGAAACGCGTCGCAAAAATATCGCAAATTCACTGGTGCCATCCTGCTGCAGAAAAACACCTACTCCACCTGCCTGGTTTACAAGTCATCTTCATCACCGCCGCCGGCTTTATCATCTCATAGCGGTGAAAGACAGCTCTACAGTGCAGTGTCCAGCAGCCGAAGGACCACAAGTGATGACCACTTCTAAGAGAATATGTACAAAGCCAGATTTTAACTCGTAAAATGTGAGTTGCCTGTACTCCTTTATTTATTAAAATTGTTTTTTAAAAACATCTACACTTAGAGGCGCCTCTTCCCTTGTTTTTTACCACAGTTTTTGAACACGGTTTCTGTTCTACTACGATGGCAGCCCTGAAGATATAGATGTGACCCCCACATAAACTTTTATCCCTTACCCTGGGTTTTTCTGCCCCCCTCCCCCCTTCCCTTTCTTTGTTGGACATTAAAACCCGCTATGTGATTTTTTCATATATATATTGTGATTTTTTCCATATATATATTGTGATTTTTTCATATATATATTGTGATTTTTTTCAATCTCTATATATAATATATATTTGATTTTAACAATTAAGATATATGTATGTACGCATTTATTTAACTATAACCACCATCACATTCATGTTTGCCTAGCGAATAATATCAAGGTACTACTGTATTTAGTTTTTTGCGCATTTCTCTCCTTGTGCACGCTACTAACAGTGTAGCTGCTGACTTTAAATAAGGACACTTACCTTGTCCTACTTGCCCGCGCTGATGGGCCCCCCGATGCCGGTCCCACGATCGCTCCGGGTCCCGCGCCGCCATTCACACTATGGGAAACAGGCAGTGAAGCCGTACGGCTTCACTGCCCATTTCCTACTGCGCCTGCGCGAGTCTCACGCTGGCTTGTGAATGGGCGCGCTGCTCTCTGAGAACACACACAGTTCCCAGAAAGCAGCGTGCCCCATTCACAAGGAGAAGGAGAAGGAGAAGAAGAAATCGGACCGGGGTGCAGGTGAGGCAGATTACGGACTTCCGCATAGCAACAGGTATTTCGGGTGAGTATTTTTTTTTTTCAGTTTTTTTTTATTTAATTTTTTTAAACAACATGGGAAAATGTTGTTTTCCTGTGTGGAGCTCCGCTTTAAGGATATACATCGAGAGAATGGCATGGCTGGGCTTACAAGGGTGTACATGTACATCCCCTTTAAGAACCCAGCCGTGGGTCGTGAGCGTGCCGCCGGCGGCGCACTCGTGACCTGGTCCGAAGCTCCGTGACCGTGCCTGCGGGACCCGTGGACTTGATCGCCGCCAGTGTCCCGCGATCAGTCACAGGAGCTGACGAACGGGGAGAGGTGTGTGTAAACAAACCTTCCCCGTTCTCTGTGGCTCGTCTCTGATCGTCTGTCATAGGGAAGGACGGTCAGTGACGTCACACGTCCAGCCACGCCCCCTACAGTAAGAAACACACAATAGGACACACTTAACCCCTTTAGCACCCCCTAGTGCTTAATCCCTTCAATACCATTGTCATTTTCACAGTAATCAGTGCATTTTTATAGTACTTTTCGCTGTGAAAATGACAATGGTCCCAAAAATGTGTCAAAAGTGTCCGATGTGTCCGCCATAATGTTGCAGTCATAAAAAATCGCTGATCGCTGCCATTAGTAGTAAAAAAAGAATATTAATAAAAATGCCATAAAACTATCCCCTATTTTGTAAACGCTATAACTTTTGCGCAAACCAATCAATAAATACTTATTGAGTTTTTTTTTACCAAAAATATGTAGAAGAATACGTATCAGCCTAAACTGAGGAAAAAAATATGTTTTTATATATTTTTGGGGATATTTAACCACTTAAGACCCGGACCAAAATGCTGCTAAAGGACCTTCCCCCTTTTTGCGATTCGGCACTGCATCGCTTTAACTGACAATTGCGCGGTCGTGCAACGTGGCTCCCAAACAAAATTGGCGTCCTTTTTTACCCACAAATAGAGCTTTCTTTTGGTGGTATTTGATCACCTCTGCGGTTTTTATTTTTTGCGCTATATAACAAAAATAGAGCGACAATTTAAAAAAAAAAAAACAATATTTTTTACTTTTTGCTATAATAAATATCCCCCAAAAATATGTATAAAAAAAATTTCCTCAGTTTAGGCCGATACGTATTCTTCTACATATTTTTGGTAAAAAAAAAATGCAATAAGCGTTTATCGGTTGGCTTGCGCAAAATTTATAAAATAGGGGATAGTTTTATTGCATTTTTATTAATTTTTTTACTACTAATGGCGGCAATCAGTGAATTTTTTCGTAACTGCGACATTATGGCAGACACTTCGGACAATTTTGACACATTTTTGGGACAATTGTCATTTTCACAGCATAAAATGCATTTAAATTGCATTGTTTACTGTGAAAATTACATTTTTAGTTTGGGAGTTAACCACAAGGGGGCGCTGTAGGGGTTATGTGTTCCCTAATGTGTGTTTACAACTGTAGGGGGGTGTGGCTGTAGGTCTGACGTCATCGATTGCGATTCCCTGTATAAGAGGGTCACACGATCGATGACGCCGCCACAGTGAAGGACGGGGAAGCTGTATTTACACACGGCTCTCCCCGTTCTTCAGCTCCAGGGACCGATGGCTGCACTCCAGCGGAGATTGGGTCCGCGAGTCCCGCGGTCCCGGAGCTTCGGACCGGGTCACGGGTGCGATACGGGAGCGCGCCCGTGACCCACGGCTGGGTACTAGTACAGGACGTACCTGTATGTACCTGTGCCCAGCCGTGCCATTCTGCCGACGTATATGTGCAGGAGACGGTCCTTAAGTGGTTAATATATCAAAAAGGAAAAAACATAGATTTTTTTTTAAATTGTGGCTATATTTTTGTTTATAGCGCAAAAAATAAAAACCGCAAAGGTGATCAAATACCATCAAAAGAAAGCTCTATTTGTGGAGAAAAAAAGACGCCAATTTTGTTTGGGAGCCACGTCGCACGACTGTGCAATTGTCAGTTAAAATGACGCAGTGCCGAATCGCAAAAAGGGGCCTGGTCCTTTACCTGCATAATGGTCCGGGTCTTAAGCGGTTAAACCAACAAGGGCAGAAGATTTAATAGATGGAAAGATAAAAAAATGACTGAAGTTCCGCTTTAAGACACTTTTACAAGCTCCAGGCATTTTTTTCTGCAAAAATGCTGCTGTCTTCTAGGAGAGTTAAAGGGGAGTTCCACCCACAATTTCACTTTTTAAATATAAATACCCCTGCAATACACAAGCTTAATGTAATTAAAGTTAGTCTGTAAACTAAGGTCCGTTTTGTTAGGTTGTTACAGCATTTAGATATTTATAATCTAGAAATAGACCGTGGCCATCTTAAGTGTGGGCATCATGAAGCCAGACTGTATGACTTCCTGGATTTCAGCTTTGCATATCTCGCACATGCTCAGTGCTGCACAAGCAATGTAATAGGTTTCAGTCAGGTTTGCAAGGACTACTGGGAAACATGATGCCTATCCCAGAAACCCTTGCAAATACAGTAGCCTTGTGACTTAATAGCCTAGGGTAATAAGGAGGAGGAAGTAATAAAGGACTACAAAATAAAGGTAATTTACAAGCAACAAACTAAATAAAAATTGTCCATTCTGAACACTATGAGATTAGGGCATGCAGCACAAACAAACATAAAAAAATGGGTGGAGTCCAAAGCAAAAAATGTGATCGGATCATTTCAGCTTTGCTACGAATTTTGAGAAAGTGTGACATTGTTGATTTGGGAGCTCTAACCCTAACAGGCTGCTGCAGAGAGACACAGTGCTTACACACAGATATCAGCAGTACTCTCTGCAGCCTGCATACCTCCCAACTTTTTGAGATGGGAATGAGGGACACCTATCAGCAAAAGCATGCAGGCATATGACACACCCCTTGCCACGCCCCCTTAAAGGAGAATTGTACAAAAATCAGGATTGGTTAAGCCCACAATGAGATGACAGTTCGTGTTTTCTATCTGCAAACGCGCACAATCTGTCCTTCTCTCCTCAGACAGCACAGGGATTTGAATATGCGTTTACGACAAAACGACGGAAAAAAAAATGCTCCCGGAAAAAACTCGTGCACGCAAATCGCGCATTGCTGGCCCTCTGGTGGCTCTACTGGGCGAAGACGTGTATATATATATGGGATTTCGCCCAGGGGTACGTTCTGCTGCAGTATATCTGCGTGAGCCAATCAGGGGCCAATTAAGGCCTCATTCGCATTGGTTGTTTTACTATCTCTCCCAGACACCTTTCCCACAGGCGGTGCTGTTTTGGCACAAAAATGGATTGACGCATTTTGGCACTTCAAGCTCTTAGGCATTAACTAATTTCTAATTGGCCAGAGTAAAAATTGTGCAGTATTATGAAATGAATTAATACTGTACTTGAGCACTAAAGCGTTTAGATGCGAGCGTTTTGTCACCTGAAACGCGACGCTCAGAAACGCTAGAGAGGAAGAAATACATTATTCCCTATGGACATTGTTCACATTTGCACGCCAATACGCCTGACACCTAACGCCTGAAGCTCAAACAAGTTCTGGACCCTTTTTTGTCGCGCAAATCGCACGGTTTGGGCGTATTTGAGCGTCTCCATTTCCCATAGAAAGTAATGGAAACGCTCGATTCAAGCGACTAGCGCGACAACGAGCGTTTGCTACAGGCGTTTCGTCGCTTTAATCAATAGAACTTTTCACCAAGGCAGAAGATAAAAAAATTCTACCAACATAGCAACAAGTGATGAAACGATGATGATTTTTCCTGGCTAAAAAAAAAACGTCGAAGTACAAAAACGTGGACGACCTGTTGCAAACGCGCAAATTTCACACCTGAGCAGGTTTTGCGATTTTGCATTTTTTTCCGGCGTTATTTGCGGCCGCTTTTTAAACGCAAATTTGGACAGGTCTAGGGTCACCAATGTTAAAAACAGAAAAGCCCAAATACGCTCAATTTAGAGCGACAAAAAAGGGTCCAGAACTTGTTTAAGCTTCAGGCGTTCGGCGCCAGGCGTTTTGGAGTGGAGTTGTGAACCATCTCCATTGAGAATCATGTATTTTTCCCTCTAGTCCTTTTGGAGCTTCATGCGACAAAACGCTCAGGTGTGAATGCAGCCTAAGGGGCGTTTAGAGGCAGAAAATAAACGCCAGATGTCCTTAGGAGCAGCGTTAAGATCACCCAGCGTGCATGAGGCTTAAATCTGCCTTTATATTCATAATAACGGCAAAGACAAGAAGAGACATGCCACCCTATCATAATACCACGCGAATGATTAAATTAACACCTTTCACCCCTCATTATTCCTATTCCCTGGTGGAAAAGCACATTAAATCTTATGAACACAGCTCCTTACAGACAGAATCAGCTGTCATTACCATAAGTAAACATGAGCTTTAACATTCTAAAATGTACTTAAACGCACCAGAATTTACATTTCAAAAAGCATTACCCGTATACTGTACATCGTACACAGCATTGTAAATACAGGCTAAGACGTCCCACCCCAAGTGACAGACAAAAGTCCTTTTTTGCTAAACTATTTTTTTAAGCTGTTGCAAATCTCTGCATATTACTCATATGATGAAAATAGGTGCTACACATATTTATGTAATAAGACACTGCAAATAGGCATGATGCAAAGGTATAATAACCCCATACCAACCAATCAGCTGTCTGATCACGTCAGAGCAATCAGTAAAACTGTGATTGGGTACTGGGGATTAATGCACTTTACACATTGCTAAGTTTTCTATATATATCTATATACTGTATATTACATATATTCTGCACACGTGTGTGTGTGTACATATATATATACAGTGGAACCTTGAATTGCGAGTAACGCGGTTAACGAGCGTTTAACAATACGAGCACTGTATTTTTAAAAAATCCTAACTCGGTTTGCTTTTGTTGTTTTGCAAAACTAGCAGGATTCAGGCCAAAGCGGTGTGCAGTACTGTGTTTGGGCCTGAGGAGGGGGAGCCAAACGGCGCCGATCTGCGCCATTCCCGAAAAGCTCGAAAGACATGGAAATACTCTGTTTCTGAGCCTTTCCGAGGTTTGCCGAGGTCAGCAGAGCTGCCCTCCGGCCTTTCCGGCTGTTTCCGAGGCTCTCCGGCGCCCCCTACCTCTGGCCGCATGCCATTGAAGTCAATGCGGAACAAATTATTTTCTTTGACTTCAATGGGGAAACTCGCTTTGATATGCAAGTTCTTTGGATTACGAGCATTCTCCTAGAACGAATTATATAAGATAGCAAATATTGATTCGCTAGTGTCGCAAATGGTTGGGTTCTGCACTCCGAGCCCAACATTTTTCAAGCCAATTAGAGCCTCAGGCTCTAATCACATGCTCGAAAAAAAACTCATAGAAAGTTATGAGTCCAGCGCCCAGCATGCAAACTAGGAGGGTGGGGCCCCTTGTGGACCGGCCACTCCTGCTGCTGATAATATCCCATATGTGTAGGGGTTGGGGTGCATGTGGAATAATAAAGAGTGACTATGTTTCAAGAAAAGGTTGAATGGGGTGGGACTTTGTATGTGCCTGGAGGAGTAAATAAATATAGAAATACTAGAATTATAGAAAATTAAGCAGCTTTCTCTCTTCCTCCTCCTGTGGATCACAACGGCTTCCACCGTGAATCTCCCTCCTCCTACGCATCCAATTGGATCGCCTGTCCTTTCAGCCAATCGGGGAAACAGGTATCATGCTCACGCTTCCTGATTGGCGGAGAGGCTATTTAGTGTTAGAAAAGCAAATATTTATTTGCTTTTCTAACACACCTGGGTGGGCTCCGAGCGCAATGTTCTGCGCCATGAGCCCACCCCATTTTGAAGCCTATTGGAGCCTCTTGCTCTAATCAAGTTCTTAAAAAAAAAAAACATTGGTAGTGGCGGAGATGATTGCGTCTTCTCCCCTCAACAGCCTGGAGCCAAGTGAGGGAAAGATGGCCCTCAGCTCAATACCATTGGATGGCGAAAGCAACGTCAAACATCAATTTTGCCTAATGGTCTTAAAGGGGAAAATAAATTGTAAAAAAAATTAAGAAATGTATTTATTTATTGAATTTTAGTGTGAGATCTGAAGTCTTTTTGACCCCAGATCTCACATTAAATAGATCCTGTCATGCTTCTTTTCTATTACAAGGGATATTTACATTCCTTGTAGTAGGAGTAAAAGTGGCCTAAACCACTTGTAAAATAAATAGGGGAAAAAAATATTTTTTTAAAGCGACCGCATACGTAAGTTGCACCCACATATAAAAGCGGTGCTCAAACCACACATGTGAGGTATCACCACGAGCGAGAGCAATAATTCTAGCTGTATACCTCTTCTGTAACTCAAAACTGGTAACCTGTAGACATTTTTAAACCTCGCCTATGGAGATTTGTAAGGGTCAAGATTTGTCGCCATTCCACGAGTGGGCGCAACTTTAAAGCATGACGCGTTGGGTATCAATTTACTCGGCGTAACATTATCTTTCACAATATAAATCACACATAAGTGTATTTTTCCCCCAAAAAATGCGCTTGTATGACCGCTGCGCAAATACAGTGTGACCGAAAGTATTGCAACAACTGTCATTTTATTCTTTAGGGTGTCTGGAAAAAAAAAATACAGTATATATAGATAGATAGATAGATAGATAGATAGATAGATAGATAGATAGATAGATAGATAGATAGATAGATAGATATCTATCTATCTATCTATGTATCTATGTATCTATGTATCTATCAGGGGCGGACTGACAACTCATGGGGCCCCCGGGCAATAGAAGATTATGGGGCCCCGGGTTTACAGATGGCCACCACGCCAGGAGGCAGTGCAGAGGCGGGGCAGCTAAAATCTCTGGATTTTCACATCAAAAGCATGTCAGTTTTGGACATATCAGGGACAGATGTAAAAAAAACACAGATTTTTACATACTGTCCTTGGTTTTACTGAGCATGGCAACCCTGATGGGGCCCCTAGTGGCATGGGGCCCTCGGGCAGTGCCCGAGTGACTCAATGGTCAGTCCGCCCCTGGTATCTATCTATCTGTCTGTCTGTCTGTCTGTCTGTCTGTCTGTCTATCTATCTATCTATCTATATATATATCTATATATGTTTGGGGGTTTCTATGTAATTTTTTAAGCTAAAATCTGTTTTTAACTTGTAAACAACAAGTCTGAAAAATCTACCTGGTCCTTAAGTAGTTAATAAATGAGATAAAACGTAACTTTGCAAGAAACCCAATCACATGCGAAGAAAATAAAAACGTAATTTTTGCCTTCACATGGTTGGATGGTGGTAGTTAGCAGAGCTTTTGCTTATTTACTAAGCTCTGGAGCAATTTGCAAAATCTATTTGCCTTTAGTAAATCACGCCAATAATCTGTCTTCACCTGCACAACCCGATCACAGGTGTCATGTGTGCGATGAGCACAGCGCCCTCTAGGGATGAAGGTGACACTTGACAGCTCCTGGCTGGAGGGGAGAAAGTGTGCCGCCTAGTCACGCCCCCGTCCAGGGTAAGGCGCGCTGTGATTGGCGGAGACGCATCCGATAAGCAGAGTGTAGGAGTGCAGAGCGGTGATCGGTGACATATACAGAGCGCTGTACCTGGGAGCTCCATCATCATCACCCTCGTCCTTATACCGATCAGTACCGGGCAGCCCCGCTATGCCCACTGACATCATGAACGCAGTGAGGATGCAGCCCATCTCCCAGCTGCAGCACCATAGCCCGGTGCTGCCCATCAGACTGCTGACCCGGGGCCCCGAGTACCTCCGGCGGCAGATAGAGAACGGCACGCCACGGTCCAGCCTGAGTGCGGTGGAGAGACTGGCCGCCGACAAGGCCAAGTACGTGAAGAGCCCGGCGCAGCAGCAGGTGGTGGCCGGCGGAGGCAGCTCGTTATCGGAGAGCAGCGGCGGCAGCACTACCAGCTCCGGGGGAAGCAGCAGCAGAAAGAGCCGCCGGGAGGAGGTACCGGCCGGCCCCGATCAGCCTATCAGACGCGGCAGCAGCAAGAGGCTCCTCCGGCCGGACTCTCTACTCATCTACCGGCAGAAGAACCGGGCGGACGGGCCCGCGGAGGAGGCGAGGACGGGGCTTGTGCGGAGGCTCTTCCTGGGCGGGGTAAAGGAGAAACCCCCGGCCCCAGCGGCACCCCCTGCTGATGACCACCGCTCTAGGACCACTGGACTGCACCGCTCCCAGTCGGACATCAGCTCCCGCTATTCCCGCTCTTTCTCCGACTTCGAAACCTTCTTCAAGTACTGCGGCCTGGAGCCGGAGGTAGTGGACGAGCTGGGCAGGGAAAGGTTTGTGGCCGCCCCCGAGGAGGCGCTGGACGGGCAGTACCGGATCCGCAGCGCCAGCGTGGCCACCTCGGACAGCGGTTTCAGCCGGAGGAGCGGGGAGGGCAGTGCAGTGGGCATTCAGGAGGATGAGCCACTAGGCGGGCAGATCCCTGGGGTGGGCACTAACGCCAACACGTCGGTCATCGAACGCAACGCCAGGATCATCAAATGGCTTTACAGCTGTAAGAGGGCCAAGGAGAGCAGAGGGGCATCCCCAGACCTACCCTGAAACAAGGAAACTTGTATGCTGAGACTTGTGGTGGCACCCTGCCCTGACCCGCCATCGACATGCATCAAAAGACTTGGCACCTTGGCCACTGGGAACAAACATAGGGGGCTGACCAGTGGGTGCTTGGTATGCTGGGACTTGTAGTGGCACCCTACCCTGATTTGCTATACGTGCATTCCAAGACTTGACCACAGGGAACACACTCCATAGGTGATGGTCCAGATGGATATTTGGTACGCTGGGACTTGTAGTGGCACCCTACCCTGAGCTGCCATAGACATGCATCACATGACTTGGCACCCTGGCCATAGGGCTGTCCAGATGAGTGTTTGATATTCTGGGACTTGTAGTGCCATCCTAACCCAACTGCCTATTCATGCATTACAAGACTTGGTACCCCGACCACAGGTAACATACATGGGGGCTGCCCAGTGGGTGCTTGGCATGCTGAGACTTGTAATAGCACCCTGTATAGATCTGCTATACATGCATCACAAGACTTGGCACCCTGGACCAATCAACCATACATGCATCACAAGACTTTGCACCTTCACCCAACTGGCCATACACGCATTACAAGACTTGGCACCTTCACCCAATACATGCGTCATAAGACTTGGCACCCAGGCCTCATGGAACAGACTCAATAGGCAGCTGCCCAGATATGTGTTTGACATGCTGGGACTTGTAGTGGCACAGCCGTTGGGCAGTTCCTTCCAACCCTGTACCATGAAAAGGGGCTTGGTGGGCAGATGTGATGGTTTATTATTATAGAGCTGCTGGACAGCGAGTGATGACAGATATTTATATATGACATAGAGGAGATACATTGGGGGGGTCTATTTATAAAAAGATACAAATCTCACTTTTTCTGTTTTGCAACATTGTTTTTGTTTAGTAAATATGACATCAGCACTAGTTTCAAAGGCTTCTGTGTCTCGTCTGTATCTACATAGAACATGTGATTGTGTTATTATTCCAATGGACAGGACTCTTCATAATACACTAGTGCTCATTTCAGCTATAAACAATTGATGTGATTTATATGTCTGATGCTGGAAAGGAGAAATGCTCCCTAGCAGTGTAAGGGTTAAAGGGGTTGTAAAGGTTTGTTTTTTATTTTCTAAATTGGTTCTTTTAAGCTAGTGCATTGTTGGTTCACTTACCTTTTCCTTCGATTTCCCTTCTAAATGTTTTTTTTCTTTGTTTGAATTTCTCACTTCCTGTTTCTCCTCAGTAAGCTTTCCACCATCATCCGAGTGGTGGTTAGTCAGCCAGAACAGCTTACTGAACAGCTTAGTGAGGAGGAACAGGAAGTGAGAAATTCAGACAAAGAAAAAAAACATTTAGAAGGGAAATGGAAGGAAAAGGTAAGTGAACCAACAATGCACTAGCTCGGGGATATGCAATTAGCGGACCTCCAGCTGTTTTGAAACTACAAGTCCCATGAGACATTGCAAGACCCTGACAATCACAGGCATGACTCCTAGAGGCAGAGGCATGATGGGAGTTGTAGTTCTGCAACAGCTGGAGGTCCGCTAATTGCATATCCCTGCACTAGCTTAAAGGAACCTATTTAGAAAATAAAAAACAAACCTTTACAACCCCTTTCGTTTAGGTGTAGGGGGCACTTTTACTTGGTCGATCCTCTAAGTTCCAGTCCCTTAGTTTACTCTCCTCCAATGCAAAGCTATGGTCTCTGCTTTGGGATTGATGACTACCAGAACGTAGAGGAGAATAGGCTGTGGGGATCGGTCTTATAGCCTGAGGGGAGCGAAGGATTGGCTAAGCAGAACTGTTTTTTATTTTTTTTTAGGCCCCCTAGAACTAAACAAGCATTTATCCCTGGCACCCCCACTGCAAAAGGAGCATTTTTTTCTTTTAACGCAGATGGGCTTTAAGAATGTTCCAACCAGAAAAGATGATAATACCCTAAGTACATTCGGTTTTGGCCCATTCTCTCAACAGTTGGCTAACTCGGGACAGAACGAATATACATGCCGTTTCGCTGGACGAATAGCTCCATTTTTTTATAAATAGACCCCATAGAGTCATTGCCAGGTTCCCTGTGCTCTCGGCTACACACCAAGGTCACATATTTCAGACTGCCGATGTCTTTCTGAGAGGACAGGGAACATGGGATCTTACACTGGGATGGACATCCTCTGGTAAATGAACGGTTCGCTCCTTTGGGGATCGTTGCATGCAATCCGGTTCCATCTTTATTGTATTCTATCCTATGCACAGTGTTGTCTGCAATGTAGAAATATTTATGGTGCGGCCTGTGTGGCTGCACAGTTTTTTTCAATGCTCTGTTAACTAAAAGCTTTAACGAGAAAGAAAAATATATATATTCTTTATCTTTTGCAATCCGTGCTTCAGACTCCATGATGACAAGGTGTATTGTGTTCTGCACAGGGGATAGATTTCTAGAAATATCTAGGCTATCTCTGGTGGTACAAATGAGATTGTTGTTTTATGAGCGTCACATAGCCCGCTCTTCCAGCCTCCGATCCTAATCTGACAGCCAGGCATGTGAATATGCTTACTGCTTTGTTTACCAGTAGGAACGGATGGGCCTCGGCAAAGAAATCGGGTTTATGCTAGCGATGAATTGATTCTATGCACTACCGAGATTTCTTTTTATTGATAGCTTGAGCAGAATTGTTGAGACGCCAAATGAACATATGTCTGATGTTTTCTGTGATAGAAGGTAGCGGAGGCCCCATTATAGCCTGTTGTATCTGTGCCTAAGGCCTCATTAACAGGAGCAGCACGTATCTGTGTTCATGTGCAAGCTACTAAAATAAATATATGGTAACAAATGGTTACATATAGATGATTAACCGTAAAATGAATAGAGAGACAGCACACAAGTGAGATGCAAAATATCTATTGAAGATATAAAAAACACATCCAGGTAGAGTACAGTGGATTTATATATACATACAACAAGTTATCCTGGAATATCTTAGATAGCAAATGGCATACATATTCATGCAAGGCTATACAATAGAACCGAATCCATGCAAGAATATACAATACAACCGAATTCATGCAAGAATATACAATACAACCAAATTCATGCAAGAATATACAATACAACCAAATTCATGCAAGAATATACAATACAATCGAATTCATGCAAGAATATACAATACAACCAAATTCATGCAAGAATATACAATACAACCAAATTCATGCAAGAATATACAATACAATCGAATTCATGCAAGAATATACAACAGAACTGAATATGTGAAAACATATACAATAGAACTGAATTCATGCAAGAATAGAACTGAATCTGTACAAGGATATACAACAGCCAGTTTTAAAGGATACCAAATAGTAGAAAAACGGTGTGACCGTGAGACCCAAAACCAATGTTTCAGGGTATGACAACCTTTTATCAGGGTGAACTTACAATTTAGTATGCTGGTTTACTGTATGTTCATATACTTTACTATTTCATATCCTTGAATGGATTCAATTACATGTAACCTTGCTCCCTAGAACAGTCATCTCAAGGCTTCCTCCATGGGTTGTTAGGCCTTTCTTGAGCTGTGGCTGATTGACCTCTGACCTGTTGGTGCCTACATAGTTTTCTGCCTCTGCCAAGGGAGATTGGACATTGGGCTATACAAGGACCATAAGATTGGAGGTCAATCCGCTACGGCTCAACAACTTCTGTCACTTGGCAGAGCCAACAGCATGACACCAGAGATCTTTTTAGCTGTAATGGTGGCCATGGATGGTTAGAATCTCGGCAGGCTGCTTGTACCCACGTTGATCCATTGATTGACTTGGGAACCACAAGCGTGCCAGATTTCTAGCATGTGATTATGGCCAGCTGAATAATCGTGTTCTCCCAGCAGGGACGGCTTCCCACATGGAGAACACAATAGCTCAGTGGGAGGGATTCCACCATCAACATTGACTGTGTTGATGGGGGAATCTAGCTATTTATGGCCTCCCTGGTCATCACTTTAAGGGGGCATCCTTCTCACTGGCTACCAATGCGAGGGGCATTGTTTCAGTGACTTCTGTTGAATACATTTTAGTAGGGGTCCCCTTGACCGGAATATTATTTTAAGGATTCTTTATGGATTAGAAAGGTTGAGAAAAATTTGCTCTAGGATATGCCATACTAACTAGTTGTATGTAAAGTAAAACCTTGGTTTGAGAGTAACTTGGTATGAGAGCGTTTTGCAAGACAAGCAAAAGGTTTTAATACATTTTGCCTTGATATACAAGCAATGTCTTGATATAAGAGTAGTGTCATGTCACAACTGAGTATAAAAGAGAAGACTGAGTAAAATGCAAGGGGTATTGTTTCAGTGACTTCTGTTGTATACATTTTAGTAGGGGTCCCCTTGATATTCAAGCGATGTCTTGATATACAAGTAGCGCCATATCACAACTGAGTATAAAAAAGAAGAGAGGAGCCTCTAAGTGTAGCAATATGATTACATTTAATGAAGGTACAACATTTAGCAACGTATTGCTACACTTAGGCCCCTTTCACATTGAGGCGTGGAGCCGCGGTGACGGTATAGCCGCGCTTTTGTAGCGCCGCTATACCGTCGCGTTTATACCCTGTAAGGAGCGGTGAAAACCGCTCCTATACCGCGGTAAAGCTAGCAGGACTTTTGAGCGTTCCTGCTAGCGCACCGCTAGTGTGAAAGCCTTCGGGCTTTCAAGAACACTGTTTTTTCATGGATTATTTTTAGCGCTGTAAGCATGTTTCTCCCTTCTCTTTTATACCCTGGAAAAAAAATGCGAATACAAGTGTGGATTACAAGCATCGCAAACCAAGGATTTACTGTATCTATGAATCCATTGCATTCTACTTGGATAGAATTTGTATATCTTCGGTGTAATCTATTTTTGCATCATGTGTGTGTCCTATCCCTATATACACATTTTTACTACTGACTCTATGTGATAGGTGGGATGTGATGAACACCCCAAGACATTATCAATTCTAGGTATTAAGGTGTGCAGGTTGCAGTTTCTAAAGGGCTATTCACATGGTTAGCTTTATGATTCTATTATGTGCCATGAATTTTATCTGCAAAAAATCTAGTACGTGTGGTGTGGGTTAGTTTATGGTTAACGGTTAACTGACATAAATGGTATCTGTATATATACATGTAAAGAAGCATATAAACTGACATAGAAGAGCCCATAAAAAGAGCAAAACACACATTCTGTGAATATGCTTCTACATGCTGCTAATGTTAATGAAGCCAAAAAGAATTATCCATGCTTTCTCTCTATTAACTTCTAAAACAATTACAGATGGCATAATGCTGTTTTGATCAGAAATAATGCATGGTTGGACACTGATTTACTAAGAATGGAGAGTGCAAAATCTGGTGCAGCTCTGCATAGTAAACAATCAGCTTCCATGTTTTATTGCCAAAGCTTAATTAAGCAAGCTGGAGTTAGAAGCTGATTGGCTACCATACAGAGCGACACCAGATTCTGAGTGTTCCAGTTTTAGTGAATCTACCCCTCAGTGACTGTTAGCTTGTCTGTGTTCAGATATCATTTGTTACATATTTTTGAAAAGTGGGGTATATGTCGGGATTACTTCAAATCTTATTTTTGCAAGGCTATTCATCACATTCCAGAAATAAATGGGAAGGATGGGGTATGACGGTGTAAAATTGAGGAGAACTAGGAGCTTATTCAATGAGAGTGCATGCAGCAAGGGAGTGTGCTAAGTGCAAAGACCTGGAGCGGTCAGAGTTCACTGAAAGATGATTTCTGATCTGTTTTTTCAGTTAATGCACTTTTTACATGTACTTTCTTTCATATAACAATCAACATAAACAGAAACTAGAAGGAAATAGTTTTTTTTATTCACCATTGCCATTTCAGAGGTAAAGTACAAAAAGCTACCCTTTTAGTGGGCGCCCCCCGGTGCTGCAACGTTAAATTCTCATTAAATCTAGGAGGTGAGGAATAAGGTGTAGAATAGTTACTTTATTTCTCACTGTGGCAGGCTTCCTCCTATCTGCATATTCCCCAGAATCCTCTACTATAAGACGCTCCAGGCTGCGGTCATTTGTTGATGTTATAAAGTACAATGTAGGGCTATTAGTCTTTCATTGTACATGAGGGACTGGCCATAAGCTGGAGCGGAGGAGAGTGCTAGAGTAAGACGTAAGGCAAGTATTATACCTTATTCCTTTTTTAACCCTTGCGGGATGGGGAGACAGAGACTGCAAGGGTGCTTCCTTTGGCAAGCATAGGGCACTTTATTCAAGTGAATAGGATGCCCTATGTCTGTCGAATAGAAATGCCATGCAATTTGCAGGTCTGAATGAGGCCTTAATGAGCAGCCAATATTTTATGTGTATGAGCACCAGATCTTTGTAGAGCAATTGGATCTAGGTTGAGCAGACATAATACAGATGCTTTTAATACAGAGACTTTCAGTTGGAGAATGTTGCTAGTAGGGTTGTTCCGATACCAGTATCGGGACGGATGCCGAGTATTTGCGGAAGTACTTGTACTCCCGCAAATACCCCCGATACCTAAATAGAATACTCCCCCCGCCGCCGCATCAAAAGCCGCCGCATGGGTTAAACGGCATGCGGGAACATCACAGCTTTCATTTGAATAGCTGTAGTGTTCCCGCACAAATAGACACTCCCCCCTTGCTCGGGATTGGATGGGTGATCGTGATCTGTCCAATCCCGAGCAAGGGGGAGTGTCTATACGCGTGGGCAAAACAGCTATTCAAATGAATTCTGTGATTTTCTCCATGCGGCGGCAAAGGTATGGGGGAAATGGCTGGAGGGACATGGCTGAAGGGACATGGCTGCATATGTGAGGGACATGGCTGAAGGGACATGACTGCATATGTGAGGGACGTGGCTAGAGGGACATGGCTGCATATGTGAGGGACATGGCTAGAGGGACATGGCTGAAGGGACATGGCTGCATATGTGAGGGACATGGCTGAAGGGACATGGCTGCATATGTGAGGGACATGGCTGAAGGGACATGGCTGCATATGTGAGGGACATGGCTAGAGGGACATGGCTGGAGGGACATGGCTGCATATGTGGGGGACATGGCTGCATTTGGGGACACATTTAAAAAAAAGTATCGGTATTCGGTATCGGCGACTACTTGAAAAAAAGTATCGGTACTTGTACTCGGTCCTAAAAAAAGTGGTATCGGGACAACCCTAGTTGGTAGCCAATGACTGCCTATTCTAAATGATACAATTATTTGCACCCTAGTCATGAACTTCACTAATGACTAATTATTCATTCCATATATCTATCTATGCACCAAGCCTGCCCTCCGGATCTAGGCAGAAAGCTGCACCTGGTACAGAACATTTCCCAGCTTTGTCTAGAGACCTGCTGTTGTGTTATCTTTATTTCTGGGTCATGTTTTCATGTTGCAGACTGATTAATGCAGCCCACGTGTGCGAGTGTTGAGATGGCTCTGAACTTTAGATTTCTGATTCTGGTTTCCTGGCTATTGCATGGAATGCAGATTTCAGCCTGCATGTAGCCCGAGGCTCCACCATTTGGCTCCCAGGTGGGGTGTGCCCTTTATTGTTAGACACAAGTCATGTAAACACAAGGCCTACAGCTCTAATGTGACCCAGACAGTTTCCTGCTTGATGGATCACTTAGCCCTTTCCAGCTAAGAACTGATTTAACCCTTCACTTCATTTTTATCTTGGTTATTCATTTGGATATTGCTAACTAAGACACGGTGCAAATTTCTTTCCTGCAACCACGGGTTGCATCAACACAGATAGTGCTGACAGGGGAAACCCTCATGCCAAGGCTGGTTGTACCCAAGTTGAACCTGCCGAGATTCAAACTGTGTATGGCGGGCCTAATTCCAGGGTAGATAGATCCATTCAGTTCCTGCTGCAGAAGAGCTGTCCATACACACATCCCAGGGTGACAGTTGGTAAACCTACCTGTGTGTTTTTTTGCCTGTGGGAGAATGCCCAAATTCAATACAGAATCTTTGATGGGTATTAAACTCAGAAGCCCAGTGCTGTAAAATAAGCGTGCTCACCACTATTCTGTGATCCAACAGACAGATGCTAAACCGCAGCATTCAAAATCATTTTAGCAGTGGCATCTGTCATATGGTTCATTGAGAGTGACCTGCAGTGCATATCAGTCATCTCAGGCTTTTTTATATAGAAGTGCTCACGGCACCATTTTTTCTTTGAGGATGCATAATTACATTTTTTCATGTTTCACTTGTAAGTCTTTGTCTTCTTTTGGTTTGATATACAATGTGTATGTAAAACAAAACAGTATGTGGGCACTTTATTATGCATAACTCAGTAGAAGACAAGTCAGTGTTTCTCAAGCTTGCATCCCTGTGTAATTTAGCTTAATGTACTGAATCAGTAATGGATCAAAATGGCACCCTGCCAAGGAGAATCAATATTGTTGTTATCCTGTTGATGTCCATTTTGTAGAGAAGTCTACACTGGATACTGGTGTATCCTCAGACAAAAGCACACGACCTTACCCTGCCACCCGTATCATGTTATATTAGTGTATTTCTAGCCAAAGCTTCCTTTTTTTTTTAGCTTGGAAAGAGTAAAGAAGAGTTAGAAACTCTTTTGATTTTTGTTATTGGTTCCTGAGGCCTTGTTTTGGAGATACATTGTGACAGGAAGTGAGGTAGAGTTTCTTAAACAGGACATGGTGTTTTATACACTTTGTATTAGTAGAACGGGGAAAGCCAGATCCTTAGCTTTTTAGTGTCTGTGACTCCATCCTAGAGGTTTTCTCCTCACTTCCTGAGGTGAGGTGCAAGTCCAACCAGAACACGACAACAAAACTGAAAATTATATCAAATAATTAGTATCATTTACCTTTCCTGACTCCAATGCACGGCAGCATACAAATGGTAATATGCTGCCTTGTTGGCACCAGGAAAACAGAAAATGGTATTAAATACATACTGTAATTTTCCTTTCCTAGTGCCAATCCATGGCAGTATACTACCACATGTTTGCTGTTATGTTGGTACCAGGAAAATACATTTGTATTAGTAAAATAGAGGAAGGCTGGATCCTCAGTTAAAGCCAGCCATAGACGGTTCAAATCTCGGCTGGTTCATCATTGAACCACGTGTGGGCAGGCAGATTGAACTCAAGTTAATCGATTGATCAGCTTGTGTACAACCAGCATGCCGGATTTTTCATGTGATTATTGCCAGCAGTATTGGCTGCTAGCAGTAATCACTGTGTGTTCTCCCGGTTGGGATTCCCCCACCAACACAGTCAGTTTGAGTGATTTCTTGCAACCCGTGCAGGAAAGAAAATTGTACCATCTATGGCTGGCTTAACTTTTTAGGCCTCATGCACACCGCACACCGGCAGCAACGTTTTGGCCATAAAAATGTTTGAAGCTTGTAAAAGTGTGTTATGTGTTACCATGACACCCAAAGTGTTTGGGTGTTAATTCATTTTATTGGGCACAATAAATAATTTATTCTGGACATTGAAATGAATTAAAGCTCAAGGCCCTACGCGCTTAGGCGCATTAATCAACTTCAAGCATTTTTTCTGACAAAACGCTGCTGCTCCAGGACACACTGGCAGTGTTTTTTTTATTTTTTCCTGCCACCAAACTCTCCTGCCTGAAATTGCTGCTAAAAGCCTATGTGTGCATGGACACATAGGATATCATGCAGGAGAGTTTAGAGGCAGTAAAAATAAACCACCAGACGCCCCTAGAAATAGCTTTAAAAACTCCCAGTGTGCATGAGGCGTTATTGTTGTCTATGACTCCATTCTGGAGATTTTCTCCTCACTTCCTGTCCCATGTCCATGTCTTAATCATGTCAGAAGGTTAGGTGACATCTCTTACACAGAACAATAACAACTAATACACTTAGCATTAGTAAAATTGAGAGAATGTTTTTTGTTGTTTGTGGCTCCATTCTGAAGATGTTCCCTCAACTCCTATCCTGTTAATATTGTAACCTGGACAGGAAGTGAGGTGAACGCTCCTTATGCCCTCGTTCACACTGAACATGAACTTAAACCCGCATTTCAGTGCGATTTGAAAGACACCTGTCTATTGAAATTGCCCCCGAAATCGCCGAAAGTAGTGCAGGAACTACTTTTGGAAATTGGTGCAGCGCCGCCAAGTCAGCGTCGTATCGATTGGGACAATGCTGTTGCATGCAATAGGCTGCAATTTACCATGCAATTTGACATGTCAAATTGCACCGATGTGAACAGGAACCAAGGCTCTGTTCACACTAGCACAACAAAGTCACGTGATTTTCAGTGCAACTTTGGAATACGACTTTGATGTGAGTTTTTACTTTCTGTGGCATTGAAGTCGTATCAAAGTCGGACCAAAAGTAGTGCAGGAACCTTTTCTAAAGTAAGACAGACTTCTGTAGTATCAGTTAAGACAGCTCTCATAGGGAAACATTGAATTTTACATGTCATCCAACTTGGGGTTGCACAAGTCAGATCTCATTTTGCATCAGTGTGAACCGAGCCTGACAAGGAAACAATGGTGTGGAATTTGCTAAGACTAGAGCAGATATTATCTGGAGCAGCTGGGTATGGCAACCAATCAGCTTCTAGTTTTCATATTGAAATCTTAACTGAACCAGCTTAGCTAAAGATAAAAGCTGATTGGTTATGATGCAGAGCTGCTTCAGATTCTGTTTGCTCCAGTTTTAGTAAATTCCCCCCAATAACAATTTAAAAAACACTGGGGAGAGTCTAGCAGCTTAGTTAGCTTTATATTGTCCTCATGTTGAGTTCTTTCCACTCCCTGCCACAGTAACAAAGCTCTAGGGATTTTTTTTTTTTTTAAGGAGTGCTGGAAGTTTTAAAACTTGTGTGTGCAAGAAAAACTTCAACCAAGCTTAAAGTGGTAGTAAACTTTATTAAAATAAAAATAAGTGGGGGCCTCTGGGTTTTTTAAGCCATAACTTTGTGACAGACTTACCATTAACCTCCCTGGCGGTATGATTAAGTCAGATTATAGGCGCTGAAAGCGGTACCATTATTTTGCATGGTAAATTGGCATTTTATATTGTGGGCCTGTAATTCTTAGGAATAACTCACTTAAATCTGTCCAAACAAGAGTCTAGTAGACATCCCGAGGCCTTAATCATGTCAGAAGGTTAGGTGACATCTTAAATCTGTCCAAACAAGAGTCTAGTAGACATCCCGGGTATGATAAAGTTTGAAACACAAAATAATAAATTATAATATAATAAATAACTATAAATAATTATAACAAATAATAATTTAATTATAATAAAAATTATTCAATTATTCAAACACCGAAATTTGCTCAGTTGCAGAATTGTCGCTGTCATTACTTTCAGTGTCTGAAGATGAATTTTCCCACAAATCACTATCGCTCAATTTTGCAGGTGATTCTAATTTTATTATCACTGTTTTCTTGCTGTCTAAAGCCACTTTTCAAATAAAGGGACACTTTTTGGTTGCTATGGACAATCGCCAGTTTCCAGGCAGAAAGAACAGTTTTTTAATAAAAAAAAGTGCATGCAGGACACTGGGCAGACCACTAGGGACAAAGGGGATGGTTTAATTATTTTATACAGTACTGTAATCTGTAAGATTACAGTATACTGTATGTATTTAGTGTGCTTCTTTTTTTAATTTGGCGCCGAACTCCGCCCTGTGTGTCGCAATGTCACAGGGAATGGAGCTCGGCGGCACTCGTGCACTGTGTGAATCGAGCGAGAAGACCACTCGCTCACACAGCAGAGAGACATCACAGGATCCAGGGGACAAGGTAAGTAACTTTGCCTGGATCCTGCAATGCGATCCCGAGTCGGGCTCACGGATACGGCTAATGGTACTGAAATTCCACCCCGAGCCCGACTCGGCAATACCGCTTGGCAGGTTAAATGAAGCCCTCCAGCTGCCAGCGCTGTCGGAATTTCCATTATCACCTGGTCTCTTTTGTGGGCTGTTTGAGTGGCCGGGCCACCGTGATGTCACGGCTGTGGCACCACGCTCTGGATCGACAGCACACTCAGTGTACTGTCAATTCAGAGCTTAGTGCACATGTGCTGGTGACATCACTGGCTGCTTTAAGCGTATTCACTGTACCTACTGTACCCTTATTATAGACTTACCTGTAGGTACACATTAAAAAACAGAGTTTACTACCACTTTAATAGCTCTGGCAATATGACTCCCACACGGCAAAGCTTCCCCCAATGGGTACCCAATAGTAGTTGAAACTAGGGTTGTCCCGATACCACTTTTTTAGGACCGAGTACAAGTACCGATACTTTTTTTCAAGTAGTCGCCGATACCGAATAACCGATACTTTTTTTAAATGTCCCCCACAAATGCAGCCATGTCACCCATATATGCAGCCATGTCACCCATATATGCAGCCATGTCACCCATATATGCAGCCATGTCACCCATATATGCAGCCATGTCACCCACAAATGCATTCATGTCACGCATATATGCAGCCATGTCACCCACAAATGCAGCCATGTCACCCATATATGCAGCCATGTCACCCACAAATGCAGCCATGTCACCCATATATGCAGCCATGTCACCCATATATGCAGCCATGTCACGCATATATGCTGCCATGTCACCCATATATGCAGCCATGTCACCCATATATGCAGCCATGTCACCCACAAATGCATTCATGTCACCCATATATGCAGCCATGTCACCCCTACCTAGCCACCGCCACCCGGGGAACATCACAGCATTCATTTGAATAGCTGTAGTGTTCCCACCCGTATAGACACTCCCCCTTGCTCGGGATTGGACAGATCACGATCACCCATCCAATCCCGAGCAAGGGGGAGTGTCTATACGGGCGGGAACACTACAGCTATTCAAATGAATGCTGTAATGTTCCCGCACGATGTTTAACCCATGCGGCGGCGTGTTTCGATGCGGCGGCGGTGTTCGGCGGAAAAAGTATTCTATTCTGGTATCGGGGGTATTTGCGGGAGTACAAAGTACTCCCGCAAATACTCGGTATCGGTCCCGATACCGATACTGGTATTGGTATCGGGACAACCCTAGTTGAAACCATGCAAATACATGAAGGAGCGCCAGACCAAAAAACAAATGATAGTAGTAGATAAATAGTTGTTGGTATAAAGATCATATAAGAACATCCAATGCTTTTGGGGGGGGCAAACTACTCCCCTATAAAAGTGTAATAGGCTATTGCCTCTCAGGAAATACTACAATATTAATCCAAAAGGAGAGTTTAACTTTTTATGATAGTTATATTATTATTATTATTTTTATTATACATTATCTGTTTTGGTCTGGCGCTCCTTTATGTATTTTTCTGCAGTAAAAAAGCTGTCAGGAACACACAAAAAAGTGGAAACCGGATAATGGCTCTAACTGTTCCTTTTATGTAGAGCTAAAAGAAAATTTTATGTAAAGATGCACATGATGATGAATAGCGGAAGTGTTTATTTTTCTATTATGCCATGCATTTACAGTCTACCTATGATTTTCTATCATTGTATAGAAACGTCTGGATCCATGATGGCAGATGGAGGGTGCTGGGTGTGGACACGGAGCCTGCTTTCTTGTCATTACGTTTAGCCATCAGGCTGCTTGCTTAGTTACCTTTTGACAAATGAGCGCCATTCATGAGCCTGATGTCCTCAATGAGTACTTGATTTATACAAAGTTGAGACAAAAGTCTATTTTTCGGTACATTAGTGTCTTAGAACAAAAAGGTAGTCATTTATTAATAAAAGTGTGGGGCGAGGAGAAAGGATTATAGCTGCTTAATTGTCCCAGGCTTTCACATGCTAATGTCGTCTACTCCTTGTGACCCGAGGCCACCGTCTCTGGCTCCTGCTGCCCCAGGTGCTTTGAATTACATTGTAAATTACAAAGACATGAGGGAGAGTGCTGGTGTGTATACGGCCTTACAAAGAGCAGAGCACTTCATAAGGCATTTAAGTGTTTGCCCAGGGTAGTTCTTTTGAAGCCTTGTTCAATGTAGTGGCTTACAGACGTTAGAGGATGGTCAGCTATTTTGGCTGCTTCGGCCTGGATCAGAGAACGTTTGTGTGTCTGTAGGACAATTCATTTTCCTGTTTGCATGGATTCTTGTGGGCCATCATTTGTTTCTCCCATTACAGGCGGGTGCTTCTCCATAGACATACGTTTTCCTGATGTAAACGCGTATGTTTGTACATTCCTAATGTTTACACGCACTGCAGGGAGTGGTGTTGATAAGCAGATTCAAGTAGTCCATTTTAACCAATCAAGTTGCAGTACACTCTTTGGCGAAAGATGATTTAAAAAAAAAAAAAATCATCTAAATTAACCCCTTCCCGCGAACCCCAGTGACCCTTTAATACAATCTGGACGCGCAGAGGATGGGAATGAGCAACGACCATGTGACCACTTTCATTGGCTGTCAAAATGGTTACATGATTGGGATACGGTTACATGATTGGGAGCCGGTTACATGATTGGGAGCCGGTTTCCATCGATCATTAGCACAGACCAAGATCTATCTTTGACAACATACTCCCTGTGTAGGGAATTTGCAGTGAGCATGCTCTCAGCGAATTCAGAGGCAATTCAGTTTGCATGTGCCGCGCTATATAAGTTTCTCATTCATTCAGCACCAAAACCTCAGCCGCCCATTGACGCATCACCTGTGCATCAGGTGGGTGTTAAAGCTCACTCTTTTGGCGCTGCTCATACATGCTTTACTGTTGTTAAAAATCAGGGGGTTCATACAGCCTACCTGACAGGGCCCCCTTACCAGCCAAAAGTGACATAGATTTATCAGTCCCTTTTTTTGCAGCCTCAGCAGCACAGATTAATGAATGGGAAACACTC
The DNA here is from genome assembly GCA_029574335.1 of Rana kukunoris. NCBI lineage: Eukaryota > Metazoa > Chordata > Amphibia > Anura > Ranidae > Rana > Rana kukunoris. Next base: position 109,995,005 of record CM056052.1, read on the forward strand.
TGAAGCTCCCTGCTCATTCACAAACTGAAGCATGGTAAACAGTTTACACCACTTCAGGGATGAATTTTCACAGGAGTAATTGGTACTAATTGTTCACTGTGTTCTTTCAAGAAAGGAAGGGACCAGTAAATTACATATTTACCAATCCCTTCCTCCGCTCTCTATCCTGAAACCTCCCACTTTGTGCCCGTAGTAGCTGCCGATGGGAGAGCAGGGAAGCCAGAAATGCTGCGGGGGAAAGGGGCAAACGGGGGGCCCGGACAGTAAATAAAAGGGGCACATGTTCTAGGACCTATCCCCCTGCAGTGCAATCGGACAGAGAAAGAGAAGCTGGCAGTAAGACAGAAGAAGATCGTGGCTGCAATAATATAGTACAGCCTGCCCATCTGCTCAGCAGTTGCCTGGGCCCCCCTTTTGAACTGATGGGCCTAGTACAGGAAGGCTGGCTGTACTGCCTTATTATTGTCCCTGCATGTGCAAAGCAAGTGGCAAGGGGGTACGCATTCAAGGCTAGATTTCTCTTGTTCAGCCAGCACTAAAGGTGTGGATGGAGGAGACTCCACCACCAGCTATTGTATTCAGACAGCCACAACACCTGCAGCTACCTGAATACCAAATAGTGGATCTGCAGTAATGCTTTTGCCATCCAGCTTAGTTGATTTTTTGTATTTTATTTACTTTTGTCAAGCTGGGTGGTGCTGCCAGAGCCCCCATGACTTAAATGTTTGCTGATTCAGCAGGCTTAATCTAAAATGTGGGCCATCTATGGCCTGCTTTATTTTGTTTTTCATATTACTGTACTTTTGGTTTAATAAATAAGCATGCATATTTAAACTATGCAGAAATCTGTTACTCGATATTACATTTTAAAATATGTATTGCAAATTGTGTACTGCTAGGGTACTGCTTGATTTCTTACAGGGGACAAACATTACTTTACATCTGGACAGCTTGGCTAGGAACACGAGTGGAGTCAGCATTGTTTGATCTGGCTTTATGGGGTTGATTGATTTACTAAGGCCGGCCACACATTCAGCAGAAACTGCCTGAGATTTGAACCATTAATGGGCATGCTGAATGTACCAAGTTAAGCGATCGATCAACTTGGCTACAATCAGCCTGCCAGACTGTGTTATGATTATCGCTAGCGGCCACTGTAGCCGCTAGTGATAATCACTGACTTCTCCTGGCGAGAACGCCCCCCGCCAGGAGCAGACAATTGCTTGGCAGGAGGGATTCCCCTGTCAGCACTATCCATGTTGAAGGGGTATTCGTGCAAATTTATTTTCTGCAACCCATGACTGGCTTAAAGGAGTAGAGTGTTCACTTATTAATGAGAATTTTCTGTAAATAAGGTGAAGCTATGTGAACTTAAATTATGTGCAAAGGCCATTCCGGGAGGGGAAAAAACAGGATATTTTTCTTGACGCCTTCAATTTTTTCTTTAACCTCCCTGGCGGTATCCCCGAACGTGACTCGGGTGGGTTTTTTCTTCTAAGAACGGTATCCCCGAGTCACGCTCGTGGTAGCCATGCAGAGCCTGCAGCGCGCGCTGGCTTACCTTCTTCCTGGATCCAGCGATGCATCCCCGTGTGCCGCCGATCTCCGTTTCCTGCGACGTTACGACGCACGGAAGCGGAGAACGGCGCCAAATTCAAAAAAGTAAACAAACAACGGGATGTCTTGTTTGGACAGATTTAAGCAAGTTATTCCTAAGAATTGCAGGCCTACAGTATAAAATGCCAAATTTCCATGCAAATAATTGTACCGCTTTTGGTACGTAATTCCAGACAGAATCATGCCGCCAGGGAGGTTAAAGTGGATGTAAACCCAAAAAAAAAAAACTTTTTTTTTTTTTGATGTCACAATGTAGAGTATAATATTTCCTATCATCTGTGCCCAGTCTTGCACACAGAGTTAATCCAGATCTGAGAAATCCTCTTTTATGTTCAGTGAAAATGAACAGCCTTCCAGATAAAACCATGCCTAAATAAAAAAGTCAGTTTTCTCTCTTCTTGCTTTGAGTGAGAGGGTATTTACATATCTAGCTAGGACATGTTTATCATATGTTATGTTTTGTTTATCATAACATGAGGTGATATAACATAACACATCCTAGTAATATACAATGAACTTTGGATCACCTCTTGTTATGATAAACATGTCCAAGCTAGATATGTAAATAACCTGTTACTGAAAGCAATAACAAGGAAACAGACTTTATAATTTGGCAGGTTTTTATCTGGAATTCTGTTAATTTGCACTGAACTTTAAAAGAGGATTACTCAGCGCTGGATTAACTCTGTGTGGCAAGACTGGGCACAGATGATAGGAAATCTTATACTCTACATTGTGACATCAAAAAAAAAAAATTGTTTTGGGGGGTTTACATCCACTTTAAGCTAAATAAACATTAACTTTGCAAGGTGATATAATGTTGTGATTTGCTAGGATTGTACTCTCTGATATTTTGGTTCATCCACAACCCAATTGGATGTGTCTCCTGTTGCAGTGAAATACTTGCACTCCCTTTAGGGGCACTTTCCTGTGATATTAATAATGGAAGTATGCTTTGCTCACCTCTTGCCATGGCATCTTGTCTTCTAGCCAGAAAGGTCATTTCAGGGGAGAGTTCTTGTAAGAAGTTTGACATTTCTTAGCTATGCAATGATGTCCCAGATTTCCAGCAAATACATGATGCATTCTGTGAAGTAATGACCCTATGATACAAATGGAAATCCTTTAAGTGTTACTAAACCCACAACAGTAAAATCAGTCTGTATATGCAGTAAAGCATGCTTGTTATATTCACTGTGGAACCCAAGGGGTTAATCCTGCGGTGTGTGTGTGTGTGTGTGTGTAAAAATGCTATTTTATCTTGTCTTCTCTGATTCTCCTTTTCATCCGCTGCCCCCAATCCATCTACTGATAGAATGGGGCCTTGGAGGCACATGCTCAGTTTGGCGTGCATTGCTAAAAAGTTTATTTATTTATTTTCTTGGGCAGGTGCATGTGATCAGCACAGGGCCAATCAGCACTGTCAAGACAGAGGGTCAGGGGTTATGCAGTCTCATAGGCAGTCAGAGGAGAATAAAAACACCTCCTACAAGCTTTAACCAGTGCTCGGCCAGACACTGATAGAAGTCACAAGACTGCTATATACTGCTGATGAGAAAAGGTATTTAGCAATTTATATTTACTAAAAAAATTGCATTTCTGTGTACTGTGGGAGACCAGATATAGTGAATGCAGGGTCCTGGGTTTAGTAACACTTTAACATAGTCATGTTAGTTGTGAAGTGGTATAATGTAGCCTGTTCAGGGAATAGCCACGCACTGCCATGCTTACCTCATTTGTGCCAAAAGAACTGTCTGTGTTGCCCTTAGCTGCATTCCCTTTTTTCTGCCTATTGTACAGCAGACAAATGGTGGCCATACATATAGTCACAACCCCTTTTCGATCAATATGCAACACACAGTGAAATGGATTTCAATCAGTAGTTAGGAACACGAGTGGAGGCAGCATTGTTTGATCTGGTTATATGGGGCTGATTTACTAAGGCCTGCCAAACATTCAGCAGGAACCGCCTGAGATTCAAACCATCAATGGGCATACTGAACTTACCATGATCCTTTATAAGTGATTGATCACATCTGTTTCCACCATATCATTTCAAAGTCTGATTGTTCATGAATATGATTGTATTACGATCAAAGTATCTCAGTGCTCAGTGCTCAATGATCAATAATTTTCTGCCCTGGCAGATCGACTCAACTTGATCTATGTAATTGAAATTGAGTGTAAACCAGAAGTGGGGTTATAGTTATTCCTTTTTATTGCAGATTCCATCGTTTTGATCAAATTGCAGATCAACTGTCGAACACAGTGTGTATGGCCCCCATAAACGATAGAAAGATTGGCTGCTATCTACAAAAAAAGATAAGAGGCCCCCTTACAGTTCATAGTGTATATTGCTTTTAAAACATTGGTACAACCATCTTTAGAACAATTCTAATATCTTCCATGGATGTCAAGTTAACCTCAGAAAATAGGCCAGTTGACTGTTAAATCTACATTTTCGAACAATGTGCCAAGAGATACAACAATTACTGACACGCAATTTACGTTTTTCAGGATATAAATGATATGCACGAATGACATTGTTGTAAAAATATACTTTTTTTTTGGAGGAATAAATTTTTTTTTTTTAGAAAAAATTTATTTGTCTTAAAGTAGAACTATAGGCAAAAACAATAAATTTTTATTTTTATTTTGGATAGAGTAAGGAACCCTGTAAGATATTTTTTTATGCCATCTGTGTTCCATTGCGGAGATTTATCTTCACTTCCTGTCTCCCATAGCCAAACAGGAAATCCCTGAAAATGTAGGGAATTTCTTGGGGACTCCCAGGTCACCAGAACTAGTGGAAGATTTCCCTTCTATTACTTTTCTGGGGACAACTCAAAATTTTGAGATTTTCTTTTACTTTCCATGATAATAGTAAACAGGACAAATAGAGAGGGGGAATCTCTGTAACAGGGACACCGAAATAAATAAAAACTGACAGGTGTCCTAATACCTCTCTATCCAAAACTAAAAAAAGTTACACTTTAACACTCCAAAACGTTTGTATTGGTGCTGCTAGCGTGTTTCCTCGAAAATAAGCCTGGGTCTAATTTTGGCAACAAAAGACACAGTAGGGCTTATTTTCAGGGTAGGTCTAACCATGTAATTTGCTGTCTTTTCTCCCCCTCTCTCTCCCTGACAGGAATCCCCAGTGTGAACTGAGTTAAAATGCTTGTAAAATCCAAATCCTAGAATGCACTCTATTACAGTATTATATAATGTACAATGTGTGTGTTTCTGTAATATAATTGTGCCAAATTCCTTTGTTAGAGCGCCGCTCTGCACTTCTGTGACCTGCCAGAGCTCTCTTCCCAGCAATTAGTTTACAGAAACACACACACATTATATACTATTGTAATAGAGTGGGTTATAGGATTTTACAAGCATTTTAAAGGCTTATTTTTGGGGTAGGGCTTATATTGCAGCCCTCCTGGAAAATAACGCTAGGTCAAATTTTTGGGGTAGGTCTTATTTTCAGGGAAACACGGTACTATTCGATTTTTACATAGACTCTGATAGCAGCAGTACTACCATAGCAGACTTCTGTATTGTGTGTGTGTGTGTGTGTGAATGCTTTTCTTCTCAATGCTCGTCTATGTGGAGAACGTGTAACAAGTGACACAATGTAGTGGAATTTAAGCTATGTATATAAATATCAATTTTTGAAATTCTCCTTTGCTGCTTTGAGATAATCTTTACCCGGGGCTGTTATATGTTAACAAGCGTTTCTGAAATGACCAAAGTTAATGTGTAGCTTCACTTGTGGACAGTGTGCGACTGTACGCCAAATGTTCGATGTTTTATTGTAGAACATGCACAGAGAGCAAGGTACTTTTTGTATATTTCAAACAAGCTTTGTGCAATATGTTTATGGGTTGTACAGTATTTTCCTTCTGTAAATAGCAGTGTACAGGATTGTATTTCTATGTTATAGATCTTTATGTGTTCAGATGTGCAAAAAGTATCTATATATGACAATAAAATTGTTACAATGTTATAATATCGCTTTGTACTTGTACATTTATTCAGTGACATTGAAAGTCATTTCTCTACATCAGGGGTCTCCAAACTTTCTAATCAAAGGGCCAGTTTACTGTCTTTCAGACTTTAGGAGGGCCGGACTAGGGCCATTGGGAGTAGAAAATGTCCAGTGGGAGTATACAATACCATATCTTTGGTGTCAGTGAGAGGATTAGTGGTCCATTGTTGGTGCCAATAGAAGGAATCTTTTCCCTTTTTAATAGTGTCAGTTGGATGAATAGTGCCCCATTGGTGGTTTCAGCAACAAAAATGATTCCCAATTGTTGGTGTCAGTGGATAGAATAGTGCCCCAAGGGCCGGATAAAGGCAAGCAAAGGGCATCCGGCCCTAGGGCCGCAGTTTGGAGACCCCTGCTCTACATAAATAAACAGTATTTCTGAAATGAAATGTTACAATAATACAGCAACAGTATAATTACAAATATATAAAACATTTTTTTTAAAAAGCAGTTCTCAAAAGGATAATAAAACCGAAGAACAAAAATACAATATATATATATAATCATTTAGACGTCAGCGCACACCCTTAGGGATCGCTACATTCCCACCTATGCCTTATTCCCACATGCACATATACAGAACAATGGTAGTTTTAGCTATCACCCCTTCTATCCTTTACACAGCTTTATTATGATGGCTGCATTTTTTTTTCCCCCAAGCGAAGAACATTTCAAGCAGATACAGAAAATATCTGTTGATCCTGTCCGAAATGCAGCAGCGTCCTTGTCACTTTTGTGAGATGCACCAAAGAATACCTTCCTAGCTATCTTCTGTAAACTACCAATTGCCCCTCCCGCCCCTGTAATGGAGATATAGCGATATGGACAGGATTGTAGTCCATATCAAAGAGATAAGCCTAGGGTGACAACTATGGCTCCTTCCATAGATTCCAACCATGAACAGGAAATGTGTTATTTTCAGGATCACCAGGTAAAAATAAAGCAAAAAAGCTTACAAAAACAAAACGCATGTAGCCACCACACCAAGGACTAATAAGCTATTACTATTCTATTTTTGGTTTTACATACACTTTAATCTCCTGTGAAATGAATTTCCCTAGGCCGAGATGATGGCATTAGTCTGCTGCAGGCTGAAGGAAACATTTGCTCAGTCCAGGGTTCCTTCAGAGGTAGGTTGGTAGAGTTTCCTTGGCTAACCACTTTAGAAGGTATCGACATGAAGGGCATTCTTCCTCCAAATGTCTATTAATCTTCAAAGCCCTTGACCCACTGACCATTTATGCATGGGCATACCTCACAACTGTCCCTGATTTCGAGGGACTGTCCCTTATTTGTAGCAATGTCTCTCTTTCCTCCTCATTTGTCCCTCAGTTTGGTCTGATCTATATAGTTGTATATAAAAATGCATTTTTTATCTTTCAAAAAGTGATTTCCAGTGCTAAACATTTCATCAAAATTCTAAATTGCTGTATTCGTAAATTTTAAAAGCCAGTATAAAGGAATAGTAGTGGTATAAAAAGAACTTGCAGATTTAATTAACCTTTTTTTGGTTAATTCTTAAAGGGGTGTCGCAGGGGGCATCGCCTATGCCTACATACATTTGCTAGTAGTTGTCCCTCAAAATGTTGGGAGGTATGCATGGGGAGACATCATACCACATCACCAATAGTTATGTACCAACGTACATATACATTCCGGGTGATCCCTTTAGAGATTTCACCCACTCTGCAGGTAAAGTTGGTGGTACCAAGTTGGTATCTTTGCATAGTTAACAGTAAATGAAACATTAGCTACTTCTACATGTATAACACCCTCATATACCTCACCAGTCAGTCTTATGTAACTATAGCATGAAAGGAAGTTGTTTCATGTTATATTACTCGGATTTATCTGATGGGGGTAAGAGTAGTGCTCTACATACTTCACAAATGAGCTTCTTCAGGAGGTGTGGAGAGCTTATCTGAAGAAGCTCATACAAAAAACATCAAATGCACAATAATATTAATTCAAAATCAACATTACTTTCAATATCCTCATATGATAGATTTAAACTCATACATATGTTGAACTGTGCATCATATAGATAAGCGCCCAAGCTTGACTATCCTCCCCAGTGGAGCAAGAGAGGACCTAGAAAGAGGCTTCCCGGGCCAGCAAATCAAATATACATCCCCTAAAAAAAAGGTCTAAAATATACTGTAAATAATATAGGTAAGTACACATTTGGTATACACTTAAGTATAAGGGTACACTGTTAACAATATGAATAAGGGTTGGTTTTATGTGTTTTATGATCTTTGTTTATCTATATAAAAAAATAGAATTTGATTTAGGCTCGGGTCACACTGCTGCAATGTGAGAACCCATGCAAATCCAGTGCGGGCTTCCGCATCACATACAACTTTCAGGTAGTTCACACTGCCCTATGCGAACCACTGCAGGTGTCAATAATAAGTTAATGACACTTCCAGATTGGTTCCCATATCGCTGTGTGTTCTGTCAATTTGGACACACCCATCCGATCCGATTCTGGTGCGAACCAAAAGAAGGGTCATGCACGACTTTGGTCTGAATGCAATGCAAATTCAGCCATACAATCTGTATGACTGAATTTGCATTGCGCAGACATCACATGTGATTTGCACAGCAGTGCTGTGCGAATCACATGCAATGTCTGACATCGCAGCAGTGTGAACCCAGCCTCAGGAGTGTGTGTTTGTCTAATCTATCATAGCGGCACCAGAAAAGTCCCAGTGCCCATTCTGTATATGTACTTATATCGGAGCTTCACCCAATAGTGTAAGTTCTGCTTGTTTGCATCCCTCCCCCCTCCTCTGCCACATTTGGCACTTTGAGGGGCATATCACCGTGGCGATCTGAGTGGAAGTTTGCGTCCCACCCTTCTTCACCCTGCGGCCTTCTGGGACACGTCATAGGTCCCAGGAGACTGCTGGACCATTCAGAAAGCACAGCATGGCTTGCCCAGTAGGTAACTGGCTGTGAAGCTGCAGGGCTTTACTGTCAGTTTCCCCTTTCCCCTAGTTAGGATGCTGGTGGCTGGACCCGAAGTCAATTCAAGAATCGGCTCAGGTGAGGACATCACTGGATCCCTGGATAGGTAGATGTCATATTAAAAGTATTTTTAGCTGCTGACTTTTCATTTTTTTGGGGGGGGGGGGGGGGCACTAGACTCTTTAAGCTGTAAGTGTATCATTTACTCAAAGTGTTGGAGTTGGGGGTAAAAAAAGAACTGGAAAGGCTAAAAGTACAAGAGATGAAACATCAGTCTACAAGATAAGAGATGTAAGGAAATAGTTCCAGCATAGAATGGTGGATGACACAATGAACCACAATAGGATTAGACAACTGTCTTCAACCCAGATGAATCAATATACGTATTTGAACCACGTTGGTTTCCAAACATTTGTTCATCTCCAGCTACTGATTAAAATAGGAGGAAATGCGTAGCCAAATCATGAATTGGGAAATCTTCTGAATTCTCACATTGTCAACAGATGGACTATGACGTCATAATTTTGTTTTTTATTGACTGATATTTATTGAAATGATTGAAACTTTTAAGAAAACGAAAGATGTGAATAAGGTTTGGGGGGGGGGGCAGTATTTTTAATATGAAGCCAAGATCACAAACACAGGGATATGACCTCAAACTTTTAGGAAGAAAATTCAAAACTACCCTAAGACCCCCTTTCACTCTGAGGCGCTTTTTGGGTGCTTTCCCGCTAAAAAAAGCGCCTGAAAAGCTAACGAAAACCTATTTCCATTAAAATCAATGAATGCTTTCCCACTGGGGCAGTGCTCTGGCAAGATGGTGAAAAAAACTCCCCTCTCCATTGAAGGGAAAGCTCTTCAAAAGCACCGGAAAAGCTCTTCAAAAGTGCTCAGTGTTTTACTGGCAGTTTAGAAGCGCCTCAGTACACACGACCGAGGAACTCGTCGGGAAAGACACATCGTTTTCCTCGACGAGTTCCTTGTTAGGCTTGTCGAGAAACTTGACAAGCTGTCTTTGCGTACACACAGTCAAGACCAAATCTCCTCGTTCTCAAACGCGGTGACTTCAACACATACAACAGCAGGGGAAGTTCGATTCCACTGGCACAACCCTTGGGGCTGCTTTTGCTAATCTCATGTTACTGCGTGTTACGTAAAAGTTTGGTGAGAGGCATTTGTACTTTTCAGTCTGTTACAGCGTGACAAATGTGCGATATCCATTACAAACGCTACTTTTACCGAAGGTGCGCGGGTTTCTAAGCATACACACCAACGTGTTTCTCATCGAAAACTAGCCCAACGAGGAACACGACGAGGAAATTGAGACTCCCGTCGAGGAAAAAGAGAACTTGCTCTCTTTTTTCCTCGTCGAGTTCCTCGACAGTTTTCTCGATGAAAAGCATGCACACGACCGGTTTCCTCGGCAAAAAAGCTCTCCCACCAAGTTTCTTGATGGATTCTGTCGAGGAAACCGGTCGTGTGTACACAGCCTTAGAAAATAAAAACCTTTAGAAACACTTTTAAAGCGGATCTCCCACGCCAAATCGAATTTTTGTTTAGGTGTTATTTCAATAGTTAATAGTGCTGCATTGCTACACTCACTTTTCTGATCTCCCGCGGCCGCTCCGCTGTCATTTGTTCCAAAATGTGTAGTTATATTCCGCTTCTCTTTTGCGTTTCCATCTTAGCTTTGGGCATGAAACCCCCGTGAGCAGGAACTTCCTGTTTGCAGTGGATGCTGTCCCAGCATCCACCGCTCGATCTCGCGCGTGCGCACTGGCAAGGGTGAGCAGCGTCGATAGCTGCCTTTGTCCTCGCTGTAATGGAGAATTTTGTAATGCCCGCCCTCCTTGCTTTGTTTATGTCACGCGTCACTTCCTGCTAAGGAAATAGCGCGATATTTCCTAACACGGCTGCGCAGTGAACTCGGGGAGCTATGGAGAGAAGCTCCCAGAGGGCACTGCATTTAGCAGGAAGTGATGCAATGCCCGGATAATTCCTGCAGTCTTACAAACCGGAAGCCACAGGACTGTAAAGGTACTGTACCTAATCTGAGAAAACAAATGCCCGTTTTTACTATATTGCATAGTGGGAAGGTTATTAGGAGGATGTTGTAAATAGGGTGGAGATCCGCTTTAAGTAGATGGAGTGCAGATAAAGATTCAAATGTATTCAGACTTTTCTGCTCTGTTAGCTTTTTCTTGGTCAGTGACTGAGAAAGTATTAAAGCCACTGTGTTAGCATAACAATCATACAACTAGCATTTTCATGGGTACTGGCAGCCCATCATTTCTCTCAGATAAGATTTACTATGATGGTATGTTTGCAGTTTGGTGTGATCCAGTGTGAACATGTAGAATCACCATAAAGGGAGCAGGAATTTCCATCTGTGTACACAGTTTGGTGCTGGTTTTGGGATTCACAACATCCACACTCTCATGCAGCGTCCAGGTTGGGATACTTTGCCATTGCCAGGCAGTAACTAGACTTGCTTCAAAGCAAGCTGAGGAATTTACAGGGACAAATGAGATTTTTTATATTAAGTTCATTAGTGAAGTCTGGACAGGCTTTCATTTGCCATATCACAAATGTGTCTGTTTCCTGTCTGGGTTCCTATGGGTGTTACTAGTTCAAGTGTTTCTTTTGTCCCAAATACATAATAAAATAATTGTGCTTTGAAATGAGAAATTACAGTCAGGCATGAAACAAACAAATTAAGTGCCTCTAAAGGCTCCCATAAATCCAGGTCATAGTATATCTAGTAGTAGTTGGTCACATTTAAATTGACATGTTGGAGATGTTTTGTAGCTTATCCAAGTAACTTATTCAGTTCATATGTGTAAGCAGGGGATGAGGGCCCTTTATACGAAAGTCTTGCCCCTTGGAGTGGCAAGAGGTTGAGCCACCTTTTAGCATATATGAGGTGTGTCTAAAAAGTTTGGTGAATGGTCTGATATCTCAACGGGAACATTGGCCAGGTGCACACACATGCAGATAGCTATCCAGAAACACACCAAGAAACGACACCTAGGGTGGAGTACACAAACCGTCAGGGTAAACCCACTGCAGGCAGTCACTTGTAGTCAGTGTGAGAGGGTGAGAGGTAGGGTGCAATGGAGCAACAAATGAACATCAAGTTACATACATATTATGTTGGTTACATAGTTGGTGAGGTTGAAAAAAGACCCTCAAATCCAACCTGTGTATGCTTTTATGTCAGTATTACATTGTATGTTCCTGTATATTCTGGTCATTTAGTTGCCCATCTAATATATATATTTTTTTAAATTATCGATGCTTCCCGCTGAAACCACCGTCTGTGGAAGAGAATTCCACATCCTTACTGCTCTTACAGTAAAGAACCCTCTACGCAGTTTAAGGTTAAGCTGCTTCTTTTCTAATTTTAGTTAATGGCCGTCTGTCTTTTTAAATTACCTTTTGTGGAAAAGTTTTATCACTATTGTGGGGTCAGCAGTTCTGTATTTGTACATTAAAATCATTTCCGTCTCAAGCGTTTCTTCTCCAAAGAGAATAAATTTAGTGCTTGTAAATTTTCCTCATAACTAAGGTTCTCCAGTCCCTTTATTAGCTTTGTTGCCCTTCTCTGGACTCTCTCCAGTTTCAGCACATCCTTCCGAGAATTGGTGCCCAGAATTGGACATCATACTCCAGGTGCTGCCGGACCAGAGTCTTGTAGAGTGGGAGAATTACCGTTTCTTTTTATTGCATGCCAATATTCTATTGGCTTTGCTTCCAGTAGCTTGGCATTGCATGCCATTGCTGAGCCTGTCATCTACTAGGACCCCCAGGTCCTTTTCCATCCTTGATTTCCCCAGAGGTTCTCCCCCCTAGTGAGTAGATTGCATTCATATTTTTGCTACCCAAATGCATGATTTAAAATGTTTCTACATTAAACCTCATTTGCCATGTAGTTGCCCTCCCCATTAATTTGTTTAGATCTTCTTGCAAGGTTTCCACATCCTGCAGTGAAATGATTGCCCTGCTTAGCTAAGTATTGTCCGCAAATACTGAGATTGAGCTGTTTATCCCATCTTCCAGGTTGTCGTTAATAAATAAATTAAATAGGATTGGTCCTTGGCCAGAACCCTGGGGACCACGCTTTCCACACCGGACCATTCATAGTACTTCCCATTTATCACTACCCTCAGAACTCGCCCCTGTAACCAGTTTTCAATCCATGTACTCACCCTTTAGTCCATGCCAACAGACCTTTAGTTTTTTCAGTAAACGTTTATTGGGAACTGTATCAAATGCCTTTTCAAAATACAGCTACACCACGTCTACGAGCCTTCCTTCATCTAGATGGCAGCTCACCTCCTCATAGAAGGGTAATAGGTTGATTTGGCAAGTTCTGTTACAAATTTGGGGAAAACAGCGACGGAAATACATGAAATATTGGTGCAAGTGTGTGGGATGGAACCCATGAGCAGAAAATGGGCCAGATTCAGGTAGCTTTACGCCGGCGTATCTCCACATACGCCGTCGTAAGTACAAATGTGCGCCGTCGTACTTGTACGCCGATTTGCAAAGCTAGATATGCCGTAAAACAAGGCTTCAGCCGCCCAACGTAACTTGCCTACGCCTGCGTATCTTGGGCGCATAGTTATGCTGGACGCATTCGGTGTTCCCATGATAAATATGCAAATGAGTAAGATACGCCGATTCACGAACGTAGATGCGCCAGGCGGAAAAGATACGCGGTTTGCTTAAGGGTTACGTCCGGCGTAAAGTTATTCCACCATATAGGTGGCGCAACCCATTCAAAGGTATGGACATCGGAACAGCCGGCGTCTTTTACGTCGTTTACGTAGTACTACTTGAATAGGGCATGGCGTAGGTTACGTTCATGTTGTAGGCATTGAGCCGACGTATCTTAGGGACTATATGCAACGTGAATCTGAGCATGCGCTGTTTAATCGGCCATTCATTTGCATGGGGTCACGCTTAATTTAAATAGATGACGCCCACCTCCTTCCTACTTTGAATTAGGCGGGCTTACGCCGGCCAATTTACGCTACGCCGCCGCAACTTACGGAGCAAGTGCTTTGTGAATACTGAACTTGCCTTTCTAAGTTACGTTGGCGTAGCGTATATTTGATACGCTACGCCCACCTAAAAATGCACAAATCTACCTGAATCTGGCCCAATGTGTTTACAATTGATAGTGGAAGAATTGGGCATTAGCAAGGACCATTGTCTGCGAAGATTTGGGTAAGCAGATCTTTTCACAGTTTGTGCCGCACAAGATGACAGATGAACAGAAAGCAAAACGGATGGAAACCTTTAGAGATTTCATTACCATGTGTGACCAGGATCCATCCTTTCAGCGAATCATCGTCACAGGGGTTGAGATCTGGTGCCACCAGTTCGTCCTGGAATCCAAGCGTCAATCACAGAAATTGTTTGTACCATCTTCCCCGGGTCCCAAAAAAGAAAAAAGTACAAGGTCAAGCCAATGTTGATTGCCTTCTTTGACAACAATGGCATCATTCATAAGGATTTTGTACACTGCGGGTCACACTGTGTACGCCAAATTCTACGAGGAAGTTTTGAAACATTTGCTATAATGCATCCGTGTTCGGCCAGAGTTTTACAGAATTGGACAGTGGATGTTGCTACACGATAACGTACCTACACGCCAATAATGGGCTCAGAGTGTTGTACTTGTTCACGATCATCCACCGTACTCCTCTGATCTGACGCCTGCTGACTTCTTTCTGTTTCCCCGCCTGAAGAGCGTCATGAAAGGTGCTTGTTTTGCTGATGTGGCAGCAATTCAAGAATGTGTGACAGCAGTTTATAAGATCGATTCCTTAAGAGGCCTTTGCTGACATTTTCCAGAAGCTTTATGAATGTTGTCAAAAGTGTGTTGTGATAGGATAGTGGTTATTGTGAAGGCCAATAAAGGTAATTTGTATCTTCTGTTTTGTTTGTTTTCTGATACCATTCACCAAACTTTTTAGACACACCTCATATATTGTTATGCGGTAGAGGAGAAGGGTTCTCATAGCAAATAGTGACAACATGTAAGTCAACAAGGGGGTTCCAGAGTAGGCCCCAGGGCATCCATGGGGGAAGTTAATCTGTTCCTAGCAATTTTTTTTGTAAACCTAAACATTGGAAGGCTGAGCGGTGCTCGCAAGTTTAATGTAGAAGTTGCCAAAGATTTATGGATAGAGGCAGAAGGAGAAAATGTTGAAACTGCTTTGTACCACTTTCTACGTTTTTCCAAGTAAAGCATCTAGAAAAACTGTTTGTGTGGACAATCATTCATCTGGAACCACATCATGCTAATTTGTGGGAGCAGGTCTCAGGCGGGAGTACGTGAGTAACCAAGATGGCGGAGTTCCTCCATGTTCCTGTCTAGAGCATTTTTTACCTCAACACTTCATATTCCTGATATGTGCCTGCTGTACCATGTACTTGTATGAGAAAGTATCCTGTTCTCTTTGTATTGCTTCCTTTTTGTGAAATCTCTGGTGTTCCTGCCAGTCCCCCTGCTTTCCTATTAAAAACTGACCACACTAAGCAGGAGAGCACACTGTGGTCAGTACTCTAGCTGTGCTGGGAACTCAGCCTGCTCTCCTCTAATGATCACACTTGTCCTGACATGCCCCTGCTACACAGCCATTTCCTGGGAAGCTCAGTGTGCTACTGCTTCTCCTCCCCCAGCTCTTATGCAGCTGAGAACATAGGGAGTATGATCACTTATAAAAAATGGAAAAAAGGTATTTATGTATTTTATATAAAAAAAAAATATATATATATATATATATATATATATATATATATATATATATATACATATACACACACACACACACACACACACACACATACATATATACATATACACATATATATATATATATATATATATATATATATATATATATACACACACAAACATTTTTTGCCTTTCATTTCTATTTTAAACTGAATGGGTTGTTTACAAGGGAGGTGCCTTGGGCCAGCATGTCTGTTGCTGGTGGCCAACCAAGGACCTGCTTACTTATTTATAAGGAGAAGGGTCCTCTTAGCAAATAGTGACAAAATGTGAGGCAACAGGGGTATGAAGAAATACACCTTTTGGGGTAGGCTCCAGATCATCCATAGGGGAAGAGAATCTGTTCCTAGGAAACTTTTTTGTTAACCTAAGCATGGGAAAGGCTGAGCCGTGCCCCAAAGTTTAAAGTGTTAGTAAAGAAAAAAATCTTTTTCATTTAAAATAACAAACATGTTATACTTACCTCCACTGTGCAGTTCGTTTTGCACAGAGTGGCTCCGATCCACATCTTCTGGGCTCCCTCTGCGGCTGTCTCTGGTCCTCCCCGCAAGTACTGACCACAGTCATGCGAGAGCGCTCGCATGGTGGCGAGTAATTGTGGGCGAACTCCCGTGATACAGTGAGCGGCCATAGCCGCTCGCTGTATCACTCGGCCTTGTCCCTCGGCGCGCCAATGGCTGCGCTGCTTTCAATCCATCCGCTCTAGCCAATCAGTGGCCAGGCTGAGCGGCGAAGAGGATCTCGGGACTGCGCGCAGGACTTTCAATGGGTGAGGTAAGTAAAACAAAAGATTGAGGCCTCGTACACACGACCGTTTTCCTCGACAGAATCCATCGAGGAACTTGATGGCAGAGCTTTTTTGCCAAGGAAAACGATCGTGTGTATGCTTTTCATCGAGCAAACTGACATGGAACTCGACAAGAAAAAAAGAGAACATGTTCTCTTCATCCTCGTCGGGAGTCTCAATTTCCTCGTCGTGTTTCTCGTCGGTTTTTGACGAGAAACACGTTCGTGTGTATGCTTAGAAACCCGCGCATGCTCAGAATAAAGTATGAGAAGGAAGCGCACCTTCGGTAAAAGTAGCATTTGTAATGGAGATAGCACGTTTGTCACGCTGTAACAGACTGAAAAGTGCAAATCGTCTCCTATCAAACTTTTACTTAACACGCAGTAACATGAGATTAGCAAAAGCAGCCCCAAGGGTTGTGCCAGTGAATCGAACTTCCCCTTTATAGTGCCGTCCTACGTGTTGAACGTCACCGCGTTTGAGAACGAGGAGATTTGGTCTTGACAGTGTGTATGCAAAGAAAGCTTGTCAAGTTTCTTGACAAGCCTAACAAGGAACTCGTCGAGGAAAATGATGTGTCTGAAACGACGAGTTCCTCGGTTGTGTGTACGGGGCCTGAGAGCTGGTTCTCAAAGTTCTCAAAAAATTCCTATCGGAAAATCCGATCGTCTGTAGCAATTGCAGCGCGCAGAATTCCGATGCATCCTCGGAAACAATTCAACGCGTGCTCTGAAGCATTAAACATTGAATTTCTCTGCTTGTCAGAGTGTTATACGTCACCGTGTTCTTGACGGACGAAAGTTCAGAGAACTTTTGTGTGACCGTGTGTATGCAAGCCAATTTCGAGCGGAATTTCGAGAGTGTTTATGCGGCATTAGTCCAATAATAGCTGGAGTCTTACCACTTTATCCTAGTGGCATTTCATAAAGAAAACTCAGTGGTAAGGTTTGAATTTTTGAGCCAATGGTGCACAGATGTCAATAGCCTATGCACACTCATAGCATGAGGGGATGTGTACAGCATGTGCATATGCAATGGAAAAATTGGCCAGTGATTGGAATACCTATGTGGTACCATGGGCTTGGGTGGATAGAGCTCTAAAGAAAAGGCTATTAGAAGGGGTTGGAATTTTTCTTACAATTACCTATTGCCCTTTGTATGTGGCAGAACCACCATAGATATATTCATTCTTAGCATATCAACGTCCAATTTTAAGTTTCTTTTGGGCATAAAAACCCTTTTGCTGGCAAGCACCTTTGTAAACAGTGAACTTTAAATGTAAAGAAACAAAATGAGTTTTACTTAAGCAATGCAATGTAGAGCAGATGGGAAGATCTGATTCTTTTACAATGTCAAGCAAGCTCCTCATCTTTGTATATGAAATCATACAAAGTTGCATCAGTTTATCTCAGAACAACTCAGAACTGACCAAAAAACTTCCAGCTGATCTAATACTATACAACAGTGACAGGGGTGTTCCAAGATCCATCAATGTAACAGTTCTTGCAACATATAGGGTAATTAGGCCTCTTACACACACATCAGTTTTTCTTCAGGTTTTTCTTTTCAGTTTACCAAATCCATCTAATATAAGGTCAAACCTCAAGAGTCTCAATTTGTATGCAATCAGGCAGGCCCTTGTACTACATAGTTTTGGTAAACTGAAAAGAAAAACCTGAAGAAAAACTGATGTGTGTGTAAGAGGCCTAAGACTGCACAACGTTTCTACTGAAAATACCTTCCTTGTGCAACACTCCTTGTCTGTAAATGATCAGGCCTGCAACTAGCTGGATTTCTTAACAGGCATGCACTCCCGTGGAGTCCCAACAGTTTGTCATGTGCCTGTAAATACATCAAACAGTTATTGATGCACTTTAACAGACAAAATGGTGTGCATTCAACAGAAAGGTCATTGATAATCAGAGTTCTGACTGTCTGTAGCAAAGCCACTACAGCCCTGCTGTCTCCCGTCACATATATAAGGTCACCATGGATCATTATCTCATGAAACTCATCCAAGCTGTCCTGTATTCATGTGAGCATGTGCCAAGTGATCTTTCAACCTTTCTGGTTGTGGATGTGGTTAGGGAAATTAGGAAGTGTGTTAATGTTCATTACGCCAGCTATGTAAATAAATCTTTCATTTATATATTCCTATAAAAAGCACAAAAACAAGGGAAATAGCAATAGTCACAGGCAGCTAACAGGGCCAAGTAGCACAGGGGACAATATGGCTATGTAATATATTTTCCAAGCATAATTAATATTTCCCAAAGAATTTGATGAGTTTAAAGAGTCAGGCCGCGTACACATGACCGAGAAACTCGACAGAATCCATCAAGAAACTTGGTGGCAGAGCTTTTTTGCTGAGGAAAACGGTCGTGTGTATGCTTTTCATCGAGAAAACTGTCGAGGAACTCGACGAGGAAAAAAGAGAGCAAGTTCTCTTTTTTCTCGACGGGAGTCTCAATTTCCTCGTCGTGTTCCTCGTCGGGCTGGAACACGACCGAGAAACTCGACAGAATCCATCAAGAAACTTGGTGGCAGAGCTTTTTTGCTGAGGAAAACGGTCGTGTGTATGCTTTTCATCGAGAAAACTGTCGAGGAACTCGACAAGGAAAAAAGAGAGCAAGTTCTCTTTTTTCTCGACGGGAGTCTCAATTTCCTTGTCGTGTTTCTCGTCGGGCTGGTTTTCGACGAGAAACACGTTGGTGTGTATGCGTAGAAACCTGCGCACTTTCGGTAAAAGTAGCGTTTGTAATTGAAATAGCACATTTGTCACGCTATAACAGACTGAAAAGTGAAAATGTCTCTTACCAAACTTTTACCTAACACGCAGTAACATGAGATTAGCAAAAGCAGCCCCAAGGGTTGTGCCAGTGGAATCGAACTTCCCCTGCTGTTGTATGTGTTGAAGTCACCGTTTGAGAACGAGGAGATTTGGTCTTGACTGTGTGTACGCAAAGACAGCTTGTCAAGTTTCTCGACAAGCCAAACAAGGAACTTGTCGAGTAAAACAATGTGTCTTTTCCGAAGAGTTTCTCGGTCGTGTGTACGAGGCCTCAGTCTATCTAGCCCCTGGCCTATTATATGACTGGGATACTTCAACAGTAAGATCTCCCTGTTATAAGTCCCAAGTCTATTCCTGTTCATAGTACATATAGTGTGTAGTTCTGTTTTGATGAGTAAAAGTTTATCTGAGCAGTAATAGCATTTAATATTTATTTTAGATAACTTTTAGATTATTATGTGTAGCTTAGTAGCAATATTGGTATTGATCTTATCTACATGCTGCAATGTTACTTACTGCTTTATCATAAGCTCAGTAGTTAGATTGCCTTTAAAGTTGAAGTTTATGTACATATATTTGCCTTCTCTGGTCCCTCCCTCCCCATTCATCACTATGTTGACGTAATTATTTCTTTCCTTTCTTTTTTTACATACCCTTATTTTTAGACCCAATGACATCACCGGATCTCTTTGCATCTCTATGCAATCATGGCTGTTGTGTGTAGGGTGCTATACACAGCTTACTAAACACATCAGTCCTCCTGTCAAGAGCCCTCGTCCCTGATGTAAACAGTGGGTTGGCTCCTAGAAGGAGTTATGGAAATATTACAATGCCTTGATGTGTGGATGTCAGTCTAGAGTAGTGGGTGTTTGGATGCAGACCGACACCTAAGCTCCAATTTAAATGTAACTACTTCTTTACTGGGCACTTTAACCTCCCTCCTGCCCAGACTAATTTTCCGCTTTCAGCCCTGAAGCATTTTGAATAACAATTACGCTGTCATGCAACGCTGTACCCAAATTACATTTTTATTTTATTTTTCCCCCACAAATAGAGCTTTCTGTTGATGGAATTTAATCATATTTTTTGCTAAAAAATGAAAAAAATAAATAAAAAAAATCATGTTTCATAGTTTGTTATAAAATTTTGCAAACAAGTGATTTTTCTCCTTCATTGATATGCACTGATGAGGCAGCACTGGTGGGCACTGATAGGCACAAATAAGGCGGCACTGATGGGCACAGATAAGGCGGTACTGATGGCCACAGGTAAGGTGGTACTGATGGGTGTTACTGATAGGTACCACTGATATATGGCACTGATAGGCACTGGTAGGTGGCACTGACAGGCAACACTGATTGGTGACACTGATGGGTGGCACTGTGGGCACTAATGGGTGGCACTGTGGGCTCTGTTTATATCACATGATCAGCTGTCATTGGCTGACAGCTGATCACGTGGTAATGGTTTGGGACCCTTTACTCCGATCTGTGATCAGCTGAGTCTCAGAGACTCGCTGATCACAGAGCACGCCACGCACACCCTGCAGGGGCACACAGGCCCCTCGAGCACGGGAGGACATCCATGGACTCCCTCCCGGAAAATTACAGCTGATGACAGCAAATGACAACTGATCTTATGTTAAGGGGCTGTCCCGCGGTCTGGCGATGCGGCCATCTGAAGCCTTGCTTCTCTCCCCCTCCTCTCTGCCACGCGTGCCGGCATTGCAAGTGGGGCGCACTTGTGCATGCGAGCCATGCATTCTAAATGGCCGGGCAATCTTCTGGGACCTGTGATGTGAATTTCTGCTCAGCGCCATGGTGCCAAGAGAGGAAGTAGGAGCTGGGTTCCTGTGAACCCCCCCCAAAAGTACTTTTGGGTGAAACTCACTCTAATGCATAGAATGTCTTAAGGTAAAAAAAACCTTGAGGCTCTACAACCACTTTAAATAGTTGTGTAGTGTGTAGTAATCCACGCCAACTAATTACAAATCCACTGTTTAACGCCATTTTCTGAAATGACGAGCAGAACGAAAGTACGTTATTACCAGTAAAATGGAATCCTCTCCCATCCATGTCCTTCCACTATCAACATTTGTAGCAGTTGGAAGATGTAGAGGAAAAGGAAAAAGCGGCTCCCACAATTCAACTGTCACTTGATGGAGAATAAAATGGGAAATGCCCTTGTAAACAAAACAAGTTTGATTGAACTTTAATTTCTATTCGTAGCATTACAAATACATGTATCTAAAAACTGACTTCCGGCAATGGAAAGCGTGTTATGAAATTTTGGCATGTGAGTCAGAGTCCGTAGTGGAAATTAGCAGGAAGAATTAAGCTGGGGCTTCTATACAGTGCTCTGATCATGTCGTTATTCATCAAGTTCTCTGTGCCAGGAGCAGGTGACTCATGAAGAAGTGTGCAATACAGGTCTAAATTTCAGCACACTAATCCACAGACTGCACCTACAACACAGCAGAATTCACTGGATTTCATAAGTGTGCGGTGTACTATTTATCAGACCACCGGAAGAGTTCCTCAAAACACTGCTTGTATTTACGGGTCTCGTTCACACCAATTTGTGCATTATACCATGGCCGCTGATGCCCATTGTAAAAGACGAATCACACTGTTTACTTTTTTTTTTCAACCTTTTTTGAACAGAATGACGAATCATTCAACTTTATTGTCGACAGCATGTTGTGATGTGGTATACTGTGTTGCAACATGCTGCACTGAATTAAACAGAAGAGCAAGTTCTACTTTTTTGGCCCACACCACTGCAGTGTAGTGAGTGTGAACTGAACTAATAGGACCCAAAGCAGGTTGCCATGTCTGTGCATTTGGACTGTTTTAGGCAAGGTAGTGCAGCACTGCCCAAAGCATGTAGTATGAAGGGGACCTTAATCGTAAAAGAGACGTACAGTGGGGATCGAAAGTTTGGGCACCCCAGGTAAAAGTTTGTATTGATGTGCATAACGAAGCCAAGGAAAGATGGAAAAATCTCCAAAAGGCATCAACTTACAGATTAGACATTCTTATAATATGTCAAAAAAGTTAGATTTTATTTCCATCATTTACACTTTCAAAATTACAGAAAACAAAAAAATGGTGTCTGCAAAAGTTTGGGCACCCTGCAGAGTTAATATCTTGTACTACCCCCTTTGGCAAGTATCACAGCTTGTAAACGCTTTTTGTAGCCAGCCAAGAGTCTTTCAATTCTTGTTTGAGGTCTCTTTGCCCATTCTTCTTTACAAAAGTCTTCGGCCGCGTACACACGGCAGAGATTCTTGGCAGAAAGCAGCGAGAAGCTCGCTGGGATCCTCATTCTGCCGAGAACCTCGGCCGTGTGTACAGATTCGGCGAGCATCCCGTCGGGAAAGCCGTCAAGCCAAAATAGAGAGCAGGTTCTCTATTTGCTCGATGGCCCATCGAGAACCATGGCTCAGCTCCTTTCCCGACGGCTTGGTCGACGATTTCGACGGCCGGGCGAGAACCTCGACGGGCGG
Source organism: Rana kukunoris (assembly GCA_029574335.1). Lineage (NCBI taxonomy): Eukaryota > Metazoa > Chordata > Amphibia > Anura > Ranidae > Rana > Rana kukunoris. The sequence goes on from CM056052.1 coordinate 110,017,537, forward strand.
AACGATGTGTTTGGCCCGTCGAGGTTCTCGTACGTGTGTACGCGGCCTTCCAGTTCTTTGAGATCTCTGGGCTGTCTGTCATGCACTGCTCTATTAAGGTCTATCCATAGATTTTCAATTATGTTGAGGTCAGGAGATTGTGAAGGCCATGACAAAACCTTCAGTTTACACCTTTTGATGTAATCCCCCATGGATTTTGAGGTGTGTTTAGAATCATTATCCATTTGAAGAAGCCACCCTCTATTTAACTTCAGCTTTTTAACAGATGGCATCAAGTTACCATCCTAAATGTTCTGAAATTCTATTGAATCCATTTTTCCTTCTACTCGTGAAATGTTCCCTGTGCCACTGGCTGCAATACAACCCCAAAGCATGATTGATCCACCCCCATGCTTAACAGTGGGACAGAGGTTCTTTTCATTAAATTCTGTGCCCTTTCTTCTCCAAACGTACATTTGCTTATTCCAGCCAAAAAGTTCTAATTTAACCTCATCGGTCTACTGAATATGTTTCCAAAATGCATCAGGCTTGTCTATATGTTCATTTGCAAAGTTTAAACGCTGATTTTTGTGGTGAGGACGTAGAAGAGGTTTTCTTCTGATGACTCTTCCATGAAGACCATATTTGTACAAGTATCTCTTTATAGTAGAATAGTGTATCACAACTCCAGTGTCTGCCAGATCTTTCTGGAGGGATCGTGCAGTCAAACGTGCGTTTTGAATTGCTTTTCTCACAATCCTGCAAGCTGTTCTGTCTGATATTTTTCTTGGTCTTCCAGATCTTGCTTTAACTTCCACTGTTCCTGATGACTGCCATTTCTTAATAAAATTCCGAACAGAGGATATTTACATCTTAAAACGCTTTGCTATCTTCTTATAGCCTTCTCCAGCTTTGTGAGCGTCAACTATTTTCAGTTTCAGTTTCAGTTTTCTAGACAACTGCTTAGAAGAACCCATGGTGCTGATTGTTGGGGCAAGTTCAGATGAGTCTTTGAGATTGACATCACCTGGTCTTCCCAGACGATGATTGAGAACAATCCATGACACTGGCAGGTCTCAGCTTTGCAAAGGGGGCAGTGCATGCTATAAATTCAAATCCAAACTTTTGCTTTCTGTAATTTTAAAAATGTAAATGATGGAAATAAAATCAAACTTTTTTTTTTTTAAGTGTATTTTGTGCGTGAACGCGAGAGAGAGGAGCCGGACTGCAGGAGTTGGGAGTAGGCAGACCCTCCCCCGGAGGCAATCGCCATCCTTCTCCATGCCCCCAGTGGCAATGGCGGGTGTAAGGGGGGGCCTCCCACTCACCCCGCCCTACCTGCTCCACTTGGGAGACCGACTGGGGCCCAACGGGACCCCAACGGGGCAGAGGGACTCCCCCTATGAGGGAGTGAGGGGGTCTAGCCCACCCAGCCAGCCCCGTAGGTCCTTCGCCTCTCTTTATTTTAGGAGACCTCATGGCCAAAGTGCGTGTGTGTTAAACCAATTTCATGTGCGTGCAAGCGTGGTGTTTTTTTTTGGGGGGGGGTGGGCATACTAAGCACAGGCGTACCTTGCATAGCACACCCACCAGGAGCCGGGCTGAGACCACCAAACTCAATTCACATGTAGCCGAGACCGGGATCCGAACCCTTGGCTGCAGAGGTGAACGGCTTGTCAGCGCAGTGCCAATCACGTTGAGCCACCACAGCTCCCACTTTTGCTCCGGTAGGTACCACGTGGTACCTACCGGAGCATGATAGGACTGCGACGTCACAAGATAGGCCTATATAAGTCACTGCGAGCCACGCGCCCGGCATAACAGCGGGAGGAAGCATCGCGTCAACATCTGGAGAAGAGAAGAAGAAGAAGAAGACGTGACAGAAGAGTGGACTGGCAGCCGCTAGTAATTGAGCTAACACACGAAGATAGCGGCGGCCAGTCCTGAAGAAGAAGACACCGGAGAGTGGGGGAAGACCCCCGGAGAGTGAAGAAGACCCCCCGGAGAGCAGAAAAGACCCCCCGGAGAGCGGAAAAGACCCCGGAGAGCGGAGAAGACCCCGGAGAAGACCCCGGAGAGCGTAGAAGACCCCGGAGAGCGGAGAAGACCGCTTATAAAAGCGACCCCCCCGGCGGCGGAAGAGAACCAGACGGGGGCGAAGAACAGCGATATCCACCACCCCGCAGAAGATGTCGGAGGAAGCCCGCCGGAGGGGGGCGCTTTTGTAAAAGCGACCATACACACCGCCCCCCCGGCGGCCAACTAATAAAATATTTTAATACCCTGTGTGGTTTATTTGTGTTTGCACTTTTTTTGCAGGTGAATGGGTAGGGGTACAATGTACCCCATACTCATTCACTTAGGGTGGGGGGCTGGTATCTGGGGGCCCCCTTATTAAAGGGGGCTTCCAGATTCCGATAAGCCTCCCGCCCGCATACCCCGACAACCAACGGCCAGGGTTGTCGGGAAGGGGCCCTGTCCTCATCAACATGGGGACAGGGTGCTCTGGGGTGGGGGGGCCGCAGTGCGCCCCCCTGCCCCAGAGCACCTGACCCCCCCCATGTTGAGGGCATGCTGCCCGGTACGGCTCAGGAGGGGGGCGCTCGCCCCCACTCCTTTCCTGACCGGCTGGCCGGCATGCTTTGGATACGGGTCTGGTATGGATTGTGGGAGGACCCCCACACCGTTTTTTCGACGTATGGGGGGTCTCCTTACAACCCATACCAGACCTAAGGGCCCGTTATGCTCCTGAGGGGGGAACCCATGCCGGATTTTTATTTAAAATCCGGCGGGGAGTTCCCTCTCAGGATTCATAACAAACGCCGCCCACGTGTAGAATTGGTGGGAATCCAAGTCGGATCCCCGTCGCTTCTATGAACCACTCGCTTGTGCTTTTACTATTCCAGCGAGTGCGAGATGTCGGCACCCTGTCGCCGAGAATCAGCGCGATGTTGTCGTGCTAAAAACACATTCTCGGCGGCAGGCACTGTAGCGGCTCTGACCTGAGCTGTCAGGCTTTTTTTTTGTTCAGCCCGCTGAGTTGAACGAAAAAAAAAACTTTAGCAAAAGAATTTTGCACGTTGGAGTTTTAGCTCATGGCAATGATAATGAAAGCAGGTAAATGGCAGATCTTTCCTCACACAGAAAGACCAGACAAGAATGCATTGCCTGGCTTCAGAATATGTGCTAATTGTGTGGTCGTTGTTGTGATTGTTGCATTGTCACTTCCTTGTTACAGCCATAAAACTGACTGTAATTTTGTGTCACATCACACATAGTGATTTGCATTAAGAGTAACAATGTTCCCTGTAATAGATTTATGAAACAGACTGTAATTAGATCATTAAATAGCTTTTTTTGCCATTGTTATGTCTTTCCTCCTACCAAGAGGCTTTTTGCCACTAACTCAAAAATTGCCTAATGACATAACGTATTTATATATGCTTCTAGTAAGTAAGCTGTGCCCAATGTGGATAAACATGTAATTGAGCAACAACTCACAGAGCTATGAAACGCACTAAAGGCCCATACACACGGTAGGACATCCAACAAAATTTCCCTTGGATTTTTGTCCTAATTGATTTGTCCGGTCACACCCATAGCATACACACTTTTTTGCAAACTTTTCTAAAACGGTCCCATCATCACGTGTTTTTTTTGCTCTTTTCTGCTCTTTACCGCCACCCTTTGGTTAACTTCTGCTATTGTTGGTTGATTTTAACATTGGTTCTGAGCATGTGTATTTGCACTTTGTACAAAAGTTGGTTGGATTGCTGTACACACGGTCACACAAAGCACCATCAGACTTTTGTTGCCGAAAAGTTGGTCCGTTCGCAGACCCAACTTTTTGTTGGATGAAACCTGAAAAAGTTGGTCTGATGGAGCGTACACACGATCGGACAAATTTGAAAAGTTGCAGATTTTGAAGTTGGTTGGCCAAAAGTCTGACCGTGTGTATGGGGCTTTAGGCTCCTTTCCAGTGGCGGCTGGTGCTCAAATTTTTTTTTGGGGGGGGGCGCAAACGAAAGAAAAAAAAACAATTGCAGCTTCGCTGTGCCCATCAAATGCAGCCACTGTGCCATGCCATCAAACGCAGCCACTGTGCCATGCCATCAAACGCAGCCACAGTGCAATCAATTGTCACCACTGGGCCATGCTATCAAAACGCAGTCACTGTGCCATGCCATCAAAACGCAGCCACTGTGCCGTGCCATCAAAACGCAACCACTGTGCCATGCCATCAAATGCAGTCACTGTGCCATGCCATCAAACACAGCCACTGTGCCATCAATTGTCACCACTATGCCATCAAATGCAGTCACTGTGCCATGCCATCAAACACAACCACTGTGCCATCAATTGTCACCACTATGCCATGCTATCAATTGTCACCACTGTGCCATCAATTGGCACCACTGTGCCCCGCAATTGTCGCCACTGTGCCCCCACAATTGTCGCCACTGTGCCCCGCAATTGTCGCCACTGTGCCCCGCAATTGTCGCCACTGTGCCCCGCAATTGTCGCCACTGTGCCCCCTGCAATTGTCGCCACTGTGCCCAGTAAAATGCCCCCCCCCCCTGGCACTTACCTTTCTAGGGTCAGCCGTGCATCTACCGTCCCTCGATGTCCCTCATCCCGCCCTCGATGACGCTTCAGCCAATCTGTAACCTGATTACCAGAATCAGATTACCTGATTGGCTGAGACGCCTGTCAGTCTTATCCAAGGAACGCATCGCCGGTACGTCCTGAGGATAAGCTTCAGGAAGCCGACTACAGCCTGAGGGCTGTACTCGGAAAGCCTATGGCCGCTGGCTCTGATAGGCACTTCCACACAGCCAGCCAGCTGCCATTATTCAGCTGGCTGGCGCTCAACATCCGGCCAGCTGAATAGTGGATGGCAGCGGCGAAAATATATAGATTCATACAATGCATGAATCTATATATTTTAGTGGCTGTGTGAGAGCCAGAGGGGGCGGCACTCCAGTGCCCTCTATGGATGCACCGCTCCTGTTCCTTTCACTTGAAGGAATTCCTGTGTAATCATGAGGTCTATGGACCTCAAGTCGCATCAAAGTCGGACCAAAGTAGTGCAGGGACTACTTTGAAATCGCTGCGACTTGAAGTTGCCCAGATATGAACGCACTCATTGGAAATCATGGGGTACAACTTGTCCTGCAACTTTGTAGTCCTAAGTCACAGGACAAGTCACACAAATGCGAAAGGGGCCTTAAAGTGTATGTCAGGGCAAAAATAAAACCTGTAAAGACCATGCAATTTCAGAAAAATATCTATTCTAAACTCCTTCCCTATCACTATATTCTAATAGCTAAGTGTCACCTTCTCCCCTCTATCTGCAACACCCTGAATTCCAAAGTATCAGGTTCCAAATAAAAAGGGCTCATTCACACCATATGCATTGGGCAGTGTTGTCCAAAGCAGCCCAATGCATAGACAAGTCAGTTTGCTGTGCTTCCTTTTATTTCAGTTCACACTGCTGAGCTGCAGAGGTGTGCACTAAAAAAGTGGCAAATGCTGCATTATTACGCACATATGGTCTCCTGATGGAGCAATCAAGTTCTGAAAAGTGTTGAGGCCGCTGCACCTCTTCCTGCATTTCTGGCCCTGTCTGTTATACCTCAATACCCATATCTCCATGATTTCTACTTTTATGATACATTGGGCCAGGAGGGACTAGTGCACTATCAGAGATTTTTCTTCCTCCAAACACAGTGCGTCAAGTAATGTCAAAGAGCTCAATTTTGGTCTCACCTGACCACATCACTTTCTCCCAATCTCACCCGACCACATCACTTTCTCCCAATCTCACCCGACCACGTCACTTTCTCCCAATCTCACCCGACCACGTCACTTTCTCCCAATCTCACCCGACCACGTCACTTTCTCCCAATCTCACCCGACCACGTCACTTTCTCCCAATCTCACCCGACCACGTCACTTTCTCCCAATCTCACCCGATCACGTCACTTTCTCCCAATCTCACCCGATCACGTCACTTTCTCCCAATCTCACCCGACCACGTCACTTTCTCCCAATCTCACCTGACCACGTCACTTTCTCCCAATCTCACCTGAGCACGTCACTTTCTCCCAATCTCACCTGAGCACGTCACTTTCTCCCAATCTCACCTGACCACGTCACTTTCTCCCAATCTCACCTGAGCACGTCACTTTCTCCCAATCTCACCTGAGCACGTCACTTTCTCCCAATCTCACCTGACCACGTCACTTTCTCCCAATCTCACCTGAGCACGTCACTTTCTTCCAATCTCACCTGAGCACGTCACTTTCTCCCAATCTCACCTGCCCACATCACTTTCTCCCAATCTCACCTGAGCACGTCACTTTCTCCCAATCTCACCTGCCCACATCACTTTCTCCCAATCTCACCCGACCACGTCACTTTCTCCCAATCTCACCTGACCACGTCACTTTCTCCCAATCTCACCTGAGCACGTCACTTTCTCCCAATCTCACCTGACCACGTCACTTTCTCCCAATCTCACCTGACCACATCACTTTCTCCCAATCTCACCTGCCCACATCACTTTCTCCCAATCTCACCTGACCACGTCACTTTCTCCCAATCTCACCTGAGCACGTCACTTTCTCCCAATCTCACCTGAGCATGTCACTTTCTCCCAATCTCACCTGAGCACGTCACTTTCTCCCAATCTCACCTGAGCACGTCACTTTCTCCCAATCTCACCTGAGCACGTCACTTTCTCCCAATCTCACCTGCCCACATCACTTTCTCCCAATCTCACCTGACCACATCACTTTCTCCCAATCTCACCTGCCCACATCACTTTCTCCCAATCTCACCTGCCCACATCACTTTCTCCCAATCTCACCTGACCACATCACTTTCTCCCAATCTCACCTGACCACATCACTTTCTCCCAATCTCACCTGCCCACATCACTTTCTCCCAATCTCACCTGCCCACATCACTTTCTCCCAATCTCACCTGACCACATCACTTTCTCCCAATCTCACCAGAATATCAACTTAAAAATCCAGAAAAAAAACACATGATACAAATGTTATAAATTGAGTTGCAGTTCAGTTAGTAAAATAAGTATTTGATCCCCCTACCAACCAACAATAATTCTGGCTCCCACAAACTGACTACAGCAGGGGTAGGCAAAGTCTGTTTTGAAACTACAAGTCCCATGAGACATTGCAAGACCTTGACATACACAGGCATGACTCCTAGAGACAGAGGCATGATGGGATTTGTAGTCTTACCACCCCCTATTACCAGCGTCACTAAGTGATAATTTTTCTGATCGCTGTATTAGTGTCGCTGTTGCCGCTAGGTAGCTAATTTTTTTTTATTGCGATTTTTTTTTACTAAAGACATGTGGCTGAATAAATGTTGGCCTAAATGTTTGACTAAAATTTAGTTTATTCAATTCTTCTTATAACAAAAAGTAAAAAATATTGTTTTTTTAAAAAAATGTCGCTCTATTTTTGTTTATAGCGCAAAAAATTAAAATCGCAGAGACGATCAAATACCATCAAAAGAAAGCTATATTTGTGGGAAGAAAAGGACGCACATTTTGTTTGGGAGCCACGTTGCACGACCACGCAATTGTCTGTTAAAGCGACGCGGTGCCGAATTGTAAAAACGCCTCTGGTCATTTAGCAGCATAATGGTCAGGGGCTTAAGTGGTTAAACACTTCAAAATGTTAAACATAAAACTAAAAACATATGTAAAAATACATACAATTTTAAAAAGAAGAAATATTATTGGACAATTAGTGACCATGAGGTGCTTCCCAAACAAAACAGAATAGTTAACTGCAAAGAGAAAGACAATGTGGAATAATTAAATTAGCTACAAAGTGCCTCTGGCGTGATTAATCGCAGGTGCAGGATGTAAGTCAGCAGAATTGATGTAATTAGGGTAATTAATTATACCAACTCCAGGTGATACATTTTATATAGATGACTAATTGTTATGTACAACTAGTGCCATTTGTAACTTGGTATAATTTACAGATTATAGATAAAGCTTCTATGAATCTAGAGAGAATTTAAAGGATGGATTTATTAGAAAAGGTGTCCACAGATGTGCAGGGATATATCTACCCAATGGTGATGGCAGTGCCTGCATTGTTCTTTTGGTCCTCTAATCTTATCCGTGTGTACGCGGCATAAGATGTTGTTCTGGTTCTTTTATGACCTCCTGGATGAGTTGTCGTCATGCTCGTGGAGTAATTTTTGCAGGCCGGCCACTCTTGGGAAGGTTCACCACTGTTCCAAAGTCTTAGGGCCCTTTCACACGGGCGGAAGCGTACACTTAATTTCTTTTGCACTCCATTAACCACTTAAGACCTGGACCAAAATGCAGCTAAAAGACCTTGCCCCTTTTTGCGATTCAGCACTGCGTCGCTTTAGCTGACAATTGCGTGGTCGTGCGACGTGCCTCCCAAACAAAATTGGCGTCCTTTTTTCCCCACAAATAGAGCTTTCTTTTGGTGGTATTTGATCACCTCTGCGATTTTTATTTTTTGCGCTATAAACAAAAATAGAGCGACAATTTTGAAAAAAATGCAATATTTTTTACTTTTTGCTATAATAAATATCCCCCCAAAAATATATAAAAAAAAAAAAAATTTTCCTCAGTTTAGGCCGATACTTTTTCTTCTACCTATTTTTGGTAAAATCGCAATAAGCGCTTATTGGTTGGTTTGCGCAAAATTGATAGTGTTTACAAAATAGGGGATAGTTTTATTGCATTTTTTTCGTGACTGCAACATTATGGCCGACACTTCAGACAATTTTGACACATTTTTGGGACAATTGTCATTTTCACATGAAAAAAATGCATTAAATTGCATTGTTTACTGTGGAAATGACAGTTGCAGTTTGGGAGTTAACCACAGGGGGCGCTAAAGGGGTTATGTGTTCCCTAATGTGTGTTTACAACTGTAGGGGGATGTGGCTGTAGATGTGACGTCATCAATCGTGTCCCCCTCTAAACGGGATGACGTGATCGATGCTGGCGCCACAGTGAAGAACGGGGAAGCCGTGTTTACACACGGCTCTCCCCGTTCTTCAGCTCCGGGGACTGATCACCGCACTCCAGCGGCGATCGGGTCCACGAATCCCGCGGTCCCGGAGCTTCGGACCGGGTCACAGTGCCCGTCCGTGACCCACGGCTGGGCACTAGCACAGCATGTACTTGTACGTGCATGTGCCCAGCTGTGCCATTCTGCCGACGTATATGTGCAGGAGGCGGTCCTTAAGTGGTTAAAGCATATCTTCACTGCATCTGAGCACTGCAAACCAAAAACTCTATTTAATTAATTTTTAATATTCAAAGCAAACTCGCCCATCCACCCATGTCTCCATACTTTATTTGGTTTAGAAATCGTTTTGAACCCTCCCCTCCCCTAGCATTTCTGGCCGTGGCCACCTTGAGTAAGGGCAAATGATTCATGTAGCATTTACTTCCTGGAGTCCATCGCTCAAGCATGCATGCAGGAGGGTGTGCTTAGCTGAGAAAACTCCTCCTCCTCTCCTTCCCTCCTGAAGACTCCTAGGATGTATTACATAATTTGCCTAGGCAAGAAACCAGGAAGTAACTGAAGAAATGTAAAAAAAAAAGAAGTTTAAAACAAGTAAATATCAGTTACTTTCCTGTCTATTTACTAATGCTAGCAGCATCAGTGTTGATTGGGAGACTGAAGTTCCCATAGATCCAAACACCTTGAAGCTCTAACTTTCCCTTGGTCTGTAAACACAAATAGTTGTTTTCATTTTCATATCCATGCAAATGGGGTGGAAGATGAGTGACGCTTCTCTGGGGGAACAGTAGAGATCAGGCCAGATTTCCCATTAACCACTTCTGCCCCAGAAGGATTTACCCCCTTCCTGACCAGAGCACTTTTTGCGATTCAGCACTGTGTCCCTTTAACTCACAATTGCGCGGTCATGCGTCATGGCTCCCAAACAAAATTGACGTCCTTTTTTTCCCACAAATAGAGATTTCTTTTGGTGGTATTTGATAATTTTTATTTTTTGCGCTATAAACAAAAAAAGAGCAACCATTTTGAAAAAAAGCAATATTTTTAACTTTTTCGCTACAATAAATATCCCCCAAAAATATATAATTATTATAATATATAATATTCCTCAGTTTAGGCCGATATGTATTCTACTACATATTTTTGGTAAAAAAAAAAATGCAATAAGTGTATATTGATTGGTTTGAGCAAAAGTTATAGCATCTTCAAAATAGGGGATACATTTATGGAATTTGTATTTTTTTTTTTACTAGTAATGGCAGCGATCTGCGATTTTTATCGTGACTGCGACATTACGGTGGACACATCAGACACTTTTGATACTATTTTGAGACCATTGTCATTTATACAGTGATTAGTGCTATAAAAATGCACTGATTACTGTGTAAATGACACTGGCAAAAACACTACAGGGCAATCACAGGGTTAAATGTGTTCCCTCACTGTGTTCTAACTGTAGGGGGGTGGGCTACCAGGACATGACAGAGATCACTGCTCCCAATGACAGGGAGCAGTAGATCCCTGTCATGTCACTAGGCAGAACAGGGAAACGTCTTGTTTACATCTCCCCGTTCTCCTTCTCCGTGCCATGATCGCAGGACACCGGCGGACATCAAGTCCGCAGGACCCCTGGACGCGGTCAAGCAGTAAGCTGGAGGTGCGCGTGCCCACTAGACGCCAAATTAAAGGGGACTTACAGGTACGCTCATTTGCCCACCACTGCCATTCTGCTGGTGTATATGGGCGTGCGGCGGTCAGCAAGTGGTTACTCATTCTGTTATAGGTAGAGTCTGGTGGGTTGATTCATCTACTAGCTGCTTACATCTCTTGGGTATTTCAGTTCTAGATGTTCCTGGCATAATTCTGGTATCTGTGCTTACCCACCTTGGAGTTCTGATTATTAGGCATGTGCAAAAGTGAAAAATTTGTTTCGTTTCGTTTCGTTTCAATTCGTCATTTAATAAATTTCGTTAAGTTAGGTTCGTTACATGTGTTGAATTCGTTTTCGGAATTCGTTCGTTTTCGACCGAATTTCGAAAAATACGGTCGAAATCGAAAATATTTCGACCGTTTTTCGAATTCGTTCGTTTTCGACCGAATTTCGAAAAAAAACGGTCGAAATCGAAAATATTTCAACCAGATTAGAAAACAAATAGTCTCTTTTCGAATAGAATTTTTTTCGAATTAAATTCGAAAATATTTTTTTTTTTTTTTTTTTTTTTTTCGAATTCCGATCGAATTTAGTCCGCGGGTATTCGATTCGGAATTCGAAAAAAAAATTCGATTTCGACCCTTTTTTTTTTTTTTTCGAAATTCGGTCGAAAATGAACGAATTCCGAAAACGGTCGAAATTTTTCGCTATTATAGCAATTCGGAAATTCGTATGCATCCGAATGTCCGAATAATGGAAAATTCGTCCGAATTTCGATTCGGAACGAAACGAAATGCACATGCCTACTGATTATTCATACCCACTTTTTGGCCTTCCAACACCCACTGTTGCATTCCCTGTAACACCACATTTAAAAAATTACAAGGATCTTATGCATGGAGTCCCTGAAAGGTGTAAGAACTGCTAAGTGACCATGGGCATAGGCGTCCGCAGTTAGGAGCAAGGGGCGTCAAGTGCCCCCCCCCCTGGAATCAGCGATCAGATGGGTGTACGGGCAGCCTGCACCCGGGTGACACCTGCCAGAGAGAGAGCCACGGTGCCCGGTGCCACCACAGAAAGCCACACTGCTCTGCGCCACCAGAGAGAGAGCGACGCTGCCCAACGCCACCAGAGAGAGAGCCACGCTGCCCAGTGCCACCAGAGAGAGAGCCATGCTGCCCAGTGCCACCAGAGAGAGAGCCACACTGCCCAGTGCCACCAGAGAGAGCCGTGCTGCCCAGCACCACCAGAGAGAGAAAGACTGAGCCACTGCCAGGGTACATACATGCTACACTACTGACCAGAGTCGCCCCCGGGGGAACCCAGAGTAAGTGATCGTCCAGCCAGAGGGATCACTGCTGTAGTTTTGCTGGGTCTGGTAAGAGGGCCTGTTGGCCATTATCCATTACTTATCCTGGGCACTGTACTATGTCTGCAGTCTCTAAACATGATAATGTGATAATGACATTATTCGAAAAGGGGTGGTGCATGGGTGACCCTAAAATGATGCCCCCTGAAAAACGTTCTGCGGACGCCCATGAATATATGTTTGCTGTGAATGACAATTGAAATAATATAGAAATGTTTCTTGCTATAGGGCTATTGTTGTGGAGTAAGCGTAAGCTCAGCCAGCATGCTGGGTGGTCAGTATGGTGTTATCAGCTGTCATTTTCACTGTTTATGTAAACTTCCTGTACATTGAGATTTGTGTCAACCAAATGTTTCTTTTCTCCAGTCTCACCACATCGTTATCAAGCAGGCAGTAAAGATAATGTGAGAGGGTGGCGTGTTCTGTGTATTACTTATGGAGCACTTAGCTGTGTAAATGACTCCACTACAAAATCAACATCAATAATTAGATGTACAAATGTTACTATACATACGTTGTTTGTTTTAGTGCTTAGATAATGTGTACAAAATATTAGAACTTGGCTTGTATATATGGTTTCATGCCTTGCACTGAGGAGACCTACTAACAGTGTAAATTAAGCTACATCTACCAATATCCCCTGCTTCTATTTAGATATGTGTCTATGCAGAGCTTTTTTTCAGGGGGAACTTGGGGGAACTCAGTTCCACCACCTCTGGCTCAGATCCTTTGGTGCCCGCTCACCACAATCACCTGTAAACACAGAAGTCTGGTTTCTGTGTTTACAAGTGACAGCTCTGCACTCTGGGCCAGATTCAGGTAGATGGGAGCATCTTTGCTCCAGAGTAACGCTTCTCATTTACGTTACTCTGTCGAAATTTTAGGAGCAAGTGCTGTCATTCATGAAGCACTTGCTTCTAAAGTTGCGGCAGCGTATCGCAAATGAGCCGGCGGAATTCAAATTGGGTGGGTACGGGGCGTGTAGTATTTAAACTAAGCGCGATCCCGCGGCGAATGTACTGCGCATGCGTCGTGTGTCAAAGCATCCCCGTGCGCATGCTCCAAATTCTGTGAATGAACGTCAATGACGTCACATTCCCATTCATGAACTTTTTACGCAAGCGACGCCATTTTTTTTTCCGACGCGATGACGACGCCTATACCTAACATAGGATACTCCACTAGGGGGCTGCTTTATCTATGCGCCGCGTATCACTTCCGGAAACGTCGTAACGTCACTGCGTCGCGCCCGAATTCGCTCGTGAATTGCTGATTTCCGCTCATTAACATATTTTTTGAGCGTAAATCGGCGGGAACGCCCCCGGCGCCATTTTTAAGTTGAAGTAACGATGCGATGGCGAAACTCATTTACGCTGTTTGCATCGGAACTTCAACCCGGCGTTTCTTGTTTTCTGGTTACAGAAAACAGAAACGCCGGCTTAAAGTGACAGTTAGGCTGGCGGATCACTGGATCCGCCAGCCTAACTGTACCTGAATCTGGCCCTCTGTGTGTAACCCCCTAAAATCTGCACTCTGTATGTAATGCAATCCTTGTTTTTAATGCCCCTTTAAGACCCTCCTACTGTTTGTGAAATCTGAACGGGGTCGTGGTTCAGTTCCTGCACCTATTTTCTGAGAAAAAAAGCTCTGTGTCTATGTACATATAGCGGCTAGGGAATCATATGTTTGTGTGCATTGATGAAGCATGATGGATGGATATGCAGATTGCAGTGGCTCCGAATACCTACAGTATAACATTAAACAATTGACCTCTTCCTTATCCTCCTAAATTGACCAGACGACACAATCATTTTTGGAGTCGAATGGCCATAGCAGCCTTTGTTTTATTGTTTCAAACAGGTGAAATACAAAATTCCATAAACAGTCGAAATGCATAAATACATACAATACATAACCCAGTAACATAAAACCTCAGCCTATTCCTACCCGGTCTAAAGATCTTTGAAGGCCTAGTTTCTTTTTACCAACCGGTTGTATCTGTCACCCATGAAAGACCCCCTGCCGCAACTTACACTGGCTCGGGGACAAGTACCACTTACTACCAGATACAACCAACTTAAAAAAAAAAAACGATGTTACCATTGTATTGTATTATTAGGAAGGGAAGGGGCACTCATACCTTCAGATGAGCCCAACCCCCCTAATCCTCCAGTATTTTCTCCAGCACCCCGTTCTAAGACCTAATAGACCACCTGCTATGATTAGTAACAAAATAACCCATAAATACAGGGTGGGCCATTTATATGGATACACCTTAATAAAATGGGAATGGTTGGTGATATTAACTTCCTGTTGGTTGCACATTAGTATATGTGAGGGGGGAAACTTTTCAAGATGGGTGGTGACCATGGTGGCCATTTTGAAGTCGACCATTTTGAATCTAACTTTTGTTTTTTCAATAGGAAGAGGGTCATGTGACACATCAAACTTATTGGGAATTTCAGAAGAAAAACAATGGTGTGTTTGGTTTTAACGTAACTTTATTCTGTCATGAGTCATTTACACGTTTCTAACCACTTATAAAATGTGTTCAATGTGCTGCCCATTGTGTTGGATTGTCAATGCAACCCTCTTCTCCCACTCTTCACACACTGATTGCAACGCATTAAAATCTGCTGCAATGACCTGGTTACTGCGTTCTCTTTGTTTACAGCCATTGACATGTCGCCAAGGTTAACACGTGCGGAGCGGATAGAAATTGTGTTAATGTCTGGTGAACGCAGTAACCGGGTCATTGCAGCAGATTTCAATGTGGTGTTGTGAAGAGTGGGAGAAGAGGGTTGCATTGACAATCCAACACAATGGGCAGCACATTGAACACATTTTATAAGTGGTCAGAAACTTGTAAATAACTAATGAAAGAATAAAATGACGTTAAAACCAAGCACACCATTGTTTTTCTTGTGAAATTCCCAATAGGTTTGATATGTCACATGACCCTCCCTCTTCCTGTTGAAAAAACAAAAGTTGGATTTAAAATGGCCAACTTCAAAATGGCTACCATGGTCACCACCCATCTTGAAAGGTTTCCCCCCTCACATATACTAATGTGCCACAAACAGGACGTTTTTATCACCAACCATTCCCATTTTATTAAGGTGTATTCATATAAATGGCCCACCCTGTAGAATGGTCAGGCAAAACTTACCTCCCTTATCATCCTACTATATAAACCAAACCACATCCGTATTAAATTGGCGAAAACCATACACAAACCAACTAGGGAGGGTGGATGGGAGAACCCTTCCTTACCCTGTAATAAGTTCCGACTGATCACAGACTGGACACCTCCTCCCTCTACACCCTACTGGACACCCCCCCATCACTTCAGGACCCAATCAGGTAAGTGAATAACCCCTTATTCATATATCGCCGACTGGACACCTCCAGTTAGAAATCATCGGCAATGCAAAATGCTGATAAAATCGCATCTTTAACGCCTCTTTTTTTCCTGGCGTCGGTACTAGCTTTACAACCCATTTTTTATGATGCCCTTGGGCTTGAGGCCTAAGCCAAAACGTTTAATGTATGCAATGGGGAAGGTTTGAATATCTGTTTTTATTGCTTTGCCTCACTTTCTGTGCTGGTGTGGCAACAAAAACATTTCGGCAGAGGTTCTAACTATTCGTCACTTTAACCAACACCAAAACATTTTAGTGCTATACAAATTGGACACTCTCCATACTCGAGTATGTACGAGGGATGGTGTCCACAGAGAAATAGATAAGAAAACATAGGTGCTTCCACCTATTTCCAGATATGTTTTTTCACTAGTCCCTATACCCTTTCATATTAATTTTCTTTCCCAGTCACAATCAATTCAGAACTAGAAATGAGAAGACATTTTTCCATTGGGAATATAGACATTAGTGTTGCTCACGAATATTCGTATTGCGAATATTTGGCTCGAATATGGCATATTCGAGTATTCGCGATATATTGCGAATTTCGCGGTGAATATTCGCTATTTCGAATATTCGTATTTTTAAATTTTTTTTTTTAGAACAGATCACATCCTAGAGATCCCCATCGACGTCTAAAAGCATTGCTGGTATGATTAGAGACCTTGGGCCGAGTAGCTGCAGCGATCAATTTATATTGCCGAAAAATCGCAATGCGATTATTCGGCAATAGCGATATCGCGCGATTATTTTAGAGAAATTCGCAATATTGTTTTTAGCTAAAATAACACATATATTCGATTTCAGAGTGTTACTGTCGAAATTCCGCAATAAATTTCTCATTCGCATTTTTGCGAAATTACGATAAAATATCAAGAATATTCTGAGCCAATCAGAGTGCTCCATTCCGCATTTCTCGAATATTCGCAATTATTTTGTATTGTAATATATCAAGAATATTCTGAGCCAATCAGAGTGCTCCTTCCGCATTTGCCGAATATTCGCAATTATTTTGTATTGTAATATATCACGAATATTCTGAGCCAATCAGAGTGCTCCTTCCGCATTTGCCGAATATTCGCAATTATTTTGTATTGTAATATATCACGAATATTCTGAGCCAATCAGAGTGCTCCTTCCGCATTTGCCGAATATTCGCAATTATTTTGTATTGTAATATATCACGAATATTCTGAGCCAATCAGAGTGCTCCTTCCGCATTTGCCGAATATTTGCAATTATTTTGTATTGTAATATATCACGAATATTCTGAGCCAATCAGAGTGCTCCATTCCGCATTTCTCGAATATTCGCAATTATTTTGTATTATAAAATATCACGAATATTCTGAGCCAATCAGAGTGCTCCATTCCGCATTTCTCGAATATTCGCATTCGCAATTCGCGATAGCGAAAATTCGCAATCATTTCATTTCCAAAAAATATCACGAATATTCGTATTTAGCGAATATATCTCGAATATTCGACTATATATTCGAGATATATCGCGAAATCGAATATGGCATATTCTGCTCAACACTAATAGACATCAATAAACACCTTAGAGTAGTTCTAATCCCTTCTCCACTCTATCCAAAACTTAAGGTGGAACTCCAGTTTTGATGATTGAATGTTAAAATAGTCCACTGCAGTGCTAACAATTGAAAGTGGTGTCTTCACCGAAATACATTCAGCCTGGGTTCACACTGTTGCAATGCAGGAACCAGCGTGATTCCAGTGCCGGTTCCCACATCACATCTTCCTCGCAAGTAGTTCACACTGTCCTCTGCGAACCGCTCTGGGTGTCAATACAAAGTTAATGATACCCCCAGATCGGTTCATAGATCACAGTGCAAACAGTAAATTCGGACAGGAATCGGATCACATTGGGTGTGAAAACCTGTGCGATCCGATTCCAGTGCGGGAAAAAAAAAGTTTCCTGCACCTTTCTTGTTCGAATCCAATGCGAGTTCAGCCATACAACTGTATGGCTCGATTCTCATTGCACAGACATTGCATGTGACCTACACAGCAATGTGGTGCAAATCACATGCGATGTCTGTGTTCGCAATCGTATGAACCCAGTCTAAATCCAACACAGTCCCCTGCAGAAGGCTTTTGTTTAGATTTCAATTTTGGGGGTATGTACTGTAGATACAAAGGAATCCATTTATCAGGTTAAAGGGGTTGTAAAGGTTTGTTTTGTATTTTCTAAATAGGATCCTTTAAGCTAGTGCATTGTTGGTTCACTTACTTTTCCTTTCTAAATGTTTTTTTTTTCCTTTGTCTGAATTTCTTACTTCCTGTTTCTCCTCAGCTTGCACCCATCATCCGAGCCGTTCTGGCTGGGGGTTAGTCAGCCAGAACACCTTACTGAGGAGGAACAGGAAGTGAGAAATTCAGACAAAGAAAAAAAACATTTAGAAGGGAAATTGAAGGAAAAGGTAAGTGAACCAACAATACACTAGCTTAAAGGAACCCATTTAGAAAATAAAAAAGGAACCTTTACAACCCCTTTAAGGAATTATAAATATGTTTTGTTTTTACTACATTTTCTATTATCCTACTTTTTTTTATTTACTATTCTACTTTTCAACAACTTGTTAATGGACAAAATGCTATTTATCATTTTTATTAGCCAATGAAAATGTTTAAAAAAAATACAAGCAAAATAGACTGTAGCCCATCAAGACAGAAAATCATGATTTCCTTAAAGGGTCACTAAAGGAAACAATTTTTTTTGCTGAAATGACTGTTTACAGGGTATAGAGACATAAAAGTTAACTGATTCCTTTTCAAAATGATTAAAAATAGATAAAAATCAATCATATAATGTGCCTGCAGGTTAGTTTCACTTTTGAACTGGCTTCATGTTTCTGCAAAGTAGAAATAGACACACAGAACAAAAACAAACAAATCCAGGGCAGTGTTTTGTTTTTAAAATGAATCTGATTGGTTCTGGGAAGTTTTAGACACACAGTAATGACAGCTTAAACCATCTTGAGAAAGCTCCCAGTACTGTGGTTATAAGGAAACAAACAAGCAGGAAGTGTGGAGATCAGAGCAGGATTACAGCAACTTCAAAGCAAAAACGAACAATAAGGACATGAAACCAGTACTGCAGTAAAGTAAAGGAAGCTATTTAGCAAAAAAAAAATGTCCTTTAGTGATCCTATAATGAAATGATTTATCTTCATGTGCTAATAAAGGAAGCTCGCAGCGAGGTGGAACCATAGCGCAGGTGCGCATGACTGGGGGGACCCTTATCAGGGGGACAGGAACAGGATGGGGCTGCAATCACGGCTGCACGTGGGGCGGGGCTTAGACCTCGAGGCAGGCTCCCTTAAAAGGTCCGGGGGGCGGGGCTATCCATTCGGGCGCCATCCACAGTGAGGCATCACACAGGCAGTTTTTCCCTCCCTCCCTCCCTGGGGAAGTGTCTGGTATGGGTGTCTGTTTGTAATGCTCTTTGTTTTTCAGGTGGACGTTGGCGTTTGTTCAGGGATCCTGAGAATTGGGTGGGGTTTGGTACATACATATTAGATGTGTGTACCTTAGTTGTTGGTAGGAGTTGGGGCCCGTCATGGGATGGGCACCTTCCCTATCTGGTTAGGTGGATAGTGGTATATCGTGCTGAAGAATCAAACGAAGGAGGAAGTCATGGCCTTGTGAGCTGATGGGAGCGCGGCTAGAGGTCCGAAGACTTTCTATGGGGTACAGCCGATTACCGGGCACTTTTTCTTTCCCTTTCTCAGGAACCTCGTGTCTACAACTGTTTGGGGTTAATTGTTTTTGTTAGGTTAATTTATTGCGTATTGGTTAAAATTATATATTTAATGTTAAAAAGTTCTATATTTAAAAAGTTGGTTATTTTTTATAAAGTTATTTATTTTACCTTTTGGAATTTTAAATAAAAGGGGCCTTTAGTGGCCATTTAATCCAGAAGGTGTTGCGTGATTAATATGGGTGGGTATAAGGTTTTCAGGGGTGGGTTTTGTTTTCTCCCAAGCACTAGACATACACCAGTCATGACTTTACTGCATGTGAATAAGACAAGCCAAGGAGCATAAAGGAAGTAAAGTGACAGAGAGATAAGCTCATCATTGTGTTGCTACATTTCCCACAAAAAAACATAAATCAATCTTGTTTTTTTTTTGGTATTTTCCTTGCACATGATTGGGTATTCTTTGCAAAAATTAATTTTCACCACATTCACTAAGCTAAGGGATAATCATCTTGCAAAGTAAATGTCTGTCTGTCTTTAGTAAGTCAACCCCATATTATTAAGGTGATTGTGGATTTTAAAAATCATAACCTGTCCCCCACTTGGCATTCAGAAAGGCCTCATTACTTGATGCAATTGAAGCTCACAGAAACGCCTGGAATCTGCTTGGAATATTTGTACATTACGCACCTGACTGGCCACAAAAGGGAATTTCAGCATCTGACTTTGTTGATGGCCAGTCACATGTTTTCATTGGCTTGTTCTAAGCACGGTATAAAATACACATTCCTGCAGTCAGTACTGTTGTTATGTGTTGGATTTCCCACATTAGGCAAGCACACTTCCTGCTTATTAAACTATTCCCGTTACTGCGGGTGCCATTGCTTTTATGGGCTTGTCTGAAAATAAGCATGCTGGGAAGAGAGAGATGTTATGTTAAAATAATACAGCATAGGAAATCTTTCATACACTGAGATATCAGGAAACCTTTTCTTTCCTCTCATATATAAACTTGTGTCCTTCTGTGAACTCTGGCACAGAGCTTATCTATGTACAGTATCTCACTTTGTTACAATGAAAAGTAATAACATTTGCTGCCCCCTCAAAATAACTCAAGTGAGTACACCCCTAAGTGAAAATGTCCAAATTGAGGCCAAAGTGTCAATATTTTGTGTGGCCACCATTATTTTCCAGCACTGGCCTAACCCTCTTGGGCATGGAGTTCACCAGAGCTTCACAGGTTGCCGCTGGAGTCCTCTTCCACTCCTCCATGGCGACATCACAGGGCTGGTGGATGTTAGAGACCTTGCGCTCCACCACCATTCCATTTTTTGGATGCCCCACAGATGCTCAATAGGGTTTAGGTCTGAGGCCATGCTTGGCCAGTCCATCACCTTTACACTCGGCTTCTTTAGCAAGGCAGTGTTCATCTTGGAGGTGTGTTTGGGGTCATTATATCATGTTGGAATCCTGCCCTGCGGCCCAGTCTCTGATGGGAGAGGATAATGCTCTGCTTCAGTATGTCACAGTACATGCTAGCATTCATGGTTCCCTCAATGAACTGTAGCTTCCCAGTGCTGGCAGCACTCATGCAGTCCCAGACATGACACTCCCACCACCATGCTTAACTGTAGGCAAGACACACTTGTCTTTGTACTTCTCACCTGGTTTTCGCCACACACGCTTGACAGCATTTGAACCAAATACGTTTATCTTGGTCTCATGAGACCACAGGACATGGTTCCAGTAATCCGTGTCCTTAGACTGCATGTCTTCAGAAAACTGTTTGCGGACCTTCTTGTGCATCATTTTTAGAAGAGGCTTCCTTTTGGGTCGTGCAGACCAATTTGATGTAGTGTGTGGTGTATGGTCTTAGTACTGACAGGCTGACCCCCCCCCCCCCCACCCCTTCAACCTCTGCAGCAATGCTGGCAGCACTCGTACATCTACTGTATTTCCCAAAAACAACTTCTGGATATGACACTGAGCACTTGCACTCAACTTCTTTGGTTGACCATGGCGAGGCCTGTGCCAGGTGGAACTTGTCCTGGTAAACCGCTGTATGGTCTTGGCCACCATGCTGCAGCTTAGTTTCCGTGTCTTGGCAATTTTCTTATAGCCTAGACCAGGGGTCTCCAAACTGCGGCCCGAGGGCCAGATGTGGCCCTTTGCTAGCCTTTATCCGGCCCTTGGGGCAGTATTGCTCCCAACAATATGAGGCACTATTCCTCCCAATGACACCAACAATGGGGCTCTATTTCTTCCACTGATAGCAATGATGGAGCACTATTCCTCCTATAGTACTGCTCACCAACACTGGGGCCATGTTTATTCTCACTGATGCTCGGCCCTGGGGCATTTTCTACCCCCATTGGTCAGAATCCGGCCCCCCTGAGGTCTCAAAGACAGCAAACTGGCCCTTTGCTTGAAAAGTATGGAGACCCCTGGCCTAGACCATCTTTATGTAGAGCAACAATTCTTTTTTTTAAAACCCTTGAGAGAGTACTTTGCCATGAGGTGCCATGTTGAACCTCTATTGATCAGTATGAGAGAGTGAGAGCGATAACACCAAATTTAACACACCTGCTCCCCATTCAGAGGCATTTGGTCACATGATTTCTGCTAAAGAGAAGGATTTAGGTTAAGACTGACAGATCTCCTTTTTAACCTTGAAATTTGGCCCTTTCACTTCTGAAAAACGCACAGTGGCATGTGGAAGTCCCTTAAGGATCCCCTTTGTCGCCGGTTCTGTTCAATATTTATCTCCGCCCTCTTTTTGAAATCATCAGTAACCAGAAGTTACTTTATCACTCTTATGCAGATGATACACAGTTGTATTTTCGCATATGCAACAAAAAGGATCATTCTCTTGGACTAGAGAAATGTCTTTCCTTAATAGAGCAAAAAATCAAAAAATGTGAAGTTGCGCTGTAAAGAAAATAACAAATATAATAAAATCCTTAATAGAGAACTGGATGACAAAGAGTTATCTCAAACTCAACGGCTCGAAAACAGAACTTCTCCTTCACTGAGATTCCTTCATTGGCTGCCAGTAAAAGACAGAATCACCTTCAAGGCACTCTGTCTAATGCATAAGTGCATCCATGGAAACGCCCCCCAATATCTATGTGAAAAAATAAAAGCAGACAACCCCAATCGTATTCTGCGATCCACCAATCAATACCTTGTCCAGATACCCAAAGCCAGATACAAATCCAAAGGAGATTGAAGGTTTGCTGTCCAGGGACCTTGGCTATGGAACGCGCTGCCAACCACCACTCGATTGGAGTTGGACCACCTGGCCTTCAGGAGAAAGATTAAAACCCATCTCTTCTGAGGTCACATGGTCTCACTCACAGAATGGATACAGCGCCCAGAGGCGATTCAGTTAGCATGTGTTGCGCTATATAAGTTTTTCACTCACTCACTCACTTAACCATGTGTCCAGATTTTTAGGCATTTGGTCATGTGACTGGTGCTATGAGATAGCCAAAGCAGATAGCATACATGTGTTTTGGAAATGTGTGTCACCTTTGTAGCATGTCTAGGGGTATGATGAAAGTAGATGGTGTGAGCAATGATAGAATGTCCAAACAGCAAGGTGTCGTTTTCTGTGCTTTTATTCCGGTCACCTTGATCCCCGATGGCTTGTCTAGGCCCCATTGGATCGCCTGCCTCCGGGCTCTCCTCAGACTGACTCCCCACCAAACAGCACAACTCGCTTGGGATCTTCTCATATAAATGGGGACCCAATAAGTCACTGGGGCCCCTCTGCAGCTTTAGTTGCTCCGGACCATGAGGGCCCAGAGTCAGGAACTCCACGTAGCACGTGCGCCCCGGCCTGGTAGGCCATATCGCCGGGCCTGTGATGTGCGCACACCCTAAAGGTGGGTGCCGCACCCAGATCCAACCAAGAAGTACCCTCCCCCAGCATGCCCCGCGAGGGAAAAAAAACCTCCTCTGATTGGCTGGAGGCGCTCCCACTGGTCTCCACTACCGCTACCTGTCGTTCCAAGATGAGAAGGCATCTTTGGAACACAGAATAAAACAGCACAGCACTAAACTAACACAAATCACATAGCTGAGAGCTGAGTAATTCTCTCATCCCCCTTCAAATTTAACAGCGTCCGTACTTGGAAGTACAGGGGTGCTACAGCTGTTTCCCAGTTTGAATTTTTTTCTCGCTTCCTGCCTCAAATAGAGCTTTCTTTTGGTGGTGTTTGATCACCTCTGCGATTTTTATTTTTTGCGCTATAAACAAAAAAAGAGCGACAATTTTGAAAAAAAAAACACAATATTTTTTACTTTTTGCTATAATAAATATCCCATTTAAAAAAAAAAAAAATCTCAGTTTAGGCCGATATGTATTCTACATATTTTTGGTAAAAAAAAAAATTTGCAATAAGCGTATAGTAATTGGTTTGTGCAAAGGTTATAGTGGCTACAAAATAGGGGATAGAATTCTGAATTTTTTTTTATTATTTCTTTTTTTACTAGTAATACGGCGATCTGCGAATTTTGTCAGGACTGCGATATTGCGACGGACACATCGGACACTTTTGACACATTTTTGGGACCATTCACATTAATATAGCGAACAGCGCTATAAAAACGCACTAATTACTGTATAAATGTGACTGGCAGGGAAGGGGTTAACACTAGGGGGCAAGGTAGGGGTTAAATGTGTATCCTTGGTGTGTTCTAACTGTGTGGGGGGAGGGGACTGACTGGGGGAGGTGACCGATGCTGTGTCCCTATGTACAAGGGACACAGCATCTGTCTCCTCTCTCTGACAGGACGTGGAGCTCTGTGTTTACACACAGAGCTCCACGTCCCTGCTCTAAAACTGACGATCGCTGGTACCTGGTGGACATCGCGACCGACAGGCACGCGCATCGGCATCTCGGGGACGCGCCGGGTGCGCCCCCCAGTGGCCGGAGGACGCGAAGATGTCAAAAGATGGCGGCTGGGATTTATAGAGCCACCTTGCTGCTGTCATTTGACAATGGCCCGGGACTCAAGCGGTTAAGGACATACAGTGCCCATATCAATGTGTTTCTGTGGCAAGTACAGATATGTGTTTCCTATCGGTGACAGATAGAAAGCCTCCACAAACCAATGACAGGCTGACACAAATCACAGCTGTCTGTATCTGTTCACATTTAATTGTAAATGAAGTGATTAGCTGTGCTTAGGGATGGAAATCTGTCCCTGGACACAAACTATCTGCGTTCAGGGGTGCACATCCATCCTAACTGCAGCTAATTGTTCCATGTGCAATTACATACGAACAACAGTAGACAGCTGCAGACAGTGTCAGTCTTGTACAGGCTTCTGTCCTCGGTTAATTGAAATCACAGGACCATACGCCCCACACAAATGAGCTGTAGTAAACAGCTGTAATCGGCCATGTGCATGAGCCCTAACGGAGCCTTGGGGAGCAGTAAAACATGACAGGGGATCTAACTGTAGCGGATGGTTGCTACTAATTACTATCATCCACCATATTCACCCTGCTTCCAGACCTTCAAACATCACTCTCCAGTAGACATTGAACAGTCATTTGCTTTTGTTTTGTTTTTGTTTATTTGGGAGGATATAACTTGGTTGGGGGAAAGGGTATGGGATGCCCATAGAACGGATCACACTTGCCATATTTATTGAAGGATTGTTAAATCAGTTGCGCTTAGAAAAATGATGGACTCTAACCTTCGCATTCTCAACTTTACTTCCTCCTTTGCACAACCCCTGCATACTATTACTCCTCCTCTGCACAACTCCTACAGACTGTTACTCCCAGGACTCTTCTTCTCCTGCACAAACTTCACTGCAACAGCGTTAGTCTTTCTGCCCTATCATATTCACACTGCACCAGGGATCACTCTGAATAATCCCTGGTGGTTTCTGAACTTTTGCTGAATTCTGATAGGCCAGGGGCTTGCAGTACCCCCTCATGACGGCCCGGTTAGGTAGCAGCACAAAATGGTTGGTGGACTACTGATCCCAGCCAGTTCTTCTTGTAAACCATGTGCCTTCAGTCCACAGCGATTTGACACAAACCCCCACAGTCTCTTTTCTGGCCTTACACCCAGCTCCATTGGCATGCCTCCTCCAGATATCCACGAGCCTCACTCACCGAACTTCTCTTGCCCTGAGTCCTTGATGAAGAATTTACCTGTACATATGTACCGTCTGCTTCTCCAGCTCCTCTGTTCCAGGACACTTCCTCCATGACCGTGTAAGGAAACGCTCCCAAGCTCCTCCGTTGAGGTCTGCACCCCCCCCCCCCCAGATAGGGATGGGGCTCCTGCTGCAGTCTACCACTCCATTCTTCACCCAGCCGACAACTCCCCTCCAGTGGGCTGTACCAGAGTTTATGTAGGAGGCCTGCCTCCTGCCAATTCCGGTTGGTGATTGGTCAGGGCTTCTCATATGAACTCCCTGTCACTCAATTCCCCAGCCCTGATCCTCTTCCAGAAAATTCTCCCTGGAAGCAGGGGAGGCAGCCAAGAACTAAAGGAAAAGGTGGTCACACCCACTGCTACACTAACCACTCCCTGCCCCCCAGATCAAAACATGCAAGCCTAGCATGCAGCATAGGCCTGCCTAAATTTACCTGCCTGGCAGCTATCACAAAAAAAAACTTACCTAGCACCTACCTATGGGCGCTACATAACCTTTTCACACTCTATCCTAAACCAAAAAAGTTTTGGCAATAGATACACTTTAAATGAGAATTTCACTTTTGTCAATATGGGTGGAGTGGAACAGGCTCCAGGTTTTAAAAGCAATCTTTAAGAACAACACTATGGAAGCTGTCATTGTTGACTGCAGGCTTGTTATCTTGATCTTAGCTTCAAGGAATCATGGACCTAGAACAGCACAAAAAGCCATAGTTCAACATTTTCAGACTTCCCTTCCTACATACTTGTTCCAGGTTACTGAGTCTTTAGATAGTGTAGTGAGATGATGAGGTGATAAGTGCCGTTTATCTGTGGTGTTCTGTGGGACAGGGTTCAGCCTTTGCCATGAGCAATAGTAGTTTCAGTACTGCTGACATGTTCAGGAGGTAAACAAAGATATCCTGTGTTTTTGTGTGATTCACAGCAACTTTCTTTTCAAGATCTGTCTGTACATTGCCTCATCCACCCTTCAATACCTTCCTGTCCTCAAAACATTATGAAGCTTCATAGCTAATTGCTCTGACTGGATTGTCATATTTTGTCACAAAAGGAACTCTCTGGTCTTGCAAAACAAAATACAGTATTCACTGATAACTTTAACATTACTGTATGTACTATTACTTCAGGAAAACAAGACTTATATAAAAGACATGTCTACACTGCAGTGATATAAAGCCTGTGGCCAATACATGTATGGCAAAACTACAGGCAGTTATTAAAATACACAATTTAATCACTAGCAGACCAGCCGCCTTCGTTATACTGCGGCATGTTGGCTCTCCTGCGCAAATTGCCATAGCTATTCTTTGGCCCTTTAAATAGCCTTGGCAAGTATGCACAATGTTCGCCGGGTAACTGCGATTGTTCCTGATAGAGACAGAATGGGGGCTCTGTTAATGTAAACAGACAGATCCCCGTTCTGTCAGGGAGAGGAGAAAGATCTGCTGTTCCTAGTGATCAGGAACAGCGATGTCTGTCTACTCCCTGTCAGTCTACTGCCCCCACAGTTAGAAACACCTCCCTAGGACACATTTAAACTCTTAATCACGGTCTAGTGTTAATTCCGTCCCTGCCAGTGACATTTACACAGTAATCAGTGGCTAATTTTAGCTCTGATTGCTGTATAAATGTCACTGGTCCTAAAATAGTGTCAAAAGTGTCTGATCTGTCCGCCACAATGTCACAGTCCCACAAAAATCACAGATCGTCGCCATTTGTAGTAAAAAAAAAAAAAAAATTGTAGACACTATGGGCCAGATTTAGAGAGCCGTAACTCCTGTCTAACTGGTGTTAGACTGGAGTACTTTCAAATTACGCATGATTTTTAGCTAGTCTGAAACCTCAAACCATGAATAGACGGCTGCGGGCTTCAATTCGACTGGATTACGTGTTCGTACGCCTTCGGATCTATGCTGCAATAAAATTGCGGCCACTGGGTGGACTTCCCGTCGTTTTCCGCGTCGGGGTATGCTAATGAGCTTTTGCCGGCGATCCCCGAAATTACGATCTTCAATCCCAATCTCTTACGGCATCTTTAGTCATCTTTTTTTTGCGTAACACTATACCAGCTTTTTGCTGCTCTAATATTAGACAGCCCATGTTAAGTATGGCCGTCGTTCCCGCGTCGAATTTCAAAGTTTTCCGAAGTCTTTTATTATTTTTTACGCAAGTCGTCCGGGAATAGGAATGTTGGTAAACGACACTACTCAAAAAAAAAATGAAGTAACGACGTGATTTTCGCGCAATGCGCGGCGGGAAATTTCTGAACGGAGCATGCGCAGTTCGATAGCCGCGGGGACGCGCCTAATTTAAATGCTTCACGCCCCCTAGTCGCGTATTTTGATTACGCGGCGAGAAATAGACTACGCCGCCTTATTGTACGGGCAAAAATCTACCAGAATTCAATGTAGAGCCTGGTAAACTACGGCAGTGTAGAGTATTTCGATTACGCTGCGCAAATTTACGTGTACCTGAATCTACCCCTATAACTTTTGTACAAACCAATCAATATATTGTATTTATCGCCCTATATCGCGCACTGGCGTATAGCGCACACCCCAAACCTATAAGGGAATCCTAAGGAAAAAAAAAGAAATACTGACAGTTTAAAGTTACAGTTACTTACCGTTGCCCGGCGTCCATCGGCGGCCTTGTCCAGTCCGGCGTCCGTCTGCGGCCTTCGTGGTGTCCTCCCTGCTTCTCCTGCACTGTCTCTGAGCCGATCCCTGCTTCCCGCGCTGTGTTTGAACGCCGCCGCCGACATATACCGAGCGCAGTACACTCGGGCACGCTCGGCTCCTCTCGCATAAAGGCTAGGAGGCGGCACAGGGCGTGACCGCGAGGGGAGTCGAGCCTGGCCGAGTGTACCCAAATGTACTGCGCTCGGTATATTCGGCGCGGTGTTCAAACACACCGCGGGAAGCGGGGATCGACATATATTGCTCACCCACGATTTTCCCTTGATTGTAAGGGGAAAAAAGTGCGCGTATACGCCGATAATTATGGTCAACTTATGGCAATTTTTTTTACCAAGAAAATGTAGAAGAGTACATATTGGCCTAAAGTGATGAAAAATATATGTATATATATATATATATATTTTTAATTATTAGGGCTATGTACTATAGCAAAAAATAAAAATAAATATTGTTTTTTTCTAAATTGTCTGTCTTTTTTTGTTTATAGCGCAAACAATAAAAAAACACAGAGGTGAGCAAATACCACGAAAAGAAAGCTCTATTTTTTGGAAAAAAGAAGGACATCAATTTTGTTTGGTTACAACGTCGCACCGCCAGGCAATTGTCAGTTAAAGCGACTCAGTGGCGTATTGCAAAAAATGGCGTGGTCATTAAGGGGGCAAATCCTTCTCAGGGCTGAAGTGCTTAAAGACGGTATGTATACATTTTTTTTTTTTTTTTTTGCTGCTTCTGTCCCATTTAGATTTCCCTTCACCTCCTATTCTTACAATTGAATTCTGCTCTTACATATGTATAGGAACAGGTGACCCATTCGCAAAATTCCCCTCACCTTTGTTCTGTTGACAAAAATATTGAGAAGAAAAGAAACAAACCTTTTAGGCTGAATATTGATGACATTTACTGCCCCACGTGTTCACTTGAATTTGTCTGCATGCAGCATAAACATATTTTAACCAGTTCCAATAAGTTACATACAGTAGTTAATCTGGTTGAAAAAAGACACAAGACCATCCAGTTCAGCTAACATATAAAAAAAACACACACACAGATACGCTACTGAAAATGTTAATAAATCCATAATTGTATAAGCACCATTAGGGTGAAAAGTGTATTTGCTGCTCTAAGAGCCTTTAGTTTTGGGCAAGTCACTCACCTTATTTTACAAATCTCTCTGCTTCATTATTTGGGTAGGGTTGAATATCAGAGAACTCAACACCATTGCAACTACCCCCCACAATATTCCATAAAGAAATCTTTTTGGCCACAGCTTTATTACAAGAAATTAAAGGGGTTGTAAAGACAAAAATATTTTCCTCTTAAATTAAAGTCTGACAGTAGCTGATAAAGTAAAAAGTAATGTTTTGCATTATAACTAGTTTGATAACTGTTGAAATCGTGCTGTTTTATTCACCTCCGTCACTCCTGAATGTTATTCTCACTGACTTCCTGGTTTGCGTTGCGCATTCATTCTTGCTACATCACAGCCTAATGGGAACTACAGTTCCCATTAGGCTTAGCCTCCATGCCTGTCAAGGATAAGAGAGCATCTTCACGCAGGGCTGTAGTCATAGGGAGGGGGTGAGCACATTCTGCTTTCCACCATGCAAAACAGCTCAGGTGCTGGTGGGAAGCAAGAAGAGGAGAGACAGGAAATGGCATTTTCAAACCTGGATTACTGTATTTTGGAGGTCAAAGGGAAAAACAAGGTAAGTGATATTTAAGTGCTCAAGCTTACAGCAATCAATTGATCTAATAAAAAACAAACCTTTAGTGTTCCTTTAAGTTAATGAAATACACTGTATCCCAATTTTAAAGCGGATGGTTCAGCTTAAAAAAAATATTAAAAGCCAGCAGCAACAAATACTGCAGCTGCTGACTTTTAATATTAGGACACTTACCTGTCCTGGAGTCCAGCGGCGTCCGCAGCAGAGGATGAGCGATCGCTCGTCACCCTGCTGCTCCCCCCTCCATCCACGGTGAGGGAACCAGGAAGTGAAGCGCTGCGGCTTCACTGCCCGGTTCCCTACGGCGCATGCGCGAGTCGCGCTGCGCCCGCGAATTGGCTCCAGCTGTGTGCTGGGAGCCGAGTGTTCCCAGCACACAACGGGCGGGAGACGGGATGTGATGTAATGCCCGTCTTTTGCCCGTGAATGCTGGGCCGGAAGTGGGTGCAGATACATGTCTATCTGCACCCCCCTCCCCCCTGAAAGGTGTCAATTGTGACACCGGAGGGGGGGAGTGTTCGGATCAGCGGATCTTCACTTTAGGGTGGAGATCCGCTTTAACATAGTAACATTAACATCACAAAGTTAACAAACATCATCAAAGCAAAGACATAGTCCAAGGAAACAGGTCCTTTAAAGTGCCCCACCAGCCACGGTATACCAGCTTGGTTGGTACACACCACACTAACAAATAGTAAAACCTTGCCATACTATGGGAGTCCTCTCTTCTTTAATCCACATGAAACTCAAAAATAGAGTAGTTTATGTGACGATTGCATACAACAATCATCACCCAAAAATCACATTACAAATGAGCTTCATTCCTATTTAGCATCGTCATGGATCCACCACAGCGTTGACTAAAAACATTAAAGCTGAATTCTAGATGCATTTTTTTTGCATAGTTACATTGGACAAGCTTGGACCAATTATAGGTATGCAAATGCAATACATGGCTGATCCCTGTGGAAATGGAGAATCACTGTAGTAGCTGCTGCTACTGCAGTGGTCCTCAGTGTCTTCCATATCTGCTGTGCCTACCAAACTGGACCAATGTAATATGCAGAAAAAAAAACATACCCGGAATTCAGCTTTAAAGGAGAAGTCCAGCCTGAGCTGGGCTTCTCCTAAGGGTCACAGGAGTGCAATGCGTTTTGCACTCCTGTGACCTGTTTTCAGCGGAGAGCGGTCTGAAGTCCGCTCTCTGCTGACGTCACTGCCATCAGTTGGGGCAGCGTGTCATCTTGACTTCCCAAGTCGAGATCCACCAGCTGCCCTGATTGATGGCAGTCTCAGCGTCTCAGCGAGACAGCCTCTACCCGCCCCTCCACTGCTCAGCACTCCAATGAGCGTAGAGAAGCAGAGAGGAAAGAGGCTGACTGACAGTCAGCCTCTTTTCTCTCGGGGATCTGTGAGAACCGAGCCAGCGGCGATGTTCGTGGCTCGGTTCTCAGTGCACAGACGGCGGGGGACAGATGGAGCATCGGTCTGATGCACCATCCACCGAGGTAAGTATAAATATGGGAAAAAGTCGAAACCCATACTTCTCCTTTATTCTGAATAACCAACCACTGGTACAACAAACCGAGACCTAACAAGCTATGTTAGGTTTGGGTACCAGTGATTGGTTATTCAGTACAAATCCAAACTAAAGCTATGAAAAAAGGAGGTGGGAGGGTGCACAGTGAGGCAGTAACCTTTGTCCTTTGGTCTCTTGTCGTCTCCCTGTGCTCCTCCCCCTTTGCCATGTCACTTCCTCACTTTATTGTACCCTACAATCCTTCCCTCATTCCCTTTCTGTTAGCCCATCCAGTCACGTGGTTCCTCGTTTAGAAGGGCTGTGGCAATCTTTACAGAGTACAAAACAGCCATTTAGATAGGTAAAGGGTCACCACAACCTAGAGTGGTAAGCTTTGGGTGTAAGGAACTTTAATTAAGAGACATAAACCTTGATGTCAGCGTTGTGGAAATCTATATTCCCAAATTTCATACACCAAATTGTGTAACTGTCACAATATTAGCTGCATGTAGATATTGTATTTAGTGAACTGTTAAGCTTGGCGTCTCAGCTTCTTTTTTCTGCATAGGCTGGGGTCATCTATCTGAACCCCACAGGCACTGTACATAGTGCTAAACAAAGCAGAAGACTTATTACAGGCGCTGACATCTGAGACTTCCATTCTCTGCCTCATAAAATAATACACACTGCACAAGTTAAACAAATACTTTCATAGGGCCCATGCTGACAGATGACTTCATGTTTGCACAGCAGGCATTTTGGAGCTGGTTGGCCCGTGTTCCCGCAGGCTTGCCTTTACCTTCAATTTTGACGAGTTATAGCTTGTAACTTAAAGTAGCATGTGTCACAATGCAGCCGTTTTATTACCAGATGTTTTGTTCTCTAGAACACAGATATTGCAAAAGAACACAGACATTTTATCAGCAGAATCAATCAATAAATGGACTTGGTTAAAAAAAACAGCTCTGTGTTGCCAACAGACAGTTCGTAAAAACGGGCACCTTTTTCCCCCGTTCGTAAATGTCCGTGGTTGCGGGAATGTGCCAGTAAAAATAGCTGAGAACGGTTAGGCTTGGAACTGCGCATGGAGATTGGAGGCAGGGGGTGATGGTGGCAGGGGGTGATTGGAGGTAGGGGGTGTTGGTGGCACCGCAGAGGGCGATGGTGGCACCGCAGAGGGTGGGGGATGGAGACAGGGGTTGTTGGTGGCACTGCAGAGGGGGATGAAGACAGGGGACGATGGAGGCAGGGGGAGATTGTGGCACTGCAGAGGGGGGTGTTGGTGGCAGAGGGGGATGGAGGCAGGGGGTGTTGGTGGCAGAGGTGGATGGAGGCAGGGGGTGAAGTCACTAAATAATGTGCCCTTATTATATTGAAAATAAAAAAATATGTTTTTTTACCTTAATATCTACCTTAAATCACATTGCTATTTGCCCAGCGTACTTGCTTGTAGCCTAAAAACTGAAATGTGCACCTAAAAATGTAATTTAGTAACTTTTGTGAAATGCCAGTAAAAACTTGGCTGCGCCAGTAAATTTTGGGTGTCGTGTCAGTAAATTTCAATCTGATAAGTTGGCAACAGTTATCCGAGGGCCCTAGCTGGGGATTGAGATGGACACTGCAAAACATAGAACCCAGCCTTTCCATAGCAACACACATATCCAATACTTTTCTCGTGGTAATGGGACCTCAGTACATGATCCCTTATCCTTTGCCTCTAGAAGCCTTATCAGTGATTCTGCACAGACTAAGATTGCAATACTCTGGCTATGCACAGTATGCAGTGCCTGTTTTTTTCAAGTAAAGTGACTGAAGTGTAGTGTGAGGTCACGCAGCACAAATGATAACAAGTTTGCCTAAGCTTCTGGATGCCTTCATACTGCTTATATAAATGATTTATCTGGGAATCTTGAAGATGGGGTAGCCTCAGAGCACACTGTCTTTTAATTTAAAGCTGTAAATTGTGAGGGTTCTGTGTGGAATACCCCAGACAATCAATGATGGAGAAGCAAATGCCAAAATGTTTTACTTTTTCTCTAAAATGTGAAAGACATTCTAAACCTAAAAGCCAGATTTTCACTCTTATTTCAAACAAGTAGGTGATTGGCAATTGTCCCTGGTAAACTCGAAATACCTTCCCACCAGATCTTCGATCCAGTAATGCCTACTGAGTTGGAAACATGCCCATGTACAATATGATCAGTGCACAATCCTACTAAACTACAGTATGGTGATATTAAAACACAGAAGACTGATTGAAGATTGGAGGGGAGGAAGAATGTAATCACTCCCTGGTCATCTCCTGCCTCAACTACTGCAACTCCCTCCTCACTGGATTACCTTTGCATAGGCTATCCCCCATCAGTCCATCATTAATGATGCTGCCAGACTCATCTTCCTTACCAACCGTTCAGTGTCTGCTACTCCTCTCTGTCAATCCCTTCCCTGGCTTTAACTCATCCAACAAATGAAATTCAAAATACTAACATCGCAAACTTTGTCTCAAAATTCCAAACAAATTGTTCTCTTCGTTCCTCCCAAGAACTCCTGCTCTCTAGTTCCCTTGTCATCTCCTCCGATGCTCACCTCTAGGACTTTTCCTGAGCCTCTCCTATCCTCTTCTATCCTATGGAACTCCCTACCCCAATGTGTCCTACTATCTCCTACTCTGAAAACCCTGCTCTTCAGAGAAGCCTATTTTTCCCCCACCTAACAACTGTACTTTTATTTTCTCCATCAAATCATCCCCCACAGTTACTACCTTTGTATCACTTGACCCTCCCTTCTAGATTGCAAGCTCTAACAAACAGGGCCCTCTGATTCTTCCTGTATTGCATTGTATTGTAACTGTAATAATATATATACAAAAGTGCATATAACACCGCGCTACCTAACTAAACATAAAAAAGCTGCCAACACAACAGAACTGGATTAGTTCTGCAACAGAAAACAAATAGAAAAACAAAAAGTGTAGCGCTAAAATTATGTAAGAAATAACAATATAACACTGCAAAGCATCATATAGACTTGGAATGAAATAATATATATATAATACGTGAAGCAACACATAAACTATTCACCAAGTGTTCAAAAATGATCATATCAATTGGATATGAAAAGAAATAAGTCTAAAAAAATTATTTAATTCAAAGTGTCCAAAAAACGTGACAATAAGTGAAGAAAATTTTGATAGCAGATCCATCACCAGAGAGAATAGGAGGCTTACCAGAAAGCATGGACTCAGCTAGGTATACACCTAATGAGTCAATCAGGCTTATTATGATGATATCCGGACATCAACCTTCCATTGGAAAACAGGGTTGAGTTTTGAGTATGAATCAACTCCTCATACGGTAGGTGAGAGACCAAGAAAGATGTAACAACACCAGGACTGATATATGAGACTCGTAGGTTCTTTACAGAGGATCCAGAATGCTCAGATGCAACAATTATGGGAGGAAAGAAATGGATGCAAACATAGTGTAATAACGTATGGTACTTTTACTGTAATACACAAAATACAGTTGGTTGCACTCACATTTCTGCAGACATATCAAAAGCATGTAAAAACGTCTAGCAGTAAAGACAGCAGGAGACCCGACTCGTTTCGATCAAACGATCATCATCTGGGGTGCTGCAGATGATGATCGTTTGATCGAAACGCGAAAAGTACCATACGTCCAGATATCATCATAATAAGCCTGATTGACTCATTAGGTGTATACCTAGCTGAGTCCATGCTTTCTGGTAAGCCTCCTATTCTCTCTGGTGGTGGGTCTATCAAAATTTTCTTCACATATTGTCACGTTTTTTGGACACTTTGAATTAAATAATTTTTTTAGACTTATTTCTTTTCATATCCAATTGATATGATCATTTTTGAACACTTGGTGAATAGTTTATGTGTTGCTTCACGTATTATATATATTATTTCATTCCAAGTCTATATGATGCTTTGCAGTGTTATATTGTTATTTCTTACATAATTTTAGCGCTACACTTTTTGTTTTTCTATTGTAACTGTAATGTCTGCCCTCATGATGTAAAGCAATCTGTTGGCGCTATATAAATGCTGTATACTAAAAAAAATAATGCCTACTGCAATGGTAAAGTAAAGTTTCACTTTAAGGAGTGACTATGTTAAGCCCAAGCAGGTTTAAACTTACCGTACTTACTGTTGATTAACCTGCTGCCTCTAATTAAAGCTTGGTCCAAGCATCTACTACTTTGGTAAAATTATACTTTCTAATGTTACTCTTGAAAGTCCACCCTGTTGGTGGGAAGTTATGCCCAGATATTCTTGAGCTCAGCTTCATATGGAAATTACTGCCTTTCTGAGCCTTATGGCCCGTACACACAATCTAAATATCGTACGACAGATTGTACTACCTTTTTCGCTTAATAGTCGCAAGTAGAATTTGATTAGGTTACTAAAGTCTCGAAAATTCTCGTACAACAGAAAAAAAAATCGGAAGTGATGTCATGTGTTGTAATGTATTTGTATTGTATTTTTGCATGACAACTATACTGACTAAACGAAAATCGTACAATCTGGTATCGTAGGAGGAAAATTTTCGTGCTTGTCCGATCAAATAATATCGGATGAACTGTTGTGATCGGCACTCGAAAGTAGTCTACACACGATTCGAAAATCGTACGATTCTTCCTCGCATGACAGTTTTCGCCTGATATTCGGATCCTGTGTACGGGCCATTATTCAAACCTTTATTACTTAAGGTTTTTATCATGTACCCCAACTTGTCCCTTATTTGGAGGCCTCTGTTCCTTTTTCCTATAAATGTTTTAAATGTTCTTCAGTTTTAGTTTCTGATTTTAGCTAATTTAGCTACAAAAAATATATTATACTACTCTAAACCTTTCATGCAACCTTTAAATTAATGCATATAGTGTTTGAAAAGCCATGGTCATGAAGGGGTGAAAAAAGCACTTGTGAGTTTAACCAACATTTTTTTGCATAAACTTTGCACCTTAAAGGGGTTGTATGGCTTTGTTTAAAAAAAAAAATAACAAACATGTTATGCTGTAACTCCACTGTGCAGTTTGTTTTGCACAGAGTGGTCCTGATCCTGGTCTTCTAGGGTGCCTCTGCGGCTGTCTCGGCTCCTCCCCGCAAGTGCCAACCCCCTTCATGGGAAGCTCTCTTCCAAGGGGGTTAGCTTGCGGTGCGCTTCCTTGATACATCCGGCGGCTATAGCCGCCGACTGTATCGCTTGGCCCCAACGCGCCACGTCATTGGATGTGATTCACAGCAGCGTGAGCCAAAGGCTGCGCTGCTATTAATCTCCAATGACGAGCCGCCTCAAGGGAAACCATTGCAGGAACGAGCCCAGGAGTTTCGTGGGTTAGGTAAGTAAAACGGGGGGCTGGGGGGCCCGAGAGTGCAAGGTGTTTTTTCACCTTAATGCATAGGATGCATTAAGGCAGTGCCATCTTAAGAGCATTATAGGCCCCCGGGCAATACAGTGCACTGGGGCCCTGTCTACACAACCACGCACAAGAATTTACTGACAAAAATCATGAAATTTACTGGCAGAACCACAATTTTTTATTGGCACTGCAAAAAAGTACCTAAAATTACAGTTTTACAAATTTCATCATTGGCATGAAGGTTAGGTTACTGTAACCCAGCCTGATCAGAGTTTCCTCTTGCATCAGAGTCTGCAGGATTCCCCCTTACAGTGAAAGGGAACTCTTATGTAAAGGGGAACACTGCAGATCATGATGTAAGGGGGAACTCTGATGTGGAGGGGGGCTCTGGTGACCAGAGACCACCTTATATCAGAATCCACTGCTTTCTCTTTACATCAGAGTTCCCACTTACATCACGGTCCTCAGACTGAGTTCCCCCTAGCACTGTAAGGGGGAATCCTGCAGACTCTGATGTAAAGGGGAACCACCTTCCGTAGAGTAAATACACTAAGGTAAGGGGGGGCACTAATATTTTTGTATTCACTCCCCCCTTTCATCAGCAACCACCCGCCCTTAGACTGGCCTGGTGGTGCTATCACTGACCTCCTCTCAGGTGCACCATGCAAGGCTCAGTCAGATGGCTCCAGCTTGGCTGCTCTGGTTTTATCCTATAGTCTCTTCATGTCTGACTTCTCCTGTGACCCCCATCCCAGCGGCGCTCCCACTCTTAACTCCTCTCCAGACTCTTCCTCAGACTGTAGACACGATACAGTTCTACAGTTCTGACCCGCCGTTCACCATTTTTTACTGGGGTCGCTGGGCAGCCAATGGGGGCCCCCCAGGCAAGTGGGGCCCCCGGGCAACTTCCCAGTGTGCCCAATGGAAAAGACAGCCCTGCATTAAGGTGAAAAAACATAAAGCTTTACAACCCCTTTTAGGCTGGGTTTACATATGTGCGGCCACGGTTTCCAGCCTGGGGTCAGGTGCATTTCTGTTCCCAGGTTCAAGTGCGATTCAAGTCCGAAAGAGCCAGACCCAAAAACACACAGGACCCTTTTGCAAACCGCACCATGGCTGCCCCAGACATGTGTGAACTGGTTCCATTGAGAGCAAATTGAATGCAGAGAAAACCATATCCAATTTGCACATATGTGAACCCGGCCTAATTATTTTGGGAATGCATAA
Organism: Rana kukunoris; assembly: GCA_029574335.1. NCBI lineage: Eukaryota > Metazoa > Chordata > Amphibia > Anura > Ranidae > Rana > Rana kukunoris. The sequence continues at coordinate 110,055,476 of CM056052.1, forward strand.
CTGGGAATGTCTCAGGGGTCTTTTGCCTACATAACTTATGCTTTAAAAACTTGCTTTTACTGACCACTGTGGTTCCAGGCACTGTGTAGCAAATCATTCTCAATGACAATGACTCTGACGTTAGGTTTTAATCTAGGAGATAAATAATAAGGCGCATTACTTACCTCACCCCTTGCTCCATCAGGCTACCTACATCTAGGGTTGCCACATCATCCCTTTAAAACAGAACACATATTAATTACACAGGTTCTGAGGCTAATTTATTGCAGATAAGGCACCAGCAACCCTACCTACATCTGTGTGGTTGATCTTCGAAAGACTCTTCTAAAAGGCTCTTCAGGCCGCAGTCACACAATGATATGACCAAGTAGGGCCAGTAGCCCTGCATTGTATGCGAGGATGGCGACAGACCACCCAAAAGCCAGAATGAAGAGAGCGCAGGAGCCTGCCTGAGTGAGGAGTAAGGTATTAGACCTTATTCCTCATCCCCTCGAGTTAACAAGCATTTAACCCTCATGTTGTGAAGGTGTCCCACTGCAAGAGTAGCTTTTGTAGTTTGTGGAGTTTGGATTTAAATAGTACAATTTTTTAGAGGTCTATGCATCAGACATCAAAGGAGAAAGAGAGGATTTGGTTCCAAAAGAGGAACCGCTCTTCCAAATACAGTAGAAGGCAGTTGGAAGCTAACGGAGCACTCTGTAATTTAATAGTGCCTCAGTAATAATAACAGCCAAGAGACCTGCATTCATTTTCAACTATGAATATTATCAAGCAGACTGCATTACAATGACCATATATCTATTGTTAAATTAACTATTTAAACTATAAACATGAGGAAATGGATCAGTAATAGCATTTACCATACTATCTGCTTGACATCTCCTTGAAATTGTAATAGCTTTTTATGGTTTTCCCTTTGGCAAAACTATCTATAAGCCCAGGTTCACACTGGGTACGATTTAGTTCGATTTGAGATGCGATTTCACATGTGAAATCGCATCTCAAATCGGCGGCAATTGCCGGCAATGACACCGTCCTAATCGGTGCGACTCCGCATCTGCGGCGCTGCACCGATTTCAAAAAGTAGTTCCTGTACTACTTTTTGCGATTTCAGGACGCGATTTACATTGACATCTGTGCAGAACCCTGCACAAATGTCTCCTAAATCGCGCCGAAATCGGAACTGCCAGAGGGAGTGAAATCGTGCGAGTTCAGCTGAAATCGCGCGATTTCACTCCCGCAGCCCAGTGTGAACCAGGGCTAAGCCCTGGTTCACACTGGTGCGTTTTGACATGCGATTTGGCATGTCAAATCGCATGTCAAAACGGCGGATTTTGCCGCAAATTGCCGGCAATGGCACTGTCCTAATCGGCGCGACGCTGCATCTGCGGCGCTGCACCGATTTCAAAAAGTAGTCTCTGCACTACTTTTTGCGATTTCAGCCCGCGATTTACATTGACATCTGTGCAGAAACCTGCACAGATGTCTCTTAAATCACGGCTGAAATCGGGACTGCCGGGCGGGAGTGAAATCGTGCGAGTTCAGCTGAACTTGCACGGCTTCACTCCCGCAGCCCAGTGTGAACCTGGGCTCAAGACCATTTGCTTCATCAGGTGTCTATTGTTAGTACATAATTGGATTTCACTCTCTTTATAAAGAAAATGTTATTGTGCTAATGCCTGTAATATACAACCTATTACTTTTAAATGGTTCCTGTACTGGATCTTCGAGGCTGTTAATAAGATTGTGGGTGGATTTGACTGCAGCCTTATAAAAAATTAATTTCTGCTCTTTCTTATGTCATTGAAACAATAGTAAAATAATCAGTCCAATTTCTGCTGTACATCAAGAAGAATAATACGCCTTTTGCATTAGAATGTATAGTAGAAGCAGATCTTGTACATATTTCTACATATTTCACACCTTGGCTGTGAAGTGTCAGATACTTGCTACATACCATTGACAACCTGAGAAATGCTGGATATGTTCTCTGTATAAAGAAAACAGCACTTGGTAACCATGTATAAGTGAGTGTGATCATGTTTTGAGCTCTGATGTCATACAGGTGGGCGCATTCAACATCTACGTGTAAAGAGCAACGGTGTGCGGTACAAAAAGTTACGCACATCTAATTGTCGGAAGTTTTGCAACTGATTCACTTGCCACTTACAATAATCGCTCTGGGAGTTCAAGCAAAAATGGATACTCATTATGTGTTAGGGGTATTTTTTTAACATGGTGACATTTTTAAGTGATACTAAATAGAGAAGTGTAAATGGAAAATGGATAATACTACATTCACATAAATGATATACAGTGAAACCTCGGATTGTTGACTCGCAAAACTAACAGGATTCAATTGAAGCCACAGCAGTTTGCAATACTGCATTTGGCCTGCGGTGGGGGGTGCCGGCGCCAGAGCTGAGCAGAGCCAAGCGAAGCCGATCGGAGCCGTTCAGAAATACGCAAAAAAAAAAAAACAGAAATACTCAGTTGCCGAGCCTTTCCAAGGTTTTCTCAGTTCAGACGAGCTGTCCCCGAGCCTTTCTGAGTATTTCAGAGGCTCTCTGGCGCCTCCCCACCTCTGGCCACATGCAGTATTGCATGCCATAGAAGTCAATGCAGAACTAAACTCGCTTTGATATGCAAGTCATTTGGATTATGAGCATTCTCTTGGAACGGATTATTAATCCAAGGTTCCACTGTATACTGTATCATGCCACTGTATTTTGATTACCTTATCCCTGCAGCGCTGTTGTGTGATCACATGATTATTCCGGTTCTTTGACATCTGCAGGGGAAGGTCCATGGGAAGGGCTTCTATTACTCTGCTGACTTATGCTCTCTTTTTTATGGCATTGATTTACTAAAAACTGGAGCGTGCAAAATCTGGTGCAGCTTCCAATTTTTTTTTTTTGTCAAAGCTTTATTGAAGAAACTGAAGTTTGAAGCTGATTGGCTACCAAGCACGGCTGCCCCAGATGTTGCACTCTCCAGTTTTAGTAAATCAGCCCCAATGAGCCTGTGTCGGCCAGCCCTGATTGGTACTATACCGATCACATGACTAAAAAAAACGGTTTCAGAAGAGCAATTCAAATGAAATTGTAAATAGCAAAAACAGTTTTACAGCTCCCTATAAATCTTTATTGAACATCAAATATGTATTTCTTTGTGCATTAAAAGAGAAATAATTTATTTTATTTTTTTCTGAATCATACTTACCTAGGTGGATGCAGCATCAGTTCGATGCTGCATCTGTCCCCCGTCGGCTCTAACGCTGAGAACTGAGTGATCAAACACTGCCGATCGCTCAGTTCTCAGGGCTCCCTGAGCAGAGAGCAGGTCATAATCTGTCACCACTCTCTGCTGTGACCCCCCCCTCTCATTCACTTGGGTGCTGCGCAGGGATAGACTGGCCATTGGGACTACAGGGAGTTTCCCGGTGGGCCGATGGCTCAGTGGGCCGGCTTCAGTGACAGCGGACCGCGCCCCCCTCCGCTCCTGTCTCTCCCTTCCTGCAGCGCTCACCTCCTCTCCCTCCCCGCAGCGCTCACCTGGGGGGAACAAAGAAGCAGGGGGAGGACCAGAGGAGCAGGGGGGACAACAGAGGAGCATGGGGGAGGGGACAGACAGCTGACTCAACAGCTATGGCCTTGGAGTTTCTCACTTCTGCCTAATCTTGTCCCATAAGGGGGGCACTAAACTGATTCTATGCCCCGGGTGAAATAATGTCTAGCTTCCCCACTGGTACTGCCTATAAGAGTACCAGTACCAGCCATTCTACTCTAATAAAGTAGAACAGCTAGTGGCTAGTGAAGGGGGAGAGGGGGCTTCGGTGGCCGGGGGGTGTGGGAGTTGTCTGGCCGCCATGGGAGAGACATGTCAAAGTGGGCCAGTCTGGATGAAGTCCAGGGCCAAATTTTTGTCCCAGTCCAGCCCTGGTGCTGCGCTGTGGAGGGGGCAGTGGGTTCAGTCTGCTGAGAGGCTGAGCCGGGTGCCAGTCCTGGCATGTGGGCAGATCCTGACTTAATTGTCACGATCTTGCCCGAGCCTGGACTGGCTCTGTGACATCAGCTGACAGCCATACTTCTGTGATCAACAGGAAAAGTAAAGCCAAACAAGCTTTGGCTGTACTTCTCCTTTAACCGATGCTGTATCGAAAGAAATGGCCTGGTCATGAAGAGGGGTAATTAATCCTTTTGGAGTTGAATTATTTTACTTTACATGTATTAGCAATTACATTTAATACTGATTTCTATTAAAACTTTTTAATTAGTTTTTTACTGAATGTAAACAATCAGCATACTATATCCCACCCCCATAGTGTTTAGCAACTCTATAGTCACATGGGCTGCTCAGATAAGAAAAAGGAGGAAATGAAGAGAAAAGACAGAAACTGAAACTGGAGAATGCTCAGTAGATGACACCAACTGGTCTACACAATCTCAGACTGCAGTGGGGACACAGAAGATGGGAGGGGCAGCTGAAGGCAGGATCAACCAGGTATATTTCACTCTACACAAAATAAATGTTTTAGTTGTTTTGTAAATATCCACATTCTGTTATAATTATCATGTAATGATAGTTTTTCATATTCTTAGTTTAATGACACCCAAAAAAATATTCTCTCACACCAAGGTTCTATAAAACCCACACAAGAAATGCTGAGTTTGAGTGTCCTAACCCCTCCCTACTCTAATAATATAATTTGGCTTTTGTGTGTACCATGTTCAAAAGAGTTGATATTTTCAAAACCTAGGGATAATAGGGACACTGGTAGCAATAAAAAACACTTAAAGCGGAGTTTCACCCTTAAAACCACTTTCTTTCATCCCATCCAGCATACTGGCGTCAGCGCCAGTATGCTGTTTTTTTTTTTTTTTTTAATCCATGTACTTACATTATAATAGATCATTTAATTTTGGGCGCACCGTGGTATGTCGCCGCTATAAGGCGTCACGCCTTCCGGAAACAGCCGACTAGCGTTCGGCTCTTCTCGGCGCCTACGCACAGACCCAGAAGCTGACTGCGCAGGCGCCGTATATAGCCGCGTCACGCCCTCCGAAAAAAGCCGAACTAGGACCGGCTATTTACGGCGCCTGCGCAGTCAGCTCCTGAGTCTGTGCGCAGGCGTCGAGAAGAGCCGAACGCTAGTCGGCTGTTTCCGGAAGGCGTGACGTGGCTATATACGGCGCCTGCGCAGTCAGCTTCTGGGTCTGTGCGTAGGCGCCGAGACGAGCCGAACGCTAGTCGGCTGTTTCAGGAAGGCGTGACGCCTTATAGCAGGGACATGCCGCGGTGCGCCCCAAAATTAAATGATCTATTATAAAGTAAGTACATGGATTAAAAAAAAAAAAAACAGCATACTGGCGCTGACGCCAGTATGCTGGATGGGATGAAAGAAAGTGGTTTTAAGGGTGGAACTCCGCTTTAACTCTTTAAACTCTGTAACTCTGTAAACGTATATATACGTTGATGTGCCTGTCGGTGCCATTCTGACGATGTAAATGTACATGCGGCGGTCCTTAAGTGGTTAAAAAAAAAAACGGAAGTGCAGCGCTGAAAAATTGATAAATAATAAAATTCATAAATACATATATAAATACAAGCTCATAAATAGTTGAGGAGAGCAAGAAAATACAGTGTGAGAAAGAAGAGTCTCCAAAACTGTTTGGAAATAAGATCCAGTGAAAAGTCCAGCATTAAATCTTGTGATGAAAAAGCTGACAAGAAAGGTGATCAAGTAAAATCCAATGTGCTATCAGATGAAAAAGGGATCTCCACAGTGCACTCATGTAGTAGGACTGCCTGCTTACCAGAAAGAAAGACTGCTTTTCATCAGTCTCATATAGCATAGGGAAGTCCGGTCTCCCTGGGAACAATCCATGTATGATCAGAATGGAGCTCAGCAATGGGTCCGGGATGTATACATGTACGATAAGAAGGAAACTCTCATAGCGTATTCTGTCCTTCACCTGTCTATTAAGAGGCTCTTAATTTTATTAAGATTGCTGGACTTTTCACTGGATCTTATCTCCAAACAGTTTTGGAGACTCTTCTTTCTCACACTGTATTTTCTTGCTCTCCTCAACTATTTATGAGCTTGTATTTATATATGTATTTATGAATTTTATTGTTAATTTTTCAGCACTGCACTTCCGTTTTGCTTTTTATGTTTTATTGAATTGTTGTACACAATTTTTTAGTGCCAGCAGCTTACTGTTCACCATTCATTGTTATATACTCAATATTTTCTACACTAGCGCAGCGTCAGCCTTTTGTTTTTTTTGTTTTTACTCACATATGACTTACATCATACAATCAACATTCAACAGAATGTCGTGTAACTGAACAATGGTATAAAGTAAGCAACGTGCATGTAAACACAGAAGCGGCCTTTATATGTAATGTAGATGCTGATAGTCATACAAGACGTGACTACTGGCAGCTCTAAAACACCTTGTGCACCCTGCGTAAGGAACAATAACAATGCTCAGTGATAGTCCATTTTACAACACTAGTAATTATATGTATCACAATGGCAGTAAAAGCAACATTGCTTGCACAATTGTACAATGAAACATACATTTAAACAAACTGGTGTGCAAATTACCTTTCCAGCTTACAGTAATTGCATAACTCCTGGCCTACAGAAGACAGTGAATACAATTAGAGAATGGCATGTACCTGGGTGGAACAGTATGAAATACTCCTCCAGGAAACATGAGACAAGAAGACATAAGAAATACTACAAGATCTGACTTGCTGATGAGCTTGCTATTTTTGCAGTTTGTATGAAATCTATTACCATGAAGATGTTTTCTGTGCCATCAGCAAGGTAACCTTCCACTCCACGTTCTGCTCTGTCTTCCATAAGAGTCTAAAAATAAATCTCATTCCCTGACATGTCTAAAAAAAAAACTTGGATGAATAGGCAAATGCTCTATAATTTCTGCATACTTCACTCCATTGTCAAGGTGGTTAACTTGTTCAGACCTATTTAAAGTGCAAAAGTGGCATTTTTGGACCTTTGAGTGATATCTGGGCAGTCTGTACTTTTAATATGACAAGGGGCACTGGGTGGCTACTGTAAGAAATATTCCAGCAACAGATCACTTAATGATTATTATTGCAGTGATCTATTGCTGCAAGAGAAGAAGAGGCAGAATTGGATAAGCCCTGCCTAAGATGGCCACCAGAGTAGGAAATCCTGTTGTAAACACAGATGATGTCACTGAGATTTCACATGAGGCCATAATGTGGTAGTGCTGTAGTTACATTGTGATGGAGAGAACTCTGTGGCAATGAAGCAAGTCAAGGATTGATTTAGCTCCTTCGTTTGGAGCTGGGCCTAAAGTTGCCACCTCATCCCTTTAAACTCAAACACGTATTAATTAAACAGGTTCTGTGGCTGATTAAGGTGGTAATGTAAGGGCCACAAAAGAATAAAATAGAGAAGTGGCCCCATGGAATTGTCGCCCCCTAACACCCATTTGTTTAACCACTTCCCTACCGGCCTATAGGGAAATCACGTCATGGTGATCCCCTTGCCGATGAGACAGGACGTTGCACAACGTCCTGTCTTCACGGCGTTCTAGGGCGTGCGCGCGCGCGCCCGCGGCACCACCCGCGATCCCGCGCGCGTGCCCGACGGCCGTGATTGCCGCCGGGCACCCGCGATTTACGGAAATCACGGCAGGAGTGTGGATCTGTGTGTGTAAACACACAGATCCACCTCCTGTCAGCGGTGAGGAGACTGATGTGTGTTCCCAGTACAGAGGAACACACATCGATCTCCTCCCCCTGTGAGTCCCCCTCCCCCTACAGTTAGAACATACTTTAGGACACATTTTAACCCCTTCAGCGCCCCCTAGTGTTAACCCCTTCCCTGCCAGTCACATTTACACAGTAATTAGTGCAGTTTTATAGCAATAATCGCTGTGTAAATGTGAACGGTCCCAAAAACGTGTCAAAAGTGTCCGATATGTCCGCCGCAACGTCACGGTCACAAAAAAAAAACGCAGATCCCCGCCATTACTAGTAAAAAAAATTAAATAAAAATGCCATAAATCTATCACCTATTTTGTAGACGCTATAACTTTTGCGCAAACCAATCAATATACGATTATTGCGTTTTTTTTTTACCAAAAATACGTAAAATACGTATCGGTCTAAACTGAGGGGAAAAAAAGTTTTTTTTAAAAAAAATATTGTGAGATGTATTAAATAAAAAGGAAAAAATATTGTGTTTTTTTAAAAATTGTCGCTCTTCTTTTGTTTATAGCGTAAAAAATAAAAACCGCAGAGATGATCAAATACCACCAAACGAAAGCTCTATTTGTGTGGGGAAAAAAACATAATGATTTAATTTGGGTACAGTATTGCCTGACCGCGCAATTGTCATTCAAAATGCAACAGCGCTGAAAACTAAAAATTGGTCTGGGCAGGAAGGGGGTGAAAATGCCCTGTATGGAAGGGGTTAATAAATACATTTTACTCTTAATAGAGGGCTATGATAATTGATAAGTGCATGTCTCTCTATGGCTGCTTTGCTGGTTCTTTCTGTTTTGTGTTTCAGGTGACAAGCTGCCTGCTGCTGTTAGGAAGATTCATCTCAGCTGCAGAGCACTGGATTGGTGACACATCCTTTGGCGGAAAACATCTAGCCAATGAGTGTAACCTTTTACTTATATCCTCTCCTGTCACTGGGAGGAGTCAGCATTTACCTCAGGTCTCTCAGCTGGACTCACCTCTGGATTCTCCTCAGCTTTCCTTCTGGATCTTTTGACCTGCTCTCCCACCCTCCTTCCACTATAACTCCCCTTGTCGTGGTTCCCTTTTATGTAGGTAGTGTCGCCCACTTTGCGGGTGGACAGTGGTTGTACGCTGTTAATTGTTTTATATAAAATATTACTGCTTGAGTCGTAGTGACTAAGCAAGTTGATTTGTTATTGGTTACCAACAGTTTTGTTTGATATTGAAGATCCATCTTTTTGGGTAATGTCGCCCACTTTGTGGGTGGACAGTGGTTGGTAAACTGGTATTTGGTTGGTATAAGATATTGCTGCTTGAGTCTTAGTGACTAAGCATGTTGGTCTGTTAATGGTTAACAGCGATTCTGTTCGGTATTAAAGGTTAAAGTTAATTATTTAATAATTAAAATAGTTTTAAACCCAATAAAGGGGCCACGGCCTAAACTTCTCCACAATCCTTGTTGTGTTTATTTTATATTTAAGGTATGTTCTTATGGTATGATGGGTGTTGATGGGGTGTACAATCCCATTATAAGGTGCCTTATCTGCATTAAATTAGCCTCAGAACCCATGTAATTCATATGTGTTTGGGTTTAAATGGATGAGGTGGCAGCATAGCTGGACCCCAGTTGTCATTGTAAGTTGCCAATTTGCAGCACACTTGCTCATAGGGAACCTCTGCAGGCACTGAAGACACGCAACGTTAAACTGAAAGAGAAATACGTTTCTCCAATACAATTTTTCTCCTACCTGTATCCCAATGCAGTGTTGAAAGGGAAATACGCTACATGTATCCTGAAGTAAAATGCAAACAAACATTCACTTGGAGCTTTACTATTCCACATGTTACATTAAAATTGTGATATCACTTTATTCATCAGATTTTGTCTATTATATATGTAGCACTACCCCCGAAGGAGCTGCTGGTTTAGATTTGGGCCTGCCGTTACTTTACTGTTCACCATTCTTGCCCTAGGGGTCCATCTTGAAGAGTTACAAATGTCCACACCAACACTTTGTTTCTTTTTCTTCAAGAATTTTATTTTTATTAACTATTAAAGTTCCATTAGAAGGATGAAGGGGTAGGGAAAGATTCAGGTACCTTGTTTGAGGATCACGGGTATGATCTTGGATCCAGAGGATAAACTGTTCCCACACTGGATCCAGCGACCACCGGATAGGCCTCTCTCACTGACCTAGCAGCCAGTGTGAAGCTCGTTCAAATGTTTTTGCCACAGACTCGAATGCCGTCGAGTCGTTACACAGTCCTCTGCCACAGGACCATGCAACCACACAAACACTTTGTAAAGTTAAAAGAAATTACACAGCTCACGGTGCCAGGATCTTTCAGCCAAACCGGACACACTGTGAGGTAAATTGGCCAGGATGCGTTCTCTAATTCAATCCTCAATTGTTCGGCTTCTTCCTGCAGAGAAGACAACACAGGACTATCCCTGGACTAGTAGCCCCACAGAAACTCCTGGGCCTACTCGCAGTAACAGAGCCTCTGGCCAGCAGGCCCTGAGACCAAAAGTTTGCTAAGTCAGGTCCCTGAGGCCAGTCAGGTGGAAGATGCGCAACGCAGCCGAGCTGGAACAGAGACCCATAATTTAGCATGAAATTCTGAGCTAAACTACAGCTCAGATAACTAAATTTACAAATAGCGCCTACTCAACAGGAGCAGGGCGCTACATATATAGTATTTTGGTTTAAATATCTAGGGATCTATAAATGACATATACATTGCGTTGGGAAAATTATTTCTTATACATTTTTCACTATTTCTTCCAAATAAAACATGTATCCAAATCTGCTACCAAATTAAAGCCCAAAAACACCATGTGATACGATGGGGTAGACTACAAGCACCAATAGGTATAAAGTGTAAAAATACGATATCTCCAAAGTAAAATTGTAAAAAAAAAAAGAAGGAAACTGCTCTAGCACACCGGGGGGAATAAGGGAAAAGGTTCTGGGTTAAATTTATCAATATTGTAGAGCATAGTCTATCTAAACAATTCATTCAGCTTATGTCCTAGAAAATTCTTACTCTTTATTGGTGTGAGCTGATTTAAAATTCAGGTTGTAGTGTGTGTTCTCAGCTTTACGGAGTAACCAACATAATATTTTGGGTTACATTTACAAGTCGCCATAACATGAAGGTCTGCTTAAACGAGTTGTAAAGGAAAAACATTTTTTTGCTGAAATGACTGTTTACAAGGTATAGAGACATAGGGCCAGATTCTCAGCGGCGCTACGCCTGCGTAAATGTATATGCGCGGCGTAATAGTAAATGTGCGCCTGCGTATCGATGCGCGGTAAACACAGAACCACATACGTGCGAAAAAAAATTCCGTCTGGGCGGCGAAAATGCATTAAGCTAGCGCGGCGTAGGCGCATAGTTACGCATCAAAAATATTCAGTTCCCATTGAATTAGCATGCAAATATGCAAATGAGGGAGATGCGCGTATTCCCGAAACTACGCGCGTCCGGCGTTGGCTACTCGTGGTGCGCGTAACTCGAAAGCCTTGAGTAAACATACCCCTCTTAAAAGCACGGGTAACTTTGCTCAAGGCCGTGTGCAAGTCAGCTGGAGAGCAACTACAGCAGCACCATAACGGACGAGCTGAGCAATCACACTTACTGGACAACACATTCGTATGCCAAGATGCCAGGGCCAGCCATGGTCTTATCACTACTAATGTATGCAGATGAAGATGAGCATAGAAGGAGGAGGAGGAGGAGGAGGGGGGCACGTGAGAGGATCTACCGAGCGCGCATGAGCCTCTTTGGCATGGGTGATGAGGAGGTGTATCGCATCTTCAGATTCACCCCTGCTGCCATCCTGGAAATAACCACAGCCCTGCAGGATGACATCACCAGCCAGACATACCGCTCACATGCACTGCAGCCACTGGTGAAGGTCCTGGCAACACTCCATTTCCTGGCCAGTGGATCATTCCAGCGTACAAGTGGAGTGGTGGCTGGGATGTCACAAACCAGCATAAGCAGATGTCTGCACCAGGTTGTCCTCGCAATCCTCAGACGCATGTCCAACCAGTTCATCAGACCACCACTGTGCACCTGCGGCAGAAGGCAATGACAGATTTCTACAGAATTGACGGATTCCCACGCACCATCGGGGCCATTGACTGCACACATGTGGCACTCCAGCCCCCCAGTGTCACAGAGCACATATACCGCAATCGGAAGCATTGGCATTCCATCAACCCGTGCAGTGGTGGAGCGCACATTTGGCCTCCTGAAGTCCCGTTTCCGATGCCTGGATAAGTCTGGGGGGGCCCTATTGTATTCCCCTACCTTCGTGGGTCAGATCATTGGTGCATGTTGTATTCTGCACAACTTTGCCATGAGAAAGGGCCTGCACATTGCCCTACGTGATGACCTGACCCCCCAACCACACAGCCCCCCCCCGCCAGAGGAGAACCCCGTCATCTGATGGAAGAGCAGTCAGGAGGGTCCTCGTGTTACGAATCTTTGACCGTTAAACACACACATACAGCATGGCACACAGACAATGCACGCGTGTACACCACTGATGTCCCTAGCAAACACACCCCACATCCACATCACATTGGATTAGCCCAAGTCCAGCATGTAGGACTTGGGAGCAGCAACGCCAGCGTCAAGGCCCCAATGATGTTGCTGTCCATTCATACACCTTTCACACGTCATTCATACAGCCGTGGGGTTAACTTCACCACCACGGCCGAGGGTGACACCCCTTACTGGCAGGAGTGCCACCCCCTCACATTCACACACCATTCACACTGCACCGTGTGCAGTATCCAAAAATAAACAAAAATAGCTCTTAACCAGAGCATAATATTAAACAAAAATAGCTCTTAACCAGAGCATAATATTAACCAAAAAGAAAATTAATGGGCCTGGCGGGGGCTCCGCCTGGTGCCACGGGTCCTGCCCCTCACTTGCCTGGGGGCAGCCACAGATGGGGGGGGGGAGCAGGTTGAGGAGGAGCATCCCCACGTCCCTCCCTGGCTGCCTGCATGCGGGTCTGCACAGCAGTCTGCGCCTCGACAGCAAGGCGCAGGGCATGAACCTCCCCCACAAGTTCGGAGGTGTTTGCCTGCAGCTCCCCCAGGCTGGTCAGCGTTGCTGCGCTGTTGACAGCAAGATCCTGGATGGCATCTGTAATGTGTCCCGAGGATGCCAGGCTGTCGGCCAGGCGCTTCATCTCCTCCACGACCTCGGCCAGGTGCTGATTTTGCTGGTCCTGCTGTCTGACCAGCTGTTCCGGCAGGACCTTGGATACACCCCTGGTCTTGCACGTTGCCTTGCGGGGAGTGGCAGGGGACCGGGCATAAGGGGAGGATGTTGAGGGGCCGGAGATGAGGGGGGGGGAAAGAGAGGGACTGGAGAGGTTGGAGGGGGGACACTGAGGGGTTCGCTAAAGGTAGAGGGATAGCCTGGGCTGGTCCGGCCAACCCACCATCCTCCTCCACAACAACATATAGGTCCTGGTCCTGGACTATGACACCCTCCTCAACCACCTCCTCCGTTGAGGTGTGCCCACTTCCCTCCAAGTCCTGTTCCAGGGGGGCAGCCAGAGGGACTGTATCTTCAGGGGATGGATCCTGATGGGCCCTGGCATCAACAGATGGCCCCGCTCCCTCCTGCACATCTGTGGATGACACAAAAATGCCCATGTTGGTGGACCCACACACTTGGCACATGTTCCCTTCCACCCCCATACATGTACACAACAGATAGAATATAAAACACACTTACCTGTCCTCACGGCTGGCTTCTGGGACTCATAGCCCCCAACTCCCTCTACCTGCTCCGTCTGCAGGCAGCGGGCAACCACCTTCTCCTCCTCAGTCAGGCGGACAGGGCAGGGTGGGCCCCCTCCAGTGCCCCTGGCATGCCGAGCTATGGCAGCCAGCTTGCCCTTCACATGACGCCGCAGGTCATTCATTTTCTTCTGAATGTCCTGCGGTGTCCGTACCTCATGAGAGAGGGCATTGACCTGGCACGCGACCCTCATAAGTATTTGGTCCCTCCGGGACTTGCTGGTCCGGGCACTGTCAGCACCATGGAGCCGCGAGTCGTACTTCTCCATGGCCCTCACGACAATGGCCCTCTCCTCTGGGGAGAAATTCTTCTTCCTCCTCTCCTTAACAGCACTTGTCGTCATCTTGTCCAGCACTTTGTCAGTCACTATCCAAAAAATGGGAGACGTTTGCGCTGCACGGGCGCATGTGTGGGCGCATTATATACCCTGCGCCGGCGCATCGTAGGGAGGCTTTGCGCATGCGCAGAAGGCATCCACGTCACGGCGCGGGTCATCCACGTCATGGCGCGGGTCATCCACGTCACGGCGCATGCTCCGTTCGTCCCAGCCTGCATTTGCATGGGGTCACGCTTCATTACAATGCAACACGCCCACCTCCCTCCTACTTTGGAGTTGCGCCGGATTACGCCAATGTTTTTACGCGACGCAGGCGCATATTGGAGCGCATTTACTTAGGGAATACGGTACTTGCCACTCCGTGTTACGTCGGCGTAGTGCATCTGAGATGCGCAACGCCTGCATAATTAGGCGCGCATCTACGAGAATCTGGCCCATAGGCTCGGATTGAGAAAGCTCTTACGCCAATGTATCTACAGATATGCGCGTAAGTGCACGGATGCGCCGTCGTATCTATGCGCCTGAGTCTGAAAGCAAGATACGCCTGAAATTTGGCTTCATACGACCGACGTAAGTGTTCTTCGCCATCGTATCTTGGGCGCATATTTACGCTGGCCGCAAGGGGCGCTTCCATTGATTTACGCGTTGAATATGTAAATGACCGAGATACACCGATTCACGAACGTACTTGCGCCCGTCGCTGTAATATACGTCGTTTACATAAGGCGTACGTCCGGCGTAAAGTTATTCCACCTTGGTGGCGCAACCCATGCAAAGGTACGGACGTCGGAACAGCCGTCGTATTTTACGTAGTTTACGTAGTACTACGTGAATAGGGCTGTGCGTAGGTTACGTTCACGTCGTAGGCAGTGCATTGACGTATCTTAGGCAGCTATTTCGATGTAACTGTGAGCATGCGCACTGGGATGCGTCCAAGAAACGACGCATGCGCAGTTCGTTTTGTGAAGCTCAGCCCATCATTTGCATGAGGTCACGTTTCATTATAATATATCACGCCCATACTTCCAGCCCACTTCCCCCACCTACTGTTGAAGCTTACAGTCATGGCTTAAATGCAGCCGACAATATGAAGCTATACAGTCTACGCCGGCACATGACGTTGACATGACATATGCATGTCTTTGCAGTCATGAATAGCATGTCTTGCAGCCATAACTCAACGTTGTGCCGGTGCATATGAAGCCATGCAGTCAATGAAGCCATGTTGCCATGGAAGCCATGCAGTCATGGTATGAAGCCATGCTCTCCAGTCATGTCATATGAAGCCATATATGCAGTTATGTCTCACTCATGCTTTCACGTGACATATTTATAGACAGATCAAATCCTGTGCCCGATGGCGCGGCAGGGAACAGCAGCTATTCAAATGAAAGCTGTTATGTTCAAGCGCCGAACAGCTAGACAGCGGCAGCAGCTCTCCAATGATCCAGCATAGGCTACTTCCTCTCCGCCTCCACTCCGGCTGAGATCGGTTCCTGCCGCTCTCTCTCTATCCCATCGGGGGTATTTGCGGGAGTACAAGTACTCCCGCAAATACTCGATAGATACGCTAGTATCGGTATCGGGACAACCCTAATTATAATATATCACGCCCACTTCCAGCCCACTTCCACCTACTTTGACTTACATCGGCTTACGCCGACAACTATACGCTACGCCGGCACAACGTTGACAGCATAATCTTTGTGAATAGCATGCTTGCCTCTCAACGTTGTGCCGGTGCATTGCCATGAAATGAGATTTGCCATGGAATGAGATGGTCCGCCTCCATCACATTCTATTGGCTCACTCATTTCACGTGACATATTTAAACGTCAAGTATTGACGCAAATATCAGTCACAGCTAGGCTATCATAGCTCCTCTCCCTGTGATAGCCTGATAGCGCTGTCAGCAGCGTGCCTCCCGCCAGCGCTAAGTACCCCCGCGCCCGCAGCTCTACTCCACGCTCTTCCCCGTCCCCCGCGCCCTCAGCTCTACTCCCCCGTTAAGGCTCAGGGAACGGGGCGAGTTTACGCTATTAGCTGGTGTTGTTAATACTGCGCATGCGCAGGTTTACGCTACTAGCGTAGCCAACGCTAATAGCGTAGACTCGCCCCGTTCCCTGAGCCTTAACGTAGCCTACGCTAGGTCTACTGGGCAGATGTTGTAAATACTGCGCATGCGCAGGTTTACGCTACTAGCGTAGCCAACGCTAGGTCTATGCTAATAGCGTAGACTCGCCCCGTTCCCTGAGCCTTAACGGGGGAGTAGAGCTGCGGGCGCGGGGTGCGGGGAGTAGAGCTGTGGGCGTGGGGTGTACTTAGCGCTGGCGGGAGGCACGCTGCTGATAGCGCTATCGGGCTATCACAGGGAGAGGAGATCCTCTCCCTATGATAGCCTAGCTGTGAGTGATGTTTGCGTCAATACTTGACGTTTAACTATGTCACGTGACATGAGTGAGCCAATAGAATGTGATGGAGGCGGACCATCTCATTCCATGGCAAATCTCATTTCATGGCAATGCACCGCCGCAGCGTAAAGACGATGCGCTATGCCGGCATAAAGATATGCCAATCTACGTGAATCCGGGCCGGGCCGGGTATCTAAAGATTTTTTTTCATATTCATCTGCTACGAGTGCCTGATCACCTGATTCTCAGTTGGGATCCACACTCTTAGTGAAGGAGGGCATCGTTTATGTGTTTTTCCTTGTATGGAATCCGTGCTGCTGCCTTCACTGTGCACTTGATTAAGGACTAATCACATGTATTTAAACACATATGGAGATTGTTCCTCCCTGATATATTTGTTTTGTCTGTATGATTTACACTATTAAGTTAATATCAGCGCATCCTATATTATTAATAATTTTTTCACTGTTTGATTTGGTACCACATGGATAGCAGCTGTGTTATTTGGTATTTTATTTGGTGTTCCTGGAATTAATTTTTTAATTAGCGCTGTAGTACACTTTTTATTTATTTATGTATCTAAAGATATGCCGCCGTAAGTACAAATGTGCGCCGTCGCATCTCTGCGCCGATTCAGAAAGCTAGATACATCGAAAAACATGGCTTCAGCCGCCCGACGTAACTTGCCTACGCTGGTGTATCGTGGGCACATAGTTACGCTGGACGCATTCGGCATACCCATGTTAAATATGCAAATGAGGGAGATATGCCGATTCACAAACGTAGATGCGCCCGGCCACTTCATATACGTGGTTTGCATAAGGCTTATGTCCGGCGTAAAGTTATTCCTCATATAGGAGGCGCAACTCATGCTATGGTATGGACCAGGGAACGAACA
This sequence comes from Rana kukunoris, assembly GCA_029574335.1. Classification (NCBI taxonomy): domain Eukaryota; kingdom Metazoa; phylum Chordata; class Amphibia; order Anura; family Ranidae; genus Rana; species Rana kukunoris. The sequence continues at coordinate 110,072,712 of CM056052.1, forward strand.
CTGTTGAAATGTACGTTGTTTAAGCCGTTTACGTTGTACGGGAATAGGGCTGGGCGTAGGTTACGTTAACATCGTAGGCAGTGATTCGACGGATCCTAGGAAGTAGTTCCGACGTGATTCTGAGAATGCGCCCTGGGATGCATCCACGGGACGGCACATGCGCCGTTTGTTAGAAACATCTGGCTGGCAGTTTCGGCCATCATTTGCATGTTTCACGCCCACTCCCACATACTCCGGCTTACGCCGAGGAAACCCAGCGTAGTTTGGGAGGCAAGTGCTTTGTGAATACTGTGCTTGCCTCCCCGTCCTGCGTCGGCGTAGCGTATATTAGATACGTTACGCCGGCATAAAGATGCGCCGACGGCTGTGAATCCGGCCCATAATAGTTAACTGATTCCCTTTAAAAATGATTAAAAATAGATAAAAATCAATCATATAATGTACCTACAGTTTAGTTTTGTTTTTGCCATGCTGTTTCCTGCTTCTGTGATGTACAGAGCCACAGAGCCAATAAAGGGCAGTGATGGTTTGTAAAACGAAACTGGTTGGTGCTGAGGGGTTTTAGACACACAGTAATCACACCTCCTTGATTAGTGACCACAGAGAGAAAGCTCCCAGCACTGTGGTTATCAGGAAACAGACAACCAGGAAGTGTGGAGATCAGAGAAGAGTTACAGCAACTTGAGAGCAAAAAACGAACAATGAGGACATGAAAACAGCACTGCATTAAGGTAAAGGAAGCTATTAAGATAAAAAAGTAAGTATTCCATACAAAGTATTTTTACTATGGTTTTACTATACAACATTCTATAATAAAACATAGTACAGATTAAAATCAAAATGACAAGAACAGAGAAAAAAGGAGCAACGTTGAAGCCAAGTCTGGAAAGACATACTGATCCAAAATGGGGTCCACTTAGTACAGAGCCAATAGATAAAAACAGCTCTGATAACCCAGGGAGACCTTGACGGATGTGAGACCTGGAACAGTTCTCATCTAAGTTGGAGTGCTAAAGATATCAAGTTTGTAGAGATAGGCCATTTTCCACAAATCAAAGACTTGAATGATACTGTTGATTTAATGGTAGTCTCACCGGATACTGCAAGGAACAAAAAGTATTTCTGTAAGAAGAGCATATTTTTATAAGGACATGTGATTTTAGAATAAAGAATTAAGTAGTATGTATAACATTGATATTATTATTAGAAAATAATAAATTCAATTTTTATGTTATATGGTAGTAAGGTATATGACACTTGACTAAGAACGCTATGCTGATTTGATTTTAATCTGTACTGTTTTATTATAGAATGTTGTATAGTAAAAAATACTTTGAATGGAATGTCCATGAAGAAAGGACTCTCTATCGGTCCTTAAACGCGTCAGGCTCAATTCCAAGGGAACTGTATTTACATGATCCAATTCTGCTTCTTGTTTGTTGTATTTGATATATGGTGATGTATGCACCACATCTTTTATAATAATACAATTCTATTTTTCTCATATTCTGTTATTCATTAGGTGCCCTAAAGTCCATTAGTATACTCACCTTATACATTATACTCATATCGGGATGTTGGCAACCTCTGGGTCTACTTAGTTGGATTCTTACATAAACTGCATCAAAGTAATGCCTCTTCTGGCCAGTCCTACACTGCCGTGCCACTGCAAATGCTAAGGTGGACACCATGCCAACATGTGGCATAAAGACCCAAGGTGGGGGAGAGCTACAAGGTTCTGAGCTGGGCACTAATCTGCATTACAACAAAAAAAAGATATATCTGTGTTCAAATCCCAATAGCTTGTACATGTATTTGAACTATCAGTTGCTAAAGGGGTGTGACCACATTTTAACACTACAAATTCTGGATGGACCCTCTGCACACTGCTACACCCTTCCAAGCAAAATATGCACTGAAAAACAGGGATATTTATGCCTCGTTTCCACTGAGCGGATCGGTTCGGTACGGTTCGCTATTTTGGGTGTTTCCATTATGAAAGCGTGCCAAAAAAGCGAACCGTACCGCACCAGCAAGGGTCCTGCTTCTCATGAGGGTCCAGAGAAAGTGGAACGGTTCCATTAGGGCGGACCTACAAATACATCTCACTGATTGGTGGACGCGCTAGGAATTTTTTCTAAAACCTGAATGGTCCCTGACGGTCCGATTTGCAGTGGAAACACTCACGGGAATAGACCGGTCCCATCCTAACCGCTCCGAGTTTACTGACCCGAACCGTTCCGTGCAGTGGAAACAAGGCATTAGTTAACATATGTTGCAATACTATTTTAAGCTGGCCAACTGCATCAAAGTAATCCCTCTTCTGGCCAGTCCTACACTGCCTTGCCACAACAGGGTTAAAATGTGATCACACCCCTTTAGCACCTGATAGTTCAAATACATGTACAAGCTATTGGGATTTTAGCACAGGTTTATATTTTCTTTGTTGTAACGCAGGTCAGTGACCAGATCTAAACCTTGTAGCTCTCCCCCCTTGGGTCTTTATGCCCCATGTTGGCATGGTGTCCACCTTAACAACAAAACCTGGGGAATGCCCAGGGAAAAACCAAGCCTACTTACCAGTGTCCACCTTGGCATTTGCAGTGGCAAGGCAGTGTAGGACTTGCCAGAAGAGGGATTACTTTGACACAGTTGGTTACCTTAAGTACAAGCCCTGACAGGTAAAGCTACAATACTGTAATTACTTGAGAGTGGAGAGTTGAAATCTATGGGGGAGATTCACGTAGAACGGCGCATCTTTATGTTTCATGTAGAACGGCGCATCTTTATGCCGCCAGCGTATCTTCTTTACGCTACGCCGGCGCAACGTAAAGAGGCAAGCCTGCTATTCACAAAGAATATGCGCTCAACGTTGCGCCCGCTTAGCGTATAGTTGTCGGTGTAAGCCGACGTAAGTCAAATTAGCTGGAAGTGGGCGTGATATATTATAATGAAGCGTGACCCCATGCAAATGATGGGCTGAGCTTCAAAAAACTATCTGTGCATGTGTCGGCTCTTGGACGCATCCCAGTACGCATGCGCAGAATCACCTCGGGACAAACGCCTAAGATACGTCGAATCACTGAACGTAACCTACGCACAGCCCTATTCACGTACGACTTACGTAAACGACGTAACATTCGACAGCTGTTCCGACGTCCATACCTTTGCATGACCTGCGCCTCATATAGCAGGGGTAACATTACGCCGGACGTACGCCTTACGTAAACGGCGTAGATTACAGCGACGGATGCAAGTACGTTTGTGAATCGGCGTATCTTGCTCATTTACATATACGACACGTAAATCTATGGAAGCACCCCTTGCGGCCAGCGTAAATATGCGCCTAAGATCCGACGGCGTAGGAAACTTACGTCGGTCGGATGAAGCCAAAATTCAGGCGTATTTTATTTCAAGAATAAGGCACATAGATACGACAGCGCATCCGTGGACTTACGCGGCGTATCAGTAGATACGTCAGCGTAAGTCCTTTCTGAACCTGGGCCTTTCTCTTTAAGGGATTGTTCATAACAGAATGGACAATTTGCAATGGATTTTCTGCTTATATTTTGCCTGAGCTGGAAGATGCAGTGAAATGCATGACAATGCATCTGCTGGGAACAAACCCTAAAGCCAGCCATAGATCCGCTGAGATTCAAACCATGTGTGGGCAGGCTGAATGTACATGGGTACAATCAGCCTGCTGGATTCTACATATAACAATAATGGCTGTGTTCTCCCAACTGGGACAGCTTTCCCCGCCCTGCTGACGTGAGAACACAATGGCTCCCCTGTCAACACCGTCCGTGGTTACAGAAAAAAAAATTGCTCTGTCTATGGCCAGCCTAAAGCTTAGTAAACACTATGGGCCAGATCCACAAAGCTGCCCCGCCGGCGGGGCGTGTCCTATTTACTCTACGCCGCTGTAATCCTTATCCACAAAGAAATGCCGCTGTAGCTTACGGTGGCGTAGCGTAAATGGGCCGGCGTACGCGGGTGTAATTCAAATGAACTAGTGGGGGGCGTGTTTTATTATAATTATGAATGACCCGACGCAAACAACGCTTTTTTTTAACTGCGCATGTATCCCAGTGCGCATGCGCAAAATCACATCGCAAAACATCAATGAAAACGACGTGAACGTAACTTACGCAAATCCCTATTCGCGAACGGTTCTGCAAACGACGTGAACGACGGAAAAATCGACGCTGGACCGACGTCCATACTTAACATTACGTACGCCTCTATACAGCAGGGGTAACTTTACGCCGGACCTACACTTACGCAAACGACGTAAAAACACTGCGCCGGCCGTACGTACGTTTATGAATCGGCGTATCTAGCTCATTTGCATATTTTACGCGGACACACAACGGAAGCGCTCCTAGTGTCCAGCGTAAGTATGCAACTAAGATACGACGGTGTAATAACGTTACGCCAGTCGTATCTTAGCGTAATTCCGTCGTATCTTGTTTTGTGAATACAAAATAAAGATACGCCGGCGGGAATTTTAAATTACGGCGGCGTATCTGGAGATACACCGCCGTAATTCTTTGTGGATCTGGCCCAATTAGATTATAGAACTCATGATCGTATTTTTTTTTTGTATGCTAGTCTTTATATCGAAGATGAAGAGGCTACTAAAGTACGGAAACTCTCTTACGACAGAATAGTATTGTATTGTATGGTATATTTGTATTGTATTTTCGGACAAAAACTGTACTGATAAATGATAATCGTGCGATTTGGTATCGTATGAGAATTTTTTTTTTCGTGTCTGTCCCTTCGGATAATTTTGGACAAAAGCTGTGTACGATTTTGTACAATTTTCTGATTGTGTGTATGGGCATTAACAGAGTTTCTATAGAACAAATAAACAAAAGGGCAGACGACAATGCCTTGATTACTATTTACTAGTGATTAGATAAGGTGCAGGAATAGCAGTCCCTGTGTGAGTTTATAGCAACTACACAGAAATCTTACTCATTCAGTGAAGTTTACCAGAATTCTCATAAATTCCAATAAACATCCAGCAAACATTAACATTTAATCTATGGCTGTAAAGGTTGTTTGGTTACTTGCTGAGGAATTAAATGAATTATCATGTGCTCAAAGAAGGTGTCAATTGGTGGCTTGTAAACTTTACACATTATTTGTCTTGCCTGAACCGTTCTAGCCATTACCCAGGGAGACCATTTAAATCTGAGTCCATGTGAGTGAGCAAGAATTTACAGAAAGAAAAAACAGAATAGTATTGAGCAGTGTCGGCCCGTAATGCAGGGCGCATTGGTGCCGCCCCCCTATCCATCTGTCCGGCCCCCTAATCTATATGTGTGGTGCCGGACACAATTTTTTAATTTTTTTTGTTACGCACGTGATTAGAGCTAATAGGCAAAAGGGTGGGGGGGAGGGGCCGCCTATCACCCAGTTGTGTGACAATAGCGAATTAATATTCGTTATTGTCATACTAATTCGCCTCCTGGCCAATCATAAAGCGGGTCTTAAGGGGCCGCCGTAAGGAGACGCAGGAAAAGCCAATACCCGTCACCTGGAGGGAAGCGCTGCCCGCACCATTGATGGGGAAAGTGTGGGGTGGGCCGACCAACCAACTGCCGCCGCTGGTATTAAGTCCAAATAAAGGCTGCAAAAATGGTACATAGTATACAATAGAGAATTAAAAGCATGGAATTAGCTGTATTGGCCAAATTATCTAGGACTTATGTCCTGTACACACGATTGGATATCTGATGAAATCTAATCCGATGGATTTTTTCATCAGATATCCGATGAAGCTGACTTTCATCAATCTTGCCTACACACCATCGGTCAAAATCAGACCGTGTCCAACGCAGTGACGTAAAACACTACGGCGTGCTGAGAAAAATGAAGTTCAATGCTTCCGAGCATGCGTTGACTTGATTCTGAGCATGCCATGGGTTTTTGACCGATGGACTTCCACACAGACAATCGTTTTTTTCTATCGGTATTTTATCCATATGGGAATTTTAAAACATGTTCTATTTTTTTTTTTTTGCCAATGGAAAACAAACCGATGGGGCTCACACACGATCGGTTTATCCGATGAAAACGGTCCATCGGTCCGTTTTCATCAGACAAACCGAATCATGTGTACAGGTCTTTAGTGTTATAAGGAGCTATGGCATAAAGCCCAACTCCAGGCTTTAATAAAAAAGCAGTTGTGGTTGCAATACATTCTCTTTAGTGATGTTACCCACAGTAATTCCTTTTCCTTGCAAAATGTGTTTGCTGACACTGGGAAGACTGAGGACATACTGTGAGTGCGGGACCTCATTGACATACCCCCTGAGTGTACATCACTGTGGCGCCCTGCTTCTATAGGGTAATAGTATAGAGCATGGCACTAATGTTGTTACATCAGCTCCAATCTCTTCATCATTGAGGTGCTCCAAACAGTGAAGATTCAGAGAGGAAGAGGACGACTGCCAGTACATGTAAACAATAGCTTTTATGGACTAGAGCAGGGGTCTCCAAACTATGGCCCTCCAGTTGTTCAGGAACTACAATTCCCATCATGCTTAGTCGTGTCTGTGAATGTCAGAGTTTTACAATGCCTCATGGGAAATGTAGTTCCGAAACAGCTGGAGGGCCGTAGTTTGGAGATCCTTGGACTAGAGCTTGGCAAAAAGGCTCCACCGTGCTTTGCAAAAATCCTTTTTTAGGCTGTTGTTAAATAATAGAAATTGAACACTTTTTGACTTCCCTTAAAGCTGTAAAACATAATATGAAAAGAACCCACAAAACATGAAGAGACGATAAAAACACAATGCAGATTGTGCTAGGTGTTTATTTTTTATATGTAGCTCCCCCTTGCTTTTTGCATGGGCGCTGTGTTAAAACTAGTTGAACTAGGAGAGTTAAGTTGCTCCTAGTTGTGATTTGTTTAGGATGTTGACCTATGTCATTCTGGAAGGGTCCACTGGCTCGGACTGCATTCTGGGAATGTCATTTCATCCTTGGCCGGCAGTGGGAGCCAGGGGGACTTCTGGCGGATGGAGTCTTCCTCAGCAGCCAATTGGAGAGGGTTTTCCTTCGCTGGGCATGCTGGGGAGGGGTATATCTGGGACCTAGGTCAGTTCTTTGGGGTTCTTCTTCTTCACGTGCGCGGGGTCCCGGACTCGGGGTGTGGCATCCACCTTCAGGGTGTGCGCCCCCATGGACCCCGCCGGCGCGGCCCATCTGGCCAGGTTCCTGGGCCTTCCTGAGTCTCAGCCAGAGACAAGAATCAAGGGATGTCAGTGACTTACTGGGTTTCCGAAGCTTAAGAAAATCCCAGATGGGGATTCGGTGACCGGGATGCTGGCAAGTACGCTTTGCTGTCACCCGGTGACTTATGCTGAGAAATTACTGGGAGGATTCGCTCTGTTCGCACATTCAGTCTATCCAAATTAACTGGTCTGTGGCAGAGGCCTAGAGCCGGGCCTGTGAGAAAGACCCGTTCCTCCCAGCTAAGATTCGAGGTGGCGCCTCGGCTGCCAGGTCTGTGTGAGAGACACCTGTCCAGGGACACCTTACCCACTCAGTCTCATAGGAGTGGAGACATGTGAAAGTTTGTGCTGCTAAGGGCTGATCTGCCTTGCGTATATCCAGGCCTGACATCGAAAGTTTCTCTTCTCTCATCAACCTATTCTTCCTTCACCAAAGTTGATGTTGGCTAATGTTGGCCTGGAATTAAAGCATTGAGAAAATCTTTATTGACTGTGTGGACCTCCGTTTACTACTTAGTTCTTCTGGTGCATCCCTAGACCAAGCTGGGGTAACTTAATTTGCCGATCCCAAATCAAACCAGCGGCTCCTTCGGGGGTAGCGCTACATATATAAAGAGAGAGTAGTGGCTGAATGTGCAAACATTTATGTAATAATACTCCCAATCCTCCATTTTGGATGCCACCAGTTCTTTGATTTGTGATTTATAGATTTCACCTGTGTGTTCTCAGGAAATTGTATCTCTTTATCACTGACCCCAGGTGCCCTTAGTTTAACATATGCTCTGGTTAATACTAAAGAAAAACATGTTAAACACATGTAAAAGCCATAGCAGAGTTGTGCAAGAGTGACCTTGGCCAGCAGGAGACCAGTGTTCCTATTGCAGCCAGATTACTTCATAAGCCTAAACCATCACCATAGTAAAACAAGCACTGATAGCCTGAACCTATTACCCATCACATACAAGGAAAGAGGAGAGGAAGCGCCAGACAAGCATGCAAATGCACTGGAGACACATTGACTAGAAAACCTGACCCTCTACCCATTGTATATAGTTATTCAGCCCACTTATATTTCTGACCATTATAGCCAAAAGAGAAAGGAGGAAAGATAGAAATGTTTTATACCTTTAAATAATATCTTTAAAACTGCACAAAAAAAAAGTAGCCCAAAAGTTTTTGCTGCAATGCTCACCTTTAATCTGAAGCTTCCCCTATGCAGCACTTCCTTTTCACCACTATGGGCCAGATTCAGGTAGAGTTAGGCTGGAGTATCAGTGATACTCCAGCCTAACTGTCACTTTAAGCCAGCGTTTCTGTTTTCTGTAACCAGAAAACAAGAAACGCCGGGTTGGAGTTCCGATGCGATCGGCGCAATTGAATTTCGCCATCGCATCGCAACTTTAATTTAAAAATGGCGCAGGGGGCGTTCCCGCTGATTAACGCCGAAAAAATATGTTAATCAGCGGGAATCGGCAATTCACGATCGTATTCGGGCGCGACGCAGTGACTTTCCAAAGTTTCCGTAAGCGATACGCGGCGTAAAGTTAAAGCAGCCCCCTAGTGGAGTATCCTATGTTAAGTATAGCCGTCGTCATCGCGTCGAAAAAAAAAAAATTTGCGTCGCTTGCGTAAAACGTCCATGAATGGGGATTTGACATCATTGACGTTCACTGACAGAATTTGGAGCATGCGCACTGGGATGCATTGACAGTCGACGCATGCGCAGTACGTTCGCCACGGGATCGCGCTTAGTTTAAATAATACACGCCCCGTACCCACCCAATTTGAATTCCGCCGGCTCATTTACGATACGCTGCCGCAACTTTAGGAGCAAGTGCTTCATGAATAACAGTACTTGCTCCTAAAATTTTGCCAGAGTAACGTAAATGAGAAACGTTACTCCAGAGCAAAGATGCTCCCATCTATCTGAATCTGGCCCTATATACGCTCAGTATATATCTGTCATCAGACTGGCCTGAAGATCGTTGGATTAAGGGTATGCATGCATGATCCTTAAATTTAATTAGCTTTGGTGGGGGCCAGGCTATGGACTGTCAAATACTTACAAATTCATAATGAGTAGTAATTAGGCTTTAAAACAAGCCCTGACTTCATTAGCTCCAGGCAAAGCTGGTGCACTACAACCATGCCTGGATAAAAAGCTGAATCTAAGACGATAAGCAGTGTTTCCTGAAATGAAAGCGTTCACCTAAACCAATAAATCTTCTTTTCCCTTTCATTTTTCAAGGATAGCAAGTACACGTACCTCCCAACTTTATGAGATGGGAAAGAGGGACACATTATAGCTCAGAGTATGTAGGCTAAGGAAGCACACCTGCCATGCTCCCAGCTATGCAGACTATGAAGAATTAATATTCAGAAAAAAGTTTGGTTAAAGAAACCCTGTCACCATATTAAAATGTAAAAGCACAAATCAAATACTTGCTTATTTTTCCTTTCCATAATCATTTTTTTTAGACAGGGGTTGTAAAGGTACAATTTTTTTTCCTAAATAGCTTCCTTTACCTTAGTGCAGTCCTCCTTCACTTACCTCATCCTTCCATTTTGCTTTTAAATTTCCTTATTTCTTCTGAGGAATCCTCACTTCCTGTTCTTCTGTCTGTAACTACACACAGTAATGCAAGGCTTTACTCCACTTGGTGTGGAGTGTCCTGCTCGCCCCCTCCCTTGGTCTACAGGAGAGTCAGAACGTCCACTAACACACAGCTCCTTTCTCTATCTGCAATGTAGAGAGCGTCCTGACCCTTCCGTAGTCCAAGGGAGGGGCGAGCACGACACTCCACACTAGGGAGAAAGCCTTGCATTACTGTGTGGAGTTACTGACAGAAGAACAGGAAGTGAGGATTTCTCAGAAGAAATAAGGACATTTAAAAGCAAAATGGAAGGATGAGGTAAGTGAAGGAGGACTGCACTAAGGTAAAGGAAGCTATTTAGGAAAAAAAATTGTACCTTTACAACCCCTTTAACTTGCAGTGTGAATGAATGAATGACTTGTATAGCGCAACGCATGCGAACTGAATCGCCTCTGGGCGCTTTTTCCAGACAGTGTCTGCTTGGCTGGTGCGGTCTGGATCCGTAGGATCTTGACACGCTAGGGACACACAGTCATACACACATATATACATATATACTGGGCCAATTTGGACGAGATCCAATTTACCTAGCCGCATGTCTTTGGAGTGTGGGAGGAAACCGGAGTACCCGGAGGAAACCCACGCAGACACAGGGAGAACATGCAAACTCCAGGCAGATGGTGTCGTGGTCGGGATTCGAACCAGCGACCCTTTTGCTGCCAGGCGAAAGTGCTACTCACCACACCACTGTGTGCCTCTGAGCTTGCTAGCAAATCTGTCTACTCCAACAGTCAGCTCCCTAGAACAGCCCCCTCCCTGCACAATATAGCCCTCTTCTCTTCTGGGAGCATCTAATTGATGTCTGTGCTGGTCCAGTTCCTATGCTCCTCCCCTCACCTCCCTAAATAGCCTTATATGTAGCTGCCACGGGAGAATACTTAGAGCAGCCATTCCTAACCAGGGTTTTTTGGTACCCTAGGGTGCCTCCAGATGTAGCTAGGGGTTCCTTGAGCTGTGGCTTATTGACCTCCCATTTGATGATGTCTGTCTAGATCCAGGTCCATCACCATTTGGCAGAGCCAGTAGCAGGACACCAATGGTCTTTTTAGCTGGCTGTATGGGTGGCATTATAACCACCACTGTAAGGTGGGGTATTCTTCAATCTAACCACCAATGTAAGGGGGCATTTTTATATTGACCCTCCATTGATTCATCTTTACAGTGGTTCCCCAAAATCTGATAATTATTTCAAGGGTTCCTCCAGAGTGAAACAGATGAGAATAGCAGCTATATAGTGTCACATCAATGACACTCTCTGAATCTACTGGGGCTGCTGAAATCACCTCCAACATGGTGGCACCCAGCAGCAATTCCAGGGCTTTTAGATGTCTACACAAAAAAAGCTTCTATGGGTAAATAACATACCTAAAATACTGTATATACTCAGGCATGGACTGGCCATAGGGACTACAGGGAGTTTCCCGGTGGGCCGATGGCTCAGTGGGCCGGTTTCAGTGACAGCCTGTCAAAGTAATGGCTGCGCAGCTCGCTCTCCACTTCATGCAGTGATGTGAGAAGAATGAGGAAAATACAGAGGAGAATAAGTGAAATAATAAAAGAGGTGAGTGAGGACTCCTTTTGTTATGCTACTTATGTTTTTTTGCACAATTGCGTATAGTTTGTATACTGTTTTTGTTCTTGTTTGCAAACATAAAGTGGGCCGGTCTGGATAAAGTCCAGGGCCAAATTTTGGTCTCAGTCCATCCCTGTATATACTCAAGTATAAGCCGACCCGAATATAAGCCGAGGCACCAAATTTGCCATAAAAAAACTGGGAAAACGCATTGACTCAAGTATAAGCCTATGGTGGGAAATGCAGCAGCTACTGTAAGTGGAAAAGAGGGTCAACAATGCCCATCTGCAGCCTCACTGTGCCCATTTGCAGCCATATTGTGCCTCACTGCGCCCATATGCAGCCTCACTGTGGCCATTTTCAGCTTCACTGTGCTATTGTGCCTCACTGCGCCCATATGCAGCCTCACTGTGGCCATTTTCAGCTTCACTGTGCCCATCTGCAGCCTCACTGTGCCCATTTGCAGCCTCACTGTGCCCATTTGCAGCTTCACTGTGCACATTTTCCCAGGATTTATTCCCAATGAGGGACAGTTTCGGGCGGTTCTGTTGAAAACACACACACTTCCCTGTAAATTATTTTTCGCAAGGGGAGTAGAGTGCCAAGTGAAGAGGTACTATGCAATACTATAAATCATTATTGCAGAGTGGTCAAACTGATCGATACTGCGATCTTAGCATTTTGCTCTGGGTGACGTTCTGAACATTGCTCTTTGAGGTATAAGCCAATGATCCATTCTACATACATAATATATTGTAGAGAATTCAGAATAGTCTGATTACATTCACCCACTTATACACATACTGGGAAAAATACCTAGCATTGTATTTTTATGCTGACCTGTCTGACAACTATTTACTCAGTAGAAAGTGTTTCCCTTTCCTTTAATAACATAGAAAGTTTCCCTTCCAGTCTGAATTAAGACTTACATTTTTTTTCTTGTTCTAAAATATTCTGACAAACCTGATCTGAGCTATTCATAGACATTTTTCGATGATTGTGAGAAACGGGACAGACATAAGGGGCCTAATAATAAATACAGTAGTTATTGCAAAAGCAAAAATAGTCACCCAGACTGGAAAAACAATTCACAAATCTTCCACAACTATATGATGGAAACTGTCTATCTAAAGGGTAACCGTGATATATTTTCAAGAACACGTGCGGACCGTATGTCCGCTTTTTCATCCATTCATTTGAAAAAGGGACATACATTGGTCCCTATGAGATTGCAGGTGTCACCCGATCTCATCCGCCTCCGCAAAGATCCGATTTTGCAGACGGAAGAAAACCCTATTCTTCCTTCTGTCTGCAGATCAGATGGACCCTATGGGGATCCCCCCATAGGGGAGAGCTAAGAAAAGACAGGGCGGTCCCTGCACAGTTTGCGGGGACCGCCCTGTCATCCGCCAGCTCAGCAAGGGTATCAACGGAGCGATTCCAGCTGAGATTCCGAAGCATACGGAGACGGATCATTACTGATCCGCCCCGTGTGAAAGGGGCATTGCAGATTTTTCTTGTTTACAGGTCGATATCTTTACTATAAATTTTTCATCAGCAGGTTTGTAAATCTAGCGGTCATCTGTTTGTTGGGGAATGTAATTAGCCTCTTTGCGCCCATGTGCAGTAATAGAAGAAAGAGTAAAGAATAATAAAGAAGGGGAGAGTTCAGGAGGGGAAGAGAAATGAGGAGCTGTGTTCCTAAGAAGATAGTCCAGGTTGCAATCCCAGCAGAGTATCTATCATAATGGTGTGGCATTAATTCTTCCAAGTGTTGTAAACAGGTGAATTCAGCACTCCATTCCATCATTGTATGAGTGGAGGTTGATTTCCAATGTTTTGGAACCATGTTCCAGGCAGCAAGGAAGAAAATAGGCAACAGGACTTTCTTGGCTGTCAAAATTAGGCCAGAGAACATAGAGAGTAGGTATGAGCTCCAGCGTGTTCACACAGTCCACGCGCAGAGCCCGCCAGGAAGTCTGCGCGGCGCTGCGCTAACCACAGGCAGGGAGACATTTCCCGATCTCTGCAGCCAATCTTCGTTGTGATTTGAACCAGTATCCAGCTGGTTGTTGCTGCAGCACCCAAATTTGAGAGCTCATCCGGGAATGTGTGCGATGGGAATATGAAGTATTACCTATATACTAGGAACACACGATCTGTCTCCTCTCCCCTGACAGGACATGGATCTGTGCGTTTACACACACAGATCCACATTTCTGCTCTGTGACCAGCAATCCATGTGCCCGGCGGACATCGCGGCCCTCCAGCACGCGCATCGGCTCCCGAGAGACTTGGGGGGCGAATGCGCGCGCCCCCTAGACTGCCGGGAAGCCTAGGCAGAGCCACCTTGCATCCGTCATATTACAATACGTGGGATGGGAAGTGATTAATGAGTTGCGGAAACACATGTTGTGTATTAGGGCCCATGCCAGAATAAGAGGAATAATTCTAGGGCTGACATTTATGATCCAATCTGTAAGTGGCCAGTGAAGGTTTTTAAAGCATCACCTATGGACAATTTTAGCTATCATATTTTGTCCCTATACCGCAGGCAAATGCAGGTTTCACTCTGGACATATTTGGTATCTATTTACTTGACTCTACCTCATCGTTTGGATTTTACAGAAAACTTGGAGATTTTATTGTTTATGTGACTAAAATACATAATATTTTGGTATTTTAGCACATTTTCATGTAAAAAAATGTCTGAAAAATGAAAAAAATTTAAATAAATAGCTCTGGCAGCAAAAGATTTAAAGTCACAGCACAGCAGTAGTAGCACCTTACATTGAGGCTCCATTTGTCTAAATTAAACTTTGGATTGAACTATCCAATGAGAAATGAGTCACTGGGTTGATTCATCCTGCTTTTGCTATTGAGGTCTGTAAGCAGCAGGCTTTTTTAACACTTTGTAAGAAGTTAATTAACAATATGGGAAAAGGGGCAAAGCGCTCCACCTGCTGATTGAAAACGTATATAAATTATAAGCACAACATTTGATATTTATTTGATGAAAAAATATTTTTAAACTAGTTTTTATCTTGCCTGTAATAAACAAAGGAAGAAAATATGAACAAAACTGGCATGCATTTTCTTAAAGGTTTGCATATGAAATTAGTTGCTTAGACAGAATGGCAAACATAAGATGATAAAAAGAGTTTAAGAGGCATATAGAGCTCAGCCTCCTTTAACAGGACAGACGGGATAATAGGACATTGATGTCTCTATGTGTCATCTGGGCAGCGGGCCATAACATTCTCCAGTGGAAAGATCCTTCTTCTGTCTCCAGTGCTTAACAAGGCAGACAAGCACAGAAAACAAAAGACAACAAACGGAAGGTGATAAGTTCACAAAGAAGGCCAAAACACAGCTTGTCTTCAATGCCAAGCTCCACAGGACAGGTAATAAAAGGCCATCTGAAAGTCAGAAAGAAACTTTATTGACCTACGTAAAGGTTATTGGCGCCCTAAGTGAATGCCTGCAATAGTTTTGGAAATGAATACCACAGCTTACAAAAAAAGAAAGCACTTAGCAATGACAAAATTTCATTAAGTCATCAAATAACTCATCAAGTACTTAAACAGGACAAGTTTTTCTGTACACAACCTTGTACAATTATCTGTGCTGCAGTAAGTGACCAATGTGATTCTTTCTTCTTGTTTCTGGGCATGGTAAGAAAATTTACGGAAGAGCTTACCGACTGCTATAAAAGAAAAATTGTGTTCAAAGGATCACTAAAGGAATTTTTTTAAAGCTAAGTGGCTTCCTTTACCTTACTGCAGTCCTGGTTTCATGTCCTCATTGTTTGATCTTCACACTTCCTGCTTGTCTGGCTCCTTATGAAAAATCTCATGGCAGCTTTTCACTGTGGTCCAAGCTGTCATTACTGTGTGTCTAAAACTCCTCAAAACCAATCAGATTCATTTTAAAAACAAAACACTGCCCTGCATTTGTTTGTTTTTGTACTTCACAGAAACATGAAACCAGTTTAAAAGTGAAACTAAACTGCAGGCACATTATATGATTGATATTTATCTATTTTTAATCATTTTTAAAAGGAATCAGTTAGCTATTATGTCTCTATACCCCGTAAACACTAATTTCAGCAAAAAATTTGTTTTCCTTTAGTGACCCTTTAAGTTCAAAATATTAATATTATAGAAAAAAAAGTAAAAAGACCACTAATCTGCGCTTGTGCTCTTAGACCCTTCTGTCCCCTTGGCCTCCAAGACTCTGCTTTCTTCCAGTTATTCTCCTAGCTATCTAAGTGGTCCCTCATTGTCGCCTACAACTCCTTTTCTTCTTCCTCTTTCCATAGGGGCCCCACAAGGCCCTTTCTTCTGTCCCCTTCTATTCTCTATAACTTCTATTCTATATCTACTCTTTCTTGGGCCTGCTGATAACTTCCCATGGCATTCAATACCATATCTACACTCACATCACCTTCTCTATTCCTCAGCTCATCCTTTTAGTTTCCTCCCTAATTACTAATTTACTAACTGGATATTACACCCTTTCTTCAAACTCAATCTTTCAAAAACTGGACCCATAGTATTTACTCCCCTCTTCCCTGTGTCCTTTCCTCTGACTTTTCCATCAAGGTCAATAGCACAACTATCCGGCCCTCTTCTCATGCCAGGGTGCTAAGTGTAATTCTGGACTTAGACATCTCTGTCAGGTTCACCCAATCGATGGCCAAAGCTTGCTTCCCTAACCTCTGCAACCTTTACAAAATGTGTCCCTCCTTTAAAGCGGATCTTTGTCCACCCCTGCCTTTTTTTTGTGTTACCCCCACTCACCAGGAGATCTTTTCTGCATGTTTCAGATACTCATCAACCCAGAGAATCCAGCATTGTCCCACTGAGATCTGCTTGTCTTATGCCACTGCTCTGTCCCGGAGGGACCCCAAAAGAGGGAGTTCAGGGCCACTCTGTGCAAAACCATTACACAGAAAAGGTGAGTATGCCATGTTTATTATTGTGATTTAAAAAACAAATTGCATTTAGTAACACTTTAATCCTTGCTGTTCCGGGGTCACATGATGTTTCCCAGGTCTTTCCTATCCTCAAAAGTTTCTGAAGGAAGAGTTTCTAGTATTCTTCTAATGTATGAATCTGTGTCTGTACAGCATTGATTGGTGTCAGGTGACATAAAAAAAAGGGCTTTTAGAATAGAAAATTAAAATTAATAATTATTATCAACACAATGGGGTTTATTTACAAAAGGCAAATCCACTTTGCACTACAAGTGCACTTGAAAGTGCATTGAAAGTGCACTTGGAAGTGCAGTCACTGTAGATCGGAGGGGAAGATCTGAAATGAGGGGAAGCTCTGCTGATTTTATCATCCAATCATGTGTAAGCAAAAATGCTGTCTTTTATTTTCCTTGCACGTCCCTCTCAGATCTACAGCGACTGCATTTTCAAGTGCACTTGTAGTGCAATGTGGATTTGCCTTTCGTAAATAACCCCCAATATTTAAAGCTTTTTACAAATTTATATTTCAAAGCAAATTTTTTTTGCAATAGCATGATGTAGGTCAGGGGGCCCATGACCTCCTTCTCTGGCATGGAATAGAATACTGTTATTAAAGGTCAGTTTTATTACTAAAATCACAGTGTATATATGGGCATATCTGTTCTGCAGTGGTTACTGGGCTGCTTTCAAACTGATCCGCAGGTGCAGAACAGTTTACCTGCGGGGTACCTGCACTTCTGTTATTGCCTGCGAGTTTGGTGTGCTTTCTGAAAGTGCACCAAACCTGCAGAATATAATTGAAGTCTATTGCAAAGTGCAAGAAAGCCAAAGGTACACTGCTTTGCACCCACGGTGCGGGTAAATTGCAACGCATCTGTGTGAAAGCAGCCTTGGGCCCCTTTCACAGGTTCAGTCTGACCCAATTGGACCCTCCATTCCCCTCTAAGAAGTGGCAGATGTAAACGGCTTGTGTCCCATCTCCAATCCAATCCAAATATAGTGGGCTGTGTCCGTGTATGCTCTGCATATACAGAGCAGACACAGAGCTGCTGTCCACCCACTCCGCTCATTGTGGCCCACGACCGGGTACCAAGACTCTTAAGTGTCCCTTGCTCTTTAAAATGTTGGGCACTCTTGATGTAGGTGGAGTTTAAGTTGACTGACAATAGCTTTCACTTTGTTCACACTGTAAAGATATCTGGAGGAGGTTCTGCCAATCACAGACTTTGTTATGCCCCTCCAGCCTGTGTCTATGGTGTGTATGTGCTGGGACTAATGGGGAGATGAAGCCTCTACCAATCAACATCTTATATCCTGCCCTTATAGTGTTTAGCAATATGAGGACATGGAGGAGGAGGGAGGGAGTGGGCTGTCATCTACCACTGTGTATATGCCCACATGTGTGACTCAGATAAGAAAAAGGAACAAACGAACAGCTTAGAAGGCAACTGAAACTGGAGTATGCTCAGTAGATGTCAACAGTTAGTCTACACAATGTCAGGCTGCAGCAGGGACACCGACAAGGAGGGAGGAGGGACAGTGAATAGCAGAATCAACCAGGATTTTTGAAGACTACAGAAAACGAATGCTCTAGTGGATAAGCGAGCATGAACACAATGTAATATAACATCTATTAACAGTTTTTGATGATTTGGGTTTAACGATCCTTTAATGCAGGGGTGCCCAACCAGTGGCCCAGGGGAATAGAATAGAATACTGTTATTAAAGGTACGTTTATTACTAAAATCACAGTGTATATATGGGCATATCTGTTCTGCACTGAGCCATAGGCCCCTTTTACATGGTCAGTCCGACCCAATTGGACCCTCCAGTTACCTCAAAGGAGTAGCAGATGTAAATGGACTTGTGTCGGTTTACAAATGCCTACTTCCAATCCCCCCAAAAAAAGAAAGGAGAGTGGGCTCTATAGAGTAGAGTGGGCTGCCACCCGCTCCACTCATTGGTGGCCATCGAACGGTTACCAAGTCGCTTAGGTGGCCCTCACTTTTCAAAAGGTTGGGCACCCCTGCTTTATTGTTACATATTCAGTTACAAAAAACATAACAGGGATTTTAGCTCTTACCAGCTATATGCACGAAAAAAAGTTTTCGTTTTAGATATATTTTAAGATACTACTGAAACTGTAACATATGAGCAAGAGTAAACTGTTACAGAAAATGAGTTAATAAAGTAAGGCAGTTTAGTATCCTGCAGGCTGTATCAAATCCTCCCATGTGTACAGGCAGGAGTGATCTTCATATAATATATCCTACGCAGAGCTGGTTTATACGAGTGTAGTGAAAACAGACACATTTAGGCTTTTCTTCTAACTCTTCTGTTAAACTATCACAAAGAAAAGAGGTAAAAACAGCAGCAACAGAGGCCACGGGTCTCTATGGAAACCCTAACATTGTACAAGCTTTGCAAAACAGCCTCAGAAAGCTGGGCCAAAACGGCGCACAGGGTGTTTGGTTTATTTTAAGGTTTCTATTTTTCAAGTAAAATGCAAAGCACTCCAAACTTGCTCCATTTCCCCTTTTAATCATTCTTTAAAGCCGATCTCCAGCCTTTCCTTTCGTCACCTCTCCAGTACTGAAAGGGATTACTCTGTTTGCAATGTACACTGTCATCTTTTCACACTAAGGCCACGTACACACGATTGGTCCAACCGGATGAGAATGGTCCGATGGACCGTTTTCATCGGGTCACCGCTGAAGTGGCCTGATGGTCTGATGTGCGTACATACCATCAGTTCAAAAACCGATCGTGTCAGAACGCGGTAATGTAAAACGCAACGACGTGCTGAAAAAACAAAGTTCAATGCTTCCAAGCATGCGTCAACTTGATTCTGAGCATGCGCGGGTTTTTGAACCGATGCTTTTGCGTACTAACGGTCGGTTTGGATCGATGGTCAGGCGTCCATCAGTCCGATTTTAAAGCAAGTTTTAAAACTTTGGTCCGAAGGATGACAGCCTGAGGGGCCGTACACACGGTCGGTTTCTCTAGAGGCACATTGCGGGTGTTATTACCGCGGTTTCCCATTGATTTCAATGGGAAGGAGCGGTCCTGCTAGTGCACCGCTTCAGTGTGAAAGCCTTAGGGCTTTCACATTGAAGCCTGCAGGGCAGGTTTTTTCACGCGGTATAGCAGCGCTATTTTTAGTGCTGTACCACGTGAAAAAAGCCCCAGTGTGATAGGGCTCTAAGACCTCTTTCACACTACAGCCCGCTAAAACAGCGCTAAAGTGCCAGTCCTTTTTTCCATGCCTTAGCACCATTTTAGCGGCACTTTTTGGCCGCTAGCAGGCGTATTTTACCTTAAAAAAAGATAAAAAGTCTAGTTTTGCAGCCCTTTCAAAGCGCTTTTAAGGCTCTTTGGAAGCACTGGCCATTCATTGCCATGGGCAGGGGCAGTTTACTGAGGTCGCATCAAAATACAGTGAGAAAGACACGTTCCAAAGGTGGAGGAAGAACAAGTATCTGTGAAAGATGGGTTGCCCCCCGAGCCGGTGTAGCGTGGCTGGGGAATTGTACTAGTCACGTAGATACAAACCAGATATTGGTTCGAAAATGTAAATTAGGGTTACTTGATTATGAGTATTATTGTTTCTGTTTTAAAGGAATGTTAATTTGTTTATCGTTATTAAATGGCCACTGTGGCCAAATTTTTCTCCATATGAGTGTCATTCATATTATTTGGTAGATGGTGGCATGTGATAGATAAATAAAGTATGTTTTTTTGTTTTTGTTCTAATTGTTTATTTATAACAGGGAAGAAGCCCACTTGGGCGAACATGGTACAGAGTAATACAAACGGCAGGATAACATCACATAAAGACAACTTGATACAAAATATCATATCAAACAGAACAGCAATTCTGACAACAGAGAACATCATGTGAGACACAAGCATTGTTACGTGTCTATACAGTGTCTCTCATATCCCGGGTGCCTGCCCGAGAGTCTCACCCATACTAAGTGAACAGTGGTGACACTGGGAGGGTACATGTGTATCTAATAAGTGGTAAAGTGAAATGTCGGGGCCCCATGGGCCCAATCCCTTCTTTTCCATTAATGTTTATGGTACATCTTCACAGATTTACACTGGGTGTGCTCAGTTTCCAGCTTTTCGAAATAGCCCCCCATTTATGGGGGGTGAAAAAAAAAGCTAAGAAAGAATAGTAAGAATGAAAACAAAGAGAGGAAGAAGAGGTGGTCAGAAGATAGAGGGGAGGAGGGTGTATTACCACGAGCATGGAGTGCAGAGGAAACTCTCCTGTGATGTATCCATATAGTATACTGTTGTGTATACTGTCAGAGAACGGGGGAGTCATACTAAGGAGTGCACGTTCATACATCAGCCAAGGGGTCTCGTAGAGCTTGGCCCTTGGCCGAGTATATGAATATGTTCCACAATTGCCAGGTTTTGGAAAATGTTTCCTGCCTATTTTGCGCTGTGAGGATGAGTGAGGATGAGGTCCTCCATATGTTTTATTTCTTCAACTTTCGTAAGCCATAAGGCAATAGTCGGTGGCAGAGTGGCTTTCCAGTGAAGTGGAATGCAGGCCTTGGCCACATCTAGCAGGTGTCTAAGCACTGACTTTTTGTACACTTTCTTAGGAATATTGAATGCATGCAGGAGGAAGAATGCGGGGTCGTCTGGTATTGTGCGTTCCGTAAATTTCTGAACGACTTCTCGTACCACTCGCCAGAAGTGGGTGAGCCTGGGGCAGGACCAGAAAATATGCACTAGTGTTCCCTAGCACAATCACCTGCCTGCCAGTAAATTAGGAAGAACTGATCTATCTAAGCTATACAGTGTATAAATATATGTACAACTCCTAGGGATGTATATATATTCTCTACACACTGTAAATTAAAGGGGTGGTTCCCCTAAAAAGAAACTTTTAACATTGCATGTCTCTTCTTAATTACATGTAGAATCGGCTGGTATTTAAAAAAAAAAACGTCCGTACATACCATTTTCGGCATGTAGTCTCGGTCGGGGTAGGGCGTGCCTACTTGATTGACAGGCATTCGATCGACGCATACAGCGCATCACGAGATGCCGAAAGAAGCCGAACGTTGGTGCGCATGCGCCGTATAGAGCCGCACCAACGTTCGGCGTCTTTCGGCATCTCGTGATCGGATGCCTGTCCCCATCCATCATACCCGGAAGCTGCGGTGAGGCAGCATGAAGAAAATGGCATGTACGGACGCATTTTTTTTAAACTACCAGCCGATTCTAGATGTAATTAAGAAGAGACATGCAATGTTAAAAGTTTCTTTTTAGGGGAACAACCCCTTTAAGCTAAACTGACTAGTCTGCCTGCCTGCCTGCTCTATCTAGCTATATAAAAAGACAATCTCTCTGTCTCTCTGACTGCTCTCATTAACAAGCCAGAACACACTACACGAGGCCACCCAGCAGGCGACCTTATATAGTGTGGGGCGTGTGCTAAAGCCCTGAGCCATAATTGGCCAAAGCCACCCAGGCTTTGGCCAATTATGGCTCTTCGTTTTTTGCGCGCTGTGATTTGCCAAGCATGCGGGACATACAGCATGCTTGGCCAATCATCAGCACGCAATGTCGCAGTGAATTATGGGCCGTTTTGCGTCACTTGAATTTGGCGCGAACGACCTCTTTTGTTTGAATTTCATCGAACGTACGAACAGACAATGTTTGAGTCGAACATACGTTCGTATCGAACGCAAAGCTCATCCCTAGTCAGCGCCAACAAAGGTCGGACACCATCAGGAAGAATTTATAAAGCAATGTCGGGTTCTGTACCATCTCGACAGAAGTTTGTAATTGGTCTCCTGGGTTTTGACACAAATAATAAGGTATGGTTTATAAGAAGCGGTGAACATCTGGGTTACCTTGGTCATGCATGGAACTTTCGATCAGGTCCACCTAAAAAACTGACATGTGGACCTGATCGGATAACCCATGTGAAAGGGTCCTGTCCCTTTAGCTGTGTTTTAGGAACACTAATTAACAAATATGCCCTATTAATAACAGCAGAGAAATCATGGCAATCAATCAGAATTTCTCTATAAAGCTGGTTTCACACTGCTGCACTGCGGTTTTGCCACAACACCGGTGTATCTGCAGTTTTCGTGTGGTTAACCTGCAGTTTCTCATAGACTTTCTATTAGATTGATAATTTCTGTGTGTTTGTGTGTGAAGATGGATCAAAGATGTAGCTTGCAGGACTTTTGGTCCGCTTTAAGAAATCGCACCAAAAACACACGCTATAATAGAAGGTCTATGGAAAACTAAGGGTTAACTACACAAAAGCTGCGGGTACACCTGTACTGTGGCCAAACTTCAGACTACGGTAAAAGAAAAAATCGAATGAGCTTGTATGCAATTCTGCACTTGGCACACCATTAATGTTTATGGTACATCTTCACAGATTTACACTGGGTGTGCTCAGTTTCCAGCTTATATTTGAATAGGGCGCCAGGATAATAGCCTTTTATACGCTCACACAATGCTAAACAGGCAGCGAAGGAAGGGACCACTTAAGTCCATCCTGAGGACAGCGGCAGTAGACTATATAACACTATCCAGAAACCCATCAGATGTGTTAAAACCAATGACCCCACACACAACCTGTTAGTGTAACGGCTGCCACTGGCTAATTGTGGAGAGATAAGAAAGAATGCATGTTTCCTGTGTTATGGTCACCAACAAACATGTTCCAGGAGGATGAGCCAACAGGTAGTTGGACCTGAAAGCCGCATGTTGTGTAAACAGCAACTCACAAGAGCCAGCAAGGAAGTCACACACACAAGGTGTAATATATGTTTGCTCCACTTACTAAGTGTTGTCTAGAAAGCACTTACAAGTTTCCTGGACATAAAGTCAGATGTAACCCCTGGTAAGCTGAAGTTATAACTGAATGTTGTAATACAATGGTTAGGCACATGATAAAAAAAGATATTAACAAAAGCATTAGATGTCTTTCTACAAGGATTGCATGGAGTTTGCATGTTCTTCCTGTGCATGGGTTTCCAGCAAGTACTCCAGTTTCATACCACATTCAAAAGGCATACTGGTAAGATAACTGGCACTTGTCAAAATTGGCCCTAATATGTGTGCGCAAATTGGCATCATAATACAATCCCAGCACATGATTGGTCAGCGTGATCACATGCTGACTCTAACCAATCAGAACTGCTCTGATCCATCCCTATGGAAAGAAGAGGAATAACAGGTCTACTGCACACGGCTGAGTGGACATTGAAACTCTATCACCCATGGGGTTAATTGCAATGTGGACCAGGTAGGGGGGGATGGGGATGAGAAGGGTGTAGAGCAGTGATGTGAACCTTTTTGGGTCCAAGTGTCCAAACTGCAACACAAAAACAACTTATTCATTTCAAATTGCCAACACTGAATTAAACCTGCCACCTGCTCTGTACAGAGGATGGGACTGATCACCCGATCTCCTCTCATCTGTGCTCCCTGTCCACGTCTCCCTCCCCACACACAAAGATTTGCCTTTTTTGGCTTCTCGTAGAGCAGATTACATAGACTCTGAAACGCTCAGGCACGATGACGTCACTGAAAGAGCCACGGCTCATTTTCGAGCATGCGCATTGGTCAAGGTTTGGCTGCTGGAGGCTAGCGATCCAGAAACTTAGCCTGCGTGCCCACAGATAGGGCTCTGTGTAGCAGCTGTGGCATGCGTGCCACAGGTTCTCTGGTGTCCAATGTTAGTTAACATTTTCATTTTTTTTTGTTGAAAAGGTGAGCTAACCATTTAGAGCCCAACTCAAAACAACTAAAAATAATCCCTTGCAGTGAGGCTGTGCCTGCATTGCAAGGGTTATCCGCTTATTTTGGTCTAGACCTGTTTTGGCCCATCTGCTGGGGGAGCAGAGGATCAGGTAAGGAAAACTGTTTCCCCTCTCCCCTAGACACAAGTATTACTTTAGTATTACTTTAAGGAGGGGACTGTGGAGCTATGTTTACAGTAATTATGCCTGTCTGTATTGTGCTGACAATTCTCATTATCAGTTGTAAACTAGATGTGCACATTGTCCGAACACAGGGGTAGATTCACGTACAGATGCGTATCTTTGTGCGGGCGTATCGTATCCTCTTTACGCTACGCCGCCGCAAATTAGAGAGGCAAGTGCCGTATTCACAAGGCACTTGCGTCCTTAGTTACGGCGGCATAGTGTAAATTGGCCGGCATAATTCAAAGTAGGCTTGAAGTGGGCATGTTGTATGGTAATCAACCATGACCCCACGTAAATGACGTGTCTAATGAACGGCGCATGCGCCGTCCGTGGACGTATCCCAGTGCGCATGCTCCAAATTACGCTGCAAATACTCATTGCTTTTGACGTGAATGTAAATTACGCAAAGCCCTATTTGCAAACGTTTTACGCAAACAACGTAAACGGCGGAAAATTTGAAGCTGTCCTGACGTCCATACTTAACATTGCGTACGCCTCATATAGCAGGGGTACCTTTACGCCAGACATACGCTTACGCAAACGGTGTAAAAAAATGCGACCGGGTGCAAGTACGTTTGTGAATCGGCGTATCTAGCTCATTTGCATATTCGACGCGTAAATCGACGGAAGCGCCACCTAGCGGCCAGCGTAAATATGCAACTAAGATACGACGGTGTAAGAGACTTACGCCGGTCAGATCTTAGCAAAATTCCGGCGTACCTTGCTTTCTGAATACAGAAAAAAGATACGCCGGCGCATCCTAGAAGTTACGCGACATAACTTCTAGGGATACGCCGAAGTAACTTCTTTAAGAATCTGGCCCACAGGGTTTAAGGTCTCAAGGATGTCTCCTAATAGCACATTGCACACTATTCTAGAAATAGGAAGCTGCCTATAATGTCTTGTGCATACTCCTTCTCCCAAGAAACAACTAGAAAAGGTAAGAAATATAATTTTTTAAATTATTTTTAGGTATGCTGGGGCGAATAGAAACACATAACAAACATATAGGGCCAGATTCTCGTAGATGCGCACATATTTATGCAGGCGTAGGGCATCTCAGATGCACTACGCCGACGTAACGCGGAGAGGCAAGTACCGTATTCCCTGAGCAAATGCGTTCCAAGATGCGCCTGCGTAGTGGAAATTCATCGGCGTAACTCCAAAGTAGGACGGAAGTGGGCGTGATGCATTCTAATGAAGCTTGACCCCATGCAAATGGACGCTGGAACGAACGGAGCATGCGCCGTGACGTGGATGACCCGCGCCGTGACGTGGATGACCCGCGCCGTGAGGTGGATGCCCTCTGCGCATGCGCAAAGTCTCCCTACGAATCGCCGGCCCATCGTATAAATAATGCGCCCACACATGCGCCCGTGCAGCACAAAAGCCTCCCATTTTTTGGTTTGGCCTGGGCAAACTTTTGCAGGACCATGTCTGCTATTGGGAAGGAAAGGAGGAAGAAGAATTTCTCACCAGAGGAGAGGGCCATCGTGATTGCGGCCATGGAGAAATATGATTCGCGGCTCCATGGTGCTGACAGTGCGCGGACCAGCAAGTCCCGGAGGGATGAAATTCTGATGAAGGTGGCTTGCCAGGTGAATGCCCTCTCACACGAGGTCCGGACACCACAGGACATTCAGAAAAAAATGAATGACCTGCGGCGTCTAGTGAAGGGCAAGCTGGCTACGAGAGCTCGGCATGCCAGGGGCACTGGAGGGGGCCCTCCCTGCAACGTCCGCCTTACTGAGGAGGAGAAGGTGGTCGCCCGTTGCCTGCAGAGGGAGCAGGTGGAGGGAGTCGGGGGCTACGAGTCTGAAAAGCCAGCCATGAGGACAGGTAAGTGTGTTTTATATACTATCTGTTGTGTAGCATGTGTGGGGGTGGAAGGGAACATATGCCAAGTGTGTGGGTCCACCAACATGTGCATCTTTTGTGTCATCCACAGATGTGCAGGACGGAGCGGGGCCATCTGTTGCTGCCAGGGCCCTTCCGGATCCATCCACCGAGCATCCAGTCCCTCTGGCTGCCCCCCTGGAAGAGGCCTTGTTGGAGGGATCTGGGCACACCTCTACGGAGGAGGTGGTTGAGGAGGATCTTGTCGAACAGGACCAGGAGCTCTACCTGGTTTTGGAGGAGGACCATGGGTTGCCCGGACCAGCCCAAGCCACCACCCCATATAGCTCCAGCCCATCAGTGTCCATCCCCCTCATCTCCGGCCCCTCAACATCCTCCCCATATGCCAGGTCCCCAGCCACTCCCAGGAAGGCGACTAGGAAGACGAGGGGTGTTCCCAAGATCATGCCGGAACAGCTGGCCAGACAGCAGGACCAGCAGAATCGGCACCTTGCAGAGGTTGTTGGGGAGATGAGGCGCCTGGCCGACAGCCTGGCCTCCTCGGGACACCTAACGGATGCCATCCTAGATGTCGCTGGCAACAGCGCAGCGACGGTCACCAGCCTGGGGGAACTGCAGGCGACCACCTCAGACCTTGTGGGGGAGGTCAAAGCCCTGCGGCTTGCAGTCCAGGAGCAGACAGCTGTGCAGACCCGCATAGCGGTCGCCTTGGAGGGCATGCAGGCAGCCAGGGAGGGACGTGGGGATGCTACTCCTCAACCTGATACCCCACCCCCCACCTGAGGCTGCCCCCAGGCCAGTGAGGGCCAGGAGCCTTGGCACCAGGCGGAGCCCACGCCAGGCCCAGTAATTTTTGGATTGTTATTTTTTGCTCTGGTGAAGAGCTTTTTATGTTATTTTTTGCTCTGGTAAAGAGCTTTTTATGTTATTTTTTGCTCTGGTGAAGAGCTTTTTATGTTATTTTTTGCTCTGGTGAAGAGCTTTTCTTTTTTTTTTTATTGATACTGATACACGGTGCAGTGTAAAAGGTGTGTGAATGTGGGGGTGGCACTCCTGCCAGTAAGGGGTGTCACCCTCGGCCGTTGGGGAGAAGTTATCACCACGGCTGTGTGAAAGGTGTATGAATGGACAGCAACAACATTGGGGCCTTGATGCGGCGTTGCTGCTCCCAAGTCCTACATGCTGGACTTGGGCTAATCCAATGTGATGTGGATGTGGTGTGTGTGCTAGGGACCACAGTGGTGTGCATGCGTGCATTGTCTGTGTGCCATAATGAATGTGTGTGTTTAACGGTCAAAGATTCGTAACACGAGGCAACTCCTGACTGCTCTTCCATCAGTAGACAAGGTCTCCTCTGGCAGGGGGGGGCTGTCTGGTTGGGGGGTCAGGTCATCACGTAGGGCAATCTGCAGGACCTTTCTCATGGCAAAGTTGTGCAGAATGCAACATGCACCGATGATCTGACACACAAAATTTGGGGAATACAACAGGGCACCCCCGGACCTATCTAGGCATCGGAAACGGGACTTCAGGAGGCCAAATGTGCGCTCAACCACTGCACGGGTTTTCATGTGTGCTTCATTGTATCTTCTCTCTCCTCTGGTTTGGGGGTTCCGGAAAGGAGTCATGAGATGGGGTCCAAGTACATATGCCGCATCACCTGGTAGTGAAAAGACAGGAGGATGTTAGTAGTGCATGTGCCCCTTGTGATGTGTGCATTATGGGGGGGACAGTCATGCCTGCCACCCATGTCACTCACCAACCAGCCGTCCCCAAAAAAGGTTCTGCTCAAAATCTGCTGGGATGTTGCTTTGACGGTATATGTAGCTGTCATGGCTGGACCCAGGGTCTTTGGCACGGACGTGCCATATGAGGTATTTGGCATCAGCTATCACCTGTACGTTGATGGAGTGCCAGTGCTTCCGATTGCGGTAAATGTGCTCTGTGGCACGGGGGGCCTGTAGTGCCACATGCGTGCAATCAATGGCCCCGATGGTGCGTGGGAATCTGGCAAGTCTGTAGAAATCTGTCATTGCCTTCTGCCGCAGGTGCACAGTGGTGGGTCTGATGATGTGGTGGGACATGCGTCTGAGGATTGCAGGGCTAACCTGGTGCAGACATCTGCTTATGCTGGTTTGTGACATCCCAGCCACCACTCCACTTGTACGCTGAAATGATCCACTGGCAAGGAAATGGAGTGTTGCCAGTACCTTGACCAGTGGCTGCAGTGCATGTGAGCGGTATGTCTGGCTGGTGATGTCATCCTGCAGGGCTGTGGTTATTTCCAGGATGGCAGCAGGGCTGAATCTGAAGATGCGATACACCTCCAAATCACCCATGCCAAAGAGGCTCATGCGCGCTCGGTAGATCCTCTCACGTGCCCCCCTTCTTCTATGCGCCTTTTCCTCTGCATACATTAGTAGTGCTAAGACCATGGCTGCCCCTGGCATGTTGGCATACGAATGTGTTGTCCAGTAAGTGTGATTGCTCAGCTCGTCCGTTATGGTGCTGCTGTAGTTGCTCTCCAGCTGACTTGCACATGGTCTTGAGCAAAGTTACCCCTGCTTTTATGAGGGGTAGGTTTACTCCAGGGTTCCGTGTTACGCGCACCACGCGTAGCCTACGCCGAATGCGCGTAGTTTCGGGAATCCGCGCATCTCCCTCATTTGCATATTTGCATGATAATTCAATGGGAGCTGAAGATGCGCAATGCCTAACTATGCGCCTACGCCGCGCTAGCTTAAAACATTTTCGCCGCTCAGGCGAAGCAGATTTTCTGGCGTATGTGGATCTGTGTTTACGGCGCATCGATACGACGGCGCACATTTACAATTACGCCGCGTATATCCATTTACGCAGGCATAACGTCTCTGAGAATCTGGCCCATAGTGTTGGGTTTCTCAAATTTAACTCCAAAAATGGAAATACACTTTACCACCAAGACAAAGATCTTGCGTGGGAAAGATCTGATCCCCATTACAGCTCTGGGCCTGGAGCCGTCACCCTAATCTCCGATATATAATATTCCAGCACTGTCTGTCTTTTCTGGCCAGAGGACAGAATCATTATCCTTGGTGAACACACCGATTTTTTACACTGAAATGACTTATGAATATCCATGTCAGAGAGAGGGAATGTTTAGAGAAGCTGAACATGACAGCACCTGCTTGCCGAGTGAAGAAACATTCCTGCCTGGCATCTAGTGGGTTGTGACCCAGATTTAAATGTAAGTGTCAAATCCAATCACACAGCTAAGAAAACATTGCAGCGCACTGAGTACACATACAGATGGAACAGTCCACCCACATGAGCCTTGAGAACAGAGAAAAATAAGCAGGTTTGACAGACATTCTCTCACCTGTGTATATGGAGTAGATAAACATGATGGGCTAGATTCACGTACGAGTTACGCCAGCGTATCTCCAGATACACCGTCATAACTCTGAGTGAGCGGCGTCATATCTATGCGCCTGATTCTTAGAATCAGTTACGCATAGATTTGTCTTAGATCCGACCGGTGTAAGTCTCTTACGCCGTCGTATCTTAGTTGCATATTTACGCTGGCCGCTAGGTGGCGTTTCCGTCGATTTACGCGTTGAATATGCAAATGAGCTAGATACGCCGATTCACAGACGTACTTGCGGCCGGTCGTATTTTTTTACGTCGTTTGTGTAAGCGTAAGTCCGGCGTAAAGTTACCCATGCTATATGAGGCGTACGTAATGTTAAGTATGGACGTCGGGCCGGCGTAGAATTTTCCGTCGTTTACGACGTTTGCGTAAAACGTTTGCGAATAGGGCATTCACGTCGAAACCAATGAGTATTTGCGGCGTAATTTTGAGCATGCGCACTGGGATATGTCCACGGCCGATGCATGGGCAGTTCGTTCGGCGTGTCATTTACGTGGGGTCACGGTTAATTTCAATACAACATGCCCCCTACATGCCTAATTTGAATTACGCGCACTTACACTGGCAAATTTACGCTACACCACCGCAACTTACGGAGCAAGTGCTTTGTGAATACAGCACTTGCCTGTAAAAGTTGCGGAGGCGTAGCGTAAATAGGATACGATACGCCTGCACAAAAATACGCTCTTATACCTGAATCTAGCTCGATGTATTTAGCATAAATATGCGCTAATTTCAAAGGAGGTCTTTATTTTTTAGGGCAACGGGCAACATGCAAGTGCGTCAACCCATAACAATTATTAAGAGCAACTTTTATTGTTCACATGAGAGCTAAAATATGGAGCTACCCACATATAATTGAACTTTGTAGTATCCTGCCATTATTTTTATTGTTTAGGCATAAAGGAAGAACAGAGATATAAAGCCCAACTCACTTTTCCCACGTGTTCAGCGGGATAAATAAAAAAAACTGACAGCTCAGGTTGAAGCCATTGTACTAACAATCCAATGTTAGTACAGTGATCTCCCCTGCTGTGCTTTTGTATTCCAACAGGGGGGTGGCCTAGGGTTGCCACCTGTCAGGGATTCACCCGGACAGTTCAGGATTTGAATCCACCTGAAACCTGGACATATTATTCAGACCTAATCTCAGCGAGATTCCCACTATAGCAGCTCTCCCCCTCCCTCGGCACCTTTGGCTGCTCACCACCCCAAGCTGTCCCCCTCCATCTGCACATTCAGTTTACACTCTACCCCGCTTGTACTGTTTCCCGTCTCATTTGGCTGCTCCCTGAGCCTCTCATGCTCCTCATCTATCCATGATTTGGTCCACCCCCACTGTAACACAACCTAACAGCCTTACATTCACATTACATGCTACTCGATCTTTCACTCCCACTAGAATGCCGCAACTCACTTCAAAACTGCCACTCTCCCATTCATTTAGCCTCTTGTCTCTCCTCACTGTTGACTCTGGTCCTCCTCTGATCATTGCCTCCAGTGGTGGCTGGTGGTTTTCTGTTTGGGAGGGCGGCAAACAACTGATCCCCCACGGAAACTCAAAACCGTTCGGATACTAAACTCAGTCGGTTAACCGGTACTTACCTAGGCAGCGGGGATCAGGCATCCATTGAACATTGGCAGGAATCGTGCATCCATGGAGCGGCGGCGGGAATTGGGCATCCAGGCATCGGTTGGGACCTGGGCGGCTTATCTCTTCCTTTCTTCTGCTGTGCGTCTCCTCCCCTCCTCCTAGGCATCCAATAGGGTGACAGGTATCAGACCCACTTCCTGATTGGCTGGGAGAAGGAGTGTTGCAACAGCGAATATACACCTGGGTGCCCACCTTATTATGAAGTCTAAAATGATAAGCGCTAAAGTGTGAGTGAAAAGTGTACAAAGAAATATATAACGTGAAATATAAATCAAAATCAAACAAAATCAGACAAAGTGCTCAGCTGGTGAATAGTGAGCCAAAATAACACATAGGATGTGCGTGGCTACACCCTAGGTGCTGAGTGAGCAATATATAACTCAGGTGAAAGTCTATGGTGAAGAGACACGATGAGTTAAGGTTGACTGGTGGGTCTTCTGTAAGGGGTAAATTCATCCAAATAACGATCTCATATTGCCCTTACCTTAAGGAGATGGTAACAGTGCAGTTGGTAGGCAATGATGGTTCCTTCTCTTGTAATCACTATGGGGCTTCCTGGCGCTGTATACAAGGTGATCGTCCGTGGCATAAGGTCCAGGATCTAGCAGCTCATGGTTCCAAGTCAGAGCGTGGGATAAAGGATACCAAAAAATAGTGAAGCCCGTTTGACAAGAGGGGGGTTTAATAAAAAGTATAAGCCTCTTACATAAAAGCAGTAAAAACACGCCAAACAAACAAATGGATGGATACAGAGCACGGCGAATACAAACGCCGTATTGCGTCTGTTAGCCTCCGGTTGGCTGTGAGTGTCACGTGGTCGCACTTCCTACGTCGTTACGTCACAGTCTCGTGACTTCCCTGAAGAAGTCACGAGACCGTGACGTAACGACGTAGGAAGTGCGACCACGTGACACTCACAGCCAACCGGAGGCTAACAGACGCAATACGGCGTTTGTATTCGCCGTGCTCTGTATCCATCCATTTGTTTGTTTGGCGTGTTTTTACTGCTTTTATGTAAGAGGCTTATACTTTTTATTAAACCCCCCTCTTGTCAAACGGGCTTCACTATTTTTTGGTATCCTTTATCCCACGCTCTGACTTGGAACCATGAGCTGCTAGATCCTGGACCTTATGCCACGGACGATCACCTTGTATACAGCGCCAGGAAGCCCCATAGTGATTACAAGAGAAGGAACCATCATTTCCTACCAACTGCACTGTTACCATCACCTTAAGGTAAGGGCAATATGAGATCGTTATTTGGATGAATTTACCCCTTACAGAAGACCCACCAGTCAACCTTAACCCATCGTGTCTCTTCACCATAGACTTTCACCTGAGTTATATATTGCTCACTCAGCACCTAGGGTGTAGCCACGCACATCCTATGTGTTATTTTGGCTCACTATTCACCAGCTGAGCACTTTGTCTGATTTTGTTTGATTTTGATTTATATTTCACGTTATATATTTCTTTGTACACTTTTCACTCACACTTTAGCGCTTATCATTTTATTTATTTATATCCACTAGCGGCTTGTCACCTTTAGATATAGCGGCTTCAGTTTACAGTTTTTTAGACATTGGTTACATTCTAACACTCGCAGTAGCGCAGTAGAATTTCCTATCACATTATCTTATTATGAAGTCTATTAGAGCCTATGGCTCTAATCATGTGACCAGTTACCAGAAAGGGGCTGGACGCATAAATAGAGGGAGGCCGCGGCGGCTATGCATGAATCTATCCATTGCATATAGGGGGCGAGGAGAAAGGGGGTAGCGCCAGGGCGCCCCCAATGGATGGGCCGCCCCTAATTGTCTCCTTGCCTTACCTCCATCTGTATCTCTCACTTTATAGAGCAAGCACCCTTCTCTCTGCAAGTCTCATTCCATTCCATTCACCCCTCCCCATCCTTGTCTGAATTCCACCCAACTCCACCAAATGTGTGCGCCGCTAAAGTGTTCGTAACGTTGGGTGTCCTACATGTGGATGTTGCTGCATTGTGTAAAGCTATTAGAATAGTTTTTATATTTTATAATGGGGTGCCTCGAAACAGTCCATAATTTTAAAGGGTACCTTGAGACTGTCTATAATTTTAACTGCTTAAGGACCCGCTCACTGTAAATATACGTCCTTTTTTTAAAGATGGATATCTCGGTAATGGCAGCAGCCGCTGCCACAACCTAGATATCCATCTTTCCTGTAAGCGGTCCTGTAAACGATAACGGTGGTCTCCACGGCGGATTAGCCGCGAGATCACCGTAATCAGCGGCGGGAGAGGGCCCGCCCCTCTCCCGCACCCTCCGCCGCTCGCTGGAGCTGTCAGCAGCGGCGGAGGCGATCGGGTCCTGTCTCCTATTTTGGCTGGCATACGAGTGAGGGCAAGATTGCCCCTACCCATCTCCATAGCATAGCAGGGCGGAAGCGACGTCAGACCCTTTCAGCAGACAAATTTGATCGTGTGTACGGGCGGACAGACAGATTTTTCAAGCAGACAGATTTTAAAGACATATCTGCCCGCACATGCGTCTAATGGATTTGACGCATGCGCGGAAGTGTTTTACTTCCTGGTGCGGTGACGTGGCAGCATCAACGTCATCGCCACGTCACCGCGCTGTCTGTCGGCGGGGATTTTGGTTTGATCGTGTGGACAGCGATCAAACCAAAACAGCCCAGCAGACAAATCTGATGAAATCGGTCTGTCAGACTGATTTGAACAGATTTATTTGGTCGTGTGTACGTGGCCTTAAAGGCATATTTTGTTGTTGTCATTTTTTCAAATGACAAATTTTTTATTTATTTTTGCATTTTAGTCTAAATATGAGATCTGAGGTCTTTTTGACCCCAGATCTCTTATTGAAGAGGACCTTTCATGCTTTTTTCTATTACAATGGATGTTTACATTCCTTGTAATAGGAATAAAAGTGACCCATTTTTTATTTATTTTTTATGTAAAAATTAATAAAAAAAATAAAAAATAAGAAAATAAAAAATAAATATTTAAGCGCCCCATCCCGACGAGCTTGTACGCAGAAGCGAACACATACATGAGTAGCACCCGCATATGAAAACGGTATTCAAACCACACAGGTGAGGTATCACCGCGATCGTTAGAGTGGGAGCAACAATTCTAGCCCTAGACCTTCTCTGTAACTCAAAAAATGCAACCTATAGAATTTTTTTAAACATTGTCTATGGAGATTTTTAAGGGTAATAGTTTGACGCCATTCCACGACCAGGCGCAATTTTGAAGCATGACATGTTGGGTATCATTTTACTTGGCGTTATATTATCTTTGACAATATAATAAAAAACTTTACTGTTGTTTTATTTTTTAATTCCAAAAAATGTGCGCTTGTAAGACCCCTGCACAAATACGGTGTGACAAAAAGTATTGCAATGACCGCTATTTTATTCTCTAGAGTGTTAGAAAAAAATATATATATAATGTTTGGGGGTTTTAAGTAAATTTCTAGCAAAAAAAAAACGGCTTTAATCTTGTAAGCACCAAGTCTGAAAAACAGGCAAGGTCCTTAAGTGGTTAATGGGTGCCTCGACTGCAAAAAGGTTTAGAAACACTGAATAAATGGAATAATATTCTGCGCCAACCAAAAATTAGATATAAACTGCCGACACAACAATAAGACAAAATTGTAAACAAAACATGAAAATTTTAAAGCGGAGGTTCAGCTTATCGTTTTAGCCGTCTTTCTTCTCCGGCTCCGAGCGGCGTATCCTTCCGGGTATAGGCATTCCTAAATCAAGCGCAGTTGATTGACGGGCTTGGATAGCGCGTCACACCTTCCAAAAATACCCGAAGTGAAACTCGGGTGTTTACGGCGCCTGCGCAGTCAGCTCTACACGGCAGGTGCAGGCGCCGTAAACTGCCGAGTGTCACTTTGCCTATTTTCTGAAGGCGTGACGCGCTATCCAAGCCCATCAATAAACTGCGCTTGATTTAGGAACGTCTACTACCCGCAGGATTCCCTGCTCGGAGCCAGAGAAGAAAGACGGCTACAACAATAAGTAAAAAAAAAAAATCCAACATACTGCAGATGTCAGCAGTATGCTTGATCTAGTGACAGAAAGTACATTTTTGGGTGAACCTTCGCTTTAAGTGTGGCAGTGATGATATATTGAATGAGTAGTGTCATCCAACAAGTGAGGTAAGTGAATAATACAAAATACAGTGCCTTGCGAAAATATTCGGCCCCCTTGAACTTTGCGACCTTTTGCCACATTTCAGGCTTCAAACATAAAGATATAAAACTGTAATTTTTTGTGAAGAATCAACAACAAGTTGGACACAATCATGAAGTGGAACGAAATTTATTGGATATTTCAAACTTTGTTAACAAAAAAAAAAAAACTGAAAAATTGGGCGTGCAAAATTATTCAGCCCCTTTACTTTCAGTGCAGCAAACTCTCCAGAAGTTCAGTGAGGATCTCTGAATGGTCCAATGTTGACCTAAATGAATAATGAGGATGAATAGAATCCACCTGTGTGTAATCAAGTCTCCATATAAATGCACCTGCACTGTAATAGTCTCAGAGGTCCGTTTAAAGCGCAGAGAGCATCATGAAGAACAAGGAACACCCAAGGCAGGTCCGAGATACTGTTGTGGAGAAGTTTAAAGCCGGATTTGGATACAAAAAGATTTCCCAAGCTTTAAACATCCCAAGGAGCATTGTGCAAGCGATAATATTGAAATGGAAGGAGTATCAGACCACTGCAAATCTACGAAGACCTGTCCGTCCCTCTAAACTTTCAGCTCATACAAGGAGAAGACTGATCAGAGATGCAGCCAAGAGGCCCATGATCACTCTGGATGAACTGCAGAGATCTACAGCTGAGGTGGGAGACTCTGTCCATCGGACAACAATCAGTGGTATACTGCACAAATCTGGCCTTTATGGAAGAGCGGCAAGAAGAAAGCCATTTCTTAAAGATATCCATAAAAAGTGTCGTTTAAAGTTTGCCACAAGCCACCTGGGAGACACACCAAACATGTGGAGGAAGGTGCTCTGGTCAGATGAAACCAAAATTGAACTTTTTGGCAACAATGCAAAACGTTATGTTTGGTGTAAAAGCAACACGGCTCATCACCCTGAACACACCATCCCCACTGTGAAACATGGTGGTGGCAGCTTCATGGTTTGGGCCTGCTTTTCTTCAGCAGGGACAGGGAAGATAGTTAAAATTGATGGGAAGATGGATGGAGCCAAATACAGGACCATTCTGGAAGAAAACCTGATGGAGTCTGCAAAAAAACTGAGACTGGGACGGAGATTTGTCTTCCAACAAGACAATGATCCAAAACATAAAGCAAAATCTACAATGGAATGGTTCACAAATAAACATATCCAGGTGTTAGAATGGCCAAGTTAAAGTCCAGACCTGAATCCAATCAAGAATCTGTGGAAAGAACTGAAAACTGCTGTTCACAAACGCTCTCCATCCAACCTCACTGAGCTCGAGCTGTTTTGCAAGGAGGAATGGGCAAAAAATTTCAGTCTCTCTTTGTGCAAAACTGATAGAGACATACCCCAAGCGACTTACAGCTGTAATCGCAGCAAAAGGTGGCGCTACAAAGTATTAACTTAAGGGGGCTGATTAATTTTGCACGCCCAATTTTTCAGTTTTTTATTTGTTAAAAAAGTTTGAAATATCCAATAAATTTCGTTCCACTTCATGATTGTGTCCCACTTGTTGTTGATTCTTCACAAAAAAAATTACAGTTTTATATCTTTATGTTTGAAGCCTAAAATGTGGCAAAAGGTCGCAAAGTTTAAGGGGGCCGAATACTTTCGCAAGGCACTGTATATAAAGGGACGTCACCCTATATAAAGTGTAGTTCGTGCAACTACGGAGAATAATAATAACCTCCAAAGATGGACCAAAGACAATGCTTTGCCAAAATAAAACTTGCAAATGTGTAACAATAAAATAATATATAAAACCAAACATATACATTGAATCGATCATCAACATCAAAAAGGGACTTTCAATGAGTGATGGCAGTCCTCAGATTACTGCAGATGTCAAATATTAGAAACACTGGCCTAAGCAAATTCAATCATTGGGTGGCCCTGCCGGCCGGTTAAATCACTTTGACAACTTCAATCAACTTTTGTCAAAATAGCCTGATGGAATTTATTTAAAGAAACTATGCCTCCATCCAATCAGATGAAGCAGTTGTTTGAGTAGTCCATCAGCTGCCATCACAATGGTGTAACATTGAGAAGAGGGCTGGACAGTTATGTTTATCATAATTAATCCTGTCTGTATTGTGCTGGCAGATCTTATTATCAGTTGGATAATTTCATTTGAACTAAATCTGTTCTAACAAATGGTTAAGACCTCATGGCTTGGTCTTTACATTTTATTTTAATGAGGGATAACCTGAGTATATTACCACTTTGTCCCTTCACTTTCTCTTTCAAATTGTTCAGAGTAGACTGCAACTTACCCAGAAATGACTAGAAATGTAAGAAATATATTTGTAAACAGATTTTTAGCTATGATGTATGAATTGGATTCACATAACATATAGTTGTTTTTTCAAAATTTTGATCCATTCGACAATGTCAATCGACTTTTATCAAAGTAGTCTGCTGGAATAAAGAAAAAACGGTGGCTGAATCCAATATGGTGAAGCAGCTGATTGGATTCTGCCACCAGAGGCTGTCAGACTACAATAGCCAAACAGGGGAATTCTTCTATTTGTGCTGTTAAGCATGGGTAAAGGAAGCTGTATGGCCAGTTTAAGAGAACCTGACCCTGAACAGCCAATAGAAAGTGTCCTTGTCACCATGGACCCCTCAAGGAAGGAACCTACTCCACTGCAGTAAGGAAAATAGTAAATTAAGGACTCCACTCAACATGTGACCATGGATTTTGATAAGTTAAAGTGGCTTTCAGCTCAGGAATTTTTTTCCGCAACATAGCTATTAGTTGGGGAGAGAGGCAGAGTGTGTGTTCTTGTAGAAACTTCCTCTTCTTGTAGAAACTCCCCCTTATCCCACCGCTGTGATCTTCCTGTGTGCTGGGGATTATTAGAACACTCATCAGGGGTGCCCTTTGCACTAACCTCCCCCATTTATAGAAGCTGGCACCAGTGGCGTCACTAGGGTTGGTGTCATCTGGTGCGGTACACACAGCTCTCCCCCTGTGTAATCCCCCTAATGGAACCCCCCTGTATTCTCCCGAATGTAACCCCCTGTGCAATCGCCTTAATGTAACCCCCCTGTGCAATCCCCCTAATGTAACCCCCCCTGTGCAATTCCCCAAATGTAACCCCCCTGCAATCTCCCTAATGTAACCCCCTAATGTAACCCCCCCTCTGTATATCTCCTCTTCCTAGAGTCACAGACCTCAGATCTGCAAGCTCTGTCCACATGGATGTTCTTCTTCCTAGGCTCCTCCTGTTGTTGTGGATATACTGTGTCAGTGTGGAGGAGGAGACGAGGCTCTGTCGTTCTGAGGAATGTATTTGTTTTGATAGGCAGCCAGCACGTCTCCCCACCTGCCTGAGTGTCAATAGGCGATTGCAGTGCCAGTGTTCACGGAGGAAACGTGGGCGCTGTGCACTGGGCTATGGCACTCCAGAGCTGTCTGCCACACTAAACAATTCTTACTCCTCCTCCCTCCCCGAACATTGCGGGGAGGGAAGGAAATACATGAGTGCGCAGGGGAAGGGGGAAGAGGAGAGAGCCGTGGCACCTCTCTCGATCCAGCGCCGTGACGGGTGTCACCCAGGTGCGGCCCGCAACCCCCGCACCTGCCTAGCAATGCCACTGGCTGGCACTACAGTTTCTACAGTATAAATGAAAAATAATCTATAAATGGAGGATGGGTGGATAAATGAAAAGTTTGCCTCCTCTATTTATATACATCCTACAAGTGATTAATAATGATTTGCCCACCTATTTTTTAATACAAACATGAAATTATATGTGCTTAGTCAGGGCTGTCTTTAACACAGGGCAAAAGGGGAAGCTGCCCCAGGCCCAGTCATTGTTCTGGGACCCAAAGTAGCTGCCACCTGAGCCCGCAAAGAGTTGATAAGTGAATTTGGGAGGGCCCAAGGAAATGTTTGCCCATGGTCCAATCAATAAAGACGGCCCTGTGCTTAGTGTGTTATAGGTCAGGTTATTTTCTAAACTCTCTGTATTAGAATGAAGTGATCTTCACATTGTATTCACATGTATACAACTAGCAAGGGCTCAAACTAGGGTAATAAATTTGACATCTTGTGATGATTTATTAAAATGAAATAAAGTGAATCTTTAGGCATGCAGGCAAGTGAAGCTGAAGTTTATTAAACATTTTAATACTTTTCTACACATGGTTAGATATTTAATGTAAAATTCATATCCATTCTATATTAATTTCATCCACAGATTGCAAACCCTAAAACAGAAGTCTGGCATGTCTTTAGTAAAACCTGTCATAATGGACAGAACAGGAAGGCTGAAAATGATTGAAATGCCACTGCAAAGGCTATTTATCGATCTGTCATGTTGATCCTCTTGATTCAAAACAAGTACATAGACAGGGATGTCTGACTTTTCTCATACTTTACTGATTGATTTATGCGTGTTACATTTTTTTCTGGTAATATTTTTAACCACTTCAGCTCAGGAAGGTTTACTGACAATTGCGCGGTCGTGCAACACTGTACCTTTTTTTCCCACAAAAAGAGCTTTCTTTTAGTGGTATTTCAACACCTTTGTAGTTTTTATTTTTTGCGCTAGAAACAAAGAACGACTAACAATTTTGAAAAATATATATATATATATTTTTTTTACCCTCTGCTCTAGAACTTACCCCAAAAAAAATTCAAAAAAATCGTATTTCTTCACCAGTTTGGGCCAACATGCATTCTACTACATATTTTTGGTGAAGAAAAATCCCAATAAGCGTATATTGATTGGTTTGCGCAAAAGTTGGGTTTGCCCAAACTGATGAAGAAATCGTATTTCTTCATCAGTTTGGGCCAACATGCATTCTACTACATATTTTTGGTGAAGAAAAATCCCAATAAGCGTATATTGATTGGTTTGCGCAAAAGTTGTAGCATCTACAAACAATGGGATTATTTTATTTATTTGTTTTAGTTTTTTACTAGTAATGGTGGCGATCAGTGACTTATAGTGCGCCGGACAAATTGCACACCTAACTGACACTTTTTTGGAGACCAGTGACGTTATTCCTGTTATCAGTGCTAAAAATATACACTGTCACTGTACTAATGACACTGGCAGGAAATGGGTTAACATCAGGGTGATGAAAGGGTTAAATGTGTGCCTAGGAAGTGCTTACTAACTGTGGGGGAAGTGCCTTTACTACTTGAAGACATGTATTGGTGTTCCTTTATCACAGGAACACAGGGTCCATGTTGTCTATACTCACAAAATGACAGTTTGCCTTGTTTACATAGACAGACTGTCATTCAGTCAGAGTACTGAACGATCGGCTGGTCCCGGCAGACTTTACACAGGGGGAACTAGCCGGCAACGGCGCATGCTAGCGCCCAAAACCTGGAAGAACCTTTAAAAAGTATTTTTGTAATCCTGTGATATCATTGGCCTTTAGCAGTCTTTTTCAGGGAACCCCTGCAAAAAATGATTATATCTGCAGTTCATGATACATTAGTATAATTAGTAAATTGTAGATATAGAATAAGAAAAAAAATCTGGTATAGCAGGAATATGTGACACCCAAATTGGATCATTTTATTACACCTCTTGCTTTGTATGACAAAATTATTTTCAGTTATGCCTCGTACACATGGCCGGACTTTCCGAGGAAAAAAGCTGCCTGACTTTTTTCTCGGAAAATATCCGGCCGTGTGTACGAGGCGTAATAGTCATCAAATTAAATAAATAATATTTTGTAATAATAATCAGAAGAAAAAAAAAACACAAGCTACAAAAAGTTATGTGTGCCCTTACACTATTGGGCAGTGGAGCAGCGCCCCCCTACACTATTCATCATTGTAGTGCCCCCTATATTGACAGTCACTATAGGCTTGAGATCTATCCAACGCCACTCATGGAACCCCTAACAACCTCTGGATGAACCCTAGGATTCCACAAACCCTGGTTGAGAAAAGCTGGCCTCTCGTGCGCCATGGTCATTATTGCAGAATCCAATAAATGTAGTTATTCAGCAGCTAAGTTTCCCTGGAAATGATGTCGGCAATGACTGTATGCATTATTTTGTTCTGGTATCCAGCAATAACTATATTGCCAGTGACATATTGTAATGTCAGACATATCTTACTATGGGTTTAAGCAGGCATTAAATAAGATGGATAATGAAAAGTGCACTGGAGCTATGGGAATGTTACTATTTTTATTCAGGAAAAGAGCTCTGTGCTGGCTAATACAGATAGGTATTGACCAGATGGCAAGGAACTGCTCACTGACGTCATACATACATCATTCTAATAAATTCTGGTTTGTGACCTTGGGGCTTATCAGCCATATCTCTCCAATGACCTTATGAAGCAAATACCAGTAAATCATGTCACTAACAACTGTTTCAAAGAAAATACAATACAGAGTGACTTATTTTGTATTCACTGTGGTTTAAATGTACATTATTATTGTTGTACAGGACTTATATATCGCCAACAGTTTGCACAGCGCTTTACATGCACTTAACCACTTAGTCACCGCCCTATAGACGAAATACGTCTATAAGGCGGTTCCTCTACT
Organism: Rana kukunoris; assembly: GCA_029574335.1. Taxonomy (NCBI): domain Eukaryota; kingdom Metazoa; phylum Chordata; class Amphibia; order Anura; family Ranidae; genus Rana; species Rana kukunoris. The sequence goes on from CM056052.1 coordinate 110,114,782, forward strand.
CTAACAGAACGTCCATGGACGTCCTCCGTTAGAGTCAGGTGTGCGCGCCCGACCGTGCGCGCACACGCGATCACCGATGCTTACCGGGTCCACGGGACCCGCAGCATCGATGATCGGGGTAAGGAGCCAATGGCGGCGGCTCCTTACCACGTGATCGCGCCGTCCAATGACAGCGCAATCACGTGTGTAAACAAACCCGGCGTGCGTCAGATCCGCGCGCCCGAGCGGGCGCGCACACGCGGTCACGGCGCTCGGCGGGTCCACGGGACCCGCAGCGCCAATGATCTCGGTAAGGAGCCAATGGCAGCGGCTCCTTACCACGTGATCGCGCCGTCCAATGACGGCGCGATCACAAATGTAAACATTGCAAGTCATCTCTCTCCTCTCCTCACACCATTGCAGCGTGAGAGAAGAGGAGAGAGATTAGTGCCCAGCAGTGCCCCATCTGTTCCCCATCTGTGCCCCAGCAGTGCCACCTGTGCCCCAGCAGTGCCATCAGTGCCCCACCAGTGCCACCAGTGCCCCCCCAGTGCCACCTGTGCCCCACCAGTGCACAACAGTGCCACAACACTGCCACATCAGTGCCACCTGTGCCAATCAGTGCCGCCTGTGCCTGTGTTTGTTTTTTGTGATACCCACGAGTGACGCCTGTGCCACACCAGTGCCGCCTGTGCCCATCAGTGCCGCCTGTGACCATCAGTGCCACCTGTGCCCATCAGTGCCAATCAGTGCTCATCTGCACCCCACCAGTGCTGCCTGTGCCCCACCAGTGCCATACGTGCCCACCAGTGCCACCTGTGCCCACCAGTGCCATCTGGGCCCACCAGTGCCACACCAGTTCCACCTGCACCACTGCAGTGCCGTCTGTTGGCTTGTTAGGGTCTCAAGAAATGAGAGAAGCTGTCAGTACTTCAGGTGTGATCAAATTGATCAAATTTTCAGAAATTGGTACCATAGCTTGTAGACCCTATAACTTTCACTCTATCCTATCCTTTTTTTTTTTTTTTTTTACCAAAAATATGTAGCAGTCTACATTTTAGGCCAAATTTATGAGGAAAATTTTTTTTTTACAAAATGTTAAGATAGAAATGAAGAAAAACTCATATTTAAAAAAAAAAAATCGTTATTTTTTCATTAATAGCGAAAAAAATTTAAAACCGCAGAGGTGATCAAATACCACCAAAAGAAAGCTCTATTTGTGGGGGAAAAAAGGACAAAAATTTAATTTGGCTACAGTGTTGTATGACCGAGTTATTGTCATTCAAAATGTGAGAGCACCGAAAGATGAAAATTGGTCTGGTTATTAAGGGGGTTTAAGTACCCAGTGGTCAAGTGGTTAAGCCTCATACACACAATCCAATTGTTGGCCCACCGAGCGTCTTCTGAGCGTGTGCCTGGATCTTGTCTTGCATACTAACGGTACACAATTGTCGTACTACAAACACGAACATAGTTACATACTACGAGAAATTCCAGCTCTTGGGCACCACCCTTTGGACCCCTTCCGTTAATTTTGTGTTTGGTGAGCATTAATTCCCAGCATGCGTTTTACTTTTGTGTGACGGATTTGTGTACTGACCATCAGAAAATCTGACAACAAACCGCTGTCCGCCAAAAATTTACTAGCATGTCATCCAACATTTGTTGGCGAAAGTTGGACAACAGTTGGCAAAAGGAGTGTACTAACAGTAGGATTTTAGGACAGTCTGTCATCAGACAATCCCCTGCCAACAGTCGGGCCGGGTGTACGAGGCTTTAGACTTGAAGGAAGGCCATACCTGTTCAAATTTCAAATTCACTTAGTAAGTGGCCCTATCGGCCTCCTCCCAACCGACATCGTTTGACTGGAAAATCAAAGGAGCTCCTCTAGCCCCCAGTCTGTGCAGGACTGCACAGTGATCTATCTGGACTATCTTTGTTTTGGGCTGTGCATGAGTCCCACTTAGATATACAATGAGATTTCCATAAAGATCAATACAGACTGTCAATGATTTCAATAGGCTGACTGCATACAGCTGCACAGACTACCTGTGAATCCCAGGCATGTACACACCGCCTTCTGTATGGGTATACCGATCATTAGGCTTGTGGGAATGAGGCTTACCAATAATTATATAAAATGAGGGACTGCTTGACTGGAAATTATATTTTTAAAGATTTTGCGCAGGTACACCCTAAAAAAATGTCATCAACATACCTTAGGTGTACATTATACAGTACCTCTGTGCTTCCTCCCCGTTATGACCACTTTGCTGTAGAAGTTGGTTACAGCAGTTCCACTTGGTGTATCAGAAATGCTGACAATGACTGCTGTGCGAATGAAGCATGCAAACTGTGTTTACTACTTTTTATTCATTAACAAATTGTAATACTATAGTTAAAACAATTTTTGCAATGTGCTTTTGTGCAGCATAAAGGCTTGTTAAAGCATAGGTTCACATATTTAAAAAAATAAATAATAAATGCATTTTTTTTTGCAGGTAAAAAAATGTGCACTTATTTTTTCTTTCTGCAAGCCCGCAGTCACTAGGGGTTATGGCTGCAGCTGCTGGAACATAGTTACATTGTTACTTAGTAGGTGAGGTTGAAAAAAGATACAAGTCCAACCTACGTGTGTGATTATATGTCAGTATTACCTTGTATATCTCTGTATGTTGTGGTCGTTCAGGTGCTTATCTAATAGTTTCTAGAAACCATCGAAGCCCCCCATTGAGAACACCGTCTGTGAAAGGGAATTCCAAATCCTTGCCGCTCTTACAGTAAAGAACCCTCTACATAGTTTAGGATTAAAGGTCTTTTTTTCTAATTTTAATGAGTGGCCACGTGTCTTGTTAAACTCCCTTCCGTGAAAATGTTTTTTCCCTATTGTGGGGTCACCAGTATTTGTAAATCCAAATCTGAGGCGCCGTACACACGGAAGAGAACCTCGACGGGCAGAACACATCGTTCCGCCCGTCGTGGTTCTCTCCCGGACGTCGAATTCGGCGACCCGCCCGTCGGGAATGGCAACCAGCCATTCTTCCAGGCGGGCCGTCGAGGAAATAGAGAGCGTGCTCTCTATTTCGGCTCGACGGGCTTCCCGACGGGAAGCTCGCTGAGACCGTACACACGGCCGAGGTCCTCGCTGGAATGTGCATTCCAGCGAGGTTCTCGCTGGTTTTCAGCGAGAACCTCGGCCGTGTGTACGGCGCCATATCCTCTCTCAAGTATCTCTATAAACATACATGCAAAATGTTCCAAAAGGCGAACTTATCCTTTAACTTTCTTTGCTTTACCCATTTGCCGACCACATAACCCCTTTCATACAGGGGCCGCGGCCACGTTAGTGCTAAAGCTCTGCTAGTTTTAGTGGCACTTTAGCGCTGTTTAAGCAGTTCTTTTCGGCTGATAAAGGGGCACTTTTTATCCCAAAAAAGGGGTTAAAAACTCCTGTGTTGCGGCGATTCCCCTATGTTTCTCATCTACAGATACAGCGTTGGAGTGAGCAAAGCCACCCTAAAGCCCCGTACACACGGTCAGGCTTTTGCCCAACCAACATCAAAATCCGACACTTTTCGCATTTGTCCGACCGTGTGTACGTTCCATCGGACCAACTTTTTTGGCTTTCATCGGACAAAAAGTTGGGTCTGCGAATGGACCAACTTTCAGGCAACACAAGTCTGATGGTGCAAAGTCCGATCGTGTGTACAGCAAACCATCGGACTTTTTGACAAATTACAAATGCGCATGCTCAGAACCAATGTTAAAATCAACCAACAATAGCAGAAGTTAACCAAAGGGTGGCAGTAAAGAGCAGAAAAGAGCAGAAAAACCATGTGATGATGGGAAAGTTTTAGAAAAGTTTGCAGAAAAGTCAGGCGCCGTACACACGGCCGAGGTTCTCGCTGAAAACCAGCGAGAACCTCGCTGGAATGCACATTCCAGCGAGGACCTCGGCCGTGTGTACGGTCTCAGCGAGCTTCCCGTCGGGAAGCCCGTCGAGCCGAAATAGAGAGCACGCTCTCTATTTCCTCGACGGCCCGCCTGGAAGAATGGCTGGTTGCCATTCCCGACGGGCGGGTCGCCGAATTCGACGGCCGGGAGAGAACCTCGACGGGCGGAACGATGTGTTCTGCCCGTCGAGGTTCTCTGCCGTGTGTACGGCACCTCAGACTGTGTATGCTATGGGTGTGATCGGACAAATCAATTAGGACAAAAATCCAAGAGAAATTTTTGTTGGATGTCCTACCGTGTGTACGAGCCTTAAGACAGAAGGCATATCTCCCAACTTTGTGAAATGGGAATGAGGGACACCTATTAGCAAAAGTATGTAGGTATAGGACACACCCCCTGTCACGCCCCCTTAGAAGGAGAATTGTACAAAAAAAGTTTGGTTAAACTAACAAGTGCTTTTTTACCTACTATTCCTTTATATTGACTTGTGACATTTATAAATGCAGTCATTTAGAAATTGAATGAAAGGTTTAGCACTGGGGAACACTTTTTGATAGATAAGTAGTGCATTTTATATACAATTATATAGATCGGCCAAAATGAGGGACAAAAGGAAGAGGAAAGAGGGACCATGTTCCGAATGAGGGCCAGTCCTTTGAAATCAGAGACAGTTGGGAGCTATGCAGGAGATGGCTGCATGGAGGTGGTTGGTCACCAGTTATTATTATTATTATACAGGTGTAGCACCTGGCTACTTTCAGAGATGGTGCTTTGTTAAATTTAGGGGAAGAATTCAGAGAAATAGTTAGCTCTGAATTTGTTTGATTGTTTAAATTTGGGCCTCTGCTCTAGTTTGGCTGTGCTGTGGGCTGTCCTTTTGTCCAGGGAATCCCATCACCCCCGGACGGCAGGTGGTAGCAGTGTGGTCAAGTGCTCTGAGTGCCACTCCTTAGCGCATGCTGGGGAGGGGTATAAAGGTGGCAGATGCCATTACCTCGAGGTTCTTCCTCGTGTGGCGCCCACCATTGGGGTAGCCACTCCACGACACCCCCGCATATGGCCCTCCTGGCCGGGGTGTGTGTGGGTAGCAATGTTCCTGGTTCCGGGACCACATTGGCCCAGAGCAATTGATCAACTGTGTGGGCCCAGTGATCGACTGGGTCCCCAATCTGTCCATCCAATTGGAGGAGTCTGTCCGAAAGATACCAAGCACGAGGCTGGTGTTCCAGGAGGGGCCTGTCCATTCATCGTGGGACCACCTGAGTTCTGACAGGCTGGATGTTGGTCGCCTGTCAGTTGCTGACTTTGCAAAACTACCTGAAGGAGATCTGGGTGCTGAATCTACTGAGAGAGGATTCCGGACCATAATTGTCTCCAATCTTATAGGAGGGTCTGTGGCAGAGACTTAATCCTAAGTTCGAGTGACACTCTGGCTGCCAGGCTGGTGAGAGAGGCCTGTCTCGGTGCGCTATACCCACCCGCTGGAGTGGTGAAGTAAAGTGTTGTTGGAAGCAGGATTGTTTCCCATATTCAGTTACACCTGGATCTGCTGTCTCCTATTTGCTATCCCTTCACCTTTCTACTGTTTAATCGTTTTTACCCGGCTAGAAAAGAAAAGACACCTGTTATGTGGACATTCCCTTTACTACAACTCTCATCAAGTACCCTAGACGGCAGAGATACAGAGGTAACGTGCCACCCAAAACAAACCAGCAGCTCCGTCGGGGGTAGTGCTACACAAGATTTATATAGCGCCAACAGTTTGCGCAGCGCTTTACAACATCAGGTAAGACAGTACAGTCACAAAATAAAGGAATAAAAGCTTAAAAAGAAAACAAATGCAGCCATCGCATCCATTGACTGGTAAGCTGCAATATATTACATGTTTGTTTTTGGGTTTAGCTCCGTTTTAAGGCCAAGGCAAATGCCTTAGAGAGTACTGATTGTGGCTGCATGTTTGTCTATAAATGGTTGCAACCTAATTCAGTAGGACACCAACGTATTAGTTTTAAAACCATAAATAAGTGTTGTCATCCCATGGTAAAGCCCTGGAAGCATTCATTGCAATGACAGTAATAGCCTAATAAAGGATTAGGGAAGATCTGGCCTGTGCCTCTCTCCCTGTGGTACTAATTCCCACACACCACATGAGAGCGTGAAATTCTCAGTTGGCCTTTCTGCTTCTGCTCACACAACACTGTTATCAGTGCATTGTCATCAAATTTAGGAGAGTTCTATTTCTGTCAGATTCCCCCAAACATTTGGGTAGAGAAAGATCATTAAAGGCTGCCGGTACCAGGGTCTGTCTGTACACAGATGGAGGAGGAAGGGGCGCGGTTGGTTCGTATTCCCAGAAGCATCTATTTCTTATTTTTTATCTTACTGTCCTTACATGACTCAAGTGTTATCCAGTGTTCTACCGAGTGAATCATTTCTACCGTTAAATTAACCAAGCAACATGCAGGCTAAAGCAATGCCAAGCAATGGGGATTTCACAGAAGTGGTATTATCATTATTATTATTCAGGATTTATATAGCGCCAACAGTTTGTGCAGCGCTTTACAACATCAGGGAAGACAGTACAGTATACGTGTAGTACGGTATTAGTGATCCATTTGATTGCTATGCACTTTGTATCGAGTCTGAAAAAATATATATGATTTGTATAAACACTACATCTATCAATCTCATTTGTTACAGCTAAACCATATGGAACAATAGAAAAATAATAGAAAAATATTCTCAGTGCTAATGATACCATTTAAAGGGACCCTGTTACCAACATAAAAATTGGCGGTATAAGGCAAATATTTAAAATGTGTAAAGTGTAATTCCACAAAAAAAGAGCAAATAAAAAAACAATAAAAAAGCATATCCAGTTGTGACCCAAGTCATATTGTAATTGAATGTTATTAAAATGTATCTTTCCTTCTAATCTGCAGCTGCTGTCATTTTCTGTAAATGCAATGCAATATGGGTACCGGGAGGTGTTCTGTATACAGAACGCCCCCCAGAAACATCATTTTCTGCTTGTGTGATTGGCTCACTGATATTCTCAGAAGTCTACAGAAGGCCACGTACACACGGAGGGACATGTCCGCTGAAACTGTCCGACGGACCGTTTCCAGCGGACATGTCTCCTCTGGATTTTCATCCGACGGCGTGTACACACCATCGGATCAAAATCCCCGCCGGTAGACAGCGCGGTGACGTAGCGGTGACGTTGACGCCGCCATATCACCGCACCAGGAAGTAAAAAACTTCCATGCATGCGTCAAATCCATTCGACGCATGTGCGGGCAGATATGTCCGCTGGTTAGTGTACTAAACAGCGGACATATCCGACGGACATGTCTCCGGCGGGCAAATTTTAAAGCATGCTTTAAAATTTGTCCGCCGGTCAGACATGTCCGCTAGCCCATACCTACGATCGGTCCGTCGGACCAGTTTCAGCGGACAAATTCGATCGTGTGTACGCGGCCTTAGAGACAAGTCAGATTTCAGGCATCCCCTGCAACATAAATTAAAATTTTCAGATTCTTCCAGTCAGAACAGTGATCTCCCTTGTTTACATAGGCAGACCGCTGTTCTGCCTCTCTGCCTGATGATCGTGGGTGTCAGCAGACATTAAGTCCACGGTACCCACCACTCAATTCCCACTGTGTGCGATCACAACGGAACCAAGTCGCTGGCGGCTTGCATGCGTGCCCCCTACACAGAAGAGTTGGATCATGTTTATATTCATGATCCAGCGCATAGGTGGATGTTAGGCCGCGTACACACGACCGAATATATCTGCTGAAACTGGTACGCAGACCAGTTCCAGCGGACATATCCAATCGTGTGTACGGCCTAACGGACAGGTTTCCAGCAGACAAAAGTTTTAAAACATGCTTTAAAACTTGTCTGCTGGAAAGCCGTCTGTCAGATATGTCCGCTGGTTAGTACGCCTAACCAGCAGACCGAAATCTCCCACATGCGTCGAATGGATTCGACGCATTCGTGGAAGTATTTTACTTCCTGATTTGGTGACGTGGCGGCGTCAACGTGACCGCCACGTCACCGCGCTATCTGTTCCCGGGGATTTTGGTTTGATCGTGTATACACAGATCAAACCAAAACATCCCAGGAGACATGTCCGATGAAAACGGTGTGTCGGACCGTTTTCATCAGATATGTCTCCTCGTGTGTACGGGGCCTAACAGTAAAACTGCTATAGGGTGGACCTTAAAAACGCTTCACACTGAAACGTTTTTACAGCGTTTTAGCTTTAAAAATAGCGCTATTAAAATGCTCATAAAACGCTCTCCATGCATCTCAACGGACCCTTTCACACTGAGATTTGCAAGCAGCAACTTTGTGGGAACCAGCTTTTGGGCGCTGAAAAAAACACTCCAAAAACGCCCCTCTCCATTAAAATGAATTGAAATCGCTTTAAAAACGCCTTACCCTTTCACACTGAGGTGTTACACTGGTGGGGCGTTGAGAAGAGTCCTGCAAGCAGCATCTTTGGAGCAGCTTTTGGGCGCTGAAAAAAACGCCTTACACTTTCACACTAAGGCACGGCAAAAGCGCCCTAAAACGTTAGGGTCTTAGCGGTGCTTTACCAGCACATTGTAATTGCAGACAAGGCTTCGCTCGAATAACGCTCAAATAGCGTTCGAATAACATTTGAAAAACGCTCGGAAATCGCTCGAATAACGCCCCAGTGTGAAAGGGGCCTTACAGACCACTTTAACCTACAGGTAAGCCTAGATTAAGGCTTACCTGTAGGTGCAACAAATATCTCCTAAACTTATACGGTTTAGGAAATATTTGCAAAAAAAAGACACCAATGTCTACGCATGCCCCGTAGACAACAGGACGCAGGCGCACCGAGCATGCCATTACTAAGAGCGATCATGCCGTTAGTGGCGGCCCCTGCGTGCATGCGCCGGGAGTGACATCATTTTGGCTTCGGTCAGTCACAGCGCCAGAGCCGCGATATGCAGAAGTGAATCGTGCAGAGATGGCACCGACAGAGGAGGTGACTGAGCACCGCTGCGGGGGCTTTAATCTCAAGTAAGTACTCCATAATGAGCTAGTCTGCTATGCAGACTAGCTCATTATGCCTTGCCTTTGCTGCCTTCCTCTTTAAGTAGTTAAAGGGTTACTAAAGGAATTTTTTTTCTTTAACTACTTGCCGACCGCCCGCCGTCATATTACTGTGGGACGGTGGCATTGCTGGGTGTAAACACAAAGCTCTCGGTCCTGTCAGCGGGGGAAATGCCGATCTTCCGTTCATACAATGTATGAACAGAAGATCAGTGATTTCCCCTAGTGAGGCCACCCCCCCATACAGTTAGAACACACCCAGGAACACACTTATCCCCTTCCCTGCCCCCTAGTGTTAACCCCTTCAATGCCAATGGTCCCAAAAATGTGTCAAAAGTGTCTGAAGTGTCCGCCATAATGTCGCAGTATTGAAAAAAATTGCTGATCGCCGCCATTACTAGTAAAAATTAAATATTAATAAAAATGCCATAAAACAACCCCCTATTTTTTTAATAACTTTTGCACAAACCAATCAATAAATGCTTATTTCGATTTGTTTTATGAAAAATATGTAGAAGAATACGTATCGGCCTAAACTGAGGAAAAACATTTTTTTTATATATATTTTTGGGGGATATTTATTATAGCAAAAAGTAAAAAATATAGCATTTTTTTCAAAATTGTCGTTCTATTTTTGTTTATAGCGTAAAAAATAAAAACCGCAGAGATGATCAAATACCACCAAAAGAAAGCTCTATTTGTGGGGAAAAAAGGACGCCAATTTTGTTTGGGAGCCACGTCGCACGACCGCGCAATTGTCAGTTAAAGCGACGCAGTGCCGAATCACACTGCTCTGGTCATTGGACAGCAATATGGTCCGGTGCTAAAGTGGTTAAAATAACAAACATGTGATACTTACCTCCACTGTGCAGTTTGTTTTGCATAGAGTGGCCCCGATCCACGTCTTCTGGGGTCCCTCGGCGGCTGTCTCGGTCCTCCCCGCATTTACTCACCACAGTCATGCGAGAGCTCGCATGGAGGTCAGTAATTGCGGGCACGCTCCCTGTATCACTTGGCCCCGCCCCTCGGCACACAGCGTCACTGGATGTGATTGAAAGCAGCACCAGCTAATGGCAGCCCTGCTCTCAATCCATCCGCTCTAGCCAATCAGCGACCAGGCTGAGCAGCGAAGAGGATCTCGGGGGCTCGATCCGATTTTTTTTTTTACCTTAATGCATAGATTGCATTAAGGTGAAGAACATTTTTTTTCTTTACAACTCCTTTAAGGTCACAATTGAGTTTAAATCCACTGCAAAGTGGTTTCAAAATCTTGCATATATTCACTGAAGTGACTATTCTCAGGTGATACAAACAAACATTTGTTTTAAAGTGGTTCTAAAGCCTAAACATTTTTACCTTAATGCATTCCTTGCTTTGAAGGAGCTTTTTTTTTTTGCTGAAATGACTGTTTACAGGGTATAGAGACATAAAAGTTAACTGATTCCCTTTAAAAACGATTAAAAATAGATAAAAATCAATCATATAATGTGCCTGCAGTTTAAGTTTCGTTTTTCATCTAGTTTCATGCTTCTGAGAAGGACAGAGACACAGAGCCAATACAGGGCAGTGTTTGTTTTTAAAATGAAACTGATTGGTTCTGAGGGGTTTTAGACACACAGTAATCACACCTCCTTGATTAGAGGCCACAGAGAGAAGCTCCCAGTACTTTTTTCATCAGGAAACAGACAACCAAGAAGTGTCCAGAACAGAGAAGGATTACAGCAAAAACGAAAATAAGGACATGAAACCAGGACTGCAGTAAGGTAAAGGAAGCTATATAAAATTCCTTTAGTGACCCTTTAAGGCTAAAAATGTTTAGGCCCCTCAAAATCACATATATTCAGAGGGATTTAGAATTTAAATCTCATTTCCTTCCTTTCTTCTTGCTACTATTTACTGTATGCTTCAATTCACTATTAAAAAAACATTTCCTCTTCGTGACCAATGCGTGCATCCCTGCGTTAATAATTCTTCTAGGAACGGCAATATATTTAATTCTACAGAAATTCTCATTAACAACGCAGAATGATTTCCGGAAGGAATGACTCATTTAAGAATTGATTTCATTAAAGTACATTTCTCTACACAAACATTTGTTGGGCTTTTTCTACAGTTGAGTTGTTGCAAGGCACTGTGTTTACACATAGCACTTCATAATGAGGAAGGAGAAAATAATGTGGCAATCCGCGAGCCAGAGCCCAGTTTTGGGATAGACTTACAAGGGAGTAAAGGGGTAGAGGCATAGGCGTGCGCACATATTGTGCAAGGTGTGCCCAGGCACACCCTAATCCCCTACTGCCATGGCTCCCATCTTTCCCCCCACAGCGCTGCCAGCTTCCCTCCTCTTCTATCGGCTGTTGCTGCTGGGATGTTATAGGAGTAGGGAAGGGGCCAGTAAATATGTAATTTACCGGCCCCTTCCCTTTCTGAATGAACATTTTGAGTTATAGGTAGTGTGTGTTTGGGCTTTGGGGTGCACATCCTAATGCAATAGGCTGCGCACACCTATGGGTAGAAGACAAGAGCTATCCTATTATCTAACTGTGTTGTGTTGAATACTACTCATAAGACACAAGACTCATCTTGCAATCACAAAACCAGCCCTTCAAAACCCTCTTCCATTCATGGAAACCCTTACTCTGCAACTACAGACAAATTCAAAGGAGACCGTCCACATTCTGCTCTGCTATAGGCCACCGGGCCCAAAATCGCAGCTGCTATCACCATGGACGGATTTCTTCTCCACTTACACCCTCAACAGCAAACACCTGTTGCTGCTCGGGGATTTCAACCTCTGGGCCAATTCCTCACAAGACACCGTTGCTGATGCCTGTATCGACCACCTGGAAGATTTAGGGTTACAGCAACTAGTATGTGGGCCCACGCATGCTTCAGGCCACACACTTGATCTTATTTTCAGACAAGATCTGGAAATAAAAATTTTGGAAAATGAAAAGTTGCCATGGACAGACCACCATGCAATTGAATTCATTTCCACAATCCCCCCCACAACAAAAACATCAAATCCAGTGACAACACACTGGACTAGATGTCAGAAGAAGCTCCACTCGGAACTCTTCAAAACCACTTTAAGGAAAAAAATAGAAACAACTCAGCCGCATCAAACGGCCGTTGAAACATTGGAAGCCATAAACTCGGCCATGCTACAGTCAGCCGACTTGGTAGCGCCGAAACGACGAACCCGCATCCGGAAAAACAACCGCAGCTGGTTTAACAACCAGCTGTCGTTACTGAAGCAAGAACGCAGAAGGGCCGAATCTGCCTGGAAAAGAAGCTCTTCAGAGCTAAACCTATCCATCTACAAAGCGGCGACAAGTAAATACCACAAAGAAATTTTCCAAGCCAAGAAAAAATACTTTTCTGAGGCTATCAACGGTGCCTTAAACCGCCCCCGCAAACTCTTCAAGCTGGTCACTCAGACCATGAACCCAGGATGTATTGAAGCCCCCAATGAAGACACACAAGAATTTTGCAATGAACTATCGGATTGCTTCATTAATAAAATCGAGGCGATCCGTGAAAGCATTCAGCAAAATAATTCCCCCCCCAGTCCCCCCTGCAGCCTCTCACACAACACCCATAGTAATTCTCCTATATCAGGTAAGTTCACCTTGGCACCCATCTCCATTGAGACCACTAAGAATGTCATTTGTACTCTGCGTAATGGCACAGCGCCAAATGACAGCGCCAAATGACATTATCCCCACAAAACTGCTGAAGGAATGCGCCTACATCCTGGCTCCTCCCATCACGCAGCTTATCAACCAGTCTTTCGTGGAGGGCATAGTACCCTCACACTCATATGCAGACGACACGCAACTTTATTTCCGCATCTGCAACATAAAGGATCACCACCTCAATTTAGAGACCTGCCTCTCTTTGATAGAGGACTGGATGACAAAGAGTTATCTTAAACTCAACGGAGCGAAAACAGAACTTCTCCTGTTTCACGCCAAGCGCAGGAATCAACCTTCGACAGCATGGACACCCCCGCCTATTTTGGGCAAAATTATCACCCGAGCGCCAAAGTCAAAAGTCTTGGGGTCATTTTTGACTCCTTTATGACAATGGACGCACAAATAGGGTCAGTAGTCAGCGGATCCCACCATCTGCTGCGCCTACTACGCAGACTTACTCCGTTCATCCCCAAAGAAGATTTAGCAGTCGTGGTGGGAGCAATTGTTAACTCCAGACTGGATTATGCAAATGCCCTTTACCTCAGACTCCCCAAGTACCAAATCGCTCGTCTGCAAGTCGTTCAGAATACGGCCGCCAGACTTGTGACTGGGAAAAAACCCTGGGAATCCATCTCACCTTCACTGAGATCCCTTCACTGGTTACCAGTCAAAGACAGAATTGCTTTTAAAGCTCTCTGTCTTACGCATAGATGTGTCCATGGGAATGCTCCCCAATATCTATGCGAAAAAATAAAAGCTCATAACCCCAATCGTGTTTTGCGATCCACCAAACAGAACCTGCTCCAGGTTCCGAAAGCCAACTACAAGGCCAAAGGAGAGCGAAGATTTACGGTCCAAGGTCCCAGACTATGGAACGCTTTACCAGCCAGCATTCGGTTGGAGGAGAATCACCTAGCTTTTAGGAGAAAGATCAAGACACATCTCTTTTGATATCAAAGGAGACAGGAACAACAAGCGCCCAGAGGCGATTCAGTTCGCATGTGCTGCGCTATATAAGTTTTTCATTCATTCATTCATTCATACCTATATTTTATCCAGCTAAAGAAATAGTAATATAGTAGTCTACAGAGTCTTTATATAATCTAAGTAAGGCTTCTACCACTCCCAGGTGTTCTTCGCATTGATTAAAGTGGAACTAAACTCCAGCGATACCGCGATGATTCCCTCACTGGCTACTTTCATCTTCTCCCTGACTTCTTCCAGGTACCAGATTTAGGGCCTCTTGAATAAATGACGTCATCCTGCGCATAGGAGTCCGTTATTCCAGCAAAGCTGCAATGTGCCAAGAATGCAAACTGAGCTGCACATGCACAGCTCAATGTGCATTCAATGGAAGACTGCAAGCAGCCAGGTGTTATTGCAATACAGAATGCATTTTCTGCAGTAAAGAGCTTCATGCTGGCAGTTTGTTAATAATTGAGTTTAGTTCTATTTTATGGTAAGAAAATGCCCTACATGAGAACTGTAATGCCCTGTACACCCGATCGGATATCTGATGGAATCTAATCCGATAGTGTTTTTGTACAGCATGCCCAGTAGGCACACATGTTGGTGAAGGAAATAGTTTGTTTGGGATAGCCTGGCACTAACAAACTGTTTAACCACTTAAGGACCGGACCAATATGCTGCTAAATGCCCAGAGGCGTTTTTACAATTCGGCACTGCGTCGCTTTAACAGACAATTACGCGGTCGTGCGACGTGGCTCCCAAACAAAATTTGCGTCCTTTTCTTCCCACAAATAGAGCTTTCTTTTGATGGTATTTGATCACCTCTGCGGTTTTTATTTTTTGCGCTATATACAAAAATAGAGCGACATTTTTGAAAAAAAATCTATATTTTTTACTTTTTGTTATAAGAAAAATCGAATAAACTAAATTTTAGTCAAATATTTAGGCCAAAATGTATTTAGCCACATGTTTTTAGTAAAAAAAATCACAATAAAAAAAAACTAGCTACCTAGTGGGAACAGCGACACTAATACAGCGATCAGAAAAATGATCGCTTAGTGACACTGGCAATAGGGGGTGAAAGGGTTAACTAGGGCGGTGATCAAGGGGTTAAAACTTTATTAGGGGGGTACGGGGGCTACCCTGGACCTAACACTAACTGCCTGTGACACTAACTGTCACACTGACACTAAATGCAGTGATCAGTAAATATATGATCACTGCATTCAGTGACACTGTGACAGGGGGTGGGGGGGTGTTCGGGGGGGTTTTATGTGCCTATGTGTGTAGTGTTAGTGTAGACTCACATGTGATGTCTTCTCTCCTCAGCGGCGGTTGATTACATCACTTCCCCCCTTCCTGTGTTTACACAGGCAGAGGGCGGGTGAGTGCGCGCATTGGCTGGGAGCGTTTCGGAGGGGGCGGCCCCTCATCCCGGATCGCTCGCACAGCCATGGGGACCGCCGCATGTACCGGGGGGGGTCCCGATCGAACGCCCGACCCACGTCTAGGCAGGGACGTACAGGTACGCCAATGTGCCTGTACGTGCCATTCTGCCGACGTATATGTACATGTGGCAGTCCTTAAGGGGTTAAAGAGGAATGTTACCCTTCGCCCCTGTTCTATTTTTTTTGGCCTTACCTACCTGGAGGGTAGTCCTGCTAACTTTTTATACTCACCCAGCGTTGTCCAGCTGAGAGCTTCTTCTCTTCTGGCAGCGCTCAGTCGCACGTCACTATGTTTCCCTGTGACTTCATCGCTAGGCAGCCAGCTGTTTCAGGTTCAGCCAGCTAGCCTCCCAATGATGCGCTGACAAGCCCCCCTCCTCCTCCTTCCCTCGATGAAAGCTACACCTCCTGGGATATGAGACGTACATATACTGGTCGGCAGAGTGGGCATTGTGTGTGTCATTTCCCTGTGGCGAGTGATGCGCATAGGGTGGCAGGGCGGACATTCTATCTAAAGGAAAAGCAAACAAAAGAGAAAAAAATCCCTATTCCTAAAAAGGACAGGCGGAGGAGTGGAGAGGTGGGATTGTGCTTGGGAAGCTGAAGGTCCGCTTTAAAGTGAAAATAAACTGGGATATCAGCTTTAATGTTAGCTTTTTCATATAAATCTGAGGTTTAAAAATATTTCACTGCTTAGTAGGGATGCAGCATCATTAAAATCACTGCTCCAGAAAAAAAGCTTTATGGTGCACACTGCAGAGGACACAGGCAATACACCACGTGAGAATACTGCAGCTAGCACAATCACCTGCCTGCCAGTAAATTAGGAAGAGCTGATCTAGCTATACTATACACTGTATAAATCTATGTACAACACCTGGGATGCATATACTGTATATCCTCTACACACTATGGGCCAGATTCACAAAAGAATTACGCCGGTGTATCTACAGATACGCCGATTCCCGAAGTTTTTGCGCCGCCTCGTCATCGTTTACGTCGTTTCCGTAAGCGTAAACTTACCCCTGCTATATGAGGGGTACGTTTACGAAGGTCCGTCGTATGCCATGTTAAGTATGGCGTCGGGACAGCGTCATCTTTTTCCGTCGTTTACGTCGTTTTACTAAGTCGTTCGTGAATAGGGCTTTACGTAAATGACGCTCACGTCGGCTTCATTGACGTTTTCCGACGTGAGCTGGAGCATGCACACTGGGCTATTTTTACGGCCGACGCATGCGCAGTTCGATCGGCTTAATTTAAATACAAGCCGCCCCCTTTGAATTACGCGGCCTTACGCCGGGCCATTTACACTACGAAAATTACGGAGCAAGTGCTTTGTGAACTGACTAGCCTGCCTGCCTGCTCTATCTACCTGCAAAAAATGACACTCTCTTTGTCTCTCTCTGTTCTCTCTTAACCACCACCGCAACACACTACACAAGGCCGACCTGCAGACGGCCTTTTATAGTGTGGGGCGTGTACTAAACCCCCTGAGCCATAATTGGCCAAAGCCACCCTGGCTTTGGCCAATTATGGCTCTCCGTTTTTTGCAAGCTGTGATTGGCCAATGCGGGTCATAGTGCATGCTTGGCCAATCATCAGCCAGCAATGCACTGCGATGCCGCAGTGAATTATGGGCTGTGAAATGTAACTCGAATTTGGCGCGAACGACCCGTAACGTTCGTAATTCGACTCAAATACGAAGCTCATCCCTACTGCTTAGGCAGTCCAGTGGAATGGAATGCTCTTGCCAATGCTCTCCCTCTCTAACAGTATGGCTAAGTGTAGACTTGCGTCTAAACTGCTGCGCCTCTGAAAAGCGGTCCTGATGTAGATCACTTTTAAGTTGTTTGACAGATTATGAGAAGGGTATATGACACCCTCTAACCACCTGTTTTAACCCTATAATTGTCACAACCTGCAAACAGAAAAATCAGTGCTACTACCCATACAACACGTAGATAGCAGAGCTCCTGGGTGCTCGATCCACAGTCGCTGGCTGAGTAGAGTAATATAGGAAAGATGATCCGCACTCCGGTTGTTGTTCTTAAAAAATCGTACTTTTATTGAAAAGCCACAGTGTAAATGCAGATAAAATCAGTTGACACATTTCAGCCTATAAGGCCTTATGACTAAGGCTTTATAGGCTGAAACACGTCAACTAATTTTATCTGCATTTACACTGTGGCTTTTCAATAAAAGTAAGATTTTTTAAGAGCAGCAACCAAAGTGCGGATCATCTTTCCTACTATAATTGTCATACCAAGGCTCTGCAACCATGTGCACACAGGTTGTGGGGTGTTTGTTGCGCTTCCCTATTTGCTTGAGTGGATGACATTCGATGGTGCCTGTTGAACACAACAGGAGTAATAGTTTTACAGCAATTGCAAAGCATTGTGACTGCAGCATGTGAAACCTCCGTCCACTGCCTTTGCAGCTTAAGTGAAGGTGAATAGGGATTGCTAAAAACGCAGCTCAACCACAACTGCGCATAGCACCCCTCCACCCAACCAAAAGCCTAAACAAACACTTACACTGTTAAGCAAACTTTTCTCACTGTCTCTTTCTTTCTGTACAAATTAATCCTGTACATACAAAGCAAACAAAAAAGATTTTGTAGGCCTCTATTCTTCAAAGTTGATCACCCATAATATTATTTCTCATTTATCAGTAAGCCCAGGTTCACACTGGGTACGATTTAGTTTGATTTGAGATGCGATTTCACATGTGAAATCGCATCTCAAATCGGCGGCAATTGCCGGAAATGACACCGTCCTAATCGGTGCGACGCCGCATCTGCAGCGCTGTTCCTGTACTACTTTTTGCGATTTCAGAATGCGATTTACATTGACATCTGTGCAGAACCCTGCACAGATGTCTCCTAAATCGTGCCGAAATCGGGACTGCCAGAGGGAGTGAAATCGAGCGAAATCAGCTGAAATCGCGCGATTTCACTCCCGCAGCCCAGTGTGAACCAGGGCTAAAAGAAAGATGAAATAACTTAAGGATAAGTATGTGAACCACACAAATAATATAATGGAAATCAAAAAAACACTAGAAGCAGTCCAAACTAAATGAAAGAAAAACCCTAAGACACACGAGGGGACATATCCGATGAAAACGGTCCGACAGACCGTTTTCATCGGACATGTCTCCTAGGATGTTTTGGTTTGA
Source organism: Rana kukunoris (assembly GCA_029574335.1). NCBI lineage: Eukaryota > Metazoa > Chordata > Amphibia > Anura > Ranidae > Rana > Rana kukunoris. Next base: position 110,133,098 of record CM056052.1, read on the forward strand.
TGTGTGTACACACGATCAAACCAAAATCCCTGCGAAAAGACAGCGCGGTGACGTGGCGGTGACGTTGACGCCACCACGTCACCAAACCAGGAAGTAAAATACTTCCACGCATGCGTCAAATCCATTCGACGCATGCGGGAGATTTCGGTCCGCTGGTTAGGCGTACTAACCAGCGGACATATCCGACAGACGGCTTTCCAGCAGACAAGTTTTAAAGCATGCTTTAAAACAGACTCTGAAAACAGAGCTCTGCTGGCAGGCCATGCGACCCAGGAACAAGAGAGCCAAGATGGCCACCACAGGGCCTTTTATCTCCTACTCAGCATACACTTCAGCCCCGAGTGTTCATGGGTAGGTTTTTTGCATAATATTTCACCATGTTCTTAAAAAACAAAAATAAATGAAGTCCATTTCACACTTTAGCCACTAGATGCCACTAGGTGCCAAATACCAATTTATAGCATTAGTCATGGTATAACACTGCACAACATTAATATAATATTAAAAACTAAAAATGCATGCGCTACATAATATTACGTGATTTTTCGCAGCCGAGCCGACCTGCCGCCATAAAACTGTTTTACGGCGGCTGGTCGGCAAGCAGTTAAAGGAGAATTGTACAAAAAAAAAAGATTGGTTAAACCCACAAGTGCTTGTTTTACCACTACTATTCCTTTATATTGACTGTTAGAATTTACAAATGCAGCAATTTAGAAATCAGATGAAAGGTTTAGGTCTGAAAACACTTTTTTATAGATAAAAAGTGCATTTTATATACAACTCTATAGTTTTAGACCAAAATAAGGGACAAATGAGAAGGAATGAGGGACAAGGGGACATTGCTCCGAATCAGGGACAGTCCCTTGAAATCAGGGACAGTTGGGAGCTATGCATAAACCAACTCTAAACTGTGGTCTGAAAAGTGATCCACCATGGATTGCTTTTTTAGAGCCTGTCACCAATGTCTTAAAGCGGTAATAAACTTGTTTCTTCTACCCTATAATAATGCTTATAATAATGCTCACCTGCTGGTAAAATTAAAATCTCCTAAACGTGGACCGTTTAGGAAATATTCCAGTGAGAAAAAGCTGGTGACATCATGGGTGCATGCGCTCTGAAGGGATGGTATATTTTTGCAGCCACTGCAGAGCTCCTGCGCACACGAGCGGTAGTGATATCATGATGCCTTGGCCATTTAAGTGGGAACCCTGAAGGAAGACCGGGTGAGGATGGAAACCCTGTCAGCAAGCGTATCTTGCAGGGGGACTGGCCTTTTTTTTCAGCATTTACTACCTCTTTAACTACATGCCGACGGCAGTTATACGGCGGAACGGTGGCACTGGTGCGCGAGAGCACATAGCTCTACGTCCTATCTTCAGCGGCCGCTAGGGGGCGCGCGCGCCGCCGTCGGCCATCACGCCCCCCCGAGTCCCGTAGCTCTCGTTCCCGTCAGCGGGGGAAACTCTGATCTTCTGTTCATACAATGTATGAACAGAAGATCAGTGATTCCCCCTAGTGAGGCCACCCCCCCATACAGTTAGAACACACCAGGAACACACTTAACCCCTTCCCTGCCCCCTAGTGTTAACCCCTTCACTGCCAATGGCATTTTTATAGTAATCCAATGCATTTTTATAGCATTGATCGCTATAAAAATGCCAATGGTCCCAAAAATGTGTCAAAATTGTCTGATGTGTCTCGGTGCTGAAAAAACCCGCTGATCGCCACCATAACTAGTAAAAAAAAAATATTAATAAAAATGCCATAAAACTACCCCCTTTTTTGTAAACGCTATAAATTTTGCGCAAACCAATCAATAAACGCTAATTGCGATTTTTTTTTACGAAAAATATGTAGAAGAATATGTATCGGCCTAAACTGAGGGAAAAAAATGTTTTTTTAAAAACATTTTGGGGATATTTATTATAGCAAAATGTAAAAAATATAGAATTTTTTTCAAAATAGTCGCTCTATTTTTGTTTATAGCGCAAAAAATGAAAACCGCAGAGATGATCAAATACCACCAAAAGAAAGGTCTATTTGTGGGAAAAAAAGGACGCCAATTTTGTTTGGGAGCCACATCGCACGACCGCGCAATTGTCAGTTAAAGCGACGCAGTGCCGAATCACAAAAAGTGCTCTGGTCAGGAAGGGGGGAAATCCTTCCGGGGCTGAAGTGGTTAATCAATTTGCATGGCATTACTTATCTTTAAAAAGACATCTCTGGAGCACTTAGTTTTTTTTTTTGTATAATCTTTATTTGTGAACGACAAAATAGTACAACACAGCACATAGTGCCCGGAGCATGTTACAGTGAACAAGCAGCCATTCAGTATTTAACGTAACATAAAAAAAGAAGGGAAACCAAGGTAGACATTGATGGCAGAGACATAGAGAATCACAACAGGACCCAGAACCCCAATAAGCATGACTTAGGTCCATCTACCGGGCAGCTAGCTGGGAATGGATTCGGGTTCCCCCTCACCGCATAAAACACAGGAACAGTGAAACATTGCGTGAGGGTGGCTCATCCGACACCTCTCATCAGGTGGTAGAGATGGATATTCGCATATGGGGGGGGGGGGCAAGAACCAGGAGCCAAACCGGCCAGCCGCCAAGCCGGACAACACCCATAACTAGTGTGCAGGGCAGGAAGGAAGCCAGCCGAGTGCGCACGAAGGAAGGGGGGTCCAACAGACCTCCATCATACCTCCCCACATGCCACAGCCCGGTCCAACCCCCAGCATGGCCAGCACACCTGCCCAAATGGGGTCGAGCAGTCCCCGGAAACGGGTCGTCGAGTCCACCCGACCGGCCGAGACCCCCAGCGCTCACCCCCCCCAGCACATCAGCCACCAGGTCACTCAATGTCAAGAGATCAATAGGAAGGAAAACAGAACACAATAAAGAAGGGCAGAGGAAACAATGGAGAAGAAGAAAGAGAGAATAAAAGAAATTAGAAAAGAGGGAGAGAAAGTAAAAAAGGGATTAGAATCAGCAGAAACATACCTGAGGTCAAACGTCCGGCTCCTCCCCCGCACCACTCAACTTCCCCGCCTCTCATTCCTTAACAGCTGAAGAGGAAAGAAACAGTGCACCCGAAGGACGCAGATTAATCTACGATGCCCGAGGTCTTTGTTTAAGGGAAGGGTCCGCCAGCTCCAACAGTGCCACATCCAAACTAGAAGGAACACATCCCGGGTCCGCGATGTACTCCGCCCAGGGCGACCAAGTGTTGGAGAAGCGCTCTCGGGTACCCCTACAGGTGGCAATCCAATCCTCCGCCTCCCTTATTTCACCAACCTTACGAATCCACTCTTCCCTGCTAGGAACCCGTGAACGCTTCCAAAATATCGGGAGCAGTTGCTTCGCCGCATTCAATAGGTGGGGCAGTACACTGCGTTTGTATTGGCTCACCGGCATGGGAGGAATGTGCAACAGGAAGTGAGTAGGGGAGAAAGGGATGTCCAGGTCCAGAATTGTCTTGATCTGGGACTGAATATCCAACCAATAAGGTTTGATTATTGGGCAATCCCACCAGATATGCAGGAGTGTACCCTTGTGGCCACATCCCCTCCAGCACCGGTCGGACACTGACGGGAACATTCTAGCCAGGTCTGCGGGCACTCTGTACCAACGTGACAGTATCTTGTAATTGGTTTCCTGGGTTCTGGAATCAATAGAACTAGATCGGGTAAATTGGTACAGTTGTGCCAGTTGGCTGGGGGTAAAAATCATGTCCAGGTCCCTCTCCCAGGCCCTAATGAAGGTGGGTCTCTGCGTATAAATCACACAGCTAAGCATTCGATAGAGTTCAGAAATCATATGAGGGAGCGGTTCCTCTTCTAAGAAGAGGCGCTCAAAGGGTCTCAGTGCAGAAATGTCCCTAACTGAGTCCCCGAGGGTCGCAAAAAAATGGTGTAGTTGTCTGTAGCGCCAGAAGTCCATGGGGAAGGTCCCGTGGCGTTCCCTAAGTGTCTCTAGTGGCAGAAGTTTACCGTCTCGCATAAGCGTACTACAGCTAGCGCTACTATCCGTAACCCAGGGTCCAAAGAAGGCCACCTGTTCCCCCGGTGTAAACCACAGAAAGCCACCTAACGGGGACAGTGGGGACACCGAGGGAGCTAGAGCCAATTTAGCATTAAGCCGGTCCCAAACTGCCAAAGTCTGAGTCGTCAGCGGGGAGGTAAATTCTGACAGCCCCCTGTCTCCCCGGGGCAACCACGGGGCGTAGGCCAAATTTCTACCCGCCATACATTTCTCCAGGGAAACCCATAGCTTAGAGGCGGGGTGGAAGCGCCAGTTGAGTATCCTCTGGAGAATGATAGCCCTATGGTACCTTTGAATGTCGGGTAAACCCAATCCTCCTGCCTCCCTAGGGCGTGTCAGCAGTCTAAGCGCAATCCTCGGCCTGCGGTCGTGCCAGATAAATCGCGATATAAGACCGGACACCTGAGTAAAGAAAACCTTAGGTAGGGACATGGGTATCATCTGCATGTGAAACAGAATGCGCGGGAGGATGTTCATCTTAACTATAGCCAGTCTCCCCATCCAGGTAAAGGCCGTCTTAGTCCAGGTGGTCAAGTCACGTTTAACTGTAGCTAGTAAGGGAGGGAAGTTGGATGCATAAAGAGTGTCGTACCTGTCCGTCAGTCGCACACCTAGATATTTCAGGGATGATTTGGTCCAAGTAAACGGGAAAGCAGCCTGTAGCCGGTCAGCCAGTGAGGGCGGTATCAGAATGGGAAGGATTTCCGACTTTGAATAATTTATTTTAAAATTAGAGAGCGACCCAAAATGGCGGAGTTCCTGTAGCAGATTAGGCAGCGAGAGCAGGGGTTCCGTCAGATGGAATAACACATCATCAGCATACGCTGAAAGTTTATGCTCTGTATGACCCACAGTCAGTCCCCTTATGTTGACATTAGCCCTCACCGTGCGCAGGAACGGTTCCAGGACCAAGGCAAACAAGATAGGTGACAGCGGGCACCCCTGTCTCGTGCCATTTCTTATCGGGAACCTGGGGGAAAGAAAACCGTTGACCTTGACTTGGGCACATGGGTCTGAGTACAGTGCCATGATCCAGGTCAGCATACGTGTATGCAGGCCCATAGTCTCCAATACGGCCCGTAGATAGGTCCAGTCCACCCGATCAAATGCCTTCTCTGCGTCGGTAGAAAGAATAAGATACGGGGGAGAGCCAGGGGAAGTGCGCGCCCAGTGGATGAGCTGTATGGCCCTAACAGAGTTGTCTCGAGCCTCACGGTCCGCAACAAACCCAGTCTGGTCAGGGTGAACAATGAGTGGGATTAGGTGTTTCAGTCTGGTGGCAAGGATCTTCGCTAAAATCTTAATATCCACGTTAAGGAGGGATATGGGCCTGTAACTTTGGGGCAGGGACGGATCCTTCCCGTCTTTGGGGATGACTGAGATATGAGCCAGCAGCGCCTCCCCAGGGATAGCGTTTCCATCTGCTATGGAGTTGAAGTAAGTACACATCGACCCCAACAGCAGAGGTAGAAATTGTTTGTAATAAGCTGTTGTAAAACCGTCAGGGCCAGGGCTCTTACCATTAGGCAGGGACCTCACCGTTGCCTCTATCTCAGCAGGGGTAATAGGGGACTCTAACTGGGTGCTTTGTTCGTCTGTCAGTGGGGGAAGGCCAGATGCAGCCAGATAGGTTCGTATGTCTGTCAGTCTTTCGTTAGGGGCTCCCGGGGAGCGTGTCGAGCCCAGATCATAGAGGGCAGCATAATAATCCCGGAACCCGGAGGCTATTTGAGAGGACCTGACCACGGGTGAACCAGAGGGTAGGCACAGCTTGTGTACCAGCGTTTGCGCACGCTTCCTCCTAAGAGCCCTAGCAAGCATACGGCCACATTTATTGCCATGTTCATAGTACTTGTGCGACATGTAGCGCAATTGCCTACGTGCATGGCGATCCAATAAGCGTAGGAACAATTCCCTCATATCAGTCAACTCTCGCAGAGCCTCCGGATCTCCGGTATGCTTATGTCTTAATTCGGCCTTTTGGAGGGCCAGTAGCACCCTGTCAAAGTCAGCTTGTCTGGCCTTTTTAAGTCTGGATCCCTGAGAGATCAACTCACCCCTTACCACCGCTTTGTGACCCTCCCACACAATCCCCTTGCTCACCCCGTCAGTCGTATTTTCCCGAAAATAATTGGTCAGAACACTCGCGACCTCTGAGATCACGACTTCATCATCCAGCAGGGATTCGTTCAACCTCCATGACCAAGCCCGACAAGCGTCCGGCTTAAAGGCCAACGTGGTCATCACAGGGGCATGGTCAGAGATGGTGAGACTCCCAATAGACGAGGTCAGTAGAACCTCAAGGGCCAGATGGTCCACGCAAATTAGATCAATACGGGTATAGACGTCATGCACCGTCGAGTAGTAGCTATAGTCTCTGTCCGCAGGGTGCAGGACACGCCAACTGTCGTACAGGCGGTGAGTCTGTAGGGATTTACGGAAATGTCGGAGGAAGGCATGGGAGTGGGAGGGGCGGTTGTGGGAAGTGTCAAGCTGCGGATCGGGACTGATATTAAAGTCGCCGCCCAGGATCAAGAAGCCTGCTCTAAAGTCCGCCAGGCTGTCTAGAGTGCTATCGAGGAACGAAAGCTGACCAGAGTTAGGGGCATAAATTGTGGCCACAGTGAGGGCCTGACCCATAATTGAGCCCTTCAAAAAAACATACCGTCCCAAGGGATCTCTTCTGCTGTCTGTAACTTGGAAGGGGCAAGACTTATGTATGGCGATAGCTGTGCCTTTGGATTTGGTGTCCGGGGAGTTGCTCAAGAACCATTGACTATACAGGTGAGTTGGCAGTTTGGGCAACGACCGGGGGGTAAAATGTGTTTCTTGTAGAAGAACCACCTGTGCCCCAGACCGTTTCAGTTCCCACCACAACTTATTACGTTTACATGGAGAGCAAAGACCTCGGACATTGTAAGATAGTACCTTAAGTGATGCCATCGGAGGCGTTGACTGCGGGCAGCTGTCGTAGCACCGAGACGGGCGGAGCGCGGGGGGCGGAGCCGGAGGCAGTTCCTGTGAAAAAAGAGGATGTAAAAGAGAAAAAAGAGGGGAGAGACAAAAAAGAACAGTAAGAGACAATAAAATCATTACAGAGTATATATGGCGGCATGGGGGAGAGAGCCCCACACCAAAACAATAGGGGGGTGGGCCCCGGGGTAAGCCCTACAAGGGAGGGAACACCGAGACACCCTCCCATAACCAAAGAGGAAATATACCTAACAAGGTACGGCCTAGGGGGGGGAACGTGGACCAACGTGAGAGGGCAGGGCACAAGGGTCAGCCCCTGTACACCACCGCACAGTTAACCTACAGCAGTCCTACAGGAGGGGGAGTCAGTTTGTCAGAGCCCCTCCAAAAAAAACAAATAAAAAAAATAAGAAAAGATAAAAAACATTTAAACGAAGAAAGCACAAACTGAGAATCCAGGGGAGCCGCCAGGTGGGGGGCCAGGTCAAATAGGGGGAAGGCCATGACTATAGCCCAGCCATAATGGTCCTAGGTAGGAAACCCAGTGCAGCAGTTCCAACAGTGACCCTGAGACCCACGACAGGGCTTTCAAAGGCACACAAAGTATCAACATCTAGGCCCACCCACCCAAAACATAGGTGGTCACCCAAGGTCCAAGCAGGGGAGGGGTCGCAAAAGTAGCAGTGGGTAAGGGTAAATCTCAAGGGAAGGGGGACAAACAGCAGTTGGGGAGCAGCAAAAGGGACATCAGGGACAGGGTGCCACTAGTTCCCAGGGAGCTCCGAGCCCCGTGGTGAGCCGGTCGAGGGGGATCCCCGATCTCGCCTGCGACCCCTGCGGCCAGCCGACATCCATGGTTGCGGAAGTTGCAGAGGAGGATGATCAGACAGTCCCCTCCAGTCAGGGAAATCCACCGACTCCAACCCCAGGGTGTCCAGAAAACACGGAAGGTCATCCTTATTGCGCAGTGTGGCTTGCTTGCCATCCCTGGTCGCCTGGAGGTAGAAGGGAAATCCCCAGCGATATGTTATGCCTGCTTTTTGCAAAGATTCCAGTAGCGGACGAAGGGCCCTGCGTTGCATGAGGGTGCGCTTAGAGATATCTTGGTAGAAAGATAATTTAGCCCCATCAAAGTCAAAGTGCTGCCGTCCACGCATCTTTTGCATGATTCTATCCTTCAGGGTATACTTGTGGAGCTTGCATATTACATCCCTAGGGTTATCAGCATCCTGAGAGGGGGGTCTTAGGGCCCTATGGGCGCGATCAATCTCAATAGTCGCAGTAGCGGGCAGGCCCAGGATCTCTCTAAATACATCCTCCAGCGTAGGGACAATATCTTGGGGAGCAGTGGCCTCAGGTAGGCCGCGTATGCGGATGTTGGCCCTCCTACTGCGATTCTCAAAATCGTCTAACTGGCAGAGCAGAGCTTCTATTTTCAGGTCCTGGGCACTACACCTGTCTTGCAGCATAGAGATAGCTGGTAGGGCCTCATCCAGTCTTTGCTCCATCGCCTCCATCCTAGCCCCCAGATGATTAGTGTCTGCTTTAAGCTGTGCTATGTCCGCTGTAAACGCCTTCTCCACCCTAGCAGTGAATCTCTCTAGGTCAGCACGTGTGGGGAGAGACCAGATATGGCGCTTCAGGTCGCCATCACTCAGAATGTCCACCACGTCAGGGTCGTGGGAGGCGGAAGATCCCGGGGAGGACGGGGGCACAGTGTCACTCACCATGTCAGGGGATGGGATCTGTGAATCCACAAGCTGCTGTTGTAGAGCCGCGGCTTTCTGGGCTGCCTTGTTTGCCTTGGTGTGCTTCGGCGCCGGCGCCATCTTAGAGGCTTCAGGGCCTGGTCTGCGGGTCCCGCCGAAGAAGGCTTCCAGCTGTTCCTGCCGGGTCCCCTCACCCCTCGAGTGCTGGGAGTGTGACCGCCGACCTTGTGACATCGCTACTGCTGCTGCGGGAACGAATCACACGAGTCCCCGCTCCGTGCTGCTGATTATTGCGGCGGTGAACGAGGAGCTGAGAGAATGTGCGTCCTCACTCCTCCATAGCCAAGCCACGCCCCCTGGAGCACTTAGTTTAAACAAGGTGGGGAGACGCCAGGATGTGCTTCCTGGCAAACACATGCATGCAAATAAAATAAAAAACGTGCAGAATATATTTCTTTATATTTTAACCAAACGGTCCCCATTGTTGTATAATGTATTCTCTATAATTCTCTTATCTCTTTCTTATCTGTTAAATAGTACGCTGTAGCAGAAAATAATTATCTAAATACGGCCAATCTTCCGTGTGTTTATTAAACTGGGAAGAATAGCTCAACATTAGGTGTAATCAGTGTTTTATGTGAGCTGTATATGGAAAACAAATACTGAAGTTATGATCATGCTGGGAGGTCCCAGATCTGCAATAATGAAGCTATTTATGATTTCATTCTGTAATAAATTGTCACAGAGGAAAAAGGGAAATAATCACCATTGTTTTGTTGCAGTAATTTAGATTGAAGGCAGCTGTTTTCAAGAAATGTCGGTCAATAGCTGGAAGATTTAGGTAACTGTAGCAAGTGAGCCGCTGGTTGTTTTTGGGACCGGCGTATTAAGTTACCTTGTAGTATGTCTAGGGGTAGTAGCAGTGAGTAGTAGTGAGCGAATGTCCAGTCATCCAATGGGTTTTTTAAATGCTTTATTCCAAGGCACAACACGGCCAACATCAACATGTAGTAGGATAGGAAAGGTTGATGAAGCAGAAGAACAAGTGCGGTATCAGGCCCTGGATGATGATGAAAGCAAGCCTGCTTTCAGTAGCAATGTAACAAACGTCGCCACTCTAGCCAGAGTGGGTGAAGTGCCATACGGACAGACTTCTGCCACAAGCTTGGCAGCCAAAATATCACTTTAGGAACAGACCTCTGCTACAGGCCTGGCTCGGGCCTCTGCCACAGGCCTAGTACTTCAGTACTCAAATGAACAAGACGGATTGAGCAAATCCTCCAAGTAAATGCAATGAAAGGGTCACCGGTTGACAGCTGCCATGTACCTGTCAAGGCCTTGGTGAACGGATCCCCGATGGTTCGTTCAAGTCTCCTGGACAACCTGCTTTTGAGTTCTCCCTGAGCCGATCCCCCACTGTTCAGCCCTCAGCTTAGGATCCTCTCAATAAAGTTGGGGACCCAGTAAGTCCCTCTCAACATCAGGATGGAACTCCGTGCAGCATGCGATTCCAGCCGGATGGGCCATGCCGGCGGGGTCCGAGGATGCGCACACTCTGAAGGTGGCTTTGCCAGAACCCCTCTAGCGCCACCTGCCACCCATAGATGGGATCGCATCCCTGGAATGCAGTCTGACCCACAGGATAGTTCTGGAAGACAGCAGCCTGAAATTTGACAAATTATGAATGGGAGCCAAATAACTCTCCCATTCACCCACTAACTTTAGCGTAGTGCCCGTACTGAAAGTAAGGGGGTGCTACATACATTTCCCATGATGCTCAACATGCACACTGCAGTGTAGTTGAACCTAATGGGAAATTTAGTTCCAAAACATCTGGGGTGCCAAGGTTCGCTATCACTGGCTTAGGCCATCTTTATGTAGAGCAACAATTCATTTTCATTTGCCATGAGGTTCCATGTTTGAACTTCCAGTGACCAGTATGAGAGAGTGAAGCCTCGTACACACGACCGTTTTCCTCTGCAAAATCCATCAAGAAAAATTCTGGCAGAGCATTTTTGCCAAGAAAAACGGTCGTGTGTATGTTTTTTGTTGAGAAAACTGTCATGGATCTCAACGAGAAAAAAAGAGAACATGCTCTCTTTTTTCTCGTCGGGAGACTCAATTTCCTCGCTGTGTTTCTTGTCGGGCTGGTTTACGACGAGTAACACGTTTGTGTGTATGCTTAGAAACGCGCACATGCTCAGAATAAAGTATGAAACGGAAGCGCACCTTCGGTAAAAGTATCGTTTGTAATGGAGATAGCACATTTGTCACGCTGTAACAGACTGAAAAGCGTGAATCGTCTCTCACCAAACTTTTACTAACATGCAGTAACATGAGATTAGTAAAAGCAGCCCCAAGGGTTGTGCCAGTGGAGTCAAACTTCCCCTTTATAGTGCCGTTTTACGTGTTGAACGTCACCGCGTTTGAGAACAACGAGATTTTGTCTTGACAGTGTGTATAAAAAGAAAGCTTGTCAAGATTCTCGACAAGCCTGACAAGGAACTTGTCGAGGAAAATTACGTTTCGGTCGTGTGTACAAGGCCTCAGATCAATACAAGACCTCAGATCGATAATACCAAATTTAACACACCTGCGGCCCATTCAAACCTGAGACCTTGTAACACTAACGAGTCACATGACATTGGGCTGGGAAAATGGCTAGTTGGATCCAATTTGGACATTTTCAATTAGGAGTGTACTCACTTCTGTTGCCAGCAGTTTAGACATTAATGGCTGTGTGTTGAGTTATTTTGAGGGGACAGCAAATTTACACTGTTATACAAGCTGTACACTCACTACTTTACATTGTAGCATATGCATAATTTCTTCAGTGTTGTCACATGAAAAGAAACAAATAAAGTATTTATAAAAATGTGAGGGGTTTACTCACTTTTGTGAGATACCATGTGTATATATCATTAACCACTTAAGACCCGGACCAAAATGCAGGTAAATGACCTTGCCCCTTTTTGCGATTTCGGCACTGCGTCGCTTTAACTGACAATTGCGCGGTCGTGCGACGTGGCTCCCAAACAAAATTGCCGTCCTTTTTTCCCCACAAATAGAGCTTTCTTTTGGTGGTATTTGATCACCTCTGCGGTTTTTATTTTTTGCGCTATAAACAAAAATAGAGCGACAATTTAAAAAAAATGCAATATTTTTTACTTTTTGCTATAATAAATATCCCCCAAAAATATATAAAAAAACATTTTTTTCCTCAGTTTAGGCCGATACGTATTCTTCTACGTATTTTTGGTAAAAAAAAACGCAATAAGCGTTTATCGGTTGGTTTTCGCAAAATTTATAGCGTTTACAAAATAAAGAATAGTTTTATTGCATTTTTATTAATTATTTATTTTTTACTACTAATAGCGGCGATCAGCGATTTTTTTCGTGACTGCGACAATATGGCGGACACTTCGGACAATTTTGACACATTTTTGGGACAATTGTCATTTTCACAGCAAAAAATGCATTTAAATTTGCATTGTTTACTGTGGAAATGACAGTTGCAGTTTGGGAGTTAACCACAGGTGGCGCTGTAGGGGATGTGTGCCTATGTGTTGTGTTTACAACTGTAGGGGGGTGTGGCTGTAGGTGTGACATCATCGATCGCGTCCCCCTATTACAGGGATGACGCGATCGATGCTACGGCCACAGAGAAGCACGGGGAAGCCGTGTGTACACACGGCTCTCCCCGTTCTTCCGCTCCAGGGACGGATCGCCGCACTGCAGCGGCGATCGGGTCCACGAATCCCGCGGTCCCGGTCCTGGAGCTTCGGACCGGGTCGCGGGCGCGCTCCCGCGACCCACGGCTGGGTACTAAAATCAACGTATATATACGTTGATGTGCCCAGCCGTGCCATTCTGCCGACGTAAATGTGCAGTAGGCGGTCCTTAAGTGGTTAATGAATGATACCTATTCTCTTAGTACTGTTAACAAAAATCGTATTCACTGTCATAATCTAGAGAGGAGCAAATTAACTATATATGTCTGATTATTGTGCTGTAATCTGATATTGACAACCATGAAAGGTCAATAATCACCTAAAGTGGCATGAATCATTAGTTTTAGTCATTCTCATCAGACTCATGTCTGCCTGGGCACACTTATTTTTACCAATTGCTTCTATGTCATTGACGGCTATTTGCATTTTGCAGAGGCTCAGGTTGTGGTAGTGCTTACTTATCTATCACCCCCTTGAGATATTTGACTGCTGTGTATAAGGGGCTACTGTTGTTCTTTCCCACAAACAAATGCTTGCTTTAAGTCATATGACTGTTGTCTTTCCAGAAGAAACACATATAAGCACATTCCTAAATTAAACTCCCTTCAGTGGAAGTGTAGTTAGAATTTGATGAGCATATGTAATATATGGCACATTATCACATATACAGTTTTTTTTCACAGCTTTTTTGCTTTCCTATCCTCCCCCATATGTTTATCTTCAACCTAGAAAGAGGTAACACATGGTTTAATTTTCTTTCTAAAGACACATAATTCATCATATCCACAGCTTTAGCTTAATTTGAAGCAGTGTATTTACATGGCATCCATATAGAAGGTCAAACCTGACAGATTCAAGCTGGCAAGATGGCTTCCAAATGCCCATATCATAGAGCCATATGTAAATAGAACTGTTGAATGATCTCTTCTTGCATTAAAACTTTACAGTATACTATTAGTTCATTTAGGCAGAAAAATGAGAGGGGGGTGTGATTAGGGGATTTGTTAATTCATACAAGCACCAGTTATGAACAGGGTATGCACATATATGCATACCCCCCCAGGGATGGACTGGCCATTGGGACTACAGGGAGTTTCCCGGTGGGCCGATGGCTCAGTGGGCCGGCTTCAGTGACAGGGGACCGCCGACCCCCTCTGCTCCTCTGTCTCTCCCTCCCCGCAGTACTCTCCTGGGGGGGAACAGAGAAGCAGGGGGAAGACCAGAGGAGCATGGGGGATAGACAGAGGAGCATGGGGGAGGGGACAGACAGCTGACTCAACAGCTATGGCCTGGGAGTTTCTCACTTTTGCATAATCTTGTCCGATAAAGGGGGGGGGGGGCACCAAACTGATTCTTTGCCCCAGTGAAATAATGTCTAGCTTCCCCACTGGTACTGCCTATAAGAGTACCAGTATCAGCCGTTCTACTCTAATAAAGTAGAACGGCTAGTGGCAAGTGAAGGGGAAGAGGGTGTTTGGGTGGCTGGGGGGGGGGGGGGAGTTGTACGGCCGCCATGGGAGAGACCTGTCAAAGTGGGCCAGTCTGGATGAAGTCCAGGGCCAAATTTCTGTCCCAGTCCAGCCCTGTACCCCCCAACTGTCCTTCATTTGGACAGACTGCCCCCTTTTAGGAACCAAATCCCTTTGTCACTCTGTCTTCCTCGGTTGTCTCTCTTTTTGACCTAACGTAATCTATAAAAAAAATATATTATTTAACTGTCAAAAGTGTTTTACTGCACTAAACCTTTTATCTACCTTAAATTATTCTATTTGTTGTTTCACAAAACCAACGACAGGTTTAACCCATATAAAATGTCTCCAACTTACAAGCCAACCTCAATGCTTTTCATTGGGCAACTATGTTGCAAATAATTGTAGCGCCTTGCTCCTGTTGAACAGGCGCTGCTGTAAATTTAGTGGGGGTCTGAGCTGTCATTTGGCCCAGACTAGTGATTAATGGCAAATTTAGCCTCTGTTTTTCAGCTATGGCTGTGCTGGGAGTTCCCACCATTGTTCGCCTGGGGGTGTCATTACCACCCCAGGCCAAGGGTGGCAGCAGCAAAGTCAGGGTGTATTGGGTCTCTCCCTCGGCAGTGAATCAGTGGGTGTGGTTGCCTCACTGTGCATGCTGGGGAGGGGTACTTAAGGGACAGACACCATTGGCGGGGGTCTGTTGGTCGTCCCACATGCCTCGCATGGTTCCCGATTAGGAAACCAGTTCCAAACAATGCCATGCCACTGAGACTAGAGTGAGTGCATGCAGACAGGAAGTCAGAACATAATATCTCAGTGGGGGGAGATCTATGTACTAACATTGCCTAGTTAGTACAGCAGCTGCTTCTGAGCTCTCCAGTTTTTTTTCACTAAGATAGGGAAGGGTAGAGAGGGGGAAAGGGCAGAAAAACAGTGAGGCAATCTTGACTACTCTTGAAATGGCACTTCTAAGACCCTTTTCACACTGGGGGTGTATTGCAGGTGCTATAGCGTTAAAAATAGCACCTGCAAAGTGCCCCAAAACAGCTTCTCCATTCACTCCAGTATGAAAGCCCAAGCAGTGTGTTGGCAGGGAGTAAAAAAAAAAAAAGTCCTGCCAACAGCTTCTTTGGAGCGCATTAGGAGCGGTGAACTCAACCGCTCCTAATGCGCTCCTGCTCATTGAAATCAATGGGCAGCCCCGCCATATCGCCGGTAAAACGCCGCTGTAGCGGTGCTTTGCGGGCAATGTTAACACTTTTTTGGCCACTACCGGGGGTTTAAAGCGCCCCGCTAGTGGACGAAAAGGGCCACAAATCCTACAGTAAAGCGCCGATAAAAATAGCGCCATTTTACCGCTGATGCTCGGGATGGCGCAGTGTGAAAGGGCTCTAAGTAGCAAATCAACTTAGACACCAAGGAACAGTTCCCATCAGTTGGAAGCAGGGTTGTTGGTAGGTGCCAAAAAGACCAGGGCTTCAGCCAGAAGTCAAGCTGGCACTGGGAGGGGGGGTTGCGGGCGCGATCGGTGGAGTGGTGCTGGGTGACCTACCTGACACACATAGCCTGACCTACGTGTGTGTGAGTGTATATGTATGTCAGTGTGTCCTACATACATGTCCTACATACACTGACCTGTCCTACATACACTGACCTAACCTACGTACACTGACCTGACCTACGTACACCGACCTGATCTATATACACCGACCTGACCTACTGTACATACACCGACCTGACCTACATACACTGACCTGACCTACATACACAATCACTGACCTACATACACTAACACTGACCTACATGCACTAACACTGACCTACATGCACTAACACAGCCAGAGGACACAAGGAGGCTCAGGAGTCGAGGAGGAGAGCCGCTGAACGGAGCAGGCAGCTGGGATGTGAGGTGCGACGCTGGCGCGCCCAATGTGCCTGAACCTGTCATAAGATGCAGCCAGGCTCAGGAGGAGCCGAGGAGGAGAGGAGAGGCGCTGAACTGAGCGGGGATGTGACATCATGGCGCGCCGGGTGGCATTGTAATTCCCGCCTTCTGAGCTTGCAGCGCCTATGATGAACGTCACACATCCCGCGGTCCCAGATTGGACCAGTGGGACATCCATTATAGGCGCTGCAGGTTCCAGAAGGCAACAGAAAGGTCCCTGCTCGGCGGCGCTCGCTCGGGGCTAGTAATTAACTACTGCATGCCCGAGACTAGGGGCTTTTCGGCTACCCATTCGGGGTTCCAGCCTCCCCAGCCCACTCCTAATGATGCCCCTGGTCGGGAGAATTCAGCAGTCATCAGGAAATTGGTCCAACAGGCTAATTTACTACAGAATTTAGGGAGTGAATCTCTGCCCACGTGAATTCATTCTTTCATCTCTACTATTTTAAGAAAACGGAATATGGGTAAGCAATTCCCGAATAGTCGGCACATGGAGAGTTCCCCAGTGGATTGGGATGCAGAGTTTGGCAGCATTCACCATGTGCATTACTAATGACTTAAAATATACTTTACAGGGAAGGGAGGAATAGTGTAGAAGGAATTGAGTTGGGGTAAAGTCAAGCTCATAGGTGGTGGGTAACCTGCGAGATCACTCTTCAGACCAATAAGGTTGTAGAAGGAGGCATGACCATCAGACGTGTAAAAGTGTATCTACTTCTGCCTGACATCGCCAGCAGACTTCGGGAGCCTTGGAGTTAAATTTGTGTAGCAACGTCAGGGTCCTGTACCATCGCAATTGGATCTTGTACTCATTCTCTTGGGCCAAGAAATTGACAGAACCCTTGGGGATATTTAGATGGACACGGTCCCAATCTTCCAGAGATGAGTCTATGGATAAATCCTTCCCCAAGCCTTCACAACCTGTATTTAAAATGTATCTTTAAAAATAACCTTGGTCAAATAAATAACAGAATTTACATCAAGTTCAAAGCTGTGTTTGAACAAGGGTTTGTCATCTTGCCATTAGTTTAAAAAGAATAGTATGGAAATCTAAGACAAGTGGGATTATAGCAGGCATGTCCAAAGTCCGGGCCGCAGTCTGGTTTTGAACGGCCCGCCTGGTTATCTAAACATATATATCTTTGGTGGCCCCCGACGATCTCCCAGCTCCGGGGGCCACAAAAAATATATATGGGCCAGCTGTCTTGCAAGGGACAGGGAGGAGGTGAGATGAGTGCTGTGCATACAGGAGGAGTATTTCCTGTTTACACGGCAGCCTCTGTAAAAGGAAGTCCCATCTCCGGTGCAGCCATTGGACGACTGTTCTGTCTATCAAAGGAGGCAGAACTTTCTATTAAAGAGGTTGCCATGTAAACAGGAGATTCACCTTTAGATAATCTTTGGCGCTTTTTCCTGCCCCCTCCCTGTCCCCTCCAAGGCTGCACTGATGGCAATGGTCAGTGCTGCATTCCTAGCAATGGTGGCTGCATTTCTGGCAATGATGAGTGCATTCCTGGCAATGGTGGGTGCATTCCTGGCAATGGTGGGTGCATTCCTGGCAATGGTGAGTGTATTCCTGGCTATGTTGAGTGCATTCCTGGTAATGGTGGGTGCTGCATTCCTGGCAATTGAGGGTCTGCAGATGGGCACTGCCCCTTATTTTTTCTTCACAATTCTTTATTTAAAATTTATGTTTTTTTCCCCCTGAAACTTTAGTGTTATACGCCAATAAATACGGTATATCTAAATAACACACCTGAGCTCATCTCTTCACCACACACAACCACAAAGGCAAGAGAATTCTTGTTGGGCAGTGTATTGGTGCTCGAACGAACACACTTAGACTGAATTTTAATGGTTCAAAGAATGTCAGGCAAAATGGTCGGCCCTCTCGCATGTTCACTTCATAAAATCTGTCCCTCTTTGAAAAAAAGTTTGGACACCCCTGGATTATCTAAGTCAAGTTGCATGAGCAAGGTTGTGTTTCACAATACCAAATTGAGTGGCAATGGTTCAAAGGAAGGTGTGCAAGATTTATCAATGTCACTGGAGGCAATGAGGGCTGCAAATTGACTACAAGGAACCCCAACATACACAACAAGTTTTATTTGGAGAACCTTGTTTCTGGAGATTTTCATACTGAAAGTACATGGTGTCTGGGTAATATCAGCAGTTGAGTTGAGGAGAAGATTCTCCTGGCTGGCAGCTTCCCCTTGTCCATTATTTTCTGCATTTTACTTGTCGCGATATTAGCAGACCCTTGTGGCCAATGAACCTCAGAAAAAAAAGACTGCTGGCCTGGCTGGATTTAGCTGCTGACTGAGTGCTATTTATCTTCAATACAAGAGGTTCTATGGGTGTCTATCGATTACATAGACTTTGGGAGATAGTACAAGAAACCACATGTATATGTACATCACTGAAGTAATATCATTTGCAAAGTATCCTGCCATGTTCTAATGTTTACAGCCACTTCAAGAGGTTCACACACATTAAAAACATAAAACGTTAAGCCAAGGTGAAGAGATCACTTCTCATTAGAGTTAATCATCTTGGATAGAAGTGAACTCCTAAGTATTGTATTTCATATGGCCACCAACATGTCGCTAGGCAAAGTCTGGTAAATGAGACAGGAGTGATGGCTAGACACCTCTGTCCAGACAGCGTTAAGCCCTGCATATCAATCAAATAACCTGTAGAACTTCTCATTCACAGTGTTTAGGTGCCTGGAGGGACTGTTTGCTAGACTATTTTATGGGTGGGCAGGACATTACACACATGGGAATTGTATCTAAAGACAATATAACATGATAATGTTACTCAGCATTCTAATGATTTCATGCATTGTGATAGAACTGTCTTTAGTATCATTTACATGTATGTTCATTTGCAGAGTATGCGTCAGAAAAAAATGTACTAAATCATATACAGCAGAATTCTACTTCACTTTTCCCGCATACACAAAATAATAAAGTGTATGTAAATCCTGACAAAAAAACGTATCTTAGGCCCCTTTTACACTGAGGCGTATTTCAGGCGTTTTAGCGCTAAAAATAGCGCATAAATAATGCCTGAAATAATTCTGTCCCAGCATTCTCAATGTGAAAGACTGCCAATGTGCTGACAGAGGAAAAAAAATCTCCTGCAAGCAGCATCTTTGGAGCGGTATAGGAGCAGGGTGTTTACCGCTCCTATACCGCTCCTTCTCATTGAAATCAATGGGAAAACGCGGTAATACGGCCAGCAATGCGCCTCTGCAGAGGTGCATTGCTGGCGGTATTAACCCTTTTCCGGATGCTAGCGGGGGTTAAAACTGCACCGCTAGCGGCCGAATATTGGGGTACATACGACGGTATATACCGCCACTGCACCTCACTTGCCCAGTGAAAGGGGCCTTAAAGTGGATGTATTTTTTTTTTCCATAACAAACATGTCATACTTACCTCCACTGTGCAGCTAGTTTTGCACAGAGTGGCCCCGATCCACGTCTTCTGAGGTCCCTCGGCGGCTGTTTCAGCTCCTCCTCGCATCAGGTAACTCCCTCTGGGAAGTGCTCTCCCAAGGTGGTTAGCTTGCGGGCGTGCTCCCGAGTCCTGTTTCCGGCGTCCATAAGCCGTCAACTACATGACTTGGCCCCCCCCCTGGCCCTTGCGTCATTGGAGTTGATTGACAGCGGCGCGACCAGGCTGAAATCAAGCGCGTTCTCAACGCAGGACTTTTGAGGGCTCATGTAAATAAATGGGGAGACTGGGGGGCCTGCAATCGCCAAATGTTTTTTTCACCTTAATGCATAGCATGCATTAAGGTGAAAAAACACAAATCTTTACAACCCCTTTAAGTTGGCCATACATGAATCGAAAGTTCCTGCTGAACTGGCCAAGATCTGATTCATGTAAGGGCAAGGCTGATAGTACCCAAGTCGACCCATCGATTGACTTGGGTACAACCAGCCTATCAGATTTTTTACATAAGATTACTGCCGGCGGCTATAGCCGCTTGCAGTAACTATTGTGTTTTGCTGGCCAGGAAGGCTCCCTACTCCCACTTGCCAGCAGAACACAATAGCGCTGCGGGAGGGATTTGAGACACTACAGCTGGAAGGAAAGACAATCAAATCACTTATAGGCTGCCTTATTCAATCTTTTTTGATTTAATTATACCATTGAAAGCTTTTGTTTTATTTCTATAACCACTTGACCACTGGGCACTTAAACACCCTTAATATCCAGACCAATTTTTAGCTTTCGGTGCTCTCACATTTTGAATGACAATAACTCAGTCATACAACACTGTAACCAAATGAAATTTGTGTCCTTTTTCCCCCATAAATAGAGCTTTCTTTTGGTGGTATTTGATCACCTCTGCGTTTTTTTTTTTTTCCTATAAATGAAAAAAGAACAAAAAATTTGTAAAAAATAATAATTTTTCTTCATTTCTATTATAACATTTTGCAAAAAGGTAATGTTTCTTCATAAATTTGGCCTAAAATGTATACTGCTACATATCTTTGGTAAAAAAAAAAAATGTTGGATATTATTTAGTCTGGGTGAAAGTTATGGGGTCTACAAGCTATGGTACCAATTACTGAAAATTTATCAATTTCATCACATCTGATGTACTGACAGCCTCTCTCGTTTCTTGAGACCCTAACATGCCAGAAAAGTACAAATACGCCCCAAATGACCCCTTTTTGGAAAGAAGACATTCCAAGGTATTTAGAAACAGGCATGGTGAATTTTTTGAAGTTGTCATTTTTTCCCACAATTCTTTGCAATATCAAGATTTTTTTTTTTTTTTTCATCAAATTTTCATATTAGCAGGTTATTTCTAACACACAGCAAATGCATACCACAAATAACACCCCAAAACACATTCTTCTATTCCTCCTGAGTATGACGATACCACATGTGTGAGACTTTTACACAGCGTGGCCACATACAGAGGCCCAACATGCAGGGAGCACCCAGGCCAATTCTGCCATTTCTCTCCTACATGTAAAAATCATCATTTATTTACTAGAAAATTACATAGAACCCCAAAACATTATATATGCTTTTTAGCAAAGACCCTAGAAAATACAATGGCGGTCGTTGCAACTTTTCATTGCGCATGGTATATGCACAGCAATTTTTCAAACGCGTTTTTTTTTTTGGAAATAAAACAGTTTTGTGCTTTTAAAAAAATCATTAAAGTTAGCCCAATGTTTCAATGTTTTTGCATAATATGAAAGATAATGTTATGCCGAGTACATAGATACCTAACATGTCACCCTTCAAAATTGCTCACGCTTGTGGAATGGCGCCAAACTTCGGTACTTAAAAATTCCCATAGGCGACACTTTAAATATTTTTACTGGTTACATGTTTTTAGTTACAGAGAAGGTCTAGGGCCAAAATTATTGCTCTCGCTCTAACGTTCGCAGAGATACCTCACATGTATGGTTTGAACACCGTTTTCATATGTGGGCGGGACTTGCGTATGCGTATGCGTTCGCGTATGCGTATGCATACAGCGGCCCTGTCCCCGTGAGGGCCGCTGTATGCCCAGAGTATGCCCAGAGTATTGCAGAGTATGCCCAGAGTATTGCAGAGTATGCCCAGAGTATGCCCAGAGTATTGCAGAGTATTGCGGAGTATGCCCAGAGTATTGCGGAGTATGCCCAGAGTATTGCAGAGTATGCCCAGAGTATTGCAGAGTATGCCCGGAGTATTGCAGAGTATTGCGGAGTATGCCCAGAGTATTGCGGAGTATGCCCAGAGTATTGCAGAGTATGCCCGGAGTATTGCAGAGTATTGCGGAGTATGCCCAGAGTATTGCGGAGTATGCCCAGAGTATTGCAGAATATGCCCAGAGTATTGCAGAGTATTGCAGAGTATGCCCAGAGTATGCCCAGAGTATTTCAGAGTATTGCCCAGCATTGCAGAGTATTGCCCAGCATTGCATTGCAGCAGTGATGGCTGAGCAGGGAGGGATGGATGGATGGATCTGTGACTGCATTTGTCACAGATCCAGCCCACAGCACTGCCGCTGACATCCGCTCCCTCCCCTCTCCGATCGGTACAGAGAGGAGGGAGGAACCGGCTTCATCAAATGACGCCGGTTTGTTTACAAGTGATCGCTCCGTCATTGGACGGAGCGATCACGTGGTAAATCGCCGCCATCAGCAGCGATTTACCGTGATCCGTGTGCACGCCTCAGGGGGCGCGCGGGAGCGCGATTCTGGGAAGCCGTTAATTAACGGCTTCCTAGAGTTAAGCAACCGCCCTGTAGACGTACTTTGTCTATAGGGCGGTTGTAAAGTGGCTAATAAGTTCAAAAATACCTGTTGATCCTGCCAGAAATCTGACAAGTTCTAATCTTTTGCTACTATATTTAAAACAAGAAAAAATGTTTTTGCCATGCATACCACCCAACTTTCTGAAAGAGGGACACCTTTTAGCACACAGTAGGCAAAGAACGGGTTCCTGGCATGACCCACAGTTACAAAGATCTAATATGCAGAAAATGGTTGACTAAACCAAACAAGTACTTTTTTGACCTCTAGTTTTTCTTTACATTGGCTTTCAAAAATAATAAATGCAGTAATATAGAGGATGGATAAAAAGCTTAGCATAGCGTAACACATTTGGTAGTAAAATAGTTTACATAGTAACATTTTTCTGTCAATTTTTTCCTTCAGATTTACCAAAACCATATATTATGAGGTCAAACAAGTGACACTTGTTTTCCCTAGAGCAGTGGTCTCCAAACTGCAGCCCGGGGGCCAGATGTGACCCTTTGCTTACTTTGTTCTGGTGGAACTATTTCAACCACTGATATTTAACAGTGGGGCATAATTCCCCCCACTGACACCAATGAAGGGGCACAATCTCTCCCAATTACGCCAACAATGGGGCACAATTCTTCCCAACAACACCAAAGATGGGGCACAATTCTTTCCACTTACACCAAAGATGGTTCATTGTTTTTTTCCACTGACATCTGGACCTTTTCTACACCCAATGAGCAAAGTCTGGCCCTTTGTTTCAAAAGTTTGGAGACCCCTGCCCTAGAGCTTAGTGAATACGGTAAAGCTCGGCTGATTTCCATGATCCGATCATGTGCCAGCAAAAATGGAGAGTTTTTAATTATTATTCTCCTTGCATCTGATTAGGTATTCTTTACAAAGTAAAGCCATGTTCAGTAAGCTCTAGGGAAAATTAGTGCAACTATACTTGCAAAGTGCACAGTCTATTTGCATTTAGTAAATCCATCCTATTGCATGTTAACACACTACACAAATATAATGTATTTTGAAACTATACTGTAAATAGATTAACCACTTAAGCCCCGGAAGGATTTGCCCTCTTAACCACTTAAGACCCGGACCAATATGCTGCTAAATGCCCAGAGGCGTTTTTACAATTCGGCACTGCGTCGCTTTAACAGACAATTGCGCGGTCGTGCGACGTGGCTCCCAAACACAATTTGGGTTCTTTTCTTCCCACAAATAGAGCCTTCTTTTGATGGTATTTGATTGCCTCTGCGATTTTTATTTTTTTGCGCTATAAACAAAAATAGAGCGGCATTTTTGAAAAAAAAAACAATGTTTTTTACTTTTTGTTATAAG
Source organism: Rana kukunoris (assembly GCA_029574335.1). Lineage (NCBI taxonomy): Eukaryota > Metazoa > Chordata > Amphibia > Anura > Ranidae > Rana > Rana kukunoris. Next base: position 110,156,585 of record CM056052.1, read on the forward strand.
AACAATTCAATAAACAAAATTTTAGTCAAACATTTAGGCCAAAATTTATTCAGCCACATGTTAAGTAAAAAAAAAATGCAATAAAAAAAAATTAGCTACCTAGTGGCAACAGCGACATTAATACAGCGATCAGAAAAATGAACGCTTAGTGACGCTGGTAATAGGGGGTGAAAGGGTTAATTAGGGCGGTGATCAAGGGGTTACAACTTTATTAGGGGGGGTACGAGGCTACCCTGGACCTAACACTAACTGCCTGTCACACTAACTGTCACACTGACACTAAATGCAGTGATCAAGGGGGTGGGGGGTGATCGCAAGGGGTTAAATGTGCCTATGTGTACTGGTGTCAGTGTAGTGTTGTGCAGACTTACTGTGACTCTTCTCTCCTCTCGGCGGTTTGAAAATCCCGCCGAGAGGAGAGCTGCATCACTTCCTCTGCCAGTGTTTACATTTTACAGGCAGAGGAAGTGACACGGCGGAGGCTCACAGGATTGGCTGGGAGCGATCACGAGGGGGCGGACAGAAACGAACAGCCGCCCCCTCAAGATGGATCGCCTCCGCAGGTAAGCCGCCCGCCGCGGAGGGGGTCCCGATCGGACCCCCGACCCGCTAGAAGGCAGGGACGTATATATACGCCCATCTGCCTGTACGTGCCATTCTGTGGACGTACATAGGCGTGTGGCGGGCGTTAAGTGGTTAATGACCAGGCCATTTTTGCAATACAGCACTGGGTCGCTTTAACTGACAATTGCGCGGTCATGCGGCGGTGTTCCCAAACAAAATGTATGTCCTTTTTTTTTCCATGATTAGAGCTTTCTTTTGGTGGTATTTGAAATATATTTATGTCATTTTTATTATTAATATTTTTTTATAGTAATAGTGGTGATCTGTGATTTTTAGTGGGACTGCGACATTGTGGCAGACAGATTCAACACTTTTTTGGGACCATTGACATTTATACAGTGATCAGAGCTAAAAAAAAGTCACTGTTTACTGTACAAATGTTATTGGCAGGGAAGGGGTTAACACTAGGGGGTAAATGTGTGTCCTACAGAGTGATTCTAACTGTGGGGAATGGGACTGCCTGGAGGAGGAGACCGATCGCTGTTCATACTTAGTATAAACAGCAGATCGATCTCCTCTCTCCTGACAGAACAGAGATCTGTCTATTTACACTGACAGACCTCAAAACGCAAAAAAAACGCTCACTAAATACCACATAAAACTACTTTAAATTCAGTTCACTAAATAAATAAATGTGTGTTAAATGAGTAGTGGTCCAGGTATGCAAAATTTAAGGAATGTATACAATTTCAGCTGGTTGTTAAGGAGCTGGCACCTGCCTGCGTCCTTAACAACCAGTAAATAGCTGGTTGTTAAGGAGACAGCACCCACCACGTCCTTAACAACCATGACTCATCTGCTGTCAGCAGAGTCTATGCTGTGCAGCCACAATACCATCAGTCACATATACAGAAAACAGAAGGGTCCATGTTTGTGCAGGTTTCATTATTCTTTAGTGTATGCATGTTTTTTTGCTATTATGACCCTGTTTTTTATTATTATTTCTAACTTTATACCAGTTTACCAATTCTCAGATGTGCTGGTTGCAATCGTTTACATTTTTTAGGTTCTTTTTCCTTTATTTATTGTACACCTGGTGATCCGTTAGTCTGTTATTTTTCAACTTCCGTTGACAAAATAAGTTGTATGGCAGTTAGAAGGTTGTGACAAACTATTTTACAATGACAGGTGTATTTACAATGCTTAGCTTTTATCAATTTATTACAACCTTTATCCAAGATGGAAAAAAATCTGCAAGTGCATCTAATACGCCCCTATCCCCAGGTTAACAATACTGCTATCCAAAGAAATCTCTTTTGCTCCTCCATCCACAATGGAGACAACCTAGAACAGGAAGGGTGACCACTGCATCACATTTAAAGTAGTTGTAAAGACAGAAGTTTTTTTTATCTTAACGCATTCTATGTATTAAGACAAAAAACCTTCTGTGTGTAACAGCACCCCCAAATTACTTACCTGAACCCCATCTCTTTCCAGCAATGTCCATGAGCTGTCAATCAAAGTCAGTTATCCAATAAGGGGAGAGAGGGTGCGGGACTGGGTCTGGGCTTTCGTGTCTGATTGGACACACAGAGCTGTGATTCGGCTCAAGTGCCCCTATAGCAAGTTGCTTGCTGTGGGGGCACTCAACAGGAGGGAGGGGCCAGAAGGACAGAAGAGGGAACCCGAGAAGAGGAGGATCCAGGCTGCTCTGGGCAAAACCAACTGCACAGAGGAGGTAAGCATAACATGTTTGTAATTTATTTATTTTTAAAACATGACTTTACAATCACTTTAAGGATTGGTAAACTGCAACATATTACATTTTTGTTTTTGGGGGTTTACTACCACTTAAACTGCAAGTTACATTTACTTCCTGTCTGATCATTCAGCTGCTTACCTATATTGTTAAAATAAGAACATACAGTCATTAGCCCCGAATATGTTCTTCTCAGGTATGGTTGGGGAGAAACACCTCAGGCACATACGTGAGCCATGGAGAATCCAGTTCTACAAGAAAGAACTAGAGCTGGAGCTGTATTGTATTGAATTGTGATGACAGGTGGAGCAGGGAGGTGCTGGAATTTGGAGGAGAAGCACAGAAGGGAAAGTAAATACAATAGGATTCCATTGAGATGAGAATGATTCTCATGCAGTTCTGCTAAGGAGACAATATTGTGCATGAGTGGCTTGATGAATCAGGGACTAGGTATACAATTATAGAGCACATGCGGCAAAGTATTTATTGTGTATAAGTATTTGTTATGTAAGTGTATCCACCTTCAAGGAATACGTAAAAAGCATCCGTTAAGCCTCTCACTCTCATCTAGATTAAGACCGTTTCATCTCCGATAATAGAGCATCACATGCCTTTCTCCAGCTACAGAGGTACTAAAAACACAGACTATTTCTAGACATGCAATCGTATTATTTGCTTGGAATACTGGAATGCAGAGGGTTTCCTTATGAAAATAAGGACAGAACATTGTGAACCCCCCCTTTTTACTATCGTATCCTTGAATGACAACCAATCCGGTTTCCTAAACATAATGTCTGGAGTCTGCAGGCCCTCTGCTATGCTTATAATATCCACAATCCAGTTAGAATCAGGCTAATTTAAACAATTATTTAATTTCCCATGTCCAGCCTTTATAAACAGCAAAGAACACAAAATAAATCAGCCTGCCAGGCATCTTTAAACACAGGTAAGGCCTAACAAGAGCTGCTCATATAATTATTTATACAAATATACAGAGAGATTGTTACATAGCTGTGCTAAGATAAAAAGAACTGGAGAGCGGGAGAAGAGACCGGAGAAGTCGGAAGACCCCCGAAGTCAGAAGAAGACCCCCCCGAAGTCGGAAGAAGGGAGAAGACTGGGCCCCCGCTGGTAAAAGAGCTGAAAGAAGACAGCGGTGGTGCCCGGCAGAAGGGAGAAGTCGGAAGACCCCCGAAGTCGGAAGAAGACCGGAGCCGTCTAATAAACAACTTTAAAAACCTGTGTAGTGTTTTTTTATTGACATTTTTCTTCCACCAGGTGAATGGGTAGAGGTACCATGTACCCCCATACTCATTCACATAGGGTGTGGGGGCCGGGATCTGGGGGGCCCATTATTAAAGGGGGTTTCCAGATTCCGATAAGCCCCCCGCTCACAGACCCCGACAACCAACGGCCAGGGTTGTTGGAAGAGGCCCTTGGGCCCCAAAGCACCCCTCCCCCATGTTGAGGGCATGCCACCTGGTTCGGCTCAGGGGGGGGGGGGGCGCTCGCTCGTCCCCACCCCTTTTCCTGACCGGCTGGTCTGCGTGCTCGGATAAGAGTCTAGTATGGATTTGGGGGGACCCCCACGCTGTTTTATCAGCGTAGGGGGTTCCCCTTGAAATCCATACCAGACCTACTAAGGGCCCGGTATGCTCTTGGGGGGGGAACCCATGCCAGTTTTTTATTTAAAATTTGGCATGGAGTTCCCCCTCCTGAAGGCGACTTCAAGTCGTGTTGTAAGTCACGTTGTGATTTATACTCAAGTCGTGTTCAAGTTCCCTTCCAAAGTCGCGCTGAAAGTCCTGTTGCCCCTGTGTGAACACTGTTATTTAATCACTGTGTACCTTTGGAAAACTGAGGGTTTTCACATAACAAATTTCATCATGTTTGTTTATGGCCAACTTCTAAAGTAAAGACTTTTGTTCCCAAACCCAGACTTGTTTTGGCTTAAGCCTGGTTCACACAAGATTTTTCTTTGCATGCTAGTCTCATATTGAAAATGAGGAAGTTGGTAAACTTACGAAAATTCTTGTACGACAGAATACAAATTCGGAAGTGATGTAATGCATTGCATTGTATTTGTATTGTATTTTCGGATGACAACTGTACTGATTAAATGAAAATTGTATGATCTGGTATCGTACGAGAAAAATTTTCATGCTTGTCCCATCGGATAATTACGCATGGATTGTAGTGATTGGCTCTCGAAAGCTGTGTACTAACGATTAGATTATCATACGATCGCTTCAAAGCAGTATTTTTCCAGCCTTTTTAGGTTTATTAAAAGTCAGCAGCTACAAAAAGTGCAGCTGTTTAATAAACAGACACTTACCTGCTCCAAAGTCCATCGATGTGGCTGCCCAGAGCTCTGCTCCTCTCCCCCCCTCTCCGCCGGCACCTCCATTCACTCTGTGGGCACCTGGCTGTGACAGCTTTCGGCTTCACGGCGGGCCACGCAGTGTGCCAATGCCCGAGCAGCGCTGCACTCCCTGAGAGGACAGGCAATCTCCTGGAACCGGTCACATGTCCCAGGAGATCGCCTAGGGAGGAGCCGCCTAAGGCGAGAGGAGAAGGCGCTGAGGCGGTCCCTGGGCGGAAGGAGGAAGTCCCACTCCTACCGAAGCCCCCACTCCCCCCCAATATAAATTACATGCCAAATGTGGCATGTAAGGGGATGAGGAGTGCTTAAAGCGGAAGTGGAACTCCGCTTTAAGGGAACAAACTGTGGTAAATTTCAATAGCCTTCCTCCATAGGACCTTTTACTGTGCTCCCCCTTTCCCCCCCAATTCCTATGAAGTAAATAAATAGATTTAATCATGAAATTAAGGTTTTCGTTCTTATTGGTTTTTCCCTCCTCTTTCTTATGAGAAGAATATTTAATTATATAATGGAGCAAGGTGCAGCCCCCTGAATATTAGATTGTATAGGCCCAAGCATTTGTGGCTTTTCCACAAATCCAGGCCCGGTGGTTGATGCAGTGGATATATCTATTTCCTCAAGGCCTATTCTCTGATGAAAGATTTATGATGGTTTCTAGTAATTGAAAGGTGTACTCACAATGAGTCAGAGCTTGTGGAGGTGGTAACACCCTTAGCTTGTCTTAACAATACCCCTAAGGCCTGACATTGCCACAATATCATTTACTCTACCTTCTCTACATCTCCCATAACATTCAACAGGCTGCGACTTTTAAAATTACATAATTCCTTTAGACTGGCATGATGTCATCCCGGCGTATCACAATTGTGAATAGAAATATCGCCATCTTTTATCCATATATATTTTTCATGATAAGGTATGAAAGAGCAGCAATAAATATCCCAGAAATCCTTACATTACCACTAATTAATATTAAGAAAGAAGTATCATTTTATTTTTTAAATATTTATTAAATCCCCCAGAGATGCTAAAAAGGGTGCTTGAATAGAACACCCAGCCCCCTCACCCACCACCACCACTGTCTGGCCATGCTTCTAGCAAGGAGACTTATTTAGTAGAAGTATGGGTTTATCCCAAACTTGATATCAAACTGAACCCAGAAAGGAGCTGTTACTCCCACCCACTGCCACCCAATCACCTGCAGCAGGGCATTCTCCATCCCGCAGTTACATGTGCAAGGAGTCAAGATGCTTGTGACATCATTGACCTAATATGGCCATGTGATCTTTTAGGACAATAATGTCACAAACATTCTCACCCTTTGTGCAGGTCGGAAAACGCCTTGGCCACAGCTGATTGGCGGCAGTGGGTGGGAGTAACAGCTTATTTCCGGGTTTGTTCCATACCCAAGTTTGGGCAAAAACCATGTTCATCCTTATGGCCCGTACGCACGATCCTAATATCAGACAAAAACTGTCGTCCGAGGAAGAATCGTACGATTTTCGGATCGTGTGTACACTATTTTCGAGAGCCGATCATGACAGTTCATTCGATAAGCACGAAAATTTTCCTTGTACGATACCAGATCGTACGATTTGCATCTAGTCAGTATAGTTGTCGTCCGAAAATACAACACAAATACATTACAACACAAGACATCACTTCCGATTTTTCTTTCTGTCGTATGAGAATTTGTGACTTTAGTAACCTTTTCAATTTCTACTTGCGACTATTAAGTGAAAAAAATTGTACGAACTGTCTTACGATATTCAGATTGTGTATACGGGCCATTAGTCTCAGCTCAGTTTGGGCCCAAACTCTGTTCATCTATAGGCCTCGTACTCACAACCGTTTTCCTCGGCAAAATCCATCAAGAAAAATGCTGGCAGAGCATTTTTGCAGAGAAAAACAGTCGTGTGTATGTTTTTTCTCGAGAAAACTGCTGTGGATCTTGACGAGGAAAAAAAGAGAACATGTTCTCTTTTTTCTCGTCGGGAGTCTCAATTTCCTCGTCGTGTTTCTCATCTGGCTGGTTTACGACGATTAACACGTTCGTGTGTATTAGGGTTGTCCCGATACCACTTTTTTAGGACCGAGTACAAGTACCGATACTTTTTTTCATGTACTTGCCGATACCGAATACCGATACTTTTTTTAAATGTCATGTGACAGTTTTCAAACCACAATACAGACTAAGGATATTTTCTTTAGAATTGTAAAGAACTCTAACTCAAGATATTATAAAAGAATAAAAATGAGTAAAAATGAATAAAAAAAAATTATTTTCTTGTCACGCAGTAGTAAAAAACTCAAAGAATTTTCACAGAACATGTTGATAAATACAAAAAAAGTATTCTATTTAGGTATCGGGAGCATTTGCGCGAGTACAAGTACTCCCGCAAATACTCGGTATCGGTCCCGATACCGATACTAGTATCGGTATCTGGACAACCCTAGTGTGTATGCTTAGGGACCCGCGCATGCTCAGAATAAAGTATGAGATGGGAGCGCACCTTCGGTAAAAGTAGCGTTCGTAATGAAGATTAGACATGTGCATTCTTTTTCGTTAGAATGCATTTTTGTCCAAAAATAGGGTATTTTCGTTATCGTTTTAACGAACAAAAACGAAAGCGCAAGAAACGAAAACCGAAAGATCCAACATAAAAAATGCTTTATTTTCGTTTTCGTTCAGATCCGATGATTTTCGATGCTTTGTCGAATTTCCGTCTTTCAATTTCACAAAGTCATTGAAAATCGTTGTTCTGAATACAGTGAATCGGTATATTTACTGTATTCAGAACTACAATTTTCGAAGCTTTGTCGAATTTCCGTCGTTTAATTCGACAAAGTCATCAAAAATCTTTGTTTTCGGACAAAAACTTTCCCGACGAAAACAAAATAAATCAAAACGATTTTCGGGAGTAATTAAATAAAATTATTTTCTGGACGAAAACGAAAAAACGAAACAAAATATTCCAGTCTGCACATGTCTAATGAAGATAGCACATTCGTCACGCTGTAACAGACTGAAAAGCGCGAATCGTCTCTTACCAAACTTTTACTAACACGCAGTAACATGAGATTAGCAAAAGCAGCCCCAAGGGTTGTGCCAGTGAATCGAGCTTCCCCTTTATAGTGCTGTTGTACGTGTTGTACGTCACCACGTTTGAGAACGACGAGATTTTGTCTTGACAGTGTTTACGCAAAGAACGCTTGACCAGATTCTCGACAAGCCTGACAAGGAACTCGTCGAGGAAAACGATGTTTCTTTTACAACGAGTTCCTCGGTCGTGTGTACGAGGCCTTAGTCTCAACACCAGAATTGAATATCAGGGGGAAGATACAGCTCCATTCATGATACAAGCAAAAGATTAGTCAGTGCTGCAGCGCAGTGTTTGTTTACTAGAAGCTGCAGATCCATCATACATCCCTGTATTGCTGACTGATTATTTAGCATTGAAGTTATGCATGAACTGTCAGCGCCAGGGTAGCTGTGTAATAGTTTTGCTGCTGCTAGTAAACATACACTGTGCAAGAAGATCTATCACATAAGGCTGACTGTTCATTCACAAATTCAATAGAACACAATTGGCCGGCAATTAAGTGGGTTGTTTGATAGATCTTCTGAATCAGGGGTTGATTTTCCAAAGGCAAATAGGCTGTGCACTTTTCAAGTATAGTTGCACTAATTAATAAATATCTTAGTAAATATGGTGAAGCACTGCTGATTTCTATCATCCAATCATCTGTGTGTAAAATTCTGTTATTTTTTATTTTGGATTGCTTGCACCTGATTGGATATTCTTTACGAAGTGAAGCTTCACCATATTCCCTAATCTCTGGGGAAAATTGGTTCACAGTCTATTTGCCTTTGGTAATCAATTCCACAGTGTATGTTTCTTAGCAGATGGAGATCAATCACACATCTCCCTTGTCCATTAAAAAGCCATTTTTTTCTTCTTTTTGAGCTGTGCTGTCGCTCCTCCTGAAGCTGAAGCCCAATTTATGGGCATTCCAATGGGGGAACTACAGCATAGCATGGTAGTCATGGTCCTTCTCAGATTCTGCAGATAATTTTGCCTGTAACCATCTGTTACATCCTGCTTGAGATCTTTTCCTGGTGCCAGTAGAATATTTTTTGGGGGGATTTTTTGTCCCCAAAACATGTTAAATGCCTAATTTGCTTAGCTGTTACCTGTGATTGTAAAAAAGTACTTTGGACTCCTGCCTGTAGGTGGCACCATTTTGTCTCCCTTATGTCAGAAGCTGCTGGATTGATATCATATTTACAAGTTTCAGATGGACAAATCAAACACAGCCAAAGTATTTCTCCCAATAAAAGATTTTTTTAAAATACATGTGGTAGCAAAATAACTAGTTAGCTAGCTAGTTTCTTCCAGGACTTTCACTTTCCGCTATCCTCCACCGGGCTTAGTAGTTTCTCCAGTTCACCCTCATGCCACATACACACGATCAGAATTTCGGACAACAAATGTTCAATGTGAGCTTTTGGTTCGATATTCCGACCGTGTGTTTGCTCCATCGGACATTTGCTGATGGAATTTCCGACAACAAATGTTTGAGAACTGGTTCCCAATTTTTCTGACAAGTTCTTGTCGGAAATTCCGATCGTCTGTATGCAATTCCAACACACAAAAATCCTACGCATGCTTGGAACCAATTTGACGCATGCTCTGAATCATTGAACTTCATTTTCTCAGCTCGCCGTAGTGGTGTACGTCACTTCCTTCTTGACGTTCGGAATTTCAGACAATATTTGTGTGACCGTGTGTATGCAAGACAAGTTTGAGCCAACATTCCGTCGGGAAAAAATCCACGGTTTTCTTGTCGGAAATTCAGATTCTGTGTACGTGGCAACACACCATGACATTGTCCTGTAGTGATGTGGAAGTTGACGAGAGGAACCAGAGCATGCCTCCGGATGCACAGGAGATCATCACTCGCTGAAATGTTGGTTTATGAAAAGAAAACTTCAGCTCTCTCTTGAATGGAGCAGCTTTGAATGGTAAAAGCAGCAGGAAAGGAATATATTGCATTTCCAGCCTTATTTACAGATACCTAATACTATCACATTTATTTAAAGCTTTCTCTTGGAAAAAAAGGTGGAATATTTATCTTGTTCCAGATTTTTTTAATGAAATCCGGGTTTTTTGTTTATTAGAAATGGCGGCAATCGGCGAGCGGAATATGCGAGCGGAGCTGAATGGGCATACAACCGCAACTGAAGACATAATCCCTATGCTTCAACCAGCACATGATCATCAGAAAGGGGCACAGATAATGAAAAAAAATACACCCCCCTGCCCCCACCCCCCCAAGATAGAGCGGGGGTAGGTAATTCAGAATTTATTTTTTTAATTCTGCGCGGTCTTTGAAATTGCCCCAGCCCCTGTTCAAATCCGGGGATAAAACCGGGGGCAGACTTGGTCCAAGGACAGTGTCCTCAATTTGGGGACTGTCCCCGGAAACCTGGGATGTCTGGTCATCCTATGCTTACCCCTCTTCCCAGCAGCCAGCACTCTTCTCCACTCACTGACATTCCTGTGGGGAGATGTCTATTACAGTGGGGAGATGTCTATTACAGTGGGGGAGATGCAGTGTTGTAAGTAACGGAGTTACAATAAACGCAGTTACCTAACGCAGCCCCTTTTAAGGGTAACGAGTAATCTACCTGATTATTCTTCCCCTCACAGTAATGCAGTTCCCATTACTTGGGCGGCATTACTGCAATTACATCTACCGCCACTAGATGGCAGCAGAGTAATTGAACATAAATATGGGTGAAACACCGCTTTAGAATCATGTGACCGCTGTGATGGCCTGTCACAGTGGTCTGAAAACTCCCAATCGCAAGGAGCCCTGGATACAATTAACCCCAATCTGCCTCACACTGACCTATCACCGGGAACAACTCACATCGATCACACACACTGTGTGCGCAACCTGATCAATGATCCGGGGAACACATGACCGGAACAAAATGTTCCACAGAACAAACGTTCCCTATACAACACAGTGTACACAGCAACATCTAGTGGTCAACATGGTAAGTGCAGGACACCTATACAGACCAATGATCAGCAGGTTATTTTTGGTCAGTGATTTCATCTCTTCATCAGACAACAAAGAAAAATCTGACATCCCCATTCCAGATCCCTTGCATCCAATAAAGCTTATATAAGATAAATAAAATAATAAACAATAAACTATAGAAAATTCTAATAAAGCCTAATATAAGATTTTAAATTACAGACTCTGTAAACGTCAAAGGGAATGTATATTATAAACATACATTTTAATCCAGCTTATAATTTGGATGTAATATATAGCAGATGGATAAGGGTTTTAAGTCCTATTAGCTGGACATACATGGTGGGACGGATACACCTAGGCTGGGATATACACGAGATCACCATTTGTTTCCTTTTTTCTTCTCTCAAGGATCTGGCATTCTTTTGTCTTGGAGTATTAACTCACTGCTCCCTGGCAAGCGCCCGTCACCTGCTTATCAACAAAGCATTGTAGAATATAAAATAAAAAAATCAGTTACTTTGCTGAGTAACTAATTACTTTTTCAATGTAGTAACTGAGTCACTAACGCAATTACTTTTTCGGAGAAGTAATTTGTAACTGTAACTAATTACTTTTTTAAAGTAAGATGAGCAACACTGGGGAGATGTCTATCTATTACATTCTAACATACATATAACCACTGGTCTTGCTTTGTTTATAATGATGTTGGAAAGCTGTAACTCACTGAGTGTTGAAGAGGAGCTGCTAAGGGTGACTGGCCTTACAATGGAAAGGAAGCCTGTGAGAGAAAGATTAGAACTCGCACTGCAGATATAGGGCCAGATTCAGAAAGATCGGCGTATATTTGTGCGGGCATAGCGTATCTTCTTTACGCTACGCCACCGCAAATTAGAGAGGCAAGTGCTGTATTCACAAAGCACTTGCTCCCTAAGTTACGGCGGCATAACGTAAATGGGCCGGCGTAAGCCCGCCTAATTCAAAGTAGGAAGGAGGTGGGCATCATGTATTTAAATTAAGCATGACCCCATGCTAATTAATGGCCGCTCGAACTGGGCATGTGCGCGCATGCTCAGAATCACGTCGGAAAAACTCCCTAAGTGATGTCGGCGCGCAATGTCTACAACGTGCACCCAGCCATATTCCCGTACTACGTAAACGGCATAAACAACGCAAAATTTGACGGCGTTGATCCCTGGCCCATACCTTTGCATTAGCTGCGCCTCATATAGCAGGAGTAACTTTACGCCGGACGTAAGCCTTACGCAAAGCGCGTATATAAAGCGGCCGGGCGTATCTATGTTCGTGAATCAGTTTATCTCACTCATTTGCATTTTTTTAATGGAAACGTCTAATGTGTCCAGTGTAACTATGCGCCCACGATACGCCGGCGTAAACAAGTTATGGCGGACGACTGAAGCCATGTTTTTCGGCGTATCTTGCTTTCTGAATCGGCGTAAAGATGCAACGGCGCACATTTGTACTTACGACGGCGTATCTTTTGATACGCCGGCATAAAGCCTTTCTGAATCTGGCCCATACTGTACAACTATGGGGCTGCCTCACATACCAAGAAGTGTACTGCTATTTTTCAGTAGAATTCCAGACAAAGGGTAAATCTTTCACGGTTGTGTTTTGACACAATTAACATTTCTATATGTTCTCTATAACATAGCACATTTTTACTTTTTAAGTTCAGGTTCACTTTATGTGATAGATTTTCTATTTTTATTTTAAACAAACTCTTTTACCTGTGCCTTTAGTAGAGCTGTTTCTTTGTGTGAGAGAGAGAATCCTAGTAATGAATCTGTTGCATTTCATGCATGTACTATTTTTTTACCTCTATGCTAATAAGAATTCATTTTACAAGAGTGCAAACAAAACAACAAAAGATGTAATACAGAGATCACAAGAACTGTCTATTCTGCACACACTGCTCATCAGTAGTCAGAGAGCAGCGACAAATGAGCCTATTGTGCCCGCGTACAAAGTGGCACATTCAAGAGCGAAGTGTTTCCTCCTCTCCCCATTCACAGCCAATCTTCTATTATTCATTCTTTGTAAATAAAACCACTCATGTACACTATTGTGTATTTTATATGGGGATTACGGCATTTATTGTACAAAGGTGTGTATCATTAACAGGGGAGATTTGTACTCCAGGGAATTGAGTGGGGCAGAATATTAATGGATTTTCATAGCGATAGTGAAGAACTTTGCCCAATCCTACTGGCATTACACATGGTAAATATCTTATTATTTGAGTAAAACAGATGTCTTATCCTAGTGAAAGAATAAGCAATTATAGGCTTTGGAAGTACTCTAGACTTCAATCTTGACAGAAGTTTGAAAATAACAAAAGCATCAAACTATGCGTCCTCTAAGCCACAAAGGTTTTAGACACAATACTTTAAGCACAGAGAACAATTGAAAAATCTTCTCAACTGTAATTTTATATATATATATATATATATATATATATATATATATATATATATATATATATATATATATATATATATATATATATATATATAGAGAGAGAGAGAGAGAGAGAGAGAGATACAAACATGTACACTATCTCACAGAAGATACACCCCTCACATTTTATTACATCTTCATGTGACAACACTGAAGAAATGACACTTTGCTACAATGTAAAGTAGTGAGTGTACAGCTTTAATAACAGTGTAAATTGTCTGCCCCCTCATAATAACTCAACATACAGCCATTAATGGAAACAAAAGTGAGTATATCCTAAAGTGAAAATGTCCAACATGGCCCCAATTAGCCATTTTCCCTCCCCTCTCTGATACTGGTCACTGGAAGTTCAACATGGCACCTCATGACAAAAAACTCTCTGAGGATCTGAAAAAAAATTATTGCTCTACATAAAGATGGCCTAGGCCAGTGATGGCGAACCTTGGCACCCCAGATGTTTTGGAACTACATTTCCCATGATGCTCATGCATTCTGCAGTATAGTGGAGCATCATGGGAAATGTAGTTTCAAAACATTTGGAGTGCCAAGGTTCGCCATCACTGGCCTAGGCTATAAGAAGTTTGCCAAGACCCTGAAACTAAGCTGCAGCATGATGGCCAAGACCATACAGACCATACAGAGGTTTAACAGGACAGGTCCACTCAGAACAGACCTCCCCATGGTCGACCAAAGAAGTTGAGTGCACAGCGTTATATGCAGAGGTTGTCTTTGGGAAATAGATGTATGAGTGCTGCCAGCATTGCTGCAGAGGTTGAAGGGGGAGGGAATCTGCTTGTCAGTGCGCAGAGCATAAGCCGCATACTGCATCAAATTGGTCTGCATGACTGTCGTCCCAGAAGGAAGCCTCTTCTAGAGATGATGCAAAAGAAAGCCTGCGTGTAGTTTGCTGAAGACCAGCAGACTAAGGACATGGATTACTGGAACTTTGTCCTGTGGGACAACATATTTAGTTCAGCTGGTGTCAAGCTTGTGTGGGGGCAACCACGTAAGGAGTACAAAGACAAGTGTGTCCTGGCTACAGTTAAGCATGGTGGTGGGAGTGTCATGGTCTGGGGCTGCATGAGTGCTGCCAGCACTGGGGAGCTACAGTTCACATTGAGGGAACCATGAATGCCAACATGTACTGTGACATACTGAAGCAGAGCATGATCCTCCCTTCAGACAGGGCCGGATTAACAGAGGGGCTGATGGAGCTGCAGCTCCAGGCCCCTTTCTCAAGATAGGCCCATTTGCCCCCCCCCCCCCCCCCCAAAAAAAAAAGTTTTTTTTTTTTTTTTTTTTTTTTTAGATCGACTTCGGGGTTGTAGCTCGATGACCAGAGGTCACAGAAACCCCACATTTGGGGGGTAGTCAGTTGAAGACCTACCCCACAACCGGTCAAAATATGGGATGGCTATCATTTATGGTTCCGGAGATACGGGCCTGCTTGCACAGCCTGTCAGAAGCTACATACAGAGCAGCCATTATAAATACAAGCTGACACACTGCAGCAGACTGAGAAAAAAAATCATCATTTGTTTTTTGCTAGAAAATTACTCTATGGTGGTCTTTGCAACTTTTTATGTTGCACAGTGTAGAGCTGCACAATTCTGGCTAAAACGACAACTGCAATTTTTTTGCTTAGAAGATAGATTACCATTCTCTCACGATTCATGCAGCATAACATCATCTTTCACATTAAAATGAAAAAAATTAATAAATGGGCTAACTTTACTGTTTTGTTGTTATGGTTTTTATTATTCAATGAAGTGGGCAAATGCAGCGTGACATAAAATATTGCAGCAATTGCCATTTTTGTCTCTGCTAAAATATATATAATGTTTGGCGGTTCCAAGTAATTTTCTAGCAAAAAATATTGGTTTTTAACTTAAACAAGTGTTGGACTTTAAGTGGTTACATTTCTTGCATTTACACACAGAAGTTTGATCTAAAACGGTTACAATGTTTCATGTTTACAAACTTGGCAGACAGTCAGATATTTTCTTTACACACAGAAGTTTATGCCTTTGATCTAAGAAGAAAGCGTTAGTTACAATGTTTCCTGCTAAGAACTTGGCAGACTAGCCAGATATTTTCTTTTGACAGCTGAAAGTCTCTCCACTTGTTATATGAAAGAATCAGCAAACTCTGCATTGGAGATGTCAGGGGGGTTGAATCGAGATCACAATTTTAACAATTAATTGTGCAGCTCTAGCCTCTAGCACGGTACTGTATTTGCGCAGCAATTTTTCAAACATGTTTTTTTTTGGAAATAAACTGTTTCATACATTAAAAAAAAACACTAAAGTTAGCACGATTTTTTTTTTTTTTTTGGTATCCTAAGTGATGCTTTAAACATTTTTTAGGTTACATGTTTAGAGTTACAGAGGAAGTCTAGTGCTAGAATTATTGCTCTCGCTCTAACGATCGCGACGTATGTAACCTGTGTGTATCTGGCTCTGATACTAGCCAGTGCCTACCCAGCCACTGACTGGTATCTCTCCCCAGCCTGTCCCCACACACCCTCTCACCTGCTGACCTGTAGATGGGGGAATCACTCCTGTAGTGTTATTGTGTCTGCCAGTGAGTACAATGATCAGTGTTGCTATCTATAGCTGGCAGCACTGATTGTTTTGGGAAAAACAGGCTGGTTGTACTCAAGTCGATTAATAGATTGACTTGTGTAAAACCAGCTAGCCCATTCATAGATCGACTATGGCTGGTCTCTGCATAATTGGTGTAATTTCAATTCATGTATGACCCGCTTAACCACTACGCAGTCCCTAAACATCCTTCCACTCCTATACATTGTGCCCACTGTCATACCCTCCACACTCCTCTCCTGTACATAGTGCCCACTGTCATACCCTCCACACTCCTCTCCTATATATAGTGCCCACTCTCATACTCTCCACACTCCTCTCCTGTACATAGTGCCCACTATCATACCCTCCACACTCCTCTCCTGTACATAGTGCCTGCTGTCATAGACTCCTCTTCTGTACATACTTCCCACTGTCGCACCCTCCACACTCCTCTCCTATACATAGTGCCCACTATCATACCATCCCCATTCCTCTCTTGTACATACTGCCCACTGTCATACCCTCCACACTTCTCTCCTGTACATACTGCCCCATCATACCCTCCACACTTCTCTCTGGTACATACTGCCCTCTGTCATACCCCCACACTCCTGTACATACTGCCCACTGTCATACTCTTCACACTCCTCTCCTGTACAAACTGCCCACTGTCATACCCTTCACACTCCTCTCCTGTACATAGTACCTGCTGTCATACACTTCTCTCCTGTACATACTGCCCACTGTCATACCCTCCACATTCCTCTCCTATACATAGTGCCCACTATCATACCGTCCACACTCCTCTCCTATACATAGTGCCCACTATCATACCCTCCACACTTCTCTCCTGTACATGGTGCCTGCTGTCATACACTTCTCTCCTGTACATACTGCCCACTGTCGTACCCTCCATGCTTCTCTCCTGTACATGATGCCCACTGTCATACCCTCCACACTTCTCTCCTGTACATTGTGCCTTTTGCCGTACCCTTTGCACTCTTCTCCTGTACATAGTGCCCAATGTTAGACCCTCCACATTCCTCTCACTCACCTGCACATACTTCCCACTTATATACCGTCCGTACTCCTCCCCTATGTCACTTACCCAAAAAAACAGTTCTTTAAAATGATACTGAATACCCTCAATGTTACCAGCTCTAGAATGGACACACTTTTGTTAGTTCAACTAAAGGAAATCTCAGTTCTCATATTTGTTCTGTTACTAGAACTTGTTTAATTTTGTGATTACTATTGTGATGTACAGAGGAACATCGGGGATCTCAGCTACTCTAAATATAGCACTTGTGAAAAAGTGTCCCTGAAAATATTTTTTAAATGTTGGCAACTATGCACTTATGCACTGCCCAAGGGCCACTGGGTCAGTAGGGGGCCCCATTAGAGGTTTCTGCAATCCTGTGATATTACAGCAGTAGTAAACTTTCCTGACATTACTACTTTTTAGAGGCCCTGGGGTAGGTTATGCCACAATGTACAAGTATGCACAGCATATTAGCACATTAGGGTACACTTACATTTTCAGACTGGGCCCTCCATTTCTGCGCTGTGATTCTTACGCATTTATTTATTATTCATAAAAGGCTCCACCCAAATCCTCAGCACCAGGCCCATGATGTTCTTAATCTGGCCCTGCCTTCAGAGACTGGGCCACAGGGCAGTATTCCAACATGATAACAACCCCAGACACACCTGCAAGATGACCAGTGCCTTGCTAAAGAAGCTGAGGGTAAGGGTGATGGACTGGCCAAGCATGTCTCCAGACCTAAACCCTATTAAGCATTTGTGGGGCACCCTTAAAACGGAAAGTGGAAGAGCGCAAGGTCTCTAACATTCACCCGCTCAGTGATGTCGTCAAGAGGACTCCAGAAGAGGACTCCAGTGACAACCTGTAATGCCGCGTACACACGGTCGTTTTTTGCGATGAAAAAAAACAAAGTTTTCTGTGAAGTAAAAAACTACGTTTTTAAAACGTCACTTTCAAAGACAATTTTGCATACACACCATCGTTTTTTCACAAAAAGCAAGGTTACGTTCACCACTCTTTTCCATTGAAGCTCGCTTCATAACTAGCTTCTGGGCATGCGCGGGTTGAAAAACGTTGTTTTGAACGACGTTTTTGCTACACTTTTTGTGAAACAAAAAACGACGTTTTGAAAAACGACACAAAAAATTCAAACATGTTGGAATTTTTTTTTGGTCGTTTTTTTGAAGACAAAAAACAACGTTTTGCCCACACACGATCAATTTAAATGACGTTTTAAAAAACGTCGTTTTTTTTCATCGCAAAAAACGACTGTGTGTACGCGGCATTAAGCTCTGGTGAACTCCATGTCCAAGAGGGTAAAAGCAGTGCTGGAAAATAATGGTGGCCACACAAAACACTGAGGGGCAGATTCACATAGATGTAATCTTCCGCTGCGTAATCGAAATACGCTACGCTGCCGTCTATCACCAGACTCTACGCCGAATTCAGGTAGTTTTTTTGCGCGTACGCTATTGTATCGTATTTTTTTTCCGCCGCGCAATCGAAATACGTGAGTAGGGGGCGTGAAGCATTTAAATTAAGCGCGTCCCCGCGACGATCGAACTGCGCATGCTCTGTTCAGGAATTTCCCGCCGTGCATTGCGCGAAATCACGTCGTGACGTCATTCGTTGTTTGAGTAGCGGCGTTTACGAACATTCCTATTCCCGGACGACTTACGTTAAAAATAATAAAAGAAATCGAAAAACGTTGAAATTCGACGCGGGAACGACGGCCATACTTAACATGGGCTGTCTAATATTAGACCAGCAAAAAGCTGGTATAGTGAAACGGAAAAAAAAGATGACTAAAGGTGCCGTAAGAGATTGCGTTTGAAGAGCGAAATTTTGTGGATTCCAGGCAAAAGCTCATTAGCATACCATGAAGGTGAAAAACAACAGGAAGTCCGCCCAGTGGCCGCAATTTTCAGGCAGCGTAGATCTGAAGGCGTACTAACACGTAATAAAGTCGAAATTTAGCACGCAGGTGTCTTTTCATGGTTTGAGGATTTCGACTAGCGTAAAAACGCTCGTAAATCGAAATTACTCCTGTCTAACAACATTTACACAGGCGTAATCGCTTTGTGAATCTAGGCCTATGAGATTAGGGCATGCAGCACAGACAAACATAAAAAAATGGGTGGAACTCCACTTTAATTTGCTGGGATTTCCACTCACTTCCTGTTTGGCTATGGGACAGGAAATAAAAGGAAATCTCTGCAATGGGATACAGATGGTGAAAAAAAAATCTGACAATGGGTTTATACTTACTCCATTTTAAATGAAAAAAAAATTACAATTTTGTCTATAGGACTTTAGGGTCCACTAATTGTGTACTTTTACTTTAATAATTATATATTTCAGGTGAATTTTTATTTTTATGTGGAATTGTACGGTATATTCAAACATGTTCTGATAATTGTTCCATTACTTTATGATATTAAATTGTATGTCTTTCAAGATTGTGCACACCCTCTTACTACAGAAATAAAAAATATATAAAAAAGGAAAAAAAAAAACTCATACTGATATTTTCCATTCATTTTCAATCCCAGCAGAATAAATCTCTCTCTTATCAGCTTCATGTGTGGCACAAGTGACAAGGAACCTGTTTTCTACCAAGCACAGGGTACAGCTGTCAGAAAAGATACTCCACTCAGTAAATGTATGCTAAATTAAGTGACTGCAAGGAACATTTTAATGACAGCTTTCTGCAAAATGGCACATTCTCACTAAGTGCTAAAATATTCAACTGTACAAGAAGCAGCCGTGGTCTCCTCAGATGATACAACGGAGCTGTCACTGGGCCACCATAGTAACCAATATAACATCTGGGGGTTGGGATGCTTCTGGCATCCCATATACTCTTAATTTTAGTAAATATCTAAGGCTGTAGTCACAAAAACAAGACAATAATAAGATGTCTGCAATATGAGACCCATCAGCCTGTTCCCTGGGGCACCAGGAAAGGTGTGAGCTGAGGAGGAAATATTTAGCTGTTACAAGTCCACAGTTATTTTAAAGTAGACAGTTTCAAAGCATTCCATTCCCATGGAAACTAGAAATATTTATTTCTCACCAACATGTATACATGACTCAGTATTGTCTGCAGCAATGGTTTACATAGCTAGCAATGAATGCAATAAGGAATGTAAATATGTTGGTTGTGGGAAACATTTTTTAAATAATATGTAGGGCCTTTTCACACGGGCAATCTGATCATGTCTGCCTATGGACCAGCAGGTATAAATGGACTTATTTTCATTTACACCTGCCTATCTCTCGGTCCAATCAGGCCCGCTTAAATAAATGGAGGAGGACTGCGTCCATTTGGGGGGACCGGATCAAAGGCCGGCAGGTGAAAATGGACAGTGGAGTTTGTTTACTCCTGGCAGCTAGGGTGACCACGTGTCCCGGATTGTCCGGGACAGTGCCGCATTTTGCAGGTCTGTCCCGGGCACCTTCAATCCAGGATAATACAGTGTCCTGGAATGAAACTGACACAGACACCCCCCGGGCCAATCTGATGCCCCCCAAAAAAGTCGCCACATCACCGCTTTATTCACTTACAGTACTTGTCCTGGCCGGGAATGCCTGGAGGAGCACAATCCCCACCCCCTGCTTGTGATTGGAGAAATCACAAATCCCGCCTCTTGTGTCCAATCACTGTGCTGTGATTCGTTACAGCATAAGTTGGTTTTTGGGAATGGGGGGTGTCCCTGAATGGTAGTTTGGAAATGTGGTCACCCTACTGGCAGCTCATAGAGCAAAGCAGGTTCTGTCCATGTCTCCTTTGCAGTAAATGAGCAGACATGGACCTGTCATCCGCCCTGCTCCGTTTGATCAGCAGGGGATTAGCCTACAGATACCCTGCTGATCAGGACAGAAGGAGCCCATGTAAAAGGGCCCTTAGAAGGGACAGACCATTCATTTAGAGGCACACGGGCGCTGCCTCCCCTATCCACCGCCCTTATCCATGCGCTTGGCCCCTTTAAAGACACCGGCCGCATGAATTCCTACGACGGGGGAGTGTTTTTTGAAGCACCTGATTAGAGCCAGAGGCAAAGCACGTAAGTCATGTGAAACGCGTCAACCTTATCCTTCCTCTTCCCCTGACTGTACCATCCAGCACTTTTATGATTTTCAATAAAGTGACTGAATCACTACAATCATGTGGGGACAAGCTAGCTGGAAACCAGCAGCCAACCGACTCCTGATCAGCGCTCTCAGCCAATGGCAGAGAGCACTGATCAGAGTGTTTTGGTGGGGAAGAAGTGTCCCCCTGTCAGAACACAACAGCTGGGGGGGGGATTGCTGCATTAACTTTGCATAGCAATACAGCGGCTCCAACCGGAGCTGACAGTTTTTTTTTTTTATTCAGCCCAGCTGGGTTGAACTAGAAATGGTGTACCAGGCTTTAGTTAGAACCTCTGTCAGGTTTTTATTGCTGATTATGTCCAGTTTGCAAAAATCCAAACTCCCCTTTTGTCTCAGGATCATTGTCAATAGGACACAAACTAAGACCCCTTTCACACTGAAGACTTTGTCAAGCGGTTTAGCGTTAAAAATAGCGCCTAAATACTGCCTGAAAAACTCCTGCCCTGCAGTCTCAATATGGAAGCCAGAGTGCTTTCACACTGAGGCGATGCGCTGGCGGGACCGCTCCAAAAGTCCTGCCAGCAGCATCTTTGGAGCGGTGAAAGGAGCGGCGTGGTTACCGCGCCTTCACAGCTCCTTCTCATTGAAAACAATGGGACACTGCAGTAATACCGCCGGCAATGCGCGTGGGCGGTATTAACCCTTTTTTGGCCGCTAGCTGGAGTTAAAATCACACCGCTAGCGGCCGAATACTGCCAGAATTCTGCGGTAATTCCAACAGTATAGCGCCGCTAAAAATAGTGGGGCTTTATCCTCACCGCACCTCCCGCCCCAGTGTGGAAGGGGCCTAAGGGAGGAACTGAATAAATGTTCCAATAGGGGCTCCTATTTGCATGACAATTGCTAAAGATGGTATTTCCTCTTACTTTTCAGAGATGGTCTCCCACTTCATGTTATCACTCTAGAACAGTGTGGGGGACACAGAAAGTAAAACAAATCACACTGAGGTTCCAATCCTTTTCATTGCATACTAAACCACAATAATATTTAAGGCCGCGTACACACGATCAAATTTATCTGCTGAAACTGGTCCGACGGACCGTTCCAGCAGACATATCAGATCGTGTGTACGGGCTAGCGGACAGGTTTGTCCAGTGGACAAATTTCAAAGCATGCTTTGAAATTTGTCCGCTGCAAACCTGTCCGTCCGACATGTCCGCTGGTTAGTACGCCTAACCAGCGGACAGAAATCCCCCGCATTGCGCCGTATTTTACTTCCTGGATTGGTGACGTGGCGGCGTCAACGTCACCGCCACGTCACGGCGTCCTCAGCCCGAGGGGATTTTTGTCCGATGGTGTGTACACGCCATCGGACCAAAATCCGATGAGACATGTCTGCTGGAAACGGACCGTCCGGACATGTTTGAGTGGACATGTCTCCTCGTCTGTACGCAGCCTAAGAGTTTAAAAGCAAAAAAAAAAAGCTGAATTGTGTTTTTCGCTCTTCGAGGACTGGTCTCCAGTGTGAAATTTTATCACAGTATGGCCATATCTTGCCATTTTGCATGTCTTTCTATGTGTTGTGTTGACCTAATTCTGTTTGCGGTCTGGAGACAGTGGTTTCTACCTATGAATAAAGAGATTTGGTTTCCTAACAGATGTCTCCTGTATGGCACATATATCATCTATGCAGGTGCTCACAGCTCTAAAAATAGTTCAGTCTGTGTGATCTTCAGACAAAATGTCATCTAACCATTAAAGGAGCATAATAGAAGGTACCGTCTTTTTGTTCAATGCTATTATACTCCTAGACACTGTCAAGACTGTCTGGTTCAGAAATGATCTACACTTAAGCAGTGTTGTCATGTTCTGGGGAATGCTTTACACGTTACAGGTACGTAAACACACAGGGGAAAAGTTGTTTATATGTCTAAATGTCACTTTCCCAAGCAATCAAAGATCCTTCAGTAAACAATTATAAAGGTTACTTTTTGCATAAACTTCTACATGTAATAATGTGTATTTTTTTATTCTCAAAATGGCATAGCAGAAAAAAAAGGTGAAAGTAACAGTTACCATCTTATTGGTCTGTGCTGTGAAAGTACCAGTACATACAGATAAATACAGCACATGTCTGTATCATGGCAGTAAAAAACAAGCTGGGCTTAGCCCCCGTTCACACCGGTGCATATTGTCATGCAATTTGACAGGTCCAAATTGCATGACAAGTTAGGCCGCGTACACACGTCCGAGAACCTCGTCGGGCTAAACCCATCGTTCCGCCCGACGAGGTTCCCGATGAGTGGTCGGAAAAGCTCGTCGAGCCAAAGTCCTCATTGAACAACGAGGAAAAAGAGAGCGTGCTCTCTTTTTTGGCTCGACGAGCTTCCTGACAGGACGCTCGTCGGAAGTGTACACACGCCTAAGAACCTCGGCAGAATATGTCTCCCAGCGAGCTTCTCGCTGAATTATGCCGAGAAGCTTGGTCGTGTGTACGCCGTCTTACACCTTATTATCGGCCAACTTTGCAGTGATGCACCACGTTGAAAAAGTAGTTCCTGTGCTATTTTTGGCAATTTCAGGTGTGACTTGTATAGATATCTGTGCTTGAAGTCACACAGATGTCATCCACAATCCACATCACACTTGAAGTGGCACAGACATGCAGCTTTGAAATCACGTGATTTCAAGTGAAGTCGCACGATTTCAAAGACGCATTCAGTGTGAACTAGGGATAAAAGTGCCTGGAGGATTGATGCCGCGTACACACATTCATTTTTCAGGTTTAAAAAAAATGTCATTTAAAACTATCGTGTGTGGGCTTCAGAGCATTTTCCGGGTTCTGAAAAACAGGCAATATTTTTTTCGAACATGCTCTATTTTTTCGCATTGTTTTAAACGTTGTCGTTTTTCAGGTTGTAAAAAATGATCGTCACGACGTCACGACGTGAAAAACCTGCACATGCTCAGAAGGAAGTTATGAGATGGGAGCGATCGTTCTGATAAAACTAGCGTTCGTAATGGAGTAAGCACATTCATCACGCTGTAACAGACAGAATAGCGCAAATCGTCTTTTACTAACACAAAATCAGCTAAAGCAGCCCAAAGGGTGGCATCATCCGAATGCAACTTTCCCTTTATAGTGCCGTCGTACGTGTTGTACGTCACCGCGCTTCGCTAGAGCAATTTTTTTGTTCACAATCGTGTGTAGGCAAGGCTGTTTTAATGATCAAGTTGAAAAAAACGTTGTTTTTTCTAGAGCCTGAAAAACGTTGTTTTTTACAACCTGAAAAATGATCGTGTGTACACGGCATGAGAGTTATTGTCTGCTAAAACCAACCAAATTATCTCAAATTTTTTCCAGAACTTTATTTAAGTAATATTCATGCTTCCAAATTTTTTGTGTAGCGCCCTCTAGTTAGGTAGGTGCTAGAGTGAGGATGTTTCTAGCAGAGTAGGACATTTTAGACAGGACTAGCTGGGCTGGGAGTGGCTCCGGGCAGGGATCAAAGATTTGAGCCGAGAGAGTGCATTTATTCTGGGGGGAAAATTTGTACTTGGAGAGGAGGGGGGATTTATACTTAGGGGATCCTAAAAGTTTTTGCGGAACAGCAAATGCACTCACGAATCTAGGTGACCCGCTTAATGTGAAAATGAACAAGCATTACATTAATAATCTCAAGGACGGTAAAAAAACAAATAACGCTCAGTGTGCAAATTCAAACAGTGAGAAAGTATTGTAAAATATGGATGCCTAGTGTTAACATCAATCAAAATATAAAATGAATAATAATAATAATGCGATCAGGGAGAGACAATCTCCATGATAATCAATGGTAAAAACATATACATCAAGTGATAAGTCCAAAACCAAGTCACAATATAAGAAAACAGGAAAAAAACATCCCTTCCTCCACTAGATCGTAAGCTCGTCCCTACGGTGGATGTTGTATGAAAGAAAAAGGAAAGAGAACCTCATTGCACAAACATCAAAGAAAACGGTACGTCAAAAGTAACGGTCACGAATCCCATGAATACGCCGCTCAGTCGCCTCATCAATCCGTGACCATGACGTAACGCGTAGGGATGAATAAGTCGAGCTAACGCGTACGATCGGATTCGAGCCCATCGGATCGGATTGATGAGGACTGCACACTGAGCGGCGTCCAATGCTTGCATTAAGCGGGGATTCGTGAGTGCATTTGCTGTTACTTTTAGGATCGTACGACCGTTTTTCTTTGATGTTTGTGCAATGAGGTTCTCTTTCCTTTTTCTTTCATACAACATCCACCTGTGAGTGCTTGCTCAACGGATTGCAGCAGCCTTGGAGTATCTGGGACTCGCATTCCTAGTGGAGGAAGGCTTGTATGTTTTTTTCCTGTTTGGAACTCTTATATTGTGCACTTGGGTGTGGGTAGATGATTTCATCTGAATGTTAAATGTGACTTTTCAGCAATCATTTGTCTATCATTATCTGTATGGACAGCTTTAGCTTGATGATAACAGTAGCCATGGTCAGGCTGTTAAATGTTGTAATAATCTCCTTACTAAGGCCATGGACCGCAGTAAAGACCAGAAAGTTGGATGATGTTAGATTTAGACTCACTATTATTAAATTCCGCTGAGCCAAGCCACATTTGTATTTTGGTGTTATTTCTGGTAGTCAAATTCACAAAAGTCTTCTGGGAGAAAGAGACCAAAGGCCACTCCAAAGTCTGTATCTGCCTTATACAGTATATTCTATTGCTAAAACCTGGGCACCCATGGCTTGACTTCCAGTCTCACCATGTCCCAACCTTTCTATCTTAGTATCCCTAGTAGATGTTCGCTTGTCTCTGGTAAAGACCCAGTAGAGGGCTGAACCCACCCCAAATGTTCTAAACCGCATGTGTCAAACACAAGGCCCGCGGGCGGAACGCGGCCCTCCATTCCATTTCATGTGCCCCTCGCACCCAGGGATGGTTTTCAGATGAAACGTGGTGGAAACTCTCACAGATCCCTGCCTGCCCTGCACTCAAGGCAGAGACAAGGAAGATTCAGATGGCATGTGCAGTGTAGGATGGGGCATCACATGGTAAGCTGCACTGTGATCCCCATCTGTGCCCCAGTGCAAAGATTCCAACCAATGATGTTCACTGCCAGGAGCTGGGCCGGGTAGGTGAGATACAAGAATTTTTTTTTTTTTTTTTGGGGGGGGGGGATGGGGGAGAATGGTGCAGAGGTCAGAGGTGAGAAAGAGTGGAAGTGAGATGTGGACAGCCAAGAGTGCTGAACCCTGCACATTGTGTACAGCACACCCTAAACCCTGCATTCTATATGTAGTGCATACCTTAACCCTGCACTCTGTACACAGTGCACTCCTGAACTCTGCACATTATACACTCCAGTGGCGTAACCAGAGTCATGGGCGCCCGGGGCAGATTTTTTTTCCCGCCCCCCCCCCTTATATAAACATGATATCAGGGCTGCAGTGTGGAGCTCCCTATTAAGCTATGGACCGGGTCGGGCCAACACTCTACTCCAGCGGAGTCCCAGCCTCAGCCTGTCCCAGGTCTTCCCCAGCACACACCCTGCCTCTGCTAAACCATTCTCTCCCTGCATCACATCCCAGCGACGCTTACTTGCTTGGCTGAGCGGGAGTCCCTACAGGCGCCGCCGGACTGCAGAGTGTGTCGCCATCTTGGAGCCTCCGCAGCGCGCCGCTGTTATGCCAAACAGGGCATCCCCTGCATCCTTCCAGGCGTGCCCGTGCCGGCCGCTGGGAGGTACCGGCGGGGGGTTGTGCGCTCAGTGGAGGAGCCGCTCACTATACTATCCGCAGAGCTGCCGGTCGCTGGCGCCCCCCTCAGCTCAGCGCCCGGGGCAGACGCACCCCTGCCCCCCTGGTTGTTACGCCACTGATACACTCATAGTATTTATTGCCCCTTTAGGATCCTTCCACTGTTAGTGCAATTTGGCCACGTACCACCGCTTGATGCGGTTAATCGGGGGAGGGGATAGTTTTAGGGATACAACCGGCCTTTTAAGGGCAACTATAATTCTAATGTGGCCCTCGATTAAATTGAGTTTGGCACTCTTGTAAACTGTTGTCTACAAAATAATTGTTTTAAAATAAATAATTTCTGCAGTGAACTACGACATGCAGATAACATACATATCATGAAAATGAACCTCTACTAAGCAGGTATTTATGTGGCACATAAACTGGCGGTGACATTTGCATGCAGGCAGTGAGCAGGTATGAGAACGTAGAGGAAGGTATGTAACACTAGCAGGGATATCACAGAGTAGCACATGGATCCTCAGGGAAGGTAGCCGAAAGGACACCAGTCCTGGCTTATCACATTCTGTAAAACAAAGGTGCTTATTTTGCCCCCTCCGGTCTTTTTCTGGTTAGGTGACAAATAATTGGAAATGGCAGTTCTGTTTATTCCACACGGAAGTCTGCAGCTTTTGTTACAGTTATCGGAACTGAAGAATTAATGGCTTTATGAGAGAGGTTATTCTAGGACACACATATAATATGCTTTTACAGATGACATAATGCAATACAATGGTCTGTTCATAAACCATCCACCACTTTTCTGTGCATTGAGATAATGCTTTTGAAAGCATACAACATAAGGGGCACATGCGGACATGTATTAATATGGGTTGAAAGAATGAGGTCACATAATTTGTATTTAATATAGACATTCTACATTAGGCTTCAATATGAAAAAGACAGACAAATAGTGGATGGACCGACGGACGGACCAACAAACATATATGCAAGTCACAGACTATGGCTAGATTCAGTAACTCATATTAAGCCTTGGTTCACACTGACTGCGGGGATGAAGTTGTGCGAGTTCCATCGAACTCGCATGATTTTATTCCCGCATATCAACTACATCTCTGTGGGTTTCACAGAGGTCAATGAAAATCGCACCCCGAAATCGCCAAAAGTAGTACAGAAACTACTTATGGGAATCAGTGCGGCACCACAAAAATGGGGTCGCACCGATTTGGGCGCTGCCATTGCCTGCAATTGCCGCCAATTTGGCAAGCAATTTGACAAATTGCATGCCAAATCGCCTCAATGTGAATCAGGGCTTAAACCTGCAATACTGTAACTCACATCTTACTATTATTGTGCAATGAGGGTGATTGTCAAATAATCGTAATGGCACCCTAAAGCACATATATAGTGTAAGCAAATGCACCTACTCTTCGGTGCACTACAACACATAGATCTGAATTTAATAGTAGTGCAGGTACACTATATTGTCAAAAGTATTGGGAAACCTGTCTTTACATGCACCATTTTTCCAGAAGCCCATTTGTGAGGTCAGGCACTGATGTTGGGTGAGCAGGCCTGACTCGCAGTTCCACTCGAATTCACCCCAACGGTGCTCTATCAAGTTCCTCCACCCCAAACTCGCTCATCCATGTCTTTATGGACCTTACTTTGTGCACTGGTTCAAATCATTTGGTGGAAGGGGGATTATGGTGTTAGGTTGTTTTTCAGGAGTTGGCCTTGGCCCCTTAGTTCCAGTGAAGGGAACTTTTAAGGCGTCAGCATACCAAAACATTTTGGACAATTTCATGCTCCCAACTTTGTGGTAACAGTTTGGGGATGGCCCATTCCTGTTCCAACATGACTGCGCACCAGTGCACAAAAGGACCATAAAGATATGGATGATGAAGTTTGGGGTGGAGGAACTTGACTGGTCTGCACACAGTCCTGACCTCAACCTGATAGAACACCTTTGGGATGGATTAGAGTGGAGACTGTGAGCCAGGCCTTCTCGTCTATCCTCAGTGCCTGACCATACAAATGCACTTCTGGAAGAATAATAAAACATTCCCATAGACACACTCCTAAACCTTGTGGACAGCCTCCCCAGAAGAGTTGAAGCTCTTATAGCTACAAAGGGTGGGCCAACTCAATATTGAACCATAGGGACTAAGACTGCTTTTAAAGTTAATTTGCGTGTAAAGGCAGGTGTCCCAATACTTTTGACAATATAGTGTATAGTAATTGAAGCTCGTTATGGGTACATTTAAAGTGAGTTCAGACAGTAGTAGTTTAGATGGGTAGACAAACAGACAAACAGCCAGAAAGTAGGTGGATTAAATGGATAGATAGGTAGACTGTGGGCCAGATTCAGGTAGATGGGAGCATCTTTGCTCCAGAGTAACGCTTCTCATTTGCGTTACGCTGCAGAAATTTTAGGAGCAAGTGCTGTTATTCATGAAGCACTTGCTCCTAAAGTTGCGGCAGCGCATCGCAAATGAGCCGGCGGAATTCAAATTTGGCGGGTACGGGGCGTGTAGTATTTAAACGAAGCGCGATCCCGCCGCGAACGTACTGCGCATGCGTCGAGTGTTAAAACATCCCCGTGCGCATGTTCCAAATTCTGTGAATGAATGTCAATGACGTCACATTCCCATTCATGAACTCATGAAAATCACGCAAGCGACGTGATTTTTTTTTTTCCCGACGCGATGACGACGCCTATACCTAACATAGGATACTCCAACCCCATGTAGGTATATCTTCGTGCCGCGTATCCCGTCCGGAAACGTCGTACCGTCATTGCGTCGCGCCGGAATTCGCTCGTGAATTGCCGATTTCCGCTCATTAACATATTTTTTGAGCGGAAATCGGCGGGAACGCCCCCGGCGCCATTTTTAAGTTGAAGTAACGATGCGATGGCGAAACTCAGTTACGCTGATCGCATCGGAGCTTCAACCCGGCGTTTCTTGTTTTCTGGTTACAGAAAACAAAAACGCCGGCTCAAAGTCACAGTTAGGCTGGCGGATCACTGGATCCGCCAGCCTAACTGTTCCTGAATCTGGCCCATAAAGTGCTGGCTGTGCTTAAAATTTAATTAACACAAATACTATACATAAAAAATAAAATAAAAATTATACTATAAATTGTGACAACCAATAAAGAGCTGAGTAATAGTCCCAAAAAAGTGCTTGCTTGGTGCAAAACACATATATCTGTTCACTTATGGAGATCCTTATTCTCAATAAAGCAAGCACTTTAATAAAAACCACAGCCAGCACTTTATTGAAGATAATAAGGATCTCCATACATGAACTGATATATGTGTTTTGAACCAAGCACTTTTTTTTGGGACTATTACTCAGCACTTTATCGATTGTCACAATTGTTAGTATGATTTTTTTTATATAGTATTTGTATTAATTTTATTTTTAGCACAGCACATTATATCTTTATTGGTTATATTAATCTAGAGTGGATTTTGATGAGTATTACTACACAAGAAGCATGGATGATGATAGCTGATTTGCAGAACCAAATTTGCAGAGGATAGAGGTCAAAGTGGGCATCATACAAGCACATTCAATGAAACAGGCATTAGGTCAGGACAGGTAGCAAACAGATGTTATTCTATAATAGGCAGGAGACTAGGGCACGCTTCAGGTAGAAGCAGAATTCATGAGTAGTTCAAGTCGTAACCAAAAGCATTTAAAAATACAGACAAACAGCCAGGGGAGGACTGGCAGGGGGGGCAGGGTGGAAATCTCCCCCTGAGCTGGTAACACTATGCACTGTCATCGGCTGCCACTAACAATTGCTGTTTTTGCAGAGCAGGGATATGCCTGCTGGAGCTTTGTTAACACAGGTCACGGCCGCTGCTCACCTCCCACTGTGCAGCCGTGCCTGTGTCGGCTCCGAGGTAGATGGATGCAGAGCTGAGCTATGTCTCGTCTCACACATAGCTCAGCCTCAGTGAGCAGAGACCCTCTTAACACAATAGTCCACAGCATACACCCATAAATCAAGTTTCCAAGAACACCCCTTACATCGGACTCTGATGTATATGGGCTCTGTGCGAACTCTGATGTATATGGGGTCTAAGGGCCACTTGACTAGACTTTCCCCCCATGCCTAAGGCTGCCAGCCCTCCCCTGCAAACAGCAAACAAAAACTTTGGATCTAGGGCTAGATGGCAGTGGGATACTAATGCCGCGTACACACGGTCGGAAATTTCGGACAAGAAATGTTTGATGTGAGCTTTGGAAATTCCGACCGTGTGTAGGCACCAGCGGCCTTTTTCTGTCGGAATTTCAGACAGCAAAAAATTGAGACCTGGTTCT
The DNA here is from genome assembly GCA_029574335.1 of Rana kukunoris. Lineage (NCBI taxonomy): Eukaryota > Metazoa > Chordata > Amphibia > Anura > Ranidae > Rana > Rana kukunoris. Next base: position 110,187,667 of record CM056052.1, read on the forward strand.
CGATTTTTCCAACAAGAAAAGTTCTTGTCGGAAATTCCGATTGTCTGTATGCAATTCCGACGCGCAAAAAAAACACACATGCTTGGAATCAATTTGATGCATGCTCGGAATCATTGAACTTCATTTTTCTTGTGTAGTGTTGTACGTCACCGCATTCTTGATGGTCGGAATTTTGTGTGACCGTGTGTATGCAACACAAATTTGAGCCAAAATTCAGTCGAAAAAAAATCCACGGTTTTCTTGTCGGAATTTCCGACATAAGGCTAAATGTACCCATCTCACTTTAAAGCCTGTTGGCTGAAACCAGGTGTGAAGCTTGCAGCACAATCATGCAGTTCTGAGGAATGTTTGGAAGAAGTGAGTTTGTAGTAAAACCATGCTGTAATGCACGTGATGGAGGTGAACCTACAGATCTAGCATAATTAAGCCTCCAATGCTCAGCAGGAACGGAAAAGCAACGACATACCCATGACCTGTAAACATAGGGCCAGATTCAGGTAGATGGGAGCATCTTTGCTCCAGAGTAACGCTTCTCATTTACGTTACTCTGCCGAAATTTTAGCAGCAAGTGCTGTCATTCACGAAGCACTTGCTCCTAAAGTTGCGGCAGCGTAACGAAAATGAGCCGGCGGAATTCAAATTGGGCGGGTACGGGGCGTGTAGTATTTAAACTAAGCGCGATCCCGCCGCGAACGTACTGCGCATGCGTCGAGTGTCAAAGCATCCCCGTGCGCATGCTCCAAATTCTGTGAATGAACGTCAATGACGTCACATTCCCATTCATGATCTTTTTACGCAAGCGACGTTTTTTTTTTTTTTTCCCGACGCGATGACGACGCCTATACCTAACATAGGATACTCCAACCCCATGTAGGTATATCTATGCGCCGCGTATCCCGTCCGGAAACGTCGTATCGTCATTGCGTCGCGCCGGAATTCGATCGTGAATTGCCGATTTCCGCTCATTAACATATTTTTTGAGCGTAAATCGGCGGGAACGCCCCCGGCGCCATTTTTAAGTTGAAGTAACGATGCGATGGCGAAACTCAGTTACGCTGCTCGCATCGGAACTTCAACCCGGCGTTTCTTGTTTTCTGGTTACAGAAAACAGAAACGCCGGCTCAAAGTCACAGTTAGGCTGGCGGATCACTCGATCCGCCAGCCTAACTGTTCGTGAATCTGGCCCAGTGTATCCAATGGCAGATTGTTACACCATTTCAATTATTTTCTACAGTCTATGATGAATAATTTTAGGCTTGGCAAACCTGAGCGGTGCCTCTAAATCTAGTGGGAACCAAACCGGTTCTCTAGGCCCGTTTTGCATATTGCACCACGGAATACATTTTTACATTGACAAATGAATTGCAAATTTTCAAAATTATTATTGTGAAATTAGTTTTACTGGAAGTAATGCTTTAAGCGGTGTGTCTCACGCCCTCTTTTTTGGAAAAAAAGATTATGCTGTGTTATGATATTGTTAATTTGCTTCTCGGAGTAATTTTTAGCACATCTACATTCCACAGAATTATCCGAGAAGGTTTAATATGGCCAGGAATACACCACACCTTCCTACCCTGTCAATACCATGTTGGTATTGCTGCTGAGTCTCTGCAGGTTTAAAGCCATTAGCAACATTTATCTTGGATGACAGTTCATTAGTTTTATGTTTTTCTTGTCTATGTCCTTGTTTTGCTAATGATTTACTGCACTTTAAATTAACATTTCATATTAAAAACAACAAGCGCTCACTATCGACAGTCTGTCTGCATGTTTCACACATGGTATATCTGGTATAGAGAAGAACCCTTGGGTGGGATCCTCCTTTGTTAAAACCTTCATATCCCAATTCAGCCTTCTCCTCTCTCCTTTAGGTACAGCACACTTCCTGTTATAAAGTTATTAAAAAAAACTGATCCCAGGAGAATGCACACAGGGTGTGCCAGATGTGCCTGGGCACACCCTTATCACCCTGTGGAATGCAGATTTCCCTCTGCTTAACCCTCATGTCAGCTACAGAGAAAGGGACTGGGAAATCTCTGTCCTCTGGCACTTTCTCTGCTATTTCACCAGTGCCCCTCAATGGGGCTTCTAACACATTGTAAAATATATATATATATATATATATATATATATTTTTTTTTTTTTTTTTTTGTTTATATTATTTTATTTCGTTATTGTTTTTCCATTTTTTTCTTAATTTATTTTAAATTTTGTATGATAAAATTATTTTAAAAAAATTGTAAAAAAATAACAAAATAAAATAATAAAAACTAAAAACTTCTGACACCAATCTCATCCCTACTAACACCATCCACTGCTCTACTGCACATGTGTGTTTGAACTTTGGGGTGCACACCTATGACTAGGGTCTTTTATTTTAGTACTCTCTGATACCAATTACTGATACCTACCGCCACTTTTTTTACACTTCAGCTGTCAGCAATGATACAAAGCATTGAAAAGTTATTTTACAAATGAAATGATTGAGGTGATTGTAGCCATATTAGTGCACTTGTGACAGAAACAATTACTGTCCATGATACTTATTTTTTACAAACAAAATATATTTTCTATTTTTTAATATTGCGCTTTTTTTCAATGTGAAACGTGTAAATATATGTTAAAGGTGTAAAAATAATATTAATGAACAAAGCAAACAACATTTTTTTAATTATTAATAGTTTATAAAATAGAAGTAAATAAAAAAAACAGCAGAAAAACCATAATTAAGTGGAGAAGAAGAAGAATAAGGAGTTAATAAGATTAATTATAGTAAATTAAAGTTTATTAAGGGGTTAAACTGAGAAACAATTTAATAAAAACAAAAAAATCTTCAAAGTGAACATGTATTTTCTTCGGTTCAGATTCACTACGTGGTTCCTAAGCAGCATTTACTTGCCTGGATTAACCACTTAAAGCAGAACTAAACTAAATAAAAGGCACCTGTGTTCTGGCCCTTCTGGATAGAATGAGAATCTCAATTTTTTTGATTAGAATAAAGATCCCAATTCTGAAGAACCTTTTCATTCTAAAGATTCACCCTGAACATTAGGTTATCAAATAAGATGGCAATTAAGACATAATATTCTTTGCTTCAATCAAATTCAAAGAATGATAATGAAAAATATTGTAATGTGTAAAGAAATAAAAAAAAACACTATTAAGTTATATTACAGTCTTTTTTTTTTTTTTTTAGTACTCGCTGATACCAATTACTAATACCTACCACAATAAAAAAAAATTGTTTGTTTTTCACTTTAGGTATCAGCAATGGTACAAAGCATTGCAAAGTTATTTTACAAATGAAATTCTTGAGATGATTGTAGCCGTATTAGTGCGCATGTGGCAGAAACAATTCCTGTCCTTGATACTTTTTTTTTACAAGTGAAAGAAATATATTTTTTTTAATGTTGCACTTTTTTTCAATGTGAAACGTGTAAATATATGTTAAAGGTGTAAAATTATTATTAATGAACAAAGCAAACAAAAAAAAAGTTTTAATTATTAATAGTTTATAAAATAGAAGTAAATAAAAAAAAATCAGCAGGAAAATCATAATTAAATGGAGAAGAAGAATAAGGTTGATTATAGTAAATTAAGGTTTATTAAGGGGTTAAACAGAGAAACAATTTAATAAAAAAAAAAAAAAAAAACATAAAATATTTTTTTTTTTACTTGACAAGGTTGCTTTAAACTGACTTCATTTGCAGACCGAAGTTCAGTGTAAATGAATAAACAGAAAGATATAGGGTCAGATTCACAGAGCCATTACGCCTGTGTTACAGGAGATGCGCGGCGTAAGTCTAAATCTACGCATGCGCATCGATTCGCCGCATCCCCAAAACGATATACGCATGAAATCTAATTTTTTTCGACCGGCGTAATTTCGATAGACCGGCGCATCCGTGCACGCAAAACTGCGCTAGACACACCATTGTTTTGCTATTCAAATATGCAAATGAAGGAGTTGCGGGGATCCACAAAAGTAAGTTGGTGCAGCGCAGGCTACGCGCTGTGCGCAACAGCTGCACGTCCTGTTTAAAATTAGTCCATATAAAAGGTGGAATAAAATTAGACAATCCGTCTACATGTCAGCTAAAGCAACACTGTCAGTGAGGAGCTCGAGCAGTCACACTTGCTGCACAACAAACTGTATGGCAACATGCCAGGGGCATCCATGCTCATAGCTATACTACTGACTTTAGATGAGCAAAGAAGGAGGAGGGCACGGAGGAGGGCACGGAGGAGGGCACGGGAGAGGTTTTTTTTTTTTCAAAAAACTTTTTATTTGCTTTTATAAACATTAAAAAAATATATACATACATACATATATACATCAATACATAACATACATACAAATTACAAACACGGTCTCACTATCTTTCAATAGCCCTTTAAAACCCTGATGGATATAATAATCTAATCTAATACAATATTCTTATCTGATACAAGCCCCTCACTCTTCACTTGATATATCACACACGCATAGACATCTTTGGCATGAGTGATTCTGAGGTGTCTCGCATCTTCAGATTCACCCCTCATGCCATCCTTGAATTAACCACAACCCTGCAGGAGAACATCACCAGCCCAACACATGACACCACCCATGACACCCATGACAGCTACATATACAATCCTAGCCCCATCCCCACAGATTTCGAGCAGAACATGTATGGGGACAGCTGGCTGGTTGGTGAGTGACATGGGTGGCAGGCATGACTGTCCCCCCCATGATGCTGAAATCACAAGGGGCACATGCACTACTAACATCCTCCTGTCTTATCCCTTCAGGGTGACTCTGCATATGCACTGGGACCCCATCTCATGACTGCTATGCGGAACCCCCCATGGTACCCTGTTGTATTCCCCAAACTTTGTATGCCAGATCATCGGTGCATGTTGCATGCTGCACGACTTTGCAGTGAGAAAGGGCCTGGAGATTGACATAAGTGATGACCTGACCCCTGAACCAGACAATCCCCCCCTAACCGAGGCTACCCCGTCTTCTGAGGGAAGAGCAGCCAGGAGCCAGCTCACATTAGGCATCTTTGCACGTTAAACACACACATTAATCATGGCACAATGAGAATGCATGCATGCACACCACTGTGGTCCCTAGCACAGACACATCACATCCTCATCAAATTGGATTAGCACAAGCCCACCATGCAGGACTTGTGAGCAGCAAGGCCATGCCACGGCTCCAATTATGTCACTGTACATTCATACACCATTCACACGGACCTGGGGATCACTTATCCACCACAAATGAGGGTGACACCCCTTTTCCGGCAGGAATGTCACCCCCACATTCCAAAATCATTAACAAACAGAACCAAAAAAAAAAAAAAACAATAAAAAAATGACCAGCAAAAAAAAAAAATGCCCAGCAAAAATATAATTTAAAAAAAAACACAACAAAGAAAACACAGAAAAGACAAAAATCACTCTGCAAAACAGTCCCCAAATATCTCAAAGACACGTCACAAACAAACAAACGCTAATAAACAACAGAACAAAAGCACCTTGCTGTATAGGGAGGGATATAAAGGGATGTACTTTTGCAAAGGAAGTGCGTCTGTGTCTGTCTATTTAAGCTCTCTGCGTAGCTCACTAAGTTGCACGGGTCCACTTCCAATTTCACTAATTGCGCCGTTCCCGAGTTGTGAGCATGCGCACATAGGTGCTGACCATGGTCTGCTTCATGTGCGCATGCGCGATCTGGCTGGCCCTTAATTTGCATGGGGTCACGGCTCATTTCAATGTAACACGCCCACGTCCTTCCCAATTTTAATTACTCCGCCTTACGCCTCGGGAATTACGTTGCACCGGCGCAAATTTCTGCGCAAATACTACGAGGATACGGTGATTGCGCCTCTACATTGCGCCGGTCTAACGTAAAGGAGGTGCGCTACGCCGGTCAAAATATGCGCCAATGTACCTGAATCTGGCCCATAATGTTTATTTTTCCTGTCTTTTTCAATGCTGAGCAATGCTGCTGATAATCATTTTCAGCTGCTTTTTTTGTTTGACAGCTGTGAGCAGAGGAACTGCTCTGCACTTTTTTCATGAATCGTGGAAATGCCGGATTGAGATCGTGTAGGGGATTGAATCAAGATCGCAGTCTTTTAACAATCAATAATGCAGATCTACCCTACAGCACTATTGGTTATTATGGTGCTGGTGGCTGGCTTGTCCACACCATGACAACTCATGGCACTGATACAGGGCAATCTGGGTCCAATGCTTGCAGCACCCCAGGGAAACCTAGATGGCACCCCAGTTGAGAAACACTGGTCTGAACCTTGTCTGCCAAGTGATGTAAATAAAACAAAGACCTTGCTGTACTCTTTATAAAACTGTAGATGATAAAATCTAAAGGAGATTATGACAAATGTATTTTATCTTTATGGAAGTACTATAAAATATCCATCTCCATTAGTTACTTGCAGTTGAACTTTCAGTCCGGAAATAATTGTAGAGATATCAACAACATGAAGCAACAGTGTAATTATTGCTTCTCTGTCACAAAGGAAACAATCAGCATTCAATGCAAAATCAGGGACACAACACCACTTATCCAAGAGTATTCAGAAAGTGTAATTGTCAATTGTTCCTGTTCTGCGATAGAAAGAAAATTATAATTGCAATAATTTACAACATTTTTGTTTGCCTTTCACTATGTGACTGTAATTTATAACAAAATGCATGCTATAGTTATTACTTAGGATAACATTGACTAAATACTGGATATTTAAAGCCCAACTCCAGGCAAAACTGTTAGGGAAATTTCACTTCACTTCCTGTCCCTGTTACAGCCAAAAAAAGAAATATGGGGACAGGTTGACACTGGGACAAGAAGAAACAAACAATATTAATGACCCCACAAAGGGTCTAATGCTCACTAGAGGGAATTCATTAGTTTCTGTATTGGCAAGATGTATATTGGGGTCACAGGACACAATAAAACATGACATAACATGCTTTCCCCACTATGGCTGGAGTTGGGCTTTATATATGACAAGTATTTGTCTGCATTGGTCAACATTCTAGATAGTATCTAAAGCTAGCATCTTTCTATGCCTGCAAGAAACCAGTCCAACCACTCCCAGCTTACAGAAGATTGGGGTTAATAAAAAAATACATACTCTCCTCCATGCTGCAGCATTGGTCAGTTGTCTCCAGCCAGTTCTAAGATCAAAAACTGAGTGATCACTAAACCGCTGATCACCTAGTTCTTAGTCAGCTATTACTGTCTTGGTCGGTTCTCATTGTGGAATGCAGGGCTGGGGATGGGAGTAGCTGAATCCGGCTCTAAGCTATGCACTGGGAGGTTGAGCCAGCTGCTGATCAGGTATCTATCTGGATGGATCCCAACAATATGGTCGGGATCCTTCCAGAGCCTGGAGTAACATCAACCATGTTTCTTCTGATTCTGGGTCACAGGAGAGTACAAGTGCACTTCTGTTACCCACAGGACAAGTTTGTCCAGAAAATCATAGAACATGCTTTGCATTGTCACCTACTGTTTAACTGCAATGTATTTTGCCTTCTTACCAAGTGGGTCAGAAAAGGGGCACAGGGGGCTTTCTGGTGAAGTATTTTCTTTCATTAAAAGTCCATAACCAGGGGGCGTGGCCTGGCTAGCGATGGAGTAAGACATGGGTAGATGGAGCTCCTCTTGCTAAAAAAAAAAAGTCCATAACCAGCATTTGGATGACATGATAACCAGCAGCTCTTATTTCTGTGCTCTTCAACTTGATGCAAAAAGACTTAAAGGGGTTGTAAAGGTAAAAAAAAAAAAAAAATCCCTAAATAGCTTCCTTTACCTTAGTGCAGTCCTCTTTCACTTACCTCATCCTTCCATTTTACTTTTAAATGTCTTTATTACTTCTGAGAAATCCTCACTTCCTGTTTTTCTGTCTGTAACTACACACAGTAATACAAGGCTTTCTCCCTGGTGTGGAGAAAGCATCTTGAGGGGGGAGGGGGCAAGCATGAGTGTCAGGACACCCACTAACACACAGCTCCTTTCTCTATCTGCAAAGTAGATAGCGTCCTGACCCTCCTGCTCACCCCCTCCCCCCTCAAGAGGCTATCCCCACACCAGGGAGAAAGTGTCACATTACTGTGTGTAGTTATGGACAGAAGAACAGGAAGCGAGGATTTTTCAGAAGAAAAAAGGACATTTAAAAGCAAAATGGAAGGATGAGGTAAGTGAAGGAGGACTGCACTAAGGTAAAGGAAGCTATTTAGGGATTTTTTTTTTTTACCTTTACAACCCCTTTAACCACTTAAGACCCGGACCAAAATGCAGGTAAAGGACCTTGCCCCTTTTTGCGATTCGGCACTGCGTCGTTTTAACTGACAATTGCGCGGTCGTGCGACGTGGCTCCCAAACAAAATTGGCGTCCTTTTTTCCCCACAAATTGAGCTTTCTTTTGGTGGTATTTGATCATCTCTGCGGTTTTTATTTTTTGCGCTATAAACAAAAATAGAGCGACAATTTAAAAAAAAATGCAAAATTTTTTACTTTTTGCTGTAATAAATAACCCCAAAAATATATATAAAAAACATTTTTTTCCTCAGTTTAGGCCGATACGTATTCTTCTACCTATTTTTGGTAAAAAAAATCGCAATAAGCGTTTATCGGTTGGTTTTCGCAAAATTAATACGTTTACAAAATAAGGGATAGTTTTATTGCATTTTTATAAAAAAACATTTTTTTACTACTAATAGCGACGATCAGCGATTTTTTTCGTGACTGCGACAATATGGCGGACACTTCGGACAATTTTGACACATTTTTGGGACAATTGTCATTTTCACAGCAAAAAATGCATTTAAATTGCATTGTTTACTGTGGAAATGACAGTTGCAGTTTGGGAGTTAACCACAGGTGGCGCTGTAGGGGATGTGTGACCTAATGTGTGTGTTTACAACTGTAGTGGGGTGTGGCTGTAGGTGTGACGTCATCGATCACGTCCCCCTATTACAGGGATGACGCGATCGATGCTACGGCCACAGAGTAGCACGGGGAAGCAGTGTGTACACATGGCTCTCCCCGTTCTTCCGCTCCAGGGACGGATCGCCGCACTGCAGCGGCGATCGGGTCCGCGAATCCCGCGGTCCCGGTCCTGGAGCTTCGGACCGGGTCGCGGGCGCACGCCCGCGACCCACGGCTGGGTACTAAAATCAACGTATATATACGTTGATGTGCCCAGCCGTGCCATTCTGCCGACGTAAATGTGCAGTAGGCGGTCTTTAAGTGGTTAATGACCGTAAGATTGACATAATTGCCAGAGAATATCACGAGGCAAGAATGTGGCGCATACTTACTTATTCTTTGGGGCCATTGTGGGGGAGGTTGGGTCAAAGCTGGACATGTAGGGTCCATTCACACCACTGAAGTGCAGTAACACATTATGTGCATGGATGCACTTGTCAGCACATTGCACTCAGCAATTTTAACGCATGTCTGATTTTTGGTCCGTTGGGGTGCACTGGCAACCCATTCATGCAGATGGACTGCTTTAACGCAATGAACTACTCACGTGTTCAAAGATCCCACTGTGATGGATGGGCCCTTAAAGTAATAATCCGATAGAGGCTACAACATTTCACAATTTTACTGAAGGAAATATGTTTTTTTGCAGTCCTGCTGGAGAGACTTTTCATCCCTTCCCCAGTGTGGACACATGCTACAAATAAAAACCCAACAGAAGATTTTATCCTTATCCTTTCTGATCAAATCAAGAAAAACTGCTGAGGCAGAAGACAGTCTTGTATTTTAGAAATGGCAGCAGAAGTGTAACATTGTTTACCATGGCTGTACAAACGATTCTATGGGAGTCGATATCAAGCAATCGTATAATCCTCGTCGAAAAAGAGTCAGCTGACCTGAATTATTATTTATTACAGATATTTATACAGTGCCAACAATTTACGCAGTGCTTAACACATTGTACATTCACATCAGTCTCCAAGGAGATTGCAATCTAAGGTCCCTATCCACCATGCATACATTAATTCACACACACACTAGGGCCAATTTACACAAGAGCCAATTAACCTACTAGGATGTTAAAGCAAAATGAAAGGCTTGCGAGCTACTGTGTGTGTTCACTATCATATAAGAACCAGCTGCTGACACTGTTCACAGTCCCAAAAGCATGTGCTATAAACAATCAAATCAATTAATCAATGCCGCTCTTAAAGGGGTTGTAAAGGAAAAAAATGTTTTTCATAATAAGCATCCTTTACCTGCAGACATTCCTCATTTCACTTTCTCATTGTTCGTTTTTGCTCAGCAGTTGCTCTATTTCTTCTCTGTTCTGTTCACTTCCTGCTTGTCTGATTGTTACTCACCACCGTAAAGGGAGGCTTTACTGCGGTGGTCAGTGACGTGCTCGCCCCCTCCTGGGAACTACATCTGTGTGCCAGGGCTTCAAGGAGGTGTGAATTACTGGGCGTGCCGCAATGCCTACTGGGAAATGTAGTTCTTACATGAACCAGCGCCGCCAACCAGGAAGTGAATGAGAGAACAGAAACTAGAACGCCGGAGCTAGGTGATGTAGATAAAGGAATTTAATAGGTATTTACTAGTTTTTTAACAGAATCAGTACACTATTCTGTCTGTCTACATTGCAGACATTAATTTTAGGCAAAACATTTTTTTTTCCGTTGCAACTCCTTTAACTCTCCATCCAAATATGAATGTTACATGCAATATACAAAATATCAACTCATATATACAGTTCAGTGTAAAAGGAATATAAATAAAAGTGAATATATTTCATTAACAAATCATGTCCATTGATAACTACCGTATTTTTCGCCTTATAAGACACACCTTTTCTTCCCCAAAACTGAGGGGGGGTTGGTGCGTCTTATAAGGCGAATATATGGTTTCGCCTGGCCGATCCGCCTTCCACCGAGCGCACCGCCGCCGCGGCCTTAGGAAAGACCACGGCTTTGGCCTAGCTCCGGAGTGGTCGGCCATCTTAGTACACCCGGAACGCTGACGTCATCACTGCTCTGCTCGTGGATCTGTTTATCCCTAGCAGAGTGCGCGCCATGCCATGCCATGCATCTGCAACAACTGTGAGTTGTGGGGGCAATGTTATTGGCTATAATTACTATGGGGGCAATGTTACTGGCTATAATTACTATGGGGGCAATGTTACTGGCTATAATTACTATGTGGGGGCAATGTTACTGGCTGTTATTACTATGCAGGGGCAATGTTACTCGCTGCTATTACTAATGTGGGGGCAATGTTACTGGCTGCTATTACTAATGTGTGGGAATGTTACTGGCTGTTATTACTAATGTGGGGGCAATGTTACTGGCTGTTATTACTAATGTGGGGGCAATGTTACTGGCTGTTATTACTATGTTGGGGGCAATGTTACTGGCTGTTATTACTATGTGGGGGCAGTGTAACTGGCTGCTATTACTAATGTGGGGGCAATTTCACTGGCTATTATTACTATGTGGGGGCAATGTTACTGGCTATTACTAATTTGGGGGCAATGTTATTGGCTATTACTAATGTGGGGGAGGTGTGATGGTGATGACGAGTGGGGGGCAAATATTTTACTACAGTATTTGGTTCAGAATCTTTTTTTTCTACATTTTTCTCCTTTAAAATTGGGTGCGTCTTATATGCCGGAGCGTCTTATACGGCGAAAAATACGGTACTTAATATGATTGCTTCATGCAATGGTGTTCCAAAATCGAAAATCAGTGTGCCACCACATTTATGCTCCCACCAGTGATATTATCTCCACCTGAGGGAGTGCGACCTAACAATTAGCAATTAAGTTTGGTCAGACAGTGCTGGCGAGCCTCTCCTGGGCTCAATCAAATTGATGGGATCTCCGGGCTTCTAAACTGATCCTTAGATCAGTTTCCCCAAAACATGTGAATGAAAACAAACTCCAATAGTGCCTTTACCATTTAAAAAATACTTTATTTGTAAAAGTAGGTAAGGTACTATCATATTCCCGGTGCTTCCAATGCATCAGGCTACATCAAACAAGTGGTGTGTAATATCTCCATTACGGGCTAACTGCCTGTAATGGCGGGCGGCCATTACCTGTTCCCTGAAGACATCTGAGGAGAGGGGGAGAAGGCCATGGCCAGGACCACTAGCCAAGTGATTAGGCCTACTGTTCAATAGAAATCCCCCTGAGGAAGACAGGTGGTCCCTGTGTCAACACGTGTAGGGGAGGAGCGAGGATGGTGAAGGCCCACATATCTTCACGAGGAGCGAGGAGTTTACGGACAGTTAGGGAGTGTGCGGCTCTTTGGGGATATTACACATCGATTGTTTGATGTAGCCTGGTGCACTGGAAGCACCAGGAATATGTGAGTACCTTACCTGCTTTTACAAATAAAGTATTTTTTTAAATGGTATAAGCACTATTGGAGCTTTTTTTCATCCACATGTACCGGCGGAAACTGATCTAAGGATCATCTTAGAATCCTGGAGATTCCATCAATTTGATTGAGCCCAGGAGAGGCTCGCCAGCGCTGTCTGGACAAACCTAAAGCAGAGTTCCAACCACAATTAGCATTTTTTAAATGTATGTCCTTTCATCATGCATTTTTATACTATAAATCCGGTCACTTACTATTTTACAATCCGCCGCTGCTCTGCATAGTTATTCAAAAAAGATAGTTTATAAAACTATGTCTACACAGTTGTCATTTTGCTTGTGGGCATTGTGAAGCCAACAAGCACTTACTTCCTGGAAGTTTTGGATGGAGAGTGATAATTGGGTAGCGCACTGCATCCTGGGAAATGATGACACACATTTCCCAGGAGCATAAGGCCTCGTACACACGATCAAATCTGTCTGCTGGAAACGGTCTGCTAGACCGTTTCAGCAGACAGATTCGATCGTGTGTACGGGCAAACAGACGGATTTGGCCACCCGACAGATTTCAAAGCATGCTTTGAAATCTGTCGGCTGGGAATCAGTCCGCCCGACATGTCTGCTGGTTAGTACGCTAACCAACAGACATGTCTTCTCGCACACGCGTCGAATGGTTTCGACGCATGCGCGGAAGTGTTTTACTTCCTGGTGCGGTGACGTGGCGGTGTCAACGTCACCGCCACGTCACCGACACGTCAGCGCACTGTCTGCTGGCGGGGATTTTGGTTTGCTCGTCTGTACACGCGAGCAAACCAAAATGCCAGCAGACAGATTTGTTCAAATCGGTCAGACAGACCGTTTTGAACAAATCTATTTACTCGTGTGTACGAGGCCTTAGAGGGAGATGATGTCAGAATCCTAGGTGATTTCAAAGGCAGATTTCGTGGGAAAGCATAGCAACAGGCATTTCCAGATGAGTAAGAAAAAAAAAAAAAATTCTTTTCCTTTTTTAGGTCTAATGAGCACAATAATGAAAAAAATATTTGGGATGGAAACTCCACTTAAATTTTTAGGTGAGGATAATATCACTGAGGTGGGGAGCACGAAAGTGGTGGCACACTGGTTTTTGATTTTGGAGCACCATCATATGCAGCAATCGGATTAAGACGTTATCAATGGATATGATTTGTTGATGAACTCTCGTTATTAAAGATACACTTGTATTGCACTTGATTGGCCTTTTTTTGGAATGAAATATATTCACGTTTATTTATTTATATTCCTTTTACACTGAACTGTATAAATGTATTGCAAATAACATTCATATTTGGATGGAGGGTTAAGCACGGCACTTTTATTGATCAGTGAATGTCAATGCTCTCGACCGCGATTGCCCACTGTGCCATCCCAGAATAGTGGTCTCTCTGGAATTAGCGGCATCTCTAGAAGTAGAATGAGTGGGGGGGGGGGGGCCCATAATATTTGAAATATAAAATCATTTTCTGCCGTGTTTGCTATACAACACCATAATCAATCCCAAAATACGACAGATTCACATGCTGTATAAATTATATATCATATTATATATTGCTGTAAGGGACTGTTAATACTTCTTCAGAATGCAGCCGATTAGTGTGGTCCAGCAGTGGTGGCCTGCATATTATTATTATATAGGATTTATATAGCGTCAACAGTTTGCGCAGCGCTTTAGAACACGAGGGCAGACAGTACAGTTATAATACAATTCACTACAGGAGGGATCAGAGGACCCTGCTCGTTACAATCTAGAAGCATATGGCAGGATATAATATAAATATAAATGAAGATAGTGAATCATGCATTGCCTGTATCACAGATGGAGTAGCAGTGTACACATGATGCTAACATAAATAAACAGCTGACACACTCTGTATCGCTGATTATGTGTCTAATTTCTATGAGCACATGCCTAACGGCTCTTGGCCTATATCTTCAGTCAAGCAGATGGTAAGTTAAATGTTAGGGCAGAATCTTTTCTGTTAAAAAAAAAAAATGTTAGGGCAGAATACATTTCAATTTGTCTCATCAAAGTCCACAGAAAAAGTAAAAACTCCATCCATCAATGACATCTCATGTGTTATACTCACTGCAGGTTCTGTTCTTCCCGAGTACCGTTGCATTGAAAATAACCAAATAACATGGTTCTATTATAGCTTCAGCAGTGCAATCATTTCTATGGGAAGAAAATAAAGATGTCTCTCTTCCTCCGCTAGATATACGTACCAATCTGAATGTTACTCCCGGCAACATGTTCTCTTTTTCCTGCCGCGATTCCCGGCAGTCTTTTTTCCCGGCAGTTTTCCTATGGGAAACACTGTCGCGGAGCATATACACGGCCGGGTTTCTTGCCAAAGCTCTCATGGCAGTTTTCCTGCCAGGAAAACTGTCCATGTGTAGGGGGAATAAGCTGCCGAGCAGGTTTTCGGCTTTCCCCTTGGTTTTCCCGGTGGTAAAAAGTCAGCCGGGAAACCTGTACATGTGTACGAGGCATAAGAGGAAGAAAGAATGGACTACCACAGGGCTCACAGCACCGAGGCAGTTCATTAAAAACAAGCTGCAAAGGCTGCCGAACCTTGTTGCTTTTCATTCACAGAGCGTTGTGAATAAGTAACGCAGCAGGGTGGGCGGAGTCCAGCACGATCCGTGTTTCAATAAATTTTGACAGCTAGCGGGAGGGAGAAGATCCCCACTAGCTGTCACAGCGGGGGGAAAGGAGGTGCGGGGGCTAATGCATTCATAACAAGTTACACCCCGAATATGGGTGTAACATGTAACATGTAAGCCAAGGTTTGCACTGCTGCGATGCGAGACACCGCATGTAATTCGCACAGGAATCGTAAGCACATTCCTGTGCAAATTACATGCAGTGTCTCTGGGGTGCGATTTGAGCCATGGATTTGTATGGCTCAAATCGCACTGCATTCGCACCAAACTGGTGCAGGACCCTCTTTTTTTGTCTGCACCAGAATCGGATTGCAGGGGTGTTCACACCCCTGCAATCCAATTCTGCAAATCACGCTGAGTTTTGTAAATTGATTGCAGGGTGTCCTTAACCTAACATACACTCCGCAATCGGTTCTCATGGATGGGTTGCGATTTAGATGCAGTGCCGAATTTGCAGCTGTGAATTCGCATCGCATCTAGTGTGAACCCAGGGCAGGTGACATTTCTGTCTGCTGCTTCGTTCCTCTGCTATCAGCATGAATCACTTCCAACAAGAGAAAAAAGATGACAATGGAGGAAGCTGCAGCTGGGAGGCAGCCTCAGCTTTATTCTAGTGTGCTATGTGAAGGGGAAGGGGGGTGGTCCCATCCCATCACGCCAATCAGTTTGCAGAGCTATCCTTACTTAGACACTTCACTGGGTATATGTCTGGCCGCGTACACACGAGGGGATATGTCCGCTGAAAACGGTCCGATGGACCGTTTCAGCAGACATCTCCGCTCGTGTGTATGGGCTAGCGGACAGATTTCTCCACCCGACAGATTTCAAAGCATGCTTTGAAATCTATCCGGTGGGAATCTGTCCGCCCGACATGTCTGCTGGTTAGTACACTTACCAGCAGACATGTCGGCTCCCACCACCGCCGCGCCGCTGCCGAAAGGATTCGGCGCATGCGCGGAAGTGTTTTACTTCCTGGTGCGGTGACGTTGCGGTGACGCGGCGGCGTCAACGTCACCGCCGCGTCACCGCCACGTCACCGCGCCTTCCGGCGGCGGGGAATTTGATCCGATGGTGTGTACACGCCATCGGATCAAACTCCCGATCGGACATATCCGATGGAAATGGTCCGCGGACCGTTTTCATCGGATATGTCCGATCGTGTGTACGCCGCCTAAGAGTTTACAACCACTTTAAAGTGGAGTTCCACCCATTTTTTTATGTTTGTCTGTGCTGCATGCCCTAATCTCATAGTGTTCAGAATGGACAATTTTTATTTATTTTGTTGCTTGTAAATACCTTTATTTTGTAGTCCTTCATTACTTCCTCCTCCTTATTAGCCTAGGCTATTAAGTCACAAGGCTATTTGCAAGGGTTTCTGGGATAGGCATCATGTTTCCCAGTAGTCCTTGCAAACCTGACTGAAACCTATTACATTGCTTGTGCAGCACTGAGCATGTGCGAGATAGGCAAAGCTGAAATCCAGGAAGTCATACAGTCTGGCTTCATGATGCCCACACTTAAGATGGCCACAGTCTATTTCTAGATTATAAACTAAATGCTGTAACAACCTAACAAAACTGACCTTAGTTTACAGACTAACATAGACTACTAGAATACATTAAGCTTGTGTATTACAGGGGTATTTATATTAAAAAAGTGAAATTGTGGGTGGAACTCCCCTTTAAGTCCAGGTTCACACTGCCTGCGACTTAATAGTGGGACCCCAGCGCGACTTTTGAACGACTTGCATTTGACTTCTTTAACATCAATTAATGCAAGTCGTACCAAAAGTAGTGCAAGACTCAAGTCGCGACGATTAGAATGGTTCCATTGCACAGAATGGGGTCAGACTGGGGACTGACTTCTGATGCGAAAAGTGCTCCAAGGTCGGAGCGATTGTCGCATTAGTGTGAACCGGCCCTAAATGTGAATGCACAAGGCTTGAAGCCAGCCCCTAGACCATTTTCTAAAGGACAGCTGTACCTTTATTTTAAGCCTAGCTCCAGGATTTTTTTTTTTTTTTTATCTTACTTGGTTACATCTAATTCTTTATATCTGACATCCAGGGGGCTGCTGGGTATGCAGGAGTCTGTGCTACATACAGTCAGCACTGGTCTCTTTACAGGTGCTGCTCAAGTGGTTAGCTATCTGAACACAGGGGGTAGCTTGCTTGGCATTGGCACCATTCAGAAAACCTCTTGTATTTTTTCACTGACCTCAAG
Organism: Rana kukunoris; assembly: GCA_029574335.1. Taxonomy (NCBI): domain Eukaryota; kingdom Metazoa; phylum Chordata; class Amphibia; order Anura; family Ranidae; genus Rana; species Rana kukunoris. The sequence continues at coordinate 110,204,978 of CM056052.1, forward strand.
GTGTAGTTTGTTTGCAGGAGGTGGAGATCATGGTGTCATCCTCCCCCTCTTGTCCAATGAGAGAACACCTTGTATTCACTGAGAAAAATCAAGACGTTTTCTAATTGGTAGAAGTGGTGAGTGAGCGCCTTCCTATGTTAGTTTAGACTGCAAGATGGTAAAGCAGTACAGGTACTTGAAGGAGACCATTGCTGATTGCATATACTGCACTCACACTTTCATTTATTTATTCATTTATATTTTTATGAGCACTGTTCCTAGTACACCTACACACTTTATTGCTTTAACATAACAGTGTCCATTTATAATATATATTTATCTTTAGAATATTTGAGATCGTTTTCTCAAAACTTTTGCCACTTTTTTTCCTTCCCCATTTAATTTTTTTTCCACCTCACCTTTACCATTCCCTCCCAGCCTTACAATCTTCCTATTTTCCTCTAAAGGTATAGCAGTGGGGGGTCCCTTTTATGTGTCCCACCCCAGGTCCAAAAATATACTTGGGGGGCACACCCTAAAAATGCTATACATCTAAGATGGTGCTGCTATAAGACCAAAGACAGTACAAAACAGATTATAGCGCGCACATGCAAAAATGACATTTATTCTGCAAGGCTAGGCCTTGGTCCATTCACCACCCTCAGCTCCCGGTTGGAACATCTGCTGTGGTGGTCCTCCCACAGCGCAAGGATCCAGGAGTCATTTTATTCCATATAATGGCTTATATTTTTGTGGTTCTTTTTTCAGAGGATACCTTCAGTGTGAGTATATCTAAGGCACATCATTTTCCATTCATACTAATATACCCTTTGAAATATAAATTAAACAATATTTCCTGTTCTACTTTAAAGGTTCAAATTGTCTAATTGGTTGCTCTTATTATGACATGTTTTTTTCCACAGATATATCCTAAAAAGGAACATGTGGTTGCCACTAGCCCCTATTATAGTGAAGAAAATAGAAAAAAAACTCTGAAGGCAGGATTTTAAAGGCAACAAAAATAAACTAAAAAAATCATAAAAAGATTATAAATGTATTACATAATATTAATACAAAATCGGAAATATCATGATGTACAATGTTAAAATATGAAAAGGATTCAAAATAGAGATGTAACAATGATACTGTCCATCATCAAGGACACCTCACCAGACCAACTGATGACAAGTAGAGGTGGATAAGCCAACGCGTTTCAAATGTAGAGCCTTATTCTTCAGGAATATTAAAGTATCACAATTTTTCCTTTAAATCCTATGTACCAAACATGTATAGATGCATTTCCCATGAGGGTCCCAGACGGAGGTGCTTATTCTCAATTCCCTGTGTTGAGCACATTCCTCATCCCTAAATCCCATAAGTGGGCAAGATGAATATCATCCAATCAATGGCGTTTAAAAAGACGGATTGACACCAGCCATAAATGGAAGAGACGATCCCCCAAATATGGTCCAGAAACGGACCTACAGGCCTAAGGCAAAAAACCCCCATCGCCACCAGAATGTTCTCCCAAAAGGATCCCCCTAACTCACGAGTTAGGGGGATCCTTTTGCATACCATTAAAAAAACAAGAGATGTTGAGATTGAAGAAGTGGGGGAGAAGAGAAGGGAACAGGGGTAGATGGGGATGGAGTAGGGGTTAAGAGTTAGGGTAATTGAAAGAGAGGGGAAGTTGCCTTACATTTATGCAATATTAGCTTTACCATTGAACATCTATGATGTGTTGCATATTTTCAATCAGGGTTAGGCATAATTTCCGCAAAGGCAGTGGAGAACATAAGGCGAACCAGCAGGCCCATATTTTATTGGAGGTGGAGGTTTGATCTCTAAGTTAATACATGAGGTCTTCCATACAATAAACCTTTATGTTTTTTTTTTTTACGCACTGGATTGATCAGCGGACCTGATAAGGACCTTCGTGTGAAAGGGGCTTTAGATGATTGTATGAAATATGGCATCCTCAGCATATCTTCAGATGTGCACTAATGCTGCGTACACACGACCGTTTTTCATCACGAGAAAAATTCAATTTTTTATATTGGTCGTTAAACGGTCATGTGTAGACGAGAAAAATGGGCATGAAAAATTTAGAACATGCTCTATTTTCTCTTGTCTTTTTCTTGTCGTGAAAAGCGGTTGTGTGTACGCTTTAACGATGGGGAAAAAATGTGCATGCTCAGAAGCAAGTTATGAGAAGGGAAATTTGTATAATCAGCACAAAGGGTGGCGCCATTCGAATAGAAATGTTGTGCGTGTGTATGCAAGGCAGGCATGACAAGAATCACGTTGAGAAAAACTTTGGGCCAGATTCACAGAGCGATTACGCCGGCGTTACAGGAGATGCGCGGCGTAAGTCTAAATTTGCGCATGCGTTTCGATGCTCCGCATCTCCAAAACGAGATACGCAAGAAATCTACTTTTTTTTGTCCGGCGTAATTTCTATAGACAGGCGCATCTGTCCGCGCAAAACTGCGCTAGACACACCATTGATTTGCTATTCAAATATGCTAATGAGGGAGTTACGGGAATCCACAAAAGAACGTTGTTGCAGCGCAGGCTACGCGCTGTGCGCAACAGCGGCACGGCCTGTCTAAAATTAGACCATATAAAAGGTGGTAAAAAAAAATTAGACAATTCGTCTACATGTCAGAGAAAGCAACACTGTTAGTGAGGAGCTGAGCAGTCACACGTGTTGCACAACAATCTGTATGCCAAGATGCCAGTGGCATCCATGCTCATAGCTATACTAATGACTTTAGATGAGCAAAGAAGGAGGAGGGCACAGAGGAGGGCACGGAGGAGGGCACGGGAGAGGATATACCGCACCCGCATAGACCTCTTTGGCATGAGTGATTCTGAGGTGTATCGCATCTTCAGATTCACCCCTCATGCCATCCTGGAATTAACCACAACCTTGCAGGAGGACATCACCAGCCCAACACACCACTCACATGCAGTGCAGCCACTGGTCAAGGTCATGGCAACACTCCATTTCCTTGCCAGTGGCTCTTTTCAAAGAACAAGAGGAGTGGTGGCTGGGATGTCACAATCCTCCATGAGCAGATGTGTGCACCAGGTTGTCCCTGCAATCCTCAGACGCATGGCCAACCAAATCATCAAACCCACCACTGCGGACCTGCGGCTGAAGGCAATGACAAATTTCTACAGAATTGCCAGATTCCCACGCACCGTGGGGGCCATTGATTGCACACATGTGGCACTGCAGCCCCCCCATGAGACAGAGCACATATACCGCAATCGGAAGCATTGGCATTCCATCAACGTACAGGTGATAGTCGATGCCCAAGGCCTCATATGGCACGTCCGTGACAAACACCCCGGGTCCAGCCATGACAGCTACATCTACAATCAGAGCCCCATCCGAATGGAATTCGAACAGAACGTGTATGGGGACACCTGGCTGGTTGGTGAGTGACATGGGTGGCAGGCATGACTATCCCCCCCCCCATGATGCACACATCACAAGGGGCACATGCATGACTAACATCCTTCTGTCTTTTCCCTTACAGGTGACTCTGCATATGCACTGGGACCCCATCTCATAACTCCTATCCGGAACCCCCCAAACACCAGGAGAGGAAAGATACAATGAAGCCCACGCCCAAACACGTGCAGTGGTGGAGCGCACCTTTGGCCTCCTGAAGTCAGGTTTTCGATGCCTGGATAAGTCTGGGGGGACCCTGTTGTATTCCCCAAACTTTGTGTGCCAGATCATCGGTGCATGTTGCATTCTGCACAACTTCGCAGTGAGAAAGGGCCTGCAGATTGACATAAGTGATTACCTGACCCCTGAACCAGACAATCCCGCCCTAACCGAGGCTACCCCGTCTTCTGAGGGAAGAGCAGCCAGGAGACCTCCCACATTAGGCATCTTTGCACGTTAAACACACACATTAATCATGGCACAATGAGAATGCATGCATGCACACCACTGTGGTCCCTAGCACACACACCCCACATCCTCATCAAATTGGATTAGCACAAGCCCACCATGCTGGACTTGTGAGCAGCAACGCCACGCCACAGCTCCAATTATGTCACTGTACATTCATACACCATTCACACGGACCTGGGGATCACTTCTCCCTGGTCCTGGGGAACCCTTCTCCACCAAAATTGAGGGTGACACCCCTTTCCGGCAGGAATATCACCCCCACATTCCAAAAACATTCACAACACAAAAAAAAAAATGTCCAGCAAAAAAAAAAAAAATTCCAGGAAAAAAAAGGGTCGGGGAAACAAATTAATGCCGCTGGCGTGAGCCACACCTGGGGCGCCCACGGCCACGGCTCCTCAGGGGAGACTCATGGGGAGGAGGGGGAGAATCCGGGGAAGGAGGAGCAGCCCCTGGTCTCTGCCCACCTGGCGGCCTGCCCTCCAAGGCCACGGCAATTCTGTTCATGCCAGCACCTAGTGTTGCCATGTTGGCCTGGATAGCCTGGGTGAGGGCCCTCACATCCTGCCCAACGTCTGCTGTTGTAGTCTGCAGTACGTTTAGGCAGTTTGTAAGAGCCCGGGAGTGGCAGTCCAGGTCCCCAAGCGTATCCTTTATGGAGGACAGGCTCTCCTCCATCCGCACCAAAGTCTGGCTGACCTGTCCCAAATGGTGGGTCTGAAGGGCCTGGTCCCTTCTCAGATTGGCGGGCAGAACCTCGGCCACCCCCCTGATCTTCTGGGACGACTTCCTGCCTCCCGCTGAGGCTTGTGGCCGGGGAGAAGGGGAGGCCCTTGGGAGAGGAGCCCTGTTGGGGGAGGAGTGGGGGAGGCTAGCCCTTATGGAGGGCTGGCTGCTGCCAGCCAGATAGGAAGACTCCTCCAAAAACAGCAATCCACTGGCTGACATGACATCCTCCTCCTCCTCAAACTCCTCCTCCTCAACCTCCTCCTCTTCAACCTCCTCCTCTTCAACCTCCTCCGAGGACTCCGGCCTTGTCGGGGGGTCCTCATCAGGCTGTTGTCCCTGGGATGGTGCGGTCAGCCCAGATGGCCCAGCACCCTCCTGCACATCTGTGGATGACACAAAACATTCACAGGTTGGAGGATCCACACACTTGCCACATATTCCCTTTCACCCCCCCCCCACATGCTACACACCTGATAGGGCAAAAAAAACTTACCTGGCATCACGCCTTCATGACTGGAGTCATAGCCAGGCAGGCCCTCCACCTGTTGTCTATGAAAGGTGTGGGCCACCGCACGCTCCTCTGCTGTCAGCCTAACAGGGCATGGTGGGCCCCCTCCTGTGCCCCTGGCATGGGCTGCCATTTTGGCCAGCTTCTTTCTGACCAGACGCCGGAGGTCATTGATCTTCTTTTCAATCCCCGACCGTGTCCGGGTCTCCCCCCCTGATGCATTCACCTCGTCAGTAATGTGCTGCAAGATCTCACGCCTCCTGGCCGGGGGGGTGTTGGCACTCTCCGGGCCGTGGAGGAAACGCCCATATTGGGTAATGGCCCGGGCAAGAATTTGTTTCTCCCCCAAAGTAAAATTGAACTTCCTCTTCCTCTCAGTCATACTCATACAAAAACTCTCTCCCAAAAACAAGCAGGAAAAATCAAGCAATAAAACAAACAAACAAAAATCTATCAACCAAAAAGTCTCACAAGCAGTCACCAAAAAACACTTTTAAACATCTTCTACAAAACACTAGATCAAACAGTCCACAAATATAACAAAGACAAATCACAACGCAACAAACAACAGAACAAAAGCACCTTGCTGTATAGGGAGGGATACAAAGGGATGTACTTTTGCAAAGGAAGTGCGTTTGTGTCTGTCTATTTATGCTGTCTGCGTAGTTCACAAAGTTGCCCGGATCCACTTCCAATTTCACTGATTGCGCCGTTCCCGAGTTGTGAGCATGCGCACAGAGGTGCTGACCATGGTCTGCTTCATGTGCGCATGCGCGAGCCGGCCGGCCCTTCATTTGCATGGGGTCACGGCTCATTTCAATGTAACACGCCCACGTCCTTCCCAATTTGAATTACTCTGCCTTACTCTGCCCTACGTTGCATTTCTGCGCAAATCAATCGAGAATACGGTGATTGCGCCGCTACATTGCGGCAGTCTAACGTAAAGGAGGTGCGCTACACCAGTCAAAAAATGCGCCGATGTACGTAAATCTGGCCCTTTGTTTTTTTCCATGACATGAAAAATGGTCATGTGTACGTGTTTTAAGGTCTCTACAGTAAATCTTTTTATTGCAGCATGTTTTCTAACATGAACTCTGATATTTAATCTGTAGGAGGCTGTGTTCATTAGAAATGTTTACTGCAACTCAAATTAGATATTTGTACACCATTTGTAGCAGAAGGTTCAACACACTTTGCATGATGCCAGGATGGATTTATTTCTATGCACATGCACAAAATTAAAGTCCCTCCAGGACAGCCAATCAAGATGGCCAGAATAATGTGGATTTTATCGATGTCTGTTAATAAATTAAAGCGGAGCTCCACCCGAAATTAAACATAATCTAAATAATAATGCTGATGATAAACAATGCTTAAACCGATATTTTCATTTAATAAAGTTTTACAGTACCGGATAAAGTAGATGGGCTTCCGGTCTGCAGCCCTCGGGTTTCTGTCGGGTTTTTCATTGTTTCCTGTAACGCGCAGTGTCTTCTGGGAGCTTGTGTCATAGCTCCCTTGTTATCATATTCTGCCCTGTTAGAGGAAACATTGCGCGATTTTGTGGAGCAGAAAGTGACGCCCGATGTAAACAAAGGAAGGAGGGTGGGCGTAATGACCTTTATTAGTATGTTGAGGCTGGGTTTACATCAAGGGCGGTAAACGCCAGCCGTTGCTTTGGGAACAAAGACGCTGACGCCGCTGCTCCCGGGTACGAGTGCGCATGATCGAGTGGTAGATGCTGGGATTACAGCATCAGTGCAAACAGGAAGTCTCTGCTGCTGGGATTCTAATGCCCACAGTGAAGATGGCAACGGCTGAGGATAGGAAATATAACTTAATTTTACAGACAGCAACAGATAGGGACGGACGTTGAACACCAGAAATGTGAGTTTATTTAAACTTTGCCATTAACTGTTTAACTACCCCCCCCAAAAAAAAAAAACTTTTGGCATGGGAGATCCGCTTTAAATGTAAGTGCATTTGTCATTAGCTGTTTGTTTATTTCCATATTTGTTATTCATTTTTCATTTGCAATATTTATGGCGATGATTCGCCAAAGTGTGGACAAGTTGAAGTTGGTAGTTCATGTTCCCATTTGTGGTAACACAGGCAGAAGCCAAATGTAAACATTTATCAGTAAGTGTATTAGTGTCAAGGCTTCCATGCACACAACTGTCATATGATGTTAGACTTTAGCAAAGCTGAGAAACAATCTCATGGACTAGGGTTGTGAAATGTTATGGTTTGGGCTATAAATCTGTTGAATAGAGTACCTTGGAGGGTAATGACATGGTATTAGTAGACAAGCTAATAGAGGGTTATCCAGCACCATCTAGTGTTAAATAGTGGGTGCTACTTCATATTGTATATGCATGCCCTTGTCCTGACCCTGTTTGTAAATATGCTGTATGTAGAAGATGGGGGTCTTTTGTAGCACGTAGTCCTGCTCTAATTAATAGGTACCAATAGCTATAAACCCACTGTAGCTTGTAGTAATCCTGCTAGACTGAAGTAACAAACAGCACAGACGTCTGTTACCATTTGTTATTATGTAATGCCGCGTACACACGGTCGTTTTTTGCGATGAAAAAAAAAGACGTTTTTTAAAACGTCATTTAAATTGATCGTGTGTGGGCAAAACGTTGTTTTTTGTCTTCAAAAAAACGACCAAAAAAAAATTCCAACATGCTTGAATTTTTTGTGTCGTTTTTCAAAACGTCGTTTTTTGTGTCATAAAAAATGATCGTGTGTGGGCAAAACGACATAGAAAATGACGTTTTAAACCCGCGCGTGCTCAGAAGCAATTTCTGAGATGGGAGAGCTCGTTCTGGTAAAACTACTGTTTAGAATGGATTAAGCACATTCGTTATTTTAAATCTAATGAAGAAAACAATGCGCTGTATTTGCCACAATGCTTTTTAAACCATTTCCAAGCTACCCTAAACTCCTAGTTTGTTGTGGCTCATCTTGTTTGACATATTTCTGTCAACCTTTTGACTTTTTTATTTTTTTGGGCCCTTTTTTTTTTTTATTTTTTTTTTTTTTGGGACACGTAATTTTTTTGTGGTAATATCTTTTAACAGATGTTTTGAACTAAAAATTTTTTTTAAGGATTTTGGAGGGTGTGAAGTGGACCACAGCAGCTTATTTTTTGTGGTTTAATTTACCCACAAGGAGGTTGTTGTTCCTTGTTTAATGTCGTTTTAATTTTTAAAATGTGTCTGCCTACTCACTATAACAATCTCTATATTTGTTTGTAAAAAAATACACATGGTCAAAATTTGCAAACCAACCAAAATATACCTTTATTCAGGTTAAAAAGGGAAATAAATAAAAAGTACAACCATCTGGCAATCCAAAAGCAAAACCAAATAAAAACAAAGAAGCCTGGATAAAAACAAAGGAGACCCTGCTTGAAGTTGTAAACACAAGGGTCCACCAAGAAAACAATGAAGGCTGTGAAGGCCAAAAAAAATTCGCTTCGGGGCACCATCTCCTCACTTCTTCTTCTTCCCTGCAGCCTTCCCTGCAGCCTTCCCTGCAGTCTTCCCTGCAGCCTTCCCTGCAGCCTTCCCTGCAGCCTTCCCTGCAGCCTTCCCTGCAGGCCGAGTCCTCAGGGGCTGTGTTTCTGGAGCCGACGTGCCAGGAGCCAGAGCAGGCTCAGGAAGAGGAGGAGCAGGAGAAGGAGCAGGAGCAGGGGCTGGAGATGGAGCAGGAGCAGGGGCTGGAGATGGAGCAGGAGCAGGGGCTGGAGATGGAGCAGGACCAGGAAGCGCAGTAAGGACAGGAGTGCGAATCAGCCCAATGCCAATATCGTCATTGAGCTGTCCCAGTGTGGCCATGCTCATGAACTGGAACATAAGGGATTCGCAGCGCACACGCTGGCCCAGCTCTAGATTTTTAAGCTTGGCAGCCATCAGCGCAGCGAATCCCTCTTCCTCACTGGGCTGCTCTCTGATGGCCAAAGTTGCTTCACGGAGCATGGCCTGGGTCTCCTCCTCCATCTGCATGAGCCTTCTGGCCCTTTTTGCTGGGTTCCGGATAGGAGGGATTTGGGAGATACAATCACGCTGGCGTGACTCCTGTCTCCCACTGGGGCCTGCCTCCTCCTGGCTCCCAGTGGGGCCTGCCTCCTCCTGGCTCCCTGCGTGGCCTGCCTCCCCCTGGCTCCCTGCGTGGCCTGCCTCCCCCTGGCTCCCTGCGTGGCCTGCCTCCCCCTGGCTCCCTGCGTGGCCTGCCTCCTCCTGGCTTTGCTCTGCCTGTGTATAATAAAAAAGGGACATATTTTATTTTTTGGCTTCATTCATCACACACATATCATAATTGAATGCTAAAATATATTTATCACAGGCCCTCCATCCCTAATTCTGTGGCCCCTTACACAGCTTTAGATATGTGCCCCCTGGAGCTGGGGGCGGGGGGGGGTTGATGTTGACTGAAATTCCAAAGTAGGGGGCCTTTACCCAACCATTTTTTTACTTTAGGGTGGACAAAATGTTAATGGGCAAAAAGGGTGTTTAACATCTGCGGCCACTGTATGGTGTACCTAATGGCGTACAAGAAAATGACACACATTCATTATGACCTCTGCATTTATGCATCTTGTCCCCATTCTGTTTTGCCACTATTGCTTAGTGATATGTTCCAAATTTTTTGGCCAAACATTTATATAATTTCAATCACTTGTAACATAAATTACTCATCATTGTTATACTTTGCATTACAAAAATGAATCTGAAAATGCAATACCTGGCTCCATGGGTCACAATCTGCCTCCTCCATGAACTCAGGCTCTTCCTCTGAGCTTGCCTGCTCTTGCCTGCAGGGAACACTGGAGGGCTGACTGCAGGGAACACTGGACTGTCTCCTTGGGGGAAGGCTAGACATGGATGGCCTGGACTCTATGTGATCATCCAGGAACTGCAGCTGACCATAATACCACAGGTTAGGCTTGTAGACGCTGTCAGCTGCAGCCCCAGACCTCATTGAGGCCAGGACTTGTGACCGTTGGGTTCTGTAGGTGCCCCGAAGCGAATTGATTTTAGCCTTAACAGTCTCCAATGTAGCGTTGGGGACCCTTGTTTTTACATATTCAAGCAGGGCCTCCTTTGCTTTCTTCCGGGCATCTTTGTTTTTATTAATTTTGCTTTTGGATTGCCAGAGAACTGGATGATCCTTCCATCTCTGGATAAATTCTGTCAGAAATTCCGGATCCTTAAAGGCCTCCATTAGTTCTGCATGTACAAAACAAAAAACAAAGCCTAGTGTCAGTCAAGCCACTACTACTAATTAGCTTTTAAACACCATGGGGGTTATTTATGAAAGGAAAATACACTCTGCACTTCAATTGCACTGAAAGTGCACTTGGAAGTGCAATCCTTGTATAAATCTGAGAGGGGTAGATCAGAAATGAGGGGAAGCTCTGCTGATTGTATCAGACAATGATGTGCATGCTAAAATGCTATTTCTAAATTTATCCTTGCATGTCCTCCTCAAGATCTACAGCGACTGCATTTACAAGTGCACTTGTAGTGCAAAGTGTCTTTTCCTTTAAGTAAATCACCCCCCATATCTTCTAGCCCACACAATAATCCACTGTTCCCTAATATTTGTAATGTCCATAATCCAGATACATACCGTCTTATGATCCGATCGTCTCTTCCGCCTTGTTCCTCAGGTTGTGAACGGCGCTTGCAATGAACCCCCCATATCTTCTAGCCCACACAATAATCCACTGTTCCCTAATATTTGTAATGTCCATAATCCAGATACATACCGTCTTATGATCCGATCGTCTCTTCCGCCTTGTTCCGCAGGTTGTGAACGGCGCTTGCAATGGCGTGGATCCCTTTAAACGGCGCGAGCGTGTGACGCGATGCACGAGATCCCGCCCCTGACGTTCGGTCTCGTCTTTTCCACGCCCCTTTCTCGATCTTTCTTTGTGGGTGTGTTTTAGGCAAGAACAAGATGGAGAGAAACATGGCAAGCTCAAGCCATCAGGCAGGCCAGGCCCAGCCAACCGGACGATCCCGGCGGAGGTACAAGGCCTCAAACATGGCCTTCCAAGAGATGGTGGAGATGGTCACCATCTTACAAAGGGAGGATTACGATGGGAAGCATGGCCCTTACCTGCATCCAAACAGGGTGAAGGCCGACATCATGGAGAAGGTGATCAGGAGGCTGCATCAAAAATTTGGCCAACGCAGGACTCGGGAACAATTGAGAAAGAGGTGGTCAGACCTCAAAAACAGGGAGCCTGAACAACTCCAGCATATCAAGAGGCTGATTCGGGGAAAAAGTAAGTTTTTTTATTTTTTGACACATTTGTGGTGTTTGTTAATTGTGCCATGTGATTTTAATTTCAGGTTGTACTGTATGTTTGTGGGCACAAAAAGTGGTCGGAGAAGTCGTCGTTTATACGTTGTTTTTCGACCTACTAAACGACAATCTTCGTGCTAAATATCATCATGCGCCTAGTTCGCATGGACAAAAAGGAGTGTATAAACACTATATCATTCCCAAAAAACGTCTTTGTATTTGTTATTATTTGAACAAACGACGACTCCTACGACCAATTCATGTGTCCCCAAACAGGAATCTTGCCATTTTTGTTGTAATGTGACTTCACTTGTGATCTTTTATAATGTAGATTTGTACCTAAATTAAAGTAGATGTGAAAAGCTTAGTAAATATGACCAATAAACAGAAAAAGGAGAGTCTGCTCAGCAGTGGATTCTGCACATGTTTATATACTCTGTACTTGTATTTTTAGTTCTCACTCATATCTCTTTATAATCTTTTACCTTTCTTTTTTCCCTATCTTCAATCTCGTAGGGCGCAGTGAAGCAGCAAGGCAGGATGGAACTTCCGAAGCCCCACCCCCGAGGGATGATGACGCTGCCACCACATCCGGTAAATTTCCTACACAACACTCATACCCAGGTAATCTAAATCAGGGATCCTCAAACTACGGCCCTCCAGCTGTTGTGGAACTACACATCCCATGAGGCATTCATTGTAACACACTGACATTCACAGACATGACTAGGCATGATGGGAATTGTAGTTCCTGAACAACTGGAGGGCCGTAGTTTGAAGACCCATGATCTACATGTAGGTTTTGCGAATTTTAATACCTTTTTTGTTCCCACATTTCAGGAGCAAGTCGTGCAGCGACAATGGACAGGGATACTGCCAAATTTGTGCTGTCCGAAATATGGTCCTTCAGGGAACAATTAGAGGACATCCAGGACACTGCACGAGAAGTGGTAGAAAAATCAAAAGGGCTGGAGACACAAATTAAAAATTTAATAGATTATTTGGGTAGGTTTTGATTTATTTAGTGTTTATTTTGTAATAGAAAAAAGGTTTGGTTTATAATAAAAAAAAAAAAATGTGATTTTATTTTTTGAATAATGTAAAAAAAAAAAAAAAAAAAAGTGATTTTAGTTTTTGAATGTAAACAAAAATGTGATTTTATTTTTTGAATAATGTAAAAAAAAAAAAAAAAAAAAGTGATTTTAGTTTTTGAATGTAAACAAAAATGTGATTTTATTTTTTGAATAATGAAAAAAAAATAAAAAAAAATTGTGATTTTAGATTTTGAATAATGTAAAAAAAAAAATATATAAAAAAAAGTGATTTTATTTTTTGAATAATGTAAAAAAAAAAAAAAAAAGTGATTTTAGTTTTGGAATGTTATAAAAAAAAAAATAAAAAAAAAAAATATTTGTTTTGTAACTTAAAAAAATGTTTTTAAAAAATTTTATGTCAAAAAGTTATGTTTTTCAAGATGCAAAAATTAAAAAATTTACAGTAAAATATGTGTCTTGTTATTTAAGCTCAATGATTAATATAAAATACTAGGGTTGTCCCGATACCGATGCCGAGTATTTGCGGGAGTACTTGTACTCCCGCAAATACCCCCGATACCTAAATAGAATACTTCCCCCCCCATATTGCAGCGATGCGTCCCTCATACCTTTTTAGATATGCTGACGCCGCCGCATACCGCCTTATCCCCCTGCACAATCGCATAGCTTACATTACAAGCATTCATTCTGAATACTTGTAAATGGCCGTGTATTGACACTCCCCCTCTCCGGATTGGACGGATCCCTCCATCCGGAGAAGGGGAGTTTTAAAACACGGAGCGCGGCCATTTACAAGTTTTTAGAATGAAAGCTTGTAATGCGCTACGCCAAGGATCTCCAAACTACGGCCCTCCAGCTGTTTCGGAACTACATTTCCCATGAGGCATTGTAAAACTCTGACATTCACAGACACGACTAAGCATTATGGGAATTGTAGTTCCTGAACAACTGGAGGGCCATAGTTTGGAGACCCCTGCGCTACGCGATTGTGAAGGGGGATACGGCGGTATGCGGCAGAGGCGGCATCAGCATATCTAAAAAGGTATGAGGGACGCATCGCTGCAATATGGGGGACATACATGGCTGCATATGTGGGGGACTTGGCTGCATTTGGGGACACATTTAAAAAAAAGTATCGGTATTCGGATCGGCGACTACTTGAAAAAAAGTATCCGTACTTGTACTCGGTCCTAAAAAAGTGGTATCGGGACAACCCTAGAAAATACCTAAAAAAAATGTATGCTGAGAACATTAAACAATGAGGGATAGTTATTTCAGTCCATCACAAACACATGGCACTATGATAACCTAGGACCGTGATGGCGAACCTTGGCACTCCAGATGTTTTGAAACTACATTTCCCTTGATGCTCCACTATACTGCAGAATGCATGAGCATCATGGGAAATGTAGTTCCAAAACATCTGGGGTGACAAGGTCGCCATCACTGACCTAGGAGATAAAATAAAAACACAAACCTTATAAATTAATTAAAGAACAAAGAAAAGACTGTTTCAGGCAAAAAATAAATTTAATTATTCATCCAAGATCTGGCATTGGAATGGCCCCCCTACCCATAAAGTAGTCCACATATGCCTGACGCACAGCACGTGCGTTTCGGGGGGCCAATTGGGGATGGGCAGCGTCACGAGCTGCCTCTGGAATGTCAACAGGGTCATCAGGCAAAAGGGTTAGGTAGGAAGAAGAATGTCTTTTTAAATAGTTGTGTAAAATGCAGCAGCATGTAATTATATAATTCAACTTGTATTCGGCCATGTTTATGGCAGTAAGAAATAGCCGGAAACGGCTGGCCATGATGCCAAAGGCGTTTTCCACCACCCGTCTGGCTCTGGCCAGCCTGTAATTAAACACCCTCCTCTCAGGGGTGAGGGCGCGTTGGGGAAATGGCCTCATGAGGTGAGGACCCAAGGCGAAAGCCTCATCTGCAACAAAAACGAAGGGCAGACCCTCTTCATTATCCTCCGCAGGCGGCAATCCCAGGTCCTCGGAAAGAAGCCGTTGGGCGAACTCCGTCTCGGCAAAGACACCACCGTCCGACATCCGCCCATTTTTCCCAACATCAAGATACAAGAACTCGTAATTGGCAGACACCACCGCCATCAGAACAACACTGTGGAACCCCTTGTAGTTATAATAATGGGATCCACTATGGGGTGGTGGCACGATGCGGACGTGCTTGCCGTCAATAGCTCCTCCGCAGTTTGGAAAATTCCATCGCCGGGAGAAGTCCGCTGCCACAGTCTGCCATTCCTGTGGCGTGGTGGGGAACTGTAGATACCAAAAAAATATAAAAATATCAAACAAACATTCCTAAAAGAACATCCCAAAACATTTTTTGATACCAAAAAAACAAACATTAATTTGAAGTATTATTAACCACTTCCTTACTGGGCATGTAAACCCCCTTCCTGACCATGTGAAATTTCAGCTTGCGGCACTGCGTCGCTTTAACTGACAATTGCGCGGTCGTGCGATATGGCTCCCAAACAAAATTGGCGTCCTTTTTTCCCCACAAATAGAGCTTTCTTTTGGCTGGTATTTGGTCACCTCTGCGATTTATATTTTTTGCGCTATAAACAAAAAACGACGACTATTTTGAAAAAATAAACAATATTTTTTACTTGTTGCTATAAAATAAAAAATTCATTTTAGGGCGATACATATTCTTCTACATATTTTTGGTTAAAAAAAAAAAAATCGCAATAAGCGACTGGTTTGTGCAAAAGCTATAGCACCTACAAAATAAGGGACAGAATTATTATTTGTTATTAATTTTTTTACTAGTAATGGTGGCGATCTGCAATTTTTATTGCGACTGCGACAACATGGCGGACACATCGGACACTTTTGACACCTTTTTGGCAACATTCACATTTATACTGCAATCAGTGCTATAAATATGCACTAATTACTGTATAAATGTGACTGGCAGGGAAGGGGTTAACACTAGGGGGTGAGGAAGGGGTTAATGTGTATCCTGCATTGTGTTCTAACTGTGGGGGGAGGGGGGGGTGACCGATCTGTGTCCCCATGTATAAGGAACACTGATCGGTCTGCTCTCTCCAGTGACAGGACGCTGTCATTGTGAGAGCCGGCAATGAGAAATGATCTCATATGTTTACATATGAGATCATCTCTCATTGGCTGCACAGATCGCATTGCAAACGGCCACTCTGATTGGCCGTTCGCGGCGAGCTGTGATTGGCTGTGTCCAAGGGACACGGCCAGTACACAAGTTCCCCGCTGCGCGCTCTGGAGCGCACGCTGGGAACACAGAAAGAGGCTGCCGTGAAAAAACGGCAGACCAGAGATTTAGAACCACCCTGCGGCCGCATATAGTCGTACGGCCGTAGGGAAGTGGTTAAAAATTGGAAAAATAAGAAGGGATCACTAAAGCAGATTAATCACACCCTCTGATGGTCACAATCCTACAAAAAATAAGGGGAGTGGAGGCCCAAAATGAGTTTGAGACCTCTAAACAAAATTAAATACAAAATAAATGTTAATTTATACAATTACAAAAAAAAGAGGGGGGGGGGGTTGTGCGTGCACTACAATATAGGACAAAATATAGGGGGATATAGGGACTTCTATAGACAGCACTACAATATAGGACAAAATATAGGGGGACTAGGCTAGGTGGGTTTGGGACACAAAAAAAAAAAAAAAAAAAAAAAAAAAAACCTGGACAGGTTGGCAAAACAAAAGATGCATGTAGGAGCAAATATAAAATGAATACAGCATGCATGGAGATGAAAGGGAACATTACCAGAAGATCACAAACAGGTTAATTAGGGACTGTTTAAAACCAAACAAATTGAAACAAATACAAAAGCCTAAAAAAACATAGTTTGTGCATTTAAAGGGCACCACTTACCTTAATATAGTCCTCCTGCAGAACATGAATGATGGCAGAACAGGTCTGGGGAATTATGAGGCCCAGAGCCTGGGGGGAGATGCCCGTCGAGAACTTCAAGTCCTGCAGACTTCTCCCTGTTGCCAGGTACCGCAAGGTGGCAACTAGCCGCTGCTCAGCAGTGATGGCTTCCCGCATAACGGTGTCCTGCCTGGTGATATAAGGCGACACCGAAGCCAAAAGCTGCTGGAATACGGGGTCAGACATCCGAAGAAAATTCCTGAAATCATCAGGGTTATTTTCTCGGATCTCCCGCAGCAGAGGCATATGAGAGAACTGGTCCCTGCGAAGAAACCAGTCCTTGGCCCACAAAGTCCTTCTCGCCCTCCTCAAGGACCGGAGCCGGGATGCAGCACACATCCTAACAAGAAGCACAGCACGATCTCGGCGACGAGAACGTACCCGCAACATGGCTAGAAAACGGTCGTCAAATCAGATCGCACTAAAACACCGCTCTGAAGTACAGAAATGCCTTTGAAGAACGGACCTGCAAAACAGGAACGTGTAGACAAGAACGCACTGCCAAAACAGATACGATCGGAAAACAAGCACTGTATCACAAATACGACCCCAAAAGCACAAACTGTACGACAGTAAACGATATTAAAGCACGAAGACTGAAAAGCGCGAATCGTCTCTCACCAAACTTTTACTAACACGCAGCAACACGATATCAGCAAAAGAGGCCGTCTTCCGCATGGAAATGACCCTTTATAGTTCCGTCGTACGTGATGGACGTCACGGCGCTTTGCTAGACTTTTTGGGAAAAACGATGGTGTGTACGCAACGTCGTTTTGGAAAATGAAGTTTGAAAAACGTCGTTTTTCTTCATGAAATAAAACGTCGTTTTTTTTCATCGCAAAAAGTGATCGTGTGTACGCGGCATTACAATAACAACTACCATACGTAAAATGTTGCCCTTGCTAAAAGTTTAAAGCTGAACTCCTAAAACCTCTATTAAGTTTTAAATGCTTTTTCTGTCCCACCCTGTTCATTACTTTGTGAGCACCCAGAAAGTAAAAAAGTTGTATGGACTCTTATGCCGTGTACACACGATAATTTTTCGGCAAAAAAGGTCGTTTTAATAAAATGTCATTTAAAATGATCGTGTGTGGGCTTCACATCATTTTTCGGGTTCTGAAAAATTAAAAAAAATTTTTTTTCGAACATGCTGCATTTTTTAACAACGTTTTAAACTATGTATTTTTTCGGGTTATAAAAAATGTTCGTGTGTGGGCTAAAACAACGTTAAAAACCCGCACATGCTCAGAAGCAAGTTATGAGACTTGAGCGCTCGTTCTGGTAAAACTACCGTTCATAATGGAGTAAGCACATTCATCACGCTGTAACAGGCAGAAAATCGTGAATCGTCTTTTACTAACACAGAATCAGCTAAAGCAGTCCCAAGAGTCATCCACATGGAACTTCCCCTTTATGAATGAATGAATGATAACTTATATAGCGCGGCACATGCAAACTAAATCGCCTCTGGGTGCTTGTTGTTCCTGTCTCCTTCGGTATCAAAAGAGATGGGCCTTGATCTTTCTCCTGAACACTAAATGATTCTCCTCCAACCGAATGCTGGTTGATAAAGCGTTCCATAGTCTGGGACCTTGGATCGCGAATCTTCTTTCTCCTTTGGACTTGTAGTTGGCTTTCGGAATCTGGAGCAGGTTTTGATTGGTGGATTGCAGAACGCGATTGGGATTGTGGGCTTTTATTTTTTCGCATAAATAATGGGGAGCATTCCCATGGACACATCTATGCGTTAGACAGAGAGCTTTAAAAGCAATTCTGTCTTTAACTGGCAGCCAGTGAAGGGCTCTCAGTGAAGGTGAGATGGATTCCCAGGGTTTTTTCCCAGTCACAAGTCTGGCGGCCGTGTTCTGAACAAATTGCAGACGAGCGATTTGGTACTTGGGGAGTCCGAGGTAAAGGGAATTTGCATAGTCCAGTCTGGAGTTAACAATCGCTCCCACCACGACCGCTATATACTCGTTGTACGTCTCCACGCTTTGCTAGAGCACTTTTTTTAAACGATGGTGTTTGGGCAATGTCGTTTTAATAATTAAGTTGGAAAAACGTTGTTTTTTCTATATGTCGAAAAACGATCGCATGTACGCGGCATCAGAGACACGTATGGCAGATACTGGGATGTGAGGTTTGGGTTCTTTCCCCCCTGGATGACACACAACCAATACTTTTCTGGCTTTACTGTGATCTGCTTTAGTAATGGGGCACTTATTTTTTGGCTTTCCATTTGAATATTTAACAAGACTCTTATGCCGCATACACACGGTCGTTTTTTGTGATGAAATAAAACGACGTTTTAAAAAACGTCATTTAAATTGATCGTGTGTGGGCAAAACGTCGTTTTATGTCTTCAAAAAAACGACCAAAAAAAAATTCCAACATGCTTGAATTTTTTGTGTCGTTTTTCAAAACATCGTTTTTTGTTTCACAAAAAGTCACCGTGTGTAGCAAAAACGTCTTTTAAAACAACGTTTTTCAACCCGCGCATGCCCATAAGCTAGTTATGAAACGAGCTACAATGGAAAAGAGTGGTGAACGTAACCTCGCTTTTTGTGAAAAAACGATGGTGTGTATGCAACATCGTCTTTGAAAAGTGACGTTTCAAAAACGTTGTTTTTTACTTCGCAGAAAACGTCGTTTTTTTCATCACAAAAAATGATCGTGTGTACGCGGCATTAGGCCACGTACACACGATCAGACCAAACCGATGAGACTGGTCCGACGGACCGTTTTCATCGGACCACCGCTGAAGTGGTCTGATGTGCGTACACACCATCAGTCCAAAATCCCATCGGGCCAGAACATGGTGACGTAGAACACAACGACGTGCTGAAAAAACGAAGTTCAATGCTTCCAAGCATGCGTCGACTTGATTCTGAGCATGCCCAGGTTTTTGGTCCAAAGCTTCTGTGTACTAACCATCGTTTTGGTCCGACGGACAGGTGTCCATCGGACAGATTTTAAAGCAAGTTTTAAAACTTTGGTCCGATGGACAACGGTCCGATGGGCCGTACACACAATCAATTTTGGTCCGATGAAACTGGTCTTCAGGCCAGTTTCATCGGACCGGTCTGATCGTGTGTGTGCGGCCTTACAGTATGCGCAATTATTTATTGTAAGCTTACGTTTCTGTACAAATAATGTTAATTTACTATTATGAAATTTCCATTGCTACTTATACCCAATGAGGCCTATGGCCATCCAGTACTCACCTTATTTCAGGACCAGTTCATGCTATCTCCAAATTAATAATTAAAGAAGAACTTTAAAGAATAAAGCATTTAAATCATTTAAGAATAAACAAAAATATTTTCCCATGCAGTGGGGCTGTGCCAGCACTGCATGGATAAACTGCTAATTTCTGTCTAGGGGAATGCAGAGTGGATATATACTTACCTAATCCACTGAACCTCCCAGCAGACCGGTCCCTGACGCTACTGCATGCTAGCGATCTTGTGCATGGACTTATCCTGACGTCATTACACCCATAGACCAGCTCTGAATGTGAGGACGGCAGAAACAGTCCACCGCTGGATGTGGGGGAGTGCAGATTTCCAAAGAATCGAAGGATCGGGTAGGTATAGCCTTTTGGTGTTCCCCCAGACAAAACGTGCAGAAATAATCCAGATAGCAAGCAATTGTGCTGCAAGTTTGAAAATGACTTTCTAAGCTGTTACTAGACTTGCCAGGCTTTACAAGTGGCGTAGCATGGGGGGCAAGGAGGCCGTGACCCCCAGAGGTAGGGTTGCCACCTGTCAGGGATTCAACCGGACAGTTCGGGTTTGAAATCATGTGTCCAGGTTTCAAACCGCCTGAAACCTGGACACATTATTCAGACCGGACTATGGCTTCCCAGCAGGGTTTATGGCTGCAGTTGTCTAAGCTGAGAGTGTCTGTTACACTCTTTCACACTCCCACACTCCCTAAAGCCAACAATCCCCCCCCCCCCACACACACACACAGAAAATAGGGAGAGTAGAGAGGGCTTGATCTACTCCGCTTCCTCCCGCCCCTACCCCTCTGTGTATGCCCCCACACCCATCCATGGCGCTGTGCCTCAGAAAAGGAAAGTGGGGGCTGCAAATTTGAGGTACAGCAGCCTCAGATACATCTGCATGAGAGGTGCTGACTCTCTCACTCATGCTAAGGCGTGAGTGAGCTCATCATCCATCCCTGTCTGTGATTGAAGTTTCCCCCCTTCTCTCTCCTTCCTCTGAGTGAGTACACTAAGGTAAATCAGGGTTCTCAGAGCACCCCTTACATCAGATTTCTCAGTGTTCCCCCTTAAATCAGGATTTCCAGAGCATCCCTTATGTTAGAGTCCCCAGAGTTCTTCGTTATCAGAGTCTGCAGAGTCCCCCAGAGGGAGCTCTGTGAGTTCAGATGTAAAAAAGGAACTCTGGATTCAGATGTAAAAGGGGAACTCTGTTGTAAAGGATGACTCTTGTGATTAACGTAATATGATTAGAAATGTTATTTAATTGCAAAATACATATATGTATAGTTTATACTATATAACAAAAAAAAAACTTGCTGTGCGCCGCTAAAGTTTTCGAGTTTGACTTGAAGAAATGGTGGCAAACCTACCCGGGCGCAACATTTATGGGGCGAAATCTCAAGTCAGTGTGTGTCATTCCTTGCTCCGTCTATCCTAATTCCTGTGTAGCCGCCATGCTGCGCTCCAGCCCCCAAGTTCAGTCTCAGACTGGGCGCCCTGTTATTGGGCGGATGGTGTCATGTGCGGTGGGCTGGCCTGTTTGCGATTGCGGGCGGCGCATGTGCAAAAACTGCTCTGCCAGTCCCGCCTCTGCCTCACGTGAGCAGCCACCAGGCCCGGACTGGCCATGGGGCAAACCGGGCATTCGCCCGCTAGGCCGGGGCTGCATGACTTAGGAAGGGTTGGATGTGACATGCAGGACCAGCCACAGGTGGATGTGTGGATTGTAGGGCTGGCCACAGGTAGATGTGTGGGATGCAGGTCCAGCCACAGACGATGTGCTGCATATGAGGGAGGAGTAAAAAGAGTCTCACCATTCCCCCACACACCAAGCTGCTCCATGGCAACCACTGCTGAAGCAAAGGTCCTGGTTCCTGCATGCACCTTGCAGCTGCCTTTCACCTGGCAACCAGGACGCCAGGAGAGAAGGAGGGACAGAGAGGCTGAGGCCTTCCACACCATCACCTTCCGTATATGCAGCTGCAGGATCTCAGACTCGCCTCCTGCACATGGAAACTGGCTAGTTGCTGCTGCCGCTTATGAGGAAAGCAGTGCGGCTGGTGTACACCCACCTCTCTTCCCACTGACTTATTTTTCCGCTGGTGAAGGGATTTGGATTTGATGCTCCAGGGCCGGAGTACTGCAGGCTTTTTTAATCAGTGTGCGCCCACTGTCTGGGCAGTGGCGTAGCATAGAGGAGGGCAGCTGGGAGTACTGTCCTGAGTATGCAGCCCTTGATGTCATGTCGGGTTCTGTGGCAGCGGCGCGATCCTCTGGGTGTGAGATGAGAATAGGGAAGTCCGCAGATTAGGGGGCGCAAATTACCTGCCTTGCCCCAGGGGCTGACAACCCACGTTACGCCACTGCTCATCCCACTGCAACTTTGCTCTTGCTAGAGACTTACCACACAAATTTGCTACAAATTGGAAAAGTGTCAACTAGAACTTGTGCTTCAAGTTTGTTGAAAGTGTGCAAATTCCCAGTGAAAAAGTGCAGCAAGTTACCAGACATAGGCAGGCCATACATAGGTCGAATTTTGAAAGAATTTCCTTAGAATATCTTATCTAAGAATTTTCATTTGAATTCCGCACAATTAATGGGCTGTAGCAACAGCCAATCTTCATGCGGCCATCGAATTTGAGTAATCGTGCATGTTGGAAAATTTTGGAAAAACAAACGGTTTTCTAATCAATGATGGGAGAATCGTGCGAGTAAAGTTATCGTAAAAGAAATGCGCATTAGCAAGAAAAGAAAATTCCTAAGAAAGAAAAAGAAGATTCTCAGTCAGGAAAATTATTTTTTGTAGCAACAGGAGGTGAAATTGAAGGCTTGGTTGGTCGAATTTCCAAATCAATGGATCACAAATCGCACAAAATTTATAATTTTCAAATGAAAATAATTTTTCGAAATGCCATGTATGACCAACCTAATTTAACATTAGCACAAATTTGTGGCAAGTTATCCTTGCTATCTGAGAAGACCCTCTCACTCTGCAAACTAGAAGAAAGAATACTTAGGACCCAGCATGTCATGGGACCATAGATTCATCTAACTATTCGGGCCATTTCCATTAGAATTTTTTTAATTTGTCACCAGTGTGGCCTCAGCCTATATTGGAAATCCTGCTGCAAACAATTTCTAGGAACATTTAAAACGCAGCCTAAATTACACCACTAATTAGGTAGCAATAAAACTGCAAATACCAGTTCACTGTGGTCAGACTGGGTGGGCTTTCTCCTGAATAGGAGAGGGATTAAATTAATGGTTTTCGAATATACAAGAAATTGATACCGCAAATCCTTCTAAGTCATCTCAATTTTTTTTTTTCATTTCCTCCCATCATAATGCTAAAAAGCCGCCTTCCCCCAGCCATTCTATTAGTTCTGACAAACTAAGAAAGATCCTGACACAGAGCAGAGGTAAGAGGAAACAGGTGGTCCTTTCTTCTCTTATATATAGAGTTTAAGCTGTCAAAAAGACAAATGCCGATTCTCACTCTCTAATGTGATTGCTGGGTTTTGTGTTACATTGTTTTGTCCTAAATAAACTGTAAGAAAACACAGTGAAATTCCTACATTTAGTTATTACAGATAGTAAACATAAGGTCATCGAATAGCAATTGCCAGTGTTAAATTTACTGATAAAAATTCATTTATTTTATATTCTTTAGTTTTTAGTTAAAAAAAAGGCTGATACAGAAGGTTGTTAATGAAGATATATCTGTACAATGCAGATGTCATCAGCTTGTCACCTGCACATTCAGAAAAGGAAGGTATGAGGTTTTCAGAGCTGTCATATTACTAATGGGAAAGCAGCCTGTCAGTTTATTCTAACTAAAATGACATGGAATACAGGAACAGCTTGAGGCTGGGATTGCAAAAAGTCACTGGGTCCTAGTAAACTGATAAAAGTAATAATGGCTTAGCCCAGGGCTCAAAATTTCAAGTCTTGAGCCACTAGCCAGGCCTCAGGGGTTACTTGCGACCAGTTTCCCCGCCCAACCCCTACCATGCCCTGCCCCTAATTTTGCCGCTAATCACGCCCTCATAAATTATCTACCAAAATGATACTTAAATGTTTTATGCAGAATTAAGTTAAAAAAATAAATATTAACAACTTTATCAGTTCCCCTCAGTATAGCCTCATCTGTGTCCATCAATGCAGGCTCATCTGTGCCCATCATTGCAGCCTCACCTGTGCCCACCATTGCAGCCTCACCTGTGCCCACCATTGCAGCCTCACCGTGCCCCCATTGCAGCCTCATTGTGCCCCCATTGGAGCCTCATTGTGCCCTCCTTAGCAGCCTCATTGTGCCCCCACAGCAGACTCACTGTGCCCCCATTGGTGGCCAGATCATGACAGGAGAAAGAGGAGAGCTGCGGGATCACCGAGCGATATAACCCTCTGTCAATTAACACCTACACATTTCCCTTTAAATGGAAGAGCAGGTAATTAGCCACCCTTTACCTTTGCATGATGTGTAGTGGGGGGCGAGCACCACCGGCTGGCCATTGTTGATCGGGAGCTGTTCTCCCAGCGATCGCCTGTGGCAGAGAGCATTTAGGTAGAGGAGGACCGCGGTATCACCGAGTGGTATAGCTTGCTGTAATAGCATAACATTGAACTTTTCTCTGCTCTGCTCATTCTCACACACATCCCCGCCTTCTTCTAACCCCGCGCCTGTAATAGACAGAATGCGGGTCCAATGCTGGGATGCGTTCTGTCATAGAGGCGCGGGGTTAGGAGGAGGCGGGAGCAGAGAAAAATTAAATGTTATCCTATTACAGCGGGGCATACCACTACTAATTTTAACTTGTAAGCAACAAGTATCAGAAAAAGCCTTAGGCCCAGATTCACAGAGAGTTGGGTGCACATTACGCTGCCGTAGTGCAGAGAGGCAAGCACTGCATTCAGCAAGCTATTGCTCCCAACGCTGCGTCGGCGTGGAGTAAGTTTCGAAGGCGCAGGCCGGCGTAGGTGGAAGTGGGAGTGAGCATGCAAATGATGGTCTGAGCATGGTGCAGTGTTTTACGCCCGGCGTATCATGAAACAGCACCCTTATGCGCATGCTCACAACCATGCCGGGACAAATGCCTAAGCTACACCGGATCACCACGTACGCCGTGAACGTAACGTATGCCCAATACGCCGGCCTGTGTTCTCTGGTGCAGACCTTTGCATGTCTATTAGGGCTGCGCGTCTTCACCGGTCTCACGATTCGATGCGATTACGATTATCATGTCAGCGATTAACGATGCATCACGATTACAAATATGGAGGAGTCTGGAGATGTGGTAGGAAGAATCCATGAATAGGAAAGGAAGGATGGAGTAGTCTGGAGATGGGAACTAAAAGGATGGAAGAGTCCAGAAATAGGGAAATAGGAATCCAAAAAGGATGGAGGATAGGAATGGATGGAGTGCAGAAATATTATTAGATTGAGTCTGGGGGTTGAAAGAAACTGAAGAATTGAGGGGTCGGTCTAGAGATAAGAATGGGTGCGACCTCAGATTGTTCAGGGCTGCATGGTGGGGGTTGGAGCCTGTGAATGGAGGTGAGGTGGGTGAGGGCTATGTGGTGGCCATTGGTTTGAACAAATATAGTCCTGAAATATATTTATATATAAATCTGATCTGATTGAAAAATCTTCTGTGTATTCAAAGTAATTCCAGTGCTGAGTGTGCTCTGCTGTGTTTAAATCATTCACCAATCAGGAATGGTTTGAACACAGCAGAGCACACTCAGCGCTGGAATTACTTTGAATACACAGAAGATTTATTTCAATCAAATCACAGATTTATATATATATATTTCACTACTTAATAAGACTCTTTTGTACATCACCGCAAAGCACTGCACACCATTTATCTGAATTCTGCATACAGTCTGGCACATCCCTTAGCATGTCAGTCCTCTCAGTGTCCTCCCATCGGCCTCCTTACCTGGCTCTACCGCTCTTCTGGCTCTCCTGCGGCTCTGCCTCATCCTCCTCCATTACACCTTCGGCTGGATACCCCGCGGCTGCCCTGAACCCTTCCGGGACCAAAAGCACTGATAGCTCCACTCTCCTCCTCGGAGCTCCGTGCTCTATAAGCCGGCCGCCACCATTCTTAGCAGCAGGGACAGCTCCAGCCACCACAAACTCCAGCCCCAGTGCTCCATCTCCCTGCCAACGTGCACACAGCGTGGCTCCTCACTTCTGCATTACGTCACCATGACGCCGCCTGGGATCACTATCTATTGGCTGATGAGGGGAGAGGGAAGGTGATTGATGGATGTGTCACTCGGCTCCGCTGCAGTTTGTCAGGAGAAGGTAAAATCTGAACGGAGCGCTCTCCCGGGAGGGGCGGGGATGGGGCGGGGCTAAACATCGATTAACACGGTCGCATGCATCGGTTCCGCATCGGGGGACCCCGAATCGCGATGCACCGATTATATTTGACACCCCTAATGTCTATTGCTGGGTTGCGCCTCATATAACTTTACGCCGGACGTAAAACTTACACGCACCTTGCGTAGAATGCGCCGGGCGCACGTACGTTCGTGAATCGCTGTATTTCCCTCATTTGCATATTTGAATGCCTAATCAATGGGAGCAGCAACATGCGTCCAGACGAAAAGTGTGCCCACGCTACGCCAGTGTATGTAAGCTACGTCGGTGTAGGGTGGCCAGTTTTTAGGTGTGTGTTGGTTTGTGGGTCCAGCGCACAGATACGCCGGCGCACATTTGCACTTACCGACGCAAATTTCCACTTACGTCGGCGTAAGTGCTCTGTGAATCTGGGCCTATGTATTTAGGTGGTTAAACTGACCTAATTTGCAGACCAAAATTAATCTCTTTGATCTGTAAATGAACAGAAAGATACAATGGGCCAGATTCAGCAACACTTGCGCTGGAGTATTTCGATATGCGGCGCGTAACTGTGAAGATGCGCCGTCGTTTCTATGTGCCCGTACCCACCAAACTAGATGCGCCCAATAACGGGCCATTTGCGACCGGCGGAACGTTCCGACGCCAGAGTATCGTCAGCGCTTAATTTCGCTGGGCGCATCAGTCGCGCCTATTGATTTCCCCTGCAAATATGCAAATAAGGGAGATTTCCCGATTCGCGAACGGATTAGCACCATACGCTGGCTACATGCGCCGCGCGTATCTCGTCCATCCGGCGCAAAGTTATTTCTACAAAAGGCTGCTTTATCTTTACTCCAGACGGTCAGAGGTCAGCAGGAGAGCAGCTACAGCAGCGTTACCGACGATAGGAGCTAGCTGAACAACCACACTTGCAAGGACAACACCTCTGTGTGCCAACATGCCAGGAGCAATTGTGGTCCTCGAACTACTGATGGGTCCCCCGGAACGAAGGAGGCGGGCACGTGAGAGGATATACCGCACGCGCATGAGCCTCTTTGGCATGGGGGATGAGGAGGTGTATCGCCTCTTCAGATTCAGCCCTGATGCAATACTTGAACTAACCACAACCCTGCAGGGTGACATCACCAGCCCAACACACCGCTCACAAGCAGTGCAGCCACTGGTGAAGGTCCTGGCAACACTCCATTTCCTAGCAACTGGATCATTCCAGCGTACAAGTGGAGTGGTGGCTGGGATGTCACAATCCTCCGTGAGCAGATGTGTGCACCAGGTTGTCCCTGCAATCCTCAGACGCATGTCCAACCAGTTCATCAGACCCACCACTGAGGAGCTGCGGCAGAAGGCAATGACAGATTTCTACAACATTGCCAGATTCCCACGCACTGTGGGGGCCATTGATTGCACACATGTGGCCCTACAGCCCCCCAGTGCCACAGAGCACATATACCGCAATCGGAAGCATTGGCATTCCATCAACGTACAGGTGATAGCCGATGCCCAACGCCTCATATGGCACGTCCGTGCCAAACACCCCGGGTCCAGCCATGACAGTTTCATATACAATCAGAGTCCCATCCCAGCAGAATTTAACCAGAACATGTATGGGGACAGCTGGCTGATTGGTGAGTGACAAGGGAGTCAGGCATGACTATCCCCTCCCGTGATGCACAACAGAAGTGACACATGCATGACTAACATTCTCCTGTCTTTTACCTTACAGGTGACTCTGCATATGCACTGGGACCCCATCTAATGACTCCTTTCCGGAACCCCCAAACCAGAGGAGAGAGAAAATACAATGAAGCACACATCAAAACCCATGCAGTGGTGGAGCAAACTGCCTGGATAAGTCTGGGGGGACCCTATTGTATTCCCCTACCTTTGTGTGTCAGATCATCGGTGCATGTTGCATTCTGCACAACTTTGCTATGAGAAAAGGCCTGCAGATTGACATACGTGATGACCTGACCCCCGACCCACACAGCCCCCACCTGCCAGAGGAGACCCAGTCTGCTGATGGAAGAGCAGTCAGGAGGGTCCTTGCCGTAGGCATCTTTGGACACTAAACCAAAACATTAATAACACAGACAATGCACGCGTGTACACCACTGATGTCCCTAGATCACACACACCACATCCACATCGCATTGGATTAGCCCAAGTCCAGCATGTAGGACTTGGGAGCAGCAACGCCAGCGTCAAGGCCCCAATGATGTCACTGTCCACTCATACACCTTTCACACGTCATTCATACAGCCGTGGGGTTAACTTCACCACCACGGCCGAGGGTGACACCCCTTACTGTCAGGAGTGCCACCCTCTCACATTCACACACCTTTCACACTGTCCCCTGCACTCCTGACCGTGTGCAGTAAAAAAAGAAATACAAAATCTCATACCCTGAGAAAATAAATAAACAAAAACTCATGACCTGAGTATAAAATAAATAATACAAAATAAACAAAAACTCATGACCTGAGTATAAAATAAATAATACAAAATAAACAAAAACTCATAACCTGAGTATTTAAAAAAAATCATAGAAACCAAAACAAAAAAAAAAGCCTCATCGGGGATTCCGGGGGCTTCTTCTCTGCCTCCTCAGCTGCCTGGATGGAGTGGGTGGGGGTGGGGGGGCATCTGGAGGTGGCTGATCCCCAGGTGGGCCACTCCTGGCAGGTGTGGCCTGCATGCCCTCCAAGGCCATGGCTATCTGGCCGAGGTATGAGTTCGTCTGGGCCTGCATCCGGAGCTGACGGGTGACCTGGTAATGCTGGGCCCGCCGACTCAGCCTCCCCTGGTCCCGGATGGCAGCACTGTTACCCTGGATGGCAGCAGTGTTGGCCTGGACGGCTGCAGTGAGTTGCGTAATATCACCATGCACCTCCCCCAAACTGGTGACCACTGCAGCGCAGTTACAGCTGACATCCTGGACTGCGTTGCTTATCTGGGCAACGGAGCCCAGGCTGTCAGACACTTTCTCCAAATGCCCAACTATGGCCCCCATTTGTTCAGTCTGTCTGGCGTGATCCCTCGCCAACTGGTCCTGGACAACATCAGACACCCCCCTGGTCTTCTGGGTCGCCTTCCTGGGGCCAGAAGATGGTTGTCCCCGGGGGGAAGGAGTCGCCCTTGAGGGGCTTCCAAGGATGGGGGAGGGGATAACAGATGGCCCAGGAGAAGGGGAGGAGACCTCCAAAACTAAAGTAAAGTCCTGCTCTGCCACAGCAGGATCTTCCACAACCACCTCGGCAGGTGTGGTGTGGCCACTCTCCTCCTCCACCTCTTCACCACCCAGGGGCTCGGGCACACGATGGCGTTGGGGGGATGGGGTGGAATGGACGCTGACCGATGATGGCCCAGCTCCGTCATCTGTGGATGACACAAAGCAGACACATGTTGGTGGTCCCACACACTTGGCACATGTACCCTCCCCCCCCAAATGCAACAAATTAAATAGGGGATAAAAAACACTTACCTGTCCTGGAGCCTTCCTCCATGGAGTCATAGCCTGGGACCCCCTCCAACTGCTCCCTCTCCAGGCAGCGTGCGACCACCTCCTCCTCCGCGGTCAGGGTGACAGGACATGGGGGACCACCACCTGTGCCCCTCTCATGCCTCCTGATGGTGGCCACCTTGCCCTTGACCTTGCGCCGCAAGTCGTTGATCTTTTTCTGAATGTCCCCAGCAGTCCGGATGGAATACCCCAAGACATTCACCCTGGCAGCAATGGACTCCAGGATGCCCTGCTTCCTTTCCCGGCTGGTCTTGCGGCTTTTTTTTCCCATGAAGCAAATCATTCACAGACTCCATCGCTGAGATGATAACCGAGACCTCCTGGGAATTAAAATTAAGGTTCCTCCTCTCTCTGGGGGTAGCGGGAGCAGCCATTACAGAGCAAAAGTATCTTCCCTGGGGTGGGGGGAAACGGATATACTTTTGCGCCGGAATGGCGTTTCCGCCTGCGCTTTTAAGCGCCCAGCGGAACGCATTGCGCTGACGTTTCCCGTGAAGTGGTGCCGACGGAAGTTGTGAGCATGCGCACAAGGGGGCGAGTGGAGCCGCACTCACTGCGCATGCTCCGTGGATGATGCGCTGAACGTAAGCCTCTGCGCTGGGCTCCGCCCATCATTTACATATGATCACACCCACTTCCACTTGCGTCGGGTTACGCCAGCGCATTATCGTTACTCTGGCGCAAGTTTACGCGCAACTGCTATGTGAATAACAGTACTTGCGCTGAAAGGGTCTTCAGAGTAACGTAAATGAGAAGCGTTACTCCAGAGGAAAGATACTCCCATCTACCTGAATCTGGCCCAATGTTTCTTTTTATCTTTCTTTCTGCGCTTTGTTGATAAACATTGCCGGCTGCTTTTTTTGACAGCTGTGAGCAGGGTAACTGCTCTGTACTTGTTACATGAATTGTCAAAATGCTAGATTAAGTTCGTGTTGGGGGTTGAATCGAGATCGTAATATTTTTTAATGATTAATAGTGCAGCTCTAAGGTATGTATGAGTACCAGAAACACTTGTAACTGCCCTTGTTCCTTGTAACATAAAAAAATCTAAATTAATTCTAAATTGGAAACAGTCCTTTCAATAACATCCATCAGTAATAGTAAAAAAAAAAAAAATATATATATATATATATATATATATATATATAAAAATGATAGATAGATAGATAGATAGATAGAAGGGGGAGTGGGTTAAGCAAATGGAAAAAGCAACATTTAGTAAAAAAAACAAAACAAAAAAAAAATAATTTTCATTATCGTCTGTCAGACATTTTTCAATTTTTTTTATCCTGGCATCCTAAACTTCCAGATGTGTGGAATGGCCCTTGCTTGTCAAGGTGGTCCTTCCCAACAACATCTACATCTTTACTGTGTCCTGCAGTGACAAGCAGCCAGCAGGAGAGATCACTGCAGTCAGTGTGGGGACCCTCTATTTGACCAGCCTGAACAGTTGAATAGGATTGGTGTTAGGAGATTTTCAGAAAAAATGGCCAACAAACAGGTAAGTATGAAGCCATTTTCTTCCCAGGGTAATGCTTAACCCCCTGACAAGGTTGCTTTAAATTGTCTACAGTGTCCAGGTAACAACTGCTATGGCTGCACTCATCTTCTTGGAGCACAGACTAAACAGTGTTGAAGAAATCAGCTAAACCCATTTCCTGGCTTAGATTACTACTGCCCGATGGCACCACAATGCTACAAGAATGGTGCTGGGTCATCTTGTGGTTCCCTGCTCTGAACAGCCTCATCTAACAGCGGGCACACTTGGGACAATCCACCTCCCGATGACACACAACAACCACTATTGGGTGAGGCATATCCCCCTGCCACTCAGTCCACACATAGCCCAGTTAAACAGAAATAAAAAAGGGTGAAGTAGACAGCACCACCTTCCAGGAGATAGACCTCTATACACAGGCTACACAAAACTCCCTCACACATCACTCCATTGAAAACTTCCCTGTGACCAGTTAGTCCATATCAGACCTGACTGTGAAAGAAATGGCACTTCCACGATACAATTGTCCATATCAAGATAGGACTAAAATGATCTCTAAACTTGAAGTGACTAACCAGGACTTTGGAGACAGAATCAATCACCTGGAGAATTTTCCATAGCACATAACCATTGAGTAGATGCACACAATGAGCAAGATGCAGAAGTCACCTGGCTGAAAACTCACTGACCTCGAAGATCGCTCGAGGTGCAACAACATTACATTTTGTATACAAAGATACGCAATGCTGGCGCAAACAAGAACCTACTGTAATTTAGACTGTCCTCAGTGCAAAAGTCCTACAAGCTGTAACAGGCTTGGTGGTGAGTCACAGTTTTATGGATATAAGGCAGCCTTGTGTGGGGAGCCGAAGCAATGCTCCAAGGACATGTAAACAAAACAAAAGAACAGGCGCCAATAAGTAAAACTGCTGAACTTTAATGATAGAATAACACAAAAGCACTCACATGGTAATTTGAAGTTCACAGGCATAAAGTGAGGTGAGGGTCTGCATGGATCGTCAAACCAGCCGAGGGTAAATAGCGTCCCAGGGAAATCATCCAGCTGATGTCTGCTGTGCAGGGAAGGTAAAACCAGCAACGCTGAATCCGAAAGCGTGCCGGTGTTTGTATGCGAGTGAATCAGCAAGGAGCTGGAACGCACGCTGAGAAGCTATGGTTGCGGCTTGGCGAGGGGGGATGACGTCATCACGCAGTACCTCAAGGATGCGACGCGTTTCCGTGCAATTGCCGTGTGTTGGATGTCTGTCACACGGCGTGTTGGTGCGCGCCGTGTGACAGACATCCAACACACGGCAATTGCACGGAAACGCGTTGCATCCTTGAGGTACTGCGTGATGACGTCATCCCCCCTCGCCAAGCCGCAACCATAGCTTCTCAGCGTGCGTTCCAGAGTGCGTTCCAGCTCCTCTTGCTGATTCACTCGCATACAAACACCGACACGCTTTCGGATTCAGCGTTGCTGGTTTTACCTTCCCTGCACAGCAGACATCAGCTGGATGATTTCCCTGGGACGCTATTTATCCTCGGCTGGTTTGACGATCCATGCAGACCCTCACCTCACTTTATGCCTGTGAACTTCAAATTACCATGTGAGTGCTTTTGTGTTATATTACATTTTGTATCATCACTCCGTTTGAACTTCAAACATTTGAACAACTTCTGCAAAATCTACTCAGCGACACTAAAGATTTAAAGAATATGTAAACCTAACATTTCATATTCCTGATATGTGCCGTGTACTTGTATGAAAAAGTATCCTATTCTCTTTGTATTGCTTCCTGTGTGTAAAATCTCTGGTGTCTTCCATCCCAAGATAATGACATTTATTTGGGGGGACAAGAGACCCAGGGTGAATAGGTGCACCCTTCATACACCCAAGCTTAGAGTTGGTCTAGGAGTGCCAGACTTGGCCAAAAACTTTTATGCTGCTCAATTATCACAACAAATTTGCTATCATTCCCTGACATCTCAACCTTTATGGATGAAAATGTAATCATCTCTCCATCCCACCAAAGCCATTAGTCACATAAATAAGTCACATCATCTGCGGACCAGAGATAGACCAACTGTAATGTGACCCACACTATTCTTTTCTCTGAATCTATGGGATAGATTAAAAAATAAAACATATGCATATAAATCCTCTAACGTTCCCTTGGCTCCCTTGACTTAAAATCCTGATTTCACCCCAGGTCTCAATTTCCAAGTGTTCACTTGGTGGACAAACAAGGGCTTGATACGTATTGCTGATATGTGTGATCGTATGGGTATCTTATCAAAAAGCATATCCTACTATAAAAATACCAACTCCCAAGCTCGGAAATTTACCACTACTCTCAGATTATGCACTTTCTTACAACGTACAAATGATCTAATCACTTCCACCTCAATGGAATATCTACAGTGTCTTGCAAAAGTATTCACCCCCCTTGGCAGTTTTGTTGCCTTACAACCTTGATATAAACGTGGATTGTTTGAGGATTTGCATCATTTAATTTACACATGACCACAACTTTGAAGATTTAAAAAAAAAAAAAATATTGTGAAGCAAACAACAAATAGGACAAAATAACAGAAAAAGTCAATGTGCATAACTATGCATAACTATTCACCCTGGTAAATTCAATACCTTGCCACATGAGCTTGCCACATCTTACCATTGTGATCTTTGCCCATTCCTCCTTGCAAAACTGCCCCAGCTCCTTTAAGTTGGATGGTTTGCACTTATGAACAGCAATCTTTAAGCCCTGGTTCACACTGGGCTGCGGGAGTGAAATTGCGCGATTTCACTCCCTCTGGCAATCCCGATTTCGGCGCGATTTAGGAGACATCTGTGCAGGTTTCTGCACAGATGTCAATGTAAATCGCGTCCTGAAATCGCAAAAAGTAGTACAGGAACAAATCGAACTAAATCGTACCCAGTGTGAACCTGGGCTAAAGGGGAGTTCCACCCACAATTTCACTTTTTAAATATAAATACCCCTGTAATACACAAGCTTAATGTATTCTAGTAAAGTTAGTGTGTAAACTAAGGTCCGTTTTGTTAGGTTGTTACAGCATTTAGATAGTTCATAATCTAGAAATAGACTGTGGCCATCTTAAGTGTGGGCATCATGAAGCCAGACTGTATGACTTCCTGGATTTCAGCTTTGCATATCTCACACATGCTCAGTGCTGCACAATCAATGTAATAGGTTTCAGTCAGGTTTGCAAGGACTACTGGGAAACATGATGCCTGTCCCAGAAACCCTTGCAAATAGCCTTGTGCAGGGCTTTTTTTCTGGGGGAACTTGGGGGAACTCAGTTCCACCACCTTTGGCTCAGACCCTTTGGTGCCCGCTCACCACATTCACTTGTAAACACAGAAGTCTGGTTTCTGTGTTTACAAGTGACAGCTTTGTAACCCCCTGAACTCTGCACTCTGTATGTAATGCAATTCTGGTATTTAATGCCCCTTTAGGACCCTTCTACTGTTTGTGAAATCTGAACGGGTCGTGGTTGAGTTCCTGTACCTATTTTCTGAGAAAAAAAGCTCTGGCCTTGTGACTTAATAGCCTAGGCTAATAAAGAGGAGGAAGTAATGAAGGACTACAAAATAAAGGTATTTACAAGCAACAAAATAAATAAAAATGGTCCATTCTGAACACTATGAGATTAGGGCATGCAGCACAAACAAACATAAAAAAAATGGGTGGAACTCCACTTTAACCACTTGGTTACTGGGCACATATACCCCCCTCCTGCCCAGGTGAAATTTCAGCTTCCGGCACTGCATCGCTTTAACTGACAATTGCGCGGTCGTGCAACGTGGCTCCTAAACAAAATTTACGTCCATTATTTTCCCCACAAATAGAGCTTTCTTTTGGTGGTATTTGATCACCTGCGGTTTTTATTTTTTGGGCTATAAACAAAAAAAGAGCGACAATTTTGAAAAAAAAATATATATTTTTTACTTGTTGCTATAATAAATAGCCCAATTTTCTCGGTCTAGGCCGATACGTATTCTACATATTTTTGGTAAAAAAATGTAATAAAATAAAAATATCGCAATAAACGACTGGTTTGCACAAACGTTATAGCACCTACAAAATAGGGGGCGACTTTATGGCGAACACATCGGACACTTTTGGCACATTTTTGGCACTATTCACATTTATACTGCGATCAGTGCTATAAATATGCACTAATTACTGTAAAAAGGGGCTGGCATTGAAGGGGTTAACACTAGGGTGTGAGGGAGGGGTTAAATGTGTACCCTGCATAGTGTTCTAACTGTGGGGGGAGGGGGGTGACCGATCTGTGTCCCTATGTACAAGGGGCATAGATTGGTCTCCTCTCTCCCTGACAGGATGTGGATCTGTGTGTTTACACAAGATGTAGAGGAATCACGTGAAGTTGATGAATGGTTTAAAATGTCACAATATGTTTCAATTTCGTACATTAATACTTAATTAATTGATTGAAGTGAACTACAAAGTTTTGCTACGCTGATATATGGTTCCGGTGGACATGCATAAAAGTCAGGCGATTTAGGATTTGCATCTATAATTTCTTTTTTTTTTATTATTATTTATTTACTAACCCATGTGAATTTGAATAAATCACCACAGCAGTTGCCCAGTAGAGGGAGTACCAAAACACAGGAAACTTGTAGCATTCAATTTTACAGCATCCAGGCTAGCAGTAGCTAGATCTTAGAAGGTGCCCACGATCCCCTTCGACTTGGAGAAAACTAAAGCGGAGGTTCACCCTCAAAATCAACTTTTCTGCATTGCTATCTTACACAGGTTTTAGAGATTATAGCGTTGAATTTTTTTTTTTTAAATTCTCCCTTACCTCTCATCTATACTTCCTGCTTTGGAGTCCTGCGGGCAGTGGGCGTTTCGCTAAATCGCCTGACCGCTCTGTGCATTCTGGGAGCGTATTGAGTGTCCTCCTGTTGCCGACGTCAGCCCAATCACAGCGATTCTGTTGAGAGCGCCGTAATCTCACGCTAGCTGAGCTGTCATGTGATGCGGGAAACGGGTCACATGACTAGCCAAGCGCGTCATATGATGAGGGAGGGCGGATACATCTTCAGCAGCATCAGTGTTGACGGCGTGGCTCCCCGCCGACACTGCGCATGCGCGGAATTACGCGGTGAATGCTGGGAGATCAGCATTCGCCGCATCCCGGAAACAAAAGCAGGAGGGATTCAAAGGTGCCCACAGTTAAGATGGCAATGTCCATCGCCCGATTATATAAAAGATTTTTAGTCTGAAATGAGGATCCTGGCGCATAATAACAGGGGACATGTGAGTAACTAATGTATTGTAGCAAACGCAGCCGATTAGCGTCTTTAAAAAAAAACGTTTTCCCACAGAACTTCCGCTTAAGTTGTCATGGATCATGATTATTGAATTATTACCCGATAAGCAGGTCATCTTTGACAAAGGCTTGGAACCTTGGATTAAATATCTGAAGCCTTATGAGATATCAGTACCTTGCTATGCCTAGATAGTCAGAAGTGCACATCTCTCTTATCCTCCTTTCTTTATTTTCTTCCTTTTTTATTTACTGGCTTTTCTTTGCTCTCTTCATTTTTTTTTTTTTTTTGAGTGACCAGTGAACTACACATTATAAGATATTTTTTATATGTGCTGCATTGAGGGGACTCAGACAGATCCTAATTACAACTTGGATTCCTTGCTTAGCTTCTTTCCCCTTATGTTATGTCACATAACTATATTGATATTAGCCACTTGGTCACACGGTTGTTATTCCCTTCTCTCCCTCCTCATTGAGCCTCAAGCTCCTAAAAAATAAATTTAAAAAAATGGGGAATTCTACCTGAAAATTCTCCGACATCTGGGAAATCACCTTTTAAAAAAAGTAAAACCAGACTGGACATAAAACTCTCCTGTCTGCACTTCAACACCAGATTACACTACACTTTGTAGGCCCACTAGATGGAGCCATAGTACCTCTACTTATTAACCACTTTGCAACCGCCCTATGCCGAAAGTACAGCTCTAGGGCGGTTGCTGTATTCTAACTGGCCGTTAATTAACGGCCTGTCAGAATCGCGCTCCCGCGCGCCTCCTGAGGCGCGCACACGGGAACATCCGTGACCGCCGGGTCCAGAGGACCCGGCGCATCACGGATCACGGTAAATCGCCGCTGATAGCGGCGGTTTACCACGTGATCGCGCCGTCCAATGACGGCGCGATCAGATGTAAACAGACCGGCGTCATTTGATGACGCCGGTTCCTCCCTCCTCTCTCTGTACCGATCGGTACAGTGTGAGAGGAGAGGGGAGGGAGCGGATGGCAGCGCCAGTGCTGCGGGCTGGATCTGTGACAAATGCAGTCACAGATCCATCCATCCCTCCCTCCCTGCTCAGCCATCCCTGCTGCATATACTCTGCAATACTCACCTGGGCATACTCTGCAATACTCAGGCAATACTCTGGGCATACTCTGGGCATACTCTGGGCATACTCTGCAATACCCTGGGCATACTCTGCAATACCCTGGGCATACTCTGCAATACCCTGGGCATACTCTGCAATACCCTGGGCATACTCTGCAATACCCTGGGCATACTCTGCAATACTCTGGGCATACTCTGCAATACTCTGGGCATACTCTGCAATACTCTGGGCATACTCTGCAATACTCTGGGCATACTCTGGCAATACTCTGGCAATACTCTGGCAATACTCTGGCAATACTCCGCAATACTCCGCAATACTCTGGGCATATTCTGCAATACCCTGGGCATACTCTGCAATACCCTGGGCATACTCCGCAATACTCTGCATACTCCGCAATACTCTGGCAATACTCTGGGCATACTCTGGCAATACTCTGGGCATACTCTGCAATACTCTGGGCATACTCTGCAATACTCTGGGCATACTCTGCAATACTCTGGGCATACTCTGCAATACTCTGGGCATACTCTGCAATACTCTGGGCATACTCTGGCAATACTCCGGGCATACTCTGGCAATACTCTGGCAATACTCTGGGCATACTCCGCAATACTCTGGGCATACTTAGCAATACTCTGGGCATACAGCAGCCCCTGTCCCCGCGAGCTCGCATGCAGAAGCGAACGCATACGCAAGTCCCGCCCACATATAAAAACGGTGTTCAAACCACACGTGAGGTATCTTTATATAATGTTTTGGGGTTCTATGTATTTTTCTAGCAAATAAATGATGATTTTTACATGTAGGAGAGAAATGTCAGAATTGGCCTGGGTGCTCCCTGCATGTTGGGCCTCTGTATGTGGCCGCACTGTGTAAAAGTCTCACACATGGGGTATCGCCATACTCGGGAGGAATAGCAGAATGTGTTTTGGGGTGTAATTTGTGGTATGCATATGCTGTGTGTGAAAAATAACCTAATAATATGAAAATTTGATGAAAAAAAAATAAATCTTGATTTTGCAAAGAATTGTGGGTAAAAATTACAACTTTAAAAAACTCACCAGGCCTCTTTCTAAATACCTTGGAATGTCTTCTTTCCAAAAAGGGGTCATTTGGGGGGTATTTGTACTTTTCTGGCATGTTAGGGTCTCAAGAAATGAGAGAGGCTGTTAGTACTTCAGGTGTGATGAAATTGATCAATTTTCAGGATTTGGTACCATAGCTTGTAGACCCCATAACTTTCACCCAGACTAAATAATATCCAACATTTTTTATTTTTTTTACCAAAGATATGTAGCAGTATACATTTTAGGCCAAATTTATGAAGAAAAATTACTTTTTTGCAAAATTTTATAATAGAAATGAAGAAAAATTATTATTTTTTGCAAAATTTTGTTCTTTTTTCATTTATAGCAAAAAAAATAAAAACCGCAGAGGTGATGAAACACCACCAAAAGAAAGCTCTATTTGTGGGAAAAAAAGGACAAAAATTTCATTTGGTTATAGTGTTGTATGACTGAGTTATTGTCATTCAAAATGTGAGAGCACCGAAAGCTGAAAATTGGTCTGGTTATTAAGGGTGTTTAAGTGCCCAGTGGTCAAGTGGTTAAACTGTTCCATTAGTTACCTTACTGCCCCACCACAGCATAAGAGGCACCTTATGGTTATGGTCCTTTTTACAGTCATTTGATCTTTGTTTACTAACCAATCTCTTATGCCGCGTACACACGATCACTTTATGTGATGAAAAAAACGACGTTTTCTGTGAAGTAAAAAACAACGTTTTTGAAACTTCACTTTTGTTGCATACACACCATCGTTTTTTCACAAAAAGCGAGGTTACGTTCACCACTCTTTTCCATTGAAGCTCGCTTCATGACTAGCTTCTGGGCATGCGCGGGTTGAAAAACGTCGTTTTAAACGACGTTTGTTTGCTACACACGGTGACTTTTTGTGAAACAAAAAACCTTAGTTAGACTTACCAGTAACGGTATTTCTATGAGTCTTTCAGGACAGCACTTGGAGAGAGCGCAGCTCCACCCACTTCCCAGGAAACACTGCAGTCATTGCTTTAAATTCCGCCCACCTCCACCATGGCCTCAGTTGTACACGAGCACCTCCGGCCATACTGAAATTAGAACATAGCAACCAAACATGTTAGTACAACACATATATATATATATACCAGAAGAGAGAAGGGTGGGTTATCGGTGCTGTCCTGAAAGACTCATAGAAATACCGTTACCGGTAAGTCTAACTAAGGTTTTCTCACCTCGTCTTTCAGGACAGCACTTGGAGATGATAACCGAGTACTTACTCTAGGGTGGGACCACCGCTTGCAGGACCTTCCTGCCAAAAGACTGCTCTGCCGCTGAGAGCAGATCCATCCTGTAGTGGCGAGTAAAAGTGGAAAAACTCATCCACGTAGCTGCCTTGCAGATAAGCTCTGGTGAAGCTCCAGCCCGTTCTGCCCAGGAAGTTGCCACTGCCCTTGTAGAATGTGCCACCACCCCTGGGGGAGGTTCTATACCCCTAGCCTTATAGGCCTCGTGGATAGCCATACGGAGCTATCTGGCTAGTGTACTTTTGGAAGCACCGTACCCCCTACGTGCACCCGAGAACAACACAAACAGAGAATTGGACCTCCTAAATTCCCTAGTGACTTCCAGGTAGTGCATAATGCACCTTCTGACATCTAAGGTATGAAACTCTTCTTCCCTTGCACCGGAAGGAGCCGGACAAAAGGTAGGTAACACTATTTCTTGTGTCCTATGGAAGGCCGACACCACCTTAGGAAGGAACCCAGGATCTGTCCTCAACACGACCCTATCTGGGAAGATGGTCAAGAAGGGTTCCACAATAGAAAGAGCCTGTAGCTCACTAATTCTCCTAGCCGAAGTGACGGCTACTAAAAGGACCGATTTCAGGGTCCAAAATTTTAAAGATGCTTCTAACAGTGGGTCGAAAGGTCTTTTTGTCAGACCCCCCAAAACCACAGATAAGTCCCACTTGGGAAAAAACTTAAAAGGGGAAGGCCTAGCCCTGGCCAATGCCTTAAAAAATCTAATGACATAGGGATCTAGAGATAACCGTCTCTCTAGAAATACTGATAGCGCAGCAACCTGCGCTTTCAGGGTTCTGGCTGCCAGACCCTTGTCCATCCCGTCCTGTAAAAACTCCAGAACCGAAAAATTATTCATGGGGGAACAATTTTTTGAACTGCACCAGGAATTAAAGACCCTCCAGGTCTTGAAATAAATCGCCCTGGTAACTTCCTTTCTGCTACTAAGTAGCGTATCCACTAGACGTTTAGATAAACCCTTCCTACTTAAAATTAACTCTTTAGTAACCAGGCCGCCAGGTTGAGCCGATCCACGTTGGGATGGAGCAGAGGACCCTGGTATAACAAGTCCTTTCTGACTGGAAGTAGCTGGTGAGGTTCTATTGCCAGCTTCAGCAGGGTTGAAAACCAAGACCTTTTGGGCCAGTATGGGGCTATCAGGATGAGAGTCGTCTTTTCTACCTGAAGTTTCCGCAGAACTAACGGAACCATTTGTACTGGGGGGAAAGCATAACACAAACGGAAGGGCTAATGCTGAACTAACGCATCTAGACCCTCCACTTGATCCAGTCTGTTGAGGGAAAAGAAAGCCGGAACCTT
The DNA here is from genome assembly GCA_029574335.1 of Rana kukunoris. Lineage (NCBI taxonomy): Eukaryota > Metazoa > Chordata > Amphibia > Anura > Ranidae > Rana > Rana kukunoris. The sequence goes on from CM056052.1 coordinate 110,246,175, forward strand.
GGCGTTGGCTTGGGACGCGAACAGGTCTATCTGAGGGGTTCCCCACCTGTCTACTATTTTCTGGAACACCTCTGAATTTAGACTCCACTCGGATTCTAGAACCCTCCTCCTGCTTAGGAAGTCTGCCAGGTGGTTCAAATTGCCCTTTAGGTGTACTTCAGACAGAGATGCCAAGTTTGTCTCTGCCCAGTAAAGAATGTGTAGGGCCAGGTTCAGGAGAACCCTGCTCCTCGTGCCCCCTTGCCTTGAGACGTAAGCTACCGCTGTAGCATTGTCCGACAGTATCTGGACATGCTGACCCTGTATTGTCTCCTGGAAGGCCCAGAGCCCCAGGCAAACGGCTTTAAATTCCCTCCAATTGGAGGATCTCTTGGACTCTTCCCTGGACCAGGACCCCTGGGCCAACTGGCCCCTGAGATGAGCACCCCACCCCCAGGAGCTGGCATCCGTAGTTAGGACCATTGTAGCGGGCAAGGACCATACCAGACCTTGACTCAAATTTGCGTGAGCCCTAAACCACCAAAGTTTCCTTTTTACTGAAACTGGGACCCTGATCTCCTTTTCTAGGGGTTCTCCATGCGTCCAATTCTGTAGAATCGCCTGCTGGAGACTCCTCGAATGCAGGCGGGCCCTCTGAACCACAGGAATGGAGGATGTGAGTAGTCCCAGGGTGGACATAGCTGTACGAACTGATACTGACAGATTTGTCTGCACTGCCTTCACTGCTGCCTGAACTTTGATTATTTTCTCCTCTGGTAGAAATAACTTCTCCTGAATGGAGTCTATGGTGTACCCCAAAAAGACTATGATCTGAGAGGGGACTAGATTTGACTTCTCTCTGTTTAGAATCCAACCTAGACCTTCCAAATGGGCCCGAGTCGTCCACAGGTCTTTGAGAAGCTGATCTTCCGTCTTGGCGAACAACAGGAGGTCGTCCAAGTACGGAATTACCGAGACTCCTTCCAGCCTGAGAGGTGCCAAGGCCTCTGCCACCACCTTCGAAAAGATCCTCGGAGAGGAGGAGAGGCCGAACGGCAGGGCCCTGAACTGAAAGTGTCTGACCTTGCTTCTTGTCCTGATCGCTAGACGCAGGAAGCGCTGAGAAGAGGCTCTTATCGGGATGTGAAGATAAGCATCCCTTAGGTCTATCGAGGCCAGAAAGCAACCCGCTGGAAGAAGCTTTCTGACCGAGTAGATGGTATCCATCCGGAAACCTCTTGTACTTGATTGACCGATTCAGGAATTTTAAGTTCAGAATCAAACAAAATTTTCCTGACGGCTTTTTTACTAAAAATACATGGGAGTAGCACCCCGTCCCCTGCTCTTGTTGGGGTACTGGGGTGATCACCCTCTGCTGGAGAAATTCCTCTAACAGCGACAACATTGCCCTGCATTTCCCCTGATCCCTGGGCAGCTGAGTCGCGTAAAAACGCGACGGTGGTTTCTCTGAGAACTCCAGCGCGTAGCCTTCTGAAATCACCCTGAGGATGTACGCACTGGAAGTCGTCTCTGCCCACTGTGGAAGGAACGCCTGAAGTCGTCCTCCCACAGCCGGGCGACCGTCACTGGGGTTTAGCGGGCTGGTTGGGGGAGCGAAACAACACCCCAGGCCTCCCTCTACCCCTCTGAGGCCGCCAGGACCTTCCACCCTGACCTTTTTGCGTCTCTTTAGGATATTGGGGCTGGAAAAAAGGACGAAAATGTTTCCTGGTCCGCGGTACTACCTTCTATAAGGGAAAAGCCTTTTTCCTATCCGCCGTCCTATCCAGAACAGCGTCCAGACCGGCGCCAAATACTAGGTCTCCATCAAACGGCAGGCCACATAACTCAGCCTTCGAAGCCGTGTCCCCGGTCCAGGTTTTGACCCAGAGAGCCCTCCTGGCCGAATTCACTAGGGCCGAGGAACGGGCGGATATTCTCACTGACTCGGCTGAGGCATCCGCCATGTAGCCTACTGCCTTCAGAAGAATCGGGAAGGACTCTAGTAACTCTCTGCGTGAGGTCCCAGACTCAATGTGACCCTTCAGCTGTTCCAACCAATGCTCAAGGTTCCTGGCCACTACCGTGGATGCCATCACCGGTTTGAGGTTGGCCAAGGAGGAAACCCAAGCCTTTTTTAAAAGCGCATCTGCTCTTTTATTCAGGGGATCCTTTAAGGTGCCCGTATCCTCAAAGGCCAAGTCCGTATTTCGGGATACCTTTGAAAATGCAGCATCCAGCTTAGGTTTCTTATTCCATACCTGCGCTGGATCCTCATCAAAAGGAAATCTCCTCTTAAGTGACCGGGAAAAGAAAGGAGCCCTTTCTGGGTCTTTCCACTCCCTTTTAACTGCGTCTGACAATACTCTATGTACTGGAAAGGTTCGATGCTTCACTTCGTCTAAACCCTGGTACATCTTGTCATGCAGAGATAAATGCGTCTTATCCACCTTAATGTTTAAGGTGGAATGAATAGTTTTCAGCAAGTCGTCCACTTCCTCTAAGGACAACTTGTAACGTGAAGAAGATTCTCCTGTATCTTCTTCTTCTGCCTCTCTGACCCTGAGACTATGCTGCTAGGTTCTTCCTCCTCGGACTCACTACCTGCCCCTCTATAATCCAAGGGTGCACTGGTGGAGGCCTTAGCTGCTGACCCTGACGCCGCCCCTCTGTCCAAGTAGGAGCGGAACGACTGAAAGGTCTCTTCTAGCTCCTTCTGAAAGCATCTCCTTGGGTTGTTCGGAGGCTGAACTAGTAGAGGCTTCCCCTTTGACTATGTCCGCGATGCATGCCTTGCATAACGGCTTAGTCCAAGACCCTTTAAGGGTTGTCTTGCAAGTAGCACACCGTTTCTTAGGAGGGGGCAATGCAATTTTTAGCTTTTCTTTAGCTTTCTGAAAAACACAAAAAGACAACAACCCCATGTTTAACTCTTTGTGTCTCAGACCCAAACCACCACCACCACAAAACAGCCAGTGAACAAACAACACACCAGATCCCATCACCGCTGTACCAAAACAAACAACACTCTCCCAGGGACGTGACTAGGGTGAGTAAGGCAGGCTCCTCTCCCCAAAGGGGCAGTAGGAGGGACATAACAAGGAACCAGGTAGACTTAAACCGCTGTTTTCCTACCTGGGCCGGGCTGGTGCATGTGGCTCCTGCTCCCGCCACCTCCGCCGCGTCTTCTGGCTCCATTTTCCCAGAATGCAGCGATCGTTTGTGCGCCTTCCTTTTGAATCTCCCGGTTAACCCCACCTCTGTGGGAACCGGAAATTGCACCGTCGAGGCTGCCCCTCCCTTCTGCGTTCCAGCGGCCGGAACCGGAAGCCGCCACGCACCGCCGGAAGTCCCGCCTCCACTGGAAATGACGTCGCCCACCCTCCGTACCGGGACATCGCAGCCCCAGGAGACCGGCATCTAACCGCTCCAAAACCGCCTGCAATGCCCAGCCTACTGGAGCGGAACCTCCGGCAGCCTTTACCCTCGCCGGGCTCAAGAAGAGGGGAGCACCGAAACATCCCCCACGCGTCAGGGGGGCGGTTGGGTCTGCCTCCCGAAAAACAACCGATCGCAGGTATGCTCTTCCATCCATCTCCCCCTGGAGAGAGTCCAGCATCCTCCTGGTTCCCTGCAGCGCTTCCACCATGGCCGGAGGAAACACTACAACTGCGGCCATGGTGGAGGTGGGCGGAAGTTAAAGCAATGACTGCAGTGTTTCCTGGGAAGTGGGTGGAGCTGCGCTCTCTCCAAGTGCTGTCCTGAAAGACAAGGTGAGAAAACGACGTTTTGAAAAACGACACATAAAATTGAAGCATGCTTCAATTTTTTTTTGTCGTTTTTTACAAGACATAAAACGACGTTTTCCCCCACACACGGTCAATGAAATTGACGTTTTTAAAAACTGAATTTTTTTTCATCACATAAAGTGATCGTGTGTACGCGGCATTAGGGTCCATTCACACAAGCATATGCATATTTTCTATATGAAGGCAGTTTCTTGCTGGCAGAACATCCTGCAGAAAATATACACGTTTATGCACGTTTACGAGCGTAAATTCTGTGGATATGAGCAGCCTTGGGTGCAGAGGTGTCCTACTTTTTTCCGGAATAGCCAAGTGAAGTGCACATTTTTGTAGATAGGTGCAGCTGTGTGTATGGGTTCATTAATTACTATATTGCTGCATTTAGATGTGCACAAAACTATGTGCTGTGTGCATTTAATTGAAGTATTTTTTTCTGCCCTTATTTTTTTTTTTTTATTAGGACTTCCTTATGCTTCTTCCGATAACCGCCACTTTTACAATTGGCCTGAGTCTCTCTGACTACAAGGTAGTGATTAAATAGTCTCCATTAATGCCAGATGCATCAACAGTCCTTACAAAAAGTCCACATTGCTTAAAGGGGTTGTAGGCTGTAGCCGTAGTACACGGATGGGCTTATATGTCTGTTCCGCCATCATCCATATCATGGCGCCTGCCCGTCCCCCTCCTCCCTCTGCGCCACATCAACCGCTCAGGGGTCGGAGAATCAAAACAAACACACGTGGTCTGAGTCACCTGACCATCGCTCTCCGCCAATCCGCTCTAAGTTCCGGAGTATTGGTGAGTGACCGGGGCGCGCCACTCTTTGCCAACCAATGGGACGCAAGAATGGGCGGGGATAGCAACGCCCTTAGCATATTGTGTTAGAGACAGGAAGACTTCCGGCAACAAGAGGTGAGGAGGGGTTATATGTGCGGAGAAGAGAGCGGAGTGCAGGTAAGAAGCAGTGCTGTGCAAGGACTGTCATTGGTCACACTGTACTGGCTCATCATGGGACTAGCAGTGTACTTCAGGGCCCCCAGCTGTCTCTCATCCAGTGCTACTAGAAAACTGCTCTCTCCATCACTGGCATTTCCCTTCCTGTCCTTTACACCTGGCAGGAAGTCCAAGGTGGGGGGATGCACTATGAGGACCTGTCTAACTTTGAGTTAAACATCTTTGGGCCTTTTATTTGGGAGGGGGATTTGTACAGCAATTTTGCATACAGGCTTAAAGTGATTCTTAAACCTAAACATAATGCATTCCCTGCAATGCGCTTCTGCCCAGGTATGGCCAACGCTCTCCCCGTCAGATCTCCGGTGACTCCGTCAGTAAGATACAGCAGTGGTGTCTCCACAGCAGGAACACATAGGCAGACCCTAGGGAATAAAATGGTGCTCATTACAACTTTTTATCTCGCACTATGTTTGCCCTGCAATTTTTCAAACATGTTTTTTTTTTGGGGGGGGGGGAGGGGGGTTTCATGCATTTAAAAAAAAACCAGAAAAGTTAACCCAATTACTTTGTATAATGTGAAAGATGATGTTACCCGAGTAAATGGATACATGTCATGCTTTGAAATTTGGAATTGCACCAAACTTTGGTACTTTAAAAATCCCCATAGGCGACCCTTTAATTTTTTTTTTTTTACAGGTTATTTGTTTAGAGTTACAGATGAGGTCTAGTGCTAGAATTATTGCTCTCACTTTAACGTTTGTGGCGATACCTCACATGTGTGGTTTGAACGCTGTTTACAAATGTGGGCATGACCTATGTATGCGTTTGCTTCTACAAGCAGGGACAGGGGGAACTTTAATATTTTTAATATTATTATTATTTTACTTTTATTTTTCTATTTTGATGCTGTAAAGTTCACCTTCACAGAAAAATCTATAAGGTGAACTTACACAGGACCCCCCAGTTCTTCTGACCTGGAGCGCAGCGATCACCTGCGCTGACACATCGGGTCGCCTCCTCACTGGTCCGAGGCTTAAAAATCCCCGCAGCTTAATCTCCAAAACGTTCCTCGGCCAGGAGGTACATTTAGGAGCAATCAGAACCCATGCAGCCCATCCTGTCACCATGGGCGACCTGTAGAGAAAGCCACAGGGTTTTCAAATACCTGGACCGGTACAGTGGCGATACAAGCTGTCAGTGCGGGTGATTGCCGGACTCCAGGTTAGCAGTACGGGGGGGTCCAATGTAAGTTCACCTTATGTGAACTTACACTTTAATCCAGGGTTCGACAAAATCCGGGCGCCCGGTCGAAATTGCGACTAGAATTAGCGGCCTGACACCCGGGGAAGGAAGCTTAGGCCTGCAGAAGGCCGCAAAGCCGCGGCCTCAATTACCGGCCCGACACGTTTGCGCGGCGGGGGAGGTGGGGCCGCACGGAGACACCGGATACCCCATTCTGTTTCTCCGTGCGCTCCCCCGCTGCACCGGCTGGTAATTGATGCTGCGGCTTTGCGGCCTTCTGCAGGCCTAGGCTTCCTTCTGTGATCTGGCGCCATCTTGTGGTGGCCGTTGGCATGACAAGTAAACCAGCAATTCTAATGGGGCTTCCCCAGTGTTTTCACTGCCATCTTCTTCCCTCTAATTAGATACCCCCAAACATTATATATATTTTTTAGTCTAACACCCTAGAGAATACAATGGCGGTCATTGCAATACTTTCTGTCACACCATATTTGCGCAGCGGTCTTACAAACGCACTTTTTTGGGAAAAAACACACTTTTTTAAATTAAAAAAATAAGACAACAGTAAAGTTGACCCAATTTTTTTTTTTATTGTGAAAGATAATGTTACACCGAGTAAATTGATACCCAACATGTCACGCTTCAAAATTGCGCCAGCTCGTGGAATGGCGACAAACTTTTACCCTTTAAAATCTCCATAGGCGACGTTTAAAAAATTCTACAGGTTGCATGTTTTGAGTTACAGAGGAGTTCTAGGGCTAGAATTGTTGCTCTTACTCTACTGGTGATATCTCACATATGTGGTTTGAACACCGTTTACATATGCGGGCGCTACTCATGTATGCGTTTGCTCCTGCGCACAAGCTCGGCGGGACAAGCGCGTTTTTTGGCTCCTAACTTTTTTAGCTGGCTCCTAGATTCCAAAATTTGTCAAACCCTCACAGCAGAGGTGGCCTGGCAGGGGCACACGCACACCCAGTAGGGGGCAGAAGTGTAGAATCTTTTTATATATATATATATATATATATATATATATATATATATATATATATATATATATATATATATATATATATATATATATATGCACGGGAAAGTAAATCTGCTATAGGGCAGTCCGAAAGTGGTTAAAAGAAACAAACTTGCAGTATAGAAGACCAAATGCAAGGCCACGGGACCGTCCAGCATGCTAGTGCACGATGACGTCACACTCTAGCACCGCCCAACGGGTTTCTCCAAAACGGGCGTCCTGTAAGATTGAAGTCTTAATACAGCCTCCAATCCCAGAGGACGCCTGTTATGGAGAAATGGAGCATTGGAGCGCTTCTATATTTTTGAACACAGAGCACCTTGAAGACACATGGACACTTTATGATGGAGGATTACGAATTTATTTCTGATATGAACTTGTGATTTGCTGATACATTTTTTGCTTTTAGTGGTTATTGATTTTGTAACCTCCCCCTTTTTTTTATTTAAGTATTGATTTATATGGGTATACACGTATGAAAATGGTTTTACCGATTATTCAATATTCAGGCCCCGGACACACGACCGAGCTTCTCGGCAGAATCCAGCGAGAAGCTCGCTGGGAGACATATTCTGCCGAGGTTCTCGGTCGTGTGTACACTTCCGACGAGCGTCCCGTCGGGAAGCTTGTTGAGCCAAAAAAGAGAGCACGCTCTCTTTTTCCTCGTTGTTCAATGAGGACTTTGGCTCGACAAGCTTTTCCGACCGCTCATCGGGAACCTCGTCGGGCGGAACGATGGGTTTAGCCCGACGAGGTTCTCGTACGTGTGTACGCGGCCTCAGAATTATGTTGCATCCAGGGCTGGCCTTTGGGTTGTGCAAGCTGTGTGGCCGCACAGGGCACCATGGGCAACAGGGGCGCTGTGCATCCATCACAGCTTGCAGAATGTGAGTCGCAGTCAGTTACTCGCATGATCATCACAGGAGTCTGACTCCTACGAGTCACAGCAGCAGGTGCTGCCAGGTCCCCCTGTGCGCTGCCAGGTCCCCCTGCCCTGTGACTGACTGAAGAGAAACTCATCGGCTGCGGCACCTAAAAAAAAAAATGGCTGCTGCCGGCCCTGACAGGCACACTGCGCATGCGCCGCCGCTGCTCGGGAGAGCCCGAAAACGCTTGGCTATTCTCTGGCCGACGGCACATGCGCAGTGGCATATAAGCGACGGGCGGCGCCATTTTTCCAAATGCAAAGCCGCACTGTCCACCGAAATGTAAGTCACACTGAGCCCGGGCCCTGCATCAATTTTTTCAGATAAAAATAAAAAGTATTTACTTTTTATTGCCAGCCTACACACAGAAAGGGAGGAGGATATAAGGGACTTAACATAAGAGGAAAAAAAATAAGTAAAATACAATAAAATAATATATAAAAATAACATGTTTACTTCATAATTGCATTGGTAATGGCAATTACATATGCATACGCATATGCATATATGTAATTGGGGGGGCGCCACAGGATTAGCTCGCACAGGGCGCCTGAACACCTAAGGCCGACCCTGGTTGCATCAGTCCTGTAGCTACAATTAACCAAGCGCGTGATTTTTCCATATATAACAATTTTTCAAAAGAGAACTGAAGAACAGCTTTAACCCATCTGTCATTACAAGAAATAACTTGTTAAATATTAACAGTACAATCATATTTCCCTAGCTATTTATTTCCAGAACACAGATATGCCTGGAGTTATGAACCTCTTACACAATATCATATGAAGCCATTAAAACCTTTTGTACAGCACTTGTGACCATATATAGAACATTTCAGCACATGTTACCTTCATCATGGGCACAATTCCCAAATTCTGAACACAAAAGCAATTTGGCTCCAGGATTTTTCTGATCAAAGGACAGGGAGGACCATTTACTGCAAGTAGTTTCCTACAATGACAACATTATCGCTGGTGACACAAAAATTATTGAAAGTCATTTTGCCAGGGACAGAAAAATTAGTAATCTATTGATCCCCCCCCCCACCCCCAGTAATAGAAAGGCAGGCTAAAACATCCCTCCATGTTCTTGTTGTCTGTGTCCCAGAGACAGGAAGAGGGGGGAAATCTTCCCAATAAAACGGTCATTACAATGAATAGGCTGTCAATGCATCAGAAAAGACCAAAGAAAAAAAGTATTTTAGCATTTTTCTTAGACCTAGTGCAACGCAATGCAAAGTAGTACACAAGATATTCAGGTGCATCTCATAAAATTAGAATATCATCAAAAAGTTAATTTTATTTCAGCAATTCAATTCAAAAAGTGAAACTTGTATCTTTTATGTAGATGCGTTAGCGTTACACAGAGTTATATATTTTAAGCATTTCTTGTTTTTAATTTTGATGATTTTATGGCTTACAGCTAGTGAAAAAACACAATTCAGTATCTCAGAAAATGTAAAATATTACATAAGACCAATAAAAAAAAGAAAGAAATGGGGGCTTACTGAAATGTATGTCCATGTTATTACATGACTGAGAAGGATGTTCTATTAATCTATTGCTCTCATCAGCAGGACAGCCATGCCATTTTTGGGTCAAGACTGGCGTTCTCCAGGCTGGACCTGGATAAAAACTGAAGATGGGTGGAAAAGATGGAAGTTTTGTGGAGATGATCCTGAAGAAAACAACAATATTAATCTCCAGCTGTAAGTACACTAACACACATTTTTATTATTGGGATATTGTTAAAGGCATCATAAACCTTCCTACCTGCACTTTTTCACCTACATAAGATGTGCATTGCTCATGTCGTTTCATGGTGACGTTGGTGGTTTTCACTGTACACACAGCCTGTAGTAGAGTAAAGTCTCATTTACACTTGCTTTAACTTCAACAAGGCTCCAGGCAGGCTTTGTTAAAGCTCTCTGAATGCTAGTTAAAGTGATACTAAAGGTTTGCGTTTAAATAAAATTAACAAACATGTGATACTTGCCTCTACTGTGCAGTTTGTTTTGCACAGAGTGGCCCCGATTGTCCTCTTCTTGGGTCCCACGGCGGCTCTAGCGGCTCCTCCCCACAATAGATAACATATTGTAAATATGTATTATACCTGTTTTTTTTTTTCCTCAGATTAAATCTAGATGATCAAGCACCTTACACAACTGAAAATTGTGCATTCTCCACTAACAAATCAGAAAAGGAGGAATTTAACAACGTTGCAAGGACACAGTGTAAGTGTTTTATGAGCTGTTTTATCTGCCAGAGGATTTGTATTTGTTTTATTTATTACTGATATTTATAAATCCCCACACCCGCAGCCCAAACAGGTTGATGACTCTGATTACAGTTAGGCCCCTTTCACACGTGCGGACCTTATGTCCGCTTTTTCATCCATCCCTGTACGGATGAAAACGAGACATATGTTGGTCCCTATGAGATCGTGGATGAACATACTCTGACACCCGATCTCACCTGGTTCCGCATTCCTCTGATTCTGCAGACGGAGGAAAACCCTATTTTTCCTTCCGTTTGTGGATCGGATGTCCGTGTTTATCCGATTTCCCCCCCCCCCCCCATAGGGGGAGAGCGGAGAGAAGACAGGGCGGTCGGCTTTTCTCTTCTCCCCTCTGGCGGGCATCACGGTCGGCTTTCCCTTCCCTCCTCTGGCGGGCATCACGGTCGGCTTTCCCTTCTCTCCTCTGGCGGGCATCACGGTCGGCTTTCCCTTCTCTCCTCTGGAGGGCATCACGGTCGGCTTTCCCTTCTCTCCTCTGGCGGGCATCACGGTCGGCTTTCCCTTCTCTCCTCTGGCGGGCATCACGGTCGGCTTTCCCTTCTCTCCTCTGGCGGGCATCACGGTCGGCTTTCCCTTCTCTCCTCTGGCGGGCATCACGGTCGGCTTTCCCTTCTCTCCTCTGGAGGGCATCACGGTCGGCTTTCCCTTCTCTCCTCCGGCGGGCATCACGGGCGGCTTTCCCTTCTCTCCTCTGGAGGGCATCACGGTCGGCTTCCCCTTTCCCCTGCTCAGCAGCTTCTGTTTTCTCTCTCCTCTTTGGCGGCCATTTGGGAAACAGGTCTCAGACCCGCTTCCTGATTGGCGGTGAGGAGATTCAGTGTGAAAATAAAGAATATTCATTCGCTATTGTCGCACATCTGGGTGGGCTTGGTTCTCAGTGCTCTATTTTGAAGCCTATTAGAGCCTCAGGCTTTAATCGCGTGCTCCAAAAAAAACTCCACACCCCCCCCATTGTGCAATTCATGCATCCGGCACCTTGCAAGTGGCCAGACGCATGTATAGGTGGGTTGGAAGTACAACCCTAGCCGTACTTTCTGCCACAAATGAAACTGCGATTTTTTTTTTTTTTTACACTACACAGAAGCAAGCCGAATGTAGGAGATACAGTACAGTGATTATTTTTTTTATTTTTTTTTCACAAAAGTGGAGTTGCCCTTTAAGTCCCTGCATTGTTTTCAAAGCCATATTGTAAATGTGAATTTTGTTTGAAAACTGAATTATTAGAGGTTTTTTTTTTTTTTTTAGTTTTTTTCTAGTGTGGTTTTTCTTTTTCTTTCTTCAGATTTTTATCGTGATAAATGGATTTATGTTCAGAAGGGGAGTACAAGAGAAGTAAGTATATTCTGCTCCATCCAAAAGAAATCTCTGTAGCGATAAGGTGAGCAGCTGGCACCAAAAGATAACATGTTTTAATACCTAACATGTTTATTATTTGGTGCCACTACTTATGTTTTTAGGAGATAGATTTATGGACTTTATCATAGTTTTTTTGCAGGACTACGACACTGCGGCGGACAAATCTGAACCTAATGCCTTGTACACATGGTTGGACTGTTGACTGTGCAAAAGTCCGTCGCAAGTCTGATGGAAAGAAAGAGAACAGGTTCTCTATCTAAGGTCCATCAGACTTCCGACAAAAAAAGTCTGATGGAGGCTATACAAGAAAAGTCAAACTGGCTTTTTTTCTTGTCAAGTCCGGCCGTGTGTACGAGGTATAAGTGACACTTTTTAGGGACCAATAACACCAATACAGTGATCAGTGCTAAACAAAATGCACTGATCAATGTATAAATGACACTGGCAGGGAAGGGGATAAAACTACAGGGCGATCAAAGGGTTAACTGTGTTGCCTGAGTGTTTTCTAACTGGGGGGGATGGGCTCACTGGGACAACACAGAGATTGATGTTCCTGATTACTACATAGTTACATAGTAGGTGAGGTTGAAAAAAGACACAAGTCCATCAAGCCCAACCTAAGTGTGTGATAATATGTCAGTATTACTTTGTATTTTCTGGCACCAATTCTCCTAGAATGGTGTTACAGTCGGCTGTAAGCCAACTTTCTGTAATAAAGAGGCAGTCTAAATCGTATTGTAGAATAAAATCATAGATTTCTAGTCGGTGTTTTACTGCCGATCTTGTGTTGATCACAGCACATGATATGTGCTTAGGCTGGGGTAAATGGCTGAAATTTTTGACAGTCGATCGATTCTCAATAGTTGCTCAATTCTTAGGGATTTTTTGGTGACGGCTGGTAATATTGCAGCAAATCGCCTCAGACCCCAAATGGTTTCTGCAGAATATCGCAGATTAGCCATAGTCGCCAAGCACCGGGGGAGGGGAGGGAAGGGAAGGTCTTCCATTGCGATGGAGGGAAGATTCGCTAAATCCTCTCTCCCTGCTTGGTCCAGAGGAAGGCAAAAACACCCTGGCCGTGCTGTGCCAATGTGCTGCGGCAGGGAAAAAAATTCCTTCCTGACCCATGAAGGGCGATCGGACGAAACCCTGGATCAAGTGCTTGGGTTGTGAAGAAGGGAGTGGGGGTAAGTGATACCCCCGTTGCTGGGGTGTACCAAGATGGCCGCCAATCAAGAAACAGGACCCAGGCTGGGGGCTGACAGCTGGGTGGATCGGTAATGCAGGGGAAAGGTTGGTTGGTAACCGGGAGAGGATGGGGTCCTCCTGATGTCCCAAGTTTTTGGGTCACCAGACTGCACTTAAAGCTAATTGAGGTGATGTTTGGGCACCTCTGGGGTACCTACACTAAGGTGCTGCTGGCCCTTTGCTTACCAGCTGATCGATACTGAGTCAGTTTAAGGAACTTTTTTATTTGACCATGTGTTTGGAGATTAAAAGCTGTTGGACAAAAATACCATGTTGAGGTCAGAGGGAAAATGGATAGACTGGTTTGAGATGATAGAAAGGCAACAGTAATTTAAATAACCACTCCAACAACCAAGGTATGCAGAATACCATTTCTGAACGCACAACACAACAAATCTTGAAGCAGATGGGCTACAGCAGTAGAAGACCACACAAGGTGCCACTTCTTTCAGCTAAGAACAGGAAACTGAGGCTAAAATTCACATAGGTTTACCAAAATTAGACAATAGAATATTGGAAAAACATTTCCTGGACTGAGTCTCGATTCCAGCTGTGACCTTCAGATGGTAGGGTCAGAATTTGGCATAAGTAACATGAAAGCATGGATCCATCTTGTACCAACAGTTCAGGCTGGTGGTGTAATGATGTGGGACATATTTTCTTGGTACACTTTGGGCCCCTTAGTACCAATTGAGCATCATTTAAACTCCATGGCCTACCTGAGTATTGTTGCTGACCATGTCCATCGCTTTATGACTACAGTGTACCCATCTTCTGATGGCTACTTCCAGCAGGATAATGCACCATGTCACAAAGCTCAAATTATCTCACCACTGGTTTCCTGAACATGACAATGAGGTCACTGTACTGCAATGGCCTCCACAGTCACCAGATCTCAATCCAATAGAGCACCTTTGGGATGTGGTGGAACAGAAGATGTGCAGCCAACAAATCTGTAGCAGCTAGGTGATGCTATCATATGGACCTACAGTACAGACCAAAAGTTTGGACACACCTTCTCATTCAAAGAGTTTTCTTTATTTTCATGACTATGAAAATTGTAGATTCACACTGAAGGCATCAAAACTATGAATTAACACATGTGGAATTATATACATAACAAAAAAGTGTGAAACAACTGAAAATATGTCATATTCTAGGTTCTTCAAAGTAGCCACCTTTTGCTTTGATTACTGCTTTGCACACTCTTGGCATTCTCTTGATGAGCTTCAAGAGGTAGTCACCTGAAATGGTCTTCCAACAGTCTTGAAGGAGTTCCCAGAGATGCTTAGCACTTGTTGGCCCTTTTGCCTTCACTCTGCGGTCCAGCTCACCCCAAACCATCTCTATTGGGTTCAGGTCCGGTGACTGTGGAGGCCAGGTCATCTGGCGTAGCACCCCATCACTCTCCTTCTTGGTCAAATAGCCTTTACACAGCCTGGAGGTGTGTTTGGTGTCATTGTCCTGTTAAAAAATAAATGATAGTCCAACTAAACGCAAACCGGATGAAATAGCATGCCGCTGCAAGATGCTGTGGTAGCCATGCTGGTTCAGTATGCCTTCAATTTTGAATAAATCCCCAACAGTGTCACCAGCAAAGCACCCCCACACCATCACACCTCCTCTTCCATGCTTTACGGTGGGAACAAGGCATGTAGAGTCCATCCGTTCACCTTTTCTGCGTCGCACAAAGACACGGTGGTTGGAACCAAAGATCTCAAATTTGGACTCATCAGACCAAAGCACAGATTTCCACTGGCCTAATGTCCATTCCTTGTGTTCTTTAGCCCAAATAAGTCTCTTCTGCTTGTTGCCTTTCTTTAGTAGTGGTTTCCTAGCAGATATTCTACCATGAAGGTCTGATTCACACAGTCTCCTCTTAACAGGTGTTCTAAAGATGTGTCTGCTGCAAAAGGTGGCTACTTTGAAGAACCTAGAATATGACATATTTCACACTTTTTTGTTATGTATATAATTGCACATGTGTTAATTTATAGTTTTGATGCCTTCAGTGTGACTCTACAATTTTCATAGTCATGAAAATAAAGAAAACTCTTGGAATGAGAAGGTGTGTCCAAACTTTTGGTCTGTACTGTAAATCTCTGAGGAATGTTTCGAAAACACCTTGTTGAATATATGCCATGTAGAATTCAGGCAGTTCTGAAGGCAAAAGTGGGTCCAACCCGGCAAGGTTTACCTAATAATAAAGTGTCTGGTAAGTGTATATGGCAAGCCATTATTCCATAGCTGTGTAAGTAAACTGTACAGCCAGATCTTCTATGTTGCCTTTTTCCTTTTACTCAGTTAGCCAAGGATTTGGTCTCGTCAGAAGGCCACTAACAAACTATAGCGTATATTAGGTGAAAACATATTTCAGATTCTAAAGTTAATATAAATCTGTCGAAGTTGTCAGGCATGGTTGAATGCTTTCACCAGTACAAAATGAACATTTTATTTTCTTCTTCCATATTTTTCTCTCTCCCCGCGACTATCTATAATGCCGCGTACACACAACCGTTTTTCATGACGAGAAAAATGCAATTTTTTAAATTGGTCGTTAAAAACGGGCGTGTGTAGGCTGCAAAGCATTTTTCTCGACGAGAAAAATGGGCATTACATTTTTTAGAACGTGCTCTATTTTTTTTCGTCATTTTTCACATCGTCATTTTTCACATCGTCATTTTTCTCGTTGACGTCTAAAAACAGCCGTGTATAGGCTTTAACGTTGGCGGGGGGGACGGGGACGTGCATTCTCAGAAGTAAGTTATGAGAAGGGAAATTTGCATAACGATCGTGTGTATGCAAGGCAGGCTTGAGAGGAATCGCGTCGCGAAAAACAGTTTTTTATTTTTCTATGACATGAAAAACGGTCGTGTGTACGCGGCATTAGAATATAACAGGGGTAAGCAAACTTAGCATTTCAGCTGTGTTGAAACTACAAATCACGTCTGCCCCTGTCTCCAGGATTCGTGTTTGTGGCTGCCAGACTTCTGTGTTGTGAAATACTGTATTTATTGGTGTATAACACTCACTTTTTTACCCTGAAAATAGAGGATAAACTGTGCCTGCGTGTTATACACAGGGAGCTGGGGAAACTTCCCTCTTAAAGTTAGGGTGCGTGCTATACAACTGTGCGTGTTATACGCCGGTAAATATGAAAATCTGTGTGATTACACAAACTGCGTTCATTGAAGCAGTGTTGGTGTCTGCAACACTATGCTAAGGGCATCTTTTTTTGGACATTAGACCAAGGAGCTTGTCTCTAATCATATTCGACGACAATGAATTATAAAAAAAAAAAAATCCTTCAAAAAACAAATACATTTTCTCAATCCCATTTGCAGTATACAAATCCACTGTTGTTTGCCTCAGTTGACCATTGAAATAAGGGATTGTCATTTGCTGCATACTGTTACAACATACATAAAATCTGACTTATTTACTTGTTTCTAACAGAGACATGGCTATTGCACATTGGGTGAAGCATTTAATCGTTTAGACTTTTCAAGTGCAATTCAGGATATCCGAAAATGTAATTATGTTGTCAGAGTAAGTGTTTTTTATTTCTCTATAATTTATTAATGAACATGCTGATGATTTGTCATAAAGAACATTTTTTAACTTTTGTGTCCTCTAGTTAAATGTATTCTGGTAGAAGGGTGGGTAGCATGTGTTTCACTTCCAGGTAGGAATGGAAGGGGAGTTCCAAGCAGTGTTGTCTGTTTTTTTTAAAGCTCAACTCTATCTCTTATCTGTGTCTATGCCTAAACTATGTCTAGGGGTTATTGAATCAATCCAGCCCTCCTGAATTGTACCCCTCTCTGCTGTAGCCCTGTAAACTATACATAATTGGCTTGAGAGTTTCTATACATCCAGTCTTTATAACACCCGTGTCCTGCAAAGCCGTCAGCAGCTTCCACACAGTCCAACACAACCTGATCCTCGGGGTCTGTCATCAAAATCCCCTTTATGCACTGTATATGCTATGGTTAAAGCCAGGGGGTTTCAAACCCACATTAGGATGGGATGACAGACTGCCCTGCATTCAGAGGCTGTAATCATTGTGAACTGTGCATGTCATTGCGCTCCATTAACCAGAGGTGGCAAAAAACAACAACACAGCCCCTGTTCCCAAATTCTTGGAAATGTGGTTGTATGCACTGCTTGTAAAAGTCAAAGGGATGATCTGTTGTTCAAAAAATAGAAATTTCAATTGCTCAAGCAAAAATAACTGACAGGCTCTGATGCTTTGCAATTCTATAAAGACTATTTTTAAGTTATTGATATAATGTAAGAATTTCAGAGAAAGGCTTGTAAAATTCCTTGATGAAAGTAATGGTAGGAAGCTCCTTAATGTGGAGTTGATTGATAATATGCATGTTGTAAGGCTATTTTGGGGGGAAATGTCCAACTTGGAAACAAAAGGATTTTTTATAACAGCTTACCTGTAAAATCCTTTTCTTGAAGTACATCACGGGACACAGAGCGCATAGCCATTACATATGGGTTATATGGGTACCTTCAGGTGTGGACACTGGTGTAATCAACTTCACAGGAAGTTCCTCCCTATATAACCCCCTCCCACTGAGAGTGCTTCAGTTTTGTAGCAAGCAATTTCTCCGAGGTTACACAATGTTCCCCAAAAGAGGGGTGGGAGCTCTGTGTCCCGTGATGTACTTCAAGAAAAGGATTTTACAGGTAAGCTGTTATAAAAAATTCTTTTTTCTTTATCGTACATCACGGGACACAGAGCGCATAGCCATTACATATGGGATGTCCCAAAGCAATGCTCCATGAAGGGAGGGACACCGTAAGGCCAAAAAATAGCCAAACAGAAAATATATCAGGAGGTAAAAAATAGCTCCACCAACAGAAAAAAAAGGGGGCGTGAACCGGGCCAGAGGATTCTATACTGCTGCCCGTAGGACCGCCTGCCCAAATGCTGCGTCCGTAGCCTTTGCGACGTCCAACTTATAAAATTTAGTAAACGTATGTACGGAAGACCAGGTTGCCGCTTTGCAAACCTGTGCCATAGAGATCTGATGGTGTGCCGCCCAAGAGGCACTCATGGCCCTCGTAGAATGGGCTTTAACTGATAAGGGAGGTGGAACGCGCTTCAGACCAAAGGCCTGAAAAATCAGCTGCTTAATCCACCTAGCCAAGGAAGACTTGGCAGCCGGCTGACCCTTCTTGGGGCCATCCGGGAGAACGAAAAGCACATCTGTTTTCCGAATCTTTTCTGTAGCCTTGAGATAAACCCTCATGGCTCGGACCACGTCCAAAGTATGAAGCAGTCTTTCCTCTCTGGACTGGGGAGTAGGAAAGAAAGATGGTAGGACTAGGTCCTGATTCAAGTGAAAACTGGATATGACCTTAGGAAGGAAAGAAGGCTGAGGCCGCAGAACCACTCTGTCCTTATGCAGAATCAGGTACGGTTCCCTGCAAGACAAGGCTGCCAGCTCGGAGACCCTTCTGGCCGAAGCCATAGCCACCAAGAAAACCAGCTTTCGGGTTAGCAGCACAAGAGGGATTTCTGTCAGAGGTTCAAACGGCTGCTTTTGTAAAGCTGACAAGACCAGATTTAAATTCCAGGGGCAGAGGGGAGCTCTAATAGGGGGATTTACATGCAAGACCCCCTGCAAGAAGGTTTTCACAAGCGAATGCGTGGCCAAAGGCCTTTGAAACCATATCGATAAGGCAGACACCTGCCCCTTTAGAGTACTAAGAGCCAACCCCTTGTCAACGCCAACCTGGAGGAATCGCAAGATCCTGTCAATAAAAAATTTGCGAGGATGCCCTCCTTGAGACTCGCACCACTCCACATAGGTCCTCCAGACTCTGTAATAGATATTTCTAGAGACTGGCTTTCTAGCCTGAATTAACGTAGATATGACTTGGGCTGAGAGGCCTCTGCCCTTAAGAATTAGGGATTCAGCCGCCAAGCCATCAAATTTAGCTGCTGTGAAGCAGGGTGGTAAATCGGGCCCTGAGACAGCAGATCTGGGCGCAGGGGGAGTGGCCACGGTGCCCCTACTGACATCCTCACGATGAGTGCGTACCAAGCCCTTCTGGGCCAGGCTGGGGCCACTAGGATCACCGGCCTGCGCTCCACCCTGATCCTTCGTAGAAGGCGGGGAATCATCTGTAGTGGAGGGAAAGCATACAGGAGAGAAAACTGGTGCCAGGGGCAAACCAATGCATCGGTCCCGTAGGCCGAGGGGTCCCTGGCTCGGGATACGAATTTGTCCAATTTCTTGTTGAATCTTGTTGCCATGATGTCCACATCGGGAACTCCGAATCTTTGGCAAATCTCTTGGAATACCTGGGGGTGAAGAGACCACTCTCCCGGGAGTAACTGTTGACGACTCAAAAAATCTGCTTGAGAATTGTCTATCCCTGGGATGAACACTGCTGAGATGCAGGGTACATGGGCTTCGGCCCATGAAAAAATCAGGTTTACTTCCCTTTGAGCCGCTAGGCTCCTTGTGCCCCCCTGGTGGTTTATATATGCCACCGCCGTGGCATTGTCGGACTGTATCCTTACTGGCAGACCCTGCAGGGGGAGAGTCCAGGCGACCAGAGCCAACCGAGCAGCTCTGATCTCTAGGACATTGATGGGAAGCAGACTTTCTGCCTCTGACCACTGTCCCTGCTGGGTCCGTTTTCCTAAGATTGCCCCCCAACCTGTTAGGCTGGCATCTGTGGTTACTATTTCCCACGTGATGGGGCAAAAGGTTTTCCCTTTTGACAATTTTTGAGGGATCAGCCACCAGTACAGGCTGCGCTTGACCCCTGGGGAAAGAACTAATGGACGGTCTAATGCCTGTATGGACTTGTTCCAAGCAGAGAGAATAGCTGCCTGAAGAACTCTGGTATGGATCTGGGCATAGGGCGCTGCTTCGAAGGCGGCCACCATCTTTCCCAGCAGTCGCATGCATAGGCGAATAGTCGGCTTCTTTTGCCTAAGACTATTTGAATCGTTTGAATCAACGACCTGATCTTCCCTTGAGGTAAAAATACCCTCTGGCATTCTGTATCTAACCGAAAGCCTAGATATTCCAACTGCCTTGTGGGTTGTAACCTTGATTTTTCTTGGTTCACAATCCACCCGAATTCTTCTAGATGCCGCACTGTGCGGACTACTGCATGATTGAGGTTGGAAGCTGATCTGTCGATAACCAGGAGATCGTCCAGGTACGCCAGGACCAAGATGCCTTCTGTCCTTAGGACGGCTAGCACCGGGGCTAACACCTTTGTGAATACCCGCGGAGCTGTTGCCAACCCGAAAGGGAGGGCTACGAACTGGAAATGACTTTGATTTATCGTAAAACGAAGAAACTTGTGGTGTGCTGGGAAAATCGGCACATGCAGATATGCATCCTTTTATGTCTATAGATGCTAGAAAGTCGCCCTGATGCAGGCTGGCTGTCACTGAACGTATGGAGTCCATACGAAAGGTCTGAATCTTTAGAAAGCGTTTTAGGAGTTTGAGGTCTAATATAGGCCTGACGTCGCCATTGGGTTTTGGTACAACAAAAAGGTTGGAGTAGAATCCCGACCCCATTCTTGGGTTGGTACTTCTACAATTACTCCTTGGAGCAATAGGCGATCCAACGCCTTTACGAGAGAGGCCCTTCTTAATGGGTCGCTTGGAAGACTTGACCCCTGAAAATGAGGAGGGGGGATTTCTCGAAACTCTAGTTTGTATCCCGTGGCTACCACGGACCGAACCCACGAGTCGGAAATTCTGGCCTTCCAGACTTCTGAGAAAACCCGAAGTCTTCCCCCCACCCGAGAGAGTGGGGGCGTCCCTTCATGAATCTGATTTGATGACTGGTTTAGCCGGCTTGCGAGACCAGGGTCTCTTGTTTGCCACGGCTTGACCCTGTGGGCGGCTATTAACCGCTGGACGCCCGGGAGGCCGTCGATACTGACGAGAAGTCGAAGGGGCTGAGCCTACAATGGCCTGTCGTTTAAACGTGGGCCCACGCGGTCTTTTCTTGACCGGTAAGGAAGTACTTTTTCCACTTGATATGGTGTGGATATATTTATCTAGGTCTTCCCCGAATAGTCTTCCCCCATGAAAGGGAAACCCTGCTAAAAGCTTTTTGCAGGGTGCCTCTGCTGACCAGTTCTTTAGCCACAAAAGACGACGCATGTGAACCATCAGTAGAGATGAACGGGATGCCTGTTGGATGGAGTCCTTAATAGCATCTACTGCAAAGCAGAGAGCCCTAGGGAATTCTGCTAATTCATGAGTATGCTGAGCCGGCATGTCCTTTAATATATGTTTTGCCTGATCCTTCAAGGCCTGACAAACACCAATGGCTGCTACTGCTGGCTGAACCATGGCACCTACTGAGGTGAAAGCGGCTTTCAGTAGGGTCTCGAATTTCTTGTCGACCGGATCCTTGAACATCTGGACATTTTCAACCGGACAGGTCAGGGATTTATTCACGCAGGAAATGGCCACGTCCACTGTGGGGAGTGCCCATTTCTTTAAATATTCCTCTTCCATATGGTAGAGAATAGAGAATCTTTTAGGAGGGACAAAGATTCTATCAGGTCGAGCCCAATCCTGGTAAATCGCGTTCCGCAGAAGGGGGTGCATTGGAAAAGACGCACAAGTTAATGGAGCCTTTAAAGAACCCAATGAGGATACCTCCGGGGCTACTAGTTCTGGCACTGGAAGTTTAAAGGCAGTGCGAACCATATCTGTCAAAGACTGGATCCACAGGCTCTCCGCTTGAGAGGCCGAGAAATATTCATCTATAGTGGAATCTTCCCTGTCTGAACCGTCGGGACTTGGGTCTGCCTGATCCCCTTGTGGGTCCCGTTCCTCTGAAGAGGAGACCTCCGCATCTGAAAACCCCACACTGGGTGAGGGGGATCTAGCCCGCTTGCTACTTGGCCAAGGACGGGCAAACAACGCAGTTAACTTTTTCTCTAGCCCACTCATGGTGGCTGCTAGCATTTCTTCCGTCACGAAAACGGGAATGGGTGGATCGGGGGCCGCCTCTGCCCCCAGCACCCCCAATGGCTCTTGTACTATGCCACTCGGTGTTCTAACTGGCGAGGGTGGGGCCGTTGAAGCCTGGCCCAAATCCTCTGACCCCGATGGAGACCCCTTTTGCTTCTTGGCACCTTTAGCAGCCTTGGCTGGTCCAGATCCCTTTGGAGCCATTGTACAACCTTGAGTCACCCCTATAGCCAACACCTGACTGTTGCAGCTAGGAGTAACCAATATGAGGACAGGTATGAGGAAAATTTTTTTTTTTTTTTACCCGCCTGGAAGGTGGCAATACTGAGGAAACCTGTGAGTATTCACACACCAATGCCCGTTAGCCGGAGTCCAAGGTAAACTCAGATACTGCTGGATCTAAGGCTGAGTCCCTTTAAGCAAAAAAACTTCCTTTTTTTTTTTTTTTTTTTTTCTGGTCAATAGTGGACCTAAGTCCTAGACCTGAAGATCCACCAAACCGCCACTAGGTGTCCCTGTGTGGCCAAAAGACCCAGCTGCACGCTCTGTATCCTTTCTTCCTCTGCCTCCAGGAGGGAAAGACCAGCCTGAGAAAAAGTTTTCTCTTAAAACAGACCCTGACGCTGCTGGCCCGCCCCCCCGACGCACGCCGACGCTATGAAAGGCGGCGTGCGCACGCGCACACGCGCGCGCACCCCCCCCACGCTGAAACCACATGGAGGAAGCAGAGCAGAGGAACAACATGGACCAGCGCTAGGCAGCACCAACAGACACCAGGTAAGCACTAATCTTATTGTAGTGCACACACAGAGAGGAAGCTGTCCCCATGGGCTTCCTAAGAAACAGGAGTTTTTACCAGCAATTTCCTCTTTTAAAACATGTGGGGTTGCAGTATCAATGCTAACAGGCAGACCTGGGGTGAGTAGCAAATATATATCTTACACAAGTATACATATATCTACATGTTATCTGGGTAAACATTAGTATCCCATCCTGCCCACACAGACATAGTGGAGATAGTGGCTGCTGCACAAGCATACTGTTAGCCAACCCAGAACCCCCAGGGGGATACCTACTGTCGAACCAAGTCCCGTAGGTTCCCTCTTACCTGCTCCACGCGGCAGGGTATTGCAAATTGCAAGAGGCCCAATCTTCCCCCATCTCCGTGGGTATTGTCTCGGACCTTCAGGGACCGGGGTCCTGTGTTTAAGGAACCCACACCCCTGGACCTATATAGCATCCTGGCATCAGTAGCGTTTAGTCCTGGAAGAGACCAAGGCACTGGAGCCCAGAATCCAGCCCTCCAAGGAGAGGCATTATAGGCAACACCCCACGCAGGCAGGGCCCGGGTACCGTACACCTTGGCTTTGAAGCACTTCGGACGGATCCGGCTAGCTATCCTGGGTCCCGAGACCTCCGAGGGACAGCTAGACGTGACCAACACCTAAGACACTGGCGAAAAAACTGAAGCACTCTCAGTGGGAGGGGGTTATATAGGGAGGAACTTCCTGTGAAGTTGATTACACCAGTGTCCACACCTGAAGGTACCCATATAACCCATATGTAATGGCTATGCGCTCTGTGTCCCGTGATGTACGATAAAGAAATATAAGCTTAGTCTAGCATGTTCTTCTCGTAGTCAGGTAAGTTTGGAATGTCTCATGGAGAAACTCCAGGAGACCTCCAAATGAGATATGCAGGCCACCTCTCTAGGCACCCCTTGATTTGAGGGTGTAGAGACCCTGATCTGGGGCATTTTCATTTTCATCGTGCACACTGATCTGATCTTCTGCACCATCTTATCATGATTCCTGTTAGCGTCTCCTTTAGTGGACAAGTCTGAGAGGAAAGGGCAAGCAAAGACTGACTCGCAAAATGCAGATGATGGCAGACAACAGCAGAGCCAGGACAAGGAGTGCTATTTGTAGACAAGTACCTGATGGCAGTACTGCTTAAATAGTCCACATGTGTTGCACCTAAAAGTACAATGTGGAGGGCTTCAGGGTTGGTGAACTACAGGAACTGATGGCTTCAGGGTTGGTGAATTATGGGAGCTGAAAGGAAGAGCTCTAGACCAAGTCCTCAAAGTCCTGGTCAGGCACACCTTTTTTTAAGCTTATTTTTAGGATGCACACTTACCCTTGATTCACACCAATGCGCTTGTTAGTGCGTTTTGCAGAAGCACACAGTTCATTTATCATGGTTTCCTATAGATTTAGAATGCTAACCCTAACAATTTCTAACCCTATTATTTAACCCTGGCCCTTAACTCTAACCCTAACATGCGACTTTGGACACATAAAGGTTCCTGCAACACTTTGATGTGACTTTGATGCTACTTGAGTGCCAGAGAGTGTAAAGTCGCATGAAAGTCATACTCCATTAACAGAATTGTCATACTTTCCTGTTGGCCAAACGAAAAAACGAAAAAAATGCGCCAGAAAAACTGCATCAGCCACAACCTGCACAGATGTGAACCCAGCCTTGTTATTCTGGGAAGTGATCTGAAAAACCTAATATGGACAGTTTTTTTCTTTTTCACTGGGTCATTTTATCATGATTGTAGAATTGATGAGTGAAATAGTTTGTGAAGCATTATAATCTGCTAGAGCTAGTGTATGAGGAGTTACAACTATATAGAATGCTGTCTATTTGGTTTCCAAGCCCAGGAGATGGGCATGTCCTTTCAGTTATACTTTTCTCTACAAACGGGTAAAATGATCGTCTGTCTCTTTTATATCCTTCTCCCCCTCCACAGCTGCTCCAGCTGATAGCAAAGTCTCAGCTTACATCACTGAGTGGTGCAGCACAGAAGAATTATTTCAATGTTTTGGAAAAAATTGTCCAAAAAGGTAATATGCACATTATTATTCGTCCTGTATTGTATTGTATTGTAATTGTATTGTCTTCCCTGATGTTAAGCGATGCACAAGCTTTGGCGATATATAAATCCTGTATAATAATAATAATGTTTATAACTAGGGTTGTCCCGATACTAGTATCGGTATCGGGACCGATGCTGAGTATTTGCGCAAGTACTTGTACGCTTAAATAGAATACTTTTTTTTTGTCATAGCGGTGCATAGAGTAGGCGGTGAGCGGAAATAGAGCGGCAGCGATAATTAGAATCGTATTTGTGTACTTATTTAATGTGTTTCATCCCGAGCGGGCTGGTGAGGGTGCATACTGCATAGCGTATAGCGGGCGGCAGCTGAGAAGGGGCGGAGAGAGCCGCGGCAAGGAATCATCCTGATTCGCAGTGCTGGTATGTGACTGTGTGTTGCACTGCATTTGTTTCCTCCCTTTGAGGAAGCCTATAGCCAATAGCAGCGACAGCTGAGTATGGGGTGTACACAGAGCAGTAAAGATCATCCTACAGTGCCAATAGAATTCTAAATGTTACTCACCTCGAGGGTGCATAGGGGGGCGGAGAGCAGCAGCTGAGAAGGAGTGGAGACTGGAGAAAGCGCCAAATAGCGCCAAATAGCATCCAATCGGTATGCGCTTTCATCTCCTCAGCTAATTGTGCAGAGAGAGGGAGGAGAGCAGGCAGAGTGCAGTACGAGTGCAGTACGAGCAGGAAGGACATCATAGCAGCAGGCAGCCCTCGCCGAACAAGTAAGATTGATTTGTGAGACCAAGTGATTCAAGCTGAATGTACTGTCTAAGTGTCTAGTCTACAGTAGTGCACAGTGCAACTTGCAAGCTATGTGTAATTATTTGTCACTGCATTAATTGAAAAGAATATTCAGCGCTGGGACAAATAATAAATATAACAGAACAAAAATATGCAAGCCAGCACTTGAGGACAAATTCATAGAAAATCCTAAAACAGTAATAAAGAATAATAGTGCAGCGCAAATATTATACTAAACATATAAAATATAACAATGGTGAAGTGAAAATACGGGCACAGGTTTAACTGTCCATGCACATAAATGTGAAAGATAATGTCCTTGTAGAAAGGCGAGAAAGCTTTTGCAAGATGCAAATCCCAAGAATCCACATGGAGTGAGAGTGAAAGAGTGACACCAAACTAATCCTCCACCGTGTGATAGATGGCCTCTCACCTTAAAGGGGTAATTCCCCCAAAAACCTTTTTTTAACATTGATTGAGGCTCGTTATGTCAAGGGGAATCGGGTGTTTTTTTATTAGAAACGAAGCAGTACTTACCGTTTTACAGATGCATCGTCTCCGTCGCTTCCGGGTATGATCGTCTGGTCTGGGCGTGCCTATTTGATTGACAGGCTTCCGACGGTCGCATACATCGCATCACGAGTAGCCGAAAGAAGCCGAGCGACAGTGCGGCTCTATACTGCGCCTGCGCACCGTCGTTCGGCTACTTTCGGAAAATCGTGACGCGATGTATGCAACCTCGGAAGCCTGTCAATCAAATAGGAACGCCTATAGTCGGAGACCATACCCGGAAGCGTCGGAGACGATGCATCTCTAAAACGGTAAGTACTGCTTCATTTCTAAAAAAAAACAACCCGATTCCCCTTGACATAACGAGCCTCAATCAATGTTAAAAAAAAGGTTTTTGGGGGAACTACCCCTTTAAGTATTCGACCTATAACAGGTCACAAAGCATGTCAGCAGTATCCAATGATAGAAGACATACGGGAGCCATCCATAGGAAACTAGTAGGCAATAGCAAGCACTGGGATCCAGGCTCAAACGTTCTCCGTTATACCAGCAAGGGAAGACAAGAGACAGGGATCTAATGCTCTCTGGTATGACCATTTAACCCTTTCACGCCGCCAGGACGCAGATATGCGTCCTCGGGTTTCAGGGGTTATACCGGGATGATGCCCGCAGCTGCAGGCATCATCCCGGTACCGTTGTTTAGAGCCGGCGATTGGCTTTCCAAACATAACAACCGATGCGGCTAAAAGCCGCTCGGTTGTTATGCCGGAGGAGCGGGAGGGGACACCCCCCCCCTCCCGCCGCCTCTCGCCGCTCTGACCGGGCCTCCCGTCCCACCGGGAGACCCGATCCTCGATCCGACGTGTCCTGTGTCCGGGCGCAGACTGAATGAAAGCCGTACGCGGCTTTGATTCAGTCTGCAATGTGTAAACGCGGAAGCGACGTCATGACGTCACTTCCGGGTTTCTCGAATGTCAACGGCGCCGGATTTAAAAAAGTAAACAGTATTCAGAATCGCCGTTTTCGGCGATCTGAATACTTTGAAGTGTAAAGGAGGGACCGGGAGTCTTTTAGACTCCCGATCCCTCCATAAAGAGTACCTGTCACCACCCATTACTGTCACAAGGGATGTTTACATTCCTTGTGACAGCAATAAAAGTGATCAAAATGTAAAAAAAAAAAAAAACACAATTTAATATTATAAAAATAAATAAAATAAGTAAGAAAAAAAAAAAAAAAAAAATTTTTAAAGCGCCCCCCTCCCCGCGAGCTTGCGCAACAAAGAAAACGCATACGGAAGTCGCGCCCGCGTATGAAAACGGTGTTCAAATCACACATGTGAGGTATCGCCGCGATCGCGAGAGCAAGAGCAATAATTCTAGCACTAGACCTCCTCTGTTCCGATAACCTGGTAACTGTAAAAAAAATGTAAAGCGTCGCCTATGGAGATTTTTAGGTACCGTAATTTGACGCCATTCCACGAGTGCGTGCAATTATAAAGCGTGACATGCTTGGTATCTATTTACTCGGCGCAACTTCATCTTTCACATTATGCAAAAAAATTGGGCTAACTTTACTTTTTCATTTTTTTAAAATTCATTAAAGTAAATTTTTCCCAAAAAGTTGCGTTTAAAACACCGCCGCACAAATACCGTGTGACATAAAATATTACAACAATCGTCATTTTATTCTCTAGATTCTCTGCTAAAAAAATATATATAATGTTTGGGGGTTCTAGGTAATTTTCTAGCAAAAAATACAGATTTTAACTTGTAAACACCAAATGTCATATATAGGCTTAGTCATGAAAGGGTTAATAAGGCATCAACACAATAAAAAAACACACTCACATTTAAAAACATTCTCCGCCGAGTGTCAGCAATACAGGCATAGCAATCTGCGGCGGTCGTGGGTGACGTCCTGCGTGACTCCTCCCTCCGTACGCGTTACGTCCTGTGGGCGGGACTTCTTCAGCGCGGGATAGGATGTACTCCCTACTGACTTTAGAGGAGCAAAGAAGGAGGAGGGCACGGGATTTTTTTTTTTTTACTTTTTTTTTGCTTATATAAACTTTACCATTTAATCTAATACAATATTCTTATCTGATACAAGCCCCTCACTCTTCACTCTTAACGGGAGAGGATATATCACACACGCATAGACATCTATGGCATGAGTGATTCTGAGGTGTCTTGCCTCTTCAGATTCACCCCTCATGCCATCATGGAATTAACCACAACCCTGCAGGAGGACATCACCAGCTCAACACATGACACTACCCATGACACCCATGACAGCTACATATACAATCCGAGCCCCATCCCCACAGATTTCGAACAGAACATGTATGGGGACAGCTGGCTGGTTGGTGAGTGACATGGGTGGCAGGCATGACTGCCCCCCCATGATGCACACATCACAAGGGACACATGCACGACTAACATCCTCCTGTCTTTTCCCTTCAAGGTGATTCTGCATATGCACTGGGACCCCATCTCATGACCCCATCTCATGCCAGCTCACATTATGCATCTTTGCACGTTAAACACACACATTAATCATGGCACAATGAGAATGCATGCATGCACACCACTGTGGTCCCTAGCACACACACCCCACATCCTCATCACTTTGGATTGGCACCAGTCCACCATGCAGGACTTGTGAGCAGCAACGCCACGCCAAGGCTCCAATTATGTCACTGTACATTCATACACCATTCACACGGACCTGGGGATCACTTCTCCCTGGTCCTGGGGAACCCTTCTTCACCAAAATTGAGGGTGACACCCCTTTTCCCGCAGGAATGTCACCCCCACATTCCCAAATCATACACAAACAGAACCAAAAAATAAAAATAAATTGACCAGCAAAAATAAAAAATGGGCAGCAAAAATATAATGTAAACAAAATAACAACAAAGAGAACACATAAAAGACAAAAATCACTCTCAAAGACACGTCACAAACAAACAAACGCTAATAAACAACAGAACAAAAGCACCTTGCTGTATCGGGAGGGATACAAAGGGATGTACTTTTGCAAAGGAAGTGTGTTTGTCTCTGTCTATTTATGCTGTTTGAGTAGTTCACTAATTTGCCCTAGTCCACTTCCAATTTCACTGATTGCACCGTTCCCGAGTTGTGAGCATGCGCACAGAGGTGCTGACCATGGTCTGCTTCAAGCGCGCATGCGCGAGCCAGCCGGCCCTTCATTTGCATGGGGTCACGGCTCATTTCAATGTAACACGCCCACATCCTTCCCAATTTGTATTACTCCGCCTTGCGCCTCTGAAATAACATTGCGCAGGCGCAAATTTCTGCGTAAAATCGACGACAATAGGGTGATTGCGCCGCTACATTGCGCCAGTCTAACGTAAAGGCGGTGCGCTACGCCGGTCCAATAATGCGCAGATGTACCTGAATCTGGCCCATAGTTTATATTACTGATGCATGCAGGGCAGACAAACCTGTATAGACAATGGACCTGGTGGGAAATAGAAACGTGCCAACTCCACCCAATATGGGGAAAAAAGCAGCTTGCTTATTTATGCTTTCAAAACTTTATGTAAAGCTGTCAGTTATGGTCAAGTTTAAATAAAAATGTTTTTTTTCATTTCATTCAGTGGTAGAAGATCAGTACAATCCACGTTTAATACGAGATCTCCTTCATGACCTGAGCTCTACGCTGTGCATGCTGCTGGAAAGATTTATATTAGTTGGAAATATCAATATCTGGATTTGTCGCTTAGAGGCTATCCTCTCCTGGCAGGAGCAACTGATGAATCTGCAGATCAATCCGGTATGGCCCCATTGTTGGGATTTCTCTTTATGATGAATGAATCTGTTATAGATGTTGGGTTTCTTATGACTTCCTGTTTTGCTTTCTTCCCCAGCAACTTGGCAATAGTCTTAAATTCTGCGATATGCCATTGCACATGCAAAACAACATATTCCATAGGTTTTCAGATGCCTGGGACATCATCAATCTTGGCCAACTGAGTCAAACTTTGCATGTTCTAAGTGAAGACCGTCATCTCTGGAAAACACTGTGCAAGTATCACTTTACAGAGAAAATGGTAAACATTTTACTAAATAATAGAAATCTTATCCTGTGCTGTTCTAGCTTTCATCCACTTTCAGAATGCAGTCTGTAGATAAACATTCCTCCGTATGATGCTGAGACTGTGCTGTAGTAAACAGCCCTGAGTTTCCACTACCTCCGATCATGGTGTTCACATGGGTTTGTTTACAATACAATCATGCTGGTTCAGCAGTCACTAAGCCTCTCACACATTGAGACACAATGGGGGAAAGTTATAAAAACTAGAGCAGACAGAATCGGGAGATGCTGTGCATAACAATCGGCTTCTATCTTTGGATAAGCTTTGAAAATGAAAGATAGAAGCTGAATGGTTGCAATGCACAGCAGCTTGAGTTTTTTGGTAATTTCACCCCAATGCGGTGCGGTTTTGGAAAACTGAACAGATTGATGACATTATGTAAATAGATAACAAGCCCAGTGTGCCAGTGAGGCACTGTGACTTATGGGTTCTGTAGTTTACTCTGCCGAGCCTGGTGGAATGAACAGCTGCCTCTAACCCAGGCGCTCCTTTGGGCAGGTGGTGAGCCCAGTGTATGCCAGGTCAATGGACCGGAGCTGGCAACGGCTGATGCATCTGAAAATGACAGCTGTGGTCAGGGCTCGCAACCGCCGACCAGGGGGAAATGCCAGGAGCGGGCAGAAGTGCTCCACTATGGAGACAACGGTACTGTGCGGGCACCCAGCGAGGACCTCCATCGATCTGGCATCCATTGGGCTCGCTGCCCGCCCCCAGGAGCTCCAGTAGGAGTATTAAATATTCATAACTCAACCTAGTTGCGCTATCTCATAATGGTCTGTGGTACCAGTGACAATCGTCCAAACTTCAATTTACCAACAAAAAAACTTTGATAGTGTAACCGTTTTAAATAAATCACAAATCTAAAACAAGATAAGTATATAAACTTAAAGTGATTGTAAATGATCACCTTCTAAAACAACCCATTCAGTTTAAAATGGAAATCAAAGGCAAAACATTTCTGTATAAATGCCAAAAATAAAAATACCCTTTTCCCCTTTTTTAGAAGTGATCACATTCCCTCTGTTCTCCGCTGCATAAAATCTGGGGGGAGGAGAAGCAGCATTACACTGAGCTTCCCAGTGCATGGCTGTGCAGGGGGGAGTGGGACAGGTGTCGGGACAAGTTTGGTCATTGGAGGAGCGCATACTGAGTTCCCAGCATAGCTAGAGAACTGACCACAGTAGGTTCTCCTGCTTAGTGTGGTCAGATTTTAATAGCAAAGGGATAGGCAGGAACACCAGTTATTTCACACAAAGGAAGCAAGACAAAGAGCACAGAATGCTTTCTCATACAAGTACATGGTACAGCAGACACATATCGGCAATATAAAGTGTTGGGGTAACGAACGCTTTAAGATAAAATAAAATTGAAACCATTCTAGTTTTCCCTTCATAGCCTGACATAAAGCTTAAATATATTTATTGTTAAATCAAGCAAGTTTGTTGACAGATCATATTTTGCACAGGACTGTGTTTCCTTTTATGAATGTTGTACGCTTTTTTTTTTTTATCCTGTCATGTGGAACTCGAGAAAAAAATACATATTTCTGCCTTTTTTTCTCACACCAAAATATGGGTCCAAATGCCTGCCACTTTTTTATTTTTTCATTTAAAATAAAAATAAAGAGCTTAGGAAGAGATCCTGTACTTACTAACAGAAAACCAATAGCAGATTGAATATCGGATGTGTACACACAGTGCAGATCCTTCACTTATCTAGTTAGAAGTGCAGGGTTTCTGTTAATTTTGTTGTGTGCATTTTAGTTTTTGTTTGTTTATTTTATTTATTTTTCTGATTATTTGGGGGGGCAGTTGGATGAGGTCATTAAATATTAACTTTTTGAAGCTATCAAGTTATTTTAGAGGATCCTGTCCTTTTTATTGTTAGTCAAGTTGCTGTCATTACATGTCAATATTACTTGTAGTAGATATATGCAGTTTTCTTTATAAAGCGATGCATATGTTTACTTTTAATTTTGTCCCTTTTTTCTAGTTTCACCAGCACTTGATCTTAACAGAAAAGGGTGCCGT
The DNA here is from genome assembly GCA_029574335.1 of Rana kukunoris. Lineage (NCBI taxonomy): Eukaryota > Metazoa > Chordata > Amphibia > Anura > Ranidae > Rana > Rana kukunoris. The sequence goes on from CM056052.1 coordinate 110,278,294, forward strand.
TGACTGGAAACAGATGTTCTTCAGACTCCAAAAGTTCTATCCAAAAAGGGAAGAATATGGAGATACACTGCACTTGTGTCGTCACTGCAGCATTCTGTTTTGGAAGGTAAAAGATTTACAGTAAAACCTTGGTTTGCGAGCATAATTAGTTTCAGAAACATGCTTGTAATCCAAAGCACTTGTATTTCAAAGCATTTTTTACGGGGTATAAAAGAGAAGAGAGGCACCTCTAAGGCCGCGTACACACGACTAAATAAATCCGATCAAATCGGTCTGACAGACCGTTTTGATCGGATTTGTCTGCTGGGCTATTTTGGTTTGATCGCTGTACACACGATCAAACCAAAATCCCCGCCGGCAGCCACCGAACCTAGAAGTAAAATACTTTCACGCATGCGTCGAATCCATTCGACGCATGTGCGAACAGATATGACCGCTGGTTAGTGTACTAACCAGCGGACGTGTCGGACAGACGGGTTTCCAGCAGACAGATTTTAAAGCATGCTTTAAAATTTGTCTGCTGGTAAAACCTGTCTGCTCGCCCTTACACACGATCGAATTTGTCTGCTGAAACGGTCCGTCGGACCGTTTCCAGCAGATAAATTCGATCGTGTGTACATAGCCTAAGTGTAGCAATAAGTTAGTTAATGTTGTACCTTCATTAAATGTAATCATATTACTACACTTGGAGGCTCCTCTCTTCTTTTTTTATACTCAATTGTGACATGACGCTACTCTTATATCAAGACATCGCTTGTATATCAAGTAGTGCAGGGACTACTTTTGAAGTCTGATAGACTTTAAGTCGTACTAATATGAATGGTTGTCATTGGAAATTATGGGAAACGACTTGTCATGCTACTATACAGCCCCAATCGTGGGATAAGTCATACAAGTGTGAAAGGGGCCTTAAGATGACAATCTGTTTAACGTTAACTCAGATGACGCTACAATACTGTGCTTAAGCATTGCACAACCATAAGTACCACCAACTTACAGCAATAAGTAAAGTTGAAAATTATAATGGTGTTCAATTTTTTTAATTTTTTTTTAGTTAAAGTGCTTGGTGATTTATTTATTTTTTAACTTAAAGGTAAGCCTTTAATAAGGCTTACCTGTAGGTAAAATGAATATCTCCTAAACCTTCACGGTTTAGGAGACATTCACCCTGTATGTTGCAGCTGAGGCCAGTGTATTGTGGCATCAGCGTCTTGTGCCGGAATTTCAGAGCTCCTTGCTGGAACGGAGGGAGTGACATCATTGCGGCTCCGGCCACTCGGCGCCAGAGCCCACAAACCTGGAAGAAACGTAGAGGGAACACATCAGCCCCCACAGTGGTGACCAAGCGCCATTTTGGATGCTTTGTTCTAAGTGCTAGTATGCGATGTGTATATAATATACAGTGCCTTGAAAAGATATTCATACCCCTTGAATTTTCCACATTTTGCCATGTTGCAACCAAAAACGTAAATGTAATTTATTGGGATTTTATGTAATAGACCAACACAAAGTGGCAGATAATTGTGAAGTGGAAGGAAAAGGATAAATGTTTTTTCAATTTTTTTTTACAAATATGTGAAAAGTGTGACGTGCATTTGTATTCAGCCTGTCTGAGTCAGTACTTTTGTAGAACCACCTTTCGCTGTAATTACAGCTTCCGGTCACAGCAGACCCATCCTCCACCCCCATGCGCGGATGGGTCGCCGCACGGGTGGTTCGTAGCACAATTGAAGCAAAGAACCTCGAAACAGGAAGTCTGGCGCTTACTGGTTGTCTTCTCCTTTTTTCTCCTCACCAGTCAGCTTCTTCCTCTCTGTCCCACTTCTGCCAAAGCGCTGAGTATCCAATAGGGACACCTGGCACTTTGGCCAATCGGGAAACAGGTTTCACTGACCTGCCTCCTGATTGGCAGGGAGGCACTGTGGTGTGAAAATGGCGAATATTCATTCGCTATGGTCACACAATTGGGTGGGATCAGGGCACTCTCTCTGCACCCTGAGCCCACCCTTTTTTTTTTTAAGCCTCTGGCTCTAATTGGGTGCTTCAAAAAAATACACCCCCTCCCTCCCGTGCCCCCTTAATGCATGGGCTGCCACTAGTGTAAAGTGTATCATTCATGTACAAGACTTAGTTTTGATTGTGGATTAGTGTTATTGTGGACCTCCTAAAAGTCTATCAAATCACTTGTCCATTCCATTGAATTGTGAAGAGAGCATTTAAATTCCATGCAGATCATGTCATCAGTACTACAGGTACTATTGCTAGATACTTGGTCACCCTCAGATCTTGAGTGGTAATCTATTGCAGCTTTATAATTTTATGATAGCATTATAATATGAAGGTTCTAATTGTTCATCTTCTGCTTGTCTTCTGTATGTATAAAGGACTGTCAGCTAGCTCTTATATTTAAGGTATTTGCATGTTTCTATCAGGATATCTCGTGCTGTGTATGTTCCATATATCTTTAAAGGCCAATGAGTAAAAGTTTCTTAACTAATAACTGTCTGAGGTGCTCCTAGCAACCAGCAAGCTTCTCCTTTTTCACTCTGTAACCTCATTTTCAAGCATAAAGGGGAGAGGATGATAATGCCACAAGCAACATATCAGAGCAAAGATGGAGCTGCTCACCCAGAACTAGCACATTGCTGTTTTTTTCTTGGGGTCATCTGATTACTACAACACATTTTATTCTCCAGTTACAAGTGTATGTATGGCCAAAAACTTAATTTTTTTTGGATTAGGCAATGGTTCAAGCAGTATTCTTTCTATAATGTAATATCCACACTCAGAAAAATAGGGTTGCCGCTCCAGGTTCCAGTATGTCCCAAGTCTGGTGGCGCTGGGGGTGCAGGCTGGGAAGGAGCCCGTCCTGGCGTGTTCTATTCATTGTAGAGAAAAGTAGCCTCAAATGCCACACACAATCAGATCCAGCTAGTTACGGCAATGAGGGCAGCCTCAGCGTGGCTACGTCCAGGTCACGTCACTGACATGTTTCACAACGTCTACCATGTTTTGTCATGCAGGGAAGTCTCCACGTGACTGGGGAGAATAAATACATCATTAGCTGCTCCTGTCATAAGAAGAAATAAGCATCAGATGGAGATAAACAAGGACATTTCCAGGATAGGGAAATTCAGTTATTCATGTGTTCAGGAACTGCTTCAAATGCAGTTGACATGCAAAAACTGCGTTTGTGTTTTATATAAATATGCAAAAGGAAATTCAATAATGTATAAAGCAGCAACTCAATTGTGAGATATTTGACACAGGGGTTTATTTACTAAACGCAAATCCAATTATAGGTCATTAGGAACAACTACATACAGTCTCCCTAGGGGACAGGGCATTTATGGTAGTCTCCTCTGCCAACATCCTCTCATTGGAATTTTAGATGGAGATATAGAAACAAAATGTCTCAATAGTATACAAGCACCCACACTTCAAGAAACGCGAGAACGCAATAACGCTCTACCCTACGCATTTGGTCACATAGGCCGTCATCTGGTGCACGCTAATGGAAAACGCTAATGGAAAATTTGGTTTTCATATCCGTATCTAAATTCCATGGAGAGGCTGTTTTGTAACAGAGCCTTAGATTTTTTTTTCTCACTGTGCTAGAAACACAGTTGAAAGTTAGAGGAAATTCCCAGAGCAAGGTGACACCAACTGTGAAAAAAAGTTTTGGCTTTACATTCACTTTTTAATCACAGATTTTTTATTTTTTTTTGGTCACAATGCCTATTGGTTTGCTAGTTTTGCCTGTAATAAAAAAAAACATTGATTAGCTTCCATATGCATGTTTGTATATTTGTTTACATGATGGAATCTCATTTTCATGTATGTACCACATTTTGTCTATAGTCAGTTTACATAGGGCTACTCGAATCTTGCCTAAAATGCACAAACACAGAACTTGGTGCCAAACCCCATTAACTACTTCCGAACTGCCCACGTGGATTTACGTCACTACTTTGACGTTAAATATGCTTGTTATGACAGCAGATAGCTGCTATAACCCTGGTATTTTCTTCAATGGCGGGCAGTCTGCTTTATGATAAAATTGATCTCTGTGGTGAATTTACAGAGAAATCTATTTTATCAGCAGCGGGAAATGCACCCCCCCCCCTCTCCCGGTCGTCTCCGCCTCTTATTGGATCCATCAGTAGTGTTGGAGACAATCCGATGCTGTCCTCTGAGAGGCAGAAAGTCGAGTGAGGGAATGATGGCCCCCACTCGACTCCATGCCATTGGGTGACACAAGAGATTCTTCAAACGTTGCTTCCGCCCAACGGCCTTAAAGGGATTATTTTTATTTATTTTTTATTCTGATCTGAGGTCTTTTTGGAGGTCCTGTCATGCGTTTTTATTTTTTTATTTATTGCAAGAGATGTTTGTAATAGAACAGAAGTGAACACATACATAAGCCCCCCGTTGCCTCCTGGCATGTCTAAATCTCATTTCAGGAAGGAGGCCAATGTGAGATATCATCTTTTATATTGAGGGGACTAGCGCATAACAATGCCTCATTAAGCCAGCTAAGCCAGCTGACGGAGGTTTAGGGCCCTTGCTGTGCATTATTGCTCCAAAGAATTACTTGCTTTAGTTCACCGAACTGCAAAACTTGAAAAGGCTCGGTTTGTATCATACTTGTGATATACCCAAAGCTGTTTTGGAAAGGCTGTGGGGTTCTTCCTACCCAGTCCATGTATTCTTCTACTACTTTTGTAGGGTCTGGTGGCCTGTTTATCACTCTTTATTGCCTTCCACTTGCATCCTTACATTTCCTGCTTTCCCAGAATTCCTCTCTGGTCCTTTTTACTACATTTTTCATGCTCCTTGCCTCTGTGCCCAGAGGTGGTATATAAAGCAGTCCCCTTAGAAGCCCCAACGGGCTAAAGAAGATGTTGCCTTGGTTAAAGTGGCAGCTTGTTGTCTAGAGTCATTCTTTAATCCCATTGTCATCTGTTACCTTTTTTAAATGGTAGCTTATTACCTGCATGCATGCATGATATGTTTAACTTGTCTTTTCTGCTATTTATGATTCCATAGTGTAATGTGTCCCCTTGCATCTCTCCCAAATGTAAATGTTGGCTGCCATTAATGTAAACTTTCAGTGTAAAAGTCCATAGGTGTACCAGACATGGTACTGTACATAACTTTGCCCTAACCCACTGTTACTGCTGATTATGCAGACTGCAGCTCATCACTGGCTCAGAAAGACATAAATCAGCATGGGGAGATTTTTTGTTGGGGACCTTCTTCAGGGCTCTTCTTCCAAAACAGAAGAAGCAGAGAAATTGTTAGTTGAAGAGTCGTTTAAATTCTATGGGCCAGATTCACAGAGCCCTTACTCCTGTCTAACTCGCATTAGACTGGAGTACTTTCAAATTACGCGTGTTTTTTCACTACTCTGAAACCTCAAACCATGAAAATATGGCTGCGGGCTTCAATCCGACTGGCTTACGTGTTTGTACGCCTTCGGATCTACGCTGCAATAAATTTGCGGCCGCTGAGTGGAGTTCCCGTCGTTTTCCGCATCGGGGTATGCAAATGAGCTTTTGCCGACGATCCACGAAGTTACGAACGTCATTCGCAATCTCTTACGGCATCTTTAGTCATCTTTTTGCTGCGTAAAATTATACCAGCTTTTTGCTGGTCTAATACTAGACAGCCCATGTTAAGTATGGCCGTCATTCCAGCGTCGAATTTCAACGTTTTCCGATGTCTTTTTTTTTTTTTAAATTTTTCACGTAAGTCGTCCGGGAATAGGAATGTCCGTAAACGACGCTACTCAAACAAAAAATGACGTAACGACGTTATTTCGCGCAATGCACGGCGGGAAATTTCTGAACGGAGGATGCGCAGTTGGATCGCCGTGGGGACGCGCCTAATTTAAATGCTTCACGCCCCCTAATCGCGTATTTCGATTACGCGGCGAGAAATACACTATGCCGCCGTACCGTAAGGGACAAAATCTACCAGAATTCGGCGTATAGCCTGGTAAAATACGGCGGCGTAGTGTATCTCTGAATTGGAATATTAGGATCTCTGAAGATAGACTTGTTACCTTGTCCATGCTTTTTCGCAATTTTTGTACTGGAATCCTCAGACAATTATTTGCTGATCTTTCTCTTCTCCATGCTCCGTGTGGCGCATAGAGGCACACAACAGAAAGGTTAAGTCAAATTTTCACCATTTTAACTGGTTGCCAGTGTAATTTCTATATTGTCAGCACCTGTTAATTGATACAGATGAGTTTAATTACAAATTGCAGGAGCATCATAGAAGCAAAATAAGGTCATGGAGTGGCCTAGCCAGTCTTCAGACCTTAATCCCATAGAAAATGTATGGAGGGAGCTGAAACTTGAAGTTTCCAAGCGACAGCCAAGAAACCTTAAGGCCCATTTCACACTGGGGCATTTTTCGAGCGAAGCCTCATCTGCAATCTCAATGTGCTGGTAAAGCACCGCTAAGACCCTAAAGTTTTAGGGCATTTTTGCAGTGCCTCAGTGTGAAAGGGTAAGGCGTTTTTACAGTGCTTTCAATTCATTTCAATGGAGAGGGGTGTTTTTGGAGCGGTTTTTTTCAGCGCCCAAAAGCTGCTCCAAAGATGCTGCTTGCAAATCTCAGGGTGCATTGAGAGCGCTTTATGAGCGTTTTAGAAGCGCTATTTTTAACGCTAAAACGCTGTAAAAACACTTCAGTGTGAAAGGGGTCTAAAGGGTTTAGAGAAGATCTGTAAAAAAGAATGGACCAAAATCCCTCATGAGATGTATGCAAACCTGGTCACTAACTACCAGAAACGTCTTACCTCTGCGCTTGCCAACAAGGGTTTCTCTACTTAGGCCTCTTACACACAGATCAGTTTTTCTTCAGGTTTTTCTTTTCAGTTTACCAAAACTATGTAGTACAAGGGCCTGCCTGATTGCATACAAATTGAGACTCTTGAGGTTTGACCTCATATTAGATGGATTTGGTAAACTGAAAAGAAAAACCTGAAGAAAAACTGATCTGTGTGTAAGAGGCCTTAGTCATGTTTTTTTGGGGATCAAATGCTTATTTTACTCACTGCAACGCAATTTATAAAAAAAATAAAAATCTGCATTTTTTGGTTGGTATTCTGTCTCTACCACTTAAAATACACCTATGATAAAAATGATTTTTTTTTTTTGTTTTTTTTTTTTTAAGTAAAGGACAGCAGCTGTTCATTTATGTTTTTGATGGGTTTTCTTTCTCCTGTCAGGACTCTGGACATCCTTGCACGGCTAATGATCCCAGTAGATGTCTTACGCCAGTCTCTCCACAGCACTTTATAGACCTTTTCCAGTTCTAAATGGAGTTCCATGTTCTGTAATTTGTGTATGAATGATGTAGGGTATTTTAAAGGACTTGTACTGGTAGTTTAAATGTTTATGGAAAACGTATCTCTGCTGGACCATGGTACAGGTGAGAAGACCAAATATGTTTTATCTGAAGCTTATTATTATTGTTTTGTTGTATTTCTTTACACTAAATAGTGTGCATATAAATATAATATATGGTACTACAAACTTAAAGAGTTCCAGAGTAATATTGCACACCTTTTACTTATGTGCACTTTTTATTATTAAATCTTGGTATTCAGGGCGAATATATTTATCAGGGGACTCGTGAGCGGCTCCAGGTGTAGCACTTTTAGAAGGGATGCTGAACACTATACTCAAAGCTGATACTCTTTTTTTAAGAATGTGGTGCTTTAACACATGCACACTAACTTATGTTGAGTTGAATGTGTTGCCATCGCACCCCAGTGCACCAAAAACTGCACCTGATCTTATTTTCAGCAACATGGGGCACAACACACAGTAATCCAATACTGCCCAATAGAGTAGAATGCTGATATTTGCCATTAATTGTGTTTTAATCTTCTGCCATAAGGAGCCTTTTCTGCACTACTTACTTACAGGCACCTAATGGAACCACGTGGTTTTTATTTTTATTTTTTCGTTTTAGTCAGAAGGCAGTGGCATTTTATTTGCTACCTAGATTAATAATAATTAAAAAAAAAATTGGATTTGTACTAGTTATAGATGCTGCAAAATGTTTTTTTATTGCCAATGAATTCCAGGGCTCTGTATATCCAAATCCTTTTGTTTCACCTACTAAATATCTGTGGGCTCTGGGTGCAGTTGCCCATGTAAGTTAAAGCAGAGCAGCCACTGATGCATTTCCATGTTGTGCTTACAGGCCTTGGAATGGGCATCCCTAAGTAAGTGGGCAAGCATGGCAATTTGTGTTTCCCTAAATCCCTTCCCAAAATCATGGTCTACATCAGGGGGGGCTCAACCCATGGCCCGTGAAGCCCTCTGATGTGGCCCACAACCTCAAACCAGTGAATCTCATGCCCTTGGGTGGTGGTGTGGCAAGCCCAGATCACGATCAATGGGTTGCCAACCCGCCACCTCAGAGCATCAGAGTGCATGGAGCCAGTAGCGGAGGCAGCCACAGAGGATGCAGGTGCTGCATAAGCTGATGCTTGCTCCTGTCCGAGGCTGAGAGAAACCAAGTGCACCTCACCTGGGACCTTTCTAGCAGCCTGGAGAGTGATGCCAGCAGAAGCTAGAAGAGGAAAAGGTCAGTGTATTTAATATCATATATACTGCACTTTTGCAACAGGCACGTTGGCATAATAAAGGGTTTTTAGGCTGCTTTCACACAGATCTGAGGGTGCAATGCAATGCGCCTGAGGCTTTCCTGTGGGTTAGTTGCTCTGAGCCATAGGCTTCTAGTATATCCTGCGAGATTGATACTCTCTCGGAAGTGCAATACACCCGCAATATGTAATAGAAGCCAGGAAAGCCTCCGGTCTGGCTAAATCGCAGTACATCAGTGTGAAAGAAGCCTTATTAGAGGGTTTAGGACAGTAAGGGCTCATTTATATTCACGGTTTGGGGGCAGTAAAACCCCATAGTTCATTGTGGCCCATGACCGGTTACTAAATTTCTAAGGGGCCCTCGCTCTTCAAAAGTTTGAGCACCCCTACTCCACATAATCACTCACTAGTCACTAGTCATATAGCCTGAGAGGAGGCAGTTCTTTAAAAGAGACAGAAGCCAGTAAAACAAATTTAAAATAACTTGCTGTCTGTGACTTGTGTTCCAGTGACAACCATTCTAACCATTTCTTGTTCAGATAAAAAAATGTTCCTAATGGGGCACAGACAAGAAGGCTAACTTTTCTGTACTTAGTCTAACTACAGTCACTTTTTTTAGTTTCTGTTAAAGTGAATTGAAAACTCCTTTTTAATCCTATAAAATTGCAATGAAAAGGCTGCATGTTATGGGAACTGTTCTCAACAATGGGCTTTTTTTGTAAGTATCTAATATAAGTACAGTCTCTGCTTCTGAATGTCTGAAGCTGATTAGAGCCTGTAAGCAACAGTTATTATTTTTTATTTTTATTAAGGAGACTGTGACTTTGCCAGTTTATGGGAAAAGTGACTGACTTTGTATAGCCCAGCCCCCTCAATACTTTTTAATTCTGTGTTATTGTCCCCCATGATATGAGATACAAAGAGAATGTAACTGCTCATGAACTCTTTCAGCCTGTTTTGTAAAGGGAGGGAAGGACATCATTAAGCCTGTGTAACTTCCAATGTGGAGATTCATTTTTTGCCATATTTTGATGGGTATTCTGTTCACACATGATGTAACACAATAGACAGACAAAATGTCCTACTTGGATCACCCCAACTTCGATGTGCCTGCTAATCACTTATGGTCTATTACAGATTCTACCAGAGTGCAGGTTAAATAAACCTCAGGAGTTAAGCACTTTATTTACATTGAAGCATTCATTATCTCTCCCCCAAGGCCACACAGTCTGCAAGCTCCCTTGGTGCCCTTTACCTTGTCTTTTTCTGAGTTTGAGGGTCTTCAGCCATCTTGATTGGCCAGCCTGGGTATGCGGGTGTAAATAAATTTTGTCTGAGATTGCACATTTTGCATGTCCACTATCAGCCAGGTAGGAAGCTCTTCTTCTTTTTTTTTTTTTACACCAATTAGGACTATCGGGGTCTCTTCTGCAATATAAAACCTTGCTTCTAGCAATTTTACTCAAAAAAGCAGCAGTCATGGGCTTATCCAAGGACCTAAATACCAGAGCAGCCCACAGAAGTCTTTTTCAATGGGTTAAATGGAAAGAAAATGACTTGTTTCCCTCATCCACACATTTAATGTGGATAGGAGAATCCTTCCTGCTGAGCTATTGTATTATGACAGTGGGAAGATTTGGTCAGCGCAGCCAGCTGTATCCTGCAGCACTGATCAAGCAGGGAAAGTCCAATAGGGTAGTTAGAATTCTGTATTACCATGCATGGATCAAAATTCAGCGCTCCTTGCAGAACTTTAATGCTGGCCCATAGATGATCCAGTGCCCTTTCAGTGGCCCTTTTTTTTATTCTTGTCTGTATAAAACATTTCATACAAGGCTCGGCCCTCTACTGCTCCCTCTCCACCTGGGACCAGCCCTTGTAAGAATCCATCCCACCCGCACAGCTCAGTGTTTCTTCTGCCTCTCGCTCTGTGACTGGACATGGCCAATGTCAAAACAACTTTCATAGCCTCCTACTGATTAGACCCCTGCTGGCTCCTACCTTTTGATCTGCCATAACATTAGATGGGTGACTGTGGGAGGGGAAACTTGGGGGGAAAATAAGCATCTCCTTGTCATTAGCAGGCTGATGACATTGTTATTAGACATTTTTACTGTTTCTGTATATTGTGTATTTATGCAGACTTGTAAAATTGGTAATAGATCTACTTTTTAAATTCTTAAATTTTTATTATTATTTGGCAGACGTGCTTAAATTCACTCCTTTTTTGAGTAGATTTAATTTATCTGAGGATGACACGAATAAGTAATTTATCATATATCTTAAAGGAATAAATGTGTACAAGTACACTTTGTCAAAAAAAATTATCTTTTTGCACACCTAATGAATTTTTTATTTTTTTAGCTTAAATTTTATAAAATTATTTGCACGTAGGGAAGATTACTGCTTAGTTATGTTAAAACCAGACTATAATTTTATAAAACCTATATATTTTACCTATATATTGAGGTTTTTTTTTTTTTTTTTCTGTTGGAAAGTAGAAGGTTTCTCTGCCATTTATCCCTGTCAGGAGCTGAGCCTCATGTACATGCCACATTACAAGGAAATTATGAAATTTGTTACCTCATTTTTAGTTAAACTTGTGTTTTTTTTTAAATGCAGCTCTTCCCGCAGTGGCCAGTGAAGTCTTGTCTGATCTGCATAGACTGCGTTTTTGTTTTTTACAAAATTAAAAACAAAAATGTAATATATTGCAGCTTACCAGTCCCTCAGTGTGTGCGGGCTGCCTTTCTGTGTTAAAGTGACAATGCTTACTCATTGTACATGTATGGAGGATCAGCGTTGTCACCATTTTCTGCTCATGTTAACTGTAGGCTGATGTGGTAACACCTACCCATTCAGACTGCATCCATACATCGAACCTGAAGAAGAGCCAGCCCTGCAGTATCATGGGACAAGCACCCACATGTAGCGGTAACCTGCCAAAAGAGCAGTATTGACTTCCAAGAAACAAAAAGAGGAACACAATACATATAAAAAAGGTTGTATTCCATCAATACCAAATCCTAGACGTTTTGCTTATGGTTTAGATCTACTGTCTGAAAGCATTTAAATTTAAATGTGGTTCCAATCTTTTAACCTTAGGGCTGTACTTGCACAATTTTCAAGTTGTATTGTTCAGACAATGTGGCACCTTTTTATAACACTTTAAAATGCACATATTTTACTATTTAGACACTTTTTAAGTGTAGTTTATAGTTGATATGTTTATTCCCAAAAAGCTGGACAGATCTTTGAACTGTAGAAAGTAGGATTGACCGATCCTAAATACGCCCCCTGTGTGAGCCATTTTGACACAGTGTTTTGTAACAGACGTGACTATAAAAAATGGGGCAGGGACCATGATTACAACATGTATGAAATGTCACCCAGCAATGCAAATGTGCCAAAATCTGTAGCATCTAGTGGCAAACTTGGGAGCAAGCATTAAAATGCACAGTAGATGACCAATATGATTTTTATATTCTTTGTTCTAAAGGGCATTGTTTCTTTAATGCTATTACTAGTATACTATTCTATTTTTTCAAAATATAATTGTAGAAAATGTGCTTTATTCTTGTTTTTAAAGTAAAGAGTAAAAAAATGTGATTGAATTCAAAGTTGTGCTGTTGCATATTTGAAGAAGTGGTAATATGTAATGTAGAAAGGTACTACCTGCTAAAAGTCATTGTAAAGAGCTGCTTGTAAAATGTTTATCATATATTTAAGAATGTAAAACACATGCATTGTGTCTGATGATTTTTGTCTATTGAAGGAAAATTTTAATAAAATTCTTAATTTTAAATGTTTGTGTAATTACTGTGTTTTTCACAGATTTCAGAGTTATGCAAGGTGAGTAAGGTCTTCTGCAAACAATTGTTTGCAGAGTGCCTGAGCCCAGATAAATCTTGTCTTATTCATTTACGTCAGTCTATTTAATGGCTCACATGTACATGGTAGGTGACCTGCCTGCAAGGTTCAATAAAATCGCTGCATCAGAGCTTCCGATCTTGCCTACAGGTTATGGGGTAAGTGTGAATGGCAAGTACCCATTTTATTGAAACATTACAGTATACAGTAAGTCCCCCCAAACTCCCATCTTATACTCCCCTTACTTCTCCTCTTCCTTTTTTTTTTTTTTTTTTAAATATATATTCAGATTTTCAAAACAAGAAAGATGAAACTAATAATATACAGGGATAAAAATGTTTCATGCTTTGTGGTTTTGTGAAATGAGGCTTAGAAAATTTTAGCCATTTTTCTTAAAGCGGTTATAGAGGCAGCTAGTCTTGAAACATATTAGGGTTAATTTACAAAAACTGGAGAGTGCAAAATCTGGTGCACCAGTGCATGGTAGCCATTCGGCTTTAAACTTCAGCTTGTTCAATTAAGCGCTCTCAAAAAACTGGAAGCTGATTGATTTCTATACTAAGTGGCACCAGATTTTGTACTCTCCAGTTTTAGTAAATCAACCTTATTTGACTTTCCTAATGACTAGTTTCTTTATATAATATGATGCCACATTTTTATTGAAGGCAATGTGAAAGAAATATTTAGGCTGTGACTGCTGCCCTCTCCTAAAAAATGCTACAGTCGGGTCCATAAATATTGCGACATCGACATAATTCTAATCTATTTGGCTCTATACACCACCACAATGGATTTGAACTGAAACAAACAAGATGTGCTTTAACTGCAGACTTTAAGCTTTAATTTGAGGGTATTTTACATCACGTGAACGGTGTAGAAATTATAACAGTTTGTATATGTGCCTCCCACTTTTTAAGGGACCAAAAGTAATGGGACAGATAAACAGTCATAAATCAAACATTTATTTTTTAATACTTGGTTGCAAATTCTTTTGCAGTCACTTACAGTCTTAAGTCTGGAATGCACAGACAGACATCATCAGACACTGGGTTTCATCACTGGTGATGCTCTGCCAGGCCTCTACTGCAACAGTCTTCAGTTCCTGCTTGTTCTTGGGGCATTTTCCCTTCAGTTTTGTCTTCAGCAAGTGAAATGCATGCTCAATCGGATTCAGGTCATGTGATTGACTTGGCCATTGCATAACATTCCACTTCTTTCCCTTAACAAACTCTTTGGTTGCTTTCGCAGTATGCTTCGGGTCATTGGACGGTGCTTCACAGTGCAGATGGACAATGAGTTTTGAAGTATTTAGCTGAATATGAGCAGATAATAATATTGCCTGAAACACTTCAGAATTCATCCTGCTTCTTTTATCAGCAGTCACATCATCAATAAATACAAGATAATCATTTCCATTGGCAGCCATACATGCCCACGCCATGACACTACCACCACCATGCTTCACTGATGAGGTGGTATGCTTTGAATCATGAGCAGTTCTTTTCCTTCTTCATACTCTTCTCTTCCCATCACTCTGGTACAAGTTGATCTTGGTCTCATCTGTTCCAGAACTGTGAAGGATTTTTTAGGTTGTTTGGAAAACTCTAATCTGGCCTTCCTGTTTTTGAGGCTCACCAATGGTTTACAACCCTCCTCTTCAGAGAAGCCTACCCTTCCCACACCTAGCAACTGCACTTTTCATTTGAGTCCATCTGACCATCCCCCACAGATAACTACCCTTTGTTCCACTTGACCCTCCCTTCTAGATTGTAAGCTCTTACGAGCAGGGCCCTCTGATCCCTCCTGTTTTGATTTGTATTGTGAATGTACTGTCTTCCCTGATGTAAAGCGCTGCGTAAACTGTTGGCGCTATATAAAGCCTGTGTAATAATAATCTTGTGGTGAACCCTTTGTATTTACTCTGAAGTCTTCTCTTGATTGTTGACTTTGACACATATACACCTACCTCCTGGAGAGTGTTCTTGATCTGGCCAGCTGTTGTGAAGAGTGTTTTCTTCACCAGGGAAAGAATTCTTCGGTCATCCACCACAGTTGTTTTCTGTGGTCTTCCGGGTCTTTTGGTGTTGCCGAGCTCACCTTTGCGTTCTTTCTTTTTAAGGATGTTCTAAACAGTTGATTGGGCCACACCTAATGTTTTTGCCATCTCTCTGATAAGTTTTTTTTTTTTTTTTTTTTTTAGCCTAATGATGGCTTGCTTCACTAAAAATGACAGCTCTTTGGATCTCATATTGAGAGTTGACAGCAACAGCTCCAAATGCAAATAGCAAACTTGAAATTAACTCTGGGCCTTTTATCTGCTCCTTGTAAATGGGATAATGAGGGAATAACACACATCTGGCCATGGAACAGCTGAGCAGCCAATTGTCCAATTACTGTTGGTCCTTTTAAAAAGTGGGAGGCACATATACAAACTGTTGTAATTCCTACACTGTTCACCTGATTTGGATGTAAATACCCTCAAATTTAAAGCTGCAAGTCTGTTGTTAAAGCACATCTTGTTTGTTTCATTTTAAATCCATTGCAGTGGTGTATAGAGGCAATTATATTAGAATTGTGTCAATGTCCCAATATTTATGGACCTGACTGCAGTTGACTGGCTCCGACTTAAAGGTACAAATTGCTTAGAGTGGATACAGGTCCTTTTTTATCGTTACCCCACTTTGGCCATCAAACTGGGGGAGGGGGCTGTTAAAGTGGCAGGGTTGCCCCCTCTCTCCAGTCTTATTTGCCATCGCAATGGAATGGCTTGCAGAGGCCCTTCACACTTCCCTCCATATCGGGACTGCGGGTTGGCTGGCTGGGGGAGAGGGTTGCCCTGTATGCAAACGACTTCCTCAATTTCCATGACGCGAGTCCATCACTCAGGGGGGCCCTACAGGTCCTCAATTCTTTCTCTGTTACGGGCCTCAGAGTCAATTGGATGAAGTCCTTTTTATTTCCCATAGATCCGGCGGCCTCAGCCAGTGCTCCCACCGATGTCCCTCAGGTCGAGGCCGCGTGCTTGAGTTCCCTGCAAGTGCTGAAATTCCTGCTCTTCTGTGGTCCCCAGGCCCCCTATCCACTGACTACCTCCATGCGCACCACACTTTGTGCATGGGGGGGGCAGGTCTCAAAATTTAACGCTACCCTCGATGGGCACTCTTCCCCAATGCTGAACCCAACCCTGGAGCACATCTATAAATTGCCTGGACCAAGTTCAACATCAAAATGGTGGCCCAGGTCACCTCCGGCCAATCCCTGGACCTGCTTTCCAAATTGACCTCTGATGTCAATGTCCCACAGTCCTACTTTTTTGTTTCCTTCAGCTCTCCTATGCCTTCAGATGCCAATTCTCCCCCCCCCCCAACAGGTCCAATCTGCACGTGAGGATCTCCTTGGGTCGTATTGTGCAAAGAAACCTACTTTTCAATTGTACTCCCACCTGATGATAATTTAAGATCTAAATAGTCTCCAGACATCCCAGACTTGGACAACGATGACCGGGACGACATATAGGATTTTCCCCTTTAGCTCCCTTGTCTCGCTGAGAGATCGCCTAATCCAATTCAAGATGGTTCACAGAGCATATTTCACCCCTCCACAGACTGCACAAAATCAATCCCGACTACTCCCCTGGATGTTGGCACTTTGGTGAGATTCCCAGTCATTTCACCCATATTTTCTGGACTTGTCCAGTTATTGTTGGATACTGGAAGGATATATTAGCTTGCGTAACTCAAATGACCACAATATCATTACCACCATCAATGGCAATCTGCTTACTAGGCTTGATAGAACAACTGATTCCTACGATTTGCAGGACATACCCTGGTGGGGTTGCTCCTCTTTTATGCCTGAAACGCTATAGCCCTTAGCTGGGGCAACCCCCCCCCCCCCCCCCCAAGGCTCAATGGCCAAAGAAAATTATGAGAACACTGGGCAGGTTTTTTATTGCAGGTCACAGCACTGCCTACTGTTTTTTAATTGTTCCTGTCCTTATAAAAAGTTGTAGCAAGTGCACTGCCCTGTATAATAGTTTATCTTATTCATCCTTTGATCTCACTGAATCTCCCACTCATAGCTGAGGGATGCTGAGTTGACTTGTGTCCTAAACACAATGGGATTCATTTACTAAATGCAAATTGTGCACTGCGAGAAATATATAAAAAGCAGCATTTTTGCTTGCTCATAATTGAATGATAGAAATCAGCAGAGCTTCCCTTTAGATCTAGCACAACTGCACTTGCAGCGCAAAGACCATTTGCCTTAAGTAAACCAACCCCAATGACTGAACTATCATAAGTACAATATATTCTATGCTAGGTTGTAGCACTGCAATCGGCCAGTAGGTGGCAGTGCTGTATTATAAAACTGTAGTGTGACTTTTAAAACATTATGATCCTTTGTGTTCAATAATTGAGGGGTATTGCTGCATATACCCCTGGGGTTACATCTACTATCCTTCATTAGAGGGTATTTTGTCTTGTTAAAGCAAAAATATCATAGCATGTATTGTTTTAATGCATAATAATTCTGATAGGGAAAAAAGGTCCTAATTAATAATTTTGAATTGTTTAAACATTGTTATTGGATGGAATACAAACTTGTCAAGTGGTACATGGTAAAGATATGATATTTTAAAAATGAGTAATAATAATGACTGTATTCTAAAATGGTCTACTATCCACATGCTGCAGTATGTAAATATTCAGTTATATACTAGAAAACATTATGGTGGACGTGTGAGTGCAGTCTTAAAGTGGTTGTAAACCCACTCTTGCAACTTGCACCTACAGGTAAGCCTAGATTAAGGCTTACCTGTAGGTGCAAGAAATATCTCCTTTAAAGTGGATGTAAACCCCCAAAAAAAAATTTGATGTCACAATGTAGAGTATAAGTTTTTCTATCATCTGTGCCCAGTCTTCCCACACAGAGTTAATCCAGATCTGAGAAATCCTCTTTTAATGTTCAGTGAAAATGAACAGCCTTCCAGATAAAAACCTGCCTAAATAAAAAGTCAGTTTTCTGTTTTTGCTTTGAGTGAGAGGTTATTTACATATCTAGCTTGGAAATGTTTATCATATGTTATGTTATGTTTATCATAACATGAAATATAAAAAGTGAGAAATCCACCCCTCCCCCACATATCACATCCTGGTAATATACAGTGAACTTCAGATCACCTCATGTTATGATAAACATGTCCAAGGTAGATTTGTAAATAACCTGTCACTGAAAGCAAAAACAGAGAAACGGACTTAATAATTTGGCAAGTTTTTATCTGGAATTCTGTTAATTTGCACTAAACATTAAAAGAGGATTACTCGGCGCTGGATTAACTCTGTGTGGCAAGACTGGGCACAGATGATAGGAAATCTTATACTCTACATCAGAGGTGGCAAACACAAGGCCCGCGGGCCGAATGTGGCCCTCCAGGCCATTTCATGCGGCCCTCGCACCTCTCCAGTCATCCTCCAGACCCTTACTTGCTGCTTTCAAGCAATGCATCCAACTTCTTCCTGGCAGCAGCATAAGGAAAGGGGGGTGCACTGTGATGTAAGGGAGAGGGGGGATTCAACTTCTGATGGTGGGGGGGGCTATTGACATCTAAAGTAAGGGGAGGGGATGCGCTGGACATCTAATCTTACTGATACAACCGGCCCTTTTGAGGGCAACCATAATGCTGATGCGGCCCACAATGAAATTGAGTTTGACACCCCTGCTCTACATTGTGGGTTTACATCCACTTTAACCTACACGGTTAAAGAGATATTTTCACAGTAACTGGGTTAATGCCGTGTTTTTGCCCATGCGCGGGAAAACAGAGGGTTTACTTCCGCTTTAATCTTTTATTTGAAGTCTGTGGACTGCACTGCATATGTTCTGGTTGTAGAAATAAAGATGTATCATCACATTGCCTTAAAACAGTATTAAACCCAAAAGCAAACATTTTATTGTATTTCAGTTTACCAATTCTTAGATGTGGTGGCTGCATTAGTTTGCTTTTTAGGCTTTCTTTCTTACTTCTGGTACATGAGGTTCCTAAGCACTTCTTCTATGTCATCAGCCTCATAGCTATAGCTCTGCAAATTGAGATTACAACTTAAGTGTATCTTTAAAATTTTCCAAGATCAAGTTTTTTTTATTTTTTATTATTGCAGTGTATTTTCTGCAATAAAATATGCTTATCTTCCTCATCATAAGCTTTTTAAACTGTACATTGAGCTGCATATGCACAGCGCAGTGTACATTTCCACTATCTGCAGGGTGCCTAGTTGAATGAACCGTGGCCATGCATAGAAGGTTATGTTTTCTGGCCAGGAGGACATGTTGAACCTGGCCCAGCCGATGTTGTCGCTGGGAAGGGAGCTTGCAGATGTTGCATCGCTGGAGGGAAGGCAAGTATAGTACTGAGTTCATGTACTACTACCTCTGACTACTAGTCTCGTAAGAGTTGTAGTGAGCTGTAGTGATGTCAATATTGTGCTTTTTCACATGTAAACATTTTTTAAAACCATCTTATTTCCCTTTCACTTTACAATTATGTGCTACTTTGTGTTGGCCCATCACATAAAATCATAGCAAAATACATTTACATTTTTTGGTTCGAACGTAAAAAATTGGAAAATTTCAAGGGGTATAAATACTTTTTCAAGGCACTGTACTGATAGGTTATACTACTGCCTACAGGAGAATTGGCCAGCCAATGGTAACTCCTCCTACTACCAGCATGCCTCCATTTTTTTCCCCTAGTGTCTTGGGAGGATGGGCATCTGTTTTTCAGTGATGCTCAAAAAAGTGTAACCAATTTTTCCTAGCTTCTGTCTTTTGTATTTTTTCCTGATTTCTTCTTCATATTCACTTCCGTTTTAGATTATTTACTATGCTTGCTTGAACTGGTCTTTACATGGCAGCTTTCCAGATGGGCCTTTGCTGAGCACTGTACCCAGAACCTCTTCGACAGGGTTTAGTGTTGGAACCTGTCACCAGATGTTCACCAGTGTGTGCCATTACACAATTCCAAGGCTCCAGCCATCTGCTCCTTGTGCTCTTTTAGGAAAGGCACACACTGGTCTATATAAGGTCCCACAGGTAACAGTGCATGTCAGAGCACAAGCCGAGCCATGAAGGCCAAGGAATTGTTCGTAGCCCTCCAAGACAAGATTGTATTGTGGCACAGATCTGGGAAAGGGTACAGAAACTGTTCTGCAGCATTGAAGGTCCCAATGAGCATAGTGGCCTCCATCATCTGTAAATGGAAGAAGTTTGAAACCCCCAGGACTCTTTTTACAGCGGGCTGCCTGGCCAAACTGGGCGATTGGGGGAGAAGTGCCTTAGAGGTGACCAAGAACCTGATGGTCACTTTGACAGAGCTCCAGTATGTCTCTGTGGAGAGAGGAGAACCTTCCAGAACAACCATCTCTGCATCACTCCACTATTCAGGCCTGTATGGTAGAGTGGCCAGACAGAAGCCACTCCATAGTAAAAGGCACATGACAGCCCACCTGGAGCTTGCCAAAAGGCACCTCTAATGCTGAATTAGAGCATGAGAAACAACATTCTCTGGTCTGATGAAACAGAGATAGAACTCTTTGGCCTGAATGGCAAGTGTCATTTCTGGAGAAAACCAGGTACCGCTCTTCACCTGCCCAATACTATCCCTACAGTGAAGCATGGTGGTGGCAGCATCATGCTATGGGGATGTTTTTTTAGTGGCAGGAACTGGGAGACTAGTAAGGTTTGAGGGAAAGATGAATGCAGCAATGAACAGAGCCATCCTTGAGGAAAACCTTCTCCAGAACGCTCTGGACCCCAGACAGGGCGAAGGTTCTTCTTCCATCAGGGCAATGACCCTAAACACACAGCCAAGACAAAGGATGGGCTACAGGACAAATGAATGTCCTTGAGTGGCCCAGCCAGAGCCCAGACTTGAACACGATAGTACATCTCTGGGAGAGATCTGAAAATGGCTTTGCACCGAGGCTGCCCATTCAACCTGAGGGAGCTTGAGAGGTCCTGCAAAGAAGAATGGGAGAAACTGCCCAAAAATTGGTGTGCCAGGCTTGTAGAATCATACTCAAAAAGACTCGAGGCTGTAATTGGTGCCAAAGGTGCTTTAACAAAGTATTGAGCAAAGGGTATGAATACTTACGGACATGTGTTTTTTCTTTTTTTTTCTTTTTTTATATTTAATACATTTGCAAAGATTTCAAACAAACTTTTTTCACATTGTCATTATGGGGTATTGTTTGTAGAATTTTGAGGAAAATAATGAATTTAATGCATTTTGAAAAAAGACTGCAACAAAAAAGTGAAGGGTTGTAAATACTTTCCGAATGCACTGTATGTACTGCATGCAGGGCACATTTATCATATAGGCAGAGGAGATACTTACCTGAATTGTTAACTGCAGAGTTGAGACGAGGCAATACTGCACTGAAACACATGACTCAGTACAGTATTCAACTGTGTTTTGCTACAGTAAGTGCTTGGTACACTGATGGTAATCACATCAAAGGCTGCCCTTTCCTTCACTTCTGTGCTTAATTGAACACACAAATGGGCCTATCTCATAAGTGTGAAAGAGCGTAACAAGAACAATCAGAGTCCACATTTTGTTCACACTACGGAAAGGTGGAATTTAGTTGCTATGGTTAGCTGCATTGAACACATCATTCTTCCTTATGCTAACCTATTAAAGGAGTTCTTTTGGTTCACACAATGATGCTTTCATACAAAGAAAACGTGCCCACACTGCTAGGATGCAAAACACACATGATCAATGCATGTAGTCATAAAAATACATTTTAATCGTTTTTCAAAACCTACCTACAGGATTTGTAACAAGATGATTTGTCCTGTGTCCTTGGCTTGTATCTAGCACATTTCAGATGAGCAGTGCTAAGCTTTCCAAGAAGACCTTCTCCTGTATACTGTCCTTGGGAAATTTTTTGGTAAAGAAAAATAATTTATATATGTATATGTAGCACCCTCTACCTTAGGTAGGTAGGTGTTAGAGTAGTAGTAGTAGTGGTGGTGGTTTGTTTTGTACTGTCAGTGCAAGTAAATTTAGGCAGGCCTATGCTGTGAGGTAGGCCTGTTTGTTTTGATCTGGGGGAAGCGGAGTGGTTTAGTGTAGCAGCAGGTGACCGATTTGTGCTTTAGCTCTTGGGCGTCACCTCCTGGTTTTCAGAAGGTTCTGGAAAAGTGGCAGGGAAGAGAGCTGGAGTGACATGGGGTGTACGTGGGAGCCCTGACCAATCCCCAACTAGGTTTGGTGGGGGCAGGCCTTATAGTTAGCCTTCTGTGGTAGGAGTTGTTGGGTGGAAGTTGTCACGGAGTTGTTGTGAAACCACTCCTTCATTATTTTAGCTATGTGCTTGGGGTCATTGTCTTGTTGGAAGGTAAACCTTTGGTCCAGTCTGAGGTCCTGAGCACTCTGGAGAAGGTTTTTGTCCAGGGTATCCCTGTACCTGGCCACATTCATCTTTCCCTCGATTGCAACCAGTCGTCCTGTCCCTGCAGCTGAAAAACACCCCCACAGCATGATGCTGCCACCACCATGCTTTACTGTTGGGACTGTATTAAACAGGTGATAAGCAGTGCCTGGTTTTCTCCACACATACCGCTTAGAATTAAGGCCAAAAAGTTCTATCTTGGTCTCATCAGACCAGAGAATCATGTTTTTTTTTTAAAGCAAACTCCATGCAGGCTTTCATTTGTCTTGCACTGAGGAGAGGCTTCCATCGGGCCAGAGAGACTTCCATCGGGCCACTCTGCCACAGAGCCCCGACTGGTGGAGGGCTACAGTGATGGTTGACTTTCTACAACTTTCTCCCAACTGCATCTCTGGAGCTCTGCCACAGTGATCTTTGGGTTCTTCTTTACCTCTCCCACCAAGGTTCTTCTTTCCCGATAGCTCACGTCTTTCATTTAAGGATTATGGAGGCCACTGTGCTCTTGGGAACCTTAAGTGCAGCAGAATTTTTTTTTTTTTGTAACCTTGGCCAGATCTGTGCCTTGCCACAATTCTGTCTCTGAGCTCCTTAGGGCCCTTTCACACTAGCGGACGAACGGTCCGCTAATTACAAGTCCGTTAACGGCCCCTGTGGGAGCGGATCCATTAGCGGATGATGCATCCGCTAACGTCCGCCAGATCTGCAACCGTTTTTTCGAACGGAAGAATGTCCTATTTTTCTTCTGTCCGGCCAAACGGATCGGATGCAAACGGACAGACGTTTCCATCCGATTCCCCATAGGGGATAGCGGAGGAGAGACAGGGCAGTCCCTGCATAGTGTGCGGGACCGCCCTGTCCGCCCGACAGCTCAGCGGAGACACACGGAGTGGACCAAAAAACGAACCGCTCCGTGTGAAAGAGCCCTTAGGCAGTTCCTTTGACCTCATGATTTTCATTTGCCCTGACATGCACTGTGTGCTGTAAGGCCTTATATAGACAGGTGTGAGGCTTTCCTAATCAAGTCCAATCAGTATAATCAAACACAGCTGGACTCAAATGAAGGTGTATAACCATCTCAAGGATGATCAGAAAAAATGGACAGTACCTGAGTTAAATATATGAGTCTCACAGCAAAGGGTCTGAATACTTAGGACCATGTGATATTTCAGTTTTTCTTTTTTAATAAATCTGCAAACATGTCAACAATTCAGACTGGGCCAAAGGTTTGCCTTCCAACAAGACAATGACCTTTAGCACACAGCTAAAATAACGACGTAGTGGCTTCACAACAACTCTGTGGCTGTTCTTAAATGGCCCAGCCAGAGCCCTGACTCAAACCCAATTGAGCATCTCCGGAGAGACCTACAAATGGCTGTCCACCAACATTTACCATCCAACCTGACAGAACTGGAAAGGATCTGCAAGGAGGAATGGCAGAGGATCCCCAAATCCAGGTGTGAAAAACTTGTTGCATCTTTCCCAAAAAGACTTATGGCTGCATTAGATCAAAAGGGTGATTCTACTAAATACTGAGCAAAGGGTCTGAATAGACCATGTAATGTTTTAGTTTTTCTTTTCTAATAAATCTGCAAAAATAACTGCAATATAACAAAGAGTGAAAAATGTGTTAATCAGTTTCAGCTGCTTTGCTGTTAATTGAAAATAACAAGTGCACTAGTTGGGCAACTATGAGACGACCTCCAAAACAGGAATGTTTGTTTTTTTTTAGGTGGAGGTGTATGACGTTTTTTTCCCTACTCCCATCTTTTCTGACAGTTTTTTACTAGTTTTTGCATTTGGTTTGGGTCAGTGTCACTACTGGTAGCACCAGGCGATACTTGCGTTACTATAAAGGTTGCACAGGCAGTCCAACTCCTCCAGGATGGCACATCAATATGTGTCATTGGCAGAAGGTTTGCCTTGTCTCAAGAGCATGGAGGAGATTCCAGGAGACAGGCAGTTACTCTAGAAGAGCTGGACAGAGCCGTAACCCACCAGCAGGACCGGTATCTACTCCTCTGTGCAAGGAGGAACAGGATGAGCACTGCCAAGCCCTAGAAAATGACCTCCAGCAGGCCACTGGTGTGAATGTCTCTGACCAAACAATCAGAAACAGACTTCTTGCGGTGGCCTGAGGGCCCGACGTCCTCTAGTGTGCTCTGTGCTCACTGCTGGACACTGTGGAGCTTGATTGCCATTTTCCATTGAACAACAGAATTTGCAGGTCCGCCACTGGTGCCCCATGCTATTCACAGATGAGAGCAGGTTCACCCTGAGCATATGCGACAGGGTCTGGAGAAGCCACAGAGAACTTTATGCTGCCTGTAACATCGTTCAGCATGACCGGTCACACTTTACCCCTACAGTGCCCCCTAGTGGTTAACTCCTAAACTGCAATTGTCATTTTCACAGTAATCCGTGCATTTTTATAGCACTTTTCGCTGTGAGTGAGTGAAAAACTTGTATAGCGCTACACATGCAAACTGAATCGCCTCAAGGCACTTGGTATCCATTTCCTTCTATTTTTTTTGCCTTCACTATAGGTGGGTTTTGAGTTTTTTTTTTCTGAAGGCCTGGTGATTCACTTCCGTTCAGATATTGGTTGGTAATGCGTTTCAAAGTCGAGGTCCTTGGACTGCAAATCTTCGTTCTCTTTAAGACTTGTAGCGGGCCTTGGGTATTTGAAATAGATTTTGGTTGGTAGATCAGAGAACACGATTGGGGTGGTGGCATTTTAATTTATCACATAAATATTGGAGCACGCTTCCTTGTACACATTTGTGTGTCAGGCAGAGGGCCTTAAATGTGATCCGGTCTTTTATGGGCAACCCGTGTAGGGACTGGAGGGAGTGATTGATTCCCAGGGTTTTTTTTCCTGTTACAGGTCGTGAAAGCTGTGAAAATGACATTGGTCCCAAAAATGTGTCAAAATTGTAAAAAAAAATATTAATAAAAATGCAATAAAATTATGCCCTATTTTGTAAACAATCTAAATTTTGCGCAAACCAATCGATAAAAGCTTATTGCGATTTTTTTTTTTTTTTTCTTTACCAAAAATAGGTAGAAGAATAGGTATCGGCCTAAACTGAGGACATTTTTTTTTATGTATATTTTTGGGGGATATTTATTATAGCAAAAAGTAAAAAATATTGATATTTTTTTTCAAAATTGTCGCTCTATTTTTGTTTATAGCGCAAAAAATAAAAACCGCAGAGGTGATAAAATACCACCAAAAGAAAGCTCTATTTGTGGGAAAAAAAGGACGCCAATTTTGTTTGGAAGGCACGTCGCACGACTGCGCAATTGTCAGTTAAATCGACACAGTGCCGAATCGCAAAAAGGGACAAGGTCCTTAACATGCATAATGATCCGGGTCTTAAGTGGTTAAAGACCCCATGCAGAATGATATTTATTTACGGTCTGTTTTTAGTTAATAAATATATAAATTTTATCTATTTAGTCTAACCCTTAGACCCCTTTCACACTGGGCCAGTTTTCAGATGCTTTAGCACTGGAATTGGCCTCTGCTAAGAAAAAACCACCCGAAGACCACCTCCCGTTTTATTCCAGTGCGACTCTTCACACTCGGGCGGTACGCTTGCGGGACGTTGGGAAAAGTCCTACAAGCAGCATCTTTGGAGCTGTATTTAGCGCTCCCAAAACACCCTGCCCATTGGAATGAATAGGCAGCACTTTCAAAGCGCCGCAAAAACGTGTTTAAGGGGTCGTAAGGTATTTTTCATATTGATTGACTACAATTGTAAGGCTTTTAAACTTCAAATTAAATTTTTCTTATTGATCTTTTTTTTTTCTTGTTAAATTATCCAGTGCTTTTTGTATAGCTTATATTAATCGATATGAGGCACGTTTTTTTGTGACTGTTACCGTGGTCTTTGAGGACTGACACTCCTATTTGCCCCCACCATTGCCTATATATACCCATACAAAGATTGCTCCCAGTCATGCCTGATGAAGGAGCACGCAGGCTCCAAACACACACCCCGCGCTCCCACCCTGGACCGGGCAGTGATGTCACCTCCATCTTACAAATTTACCCAAGCCACGAAAAGCTGGGAGCCACCAGCGCTGCTGGAACAATTGGTCTCAAGCTAACAGCTAACCATGCAGGGTTAGTCCAGCAATGTACTCCACTGAGATGTTGTGTTTTAACAGGGGGGCAGCCCCCCCTCCCCACCAAAACACTTCAATCAGTGCTCTCTGCCATTGGCTGAGAGCGCTGATTAGGATTTGGCTGGCTGCTGTTTTTCAGCATGCACATCCGCCAGATCAACATACACAGGCCAAATATCAGCCTTTTTTTTTTTTTTTTAACTGGTGTTGTCTCTCAACATTCAGCTTGTGTGTACGGGGCTTTATGCCTACCAGCGGCACGGAATCTAGGTCCAGAGCTGAAGTAACTCCGCTTACAAAGCACATTTATGCTTTTATCCTGTAAGCTGCTGTCTTACTTTTTGGAATACATATTTCAAACTGATACACTCAGATGGTGCTGCTCTCCTCTCTCAATTTTTTATTCCAGCAGAGTCCCTTCTAGCTCTTTATTAGAGCCAGCAGCCACTGAAACCAGTAACATATTTTATTTATATACTAATATCAAAAACTCCTATACCCTATGAACTGTTTTTTATTTTTTTTATTTTTTATTGATTTATCTCAGTCACTTGTCTTTTGGCATTTTTTCAGTTTCAACCTTACCTCTAGTTCACCAATATTGTTTGTTTTAAGACTCCATACAACTGATCTTTTTCCTAGGATGAACCTGCTATGCCTCATCCCTTCTGTATCTCTGTGTGGAGGAAGCCATCATGGTAGGAGAGCAGGGCTTTTCTTCCAAATGTCGGAGCAGCTTCCTAATGCAAGCGATATGGACTTTCACTGTATTGTACATTGAAGCACAAGAGACCCCCATCTTGCGTTTAACATTGTACTGTCTCTGTGTTCTTCAACCAAGTAAACAGACTGAGGCCTCGTACACATGGGACAGAATCTCGTCGGGAACGTTGTTTTTCCTGACGAGACTCTTGCCGTCTGAGTGTACACACAGTCCTTTCAAAAGAACCGTGGTTCTCTTGAAAGGCAAGAACGCAGTGACGTCATCGCATACGACGAGCATGTCACATTTGATGCCGTCGCCGACATCTTGCTTCACCCTACCTATGCTGTGGAAGCTACCGCGCATTCGTCAAAGTAATTTAAAGCATTTGCGGGTTTCCACGGCGATAGGTAAGTATACACACTCTCAGGTTTCTAGTCGGGAAACAGGCCGACAAGAATCTCGACGAGAAAATAGAGAGCAGGATCCAGACAAGAAACCTGAAAGCCTCGTACACACGCTCGGTTTACTCGGACCGAGCGTGTGTACGAGGCTTAACACACAGCTTTCCTAGAAGTTCTCTCTCTCCCCCTTTCTTCTCAAGGTTTTTTTGCAACTGTTAGACATAGCTGATAGCATCTGAAATGTGACATTATTCTATTCACTTGTTTTTAATAACCCCTTTCTTAACTTTTTAATAAAATAGAATGTAATAATACATTTTGTAAAAATGGATGCATTAAACACAGTGATTGTGTCCTGTGAATCTGCTCCTGCATATGTATAGTTAACTTTATTTTTAGTGTCTCATAATGATCAAGAAGCATCAGGAGGGTGATGGAAGCAGGCTGTCAGGGACGTTCTGCCCGCTTCCGTGGGCGTGCACCCACCTAGGCGCGTGCATGTAACACAGCCGTTGCGTGCGTTTGCGCGCATGCGTGCACGTTGGGTGCACGTCATACGCAGCGTCCTGCTGCCTATAAAAGACACTGCCAGTATGCTGCACATCGCGGCTTGATCTGCATACGCTCCCCGTGGTTCTATCATTGCATTAGGCATTCCGTTCCAGTATCTGACCCGGCTTCCTGACTCTGTTTCCTTCTCCAATCCTGACTCCGGCTTGTCGACTCTGCTTGTATTCTGCCTGATTATCCATTGCCTGGACCCGGCCTGAACTCTGACTATTCTTCCGCCTACTGTTTATGCTGATTGCTCCAAGTGTATGACCCGGCTTGTCTGACTCCGCTGATCTACGTCTGCTGCTCTGCTGACCCGCTGTGGCTGCTCTGCTGACCCGCACCTGTATTCTCCAGCCTGCTGTCCTGCATCACCGGCTTCCTGTCCAGTGGTTCCAGCTTCATCAGCGATAACACCAGAGCTGACACTCTTACTTCACCGTGCTCTTACCATCACTGTCTCCACTCCAGTGGTCTCTGAGCCGGGGTTGTACGGGAGGTCTCCCTCCACGCTTCAGGCTCACACCCAGGTACGTAACACAGGCAGAATGCTTACACTGCAGGTGCTCAGGTACATCTTCCTCTCCAGCAAGAAAAGGTGAGCAGCAGCACAGTAGTGATATTGCATCAGAGGCAAAAGTGCTTAAAGGATTTCACATTGCAGATATACAGCTATGCGGCCACAGAAAGAGGTGTCATATGTCTGGACATACACAGGTCTTTTTTTCAGGAGAAATGGGGGGGGGGGGGAAATAAAGATTTTAGGGTAGTGGTTATGCACAATTACCATTTCTAGAAGCTCCCCATAAGATAGAAATGTTTTACTTTTTGAGTTGAGTTTCACTTAACTAACCCCCATAGAGTCAATGAGACATTTTATTCTGATGATATTATTTTTAGAAATTGGCATAACCTCCACTTCACATCATTTATTCAATTAAAAGAGATACCAGGTGGGTGATTTTGTATGCAAAGTTTAGGAAAGCAATGCACGATTCCCTGATTTGCGACAGGGGAATCGCTGTCACAGGAGGGGGGTAGATTGATCTATTCTCAAAAACTCTGCATGCAGCTTTTTCTGTAAAGAGGAGTGTTGTATTTAAAATCACCCATATGGCATCTCCCAAAGGGGAAAACTGTCAGTAGGAGACAAAATCATTTCTCAACCTAGACATTTCATGTTACGCACCATCTGATTAGTAAGGAAATATAGTGGTCCGCTTCCTGGAAAATCCCAGCTGACATTTGCGCACATTACATTGTGATTTTTGGCTCAGCAGTGGTTGTTGGTGAGTTTTGTGCACATGTTCTGCCAAGGCCAGACATATAAATATTTCAGTGAGTTTCATTTTCCTGACAAATAATGTCAATAAACCGCACAAATGCAGGATAAAAACAAATATTTATTACTAAAGGCCTCCTTTTATGATGACTGGAGAACTAAGGCCTCTAGAAATATTGAGTTTGATTTCAGATAAAAGTCTGACCTTCCTGTTCTGGCAAATTTCTTGTATGTAGTAAAGCTCTTGATCCTGCATGATCCTCCACATAACTGCTTCTATCTTCTGCATTATATTAGTTTTCTGCTCTCCGTGGAATAAGAATTATTCTTTGAGCATTGTGTTGAATTGTAAAGTCATCAAACAATTTGGTCATGATCCTACTAAATGGCTGAACAAAGAGGCACCCTATAGGATTTACAGCTTTATTGCACTTGAGCTGTGATCCTTTTATTGCCAGAGGTGGCTGGCTGTTTTCTTTTTTTGCTGCAGTCCTATTGACCATACCTTCACTGTTCTTGATAAGAAGGTGCAATCTGACAACTTAAGGAGGAGCCCTGAATGCTCTACTGGGTGAAGTTTGCTCATCTGACATTGAATCTTTTGGACTTTTGAATTAACTGTACTGTTTTTTTCTGATAAACACAAACTATAATAGCCATTATCCTAGTGATTAACGTTTTTTTTTTTCTTTCTAAATAGGTTCCTTTAAGCTAGTGCATTGTTGGTTCACTTAACTTTTCCTTCGATTTCCCTTCTAAATGTTTTTTTTTTCTTTGCCTGATTTCTCACTTCCTATTTCTCCTCAGTAAGCTTGCCCCCATCATCAGAGCCATTACAACGCCAAACAACTTGGTGAGAGGGTGACAATAGGTGGTGCGATTTATTTGCAAATAGAAGAAACACAAAATGGCTGACACTCTCCCTCGGTCTGAGGCTATATGCAAGATCTCACCTTGTGGAGTTTCAATGCTCTTGAGAACGGTGAGAAATCAGCCCAGAACTACATAGGAGAATATTGTCAATGAACTTAAGGCAGCTGGCACCATAGTCACTAGGGATGAGCCGAACACCCCCACGTTCGGTTCGCACCAGAACCGTCGAACAGACCGACCGTTCGCGCCAACATTTAGAACCCCATTGAAGTCTATGGGATTCAAAGGTTCGAATTCAAAAACGATCATTTTAAAGGCCAATATTCAAGTTATTGTTGGAAAACGTCTTTGAGAACCCAGGTCTTGACCCAGGGAACATGTATCAATGGAAAAAAGTTTAAAAAAAACTGTAGTTTTTTCAGGAGCAGGACTCCTGAAATAAAGACCGTTTTTAAAACTTTTTTCCATTAATACATGTTCCTTCGGGCAAGACCCGGGTTCTCAAAGACATTTTAACAGGCAAGATATAGACACCCAGCAGGAGCAGTGATTTTAATGATGCTTAAATAAAAAAATGAAAAATATTGTACCTGCTGGGTGTCTATACCTGTGATAACGTCTAAATAGCACAATCACCTGCCTGCCAGTAAATTAGGAATAGCTGATCTAGCTAAGCTATACAGTGTATAAATATATGTACAACGCCTAGGGATGAATATATATCCTCTACACACTGTAAATTTAGCTAAACTGACTAGCCTGCCTGCTCTATCTAGCTATATAAAAAGACAATCTCTCTGTCTCTTTGACTGCTCTCATTAACAACCGCAACACACTACACAAGGCCACCCAGCAGGAGGCCTTATATAGTGTGGGGCGTGTGCTAAAGCCCTGAGCCATAATTGGCCAAAGCCACCTAGGCTTTGGCCAATTATGGCTCTCCGTTTTTTGCGCGCTGTGATTGGCCAAGCATGCAGGGTCATAGTGCATGTTTGGCCAATCATCAGTGCGCAATGCCGCAGTAAACGACCTGTTTTGTTCGAATTTCGTCGAACAGACAATGTTCGAGTCGAACATACGTTCGTATCGAACGCGGTGCTCATCCCTAATAGTCACCAAGAAAACAATTGGTAACGCACTAAGCCGTGAAGGATCTAGTAAATCTAGTAAAATAAAGGGGAGTCCATACTAACAAGGAGCAAGGTACCACCACCAATCGCTGTATACCCCAGGTGGGGCACCTTAATTTGGTGAGTGGGGACCTAAGAGGGGGAGTACCAAAGTCACCTTATCAACAATCGTAACCAGCACCCAGTCACTTTATTACCCATTGCCACATTAACATCGGTGATTACTTATGTGTGTCCATTAGTCCAAACCAGGACATTATGGAATTATGGGACTTATAGTCTACTACTAATTTTGCAATTTTTGCTCTGAGTTGTTGCACATTACTAAGAAAAATGAATTCACGCTGAGGAAGTCCCGCCCACGGGACATAACGCGTACAGGGGGAGGAGCTATGCAGAACGTTACCCACGATCGCGGCAGACTGCAGAAGGACGGTTCGGTCGACACGCCGTTACATGCTGCTTTGCTGACACTCGGCTCTTAGAGTGTCTGTACATGTGAGTGCAATCTTTTATTGTTTTAATAAATCAGTTATTCAAACGGAGAGCACTAGATTTTCCCTTTCTTCCCTATATGATGGTGTGACAGTTGTGAAATCATTGGGTCCGGATCTATGGTGTTAATCCCATCCATTCGTCTGCCTACGGAGGCTTCAGCTGATTTCTGATTAAACAGATCATGCTTTGAGATCCATTTGGGTCAAAGCTGAGAGATAAGAGTCCATCTTTCACTGGTGGAGGATATCATTTGGTGTTTTTTCTTCACTTCCACTCTGGAAATCGTTTGTGTCTGCTGGATTCATTATTGCATGGACTTTCTTTTCACATGGACACTATTATGTATTTAATTTAATTACTATCAATTGTCACTATTATATTTTATTTTGCGCTGCACTCTTTTTATATATATTGTTGCACATTACATCCTATGGACCGTGCGCCTTTTTATCTTTTTTATTTTGTTTCTTACATTTAAGTTTATATATGTTAATATTGTTTGCTACACTTTGCCCTAGACTGTTGGGCAAGTATTGGGTATCAATCCTTCACATGTGTACTAAATCCTACCCACAGTACTGATCTTACGCAGGCACAGATATACCCAGCTTACGACTGACCAGCACAGTATCCTTACCTAATATATAGGAATACTCCTTAAACACTTATAGATTTCCACTTTTTCATTATTTATTTTCACATTATTTATACCTCACTTGGAAACCAGCGGAGGCTGGGGACTTAAACTCAGTCACCTTTTCTCTGACACACAATTCACACACCTCACCATTAATAGGGTACCTACAGTGCCTTGTGAAAGTATTCAGCCCCCTTGAACTTTGCGACCTTTTACCACATTTCAGGCTTCAAACATAAAGATATAAAACTGTAATTTTTTGTGAAGAATCAACAACAAGTGGGACACAATCATGAAGTGGAACGAAATTTAAAAAAAATCATTCTGTTCCCCCAATTTGTAGGCGCTATAACTTTTGCGCAAAAACGCTTATTGCGATTTTTTTTTATTTTTTTTTACAAAAATACGTTGAAAAATACGTATCGGCCTTAACTGAGAAAAAAAAATAGTTAAAAAAAAAATTGGGATATTTATTATAGCAACAAGTAAAAAAAAA
Source organism: Rana kukunoris (assembly GCA_029574335.1). NCBI lineage: Eukaryota > Metazoa > Chordata > Amphibia > Anura > Ranidae > Rana > Rana kukunoris. The sequence continues at coordinate 110,310,960 of CM056052.1, forward strand.
ATATATATATTTTAAATTGTCGCATTTTTTTGTTTATAGCGCAAAAAATTAAAATCGCAGAGGTGATCAAATACCACCAAAATAAAGCTCTATTTGTGGGGAAAAAAGGACGTAAATTTTGTTTGGGAGCCACATCGCACGACCACGCAAATGTCAGTTAAAGCGACACAGTGCCGGAAGCTGAAATTTCGCCTGGGCACGAAGGGGGTTTATGTGCCCAGTAAGCAAGTGGTTAAAGTTTGCCACAAACCACCTGTGAGACACACCAAACATGTGGAAGAAGGTGCTCTGGTCAGATGAAACCAAAATCAAACATTTTGGCAACAATGCAAAACGTTATGCTCATCACCCTGAACACACCATCCCCACTGTCAAACATGGTGGTGGCAGCATCATGGTGTGGGCCTGCTTTTCTTCAGCAGGGACAGGGAAGATGGTTAAAACTAGGGTTGTCCCGATACCACTTTTTTAGGACCGAGTACAAGTACCGATACTTTTTTTCATGTACTTGCCGATACCGAATACCGATACTTTTTTTAAATGTCATGTGACAGTTTTTAAACCACAATACAGACTAAGGATATTTTGATGTAAATGAGTAAAAATGAATAAAAATGTTTTATTTTCTTGTCACGCAGTAGTAAAAAACTCAAAGAATTTTCACAGAATTTTCACAGAACATGTTGATAAATACTAAAAAAGTATTCTATTTAGGTATCGGGAGCATTTGCGCGAGTACAAGTACTCCCGCAAATACTCGGTATCGGTCCCGAGAACCCTAGTTAAAACTGATGAGAAGATGGATGGAGCCAAAATACAGGACCATTCAGGACCATTCTGGAAGAAAACCTGATGGAGTCTGCAAAAGACCCGAGACTGGGACGGAGATTTGTCTTACAACAAGACAATGATCCAAAACATAAAGCAAAATCTACAATGGAATGGGTCACAAATAAACATATCCAAGTGTTAGAATGGCCAGGTCAAAGTCCAGACCTGAATCCAATCGAGAATCTGTGGAAAAAAACGAAAACTGCTGTTCACAAACGCTCTCAATCCAACCTCACTGAGCTCGAGCTGTTTTGCAAGGAGGAATGGGCAAAAATTTCAGTCTCTCGATGTGCAAAACTGATAGAGACATACCCCAAGCGACTTACAGCTGTAATCACAGCAAAAGGTGGCGCTACAAAGTATTAACTTAAGGGGGCTGAATCATTTTGCACGCCCAATTTTTCAGTTTTTTATTTGTTAAAAAAGTTTGAAATATCCAATAAATTTCGTTCCACTTCATGATTGTGTCCCACTTGTTGTTGATTCTTCACAAAAACTTACAGTTTTATATCTTTATGTTTGAAGCCTGATGTAACGGAATGGCCCGTGACAGACTGAGATATTCCTATGTCTAGGGCAGGGGTCTCAAACTCAAATTACCTGAGGGCCGCAAGACAAGTTTTCATATCCCATGGGGGGCCGCATGCAAACTTTCAAACTTCAAAAACAGTACTGGTGTCAGCGAACGTATTATTAACCCCCAGCACTGGTGTCAGCGGACACATTATTAACCCCCAGCACTGGTGTCAGCGGACACATTATTAACCCCCAGCACTGGTGTCAGCGGACACAGTATTAACCCCCAGCACTGGTGTCAGCGATCACATTATTAACCCCCAGCACTGGTGTCAGTGGACACATTATTAACCCCCAGCACTGTTGTCAGCGGACACATTATTAACCCCCAGCACTGGTGTCAGCGGACACATTATTAACCCTAGTATTGGCGTCAGCAAATGCATTATTAACCCTGACCACTGCACTGCACACGGGCCACTGTACACGGACCACTGTACACGGACCACTGCACACGGACCACTGCACACGGACCACTGCACTGCACACTGACCACTACACTGCACACTGACCACTACACTGCACACTGACCACTACACTGCACACTGCCGACAGACCACTACACTGCCGACAGACCACTACACTGCCGACAGACCACTACACTACACACTGACCACTCACCATCATGGCACAGCACATCAAGGCTCAGAGCCCAGCAAATTAGGGCACAGCACATCAGGGTACAGGGCACAGCACATCAGGGCACAGGGCACAGCACATCAGGGTACAGGGCACAGCGCACATCAGGGCACAGCGCACATCAGGGCACAGCGCACATCAGGGCACAGCACACATCAGGGTACAGGGCACAGCACATCAGGGTACAGGGCACAGCACATCAGAGCACAACAGGGTACAGGGCACATCAGAGCACAGCACATAGGCCACATTAGGGTACAGAGCACGGCACATCAGGACAGGACATATCAGGACAAGGCACATGGCACATCAGGGTACAGGACATGGCACATCAGGGTACAGGGCACATGAAACAGCACATCAGGGTACAAAGCCCAGCAAATCAGTGTACATGGCACACATCAGGGCACATGGGGCATATCAGGGCACATGAGAGCACATCAGGCACAGCACATCAGTACAGGGCACATGGCACATCAGGGCACAGGGTACCCTGATGTACAGAGCCCAGCACATCAGGGACACATCAGGGTACATGAGGCACATCAGGGTACATATGGCACATCAGAGCACATCAGGGTACCTGGGGCACATGGCATATCAGGGTACATCAGGGCACAATCAGAGCACATCAGGCATACCTCCCAACTTTTCAACTTCAGAATGAGGGACAAATGAGCAAACCTCCCAACAAAGTTGTTGAGCGGGGGGAGGTCCGCAGATCATAGTTGATGAGCAGGGGGGGGGGGTCCGCGGATCTGAGTTGTTGAGCGGGGGAGGTTCCGCGGATCGGAGTTGTTGAGCGGGGGGGTTCGCAGATCAAAGTTGTTGAGCAGGGGGGGTCCACGGCTTGGAGTTGTTGAGCGGGGATTTACCGCGAATCGCGGGAATTTAGCGCGAAGCGCAGGGATTTATCGCGGGCCGGTACTTTGAGACCCCTGGTCTAGGGTCACCTTATGTCCACTAGGGCCATAGGGTGACAAAGAATCATAATTCATTCATTACAGAAGATGGGACATTAATAAAAATTTATGTTTGCAGGATGTCTTCAAATATCAAAAGCTGTTGGCTATTCAATCTGGGCACACATTCTTTTGAAAGGTGTTAATTCAGGTCTACAAGACCAGAGTGAGTCATACCTTTGTATAATATGCTATTGAAATATCTTAAGGTGTTGGCTATTCACTGTAAAGACATTCCGTTGAAGGTGTTGATTGCACCCACTCTCACAAGACTCTGCCATTGTGTGATAAAGCTGTCTAGATAACTTATTCAACTAGACGTCTGTGTTATTATTCAAGGTTAATTGAACTCTATTGATGATACGGTGCCGTCATGTCTAGCTACCAATTAAATAATTATCCTCAGTGAGTGAATAGGGGGGTGGAGATTGCATTGTCCTGTGATTAACTGCATTATGCTTGAGACTGTATAAGAAGCTGAGAAAATACCAATAAATTGTCATATCTTTGAAGCAAGTGCAGAGCTTGAGTCTCGTCTTGTTTATGGGAATGGATATGGATCGTGTATGCAAGATTGTCAGAGTGTGTCGGATAAGCTTGTCGTAGTGGATGGAAGGTTGTAAGCGGTGGTGACCGTTACACCTGAAATGTGGCAAAAGGTTGCAAAGTCCAAAGGGGGGCGAATACTTTCGCAAGGCACTGTATATTCACCTAAGTTTTCACACAGAAGGTGTGTACAGGGAGTCCATTTACCATTGGATCTAGCCCATATATAGGATACCCAACACAGACATCACTGTCTTTGGAGCCCGCACTTCTGTGTATCTGGCATTATACTCGTCATCAGCAGCACCACCTATCCCTTTCTTTGTGTTACCATTCTATTAGTCTCTAATTTGAGACTGCTCAGGGCGGCAGCAGCTTTATTTCACATCCATAGCGCGGATTCACTTCTATTTTCTTTTATGACAGTCTATGCTGGTTTAGCTCCTCAGCCCCTCCCCTCACTTCCTTATATAATGTTTCATGTGCCAGCCAGGGGGAGCAAAGGGTAATACTATAGAGGGTCACTTGACTGAAAAAGTTGAGTCTACTTGGGCAGCTGACATTACATCTAATATAGTGGGACCCAGCAGCAGTCTCAGGGCTTTTTGATGCCTGCACTAGGGAGTATTTTACAGGTCAATAACATGCTAAAAATACCTTAACCACTTAAGAACCACCGCACGACTATAAGATACGTCCTTACTTTGAAGAGGGCAATCTCGGTAACGGCAGCAGCGGCTGCCACAACCGAGGTATCCATCTCTTCAAGCGGCGGTCCTGTAAACGTTAATGGTGGTCTCTGCGGTGGATTCGCCGTGAGATCACCGTTATCGGCCGCTGCTCTCCCGCGCCCTCCACCGCTTACATGAGCCGTCGGCAGCGACGGAGGCAATCGGGTCCTCTCTCATTCTAGGCATGGAAACGAGTGAGGGCAAGATGGCCCCCACCCATATCCATACCATAGCAGGGCGGAAGCAACCTCCAAACGTCACTTCCGCCCATACGTCTTAAAGAGAAAATTAATTTTTTTCTCAAAATGACATGTTTTTTTTTTATTATTGCATTTTAGTCTAAATATGAGATCTGAGGTCTTTTTGACTCTAGATCATATATTTAAGGCTGCGTACACACGATCGCTCCAACCAGATGAGAATGGTCCGACAGACCGTTTTCATCTGGTCACCGCTGAAGTGGCCTGATGGTCTGATGTGCGTACACACCATCAGTTCAAAAACCGATCGCGTCAAAACGCGGTGATGTAAAACACAACGACGTGCTGATAAAACGAAGTTCAATGCTTCCAAGCATGCATCGACTTGATTCTGAGCATGCGTGGGTTTTTGAACCAATGCTTTTGCGTACTAACCATCGGTTTGGACCGGTGGTCAGGCGTCCATCAGTCTGATTTTAAAGCAAGATTTCAAACTTTGGTCCGAAGGACGACAGACTGATGGGCCGTACACACGGTTTGGACCGATGAAACTGGACTTTTTCATCGGTTTGGACCGATTGTGTGTATGTGGCCTATGAGGACCTGTCACTCTTTTTTCTATTACAAGGGATGTTTACATTCCTTGTAATAGGAATAAAAGTGACCCAATTATTTTTATTTTTACACGGATTTAAAAAAAAATCTAGTAAAATAAATAATAATACGACAAGCTCGCACGCAGAAGCGAACGCATACATGACCAGCGCCCCTGCATATGACAAAACCACACATGTGAGATAGCGCCGTGATCGTTAGAGCGAGTCCAATAATTCTAGCCCTGGACCTCCTCTGTAACTCAAAACATGCAACCTGTAGAATTTTTTTAAATGTCGCCTGTGGAGATTTTTAAGGGTAAAAGTTTTCACGCCATTCCACGAGCGGGCACAATTTTGAAGCGTGACATGTTGGGTATCAATTTACTCGGCATAACATTATCTTTCACAATATAAAAAATTGGGCTAACTTTATTGAGTGTTTTCTAAAAAAAAAGTGCACTTGTAAGACCGCTGCGCAAATACGCTGTGACAAAAGGTATTGCAAAAGTATTACCATTTTCTTCTCTAGGGTGTTTGAAAAAAATATATAATGTTTTGGGCTTCTAAGTAATTTTCTAGCAAAAAAAAAAAGTTTTTTAACATGTAAACACTGAGTCTGAAAAACAGGCTCGGGACTTATGTGGTTAAGCGTGCTTTCACACTGAGTCGCCCGAGCGTAAAATGCTGCTATCTTAGCGGTGCTTTACCGTAGTTTTTGCAGCGCTTTTCACCCGTTAGCAGGCACTTTTTAACCCCTGCTAGTGGCCAAAAAAGGGTTAAAAGAGCCTGTAAAGCACCGCTACAGCAGCACTTTACCGGTGGTTCGTGGCGCTGCCCATTGATTTCAATGGGCAGGGAAGCTTTAGGGGTGGTGTATTCAGGGCTCCTAATGCGCTGCAAAGAAGCTGCTGGCATGACTTTTTCTGACACCCTGCCAGCGCACCGCTCTAGTGTTAAAAGCCCCCGATTTTAGGGGGCAGTACTTGGGGAAAAAGTGTCCCAGATTTTGTCCCCAGTTAAAAGAACATGCCTCTGATTTCTTTCCAGCTTTAAAAATTATGTCCCCAGGCAGCTTCAGGGTGATCCATCTTAGCAAAAGTACTTTGATTGGCGTGGAGGAGGGGAGTGTGTTTGCTCCTGACTGTGTCCAGGATTATTGATGATGTCACATGTAATATTACATGGTCTACCTGCTCCGTCCCCTTTCGGCTTGTGTACACTTGTTTTGTGGAAGGTAAGGATATGGATTATTTGCAACTTTGCTCTTCTATGTGATGGTGACCTTCAGTGCACATGTGGGCCTTGAGTCAGTTAGTCAACACTACAGTTACAGGGGTAGAACAAGGGGGTGGCTTGGCATCCATGAGGAGCACCTGCCCTGTGCACATAGTTTTACTATGTGTAGTAGACATTAAAGCCACTTTGTAACGTTACTATACTGAAATGCATTGCGACTGGAAAGCTCTCTGCTGGCAGCCACCTCTAAATGCAGCCTAAAGCATGTTGGTGTGTTGGTAAATGCCTGAGAGAAGCAGGGAAGGTGCTGTAGAGGTGATACGCTCTGATGCCACAAACTCCTCCCCGTTCTGCAAGTATATGATGCCTTCTGCAGCTGTACAGGTGATACCACTGGCAATGAGGGGAGGAAACTAACCAGCAGATGGTGGACTGTGGGGCAATGTCATGCTAACGTCCGTTAAATACAATTAGGGGAGTGGGAAATTTGTGCTAGAGGTGGTTCTCTCTAGGGGCGGATTTTATTGGAAGAAGAGAGGAATTTTAGTTTGGTGGTACTTTGAGTTACTTACTTTTGGCCTCTATGTAAGCGGGGAAAGGGTGTTGCGTTTCACAGAGGAAGCCAAGTAAGTTCTTTGAACGAGGTAACGTTTATTACCGAAGGCGGTAGTAACAACAGTCTTTATAATCAAACAGCAAACGGTTCTTCTCCAGGCACGGAGGCACACATATGCAACACAGCAGCTATTGTTCTAAGCGATGTGGCTTTCTGGGTAACACAGGCACTCCTCACTCAATGGTACGCTATATACCCCGGCACCCAATGCAGATTGGAAGAGGCTGGAAACACGTTACCCGTAGCAGCTGGGAGTCTTTCATCCGACCAAGGTTACCACTGCGCGACTCCGTAGGAGCCCTGAACTATCCCTACAGGCCGGAACACTCTCCCTGACTTCTTCTACCTCTCCCTCACAAGTAGGGTCTCTGTCCCTCTCTACATCCACAAGTGTTCTCTCCAAAAACGAGCCTGAGCTTTTTATATAAGGAAACCACCCAAAAATGGCCTCCCAAATCTCTCGAGATCTAGTGCGGCCTATCAGGACGCAGGGCTCCTGCAAAATGGTGTTGGAGACACTATAGAGGTAAATAGTGGTAACATAATAAACATAACAACTAGCTACAGCGTGAAATACATACGATGCTTTACCACTTACTCTTGCAGCACTGAAATACCCTCTGACTGACAGCTGCTTACATCTATTTTCTGCACTCTTGACCCAAAGCAAATTAACCTCTGTGTTATTGAACAATACCCCATTAAGCCACTCACACTGTTATCACAATTTGGCCACACACAATATTTGGTATGGTGAGCTTTTTGTTCCACTCTTATCCCCTTCCTCAATAAAAGTTGGCATGGGTTGTAGGTTGTCCCCTGATTTAATCTTGAAAATCTGGTCACCTTATTAGGAGAGGTGTTTATGGAGGGGTATTTAAACTAGGATTTTGGTGAAGGGAGAATTAGAATATAATGTAGCAGACAAGTCAGGCAAGGGTGGTGGGTGGAATGGGTGATAAGGAGTTTCACATGTTACAAACATTGGCATTTTCAATACTATTTGTACCATGGGCGTCCGCTCATAGGAGTAAGGGGGGGCCAGTGACCCCCCCTGGAATCGGCAAGGGTCTGCCATGCTCGCATCTGTAGCTGTGCTGACTCTCTCTGTGTTTGTGCGAGTTGGCTCCACAGCTGTTGCAAGATCAGTGTCACTGAGTTACAGAGCTCTTTACTGCCACCTCTGGCTGCTTCCTGTATGTGCACCCTTGTGTATGTTTTGCTGCCTGTAATGTATTTTCAAAGGGACATGTGGAAACAGGACTTGGGAGAAGGAAGACCACCGTGACCTTACAAGTGGGGACTGTGAGTACAAGTTAAGGGAGAAGGCTTTATGGGATAATGACTAAGCCCCTGCCCTTCATGACATTGTCAAAGAAGCGGAGCATAGGTGACTGTAAAATTATGCCCCCCCCTGGAAAAAGTTCAGCGGACGCCCATGATTTGTATTACAAAAAAGATATACAAAATGTAATGGAAGTGTTTGTTCACCGATGCCTAAAGTCTGCTTTCAACATACTGAATGGTATCTACTCAGACTCCTAGCCAATGATCTGCCAATTGACATTCCACGCCTCTCTTAAAGTGGTTGTAAACCGTCTCTGAGAACTTTCACCTACAGGTAAGCCTAGATTAAGGCTTACCTGTAGGTGCTTGCAATATCTCCTAGACCTACACGGTTTAGGAGATATTTGCAATAAATAATATACCACATCGTAGACAACGGCGCAGTCACACTGAGCATGCCATTGCTGAATGGCATCATGCCGTAAGTGTCAGCTCCCGCGCGCATGCGTGGGAGTTACGTCATCGCTGCTCTGGCCAGTCACAGCTCCGGATAAGTGATACCCGGAAGGAAGAGGGTGAAAGATGGACGCTTCGTGGAGGTGAGGAAATCGGGGACATCGCAGGCTTCAGTTTCAGGTAAGTGACACATAACCCATTATGCTTTACCTTTGCAGGGAAACAAAGAGAAAGTAAACCATCAGGGTTTACTTACTCATTAAAGTCTGCAGCCTAACCAGTTGCATTGTGCAGCGCTCTTAGGGGAACTTCATGTCCAATGATCATCCTCCAGCCTCCCATGATTGGTTCACTGCTGCTTTTACATGTCGGGGCAGAGCAGGGGATTTCACACAGAGCCACTCCTGGAGCACAACGGCGGCTGTGAGAGCAGAACACAGTCAGCTCTCTGATTCTTGGCACAACCCGCTCCTCTATACAGCTGGCAGCACACCCCGTGGGGGAGGGTGGCATAAAAAACATAGCCAGCAGGCAGTACCCCACTATACTTAGATTTTGGACATAGGAACGCCACTCAGTATGTAATAACTGAATCAGGAAAACAAGCCTAGCAGCCATGATGTAAGATTATTATTATATAGGATTTATATAGCGAAGCGCTAACAGTTTGCACATGTCTGTGTATGGGAAATCCACTCAGTATGTCATAAGTGACCCAAGAAAACGAGCCTAGCAGTCATGATGCATTGGGGTCTTCCCTTATTATGACCAATGTAATACTGTTTCTGTGTTAGACTGCCATTATTGTTGTATCTGCTGTATTTAAGTAAGATGAGTTTTTATAATGAATATTTTGAACAGTGTGTCTTTGGCTTAGACTGGAAACCTAACTCTATTAACAGGTCTTCGTTTCCTCTAGGACTCGATTCACACCCTTATTTGTGGTTAGAGATACGTAGTTATTGCCTTTGGCAAAACTGGCACCTAGTGTTCTATTCATTGCTTTTGTGGAGCTATAACTGGAAGAACTGTGGTTGGTCGTACCCACTGGCATATGACGAGAGCTACTGAAATGTGCTAAGGCTTGGCAGGTGTATAACAAGAAATCTGCTCATCACTATGGTTACTTCACAAGAGAGACACTTATAGTCCTGGAAACGGTCCATGGTTTGGTTTTCCATGATGTACACAGAATAGTATGTACTTAGCAACAGTAATATACACACAGTATCCTATAGTGGAGTTAAAAATTACTGCAACCAGGGCTTTTTTTCAGGGGGAACTTGGGGGAACTCAGTTCCACCACCTTTGGCTCAGACTCATTGGTGCCTTCTCACCACAATCACTTGTAAACACAGAAGTCTGGTTTCTGTGTTTACAAGTGACAGCTCTGCACTCTGTGTGTAACCATCTGAACTCTGCACTCTGTACGTAATGCAATCCTGGTATTTAATGCCCCTTTAAGACCCTTCTACTGTTTTTGAAATCTGAAAGGGGTCGTGGTTGAGTTCCTGCACCTATTTTCTGAGAAAAAAAGCTCTGACTGTAACTATTCATTAAAGAACATAAATTGGACCTATTATCTAATATAACAGGGGTGGAAATACCATTGTGCAGGCCCTCGGTGGCCCAGAAGCCCTCTTATGCCGTGTACACACGATAATTTTTTGGGTTATAAAAAACTATGTTTTTCAGGCTCTAGAAAAAACTTTTTTTTTTCAACTTGATCATTAAAACGGCTTTGCCTACACACAATCATGAAAAAAAAATGTCCTAGCAAAGCGCGGTGATGTACAACATCTACGACGGCACTATAAAGGGGAAATTCTATGCGGATGACGCCATCCTTTGGGCAACTTTAGCTGATTTCATGTTAGTAAAAGACGATTCGCACTTTTCTGTCTGTTACAGCGTGATGAATGTGCTTACTCCGTTACGAACGCTAGCTTTACCAGAACGAGCGCTCCCGTCTCATAACTTGCTTCTGAGAATGCGCAAATTTTTCACGTCGTTAAAGCCCACACACAACCATTTTTTACAACCCGAAAAACGACAATGTTAAAAACGTCGTTAAAAATTGGAGCATGTTCTAAAAAAAAGTGGACGTTTTTCAGAACTACTTTACATTGTAGCAAAGTGTCATTTCTTCAGTGTTGTCACATGAAAAGATATAATAAAATATTTTCAAAAATTTGAGGGGTGTACTCACTTTTGTGTGAGATACTGTATATCTGTATATATATATATATATAGATACTGTATTTAGTGAAAAAGTCTTAGGCAGGTAAAAATATGCTGTAAACTAATAATGCATTCAGAAGTAGAAAAAAATATTACAATTAAGAGGGGAGTAGGAGTGCAGTGGTCAACCCCTTATGCCGCGTACACACGATCGGAATTTCCGACAAAAAAAACTTGGATTTTTTCCGACAGAATGTTGGCTCAAACTTGTGTTGCATACACACGGTCACACAAATCTTGGCGGAAATTCCGACCATCAAGAACGCGGTGACATACGAGACATACGACGAGCCGAGATCAATGAAGTTCAATAGGCAGTTCGGCTCTTCTGCTTGATTCTGAGCATGCGTGTCTTTTTGCTCGTCGGAATTGCATACAGACGAGCGGATTTTTTGAGAGGAACTCTTTGCTTCGGAAAAATAGAAAACCAGCTCTCAATCTTTTGTTAGTGAAAAATTCTGACAACAAATGTCCGATGTAGTCTACACACGGTCAGAATTTCCGACCAAAAGCTCACATTGGACTTTTCTTGTCAGAATTTGCGATCGTGTGGCATTATACTTTTGGATTTACTGATGTTCTCAGAAATAGAAGTGTCAATAGTTTATTTTATTGATTAACAAAATGGAAAGTAAATCAACAGAAGAGAAAACCAAATTAAATCAATCAATATTTTGCCTTCAAAACAGCATAAATTCTTCTAGGTACACTTGCACAACTTTTCAAGGAACTCAACAGGTGCGTTGTTCCAAACATCTCTGTTTCTTCATGTAATCCCAGAAAGACTTGATGATGTTGAGATCAGGGCTCTGTGCGGGCCAACCATGCCTCCCTGATAATATAGCATGATAGATAAGTATCCTAAGCAAATCTCCAACTTCATTTGCCGCAATGCAGCCCCAGACTTGCGCTTTACTGTTGCCTAAAGGCACTTACTACTAACCCCCTGAACTCTGCATCACTTATTACTGACCTCAGAACTCTGTCAATTAATACTGACTTCTGTACTCTGGTTCACTGACAACTGACCTCTGCCCACTGCATCACTTACTACTGACATCTGGGTTACATACTACTGACCCCTAAACTCTAACACCGGTGTCACCCAGAGTCTGTCTCCAGGCTAGATAGTTTTACAGAGGCCATTAAAGTGTTTCGCTGCAAAAAGTGTGACCGTGTTCCTACCAGTTATTACACCCATAAAAAAATTCAAAATTCAATTTTTCTTCCTAATTATTTTCTTTGAGAGTTTCTATATACCGCCTGCATTGAGCATCCTTCAAGAAGAGGAAATCATATCTCTTTACCATATGCTTGCTACTTACAGTTAAAAATAACTTCAAACAGACATTAAAAGATATTAAAAAATCTATCAGTTAAAGACCAAATTTGGGTTCTGTGTCCCCCCCCCCATCTCCCACTGAGGCACCCCATAGTTGTATTTTATGCCTTTTTTTACTTATCTTCTGGCCAGTCGAGTGATGCACAGGGCCCTCCTCTGTCTTTTGGTTGTTGGACAGTCCTGAATAAGGCAGAGAGTAGCAATGATATGATGACATCAGCACCGCTTTTGGCACACTGAGTGCTCAGGGGGTAGGATCATGGCATCCTATACTTGTGTTTCCTCAGTCTTCCCGGTTGAGTAATAAATACTACATGTCATTCAACCTGAAAAGCTAGGAAATCTTGGTGCAAAGACAAGGTCGTTTTGGAGACAGCTCCAAAATGACATCACCGACTGCATGCACTCTGAATATCTCCTAAACTGTACAAGTTTAGGAGGTATACACAGTACCTACAGGTAAGCCTAACTAAAGTATTGCCTGTAGGTACAAGTGGTAGTATAGAGTTTACTACCACTTTAAGCTCCACCAATGCCACACCTTCTCAGTAAGAGCTATTTACTGGCTACTGGTCACATCTGATTGGACACTGGAATGGCAGGGCTTCTTCATGAACCCAGAGATTGTGACATCATCCACCCACCTCAACCAAAGGAAGCTTTGTATTCATTCAAAGAATACAATGCTTCCTGTGAATTGCTGAGCAGCACACAGCCCAATTTGGTTGTGTTTCTGGAACAGAAAAGGAAGTCCTGCTGCTGGAACACAGCGCTGTATACTCTATGGAGCTGAGGCTACATACAGCACTCACAGCCCCTGCATCTGTTAGGAAATCATAGGCATGCGCACAGGGTGTGCCGGATGTGCCTGGGCACACCGCATTAGCATGTGCATTAGCATTATCCAGGGGTGGCAGCAAGTGTGTGGTTGTGGTGCCAGTGGCCAGTATAAATGCCCCAATTATATTAACCACTTGTCACCCGCCCACCGTCATATGACGGCGGGCGGGTAACTCCATTGTCCTAAAAGTAATGATGGAGATAATCCGCGCTAGGACTGGGTGTATGAGCTGCTGCCTCCTATATAATCTCTCAAAGAGAGATAATGTATTAGAATAGTTTTTTGGTTACAGGTAATTGGCGCTGCTATGTGGATGTGATCTTGTGTCGGGTACTTGTAGCCAGTGAGTTTATTTGAAGAAACTCTCTGCTTCACCAAGTGATCCCTTTTTCTGATAATCCCCCAAAGGGATAATAGTGATTTTTTGTGTTTTGTGTTTTGTATCCTTATGTGATCCTGGTAGTGAATGCCCTATGGGATAAACGGCTGTGAGGCCTCGTACTTAAATTTAATGCAAAGTAAAAATAACTTAATATAGTATTAAGAATATAGGTTAATAGTGGTATTCCAGAATCCAGTGATTAAGTGTGCAGTGCTAAGTGCTAATTACGATCATGTGAGTATATTAAGTTAATAACATAGTATGAGTGAGACGTAATAACAAAAACATAAGTGAATCAAAATATAATAACTTATATAAATAATAGTGCTGTACCCTTAGGTTGCTATGCCTCAATATATGCGATCAATGTTCACAAAAATGAGCAATTGTTACTCTGTTAAATACTATGATCATCCATGGAGTACAAGATTGATACAGGGTGAAAAGTGAAATATGATAAAAATGGTGATAAGAAAATATATATATATGTATAAGATAATATTCCACTATACAGTTACAGTAACAGTAATCAACTGAGATGGTGGTCACATTAAGTGCTGGTTTCCTAGTGCTCTGGAAGATGGAAGCTCCAGAATAATATTAAATCCAATGTAATACAAAAAATTAACAACTATATGCTAGTGTGCATAAGCAGTAGTTGTATAGATACAACTACTGCTTATACAACTACTGCTTATGCAACTACTGCTTATTTCACTTTTCACCCTGTATCAATCTTGTACTCCATGGATGATCATAGTATTTAACAGAGTAACAATTACTCATTTTTGTGAACATTGATCGCATATATTGAGGCATAGCAACCTAAGGGTACAGTACTATTATTTATATAAGTTATTATATTTTGATTCACTTACGTTTTTGTTATTACGTCTCACTCATACTATGTTACTAACTTAATATTCTCACATGATCGTAATTAGCACTTAGCACTGCACACGTAATCACTGGATTCTGGAATACCACTATTAACCTATATTCTTAATACTATATTAAGTTATTTTTACTTTGCATTAAATTTAAGTACGAGGCCTCACAGCCATTTATCCCATAGGGCATTCACTACCAGGATCACATAAGGATACAAAACACAAAAAATCACTATTATCCCTTTGGGGGATTATCAGAAAAAGGGATCACTTGGTGAAGCAGAGAGTTTCTTCAAATAAACTCACTGGCTACAAGTACCCGACACAAGATCACATCCACATAGCAGCGCCAATTACCTGTAACCAAAAAACTATTCTAACTCCATTGTCCTGACTGCACGTCATATGACGTGCAGTCATAGAAGTTGCTAGGGGCGCGCGCGCACCCGTCGCATCACTGGGACCCCTGTGCGTGTGCCCGGCGGCCATCGTGGCCGCCGGGCACACCCGATTGCTGAGTAACTGAGCTGGGACGTGGAGCTCTGTGTGTAAACACAGAGCTCCACGTCCCTGTCAGGGAGAGAGGCAACCGATTGTGTCCCTTGTACATAGGGACACAATCGGTCACCTCCCCAGTCACCCCCCCACCCCCCACAGTTAGAACACAAACTAGGAGAAACATTTAACCCCTTCCCCACCCCCTAGTGGTTAACCCCTTCCCTGCCAGTTACATTTATACAGTTACAGTATCAATGCATATTTATAGCATTGTTCACTGTATAAATGTAAATGGTCCCAAAAATGTGTCAAAAGTGTCCGATGTGTCCGCTATAATGCCCCAGTCCCGGAAAAAAAATCGCAGATCGCCGCCATTCCTAGTAAAAAAATAAATTAAAAAAAATCATAATTATGTCTCGTCTTTCGTAGGCAATATAACTTTTGCGCAAACCAGTCACTATACGGTTATTGCGATTTTATTTTTTACATTCTTTTACCAAAAATATGTAGAAGAATACGTGTCGGCCTAAACTGAGATAAAAAATGTTTTTTTTTTTTTTAAATGGGATATTTATTATAGCAAAAAGCAAAAAATATTGTGTCTTTTTTCAAAATTGTCGCTCTTTTTTTTTTTATAGCGCAAAAAATAAAAACCGCACGGGCGATTAAATACCACCAAAAGAAAGCTCTATTTGTGGGGAAAAAAAGACGCCAATTTTGTTTGGGAGCCACGTCGCACGACCGCGCAATTGTCAGTTAAAGCGACGCAGTGCCGGAAGCTAAAATTTTGTCTGGGCAGGAAGGGGGTGTAGGTGCACAGTAGGCAAGTGGTTAAAGGCTACGTTCAACTGTAGGAACACATTACACCGATACTTAGGATGTGATGTAATATGCTCCCAATCTCCCACCATCAGAGCCTCCTCCCTGTGACAGCAGGTGGCGTTATTATGTGTTTGAGCTTTGGGGTGCACACCCTAATGCAATAGGCTGCGCACACCTATGTAGGGAATATAGTGCATTTGGATCAGCTTTATCCAAACAAGGTATTTAAACTTCACTTAAAGCTACCAAGTGCCCACAGCCAGGTGTTAGGTTGACATAGTTCCACCTTCAAAGAGATATATTGCATTTCGCTGGGCCCGAAAACTAGTTATCTATGACTAAGCATCGGTTGTCGATGTGAAACGCGTCAGCTTTTGTTACCCCACTGTTTGCTTTTTTTGCCTTTTTTGGTTTATGATCGGAATAAACAGGCACTATTTTTAAGTCTTTTCATCCATTGGAGTGCGGCTGTCCATTTTTCTTTCCTTATATTGCACCACGCATTGCCTGCACCCTTTTGGGTTTTTGAACTTTACTCACCACTGAAGAGTGTCGTCTGGAGCGGCGGTTTTCCCTTTATCTTGGGCCCGAAAACTACATGGAACATTTTATCAACACCTCCCTGAAACCTTTGACTAGAAACATTAAGATTTAGTCATAAGGTGTAAATTAAAATTAGTGATCACGTCTGTGACGAGACCCTTGCTCGCCCAGGTCCTGCTCTCCCGACACTCCTCTGCTTCTATCGGATCGGATTGCAGATTGCAACATCTGATGGTCCAGTCATCCAAGATTCCGGGGTCCGACCTACAGCTATGTGCAGATCGAACCCTATTAAGAACACACACCAAGCGAGTTGTATGTATGTTCAAACAGGACTTATTTATTGAAACTACACAGCACACTTTTATACAGAATTTGGAACATCCCGCCCCCAACAACCGCTTTCTTATTGGTCCCAAAGCTTGAATAGCATGACTATGTGTTGAGACAGAAGCCCCCAGGAGGTAATTACTACAATGGAGCGATCAGAACAACAATTAACATGAGCCAATTATCTAAGCCTGACAAGGTGACTAGGCGTCTCGTCTCTGACAACGGCTATTCACCTGCAACACAATCGACAATGAAATGTCTTTTACAAGCCACTTAGCATTTCAATATTCCTCAATAGGCTGATTCCGTTGTAATCCACATCTAGACAGACAGAGGCATCCTGCAATATGTCCTATCCACAATGTCTCATCTTCTGCAATACATGAATTAGGATTTCACGTAGAAACACTTCAGTATTTCACGGTCCATGACAACGTCCTTTTCTTTTTAGGAAAATGCAGATAACGCTATGGCAGATATTGACCCTCCAAGTTCCAGCATTGTGTCTCCTAGGGATCAAAACTGTGCTTGCCTCTATCAGTTATGCATTAAAAAGATGTGCAGGTCAAGATGGTCAGGAGTCACAACGTCTCCTTGCAGCATCCATGTAGGGCCAGCGTACCCTAATGACAGACGGTCAACATCTCTTTGGTGCCTCTTTATACTACTTCATAAAAGGACATCACTGGTGGCAAGAGTACTCATTTGCCTCAGCAGAACAAGCCTAGGCCTTCAGCTGGAAATACTCTTCCTGCCTCTGAAGCCAAGAAGAGTTATCCCACTGTGAGCCATTGGATTATGACTATTTTTACTATTAATATACTGTATCTGAAGAATGTTTGGGGGTTTGTCCTACTCTTTTGCAACCTGTTTGGTTTGATTTTTTGCAGGCCTGATTTCCTTTTTACATATTCTATTATATTCTTTGTCATGTTTAATTTAACCACTTAAAGGGGTTGTAAAGGTTTGTTTTTTATTTTCTAAATAGGTTCCTTTAACCACTTCCTGCCGGCTGTACGACTTTGTTCGGCCGCAGTGTGGATGGCAATTGCCGGGAGGCCGTCTATATACGGCCTCTGGCCACTGAAGGGCGCGAAATAGCCGCCGACGGTGGCGCACGCCTGCCTGCCGCATCACTGAGCTGACGATGGGCGTGCCTGGTGGCCGCGATGTCTACCATACACCCGCGTTCGGCGGTTACAGAGACAAGGACATGGATCCAGCAGTGCCATTACTCCAGTTAATATCAGGGTAGTTAAAATCACCCATTATTATCAATATTTTTTTTTTAATTATATTTTTATTGTGAGAATGCAATTAACAAGAACAATAGCTGCAACATTTGGCCGACAAGTTAAATCAAGAAAGACGATATACAGTATGTTAGTATAAGTTGAGAGAGACCTATCAGTTCTGGGTTTAGTGGTGTACATTATGAAATATTTGAATGGATGGCAGTTAGACTAGAAAGTAACAAGACAAGGGAAGAGGGGGAGGCCTTCATTTTTAGGTTGGTGTAATTCAATTTAAAGAGGAAGTAATCCCTGATGGGTTTTACTTCCCCTTTTTTCCCCCTGCAAAGTATGCATCACATACTAGCCCATTATGTTGCACTTACCTGCAAACAAAGCCTGCAATGTCCCCACTGGTGGCCACATCGAACTTCACCCCTCCTCCTTCCGGGGGCCACAGACTCCAGCTCTGTGACTGGCCAGAGTCATGTGACCGTCTTGTCACTGACCCTTTAGAAATGGCACAATCGTGCCCTATCTTCAGTGCACATGCGCAGATAACCTCAGCGCAAGCGTTTATGGTAAATATCTCCTAAACTGTGCAGGTTTAGGAGATATTTTCAGTACCTACAGGTGAGCCTTATTTTTGGCTTACCTGTAGGTAAAAGTGGTGCAACTAGGTTTACAACCACTTTAATACCCAGTAATCCCTGCACAACAGAGGAGAAGAGACACAACTTTTCCCAAGCAATTTACTAGAAAGTCTGGGCAGTTCAGCACGGGGAGCCAGAGTGTACAGACCTTCTGTTCAGACCCGCCAGCACACCACCAGAGGGACAGCTACAGAGGAGAAAGAGCAGTATGAGAACCAGAGTGTGCGGACCCGCTTCAGAGTGTGTTCTGAGCATCAAGGGAGCTGAGAGACTGAGAAACAGAGAGTCGCTGTATCTTGGGACCAGTGTTGGGGAGATTCAGGGCTAAAATGTCTGAGACAAATGACCGCCAAGTGTATGGGACTGGCCTGTTGCATTTCAGGAGTGGTGGATGGAACTGCAAAGCCTAATCCCTTGCTACGCACAGTTAATGCAATAGAGACAGCTTTCTACTTAGCAGCCCATCAGCCCTCTATTGCACACCCTTAAAGGGACAACTTCACGTGCACCACCTCACAGAAGGGCCCCCCACGATAGCCAGCTATATTGACGATTAGGCGCCAGGTTCATTGTAGCCACCTCCAGGGGTACCCCCTTGTCAGAATGCATATAACCACCCATTAAAAGGCTGTATGCACAGAGTGGATTCGAGGACATTTATTTTTGGTTAGCTTTTGATGCTACTTTTAACCCAGCTTGCATTAGTTAAAATTTTGGTTTTGCAATGCTGCATTCCAGTTGATGGCCATCTTATTACCGTATTTATTGGCGTATACTGCGCACTTTTTTCCCTTAAAATAAGGGGAAAATTGTGGGTGCGCGATATATGCCAATACTCGCTTCCCGCGCTCAGTTTGAACTGAGCCGCCGACATATACCGAGTGCAGTACACTCGGGGAACATTCGGCCAGGCTCGGCTTTACTCGTGCTCACGCATAAACGTCACAGAGTGTGAGCACGAGCGAAGCCGAGCCTGGCCGAATGTACCCGAGTGTACTGCACTCGGTATATGTCGGCTGAGGAGTTCAAACTGAGCGCAGGAAGCAGGGATTCGACTCGAGGCAGCGCTGGAGAAGCCGGGAGGACACCACTGGAGCCGAAGACGGACGCCGGACCAGACGATGGACGCCGATGGATGCCGCCCAAGACACCAAAACTGTAAGTACTAAAAGTACTAAAATGTTTTTTTTACAGGTCCACATTAGGGGCGCGCAATACCCCGTTAAATACGGTAATAATTATTTACATTATTTAGCACAGCATATTTAAACATGTTCAATTGCCTGGTTACTAATTCATGTGTTGTTTAACTGCCTTGCCATGTTACATTCTATTAATCCACTATCCAGTTGCTTGTGGCATATTTTCTGTGTACTGTTGTAGTACGCTTAAGTTACACAGGTGTGAACAGCTTCCAACTTACAACCAGGTGTGTCAGTGGGAAATGAGCAGCTTGAGGAGTCATTGCAGAGCAGAGAACCCATCATATCCAGTAGCTCCTGCAAGGGTAAGCACTACATAAGAATCAAATCCTTATGCCACGTACACACGATCACTTTTTGTGATGTAAAAAAACGTTGTTTTATCTCACAAAACAAAACAACGTTTTTCAAACTTCATGTACACACCATCGTTTTCTGAAAATGCTCTTGCAAAGCGCGGTTACGTAAGACACGTTCGACGGCACTCTGTTCCATTGAAGCTCCCATCTCATAACTTGCTTCTGAGCATGCGCGGGTTTAAAAACGTTGTTTTGCTCACATACGATCATTTTTTGTGAAACAAAAACAACATTCTAAAAAACGACATAAAAAATTTAAGCATGTTCGAATTTTTTTTTGCTCGTTTTTTTGAAGACATAAAACAATGTTTTGCCCACACACGATCATTTTAAATTACGTTTTTTAAAACGTCATTTTATTTCATCACAAAAAACGACCGTGTGTACGCGGCATTAAGTTCGATGTCCAGTTAGACATTAAGAACATCATAGAGAGGGAAATAAAAAGCTCACAGGAGTTCTACCATTTTTATCTCTGCCAATGTTTCTGTTAGAGGTATTTCTCTCACTTCTTGACTAGCAAAACTGTTGTCGTTGTATCAGTGAGGGCTCTTTAACACATAGCCACTCCACTCTGTTCAGCAGGGAATCTGAGAGAGAATCCCCTGCTGAATCAGAGCTGAATGAGACAGATGTCAGTTGTTTGACATCTGTGCCAGTTCAATGTGTCTGGCAGACACAGGAGAACCCATGGGTGGTCTGATGCAAACTGACTTGTGTCCGTTAAAATCAGGTTACCTCCAAGCTGTAACTTTTAGGTCCGGAAAAACAGCATCCTTTTTTTCCCAGGCCTGGACAGACTTGGAGGTAGGTGGGTATAAACAGACACAACTGTGTTTACATCTTCCTGCCCATAGAGCTGCATGGAGCTTCTGATCAGGTCTTTCAAAACCTGACAGGCGGACCTGATTGGAAAGCTTGTGTAGCGCTACCCCCTAAGGAGCCGCTGGTTAAATACTGGGATCGACACACCAAGTTACCCTGGTGATGTCTAGGGGTGAAATGCCAGTGGCGGAGCAATGAGCGAATGTCCAGACAGTCAATAAAGTTTCCTTCAATGCCTTTTTATTTTGCAGCCAACAAGGCAAACATGATCTTCAGTTTGAGGAAAGGAAAGCTGATGAAGGAAGGATAAGAGAACCTTGTAGTATCAGGCCTGGATGTGAACAGGGCAGACTTGCCCTCTACAATAGTAATAGTTGAACTCGTCGCCACTCCCGAGTGGAGTGGGTAAAGTGTCCACAGGCAGGATCCCCACACTAACCTGGCAGCCGAGGTGTCACTTCGGATTGCTGGGAGGAACAGATCTCTCTATCTCAGACCTGGCTCTAAGGCCTCTGTAACCGGCCAATTTCTTCAGTAAGGTGGATGGGTAAATTTCCTTTAGCATAGCTCACCGGGTGACAGCCAACTGTACCTGTCAGCATCCCGGTCACCAGATCCCCGATTGGTTCGTTCAAGCCCGGTTGGACAACCTGCCTCCGGGTTCTCCTCAAGCCGATCCCCCAATCGTACGTCACCGAGCCTGGGATCTCATCAAAAGAACTGGGAACCCAGTAGAGTACTGGGGTCCCCTTCGACCTACGGATGAGGTCCAGCATAGCCTGTGGATTTGGCCAGGTGGGCCATGCTGGCAGGGTCCATAGATGTGCGCACCCTGAAGGTGGATGCCGCACCTGGAACCGGGACCCCTCAAAACTGCCTTGAGCACATGACACCCGTCACAGATATATCCCTCTCTAGCATGCCCTGCGAGGGAAAACTCCTCCAATTGGCTGCTGGGGAAAGCTTGCTCTGTCAGAACCCCCTCTGCCGTCAACTGCTGACCAGGGATGACGACACATCCCTAGAGTGCAGACTGACCCAGAGGACGCTTCTGAAATAACAGGGGTCACCATCTTAACAATTGTGTGAATGGGAGTAAAGCAGGGATCCTCAAACTACGGCCCTCCAGCTGTTGCAGAACTACACATCCCATGAGGCATTGTAATACTCTGACATTCATAGACATGACTAGGCATGATGGGAATTGTAGTTCCTGAACAACTGGAGGGCCATAGTTTGAAGACCAATGGAGTAAAGTAACTCTCCCATTCTTGCTAAATTTACACTAGTGCCCGCACTGAAAGTAAAGGGGATGCTACACTTGTGTGAAAGGGCCCTGAGCCCCATTCACACTTAGGCATTTTGCTGCTCATTTCTGTATGTCTCACTACACTCAGCATGCAGAATTCCATTCTTTATTAGCCACTTTTCAGGCGTAGGCAGAACATATTTCTGGTGATTTTAAAGCTTGTTTTTGCACGTTTTTCTAGACTGAACAAGGGAAGGAGAGCAGTTCTATAGAAGGAGAGAAGTTCTTCAAAAGTTCTTCTGTAAAAGCTTTCACAAAAATGCTCATATCACCCATTTACAGGCACTCTCATTAAAGTCTATGGGACCAAAAACACCTAAATTCACCTAAAAAAAAAAACTCAAGTACTTTTTGAGGGTAGTGTAGCACTACCCCCGAAGGAGCTGTTGGTTTGTTTTGGGTCTACGCTCTGGCTATAAACCCCTAAAACTGTCTCGAACCCTCCCTTGGCACAACTGCCATCAGTGGGAATTGTGGACCCCAATAGCTGTTGGAGGACACAATATCCTATTACACTAAGTAAATTATGAAAACAATTGATTACCTTGGGTTGTATTGATCCCGTAGGATGACAGATGGACTGCACACAAATTCAGCTTAACCAATGTAACTCTTTACTTGGTAAAAATAAAAGCAAGAGAAACAAAAGGGGTAGAACAGTAGTAGACTTCTTGCAGAGCCCTGCAAGAGTCAGAATCAGTGATGACAGATACTGTAAATACAAATTTGACTATAATAGCTATGCAGACCTGTGTAAGTACACAGCAAAGGGGCCTCCTCCGTAAGATATCCGCACTGAGGCGCCTCCCCACCAAGCCTCACCCAGCTCTCTCTAATAACAGTGCTAAGCAGTCTAATAACGCCAGTTACCCAGTTAAAACAGTTTACTATAACTATACAGGCAGTTTTAGATAGTGTACTTCACTAATGTGGATTGGTTGATCAGACCAACCCTCAGTACAAATAACCCCAAAAGTATGTGCACATATGCATTGGCATGCGTTGGCGCGTAAAGAAGGAATTTGTAATCCAATAAGGGAACCAATAAACTGGTGGAAGAGACCCGAATAGTCAAATCACGGTGATTAATGTGAACAATCCACCCTCCTGCAATACAGCCAGTATGCTTGGGCAGGTGCCCGTCTCACCCAACCAGGTCAGGCCTTCCGAAACACTCCGTCTCTGAACTGCAACACACAGTCCTTCAGGATGACAGTCTCCGGTTCTCCCACTGGTCACCGTTGCACTGGGACACCGTCCGATCATTCCGTCAGGGATCCTCTCTCTGTCTCTGGATGGCGGTCCACCCGGGCGTGGATAGGCCTCAAACTCTGGCATAGACTTTCGAGAAGACACCTTTACACGGGTGTCCTCCTGGGTTGAGGAGGTGGTTCAGAGAGAGCGCGTCAAACACGTCCTCCTCCTTAAATTACCTCCCCCAGCCGAGTTCCTTCTATATCTGCAAATGGTAGTCTTTGAATCACATAAAGAGTGATACCTCGCTACAGTAGGATGTAGAGAAGGGGTGTCCAACCAGTGACCCGGGGGCCATATGTGGCCCGCAGAACCCTCTGTTGTAGCCCACGACCTCCAGCTCTGGGATAGCAGGTTGGCAAAGCCCAGATCATGGGTTACCGACCCACCATTCCAGAGCATCATCTGTGAATGAAGCCAGCGGTAGATGAAGCAAGCAGCTGCAGAGCAGAGCCGCATAAGCCAAAGCTTCCTATATAGCGCCGGCTCCTGTCATAGGTGTATTCACTGGCGTAGCGGGGGGGGGCAGGGGGGGCTGTCGCACCGGCGAAAAATGGGGGGGGGCGAATCCATCCACCGGCTCCGCGGAGCGCTCCGGAGCCTCGGCCTAGGAAAGTCCCCGGCTTCGGCCTAGCTCCGGAGCGGCGGCCATCTTGGTACACCCGGCGGCGACCCTCCTCTCTGTTCACACCCACAGAGGAGGAGGAGCCCGCGCTTGAGGGAAACCACACACGCCGCTGTCTGAGGTCTGCACTACTGGGGGTTACTGTCTGAGGTCTGCACTACTGGGGGTTATTGTCTGAGGTCTGCACTACTGGGGGTTAATGTCTGAGGTCTGCACTATTGGGGGTTAATGTCTGAGGTCTGCACTACTGGGGGTTACTGTCTGAGGTCTGCACTACTGGGGGTTAATGTCTGAGGTCTGCACTATTGGGGGTTAATGTCTGAGGTCTGCACTATTGGGGGTTAATGTCTGAGGTCTGCACTATTGGGGGTTACTGTCTGAGGTCTGCACTACTGGGGGTTACTGTCTGAGGTCTGCACTATTGGGGGTTAATGTCTGAGGTCTGCACTATTGGGGGTTAATGTCTGAGGTCTGCACTACTGGGGGTTACTGTCTGAGGTCTGCACTACTGGGGTTAATGTCTGAGGTCTGCACTATTGGGGGTTAATGTCTGAGGTCTGCACTATTGGGGGTTAATGTCTGAGGTCTGCACTATTGGGGGTTACTGTCTGAGGTCTGCACTACTGGGGGTTACTGTCTGAGGTCTGCACTATTATGGGGGTTACTGTCTGAGGTCTGCACTATTATGGGGGTTACTGTCTGAGGTCTGCACTATTATGGGGGTTACTGTCTGAGGTCTGCACTATTATGGGGGTTACTGTCTGAGGTCTGCACTATTGTGGGGGTTACTGTCTGAGGTCTGCACTATTGTGGGGGTTACTGTCTGAGGTCTGCACTATTGTGGGGGTTACTGTCTGAGGTCTGCACTATTGTGGGGGTTACTGTCTGAGGTCTGCACTATTGTGGGGGTTACTGTCTGAGGTCTGCACTATTGTGGGGGTTACTGTCTGAGGTCTGCACTACTGGGGGTTACTGTCTGAGGTCTGCACTACTGGGGGTTACTGTCTGAGGTCTGCACTACTGGGGGTTACTGTCTGAGGTCTGCACTACTGGGGGTTACTGTCTGAGGTCTGCACTACTGGGGGTTACTGTCTGAGGTCTGCACTACTGGGGGTTACTGTCTGAGGTCTGCACTACTGGGGGTTACTGTCTGAGGTCTGCACTATTGTGGGGGTTACTGTCTGAGGTCTGCACTACTGGGGGTTACTGTCTGAGGTCTGCACTATTGTGGGGGTTACTGTCTGAGGTCTGCACTATTGTGGGGGTTACTGTCTGAGGTCTGCACTACTGGGGGTTATTGTCTGAGGTCTGCACTACTGGGGGTTATTGTCTGAGGTCTGCACTACTGGGGGTTACTGTCTGAGGTCTGCACTACTGGGGGTTACTGTCTGAGGTCTGCACTACTGGGGGTTATTGTCTGAGGTCTGCACTACTGGGGGTTAATGTCTGAGGTCTGCACTATTGGGGGTTACTGTCTGAGGTCTGCACTATTGGGGGTTACTGTCTGAGGTCTGCACTATTGGGGGTTACTGTCTGAGGTCTGCACTACTGGGGGTTACTGTCTGAGGTCTGCACTATTATGGAGGTTACTGTCTGAGGTCTGCACTACTGGGGGTTACTGTCTGAGGTCTGCACTATTATGGAGGTTACTGTCTGAGGTCTGCACTATTATGGGGGTTACTGTCTGAGGTCTGCACTATTATGGGGGTTACTGTCTGAGGTCTGCACTATTATGGGGGTTACTGTCTGAGGTCTGCACTATTATGGGGGTTACTGTCTGAGGTCTGCACTATTATGGGGGTTACTGTCTGAGGTCTGCACTATGCTGGGGTATACTGTCTGAGGTCTGCACTATTATAGGGGTTACTGTCTGAGGTCTGCACTATTGTGGGGGTTACTGTCTGAGGTCTGCACTATTGTGGGGGTTACTGTCTGAGGTCTGCACTACTGGGGGTTACTGTCTGAGGTCTGCACTATGGTGGGGGTTACTGTCTGAGGTCTGTTAAATAGGGGGTCTGTGATTGTGGGGGGTCTATCTGTGATTGGGGGGATCCATCTGTGATGAGAGGTCTGTTATTTAGGGGGTCAGTCTGTGATGGGGGATCTGTGATTGTGGGGGGGTCAGTCTGTGATGGGGGATCTGTGATTGTGGGGGGGGGTTCAGTCTATGATGGGGGATCTGTGGTTGTGGGGGGGGGGGGGTCAGTCTGTTAATCCCTTACAGTAAGGGGTTAAATGATTAATCCTGCAATAATTTACCCCTTACATGCTGAAAGCCCTGAGAGGGATACATTACAGATCCTTATAACCAGAGTGGATGATTATACAAGGGGGGGGGGGGGGGCGAAAAAAAAATTCTGCCTCGGGCGCCCATAACTCTGGTTACGCCACTGGGTGTATTGATACCAAATGCACTCTGCCTGGGACAGAAACAGCCAGCAATACCTAAATAGAAGACTGTTAATAAAGGTAAGTGTATATATGGGCATAGCTGTTCTGCAGTGGTCAAAGGGCTGCTTTCAAACTGATCTGCAGGGTTAGCTGCACTGAGCCATAGACTTCTGTTATTACCTGTGGGTTTGGTATGCTTTCAGAAAGTGCACTACACCTAAAGCATATAATAGAAGTCTATAGCAAAATGCAGCTAACCCACAGGAAAGCCACAGGTGCACTGCCCTGCATCTGCGGTGTGAGTAAACTGCAGTTCATCAGTGTGAAAGCAGCCTTAAAGGTTCGTCTTTTATTTTCTAAATTGGTTCCTTTAAGCTAGTGCATTGTTGGTTCACTAACCTTTTCTTTCGATTTCCTTTCTAAATGTTTTTTTTCTTTGTTTGAATTTCTCACTTCCTGTTTGTCCTCAGTAAGCTTGCCACCATCAACCGAGCGGTGGAAAGTCATTTAGAACAGCTTACTGAACACCTTACTGGAGGAGGAACAGGAAGTGAGAAATTCAGACAAAGAAAACAAAGAAGAAAAAACATTTAGAAGGGAAATGGAAGGAAAAGGTAAGTGAACCAACAATGCACTAGCTTAAAGGAATATATTTAGAAAATAAAAAACAAACATTTACAACCCCTTTAACCACTTGGCGTCCGTGCTGTAGCCGACCTGAATTGCCGGTAGGGCGTCAATAGACGTCCTCCCCTTTGCACACTCCCTGCGCGCCCCCCTTCACTGAGACTTGGGTGATCACAGATCCATGTGTAGCGCTACCCCATTCAGGAGCTGCTGATTAGATTGGGATCGGCGGATTAAGTTACCTCTGTGTGGTGTCTAGGGGTGGATGTAGTGAGCAGAGCAGTAACGAATGTCCAGCCTGTAGCTGAGGTTTTCTGAATGCTTTATTTTCCTGGTCCAACACGACCAACACATCAACTTGAGGTAGATAGGAAAAGGTTGATGAAGGAAGAGTAACTTCGCAGAGTCAGGCTTGGATAAAGAAAGCAGTCCTGCCTTCTATAATTAAGTAAATCACGTCGCCACTCCAGCCGGAGTGGGTGCAGTGCACCTGGACAGGCCTCTCACACAGGTCTAGCGGCCAGAATGTCACTGAGAATGCTGAGAAGGAACAAGTCGCTGCCACCGACTTGGCTCTAGAAGATTAGTAGAGGCCTCTGCCACAGGTCCGGTATCCTCTCAATCATGTTCTCTTGAGATGCGGAACCCCAGTAAGTCACTGAGGTTCCCCAGTCACTTCAGTGTCTCTGAGCCATGAGGGCCCAAAATCGGGAACTCCGCGTAGCATGGGCCCAGGCCAGGTAGGCCATAGTGGTGGGGCCCGTGATGTGCGCACACCCTGAAGGTGGGTGCCGCACCTGGAACCAGGAACCTGCGAAAAACCCGAAATATGGCGTCTGCCACAGATATACCCCTCCCCAGCATGCCCCGCAAGGGAAACACTCCTCCAATTGGCTGCTGGGGAAAAGCGGCTCTGCCTGAACCCCTCGGGCGCCACCTACCGCCCAGAGATAGGACCACATCTCTGGAGCGCAGAATGACCCACAGGACAATTCAGGACTGACAGCTGCCGAATTTGAACAAATCAACAAATCAATCATAAGTCTCTCACCCTACTAACTTTAGCGTAGCGCCCTTTCTGAAAATCAAAATTTGTCCAGCTCTTTAAACTGTTTAGTGACCAATGACCCCAATCACACACATATTTTCTTTGACTCCTTACCACAGCCTTGCTTATTGTAATAGGGTGAACACGATTTGGTTATGGGAAATGTAAACCTGACTGGGGGAAATATGTAAGCTGTAATTGCTGATACAAGATGCCTGACTGATGCCTGACTGAGTTAGTGACTTGGACCAAGTAGGGAAAAAAGCTAATTTTACTGGCTACATACTTGTTTTGGAACAGTGACTTAGAAACAAAAGTCAGGCAGTTAGATTCAGTAGAAGAAGCTTAGTAATGGCATCCTACATATTTATCTCACCACAAGATTCTTTCAGGGTTCGTTAACACTAGCAGTTGAGGTTTGGTAAAACTGCATGGCTGAGCCATGTTTTTACTCCCTCCAACTGCTCCTCCTTTAGCTGCAGAGGCTGGACATGTACACATGTCAAGACCGCAATGCTTTGCAACTGCAACAGGAATTATACCCCTGTCGCTTTCATTAAGTACTACTGCTCTGAAAGTGTCTCAAAAATCATATGCAATGCACACGGCTGACAAGTGCCAGTGTGCCAAACAAGGGGGTAAAGTAGGCAGTAAGGCGGCAATACAATGCCACCGCACCAGCTTTTATAAATGCTATTCAGCAACAAAGGGAAAAAGACAACAGTAATATGCCAGATGCTTAAACTCACAGCAATTGGTGTACTAAAGGCAAATAGGCTATGGGGAAGTCACTTTGTAGGGGAATTTGCCCCTAAACTTAATGAATATGGTGAACATCTGCTGAGTTCCATTATCCAATCATGTGTAGCCAGGGCTTTTTTTCAGGGGGAACTTGGGGGAACTCAGTTCCACCACCTCTGACTCAGACCCTTTGGTGCCTGCTCACCACAATCACTTGTAAACACAGAAGTCTGGTTTCTGTGTTTACAAGTGACAGCTTTGTAACCCCCTGAACTCTGCAGTCTGTATGTAATGCAATCCTGGTATTTAATGCCCCTTTAAGACCCTTCTACTGTTTGTGAAATCTGAACGGGTCGTGGTTGAGTTCCTGCACCTATTTTCTGAGAAAAAAAGCTCTATGTGTAGCGCCCTGCTACTTTCATAGCTGGCACTGCCTTAAATTTAGAGGGTAGTCAGAGACTTAACTACCTCTGACTGTATTGTTTTACCAAATTTGGACCTCTGTTCCAGCCATGACTGTACTGTAAGTGACCACTATTGCTGTCTGGGGTGTTGCTACCACCCAGGTCAAGGGTGCCAGCAGTCAATACATGGTGTATTGGGTGTTTCTCCTCGGCAGCCAATCAGTGGGTGTTGATCGCCTCGCTGTGCATGCTGGGGGAGTGTACTTAAGGGACAGAGATCATTAGTTCTAGGTCAAAGTCGCCTTTGCTGCCGTCCATTAATGGCTAAGCAACTAAGTAAGTACAGTCTCTAGTTTGGCAAATCATGTGTGGCAGGCGATTAAGGCAAGCATTAGCTCTTCCTAAATGGCTGCGGTCCTTAGGCTGTGGTGCATAGAACCTGGCTGCAGATTTGTTGCTCTCTTTTCAGGACTGCCCAGATCTTGCTCAGTTTACCCGGGAAAAAGTTAAATCTTCTATTGATGCAGGGGCTTGTGGGAACTACTTCTTGCAGACTACAGCTCCCATAATCCTTGATGTTTGCACAGGAGACCACTCAAATTCTCCTATCTGCTTTCCCTCTCTTTTCCCCTCATTAGATCTGATCCGACTGCAGAAGATTGGGCTTAAAGCAAAGTGCGAGCTGAGAGGAGAAGTTCGCTGTAATTCAGCGTGCACACACAAACGCACAGCTCCCTTTACTGGGGCTGGGTGGGGGGGTGTTGGCAAGGAAAGAAAGTGGGCAGAGGACTAGGACAAGGAGTGGGCAGAAGGAGAAGCTGCGCTGGGCACTCTGGTATCATGAGAGGTGGGGGGAAGGCGCTCCAAGGAGATTGCTGGGTGGGGCAGGGGGTATGAATTGTTCTAGGAGGTTGAGTTGTGGGGGGATGCTATGAGTTTTTTGGTAGATTTGTGTTGGGAGAGGGGATGGGGAAGAGGATTTGTAATAGAAGGGTTAGATTTGGGGGGATTGTGGTAGAAGCAACGCTGTATCCTGGCCTAGGCCAACAAGGCCCAGGCCTAGGGCAGCACTTTGCAGGGGGGCAGAACGGAAAGAGTCCCCGCCGACTTGCACTACACTGTTGGTGTAATGAAAGATGCTTCGAATTCAGACTGTGCTATCATCCTGGACCACAAACCTTCCTTTTCCGTTTTGGATAGCATAAGGGAGGGTTAGAGCTCCTGTCAGTTAATTTTTTTACCATCCCTGTCCCATTGCAGATTTCCCTTCACTTCCTGCCCCATAGCCAAACAGGAAGTGAGAGGAAATCTATGCAAATTAAGGGAATCCAATGCCCCCCCCCCAGGCCCTAAGAACTAGTGTCCCCAATCAAAAATGTCAGGGCGGGGTTTAATCAGAAAGGGGCATGTCCTTGGCAGGAAGGGGTGGGTCATATTTAAATTAGGGGGGGGTGCACGAGTTTAGTCAGGCCTAGGGCAGCACAAAACCTAAATACACCCCTGGGTTGAAGAGGTGATATGGTGGAGAGGGTAATGGATTTGTGCTAGAAGGGAACTTTTTTTGTGGGGGGGGGGGTTATGCTAGTAGGTATGATTGGGGGGTATTTGTGTTAGAAGGGGACATTTGGGGAAGCTTTGTGCTAGGAGGGAATGGGGGGTGGAGTAGGGGAGGGGTAGAGAAATTGTGCTAGGAGGAGTGATTTTTTGGGGTCAGTTTGTACTAAGGGAGAGTATTTGAGCTGGGAGGGGGGATGGGGGGGCAGAGATTAGTGCTCAATTTTATATAGGGGGGTGGGGGTTTGCTGACATGTAATGCTCATACATCTGGGGGGGGGGCACGTAATCTAACCTTATCCCGGCACATAATCAGTAATATTTACAGTGGGAGAGGGGAGTGTGGAAGTCCAAGACGACACTACAGTTCTTTAGTAAATCAAGGGTAGAGTTGGCATAAGTAGTTAGTAGTTAGCAACCCGCTTTCTCTCTCTGCTGACAAGCTGGAGGCAGTGGCAGCAGATGAGCGGAGCTTTGGAAATCGGCTGTCCACTACATTTATTTTCCTTCATGTGATTGGGTATTCTTTGCTAAGTGAACTTTCACCACATTCACTCAAGCTCTGGGGTAAATTAACTTGCAAAGCGAACAGCCTAATTGGCTTTAGTAAATCAGCCCTGAAGTAACCAATAACCTTCTCTAAACTGCCCCCCTGAAAATTGTTTGCATAGATTTAAGCACTTTACACAAGGTTTCTCCTTGCATTGCCTTTTGCCTGAGCCTACGCTGCTGGCATTAGCAGAACTCTGGTAATATAGAATAAAATAGTTTGTCTTGTCAGTTTGTGCAGTGACATCTTTTCAGATTACTAGAGACATGCCAGTCATGTATGATAGAGAACTGCTTGTGCTGATGGGTACCTGCTGTTCCCAGCATCTGTGACTGACATCTAACAATGACAGCAGTACTCCCATTGCTCTTATCAGGAACGCGGATGTATTTCCTGACACTATCACAGTGACCTAGAGGAATCCGCAGGAAGGGTCTGCTCTGAGTTGTTCATATTACAGCACAAATCAAGCAAAGGAAGCAGATATGATTTTCCATTACTGTCAAGCTGTCCAACGTTTAGCAACAGAATCCAAATTTGTATTTATCTTTATAGTTTCTTTTAAGCGACTGCCCCAGGATTTAGAGAACATGTTTAATCCACGAAAATTAAAGGAAAAGTATTACTTTTCAATATTTTAGTATATACACCTGTAGAAGAGATCAGCTTCATGTAAATAATCATATCAATATGAGAAAGCTGAACTACAGACAGATATAAAAGACACAAATTAAAGATTATCTCCAGGTCTGATTTTTTATAGTATACTTAAGCCTCATACACACGATCGGATTTTCCGCAGACAACGCGTAGGAACTTGTCTTGCATACAAAAGGCAAAGAATTGTCAGCCAACAAACACAAAACTACGTGTTTTTCATCTCCTTAGTGCAAGCCTTTGGGCAACTTCTGCTAATGTTGTGTTATGGTTAGCATGGCTTCTGAGCATGCGTGTTTGTACTTTGGATTTTTTTCTGAAGGACTTCTGCTCTCACGCTCGGATAATCCGACAACACACATTTGTTGTCGGAAAGTTTTAAAGCATGCTATCCCACATTTGTTGATGAAAAATCCGACAACAATTGTCCGATGGAGCATACAAACGTCGGATTTTCCGACAACAGCCTGCCATCACACAATTCCCGACGGAAAATTCCGATAGTGTGTACGAGCCTTTACATTGGTCCAGCTTGGACCAATGTAAGTATGCACATAGGGGTTAGTAGGGTGCTGTGGTGGTCGTCATGTCCTTAAAGCGGTGGTTAACCCTAAATATACTCTTTCCTATGTGATCCAGCATACTCGCGTCAGCGCCAGTATGCCGTTTTATTTTTTTTAAATGCCCCACTTACTGTGTAATCCTCCCAGGGCAATGGGAGCTGATTTACAATGCAAAGGTCCCCTTCCTGCACAGAGGTATGAAAGTTCAAGAGTTAAGTCAAGTGCACGTGTGGAGCCCATGTGGGGTGCACGGCAGGGCCCACTCAACTACTGGGGAATAGTAGTGGAAAATACCCGATTTAGGACTCAGGTATTTCCGGCGCTATGCGGCGCCTGCGCACAGACCTAGGAGCTGACTGCGCAGGCGCCATATTTCCTCCAAGTCCTATGGCTATGGCGCGTCACGCCCTCCGAAAAAAGCCGTAATAGGACTCGGAGAAATAAGGCGCCTGCACAGTCAGCTCCTAGGTCTGTGCGCAGTAAGTACCCAAGTCCTAAATCGGGTATTTTCTGGAGCCGTGACGGGCTATACAGGCGCCATCCACCGCGGGGGAAATACATCAAAATTAAGGATTACACAGTAAGTGGGGCATTTAAAAAAAAAAAAAACAGCATACTGGCGCTGACGCCAGTATGCTGGATCACATGGGAAAGAGTATATTTAGGGTGAACCACCGCTTTAATGTTTCCCTCTTCCTTGGAGGCTACGTCATACAAGAGGCTTACCCTGGGGTGGGTTCTTCTGGCTATGCTAGGCACTTCGTACAGGGTTACTTTACTACACATGGGGCACCTTTGCCATTTTCATCAATGCCAACTGTTCTCCAGTTAAAGGAGTTGTAAACGAAAAAAAAAATTTGGGCTGAAATGACTGTTTACAGGGTATAGAGACATAATAGTTAACTAATTCATTTTAAAAATGATTAAAAATAGATACAAATCAATCGCATAATGTACCTGCAGTTTCTAGTTTTGTTTTTGCATGTTGTTTCCTGTCTGTGCTGTACAGAGCCACAGAGCCAATACAGGGCAGCGATGGTTTGGAAAATGAAACTGGTTGGTGCTGAGGGGTTTTAGACACACAGTAATCACACCTCCTTGATTAGTGACCACAGAGAGAAAGCTACCAGTACTGTGGTCATTAGGAAACAGACAACCAGGAAGTGTGGAGATCAGAGAAGAATTACAGCAACTTGAGAACAAAAACGAACAATGAGTACATGAAAACAGCACTGCATTAGGGTAAAGGAAGATATTAAGATAAAAAAAATTCCTTTAACTCTCAGGCCTTGGTGACAATGCACACATTCACTGTAACTTGCATTTAGGAGGGACACGCTGACCTTTGTCCAGATCCATCTGTCCTGCGTTTCCACTACCATTCCCCAGTAGTTGAGTTGGCCCTGTCGTGCACCCTACATGGGCTCCACACGTGCACTTGACTAAACTTTTGAACTTTCATACCTCTGTACAGGAAGGGGACCTTTGAATTGTAAATCAGCTCCCGTTTCCCTGGGAGACAGACCACTGGCGGAAGGAGTGCCGACAGCATCTCTCATGGTAAAAAATAAACTGGGATGGTAAAAAATAAACTGACAGGGGCTATAACCCTGCCTTACTCGATACAAAATGGAAAAAAAAAGTGTTGCCTATAGTTCTACTTTAAGCACACATTTCTGATAATTTAATGGAGAGGACTAAGAAGATAAAACCATGCCAATGGTGCAGCAGAACACCAGAAAACATATAGCACAGTGAGGAAGGTTTGTAGGACAGTCAAGATGAGAAACAGCTTGCGTTAAACGAACAGTGTTGCACAAGCCCGTGGGGACTCTTTTTGTGCTGCCCCCCTGCAAAGTGCTGCCCTAGGCCTGGGCCTTGTTGGCCTAGGCCAGGATCCAGCCTTGCAATGGACACTAAAATAAATGCTGTAAAAAGCCAGTAGCTTTACAGGGAGTCTTTCAAAAAAATGTAACGTTTTTGCAATAGCGTTTTTTAGCGTTTTTCAGCGATAGCGTGTTATACAATGGATCAAAAACACGAAAAAACGCTCACGAGTCAAGTTTTTGAGCGTTTATTCGCGTTTTTTTGCGTTTATCAGATTTTTTTTTTTGGGATAAAAAACGGTACTTTGAACGTGATTTTTGGGCGTTCAGAAAAAAGCATATAAACTCCACTGCTCATTAAAGCTGAAAAACATCCATGTGTGCATGGACACATAGGCTAACATAAAGTGGAGTTGATGGGCTTTTAAAAAAATGCCCAGAGTCCAATAAACTGCAGTTTATCAGCTCCAGTGTGCATAGAGCCTTATACACACAACTTTTTGGGTTGTAAAAAATGACGTTTTTAATGGTCTAGAAAAAACTAAGTTTTTTTTCAGCACGATCGTGAAAAAAAATGCTCTAGCAAAACGCGGTGACGTACAACATGTACGACGGCACTATACAGGGGAAGTTCCATGCGGATGACACCACCCTTGGAACTGCTTTTGCTGATTTTGTGTTAGTAAAAGACGATTCGCGCTTTTCTGTCTGTTACAGCGTGATGCTTACTCCATTACGAACGGTAGTTTTACCAGAATGAGCGATCCCGTATCATAACTTGCTTCTGAGCATGCGTGTTTTTTTTTACGTCGTTAAAGCCCACACACGACCATTTTTTACAACGTTAGTTTTTAATGACATTAAAAAAATAATAATTTTTACAACCCAAAAAACGGTCGTGTGTACGCGGCATTAGGATCCTCAGCATTTTCAGAATCTAGCCAGAAGGACCGAGAGTCCGAGATGCCACCTTCTCCAGAGTGGAAGTCGCGTGTAAGGTAAGTTTATCTCTCCACATGTGTGTTTTCTTGCTGGTATGATATGGGTTGTTTAGTGCAAGGTCTGCATTAAGAAACTTTAAAAACCTAAACGCACATCCCTACAAAAAGGAACATCTACAGATAACAGCCAACAACTGTATATAACTGTAGAAATTGGCAGTTTTTACAGTTATGATTAATCTTTGGTTCTATATTGTTTTGTATTTTCATGCTCTTTTTGATCAATTTAATTAACATGAGTGGAAAGAGATTAAAGCATAAGCACGTTAAAAACTGAAACAAGATTAGCCATACTCATATCATGCAAGATAAAGAAGGAAGGTGAAGAGGACATCAACGGCTTGTGCCATTTTTACAATCTATAATCTCTGCGGTCAGATGCTCTGGATATTTTTAAGTCATTCTTCTTGGCAGCCCATTAAGAACTTGCTCTTTTTTTAAAGATATGTCATTAAAGTGGAGGTCCATCCTAAAGAAAAAAAAAATGGCAAAAAGGCTAAAATAAAAATTTAATAAATAAATACATATTTTTTTTCATACTTACCAGAAATGGCTGTTACTAGGCAGATTTTCCTAATCTGCCCCTCCCTTGTCCACAATGCTCCTCGGTCTTGTCCTTCTCATGTTGTCTCCTGGGGAATGGGGCGGGCTGAGTTTTGGGAACTGTGTGTCTCCCAGAAGTCAGCTGCCCATTTACAAAGCGATGCGCAATTCGCGCATGCGCAGTAGGAAACGGGCAGTAAAGCCACAAGGCTCCACTGCCTGTTTCCCTTAGTGGGGATGGCGGCACCAGGACCTGGTCCGAGAGACCGATCGGCCTCGGCCAGCCGACATCGTGGGCAACCTGGACAGGTAAGTGTGCTTATTAAAAGTCAGCAGCCACAGTGTTTGTAGCTGCTGACCTAATTTTTTTAAAGCTGGACCTCCGCTTTAAGTAAATGTAGAGGCTGACATTGCTGACCTCCTTCCAAACAGGCTAGTTGCCCTATGTGTTGATCTGCATACATATTCAAAGTCAATGGCCCAGATTCAGGTACATCTGCGCATTATTGGACCGGCATAGCGCACCGCCTTTACGTTAGACTTGCGCAATTTTGCCGCATAATCACCCTATTCTCGTAGCTTTTGCGCAGAAAATTGCGCATGCGTAACGTTTTTTCAGAGGCGTAAGGCGGAGTAATACAAATTGGGAAGGACGTGGGCGTGTTACATTGAAATGAGCCGTGATCCCATGCAAATGAAGGGCCGGCCGGCTCGCGCATGCGCGATTGAAGGAGACCATGGTCAGCTCCGCTGTGCGCATGCTCACAACTCGGGAGCGGCGCAATCAGTGAAATTGGAAGTGGACTCGGGCAACTTAGTGAACTACGCAAACAGTATAAATAGACACACACAAATGCACTTCCTTTGCAAAAGCACATCCCTTTGGGATCTTCCTATACAGCAAGGTGCTTTTGTTTATTAGCGTTTGTTTGTTTGTTTGTTTGTTTGTGACGTGTCTTTGAGATATTTGGGCACTGTTTTGCAGAGTGATTTTTGTCTTTTATGGGCCAGATTCAGGAAAGGTTACGCTGGCGGATCGAGTGATCCGCCAGCCTAACTGTGGCTTTGAGCCGGCGTTTCTGTTTTCTGTAACCAGAAAACAAGAAACGCCGGGTTGAAGTTCCGATGCGAGCAGCGTAACTGAGTTTCGCCATCGCATCGTTACTTCAACTTAAAAATGGCGCCGGGGGCGTTCCCGCCGATTTCCGCTCAAAAAATATGTTAATGAGCGGAAATCGGCAATTCACGATCGAAATCCGGCGCGACGCAATGACGATACGACGTTTCCGGACGGGATACGCGGCGCATAGATATACCTACATGGGGTTGGAGTATCCTATGTTAGGTATAGGCGTCGTCATCGCGTCGGAAAAAAAAAAAAAAACGTCGCTTGCGTAAAACGGTCATGAATGGGAATGTGACGTCATTGACGTTCATTCACAGATTTTGGAGCATGCGCACGGGGATGTTTTGACACTCGACGCATGCGCAGTACGTTGGCGGCGGGATCGCGCGTAGTTAGCATACTACACGCCCCGTACCCGCGACATTTGAATTCCGCCGGCTCATTTGTGATGCGCTGCCGCAACTTTAGGAGCAAGTGCTTCGTGAATGACAGCACTTGCTCCTAAAATTTCGGCAGCGCAACGCAAATCAGAAGCGTTACTCCAGAGCAAAGATGCTCTGGAATACGTGAATCTGGCCCTATGTGTTTTCTTTGTTGTTATTTTGTTTAAAATATATTTTTGCTGGGCATTTTTTTTTTTTTTTGCTCGTCATTTATTTAATTTTTTTGGTTCTGTTTGTGTATGATTTTGGAATGTGGGGGTGATATTCCTGCCGGAAAAGGGGTGTCACCCTCATTTGTGGTGGAGAAGTGATCCCCAGGTCTGTGTGAATGGTGTATGAATGTACAGTGACATAATTGGAGCCGTGGCGTGGCGTTGCAGCTCACAAGTCCTGCATGGCGGGCTTGTGCCAATCCAATGTGATGAGGATGTGGGGTGTGTGTGCTAGGGACCACAGTGTGTGCATGCATGCATTCTCATTGCGCCCTGATTCATGTGTGTGTTTAACGTGCAAAGATGCATAATGTGAGCTGGCATGAGATGGGGTCATGAGATGGGGTCCCAGTGCATATGCAGAGTCACCTTGAAGGGAAAAGACAGGAGGATGTTAGTAGTGCATGTGCCCCTTGTGATGTGTGCATCATGGGGGGGGGACAGTCATGCCTGCCACCCATGTCACTCACCAACCAGCCAGCTGTCCCCATACATGTTCTGTTCGAAATCTGTGGGGATGGGGCTCTGATTGTATATGTAGCTGTCATGGGTGTCATGGGTGGTGTCATGTGTTGGGCTGCTGATGTCCTCCTGCAGGGTTGTGGTTAATTCCAGGATGGCATGAGGGGTGAATCTGAAGATGCGAGACACCTCGGAATCACTCATGCCATAGATGTCTATGCGTGTGTGATATATCCTCTCCCGTGAAGAGTGAAGAGTGAGGGGCTTGTATCAGAAAAGAATATTGTATTAGATTAGATTAAATTAAATTAGATTAAATTGTAAAGTTTAGATAAGCAAAAAAAAAAAAAATCTCCCGTGCCCTCCTTAGTGCCCTCCTCAGTGCCCTCCTCCTTCTTTGTTCATCTAAAGTCAGTAGTATAGCTATGTGCGACGATGCCCCTGGCATGTTGGCATACAGATTGTTGTGCAACACGTGTGACTGCTGAGCTCCTCACTAACAGTGTTGCTTTATCTAACAAGTAGACTTTTTTTCTCTTTTTAGACCAGCTTTTATATGCTCTAATTTTAGACAGGACATTTTGCTGTTGCGCACACTGCGTAGCCTGCGCTGCCCCAACGTTCTTTTGTGGATCCCACGTAAGTCCCTCATTAGCATATTTGACTAGCAAATCAATGGTCTGTCTAGCGCACTTTTGCGCGGACGGATGCGCCAGTCTAACGAAATTACGCTGGACGCTGCGTATCTTGTTCTGGGGATGCCGCGCATCGAAACGCACGCGCACATTTCGACTTACGCCGCGTATCTCCTGTTGCGCAGGCGTAATCGCTCTGTGAATCTGGGCCAATGTATCCAAAGCATGGAAACAGATCAAAATGACAGCCAGGCAACTACCATTTCCAGAAGAGAATGCTCTCATGACAGATTACCTATAAATAATACTGTGTAATCAAATGAAAGTACTGTATATGTATGGCCAATGCAGTACATACACATTTATTCATCTTTGAAAAATGCTGCAGAACTTCAATCAGCTCCTAACTTCCTGCAGTGAGCTGACAACACTTTCCGCTACATCGAACTCCCAAGAAGTGTTATCAGTCCTTGTTCTCTGCTGGACAACAGAACACCTCTGCCTTATATTATGGAGATGAGAAGAAGGGGGGGGGGGGACTTCTAACTAAGACCTGGGGTTCACAGCTATGCATTCTTTAGTGGGTTTTCAGTTTTGCAGAAACACACTACAGTCCATTTAATATGATTTCCTATGGATGGAGTTCACATTTGTGCATTTTATGAAAAGGGCCAAGGATTTTTTCCTATTTTTTGGTTCCATAGACTTCAATGGATCAAAAGCTTGTATTTAAAAATGCAAAATGCACCTGCAATATGCAAACTGCAACCTGCATAGGTGTGAATCAGGTCTGAGGCTCCATTCAGAAATGCAGTGAATTTTTTTAACATGGGTTCCTATGGAACACATTCACATCAATGCATTTTTGTGCCTCTGTGTTTTTGGAAAGGGTCGGGGACTTTTGTCCTGCAAAATGCAGCGTTTTGCATGTAATAGATGTCAATGGACCCGCATCTAAATTGCAAACATGGTGGAACCTTGGATTGCGAGTAATGCGGTTAACGAGCGTTTTGCAACATAAGCTCTGTATTTTTTTAAATCCTAACTCGGTTTGCAAGTGTAAGCAGGGTTCAAGCTGAAGCGGTGTGCAGAACCGCATTTGGCCTGAGGTGGGGGCGCCGGATCCGAACGTCGCCAATCTGCTCAGAAATGCTCAGAAAGACTCAGAAATACTCTGTTCCCAACCCGAGCTGTCCTCGGGCCTTTCCGTGTGTTTCCGAGGCTCTCCGGTGCCCCCACCTCTAACCCCATGCGGTATTGCATGCCATTAAAGTCAATGCGGAACTAATTATTTTAGTTTCCATTGACTTCAATGGGGAAACTTTGATATGCGAGTACTTTGGATTATGAGAATTCTCCTGTAACAGATTATGCTTGTAATCCGAGGTTCCACTGTACTGCTTTTTTACTGCGATTTTTGCCACAATTTGCGTTTCCGATTGTTTTTTTTTTTTTTACATTCACTGTATATAGCCGGTTGCTAAAGAGCCGGCCAGGAAACCGGCCACGTGTCCTTAACAACCGATGAGTCATCAGCTGTCAGCAGGCTTCCTTGCCGACAGCTGAATGTAAAAAAAAAATTGCCAGCTAAAAAAAATCATGAAAAAAACAGCGTGTGGTCCTTCCCCAAAAGCCATACAAGACCCTTCTGTCTTGTATGGATTAGGAGGGAACATCCCCACACCAATTTAAAAAAATTGGTCCCCCTAAAATCTATATCAGACCATTATCCGAGCATGCAGCCGGTACGTCAGGAAAGGGAGGGGATGAGCGAGGGGTGGGTACTTTGAAGACAAGGGCCTCTTCGCAACAACCCTGACCGGTAGTTGTCGGAGTCTGTGGGTGGGGGGGATTATATTTAACAAGGGGACCCCAGATCCCGCCCCCCCATGTGAATGGGTATCAGGTACAACATACCCAGTCACCAAAAAAGCAGTGAAATGTAAAAAAAAAAAACAAGAGGCCTGGAGGTGTCCCCATCTAATCCATACCAGACCGTTTTTCTCGAGATTTTTTATAGCCCGCAATTTTTTTTTTCACATTCAGCTGTCAGCAGGGAAGCCCACTGACAGCTGATGACTCATCGGTTGTTAGGGATGCAGTGGCCGGCTTCCCGACCCACTCCTTATAGGAACCAGCTATGTATGTATGAATGTAATATATATTTTTTTTAAACAAACATGCATAGTGAATCGAGCCTAATACAGAAATGGAGGATGCAAATAATGTGCTAGACCTGTACAGACTAGGCAGCTGAATGTACATTTTCTACTTTTAAATGGTACTAGCTTATGCATTGACATCATACAGGGTGACCGTTGTAGGTGATCCTTGGTTATTAGGGCATATTAATCCTTAAGGTTTACTTTAAAAAAAAATATTATGCTTTCATGTCTTTGCAGCAGTACCTGATTACTCTAGCTGTTCCTGTGCTAATCCAGATAAAGTAATGCAATGAATGAATCTAATGAGATTTCTGTAATTAGAAAGCCCCCCAGGGCTCTGTTTTCCTTGGCCTGGAATTATAAAAGATTTTCCTGTGCAAATCTAATCAATGGCAATCAATGTAGATTTCCTTCCTGCATGAAATGTCGACAGATTGTTGTAGAATAGGGCGATTTCTGATAAACATACTTACCTTTCTAATTTCCCCCCATGTACTGAAATATGCAAATGAGAGATGTTAACCATATTGTTCTCATCATATTACCATCAATGATTGTACGTGTACTCAAGTCTTCAATACCACCATTGTGATTTTTAGTTAGTACCTGTATAACATGACCCAAATAAGATTTGATTTCATTTTCTAAAATATGTAGCGCTACCCTCACTGGTCAATGGCGTCAGTCGTTAGTCGCCCACCCTGCACAGCCAGGCACACATATTTCCAGACACACTGGTAGCTGTTTGAACTTTGTATTTTTTATTTATTTTTGTTTTATTAGGGGAATAGAACTCAGATGGGGATAGGGTACATATGGGATGCCCACTTAGTTGAAGAAACTTTGTAGGGACTTAACTATATACACGCCGGTATATACAATCTCTCTTCCACATACACTTGCTTGCAGACTATCATTCCCAGGACCAGCTAGCACAGGTTTCAGGCCCAGTACAATCTCAGCTGGGTCTAATGGAATTGCCCTTTGCACCTCATGGTGTTAGTAAGGTCCTGTCCGCACCCGAGTCCAGGCCCAAGGTCAATCCCCTCCAGACTGGGGAGCTCTGTCAAAGGCCAAGACACCCTAACACTCTATCTCCAGATTCCACCCAAACTCTCCTCCCCAGCTGGGCTGACTCAGAGTATTTGAGGGGGCCTGCCCCCTGCCAACCCAGGTTAGGGATTGGTCAGGGCCCCGCAGAATACTTAATGCAGCTCCACCTTACTTCCCCTCCCATCTTTCTAGAAGGTTCCAGTACTTTCTAGAAATGGGGGGGCGGGGGTCCTCAGTAATGCTGCATGTGAGTCACTCAGCTCTCCCTGGATCTCTGCCCAACCCAGGAAAATCACAGACAGAACTTAAACAAAATCTAACCTTTAGCACTCTAGCAACGCTAGGGGGTGATACATATAAGTTAGGTCCAAATATAATATATTAACCACTTAACCCCCGGACCATATTGCTGCCCAATGACCAGAGCACTTTTTGTGATTCGCCACTGCGTCGCTTTAACTGACAATTGCGCGGTCGTGCGACGTGGCTCCCAAACAAAATTGGCGTCCTTTTTTCCCCACAAATAGAGCTTTCTTTTGGTGGTATTTGATCATCTCTGCGGTTTTTATTTTTGCGCTATAAACAAAAATAGAGTGAAAATTTTGAAAAAAATTCAATATTTTTTACTTTTTTCTGTAATAAATATCCCACAAAAATATATAAAAAAACATTTTTTTCCCTCAGTTTAGGCCGATACGTATTCTTCTACATATTTTTCGTAAAAAAAAATAGCAATAAGCGCTTATTGATTGGTTTGGGCAAAAGTTATAGTGTTTACAAAATAGGGGGTCGTTTTATGGCATTTTTATTAATATTTTTTTTTTACTAGTAATGGCGGCGATCAGCATTTTTTTCAGTACTGCGACATTATGGCGGGCACTTCGGACACTTTTGACACATTTTTGGGACCATTGGCATTTTTATAGCGATCAATGCTATAAAAATGCATTGTATTACTATAAAAATGCCATTGGCAGTGAAGGGGTTAACACTAGGGGGCGGGGAAGGGGTTAAGTGTGTTCCTGGGTGTGTTCTAACTGTATGGGGGGGTGGACTCACTAGGGGAAATCACTGATCTTCTGTTCATACATTGTATGAACAGAAGATCAGCGTTTCCCCCGCTGACGGGAACGAGAGCTTTGTGTTTACACACAAAGCTCCCGTTCCCCGCTCTGTAACGAGCGATCGCGTGTGCCCGGGGGCGATCGTACCTGCCGGGCACGCGCCCCCTAGCGGCCGCTTTAGGTTCAATAAAGGTTTATTGAGTTTTTTTAAGACAGAAAAAAACAGAAGAGTAACATTTTTCAACCGAGCGTCCAACAAAGGGCAACCCGGGCAAATCGACATAAATCATACACAATCCGTATTACTAAAATTAAGTAAACACAAACAGTTACTGCTACAAGGGTTGGGTGTAGGAATTTATCATGGTTACAGGATCTGTCCACAAACTACCGAGTCCTCCCCTGGCCTGGATGCCCCAATGGGATCCAGCTGCGCCCAGGACACAGGGGAGGAACGGAGGTCAAGCTGCCTCAGGCCGGCAGGTAAAGCGGACAGCCCGTCTCATCCATTTCTCATGTAAAGAATACGCAAGAGCCATAATAATAAAACATAAAGGTAACTGGTCATGTAAAATGGTCAGATTATGCAGAAATAAAACTTGAGACCGGCTGGAGAGAGCCAGTCGGAAGGAGAAAACGGAAAGAGGAAAGTAGAGAAGAAAGATGGCATGAGATGTAAAATGAGGGGGGAAGGACAGGAGGGGGGAGGGGGGAGGATGGGGAGCAGGGTAAAGGGAGCGGTGCGCTCATCTCTCGGCAGGAGTACATCGTTGCGTCTTGAATAAGTACAATTAAAGGCAATGTGTTTAAAAGAGAAAAGATAAATGAGTAAAAATAGGAAAAAATTAAAAATAAATTAAAAATAAAATGATACCTCTTCTCCCCCCCACTGTCTACCAGTCTCAGCCGTAGGGGTTGGAGAGCAGAGCAACCGGGATGTGAACCACCAGTGCTTCAGGGGTTAGGGGCCAAGTCTACCGAGTATCAGGGGTCACCATGGCTGGGAGATAGTCTTTAAGTTTGTCCGAAGTGGAGTAATGCCTCCAAACACTCCATGTAAAGGCGAATTTAGCATATCTATCAAGGGATTTGGCTTGCAGCTCCTCCATGAGCATAATGCCGTTCATTTCATTTATCCATTCAATAATGGTTGGGGGAGCAGACGACTTCCAGTGCCTAGATATCAGCTGCCGTCCTGCACTCAAACAAAACCTTAGAAGGGAGTTTTTCTGAAATTTGGTAGCACCGGGGAGAATGGAGAGGAGAGCTATGAATGGAGAGGGGGTGAGTGGTTCAGCGTAGAGGTCAGAGTAAATTGAGAAAATTTGGGACCAGAATGGGCTAATTTTGGCACAATCCCACCAAATATGAGCA
Organism: Rana kukunoris; assembly: GCA_029574335.1. NCBI lineage: Eukaryota > Metazoa > Chordata > Amphibia > Anura > Ranidae > Rana > Rana kukunoris. The sequence goes on from CM056052.1 coordinate 110,355,426, forward strand.
TACGTACCCGTGGCCGAGTCACATCTCCAGCAGGAGTCCGAGGCATCGGGAAACATGATCCTGAGGGTGGTAGGCACACGATACCAACGGGAAAGCACTTTGTAATTTTTCTCCTGAGCATAGCTCGATATGGAGGATTTGTGAGTATAAAAGAAGGCCCTACGCCATTCCGCCTCACTAATGTCCCTCCCTAGCTCTTCCGACCAAGCCGAAGTAAATTTGGGAAGGGTACTATGTGTATGGCCTAGTACCAACCTATTGATCAGTGAGAGAGTGTGCCGTTGAAATGAAGAAAAGGAGCAAAGTTGTTCGAACCCCGTCAGTGGTCTATGAACCCGTCGGGAGTCATGGAGCGTCTTACAGTAGGTCGTCAGGTGCATGTGTGTGAGCCAGGTTACTCTTGGGGAAGCTGACGACGGACCCAGCACGAGGGATCCTGAGGTGGCATGGATAAAACTTTGTGCAGTGGGCCAGTTCTCACGTTGATAGCCCGCTAAGGAGTGAAGTCCCCTACCCTCAGGGAGGTCCGGGTTGTCGAAAAGGGGAGTCAATGGACTCGGTTCGGTTGATAGGGCGTAGGATTCTCTCCTTCGATACCATATTGCTAAGGCATCTTTAGTGAGGGGAGATATCCCTGATAGGGTGCGATGAGATGAAGCATGACCCCATAGCAGGGCCCGAAGGTCCACTGAGGACAGATCTTGTTCGACGCATATGGCCACCTTACACAAGGGGTGGGGAAACCACTCCAGGACCCGGGATAGAACAGCTGATACGTGGTAAAGTTCAAAATCAGGGAGGCCCGCCCCTCCGTTCGAGATGGGAGAGCAAAGAAGCTTATGTTTCAGCCGGGGTCGGCTTCGCCTCCATACAAACTGAATGGCCATGGAGCGTACCGTGCGGAAAAAAGTGGAAGGGAGGGCTATCGGAAGCGCCTGGAAGAGATACAAGAGTTTGGGGAGGATATCCATCTTGAGTGTGTTCATACGTCCGAACCACGACACCGGCAAATCCATGCGGGTTTCCGTGAGGCGTCGCAGTTTAGTCAGCAGCGGGCAGTAATTAAGGGCATAAATATCCGACAACTGGCGCGGGATTGCTGTCCCTAAGTAAGAAATTGACTTATCCCTCCATTGGAAGGAAAAGTTTGACTTAAGGGCATTAAGGGCAGGGAGAGGGAGGGAGAGATTCAGAGCTTCAGTCTTAGACAAGTTCAATTTATAATTACTCAGCCTACCGAACCGAGCGATCTCAGCTAGAATACAGGGAATGCTGACGTGGGGACGGGTGACATAGAGGAGCAAGTCATCCGCGTACAGTGAAAGTTTACAATGGGAAGAAGACGTTTGGATCCCGTGTATGTTCGGGTTTGCCCTGAGCGCCTGGGCCAAGTGTTCGATTACAAGAGCAAAGAGAAGAGGAGATAGGGGGCACCCCTGCCTGGTGCCGTTTTTAATGGGTAATATGCTGGATTGAATTCCGTTAACCAGAACAGTGGCGGAGGGGGTGTAGTACAGGGACATAATGCGAGCAAGCATCTTCGGGCCTAAACCTAATTGGGTGAGGGTAGATTGCAAAAATGACCAACTGACCCTATCAAATGCCTTCTCCGCGTCACAGGAGAGGAGGCAAGCTGGGATCCGGTGACGTTGAGCGTAGGCTATGAGATGTATAGTCTTAGTGGTGTTGTCTCGGGCCTCGCGACCCGGAACAAATCCCACTTGATCGCCATGAATAACATCGGGCAACAGCGGGGAAAGTCGATCGGCTAAGACCTTCGCGAAAAGTTTCAGGTCTATATTCAGAAGCGATATGGGCCTATAATTAGAGCAACAGGATGGGTCTTTGCCTGGTTTGGGAAGGACTGCAATCTGAGCTAAGAGAAGGGCGGAAGAAGGGGAGGCACCGTCGTCGATGGCGTTAAAAGCTTTAGCCAGAAGAGGGGCCAATTGGGAAGCAAACGTCTTATAAAAACGCGAAGTAAACCCGTCAGGGCCGGGGCTCTTACCATTTTTAAGTTTTTTAATGGTGGCAAGAAAGTCCTCCACCGAGAGGGGAGTCTCCAGTTCCTCAATAGAGGAAGCAGGGATGGTAGGAAGGGCAGTCTCTTCAATGTAGGAGGGCAGATCACAAGGAGGTCCGCCCGTCTGGTGGGGGGATGTAGGGGATGGAGAGGGAAGGTCGTAAAGACCTGCATAGTATTGGCGAAACTCCTCCGCTATAGCAGAGTTGGCCTGTAGTTTGCCTTTGGTAGGAGAGACAATCAGGGGGATGTGCTTTCTACTTAGCCGCGGCTGCAGGGTGTTAGCCAGCAGTCTGCCACATTTATTTGCCTGCGAGTAGTGCGTAAAGCGCCCCTTATCTCTGGCGACCAATGAGCGTTCAGCGAAGATCTGCAAAAGATCCCTTCTGGCATTAGTCAACTCAACAAGTGTGGACGCGTCCGGGGAATTCTTATGTGATTCCTCGAGGGTCGCGATAGAGGCCAGGAGACGAGTAATGTCTGCCGCGCGGGCTTTTTTAAGTCTAGACCCGTGTTGGATAAATTTTCCCCTAAGTACACACTTAAGTGCCTCCCACTTCGTGAGTGAATTCGTGTCATCCTGGGCGTGGTCCGAGATGAAATGGGCGATAGTCTGAGTAATGTCGTCAGTACACGTCAGGTCTGAGAGCAAGTTGTCATTGAGCCTCCAAGAGGCTCTAGGTTTGTGCGAAGGGACCCTCCCCAATGTGACGTGAACAGGAGCATGGTCCGACCACAGTGTGAGCCCGATGGATGCAGTGGGGGAGAGGTCCAGAAGGGATTGTGAGATGAGGATGTAGTCCAACCTACTATATGAGGAATGTGCGGGGGAGTAGTACGTGTAGTCCCTATCTGTTGGGTGTAAGACCCTCCACACGTCTACAAGGGAAAGGTCTGTAAGGAGGGACCGCAGCTTGGTCAGACTAGCCAGGGAGAGCGAGGACTTACCAGTCGACGTGTCCAGACGTGGCACCAGAGCAGCGTTGAAGTCACCACCCAGGATCATGTTATGAGCACCGAACTTCTGCAGGCGGGAGACCACGGAGGAGAGAAACTGCAGTTGGTTCTGGTTGGGAGAATATACATTAGCTACGTTGTAAATTACATTCTTATATGACAATTTAAGGAAAATACATCTCCCATTGGGGTCTATATAGGAGTCTAAAACATCAGGTGTGAAAGAAGCATGGAAAGCGATGGAAACCCCCTTCGACTTTGCGGCTGGGTTGGTGCTGTGGTACCAGGTAGGGTAGTGTTTACAAGATAGCTGCGGGACAGAGTCGGACCTAAAGTGGGTTTCCTGGAGGAGGAGAATTTGGGTGCGGAGCTTGTGAAAGTGGAACACAATCTGCCTCCGTTTCTCAGGGGTGTTAAACCCCCGACAGTTCAGGGACGACACCGTCAAGAAATCAGATTTAGCCATGTGGGTATTGCAGAGGTAGAGAGCAAGTACCTACCAGGAGTGAGCGCACCGCTGCCAGGGAGGGGGGGAATGGGAAGAAAGGTAGTGCAGGGAGGAGGGGTACAGGGAAAAGAGAGAAGAGCGTAGAGAAGAAAAAGGTGGAAGGAAAGTTGGGCCAAAACGGCCACACTAACTGCGTTGCAAGCAACGGTTCAGCCAATACCGTAGAGGTAGCTGAAAGGCCTAGGTCGGGGAACATGGTCACCGCACGGAGAGAGCCCCGCACATATCACAACTTTGTATTTAAACATTTAAGCATCAACAGAAATCAAGTAAACAGTTCAAGTCAAGCCAGGACCCCACGAGACCGTGCAAATAAACAGAGTTGACATGCAAAGCGGGGGTGTTGCCCCCCACCAAGCACTTCAGGGGTCAGCGTCTCGTAGAGTCCTGTCTAAAACAGGCGGACACACCAGAAACATGTGGATAAAAAGTAAAAACAAGTAAAAAACACATACACAAAAAAAAAGGGGGGGGGAAGGGGGGGGGGAAATGCAACAACATGTCGAATAATCAGGGGGGGAGAGGGAACTTAAGGGTAAACCAGACCAGTGGGAGGGTGCAGGCCGAGGAAATCCAGCAGCCGAACATCCCAACAAGGGAGTGAGTCCACAGGCCGGAACCTGAGAAATGGAAAAGCCAATAATACTATATAGGCAGAGTCACTTCATCCAGCAGATGACTTGGCGGCCTCCGGCTTGGAGCGTCTGGGTTTTTTGGTCTGTCTCTTCCAACCAGAGGAGAGTTGAAATCCCGGGGTGGCAGAGTGCAGGGGCCAGTCTGGGATAGGTATCAGTGGGAGATCAAAAGTCCCCAAGAATTTAGGGAGGTCACCCAGCGTGCGGAACACTGCCGATTTACCTTCGTGCGAAGCCGACAGCTGGAAAGGGAACCCCCAGTGATATTTGATCTGTTTGGCCTGGAGGGCCGCCGTGAGAGGTTTCAGGGCCCGGCGTAGATCCAGGGTAAGTTTGGAGACGTCAGGTAGCAAGTGAATGCGAGTCTCTTCATAGAGAATGGCTTCTTGAGCACGGGCAGCTTGCATAATGGCGTCTTTGATGGCATAGAAGTGGACCCTGCAAATCACATCTCTGGGGTAGTTTAAGTTGGGGTTTTTGGGCCCCAGGGCTCTGTGGACCCGGTCCAGTTCTATAGCAGAGCCTTTATCTTTTAGAAGCAGTTCATTAAATATGCCGGTGATCACGGGGGCCAGGTCTTTATGTTCCACTGCTTCAGGTAGGCCACGGACACGAATATTGTTGCGTCTGGCCCTGTTCTCCTGGTCATCTTGGGACAACATCAGCTGCTGGATCTGGATAGTATGGTTATTTAATATGGCATCGTGGGTCTGTAGGGTGGTGGCAGTCTCTTCTACAGTACGTTCCACCTCCTCCAGTCTATCTGTAACATCCCTTCGCAGCTCTGAGATCTCCTGCTTATAGGAGCGCTCCATTCTCTGCACACAGGCCTCAAAATCATGCCTGGTGGGTAAGGCCTTAATGTAAGCCTCCAGGTCCCAGCCATTGTAGGAGCGGTGGGAGTCTGGGGAGCGACAGCCGGATTGCACAGAGCCTGCATCCGATTCAGGGGGAGAGATGGCCCTCTGCCTGGTTTTCATGGCAGAGGCCGAGCGCTGCGATGAGGCTCCCTGTGAGGCAGCGTGTGTCCCAGAGGAACGGGACGCCGCCATCTTGGACGAGGGGGTGCCGCGCTGCTCCGGGTGGATTTTGGGGAAGAAGCGGTCGATTTCGCCGTCCCTGCCCGGGTCCGAGTGATGGTGAGTGTCTCCCCCACCCTTGCGACCCATCACCGACCTGTCTGGTGTGTCCGTGCGGCGATTAAGGCTGTTGATCCGGCCGTATGTGCGGGAGCTCTCAGCACACACGTCTCACTCCTCCATGCGCCAGGCCACGCCCCCTAGCGGCCGCTTTAGATCGGACGTATAGCTACGGGCTCTCGCCCAGCAGTGCCGACTTCCCGCAGTAAAATGACGGCGGGCTGGTCGGCATGTAGTTAAAGGTTTATAGCTCCAACAGGCATCTTTCCCTGAAACAATCCAAGCATTTTTAAAGGTTAAAGTTTTTTTCCCTCATTTCAGAGGTAAGAAAGCCTCTATGACATGGGTCCTCAAACTATGGCCCTCCAGTTGTTCAGGAACTACATTTCCCATCATGCTCAGTCATGTCTGTGAATGTCAGGCCGTGTACACACGGCAGAGAACCTCGACGGGCAGAACACATCGTTCCGCCCGTCGAGGTTCTCTCCCGGCCGTCGAATTCGGCGACCCGCCCGTCGGGAATGGCAACCAGCCATTCTTCCAGGCGGGCCGTCGAGGAAATAGAGAGCGTGCTCTCTATTTCGGCTCGACGGGCTTCCCGACGGGAAGCTCGCTGAGACCGTACACACGGCCGAGGTCCTCGCTGGAATGTGCATTCCAGCGAGGTTCTCGCTGATTTTCAGCGAGAACCTCCGCCGTGTGTACGGCGCCTTAGAGTTTCACAATGCCTCATGGGATTTGTAGTTCCGCAACAGCTGGAGGGCCGTAGTTTGAGGATGCCTGCTCTATGATGCCAAACCGGAGGTCCACGTTTTGACATGCCCTGCCCTGCCCCCCAACACAGATGGCTTTATAAAGTTATTTGTAAACAAACTGATCACCTGTAAAAAAAAAAAAAACTACCTTGTCTTTAGGCTTTAGTGCTTCAGGAAGGCACAAGTGATGTCACCATGCCTTTCCGCAGAACTGTGATCATGATACCCCCTAAATGCATTTCAGCCAATTGCAATAGTGCATGCCCAGAAGTCACAGGAATCAACAGTAAGGTGTGGCACTGGCCTTCTGGAAATGTCATAGAGATGAGTCATTTTTGGTTATAAATGGAATTTTTAAAGCAATTTGTTTGGGTAGGGGGTTTGCAAAAAAAGCAGATCTTCTGTTTTGCATAAGGTCCACCTTGTTCATTTAAGGGAAAATGCAGTTAAACGGTTCAAACCAATTTTTATACACCTATGAGTATTTTTTATTATAAATTCTTTTATTCATTTTTCAACAATACAATAAATACAAAACACATAACCATACATACATACAACATAAATGGTCCCAATATGTACCCCTTATTAACCACTTCCCGACCGCCGCATGTAGATATACGTCGGCAGAATGGCATGTTAAGGCAGATGCACGTATATATACGTGCCTGCCTTTGCGCGGGTCGGGGGTCCGATCGGGACCCCCCCGCTACATGCGGCAGTCGGAAACCCGCGAGGACGAGGGCGCAGCTATTCGTTTCTGGCCGCCCGCTCGCGATCGCTTCCCGGGGCTGAAGAACGGGGAGAGCTGTATGTAAACACGGCTTCCCCGTGCTACACTATGGCGGCTGCATCGATCGAGTGATTCCTTTTATAGGGAGACTAGATCGATGACGTCAGACCTACAGCCACACCCCCCTACAGTTGTAAACACACACAGGGAACACACAAATCCTACAGCGCCCCCTGTGGTTAACTCCCAAACTGCAACTGTCATTTTCACAATAAACAACGCGATTTAAATGCATTTTTTGCTGTGAAAATGACAATGGTCCCAAAAATGTGTCAAAATTGTCCAAAGTGTCCGCCATAATGTCGCAGTCACGAAAAAATCGCTTATCGGCGCCATTAGTAGTAAAAAAATAAAAAATAAAAATGCAATAAAACTATCCCCTATTTTGTAAAGGCTATAAATTTTGCGCAAACCAATCGGTAAATGCTTATTGCGATTTTTTTTTTACCAAAAATAGGTAGAAGAATACGTATCGGCCTAAACTGAGGAAAAAAATAATGTATATATGTTTTTGGGGGATATTTATTATAGCAAAAAGTAAAAAATATTGAATTTTTTTCAAAATTGTCGCTCAATTTTGGTTATAGCGCAACAAATAAAAACCGCAGAGGTGATCAAATACCACCAAAAGAAAGCTCTATTTGTGGGGAAAAAAGGACCCAATTTTGTTTGGGAGCCACGTCGCACGACTGCGCAATTGTCTGTTAAAGCGACGCAGTGCCGAATTGTAAAAGGGCCTTTGGGCATTTAGCAGCATTTTGGTCCGGGGCTTAAGTGGTTAAGAAGAAGAGAAAGAGGAAAAAAAAAAATTCTACCATTGCTAATACTAAATTTTACCTCCACCCATTTTGGACCCAGACCTGTACATCCTACATTTTCTCGTCAAGAATATAACCACCCAGGGAGGCGGTAGAGGGGGGAGAGGGGATCAAGGGTATTCAGTATTTTTTTTTTTTACCAAAGGCATGTAGCAGAACACATTTTGGCCATAAATCTATCCCCTATTTTGTAGACTAGAACGTTTGCGTAAACCAATCAATATATGCTTATTGCGATTTTTATTACCAAAAATTTGTAAAAAAAATGTCGGCCTAAACTGAGAATTTTTTTTATAAAAAAAAAAAAAAAAAATTGGGAATATTTATTATAGCAAAAAGTACAAAATATTGTGGTTTTTTTTTTTTCAAAATTATCTCGCTCATTTTTTTGTTTATAGCGGAAAAAAATTAAATCGCAGAGATGATCAAATACCACCAAAAGAAAGCTCTATTTGTGAGAAAAAAATTGATTTTGTTTGGGAGCCACGTCGCACGACCATGCAATGGTCAGTTAACAAAAAATGGCCTGGTCATTGAGCAGCCAAATCTTCTGGGGCTGAAGTGGTTCATAAAAGTGGGGCAACAAGCCCTTAAATGGCACACCTGGTGTGGACCCAGCTCACTGGTAGGCTCTACACTACGCTAAACAACACCCAAATATCACATGTAGCGCCCCCTTACTTTCAGTATGGGCACTACACTAAAGTTAGTGGGTGAATGGGAGAGTTATTTGGCTCCCATTCATAATTTGTCAAATTTTAGGCTGCTGTGTTCCAGAACTATGCTGTGGGTCAGGATGCGATCCCATCCCTGCAGGTGGCGCTAGAGGGGTTCTGGCAAAACCACTTTTCCCCAGCAGCCACTTAGAGGAGTTGGACCTCGCAGGGCATGCTGGGGAGGGTAGGGGTGCGGCATCCACCTTCAGGGTGTGCGCATCCACGGACCCCGCCGCCATGGCCCATCTGGCTGGAATCGCATGCTGCGCGGAGTTCCATCCTGATGTTGAGAGGGACCCCAGTGACTTACTGGGTCCCCAACTGTATTGAGAGGACCCTAAGCTGAGGGCTGAACGGTGGGGGATCGGCTCAGGGAGAACCCAAAAGCAGGTTGTCCAGGAGACTTGAACGAACCATCGGGGATCCGTTCACCAAGGCCTTGACAGGTACATGGCAGCTGTCAACCGGTGACCTTTTCATTGCATTTACTGGGAGGATTTGCTCAATCCGTCTTGTTCATTTGAGTACTGAAGTACTAGGCCTGTGGCACAGACCCGAGCCAGGCCTGTGGCAGAGGTCTGTTCCTCCCAGCAACCTAAAGTGACATTTCGGCTGCCAAACTGAGAATTTTTTTTATAAAAAAAAAAAAAAAAAATTGGGAATATTTATTATAGCAAAAAGTACAAAATATTGTGTTTTTTTTTTTCAAAATTATCTCGCTCATTTTTTTGTTTTTAGCGGAAAAAAATTAAATCGCAGAGATGATCAAATACCACCAAAAGAAAGCTCTATTTGTGAGAAAAAAATTGATTTTGTTTGGGAGCCACGTCGCACGACCATGCAATGGTCAGTTAACAAAAAATGGCCTGGTCATTGAGCAGCCAAATCTTCTGGGGCTGAAGTGGTTCATAAAAGTGGGGCAACAAGCCCTTAAATGGCACACCTGGTGTGGACCCAGCTCACTGGTAGGCTCTACACTACGCTAAACAACACCCAAATATCACATGTAGCGCCCCCTTACTTTCAGTATGGGCACTACACTAAAGTTAGTGGGTGAATGGGAGAGTTATTTGGCTCCCATTCATAATTTGTCAAATTTTAGGCTGCTGTGTTCCAGAACTATGCTGTGGGTCAGGATGCGATCCCATCCCTGCAGGTGGCGCTAGAGGGGTTCTGGCAAAACCACTTTTCCCCAGCAGCCACTTAGAGGAGTTGGACCTCGTAGGGCATGCTGGGGAGGGTAGGGGTGCGGCATCCACCTTCAGGGTGTGCGCATCCACGGACCCCGCCGCCATGGCCCATCTGGCTGGAATCGCATGCTGCGCGGAGTTCCATCCTGATGTTGAGAGGGACCCCAGTGACTTACTGGGTCCCCAACTGTATTGAGAGGACCCTAAGCTGAGGGCTGAACGGTGTGGGATCAGCTCAGGGAGAACCCAAAAGCAGGTTGTCCAGGAGACTTGAACGAACCATCGGGGATCCGTTCACCAAGGCCTTGACAGGTACATGGCAGCTGTCAACCGGTGACCTTTTCATTGCATTTACTGGGAGGATTTGCTCAATCCGTCTTGTTCATTTGAGTACTGAAGTACTAGGCCTGTGGCACAGACCCGAGCCAGGCCTGTGGCAGAGGTCTGTTCCTCCCAGCAACCTAAAGTGACATTTCGGCTGCCAGGCTTGTGGCAGAAGTCTGTCCGGAGGCACTTCACCCACTCTGGCTAGAGTGGCGATGTTTGTTACATTGCTACTGAAAGCAGGCTTGCTTTCATCATCATCCAGGGCCTGATATCGCACTTGTTCTTCTGCTTCATCAACCTTTCCTATCCTACTACATGTTGATGTTGGCCGTGTTGTGCCTTGGAATAAAGCATTAAAAAAAAACATTGGATGACTGGACATTCGCTCACTACTACTCACTGCTACTACCCCTAGACATACTACAAGGTAACTTAATACGCCGGTCCCAAAAACAACCAGCGGCTCCTGAATGGGGTAGCGCTACACACACTATATACTATGCACCAGAATATGTTACTTCCATTGGGTATACAGTGGGAAAGGCCTGGTCTTAAATTGGGTATGGTTCAGATTTTGCTCAAGGGCCCAGAGGAGCTGTTGCTATATAATATGCAACAGAATAAGTTACTTGCATTTGGGTATACAGTTGTGATTTGCTTTTAGGGCAGATGCTAAGAACCTTATGAAACAGCATTGTTGAGTTGGGAACAAACATTTCTTTACAGAGCTATGCAGTATGTGATGAGAATTTAACACCTGTCAATAAATTGAATTTCAGATCTACTAAATTCATTCAACAATTGTGCAATTTTAACCTGAGAGCATTTAGAAATTCATGAGCCTAGGATCTTCTTTTCTAAATTGGATTTCAGTTCGCGTTTATGTGACGCAGGTAGCTAAATTGATGGTGAAGTGGTTGAAAAATTGATACTGCATCATGTGTAGTGTGTTGTACCAAATTGGTAAACTAGCTTAACAGTAGAAGGTCTGCAGGCCTTTACAGGAGGAGTTACCGGTACATTGAAGTAATATGGTCTCCAAAACAAACAGCACTGTCTTTTGGGCAATTGCGGCAACAGAGGAACAATTGTGGCAATATTAAGGAAATACATGGGCTGTTATAACACTACAGGGGAAATTCTGGCCATACACAGGCACATGGGATATTGTAACAATACAAGGGTAATAAGTGAGTGGTTGTGGCAATAGAGGTCAAACCCCCTACCCACTTCTATTCCAGCGTGTTGTAGCATATTTTAATCCCTTAGGTCAAAATGTGTTTTTCTGTGGTTAGGCGGAGGTGATTTAGGGAGAAAGGGCATTACCTCCACCCAACTACTTCAGTGAGTCAATGTGCACACTGCCACGGGTTACACCAGGAAATCTGGAGATGTGATGATTTTACAGATTACCCTCCTGACCAATGATTAGAGTTCCCAGGTACATTAATTATTATGCCATCAATAAAATACAGGCACCACGTCCATTTTAATTACTGTAGAATTTAAAAAAGAAGTTGAGCAGAGGGTGTAACTGAAACAAATCTCAAGTATAATTTCTTATGTGCCTTTATGCTGTGTTATATTAGGGGCCATACACACAGGCTGAATATCGGGCTGTATAGTTCAGTTCAATAGAAACTGCCCGACATTCGGCCGTGTGTACGGCAGCCAGTCTGACAGACGTCGGCCAAACGTCCAACTTCTATTGAAGGGGCATGACTGAAAAAGGTCTGCCAAATGGCATCTGATCAGCTCTCTCAGCCAATGGTTAAGAACGCTGACCGGTGTGTTCTGGCAGGGGGGGGGGGGGGGGGGCTGTCCCCTGTCAGAACACATAAGCTCATCAGGAGAGATCAATGTTTTAACATCAGATTGTTAGTACAGGTTCTCCTCCTGAGCTCTTCAGTTGTTTTTCATTCAGCTCGCTGGGTTGAATAAAAAAAACTGTTGAGCCTATTATGCACAGACCGAATGTCGGGCGACATCGGCTGGTTGGTTCAATAAAAACCATTCCACATTTGCCCCTGTGTATGGCAGCCGGTCCAGTTTGGCCGGCTTCTGTTGGAGAAGCATGTTGGAAAACCAGCAGCCAACCAGCTCCCAATCAGCACTCTCAACCAATGGCTGAGAGTGCTAACTGGAGTGCTCTGGCGGGGGGCGCCTCCCTGTCAGAACACAATAGAACAGCAGGGGTGATCACTGTACTAACTAAATAGTTTTTTTTGGATTGTTAGTACAGTAGCTCCGACTGGAGCTGTCAGGTTTTTTTTTTCCATCCAACCCAGCGGGTGGTGTGTACAAGGTTTTAGTGTGTACTAAGCTTGGGTGTGGCAGGTGTCCAGATAGCAGGTATAGAATATGTTTTAAAGGGAAGAATTAATAAATTGTAGTTAAAAAAACAATGGAAATCTCCCTTCTCAGGTTAAAGCAGCCAAACATCATGTAGAGGACTGATAAAACCAGCATGTAAATAAAACCCTCAATTTTATAGATTGGCACTATGGGAAAACATTTGTTATTAATAGATGGTCTGTAAGTACAGCACAGATTACCAAAAATTACAATTAAATACAGCTTCCTTTGAAAACAATTACGCCAACAGATAAGCTAGAATAACTTATATTGAATGTTTTAAGGGATATCCGTTGCTGTTTGGACTCATTTTATATTTTAAAGTATATCCTTTGCATATTAGTTTTACACCTGTCCTGGTTATTTTTAGTGGAAGTTGGGTGACTGTCCAGATCAGCCTTTCTCAACCTTTTTAACACAGAGCAACCCTTGAAATAACTTTCTGGGCACAGAGAACCCCTTCTTATAGATATTGTATCTACAGCTCACTGTACATAAGTGTGATCAGTGGAAAGAATGTCCCTTACAGGTGTGGTCAGTGTCAAAAATCACCCAATACAGACAGCTAAAAATATCATTGGTGGCATTGGTTACTTATCTGAGAGGCAGACAATGCTCATTGCTCAAGGAGGCGGGCCGATCATAGGCAGGTGAGGGCGCCAAAGCTCCAGAGTGCTCTCCTCCCTCCTTCTCGTCTGTGTTCAGAGGCGGAGCACATGCAGCGGGTGCTGTGGTTCCCCATCTCGCTTGCACTCTCCGCTGACAACTGAGAAGAGCACATACCTCCGGCTGTCCCTGAAATTCGGGCTGGGTACCGCAGCGGAGCCTAGTACCGGAACACATCCCGGTACTAGGCTCCACTAATTCTTCTGTCCGGTGCGCGTGGAGCAGTCTCCTGTCGGCTCCGCCCCCTCTGCGTGTGTCAGCTCTTCTCCCATAGACGGTGTGATGAGAGGCTTCAGGGTTGGCCGGAGCTGCTGCCAATCATCCTGTGCACTCCCAGAAATGCTCTCCGAGTGCCACCCTCCTAGTAATGTCTGGGGGCTCTTTATAACAGACTCTGTAACATAAGCCCTCTCTGTGTGCATTAAAGAGACCCCCCTCCAGGTCCCATTAGTGTACTAATTTTCTTTATTGTTAAAAGATCATGGGAGGATCTTTTAACAATAGACTTAAAAAAGACTTCTTAGGGGAGCATCTGTGTTTGAGTCGTAGCCATAGAACCATTTGTAAAGGGGAGGAGTTAGTAAGATGACCACGCCCATGTTGGGGCGCCAGAAATATTTCTGCACCCAGGCGTCTGTGACCCTAGGATCGGCCCTGTCAAGGAGCCCCTAACAGCCTCTGAAAAAACCCTGGTTGAGAAAGGCTGGTCCAGATATTTACTTAATGTAGGCTCTCGCAAAGTTAATAAGGCTGACCTCTACAGCCGTGGCCAAACGTTTTGCGAACTACACAAATATTAGTTTTCACAAAGTCTGCTGCCTCAGTTTTCATGAAGGCAATATGCATATACTCCAGAATGTTATGAAGAGTGATCAAAATCAATTGAAATTAATTGCAAAGTCCCTCTCTGCCATGAAAATGAACTTAATCCCTTAAAAAAAATCCACTGCATTTGTGAAGAAGGCTTTAGGGCGCCCAAGAAAGTCCAGCAAGCACCAGGATCGGATCCTGCAGTTGATTTAGCTGGGGGATCTGCACACCACCAGTGCAAACTTGCTCAGGAATGGCATCAGGCAGGTGTGAGTGCATCTGTATGCACAGAGAGGGAAAGACTTTTAGAGGATGGCCCGGGGTCAAGAAGGGAAGCAAAGAAGCTACTTTCCAGGAAAAACATCAGGGACAGACTGATATTGGACTGCTGAGGATTGGGGTAAAGTAATTTCTCTGATAAATCCCCTTTCCGATTGTATGGAGCATCCGAAAGAAAATGGAGAAGAAAAGGTGAGTGCTACCATCAGTCCTGTGTCCTGCCAACAGTAAAGCATCCTGACACCATTCATGTGTGGGGATTGCTTCTCAGCCAAGGGAGTGGGCTCACTCACAATTTTGCCTAAGAACACAGCCATGAATAATGAATGGTACAAAAACATCCTCCGTGAGCTACTTCTCCCAACCATCCAAGAATAGTTTGGTGATGAACAATGCCTTTTCTAGCATGATGGCATAAAGCAAAAGTTATAACTAGGGTTGTCCCGATACCGAAACCAGTATCGGTATCGGGACCGATTCCGAGTATTTGCGGGAGTACTTGTACTCCCCCAAATACCCCCGATACCAAAATAGAATACTTCCCCCCCCCCCCGCACCGCCGCCGCCGCCGCTCGCCGAACGCCGCACCGCGCTTGTCGCATCTCACCTGCCGCACACCGCCCGCCGCCAATCGGCGCTAATCCCCGTGTAAACTTGTAATACCGCGGCACCATGTATAGACACGCGATTGGACGGATCCGTCCAATCGCGAGCAAGGGGGGAGTGTCTATACACGGATACGTGCATAGACACTCCCCCCTTGCTCGCGATTGGACGGATCCGTCCAATCGCGTGTCTATACATGGCGCCGCGGGTATGTGTTGCACGGGGATTAACCCTGCAGGCTGCAGCAGCGACGGAGGTATGGGGGACATGACATGGCTGCAATATGGGGCACAGGACATGACATGGCTGCATATGTGGGGGGACATGACATGGCTGCATATGTGGGGGGACATGACATGGCTGCAATATGTGGGGGGATATGACATGGCTGCAATATGTTGGGGGATATGACATAGATGCATATGTGGGGGGACATGACATGGGTGCAATATGTGGGGGGAGATGACATGACTGCATATGTGGGGGGACATGACATGGATGCATATGTGGGGGGACATGACATGGCTGCATATGTGGGGGGACATGACATGGCTGCAATATGTGGGGGGATATGACATGGCTGCAATATGTGGGGGGATATGACATGGATGCATATGTGGGGGGACATGACATGGATGCAATATGTGGGGGGATATGACATGGCTGCATATGTGGGGGGACATGACATGGCTGCAATATGTGGGGGGACATGACATGGCTGCAATATGTGGGGGGACATGACATGGCTGCAATATGTGGGGGACATACATGGCTGCAATATGTGGGGGGACATGGCTGCAATATGTGGGGGGACATGGCTGCATTTGGGGACACGTTTAAAAAAAGTATCGGTATTCGGTATCGGCGACTACTTGAAAAAAAGTATTGGTACTTGTACTCGGTCCTAAAAAAGTGGTATCGGGACAACCCTAGTTATAACTAAGTAATTTGGGCAACAAAATATTGAAATTTTGGGTTCATGGTGAGGAAACTCCCCAGATCGTAATCCCATTGAGAACTTGTGGTCAATCCTTAAGAGGCAGGTAAAAAAAAAAAACTCCAAGCATTGATTGTGCAAGAATGGGCTGCCATCAGTCAGGATGTAGCCCAGAAGTTGATTAACAGCATGCCAGGGCAAATTGCAAAAGTTTAGAGCGGGCTTAGGTTAAAAAAAAATATCCCAAGCTTTGAACATCTCACAGAGCACTGTTTAATCGATCATCCAAAAATGGAAAGAGTATGGCACAACCGCAAACCTACCAAGACATGGCCGTCCACCTAAACTGACAGGCCGGTCAAGGAGAGAATTAATCAGAGAAGCAGCCAATGGTAACTCTGGAGGAGCTGCAGAGATCCACAGCTCAGGTGGGAGAATCTGTCCATAGGACAACTATTAGTCATGTACTCCACAAATCTGGCCTTTATGGAAGAGTGGCAAGAAGAAAGCCATTGTTGAAAGAAAGACATAAGAAGTCCCGGGGCACATGCGTGCAATCGTGGGAGATGGCAGCCTAATCCCTGTGCTCCGTGCCACCGGCCACTACACCCTCGGCTGACAGCTGCTAAACCGCTCGCAGCCACAGACCACCGGACCCCCGGGATAGCGGACACCGCCAGGCACCCACGAGTATGTACCGCTCACAGAAAAACAAGCTAAAACCGCCCAAACAGAGCAAAGTTTCTCCCGCGGCAGGGAGAGCCAAGATGGCGCCCGAACCTCCGGAGCCAGGTGACACCACGAGGCTCTCGAGTGCTGGCTCAGCCTCTCCATCAGACAGCTGCAGCAGTACCCTTCTGACCTGGTAAGCCCTGCTCAGCAGGACTCAGATGTTATGCTGGCAAAGTTCCGCTCTACAGTGAGAGATGAAATAGCCATAGCCTCTTGTAAGCTTTCTTCTGACCTCATGCAGGGCCTTAAAGAACTTGGCCACCGCACGAACCAGCTAGAGCAGCGTATGGACTTAACTACCACTGTGCTGGAGGGCCATGAAGATGAAGTTGACAAACTCACTGCTGAGCTAGAGAGCTTGCGTGACAAGTTGGAAGATTCTGAGAATAGGGTCCGCAGAGATAACCTTAGGATTCGTGGACTGCCTGAGGTTATAACTGATTTGCAAGGCACAGCTACTGCCTTTTTCCAGGAGTTGGCCCCTGAGATTCCATTGGAGCACCTGGAATTCGATCGCATTCATAGATCATTAGCACCCAAACCATTGGAGGGTCCACCCAGGGATGTTATTATAAAATGTCATTATTACCGCACTAAGGAGAGACTCCTGCAGGCAGCGAGAGAAGTTCCAGAGCTTTTATTCCAAAATCATTCTCTCCAACTGTCTCCAATCATTCTCTCCAAAATCATTTTCTCCGACCTTTCCCCAGTCACCATTGCAAAGCGGAGGAGCCTGAAACCTTATCTTCAAATCCTACAAACCCATGGTATTAAATATAGGTGGGGGTTTCCCTTTAAACTCTCTTTTTCTTACCAGGGTCGTCAGGTTCAGGCATCCTCTTTGCCTGATTTAAAATGCATTTTTCATGACCTTCACCTGGACCTCCCTCCATCCCAAGATGAACCATCTTCTTCATCCTTAGGGGTCATATTATACAAATTGCATTAAAGAGGAAAAGGGAGAGACTGAAGTTGCAGGCGACTTTGGAGGCCAGGTTGGAGTCCACTTCGGCTGCTTTTAAACAACAACCTTCATCTGCTAATCGCAAGCTTTTGGACCTAGCTTGCACGGAGCTGGATTTTTTGCCTCACTGATTAGGCTGAATGCACGTTGCGTTGGTCTCGACAGCATTGGTATGTTAAGGCTAACAGGCCTAATGCGATGCTGGCCAAAAGATTGCTTACTTTCAATCCCAAACCCCCCCTATCACCTTACGTACTCAACATAATATACTCACTAGCAACCCGATTAGTGTATTAGATGAATTTCGCTATAGACTTTCCAAGTTATATTCTGCCCAAGATCTGACAAGTGAACAGGACAGGCTAGATTTTTTGCAGCGCATCTCGCTGCCTACTTTATCTAAGACACACATGGACTTTATGGACCATCATATTCAAGAATCTGAGGTTCAACAATGTATCAAGGATTTAAAAGTGGCTAAGAGACCGGGCCCGGACGGCTTTACGGCCCTTTACTATAGAAAACTCGTAGATGTATTAGCTCCTCCTTTAACAGTTATGTTGAACTCTGTTAAGTCCGGTCAGAGGTTCCCTTCTGATCTTCTGACTGCTAATATAGTGATGTTGCCAAAGCCTGACCGTGATCACTCTTCATGGGCCAATTTCTGACCCATATCATTGATTAAAATCGATATGAAAATTCTCACAAAAATTCTGGCCAATCGGTTAAACTCTTTCCTTCCACGTTTAATTAAAGAAGACCAGGTGAGCTTTGCCCCCATGAGACAGGCAGGGGATGCCATTAGGAGAATTATCCAATTACAACATTTAGCCCGAGAACGCTCCCTGGACACCATGCTTTTGTCGCTGGATGTGAACAAGGCCTTTGACACTTTGTCTTGGCCTTATCTTATGACAATACTTCGCCATTATGGCTTTAGTACCTAGTTTTTGAGGTGGTTGGAGGCCCTGTATGATTCCTTTCAGGCTAAAATTAAATATTGTGGGTTTGAATCCTCTGTTTTTCCTATCCGGAGGGGCACTCGACAGGAGTGTCCTCTTTAACCTCTTCTATTTGTCCTGGCTATGGAACTATTGGCAGAGGCGATCCATTCACATCCAGATATAAAAGGTGTTTCGGTTGCAGGCACTGACCAGAAAATTTCCCTGTTCGCAGATGATATCCTTTTGACGTTAACCTTACTGAGAATCTCATTGCCTAACCTGTTTTCCCTTTTGGAGTCTTTTGTGTCTGTCAGGTCTACGGGTTAATCCTACCAAATCGAAAGCGATGTCTGTGAATCTTTGCCCTTTAGAATTGACCTTCTTGAAAACAAATTTCTCATTTCAATGGCTCCCCTCGCTGCCTTATCTGGGTATACACCTTACTCCCACGTATGATGGTGTTTATCAGGCTAATTTCCCTCATGTTTGCAGACTGTGGGTTAGGGTCTACTACCTTCTACGCAACATGTTTTTTTAAAGTGTATTTTTGTGCGTGAACTTGAGAGAGAGGAGCCGGACTGCAGGAGTTGGGAGTAGGCAGACCCTCCCCCCGGAGGCAATTGCCATCCTTCTCCATGCCCCTGGTGGCAATGGCGGGTGTGAGGGGGGCCTCCCACTCACCCTGCCCTACCTGCTCCTCTTGGGAGCCCAACTGGGGCCCAACAGGACCCCAATGGGGCAGAGGGACTCCCCCTATGAGGGAGTGAGGGGGCCTAGCCCGACCAGCCAGTCCCGTAGGTCCTTTGCCTCTCTTAATTTTAGGAGACCGCGTGGCCAAAGTGCGTGTGTTTTTAAACCAATTTCGTGTGCGTGCAAGTGTGGTGGTTTTTGGGGGGGGGGGGGTGGGCGTACTAAGCACAGGCATACCTTGCATAGCACACCCACCTGGAGCCGGGCTGAGACCACCAAACTCAATTCACATGTAGCCGAGACCGGGATCGGAACCCTTGGCTGCAGAGGTGAACAGCTTGTCAGCGCGGTGCCAATCACGTTGAGCCACCACAGCTCCCTTACGCAACATGTTCCATTCCAATATTGAGAGATCCCTACGAAGCCCTTTTATGTAAGCCCATCCTTGAGTTTCTCCGTCCGGAGCGTCAATTAGCTCAGACCCCTGTACTCAGCTTTGAGCCAGTTAAAAATCGCATGAATGATATAATGATCAATGAGGAACTGTCATATTTCACTTCAGATACCCATGACAAATTGCTTAGGGTATGGCGACCATGGATAGTAAATAATCAACCCTCTATGTTCAACACTCAACTTCTTTCCATCTAACGTCCCTGGATGCACCCCTCCTCCTTATGGACTCTTTCCTCTCTTTTCCCCTTGTCTTTTTCTTTTCTTTGCCTTATTTAATTTTCTTTTTCTGTGTCTCCTGAATTTAAATTTTTTGGAGTCGACTCAGTGATGGTGGCAACAGTGATGCTGGATGCCCATAAGTGGGAGTTTCTACACAATAATCTGTACATGTGTCTTTTGGTTCTGTATGACCAGCTTATTGTGGATTTTTTTTCTTTTTCTTTTATTGTATCATTATATTACTTAATGTTATATTTTGTGTATAGTTCCCCGTTACCGGGATTTTCCTCTTTGTCATAAGCTAGATGTTGTCATCACACTATTGCACTGTTCTGTTGTGTCTACTTTTCTATCAATAAAATAGTTGTAAAAGAAAGACATAAGAAGTCCCGTTTGCTGTGTGAAAGAAGTCATGTGGGGGACACAGCCAACATTTAGAAGAAGGTGTTCTGGTCAGATGAGACCAACATTTGCCTAAAAGCAAAACACTATGTGTGGTGGAAAACTAACACTGCACATCACCCTGAACACACCATCCCCAAACATGGTGGTGGCAGCATCATGTTGTGGGTTGCTTTTCTTCAGCAGGGACAGGGAAGCTGGTCAGATGGGAAGATGGTTGGAGCCAAATACAGGGAAATCTTAGAAGAAAACCTGCAAAAGACTTAAGACTGGGGTGGAGGTTCACCTTCCAGCAGGACAACGACCCTAAACATACAGCCAAAGCTACAAGGGAATGGTTTAGATCAAAGCATATTCATGTGTTAGAATGGCCCAGTCAAAGTCCAGACCAAAATCCAGTTGAGATGCTGTGGCAATCCTTGAATATTTCTGTTTACAGATGCTCTCCATCTAATCTGACAGAGCTTGAACTATTTTGAAAAGAAGTATTGGCAAAAATGTCACTCTTATGCAAAGCTGGTAGAGACATCCCCAAGAACACTTGCAGTACAAGGTGGTTCTACAAAGTACAGTATTGACTGAAGCTGAATAAAAAAAAAAAAATTAAAACCATTTATCATTTTCTTTTCACTTCACAATTATGTGTCACTTTGTGTTGGTCTATCATATAAAATCCCAATAAAATACATTTACGTTTTTGGTAACCTAACAAAATTATGAATGAATACTTTGTCAAGGTACTGTATATATGGGAGAGTGTTACCTACCAAAGAATTATTATTTGTTTATTTGGTCCTGAGATTTGCACAACCAGTGAACAGCCAGTGACAACCCACTCACATAACAAAACAAGGTGGGTGACATCACGTTCTCTGTTACAGTTTAGGAAGAGAGGAAGTCACCCCCCTGCCTCATCCTGCTGATTGAACGCTGTAGGAGCTTCAGGAGACTTTTGGGGTTTTCTGTCTGTTCACTCTGAGCTCTCCTTGTCAGCTTAATCATTTTCAGCACATGTGCATACATCACATCATTAGAGTGGCTCCTAGTGCTGTCACTTGACCTCACGGCCTACTTTACAGTCAATTAAAGAAGCTAAGATCAAGTCAGTTCAGGTATTTATATTACTTGTATTGAAAAATAATAAATTTAATGATCTAATAATGAATACAGAGCTACATTAGCATGTGTATTTTATATCTGCCTGGGGACCAAAAAGTGTATGGTGGTAATTTAAAGGGGACTTGTGAAACCGAGAGATCTAGGGTTAGATTCAAGAAGAAGTTACGTCGGCGAATCTCGAGATACGCCGCGTAACTTGATATACGCCACGTAACTTCTAAGATGCTCCGGCGTATCTTTTTTCTGTATTCAAAAACAAGATACGCCGGGATTGAGCTAAGATACGAGCATCGTAATTGTATTACGCCGTCGTATCTTAGTTGCATATTTACGCTGGCCGCTAGGTGGAGCTTCCGTCGATTTACTCGTCGAATATGTAAATTACCTAGATACGCCGATTCACAAACGTACGCCCGGCCGTCGCAGTAAAGATACGCCGTTTATATAAGGCATTTATTTATTTTTTTAAATCGTTTATTTATTCAAAACAGAAGGCCAGTCCACACGGACCGTATAAATAACAATACAACAGGTATGAAGTAACAGGCGTAGTCATTCAAAGTACACACATATCGGAATATTACATTTGGTTTGCGGCCGAAGCCATGAAGTATTATCTGTCCATTGCATGTATGTCTCGACCTTTGCCAGGGTACTGTGGGCCCGCGGGCCTAGCCCCCCTTGTTTTGCGTTTTCAAAGTTAGAGAGAGTAATAGAAGGAGGAATATCTAGCTAGATACTGCTCTATGAGCAGAGAAGGGAGGGAAAGAGTGGGAGGAGAAGAAAAAGGATAAAGAGGAGAGAGGGCAGGGGGGAGTGCACCCGGGCATGGACCCCCACGACCAGCGCGTCTCATATCTCAGGGGGCGGGTGTCGTCAATACGATTCGTGTTTATCCAGTAAGGGAGGGGGTGTGTGTAGCCCAGAAAAAGGGGGGGGGTAAGGGGAGTCTTGATAGGTTGGTCAGTCGGTTCCCCTAACAGTCTGGCCCTCCTCCGAGTATTTAAACATTGTCCATAGTTGCCAAGTCTGGGAGTAGAGCTCGGTTTTGTCCTGCTTGGACAAAACCAGGTCTTCCATGGAGCTAATCTCATCAACCCTCCGTAGCCACATGGCTAACGTCGGTGGGTGCGGAGACTTCCAGCAAAGCGGGACGCAGGACTTGGCCGCGTCCAGCAAGTGCCGTACAATGGACTTTTTATATACTCGCGCGGGAGTGCCCGTTGCGTGGAGGAGGAAATATGCTGGGTCATCAGGGACTATCCGGTCTGTAAATTTTTGTATGACTCGTCTTATCTCTTCCCAGTATGGTCGAATGCGTGGGCATGACCAGAAGATGTGTAGCAAAGTGCCCTTATCTGTCTGGCATCTCCAGCAGGCATCAGAAGTTGTCGGGAACAGTGTGTTCAATAGGGCCGGGGTCCTGTACCATCTCGTCAGGAGTTTATAATTGGTCTCCTGGATCTTGACGCAGATCGAGGACTTATGTGTAAATGTGAGGATGTGTTGTCTCTCACTAGTCGAGAATTTACGGTTCAGGTCTTGTTCCCATTTATCCAGGCTCGGAATTTGGTATCCCTCTGGGGGGGTAATCAGCAAGGCATGTAGGAGCGACAGGGCGTGTGGTAGCGTTTCAGATTCCAGGCACATCTCTTCTAGGGGCGTAGGGCTGTGGTTGGTCGGAGGGGGAGTGATGGTTCTAAGAAAATGGCTAAGTTGACCCGCTCTCAAAAAATCTAGTTGGTATGGTCCTGACTGGGTCATGAGCTCAGATAGAGTTTTCCATCTACCCGACTCGCTGAAATGGGAGGCCTGAAAATAGCCTGACTCGCGTAAGGTGGTGAATTTAATGTCTCTAAGTCCAGGTTCAAATCGGGGGTTTCCTAAGATTGGGCGGAGCGGTGACGTGTCTGTGGACAGGCGGGACCGCTTAAATAGGCTACTACATACCTTGATGGTATTGCCTATCAAGGGATGATGGAGTACGTCTCTTTGTTGTAGGTCTTGGCACCACGGGGCTCGGGGCAAAAGAACTGCGCATTGCGCCTGCTCTATATGTGGCCATAGTTTTTTCGATCTGTGTCTGCACCAGTCAATTAGACGATTAAGCTGTGAAGCTTGGTAGTATGTTTTTATGTCCGGTAAGGCTAGGCCTCCATGCTGCTTAGGTAAAGAAAGCACCCTCTTGTGTAGCCTGGGACGTTTCCCTGCCCACAGAAAAGTCCCAAGTATAGATTGCGTCTGCTTAAAGTAACTCATTGGGATATGTATGGGCAGGGCCTGAAGCAGGTATATAAATTTAGGTAGGATGGTCATCTTCAAAATACTGCATCTCCCAAACTAGGAGTGTAGGCCAGTGGTCCAGCAATTTAGTAATTGTTGAACTGTCCTAAGTAGGGGGGGGAAGTTGAGTTTGAACACATTGGATAGTCTCGGTGGGATAGATGTACCCAGGTACGTCAGGGCTGTGTCGGTCCATTTTAATTTGAAACTTTGTTTAAGCTGGGTCAGCAGTCGTTGAGGGATCCCCACTCCCATCGCCTCTGACTTTGTCAGGTTGATTTTTAGGTTTGATAATCTGCCGTATAAGTCAAATTCGTGCATCAGGTTTGGGAGTGAGGAAGCCGGATCCGTCAGGGTGAATAGCATGTCGTCGGCGTAAGCCGAGACTATGTATTGGTCATTCCCGATTGTCAGTCCCGATATGTCAGAGTTCTGGCGTACGTGGCATAGGAAGGGTTCCAGGGACAAGGCAAATAGAAGGGGCGACAGCGGGCATCCCTGTCTAGTCCCATTGGTGATCGGGAACGGGTCTGAAAGGGTACTATTTGCCCGCACCCTGTCTGTCGGGCCGGTGTAGGCCACTGTTATCCAGCGCAACATTTTCTGTCCTACCCCGACATGTCTTAAGGTGTCAAACATGAATTGCCAGCTCACGCGATCAAACGCTTTTTCGGCGTCTGTCCCTATGAATACACAGGGGGTCTTTGTCTTGTTAGCCACATGGAGCAAGTTAAGTACTTTCGTTGTATTGTCCCTGGCCTCTCTGGTCGGGACGAAACCCACTTGGTCAAGGTGTAGGAGACCAGGGAGATACTTCTGAAACCTAGTGGCAATCACTTTTGTAAATAACTTGATGTCGGTATTTAGCAGCGATATAGGTCGATAGCTGCCGCATTGACCCGGGTCCTTACCCTCCTTATGTATCACCGCTATCTGTGCCTGTAGAGTGGATACGTGAAATGTGCCTCCTGTGCCTAGGGTGTTAAATAGGCCCGCAAAGTGGTTCCCCAGATACGGGAATAGAGTCTTGTAGTAAGTGGTGGTAAGGCCGTCTGGGCCAGGTGCCTTGCCTGGTTTAGCAGATTTCAACGCTGCCTGGAGTTCCGATACAGTGATCGGCTCCTCCATCAGCTCCCTCGCTTCCGTCGATAGGGTCGGCATATGCAAATCATTAAGGTATTCGGATGTTTGGTCTGGGTCGGGGGTCGGGGACGGGGGGGGGAAGATTGTACAGGGTGGTGTAGAAATGTTTGAATTCCTGAGAGATCTGCTGGGGAATGGTCATCTTGCATCCCTCCCGGGATACTATGTGTGGTATGTACGTTGCCAGATTTTGTGCGCGTATCGTCTGGGCTAGTAGCTTCCCGCATTTGCTACCCGATTCGTACACGGCCCTTCTGCATATCTGCATTGCTGCTTTAGCTTTGTATTGCAGTAGGTCCGTGATCTGTTTGCGAGTGGTATTCAGGTCAGTACCTATCTGCGGCGTCTGGGTTTGTTTGTGTTGTGTTTCTAATGTCCGCAATTTTGTAAGTAACGCAGTGAGTCGCTCGGTCCTCAGCTTCTTTAGGCGGGCCCCATGTTTAATGAGAATCCCTCTCACTACCGCCTTGTGAGCCTCCCATACCACCCCCGTATCACTACCCTGGGTGTTGTTGGTGTCGAAATAGTGGCCTAGTTCTCGTACTATTTCCGTCACGATATCCGAGTCCTGTAGTAGGCTCTCATTGAGTCGCCAAGGTTTCCTCAGATTGGATTGGGTATCTGTTAGGGCGTAGATTAGAGTGATCGGGGCGTGGTCAGACCACGTGATCGACCCAATCGAGACGTCTTTGACTGCCGGAAGGTGTCTATGGGGTATCAGAAAGTAATCTATCCTTGAGTAGGATGAGTGTGGTTTGGAGTAGAAGGTATAATCCTTCTCTCCAGGGTGTAGGAGGCGCCAGACGTCAATCAACTGAGCTGAGTGTAATGCCTTATGAATGCGTTTGCGTGAGTCTCTCGATGTGGAGGACAACCCCGCCGAGGTGTCTTCTGACGGGATCAATGGGGTATTGAGGTCACCTCCTACCACTAGGTGGCCTTTTGCAAACCGCGTCAGCTGACCCAGTTGTCTGGACAGAAAGCTGTCTTGATGCTCATTTGGGGCATAGAGATTGGCAAAGGTAATTTGAGTCTGGCCTATCCGACCTTTCAGGAACAGATAGCGGCCTTCCGTGTCCATTTTAGTTTCCTCATGGGTCCAAGGGACCCTGGCGGAGATCAGTATAGAAACTCCCCTTGATTTTGCGGCTGTATAGTTGGAGTGGTATACCATAGGGTAGTACCTGTTTTTCAGCATAGGTAGATTTTTGTCTTTAAAGTGTGTCTCCTGTATCAATACTACATCCGCGCCCAGGCGTCGCATATCATGCAGAAGCATCCTCCTTTTTTCAGGGATGTTCAGCCCTTTGACGTTCAGCGAAACAACAGTCAGGCGGTCCATGCCCGCGCGCACCGAGGGACGGGCCTCTAGGGTCTGGAAAGGGGTGGGGTGTGTGGGAGGAGGACCAGCCTCTCAGGAGGGGGAACAAGGATGGACAGAAGGAGAGGGAGTGGGAAAGAGGTAGGGGGCGAAATTAGATTAGGAAGCCAACACAAGAGCGTGTGGCTCAGTAAGAGATAACTAAGGTAGCCCAAGTGGCTAAGGCGCTCTCCGGTGTTAATCCGGGAACTGAGCGCAGTCCTAGGTGGGTGGGTGGGTAGACAGAACCAGCGGAGTGAGCTCCCGGGTCCCCCCCCCCCCGGCTGTTAATGTTGGTGGGGCTCAGATCGGCATTACAACCAAAACAATGGAAGGTCAGTTAAGTTTAAACATAGCAGCACAAGAGATATAAGAAGTACACATTATAAGATAAAGGCAACTGTAACAACACAACATTACTTATGGAAATGCAGGCCTGCAGAGCGTCTCAGCACAATTCTCTAAAAAGTCCTGAATCCCAGTGAGGCGCCTGCACGGCCCGCTTCGGCAACAAAATGGAAAGAGGGGAGAGAAGGAAGAGGACAAAGAGGAAGCAAGCCAATCAGAGGTGGGCTTTATGTCCCCGCAGCAACACCAACATGCAGGTAAACAGGCCGCTGCTGCTGGTCTCCTGTTAACAGAAGGAGGCAAGGGAACAGCCCGTAACATATGCAGCAGCAGCTGGTAGGCACATTGCTGCTCGAGATTTCCTCTGCTTCCCTCCTCCTCTCCCCCTTCCGCTCAAGCAATCCACCGTCCACCTAGTGGACATCTGCGTCCCTCGACCCCCTCTGAAACATGTTATATAACGACCCCATTCCGTCCACCCTCCCCATCCAAAGAGTCCCCCGTATGTCTCATAGTTACTTCACTGTGCAGCATAACCATTGATGTCCAAAAGTAAAATAAAAATGACATAAAAAAGAAAGACATCTCCCCTCCCACCCCTCAGGCTCCCAGTAAAGTCCTGGAACTCTCAGGGCCCAATTAGTAAAGCCTGTCACAATATAACCAGGAAGTCCGGGCAGCTTCTTGTAAGGCATGTACCCCCCCTGTGCTTCCCGTGGTTATATAAGGCATTTTCAGGCGTCAAGATAAACCACCAAAAATGTTAACTATGGACGTCGGAGCCACGTCAAATTTTTTACATTTTACGTTGTCTGCGTAACTCGTCCGTGAATGGCGCTGGACGTAAATTACGTTCACGTAGTTATTAATGACTATTTGCGACGTCATTTGGAGCATGCGCACTGGGATACGTTCACGGCCGGCGCATGCGCAGTTAAAAAAAAAACATCATTTACGTGGGTTTAACATTAATTTAAATACAACACGCCCCCTACCTGCTAATTTGAATTGTGCGCGGATACGCCGGCCCATTTACGCTACGCCGACGCAACTTACGGAGCAAGTGCTTTGTGAATACAGCACTTGCCTGTAATAGTTGCGGAGGCGTAGTGTAAATCGGCTACGCTACGCCCGCACAAAGATACGCTCTCCATCCTGAATCTAGCCCCTAGTGTCCTCTAGGAATTTTCTTGATTGTATAATAAATAGTACAACCATGACTTGGCTTTCCCAAAGTAGGAGTAAGAACAGGAGTCACTTGCACAATTCCATCACAAGGAAATTGATGTGTGCAGGACTTATATTGCAATATACTCAAAAAAAAAGTGTTCCTTTAACCAGGTACCCCTGGGGCTTATACAATGGTCCTTCAAATGGGGCACTGAGCTGAAAGTGTAGAGTGCAAGGATGTATCAACCCAGATGACAGACTGGGCAGCAAAGTCCTTCCCCAAACCAGGTAGTTTTCAGGGGTTAACAGGACCAAGCCCAAGTTGAGCCTCCTCCACAGGAACCTTTGCCTATGCTGAGCCTAAAGCCCCCCTCCCCCCCCCCACTAGAACACTCCGGTCATCGCTCTCAGCCATTGGCCACTCTGGTCATCGCTCTCAGCCGTTGGCTGACAGGGCTGATTTGGAGTCGATTGGCCACTGGTTTTCCAGAATTCATGTTCAACGGAAGCCAGCCTAATGGCCAGCTTCTGTCAGACCAGCTGACATACACATGGGCTGAATGTCAGATGATTTTTATTGAACTGGCTGAAGTCGCCCAACATTCAGCCTGTATGTACTAGGCTTAAAGTGGTTGTAAACCCCAAAAAAATGTTTTTGTTTTAATGTCACAATGTAGAGTATAAGATTTCCTATCATCTGTGCCCAGTCTTGCCACACAGAGTTAATCCAGCGCTGAGTAATCCTCTTTTAAAGTCCAGTGCAAATTAACCGGACTTCAGATAAAAACCTGCCAAATTAGGTTAAGTCCGTTTCTCTGTTTTTGCTTTCAGTAACAGGTTATTTACAAATATAGCGTGGACATGTTTATCATAACAAGAGGTGATCCAAAGTTCTTTGTATATTACTAGGATGTGTTATGATGTTATATCACCTCATGTTATGATAAACAAAACATAACATATGATAAACATGTCCTAGCTAGATATGTAAATAACCGGTCACTCAAAGCAAGGAGAGAGAAAAACTGACTTTTGCTTTAGGCAGGGTTTTATCTGGAAGGCTGTTCGTTTTCACTGAACATAAAAGAGGATTACTCAGATCTGGATTAACTCTGTGTGGCAAGACTGGGCACAGATGATAGGAAATCTTATACTCTACATTGTGACATCAAAAAAATAATAATAAAATTTGGGGGTTTACATCCACTTTAACTCTGCCTAACCAGCAGGCGTTTGTCCCTATCTTACATTCTCCACACTGTGAGGCTTGCCAACATTACCCAGCAGGCACTTTATATCCCCTCTCTAGGTCCAAAATGGTTGTCCAAATCTTGATAGAGCCCTGTGTACAATCAGACACAAACTCCCCAAAAATTACCATCATGAGCCCTTTGTACAATTAGACACAGACTCCACTAAAATTACCACCATCAGCCTTTTGTAGAGTCCAAACAGTACTTTCCAAGGCTGCCCTAGCACCAGAGGTAATTAACCATCTTGTAATCACTGTGTTTATATCTGGGAGCTAATACAGAAGGGAATGAGTGATCTATGGATGACTATCTCACCCCTAAATCTGCCAATAGCTCAAGCGATGATTACACTTAACAAGTGCAGTACAGAATGCCAGCAAGCTACTTCCTGACAAACCTGAAAAGCTCCTCCCTCTATAGGGGCCAAATCAAATTATTAGATAAAAAGGCCACTCTGAACCTGACAAGCTCCTAAATCAGTGGTTCTAAACTTAAGGGTCGAATGACGATTTGCCAGGGGTCACTGATTCTTGGGCTGTTTCTGAAGTTCGCACTGCTCCCCTGACCTTTCCGCGGTCACCCAGCAGGGCTGTCCCTGGAGCCTGTGGCCGCCCAGCTGGTCTGTTCCTGGAACTCGCCCACTCATCTTCTTTGCAGCCGCCCATTCAGTTCACGGCATGGCTGGGGGGCAGAGACTAGAGGTCAGCTGACTGGTGAGGAATGTGAAGTGGGAGGGGCTGGAGGAGACCCTATCTCCTAATTTCGGCATAGGTGTCACTGCTAGGAGACACCACAAAGTCGGAGACACAGTGAGTAACACTACCTGTGATTATAGCTGCCATTAAAAGTCCCCACTACAGTTCTCAGATCAGCAGATGACCTTGATCAAGAGCACCTAAGTTGGCTAGTCAGAACTCCCCCCAGCACTGCCACTGATCCCACCCTCCACCAGCACTGCCACTCACTCATCTCATTCCTCCTCCCCACCAAGGAGTAAGAGAAGCAATAAAAATAGAGAATACATGGAAGCGAGAGGAAAGGGGGGGGGGCAAAGAAAAAGGGAGAGACAGAATAAGAGAAAGAACAATAAAGGTGGCTAGAGAGAGGGTTGTGGGGAAAAAAAAATTAGGATAGAGAGAGGTAAAAGGAGAACAAGGAGAAAGAGCGCTGCATCCTAAAATGTACCATAAGGGGTATTAATACTGTACGAGTGGAAGGGACTCAGGGAGTGCTAAATATCCGTGGGTTAGGGGTACAAATTACTTGTCTTGCCTTGGGTGCTGACAACCCCCGCTACAAAAATAATTTTACTGTTAGGGGTCCCCACAACTTGGGACATTTTATCAAGGGGTCACGGCACTAAAGAGGTTAAGAACCCCTGTCCTAAATGGAGCCTAAATGAGTTAAAGTGTCTTTTTCAACAAAGTAATTTTAGGGATGAAATCGTGATGAGCAGCTTCCATTTGGTAGAATAAATGCTGAAGTCCTTCCAACTAAAATATATCACAGCATAGATTCTATCATATATTTTAGCTGGATGAACTTTAGCAATAATCCACCAAATGGAGCTATAGGCTGCAGAAGCAAATACAATGTGGGCTTCCTCCGTGTTTGTAAGAGTCTTAGGATTTTATGTACATATTGTATATCAGAATGTTGTGAGTAGCTCTTTTAAAAAAAGTATGTTGCATGCTCACACAGGCCATGTACATGAGTCATGACTTGCAGGATAGTGGTACAGTAATACCTTGGTTTAGAATACGAGCATTTTGAAAGACGAGCAACATTAAAAAAA
Organism: Rana kukunoris; assembly: GCA_029574335.1. Lineage (NCBI taxonomy): Eukaryota > Metazoa > Chordata > Amphibia > Anura > Ranidae > Rana > Rana kukunoris. The sequence goes on from CM056052.1 coordinate 110,385,818, forward strand.
AATGACTTAAAATACGAGCAGTAGTTTTACTCACAAAGTTAACCACTTAAGGACCGCCGCACGACTATATGTCAGCAGAATAGCACGGCTGGGCACATAGACTTATTAATACGTCCCCTTTAAGAACCCAGCTGTGGGTTGCCAGCGTGCCGCCGGCCGCGCCCTCGCGACCCGGTCCAAAGCTCCTCGCCTGCGGGACCCACGGACCCAATCGCCTCGGGTGATCGCCGCCATTAGTAGTAAAAAAAAAAATTATTAATAAAAATGCCATAAAACTATCCCCTATTTTGTAAACACTATACATTTTGCGCAAACCAATCGATAAACACTTATTGCATTTTTTTTATACCAAAAAAAGGTAGAAGAATACGTATAGGCCTAAACTGAGGAAAAAAAATTATACCTTTTTTGGGAATATTTATTATAGCAAAAAGTAAAAAATATAGATTTTTTTTTTCAAAATTGTCACTCTTATTTTGTTTATAGCGCAAAAAATAAAAATCGCAGAGGTGATCAAATACCACCAAAAGAAAGCTTTATTTGCGGGAAAAAAAGGGCGCCATTTTTGTATGGTAGACACGTCGCAATTGTCAGTTAAAGCGACGCAGTGCCGAATCGCAAAAAGGGGCAAGGTCCTTAACTTGCTCATGGTCCGGGTCTTAACCGGTTAAGGAGTCTGGTGTTCATTCATGTAAAGCCGATGTGTATATGTACAGTAAAGCTGTCAGAGATACCCAGAGATGCTCCCAGCTATATGGGGCGGGTGTAACGTGCGTTCGGAGTACCCGGAAGTGATGTCAACAGTTCCTGAGTGTCTCTGAGTTCTACAGGAAACAATGGCAGTCACCATTGCCCCCGAACTTCTGGCTACATATAGCGCTGTATACTGTACACCAGCAGGTTTACTATTATACACGGCGGCTTTACATGGATGAACTCCAGACTCCTTAACATTGTGAGTGTAATTCCTTTTTTTTTACTTTCTTTTTTTCTTTCAACACAGAGGTACAGTACAGTACAGTATTCCTGCTATAGTACTGTGCAGTATTAATATGAGCTTTTGATCATATTTTGATAATTTTTATATGAATAAATGGTTGTGGGACAAATTATCTGAATTTCCATTATTTCATATGGGAAAATTATGCTCGCAAACCAAGGTATTACTGTACTATTAATGTATACGTTTGGGAAACAAAGGGTACAACCAACAATATAGCAGATTTAAACAACAAGTCATTAATGATGGAGATCTAAAGATGTCTGTTCTGCAATCTCCACGAGGGACATAAAGGGGCTTTGAACTAGTACAGTAGGAGGGAAGTGGTACAGGATCAATTATACTTATTCATGGTCTACAGAGGAATGTTTTCCCTTCATACACAGTATAAGCCACACATTAATAATATCCAAATTTAGCAATCCCAGACATACCACCAAATATAAATGGAGGGGGGGGGGGGGTTAGAAATTCCAGAAGAAGAAAGTAAAAAAAATAAAGGAAAAGCAGAAACAAACAGATCAAAAGTCCCTTTATTTTTGTTTTGGGGAATAATAGTGAGCTAACATCTGTTGTGTGCGTTCCGTCTGTTGCTGTATGGATTCCTTATTTTCACATGCGCTGGAAGCTATTAGAAAATGCCAGGACGCAGGCTGATTAAAGACACGGAGAACAAGGACCATGTGTCTTAGGCCTCCATTGAACTGGCAGACAGCTAATAACAGGCAGTTTGTGGTTATAGGCAGTTGTGCAATGAAATAAAATGCATTGCATTCTAATGAAAAGTTTCCTGTGCCATGTGTATTGTTTATAAAAAATGAGAAGAAAGGGTTGAAGTTGCGTACATGTACTTGATCATTTACGCACTGATTCTCATTGGCATTGTAACTAATTCAATCAATCGTAACAATAGACAGGCAGATGATGCAAATGCAAAATACCAAACACAGGGTTGTTTAGAGAAAGTGCCCAACATACTGAAAATCACTGCAACAAATTATCAATTTGTTACATTCTCCATGCAGAAACAATGGGAATTACCCTATTCACAAGCCAAACGCAGCATCAAACAAGCCAAGTAGAAGAGTAACTTAGTCATCTGACACTTTCCAAGAGAATAGATCACCTCTTGTCGCCTACAACAAATGCTAGTCCTTGACATCCAGTTATGTGGTTAAAGTAGATGTAAACTCTAATGCCTCGTACACACGACTGGTTTTCCTGACGGGAAAACTGCCACGAGAGCTTTTGGCTAGGAATCCCGGCCGTGTGTATGCTCCATCTCAGTTTTCCCGATAGGAAAACCGCCGGGAATCCCGGTGGGAAAAAAGAGAACATGTTCTCTTTTTTCCCGCCCGGATTCCTTGCGGTTTTTAAGTCGGCAGTTTCCCTATAGGAAAAAGCTGCGGTGGAGCCGGGTTTACCGACCAAAGCTCTAATAGCAGTTTTCCTGCCAGGAAAACCAGCCGCATGTAGGGGGAAAGAGCTACCGAGCAGGTTCTCGGTTTTCCCCTCGGTCGTGTGTACAAGGCATAAGATTTAGTTTTTTACATCTGTCCATGAAATGTCCCTTAGCGATAGCGACATCCTTTTAGTCTAAAAATCCCAAGATTATAGCTGCCCCGCCTCTCCAGTACCTTTTCAGTGTGTGTGTATGCATACTGTGTGTGTATACTGTGTATGCATACTGTATGTGTGTGTGTGTGTGTTTGTGTGTATATTGTGTGGCTCCATAACGTTCTATTGCCCGGGGGCCCCATATTCTCCTATTGCCCGGAGGCCCCATGAGTTATCAGTCCACCCCCGCTTATACACCCCCTAATCAATATATATAAGGGGAAATTTGGGACTTCGAATGAGACAGTTGGGATTATATGTCTCCATCCCTATATCTGAAACCTATACAGGCAGTAGCAGCTGCTCTAGCAGTAGTGATGTCGCAAACATAAAATTTTGCGTTCGCGAATGGTGAACGCGAACTTCCACAAATGTTCGCGAACGGGCGAACCAGGCGAACCGCCATAGACTTCAATGGGCAGGCAAATTTTAAAACCCACAGGGACTCTTTCTGGCCACAATAGTGATGGAAAAGTTGTTTCAAGGGGACTAACATCTGGACTGTGGCATGCCGGAGGGGGATCCATGGCAAAACTCCCATGGAAAATTACGTAGTTGACGCAGAGTTGGGTTTTAATCCATAAAGTGCATAAATCACCTAACATTCCTAAATTGTTTGGAATAACGTGCTTTAAAACATCTGGTATGATGTTGTATCGATCAGGGAGTGTAAGGGTTAGGGTTACAGTTACAGACAGGGTTAGGGTTACAGTTAGGGTTAGGGTTACAGATAGGGTTAGGGTTAGGGATCCCTTGTCTAGTCCTCTTTTGTCCATGCTTTCAATGCTTTTTTTCTATGATATGAGGTAGTCAGAGGAAGTACCACCCTTATTGTGTTATATGCACTTGTTTGTGTTCACTTCCTGTTCCATTATAAAGATATCCTCTATAAAAATAAAGCTGTTTGCTGTATACAAGAAACTTCCCACGCATTATTTCAATACTCTGCACACCATATAATGCAGTGGAAAAAATGAGCCGCGGGTGTGTATTTAGGTCAATTTTGGTTTGTTTTGGAAGCCCATTAAAAATAAATGGGCTGCCCTACTTCAATGCATTATAATGCATAACGTTTTTATGCATATGTTACCCAACTTATGAGACACCCGTTGTCTAATACCTGTGATTTCAACAGATACCAAAAAGTGGATACAAAAATCATGGAGCACCTTCACAAAAATTTTTATTTTATTTTTTTTGCTGTTAACCACTAGCCGACCTGCCGCCGCAGTTTTACGGCGGCAGGTCGGCTCGGCTGCGCGAAACGACGTAATATTAAGTCATCTTGCATCTCAATATTACATCATCTCGCGTGCTCCCTGCTTTCCCCTGTTGCCGACGCGCGTGCCCGGTGGGCGTGATCACCGCCGGGCACTCGTGTCTGCTCGTTACAGTTTACACACACAGCTCCCGGTCCTGTCAGGCAGAGAAATTACTGTTCGTCTGTTCATTCAATGTATGAACAGCGATCTGTCAATTCCCCTAGTCAGTCCCACCCCCCTTCAGTTAGAACACACCTAACATAATTAACCCCTTCCTTGCCCCCTACTGTTAACCCCTTCCCTGCCTGTGGCATTTTTAACAGTAATCAATGCATTTTTATAGCATTGATCGCTATAAAAATGCCAATTAGCCCAAAAATGTGTCAAAAGTGTCCGATGTGTCCGCAGTACCGATAAAAATCGCTGATCGCTGCCATTACAAGTAAAAAAAAATATTAATAAGAATGCCATAAAACTATCCCCTATTTTGCAGACGCTAAAACTTTTGTGCAAACCTATCAATAAACGCTTATTGCTATTTTTTTTACGAAAAAAAAAAAATGTAGAAGAATACGAATCGGCCTAAACTGAGGGAAAAAAAACATTTTTAAATATTTTTGGGGGATATTTATGTAGCCGGGGGGGAGTCATACTGTCAAAGACTTTTGGAAATCTTGCATACCTAAATACCCCCCGGGAGTTCCAGTTATGTTATATATATGTGTTTATTTATTTCTTTTTCCAAAGCAATGCATTGTGGGATTAGAGGTACTAGGAGAAAAAGACTCCATTGACATTAGTAGAAATAGACTACAGTTCCCATAATGCATTTTATTCCCGGAGCACATGACACCTCCGCACAGCTTTATGGGGGAGGTTATTTAAAGATTGGGAGGAGCTGAATTCGCTCTCTTGGGATCTGCCTTCCTCCCTCTGCGGAACAAGGGAGAGCACTTCAGCCAAGCAGCAAGGCCTGAAGCCTGGGCCTGGATTCACCAGAAGACTAGCCATCCGGAAGGAGACAAGGTCAAGTGCGTCCAGCTCGTGCCTTCAAGAGATCGGAGTCTTCTACCAGCTGACGATTGTAACAGTGGCGAGAAAGAGACCGGAGACTGTGTGTTGCAGAGTGGCCAGGTGTTACGAGGGAATTGCACTCACATGGGCCACATCCGTATATATGATCAAAAAACAATAACTGTGGAGAGGTATTGATAGTCAGACTTTGAGGCCAAGGAAGTAGGTAAAAAAATATAATTTTAATATTACCAATTAAACATAACAGTATACATGCATAGTAACAATAAAATAGCAAAAACAATAATTCATATACATGAGAAAAACCGTTGTGTACAAAATCCCTAAAGTTGCCAACGCACGTTTCGCCGTGGGGCTTCTTCAGGGCAGTTAAGGATTTTGTAAGACGATGTATAGCCAGAAAAACAGAATAGTTATATTGCCGATGATCCTATACCGAATGAATTTAAGGGCACACACGACAATCACGTAGTCAAAGGTAGGTACTTGCTTCAAAAGAGTCCTTAGATCTTGTTACAGATCTTTAGTTGACAACAAAGTCAAGGTAGAGATCGCTTTACGATTTATGTGAAACGTGACACTATTGGCCACCTCCATTCAATAATGAAGGGTCCTGAAGCCAACTGGGACATATAACCAATGTAGATTAAACTTGAATTCCTTCAGGTGTATTAAACCACCGCTAGATACGTCTATTTTTGAGGCTAAAAGATTTAAGCCAGGTTTTCAAGTGGTTGTTTAAACGTGAGGTCCATGTCCCAGGGTGTTCATCCGAGTGACACACCTTGGTTTACTATATTGATTGTGTGAGGTGTGCTTGCTCCTGAGGACTGCATTCAGAAGAAGGTAACAACATTATTGCATGTCATTGTATATTTTACATGTGTTGTGGTCTTAACCAAACAAGGGACTCACAATACATTTGCAATTGTCTGGTGTGCCAAGAGAGGGTTCGAGCCACTTAAAGGGGTGCATAGGTCAGAGAGTAGACCCAAAACAAACAGCAGCCACTTCGGGGGTATCGCTACATTTATTATAGCAAAAAGTAAAAAATATTCTTTTTTTTTTCAAAATTGACGCTCTATTTTTGTTTATAGAGCAAAAAATAAAAACCGCAGAGGTGATCAAATACCACCAAATTTGTGGGGAAAAAAAGGACGCCAATTTTGTTTGGGAGCCACGTCGCACGACCGCGCAATTGTCAGTTAAAGTGACGCAGTGCCGAATCGCAAAAAGTGACCCGGTCATTGGCCAGCAAAATGGTCTGGGGCTGAAGTGGTTAATACAGCACAGGATCTCTAAGAGTTGTATTTAAATAACTTTATTAAAAATTAGCATTTTGGAGGTGGGTTTTGTCAGATCTAAGCAGCAACATGAAAATTAAATTTTGGTGGCTGAAAAGATGTAGATGCGAGATTCTTTTGATTGTGTTTTGAACTCAGGGAACTTATCTGATAAGCTGCTGCTTACATGCTAGAAAGATAAGAGAGAAATCCGTTAGAAGATAAAATTCAATTTATCAGTAACAGAGTTTAATCTCATTTATTTTCTAATCTTTAACAGAAACGAGACACATGTTTTCCTAATGATTAATTGAAATGTTCTTCTATTTTTACATTACTTAATAAAAGAAGTGACCCTTAACCACCACAGAGTTCCTTAAACGCAGTTCATCACAATGAATGGAAAATTTGAAAATAATTGACCGCTTCAGATACTCTAATGTACATTTGAATCAAATCTCAGATCCTTATTTAATGATGATAAATGGACATGAGCTTTTTGTGTGCTATATAGACAATGGCAGATGAGTGCTTTTAACATCATGTCTTTTTAATTAGCAATAATTTTGTTTTTCATATATTTTAGTACAACACTAGATATGCCAACACATTGTAAGAACAGTGTATTCAAGGATAATTTTCGCAAAGATGGTGCAAGCCTTGACAGGCTCCAGCACTGCACTGCAGGCACCATTTGAAACCAATAGAAACATGCAAAAGACAGAAGAAGTCAGTACCTAAAGTGAACATGTACTAAAATATATACTGTATATATAAAAATATATACTGAATATGCACTACATGATTTGTGTTTCTGTATACACTACATGATTTGTGTTTCTGTCCATCAAGTCCTGATACCACAGAACTGACAGACAGCACAGCCAAGTCACTTTACTTTCCTCTGTAGAAGTTAAGGCAGCCATACATGGATGGAAATTCGGTCGGTTCAGCAGGGATCAAGTTCATTTTGATCCAGGTATAGGCAGGCTGGTTGTACAGAAGTCGATCCACCGATCAACTTCTGTACAACAAGCCTGTTGGTTTTATCCCAAACGATCAGTGCCGCGGGCAACATTGATCAATGTTTTCTGACGTTCCCTGCCTTCCCCACTGTCAAAACACAAAAGCACAATATGAGGGATTCCCCAATCCACCTTAAATGTGTAGATGGGGAAATCGGACAATTTTTGTTTTTCATTTAACCAGCAAAAAATTACTAATGTATGGCCAGTTTTAGGTAGCACAGCATAGTCAAGCAAAATATGGGTTGTTGAAAAAATAAATTTAAAGATTTTCTAATGTTTACTTTTTATATGTGCGTTTTGGTTCATTTAGTATAACCATCATTTAGCAGTTGTTTCTGAAAGGGGAACACTCACGAATTAACACAACACTGAAAAGTGAGTAAAAAAAGTGAATAATTACAAAAAATATGTGACAACTGCAAAAATGTATTAAATCAATAATAAGTCCATACGACGCAACTCTATTACAAAACACGTATGGTGGAGCAGAGCAACGCGTTGACGTCATCACCTGTTACTGCTCGTGTATGCAGACAGACGGGTCTGTCTGTTTGTATCCGGCCAGCCCAACAGACTTAAGGCTTCTTTTGTCGATTTAAGTTTGTTAGTGTGTTTCTCTGCTTTTATGATTTAAAATACATCATAATGTTTTACACTGTTGGAACATTATGTCTTTTACATGCCATACCAATTACATATGGGTCTGACAATCCACGGAGTGTCTTGACCAGTGGTGCAGCAAGCCCGGGTGCCTTTGGAAACAGGCTGTGTTACAGGGTCTGTGGCAGAGACTTTTCCTTGAAGTTCTGAGTGCTACCAAGGAGGGTCTGTGGCAGAGACTTTTCCTTGAAGTTCTGAGTGCTACCAAGGAGGGTCTGTGGCAGAGACGTTTACTCTAAGTTCTGAGCCTGTCCAGGTACCCTATACCCACTCTGGCTAGAGTGATCAAGAATTCAAAGTGTTGTTGGAAGCAGGACTGTTTCCCATTGTTACGCCTGAGTCTGCTATTTCTCCTTCTACTTCATCTACTCTTCAACCACAAGTTTTATTGTTTTTACCTGGCTGGGTAATAAAGAGCACAGAAAAAGTCACCTGTCATGGACATTCCGGTACTGTTACATTCACCATACACCCCTAGGATGGCGGAGGAGCTACGAGGTAACGTGCCACCCAAAACAAACCAGCAGCTCCTTCGGGGGTAGTGCTACACGTGGGGGCTCGTCCGGGATAGGCTGTTACCTCAAACAACCAAATTGAGAAGTTTTATTCCGCCATTAAAGCAAGGAATTGTCGTGGTGTTGGACTATGCTGATGAGGAAAGTGTTAACTCCAGAGAGTGAAGTCTGGGCGCACATGCAGCAGAGTGACGTGTGCCTGCAACGTGCGAGAAAAAGAACTAAAAGTGGGAGGAGTTACCCACCCCTGAGTGAGACGTAGGGCGAGTTTGGCGCCAAAGGACAGAGTGATTGCCCGCCCATGAGAGAGAGTCATGCAAGCATGTTTGTGCCCCTGGCGCCGTTTGAGAGGTTGAGACCCCAATGTCTATGCCGGTAGTCAATCTGATGCCTGCTGCCATCTGAGTTCACCTGACCGATACCAGGATTCGAATGAGGACCCGGGGAGGTTCGTGCTATTTTCCAGTGGTGGCACTGAGGGCCTTGGACTGTCCTGCCCCCGATGTGTGGCGCTAGCTGTCCGGATCCTGCCCTTTGCCTGGTGCAAGAAGTGCCGGGAATATTTGTTCCATGTGGAGCAACCCACAGAGTCTCCCCGTTAATATCGAGTGGATTGGGTCGCCAGAACGGTGACTGCGGAAGAGGTCCCATGGCCTACACCTGCTTCTACTGCCATTACCGTGACTGACCCTGATGTTGTGACTGTTTCGTCAACTGCTACTCCGATGGTATCGCCAGAGGTAGGCGACACCGAAAACAAAGAGTATGTACCTGCTGTAAAGGTGGATGCTGCTACTGAGACAGTATGTATGGCAGTGGTCCCTGCTTGGCTCACTTCTGAAAGGATGAGCCCCGTCAAGGTCTCCCATGGCTGTGGTTGAGGCCTACCCACATGTGGACATGACAAGCACTCCAGGGAGAGCGTTGCCCCTGTCGAGGCCAAATCCAAGCCCAAGGACAAGGTCAGTACTCTTACTAAAGAGCATGTTTGTTTATCGGCAGAGGAATACAATAGGTGGGAGATTGACTCTTCCTCTGATGTTGGGGATGAGCAATGGTTTGAGCCGGAGCTGCCCGAGTCACAATGGGGAAGAAACCCCTGTGCTTCAAAACCCTGCGCCACAGGCGGATGTCCCACAGCTAACTTGGGGAGCTGTGGTACCAAGCACCAGTGTTGTTGAAGAAACCCCACATATGGTGGAAGTTTACAGTGACAGAGTGGTTATCAAGAGCCCCGGAAAAGTGGATCGTGTTTATTCAATTACAACAATAAATAACAAAAGGGACATCATCGCTTTGCCTGACCCAAGATTTTGCCTGTAGTACCCATACCTCCAGTGTCATTTCTTTGTTGCTGCTATTTGAGGAACTCATGGACGAGAGAGATCCCCCTTTTCATTTTTTGTTTTCATTTTTTTTCCGGATCCACATGTATGTGCAGAACTTTAGAGGGGTTTAATGATAAGTTAGTAAGATTAGGGTCTCGGCGGTTTCATCACGGCAAGAAAAAGGAAAGAAGAAGAAACATTTTTTTTTCCTTTCTGATTGCTCTAATTTTAGCACGGACTGCCTTATGTTGGTAGTACCAGCACACTGACCACTAGGGGCAGTGTTCTACAACCTCTACCACTGCAGAACAAATAACTTATATATATTTTCTCCTAAGCCCTTGCAGTTTGAGAAAATCTTAGCACTTATTTTGGATGTGTCTCTTTGGGACGAAAAAGAGGCTTTGCCTCAATTGGCAAAGGTGCAGCTTTCATTTCACCCTCAGTGACTTTAGATGTATATAAATGTATACTTTGTGTATGTTCTTCCGTTTTTGTTTTTTCAGGTTATTGATCATCTATCAAAACTGTCGGAGAATGGGGCAGGATAGATAATCAGGAATGTGTAATGTCATAATGCATCACTGTAAATATTGTACAAATTAATGTTTAATATTTTAATATTTTTCTATCTTTTCTATCCTTTCTCTTTACTGTTAAAGCAGATTCAGGCCAGGTGTTCAAGCTTAAACACCAATCTAGACACTGAGGACAGTGTCTATTCAGGTGGGGGGAGTGTGTAGCGCCTGGTTACTTACAAGTTCTGGTGCTAGTTAAATTTAGAGGGGGATCAGAGTGTTAACTGACTCTGATCCAATTATTATATTCAAAGTTGGGACTCTGCTTCAGCTTGGCTGAACTGTGGGCTCATTCTGTCGTTTCTGGGGTGCTGTTCCTACCCCAGGGAGATAGGTGGCAGCAGTGGAGTCAAGGTTTGGGCGCTCTTCCCCAGCAGCCTATCGGGAGGGCGTTTTCCTTGCTATGCATGCTGGGGGAGGGTATTTATGGAACAGACGCCATTGGTCTGGGTTCTTCTTTTTCTTCGGCATCACGACACCCCAGTGTAATGGCCTTCCAGGCCGGGGTGTGCATGCCACGTGGTGTTCCTCGTTCCGGGACCATGTTGGTCCGGAACATTTAAGCTGTGGCGGGAAGCCCAGTAGTCGACTGGGTTCCCAATCTTGAAAGATCACATCTGGGTCCATCTGAGGAGAGCCAATGAGAGGCTGGCGATCCAATAGGGTCTCAACAAACCACCAGGGATCAAGGTAACCGGACACTGAGAGGCTGGGCACCTGTCAGTCGGTAACCTGAAAACTACCTGAAGAAGATCCAGGCAACAAAATCTATTAAGGAGGATCATCTCCGCCATCACAATTCTGGGGAGGGTCTGTGGCAGAGACTATTTTCCCTAAGTTCATTCTAGGAGGGTCTGTGGCAGAGACTTTTTTCCCTAAGTTCATTCCAGAAGGGTTTGTGGCAAAGACTTTTCCTTCAAGTTCTAAATGCTACCAAGAAGGGTCTGTGGCAGAGACTTTTCCTCTAAGTTCCGAGCGATACTCTGGTTGCCAGGCCAGTGAGAGAGGCCTGTCCAGGTACGCTATTCCCACTCTGGCTAGAGTGGCAAAGAATTCAAAGTGTTGTTGGAAGCAGGAATGTTTCCCATTGTTACGCCCGAGTCTGCTATTTCTCCTTCTACTTAATCTCTACTCTTCACCACAAGTTTTATTGTTTTTTCCCGGCTGGGTAATAAAGAGCACAGAAAAAGAAATTCTGTTACTGTTACATTCACCATACACCCCTAAGACGGCAGAGGATCCACGAGATAACGTGCCACCCAAAACAAACCAGCAGCTCCTTTGGGGGTAGTGCTACATATGCTTCTCCGGATCCTCTGTCACGGGGATCACAGAGCTCTGGTAAGCAGGAATAACAGTGGTGGATTTCACATTGGTTTTGCATTTCAACATCTGAAGAGTCCTTATTCATGGATTGACTTTATTAGGCCGCGTACACACGATCGAATTTGTCCGCTGAAACTGACCATTTCAGCAGACATCTCCGATCGTTTGTACGGGCTAGCAGACATATTTGGCCAGCGGACAAATTTTAAAACATGCTTTAAAATTTGTCCACCGGAGACATGTCCGTTGGATATGTCCGCTGGTCAGTACACTCACCAGCGGACATATCTTCCCGCACATGCGTCGAATGGATTCGACGCATGCGCGGAAGTATTTTTCTTCCTGGTTCGGTGACGTGGCGGCGTCAACGTCACCGCCACGACACCGCGCTGTCTGCCGGCAAGGATTTTGATCCGATGGTGTGTACACACCGCCGGACGAAAATCCCGAGCAGACATGTCCGATGAAAACGGTCCGCGGACCGTTTCCATCGGACATGTCCCTCCGTGTGTACGCGGCCTTAGTGTTTGCACGGGTGGACAGTTATCATTTACTCAACGTTTATGAACTTTTGTTTTGTTTGGCACATTGTATGGACTTATTTATTAATTTAATACATTTTTGCAGTTGTCGCATATTTTTTGTAATTATTCACTTTTTTTGTTCACTTTTCAGTGTTTTGTTAATTCTTGAGTGTTTACATTCACAATTTTAACCACATGCTTACTGGGCACATATACCCCTCTCCTGCCCAGGTGAAATTTCAGCTTCCGGCACTGCGTTGTTTTAACTGACAATTGCGCAGTCATGCGACGTGGCTCTTAAACAAAATTGACGTCCTTTTTTCCCCACAAATAGAGCTTTCTTTTGGTGGTATTTGATCACCTCTGCGATTTTAATTTTTTGCGCTATAAAGAAAAAAATTGCGACAATTTTGAAAAAAAAAAGCAATATTTTTTACTTGTTGCTATTATAAATAGCCCAATTTATAAAAAAAAAAAATTCTCAGTTAAGGCCGATATTTATTCTTCTACATATTTTTGGTAAAAAAAAAAAAAAAAAAAATCACAATAAGTGACTGGTTTGCGCAAAAGTTATAGCGCTTACAATATAGGGGACAGAATAATTTTTTTTTTTTTTTACTAGTAATGGCGGCGATTTGCGATTTTTATTGGGACTGCGACATTATGGCGGACACGTCGCACACTTTTGAAACATTTTTGGCGCCATTCACATTTATACAGCAATCAGTGCTATAAATATGCACTAATTACTGTATAAATGTGACTGGCATTGAAGGTTAACACTAGGGGGTGAGGGAGGGGTTACATGTGTACCCTGCATTGTGTTCTAACTGTGGGGGGTGACTGGGGGAGATGACCGATCTATGTCCCTATGTACAAGGGACACAGATCGGTCTCCTCTCTCTCTGACAGGCCGGCAAGCTAACCCCCTTGGGAGAGAGCTCCCCATGAAGGGGGTTAGCTCTTGTGGGGAGGAGCCGAGACACCCGCCGAGGGACCCCAGAAGACCACTGTGGAGGTAAGTATGACATGTTTGTTATTTAAAAAAAAAAATGTGAACCTTTACAACACACAGATCCACGTCCTTGTCTCTGTGGAGGTAAGTATGACATGCGGCGGGCATGTGTGCGCCGCAGGCGGCACCCGCGCGCCCCCTAGTGGCTCGGAGGAGCGGAGGCTGTAAAAAGACGGCGGCTCAGAGATTTAAAACCACCCTGCGACTGTATATAGTCATACGGCCATCAGGAAGTGGTTAATATTCATAGGTTTAGTGTGACCCTATTTTTATTTTATTAAGTCAGAAGTTTTTTTATCTAAATGCATTCTATGCATTAAAGGGGTTGTAAAGGTTCAAATTTTTCTTTTTAAATAACAAACATGTCATACTTACCTCCACAGTGGTCTTCTGGGGTCCCTCGGCGGGTGTCTCGGCTCCTCCCCACAAGAGCTAACCCCCTTCATGGGGAGCTCTCTCCCAAGGGGGTTAGCTTGCCGGCACGCTCCCATTATACAGCCAGCTGCTATAGTGGCTGACTGTATCACTCGGCCCCGCCCCCTGGCACGACATGTTATTGATTAGATTGACAGCAGTGGGAGCCAATGGCTGCACTGCTATCAATCTCCAATGAAGACAGGGCCTTTAAGATATAAAGCCTCCTGTGTGCAGCTCCCTCCCTCAGGCCATTAAATACTTACCTGAGGTCCCTCTCTCTCCAGCGATGTCCACGAGTGTCATCTACATTTTCTCTCTCCTGATTGGCTGAAACACAGCAGGATGGGACACCATTGGCTGCTGCTGCCGCTGTCAATCAAAGTCAGCTAGCCAACCAGGAGAGAGTTAGGCCGCGTCCACACGATCGGTCCAAACCGATGAAAATGGACTGAAGTCCAGTTCCATTGATCCAAACCGACCGTGTGTATGGCCCATCGGTCCGTCGTCCTTCGGACCAAAGTTTGAAAACTTGCTTTAAAATTGGACTGATGGACGCCTAACCATCGGTCAAAACCAATGGTTAGTATGCAAAAGCATCGGTCCAAAAACCTGTGCATGTTCAGAATCAAGTCGACGCAAGTATTGAACTTCGTTTTTTCAGCACGTCGTTGTGTTTTACGTCACCGCGTTCTGACACGATCGGTTTTTGAAATGATGGTGTGTACGCACATCAGGCCATCAGGCCACTTCAGCGGTGACCTGATGAAAACGGTTTGTTGGACCAATCTCATCGGGTTGGACCGATCGTGTGTACGGGGGCCTGAGGGGGCAGGGCTGGGTCTCCGAATCTGAGCTGTGACTTGGCTCGCATGCCCCCATAGCAAGCTGCTTGCTGTGGGGGAACTCCATAGGAGGGAGGGGCCAGGAGCACAGAAGAGGGACCTGCCTCCCACTCTCTGCTCACTGGTTTTGAATGATAGCAGTAGGAACCAATGGCTCCCACTGCTTTCAACCAGGCTGGGAGCGGGGAGAAGAGCTGTTGCAGACATGCACAGCTCTTGGAAAGATCAGGTTTAGGTGAGTATTTAGGGGGACTGGGAAAATGCTTTAAGGCAAAAAACATCTTACCCTTTAGAACCACCTAAAGCAATCTTCCCTTAACACCTCCATTACCCTCCTTGATAGCACCACAGAGTTGGAACCACTTCCATGTGTATACTAGTTCCACAGTATTGAGATTCTATCACCAAATCACAGGACCCACAGCTGAGAGGCAGGGATCAAGGTGCTTCCTTTAGTATACCAGTCTCTCCCCAATGTACACTTCCAGATGGCACACTCATTTTCAGGAGTCCACCATTACCCACATCAGAGGACTCTGTCCAGGCCTCCAAGGCTTTTTGCAGCCTGCTTCAGGACCTGCAGAAGAAGGTTGGGGGAGCCAGGGCGATTACAGCAATTCCTACCATGCTTTGTATCACCTCACTGGGAACTTCAGGTCTGCAAAAGTCCTTTATATCAGTACTGCAGGAGACTACATCTTAGCAGCCCTGGTATATTTTATTCCCATGCCCCATCTACCTGGATTCCTCTCACATTGGCATTTATATGGGCACTGACTACCCCCCATGCATCACTAAGCAGGGACTTTTCAAAAAGGGAAGCTAACACCTAATTAAAGCATTCCATTGTCATACTATACTGGAAACTGAGCCATCTATTGGCAGGCAAGCTAACTGCACCTGTCAACATTTCTTTGAGGCTTTCTAGCTTGATAAACATTGGTTAGGTAATAGTGGGTGTTATTTAATAAAGGCAAATACACTTTGCACTACAAGTGCAAAGTGCATTTGAAATTGCACTGAAAGAAGATCCGAGGGGGGCATGCAAGTGTAGCGCCCCCTTACTGTCAGTAAGAGACGCTGTTCAAATTAAGTGGGGTGGGAGACTTATTTGCTCTCACCCAGGTTGATTTATGTTAAATTAGGCTGCTGTCAGCCCTGAATTATCCTGTGGGTCGTTCTGTGCTCCAGGGATGCAGTTCCATCTCTGGGCGGCAGGTGGCGCCAAAGGGATTCAGGCAGAGCCACTTTTCCCCAGCAGCCTGTAAGCGGGGAAAGGGTGTTGCGTTTCACAGCGGAAGCCAAGTAAGTTCTTTGAACAAAGTAAAGTTTATTACCGAAAGGCGGTAGTAACAACAGTCTTTATAATCAAACAGCAAACGGTTCTTCTCCAGGCACAGAGGCACACATATGCAACACAGCAGCTATTGTTCTAAGCGATGTGGCTTTCTGGGTAACACAGGCACTCCTCACTCAATGGTACGCTATATACCCCGGCACCCAATGCAGATTGGAAGAGGCTGGAAACACGTTACCCGTAGCAGCTGGGAGTCTTTCATCCGACCAAGGTTACCACTGCACGACTCCGTAGGAGCCCTGAACTGTCCCTACAGGCCGGAACACTCTCCCTGACTTCTTCTACCTCTCCCTCACAAGCAGGGTCTCTGTCCCTCTCTGTATCCACACGTGTTCTCTCCAAAAACGAGCCTGAGCTTTTTTATATAAGGAAACCACCCAAAAATGGCCTCCCAAATGTCTCGAGATCTAGTGCGGCCTATCAGGACGCAGGGCTCCTGCAAAATGGTGTTGGAGACACTATAGAGGTAAATAGTGGTAACATAATAAACATAACAACTAGCTACAGCGTGAAATACATACGATGCTTTACCACTTACTCTTGCAGCACTGAAATACCCTATCACTGACAGCTGCTTACAAGCCAATTTGAGGAGTGTTTCCCTCGTGGGGCATGCTGGGGGAGGGTATATCTGTGGCAGACGCCATTTTTCGGGGTTCTTCGCGGGTTCCTGGTTTCGGGTGCGGCACCCACCTTCACATCACGGGCCCCATACCTGGCCGGGGCCCGTGCTACGCAGAGTTCCTGAGTTGCCGAGGGGCCCCAGTGACTTACTGGGTCCCCACACTTCAAGAGAAATTGACTGAAAGGATACGCTCTATTGCTCTCGAGTATCGGACCTGTGGCAGAGGCCTTTACTAATTTACTAGAGCCAAGTCGGTGACAGACACTTCTCAGCATTCTCAGTGACACTCTGGCTGCCAGGCCTGTGGGAGAGGCCTGTCCGGGTGGGCTGCGCCCACTCTGGCTGGAGTGGCGACAGAGAAAAGAATATACTCTAGGGGCAGGACTGCTTCTGCTCGTTATCCACAGCCTGATTCTGCAAAGTTATTCTTTTCACCAACCTGTCCTGTCTACCTCAAGTTGACTGTTGGTCGATGTTGGACCGAAAAATAAAGCACTTAGAAAACGTTGATCATTGGCTTGGACATTCCGTTACTGCTCTCACAGTTGCTACCATCAATTTCCCTAGACACAAAGGTAATTTAACTTACGCCGATCCCACATCTAACCAGCAGCTCCTGAATTGGGTAGCAATACACGAGAAAAATAAAAAACTGAATTTTAGCTTGCACAAGATTGGATAATAAAATCAGCAGAGCTTCCCCTCATTTCAGATCTACCCCTCAGATTTACAGCGACTGCATTTCCAAGTGCACTTTCAGTGCATTTTCAAGTGCACTTTGCACTTGCACTTTGCCTTTCGTAAATAACCCCCGTGTCTATTTAACTTAACCTTCATCCTTTCCTTTTTTGCTTTAATTCTTTGCTAGTATAAGAGTCTTTTCTAATGAGTCCTGCCTTCTTATTATGTGGCCAAAGTGTTTGAGCTTCAGTTTCAGTGTCAGTGTCCCTCGTGAGCAATCTGGATTTATTTCCTGGAGTACTGATTGATTGCTTCCTATTCAAGGAACTATCTCTACTTCTCTCCAATGGCACAGTTTAAAAGTGTTGGTTTTCAAACGTTCAGCCTTCCTAATATCAAACCCAACTCTGGCTGACACATATTACTATTGGGAAAACTTTAGTTTTGACTATGAATCTTTATTAACTATATGATATCCCAGCTATTTTTTTTTTGGGCTATTTGCCAATAGCTATCCGTCAAAGTTTAATATCATCGCTGCATCATCATCTCTAGAGGTCTTAAAGCCCAGAAAAATAAAGTCGGTTATTGCCTTAATTGTTTCCAATCTACCTACAGGGAGTTGACTGCAATATTTTTGCATTCTCTTTGAACAATGGAATATTCAAACTTTCCAGATTTTCTGTCATTGAAGCAGTAACATTGTTATATCTAATAAGGCTGCTTTAACACTGAAAGCGCCCAGCACAGCGCCCTGCCAGCACAGCGCCCTGCCAGCACAGCGCCCCAGTGCAGCACAGTGCCCCAGTGCAGCACAGTGCCCCAGTGCAGCACAGTGCCCCAGTGTGAAAACCTGAGGGCTTTCACACTGGAGTGAATGGAGCCGCACTTTCAGGGAGCTTTGCATGTGCTATTGTTAGCGCTATAGCACCTGCAAAGCACCTCAGTGTGAAAGGGATTTAAGAGAAGCAAAGGATATGGAATCCACTGCACTTTTTAACCTTTGATTTTTTTTTCATTTCCTTTCACAGACAGTGGGGCTGATTTACCAAGCCTGTGCGCCAAGACTCATGGTGCACAAGCAGGAGTAAACCTGTTTTTGAGATTTACAAAAGAAACACGCTGCCAGTGCAGCGTGTTTCCTCATTTACTAAAGTGCCTAATGCGCCCAGGATAGGGCGCACAGCACGCCAGTACAGAGCTGGCGTGCGGCATTTAGTAATGTAAACATCGGGGATTCGGGCGGGAGTTTATGAGGGGAGGGAGGGGGGTGATGCAGGGGAAGTGTAGTGACATGTGTTTCAATGTGTGTGCCGGGCCGATTTGAAAGGGAAAGTGACTTTTGGTACCCGATCCCCGTGCCCTTGCAAAGTACGCTAGAACCTCGGAAGGTTCATTTGCATACTGGGCATGCGCAGAGGGATAAATCGGGGCTTTGCGTGCGCCTCTTCAGTACGCCGGGAAAATCTTGGTAAATACCAAGCGGCGTAGCAGTGTTTGCACTGCCTGGAGCGGCGCACGGCAAGCTCCGAGCTGTTCTCGGGCTGCGCCGACACTAAAGGGGAACTCCGCGCCAAATTTCAAATTTGAAACCGGCGCGGCTTCCCCCCCAGGGGCACAATAGGCTCTTCGGCTTGGTCCGGAACGTGAGGGGTTAACCCACGCCAAAATCGGCGTGGGGTTCCCCCCCAGATCCGTACCAAGCCCTCATCCCAGGCATGCAGTCTGGCCGGACAGGAATGGGGGTGGGGACGAGCGAGCGCCCCCCCCCCCCTGAGCAGTACCAGACCACATGCCCTCGACATGGGGGAGTGTGTGCTTTGGGGTAGGGGGGCGCTGCCCCCCCACCCCAAAGCACTCTTGTCCCCATGTCGATCGGGACAAGAGCCTCTTCCCGACAACCCTAGCCATTGGTTGTCGGGGTATGTGGGCGGGAGCCAATCAGAATCTGGGAGCCCCCTTTAATAAGGTGGCCCCCAGATTTCGGGCCCCCACACTATGTGAATGAGTATGGGGTACATCGTACCCCTACCCATTCACCTGGTTAACGTGGTTTTAACTTTGAGGGTCTTCTGCCGCCGCCCCCTTCGAATTTTTCGGCCTGGACGGGGGTCGCACATCCCATCCAGGACTTGGACGTGGCGGGCTTCTAGTCGCTGTTTTCTGCCGCTGCCCCCTTCACCACGAAGCTCCGTGCTTGTTTGATGAGGGCAGCGGGCTTCCGTCGTCTTCTACCGGGGCGAGGGTCGTACATCCCACCCCGGATTTCTTCGCCGGCTTCTGCCCTGGCTCCTCCCGAGGCCAGGGCTTCTTTTGCCGTCTTCCGCCGGAGGGCGCCACTCTCCGGGCTTCTCGTCGTTGTCTTCCGCCGCGGGGGCCAGGCCTTCTTCTTTGCCGCCCCCTTCGAACTTTTCGGCCTGGACGGGGGTCGCACATCCCATCCAGGACTTGGACGTGGCGGGCTTCTCGTCGCTCTCTTCTGCCGCTGCCCCCTTCACCATGAAGCTCCGTGCTTGTTTGATGAGGGCAGCGGGCTTCCGACGTCTTCTACCGGAGCGAGGGTCGTACATCCCACTCCGGATTTCGTCGCCGGCTTCTGCCCGGCTCCAGGAGTAGCCAGGTCTTGTCGTCGCTGTCTTCCTCTCCCTCTTAACCCATGTGACAGCGATGTCACATCACATCACTGTCACATGGGTTAAGGTCACATGTTGGCATAACCACGCCCACGCCCTATGCCAATATAAGTCCTTGCCCGCCGTTTAGAAGGCATTTCAGCGCCGGACCTCGCCGTGTCAACATCGAATGGAAGAAGAAGCCCCCGCGAGTGTCACCCCGCGGCAGAAGACAGCGACGACAAGACCTGGCTACTCCTGGAGCCGGGCAGAAGCCGGCGACGAAATCCGGAGTGGGATGTACGACCCTCGCTCCGGTAGAAGACGTCGGAAGCCCGCTGCCCTCATCAAACAAGCACGGAGCTTCGTGGTGAAGGGGGCAGCGGCAGAAGAGAGCGACGAGAAGCCCGCCACGTCCAAGTCCTGGATGGGATGTGCGACCCCCGTCCAGGCCGAAAAATTCGAAGGGGGCGGCAAAGAAGAAGGCCTGGCCCCCGCGGCGGAAGACAACGACGAGAAGCCCGGAGAGTGGCGCCCTCCGGCGGAAGACGGCGAAAGAAGCCCTGGCCTCGGGAGGAGCCAGGCAGAAGCGGAGGAGCCCGAGGTGGGGCGACACCCCCGTTGT
This sequence comes from Rana kukunoris, assembly GCA_029574335.1. Taxonomy (NCBI): domain Eukaryota; kingdom Metazoa; phylum Chordata; class Amphibia; order Anura; family Ranidae; genus Rana; species Rana kukunoris. The sequence goes on from CM056052.1 coordinate 110,406,148, forward strand.
TCTCCGCTGTTTTCGGCCGGCCCCCCCCGGATGTAAAAGAGCTTCATTTTGGGGTGGGGGCACAGTCGAGCATGGCGGAGAGCATGGGTGGGTGTTTCTCCCCCCTGGCAGAAAACGGCTAGAAGACCGAGGAGTGGCAATTTTTTATTGAAAATTCTACGACCAAAAATGTATACAGAAAAGACAAAAACAATTAAACCAAAACGACCCTCTGCCCCAATACATTTTCTTTACATACAAATATTATCCCACCATGCTATACATATACCATCTATACATCACTAAAAATTAGCACCAATACCTGCCCCACTCACTTGCATTTTTATACTCTTTAGTCATTACCACTTCCCAAGTACCAAAGCAACCCTCTACCACTAAACATTTTCTTTACGTACAAACACTATCCCACCATACTATACATATACCATCTGCACATCACTAAAATCGCACCAATACCTGCTCCAATAACTTGCATTATTATACTCTTTAATCATTTCCACTTCCCAAGTAACCCCAACCCTAAAACATACATACTTCTATTATGTATAAACAAATAAAACAAAATCATAACCCCAACCTTCCCCAAAACTTTAAAATCTACGCAACCACGCAATTGTACATACACATGCTACCACATTACTGCTTTTTTTTTTTTTAGTAAAATTACTCACCCCAGGACTGCTTTTACACCGCCCCTTTCCCACCGCCACCCAACATTGCTCATTCACATGTTACCACATTACTGCATTTTTTTTTTTTTTATAATAAAATTACTCATTTACTTCCATCAGCACAATCCCCTGCAACCATACCCCCACCAGAATCCTCCACAGGATCCAAGGTGGAAAACCTGTTCTGCAGGGCTTTACCAGGGGGAGTCTGGGTACTACTTGTCGCCCCAACTCCACCTTCTGGAGAGGAAACACCCGGACCAGGACCTGACCCAGAACTGGGGATCACCCCAGGACTGCTTTCACACCGCCCCTTTCCCACCGCCACCCAAACATTGCTTTTACTCTCCTTACCTGGCTGAGAAGGCAAGTCTACAACTGGCTGGGGATCTCTAGGAACCTTACCCCTTCTGCCCTTACGAACAGGTCTCGTACTAGGGGTATCAGAATCAGAGAAACGACCCGCCTCTTGATCCCCCCCACCACCAGACACAGGGACAGAGGACCCAGACCAAGTAGGAATGGGCTGCGAATCCCGAGAAGGGGGATGCAACACCACCCTAGGCATCTTAGCCTTGCCACGAGATACCACAGATTGCACCAAAGGGGCCTTACCCCTCCCCCCAGATTTTAAAGGGGAAACTCTCGAGCCTCCCGACTTATGACCCAATCTTCCTGACGATGGCCCCGGACTCCCGGAACCCATCACAAAAGACTGACCCTCAAGAGTCACTGCGCCAGCCAGCTGGAGCGGGGCAGGAGGCCCGGCCGACGAAACAACCGGAAGCACAGACTCCCTAGACCCCCCAGACCCCGCAGGGGGAGACACCCCCCCAACAGGTGCCCGAAAGGCCGAGGGGCACTGGCTAAAAACGTGCCCCATAACACCGCACAGATTGCATTGAAATTTATTGCACCCGCTGGCCAAGTGCCCAGCTTCATTACACTTTGTGCAAAAGGGTTCCCTACAGTCCCTACTGAAATGCAAAGGACTGTTGCATCTAAAACAGAGCTTGGGTTGCCCTGGATAGAATGCAAGGATCCTATCCCTCCCAATATAACCTGACGCAGGCACATGTGTCACTGATAACCCGATGCGTCTAAGCCTTACTGAGACAGACCAGGCACCAGTCCAGATCCCCTTGGCATCCAAAACTTTCCCTGGCGGGGCCATCACCTGGCCGTACCGCCCCAACCATGTTGTGATATCTTCTGCGGGAATAGATTCATTTCTAACCAGGACTGACACCCTTTTTATTTCTTCCTGTCTAGACAGGGGGACTGCTCTAAAGGATTTCCACGAGGACTGATTCTTCACCACCTCCCGTCTGGAGATAAAACTCTCCATTAAGACGGGGGTACCAAAACTTACATCATACTCCAGGGAGCCCGAGGGGTGGATAACAGCAAAGATGTCTGATGCCTTAAACCCAAGGGCCAACACCATATCCACCACCTCGTCTCTCCCCGGAGGACGACCAAACTCTTCCAACCAGCGCAGCTGCACAACATTATGGCGCTTACGCTCCACTCCCCCCACCCTAGTGGCAGCTGGCACTGAGCCCCTAAAAGCCATCGTACCGTGGGCACTATAAAAACGCCCAAGCTGTACCCTGCCACCAGTGACATCTGCAAAAGACAACCCCACTTTTAGGGCCGACATAACCCCGGCCTCCTGGGACCCACTGATTTGGGGAGGAGGCGGGGGGAGATCAGAAACAACAACATTGCTAGAATCAACATTATCAACAGCTATACTTAAGTCTTTCCCAGGGGCCCCGGGCACAGCAGGTGCACAAGCACCGGAAACACCCCCAGCAGAAATAATTGCTGCCGGAGGGGTCCCCGCACCGCCTAGAGGACCCACTTGGGGCTGACCCGTATGCTCCAAAACCCCAGAGGGTACCCCAATGTCATGAAAACCAGTACTCTGGTCCGCTTTAGTTGGCTCACCCTCCAGCAGCCGTATGTGGTCCATCGCAAGACATGGGCTAGTTATACTACCCTGTTCGCAATCACCCCACTCCATGCGCTGGGGGGTCATCGCCACGGACTCAGAAACTGAAGGGCCGGAGGGGGAAACCACAAGAGGCACCCCACCACCCGGCAGCAGGTCCACAGGAAAAGATGACCCAACAGTCTCCGCAACAGTGGCCACCCCCAAAACCCGGGATGAGACAATAGTAGGTATCTCACCCCTCACAGTGTCCTCGGCAGAAATCCCACGATCCATGGCACTCACACCCGCGAAACCGTCCTTCATTGCTCCATCCTTCTCAGCAACAGCCTCCACAAGTCCCATCTCCTCACCCGCAGCTGTCCCGGGATCCGCTACTTCCGGCTCCACACCTTCAGCGGTAACCCCGCAACCCGCGGTATTCACTTTCGCGGCCATACCCTCCGGCTCCACACCCGCAGCGGCAGTCCCGCGACCCGCGGCATCCACCGCAGCAGTAGCCTCGCGACTCGCGGCACACACATTCACGGCAATACCCGCCGCGACTTCGTCCTGCGTTCCTCCAACCTCCATGACTTCCTCCTCGTCCGCAGCAGCCCCGGGACCCGCCACTTCCGGTCCCGCGGTGATCGCGGGGGATCCGACCAGGCCTCCAGGCTGGGCGCCCCCTGATGGCAAAGGGGAAATTGGCACCTCAGCCTGGGAGCTACGGCGAGCAGCCTGGCTTCCCTTATCACAAACCTCCATCAGGCGTTCCTCCAACTCATCCATCTCATCAGTGTCCATAGTAGACTGATCCAACAGCCGGCTCCAATAAATGACATACTCACTCAGGGTCGTTTTCAATGTCTGAACACTCAGGCGATAGCCCTTCCGCTTCTTTTTGCCCACCCGATCTCTGGCTGTTCTTAAGCGTGCCAGGTCTTCATGCACTACCACCAAAAAGTCCATAAGCCTTCCCAAGACTGCATAGACTTCCATCCGACGGCCTATAGCTTCAAAATCACTTTCACCTGGCTGCTGCTCCTGCCATGCAGAGAGAGCAATCTGGGACTCCAGATACCTGAGATCCTCATCTGATGGTCTCAAACTCTCCACTGTCCTTGAAATGGTATCCGATCCCTCCACAGGCATAGCTTCTCTCACAGCCCGGGAAGTAGAGCCTCCCCCTGGGCTGATAGCTTCCATGGCTCTCTGGAAGTCCAGAGAGCCTCACACACACGCCCTCAAGACCGAGGAGTGGCGACGCCCCCGTTGTTCTCCGCCATTTCCGCCGGCCCCCCCCGGATGTAAAAGAGCTTGATTTGGGGTAGGGGGCCTGGCCGAACATGGCGGAGAGCATCGGTGGGTGTCTCTCTCCCCGGCGGAAGGCGGCGGCGGCGAAGACCGGGGGGGGGGTAGGTGTACCCCCCCGGCGGAAGGCGGCGGCGAAGACCGGGGGGGGGGTAGGTGTACCCCCCCGGCGGAAGGCGAAGACCGAGGAGGGGTAATTTTTTTATTTATAAAACTACGACCAAAAGGTTAACAAATATATAAAATAAACAAAATAACTAAATAAACCAAATAACACAAAAACAAACAACAAAACACAAACCATCAAATCACCGACCTCCACCCACCAAGAAATAACTATAAAGAAAAAAAAATAAATAGCACCAGAACAGGTATTTACAACAGGCTCACTGGTACAAGAGAAAGTCTTTATAGTCCATCAGAAAAGCTTGCCCAGATCATTGCCAAAAAAAAAAAAAAAAAAACCACTTAAAACGGCTCACTGGTACAGTAGGGAGATATTAAAGTCCATAGAAACCACTACTGTCCAAATCATCGCCAACCCACAACACACCCCACCATCACAACAACAAATACCTACAACCCACGTATGAGCAAGAACATGATAGTCAGACATGTCTGTAGCCTTATTTCAAAAAAAATACCATAAACAAAATCTAAGGGGGTGAAAAAGGATAGATGCCCCTACCCATGGAGAGGGGCAGAGCCGTGACCTAAGGGGGCTGGAAGAGGAACCCCCTCCATAAATGGGCACACCTCTCAGGCCCGACCCTGCTCCTTTCCAGATCCCGCACCTTCACCAACTCCCGAAAGATACCGCCCACCACCTCATGCACAGGCAGGATTTTGTCCCTAGTGGACACCAAACACCGAGCGTGCCAAGTGTAATAAAGCACAACTAGGCTGACTAAATAAAGTGACGATAACTCAAATCCCCTGCGGACCCCAAAATCACCATACACTCGCTCAGCATAGGTCAGGGCCGGAAGGCGGGGGTAGCCAATGGCACCCCCTACCTTCGTAAGAACCTCCATGTTGAAGGGACATTGGACCAGAAAATGGTCCATGGTCTCCAATGTCCCACCACATTCCTGACGGGGGCAGTCCCTGTCCCCCAGGTTCCTGTATTTGAGATTCGCACGGACATAGAGTCGTCCATGGAACGACCTCCATGCGAGATCCCAAAACTTACTTGGAATTCTAGAAGAATTCAAGAGGGCTAGCCCCTCCGTGAGGACCCTCTCAGGGCAGTCCCTCAAAGACAGGGGCTTCAAAATGTCCGAGGCCATGACCCTCAGGTACAGCTCCCGCCGACCCAAAGAGCCCACCTCCAGGGCAGTTATCCGCCACTGCCTCAGTACCTTTAATGCCAGGGGGACATAGGAAGGGAGATACCCATGCGATCTCCTCAGATCGCCGGGCCTCCCCCCCTCCCCCCACTGCCTCAAGAACAGCAAGAGCCAGTCCTTGCATGAACACTCCCACCAGGAAGGCTCGTCCACAAATATGGACTGCAAATTGTATTTAACAAAGATGGTGACAAAGAACACCACCGGGTTGACCATGTCCAACCCACCTTGCCGTCGCTGGCGGTATGTGACCTCCCTCTTGATCAGGTTCAGTCTGCTTCCCCACAACAGCAGGAAGAACAGACCATAGACCCGAGCATAGAGAGATGCTGGCAAAAGACACACATAGCTTACAAAGAGAAACTCAGGCAATAAGTACGTCTTGACCAAGCTTACCCTTTCCCTCAGGGAAAGTTTCCAACCTTTCCAGGCCTTCACCTTCCGAGTGGCACTCACCAGCCTGCGCTCCCAGTTTAGCTTGGGATAATCACCCGGGCCGAAATGAATGCCAAGAACTCGAATCTCTGGTACGGGCGTGGGGAACACGTCCGGAAGGGGGAACTGCTCCCCCTCCTTCCCCAACCAGAAAACTTCACTCTTGTCCCAATTGACCAGCGAGCCTGACGCCTCAGAGTAGCACCCGATCTGGGACTCCACATAATGGGCCTCCTCACGACCAGATACCACCACCGAGACGTCGTCCGCATAGGCCACAACCCTCACCGCCGAAACCGGACCCCCGACAGGTCCCACCGGAACCCCCCCCAGACGCCCGCAGTCTAGCCTCCTTACGAAGGGGTCGACCGCAAAGATGTACAGGAGGGGGCTCAGCGGGCACCCCTGCCGGACGCCAGAGTCCACGGCAAAGGCCCGGCCCACCCAACCGTTGACAAGAGGGAAGCTCTCAGCTCCCCTATACAATACCTGCAGCCAATCAACGAATTGATCAGGCAGACCGTATCTCCTCAGAAGCAGCCAAAGGTACTCGTGGTTCACCCGATCAAACGCCTTAGCCTGATCCAATGCAAGCAGATACCGCTCGCTGCCATCAGCCCTGCACCTTTCCACAGCCTCCCGGACGCTCAGGACGGCACTAAAAGTGCCCCGGCCAGGAATTGTGCAGTGCTGAGAGGGAGACAGCATCCTGCCCGCCAAAGCAGACAGACGTGTAAACAAGATCTTTGCCAGTATCTTCCTATCTGTGGTAAGAAGGGCGATCGGACGCCAATTCTCCACCACAGACGGATCTTTCCCCTTTGACAGTAGGATCAGAGCTGACCTTCTCATTGAGGGAGGCAGCAGGCCATAGGCCAAACATTCACTAAACACGTCCCTCAGATGAGGAGCCAAGAGGCTCTTAAAGGTTTTGTAGAACTCGGCCGTGAGCCCATCGGGCCCAGGTGACTTTTTAGAAGCTAAAGAGCTAATAGCCTGCTCAACTTCAGCTACCGAGATCTCTTCTGTCAGAGAGTCAGGAAGGTCAGACCCCACTTCCAGCGGGGTCTCATCAAGGAATTCCCTGACTTTCTCCATGTCTAGAGGCCGCTTCTTCAGGAGGTCCGAAAAGTGGTCTCTGACGACACCCAGGATCCCCGATCTGGACCGGACCAGAGATCCTGAGGCATCCTTCAGGCCATGTACGACCTTCGACCTCGCCACCTCACCACAGCTCCTGTAGGGATCAGGAGAGATAAACTTCCCATAATCCCTCTCAAAAACCAGGGAGGCGAGACGGTCGTACTGACACTCCTTCATCTGCGCCTTCAGACCGGATATCTGTTCCTGAGAGCCCCCAGAGGACACCAGGCGGTCAAGCTGCCTGCGTAGTCTCTGGTAAGCCTGGTACTTGGAAGCTGCCCTGTACCCAGAGATTTCCCGGAAAAAGTCGCCAGACCTCTTTTTAACTACTTCCCACCACTCAAGGCGGGAGCAGTTGCCCTCAAGGAGCGAGGTCTGGCCCAGGAAGAAAACCTCATAGGCTTCCCTAACCTCAGGATCCTCCAGTAGCGACCCATTCAGGCGCCACAAACCCCTCCCTTTCTGAGGAGTGTCAGCGACATTCAGGGCCACAGATACCATACAGTGATCGGAGAACTCTACCGACTGCAGCTCAGGAGCCGAGCAGACAGAGTCCTCCTTTAAAAAAAACCTATCTAATCTACTCTTACTACTACCTCGGGAAAATGTGAAACCAGTGAGGTTGGGGAGGTGACGAACGTGCACATCCACCAACCTGGCCTCCCTCACTACGTTATTTAAAAAAATACTATCATATCCCAGAGGGTTGGCGGCACCTGCCCGGTCTTTGGGCCTAGTGATCATATTGAAATCGCCACCGAAAAATCACCTGCTGGGACGTAAAAAGATAAGGCTTAACCGCCGTAAGGAGGCTCCTCCTCTCCCTCCTAGTTTGAGGCCCATAAAAATTTATGAGCCGGAGGAATTGCCCCCTCACGACAGCGTCCACCACCAGACATCTACCGATCTCCACTTCAATCACTCGCCGGCAAGCCACCGGACCAGTCTTAAAAAGGACCGCAACCCCACTGCAGGGCTCGGCCGCAAGAGACCAGAGGGAGGGCCCACATCTCCACTCCCTCTTTGCTAGATGCATCTCTGCCACAGATGCCAGCCAGGTCTCCTGCAAAAACAAAATGTCAGCTTCAACACGGCTGAGAAAATCGAAGGCCATAAAACGAGCTCCCGCAGAACGAATACTTGCGACATTAATGGTCGCAAGCCGTATTGGAGAGGGTACCGCCATCAGAATGATTGAAAGTGGTCATGTTCTCCTTCATACTACAAACACAAAAACATATTTACATATCTACACTTCCTCCTCCTCTGAGCCCGAGGAGGAGGAGAAGATACCAAACGGGTTCCCCAGGGACACCCCACTTCGTGCCCCTGGGGGAACCCCACCCTTCACTGGGGACTTCCCGCCCCCAGATCTGGCAGCCTTCCCCTTCTTCTTTTTGCGTCTCACCTGCTCCCACTCCTGCCACCTCTCCGAGATGACTACACCACCCCCCTCCTCGGACCCGCTGCTCGAGATTTCCCTCTTGGATGAGGCTCGAGCAGCTTCCATCTCCATGGCCACAGGGCCAGAGGAGACTCTGGGTCCAGAAGGGGGGGGAATGGAAGAGGCAGGAGGGGGGCCAGAGACAGGGGAGAGGACAGGGGGGGGACCAGACTTAGCTGGAGGGGAAGAAGAAGGGGGAGTGGGGGGGACGAGGGGGGGGGGGGGACGAGGAGGGGAAGATGAGGGAGGAGGGCATGGGGACACCGATGGAGGGCCAGGTGGACGGGGAGGGGCAATGGTGAGGAGGGGGAGAGGGAAGGGGGATGGGGATCGGCCCTGCAACATTAGGAGGGGAAGGCCCTGGCCCCGGACCCTCAGGCCCGGGACCCCCAGGCCTCCCCGACTCCTCCCCACCGGCTCCGCCCTCCGGAGGATCGGGAGCCTCCTGGCCAACCGAGCCCGTGTCCCCCGGGGGGGGAGCCCCACGCCCACGCCTGCTCCGCCTTCTTTGAGGCAATGGGCCTGTTGGTCCCTCCGGAGTAGTACTAGGGGCTCCAGGATCCCCACCCCCCCGGCCATCACTCGCCGGGGGGGCTTCGGCCGCTCCCGGCCCGGGAGGTCCCCCCCCTGAGGAAGAACCCCGATATGCTTTGGGACACCTGCTAAATGGGTGCCCCATCTCACCACACAAGTTGCAGCATATCTTCCCACATGACTCGGACTGGTGGCCAAACTCGTGGCACCGGCCACATCTGACCACCGTGCAGTCCGAGCTCATGTGGGTCGGGCTGCCGCACTTGAAGCAACGACGGGGCTGTCCCGGGTAGAACGCCAGGATCCGGTCTCTGCCTAGAAAGGCGCTGCCAGGGAGGTGGGCAACACTGTTGCCCTCCCTCTTGAGCCGGATCCTGGTCAACCAAGCCCCGGTCCAGACCCCGCGCTCATCAAGGTTCTTCCTCAGGGGGGTCTGCAACTGCCCGTACCTCCCGAGCCAGGTGGCAATGTCCTCCGGAGGGAGCGACTCATTCCTCACCAGGATGGTGATGTTCTTAACCTCCTCCTGCCTGGAGATGGGAATGAGCCTGTACCTCTTCCAAGGGTCAACGCCCCTCACCAACCCAAAGCCGGTGATAAAGCGTTCCATACACACGGGAGTGACAAAACTTATATCAAACTCCCGTGTGTTGGTGGGATGGATGACAGCAAAAAGGTCATCCACCCCAAAACCCAAGGAGAGTACCAGGCCCACCACCTCACCTCGAGCGGGGCAGGGGTCCGGACCCTCGTACCGAAGCTGGACAACATTCCTACGCCTCCTCTCTGGACCACCTGTACCCCTCGTCCACGCCGACCCCTGCGTCCTCTCCTGGTCAGCAGGGGGGGCGCGGAAATTCTGGGCGCCAAACCGGCTGTACAGGTGGTCCAGAGGGGCACGAGAGCCCAACACCTGGGCGAAAGAGCGACCCCCCCTTAGGGCAGACAATAAGTTGGCCTCCGGAGACCCCCGAAAGATGTTCTCCGGAAGTGGGGCACCCCCCTCAGCACCCCCAGAAGTGGGGGGGGACGGGGGGGCCCCCATCCCTGCCGGTGGTGTTGCACCCACCCCCGCTGATATACCCTGACCACCCTGACCCACCACCTTTGGCCTGACTACAGGCTCCCCCCCCCCCGGGACCACAGCAGAGGGGGGTACCACCCCCACCAAACTCCCCCACCCAGACCCCTCCGCGACCACACCAGCCCCTTGGGACTCCACCTGTACTGGGGGGGAGCCCCCCTGGGACCCCTCCAACTGCCGGATATAATCATATGCTATACAGTCCACTGGGAGGGGTCCCACCTGACTTTCCCCCCACCCCGCCTGTGCTGCAGGGAGCCCCTCGGGGCCTGTGGCAGTGTCCATGGGGACCTGGGGGGGTGGCAGCTTACCGTCCAATTTACCGTCCTCACCGTCTCTGTCCATCTCCTGCCGGGGGTGCCTGGAGGTGCCTGCTGCAGCGTCCGGGGCTGGGCACCCCTGCACCCCCGGCCTCTCATCCCCCAGGTCCCCTGAGCCCCCACCGACCACCGCAAACTCGCGGGGGGGCACTTCCGGTCGCGGGACGGTCACTTCCGGTTTCGGTCTGGTCACTTCCGGTTTCGGTCTGGTCACTTCCGGTTTCGGTCTGGTCACTTCCGGTTTCGGCTGGGGCACTTCCGGTTCTTGGGCGGTCACTTCCGGGTCCCGGTCTACTCCTCCCCCAACAGCCGGCGCCATCTTGGCCACACTGCACACAAGCTGTTTACCTCCAGATGACCGCAGCACAATGCCTCCACCATGTGTCTGCCTCTCTCCCGATGACATAGCAGCCGCAGGAGCAGTCCCTGGCCTTTCCATGGCCAGATCCTCCCGCTCCACTGCAAGCTGAGGGGTCATGGAAGCCGACACATGGCGGGCTTCAGCTGTGGCAGTGCGACCATCCTGGGGGAGCCTGGGTATGCTGACCTGAAGATGGCGGGGGGGTACCGCCGGCGGCACCTGGGCCCGGCGACCTCCTGGATCACTGGACTCCCCGGACTTCGCCAACCCCCCAGTCCCTTCCACGGACCGAGGGATCGGCTCCCGGGAACCCTCCCCAGGTTTTATGGCCATACTGGGCCCTGCACCACCGGCACTCGCCCCCCCCCCACTGCACCCAGGCTCCCCTGACTCTCCTGGCTGTTTGGGGGGTTGGGACCCCTTCTTAGACCGCCCGCTCCTCCTCGCTGCCTGGCTCCCTTCCCGGTTGGCCTGCTGGAGGGTCCTCCGGAGCTCCTCTAGGAAGTTCATCTCTCCAGCCCCACGTTGGCAAAAGCCCCCCAGGTATTCCCATATTTCTTTTACTTCTAGTCCTAGGGTGGTGATGGCCCCCTTGAATTCAGATCTCTTATTACTGGAGCACCTGTCCCTCTTTTCCCTCAGGCCTGCGAGAGTAGTCATCTTTTCCACGCAGGCCTGAGATATCCTCACCAGCAGGGATTTGATTTTATCCCGCCTCTTCCTGGTTCTTGCTTCATTCTCACCTGGCTGAGGGGCTGTCCAGTCTGAGAGACCCTCCTGGGTCTCCAGGAAGAGACGGTCCTCCCTGCTGATGGTGGTGGCGGTGGTCTGGCTGGAGGGCAGGTGCTGTTGACTCCTCCGGAGGCCGGAAGCCGGTCCACCTCCGGGGCTGAGGGAGGCCATCCCACCCCTCTTCCGGGGCAGGGGGCTGGGGGCTGGAGGCTGGTCCTGGTAGGCTGGAACACAGGAGCTCTGGAAGACAGGTCTTCTCTCCTCTCCAGCAGGAAGCAGAATGAGCTCTGTGGGAGGAGCCGGAACTACTGCCAGTGGGAGGAGCTGCACTGAGACCGAGGAGGGGTAATTTTTTATTTATAAAACTACGACCAAAAGGTTAACAAATATATAAAATAAACAAAATAACTAAATAAACCAAATAACACAAAAACAAACAACAAAACACAAACCATCAAATCACCGACCTCCACCCACCAAGAAATAACTATAAAGAAAAAAAAAAAAAAAAAAATAGCACCAGAACAGGTATTTACAACAGGCTCACTGGTACAAGAGAAAGTCTTTATAGTCCATCGGGAGAAAGCTTGCCCAGATCATTGCCAAAAAAAAAAAAAAAACACTTAAAACGGCTCACTGGTACAGTAGGGAGATATTAAAGTCCATAGAAACCACTACTGTCCAGATCATCGCCAACCCACAACACACCCCACCATCACAACAACAAATACCTACAACCCACGTATGAGCAAGAACATGATAGTCAGACATGTCTGTAGCCTTATTTCAAAAAAATACCATAAACAAAATCTAAGGGGGTGAAAAAGGATAGATGCCCCTACCCATGGAGAGGGGCAGAGCCGTGACCTAAGGGGGCTGGAAGAGGAACCCCCTCCATAAATGGGCACACCTCTCAGGCCCGACCCTGCTCCTTTCCAGATCCCGCACCTTCACCAACTCCCGAAAGATACCGCCCACCACCTCATGCACAGGCAGGATTTTGTCCCTAGTGGACACCAAACACCGAGCGTGCCAAGTGTAATAAAGCACAACTAGGCTGACTAAATAAAGTGACGATAACTCAAATCCCCTGCGGACCCCAAAATCACCATACACTCGCTCAGCATAGGTCAGGGCCGGAAGGCGGGGGTAGCCAATGGCACCCCCTACCTTCGTAAGAACCTCCATGTTGAAGGGACATTGGACCAGAAAATGGTCCATGGTCTCCAATGTCCCACCACATTCCTGACGGGGGCAGTCCCTGTCCCCCAGGTTCCTGTATTTGAGATTCGCACGGACATAGAGTCGTCCATGGAACGACCTCCATGCGAGATCCCAAAACTTACTTGGAATTCTAGAAGAATTCAAGAGGGCTAGCCCCTCCGTGAGGACCCTCTCAGGGCAGTCCCTCAAAGACAGGGGCTTCAAAATGTCCGAGGCCATGACCCTCAAGGTACAGCTCCCGCCGACCCAAAGAGCCCACCTCCAGGGCAGTTATCCGCCACTGCCTCAGTACCTTTAATGCCAGGGGGACATAGGAAGGGAGATACCCATGCGATCTCCTCAGATCGCCGGGCCTCCCCCCCTCCCCCCACTGCCTCAAGAACAGCAAGAGCCAGTCCTTGCATGAACACTCCCACCAGGAAGGCTCGTCCACAAATATGGACTGCAAATTGTATTTAACAAAGATGGTGACAAAGAACACCACCGGGTTGACCATGTCCAACCCACCTTGCCGTCGCTGGCGGTATGTGACCTCCCTCTTGATCAGGTTCAGTCTGCTTCCCCACAACAGCAGGAAGAACAGACCATAGACCCGAGCATAGAGAGATGCTGGCAAAAGACACACATAGCTTACAAAGAGAAACTCAGGCAATAAGTACGTCTTGACCAAGCTTACCCTTTCCCTCAGGGAAAGTTTCCAACCTTTCCAGGCCTTCACCTTCCGAGTGGCACTCACCAGCCTGCGCTCCCAGTTTAGCTTGGGATAATCACCCGGGCCGAAATGAATGCCAAGAACTCGAATCTCTGGTACGGGCGTGGGGAACACGTCCGGAAGGGGGAACTGCTCCCCCTCCTTCCCCAACCAGAAAACTTCACTCTTGTCCCAATTGACCAGCGAGCCTGACGCCTCAGAGTAGCACCCGATCTGGGACTCCACATAATGGGCCTCCTCACGACCAGATACCACCACCGAGACGTCGTCCGCATAGGCCACAACCCTCACCGCCGAAACCGGACCCCCGACAGGTCCCACCGGAACCCCCCCCAGACGCCCGCAGTCTAGCCTCCTTACGAAGGGGTCGACCGCAAAGATGTACAGGAGGGGGCTCAGCGGGCACCCCTGCCGGACGCCAGAGTCCACGGCAAAGGCCCGGCCCACCCAACCGTTGACAAGAGGGAAGCTCTCAGCTCCCCTATACAATACCTGCAGCCAATCAACGAATTGATCAGGCAGACCGTATCTCCTCAGAAGCAGCCAAAGGTACTCGTGGTTCACCCGATCAAACGCCTTAGCCTGATCCAATGCAAGCAGATACCGCTCGCTGCCATCAGCCCTGCACCTTTCCACAGCCTCCCGGACGCTCAGGACGGCACTAAAAGTGCCCCGGCCAGGAATTGTGCAGTGCTGAGAGGGAGACAGCATCCTGCCCGCCAAAGCAGACAGACGTGTAAACAAGATCTTTGCCAGTATCTTCCTATCTGTGGTAAGAAGGGCGATCGGACGCCAATTCTCCACCACAGACGGATCTTTCCCCTTTGACAGTAGGATCAGAGCTGACCTTCTCATTGAGGGAGGCAGCAGGCCATAGGCCAAACATTCACTAAACACGTCCCTCAGATGAGGAGCCAAGAGGCTCTTAAAGGTTTTGTAGAACTCGGCCGTGAGCCCATCGGGCCCAGGTGACTTTTTAGAAGCTAAAGAGCTAATAGCCTGCTCAACTTCAGCTACCGAGATCTCTTCTGTCAGAGAGTCAGGAAGGTCAGACCCCACTTCCAGCGGGGTCTCATCAAGGAATTCCCTGACTTTCTCCATGTCTAGAGGCCGCTTCTTCAGGAGGTCCGAAAAGTGGTCTCTGACGACACCCAGGATCCCCGATCTGGACCGGACCAGAGATCCTGAGGCATCCTTCAGGCCATGTACGACCTTCGACCTCGCCACCTCACCACAACTCCTGTAGGGATCAGGAGAGATAAACTTCCCATAATCCCTCTCAAAAACCAGGGAGGCGAGACGGTCGTACTGACACTCCTTCATCTGCGCCTTCAGACCGGATATCTGTTCCTGAGAGCCCCCAGAGGACACCAGGCGGTCAAGCTGCCTGCGTAGTCTCTGGTAAGCCTGGTACTTGGAAGCTGCCCTGTACCCAGAGATTTCCCGGAAAAAGTCGCCAGACCTCTTTTTAACTACTTCCCACCACTCAAGGCGGGAGCAGTTGCCCTCAAGGAGCGAGGTCTGGCCCAGGAAGAAAACCTCATAGGCTTCCCTAACCTCAGGATCCTCCAGTAGCGACCCATTCAGGCGCCACAAACCCCTCCCTTTCTGAGGAGTGTCAGCGACATTCAGGGCCACAGATACCATACAGTGATCGGAGAACTCTACCGACTGCAGCTCAGGAGCCGAGCAGACAGAGTCCTCCTTTAAAAAAAACCTATCTAATCTACTCTTACTACTACCTCGGGAAAATGTGAAACCAGTGAGGTTGGGGAGGTGACGAACGTGCACATCCACCAACCTGGCCTCCCTCACTACGTTATTCAAAAAAATACTATCATATCCCAGAGGGTTGGCGGCACCTGCCCGGTCTTTGGGCCTAGTGATCATATTGAAATCGCCACCAAAAATCACCTGCTGGGACGTAAAAAGATAAGGCTTAACCGCCGTAAGGAGGCTCCTCCTCTCCCTCCTAGTTTGAGGCCCATAAAAATTTATGAGCCGGAGGAATTGCCCCCTCACGACAGCGTCCACCACCAGACATCTACCGATCTCCACTTCAATCACTCGCCGGCAAGCCACCGGACCAGTCTTAAAAAGGACCGCAACCCCACTGCAGGGCTCGGCCGCAAGAGACCAGAGGGAGGGCCCACATCTCCACTCCCTCTTTGCTAGATGCATCTCTGCCACAGATGCCAGCCAGGTCTCCTGCAAAAACAAAATGTCAGCTTCAACACGGCTGAGAAAATCGAAGGCCATAAAACGAGCTCCCGCAGAACGAATACTTGCGACATTAATGGTCGCAAGCCGTATTGGAGAGGGTACCGCCATCAGAATGATTGAAAGTGGTCATGTTCTCCTTCATACTACAAACACAAAAACATATTTACATATCTACACTTCCTCCTCCTCTGAGCCCGAGGAGGAGGAGAAGATACCAAACGGGTTCCCCAGGGACACCCCACTTCGTGCCCCTGGGGGAACCCCACCCTTCACTGGGGACTTCCCGCCCCCAGATCTGGCAGCCTTCCCCTTCTTCTTTTTGCGTCTCACCTGCTCCCACTCCTGCCACCTCTCCGAGATGACTACACCACCCCCCTCCTCGGACCCGCTGCTCGAGATTTCCCTCTTGGATGAGGCTCGAGCAGCTTCCATCTCCATGGCCACAGGGCCAGAGGAGACTCTGGGTCCAGAAGGGGGGGGAATGGAAGAGGCAGGAGGGGGGCCAGAGACAGGGGAGAGGACAGGGGGGGGACCAGACTTAGCTGGACGGGAAGAAGAAGGGGAAGGGGGGGGACGGGACTTGGGAGGGGGGGGACGAGGGGGGGGGGTACGAGGAGGGGAAGATGAGGGAGGAGGGCATGGGGAAACAGATGGAGGGCCAGGTGGAGGGGAGGGGCAATGGTGAGGAGGGGGAAAGGGAAGGGGGATGGGGATCGGCCCTGCAACATTAGGAGAGGAAGGCCCTGGCCCCGGACCCTCAGGCCCGGGACCCCCAGGCCTCCCCGACTCCTCCCCACCGGCTCCGCCCTCCGGAGGATCGGGAGCCTCCTGGCCAAACCGAGCCCGTGTCCCCCGGGGGGGGAGCCCCACGCCCACGCCTGCTCCGCCTTCTTTGAGGCAATGGGCCTGTTGGTCCCTCCGGAGTAGTACTAGGGGCTCCAGGATCCCCACCCCCCCGGCCATCACTCGCCGGGGGGGCTTCGGCCGCTCCCGGCCCGGGAGGTCCCCCCCCTGAGGAAGAACCCCGATATGCTTTGGGACACCTGCTAAATGGGTGCCCCATCTCACCACACAAGTTGCAGCATATCTTCCCACATGACTCGGACTGGTGGCCAAACTCGTGGCACCGGCCACATCTGACCACCGTGCAGTCCGAGCTCATGTGGGTCGGGCTGCCGCACTTGAAGCAACGACGGGGCTGTCCCGGGTAGAACGCCAGGATCCGGTCTCTGCCTAGAAAGGCGCTGCCAGGGAGGTGGGCAACACTGTTGCCCTCCCTCTTGAGCCGGATCCTGGTCAACCAAGCCCCGGTCCAGACCCCGCGCTCATCAAGGTTCTTTCCTCAGGGGGGTCTGCAACTGCCCGTACCTCCCGAGCCAGGTGGCAATGTCCTCCGGAGGGAGCGACTCATTCCTCACCAGGATGGTGATGTTCTTAACCTCCTCCTGCCTGGAGATGGGAATGAGCCTGTACCTCTTCCAAGGGTCAACGCCCCTCACCAACCCAAAGCCGGTGATAAAGCGTTCCATACACACGGGAGTGACAAAACTTATATCAAACTCCCGTGTGTTGGTGGGATGGATGACAGCAAAAAGGTCATCCACCCCAAAACCCAAGGAGAGTACCAGGCCCACCACCTCACCTCGAGCGGGGCAGGGGTCCGGACCCTCGTACCGAAGCTGGACAACATTCCTACGCCTCCTCTCTGGACCACCTGTACCCCTCGTCCACGCCGACCCCTGCGTCCTCTCCTGGTCAGCAGGGGGGGCGCGGAAATTCTGGGCGCCAAACCGGCTGTACAGGTGGTCCAGAGGGGCACGAGAGCCCAACACCTGGGCGAAAGAGCGACCCCCCTTTAGGGCAGACAATAAGTTGGCCTCCGGAGACCCCCGAAAGATGTTCTCCGGAAGTGGGGCACCCCCCTCAGCACCCCCAGAAGTGGGGGGGGACGGGGGGGCTCCCATCCCTGCCGGTGGTGTTGCACCCACCCCCGCTGATATACCCTGACCACCCTGACCCACCACCTTTGGCCTGACTACAGGCTCCCCCCCCCCCGGGACCACAGCAGAGGGGGGTACCACCCCCACCAAACTCCCCCACCCAGACCCCTCCGCGACCACACCAGCCCCTTGGGACTCCACCTGTACTGGGGGGGAGCCCCCCTGGGACCCCTCCAACTGCCGGATATAATCGTATGCTATACAGTCCACTGGGAGGGGTCCCACCTGACTTTCCCCCCACCCCGCCTGTGCTGCAGGGAGCCCCTCGGGGCCTGTGGCAGTGTCCATGGGGACCTGGGGGGGTGGCAGCTTACCGTCCAATTTACCGTCCTCAACGTCTCTGTCCATCTCCTGCCGGGGGTGCCTGGAGGTGCCTGCTGCAGCGTCCGGGGCTGGGCACCCCTGTACCCCCGGCCTCTCATCCCCCAGGTCCCCTGAGCCCCCACCGACCACCGCAAACTCGCGGGGGGGCACTTCCGGTCGCGGGACGGGCACTTCCGGTTTCGGTATGGTCACTTCCGGTTTCGGGCTGGTCACTTCCGGTTCCGGCTGGGGCACTTCCGGTTCCGGCTGGGGCACTTCCGGTTCTTGGGCGGTCACTTCCGGGTCCCGATCTACTCCACCCCCAACAGCCGGCGCCATCTTGGCCACACTGCACACAAGCTGTTTACCTCCAGATGACCGCAGCACAATGCCTCCACCATGTGTCTGCCTCTCTCCCGATGACATAGCAGCCGCAGGAGCAGTCCCTGGCCTTTCCATGGCCAGATCCTCCCGCTCCACTGCAAGCTGAGGGGTCATGGAAGCCGACACATGGCGGGCTTCAGCTGTGGCAGTGCGACCATCCTGGGGGAGCCTGGGTATGCTGACCTGAAGATGGCGGGGGGGTACCGCCGGCGGCACCTGGGCCCGGCGACCTCCTGGATCACTGGACTCCCCGGACTTCGCCAACCCCCCAGTCCCTTCCACGGACCGAGGGATCGGCTCCCGGGAACCCTCCCCAGGTTTTATGGCCATACTGGGCCCTGCACCACCGGCACTCGCCCCCCCCCCCACTGCACCCAGGCTCCCCTGACTCTCCTGGCTGCTTGGGGGGTTGGGACCCCTTCTTAGACCGCCCGCTCCTCCTCGCTGCCTGGCTCCCTTCCCGGTTGGCCTGCTGGAGGGTCCTCCGGAGCTCCTCTAGGAAGTTCATCTCTCCAGCCCCACGTTGGCAAAAGCCCCCCAGGTATTCCCATATTTCTTTTACTTCTAGTCCTAGGGTGGTGATGGCCCCCTTGAATTCAGATCTCTTATTACTGGAGCACCTGTCCCTCTTTTCCCTCAGGCCTGCGAGAGTAGTCATCTTTTCCACGCAGGCCTGAGATATCCTCACCAGCAGGGATTTGATTTTATCCCGCCTCTTCCTGGTTCTTGCTTCATTCTCACCTGGCTGAGGGGCTGTCCAGTCTGAGAGACCCTCCTGGGTCTCCAGGAAGAGACGGTCCTCCCTGCTGATGGTGGTGGCGGTGGTCTGGCTGGAGGGCAGGTGCTGTTGACTCCTCCGGAGGCCGGAAGCCGGTCCACCTCCGGGGCTGAGGGAGGCCATCCCACCCCTCTTCCGGGGCAGGGGGCTGGGGGCTGGAGGCTGGTCCTGGTAGGCTGGAACACAGGAGCTCTGGAAGACAGGTCTTCTCTCCTCTCCAGCAGGAAGCAGAATGAGCTCTGTGGGAGGAGCCGGAACTACTGCCAGTGGGAGGAGCTGCACTGAGACCGAGGAGGGGTTTCGCCCCCGTTGTTCTCCGCCATTTCCGCCGGCCCCCCCCGGATGTAAAAGAGCTTGATTTGGGGTAGGGGGCCTGGCCGAACATGGCCGAGAGCATCGGTGGGTGTCCCCCCCCCGGCGGAAGGCGGCGGCGAAGACCGGTGCGGGGCTGGAGCCCCCCCGGCAGAAAACGTCTGGAAGACCGAGGGGCTCCGCCCCCGTTGTTCTCTGCTTTTTTCGGCCGGCCCCCCCCGGATGTGAAAGAGCTTATTTTGGGGTGGGGGCCTGGCTGGACATGGCGGAGAGCATCGGTGGGTGTCCCCCCCGGCAGAAGACGGCGAAGCCCGGGGCCCAATGGGCTGGTGGTGGGGGGTCCCGGCAGAAGACCCCCGGAGCTGACTAATAAATTATTTTTTTCTGTGTGTTTTTTTTTTGTGTTTACACTTTTCCACCCGGTGAATGGGTAGGGGTACGATGTACCCCATACTCATTCACATAGGGTGGGGGGCCAGAATCTGGGGGCCCCCTTAATATAGGGGGCTCTCAGATTCTGATAAGCCCCCCGCCCGCATACCCCGACAACCAACGGCCAGGGTTGTCGGGAAGAGGCTCTTGTCCCTATCGACATGGGGACAAGAGTGCTTTGGGGTGGGGGGGCAGTGCCCCCCTCCCCCACAGCACACACTCCCCCATGTCGAGGGCATGTGGTCTGGTACGGCTCAGGAGGGGGGGGGGCGCTCGCTCGTCCCCACCCCCATTCCTGTCCGGCCAGACTGCGTGCCTGGGAGAAGGGTTTGGTCTGGATCTGAGGGGGAACCCCACGCCGTTTTTTGGCGTGGGTTTAACCCCTTATGTTCCAGATCAAATCTAAGAGCCTGTTGTGCACCTGAAGGGGGACCCCCACGCCGTTTTTTTTTTATAATTTGGGGTGGAGTTCCCCTTTATCCCGGTCCTGTCAGGGGGGGGGGAATGCCTGCTCGTCTGTCCCTACAATGTATGAACAGCGATCTGTCATTTCCCCTACACAGTCCCACCCCCTTTACAGTTAGAACACACCCAGGTAACATATTCAACCCCTTCCGCGCCCCTAGTGTTAACCCCTTCCCTGCCAGTGTCATTTTTATAGTAAGCAATGCATTTCTATACCATTGCTCGCTACAAAAATGCCAAATCTCACAAAAATGTGTCCGCCACAATGTCGCAGTAGCCAGAAAAAACAATGATAGCCACCATTACTAGTAAAACAAAAAATTATTCCAAAAAAACCCATAAGACCAACCCCTACTTAGAACTTTTGCCCAAACCAATCAAACGCTTATTGTGATTTTTTGCAACCAAAAATATGTCCAAGAATACTTATCGGCCTAAACTGAGGGCAAACATTTTTTGAATATATTTTGGGGGAGATTTATTATAGCAAACAGTAAAAAAGATGTTTTTTTAGTTACCAAATTGTCGCTATATTTTTGGGTCAAGCAAAAATAAGAAAAAACGCAGAGGTGATCAAATACCACCAACAAAAAAAAAAATATATATTTTTAGGGGGGGGGGGGAGGATGAGGACGCCAAATTTGTTTGGGGGCCACGTCGCACAACCACGCAATTGTCAGTCAAAATGACGCAGTGTTGAAATGCAAAAAATGGCCCCGTCAGTGAGCAGTAATATGCTCTGGGGCTCAAGTGGTTACAAATTAAGAATACACTAAAGTTAGCCCAATTTATGGCCATAATGTGAAAGATGATGTTACACCGAGTAAATAGATACCCAACATGTTACACTTTAATATTGCACACACTCATGGAATGGCGCCAAACTTCAGTACTTGAAAATACCCATAGGCAACGCTTTTTTATGTGTTTCAGGTTACCAGTTTAGATTTACAGAGGAGGTCTAGTGCTAAAAGTATTGCTCTCGCTCTAACGTACGCTATGATACCTCACATGTGGGGTTTGAACGGGGGTTCAATATGTGGGCGGGGCTTACACATTTAAGGCCCGCCCACATATGGAAACATTCTTCAAACCACACATGTGAGGTATCATAGCGTGCGTAACAGCAAGAGGAATATTTTTAGCACTAGACCTCATCTGTAAATCTAAACTGGTAACCGGAAACAAAAAAAATGCTGCTTGTTCGCTTCTGACTGCGAGCTACTAGGGACAGGGGCGTTTAAATTATTACTATTTAGGTTTGTTACGTAAAAATTCTATAAGACCTCCCGTTCAGCTTGTAAAGCATCACTTCAGGGGGACCAAAAAAAAATTAAACACCTCTAATGCTTTCATCCGCCATTGCAGATTTGATTCTGGTACTGCATTTCGAGTGAACTGGGCATGCTCGAACACTTAGAAAAAGAAGTTGGAAGTTTCATCCTGAAAATGACATGCATCTTTCTGAGCATGCTCAGAAAGCTTTTTTTTTGGCTTAGTAATTTAAGGACATCCTTAACAGGTGTAAGCAGTTACAAGTGCACACAAACTAGAGGCTGACATTTCTTCATGTGTTTCCAATTGGTTCATTAGCACACATGTTATAAAAAGCGTGGATACTGCACGTGTCAGCTGCCCCTCAGAGGGGGCAGATTTGCTGGCTGGAAGGAATGGCGGAGTGAAACAGAGATGTTTTGGAGCAAGTTTTGTATTTTTTGATGTTTTCTCTGCTACATAATTTTGCTAAATGTTTCTCAAGATGTTAATGACTAATGTTTTAATCCTGTGGGTCTATCCTGTTATTTCAAAAGCATGATTTATTTTCCAATGACTGTGAAATAAACGTTGGTCTTTTTTGTTTTTAGGTGTTTTTATATATTTTTGGTGTGTTTATTTGTAATTTTTTGTTTTGCTTTCCTTGTTTTGTGGACCAATAAAATTACTTTCAAATTTTGAAGTTTGTTTTGTGATATTTTTTTCATGCTATGGATTTCAACCGCTGCAGCTGAAATAGTTTGGGCCTAAACCATCAAGTGTGATTTGTCTCTAAGCTCTTTCCTGGTGTGTATGCATGAAATGTTTAGTCACCAGAAAAGGAAGGACAAAGCGGTAAGTATTGTTTCCTAGAACTGATGTCCAGACTGACTTTTAAAAGCACATGTGCAAGATGTAGGAAAAGCTGCAAACATGGCCTGTTGGAGGAGGGGGGGGGGTGGTGTATTGGTGGACAGGCTTGAAGTGCTGATTTACAGCGCTGTGCTTGAAACTAGCACAAGACAATCCTATTCTAATTGTGGGTTGTTTGAGGGAAGCCAATTGAGTGTTAGAACCCCTGCTAGTGTTTTTAGGTTGGGCTTTGTGTCCCTTTTCCTAAAATTGGCTTCACTTCCTGTCACACAGCTGAACAGGAAGTGAGGTTAAAACCCTACCAATGGTCTTTTCTTTGGGACACAGGTCAATCTAACTAGTGTCACCATTAAGCAAATTGCACTGCAGTGTACACCCCAAATGATTAGTTATTTTGGGGTTTAGTAAAGGCAAAGCCGCTCTGCAGTAGAAGCGTAGGCAATGAAAATCAGAAGGGAAGCACTGATGGTTTTTACTTCCAATCCCGCCAAGTTTTGAGTTTTCTTCCTTGCTTGTCCACTTGTAGTGCAAAGTGGATTTGCCTTTAGTAAATGGACCCCAAAGTCCAAGATTCCTACTAATTTGGGGTGTACACAGCAAAATGCCATTTCCAAAATGGGAAACTATTTATATTGATCTGTGTGTCCCCAACAAAACATTACTCAGGTGTTTCCCTCACTTCCTGTTTGGCTGTGTGGCAGGAAGTGAATGAATTAAGTAGAAAGTGACAACATTTGTGAGGTGTCTTTACCCTATCAGGGGTGCAGGCATCCCCAAAACAAACAAGAAAATAGTTGATTTAACATTGGGTGGTGTTTGTGGGGGTCCCTAACACACATTCATACATATTAGCAACGCTGGATCCTGGCCTATTGGCATGGTTATATTTTCTTAAGCCTCTCAATAAAATGATCTGAAATTTGGGGTAAAACTGGAACAATAATCATCACTTTTATTTTTTGGATTTCCTTTATTTTGGATAGAGTTGGGGGGGGGGGGTTAGAAGCTCTGTCAGTTTATTTTGTATTATCCCTGTCCGTTTGGGGAGATTGGCCTTCACTTCCTGCCCCATAGCCAAACAGGAAGTGATCGAAAAACTAGGCAAATTAAGGGTCCCCCCCCACAGAACTTGTGTGTGTCCCCTGAAAATTCCTGGGTGGGTCATAAAAAAACAGGGTGTGGCCTTGACAGGAAGGGTGGGTCATTTTTCTATTAGGGGGGTGCCAAAATTTGGTCAGGCCTAGGGCAGCACAAAACCTAAATATCCTACTGCATATTAGGGCTTATTTAGACAGGATCCAATTTACAGCATGTTTTTAGATTGTGGGAGGAAACCCACACAGGGAGAACATGCAAACTCCAGGCAGATAGTGTCACGGGCGGGATTCGAACCAGCAACCCTTTTGCTGCTAGGTGAACATGCTACACACTACACTACTGTGCTGAACGAACATGATCGCAGCTGAAAGCATGAGATGTTTTTTTTTTTTACCAATTCCATGCTTTCCAGCCTGGAGGACAGATGTGGGGTCTAATTGACCCCGCCTTTCTCTATAAAGAGGACCTGTCACACACTAGTCCTATTACAAGGGATGTTTACATTCCTTGTAATAGGAAGAAAAGTGAAAAATAATACAAAAAAAGGGACAAACAAGTGCAAAAATTAAAATATTAAGTTAAAAAATAAAATAAAAAAGGAATTTAAATGCTCCTGTCCCTAGTAGCTCGCACTCAGAAGCGAACACGCATGCAAGTCCCACCCACATATGTAAACATCCTTCAAACCCCACATGTGAGGTATCATAGCGTGCGTTAGAGCGAGAGCAATAATGTTAGCACTAGACCTCCTCTGTAACTCAAAAGTGGTAACCTGAGAAAAAAAGTCAAGCGTTGCCTATGGAGATTTTTAATAACGAAGTTTAGCGCCATTCCATGAGTGTGCGCAATATGAAAGCGTGACAAGTTAGGTATCTATTTACTCGGTGTAACATCATCTTTTACCTTATCCCTAAAAATTGGGCTAGCTTTACTGCTTTCTTATTTGGTCATTCATGAAACAGGTTTTTTTTTTGAAAGCCAAAAAAAAAAAAAAACGTTTGCAAATTTTTGGCACAAATACTGTTGGAAATGTGTCCGAAAAAATGGCCGCCACTTTATTCCCTAGGGTGTTTGTTAATAAAATATATATAATGTTTGGGGGTCCTGAGTAAGTTTCAAGGAAGAAAATATAATTGTTACATGAAGGAGAGAAGTGCCAGAATAGGCGCGGTATGGAAGTGGTTAAAGTGCAACAATAAAAGTGAAAAATTCCTTGAAATTTCGTACCATGGGGGGGGGGAGGCAATTAGGGCCGCCATCAGGAATTATGGGGCCCCTTACACAGCTTCAGGCATGGGCCCCCTGGAGCAGAGAATAGGGAGGGGGGGGTGCCGCCTGATATTAAGAAGGGGGGGGGCTGCCGCAATTTGATAAGCGGGGGGTTCCTTTACTAAAAAATACATATAGAAAAATATATATTAAAAAGGGTGGTAGCCATCCGGGGGCCCTGGGGACCACTGGGCCCTTTAATAAAAATAAACCTCTGGGCTCTTTAATGAAAAATAAATTACAATATCTATATATATATATCTATATATATAAAATAATAAAAAAGGGGGTTGCCTTGGGAGCTCTGGGCCCTTTAATAAAAAATAACTACCAAAAATCTTAAAAAAAAATAACATTGGGTGGGAGCTGCGGTGGCTCAACGTGAATGGCACTGCGCTGACAAACCGTTCACCTCTGCAGCCAAGGGTTCGGATCCCAGTCTCGGCTACATGTGAATTGAGTTTGGTGGTGTCAGCCCGGCTCCCGGTGGGTGTGCTATGCAAGGTACCTCCGGACCCCCCTACAGAGCCCCTTACGGGCTCCCAGAGCAGGTGTACCCCCCTCACACCCACCATTGCCACCGGGGGCATGGAGAAGGATGGCGATTGCAAGTCCAGCCCTCTCTCTCGTCAGCACAAAATACACTTTAAAAAAGAATTTAAAAAGTAACAAACCTGGGGAAAATGTTTATAACATTTTTAGAAGCAAAAAGGTTGTCCTCTGGGGCCCTCTGGGACTTTCATAATTATATTATATATATATATGTTAAAAAAATAACAAAAAATATATAATTTTTTTTTTTTGGTGGGGGTTGTCTTGGAGCCCTGGGGATCTCCGGCCATGGGCCCCCCCCTGGAGCAGAGAACCAAAAATTGGGGGGGGGGGTGCTGGCCGCATGAAATTGAGAAGCCCCTTACACAGGGGGGGGGGGGGGGGGTGGTGCCGCAAATTGAGGAGCGGGGGGGCCCTTTACAAAAATTTTGACAGAAATAAGAAATAAAGAAAAATATATATAAAAAAGGGGGGTAGCCATCCGGGGCCCTGGGGACCTCTGTGCTCTTTATAAAATAAAAATAAAAAAGAGAGAAAATACATATATATATATATATTTTTTAAATATAACATTTATCGAAAAAAATTAAAAAAACAAGGGGGTTGCCTTCCAGGGCCCTGGGGACCTCTGGGCCCTTTCATAAAAAAAAAAAAAAAAAATATATATACAAAAAATATATATATTTTTTTAAATATATATATTTTATTTAAAAAAAAGGGCTTGCCATCTGGGGCCCTTAGTGGCCTCCGGGCCCCTGGGGACCTTCGGAGCCCTTAAAAAAATAAAAATAAAAAAAAATGTTTTTTTTTGTTTTAGGGTGGTTCCCATCCGGGCCCCTGGGGGCCCCTGGGGACCCCCGGGCGGTGTAATCCCTGTACCCCCCTAATGGCGGCCCTGCAGGTGTACTGCCTGTACCCCCCTAATGGCGGCCCTGGGTGTAATGTCAGCATGTGAAAAATGACATTCTGAAGGAAAAAAGCCATTTAAAACTGACTCGCGGCAATAATGAATTGTCAGCTCCTGGAAATTGCAGGAGAATTCATTCATTAAAAACACCAATAAAAAAGCGTGGGGGTCCCCCCAAATTCAATAACCAGACCCTTTAGGTCTGGTATGGATATTAAGGGGAACCCCGCCATCAATTTAAAAAAAAAATGACGTGGGGTTCCCCCCAAATATCCATAACCAGACCCTTCGGGTCTGGTGTGGAATTTAAGGGGAACTCCACCCCAAATTAAAAAAAAAATGGCGTGGAGTCCCCCCTAAAATCCACACCAGACCCCTTATCCGAGCACGTTGACCTGGCCGGCCGCAGAAAAGAGGGGGGGACAGAGCGCGGCCCCCCCCCTCTCCTGAACCGCACCAGGCCACATGCCCTCAACATTGGGAGGGTGTTTTGGGGTGCCCCCCAAAACACCTTGTCCCCATGTTGATGAGGACAAGGGTCTCTTCCCCACAACCCTTGCCCGGTGGTTGTGGGGGTCTGCGGGCAGGAGGCTTATCGAAATCTGGAAGACCCCTTTAACAAAGGGGCCCCCCAGATCCCGGCCCCCCCCCTGTGTGAAATGGTAATGGGGTACCTTGTACCCAGGGCCGCCATCAGGGGGGTACAGGCATTACACCTGTAAGGGGCCCGGGGGTCCCCAGGGGCCCGGATGGGAACCACACTAAAAAAAAAAAAAAAAATTTTTTTTTTTTTTTTTTTTTTTTAGGGGTCCGAAGGTCCCCAGGGGCCCGGAGGCCACCAAGGGCCCCAGATGGCAAGCCCTTTTTTTAATAAAAAAAATATATTTTTTTTATAAAAAAATATATTTTTTTAATATATTTTTTATTTTTTATTAAAGGGCCAATTTTTTTCTTTTTTTTTTAGAGGTCCGGAGGTCCCCAGGGGCCCGGAGGCCACCCTTTTTTTTCTTTTGTTTTATAAAAAAATATATTTTTTTATAAAAAAATATATTTTTTTAATATATTTTTATTTAATTTTTTATTAAAGGGCCAATTTTTTTCTTTTATTTTTTTTTTAGAGGTCCGGAGGTCCCCAGGGGCCCGAAGGCCACCAGGGCCCCAGATGGCAAGCCCTTTTTTTCTTTTTTTTTATAAAAAAATATATTTTTTTATAAAAAAATATTTTTTTTTATAAAAAAATATATTTTTTTAATATATATATTTTTTTTTTATTAAAGGGCCAATTTTTTTTTTTTTTTTTTTTTTTTTAGAGGTCCACAGGGACCTGGAGATCCCCAGGGCCCCAGATGACAACCCCCCTTTTTTATAAAAAAAATATATATAATTTTTATATATTTTTTTTATTTCTTTTATATATATATATATATATATATATATATATATATATATATATATATATATATATATATTATTATTAAAGGGCCCAGAGGTCCCCAGGGCCCCCGGATGACAATCCTCCTTTTTTATATATTTTTTTTACTTTTTTATATTATTTTATTTCTTTTTTTTAATATATAGATGTATTATTATTAAAGGGCCCAGAGGTCCCCAGGGCCCTGGAAGGCAACCCCCCTTGGTTTTTTTTTATTTTTATTTATATAAATGTTTATTTCTTTTTTTTTAAAGGGCCCAGAGGTTTCTTTTTATTAAAGGGCCCAGAGGACCCGAATGGAAAGCCCCTTTTTTTGTAATTTCCTTTTATAAAAAAAAAAAAAAAATAAGGTCCCCGGGGCCCCAGTTGGCAACCACCCTTTAAAAAAAAAAAAAAAATATATATATATATATATATATATATATATTCTCTCTTTTTATTAAAGGGCATAGAGGTCCCCAGGGCCCCGAATGGCTACCCCCTTTTTTATATTTATTCTTTATTTCTTCAGGGCCCCCCCGCTTCTCAACTCGCGCCCGCAGCCCCCCCCCCCGCTTCTCAATTTCATGCGGCAGCACCCCCCCCCCGGTTCTCTGCTCCAGGGGGCCCATGGCTGAAGCTGTGTAAGGGGCCCCAAAATTCCTGATGGCGGCCCTGCTTGTACCTCTACCATTTCACGAGAAAAAAAAATGTAAAGGGTTAAAAACGACAAGAGCCGGTTTTTGACAAGTCCTTTATTATCTTCTTTCTTCTTTCCTTCGGGTTTCTTCTTCCTCCTTCTTCTTCTTCCTCTGCTTCTGTCTTGGGTCTTCTATTCCCGCATCTTGCCCGGCGTGTTCTTCCATCTTCTTCTCCTTCCGCTGTCCTTCTCGTCCGCATCTTCTTCTCCTTCTTCTTCTTCGCCGGAGGCGCCGCTTCCAATTGAAATCCCCGCTGTCTGCCGGACCACGCCCCCCCCTCTGACGCCACGGGCAAGCTCTTAGGAGTGTGCTGCCAGTGCGTCAGAGGGGGGCGTGGTCACATGTCAGAGGGCGGGCAATTCAATTTGAAGCTTGTGCGCGGCTTTTTCTTTGCCAGAGTCGCCGCTTCCAATTGAATTGCCCGCTTTCTGGAACATGTGACCACGCCCCCCTCTGACGCACTGGCACCACACGGGGACTTTCCTAAGAGCTTGCCCGTGGCGTCAGAGGGGGGGCGTGGTCCGGCAGACAGCGGGGATTTCAATTGGAAGCGGCCGCTCCGGCGAAGAAGAAGAAGGAGAAGAAGATGCGGACGAGAAGGACAGCGGAAGAAGATGGAAGAACACGCCGGGCAAGATGCGGGAATAGAAGACCCAAGACAGAAGCAGAGGAAGAAGAAGATGGAGGAAGAAGAAACCCGAAGGAAAGAAGAAAGAAGATAATAAAGGACTTGTCAAAAACCGGCTCTTGTCGTTTTTAACCCTTTACATTTTTTTTACTCGTGAAATGGTAGAGGTACACGGTACCCCATTACCATTTCACACAGGGGGGGGGCCGGGATCTGGGGGGCCCCTTTGTTAAAGGGGTCTTCCAGATTTCGATAAGCCTCCCGCCCGCAGACCCCCACAACCACCGGGCAAGGGTTGTGGGGAAGAGACCCTTGTCCTCATCAACATGGGGACAAGGTGTTTTGGGGGGTACCCCAAAACACCCTCCCAATGTTGAGGGCATGTGGCCTGGTGTGGTTCAGGAGAGGGGGGGGGCCGCGCTCTGTCCCCCCCTCTTTTCTGCGGCCGGCCAGGTCAACGTGCTCGGATAAGGGGTCTGGTGTGGATTTTAGGGGGGACTCCACGCCATTTTTTTTTTAATTTGGGGTGGAGTTCCCCTTAAATTCCACACCAGACCCGAAGGGTCTGGTTATGGATATTTGGGGGGAACCCCACGTCATTTTTTTTTTTAATTGACGGCGGGGTTCCCCTTAATATCCATACCAGACCTAAAGGGTCTGGTTATTGAATTTGGGGGGACCCCCACGCTTTATTTTTTCGTTTTTTTAATGAATGAATTCTCCTGCAATTTCCAGGAGCCGACAATTCATTATTGCCGCGAGTCAGTTTTAAATGGCTTTTTTTTTTATTTTTTATTTTTTTTCAGAATGTCATTTTGTGCAAAGACATATTTCTAACCACATGAAAAGTGCGCTTTATTCACCTGCTGACATTCCCCCCCCCCCATGGTACGAATTTTAAAATAATTATTCAAATGACGTGGGGGTCCCCCCAAATTCCATTACAGGCCCTTTAGGTCTGGTATGGATATTAAGGGGAACCCCGCCGTCAATTAAAAAAAAAAAAGACGTGGGGTTCCCCCCAAATATCCATAACCAGACCCTTCGGGTCTGGTGTGGAATTTAAGGGGAACTCCACCCCAAATGTAAAGAAAAATGGCGTGGAGTCCCCCCTAAAATCCACACCAGACCCCTTATCCGAGCACGTTGACCTGGCCGGCCGCAGAAAAGAGGGGGGGGACAGAGCGCGGCCCCCCCCCTCTCCTGAACCGCACCAGGCCACATGGCCTCAACATTGGGAGGGTGTTTTGGGGTGCCCCCCAAAACACCTTGTCCCCATGTTGATGAGGACAAGGGTCTCTTCCCCACAACCCTTGCCCGGTGGTTGTGGGGGTCTGCGGGCGGGAGGCTTATCGAAATCTGGAAGACCCCTTTAACAAAGGGGCCCCCCAGATCCCGCCCCCCCCCCCTGTGTGAAATGGTAATGGGGTACCTTGTACCTCTACCATTTCACGAGTAAAAAAAATGTAAAGGGTTAAAAACGACAAGAGCCGGTTTTTGACAAGTCCTTTATTATCTTCTTTCTTCTTTCCTTCAGGTTTCTTCTTCCTCCATCTTCTTCTTCCTCTGCTTCTGTCTTGGGTCTTCTATTCCCGCATCTTGCCCGGCGTGTTCTTCCATCTTCTTCCGCTGTCCTTCTCGTCCGCATCTTCTTCTCCTTCTTCTTCTTCGCCGGAGCGGCCGCTTCCAATTGAAATCCCCTCTGTCTGCCGGACCACGCCCCCCCCCTCTGACGCCACGGGCAAGCTCTTAGGAAAGTCCCCGTGTGGTGCCTGTGCGTCAGAGGGGGGCGTGGTCACATGTTCCAGAAAGCGGGCAATTCAATTGGAAGCGGCGACTCTGGCAAAGAAAAAGCCGCGCACGAGCTTCAAATTGAATTGCCCGCCCTCTCACTTGTGACCACGCCCCCCTCTGACGCACTTGCAGCACACTCCTAAGAGCTTGCCCGTGGCGTCAGAGGGGGGGGGCGTGGTCCGGCAGACAGCGGGGATTTCAATTGGAAGCGGCCGCTCCGGCGAAGAAGAAGAAGGAGAAGAAGATGCGGACGAGAAGGACAGCGGAAGGAGAAAAAGATGGAAGAACACGCCGGGCAAGATGCGGGAATAGAAGACCCAAGACAGAAGCAGAGGAAGAAGAAGGAGGAAGAAGAAACCCGAAGGAAAGAAGAAAGAAGATAATAAAGGACTTGTCAAAAACCGGCTCTTGTCGTTTTTAACCCTTTACATTTTTTTTTCTCGTGAAATGGTAGAGGTACAAGGTACCCCATTACCATTTCACACAGGGGGGGGGCCGGGATCTGGGGGGCCCCTTTGTTAAAGGGGTCTTCCAGATTTCGATAAGCCTCCTGCCCGCAGACCCCCACAACCACCGGGCAAGGGTTGTGGGGAAGAGACCCTTGTCCTCATCAACATGGGGACAAGGTGTTTTGGGGGGCACCCCAAAACACCCTCCCAATGTTGAGGGCATGTGGCCTGGTGCGGTTCAGGAGAGGGGGGGGCCACGCTCTGTCCCCCCCTCTTTTCTGCGGCCGGCCAGGTCAACGTGCTCGGATAAGGGGTCTGGTGTGGATTTTAGGGGGGACTCCACGCCATTTTTTTTTACATTTGGGGTGGAGTTCCCCTTAAATTCCACACCAGACCCGAAGGGTCTGGTTATGGATATTTGGGGGGAACCCCACGTCATTTTTTTTTTAAATTGACGGCGGGGTTCCCCTTAATATCCATACCAGACCTAAAGGGTCTGGTTATTGAATTTGGGGGGACCCCCACGCTTTTTTTCCCTTTTTTTAATGAATGAATTCTCCTGCAATTGCCGGGAGCCGACAATTCATTATAGCCGCGAGTCAGTTTTAAATGGCTTTTTTACTTTGAAAAATGACATTTTGTGCAGAGACAGTTCTAACCACGGGAAACATGCGCTTTTTCACATGCTGACATTAGAGCCCCCCATGGTACGAAATTTAAATGAAAATTACACTTTTATTATTGCACTTTTAGCATTATTAAAATCACTGCTCCCGAAAAAACGGCCGTTTTAAAAAATAAAAAAAGCATTGATACATGTCCCCTGGGGCAGGACTGAGGTCCCCAAACACTTTTTAGGACAAAACTTGCAGATTAGCCTTTAAAATTCACAATTAAGATTTCCCCCCATAGACTTATACAGGGAGTTCGGCGGCGGCTTTACTTATCAATCACATCGCGCTGCTGCTGCCGCCGGTTCATGCGCCTAATTAGGGCTTCATCCAGCGCACCTATTAAGGCATGTACCGGCGCAGCGCAGAGTCATTAGTAAATCAGCCCCAGTGTGTGGTACAGCTGAAAGTTAACATGTTTTTCACTACAGTTAGCCATAGGCGTGTGCACAGGGTGTGCCAGGGGTGCCTGGGCACACCCTAATAACCCAGTGCTGGGCAGAGGAATCTCTGTCCTCAGTCCCTTTCTCTGTCTCAATAGTGAGACATCAAGGGGTCTGTGTAGACCCCTGACATTTCACCAAAGCCCCCCAATGAGGCTCCTAAAAATATTTGTAAAAAACTATAATAAAAAATGATTGTTAAAAATATTGTAATATATATATATATATATATATATATATATACACACACACACACGTATATATCACTCACTGTGCCCATGCCTCACTGTGCCCATGCCTCACTGTGTCTCACTGTGTCAATACCTCATTGTGCCTCACTGTGCCCAATTATCACTGTACCCATGCCTCACTGTGTCCATACCTCACTGTGCCTCACTGTGTCCATACCTCATTGTGCCTCACTGTACCCATGCCTCACTGTCCATGACTAGACTTACGTTTAACATTGAAGTATATAGAATGGGTGCCCGGCTTTGAAAAATCGGTGCTCCCCAGCCATAGGTTCCCCAGACAGCAAACTTTGCACATTTGTAGATGAGAACTGGAGCTATGTGTGTACCAAGTTTGCGGTCCAGGAGACCTACAGCCAGTACCGGGTCCACAAAATCCGGGAGATCAGGCGCAAAAAGGTAACTTGAGTATAAGCCGAGGGGGGCATTTTAAGCAATGTGCTGAAAAGCTTGGCTTATACTCGAGTATATACAGGTATATTGAGTATTTCTAGTTTTTTTTTCTAGCTTGGTATAAATGGAATGCACACCTCACTTTTCTTTTATCCATTAATTTTTACATCATCGTTTAACATTAGCATACTTTTGATTTTCATAGTCATGCCTTTAAACACATAAACATCCTCTGATTAGAAGTGCGTATTTGTTGTGAAATATTCCAGCCTCTCCTGTCATATTGTGTAACTTAATTGAATTACATGCACATCCTGCGCAGATTTCAGCATTGTTCCCCGTGATTGCCTAAAGCCCTGATTTGCAGGCCATGTACTGCTGATTAATAGACTATGTCATTCTGTTAACAGTTGCCTCATGCCTGATTCTCTCATGCAATCATCACATAGATGAGTGCCCCTGTTATCTGAGAGGAACAAGGAAGACATACACAGAGCTCTCACCCTGCCAACTTAATAAATTATTGATGACCCCAGTGACAAAGGACTACAGGAGCCTGACATTTGCAGTTCCCACTGTCATTACTCTGTGATCTCACAGATAATTCTGCAATATTTGATGACCTTTTCTCTGACAGGCTGTATAATCGCAGCAGGACTCTTTGATTTTAGCAGTAAATACAAGGTGTGGAAAGAATTGGACCAATGATGTCATCTATGTTTTCTTAACGGGTAGATATATAGGGTTTCATTTTACTGACTCCAGGACAAAAATGCTAATAAAGCTACAGTATGTGCATGTGGTTTTTGAGTCCCTTTTCCTGTAATGAAGATTCCGATTAATTTCTAGCCGCTGTGCAAACTTATGGAGAACAGCGTGTTACGTTGTCCATTGTTAGATATATGGGAACAGTGTTGGACTAGAAATAAAAAGCAGCCTGCCAATATACTGGGTGCTAGCCAAGATTTGTGAATGGTACCAATTTTTGCTAAGCCTGGTGAAATACTAGATTTCATGAACTGGCATTGCTGTTGAAGTAGTTTGACATTGATGCCAAGTGCAGGGTAAACCACAGAGAATTTAGTTATTTATTTCAAACAAGACTAACTGTATTTTGAGCAGCCAATAAAAGGTCACAACAGAGCCCAGAATGCCAGTGCAGGCCAGCATTGACCACAGTGGACCTAATGTAAGAGTAGAACAATTGTACTGTTTAAAGTCCAAATTAACCTTCAGTTTAAATCAGCTAAATACGTTCCAGGAGCATCAAAACAAATTGTATTTAAAGTGGTTGTAAAGGTAAAAGCTTTTTTACCTTAATGCATCCTATTCATTAAAGCGGAGGTTCACCCTAAAAAACAACTTTTTATAATGCCATTTAGCATACTAGCGTATGCTACAGTATGCCTTTATTTTATTTTTTTTGTGCTGTACTTACAGTTTAATCCATTAGTTTGTTTCAGGCTACCGCGGGGGAAAAGGCGTTCCTACGAAGAGGGGAACATGATTGACGGCCGGCTATGGCGCGTCATGCGTTGCGAAAATAGCCGAAGTAGGACTCGGCTCTTCACGGCGCCTGCGCACAGACTAGGAACTGACTGCGCAGGCGCCGTGAAGAGCCGAGTCCTACTCCGGCTATTTTCGGAACGCTTGACGCGCTATAGCCGGCCGTCAATCATGTTCCCCTCTTGATAGGAACGCCTATTTCCTGGCCGGAGTCTTAAACGAAACTAAAGGATTAAACTGTAAGTACAGCACAAAAAAATAAAATAAAGGCATACTGTAGCTCACGCTAGTATGCTGAATGGCACTGGAGACAAAGATTTTTTTTTTTAGGGTGAACCCCCGCTTTAAGGTAAAAAAACATCTCACAGCATCGCCCCCCCCCCCCCCCGAGTCCCCGTTTTACCTACCTTACTATTCGAATCTCCCGGACGTGTTCGCGTCATCCTCTTCGGTTCCCAGCCTGGCCGTTGATTGGCTAGGCTGGGCGGATTGATAGCAGCGCAGCCATTGGCTGGCGCTGCTGTCAATCACAGTGGATGGCACGGCACGCCGGGGGGCAGACTTGAGTGATACAGTCGGCGGTTATGGCCGCCGCTGTATCACGGGAGCGCGCTCGCAAAAGCTTTCCACCGTGCGAGCGCCCTCGCATGAAGATGGAAAGCATTTGCGAAGAGGAGCCCAGACAGCTGCCGAGGGACCCCAGAAGACAGCTTTCCGGGCCACTCTGTGCAAAACGAACTGCACACTGGAGGTAAGTATAACATGTTTGTTATTTTAAAAACAAAAAAATCCTGAGTTTAGTGTCCCTTTAAACTGGAACTATAAGCTAAACATTTTTTTTTTTTACTTTGGATAGAGCAAGGGAGGGTTATATCCCTTGCCTGATATTTTTTTTCCCCATCTGTGTCCCACAGTCAGGACCGAGACAAGGGGTGGCAGGCTTCCCTGAGCACTGTGGTATCATGAGAGGTGGGGGGCACCACAAGGAGATTGGTGGGAGAGGGGTTTATGTTGAGAATAAGATTTTAGGGAGTAGCAGTGGGTAAGAATTTTTATAGGATGGCAAATTTGGGGAGGTGTGCTAAGAGTGGTGATTCAGGGGATTTGTGTTCGGAAGTGGAATGGGGGAAGAGGATTTGTGGTAGGAGGGGAGATTTGTGCTATTAAGGTATTATGATGGAGGGGATTTTTTGGGGGGGAGGGGTTTGTCCTAGTAGGGATGATTGTGGGGTATTTGTACAAGGAGAGGAAATTTGCGGGATGGAATTGTGCCAGGATGGAGGATGGGGAATTTGTGCTTGAAAGGGGGGTGGAGTGGGGGGAGAGGTTTTGTGCTTGGAGGGGGGAAGATTCTTTTGAGGTGGGTGGATTGAGTTCTTGGGGCATATGGGGACAGAGAGAGTTCGAGCTAGATGCTTATGATTAGAGCTCAATTTTTTTTGGGGGGGGGGATAGATTTTTCACTGGCACATAATGCTCATAGTGGGTCCACCCTCTTGGGGAGGGCAATTTGACGCACTGGGAACGTCCACTCCCAGTGCGCATGCGCAAAATCACGTCGCTATTTGTCAATGTAAATGACGTGAACGTAACTTACGTCGAGCCCCATTCCTGAACGATTTACGCAAACGACGTAACCGACGTACAATTCGACGCTGTCCTGACGTCCATACTTAACATTGGCTATGCCTCCTATAGCAGGGGTAACCTTACGCCGCAATAACGCTTACGCAAACAACGTAAACTACAAGTACGTTTGGGAATCGCCGTAAATCCCTAATTTACATATTTGACGCGTAAAAGGATGGAAGCGCCACCTAGCGGCCAACGTAAAACTGCAACTAATATACGACGGTGTAACAGAATTACGCCGCTCGTATATTAGCAGAATTCAAGGCGTATATTCTTTTCTGAATAGCAAAAAAATATACGCCGGCTATTCTTAGTACTTACGCGGCGTATCTCTTGATACGCTGACGTAAATACTATCTGAATCCGGCCCATTGTCTCTAAATACTTCTCTAGTGAGAACATAAACCATAAAATTACACTGCCATGTCTATGAGCTGCACATTATTTCCAGTATTGTGACGTTACTCATTATATGCTCAATTTACAAAATGCATGCAGTGCATCTGACTATTCCCTATGAGCCTTTGCATATTAAACAAGAAAAGTTTATTTGGCACACCAAAAAGCAACTTGTTTGAATAGGGAGTCATCCACATGGGCGTAACTAACAGGCAGAGGCGTATCTAGTGAAAATGGCACCTATGGCAAACACTGAAACTGTGCCCCTGTCAAAACACTTGAAACCCATCTTTCAGATAACCAGGGACATGGCGGGGACAGAGAGGGACACTGGGGACCACTGGCGGCTAGTGCTGAAATCATCATGTGCAATTGTGTGTGTGCCAGACATCAAATATAGTGCTCAATATGGAACAAATAAATTATAAATATGCACAGCCATACTGTAGATATCATTAATAAAGTGATTTGTGCAACAGCTGTTCACAAATCACTTTATTAGGCCCCGTACACACGAGCAAATAGATATGTTCAAATTGGTCGGACAGATCTGTCTGCTGGGATGTATTGGTTTGATCGTGTACACACGATCAAACCAAAATCCCCACCGGCAGACAGCGCGGTGACGTGTCGGTGACGTGGCGGTGACGTTGACGCAGCCACATCACCGCACCAGGAAGTAATACACTTCCGCGCATGCGTCGAAACCATGTGCGAGCAGATATGTTCATATCGGTCCGACGGGTTCCCAGCCGACAGATTTCAAAGCATGCTTTGAAATCTGTCGGCTGGCCAAATCCGTCTGTTTCCCCGTACACACGATCGAATCTGTCTGCTGAAACGGTCTGGCAGACCGTTTCCAGCAGACAGATTTGATCGTGTGTACGCGGCCTAACAGTTTATTTATGATATGACTATGCATATTTATTTAATCCACTGAGCATTATATTTTGCTGCTTGCTTCTGGTTGGCAGTTGGCACACTTGAATATGATGACAAGGATCAAGTAGTACCTGGCTGCTATCCTTGGTGCTGCTGCTGGGGTCGGGGGTTCTCCATCGGGGCCGTATTCATTCCTTCTCTCCTGTCCTCTCTTCTCCTTACCTCACGTCCCATTCCCCGCTCTGGGGATAAGATGATAGGGTAGGTGGAGAATTAGGCTCCGCCACTGTACGTGGATCCGGTCTGACCAATTATCGTCACTTGTCACTCCCCTCACCAGGCAGAAGGAGAAATATTAGCAATTGCTATGCCGGCGCCGCACTCCAGCAGGGCGGCCACATCGCCAGGAGATTAGTGCGGGAGGCGGCTGCAGGAGGACGGGTGTGGTTTTTTCATGCGGGGGGGTGACTTTTTGCCGCCCCCCTCCCCATGGCGCCAATGGCACTTGCTATGGCTACCATACCCTAGATACACCACTGGCATTTGCTTCATGTTAATTAAGCTTTAATAACATTTTGCATAGCAAATGCATGTTCTGTACATGTCTAGCAAATGGCCTAGTACACACAGCGCACTTGCACTGCTTTGCACAGTTTGCAATCATTTTAATCTGGCCTGCAGCTTTTGGCAGGGAATACAACGTGCAAAGTTTGTAAAATGTTTCAATCCAAGTCAATAGAAGCGTACCCCAAATGCTTTGTGAGCGCTACTAATTGCACCACACACGATCAGAAAATCGTTTGAAAAATATAGCTTTCTAAGGCCCTGTACACACGAGCGGAATTACCGTTGGAAAAAAGTTGGGTGGTTTTTCTGATGGAATTCCGCTCAAGCTTGGCTTGCATACACACGGTCACACAAAAGTTCTCTGAACTTTCGAGCGTACAACACTACGACAAGGCAAGGAAAAGAAGTTCAATGCTTCCGATCATGCGTCAAATTGTTTCTGAGCATGCCTGTTTTTTTTCCTGGCGGAATTCCATACAGACGAACGGATTTTCCGATAGGAATTTTTTCCGTCTGAAAAATTAAGAACCTGCTCTCTATCTAAGTCCGTCGGAAATTCCGACGGAAAAAGTCAGATGGGGCATACACACTGTTGGAAAATCCGATGAAAATCTCCCATCTGACTTTTTCCAACGGAAATTCCGACCGTGTGTATGCGGCATAAGTGATCGTACGTAAATCAGATTGTTAGTACACAGCTTTTGAGAGTCCATCTAATATAATCCATGGTACAAGCACCAAAAATGTTCTCATACGATACCAGATCGTACAATTTCCGTTTAATCGGTACAGTTGTCGCTTGAAAATACTATACAAATATACTGAAACACATTTTCCGCACTTTGGTAAACTCTTTATTTTCCATATGAGACTAGCATGCAATTTGGTAAGTTTCAAATATCACATTCTGATGCTTCCAAAATATGTCTAAACTGCAAATGATCACTATAGGTGGTTTTAGAGGTATTTTGTTTTTAACCCCCATGTGAATTTAGCATTAGGCGCTAAACATCATAATCTACCCGTGGATTAGGCAGGGCATGGGGTCTTTAATACTGCAGTCTTGTATAACAAAATGTAGCGGTAGCTTCTATGGCCACGGAATATTAATTGTAGAGCTTTGCCTGAAAGCTCCCTTGTCACTCTGCAGTGAAAGATGAAAGGCTTTGTGTTAATTGAATTAAAATAGAATCACAATTTCTACCTGCGACTGCTAACATCAAACATGCAGCACTGCCCCAGTTATTGTATGTACTTCTATTGTTTTAAATATACTTACAACATATGTAAAGCTTTGATTGAACTTTACCATTATTATACAAAATCAAATTTATGAACTAGCAAGTGTAAAATACAAATAACCTAATAATAAAAAAACTATTAGGCCCCGTACACACGGCCGAGGTTCTCGGCAGAAACCAGCGAGAAGCTCGCTGGGATCCTCATTCTGCCGAGAACCTCGGCTGTGTGTACACTCTCGGCGAGCATCCCGTCGGGAAAGCCGCCGAGAGAAAATAGAGAAAATAGAGAGCAGGTTCTCTATTTTCTCGGCGGCCCGTCGGGATTAATAGCTGGTCGCCTTTCCCGACGGGATGGTCGCCGATTCTGACGGCCGGCCGAGAACCTCGACGGGCGGAACGATGTGTTCCGCCCGTTGAGGTTCTCGTACGTGTGTACGGGGCCTTACTGCTTTTCATATATACAGAATATACAGTATTTAAATTATAAATTCACTTCCCTCCACCCTGATCATTCCCCATCCCCAACTCCCCAGATGCAGATGGCCATAATGTTTATATCCTACCAGTAAAATCTTGGAAATAGCTTTGCCTGTATAGCCACGTAACAGGTAGAGTAATCGGTCAAACAGAGGAGAGCTTTTGCCTAAACGTTACTAAACTGATACACAGTAATATTATCAATGCAAACAGGGTCAATTTGCCAAAAGAGTATACATACAGTAAAAAGCAATGTTAAATTGATTATGAATCTGTACAGGCAAGAGTTCATAAGAGCGATGTCTCTGTGACTCAATAAGATCACTATGTGGCAACACAGCACAATCACTACTTCAGTAAACATTACTCTTACAATAAAGTCCAAGGTAGGTCTGGGTACACAGAAGAACATCTAGAGGGATCTCTGGGCTGGCACCAAAGGCAAGTGGCTGGAGGAGTCCTAGGACTGGTAACAAGGGTGGGCAGCTGGAGACACGGGGCTCATCCTACTTGAAGTGCAGTACCCTGGTATAAATTGGAGAAATGCTTCCCCCTGAGTCCTTTGTAGAATCTGTGTAATGTGTACTGCAGATCAAATGCCCAATGACCTCTTCCTCATTAGGTCTCTATTTGCACCTGAGGGAAGAAAGCAGGGAAATGTATATTCTCTAGACCAACCATTTTCAACCAGGTTTCCCAGAAAATGTATAATGTGTAGCCAGCTTAAGATTTAAAGGTGTATAGGCTGGGTTTGCATTGTACGTCAACAAAGGCAAACCTAGGGCTCAATCTAACATTGTTCCAAAAGCCTTGCAGTCAGCCATGACACCTCCTCCCGAGAAACATCTGAAAGGTTAAAAAAAAATATGTAAATCGTCATTCTGTGTAAATGGGAACAAATTCTATTGTATGCAGTACCGCATGTGGCCAGAGGTTAGGGGGGCACTGGAGAGACTTGGAAATACTCGGAAACCAATCAGAGCCATTCGGATGCACTTGGAAAGCCTCGGAAACACTCTGGAGTGTTTCTGAGTATTTCCAAGTGCATCCAAACAGCACCGAACAGCTTCGAGTGTCACCAGCACCTACGCACCTCTGGCCAAATGCGGTACTGCACACCGCAGAAGCTTGAATCCTGCTCATTTTGCAAGACAACACTCGCAAACGGAGTCAATATTTTTTTCAAATAATAGCTTGTATTGCGAAAAGCTCGTTAAACACGTAACTCGCATTTCGAGGTTCCACTGTATACAAAGATATAGCAACCCTGGCTAGATAATTATCTCCCACCAGGCTTTGTTGAACAGTTTTGGAGCCCTGAAAATGCCCTATACCATAAATAAATACTAGCCTTACTAACTTCAGGCTGCCACTTTCACAGGGGTTCTTATTTTTTTTCTAGTCTTTAAAAATAAAACAAATATTTTGGCATGACATACCATTTAGGAGTGCCCATGGATGAGATAACGGGTTGGCTCACCTGGCTTGTAGATTTCACCCATTAACTTGCTGCCAGAGCGCTCACACTAAAGGCCCATACACACGATCGGACTTTCCGACAACAAAGCTCAGACGGACATGTTTTAATGGACAGACAATCCGACATCTGTATGCTCCCTCGGACAATTGTTGTCGGAATTTCCACGGACAAATGTTCGCTGTGCATGCTCTCAAACTTTCAGACAACAAATGTGTTACGTCGGATTATCCGATCGCGTGTACACGAATCCATCGGACTAAAATCCAAAGTACAAACACGCATGCTCAGAACCAATGCTAAACATCAGACAACAATAGCAGAAGTTGCCCAAAGGGTGGCGGTAAAGAGCTGAAAAACCACGTGATTTGGTGAATGTTGGTTGAAAATTTTCTGCCGTGTGTATGCCGAACAAGTTCACGGCCAACACCCCTTTGGACAAAAATACACGGGAAAGTCAGATGGAAGTCCGATCGTGTGCATGAGACTTTACATTCATGGATCTTGAATGGTGGCAACTCAATAGAGGTCAATTTAGATTGATTGTAACTAAGCAACAAAGCCAAAAGGGGCAGGTAGTAGTAGAACGGAAGGTTGTGTTCTTTTAATACATCAACATGGGGGGGTTACTTAGCAGACTGGGTAGCCCTGTAGTTATAATTGGTTATTCTACTTGTCTGATGTGAAGAAACAAGCAAGAATGTAGGGAATGTTTGTCTGCTGACCGCTAACCAATTGCATGTTAGTAACACAGTAGCTTCTGTCTTCTTCTTCCATTGCGGTTATATTAGCCAAGATTGGTGGGAGGTTACACTGATTTCCATGCCGCAACCATACTTTGGATTTTTATTTCTCTTCCCCCTT
This sequence comes from Rana kukunoris, assembly GCA_029574335.1. Taxonomy (NCBI): domain Eukaryota; kingdom Metazoa; phylum Chordata; class Amphibia; order Anura; family Ranidae; genus Rana; species Rana kukunoris. Next base: position 110,448,043 of record CM056052.1, read on the forward strand.
TCATGGCAAATATAAACACTTCAAATATTCATTTACTATTTTATTGTGTTTTTGTATAGATTTTGTGTAGATCTACCATTGACATCACTGAGCCCTAATTCACAGCACTGATGTACCTTATTTATGCCCTAATTATTTTGCAAATTATTTCAGATGCTGCCACTAAAAATGAATTACAAGATGAGTTATGTAATGTCGTTATTTATCCATGTACTGATGAATATGTAATAGCTTATGCAATTAAAAAAAAAAAAGGATACATTTAAAATTAAGGTGGTACAGAGGAAAGCAACATTTGTTCTAAGGTACAGTAACCACATTAACCACTTCCATACCGGGCACTTATACACCTTCCTGCCCAGACCAATTTTCAGCTTTCAGCGCTGTTGCACTTTAAATGACAATTGCGCGGTCATGCAACACTGTACCCAAACTAAATTTTTATCATTCTGTTCCCACAAATAGAGCTTTCTTTTGATGGTATTTGATCACCTCTGGGATTTTTATTTTCTGCAAAAAAAATGACCGAAAATTAAAAAAAAAAAAACATTTTATTTTGTTTCAGTTACAAAACATTGTAAATAAGTATGTTTTCTCCTTCACTGATGGGCACTGATGGTACTGCACTGATGGGCACTGATAAGGCGGCACTGGTGGGCACTGATGAGGTGGCATTGATGGGCGCTGATGATGGGCATTAATATGCGGCACTAATAGGTGGCACTGATATGCAGCACGGATGGACACCAACGGCATGGATGGGCTTGGATGGACACAGATAGGCGACACGGATGGGCACTGATAGGCGGCATGTATGGGCACTGATAGGTGGCACGGATGGGCATGGATGGGAACTGATAGGTGGCACTGATGTACTGTAATGTGTTGTACTAATGGATGCCAATCAGTGCCAAACAATAATGCCTGCCAATCAGTGATGCCCATCGTGGGGACTGATTGGCATCAATTGTGGGCACTGATTGGCATCTATTATTTATTTCTGATTGGCATCCCTGGTGGTCTAGGGTGGCATACCTGTGGTGGGCATCCCTGGTGGTCCAGTGTGGGCATCCTCGGGGGGGGCTGCGCTGATAATCGATCAGCACAAACCCCCCCTGTCAGAGGAGCAGCCGATCGGCTCTCCTCTACTCGCGTCTAACAGAGTGAGTGAGGAAAAGTCTATCACTGGCTTTTCTTGTTTACATCGCGATCAGCCGTGTTTTGGAGAGTCTCCGTGAAGTCTCCGCAACAACGATCGCCGCGATGTGCGCCCCCGGTGGCGCGCAGCGGCTCAATATCCTGAAGACGTCATATGACGTCCAGTCAGGATATTGAAAGCACTTTGCCGCCGTCATTTTGCTATATGGCGGACGGCAAGTGGTTAATAAAATCCACGTAATTTTCATACATTTTCTTTGGCCTAAAATGGTGTCTAACAAATAGCAGAACACTAATCTGCTCTGCAAAATCACATACAGATCATTTGCTCCATTTTTGTGGAGATAAGGAACTGTTCCATACCTACCCGGTGGATTATTATTATTATTATTATTATTATTATTGTTATTTCTTTGCATTAAACATTTTTTGGTTAGATTTAATGGCTCATTAAAGAAATCCCCAGTTGAGATTATTTTATGTGAAAGGCATGGGTTTTCTCAATAAAGGAGTCATGATGCCATGACAATAGGTGCCAATTTATGGAGAGATTATTTGCAGAAAAGGGTTGTTTTCCGACTTTTCTACTTATAAGTCTCTTAATGCACAGACAATAGGCTTGATTCACTAAAATGGATGTGTTATTATAACACCCTTACTCATTTTTTCTTATGATATTTTTTTTCTAAAAATGTTTAATTTACAAACAGAAATGCCACCAAGATGTGTATTTTTTATGTGAACATTAATCTGTGAAAAGTCCTATTTTTCCAGAAATTGTTACTTTCTCTCAAAAAGTGTTACTTTTATCACCACCTCAAACAGCTCCTTTTCTTTGAAACTTTATCGACACCTTGAAGATGGTGAAATTTTTAAAGTGCACTTCCACTTTTGAAGCCAAATTGGAATAACGTCTACTTTATATTTGTCACATGTCCCTATTCACCTATCATAATTTTAAAATATTTAAAAAAATGTTGCTTAAAATGGACGTAAACCCAAAATTGTTATTTATTTATTTGTATGTCAGTGTAGAGTATACGATTTCCTATCATCTGTGCCCAGTCTTGCCACACAGACCTAATCCAGCTCTGAGCAATCCTCTTTTATTGTTCAGTGAAATAAAATGGACTTACAGAGAAAAACCTTAGTCCGTTATGCCCCCTTACTGTGAATGACAGGTTATTTACATATCTCATGCACTAGCCTGGAGACATGCATTTTTTAATTCCCACCCCCACTCCTTTTCTGAAGTCATGTGGTTACTTTTCTGGATTTTGACTGGATGTTAGTGATCATAGCAGAATTTAGTGTAAGGAGTACATAGGAAAAAGTGTATGTTGACAAGGGGAGTGTATAGGAGGGCAGGGAGTCCACTGACATCACGATTCTACCCACCGAGCTCCAGACAACAGATCCACCCACAGAATCTGCAGTTTTTCAGTTCCTATAACAGACAGAGGGGAAACATTTGACAGATAAGGATAAATGCAGGAGGCATGTATATGCTTATAGATCAGCACTATGTCAGTAGTTTAGAAAGGATAAGAGTGGGTTTACATCCACTTTAACGACTAGGCTACCAGCTGCCGCCAAATGACGGCGGGACAATAAGCCTCTCGTTCTGGGGGGACATCATATGACGTCCTCACCTTCCAGAGCCACTAGGGGGCGCGGACACCCGCCGTGTCACTGGGAACCCGATGCGAAATTGCCCAGTAACTGAGCAGGACTGTGGATCTCTATGTGTAAACACAGAGATCCACATCCTGTTAGGGAGAGGAGAGCGATGGTGTGTCCCTTGGACACGGATCGGTCACCTCCCCCAGTCTGTCCCCTCCCCCTACGGTTAGAATCGCTCTATGGTACATATTTAACTGACAAAAATTGTCCGATGGAGCATACAGACAGTCGGATTGTCTGATAAAACACGTCCGGACAGTTGTTGTCAAAAAGTCAGATTGTGTATATGGGCCTAAAACACATGAATATGCTTTGATCTAAACAATTTAGGCCAGATTTGTGAAGTGCACAACTAACAGTTATCCGGTGGATAGATTCTCCCACCTGAGCGGTGGATCTCTGCAGCTCCTCCAGAGTTACCATGGGCTTCTTGGCTGCTTCTCTGATTAATGCTCTCCTTACCCGGCCTGCCAGTTTAGGCGGACAGCCATGTCTTGGTAGTTTTGCAGTTGTACCATACTCTTTCCATTTTCGGATGATTGATTGAACAGTGCTATGTGAAGTGTTAAAGAGCCTGGGGTATTTTTTTTATAACCTAACCCTGCTTTAAACTTCTCTACAACGTATCCCTGACCTGTCTGGTGTGTTCCTTGGCCTTTGTGATGCTGTTTGTTCACTAAGGTTCTCCAACAAACCTCTGAGGGCTTCACAGAACAGCTGCATTCATACTAAGATTAAATTGCACACAGGTGGACTCTATTTACTAAATAGGTGACTTCTGAAGGCAATTGGTTCCACTAGACTTTAGTTAGGGGTATCAGAGTAAAGGGGGCTGAACAAAAAATACACGCCACGCTTTTCAGATATTTGTTTGTAAAAAACGGGCACAATTGTGTGTGAAACTGACAGGCAAACTCCTGCCTGTCAGGTGAAAGCATTTGGGCGGTATCGCTGTCACCCAATTGCTCACACACGCACACATACTTTCCTTGTTCCGCTTGCCCATATGTGTGCCTGGGAGTGAGATGGTGCCAGCTGCTGGAGGGGAAGTAGAAGATCGGACACACATCTGCTCTTCCCCCCCCCCTCCTTGTTGAGACCCGGAAAGCAACATCTCTTAAATAAATAAATAAATCCGATCAAATCGGTCTGACAGACCGATTTGATCGGATTTGTCTGCTGGGCTATTTTGGTTTGATCGTGTACACACGATCAAACCAAAATCCCCGCTGGCAGACAGCCATTCCATTCGACGCATGTGCGGGCAGATACTAACCAGCAGACATGTCGGACGGACGGGTTCCCAGCAGATAAATGCGATCGTGTGTACGCGGCCTGAGTGTCCCCGGCTAGCTTAGCCAGGAAAATATGTTTTGCAATGCAATTGGCATTGAAAATCATTTAGTGGAGCACATGGAAGACATGCAGGGTCTTTTAGACCCTGCATGTTTTATTAAAGAGAACCTGTCACCTAAAAAACATCACATAGGGAACTTTTTTCCCCTTTGTAATGGGAAAAAAAGTTAAGTAAAAAAAACGTTTTACAAAGATGTTGGCTGTATCACTCTTGCTCACAGGCAGGCCTCGACCACAGCCGTGGGTAGCCTGAGTGGGGCCCATCTTGGCGAAAGCATGCCACACTGAGACCACATTGGTTGGTTTTGTCTCTGGTACTGTATCTGCTTCCACACTAGGCACGCACTCTTTTTCATCCACATCGCTTACCTCCGGTGATATGGTTGGGGTAGCAGCCGATGGAAGGGTAAGCGTGGATGAGACGGTCACCACCTCCAGATCAGCGACTACTTTGTGTGAAAGGGGCTTAAGTGAAAGCGTATCTAAACAAAAATGTTTTTAGATTTGATTTTAATGAGTTTAGAGAAGATGACTCACTGACATTCTATATAAAAGAAAGAAAGTGGATAGCAAAGTTTCCCAGATCGATTGGCAGTGACTCACAATCCCATCAAAAGATACATATAAAACAAAGAGCATATAAGGTAGAGGAGAATCCTCTTCCAGATATAGGGATTTTTACGTGAGATGTCAATCGTTGTGTTAAGGTAAGCCAACCAAACACAAAAGTTATAAATACTCACTGACATTCTTAGAAAGTGAATTCCAGAGTTTTGGAGCATAGCGTGAGAAGGCTCTGTCTCCCAATGAGTGTAGGCGAGCAGGAGGGGGGGGGGGGGAAACACATTAAACCGGAATTTGAGGAGCGGAGGTGTCGAGGGGTGGAGTAAGTTGAAAAAGTTCAGAGAGATAAAGGGATGCAAAACCATGAAGAGCCTTGTAGGTGAGCAAGAGGATATTAAAGTCTATGCGAAACCTAACGGGTAGAATTTTGAAGTCCATTTATAGTGGATTTAGTTACACCAGCAAGTAGAGCATTGCATTAGTCAAGTCAGGAGAACACAAATGTATGGATCACCCAAGCACATGTCGGGGGCACCTTTGCGTGAAAATTTTGATTGTGATATACATGTTACATATCGGCGTCCAGGCGGGAAGGAGAGCAATAATTCTAATGCAAGACCTCCTCTGTAACACGAAACCGAATACCTATATGGGGCTTTTGAAGCATCGCCTATAGAAAATATAGGGTACTGAAGTTTGTCGCCATTTCACAAGCGCACACAAAATTTAAGTTTGGACATGTTGGGTATCTATTTACTTGATGCAACCTTGTATTTTACCAAAAACGTGTGTAGTTTATTGCGTTTGCCTGCCCTAGATATCACTTTAGTGTGTTTTGTACTGAAATTTTGCATTCCCTAAACCTTTGCGGCAATAACATGTGACATAAAAAATGGAACTACCACATTTTATTCTCTAGGTGTCTGCTTTCAGAAAATATATAATGTTTGGGGGTTTTGTGTAACCCTCAGACTGAAAATAAAAAATACTTTTTAACTACTTGCCGACCAGCCGCCACCAATACACAGTGGCAGGGCGGCTCTATTGCGCTAATCACCGTACCGGTACGGTGGTTCGTTTAATAGATATAGTGGGCGGCCACAATGTCTGTAAATCTATCCCCCTATTTAGCCGCTATAACTTTTGCGCAAACCAATTAATATACGCTTTTTGCGATCTTTTTTTACCAAAAATATGTAGTAGAATTACATATTGGCCTAAACTGATGAAGACATTTTTTTTTTATATATATATATATATATATATATATATATATATATATATATATATTTTTTTTTTTTTTGGTGGGATATTTATTTATTGAAAAAACACAGAGGTGATCAAATACCACAAAAAGAAAGCTCTATTTGTTGGGGGAAAAAAAGGACATCAATTTTGTTTGTTAAATCGACGCAGTGCCGTATCGCAAAAAAAGGCCTGGTCATTTAGGGGGTAAATCCTTACAGGGCTGAAGTGGTTATACATGTGTGATACTAACGCAAAAACAGCTCTGGCAGCAAAAAAGGTTAAAGTGTATCTCTAGGTAAAAGTGGTGAGGGGTTAGACCCTCTGTCAAGTTTTTATTGCTGCCTGTGTCCATTTTAGGGGCATTCACTCCTCTATTGTGACCTGCTTATACTTGTAGTGCCATTCTAAGCAAAGAAGGGAAATGTGTATATTCTCACTGGTACTCAGGAATGGGGCCAGTGTTATGTCAAAACAGCCAACTCATCGAAATCTCCAACCATGTCACATCCAGTGAGTCTCCAGCATCAGTAATTGAAGACTTGGACTAGTTTGCGGTTTTGACAGAATACCAGCAGTGTATACAGTACAGTACATGATATAATGAGCAGACATTGTTAGTCTGCTCGCTACTAACCAACAACATGGCCGCGACAATTTTTTCCTCCTTAGCTGCAGTTCTGTCAAAACAGCCATGTCGTCCTGTACCGGAGTGTATACGCTGCCGGTGTTGTTTTAAAACAGCCAACTTGTCAACATCTCCATTTATTGATGCTGAAGGGTAACCAGAAGTGAAGAGGTTGTATATTTTGACGAGATGGCTATTTTAACAGAACACTGGCCTAAAATATCACCATACAGTACTGTATAGCATGGCTTGTTGAGTAGTGCAAGACTGAGGCCATCTCACAGATGTTGACCACACAAACTGGATTAGGAGAGCGATGATGAAGTATTTACTCCTCTAACTAGTGTTGACTAGGGATGAGTTTGGGTTCAGACCGAACCTAAAAGTTATTTGTCGTTGGTGGGCAATTGAGCTGTGGGCAGGAGATTCCCCACCATGTAGCTACATAAAGGATCGAGAATGCTAAGGACATCAGGCCAATGATATCATGAGCATCCCTGTCCCTTTGTGTATGTCAGTTGCAGGGCACCTGCAGCTAGACATGTGCACACTGAAATATTTTGTTTCGTAATTTCGTTTTCGTCCGAAAAAAATATTTATTTAGTTACTCCCGAAATTCTTTCTTATTTATTTAGTTTTTCGTAAAATGCATTAGTCCAAAAATCCCAATTAAGGTCGAATCTTTCACTCTTCATGTCTCGCTATGTCGAATCTTCATGTCTCTATGTCGAATCTGTCATTGAAGGCTTATGGTGTCTGCCGAATGTTCTAAAAAAAAAAAAGATTCAACAATCTTAAGAAAAAAAAAAAATATTCGACTCTTCATGTCTCTCTATGTCGACTCTTCATGTCTCTCTATGTCGACTCTTCATGTCTCTCTATGTCGACTCTTCATGTCTCTCTATGTCGACTCTTCATGTCTCTCTATGTCGACTCTTCATGTCTCTCTATGTCGACTCTTCATTAGTGATGAGCGGAATACGCCATATTCGATTTCGCAATATTTCGCGAATATTTCGAAGAATATTCGCGAATATTCGTTAATATCGAATATTCGTGATATTTTATAAAAAAAAAAAAAAAAAAAATTGCGAATTTTCGCCAATGCGAATTTTCGCTAATGCGAAATTTCGCGATTTTTTTTTTTTTTTTTTATAAAATATCACGAATATTCGATATTTACGAATATTCGGTATATTTTATAAAAAAAAAAAAAAAAAGCGAAATTTCACATATGCGGTCGCGAATATTCGTTAATATCGAATATTCGTGATATTTTATAAAAAAAAAATTGCGAAATTTCGCATTAGCGAAAATCGCTAATGCAAAATTTCGCGATTTTTTTTTTTGGATAAAATTTCGTTTTTCGTTTTCTGTGCTTTCGTTATAGTTTGTTAAAATGATAACGAAAATACCTGAAATTCGGATGAAAATGCATTCGGACGAAAATGAATTCACATGTCTACCTGCAGCTCATTGACCTAACAAATGCAGCTAATTTCCAGGTTCTGTTCAGGTCTAACACCAGGGAGATTACTAATGGTGACCATTGTCATCCAGAAATAAAGTGAGAGGAAATTTAAAATGTTTGAGTTGTCCCTAGAATACGAAATAAAAATAGGGCTGTTACTGATCAAAATTTTTGTGTTCGATTAATCGTTTTTCTTTTTAATCGATTAATCGACTAATTTCGATTAATTATAACGCACCTACAGATCCAACTACCGGTACTTTTAGCTGATCTCCTTGCAGGCTGATTCCCAGTGCAGCTCCAGATAGCAGGATAGCAGGATACAAAAAACACACAAAGGCAGGGCTCGATGGGAATAGCATTAAAACTTTTATAGTCTTCAAGTAGGTAGCAAAATAAATATTGCACTGGAGATAAAAGCGATGTAGCTACATAAACTGTAAAAATGGTGTGAGGAATACCAAACGGTAGCAAAAGCAGTCATAAAAACATGTAGCTAAGTATGATACTGGTATAAAAATGTGTACAATGATACCACTGCTGAATTCAGATGAGGAGTGGTTAACATCAGTCCGTCGGCATGTAGATGTCCCACGAAGGGAACGATCACAACTCCCAGTGGATGGCTGTAGAATCCCAGGTTGATAGAGGGAAGTGATGGAGGGAAGTGTAACAGCCCTTGTGTGTGGCAGATAGGAAGGTCCCGCCGGCATGCAGATATGAAGGCACAGCAAAGGAGCCCTTCAGATGGACACAACAAGCCCCGCCGGTGTCCGTGACATCACCAAATCTCTGACGGAACTCCCTGTAGGCCCAGAAGCCGTCAGAGAGGTGAGTACCAATCAAAAGAATTTTAATCGATCAAAAAGATTTTGATCGATCAAAAAAATTAAAGATTAATCGATTAATTAAAAGTTAATTTGCACAGCCCTAAATAAAAATAAATCTTATAACTGGGACACCTGAGGGGAATTCCTTCACTTTGACTTTTTTTTGCGCTTCTGGAAAAGGAAGTTAGTGGAGATTTTCCCAGTGGTACACAGCTAAAAATAAACAAACCCTTCCCTACTCTACCCAAAACTAAAACATTTTTGGGCCTTAACTCTTTTCCCTTCCATGTCTTACTGTTTCCAACTAATTTTATGTGCAGCACCACCAAAACCTCTCATTATTTTATACAATATTACGAGCACCAATGGATCCAACCTCTGCCTTTTCAGAATGGATTGACAAACAAAACCTTTTTCATGGTGTCAGTCACTATGCAGCTGCTTCATAATTTCAGAGGAGGTAAGTAAAAATGTTAAATGTCTATATTTAGGGATTTTAACCACTCCTCATTTTAAACATCTCGCTTTTCCATTAGATAGAGGTTCTCCTTTAATTGATATGCTATATTTGCTTGAATGGTGGGATGAGCCAGCAAAATGGCATAGGTGAAACCAAACTGAATGAGGCCTGCAATAAGTAAATAAGCTCAGCTTCGTTCTGTAAATGTCAGCAGCTGTATGTAAATCTATTTACTATTCAACAAAGCATTTTAATAAAAGCTTCTCGCTGTAATGTACTCAGTTAGGTCATTGCTGCAATAAATTATTTACCAGTCATTTCTTCCTTTCTCGATTGGACTTAATTTTGTTTAATTGAATTCTTTGCACTGGGTTATACTTACAGCCTTGTCCTTTTTAGACACAATTCTTATTTTTACCACTGTAATTAGAATTTGCATTCTGCACCTGCTGTTAGAAAAGCATATAAATTTGTATTTATTTTCATTAAAATCATCATTAGCCCCTGAAAGAATGAAACAGCAACCACATGCATAAATTAGACAAATAAAGCCAGTGAACAGCTCATAGTTCCCAGGCAGTGAAGCTGAATAGGTGAAGTTATACTGTGATGTGACTGTACTGTCCTGACCATGTAGCCTGTGGGAGAAAAGCAATTCCTGTTTAGAACCTCTGATTGTTAGTGCTATTTTGTGTTACCAATGCAATAGCTTTCAACTCACTCTCATTTGGAGGGCTTCTCTCTTTTGGAACCAAATTTCTCAGTCCCTCTTTTTTCCTCACTGGTCCCTCTTTTTGGTCTGATGTATAAATCTGTATTTCAAAACATACTGGGGTTGATTTCCTAAAACTGGAGATTGCAATATCTGGTGCAGCTCTGCATAGAAATCAAGGGCCAGATCCACATACAATTGCCCCGGCGTAGTGTATCAGATACACTACGCCACTGTATTTTACCTGGCTCTAAGTCGAATCCAGGAAGATTTCGGCCCGTAAGGTACGACGGCGTAGTGTATTTCTCGCGGCGGAATTGAATTACGCGGGTAGGGGGCGTGAATCATTTAAATGAAGCGCGTCCCTGCAGCGATCGAAAACTGCGCATGCTCCGTTCAGAAATTTCCCGCCGTGCATTGCACGAAATTACGCCGAAACTTCGTTTTTTTTAGTAGCATTATGTACATTCCTATTCATGGACGACTTACGCAAAAAAATAAAAATTGAAATTTCGACGCAGAAACGACGGCCATACTTAACATGGCAAGTCTAACTATAGACCGGATAATAGCAGCTTTAACTATACGCCGGAAAAAGCCGACTGGCGACGACGTAAGAGAATGCGACGGCCGTTTGTAACTTTGGGGATCGCCGTAAAAAGCTAATTTGCATACCCGACGCGGAAAACGATGCAAACTCCACCCAGCGGGCGCAGAAATATTGCAGCTTAGATCCGAAGGCGTACGAAGACGTAAGCCTGTCGGATCATAGCCCGAAGCTGTCGTATCATGGTTTGAGGATTCAAGCTAATGATACGAATGATACGACGCGGGTAATTTGAAAGTACGCCGGTGTATCAGGAGATACACCGGTGTACTAGCTCTGTGGATCTGGCCCCAAATCGGCTTCCAGGTTTTTTGTCAAAGCTTAATTGAACAAGCTGAAGTTAGAAGCGGATTGGCTACCACGTACAGCCGCACTAAATTTTGCACTGTACAGTTTTGGTAAATTGAACCCCATTGTTTAACTAACTGTAGCTACCCTGCCGTAAGATATGTTTCCCTTATGTGGCCTTCTTACCAATGGCGCTTAGAGGCAGTATCTTTTGTTTTCTATTTTCATGTACGTTGAATTCTATGCCTCTCTTAAGTTGGAACCATGCATACATTTCCTATATGTCTTAGGCCACGTACACGCGATCAGACCGGTCCGATAAGACTGGTCCGACGGACCGTTTATCGGACCAAGCTGAAGTGGTCTGATGGTCTGATGTGCGTACACACCATCAGTCCAAAATCCCATTGGGCCAGAATGCAGTGACATAGAATACAACAACGTGCTGAAAAAACGAAGTTCAATGCTTCCAAGTATGCGTCGACTTGATTCTGAGCATGCGCGGGTTTTTGGTCCGATGCTTTTGTGTACTAACCATCGTTTTGGTCCAACAGACAGGTGTCCGTCAGACAGATTTTAAAGCAAGTTTTAAAACTTTGGTCCGACGGGCAACGTTCCAATGGGCCGTACAAACCATCAAATTGGTCCGATAAAACTGGTCTTCAGACCAGTTTCACTGGACCGGTCTGATCGTGTGTACATGGCCTTATGGTACTATTTGTATTATGTATTGTTTATGAAAAACTTTCAATAAACTTTTGTGGGAAAAAAAAAGATATGTTTGCCTTTGCCTACTCTAGAGTACTATCCTTTGCATTGGAGAACAAGGATCCAATAAGACTGGGTTATGAATATGTATGTTCCCCCCTAGCCAACCACTATGAGGTTTATTGCCAGTGAGGCAGTCTGGAGGAGGACATAAATATTTGGGTGTGACTTTGTGAAGCCCTTTTTACCCTAGCCTCTCATCTGGGGAGGGTTTATGTTGAATGTTCAACCTCCTTATCCTGCTGCCTAGGAAGGGCAACCATCTGCTTATGAGTCAAGGCCAGAGTATGAGGCTTAAGCTCACACTGCCCTGCTATATGTGGTCCTCTTCTTAGGGGAAGCAAAGAGAAAGGCACATTATAGAGGAGCTTAGGCTGAAGGTGCCTAGGAAACTGAAGGATAGAATAGTCCGAAGAATGATGTCTTGCCTGGGAGTTTATTGGTACTTCATCCACTCTAAAGTCAGGAGCTTAAGTTCACAGGATGCCGGGTTGGCTTAAAGGATCTTTATCTGTAAAGGCTGGTTTTGTCCAACCACAAAAGTCTGCAAAGTTGCTAAATAAATTCACTGCAAGCAGTAGATCAGGGTGTGAAGGTAAGTCAATCAGTCGAGGTTGGTGGGTCGGTGATTGCTTTGTCGCCATTGGGGAGATGCTCGGGTTATAACAAGCAGGTGGACTAATACACTTGGATGAGCCAATTCATTGAGTAAACTTATCAATCAGGGGTTCCACAAGAGATCCTCAGGGTTCTATTCACTCAATGCAGGGAGTACTCTGCCTGGCAGGGGAAATAGCCAGAATGCATCATGGTGAATGTGGGCACAGGAAAGGATACTGGTGCTCTCTGGTGGCATCGCTGAAGGGAGTGCACTGGTTGGTGGGGTTGATTTTGGTTTTGTCACACTGTCTTTCTAACAAAGGAGAGGAGACAGCAGAGACTGGCCTGGCAAAGAGGGTCCCTTTGCATTCAGTGCCAGCATATACGGGTCCCCTTCTGCTTCCAGTCTCAGTTCTCACTAGTAATAGCAGTACAAGGTTATACATGGGTATAAAGAAAACAGGGAAGGGGGCTTGTGCACTAAAACAACTTTAGTCGTCACTGTGCAATTAAGCAAACTTTGGGGTCTATTTATAAAAGATGTGCTAGATAAATGTGCCAATTGATAAATTCTGACCCTATTTTGCTTAACACAGTGATTTCCTATGATTGTCACATCCATCTAGTGGCCAAAATGCAGTTTTTTTCCTCATTTAGAAAAGGTACTGCATTATGGTCACTAGAGCTGATGATAACAGGAAGTTACTGTATTGAGCCAAATACAGTCAGAATTCATGGGCGAATGCTTGTCACATTTTTCCAACAACGTTTTTTATAAATGGATCCCTAAGGCCACGTACACACGATCGGTCAAAACCGATGAAAACTGACTGAAGGACCGTTTCATCGCCTGATCGATGGGTCAAAACCAATCGTTAGTATGCAAAAGCATCGGTTAAAAGGCCGTGCATGCTCAGAATCAAGTCATCGCATGCTTGGAAGCATTGAACTTCGTTTTTTTTCAGCACGTCGTTGTGTTAAAACACGTAAACGTCACCGCGTTCTAACACGATAGTTTTTTTAACCGATGGTGTGTAGGCACATCAGACCATCAGTCAGTTTCATCGGTTAACCTTCGGACCATTCTCATCGGATGGACTGATCGTGTGTACCCGGCCTTAGTGTTGTCACTGCACCAAAGCAAACTTAGTGTTGTCACTGAGCAAAAAAAGTGATTCCATGTGTCACGTTAAAGCAGAACTTCACCCTAAAGGGGACGTTCCGCTTTATGCATTCCTCTCCCCCTTCTATTCTTCTTTTGTAACATTTTTTTGAGGAGGGGAGGGGACCTGGTTTTGACAGGTACCTGCTCCCACTTCCGATCGGATTGCCTAGACCAGTGGTAGGCAACTGGGTCCCTCCAGCTATTGTGAAACTACATTTCCCATGAGGCATTGCAAGGCTGGCAGTTACAATTACTCCCAGAGGCATGATGGGACTTGTAGTTCTGCAACAGCTGGAGGGCCCACGGTTGCCTACCCCTGGCCTAGATGATACTAGCAAACGTTCTTCCAACTCCCACCCATAGCCATCTGGGATAGGTCATAGGTCACAATGCGCAGCTCTCACATGTGCAGTGGGAAGCCAGTTGTGAAGCCGCAAGGGAACAGCCAGCTTCCCACAGTTAACATGTTGAGCTCGGGACCTAAAGACCAGTGATGAACACGCCTGGGTGAGGGCGGAACTGAATCCCTGAACAGGTGTGGGCCCTTTTATTAAAAGACAGCACAGCAGTTACAGTATTTGTAGCTGCTGACTTTTATTTTATTTTTTCAAATAGGGTGAAGAACCTCTTTAACCACTTCAGCCCCAACATTTTTTACCCCCTTCCTGGCCAGAGCACTTTTTACAATTTGGCACTGCCTTGCTTTAACTTACAATTACTCGGTCATGCAACGCTGTACCCAAATAAAAATTCCCACAAATAGAGCTTTCTTTTGGTTGATATTTGATAAACATTTGGGTTTTTATTTTTTGTGCTATAAACAAAAAAAGACTAATATCTACCAATATCTGCTAACATCCCCCAAAAAAATATAAAAAAACAAATTTCTTCCTCAATTTAGGCCGATATGTATTCTATATATTTTTGGTATAAAATAAAGGAGATAAGGGAATATTGATTGGTTTGCACAAAAGTTATAAGCCCAGATCCACAAAGGAATTACACCGGCGTATCTTCAGATACGCCGCCGTAATTTCAAATGTGTGCCGCCGTATCTTTGCGCCGATTCTCAAAGCAAGATACGCCGGAAAACATGGCTTCAGTCTTCCGGCGTAACTTGCCCACGCCGGCGTATCGTGGGCGCATAGTTACGCTGGACGCATTAGACTTTCCCATTAAAAATATGCAAATGAGCTAGATACGCCGATTCATGAATGTACGTGCGCCCAGACCATTGATATACGTGGTTTACGTAAGGCGTATGAGCGGCGTAAAGTTACCCCTGCTATATGAGGCGCAGCCCATGTTAAATATGGACGTCGGAACAGTGTCGATTTTTCCATCGTTTGCGTAAGTCGTACGCGAATAGAGCTGTGCGTAAGTTACGTTCACGTCGAAAGCATTGAGTATTTGCGACGTGATTCAGAGCATGAGCACTGGGATACGTTCACGGACGGCGAATGCGTCGTTCGTTCGGCGCGTCATTTACGCGGGGTCACGATTCATTTACATACAACACGCCCACTACCAGCCTACTTTGAATTACGCGCACTTACGCTGGCCCATTTATGCTATGCCGCCGTAACTTAGGACGCAAGTGCTTTGAGAATACGGCACTTGCCTTTCTTAGTTGCGGCGTAGCGTAAAGAAGATACACTACGTCCGCACAAAGATCCGCTCATGTCTGTGGATCTGGCCCATAGCATCTTTAGTAGTAATGACAGTAATCTGTTATTTTTATCAGACGCTTTTGACAATATTTTGGCACCAGTGACATTTATACAGCGATCAGAGCTAAAAATAGCCATTGATTACAGTATAATGTCACTGACAGGAGAAGGGTGAAGCATTAGGGGGCGAAAAAGGGGTTAGTGGTTTCTCTCGGCATGTTCTAACTGTAGGGGAGATGGGCTACCACTGACATGACAGAGATCGATGTTCCTGATGACAGAGAACAGAAGATTTCTGTCATGTTACTAGGCAGAACAGGGAAATGCCTTGTGAAGTTCCCCGTCCTGCCTCTCTTTGCTGTTATGTGCCGCAGACGGACATTAAGCTCACAGGACCCACGGAAAAACTCCTGCGGTGCGCGGCGGGCGCTTGTCCGCTATCCTGCTTTTGTGGACAGACGTACAGGTACATCAGTTTGCGCAGGAGTGCCATTCTGCCGACTTATATCGGCGTGAGCCGGCCAGCAAGCGATTAAAGCGGTACAAGGCTTGGACAAAAATATTGAAACACTACATGATTTATAGGTGTGAAAGTGACGACATATTTTGCGTTAAAAGTGATGTAACATGGGGCAATGGACGGCATAAACTCCAAGCACACAAAGAGCACTAGACGCCCCAAACTGAATTATTAGTGGTCGTGGCCTTGCTTATTGTTTTTTTTACAAATATAAACATTTAACCATTTATCATAATTCTTTTAATCACAATATACTTTAAAACTGTAAACAAAATTAGCCAAAATCAGTGGGACACTCTTCAAATATCACTCTGGCAAATGGCAAAGACTCCTCCTTCCCAGTCTCCTGTTTAAATAGAAGTTCTGGAATGTTCTGGGGGGTCAGTGACCTTAAATGACCTATCCTAGAGGACCCCCCAAAACATCCTCAATCAGCTGACCTTTTTTGACCTATCACAAATCCCCATATTGAAATCATTCAATGGGGGCTTTTAAACTCCTACCGCCATCATCCCATGAGGGAAAGGGGGGCCTTAAAACAAGCTATCCCCACTTTCCTCAAATTCTTTTGCTTCCGCTGTGTGATGAGAACCTAGCTTACAGGTGGGAAGACTCACTTTCGTCATTCATCGCGTAATACGGAGTCATGTCAGGAGTTACAAAGAGGGCAAATTATTGGTGTCCGCTAAGCTGGTGGCTCTGTGACTGAGGTTGCCAATTTATATGCAGTGTTTAATGATAAAAAAAAAAGGATAAAATACAGACATCTGGTAAATGAATGAAGTGATCACAAAAATGGTTGTAGGTGCAACAGATGTAAAGCACCCCATGCATTTCGTCCCATAGGACTTCTACAGGGGTGTGTGCTAACCTGTGGCTATTGCACTTAAATAGTATAGTGACATGGGTGGCAAAGACCCACGCATGTTGTTTTGCGATTCTGACTTGCCACTGACCAGTGTGTGAGTCCACCAATTACAGTAAGGCCTCGTACACACGAGGGGATATGTCCGCTGAAAACGGTCCGATGAACCGTTTCAGCAGACATCTCCGCTCGTGTGTATGGGCTAGCGGACAGATTTCTCCACCCGACAGATTTCAAAGCATGCTTTGAAATCCATCCGGTGGAATCTGTCCGCCCGACATGTCTGCTGGTTAGTACACTTACCAGCAGACATGTCGTCCCCCACCGCCGCCGCCGAATGGATTCGGCGCATGCGCGGAAGTGTTTAACTTCCTGGTGCGGTGACGTGGCGGTGACGTGGCGGCATCAACGTCACCGCCGCGTCACCGCGCCGTCCGGCGGCGGGGAATTTGATCCGATGGTGTGTACACGCCATCGGATCAAACTCCCGATCGGACATATCCGATGGAAATGGTCCGCGGACCGTTTTCATCGGATATGTCCGATCGTGTGTACGAGGCCTTAGAGTACGGACCCTTAGAATTCATATACTTCAGAGAATACAATCCAAAATCCCGGTAGTAAGAAAATGATAAATTACTCTTACCAGATGCTGTGGACCCGTAACTCACCGTACGGTGGAGGGTCTCAAAGGCATGGACAGATTGAAGGCTGTCTTCCCTTTATTCTCTGTGTGGTGTCATTAACGGACTTCCAAAATCTGAGAGACTTCCAAAGGTTCCAAGTAGTGCTCGCAATCCAAGGTGTAAAATTATAGCTCCATAAACCCAAGAGTGATGTGACCAATCAATGGGTTAACATGCCCAAAAAAAGAGAGAAAAAACTCTCATAGTGTAAAAAAGTAACAAACTTTAATTAAAACTATAAAAAATAGGCATTTCCACAGCAATATATCTCACTCCAATCCAAAAAAATATATAAGGAACTGGTCACAATAGAGTTCCACAACACAGAATGGTAAATGCACAATCGCTCTACTATCCCAATGGAATGGGTAGGAGTATGTAAGAAGGTGTGCAAGAAATTGGGGGTGAACCCAGCGTACCCGACCGGTTTCGTCTCCTTTAGACTTCTACTGGGGTAATAGCTTTTACTCCAGTAGAAGTCTAAAGGAGACACCACACCACACAGAGAATAAAGGGAAGACAGCCTTCAATCTGTCTATGCCTTTGAGACCCTCCATCGTACGGTGAGTTACGGGTCCACAGCATCTGGTAAGAGTATTTTATCATTTTCTTACTACCGGGATTTTGGATTGTATTCTCTGAAGTATATGAATTCAACTGTGTCCACTGAGAGAGAAATTGACATCAACGCGATCCACAGTTTGTGAGGACTCATACCTTCTTCCTGTGATTGCCATCTCTCCGACCCATATTCAATCTCTGTGGTCCCTAGGACTATCACAAGTGCTGTTTGTTCAGAGGACTAATCCTTGCTCACAACCCCGCACACTGGGTTATCTTATATATATATTCATATATATTTTTTTCATTTGGAATGTTATTATTGTGACTACAGATTAACACTTTGTACTGGCCCAAGTTGGCAAACCTGCGTTTCCGGTTCACATTATATGCATATTTATGATCACGTATATGTTCACATTTTTGTGGTTAGGGTGATTATCATCACTTATAGTGATATATATATATATATATATATATATATATATACATTTTTTATTTTCATTTCCTGTTTCTTTAGACACTTGAATAAGGGAGACCTTTTATTTTCAGTGGGAAGTGGGACATTTAGTCCCTGCCCCCAACACCCACCTCACAAGTGGAGTGATTTCATTTCTGGCGCTACACTTGCTTTTTTTACACTATTTACAACTTTCTTTGTTGTGTTGGCTGCCTATTTTTTATAGTAGGGCTTTGCGCAATATTTACACACACACATAAATATCCCCCAAAAATATATAAATAACTTTTTTTTTCCTCAGTTTAGGTCGATACATATTCTTCTACATATTTTTCATTAAAAAAAAAATCGCAATAAGCGTTTATTGATTGGTTTGCGCAAAAGTTATAGCGTTTACAAAATAGAGGGTAGTTTTATGGCATTTTTATTAAAAAAAAATTGTTTTACTAGTAATGGCGGCGATCAGCGTTTTTTTCCGGTACTGTGACATTATGGCGGACACTTCGGGCACTTTTGACACATTTTTGGGACCATTGGCATTTTTATAGCGATCAGTGCTATAAAAATGCATTGATTACTATAAAAATGTCACTGGCAGTGAAGGGGTTAACACTAGGGGTGGGGAAGGGGTTAAATGTGTAACCTAGGTGTGTTCTAACTGTAGGGGGGGTGGATTGACTGAGGGAAATGACTGATCTTCTGTTCATACAATGTATAAACAGAAGATCAGCATTTCTCTCCCTGACAGGACCGGGAGCTGTGTGTTTACACACACAGCTCCCGGTCCCCGCTCTGTAACGAGCGATCGCGTGTGCCCGTCGACGATCGCGACCGCCGGGCACATGCACGGGACTCGGAGGCGAGCAGGGGGCGCTGCGAGAACCAACGTAGAGCTACATACTCTCACACAGGGGAGCCGATCTGCCACCGTAGAACTGTGTAGTAGTTAAATAGCTCCCAACTGCCCTTGATTTCAAGGGACTTTCCCTAATTTGCAACAATGTCCCTCTGTCCCTCTTTGTCTGATACATCAGTGATATGGTAAAGCTTTACTGCTCTGGTGACAAATGTTTAATTTCTTCATTTTGCAAACAAATTTACAACTGACTGTTGGGGTGTCTACTTTTGAAAAAAGTTGTTATTTTAAGGATATTTATACTGTCTTGGCATTTTAGCTCCTCAAGAAATGAGACAGGTCCTCATGGCAAATGACACATGTTACATACAAGAGGAAATGTCTCATAATATACAGCACTATAAATTATGCAGTCCTTATGGTACAGTACATATATAAGTGTATCACTAGAATCTGAGGGGGTGGGGGGGTGTTGGTCACAACAAATCAACCCATATACCAAATATATATATATATATATATACACAATTATTATTAATAATGGTTGATGTTTGAGTATAATGCTAGTTATGTAAATTAGTAAAAATAACAATTTTTTTTTTTTTTTTTTACATATTTTGTCTATGGATTGCATACAAAATAAAAATAATGCCTTGTTTGTACAGGTGTAAAAGCTGAACTGGTTAAAATAAATATTTCTTTTGAATATTTACCTTTTATTTTATTGTATAGACATAAATAGTTACACTCACGTGTTAAAAACATCCTATTTGTTTTCTATACTCTATCCATGTATTCCCCCTGCCCCTTTAAACCCTCCCACAAAGAAAATAAATATTTCCTAAGAGAGCTTCTTGCTGAGCTCTTTCTGAGAATGTTAGCCATCTGAATATTGATCATGGAATTCAATATTTCTGACATAGAAGAATAATATGAATCAAGAAAGACTGAGTAAAGCCAGGGGTCATTTTCTGCATGGGGATTAAACGTGGATAGTTATATGGTAAGGCAGAGAGAGGGGTATAAATTGGAGGAGGGGAGCAGGGGGGGGGGGGGGTAAAACTGTTGGCTAATGATTTAGAAAATCAAGGTCCACAATTAGTCCATTATCTTAGTGCTAAATAGATTTTTAATTCTTAGTTTAAAAGTTTTCCTTTCTTGGGTAGTTTTGAAGTTCCCTTTAAGCACTAAAACATGAATTTCTTCTACAGTGTGGTCTGATTGTGAGAAATGATGTCAGAAATGAAAACAGGTGTGCAGAAACCATCCTCCTTATGTTCCTTAAGCCCTGGTTCACACTGGGCTGCGGGAGTGAAGCAGTGCGAGTTCAGCTGAACTCGCACGATTTCACTCCCGCCCGGCAGTCCCGATTTCAGCCGCGATTTCAGAGACATCTGTGCAGGTTTCTGCACAGATGTCAATGTAAATCGCAGGCTGAAATCGCAAAAAGTAGTACAGAGACTACTTTTTGAAATCGGTGCAATGCCGCAGATGCAGCGTCGCGCCGATTAGGACAGTGCCATTGCCGGCAATTTGCGGCAAAATCCGCCGTTTTGACATGCGATTTCACATGCCAAATCGCATGTCAAAACGCACCAGTGTGAACCAGGGCTAAAGCAGAGTTCCACTGAGAAATGGAACTTCCACTGATCCGGTTACTCCCCCCCCTCCGGTGTCATATTTGCCACCTTTCAGGGGGGAGCAGATACCTGTCTAATTCTGGTATTTGCTCCCACTTCCAGCAAAAAAGCACAGCAGAATCCGCGGCCAACTACACCATGTCCGGTCCCTCCGCCCTCGCTGTCTTCTGAGATACACACAGGTCCCAGAAGACTGCAACGACCATTCAGATTGTGAAGCGTGACTCGCACATGCCCAGTAGGAAACAATCTGTGAAGGCTTCACACTTCCTGATTCCCTTACTGAAGATGCCGTCACCTCCACCCGGAGCCGAGGGTATATGTAGCTGCTGAACTCCGCTTTAATGGTGTGTGTGTGTGTGTGTGTGACACTTTTGAATAGATTGATTTGGCTGTACAGTTTGCAGCATTTTTGCTGCAGGGTTCAGTTCCTTTATTTGTGACTTCATAATCAGAATGACGTTTCCTGCGGATTCGTTTCTGTCTGAGGTTGGGTGCTTACCTGAAAGCCAGAATGGGGGCTTGTTGGAATATTTCTTTCAGAGTTTCATCCTCTAATGATTGGTTACAAATCTTTGATTATCTTTATTATCTCGTCTAGTGCTGGATAAATGTGGTTATTAGAGGTACATGATTATTATATTGTTATTTGTATTGGAGAATAGGTCAGGAATGGAATCCTTCATCATTGGCTTCCTTTTTGCATTTAGTACATGAAAGGTAAATAAAATTCTTAACACTTATTTTAGGTCAATAACACAGAAAGCTTTGATGCAAAGTGTTAGCATGATCAACAGACAACTGGATTTTTTTTTTAGAAAGAAAGAGCAGAAATGGCAACGTACATATTTATTTTACTTTAACTGCTTCCCCCCTGGCTTAAAGACAAATGACGGCTGAGCAAGAGCTTTCTGGTTCTGGCCCACCCTCTCCGTCTCCTGATTGGCTTACTGATTGTGATTGACAGCAGTGGGAGCCATATAAAACCAATTGGTAGTGTGAGTCCCCGGAGAGGCTAGGCTGGATCAAGAGGTGGCTCAGGTAAGTATTCGGAGGGCTGGGGGGGGGGGGGCTGCTGCACACAAAAGGTTGCTTTACAACCACTTTACCCTGAAGGACCTGGACTGTGACCACAGTTGATCGCAGTTTACAGAGCAGGCTGCAATTGACTGGTCGCAATACTTGGAGAGACCTTACTGGAGCAAGGAATAAGGTCTGTATTTTCTCCCTTTCTGTGAACCTCTGGACATAAAAAGCATTTAACCATATCTCCCAACGGTCCCTGATTTTGAGTGACTGTCCCCTGTTCAGAACAAAGTCCGTCTGTTCATAAAGTTGTATATAAAATGCACTACTTAGATATTAAAATGTGTTTTACGGTGCTAAACTTTTCATCCACTTTCCAAATTGCTGCATTTGTACATTTCAAAAGCAAATATAAAGGAATAGTAGTGGTAAAAAAGCACTTGTGGTGGATTTTACCAATCATTTTTCTGTACATTTTTCCTTTATGGCAGGGGGTGCATCCTATGCCTACATATTTATGCTAATAGTTGTTCCTCATTCTCAACTCAGATGGGTATGGGCGGGTGGGGGGGGGGGGGGGTTATTGCTTTAAAAATGTTAATATACCATCTGCATGTATAATGTGAAGGACAATCAGGGCAGCCATTACAAATTTCGGGGCCCCTTAAACAGCTTTAGGCAGGGCCCCCCTGGAGCAGAGAACCGGGGGGCTGGGTACTGATGAAAAAAAATCTCTTCTCTCCTGACGTGAGATATTAAGTGATGGGGGGGGGGGGGGTTTAGCATGGGGACCATTGGGCCCCTTACAGGTGTAATGAAAAAAAAAAGGGAGGGGGGCCAGCCGGGCCTGTAAGGGGCCCTGTGTCATGGTCTTACCTCTTTGCAGGCTTCTCATTACTGACATGTGCTAGCAGCCATCTTTCTTCATGGGGTTCTTGTAACCTGCCACACCCTGCGGCTCCTCCTTCCCACTGGGAGGAGCTGGCTGCTCAGCATATATATATATAGACGGCAGCTGCAGCACTTCCTTGCTTGGGCCTCTCGTCTGATACCCCTTTCTGTGATCGCGCTGCTTATGCTTGGTCACCAACCCGGCTCTACGGACGTTCCTTCTGGTTCCTGATTCCCGGCTTCGTTTCACAACTTCTCTGGCTACAGACTCCGGCTTGGCTGACTCTCATCCCTGGCTATCGACCCTGGCACTGGTGGATGACTCTTCTGGCTGTTTGATCATCAGTTTGGACTTTGACCTTGCTGTTTGGTTTTCAATAAAACCTTCATATTCATTTTACTGTTTATGTACGTCTGATTCATGCTTCCATGACACCCTGGGGATCATCGGCTCCTTACAGGTGTAATGCCTGTACCCCCCTGATGGCGGCCCTGAGGACAATAAAGGACAATGCATGTATAATGTGAAGGACAATAAAGGACAATGCATGTATAATGTGAAGGACAATAAAGGACAATGCATGTATAATGTGAAGGACAATAAAGGACAATGCATGTTTAATGTAAGGGACGCTAAAGCACTCATGCCTGTACAATGATTTTATATTACCATGGCGAATTACATTTCTAGTCATATGTCACCTTCCCATACATGCTACAAAATTGATTTTGTTTCACTAAGTTTGAATATTTTGTTTTCTTTTCTGCTGCTGACTTTAGAAATACCTTTCAAGCTATTTTTCTTTTGTTCAATCTAATTTGAGCTATAGAGAAAAGAAATCCATTCGTTCTATTTTAAAAGGCAGGGAACCTGATAATTTCATTCAACATTTGTACCTGCAGGATGTTTTCAGGAATGATCACTTTGAAATAACAGAAACTGTTTGATCCACTTGCTGCATGAACAGAGTGAGTGAAATTGTATTCTGGGGAAAAACAGAATACAAATTATTTCTGTATTTTAAAGCTGAACTCCAGGCAGCTATACAAACGCAGATTAATGCTGCTGTGTATTCTTTAAAAAATGATTACATTTACCAGTACCTGAATCCATCTTGATACCGGACTCTTTCATTACCTGCACAGCTGCACTCAAAGTAAGGCAGCACTGGGAGCCAATCAGGCTCTGATACACACACATGTGCTGACAGTAAACATGCTGACAAGAGGACAGCTGAGTGAGTTACATTCCATCACTGGGGTTGATTTACTAAAACTGGAGAGTGCAAAATCTGGTGTGGCTCTACATGGTAGCCAATCAGCTTCTTATTTGTTCAGCCTGTTCAATTAAGCAGATGTAGCGCCCTCTACCATAGCTAGAGGTAAGATGTTTTGGGTGATAGCTGCCAGGCAGGTAAATTTAGACAGGCCTATGCTGCATGCTAGGTCCGCTTGTTTTGATCTGGGGGACAGGGAGTGGTAATGTAGCAGTGGGTGTGACCACCTGTCTTTCAGTTCTTGGGCGACCTCCCCTGCTTCCAGGGAGAATGTTCCGGAAGAGGGGCAAGGCTGGGAATTGGAGTGACAGGGAGTTCATTTTAGGAGTCCTGACCAATCCCCAACTAGGATTGGCAGGGGGCAGGCCTCCTACAAAAACTGAGGTCCAGCCCACTGGAGGGGAGTTGTCGGCTGGGTTAAGTGAAGAATGGAGTGTTAGACTGCAGCAGGAGACCCACCCCCATCTGGGGGGGGGGGGTAAGCCTCGGCGGAGGAGCTCGGGAGCTTGGAGGGAACCTCTCCTTACACGGTCATGGAACAGGAGCTGGAGAAGGAGTTGGTTTGTCCGGGTAAATTCTTCATGAAGGACTTGGGGCAGGAGAAGTTCGGTGAGTGAGGCACAGTGGATATCTGGAAGAGGCATGCCAGGGGAGCTGGGTGCAAGGCCAGAAGAGAGACTGTGGGCACAGTGGATATCTGTAAGGCCGCGTACACACGATCAAATCTGTCTGCTGGAAACGGTCTGCTAGACCGTCCCAGCAGACAGATTCGATCGTGTGTACGGGCGAGCCGACGGATTTGGCCACCCGACAGATTTCAACGCATGCTTTGAAATCTATCAGGTGGGAATCCGTCTGCCCGACATGTCTGCTGGTCAGTACACTTACCAGCAGACATGTCGTCTCGCACCGGCGCCGAATGGATTCGGCACATGCGCGGAAGTGTTTTACTTCCTGGTGCGGTGACGTGGCGGCGTCAACGTCACCACCACGTCACCGACACGTCAGCGCGCTGTCTGCTGGTGGGGATTTTGGTTTGCTTGTGTGTACACGCGAGCAAAGCAAAATCCAAACAGACAGATTTGTTCAAATCGGTCGGTCCGACCGATTTGAACAAATGAATTGCCTCGTGTGTACGAGGCCTAAGAGGCATGCCAGGGGAGCTGGGTGCAAAGCCAGAGGAAAGACTGTGGTGTTCTGTGACAAACTGTTGTGGCCTGAGGGCACAGGATTTGCAAGTCGGACTGGCTGGGATCAGTACATCAATCGTTTATTTCTGCTAAAGTAACTAGGCCATCAAGTAGGAGTGCTGCAGGCCATTGGCCTGTCAGAATTTTGCAAGTTTAGCAACATCCAGGAATTATTCAGAGTGGTGCCTGGTACAGTTCAAGAGGATGGAAGTCTAGCAGCAGGGTAAATATGTGTGCATGATAGTAACTAGTAGCAACCAACCACTACACAGAGTTCCACCCATTTTGGCCTGGTCATGAAGGGGGTAAATCTTCTGGAGGTCAAGTGGTTAATGTGAAGGTTGGCTTTAAAGTGGTATTAAACCCAAAAGCAAACATTTATTATCCATTTGCCCTTCGCTTTACTTCCTTCATGACCAGGCTATTTTTTGCAATATGGAACTGTGCTACTTTAACTGACAATTGCGCGGTTGTGCTACACTGTACCCAAATAACACGCTATAAACAAAAAAAGACTGACAATTTAAAAAAACAATATATTTATTTTTTTACTTTCTGCTATAAAACACATCCAAAAGTGTTTTCATATTTCTAATTTCTTCATCAATTTAGGCCAATATGTATTCTGCTATATATTTTTGGTAAACAAAATCCCAATAAGCGTATATTGATTGGTTTGTGCAAAAGTTAGGGCCAGATCCACAAGGAATTACGACAGCATATCTCTAGATACGCCGCTGTAATTTCAAATTCCCGCCGGCGTATCTTTGTTTTGTATCCACTAGGGTTGTCCCGATACCGATACCAGTATCTGTATCGGGACCGATACCGAGTATTTGCGGGAGTACTTGTACTCCCGCAAATACCCCCGATACCTAAATAGAATACTTCCCCCCTGCCCCCCACCCGCCACCACCGCATACCGCAAAGCCGCCGCCGCATACCACCGCGTTAATTGGATCCATCCAATCCCGAGAAGGGGAGTGTCTATACATAGCGCGGCAGGCATTACAAGTATTCAAACAAAAGCTTGTAATGCGCGCTGTAATGCAGGGGGATTAACGCGGCGGTATGCGGCGGCATCATATCGACTACAACAGTTATGGGGGACATACATGGCTGAAATATGGGGGGGACATACATGGCTGCAATATGTGGGGGACATACATGGCTGCAATATGTGGGTGACATACATGGCTGCAATATGTGGGTGACATACATGGCTGCAATATGTGGGGGACATACATGGCTGCAATATGTGGGGGACATACATGGCTGCAATATGTGGGGGACATACATGGCTGCAATATGTGGGGGACATACATGGCTGCAATATGGGGGACATACATGGCTGCAATATGTGGGGGACATACATGGCTGCAATATGTGGGGGACATGGCTGCAATATGTGTGGGACATGGCTGCAATATGTGGGGGACATGCCTGCAATATGTGAAGGACATGCATGGCTGCATCTGTGGGGGGGACATGGCTGCAATATGTGTGGGGGGACATGGCTGCAATATATGTGGGGGGACATGGCTGCAATATATGTGGGGGGACATGGTTGCATCTGTGGGGGGACATGGCTGCAATATGTGGGGGACAGGGCTGCATTTGGGGACACATTTAAAAAAAGGTATTCGATATCGGCGACTACTTGAAAAAAAGTATCGGCACTTGTACTCGGTCCTAAAAAAGGAGGTATCCGGACAACCCTAGTATCCACAAAACAAACTACTCCGGAATTACGCTAAGATATGACTGGCGTAACGTTATTACACCGTCGTATCTTAGTTGCATACCTACGCTGGACGCTAGGGGCGCTTCCGTCTTTTTTCCGCATTGAATATGCAAATTAGCGAGTTACGGCAATTCACGAACGTACGAGCGGCCGGCGCATTCCTTTTACGTCATTTGCGTAAGCGTATGTCCGGCGTTAAGTTACCCCTGCTGTATAGAGGTGTACGCAATGTTAAGTATGGACGTCGGGCCAGTGTCGAATTTTCCGTCGTTCACGTCGTTTCCGTAACCCGTTCACGAAAAGGGAATTGCGTAAGTTACGTACACGTCGTTTTCATTGACTATTTGCGACGTGATTTCACGCATGCGCACTGGGATACGTCCACAGCCGGCACATGCGTAGTTAAAAAAAAAACGTTGTTTGCGTCGGGTCATTGATAATTTTATTAAAACACGCCCACCTCTTGCTCATTTGAATTACACCCGCGAACGCCGGCCCATTTACGCTACGCTGCTGTAAGTTACAGCAGTAATTGTTTGTGGATAAGGAAAACTTACAGCGGCGTAGTGTAACTAAGATAGGCTACGCCAGCAGGAGATCTTTGTGGATCTGGCCCATAGAGTCTACAAACTATGGGATATTTTTATTTGCATTCCGTGCATTAAAGAGGAACTGCAGTCTGTTCACTTAATTTGTAAAAAAAACCATATTTGCCATATTGAAGCTTCCTTCCAACCACTTTGCATATTATTTTATATATACTGTGATTCTGTAGTTGCCAAATATGCTGTAAAAATCAGACACACAGCGGCACGCCTCCAGCTCTGCATCCCTGCAGCTCTTATTGATCCTCTTAAGACTCATCCCCCCCCTCCTTCCTGGGAAAACTTCCACAAGAGTGAGAGACAGAGGTGTGCATGATGTCATAAGCCTAGGCTAATGACCAGACAGGAAACAGGAAGTGGGCTGTATAAGGTATTTACTGGCAGAAAAAATATGTTTTACTATCCAAAGTTAAAACAACAAGGGCAGAAGATTTAATAGATGGAAAGTTGAAAAATGACTGAAGATCAGCTTTTCATTGCTATCTGGGTTTTTGCAGGACAGACTTCCTGCACTTCCTATTCTAGGGGTCACTGGAACAACACACAATAACTGAGGATAAAAGACCTGATTATGCTCAATCACCCCTTAAGTAAGTAACAAAAAGCAACTACTTCAACTCACTGGGCTAACTGGAAAAAGTTTATTAGCTGCAAACATACTGTATACATATTTATATACACTGTATATATAAAATTGGTACCATACCACACAATCTCACTCATACTATAAAAACACACAGACGTCCACCTCTCCCAGAATCAAGCTATAATAGCTAGGGACTGGGATCTATAAACACTGTCCTATTCATCAAAAAATGTGTGACTGGGTATGGGTAACGACAAAGTGACCTAATGATCGTAAAAGGGTCATATATGGGATGCTCCAACATATAGGTCCTGTGATTGCACTTTAGAGTCCACCATTCTATGGAAAACAAGGAATGAACAATTCCTTAAATACCTTTCATAGGAGTTTTCAGCAGTAGTGTATCAATTGTATTTATAAGAAGCATAGGAAGTTGCAGTTGTCTAGAGGGGACTGATTCGTCAAAGCTTTGTAGAGATATATCCAACTTGCTTTGCTAGGACAGCAAAAGTCCACGCCTGCATAATTATGCCAAAGATTATCAGTGAGCACTTTGACAGCTCCCTTCGCATTGTAGCTCCCTTCGCATCAGAACTACAGAGCATTCCCAAATGATGCTTGTGGGGACTCCACTCAATGCCCCCAATAGTGTGACAAAGGTCCGGAGTTTCTATGATCAAAACATGGCCAATGCTCCAGCAACCAAAATAGATACACATGTGTAGTTTTATACTTATCAAATCTTGTTTGTCAGTAGCGGTCTTTATTTTGGGCCCATGAATGTAAATTCCATTTTCAGAGCAATCCCATGTGGGTCACTGATTGGTCACGGTGAGGAGGTGAAGTATTCGCATTTAGCCATAGCCTGGCTAGTTTCACCGGACTTAAAGGGGTTGTAAAGGTTCGGTTTTTATTTTCTAAATAGGTTCCTTTAAGCTAGTGCATTGTTGGTTCACTTACCTTTTCATTCGATTTCCCTTCTAAATGTTTTTTTTTTCTTTGTTTTCTTTGTCTGAATTTCTTACTTCCTGTTCCTCCTCAGTAAGCTGTTCAGTAAACTGTTCTGGCTCACTAACCACCGCTCGGATGATGGTGGCAAGTTTACTGAGGAGAAACAGGAAGTGAGAAATTCAGACAAAAGAAAAAAAACATTTAGAAGGGAAATCGAAGGAAAAGGTAAGTGAACCAACAATGCACTAGCTTAAAGGAACCTATTTAGAAAATAAAAAAACAAACCTTTACAACCCCTTTAAGCCACTTGCTTCAGAGGCTCTTCAGAGTAAGGTTCTGGGACAGCCTCTGCAATCACAGGACCTGTATGTTGTGGCATTCCATATATGACCCTTTTAGGATCATTAAGTCACTTTGTCACTACCTAACAGTCGCACATTTTTGATTAATAGGACAGTGTTTATACAAACAGTCACTAGCTATTATAGCTGGAGTGAGATTGTGCGGTGTGTGGTACCATTCATATATATATATATATATATATATATATATATATATATACAGCGAGGGGAAAAAAGTATTTGATCCCCTGTTGATTTTATAAGTTTTCCCACTGACTAAGAAATGATCAGTATATCATTTTAATGGCAGGTTTATTTTAACAGTGAGAGACAGAATAACAAAATTTGCATTTCCAAAAAGTTATAAGTTGATTTGCATTTTAATGAGTGAAATAAGTGTCCTCTTTGCAAAACATGATTTAGTACTTGGTGGCAAAACCCTTGCTGGCAATCACAGACGTCAGACTTTTCTTGTAGTTGGCCACCAGATTTACACATCTCAGGAGGGATTTTGTCCCACTCCTCTTTGCAGATCCTCTCCAAGTCATTAAGGTTTCGAGGCTGACGTTTGGTAACCCGAACCTTCAGCTCTCTCCACATATTTTTTGGGGATTAAGGTCTGGAGACTGAATAGGCCACTCCAGGACCTTAACCACTTAAGGACCCCCGCACGCACATTTACGGCCACAACATGGCTCGTACAGGCACAAGTGCGTAAATTTACGTCCTCGCCTTCGTGCGGTTCGGGGGTCCCATCGGGACCCCCTCCGCGGCGTGCGGCGGTCCCCCTGGCTCTGGGAGCGATCGCCGACGAGCGGGCGGATGTCCGTGTTTTCCGCCCCCCCCTGCGATCGCTCCCAGCCAATGGGAGCGCTCCCCCTTCGTGTCAGTTCCTCCTCCTGTGTTTGTTTGGGAGCCACGTCGCACGACCGCGCAATTGTCTGTTAAAGCGACGCAGCGCCGAATTGTAAAAACACCTTGGGTCATTTAGCAGCGTATGTGTCCGGGTCTTAAGTGGTTAAAGTGCTTCTTCTTGAGCCACTCCTTTGTTGCCTTGGCTATGTGTTTTGGGTCATGGTCATGCTGAAATTCCCATCCACGACCCATTTTCAATGCCCTGGCTGAGGGAAGGAGGTTCTCACCCAAGATTTGACGGTACATGGCGCCGACCATCATCCCTTTGATGCAGTAAAGTTGTCATGTCCCCTTATCAGAAAAGCACCCCCAAAGCATAATGTTTCCATCTTCATGGTTGATGGTGGGGATGGTGTTCTTTGGGTCATAGGCAGCATTCCTCCTCCTCCAAAAACAGCAAGTTGAGTTGACGCCAAATAGCTTGATTTTGGTCTCATTTGATCACAACACTTTCACCCAGTTCAACTCTGAATCATTCAGATGTTCATTAACAAACTTCAGACTGGCCTGTACATGTGCTTTCTTAAGCAGGAGGACCTTGCAGGACTTCAGTCCTTCACAGGGTAGTGGGTTACTAATTGTTTTGTTGGCGACTATAGTCCCTGCTGCCTTGAGATCATTGACAAGATTCTCCCATTTAGTTCTGGGCTAATTCCTCACCATTCTCATAATCATTGAAACTCCACGAGGTGATATCTTGCATGGAGACCCAGACCAAGGGAGATTGACAGTTATTTTGTGTTTCGTCCATTTGCAAATTATCACACCAATTGTTGCCATCGTCTCACCAAGTTGCTTGGCGATGGTCTTGTAGCCCATTCCTGCCTTGTGTAGGTCTACAATCTTGTCCCTGACATCCTTGGACAGCTCTTTGGTCTTGGCCATGGTGGAGAGATTGGAATCTGATTGATTGCTTCTGTGGACAGGTGTCTTTCATACAGGTAACAAGCTTAGCTTAGGAACACTCCATTTAAGAGAGTGCTCCTTATCTCTGCTTGTTGCCTGTATAGAAGACACCTAAGAGCCATAAATCTTGCTGAATGATAGGGGATTAAATACTTATTTCACTGATTAAAATGCCAATCAATTTATAACTTTTTTTAAATGCATTTTTCTGGATATTTTTGTTTTTATTCTGTCTCTCACTGTTAAAATAAATCTAACATTAAAATTAGAGACTGATCATTTCTTTGTCATTTGGCAAACGTACAAAATCAGCAGGGGATCAAATACTTTTTTCCCTCACTGTGTATGTTTGCAACTAATAAACTTTTTCCAGTTAGCCCAGTGAGTTGAAGCAGTTTATTTTTGATACTTCTTGTTGAGCAAAATCAGGTATTTTATTCTCAGTTATTGTGGCATACTTTTTACCGATAGCTTCTACCTCCACCCATGTGGGACATTAACTATTTTTTGATGTTTGGTATTTGTGTAACGCCCTGCTCCTGATGACCAGGCGCTATGTTAAATTTAGTATATGTCTGAGCTAATAGTTAGTTCAGACTTTGGTATGATTATGGCTAAAATTACCTCTGTTCCGGCTATGGCTTTGCTTGATGGACTTCCGCTGTTGCCTGTAGGTGGCGCTACCACCCCAGGCCAGTGTTGGAATACAAGCAGGCCGGAGTGTATTGGGTGATTTTCCCCAGGAACAGCCCAGTAGAAGTGGTCCTCCCCACTGGACATGCTGGGGAAGTGTATTTAAGGGGGCAGATGCCATTTTTAGGGAGACTGGTGTCTCAGGGAAGGCCTGGTGACTTTATTGGAGGATGCACCGTAGTCTATGTTACCTCACAGTGTGCCGGGCCATCTTAAAGGCTCTAAACTGTAAGGCTGGATATCCGAATACTTAATCCTGTGGCAGAGGATTACTGAACAGTTCATCTTTATCGCACTAAAGTCTGTGACAGAGACTGTTATTCTTTCTTTTTTTGTCCGTGCATCATCCCGGCTGCTAGGCCAGTGAGAGGGGCCTATCCAGATGAGCACTACCCACTCCAAGAAAAAACGTTTTTTGAAGTTTAAAAGTTCCCCAGTGATCTGCATTGAGTGCCTGAACCCTCCCCTGACCCTCCATCTCTCTACATGTACAAGTTTGTGTGGAATAAAGCTTAACCAGAAAGGATTTACTACTTGTGTTGACATTGAGGTTTCTACAGACTCTCAACCCCTAGACAACAAATAGCGAGCTAACGTGCAGGCCCAAATCTAAACCAGCAGCTCCATCGGGGGTAGTGCTACATTTATGTTTAGGGGCAATATTTGGAGGGTCCAAATCTTGAGTCTGTCACTAGAACAAGACATGAGAGTAAGTGTTCCCAACAGAGCCCCAGGTAGCCATACAGACCTTTTCGGAGTTCTGACTCCTCCACCATCTCTCCAAAAATCCAACTATTTTGTCTGGTGTTGTCTTTTCAATGTAACATAAAATGTTACATGCAACCAATGTGCACAGCAAAGCACTATAGTAACAGACAAAACATAATTTGTAAGGACGGGATTTTTTCACTTTTTTTGTTAACTCTATTTCCTTGAAAAATTAAATATTTCCTTTGCGCACATAGAAAAACACAGTTGGTGCTTTATATATAGTGTTAGTGCAACAAAAATCAATGCGGCACAGGAAATCCAGGAAACCTCAATACGATCAGAAAGTCTGTAGAAGTGAGATAATATAAAGTAGATACATTCTGCCTGTCTGGGCTTCATCCTCTACGCTCACCAAAGCCAAAGGAAATCCATGCATTGGTATTATTCCAGTGGACAAACTGGGCTTTAAATTATAATTTTCCAGAAGGAATTTGAACTTTGGCCCTAACTCTGCTAAGGGTGCTGAGACAGCTTCTGCCATTAAAAAATAATATTGAAATGTTTTGCTGGGTGGCAGATTGCCTAGGAAATTGCTGGGAAAATAAAGCTGAATGCCAGACAGATGTAAAAAAAACAGCATTTAACCACGTAAAAAAAATAACAGCAATTAATGCAGATGTGTATTGATTCAGAATTATTAAATGTATCATTATTGCATCCAGTTTAAAGCTTGCCATACACCAGCAGAAATTAGTTTGAAAGTTTGTATAGAAATTTAAGAAAAAAAAAAATTTCTAATGAAAACCCTGAAAATGTAAGTTTGATTACCATGCCAATGTTTTGAATTCTACATTCAGATTCAAGGTGCGCATTGTAATTAATATAATTTTTCTCAAACAAAAAACACATTCACAATTTTCACCATTGCAGAAAAAAAATTCACCCCTCAACTTACATTTTTCTTGTCATTACAAAAACTGTCCTTGACTAAAAAAAAAAATTGTTCTGAAACCTTTGTTCAATTCTCTAATAAATAATGGGGTTGCCATTATTAGAAAATTGAACAAAGGTTTCAGAACAATTTTTTCACATTGTTTGTGCTCTCAACCAAACTGACAAACCATAAAATGGCTGATGTCATAACTGATCACATGGCAGTTAAGGATTAAACAGAGGCCAAGATGGTATTTTATTGCAGAAGTGACATTCTATATCTCCATTGCATTAAAGTATAAGTTCACCTTTGGCCTTTGGTCTTGCTCTAGAATTATTGCTCTTGTTCACGGCGATACCTCACATGTGTGGTTTGAACGCTGTTTACATACCGTATTTATCGGCGTATAGCGCGCACTATTTTTCCCTGAAAATCAGGGCAAAATCGTCGGTGCGCCATATACGCCGAAACCCGCTTCCCGCGCTGTGTTTGAACCACTGCGCCGACATATAGCGAGCGCAGTACACTCGGGTATAGTCGGGCAGGCTCGGCTCCGCTTGCGGTCACGTCCTGTGCGTCCTGTACGTCCTTTACGCGAGAGGAGCCGAGCGTGCCCGACTATACCCGAGTGTACTGCGCTCGGTATATGTCGGCGGAGTGGTTCGAACACAGCGCGGGAAGCGGGGATCGAGCGGGGAGGACACCACGATGGCCGCAGAAGGACGCCGGACCGGACAAGGCCGCCGATACAACAATGTATATACTCGAGTATAAGCCGACCTGAATATAAGCTGAGGCACCTAATTTTACCACAAAAAAATGGGAAAACGTATTGACTCGAGTATAAGCCTAGGGTGTCCATCTGCATGCCTAACTGTGTCTCACTTTGCTTCATTGTGTCCATGTGCATGCCTCACTGTGTCCATGCCTCTCTGTGTCCATGCCTCTCTGTGTCCATGCCTCACTGTTTCCATGCCTCACTGTGTCCATGCCTCTCTGTGCCCATGCCTCTCTGTGCCCATGCCTCACTGTGTCCATGCCTCACTGTGTCCATGCCTCACTGTGTCCATGCCTCTCTGTGCCCATGCCTCACTGTGTCCATGACTAGACTGACGTTTAAAATGGAAGTCTATAAAAGGGGTGGCCGGCTTTGAAAAACCGGTGCTCCCCAGCCCTAGGTTCCTCAGACAACAAACTTTGCACACTTGTAGAGGAAGAGTGGGGCTACATGTGTTGCCAAGGGGACCTACGGTCGGTCGGTACCAGGTCCCCAAAATCCGGGAGTTTAGGCGCAAAAAGGTGTCTCGAGTATAAGCCGAGGGGGGCATTTTCAGGACAAAAAAAATGTGCTGAAAAACTCGGCTTATACTTGAGTATATACGGTATATGAATGATGCCTGCAGTTGCACTAATCACTTAATCTCATATGACATCTACCTAAGGAGAAGTGGTTAAAAATGGACAGCAGCCGCATTGCAAACACGCTACATTTGTGATCTGAGTATGGGTGTTGTTAGGAATACCTTAATAGAAGCAGCAGATTGCACACCTGTTGCATTTTTTACATAGTGCGGTAAATGTGCACAAAACGCAGGTTTCCCGCACCACATTCTGGTGTGAATAAACCCTAAGAATTCACGTTTGAATCTTTTTCAAACTCATCAGAGTGTGCTATCGCTTTATTTTCCAGTTGATCTAACAGGTAAAATCAGTCTTTCCATGTATACATTTGTGTATCAAATTCGTATTTGGCTGATCTGCCCTCCAAGTGTTTTTTTATGTTTTTAGATCTACTGTACGTTACCTGACTGGATATATCAATCAAATATGTGTTCTCTGGTCTACCAACATTTTCAGCACATCACTCTCCAGGTCATCTTTCCAGCACACAGTTCTCGTATTCCATAATTCTGTCACCTGATGCTCGCACAGTTAAAAGAAGAGGATTCAGTGCCTGTAATTCATTCTTGAAAGATGAGGTGGATTTTATGACATGAGCAAACTTCAGGTCACACTTCAGAGCTTTTCTTTTCAGAATTATGAGATCCTTGGACTTTTTCTAAGAAATGTTACATACACACTGGTGACATGAAAAGCAATATGATATTGTATCTAAAGGGTGACCGATAGCTCTCTTTCATCTCATGGATTATTTTCCATTGTGTTCCATTGTATGTGTTCTAAATATATATAATAATTTCCGTGCCAGGAGACAAAAAATTTGTTGCAGCCCACCCTAGCTGTGCCCACAGGTGTGGGATCAGTGAAGAGATAAATAAAAAGGTATATGGTTAAATTGGTGCTGCTAAATTGTACCAATGTGGCAACTTGTGTTATTTAAAAATTTAATGTTGTCTCTTTAAAACATCATCATATAAAGTGCAAACTGTGTACACAATAAATAAAGTGCTCAGGTGCTGATCAATGAATAAATCCAATGTGTGTCCAATTCTTCAAAGTTTCAAAAGTGCATAAATCAACAAAAAAACACAAATGCATCAACAAAAAATATAAGAAAAATTATAAAAGTTCATAAAAAGTGATGGTGAAGTGGACAAAGTTATTATAATCAGCAGATATGGTGACTCTTCACATGTGCTCCCCCCTCAGGTCCCCACTCACCAAAGGGATGTACCCCATGCATAGGTGAAAGGCCTCACAATAGAGTCAAATCTTTTACCTGCATTTCCTCCTTGACATCCATGATTGTTCCATACACTCACATATAGATGGATAAGAAAAGAAGGGATCCCATCGTGTAAATCAATAATTAAAAGTTTATTTGGTAAAAGGTATTTAAAAAAGCACTACCACTATTGCTACAGAGTAATACACGACTGTAAACAGAATAATCTGGGATGCCTTGCATTCCACAGACTGGAAACAATTGAAACTTTGGAAAAATTGAAAAACAATTAGTGTGGAGTAGTTTTACAAATTCAAAGTAATTTTGTTACACTGGGAAGGTGAAATTTAGTGTATATAAAAGTATTATGTTTGACATAAAAGTACAGCTTATTCACTAAATAAACTAAACTTTTTTTTATGTATTTTTTTTATTACAAATTGAATAATAGGGACATACGGTCAATATTATTCATAGACACACTCCATAGACACACTCCTATACCTTGTGAACAGTCTTCCCAGAAGAGTTGAAGCTGTTATAGATGCAAAGGGTGGGCCAACTCAATATTGAACCA
Source organism: Rana kukunoris (assembly GCA_029574335.1). Taxonomy (NCBI): domain Eukaryota; kingdom Metazoa; phylum Chordata; class Amphibia; order Anura; family Ranidae; genus Rana; species Rana kukunoris. The sequence continues at coordinate 110,484,809 of CM056052.1, forward strand.
CTACAGACTAAGACTAGGATGCCATTAAAGTTCACGTGCGTGTAAAGGCAGTTGTCCTAATATTTTTGGTAATATAGGGCCAGATTCAGGTGAACCTTTATTTTGGAGTAACGTTTGTCATTTACGTTACTCCGCCGAAACTTTATGAGCAAGTACTATTATTCACATAGCACTTGCTCCTAAAGTTGCGGCGGCGTAGCGAAAATGAGCCGGCGGAATTCAAATTGGGCGGGTAGGGGACGTGTATTATTTAAACTAGGCGCGATCCCGCGGCGAACGTACTGCGCATGCGGCGACTGTCAGTGCGCATGCTCCAAATTCTGTCAGTGAACGTCAATGACGTCAATCCCCATTCACGGACGTTTTACGCAAACGACGCTAAACTTTTTAAATTCGACGCGATGACGACGGCCATACTTTACATAGGATACTCCACCTAGGGGGCATGTTTTTCTTTACGCTGCGTATCGCTTACGGAAACGTCGGAAAGTCACTGCGTCGGGCCCGCGTACGATCGTGAATTTCCGTCTCTCGCTGATTTACATATTCTTGGCGTAAATCAGCGGGAACGCCCGAGCGCCCATTTTAAAAATTGCAGTTCCGATACGACGGCGAAATACAATTACCCGGCTCGGATCTGAACTCAATCCCGGCGTATCTTGTTTTCTGACTACAGAAAACAGATAAGCCGGCTCAAAGTGTGAGTTATGCTGGCGAATCACTGATACTCCAGCGTAACTCTACCTGAATCTGGCCCATAGTGTATGTTAAAGAACATTTCAACTATGCATGAGAATAGATAACCACTCCTTTCCTCATAATGATTAAAAGCTTCTTGCCAATATGCATTTTCAGTTATTGACAATGCTATCCAGAAGCATATTTTGCTCTATGAAAAGTTTGATCAATGTTCTCCTGATTTTCAGGTGTCAGTGTATTTATAAATAAAGGGTTTGTGATTTATGGGAGGCCGTGTTTGTAACACTTCCTTACTTGAAGATGCTACTGGTGAAGAAACACTTTGTGATGATCCAGAAGCAGCAGAAAGTGTGTTTCTGGAAAGAACTCTGGAGGGAAAAGCTCCTTGCATTTTCATTATGGTCCTCATCATTTTATTCCATAAAGTATTTTTAATGTCTTTAGGGCACCTCTGCCATGCAAGGATATGTTTTGTCATCCTTGTAGCATTTGGAAAAGAATATTTCTTTTCACAATATTTGCAAATTGCAGCTTTGTTCTTAGCAGAAATTTCACTGTGGAAATTTACTTTCTTACCTGTCAATTGAGGCCTGAGAGCACAGAAACTCTACCCTCTACTGTATCTCAATAACCACCCAACTGTAGGAAGTACAAGATGGAGCACATAAGCAAACTACAGTGCTCCCTGTTGGCAGAAATGCACATTTCTCTTATTTAAGAACTGCATTGAGAAGTACAGTGTTACTAATGTTTTACGGCTAATGCTAGCTTGCATCTGGACTCTGTGAACATAAGTGGAATTTTTAACTAAAGTGGAGAGTTAAAGGAACACTAAAGAAATTTTATTTTTTTGTAAAATAACAAACCTGTTATACTTACCTTCACTGTGCAGCTCGTTTTGCACAGAGTGTCCCCGAACCCTGTCTTCTGGGGTCCCTCGGTGGCTGTCACGGCTCCTCCTCGCAAGAGCTTTCCACCTTCATGCGAGCGAGCTCGCATGGTGGAAAGCTTTTGCAGGCGCACTCCCGTGATACAGTGGTGGGCATAGCCGCCAACTGTATCACTCGGCCCCGACCTCTGGCATGCTGTATCATAAGATGCATCATCGGATGTGATTGATAGCAGCGCCAGCCATTGGCTATGCTGCTATCAATCCGTCCAACCTAGCCAATCAATGGCCAGGCTGGGAACCGAAGAGGATGACGGGTACGAGCACGGGACTTTCGAGGGGTGAGGTAAGTAAAACGGGGGTTCGGGGGAGGCCGGTACTGTCAGATGTTTTTTTCACCTTAATGCATAGGATGCATTAAGATGAAAAAACATTAACCTTTATAACCCCTTTAATAACCAGGAGGTGTGCTTTTTTAATTTTATTGTAACTGGGAAATGAGTTCTAGCAGGGTTGAAAGTTTTGCTCAGTGTACAGTGTGCCACATGTATACAAAATTGGTGCAACAGCTCCAGGATGCTAGGGTTCGGTATGTGATGGACTGGGTTGGTAAATTACTTGGAGGGACCGGGCATTACCCAGCTGTCTTGGTCCACGTTGGAACCAATGACAGAATACATGGAAGGCGGAGTCTCCTTGTGGTGTCACATTTGGCACCTTTTAGGAGGGGGGAGGAAGCAGATACCTGTGTAATACAAGTATTTGCTCCCACTTCCTGGCATAGATCACTGGCAGATGATAAGAAAGTTACCATGTTGCAAACAGCCATTGGAAATTATAGTGTTTTTTTAATTTTATTGTAACTGGGAAATGAGTTCTAGCAGGGTTGAAAGTTTTGCTCAGTGTACAGTGTGCCACATGTATACAAAATTGGTGCAACAGCTCCAGGATGGATACCGCTGTGACAGATGTGAGTGGGTTGCCCTTCTGGAAGCTCACATTAGAGATCTGGAGGAGCAAGTTGAAACACTGGGCAGAAAGGACAACCTTGAAGGGGTCATCTGCTCTCTGAGCAGGTGGTCAGTAGGGTTGATGTGGAGGGTGGAGGGGCAAGTCAGGATTATCAGATAGGAAGATGGGTTAATGTAGTTAGGGGGAGTGGAAGGGGCTCACAGAAAAGGAAGGCTAGTCCTTAATTTGTGCATAAAAACAAATTTGCCAAGTTGGGTGAAGATGTGGAGGTGGCAAACACAGAGGTGGCAGCCCTTGATGTCACTGGTACCCCAACAGCCGGGAGAGCAGCCCATCTAGTAGAAGTGATGAGGGGAGTGCAGGTAGGATTAGACAGTTGGTGGTAATAGGGGATTCCATAATCAGAAAGACTGATAAAATAATTTGTTGCCGGGATTGCCTCGAATGTTTTGCTGTCTCCCTGGTGCTAGAGTTCGGTATGTGATGGACTGGGTTGGTAAATTACTTGGAGGGACCGGGCATTACCCAGCTGTCTTGGTCCACGTTGAAACCAATGACAGAATACATGGAAGGCGGAGTCTTCTTGTGGTGTCACATTTGGCACCTTTCAGGAGGGGGGAGGAAGCAGATACCTGTGTAATACAAGTATTTGCTCCCACTTCCTGGCATAGATCACTGGCAGATGATAAGAAAGTTACCATGTTGCAAACAGCCATTGGAAATTAAAGTGCCAATTTAAAACTAAAAATTATATGAAAAATACCAGAGCAAAATTTAATGATGCATTAAAGTGTTTGTTCACCAATGCCAGAAGTCTGCCAAGCAAAATAGGTGAGTTAGAAGCTCTGATGCATGAGCAGAGCTATGATGTAATCGGTATTGCTGAAACTTGGATTCATTCCTCATATGACTGGGCTATTAATATTCCTGGCTATGCACTCTTTCGGAGAGACAGGGTAAAAAGGAAAGGTGACGGGGTCTGTCTCTGAGTGAGAAGTGATCTCAAAGTGAGTGTGAAAGAGGACCTGGTTGCTGGAGAGTGTGATGAGTGTGAAGCATTATGGGTGGAACTGCACATAGATGTGCGTAGTTGAAAGTTAATCATTGGCGTTTGTTATAGACCACCCAATGTCAATGAGGAGGTTGAGATTCAGCCCCTTGCACAGATGGAAAGATCTGCAAGGGCTGGGATGGTGATAATAATGGGGGATTTTAACTACCCAGAAATTGACTGGAGTAATTGCACTGCTGGGACCGTTAAGCCCTGTACACACGATCGGATATCTGATGGAATCTAATCCGATGTATTTTTTCGTCGGATATCCTATGAAGCTGACTTTCATCAGTCTTGCCTACACACCATCGGTCAAAAATCCAACCATGTCCAAACACGGTGACGTAAAACACTACGACGTGCTGAGACAAATGAAGTTCAATGCTTCCGAGCATGCGTCGACGTGATTTTGAGAATGCGTGGATTTTTGACCGATGGACTTCCACACAGACGATTGTTTTTTTTATTGGTTTTTATCCATAGGAAAATTTTAAAACATGTTCTATTTTTTTTCACCGATGGAAAACAAACCGATGGGGCCCACACACGATTGGTCTGTCTGATGAAAGAGATCCATCGGTCCGTTCTCATCAGACAAACTGATCGTGTGTACAGGGTTTTAAAGGGCTAACATTTATAAACCTATTACAGGACAATTTTATGGTCCAGTTTATTGAGGCCCCAACTAGGAATGATGCTCTGTTGGACCTGGTAATCTCAAACCATGCAGAGCTTATTACTAATGTTCAGATAAAGGAACACCTGGGTAGCAGTGATCATAACATGATTTCATTTGAGGTTAGCTGTAAGCAAAAAACACATACGGGAAAGATAAAAATACTTCATTTCAAGAGAGCAAATTTTCCAAGGATGAGGGCTGCTCTCCAGGACTTATGCCGCGTACACACGATCATTTTTTGTGATGAAAAAAAACGACGTTTTCTGTGAAGTAAAAAACGACGTTTTTGAAACGTCACTTTTCAAAGACGATGTTGCATACACACCATCGTTTTTTTCACAAAAAGCGAGGTTACGTTCACCACTCTTTTCCATTGAAGCTCGCTTCATAACTAGCTTCTGGGCATGCGCGGGTTGAAAAACGTTGTTTTAAACAAAGTTTTTGCTACACACGGTAACTTTTTGTGAAACAAAAAACGCCGTTTTGAAAAACGACACAAAAAATTCAAGCATGTTGGAATTTTTTTTTGGTCGTTTTTTTGAAGACAAAAAACAACGTTTTGCCCACACACGATCAATTTAAATGACGTTTTAAAAAACAACGTTTTTTTTCATCGCAAAAAACGACCGTGTGTACGCGGCATTAGACTTGGAGGGAATATTGGCATCCATAAACACAGAACAGAAATGGGAATTCTTCAAAAAGTCTGTTTGTGAACTCGCTGCAAAGTATATTCCCATGGGCAATAAGTTTAAAAGGCTAAAAATAAAACCTATGTGACTCATGGCTAAAGTTAAAAAAGCTATAAACAATAAGAAAAGAGCTTTTAAAAAATATAAAAATTAAGGAACACTAGTGTTGTTTAAATGTTACAATTAATATAACAGAATATGTCAAAAGGAAATCAAGAATGCAAAAACTCAAAACGAACGACAGATTGCAAAAGATAGTATTACAAAATAATCTGGGTGACTTCAGCTCTGTGTGAACAATGGAGCATGGGGGAGCTCATGTCTATAATGGCGATGGTATTGACACAGCCCCAAATTATCCACAATGGCTCAAAAGTGAAATGGTCCAGAAATATTTAGACAGAATAAAGGTGGAAAAAGCACTGGGACCAGATGGCACCCACCCACGGATCCTAAAATCAAAGCCATTGTATCAAATTTTTAGGGACTCATTAATGATGGGAATAGTACCACTTGATTGCCGCAGGGCCTAAGCAGTGCCTATATTTAAAAAGGAGACAAAGTCTTTACCAAGTAACTATAGACCTGTTAGTTTAACTTCTATAGTTGGGGAGATACTGGAGAGTTTAATAAAAGACCACATGGATGAGTTCTTGCTGAAAAAACATTTTAAGCAACAGACAGCATGGATTCATGAAAGACAGAAGCTGTCAGACAAACCTGATTTCTTTTTATGAAGAGGTAAGTAAAACCTTGGACAGAGGGGTGGCGGTGGATGTGGTATACTTGGATTTTGCAAATGCGTTCAATACAGTTCCCCACACACGGCTAATGTGTAAGGTAAAGTTTACAGGCTTGGAAATATCAGTTTGTAAATGGATAGAAAACTGGCTGAAAGCTAGAATTCAGAGAGTAGTGGTTAATGATTCTTACTCTGAATGGTCTAAGGTTACCAGTGGTGTACCCCAAGGTTCAGTGCTGGGACCCTTACTTTTTAATATCTTTATAAATTATATTGAGTCTGGGATCAAAAGTAAAATTTCTGTTTTTGCAGATGACACCAAGCTATGCAGTGGAATAACGTCCTTACAAGATGCCTCCAATTTACAAGCCGACCTCAATGCACTAATTGGTCTAATTGGATGACTAAGTGGCAGATGGGATTTAATGTTGATAAATGTAAAGTTATGCACTTGGGGGCTAAGAATATGCATGCTTCATACATACTAGGGGGAGTACAACTGGGGGAATCCGTAGTGGAGAAGAATATGGGGGTTTTGATAGATCATAAGCGCAATAATGGCATGCAATGCCAGGCTGCGGTTTCCAAAGCGAGCGAAGACCTTTCTTGTATGAAGATAGGTATGGACTCCAGAGAGAGAGAGATCTAATTTTGCATCTGTTTAAATCATTCCTAAGACCTCATCTGGAATATGCATTTCCGTTTTGGGCACCAGTTCTCAAAAAGGATATCAGGGAATAGGAGAAAGTGCAGAGAAGGACAACCAAACTGATAAGAGGCATGGAGGAGCTCAGCAATGAGGAAAGATTAGAGGAACTGAATTTATTCACTCTTGAGAAGAGGAGAATAAGGGGGGATATGATCAACATGTACAAATATATAAGGTTCCATATAGTGAACTTGGTGTTGAGTTATTCATTTTACGGTCAACACAAAGGACTAGGGGGCACTCTTTACGTCTAGAGTTAAAGAGATTTCATCTCCAAATATGGAAAGGCTTCTTCACAGTTATGCTGCGTGCACACGATAGGTTAGTCTGGTGAAAACGGTCTAATGGACTGTTTTCATCAGACCAAACCGATCGTGTGTGGGCCCCATCGGTTATTTATCCATAGGTTAAAAAAATAGGAACTTGTTTTAAAATTATCTGATGGATAAAAACCTATAGAAAAAAACGATCGTCTGTGGGTATGTCCATCGGTTAAAAATCCACGCATTGAACTTCGTTTTTTTCAGCACGTCGTTGTGTTTTATGTCACCGCGTTCTGACACGATCGGTTTTTTAACTGATGGTGTGTAGGCACAACTGATCATCAGTCAGCTTCATTGGATAACTGATGGAAAAATCCATCAGACCATTTTCATCAGACTAACCTATCGTGTGTACAGGGCATAAGAGCTGTGAAAAGGTGGAATAGACTCCCTCCGGAGGTGGTTCTGGCCAACTCAGTAGATTGCTTTAAGAAAGGCCTGGATACTATCCTAAATGTACATAATATAACTGGATACTAACATTTATAGGTAAAATTTATCCAGGGAAAATCCGATTGCCTCTCGGGGGCATCAGGAAGGAATTTTTTCCCCTGTTGTAGCAAATTGGATCATGCTCTGCTGGGATTTTACACCTGGATCAACTGTAGGTATAGAAATAGGTATATGGGATTGTACGATATTTTTTATTTTATTTACTTTATGGTTGAACTAGATGGACTTGTGTCTTTTTTGAACCTGACTAACTATGTAACTTGAACAGTATTCCAGGATTTGCTTGTCTGCAGCTGAGAGAGAGTGACTAGGTGTTCTGGGAGCTGCACATCAAGTCAAGACCTGCTGAATGCTAGTGAATGGCAGTCTCAGCCTGGACCCCCGCGCCAGGCTGGGGGCATGGCATGATGGGAGTCCAGGCTGAGACTTGACACCTGTCACTCTCTACTATTGCCTCGAGCTCTCTTCCCGGCCAACACTCACAGCGGTGGACACATGACTTCATTCCCATACAGGCTGAGCGGCTCACACATATCCTTGGTTCAGCTGAGAGAACTTGCAATAATTTAAGACTTTACATAAAGCCTCAGAAATCTTTCATTAAGGTCTTAGTGTTTTATAGTTTGAATACCATGTCATAGGCATATTATTTAATCCTTGCAAAAGTTCACACTTCTTTCTTTTGTTTTAGAATTTTGCAAAAAAAAATGTTTTTTCTCCCCAATTTTTGTCTTTTTTCCAGGTCTTCCCATCTCTAGTCTATTGCCACTTGAGTAACGTAAAATGACAATAATGTAAGTACATATGAAAGGAGATAATAAATGGTCATTAGGTTGGTTCACACATGGATGAGGTCCAGGTCTCAGGACAGAACGCAGTTGATCAGGTAATGGAAGAAAGGTTGGGGTATGTTAGGTATAATAATGCCATCTTGGGCACATTGTCCCATCCCAAGCCTCCAACTGTCCAGTGCCACTTAGAAGAAGAAAAGAAACATATGGTTCCACTAAGACAACTTTAGTGAAAAACAGAAATCAGAAAAGATAGAAAGGGGAGTAAGAAAGGGCTTTCTACTCCGCCCAGTTCTTACAGCATCCACATTCCCACCTATTTATTAAAGGCAATATGTAGCATATCCATGGACCCCAGGCCTTATCAAACCACTTCTGTTTATCCCTTAGTATGCTTGCTAGATTTTAATGAAGCATGATCCAAGAGGTTTTATTGTTTGGAGCAGAATTATCTACCACATAATGTTTCCAAGCTTTAGCTATGAATATTCTTGCTGGCAGGAGAATGTAAAAAAAATAGCATCTGAGCATAATCTTGGGAACATTGATATTGGTAACAGAATAAATCAATGTGTATAATATTCTCATCTCATCCAGAGGAGTTCCACCAAATGTGGAGCACAATTCCTGATTTCCCAGAGGCCTCCAGATACATCCTGGCAGTTCTGATAAGAACCAAGTACCAATTAGAAGAGAGAACGTCTGGACAGCCGCACTCCAATAAAACTACCTTTATTTTGCAAAATAACAAAAGTACACACCACAGCAGGGTACAGGATAAAAAAGCTGATGCGTGATAGCTATGACTAAGCACTGTCAATAGTGTGAAATGCGTCAGGTTTTTTCCTGTACCCTGATGTGGTGTGTACTTTTGTTATTTTGCACGATAAAGGCATTTTTATTGGAGTACGGCTGTCCAGACCTTACCTCTTCTAATTGCTATATGCTTAGCCTGCACCTGATGCTTCCACCTTGAGGAGAGTGCCATTTCCACACATCCACCTGGAGCGGTGATCCCTTCCCTAAAAGAACCAAGTACCAGCTGGAAAGGACCTTGTGATTTACCCCTACAAGAGTTATCTTAAGGATTTTTTTGTGTGCCCTAGCAGTCCATCAGGTCCAGTCTTCCTTAATAATCTCTGAGTTCAGGTCAGTCTTCCTCACTAATCTCTGAGTTCAGATCAGTCTTCCTCACTAATCTCTGAGTTCAGGTCAGTCTTCCTCACTAATCTCTGAGTTCAGATCAGTCTTCCTCACTAATCTCTGAGTTCAGGTCAGTCTTCCTCACTAATCTCTGAGTTCAGATCAGTCTTCCTCACTAATCTCTGAGTTCAGGTCAGTCTTCCTCACTAATCTCTGAGTTCAGATCAGTCTTCCTCACTAATCTCTGAGTTCAGGTCAGTCTTCCTCACTAATCTCTGAGTTCAGGTCAGTCTTCCTCACTAATCTCTGAGTTCAGGTCAGTCTTCCTCACTAATCTCTGAGTTTAGGTCAGTCTTCCTCACTAATCTCTGAGTTCAGATCAGTCGTCCTCACTAATCTCTGAGTTCAGGTCAGTCTTCCTCACTAATCTCTGAGTTAAGGTCAGTCTTCCTCACTAATCTCTGAGTTTAGGTCAGTCTTCCACACTAATCTCTGAGTTCATGTCAGTCTTCCTCACTAATCTCTGAGTTCAGGTCAGTCTTCCTCACTAATCTCTGAGTTTAGGTCAGTCTTCCACACTAATCTCTGAGTTTAGGTCAGTCTTCCTCACTAATCTCTGAGTTCAGATCAGTCTTCCTCACTAATCTCTGAGTTCAGGTCAGTCTTCCTCACTAATCTCTGAGTTCAGGTCAGTCTTCCTCACTAATCTCTGAGTTCAGGTCAGTCTTCCACACTAATCTCTGAGTTTAGGTCAGTCTTCCTCACTAATCTCTGAGTTCAGATCAGTCTTCCTCACTAATCTCTGAGTTCAGGTCAGTCTTCCTCACTAATCTCTGAGTTCAGGTCAGTCTTCCTCACTAATCTCTGAGTTCAGGTCAGTCGTTCTCACTAATCTCTAAATTCAGGTCAGTCGTCCTCACTAATCTCTGAGTTAAGGTCAGTCTTCCTCACTAATCTCTGAGTTGAGGTCAGTCTTCCTCACTAATCTCTGAGTTCAGGTCAGTCGTTCTCACTAATCTCTAAATTCAGGTCAGTCGTCCTCACTAATCTCTGAGTTCAGGTCAGTCTTCCTCACTAATCTCTGAGTTCAGGTCAGTCTTCCTCACTAATCTCTGAGTTCAGGTCAGTCTTCCTCACTAATCTCTGAGTTTAAGTCAGTTTTCCTCACTAATCTCTAAGTTCAGGTCAATCTTCCTCACTGATCTCTGAGTTCAGGTCAGTCGTCCTTAACTAATCTCTGAGTTCAGGTCAGTCTTCCTCACTAATCTCTGAGTTCAGGTCAGTCGTTCTCACTAATCTCTGAGTTCAGGTCAGTCGTCCTCACTAATCTCTGAGTTCATGGTATAAATGTGTAACTTATAACTCAAAAAAGTTCATATCTCTAAATATGAAATTTCTAGGGGATGAGTCTCAATATTAATTCTCAATCCAATTGTCCAAATGAATGTGACAATAATAGGAATAGTGTTGATAGCAGATCCACCACCAAGGAGAAAATTGGGAGGCTTACCCGAAAACGTGGACTCAACTAAGCATTGAACTTAATGAGTCGCTAAAGCGTGTGTGTGATGATATCCGGACAGCAGACCTTCTAATGGCAAGGGAGGGATGGAATCTCAATGCTGGTCAACTCTTCATGTGGTAGATGGAAGCCAAAAAAATATATAGTACCAGGGCCAACATACAGGGACCGTAGGCTCTTTACACAGGATCCAAAGAGCTCAGAGTGCAACAGTGAGGAGAGGAAAAACAAATGCGTACATAGTGTAATACCGTTTAAAATCTTTACTGTGATGTTCAACATACAAATCGTTACACTCACATTTCAGCAGACATATCAAAGCATGTAAAATCTAGCAGTGGAGTCAGCAAGAAACTCGACGCGTTTCGATCAAACGATCATCATCTGGGGTGCTTCCTCACTAATCTCTGAGTTCAGGTCAGACTTCCTCACTAATCTCTGAGTTTAAGTCAGTCTTCCTCACTAATCTCTGAGTTCAGGTCAGTCTTCCTCACTAATCTCTGAGTTCAGGTCAGTCTTCCTCACTAATCTCTGAGTTCAGGTCAGTCTTCCTCACTAATCTCTGAGTTCAGGTCAGTCGTCCTTAACTAATCTCTGAGTTCAGGTCAGTCTTCCTAAATAATCTCTGAGTTCAGGTAGGTCTTCCTCACTAATCTCTGAGTTCAGGTCAGTCGTCCTCACTAATCTCTGAGTTCAGGTCAGTCGTCCTCACTAATCTCTGAGTTCAGGTCAGTCGTCCTCACTAATCTCTGAGTTCATGTCAGTCTTCCTCACTAATCTCTGAGTTCAGATCAGTCTTCCTCACTAATCTCTGAGTTCAGGTCAGTCGTTCTCACTAATCTCTAAATTCAGGTCAGTCTTCCTCACTAATCTCTGAGTTCAGATCAGTCTTCCTCACTAATCTCTGAGTTTAAGTCAGTCTTCCTCACTAATCTCTGAGTTCAGGTCAGTCGTTCTCACTAATCTCTAAATTCAAGTCAGTCTTCCTCACTAATCTCTGAGTTCAGGTCAGTCTTCCTCACTAATCTCTAAATTCAGGTCAGTCGTCCTCACTAATCTCTGAGTTCAGGTCAGTCTTCCTCACTAATCTCTGAGTTCAGGTCAGTCTTCCTCACTAATCTCTGAGTTCAGGTCAGTCGTTCTCACTAATCTCTAAATTCAGGTCAGTCGTCCTCACTAATCTCTGAGTTCAGGTCAGTCTTCCTCACTAATCTCTGAGTTCAGGTCAGTCTTCCTCACTAATCTCTGAGTTCAGGTCAGTCTTCCTCACTAATCTCTGAGTTTAAGTCAGTCTTCCTCACTAATCTCTGAGTTCAGGTCAGTCTTCCTCACTAATCTCTGAGTTTAAGTCAGTCTTCCTCACTAATCTCTGAGTTCAGGTCAGTCTTCCTCACTAATCTCTGAGTTCAGGTCAGTCGTCCTTAACTAATCTCTGAGTTCAGGTCAGTCGTCCTTAACTAATCTCTGAGTTCAGGTCAGTCTTCCTAAATAATCTCTGAGTTCAGGTAGGTCTTCCTCACTAATCTCTGAGTTCAGGTCAGTCGTCCTCACTAATCTCTGAGTTCAGGTCAGTCGTCCTCACTAATCTCTGAGTTCAGGTCAGTCTTCCTCACTAATCTCTGAGTTTAAGTCAGTCTTCCTCACTAATCTCTGAGTTTAAGTCAGTCTTCCTCACTAATCTCTGAGTTCAGGTCAGTCTTCCTAAATAATCTCTGAGTTCAGGTAGGTCTTCCTCACTAATCTCTGAGTTCAGGTCAGTCGTCCTCACTAATCTCTGAGTTCAGGTCAGTCGTCCTCACTAATCTCTGAGTTCAGGTCAGTCTTCCTCACTAATCTCTGAGTTTAAGTCAGTCTTCCTCACTAATCTCTGAGTTCAGGTCAGTCTTCCTCACTAATCTCTGAGTTCAGGTCAGTCTTCCTCACTAATCTCTGAGTTCAGGTCAGTCGTCCTTAACTAATCTCTGAGTTCAGGTCAGTCGTCCTTAACTAATCTCTGAGTTCAGGTCAGTCTTCCTAAATAATCTCTGAGTTCAGGTAGGTCTTCCTCACTAATCTCTGAGTTCAGGTCAGTCGTCCTCACTAATCTCTGAGTTCAGGTCAGTCGTCCTCACTAATCTCTGAGTTCAGGTCAGTCTTCCTCACTAATCTCTGAGTTTAAGTCAGTCTTCCTCACTAATCTCTGAGTTCAGGTCAGTCTTCCTAAATAATCTCTGAGTTCAGGTCAGTCTTCCTCACTAATCTCTGAGTTCAGGTCAGTCGTCCTTAACTAATCTCTGAGTTCAGGTCAGTCTTCCTAAATAATCTCTGAGTTCAGGTCAGTCTTCCTCACTAATCTCTGAGTTCAGGTCAGTCTTCCTCACTAATCTCTGAGTTCAGGTCAGTCTTCCTCACTAATCTCTGAGTTCAGATCAGTTTTCCTCACTAATCTCTGAGTTTAAGTCAGTCTTCCTCACTAATCTCTGAGTTCAGGTCAGTCGTTCTCACTAATCTCTGAGTTTAAGTCAGTCTTCCTCACTAATCTCTGAGTTCAGGTCAGTCTTCCTAAATAATCTCTGAGTTCAGGTCAGTCTTCCTCACTAATCTCTGAGTTCAGGTCAGTCGTCCTTAACTAATCTCTGAGTTCAGGTCAGTCTTCCTAAATAATTTCTGAGTTCAGGTCAGTCTTCCTCACTAATCTCTGAGTTCAGGTCAGTCTTCCTCACTAATCTCTGAGTTCAGGTCAGTCTTCCTCACTAATCTCTGAGTTCAGATCAGTTTTCCTCACTAATCTCTGAGTTTAAGTCAGTCTTCCTCACTAATCTCTGAGTTCAGGTCAGTCGTTCTCACTAATCTCTAAATTCAGGTCAGTCTTCCTCACTAATCTCTGAGTTCAGGTCAGTTTTCCTCACTAATCTCTGAGTTCAGGTCAGTCTTCCTCACTAATCTCTGAGTTCAGGTCAGTCGTTCTCACTAATCTCTAAATTCAGGTCAGTCGTCCTCACTAATCTCTGAGTTCAGGTCAGTCTTCCTCACTAATCTCTGAGTTCAGGTCAGTCTTCCTCACTAATCTCTGAGTTCAGGTCAGTCTTCCTCACTAATCTCTGAGTTCAGGTCAGTCTTTCTCACTAATCTCTGAGTTCAGGTCAGTCGTCCTTAACTAATCTCTGAGTTCAGGTCAGTCTTCCTCACTAATCTCTGAGTTCAGGTCAGTCTTCCTCACTAATCTCTGAGTTCAGGTCAGTCTTCCTCACTAATCTCTGAGTTCAGGTCAGTCGTTCTCACTAATCTCTAAATTCAGGTCAGTCTTCCTCACTAATCTCTGAGTTTAAGTCAGTCTTCCTCACTAATCTCTGAGTTCAGGTCAGTCTTCCTCACTAATCTCTGAGTTCAGGTCAGTCGTTCTCACTAATCTCTAAATTCAAGTCAGTCTTCCTCACTAATCTCTGAGTTCAGGTCAGTCTTCCTCACTAATCTCTAAATTCAGGTCAGTCGTCCTCACTAATCTCTGAGTTCAGGTCAGTCTTCCTCACTAATCTCTGAGTTCAGGTCAGTCTTCCTCACTAATCTCTGAGTTCAGGTCAGTCTTCCTCACTAATCTCTGAGTTCAGGTCAGTCTTCCTCACTAATCTCTGAGTTCAGGTCAGTCGTCCTTAACTAATCTCTGAGTTCAGGTCAGTCTTCCTAAATAATCTCTGAGTTCAGGTAGGTCTTCCTCACTAATCTCTGAGTTCAGGTCAGTCGTCCTCACTAATCTCTGAGTTCAGGTCAGTCGTCCTCACTAATCTCTGAGTTCAGGTCAGTCTTCCTCACTAATCTCTGAGTTTAAGTCAGTCTTCCTCACTAATCTCTGAGTTCAGGTCAGTCTTCCTCACTAATCTCTGAGTTTAAGTCAGTCTTCCTCACTAATCTCTGAGTTCAGGTCAGTCTTCCTCACTAATCTCTGAGTTCAGGTCAGTCGTCCTTAACTAATCTCTGAGTTCAGGTCAGTCTTCCTAAATAATCTCTGAGTTCAGGTAGGTCTTCCTCACTAATCTCTGAGTTCAGGTCAGTCGTCCTCACTAATTTCTGAGTTCAGGTCAGTCGTCCTCACTAATCTCTGAGTTCAGGTCAGTCGTCCTCACTAATCTCTGAGTTCAGGTCAGTCATCCTCACTAATCTCTGAGTTTAAGTCAGTCTTCCTCACTAATCTCTGAGTTCAGATCAGTCTTCCTCACTAATCTCTGAGTTCAGGTCAGTCGTCCTTAACTAATCTCTGAGTTCAGGTCAGTCTTCCTAAATAATCTCTGAGTTCAGGTCAGTCTTCCTCACTAATCTCTGAGTTCAGGTCAGTCTTCCTCACTAATCTCTGAGTTCAGGTCAGTCTTCCACACTAATCTCTGAGTTTAGGTCAGTCTTCCACACTAATCTCTGAGTTCAGGTCAGTCTTCCTCACTAATCTCTGAGTTCAGGTCAGTCTTCCACACTAATCTCTGAGTTTAGGTCAGTCTTCAGCCACTGTGCTGTATCAAAAAGAGTTTCTCACCATGGTGTCTGCTCAATCTTTCAGTGTTTAGTAAAGGTAAGATTTGTTGCATGTGGTAGATCTACGAAGGGATGCATTTTGAGTGTTTGAGTCCTGAGTAGGGATGAACCGAACACCCCTGCGTTCAGTTCGCAACAGAACGATCGAACAGACCGCCCGTTCGCGCGACCATTTAGAACCCCATTGAAGTCTATGGGACTCGATTGTTCGAATTCAAAAGTGCTCATTTTAAAGCCCAATATTCAAGTTATTGTTGGAAAACGTCTTTGAGAACCCGGGTCTTGCCCCAGGAAACGTGTATCAATGGGAAAAAGGAACAGGACTCCTGAAAAAATTACTGTTTTTAAAACTTTTTTCCATTGATACATGTTCCCTCGGGCAAGACCCGGGTTCTCAAAGACTCTATCTAGCTATATAAAGACTGTCTCTCTGACTGATCTCTGTTCAGCGCTGGAACACACTACACGAGGCTGCCCAGCAGGCGGCCTTATATAGTGTGGGGCGTGTGCTAAAGCCCTGAGCCATAATTGGCCAAAGCCACCCTGGCTTTGGCCAATTATGGCTCTCCGTTTTTTGCGCGCTGTGATTGGCCAAGCATGCAGGGTCATAGTGCATGTTTGGCCAATCATCAGCGCGCAATGCCGCAGTGAATTATGGGCCGTTGCGCGTCACTCGAATTTAGTGCGAACGACCCGTTTTGTTCAAAATTCGTCGAACGTACGAACAGACAATGTTCGAGTCGAACATACGTTTGAATCGAACACGGAGCTCATCCCTAGTCCTGAGTTTGATTTCATCTGTCCATAGAGTGTCCTGTACAGAAAGATATAGGCCCTTGTTTTGTTTTATGCTGCTTTGGTGACAATCACATAAGGTGACTATCACATAATTCCATTTTTTTTCCAATACCAGCCATAGGCTCATCATGTTTTTCAATGCAGAGGCATAGTTGAAATCTACAGGGTCTTGGTCCATAATTTCTTCAGAAACCACTCCATTAGTTTATATGACCTTTGATTGCTGATGTTTAGTAGAAGCGGAAAAAAACTTAAATATGGGGAACTTTAAGTATAGCATTGAAGAGCGAATCACAATCAAATCCTTATACGAGGTAAAACTAATTTAGGGTACACCAACAAAGTATGTATTGATCCTTGGCCCACATTATAATAATGCTAGTTTAAAAGGATTTAAAGGAAAAACTATCCCATGCAACCCTTGGGCTACTTGTTTAATAAAATAGGATATAGTTTCTTCTTTTTCAATAATCCCACTAAACTCTTTCACAGCAGATAACACAGCAGAAAATGGATATAAAGAAAAGTGGAATACTGATTATTTCTGTACAGAATGTAATGTAAACACACAGCTACCAAATAAAGTAATTCTTTAGCCCCTCCAACCAAGGCCTGGAGGCAGTTGCAGCTCCTGTAGTTACTGCCTAGTTGTAAAAAAAAAAAGGGTGCTAACAACATTGATTTTCCAACTCATTAAGAGCAGTAGTTTAAGGTTTCCATTCATCTCAGTTTTCCAGGGACAATCCCCATTTTTAAAGATCCCTCCCTGGAAAACGAGCATCCCCATTATGTCCCCAGGCGAGAGGCCGTGTACTGTAAACATTACTGTGCAGCTACCCCAATAAGGAGCTGCTGGTCACAGTAGCCAATCATGCATGCATGGCAATCCTTGTGAAGTGAAATGTGGAAAAAAAACGCGCATGCTCAGAAGCTCGTTCTGGTAAAACTAGCGTTCGTAATGGAGTAAGCACATTCATCACGCTGTAACAGACTGAAAAGCGCAAATCGTCTTTTACTAACATGAAATCAGCAAAAGAAGCCCCAAGGGTGGCGCCATCTGAATGGAACTTCCCCTTTATAGTGCCGTCGTACGTGTTGTACTTCACCGCGCTTTGCTAGAGCATTTTTTTTTCACGATCGTGTGTAGGCAAGGCTGTTTTAACGATCGGGTTGAAAAAAACTTAGTTTTTTCTAGACTATTAAAAACTTTGGGCCAGATTCACGTACATCGGCGCATTTTTGGACCGGCGTAGTGCAACTCCTTTAAGTTAGACCGGCTTAATTTCGAGGCGCAAGTACCGTATCCTCGTAGTATTTTCGGCCAAATTTGCACCGCTGCAATGTAAATTCCGAGGCGTAAGGCGGTGTAATTCAAAGTGGGAAGGACGTGGGCGTGTTCCATTGAAATGAGCCGTGACCCCATGCAAATGAAGGGCCGGCCAGACTGGGCATGTGCACATGAAGCAGACTATGGTCAGCACCTCTCTGAGCATGCTCAGAACTCGGCACGGCGCAATCAGATAGATAGGAACTAGGCCCGTCAGACTTGGTGAGCTATGCACAGTGTTTAAATAGACCAAGAGAAATGCCCTTCCATTGCAAAAGTACATCCAATTTTTTTCCCTTCCTGAAGCAAAGTGCTTTTATTCCGTTGTCTGTTGCTGTTTGGAGCTTTGTGTCGTGTCGGTATATATATAATATTAAAAAGGATAATTATAATAATATTAAAATTAGTAAATTTATATTAGTTAAAAAAATAAAAGTATATATTTATTATATTAATTATTATAAAATATATACTAAACAGAAAAAAATTTACCGTATTTATCGGGGTATAGCGCGCTCCAACGTATAGCGCGCACCCCTAAAGTTGCACCCATTCCTGTGGAAAAAAAGTTTTTTGTACTTACAGTTTTGGCGTCTTGCGCGGCATCCATCGGCGGCTTCGGGTGTCCTCCTCGTCGGGTCCGGCGTCCGTCTGCGGCTTCGGGCGTCCTCTTCGTCCTTCTGCGTCGTCCTCCTCATCCTTCTGTGGCGTCCTCGATTTCCTGCGCCGATTTTGAATACTGCGCCGACATATACCGGGCGCAGTACACTCGGGTATAGTCGGGCAGACTCGCCTCCGCTCGCGCTGATGCCCTGGACATACAGGACGTGAGCGCGAAAGGAGCCGAGCCTGCCCGACTATACGCGAGTGTACTGCGCTTGGTATATGCAGGCGCAGTACACTCGTGAATAGTCGGGCAGGCTCGGCTCCTTTCGCGCTCACGTCCTGTACGTCCAGGACGTCAGCGCGAGAGGAACCGAGTCTGCCCGACTATACCCGAGTGTACTGCGCTCGGTATATGCAGGCGCAGTACACTCGTGAATAGTCGGGCAGGCTCGGCTCCTTTCGCGCTCACATCCTGTACGTCCAGGACGTCAGCGCGAGAGGAGCCGAGTCTGCCCAACTATACCCGAGTGTACTGCGCTCGGTATAAGCCGGCGCGGTATTCTAAATAGACGCGGGAAAGCGGCTATCGGCGTATACCGCGCACCCACGATTTTGCCCTGATTTTCAGGGCAAAAAAGTGCGCGGTATACGCCGATAAATACGGTTTATAAAATATATATTTACCCATTAGGGTGAAAAGAGCCACTGGCAAGGAAATGGAGTGTTGCCAGTACCGTGCCCAGTGGCGGTCGGCAGATCCTCTCCCGTGTAAGAACAGGGGAGTCCACGCTATGGTGAATAAAGTAGCTGTTGCCTCCCAGTAGGATCCCTATGTGGGGAGCTAATATAAATATGGATAGTAGAAAGGGAAATGGCGCTGCTAAATTAATACCTTTGTCGGGTATATCCGTGGGGTGAGCTCAATGGTAATAGGCCCCCCTTTTGGCTGGAATTAGGGTGCAATTGGAGAGATACCCTGTGTTAATAGGAGGGTAGATGTTGGTTCCTCAGCTTCCACTAATTTCAGTGAAATTAAGTAAAGGTGGATTAATTAGGTCAGGAGCCTCTGCAGGCCCAAAGATTGATAAAGTAAAATGATCCTATGCTGCTATAAGGATGCCAGTTGTGACTAGGTAGGAATCCCTACTAGTGTGGTTACTAGTGTAATCAGTGGATTCCTACCTATTAGACTCTAGAGACACATTTTTTTCTTTGTTTTATATGGTTTAGGGTGCATCGGTCACAACTGGCATCTTTATAGCAGCATAGGATCATTTTACTTTAGCAATCTTTGGGCCTGCTGGCCTGCACAGGCTCCTGACCTAATTAATCCACCTTTACTCAATTTCACTGAAATTAGTGGAAGCTGAGGAACCAACATCTACCCTCCTATTAACACAGGGTATCTCTCCAATTGCACCCTAAATCCAGCCAAAAGGGGGGCCTATTACCATTGGGCTCACCCCACGGATATACCTGACAAAGATCCTCTCCCGTGCCCTCCTCCGTGCCCTCATCCTTCTGCTTTCATCTAAAGTCAGTAGTATAGCTATGAGCAAGGATGCCCCTGGCATGTTGGCATACAGATTAATGTCCTGCAAGTGTGGCTGCTCAGCTTGGCCCTAATGGTGTTGCTTTTACTGACATGTAGACGGATTGTCTAATTTTAAACCTGCTTTTATTTGGTCTAATTTTAGACCGGCCGTGCAGCTGATAAGCACATCGTGTAGACTGCACCGCACAAACTTACTTTTGTGGATCGGCGTATCTCTCTCATTTGCATATTTGCATAGCAAATCAATGGTGTGTCTAGTGCAGTTTTGCACGCACGCTGCACTGGTCTATCCAAATTACCTCGGTCTAAAAAATTTGGATTTCAGGCGTATATCGTCTTGGGGATACGGTGCATAGATAAGCGTGTGCATTTTTAGACTTACGCGTGCCTAACTCGTGATACTCCGGAGTAAGTGCTTTGTGAATCTGGCCCTTAATTTTTTACACCCGAAAAATGGTTTTGTGTATGCGTCATTACTCCTGACTTCTGATGTACATCACTTACTCTTGACCTCTGCACTCTTTATGTCATTTACTACTGACCTCTGTAATCTGTGCTTTACTCCTGACCTCTGTTTTCCATGCATCACTTACTCCTGATCTCTGCACGCTGTACACTGCCACACTGCACCCAAATACATTTTGTACTGTACTGTTTTTTTTGGAAAAATCTTTCTTTTAGTTGAATTTAACCACTTGCCGTCTGCCCATAGTACTTTTACAGTGAGCGGGCCTCCATTCATGACTGTTTTGCTTACTATTGTGATGCTGTGATTAGCCCACAGCTACCACATGGTACCTGGGGAAATCACAGCACCATGTACCATGTTGAGCTGTAGCCAATCACATATCACAATAATAAGCAAGTTGTTGTGAATGTGAATGTAAGCCACAAAATGCGTAGAGTGCATACTCAAGGGTGCCCTGCTCTAGTTTATCTACTTATCATGAATTTAACTTCATATTTAAACTATAGCCTTCATATTATGTATTGTTTTGATTCATTATAAGAATCATGTATATTTGATTCATATGTTTCTTCATTGTTTTCTGTACCAATAATGTCCATTTATGATTAAATATAATATTTTTAATAATTATGGTTTTCTTTGTAAGCCTTATGCATTATATATTTTTATATTATGCGCTATATATTATATTTGCTTATCACAAATGTCTCTAAATGAATAACTAAATGCAACTACATGGACTGCCCACCGGGGATTGGGGTTATAAATCCATGTACGTTATATACAATTATAACCAAACAATTTATCCATTTATTTTTTATTTACAGAGATGCGCCTCATTCAAAGTCCTGTACCTTTTCCTTTTTTCTTGTTACTACATATACTTTAGGGATGGAGATGTGTCCCTACTGTGTTTGGTGGTTCATAGGTCACAACCTATTCTCTATTGAGGGGATTAAAATATGAAACTTGGTAATGGTGCACTAGATATATTAAATGTCCAGGTCATTCACAAAGGGATCAGTAGATGAAGGGGTTAATATACAGGCTACATACAATGGTGAGGATGGTGATGACAGGATTAAAGTGGTTCTAAAGGCTCAAGGTTTTTTAACTTCTTGCTCAAAGGTAAAAAAAAAACTTCTTTGTGCAGTAGCCCCCCAGCTTACCTGAGCCTGATCAAGCGATGTGCATGACAGCCTCAGCTCTCTGAGGACTCTCACTCCCCATTGGCTGAGGCAGCAGCAGGAGCCAATGGCTGTCAATCACACCCAGTGAGCTCAATGAGGAGAGAGGGGGCGGGCCTGAGCCAGGGCTCCGTGTGTGAATGGACAAGCAGAGCAGCGGCTCAGTAGCAATCCCCACAGCCAGCTGCTTGCTCTGGGGGCACTTGGCAGGAAGGGGGGGCCTGGAGCGCCGGCGAGGGACCCAAGAAGTGGAGGATGTGAACTGCTCTGTGTAAAACCACTGCACAAAGAATGTAAGTATAACATGCTTGTTATTTAAAAAGAAAAAAAAGTATTTAAAGAAGAACTGCAGTCTGCTGACATTATTTGTCATTCTGAAATTTCAGTCCAACCACTTTGCATATTATTTTATATATACTGTGATTCTGTACTTGCCATATGCATATGCTACAGAAATCTACCTCCACTAAGTCTGGCTGCATCTATTTTAACTGTGGGCAGCTGAAGCTGCTGCCTGTTCACTTTCTGGATTTACACAGACACACAGATGCACACCTCCAGTTCTGCAACTCTCATTGTCCCTCTTATGACTCATCCCCCTCTCTTCCTGGTAAACTCTCACGAAAGTGGGAGAGAAAGCTGTGCATGATGTTATAACCTAGTGACCAGACAAGAAAGACAGGAAGTGGGCTGTATAAGGTATTTATGCATATGCATATGCTACAGAAATCTCCCTCCACTAAGTCTGGCTGCATCTATTTTAACTGTGGGCAGCTGAAGCTGCTGCCTGTTCACTTTCTGGATTTACACAGACACACAGATGCACACCTCCAGTTCTTCAACTCTCATTGTCCCTCTTATGACTCATCCCCCTCTCTTCCTGGTAAACTCTCACGAAAGTGGGAGAGAAAGCTGTGCATGATGTTATAACCTAGTGACCAGACAAGAAAGACAGGAAGTGGGCTGTATAAGGTATTTATGCATATGCATATGCTACAGAAATCTCCCTCCACTAAGTCTGGCTGCATCTATTTTAACTGTGGGCAGCTGAAGCTGCTGCCTGTTCACTTTCTGGATTTACACAGACACACAGATGCACACCTCCAGTTCTTCAACTCTCATTGTCCCTCTTATGACTCATCCCCCTCTCTTCCTGGTAAAGTCTCACGAGAGTGGGAGAGAAAGCTGTGCATGATGTTATAAACCTAGTGACCAGACAAGAAAGACAGGAAGTGGGCTGTATAAGGTATATACTGGCAGAAAAAAAATGTTTCTATTATCCAAAGTTAAAACAACAAAGGCAGAAGATTTAATTGATGGAAAGATAATAAAAAAAGCCTGAAGTTTCGCTTTAATATCACTTAAATGTACAGATGTGCAGGATAAGAGAGGTAAGGGCTTAACATACAGGTCATATCAGGGACAGGATGAAGCTGACATATACTGTAGAAGTGTGAATGACAGCAGAGGGGTGGATGACACTGGTATTAGTTTATTCTGGTTGTGATCGGGAAGCTTTTACTGATCGGTGAAGGAAAAGTGAAGATCAGCTGCTAACCCTAGTTGTTGTTAACGCTGAGTGATGCTATAATCGGTCACTGTGATCATGTGGTCACTTTCATTGGCTCTGTACTGTTGGTTTGTGAACTGCTAGGGGGCGTGCAACAAGTGACATTTTAAAAATGCCATGACATTTTATGTGCTATTAGTTTAAATCAGCGTTCTCTTAATGGTGTGTTTCCCTGTTAATCACACACATGGTCAGGATACTTGTTTGGCTGGTATAAGAGAGGAAACACCCAGTCAAAGGATTCCCAGTATGTGAAGTATGGTAATGCCTAAATAGGTGTGAACTTGTTATTATGCATTTTATGTCGGTAATAGGTCAGAGCAGGTGAACTGTTTAAAGGTTAACTCAACCTTTCCATAAACTGTCATAATGTACAACATGTGAGGGATTAGCTCTGTAGCGGGTGTGTGTGACCCCCCCTGGATGGGTTCACTACACGCTGAACTGTACAAAAAGGCAGTTGAGGATGACTGAAAACCAATGATATGGTTTATTTTTCCATCTTTCGGGATACACGTGCAAGCATCAAAACAGCATAAACAAAACAAAACATAAAATAAACCCTTGCCACTTGGGGCGTCTACCTTCCCAACACAGGAACCTACCTATGGAGTCTGGCACAGCCTACTGCTGGGCAGACACTGCTGGTCCTACAGCAGAAAACAAAAAGTCTCTTTGATATTTCTCACACAGAAATATGCATCAGCACCTCACCTCAGCCTCAGGATGCACCTCACTCACACAGCCTCAGGATGCAGCAATCAGTCGTCATCCTTAGGCTATCTTTATAGGGGCATTAATTGCTTAATTTTGAACAGCTGAAACCTTTTAACGCCCCAAACCTCTCTGGCCATCTCTGCAGCCGACGCCCAATAGTAATTGGTGTATTGTCTAAACAAGGCAGAAAAGTATCTCCCGTCTGGGACAACACACACAGATTTACCTGACTTCCTGTCACATACCGCCCTCTTGTTTCAACTCTAGCGTTGGGACACAGGTTGCCAGGCACGCATGCACTCGGGACAAACCATCTGCATTCCCCATTTTAACACTGGGGCGATGCGTTACGACAAAACTAAATTCCTGAAGGGCCAGGAACCACCTATTTATTCTCCTATTGGTCTTCAAATTTTGGCTGAGGTACATAAGAGGGTGTTCCTTGCTCTGTAATATACTCATTTTCAGTTGTAAGCCATGCAAAACCTTAACTGGTTTTTCAATGGACAGAAAGGTTTCCCTCAATAGCTCAATCACTGAAGAACTCAGCGAGTCATAACCAATACCAAGAGCTGATAACACTGTGCTCTGCCATGGATTATCCATGTGGATGCCTTCTTCAGATGTAAACACACCAAGACTGGAATCCTCCAATGCATGGTGACACTCAAAAAAATCTGTTCTTCTATGAACTGGACTAAAGTCTGACGCAGAAGACCTCTGATAAACCGATGTACTAGGCGGTTTTTCTTCCCTTTTGTGCTCTAGACGGAAATCATTACTTGTCAATTCTACATTTCCAAGTTTCTTACTTTGTGATAGTTCAGACTCACAAGTATGGTGAAAATCTACCAAACCCAATGTAAGGTCTTCAGAAACTGAATCCTCGTCACTTTCTTGAACCAACTGCTTCCATCACTTGTTCGCACATCCCTATTCTCACCAAGAACTTGACAACTGCTATAGGACACATCATTAACTGAGCTAGACAACCTTTCTTGTCTAGCAGCTACAATCACTTTTGAACTTATGTTTATGGCTAGTTGTTCAGCTATCTTTGCCTCATAGTCTCCCAAAAATGTTTTAGTATTTGTTTCTTTGAAACCATCGACTGTTGGACACAAATTCTCATATTCTTCATTCCTTTCAAGACATATGGAAAAAGCATCCATTAAATTAGTACATTTAGCCTCTCTGACCACTTCAGTGATGGAGGTTTCACAACGTTCAGAGGGCTCATCTGCCATTACAGATTCTACACTTTGAAAAATAGATTTTACTTCCTGAGGAATCTTGGTAGTCAAGTCCAAAGTATTATCCTGCGTTACTTGCTCTGACAGAACACTTTCTAAAGACTGGGTTTCACAGGATGTGACATTACCTTTATATTCAAATTCGATTTCATTAACATAAAAATTAACACACTGCTCTTCAACATGCAAATAATTCACAGAGGCAAAACTAGCTTCAGTCTGGGTGCATATTTCTTGCAATTCAGATTCCTCAATGACCCTGCTCTGCTGATCATCAATTATGGGAAAGTCATGAATATCACCTGCCTTACTACATTCACAAGGCTCAGTGGATATTGGACACACTTTTTCTACATCATTTAGTGCAGTGTCAGAATTACGTTTTTCAGCTTTATTTCCATCAAGCAACTGACTGAGAACTGAAGATGTGCAAACCCCTACTTCCTGCACTTCAGCCACTTAATTTGCCCTGAAGCGGTCAGGGATTTCACTTTCAACATCACTTCCAGAAAGTTCAGCTTCATTTTCCATAAAGTCCTTCAGATTTAGCTTTCTAAGAATTGCCTCCTCCTCATCATCGTTATCTTCCACACATTCTTCATTATTTATTGTTAGTTCATTCTGAGTGTTGGCTGTTTCCGTAGGACAATCATCAACTTTAACATCTTCATGTTCCGTTTCTGCTTTGGTGATCTTGGTGACACCAGGAACTCCTAACTTGGCAGAGTAGGCCCAAAGAAATGAACAGTGATCCATACAGCCCTGGCACACCATCTCATGAAACTCAACGTGCTCCGATGGAACTGCCCCTAGGTGCCGACCATGAAACCTGTCCTCACACACCACACACTGGATCATCTCATCTGGGGTTTCATCCTCAGGATCGGGGTACGGTCTCTTACATGTGCAGTACATGCCAAAGAAATTGTCATTGTAATTATTAACCAGGTTTTTCTTCTCTTTATCCGGATATAACTTGCACTCCAGCTGTTTAAATTTGGCATTTCCACAATCGCAGCGAAAGTTCCTCTTGGTGTAGAGCTCAAATAGGTCGTGGCCTTCGTGACACTTGTATGCACAGGCCAGACATATCCCAGCAGGCTCCTCTTTATCCGGGGTGCAGGTACTGCAGGTGTACAGCGCTTGTCTCTTCACATAACCCAGGGGGTAGGAGCACTTTTCGGAATCGCTCCCCGCCAGCACAGCAGACGCCTCATCCTGCAGGGCGTCATCCTCCTCCTTCACTGCCATTTCCACCTTTACTTCCTCCTTCACTTCCTCCTCTTCATCTTCTGCACCACTTTCAATTTCTGCAAGCTCTTCGCTGTCAGAATCACCACATGGTAGAAGATGGAAATCCTCAAGCCCGGCCTCATTTTCTTCATTTTCTCTGTTGGTGAAAGAACCGGAACAGAGAGCAACTGCTTCAGACATTAGGTCACTTTTCTCATTTTCAGCATGAGCCTTTGTACAACTAAAAGATTCTTGATTTGAACCATTATCTTGACAGACAAATTTTCCAGAGCAGAGTCCCAGCAACTCATCCATACTGTCCATCACAATTCTTTGCTTGGCAGAGCTGTACTTGCTCCTGTTACGGCCAACATTTAGAAAACCATCAGCATGTGTGGCAACGACCTCTTCGTTGTAATCCTCATCACTCCAAAGTAAGCTTTCCGTGCAAGAATCGCTGAGCGTCTCCTCATCACTTAGTCTTGTATATGTACGGCATCCATGATCGCTGCTTTTACCGGAACACGGGGCCTTATAATCACTGTTGAGCTTTGAAGGTTGTATTTTTTTTCGTGAGAGCTCCTTAGAAACCTCTATGTTCTCTTCACTACCAGACAGCTCTGCTTTCTTTTTCTTCTTTTTTTTCTTTGACTTCAGACTCAAGAAATCTTTGAACTTTTCTCTTACTTTTTCTTTAACACTTTCAGACAGCTTGTCTGGCTTGTGATGAGACTTCTGGATTAGGTTCTCCTTGCTTTTGTCTTTTAGGGGCGGTCGGTGGGAATTTGAACTGTTTGTGGTGCGTCTTCTCTTTGAGCTTTGCTGACTGGCCTTTTCATGAGCTAAAGAGCCTCTTGTCTGCATATGCCTCGTGACAGGACTCTGATCCTGCTCTGACTTGTCAACGCCAGGGAAATACTTCATATGGTAATGCAGCAATTTGGCTTTGCGAAAAGATCTGGAGCAATCCAAAATCTTACCTTTAAACTTGTTGGGTTCCAGTTCCAAGGTAACAGCTTTGGTAGCTGGATCATCAAGTTTCTTCAAAGTATTTGCTAAAGGTTCTCTACTGTATTTAGCAGAACTGTCAGACCGTCGATTCAGCTTCATAGGAGCTGCTACTGCGGGGACAGCCGGGACCTCCTCAGCATCTTCTTGTACATGAGGGTCTTTCTCTTCTGGTTTGGTCTCGTCTGGTTTGACCTCTGGTACTCCATTCACAACATTGGATTCAACAGGCTCTACAGACTCTTCTACTACTAATGGCGGCTCTGCCAGGGCACACTCCTCTGGCTTCACTTCTTGTTCCTCTGGTGAAGTACTACACTCCGGTGATGATTCCGTCTCAACAACAGATGTGGTAACCTCCATAGCATTATGGTCCTCTGGATTCTCAATCAGAGAGGGCTTGCTATCGTTTTCCTCTGTTCTCTCAAATAGTTTCCCGATGGCCTCCATTTGCTGCTGGTGTCTCTGTTCCCAACTGGCCATTCTCTCTCGGTGAGCCTGTCATTGAGCTGCAATGCTCTTTTGGTGAGCTGCAAGGCTCTCTTGGTGAGCCTGTCGTTGAGCTGCAATGCTCTCTTGTTGAGCCTGTTGGTGAGCTGCAAGGCTCTCTTGGTGAACCTGTTGTTGAGTTGCAATGCTCTCTTGGTGAACCTGTTGTTGAGCTGCAATGCTCTCTTGGTGAGCCCGTTGTTGAGCTGCGTGAGTTTGTTGTTAAGCTGCAAGGCTCCGCTGCAAACCTGCATTCATCTGCTGTTGATTTGCATTTGCTATAACCATCTGTTTTAGCATCTCCTCCATTTTGGGTTTACTTTAACTGCCCGCATTCTCCACCATGTGTGAGGGATTAGCTCTGTAGCGGGTGTGTGTGACCCCCTGAATGGGGGTACAAAAAGGCAGTTGAGTATGACTGAAAACAAATGATATGGTTTATTTTTCCATCTTGCGGGATACACGTGCAAGCATCAAAACATCATAAACAAAACAAAACATAAAATAAACCCTTGCCACTTGTGGTGTCTACCTTCCCAACACAGGAACCTACCTATGGAGTCTGGCACAGGCTACTGCTGGGAAGACACTGCTGGTCCTACAGCAGAAAGCAAAAAGTCTCTTTGATATTTCTCACACAGAAATATCCATCAGCACCTCACCTCTTCAGTAATGGTTGTGACTTCTTCTTCACTCACACAGCCTCAGGATGCAGCAATCAGTCGTCATCCTAAGGCTGTCTTTATAGGGGCTTTAATTGCTTAATTCTGAACAGCTGAAACCTTTTAACGCCCCAAACCTCTCTGCCTATCTCTGCAGCCGACACCCAATAGTAATTGGTGTATTGTCTAAACAAGGCAGAAAAGTATCTCCCGTCTGGGACAACACACACAGATTTACCTGACTTCCTGTCACAAACAGGATAGCAAAACTAAACCCAATGTGTAAACTGTAATTCCCTGTCTTGTTCTCTTATGCCTATACTCCAAAAATTGGTATTGCACAGAGCGGCCTCAAACCTCCTCTTCTGGTGTCCCCGCTGGCACTCTAGGCTCCCCCTCTTCTCTGTGTGCCACCATAGTAAGCAGATCCTGTAAGGGGAGGAAGAGAAACCCCAGCGCTGGATCCGGGGGTGAGGGTGCGATTCAGGAAAGTGTTTGTGGGGAGGACTGGTATTCAATGTATTTTTTATATTTACATTTTTTTTTACATAGAATACTTTAAGGTAACATTTATTTTGTGCCTTTCAAACCACATAAAAGCGGACCTTCAGTATTTTTTCATATTTCCATCTATTAAATCTTCTGCCCTTGTAGTTTTAACTTTGGATAGTAAAACATTTTATTTCTGCCAGTAAATACCTTATTCAGCCCACTTCCTGTTTCTTGTCTGGTCATTAGTCTAGGCTTATGACATCATGCATATCTCTCTCTCATGTGAGAGTTTGCCAGGAATGGAGAGGGGATGAGTCATAGAAGGACCAATGAGAGCTGCAGAGCTGGAAGTGAAATGAGCAGCAGGACACAGTTAAAATGGCTGCAGCCAGACTTAGTGGAGGGAGATTTCTGCAGCATATTTGGCAAGTACAGAATCACAGAATATATAAAATAATATGCAAAGTGGGTGGAGCGAAGCTTCAGAATGGCAAAGATGTTGTTATTACAAATTATGTGAGAAGACTGCAGTGTCACGGCAAACACTATGGTAAATACACCGAATGTTGCTTATCCCCAACGCGGTTAACCATATTGATATGTCTATGCTCCTGAGGAAGCGTTGTTTTCAAACGGGTAACATGTAGAGCAAGCCCTCCTTTTCCTCTGGACCCACCGCCTGGTTACACATCACACAGCTAACCTTTGATTGATCGTACTCCTTTCTGAGCCCTTTATGATAGAACTGTATTATGATTGTGATCACCTGTGTGGACCAGTTATTGATTTAATTTCTTTGATTTTATATTTGTAACAGTTTTTTATGACATTTCTATAAATAAATTATCTAGTTTCTTATCATAATTATGGTGTGCCTGCAAAGTCCATAAATCACTAGTCCTTAGCCAGAATTCATGCAGTTCCTCTTTAACCACATGCCGACCAGCTTCTATAGATATATACCGCGGCAATGTGACCCTGTCCCACAAATCGCAGTACGGCGGCTCCTTTAAGAGCCATAGCAGGCGTGTGCTTGCCCACTGCACGGCAGGGGACTCGATGCGCGTGACTGGCGCACGCGATAGCTGTCGGCCACCCGCCTGAGAGCCAGGTTGGGAATTTGTGTGTGAAAACACTCAAATCCTCCTGACAGGAGAGAAGAGACAGATCTGCTGCTCATAATAATTACAAACAGTGATTTGTCTCCTCCCCAGTCAGTCCCATGCCCCCATAATTAGAAACACTCCCTAGGGAACACATTTAACCTCTTGATCGCCCCCTAGTGTTAACCCCTTCCCTACCAGTGACATGTATTCATTAATGGGTGCATTTTTATAGCACTGTTGCTGTATAAATGTCAATATTCCCAAAAAATTGTCAAAAGTATCTGATCTGTCTGCCACAATGTCACAGTCCTGCTAAAAATCGCAGAAAAAAATAATAATAAAAATGCCATCAATCTATCCCCTATTTTGTAGACGCTATAACTTTTGTGCAAACCAATCAATATACGCCTATTTTTTTTATTTTTTTATCATTTTTTACCAAAAATATGTAGAAGATAATATATTGGCCTAAACTGATGAAGAAATTTTTTATTTATTTTTTAATTCTTTGGGTATTTATTATAGCAAAATGTCAGTCTTTTTTTGTTTATAGCACAAAAAAATAAAAACCGCAGGTTTGGTGATCAAATACCACCACAAGGAAGCTCTATTTTTGGGGACAACTTTGCACGACCACGCAATTGTCAGTTAAAGCGACGCAGTGCCATATCGCAAAAAATGGCCTGGTCATTAAGGGGGCAAATCCTTCCGGAGCGGAAGTGGTTAACAAATCAACTTCACTGCCTATTGTTTATCGATTGTGCATCTATAGCTGCAATTCTACAAGCCACCACATGGTGTCTCTAGGAGCATCAAATGATGCAGGACAATACCCAACCTGCAAGATTTGGAATTACAATAAAGGCATTAATAAAATGTGTTCTGCTTCCACAATACAAGACATAGTAAACAGCTAGAACATTTGTCAGTTGCTAGGGAATGTGCTCACAAAATAAACTGCGTGATATTACCGTGTTTCCATTTCAAGCTTCTTATTCGATTCCTAGTTTCCATAGAACATAGTTATTATACAGGATTTGCACAGTATATCACCAACGGTTTGCGCAGAACTTTACAATATAAAGGGAAAGAGTACAACACAATTTAAGACAGGAGGGCCTTGTTTTCAATGTAAAAGCATGCAATCCGCCCACAACAGCTTTATTGCTTGAAGAGAAAACCTGATTTCTGTATTTTGTCTGCCCTTATTCTTTAAATCAAAGCAATTACCCTTCTGTACATACAAAAAATGTAATAAGCATGTGAAATAATTAAAGTAAACCTTATGCCTCGTACACACGCTCAGGATTTAAGACAGGAAAAAGTCAGTTGGGAATCCCGACAGGATTTTTTTTTTTTGCCGGCGGATTTTGGCATTTTTCCCGTTGGAAAAACTGTGAGGGAGCATACACATGGCTGGGATTCCCGGGCAAAAGCTCTCCTCGCAGTTTTCCTATCGGAAAAGCCGGTTGTGTACATTAGTTGCATGGCTGTCATGCCAGGAAAGCCTTGCCCTCCCCTTCCTTTCCTTGATAGGTACAAACATGCACATTCATTCTGATGCAAACTTTCCTGTTTGTTCAATAATCATCTGCAGGATTGATATATAGATTGTGCTTGCACCACTGCTGCCATGTAGTTTCTGTAGGCACCTCAGATACACTATATTGTCAAGAGTATTGGGACACCTTTAGGCCCCTTTCACATGAGCTGATGAACGGTCCGCTAATTACAAGTCCGTTTACAGACTTGTAATGGGCCCCTATGGGATCGCGTTCGTTAGCGGATGATGCATCCGCTAACGTCCGTCTAAGATCCGCGTCCGTCTGGATCCGTTTTGCGGACGTAAGAAAACCCTATTTTTCTTCCGTCCGGTGGATCGGATCGGATACAAACGGACAGACGGTCCGTTTCCATCCGATTCCCCATAGGGGATAGCGGAGGAGAGACAGGGCGGTCCCTGCACAGTGTGCGGGGACCGCCCTGTCCGCCGACAGCTGAGCAGGACGCTCCGCTGAGCCGACGGACACACACGTAGCGGACCGAAAAACGGTCAGGACTCTGTGCATGCCAGTCAAGTTCCTCCACCCCAAACTCACTCATCCATGTCTTTATCGACCTTGCTTTGTACCAACAGTCATGTTGGAACAAGAAGGGTCCATCCCCAAACTGTTCCCAGAAGGTTGGGAGCATGAAATTGTCCAAAATGTCTTGGTATGCTGATGCCTTAAGAGTTCCTTCACTGGAACTAAGAGGCCAAGCCCATCCCCTGAAAAACAACCCCACACCATAATGCCCCCTCCATGGAAAAATAAAACAAATAAGTGCGCAACCAAATGACATAAATACAGGTGTCTGTGTCCTGATTGGAAAATAAGCAAATCAACTGAATGATATGATCATGAAGATCGTGTGCATGCAGTCCTATGAGAGCATCCCACATGTATCAACGGGGAACGGAGGCATGATGCCCAATAGGGAGAAACGCAGCATTGGTTGGAGCATCAGCAGCTGACGTCACCGCGCTCCCAGCTGATCGGCCTGAGCCGAAGCTGGTTTGAACTTTGTATCCGGACTTTTACCTTTGCTGCTATGAGCCTTTTTAGATGTCAGTGATTTTTTCCATCAAGTGGAATAGAGAGAACTCCTTTTTATTAAATTACTGCACTATGAAGCCTTTCTTTTCTTTTCATCCACACGTTTTTTAAACTATCTTTTCACGTGGATTCCATCTCCGGGAGATCTGTTCGAGACAACATTGTCCCTGCAACCTGCAGAGGAGGCAGGGAGCAGGAGTGAACATCCCGATCCAGCCAAGGATACAGTAGGTGTGTACAGTGCCTGATTGATCCCTTTAGGGTCCTACGGATAGGAAAGTGGCCATTCACTTAGGATTGTATTGAAGACATCCATTTACTTTGTTGGTCAGTTCAAGTTTTAATTCCCTCAGGAAGGAACACATACATGTGGGATGTTCTCATAGGACTGCATGCACACGATCTTCATGATCATATCATTCAGTTGATTTGCTTATTTTCCAATCAGGACTCAGACACCTGTATTTATGTCATTTGGTTGCGTACTTTTTTTTTTAATTTCCATGTATGTTGAGCCTAATTTTTAGGCTTTTTTATCTAGGTGCGTCACCATCATAATTTTTTAGTTTAATTTCTCACCACACATATGCAATTTTTATTGCCTTTCATTCACTTGTTTGCATTTGTTGTGTCATTTTTTCACACGTTGTGTATCAGGGGTAGCGCGGATTGTTCTTGCTATACATAATCCCCCCTCCACCAAATAATTTGGACCACTGCACGAAGCAAGGTCCATAAAGAAATGTATGAGCAAGTTTGGGGTGGAGGAACTTGACTGACCTCAACACCTTTGGGATTAATAAGAGCGAAGACTGCGAACCTGGCCTTCTTGTCCAACATCAGTGCCTGACCTTACACATGCGCTTCTGGAAGAATGGTCAAACATTCCCATAGACACTTCTAAACCTTGTGGACAGCCTTCCCAAAAAGAGTTGAAGCTGTTATAGCTGCAAAGGGTAGGACAACTCAGTATTGAACCCTACAGACTAAGACTGGGATGCCATTAGGCCGCAAACACGGAGGGACATGTCCGCTGAAACATGTCCGACGGACCGTTTCCAGCGGACATGTCTTCTCCGGATTTTCGTCCGACGGTGTGTACACACCATCGGATGAAAATCCCCTCGGCCAGGGAAAGCGGTGACGTGGCGGTGACGTTGACGCCGCCACGTCACCAAACCCGGAAATAAAATGCTTCCACACATGCGTCGAATCCATTCGACGCATGCGTGGACAGTTCTGTCCGCTGGTTAGTGTACTAACCAGCGGACAGATCCGACGGACAGGTTTGTAGCGGACAAATTTCAAAGCATGCTTTGAAATTTGTCCGATGGACAAACCTGTCTGCTCGCCCGTACACACGATCGGATTTGTTTTCGTGTAAATTTGATCATGTGTACGCGGCCTTAAAGTTTATGTGCGTGTTAAGGCAAGTTACTATATATCCTTTTAGCAATGTTGTCCCAGTTTATGAACCTGGACCATTTTGGATATTTGGAACAGTCAGGATGATTCAGTTAGACCCCTTTCACACGGAGGAGTTTTTCAGGCGGTACAGCCCTAAAAATAGCGCCTAAATACCACCTGAAAAACTCCTGCCCAGCCATCTCAATGTGAAAGCCCGAGGGTTTTCACACTGAGGCGATGCGCTGGCAGGAGAGAAAAAAATCTCCTGCAAACAGCATCTTTGGAGTGGTGAGAGGAGCGGTATGTATACCGCTCCTTCACCGCTCCTTCCCATTTAAAACAATGGGAAACCGCAGTAATACCGCCCGCAATGCGCCTCTGCAGAGGTGCATTGCGGGCGGTATTAACCTGTTATCGGTCGCTAGCCGGGGTTAATACTGCACCGATAGCGGCCGAATCCTGCGGCAATTCTGGCAGTATAGCGCCGCTATGTTTAGCAGCGCTTTACTGCCACCACGCCTCCTGTCCGAGTGTGAAAGGGGCCTTTTTGACACATTAATCACGGCGTGAATGCTGTTAAAAGCCACATGTGAAATTCACACTTTCATTACCAATACGTGCATCAAATTTAAGTAGATTGTAGTAGCAGCAGTGTTTCTGCAAAAGATTCAATAAGGTAGCTAAAGTTCAGTATACACTAGTACATGTTATTTGGAAAGTTTTCATTTTAAGATTTTCTAATTGTTAATGAGGTCCAATCAATTTTTGTTTTGACTAGAGTGACAAGAAAATTCGAAGGAGCAGGACGAAAAATTTCCTTAAATAAACAAATTTCTGTATACAAACAATGTATGTGGTTTTTGTTTAATACGGTTATTTCCTCCAAAATTGATTATTAAAAGCAACTTTTGAAATACTTCCGAATGATATTTGTCAAGCCATCGAATGTTCTGAGAATTTTTACACAAATACTTGTATAAATATTCAGACAAAAGTTTTTTTTTAAAAATCTACTAATGTATACACAGCTTAGGAAAAATGGAGTATAGTAAGTCCTCTTCATGTTGGTGTTAATTGTGTGTGGTTTGTCCTCTGAGGTTGTAGAGTGATTCATTCAAGTGTATCTAAACCCAAGAACAAAAACTGACAGTATTACAGCTAACCAGTGCGTACTGCGTAGATGAGATTAGCTTTTTTTCATGCTTTTTTATTTCCCTTATTTTAACCTGATAATCTTGCCACTACAGTGCTAATTTTGTTGACGCAAACATTTTCGTCAGCGTCATGTTTCCAGTGAGGAAAACTAAACGAAAATCACCTCACATTTTCATCAATTGATAAAAATTATGATGAAAATCAATAGCCATTTTCGTCAGCGAACGAAAACATAACAAACATGTGTGGGAGGGGCGTTTATCCATGTGAACTTCCGGTTTTCTCAAAGTTCCACCTGTAAAACCAGTGAGTGTTTCCCTGTAACGACTGTACCGTGTTTAGTGGTGTGACATGCTTAGCACTGTGCAGCATTACAGGCCTCCTCAGATGACTGTCCAGAGCACTGTGTGTGATAGCCTCCTCAGATCACTGTCCAAAGCACTGTGCAGCATTTAGAGGCTTCCCAAATGTCCAGAGCACTGTGTGCATTACAGGCCCCCTAAGCCCACCATCCAGAGCACTGTGTATTACAGGCCTCCTCAGACCACCATCCAGAGCACTGTGTGCATTACAGGCCTCCTCAGACCACCATTCAGAGCACTGTGTGCATTACAGGCCTCCTCAGACCACCGTTCAGAGCATTGTGCAGTATTACAGTCCTCCTCAGACGACTGTCCGAGCACTGTGTGCATTGACCTCCTCAGACCTGCGTTCAGAGCACCATGCAGTATTACAGACCTCCTCAGAGCACTGTGCAGCATTACAGGCCTCCTCAGACCACAGTCCAGAGCACTGTGCAGTGCATTACAGGCCTCTTCAGACCACCGTTCAGAGCACTGTGTAGCATTTACAGGCCTCCCCAGACCACCATCCAGAGCACTGTGTAGCATTTACAGGCCTCCCCAGACCACCATCCAGAGCACTGTGCATCACAGGCCTCTTGAGACCATCGTCCAGAACACTGTGCAGCATTACAGGCTCCCTCAGACCACAGTCCAAAGCACTGTGCAATGCATTACAGGCCTCCTCGGATCACCGTCCAGAGCACAGTGTAGCATTTACAGGCCTCCTCAGACCAACGTCCAGAGAAATGTGCATCATAGGCCTCTTCGGACCACCGTCCAAAGCACTGTTTGCATTACAGGCTTTCTCAGACCGCCAAGAGCACTGTGTATATTAGAGGCTTCCTCAGACCGCCCAGAGCACTGTGTACATTACAGGCCTTCTCAGACCATCCAGAGTCCTCACAGTGCATTACAGGTCATCCAGAGCATGTAGTTCAATCCTTAATACCATGAAATAATTACATGTTATTAGATTATTTTTTTTTTAATCCATTAGTTTATAATGTTTATAATGTAAATTATAGATATGTACAGTATATAAAGTTTATAATGTAAATTATAGAGAAATGCTTAAATAATGCATTACAGTTTAACTAAACCCATTTGATTTCAGTAGACTAAAATTTATGCAAATTTTAGTCAACTAAATACTACTAAAACAAAAACAATTCAGATGAAAAGATTTTTGGCTAGATAAAAGGCTATATTATTTTCACTTGAATAGATATAATAAAATTGTGTTTTTAACAGTCAAAAGAGAATCAAATAAAGAATTGAACTGTTAAACTTTACATACACTTTAAAGTGGTTGTAAACCTAGTTACACCACTTTTACCAACAGGTAAGCCTATAATAAAGCTTACCTGTAGGTACCGGAAATATCTCCTAAACCTGCACAGTTTAGGAAATATTTACCATACAGTATACGTTTGCGCCGACATCATTGACACATGCGCGTGAAAGAAAGGGCACGATCGTGCAGTTCAGTTTCTTAAGGACCCGTGCCATGACTGGCTGCTCCCATGACCCGGCCA
The DNA here is from genome assembly GCA_029574335.1 of Rana kukunoris. NCBI lineage: Eukaryota > Metazoa > Chordata > Amphibia > Anura > Ranidae > Rana > Rana kukunoris. The sequence continues at coordinate 110,521,487 of CM056052.1, forward strand.
GTCACAGAGCCAGAAAGGAAGAGGGGTGAAGATGGATACGCGGGAACATTGCGACTTTGTTTGCAGGTAAGTACAACATATGCATACTAGCCCATTATGCTTTTACTTTGCAGGGGAAAAAAGGGGAAGTAAAACCCATCATGTTCTAAAATAAATTTTATAGAACTAAAATATATTGTTACATGTAAATTGTGGAATATTACATAGAAATAAATTAAAAATATATAATAATACTGTAGTGCATGATTCATCGGTATGAATCTACGTATACTAATATATCATTATACTGTATATAAATATAGACATTAACTCTCCAAAGTTTTCCAAAAATCTACTCCGCTTGTGAAAGTCTGTCATTTCACACATGTGCTGTGTGTAAAATGTGTCCAGTCAATCCACAGTTTCTGATCTCATGTATTATATCCACAGTCTCTGACCATCTTATGTATGATATCCACAGTCTCTGACCATCTCACATATTATATCCACAGTCTCTGACCATCTCATGTATGATATCCACAGTCTCTGACCATCTCACATATTATATCCACAGTCTCTGACCATCTCATGTATTATATCCACATTCTCTGACCATCTTAGGTATTATATCCACATTCTATGACCATCTCATGTATTATATCCACAGTCTCTGACCATCTCATGTATTATACCCACAGTTTCTGACCATCTCATGTATAATATCCATATTCTCTGACCATCGTATGTATTATATCCACAGTCTCTGACCATCTCATGTATTATATCCACATTCTCTGACCGTTTAATGTATAATATCCACAGTCTCTGACCATCTCACGTATTATATTCATGGTCTCTGACAGTCTCATGTATAATATCCACAGTCTCTGACCATCTCACGTATTATATCCATGGTCTCTGACCGTCTCATGTATAATATCCACAGTCTCTGACCATCTCATGTATGATATCCACAGTCTCTGACCATCTCACATATTATATCCACAGTCTCTGAATCTCTCATGTATGATATCCACAGTCTCTGACCATCTCACATATTATATCCACAGTCTCTGACCATCTCATGTTATATTCACAGTCTCGTGACCATCTCATGTATTATAATCACAGTCTCTGACCATGTCATGTATTATATCCACATTCTCTGACCATCTTATGTATTATATCCACATTCACTGACCATCTCATGTATTATATCCACAGTCTCTGACCATCTCATGTATTATACCAACAGTCTCTGACCATCTCATGTATTATATCCACAGTCTCTGACCATCTCACGTATTATATCCATGGTCTCTGACCGTCTCATGTATAATATCCACATTCTCTGACCATCTCACGTATTATATTCACCGTCTCTGACCATCTCACATATTATATCCACAGTCTCTGACCATCTCATGTATTATATCCACAGTCCCTGACCATCTCATGCATAGCTCCCAACTGTCCCTGATTTCGAGGGATTGTCCCTTATTTGGAACAATGTCCCTCTGTCCCTCTTTCCTCCTCATGTGTCCCTCAATTTTGGTCTGATCTATATAGTTGTATATAAAATGCACTTTTTATCTTCCAAAAAGTGTTTTCCAGTGCTAAACCTTTCATCCAATTTCTAAATTGCTGCATTTGTAAATGTCAAAACCCAGTATAAAGGAATAGTAGTGGTAAAACAAAGGACTGTGTTTAACTAATAATTTTTTATATACTTCCCCTTTAAGGGGGCGTGACAAGGGGTGTGTCCTATGCCTACATACTTTTGCTGATAAGTGTCCCTCGTTCCCAACTCAAAAAGTTGGGAGGTATGTCTCATGTGTTACTGTATATCCACAATTTCTCACCATCTCTTTTATCATACCCAAATGCCTAGTACACAAAATCAGACAGACTTTTTCTATCGGATATTCTGATCATGTGTAGCCCCATCAGAGTTTTTTCATGAAATTCTATCGGAGTTTAGATATAGAACATGTTTTATTTTTTTTCTGATGGAATTCCATTGGAATTCCGATGAGATTTGCCCAGGCAAAAGCCTGATCGTGTGTACGCGGCATTAGTCTGAATATTTCTGTTGAAGATCTCTCTGTCCTCTAAGGACCTGTACACACGGGGAGACATGTCCGATGAAAATGGTCCGTGGACCGTTTTCATCAGACATGTCTGAAGGGATATTTTGGTCTGATGTGTGTACACACCATCAGACCAAAATCCCTGTGGACAGAGAACGCGGTGACTTAGAAGACACCGACGTGGTCAAACCAGGAAGTTCAATGCTTCCACGCATGCGTCAAATCAATTCGACGCATGCGCGGGATTTCTGTCCGATGGTTGGGCGTACTAACCATCGGACATGTCCGACGGACAGGTTTCCAGCGGACAAGTTTCTAAGCATGTTTAGAAACTTTTGTCCGCTGGAAACCTGTCCACTAGGCCGTACACACGATTGAACTTGTCCGCGGAAACTGGTCTGCGGACCAGTTTCAGCGGACATGTCTCCTCGTGTGTACGCGGCCTAGCATGTATGGCAGACCACAGCGCTGAGGACAATGCTGACATACTTATTATTCTGCGTATCAATCATAAGTATTCAAATTGGGTCAGAGATAAAAAGTAATAAACCGGCACCATTTGGTACTACAGTAATAGGGGATTGTCTGGCAGTGACTTTGTAGGGCCAGAGAGTCTTGTAAACGTTGGAGGCTTTTGCAGCTGCTGGTCACAGGTGGCACTCCAGCAGATGGACTTTTTATTTGTCCTAGTGTTCAGCTACTATTTTAGACTGGCACAGACCGCAGACATATAAAACAGACAGAACATATGGAAATGGGTCCTCCTGAAGACAAATACTGCCTCTGCACCTGGCACCGGCAATAAAGCATGCCACATTTCTGATAGGATCTTTGACCTTAGAGCAAATTCGGATCCTGTGAGTGAGACGATTTTCCTGGAACAACAAGTTAAATGGTAAAAGCCGTATTATACACATGACTGATGTAACCATTTTGTGAGATGCCAATGATTCAAAATGTATCAGTTTCTGGATACAGTAGCAGGACATCCAATATTCATACTCAGCTAGAGGAAAACTCACCACACATCTTACAGTCTGACAATCTCCCTTAGACCCACCAATACTAGTTATACTGTATAATAAAAGGTCTGCCTGAATGGATGCAGATTAAGTGTATCCAAACCCAAAAACAAAAATGTAATAAATGGCAATTTAATAAATTATTAGGCCCTTTTTAGATGGGTGGACTCTGCCAGCGGATCTACCTGCTCAGTGGGGGAATATGGGCATACCTGTTATACAACAGGTCCATGCCCGCTATGCTTATGCAGACCGGGCACAGACACTGCACACTTTCACAGGATTGTCTGTCCATTTCCATCTGACTGTCGAATGGGGAATCCGTCTGGGAATCCCGATCCATCTGTTTTTAGCGGATAGAATCGGATCAGATGTTGGCAGGGCCGCCACTCCATAGAGGGCAATGAATGGTGCGATTGAGTCCACCTAAAAAAATGACAGGCCTGCCTATGTGATATGAAAGGGACCTTAGGTGTGGTGGCTGTATAATTTTTAATTTTAGACTTTTTTCCTTTATTTTCACCTGGTGATCCAGCCAGTAGGTCTGTTGTTTTTTAAATTACTTCACACACTCAATCAATGAACTATTTGTAATCCTTGTGCTTAGGAAATCGATATGAAGGTATGCTATATTTTCTTGTTTAAAACTTTTTTTTTTTACATTTCTTCTGTTCCTTTCTGGTTTCTGGTCTAAGCCAAAATTATGTCATACCTCTCAGGAGTCTTAATGGGCATGCTTTGAATATTAAAAATGAATAAATTGCGTTTTCAGTTTACAATGATCAGCTTTTATTTATTTATATAAAACCTATAACCTAAAAGAAAAAAATTATTGCAGCAGCCACTTAAAGCGGAACTATACTTACTTTCTATTCTGCACTGAAGTGTTCCAGAGCTCTCCACTGGTCGCTGTAATCTTCAGCTTGATCGACTTCTGGATACAGATCTTTGGCCATTTTCATTGGCCCAGCTGAGATGGTGTCACTCATATGCAGGGCCGCCATCAGGGGGGTACAGGCATTACACCTGTAAGGGGCCCGGGGGTCCCCAGGGGCCCTGAGGCCACCAAGGGCCCCAGATGGCAATCCCTTTTCTTTTATAAAAAAATATATTTTTTTTATAAAAAAATATATTTTTTTATAAAAAATATATTTTTTTATAAAAAAAATATATTTTTTTAATATATTTTTATTTTATTTTTTATTAAAGGGCCAATGTTTTTTATTTTATTTTTTTTAGAGGTCCGGAGGTCCCCAGGGGCCCGGAGGCCATCAGGGCCCCAGATGGCAAGCCCTTTTTTTTCTTTTTTATAAAAAAATATATTTTTATATAAAAAAATATATTTTTTTAATATATTTTCCTTTTATTTTTTATTAAAGGGCCAATTTTTTTTTTTTTTTTTTTAGAGGTCCGGAGGTCCACAGGGCCCCGGAGGCCCCCAGGGCACCGGATGGCAACCCCCCTTTTTTTTATTTATTTTCTATAAAAAAATATATATATTTTTTAATATATTTTTATTTATTTTTTTTTTATTAAAGGGCCATTTTTTTAGGGGTCTGGGGGCCCGTAGGCCACCAGGGCCCCAGATGGCAACCCCCTCTTTTTTATTTATTTTTTTATAAAAAAGTATATTTTTTTATAAAAAAAATATATTTTTTTAATATATTTTTATTTTATTTTTTATTAAAGGCCAATTTTTTTTTAATTAAAGGCCATCCCAAGAACACCATCCCTACTGTGAAGCATGGGGGTGGTAGCATCATGCTTTGGGGGTGTTTTTCTGCACATGGGACAGGGCGACTGCACTGTATTAAGGAGAGGATGACCGGGGCCATGTATTGCGAGATTTTGGGCAACAACTTCCTTCCCTCAGTTAGAGCTTTGAAGATGGGTCGAGGCTGGGTCTTCCAACATGACAATGACCCGAAGCACACAGCCAGGATAACCAAGGAGTGGCTCTGTAAGAAGCATATCAAGGTTCTGGCGTGGCCTAGCCAGTCTCCTGACCTAAACCCAATAGAGAATCTTTGGAGGGAGCTCAAACTCTGTGTTTCTCAGCGACAGCCCAGAAACCTGACTGATCTAGAGAAGATCTGTGTGGAGGAGTGGGCCAAAATCCCTCCTCCAGTGTGTGCAAACCTGGTGAAAAACTACAAGAAACGTTTGACCTCTGTAATTGCAAACAAAGGCTACTGTACCAAATATTAACATTGATTTTCTCAGGTGTTCAAATACTTCTTTGCAGCTGTATCATACAAATAAATAGTTAAAAAAATCATACATTGTGATTTCTGGAATTTTTTTTTTGATTATGTCTCTCACAGTGGACATGCACCTACGATGACAATTTCAGACCCCTCCATGATTTCCAAGTGGGAGAACTTGCAAAATAGCAGGGTGTTCAAATACTTATTTTCCGCACTGTGTATATATATATATATATATATATATATATATTTATTATTATTATTATTATTATTATTATTAAAGGGCCCATAGGTCCCCAGGGGCCCCCGGATGACAATCCTCCTTTTTTTATATATATTTTTTACTTTTTTATATTATTTTATTTCTTTTTTTTAATATATAGATGTATTTTTATTAAAGGGCTCAGAGGTCCCCAGGGCCCCATGTGTCAAACCCCCTTTTTTTATAATTGTATTTTTTATTTTTGTTTATATATATTTTTTATATTTTTATTTTTTATTAAAGGGCCCAGAGGTCCCCAGGGCCCTGGAAGGCAACCCCCTTGTTTTTTTTTATATAAATGTTTATTTCTCCTTTATATATATATATTTTTATTTTTTTATTTTTATTAAAAGGGCCCAGAGGTTTTTTTTATTAAAGGGCCCAGAGGTCCCGAATGGAAAGCCCCCTTTTTTGGTAATTTCCTTTTATTTATAATAAAAATAAGGTCCCCAGGGCCCCAGTTGGCAACCACCCTTTTAAAAAAATATATGGGCTCCGGATGGCTACCCCCCTTTTTTATATTAATTTTTCTTTCTTTTTTCTTTTTGTAAAGGGCCCCCCCGCTTCTCAATTCGCGGCAGCAGCCCCCCCCCCCCCCCCGCTTTTCAATTTCATCATGCGGCAGCACCCCCCCCCCCCCGGTTCCCTGCTCCAGGGGGCCCATGCCTGAAGCTGTGTAAGGGGCCCCAAAATTCCTGATGGCGGCCCTGCTCATATGTCTCTTCTCCATTTAAAATCTGCATGTTTGCCAATAGTTTTTCTTACAGGTCAAAGTTCCATTTTAAAAGTGTTAGCTGGAGTTCAACTTTTATTTGTTAGGGCCCGTACCGTATGTCCGTATTTCATCCATACGTTTTCAGATGAAATACGGACATACATGTATCCCTATGGGATTGCGAATCTCAGCAGATGAAACATCCGCTGACATCTGATCTCATCAGTCCCCGCTATGGTCCGTTCTGCAAACGTCTGCATTTCGGATGAACACAGACAGACGGTCCATGTTCATCCGATTCCCCCATAGAGGAGAGGTCCTGTCATCTGCCGGCTCAGCTGGGATCAAAGGAGCGATCCCCCCTGAGCAAGTGGATGTTAAAGGTACGGATCCTCACGGGATCTGTACATGTGAAAGGGTCCTTAGTCACTTATGTAAAGTCCATCCAAATCTACTAGTTCTTCTAATACTACCCTCTCCACAGAGTGTCATTGCTGCTGTCCAAGGGTGGATAGTTATATTGTTTCACCATAGATACAATTGAGGAGTGAGCGTAGCCAAATAAAGACAGGAAATAGGTTACTGGTCAGATCATTAAAGGAGTTGTAAAGGAAAATGTTTTTTTACCTTAATGAAATCTATGCATTAAGGTGAAAAAACATTGGATGCTGCCGTCCCCCCGAGCCCCCGTTATACTTACCTGACCCCTGGAAAGTCCCGCATGGTCCCGATATTCTCTTTGCCGCGCAGCCTGGCCACTGATTGACTAGAGCGGATGGATTGAGAGCAGCACAGTAATGGTTATAAAGAAAAGGGACATTTTGGGACTTTAAATGAAGCAGCTGACTGATTGAGGTTGGGTATAACATAGGACATATTTTATTTGCATGGGTGCATGATAGTATGTTTTACATGTATGAAGGTGGCATGTGCGACTGCCGTCTCCCCCCCCCCCCCCCCATGCTTAACCCGCCATTGTGTACAGCCATACATAATGAAAAATGAACATTAAAACATGATCATAGTAACAAACCATTAGCCTAAAATAATGCAATAAAATTGTCAGACAGTATGAATAATAATGTACACATGTAGACTGGGCAGCACAGAGCAGAATATTAGAAAATGGATCTAAGATTATATGAATCACAAAATGGTTGAGTATATCTGAATAAAATCCTATTTTGAATGAAGCTACATCCTAAATGCCTGACGCGTTTCGTGTAAAAACAGTCCTCAGGGGCGGATGCCATAGGGTATCTGTAATAGCAGAGTAATATGCTGTCAAATGATTGACTAAGTATAATCAAAAGAGAAAAGGACAAAAAAATGCATACACGAACATATGCGAACAATGGTGTACGCGGGGGCTGGACCGAATGGACTGTCAGTTCGGGAGCTGAGGTGATTAGTTGTCCAGTATGGGGCATGGCACATAGGCGCCGTCCACATTAATCGAGTAATTGGTGAAAATGATGAATAAATATATGTAATGGATATATAAATCAATTAGAATGAGTGTGCAAGTGAGAGAGAAAAAAAGGAAAAGAAAAAAGAAAAAGGAGGGTGCTCTAAATGACACCAGAGGGTGTGTAAATGTGATGGTGTAGTGAAATGAATCATCGAGGGGGAGTAGCAGTGATGAGAAGTAAAACTATTGGAAAAGGTGATTCAGAGGAATACCAATCACCAGGTGTGGTAGATTGTAAGCAAGAGACTGGGAGAATAATGAGAGAATTCCATGATTCCCTAGGTAATAAAAGAGAGAGTAAAGAGTGCAAACCTTGCACTGGGATCATGGATTGTTTACCTTGTATATAAGTACTGGGAAGCAAGTGCTTATCAAGGCTACCAGCGTCCATCTGTGTATGACAAGAAGCTCTGTGTGTGGGGAGACACCTTATATGCGTCCCGCATGTCCACCAGGCTATCACCTACTTCACGCTACCTGACAATGCGTGGGGCGGGGCCACCAGACTGGGCAGCAATAAACCCTCCCAGAACTGGTGCCGGTGTACCGTCATACTCCCCTCCCCATCACAGACTGCTCCGGAAGTGCTGTGGCGGCCAACTGCACATTCGCGATGCATTCCAAACGCATCTGCGATGCGTTCCAATGCATTTACGATGGTGCACACCAGCGAAACCTTGTTCGGCATCCAGGCTCTTTCCTTAACATCCCCGTGGATTGGAGGATGTTAAAAAAAGAGCCAGGAGGCCAAGCGAGCGGAGCGAGCCGTCCGAGCTAAGCGAGGACGTGAGGCCGACTGGCCACTTTCCCCTAAGTCAACGTCGCTCTGAATGACGGCTTCGCTGGTGTGCAGTGTCGTAAATGCATTGGAACGCATCGCAGATGCATTTGGAACGCATCGCGCATGCGCAGTTGGCCGCCGCAGCACTTCCGGAGCAGTCTGTGATGGGGGAGCCGAATATGACGCGTCACCGGATCGTCCCGCTGCGTCGGTTAGAATGGAAGGGTCTCACTCCCATAGTGACGCCCACTAGTGATGTCACTGGGAGGAGCAGTGCATGGCAACGATGCACTGAGAGCCCCCGCCCGATCCCCCAGGTTCTCCCGCCCACATGGGGCAGAAGCAAAGGGGAAGGGGTGGATACAATCGGCGCATCGCAGCTCCCAAGCTCTGACAGTTTGAGGCACCAACTTTCATAAGTTGAGCTGCCGGATTGCAGCATATAATGTTGCATTAACCCGTGTGTATGGGCCAATCTAGTACATTAAAGAAAAGTAAAACAACACCACATAGAGCTGGCAGGGGAACAATAGTGACAATCCATTCGGTCCAGCCCCCGCGTACACCATTGTTCGCATATGTTCGTGAGTACCCAGAATCGGCATTTTTTTTGTCCTTTTCTCTTTTGATTATACTTAGTCAATCATTTGACTGCATATTACTCTGCTATTACAGATACCCTATGGCATCCGCCCCTGAGGAGTGTTTTTACACGAAACACGTCGGGCATTTAGGATGTAGCTTCATGCAAAATAGGTTTCTATTCAGATATACTCAACCATTTTGTGATTCATATAATCTTAGATCCATTTTCTAATATTCCGCTCTGTGCTGCCCCGTCTACATGTGTACATTATTATTCATACTGTCTGACAATTTTATTGCATTATTTTAGGCTAATGATTTGTTACGATCATGTTTTAATGTTCATTTTTCATTATGTATGGTTGTACACAATGGCGGGTTAAGCACGGGGCGGGGAGGGCGGCCCACTCCGGTTGCCACACACTGGGGGGGGCGGTGTCAGGCCGGCGCCCCCCTCCTCCGCATCTGAGGCATGGCGCAGTGACAGCATGATGGACGGCAGACTACTAGGTAACCCGTAACACACAGACACACAGCCTGGCTATTCAGGGGGGGGGGGTGCGGTGCCGTACCCGCAGTACCCGAGTGATCCGGCCTGCGGGTGCTGTATAATGTAAAGGGATGCTGAGGTGCAGGGTGCTGTGTAATGTAAAGGGGTCCAGAGGTGCACTCTAATGTAAAGGGGTGCAGTCTAATGTAAAGGGGTCCAGAAGTGCAGTGTAATGTAAAGGGGTCCAGAGGTGCAGGATGCTGTGTAATGTAAAGGGGTATAGTGATGCAGGGTGCTGTGTAATGTAAAGAGGTCCAGAGGTGCAGGGTGCTGTGTAATGTAAAGGGGTCCAGAGGTGCAGGTTGCTGTGTAATGTAAAGGGGTTCCAGAGATGCAGAGTGCTGTGTAATGTAAAGGGGTCCAGAGATGCAGAGTGCTGTGTAATGTAAAGGGGTCCAGAGGTGCAGGGTGCTGTGTAATGTAAAGGGGTATAGTGATGCAGGGTTCTGTGTAATGTAAAGGGGTCCAGAGGTGCAGGGTGCTGTGTAATGTAAAGGGGTCTAGTGATGCAGGGTGCTGTGTAATGTAAAGGGGTCTAGAGGTGCAGGGTGCTGTGTAATGTAAAGGGGGTCCAGAGCTGCAGGGTGATGTGTAATGTAAAGGGGGTCCAGAGGTGCAAGGTGCTGTGTAATGTAAAGGGGGTCCAGAGGTGCAGGGGTCTGTGTAATGTAAAGGGGTCTGTGAAATGTAAAGCGGTCCCGTGGTCCAGGGGGCTGTGTAATGGAAAGAGGTCCAGAGGTGCAGTTGTGGAGAGGGGTACACAGTAGTGACAAAGAGATATTGAAGGATGCAGGGAACGCAGTGTGGTGCTTTTACATTTTACCGTGGGGGGTGCCAGATATTGAATTCGCCCCGGGTGTCAAATGCTCTAGGTACGCCCCTGGTTGTACATGCTACCCACCAATATATGATATTATGTGCAGTCGCACATGCCACCTTCATACATGTGATACATACTATCATGCACCCATGCAAATAAAATATGTCCTATGTTATACCCAACCTCAATCAGTCCCAAAATATGCACTGTGATCTAAGGGAGACTCAACTTCTGATGGTGAGGTGGTTCTAGACATCTAATGTAAAGGGGAGGGGATGCGCTGGACATCTAATCTTACAGATACAACCGACCCTTTTGAGAGAAATCATAATGCTGATGCGGCCCGCAATGAAATTGAGTTTGGCTCCCCTGGTTTAGATCAAAGCATATTAATGTGTGAGGCGGCGTACACACGTACCGCCCGTCGAGGTTCTCGGCCGGCCGTCGAAATCGGCAACCCGCCCGTCGGGAATGGCAACCAGCCATTCATCCCGACGGGCCGTCGAGCAAATAGAGAGCCTGCTCTCTATTCGCTCGACGGGATTCCCGACGGGCGGGGCGAGCCAGGAGCGTACACACGGCCGAGGTTCTCGCTGGTTTCTAGCGAGAACCTCGGTCGTGTGTACGCCGCCTTAAAGCCCCATACACACTATCAGTTTTCCTGATGGTTTTTCTCTTTAGGTTTACCAAAACCATCTAATATGAGGTCAAACCTCAAGAGTTTCAATTTGTATGCAATCAGGCAGGCCCTTGTCCTACATGGTTTTGGTAAACCTGATGAGAAAACCGTCAGAAAAACTGATAGTGTGTATGGGGCTTTAGAATGTTCAGTCAAAGCCCAGACCTAAATCAAATTGAGAATCTGTGGCAAGACTTGAAAATTGCTGTTCACAGACGCTCTCTATCCAATCTGACAGAGCTTCAGCTATTTTGCAAAGAAGAATGGGCAAAAATGTCACTCTCTAGATGTGCAAAGCTGGTAGAGACATCCCCAAAAAGACTTGCAGCTGTAATTGCAGTGAAAGGTGCTTCTACAAAGTATTGACTCAGGGGGGCTAAGTACAAATGCACTCCACACTTTTCACATATTTATTTGTAAAACATTTTGAAAACCATTTATCATTTTCCTTCCACTTCACAATTAATTGCCACTTTGTGTTGGTTTATCACATAAATTCCCAATAAAATAAATTTTACTTTTTTGGTTGCTATATCACAAAATGTGGACAATTTCAAGGGGTATGAATACTTTTTCAAGGCACTGTACATCAGATAGAAGAAGTACATGAAAGTGACAGATACTATGTGAACACACACATAGAAAAATAATTTAATATTTCGGCTAACATTGACTTTTATTAAAATACATTGCTCATGAAACACCACCAGGGAGTTGTACAGCAGTCCTAAACAAGAAAGAAACTGCCTTTCGTTTTTAAATGTACGCTGTCATTGCTGAGTAATCAGCTGTAAAAAGAAATCAATGGTTTTAGTGTTTCCTGTTGAAATGCTTTCTCGGTATCAGAAAGCTGCATTGAGTCAGAAGCTTTCAACACAGCTCTGTACATAGACACTGCAGGTAATTACTCAGAATTACCTTGCCCACGCCGAATTTAGTTATACTCCAGACTATGACAGCCTCAAATATGCAAACATGTTACTTTATTATATAGCGTGCGTTTAGTGAGCACATACTGTATATTTGTTGTTATTTCACTGCTTACCTTAAAGTCATTTATTAAAAGACTTTTATATTTTGACTTGCCTGTTCTTTCTTTGTTATTGTATTATATGTAGGAATGTGTAGAGTTGCCAACTACAGCTTTGTAATCCTGCTGTCAATCAACCTCCCTACCTATAAAAAAAAAAAGAAAGAAAAACACTGAAAAGACTATACATTTATATGAAAGTAGATGGCTGGGCAACATTTTTTTAAACATTATTGGTACAGCTCTTTAACCACTTAAGACCCAGACCTTTAGTCAGCTAAAGGACCCGGCCAGGTTTTGCGATTCGCCACTGCGTCGCTTTAAAAGACAATTGCGTGGTTGTGCGACTGGGCTCCCAAACAAAATTGGCGTCCTTTTTTTCCCACAAATAAAGCTTTCTTTTGGTGGTATTTGATCACCTCTGCGGTTTTAAATTTTTGCGCTATAAACAAAAATAGCGACAATTTTGAAAAAAATGCAATATTTTTTACTTTTTGCTATAATAAATATCCCCCAAAAATATATAAAAAAAAAAAAATTTCCTCAGTTTAGGCCGATACGTATTCTTCTACCTATTTTTGTTTAAAAAAAAGGCAATAAGTGTTTATCGGTTGGTTTGCGCAAAATTTATAGCGTTTACAAAATAGGGGATAGTTTTATTGCATTTTTAGAAAAAAAATGTTTACTACTAATGGCAGCGATCAGCGATTTTTTTCGTGACTGCGACATTATGGCGGACACTTCGGACAATTTTGACACATTTTTGGGACAATTGTCATTTTCACAGCAAAAAATGCATTTAAAATGCATTGTTTATTGTGAAAATGACATTTGCAGTTTGGGAGTTAACCACAAGGGGGCGCTGAAGTGGTTATGTGTGACTTAATGTGTGTTTACAATTGTAGGAGGTGTGGCTGTAGATGTGATGTCATAGATTGTGTATCCCTATAAAAGGGATCACGCGATAGATGGCGCGCCACAGTGAAGAACGGGGAAGCCGTGTTTACACATGGCTCTCCCTGTTCTTCAGCTCCGGGGACCGATCCCCGGACTCCAGTGGTGATCGGGTCCGCAAGTCCCGCGGTCTCGGAGCTTCTGACCGAGTCGCAGGAGCGTGCCGTGGATGCGCGGCTGTGCCCCACGGCTGGGTACTAGCACAGGACGTACCTGTACGTGCATGTGCCCAGCCGTGCCATTATGCCGACGTATATGTGCAGGAGGTGGTCCTTAAGTGGTTAATACAGTACATACACATTTCCCATGTTTTATGCCTTTAACCACTAGACCTCCAGAAGCCCCCCCACCCCTTCATGACCAGTCCATTTTTTGCAATACGGCATTGAGTGAGTGAGTGAGAAACTTGTATAGCGCTACATATGCGAACTAAATCGCCTCAAGACGCTTGGTATTCATTTTCTACTATTTTTTGCATTCAGAATAGATGGACTTTGAGGTTTTTTTCTGAAGGCCTAGTGATTCCCTTCCGTTCGGATGCTGGTTGGTAAAGCGTTCCATAGTCAAGGTCCTTGGACTGCAAATCTTCGTTCTCCTTTGGACTTAATTTTTCCCATAGATATAGGGGTATTTGGTATTTTGGAAATCCAAGGTACAGGGCGTTTGCATAGTCGAGTCTGGAGTTTATTATCGTTCCCACCACGACTGCTATGTCTTCTTTTGGGATGAAGGGGATGAGTCTACGTAGCAGGCACAGCAGATGGTGGGATCCGCTGACTACTGAACTTAGTTTTGCATCCATTGTCATGTTGGAGTCAAAAGTGACTCAGAGACATTTGACTTTGATGCTGGGGGTGATGGTTTGTCCCAAAATGGGGACGTCCATGTTGTCGTAGCAAGTCTTTTTCGGTTGGCGTGGAACAGAAGAAGTTCTGTTGTTGATCCATTGAGTTTAAGGTAACTCTCCTGTCATCCAATTTTATATCAGAGTAAGGCAATTCTCTAGTCCGAGGTAATGATCCTTTTTGTTGCTGATACGAAAGTAGAGTTGGGTGTCATCCGCGTAGGAATGGTAGAGTAAATTCTTGTTACTGATGATTTTGAGAAGGGGGCAGAGATAAATATTGAATAGTACGGGTGACATGGGTGACCCCCGAGGGACTCTGCATGTCACCATGTGTTTTTCAGAAGTGAAAGGACCTAGTTTCACTATCTGTGATTGGTTTTCCAGAAAGGAGAAGAACCAGGGAAGATCAGAGTCCGCCACTCTAGCAGGGCTGGACTGGGACAAAAATTTGGCCCTGGACTTCATCCAGACCGGCCCACTTTGACAGGTCTCTCCCATAGCGGCCGGACAAACCCCCCCGGCCGGCCAACCTCGATGTCCACCCAAGCCCCTCCTCCCCCTTCACTAGCCTTTAGAGACAGAGAAGCGGAGGGGGCCACGGTCCAGTGTCACTGAAGCCGGCCCACTGAGCCATCGGCCCACCGGGAATCTCCCTGTAGTCCCAATGGCCAGTCCAACCCTGGATGGATAGTGTACAGATTGATGCATGATAGAGGGATGTGATGGGATGGATGGATAGCGTACAGACTGATGCATGATAGAGGGATGGGATGGGATGGATGGATGGATAGCGTACAGATTGCTGCATGATAGAGGGATGTGATGGGATGGATGGATGGATGGATAGCGTACAGATTGATGCATGATAGAGGGATGTGATGGGATGGATGGATGGATAGCGTACAGATTGATGCATGATAGAGGAATGTGATGGGATGGATGGATAGCGTACAGATTGATGCATGATAGAGTGATGGGATGGATGGATGGATAGTGTACAGATTGATGCATGAGAGAGGGATGTGATGGGATGGATGGATGGATGGAGAGCGTACAGATTGATGCATGAGAGAGTGATGTGATGTGATGGGATGGATGAATAGCGTACAGATTGATGCATGATAGAGGGATGTGATGGGATGGATGGAGAGCGTACAGATTGATGCATGATAGAGGGATGTGATGGGATGGATGTATGGATAGCGTACAGATTGATGCATGAGAGAGGGATGTGATGGGATGGATGGATGGATAGCGTACAGATTGATGCATGATAGAGTGATGGGATGGATGGATAGCGTACAGATTGATGCATGAGAGAGGGATGTGATGGGATGGATGGATGGATGGAGAGCGTACAGATTGATGCATGAGAGAGGGATGTGATGGGATGGATGGATGGATAGCGTACAGACTGATGCATGATAGAGGGATGTGATGGGATGGATGGATGGATAGCGTACAGATTGATGCATGATAGAGTGATGGGATGGGATGGATGGATGGAGAGCGTACAGATTGATGCATGAGAGAGGGATGTGATGGGATGGATGGATGGATGGATGGAGAGCGTACAGATTGATGCATGAGAGAGGGATGTGATGGGATGGATGGATGGATAGCGTACAGACTGATGCATGATAGAGGGATGTGATGGGATGGATGGATAGCGTACAGATTGATGCATGATAGAGTGATGGGATGGATGGATGGAGAGCGTACAGACTGATGCGTGAGAGAGGGATGGGATGGATGGATGGATAGCGTACAGACTGATGCATGAGAGAGGGATGTGATGGGATGGGATGGATGGATGGAGAGCGTACAGATTGATGCATGAGAGAGGGATGTGATGGGATGGATGGATGGATAGCGTACAGATTGATGCATGATAGAGTGATGGGATGGATGGATGGTGAGCGTACAGATTGATGCATAAGAGAGGGATGTGATGGGATGGATGGATGGATAGCATACAGATTGATGCATGATAGAGTGATGGGATGGATGGATAGTGTACAGATTGATGCATGAGAGAGGGATGTGATGTGATGGGATGGATGGATGGATGGATGGAGAGCGTACAGATTGATGCATGAGAGAGGGATGTGATGGGATGGATGGATGGATAGCGTACAGACTGATGCATGATAGAGGGATGTGATGGGATGGATGGATAACGTACAGATTGATGCATGATAGAGTGATGGGATGGATGGATAGCGTAAAGACTGATGCGTGAGAGAGGGATGTGATGGGATGGATGGATGGATGGATAGCGTACAGATTGATGCATGAGAGAGGGATGTGATGGGATGGGATGGATGGATGGAGAGCGTACAGATTGATGCATGAGAGAGGGATGTGATGGGATGGATGGATGGATAGCGTACAGACTGATGCATGATAGAGGGATGTGATGGGATGGATGGATGGATAGCGTACAGATTGATGCATGATAGAGTGATGGGATGGATGGATAGCGTAAAGACTGATGCGTGAGAGAGGGATGTGATGGGATGGATGGATGGATGGATGGATAGCGTACAGATTGATGCATGAGAGAGGGATGTGATGGGATGGATGGATGATTTGCGTACAGATTGATGCGTGAGAGAGGGATGTGATGGGATGGATGGATGTTGGGGGAGGGGCAGGTTTGTAGAATAAGTACTAGGAGTCACAAACATTATTGCATAAGAAAAATACATTGACCTAAATTTTATTATCATTTTTAAATTCACAGCATCCATTTGGGAAAACTGTCAGGACGCTTTTACATTAGTTAGTTTGATTGGTGAAATTTCTCCTTCCTTCTGAGGCTCAGACACAGCCAGAATAAGTGTGTTTCTATGTACGAGAAAGAAAAGGGGGCGGGTCCAGGCGGGGCAGTGGAGGGGAAGAAACAAAACTTATGCAAAGAGAGGAGGTACTCTGGTCTTAGCCACACAGCGCTCACACCCCCTTCAATCCTCTGCTACGCGGTCACACGCAGTGCTGTAGTTCAGAGAACGGGGACGAGCACAGCTTGGACCACAGTGCAGAAGCTCTCATGAGATTTTTACTATGGAGCCAGACAACCAGGAAGTGAGAAGTTCAGCAAAGGATTGCAGCTGCTTCAAAGCAAAAAACGGACAATGAGGACATGTAATCAAGATTTTTTTGTTTAGTGATCCTTTAAGCACAGGGCGATTCTCAAACTTAGGGCCAGATTCTCAGCGGCGCTACGCCTGCGTAAATGTATATGCGCGGCGTAATAGTAAATGTGCGCCTGCGTATCGATGCGCGGTAAACACAGAACCACATACGCACAAATTTTTTTTCCGTCTGGCCGGCGAAAATGCATTAAGCTAGCGCGGCGTAGGCGCATAGTTACGCATGAAAAATATTCAGTTCCCATTGAATTAGCATGCAAATATGCAAATGAGGGAGATACGCGTATTCCCGAAACTACGCGCGTCCGGCGTTGGCTACTCGTGGTGCGCGTAACTCGAAAGTCTTGAGTAAACATACCCCTCATAAAAGCACGGGTAACTTTGCTCAAGGCCGTGTGCAAGTCAGCTGGAGAGCAACTACAGCAGCACCGTAACGGACTAGCTGAGCAATCACACTTACTGGACAACACATTCGTATGCCAATGATGCCAGGGCCAGCCATGGTCTTATCACTACTAAGGTATGCAGAGGAAGAGGAGCATAGAAGGAGGAGGAGGAGGAGGGGGGCACGTGAGAGGATCTACCGAGCGCGCATGAGGCTCTTTGGCATGGGTGATGAGGAGGTGTATCGCATCTTCAGATTCAGCCCTGCTGCCATCCTGGAAATAACCACAGCCCTGCAGGGTGACATCACCAGCCAGACATACCGCTCACGTGCACTGCAGCCACTGGTGAAGGTACTGGCAACACTACATTTCCTGGCCAGTGGATCATTCCAGCGTACAAGTGGAGTGGTGGCTGGGATGTCACAAACCAGCATAAGCAGATGTCTGCACCAGGTTGTCCCAGCAATCCTCAGACGCATGTCCAACCAGTTCATCAGACCCACCACTGTGCACCTGCGGCAGAAGGCAATGACAGATTTCTACCGAATTGACGGATTCCCACGCACCATCGGGGCCATTGATTGCACACATGTGGCACTCCAGCCCCCCAGTGCCACAGAGCACATATACCGCAATCGGAAGCATTGGCATTCCATCAACGTACAGGTGATAGCCGATGCCAAATACCTCATATGGCACGTCCGTGCCAAAGACCCCGGGTCCAGCCATGACAGCTACATCTACCGTCAAAGCAACATCCCCGAAGATTTTGAGCAGGACATGTATGGGGACAGCTGGCTGGTTGGTGAGTGACATGGGTGGCAGCCATGACTATCCCCTCCCATGATGCACAACAGAAGTGGCACATGCATGACTACCATCCTCCTGTCTTTTCCCTTACAGGTGACTCTGCATATACACTGGGACCCCATCTCATGACTCCTTTCCGGAACCCCCAAACCAGAGGAGAGAGAAGATACAATGAAGCACACATCAAAACCCGTGCAGTGGTGGAGCGCACATTTGGCCTCCTGAAGTCCCGTTTTCGATGCCTGGATAAGTCTGGGGGGGCCCTATTGTATTCCCCCAACTTTGTGGGTCAGATCATTGGTGCATGTTGTATTCTGCACAACTTTGCCATGCGAAAGGGCCTGCACATTGCCCTACGTGATGACCTGACCCCCCAACCACACAGCCCCCCCCCGCCAGAGGAGACCCCGTCAGCTGATGGAAGAGCAGTCAGGAGGGTCCTCGTGTTACGAATCTTTGACCTTTAAACACACACATACAGCATGGCACACAGACAATGCACGCGTGTACACCACTGATGTCCCTAGATCACACACACCACATGCACATCGCATTGGATTAGCCCAAGTCCAGCATGTAGGACTTGGGAGCAGCAACGCAACGTCAAGGCCCCAATGATGTTGCTGTCCATTCATACACCTTTCACACGTCATTCATACAGCCGTGGGGTTAACTTCACCACCACGGCCGAGGGTGACACCCCTTACTGTCAGGAGTGCCACCCTCTCACATTCACACACCATTCACACTGCACCGTGTGCAGTATCCAAAAAAAAACAAAAAAAGCTCTTATCCAGAGCATAATAATAAATAAAAAAAGCTCTTAACCAGAGCATAATAATAAATAAAAAAAGCTCTTATCCAGAGCATAATAATAAATAAAAAAAGCTCTTATCCAGAGCATAATAATAAATAGAAAAAGCTCTTATCCAGAGCATAATAAAAAATAAAAAAAGCTCTTATCCAGAGCATAATAATAAAGAAAAATAAAATTAATGGGCCTGGCGGGGGCTCTGCCTGGTGCCATGGGTCCTGCCCCTCACTTGCCTGGGGGCAGCCACAGATGGGGGGGGGGCAGCAGGTTGAGGAGGAGCATCCCCACGTCCCTCCCTGGCTGCCTGCATGCCCTCCAGGGCAACCGCTATGCGGGTCTGCACAGCAGTCTGCGCCTCGACAGCAAGGCGCAGGGCATGAACCTCCCCCACAAGTTCCGAGGTGTTTTCCTGCAGCTCCCCCAAGCTGGTCAGCGTTGCTGCGCTGTTAACAGCAAGATCCTGGATGGCATCTGTAATATGCCCCGAGGATGCCAGGCTGTCGGCCAGGCGCCTCATCTCCTCCACGACCTCGGCCAGGTGCTGATTTTGCTGGTCCTGCTGTCTGACCAGCTCTTCCGGCAGGACCTTGGATACACCCCTGGTCTTGCACGTCGCCTTGCGGGGAGTGGCAGGGGACCGGGCATAAGGGGAGGATGTTGAGGGGCCGGAGATGAGGGGGGGGGAAAGAGAGGGACTGGAGAGGTTGGAGGGGGACACTGAGGGGTTCGCTACAGGTAGAGGAATAGCCTGGGCTGGTCCGGCCAACCCACCATCCTCCTCCACAACAACATAGAGGGCCTGGTCCTGGACTACCACACCCTCCTCAACCACCTCCTCCGTTGAGGTGTGCGCACTTCCCTCCAAGTCCTGTTCCAGGGGGGCAGCCAGAGGGACTGTATCTTCAGGGGATGGATCCTGATGGGCCCTGGCATCAACAGATGGCCCCGCTCCCTCCTGCACATCTGTGGATGACACAAAAGATGCCCATGTTGGTGGACCCACACACTTGGCACATGTTCCCTTCCACCCCCATACATGTACACAACAGATAGAATATAAAACACACTTACTTGTCCTCACGGCTGGCTTCTGGGACTCATAGCCCCCAACTCCCTCTACCTGCTCCGTCTGCAGGCAGCGGGCAACCACCTTCTCCTCCTCAGTCAGGCGGACAGGGCAGGGTGGGCCCCCTCCAGTGCCCCTGGCATGCCGAGCTATGGCAGCCAGCTTGCCCTTCACATGACGCCGCAGGTCATTCATTTTCTTCTGAATGTCCTGCGGTGTCCGGACCTCATGAGAGAGGGCATTGACCTGGCACGCGACCCTCATTAAGATCTGATCCCTCCGGGACTTGCTGGTCCGGGCACTGTCAGCACCATGGAGCCGCGAGTCATACTTCTCCATGGCCCTGACGACAATGGCCCTCTCCTCTGGGGAGAAATTCTTCTTCCTCCTCTCCTTAACCGCGGTTGTCATCTTGTCCAGCACAAACTTTGGCCGTCACTATCAAAAAAATGGGAGACGTTTGCGCTGCACGGGCGCATGTGTGGGCGCATTATATACCCTGCGCCGGCGCATCGTAGGGAGGCTTTGCGCATGCGCAGAAGGCATCCACGTCACGGCGCGGGTCAACCACGTCATGGCGCGGGTCATCCATGTCACGGCGCATGCTCCGTTCGTCCCGGCCTGCATTTGCATGGGGTCACGCTTCATTATAATGCAACACGCCCACTTTCCTCCTACTTTGGAGTTGCGCCGGATTACGCCCATGATTTTACGCGACGCAGGCGCATCTTGGAGCGCATTTACTTAGGGAATACGGTACTTGCCACTCCGTGTTACGTCGGCGTAGTGCATCTGAGATGCACAACGCCTGCATAATTAGGCGCGCATCTACGAGAATCTGGCCCTTAGTATGCTTGGCCTTTTTCCTATCTCACTGATTGCGCCGAGCCAAGTTCTGCACATGCCCAGTGAGGGGCAGATTCGTGCGCGCACGCGCAGTACGGCCAGCCTGGGGATCACGGCTAATTTGAATGGAGCACGCCCACTTACTTCCCACTTGCAATATCCCCGCCTTACGCCTCGGGATTTACGTTGTGCTGGCGCAAATTTAGAGCGCAAATGCGCTGTGGATACGGCACTTACGTCAAAAAATTAAGGCGACCTAACTTAAATTAGATACGTTTTGGAGTAACTTAATTTGCTCCGCTCTACCTGAATCTGGCCCTAAATTCATCAGTTCGTAAATTCGAAAAATTCCTAAAAAGGAATTTGCGAATTTATGAATTTTCTCATGTACGACCTTATGAATTTTAGAATTTAGAAATTTAAAAAAATCGTAAATTTGCCTCATTCTTTAGTTTTTAGGCTTGATATGCAGCTACAAACAAAGGGCCAGATTCACAGAGCCCTTACTCCTGTCTAACTCGCGTTAGACTGGAGTACTTTCAAATTACGCGCGTCGATTCACTAGTCTGAATCCTCAAACCATGATACGACGGCTTTGCGCTTCAATTCGACTGGCTTACGTGTTAGTATGCCTTCGGATCTACGCTGCAATAAAATTGCGGCCACTGGGTGGACTTCCCGTCGTTTTCCGCGTCGGGGTATGCAAATGAGCTTTTGCCATCGATCCCCGAAATTACGATCTTCATTCGCAATCTCTTACGGCATCTTTAGTCATCTTTTTCCTGCGTAAAACTATACCAGCTTTTAGCTAGTCTAATATTAGACAGCCCATGTTAAGTATGGCCGTCGTTCCCGCGTCGAATTTCAAAGTTTTCCAACGTCTTTTATTATTTTTTACGTAAGTCGTCCGGGAATAGGAATGTCCGTAAACTACGCTACTCAAACAAAAAAATGACGTAACGACGTGATTTTGCGCAATGCACAGCGGGAAATTTCTGAACGGAGCATGCGCAGTTCGATCGTTGCGGGGACGCGCCTAATTTAAATGCTTCACGCCCCCTAATCGCGTATTTCGATTACGCAGCGAGAAATAGACTACGCCGCCGTATCATACGGGCAAAAATCTACCAGAATTCGATGTAGAGCCTGGTAAAATACGGCAGCGTAGAGTATTTTGATTACGCTGCGCAAATTTACGTGTCTCTGAATCTGGCCCTATTACTTTTGCGCAAACCAATCAATATACGCTTATTGCAATTTTTTTTTAACTAAACATATGTAGAAGAATATATATCTGCCTAAACTGATGAATAAATTCATTTTTTAATATATATATATTTGATATATGTATTATAGCAAACGGTAAAAAAAAATATGTTTTTTTTTTTTTTAAATGTTTCGTTCTTTTTTTGTTTATAGCTCAAAAAATAAAAACCACAGAGGTGATCAAATACCACCAAAAGAAAGCTCTATTTCTGGGAAAAAAAGGATGTAAATTTTATTTGGGTACAGCTTTGCATGACCGCGCAATTGTGAGTTAAAAACCATCCAGTGCGTATCACAAAAAATGGCCCGGTAGGAGGCAAATCCTTCAGTTTCTTAAGTAATTAAAAACTTGACATATTTGGTATGTACAGTATTTACTCAACACAACTTCATCTTTTATATTTGATCAAAAAATAAATAAAATAGGTCATATATTTAGTATTTTTTTTTTTACAAAATAGGGCATTTGATAAACAGTTGTGCTAATATTATGTGCTATAAAAAAAAAAATACAACTGCCACCATCCAGGGTCTCTGCTTTCAGATATATAAAAATGTGCATTGTAACACGTGTGGAAAAAAAAATGGCTGGCAACGAAAAGGTTAATACGGGAATTCCAGCTCATCTTAAAATTTACAGAGAAATATGTTGTTAAAATGATTGTTAGGAAGACAATTTTTTTTTTTTTTTATGAATTAAAATTTAACAGAGTCAATTATTTTTCCCCAGCAGAAAATGTTACCTTAGATTTAAATAAGTCATGTTGATTTTTGCATTATTTATTCAGTCATTGACATATTTGCTGTGCTCAGGGCTGCCATCAGGGGGGTACAGGCAGTACACCTGTAAGGTGGTCCCCAGGGGCCTGGAGGCCACCAGGGCCCCAGATAGCAACCCCTTCTTTTTTTATTTATTTTTTATTAAAAAATATTATTATTATTATTATTATTATTATTATAATTATTATTAAAGGGCTCAGAGGTCCCCAGGGCCTCATGTGTCAAACCCCCTTTTTTTATAAATATTTTTTTTTATTTTTGTTTATATATATATATATATATATTTTTTTTTTTTTTAATAAAGGGCCCAGAGGTCCCCAGGGCCCTGGAAGGCAACACCCTTGTTTTTTTTTTTTTTTTTTTTATAAATGTTTATTTTTTATATATATATATATATTTTTTTTTTTTATTAAAAGACCTAGAGGTTTCTTTTTATTAAAGGTCCCGGATGAAAAGCCCCCTTTTTTTGTAATTTCTTTTTATAAAAAAAAAAATGATTAAAGGGCCCAGATGGCAACCACCCTTTTAAAAAAAATATATAAAAATGTATATCTCTCTCTTTTTTTCTTTTTATTAAAGCCCCCCCCCTCGCTTCTCAATTTCAGACGGCAGCACCCTCCCTCGGTTCTCTGCTCCAGAGCGCCTATACCTGAAGCTGTGTAAGGGGCCCCAAAATTCCTAATGGAGGCCCTGGCTGTGCTTGAAATATATTGGTCTAAGCAATGAATAATTATCGGGCTTTTTCCATCCTTTTTTATCACTTTCACGCCTAAAACCTATTTTTGACATTTGTTGCTTGCAAATTAAAATCTGAGGGGCAGATTCACAGAGAAATGGATTATCGTAGCGTAGCAGAAATACGCTACGCCGCCGTTTTTTACCTTGCTCTACGTGGAATTCAGGTAGATTTTCTACGGTAAACGACGGCGGCGTAGTGTATTTCTCCCGTCGCAATCCATATAGACGAGTAGGGGGCGTGAAACATTTAAATTAGGCGCGTTCCCGCGGCGATCGATCTGCGCATGCTCCGTTCGCAAATTTCCCGCCGTGCATTGCGCGAAATCACGTCGTGACGTCATTCGTTGTTTATGTAGCGTACTTTACGGGCGATCCACGTCCCGACGAGTTACGTAAATAAAAAAAAAAATTAAATAAATTCGAAGCGGGAACGACGGCCATACTTAACATGGGCTACGTAAAGTTAGAGCAGCAAAAAGCTGCTCTAACTTTACGTATAAAAAAATAGACGAAAACGACTGCGCCGCTCGCTCGTTTGTTCGTGAATCCCCGTAAAAACACATTAGCATATCCCGACGCATTAAAACGACGCGAACTCCTCCCAGCCGCCGCAAATAGATGGCAGCGTAGATCCGAAGGCTTACGAAGACGTAAGCCTCTCGGATCGAAGCCCGAAGCCGGCGTATCATGGTTTGAGAATTCAAACTAGTGATACGCCGCGGGAAATTTGAAATTACTCCTGTCTAACACCAGTTAGACAGGCGTAATTGTTTTGTGAATCTGCCCCTGAATTTTTTGCTAGAAAATTACTTAGAACCTTCAAATATTATATTTACATATACAGTATATATTTTTTAGCAGAGACACTAGAGAATAAAATGGCGATCGTTGCAATGATTTATGTCATACGGTCTTTCAAACGCAGTTTTTTGAAAAAAAAAATACATGAATTAAAAAAATTAAAATAAACAGTAAAGTCAGATAAATTTTTTTGTATAATGTGAAAGATGATGTTACGCCAAGTAAATAGATACCAAACATGTCACGCTTTGAAATTGCGCACACTTGTGGAATGGCGACAAACGACTGTACCTAAAAAAAGGACGTCAATTTTGTTTGAGAGCCACGTCGGACAACCGCGCAATTGTCAGTTAAAGCGACGCGGTGCCGAATCGCAAAAAGTGGCCCGGTCTTCAACCACCAAAATGGTCCGGGTCTTAAGTGGTTGAAAAAAAAAACGTTTTTTTTTTTCAATATTGAGTTGGCCCACCCATATTGAACTTAATATTGAACACTATGGATTAAACTTCATGTGCGTGTAAAGACAAGGCGTCCCAATACTTTTGACAAGATAGCGCATTTAAATCTGCTAGTCCATCTAACACTCCCCAACCCCCAGAATGACAATGCTGCTGTCCAAATGTGCCTCGATGTGCCCCTTCATCCAGAGTGGGGGGCACTCTAACACAGGAGGTGTGTTACTGGCTAGATCACCAGGTGAAAACAGAGGGGAAAAAAAAGGCCCCCCCAAAAAAAAAAAATAATGTGGCCACCACATCTAATGATTGGTATGCTGAAATATATAATATATTTTTTGGGGGTTTAATACCATTATAAATAATAACATAGGTCCAGATTCAGAGAGCGATTACGCCGGCGTTACAGGAGATGCGCGGCGTAAGTCTAAATGTGCGCGTGCGTTTCGATGCACGGCATCCCCAGAACGAGATACGCAAGAAATCTACTTTTTTTTGTCCAGCGTAATTTCGATAGACTGGCGTATCCGTCCGCGCAAAACTGCGCTAGACAGACCATTGATTTGCTAGTCAAATATGCTAATGAGGGAGTTACGGGGATCCACAAAAGAACGTTGGTGCAGCGCAGGCTACACGCTGTGCGCAACAGCAAAATGTCCTGTCTAAAATTAGACCATATAAAAGCTGGTATAAAATTAGACAATTCGTCTACATGTCAGATAAAGCAACACTGTTAGTGAGGAGCTGAGCAGTCACACGTGTTGCCCAACAATCTGTATGCCAACATGCCAGGGGCATCCATGCTCATAGCTATACTACTGACTTTAGATGATCAAAGAAGGAGGAGGGCACTGAGGAGGGCACGGGAGAGTTTTTTTTTTTTCTATTGAAAACTTTTTATTTGCTTATATAAACTTTACAATCTAATCTAATCTAATACAATATTCTTATCTGATACAAGCCCCTCACTCTTCACTCTTCACGGGAGAGGATATATCACACACGCATAGACATCTATGGCATGAGTGATTCTGAGGTGTCTCGCATCTTCAGATTCACCCCTCATGCCATCCTGGAATTAACCACAACCCTGCAGGAGGACATCACCAGCCCAACACATGACACTACCCATGACACCCATGACAGCTACATATACAATCATAGCCCCATCCCCTCAGATTATGAACAGAACATGTATGGGGACAGCTGGCTGGTTGGTGAGTGACATGGGTGGCAGGCATGACTGTCCCCCCCCCCATGATGCACACATCACAAGGGGCACATGCACTACTAACATCCTCCTGTTTTTTCCCTTCAAGGTGACTCTGCATATGCACTGGGACCCCATCTCATGACCCCATCTCATGCCAGCTCACATTATGCATCTTTGCATGTTAAACACACACATTAATCATGGCACAATGAGAATGCATGCATGCACACCACTGTGGTCCCTAGCGCACACACCCCACATCCTCATCAAATTGGATTGGCACCAGTCCACCATGCAGGACTTGTGAGCAGCAACGCCACGCCACGGCTCCAATTATGTCACTGTCACATTCATACACTATTCACACGGACCTGGGGATCACTTCTCCACCACAAATGAAGGTGACACCCCTTTTCCGCCTGGAATGTCACCCCCACATTCCCAAATCATACACAAACAGAACCAAAAAATGACCAGCAAAAATATAATAAAAAAAAAACAACAACAATTAAAACACATAAAAGACAAAAATCACTCTGCAAAACAGTCCCCAAATATCTCAAAGACACGTCACAAACAAACAAATAAACGCTAACAAACAACAGAACAAAAGCACCTTGCGTTTGTGTCTGTCTATTTATGCTGTCTGCGTAGTTCTCTAATTTGCCCTAGTTCACTTCCAATTTCACTGATTGCGCCGTTCCCAAGTTGTGAGCATGCGCACAGAGGTGCTGACCATGGTCTCCTTCAAGCGCGCATGCGCGAGCCGGCCGGCCCTTCATTTGCATGGGGTCACGGCTCATTACAATGTAACACGCCTACGTCCTTCCCAATTTGTATTACTCCGCCTTGCGCCTCTGAATTAACGTTACGCATGCGCAAATTTCTGCGTAGAAGTGACGATAATAGGGTGATTGCGCCGCTACATTGCGCAAGTCTAACGTAAAGGCGGTGATCTACGACGGTCCAATAATGCGCAGATGTACCTGAATCTGGCCCTTAGTATTTTGGGCATCAAATTTTGCCACCGTTTCATGGGTGCATGCAGTTTAACCACCTGCCTACCAGCCGCTGTCGTGATACGGCGGCAGGTCGGTTCTCCTGCGCGAATCACCGTAGCTGTACGGCGGCTTGCCTTGCGACTTGATGTCCGCCGGCGACCCGTGATCGCCTAGTACAGAGGGGATCTGCCAGTGTAAACAAGCGGACCCCCGTTCTGACAGTGATCGGGAACAACTATCTCTGTCTTCACCCAGTGAGCCCATCCTCCCTACAGTTAAAACACACCCAGGGAACACAGTTAACCTCTTGATCGCACCCTAGTGTTAACCCCTTCCCTGCCAGTGCCATGTTAACATTGATTGGTGCATTTGTATAGCACTGATCAATGTAATGATGTCACTTGACCCCAAAAAGGAAGTGTCATTTGGGGTCAGATTTGTCTGCCGCAATGTCGCAGTCCCGCTAAAAATTGCAGATCGCCACCATTAAAAAAATGAGTCCCTAAATCTATCCCGTAGTTTGCAGACACTATAACTTTTGCGCAAACCAATCAATATACACGTATTGCAATTTTTTTTAAACTAAACATACGTAGAAGAATATGTAGCAGCCTAAACTGATGAATAAATTCATTTTTTTTAACCACTTAAGACCCGGACCATAATGCAGGTAAAGGACCTTGCCCCTTTTTGCGATTCGGCACTGCGTCGTTTTAACTGACAATTGCGCGGTCGTGCGACGTGGCTCCCAAACAAAATTGGCGTCCTTTTTTCCCCACAAATAGAGCTTTCTTTTGGTGGTATTTGATCACCTCTGTGGTTTTTATTTTTTGCGCTATAAACAAAAATAGAGCGACAATTTTAAAAAAAATGCAATATTTTTTACTTTTTGCTATAATAAATATCCCCCAAAAATATATAAAAAAACATTTTTTTTTCCTCAGTTTAGGCCGATACGTATTCTTCTACGTATTTTTGGTAAAAAAAATCGCAATAAGCGTTTATCGGTTGGTTTTCGCTAAATTTATAGCGTTTACAAAATAAGGGATAGTTTTATTGCATTTTTATTAATTATTTTTTTTTACTACTAATAGCGACGATCAGCGATTTTTTCGTGACTGCGACAATATGGCGGACACTTCGGACAATTTTGACACATTTTTGGGACAATTGTCATTTTCACAGCAAAAAATGCATTTAAATTGCATTGTTTACTGTGGAAATGACAGTTGCAGTTTGGGAGTTAACCACAGGTGGCGCTGTAGGGGATGTGTGACCTAGTGTGTGTGTTTACAACTGTAGGGGGGTGTGGCTGTAGGTGTGACGTCATCGATCGCGTCCCCCTATTACAGGGATGACGCGATCGATGCTACGGCCACAGAGAAGCACGGGGAAGCCGTGTGTACACACGGCTCTCCCCGTTCTTCCGCTCCAGGGACGGATCGGCGCACTCCAGCGGCGATCGGGTCCGCGAATCCCGCGGTCCCGGTCCTGGAGCTTCGGACCGGGTCGTGGGCCCGCGACCCACGGCTGGGTACTAAAATCAACGTATATATACGTTGATGTGCCCAGCCATGCCATTCTGCCGACGTAAATGTGCAGTAGGCGGTCCTTAAGTGGTTAAATTATATATATATATATATATATATATATTGTAAGCTGGGGATAGGTAGCGGGTACAAAAGCTCCCTGGGATGAGCAGGCACAGATACCAAAGTCCATAGGATAAGTGAACAACAGTGGGATTTTTATTGGTGCTATACAAAGTCTATTTACAGGTGCTGTACAGTGTGCAGAAAATGAAACAAACAAAAGTAGTTTAAACAAACACCTAGCCGTGTCTCGGCTCTAACTACACGATATGTAGGCCCTAACTACTAAGCTAAACAAGCCTACCGCTTGTTAGCTCAAAATACAAACTGCTCACCAGTCTTTTAACAACCTCCTTGCTCCTACAGATCCACACTATCTGTTTCCCAGGACAGAGCAATGGCTGTTAGCTCAGGTGAGCTTAAATTGGCCTGGGGGAGAGGGCCAACACCTGACCTGGATCAGGGATCAGAGATCTCTGAACGTGTAAGAGAGGAGCCTGGGAGAGGTATAAACCCCGAACTGGACTTTCCCAGGCTCTCTCTGGGACGCTCTGCTACACACCCTCCCCTCTTGTTTCAACCCCAGGGTTGGAACACCTGTAGCCCAACAGGAGTGAACACGGGACAGGGCATCTACATTACCCATCTCAACCCCTGGCCTGTGTTTTACCGAAAAGGAATAATCCTGGAGGGCCAAAAACCACCGGTTCACCCGCCTATTAGTCTCCTTCTTTTGGGCCATCCATTTCAGGGGAGCATGGTCAGTTATTAACTCAAACTGGCGCCCTAACAGGTAGTACCTGAGCGCGTCCACGGCCCACTTTATGGCTAAACATTCCTTTTCAATGACTGCATATTTTTTCTCATGATCATTGAGCTTTCTGCTTAGGTAGACCACAGGGTGTTCTTCCCCATTGTATACCTGTGATAGTACTGCCCCGATACCTACATCAGAGGCATCTGTCTGAACCAAAAAATCTTTGGAGAAATCGGGGGAGTATAGCACTGGCTGTGCACAAAGAGCCTTCTTCAGGACTTGGAAAGATTCTTCTGCTACTGGGGACCATTTTATCATTACGGAGTCTTTCCCTTTCGTCAGGTCTGTCAGTGGGGCAGCTATAGTGGCAAAATTTGGAATAAACCTTCTATAATATCCCGCAATGCCAAGAAAGGCCCTGACCTGCTTCTTGTTTGCAGGACGTGGCCATTCCTGGATGGCTTCTACTTTATTCACTTGGGGTTTAATAACTCCACGGCCAATAGTATAGCCCAAATACTTGGCTTCCTCTAAACCAATGGCACATTTTTTGGGATTTGCCGTAAAACCTTCCTTGAAGAGGGAATCAAGGACAGCTTGGACACGGGGCAAGTGAGACTCCCAGTCAGTGCTATGCACCACTATGTCATCTAAATAAGCTGCAGCATACTGCTGGTGCGGTCTTAGGGTCCTGTCCATGGCCCTCTGAAAGGTTGCAGGGGCATTTTGCAACCCAAAAGGCATTTTCTTATACTGGAATGATCCCTCCGGGGTCACAAACGCAGTCTTTTCTTTGGCACTATTAGTCAGGGGTATTTGCCAATATCCTTTGGTCAAGTCCAAAGTGGTCAGATAACGGGCCTTGCCCAGTCGGTCTATAAGTTCATCTACCCTGGGCATCGGGTACGTGTCAAACTTTGTTACTGCATTGAGCTTTCTGAAGTCGTTACAAAACCTCCAAGTGCCATCCGGTTTTGGGACCAACACGATGGGGCTAGACCAGTCACTATTGGATTCCTCAATGACATCTAGTTCCAACATCCTTCTAACTTCCTCACTGATGTCCTTTCTCCTCGCTTCAGGAATTCGGTATGGTTTGAGCTTGACACGGACCCCAGGTTCAGTAACAATATCATGCTGAACCGCTGAAGTCGTGCCAGGCAACTCTGAAAATTTCTCTCTATTCCTTATTAGGAACTCTCTAGCTTCCTGTTTTTGGGAATATGACAGGGTGTCTGGAATCGTGACCTCAGGGATCAGAGGGGATTCAGTACCCTTAGGCGTTACCGGTAGGGACCTCACAGTTAACGCCAGTCTATCCTTCCAGGGCTTTAACAGGTTCACGTGGTAAATCTGTTCGGGCTTCCTTTTACCTGGTTGATACACCTTGTAATTGACTTCCCCAACTCTTTCAATTACTTCAAAGGGGCCCTGCCACTTAGCCAGGAACTTGCTCTCAACAGTGGGAACTAAAACGAGGACCCTGTCACCCGGTGAGAAAACACGGAGTTGGGCCCCCCGGTTGTATATTCTCTGTTGGGCTGCTTGAGCCTGTAGTAAATGTTCTTTCACCACTGGTATTACGGCTGCAATCCTGTCCTGCATTTGAGCGATATGCTCAATTACACTTTTGTGGGGTGTCTGTTCCCCCTCCCAAGTTTCCTTGGCTATGTCCAAGAGTCCCCGAGGGTGTCTCCCATAAAGCAACTCAAATGGAGAGTACCCTGTAGAGGACTGGGGAACCTCCCTGATAGCAAACATCAGGTACGGTATCAGGAAGTCCCAGTCTTTCCCATCTTTGTCAACAACCTTTTTTAACATGCCCTTTAACGTCTTATTGAAACGTTCCACCAAGCCATCCGTTTGCGGATGATACACAGAGGTTCGCAACTGCGTCACCTTAAATAACTTGCACAGCTCCCTAGTTATCCGTGACATAAATGGGGTACCCTGGTCTGTCAGGATTTCTTTAGGGATGCCCACCCGACTGAACACCATAAACAGCTCTTTGGCAATATTTTTAGCAGATGCGGCGCGTAAGGGAACGGCCTCAGGGTAACGGGTAGCGTAATCCATAATCACGAGGATATGCTGATGACCACGGGCGGATTTGGGGAGGGGACCCACAAGGTCCATGGCAATCCTCTCGAAGGGCACTTCAATGATGGGCAAGGGCACTAAAGGACTTCGGAAGTGGGGCTGGGGGGCTGACATCTGACACACAGGACAGGATTGACAATAATTCTCAATATTTTTCTGTATCCCAGGCCAGTAAAACCTGCGCAACACTCTTTCAGTGGTTTTCTCAACCCCTAAATGGCCTCCTAGCAAGTGCCCATGGGCAAGTTCCAACACCACCCTTCTGTAAGGCTTGGGGACCACCAACTGTTCAGTAACTTCATCATTCTTTTTACATACACGATACAGTAAATCATCATTGTTGCTGAAATAAGGAAAACAGGGCCTATCCCCTGGTTCAACAGGTACATCATTAATCACCGTTACATTTTCCCAGGCCCTGGCAAGGGTAGGGTCTTTTCTCTGCTCAGTACCAAAATTTTCCTTGTGCACATTAAGGTCAGTAAACTCCAACATAGGCTCCGAGTCGGCAGACGGCTGTCCGGCTCTACTGGTTGTGGGGACTTCCTCAGGCTCCTCCAGCTCTCCTGCCATAACCGAGAAAGGAAAACTCGGAGAGCCCTGAGATGAGTCCCCTGAACCCACAATATCGGAAGTAGTCAGGAGCTCTGGCTCTGCGACTGAGTCAGGTACTGCGACCGGGTCGGGACGATCCCACAGTTCCCAAAACTTAGGGAAGTCCCTACCAATGATGGCCTCGTGCACCAAGTGGGGCACAAGTCCGACCGCATGGGACACCGTACCCAAGCCAGTTTTAAACTGAACTGTGGCTATAGGATACTCCCGGGTATCCCCATGTACACAGATCACAGCAACTTTTTTTGCATGAAAATTCACAGTTTCAACCATCTCAGCTGTAACCAAAGTAACCAGACTTCCAGAGTCCAGTAAGGCCGTAATAGGCTTATTATTAACAGTCATGTGACACATATGTTTCCCCACATTTGGCGCTGCAGCGCATGAAACAGCAGCAAACATAGACTGCCTTCTAATAGACAGATCACACTGCATTGGTTCATCAGTCAATGGACAGTTTGCTGCAACATGTCCCAGCTCTTGGCAACGAAAACACCTGATGTTTCCCCAAGTTGGTTTGCTGACAGGCAGTGGTTTCCCTTGCTTGGGACGCCAAACTTCAGTCCTGGCACCAAAAATCCTCCCCCCTATTTCCTTGCCATGCTTACCACCCACTTCCCCTGGAACAGTCTTACCGGTTGCCTGGGGAGACCGTGGCTTTGGGTGGAAAGTCCGTGCGGTTGTTGGGGTGGTGACCAGGTTCTCTGCAGCAAAGTACCTTTCGACGAGTTCCACCAGGTTATCTGCCGACTTGGGGTCCCCTTGACTCACCCACTTCTGCAGGGGAATTGGGAGTGACCTCAGGAATTGGTCCATGACCACACGCTCCACTATTTGTGGCGCAGACAGGGACTCAGGCTGTAGCCATTTTCGCACCAGGTGGATTAGGTCGAACATCTGCGATCTTGGGGGCCTCTCGATTTTGAAGAACCAGCTGTGGACCCGTTGGGCTCGAACGGCCAAGGTGACGCCGAGTCGCGCCAGAATTTCCTGCTTGACCTTTTCGTAGTCTTCTGCTTCTGCTGACTCCAGATCATAGTAGGCCTTCTGCGATTCACCAGAAAGTAAGGGGGCAATCAGTCCTGCCCACTTGGTTTTAGGCCAACATTCCCTCTCAGCGGTCCGTTCAAACGTTAACAGGAAGGCCTCTGGATCATCATCCGTAGTCATTTTAGACAAAAAGCGAGCCACATGGATGGCTGAAGGCTTGTCTCCCATATCCTTAATTTCCGCAGGTGCCCACTGTGCTAGCGTCTCTGCAACCTTAGTCAGGGTTTTCCTATCCACTTCTGCAGCAGTGGCAAGCTGTTCAAACAGCCTCTGCGATTGCTCCTGTACAGCACTAATCTGCCTCTGCGATTGCTCCTGTGCAGCACCAATCTGTTTGTACAGCGCCTTGGTTTGCTCCTGTGCGATAGCATTGGCTTGCTGCAATGCAGCGTTAGTTTGCTGTTGTGCAGCGTTTGCTTGCTGTTGTGCAGCATTGGATAACATCATTTGTTTGAGAATTTCCTCCATGTTGTCACTTTAGGTACTGGCCTTTTAAAATAGTAACTTACTACTGCTGATCGCAGCCTCCACCATATGTAAGCTGGGGATAGGTAGCGGGTACAAAAGCTCCCTGGGATGAGCAGGCACAGATACCAAAGTCCATAGGATAAGTGAACAACAGTGGGATTTTTATTGGTGCTATACAAAGTCTATTTACAGGTGCTGTACAGTGTGCAGAAAATGAAACAAACAAAAGTAGTTTAAACAAACACCTAGCCGTGTCTCGGCTCTAACTACACGATATGTAGGCCCTAACTACTAAGCTAAACAAGCCTACCGCTTGTTAGCTCAAAATACAAACTGCTCACCAGTCTTTTAACAACCTCCTTGCTCCTACAGATCCACACTATCTGTTTCCCAGGACAGAGCAATGGCTGTTAGCTCAGGTGAGCTTAAATTGGCCTGGGGGAGAGGGCCAACACCTGACCTGGATCAGGGATCAGAGATCTCTGAACGTGTAAGAGAGGAGCCTGGGAGAGGTATAAACCCCGAACTGGACTTTCCCAGGCTCTCTCTGGGACGCTCTGCTACAATATATATATATATATATATATATATATATATATTTTTTTTTTTTTTTTTTTTGAGATATGTATCATAGCATAAAATGAAAAATATAATAATTTAGGTTTATAGCTCAAAAAATAAAAACTGCAGAGGTGATCAAATAGCACCAAAATAAAGCTCTACATGCCTCACTATGCCATTACATGCCTCACTGTGCCATTACATAACATTACATGCCTCCACTGTGCCATTGCATTACATGCCTCCACTGTGCCATTACATTACTTGCCCCCACTGTACCATCACTTGGCCCCACTGTGCCATCACTTGCCCCCACTGTGCCATCACTTTGCCACCACTGTGCCGGCCAAGACGATCTCCCTACCGTATTTTTTTGCAGATTCTGGCTTCCAAGCTGCGGGCATCCATGACTCCAAAGCCACGCCTTCTCCTCAGACTGTTCCCGTGATAGGCGGAACACACATTTCCCAGCAGGGCCTCTGTTCAGTGTTCCGCCTATCACTGATGTCCTCTCGTCCGAGGATTAGAAGGCATCCGTGATAGGCGGAACACTGAACAGAGGACCTGCTGGGAAATGTGTGTTCCGCCTATCACTGAACAGTCTGAGGAGGCGGTGCGGCTTTTAAATCATTGATGCCCGCTAGACATGTGCAGACTGGAATATTTTGTTTCGTTTTGGTTTGCAAAATAAATTTATTTAGTTACTCCCGAAAATCGTTTTGATTTATTTAGTTTTTCGTTGGGGAATAGCTTTCGTCCGAAAATCCAATAATACTTGGTTTCTGTCAAATGGTCAAAAAACTTTACGCCGAAACGTACATTTCCGGTCGAATATTCCGCCTACAAGAATTCTAATGTTGTATGACTAGTAATGATGTCGATTCTTTTCTCTATAATGTCGATTCTATTTTCTCATAAATCGAAATCTATTCTCTGTAATGTCGAATCTATTATTTCTATAGTGTCAAATCTTTTCTCTATGATGTCGAATCTTTTCTCTATGATGTTGAATCTTTTCTCTATGATGTCGAATCTTTTCTCTATGATGTCGAATCTTTTCCCTATGATGTCGAATCTTTTCTCTATGATGTCGAATCTTTTCCCTATGATGTCGAAACTTTTCTCTATGATGTCGAATCTTTTCTCTATGATGTCGAATCTTTTCTCTATGATGTTGAATCTTTTCTCTATGATGTCGAATCTTTTCTCTATGATGTCGAATCTTTTCCCTATGATGTCGAATCTTTTCTCTATGATGTCGAATCTTTTCCCTATGATGTCGAAACTTTTCTCTATGATGTCGAATCTTTTCCCTATGATGTCGAATCTTTTCCCTATGATGTCGAATCTTTTCTCTATGATGTCGAATCTCTCTATATCGAATTTTTACCGCAACGAAAACGAAAATAAAGCATTTTTTATGTCGGATCTTTCAGTTTTCGTTTCTTGCGCTTTCATTATCGTTTGTTAAAACGATAACGAAAAAAACAGATTTTCGGACGAAAATGCATTCTAACGAAAACGAATGCACATGTCTAATGCCCGCAGCCTGACGGAGACTGTCATCGGGATGGGAAAATACTGTAGATTTTCCGCGGAACCCCTGGGGACTTCCCGCGGAACCCCGGTTGAGAAACACTGATCTGGGGTCTCTGCTTTCAGAAATATAAAAATGAGCATTTTAACACATGTGGGGAAAAAAAAAAGAAAAAAATTGTCTGGCAGTGAAAAAGGTTAATACCGGAATTCCAAGGCGGCTCATCTTAAAATTTACAGAGAAATATGTAATTAAAATGATCGTTAGGAAGACAATTTTTTATTTTATTTTATGAATTAAAATTTAACAGAGTCAATTTTTTCCCCCCAGTAGCTCATCAGAGGAAAAGGTTACCTTAGATTTAAATAAGTCATGTTGGTTTTTGCATTATTTATTCAGTCATTGACACATTTGCTGTGCTGGAAATGTATTGGTCTAAGCAATGCATAATTATCAGGCTTTTTCCATCCTTTCTTATCACTTTCACGCCTAAAACCTATTTCTGACATTTGTTGACTGCAAATTAAAATCTGGGGGCCAGATTCAGGTACATCTGCGCATTATTGGACCGGCGTAGAGCACCGCCTTTACATTAGACTTGCGCAATGTAGCGGCGCAATCACCCTATTCTCGCAGAAATTTGCGCATGCGTAACGTTATTTCAGAGGCGCAAGGCGGAGTAATACAAATTGGGAAGGACGTGGGCGTGTTACATTGTAATGAGCCGTGACCCCATGCAAATGAAGGGCCGGCCGGCTCGCGCATGCGCGCTTGAAGCAGACCATGGTCAGCACCTCTGTGCGCATGCTCACAACTCGGGAACAGCGCAATCAGTGAAATTGGAAGTGGACTAGGGCAAATTAGAGAACTACGCAGACAGCATAAATAGACAGACACAAACGCACTTCCTTTGCAAAAGTACATCCCTTTGTATCCCTCCCTATACAGCAAGGTGCTTTTGTTCTGTTGTGTGTTAGCGTTTATTTGTTTGTTTGTGACTTGTCTTTGAGATATTTGGGGACTGTTTTGCAGAGTGATTTTTGTCTTTTATGTGTTTTCTTTGTTGTTTTTTTTTTTTTAATTATATTTTTGCTGGTCATTTTTTTTGGTTCTGTTTGTGTATGATTTGGGAATGTGGGGGTGACATTCCTGCCGGAAAAGGGGTGTCACCCTCATTTGTGGTGGGGAAGTGATCCCTAGGTCCGTGTGAATGGTGTATGAATGTACAGTGACATAATTGGAGCCTTGGCGTGGCGTTGCTGCTCACAAGTCCTGCATGGCGGGCTTGTGCCAATCCAATTTGATGAGGATGTGGGGTGTGTGCGCTAGGGACCACAGTGGTGTGCATGCATGCATTCTCATTGTGCCCTGATTAATGTGTGTGTTTAACGTGCAAAGATGCCTAATGTGAGCTGGCTTGAGATGGGGTCATAAGATGGGGTCCCAGTGCATATGCAGAGTCACCTTGAAGGGAAAAGACAGGAGGATGTTAGTAGTGCATGTGCCCCTTGTGATGTGTGCATCATGGGGGGGACAGTCATGCCTGCCACCCATGTCAATCACCAACCAGCCAGCTGTCCCCATACATGTTCTGTTCATAATCTGTGGGGATGGGGCTCGGATTGTATATGTAGCTGTCATGGGTGTCATGGGTAGTGTCATGTGTTGGGCTGGTGATGTCCTCCTGCAGGGTTGTGGTTAATTCCATGATGGCATGAGGGGTGAATCTGAAGATGCGAGACACCTCAGAATCACTCATGCCATAGATGTCTATGCGTGTGTGATATATCCTCTCCCGTAAGAGTGAAGAGTGAGGGGCTTGTATCAGATAAGAATAATGTATTAGATTAGATTAAATTGTAAAGTTTATATAAGCAAATTAAAAGTTAAAAAAAAAAAAATCTCCCGTGCCCTCCTCAGTGCCCTCCTCAGTGCCCTCCTCCTTCTTTGCTCATCTAAAGTCAGTAGTATAGCTATGAGCATAGATGCCCCTGGCATGTAGGCATACAGTTTGTTGGGCAACACGTTTGACTGCTCAGCTCCTCACTAACAGTGTTGCTTTATCCGACATGTAGACGAATTGTCTAATTTTATACCACCTTTAATATGGACTAATTTTAGACAGGCCATTTAGCTGTTGCGCACACTGCGTAGCCTGCGCTGCACCAACGTTCTTTTGTGGACTAAATTTTTCACATTTCAAATTTTTAACATTTCGAATTTTTCAAATTTCAAATTTTTCAAATTTTTCAAAAAACGGGGAAAAAAGAATGGCCCAGATTCACAGAGCGATTACGCCTGCGCAACAGGAGATGCGCGTGCGTAAGTCGAAATGTGCGCGTGCATTTCGATGCGCGGCATCCCCAGAACGAGATATGCAAAAAATCTACTTTTTTTTGTCCCGCGTAATTTCGTTAGACTGGCGCATCCGTCCACGCAAAAGTGCGCTAGACACACCATTGATTTGCTAGTCAAATATGCTAATGAGGGACTTACGGGGATCCACAAAACAACGTTGGGACAGCGCAGGCGACGCAGTGTGCGCAACAGCAAAATGTCCTGTCTAAAATTAGAGCATATAAAAGCTGGTCTAAAAAGAGAAAAAAAGTCTACTTGTTAGATAAAGCAACACTGTTAGTGAGGAGCTCAGCAGTCACACGTGTTGCACAACAATCTGTATGCCAACATGCCAGGGGCATCGTCGCACATAGCTATACTACTGACTTTAGATGAACAAAGAAGGATGAGGGCACGGAGGATGGCACGGAGGATGGCACGGGAGAGGATATACCGCACCCGCATAGACCTGTTTGGCATGAGTGATTCTGAGGTGTTTCGCATCTTCAGATTCACCCCTCATGCCATCCTGGAATTAACCACAACCCTGCAGGAGGACATCACCAGCCCAACACACCGCTCACATGCAGTGCAGCCACTGGTCAAGGTACCGGCAACACTAACAGTGTTGCTTTATCTGACATGTAGACGAATTGTCTAATTTTATACCACCTTTAATATGGACTAATTTTAGACAGGCCATTTAGCTGTTGCGCACACTGCGTAGCCTGCGCTGCACCAACGTTCTTTTGTGGATCCCCGTAACTCCCTCATTAGCATATTTGAATAGCAAATCAATGGTGTGTCTAGCGCAGTTTTGCGCGGACGGATGCGCCTGTCTAACGAAATTACGCTGGACAAAAAAAAGTAGATTTCTTGCGTATCTCGTTTTGGGAAGGCCGTGCATCGAAACGCACGCGCACATTTAGACTTACGCTGCGCATCTCCTGTTACGCAGGTGTAATCGCTCTCTGAATCTGGCCCATAGCGTCTACAAAATAGGTGATAGATTTATGGCATTTTTTTTTTACTAGTAATGCGTTCTGCGTTTTTTTTGTGACCATGACATTGCAGTGGACACATCGGACACTTTTGGCATGTTTTTGGGACCATTCACATTTACACAGCGATTAGTGCTATAAAACTGCACTGATCACTGTGTAAATGTGACTGGCAGGGAAGGGGTTAACACTAGAGGGCGCTGAAGGGGTTAAAATGTTCCCTAAACTATGTTCTAACTGTAGGGGGAGGGGAACTCACAGGGGGAGGAGACCGATGTGTGTTCCTCTGTACTGGGAACACACTTCAGTCTCCTCACTGCTGACAGGAGGTGGATCTGTGTGTTTACACCCTATCATTACACACACAGATCCACACTCCTGCCGTGATCCCCGGTAATCGTGAGTGCCCTACGGCAATCGCGACTGTCGGGCACACGCACGCCACCTAGATCGACGGGAACCAAGGGACGTCATATGATGTCCTCCCGGATCGACGAGGGGTTCCTGCCGCCGTCATTCTCCAATGACGCAGTATGGAAGTGGTTAAATAATGTATGCCCCCGACACGCCTATTTCGACTTAGGCCGCTGAATTTACGATATGCCGCCGCAACTTAAATCGTTATGTTTTTGAATTTTACATTTTTCACATTTTAAATTTTTCACATTTTAAATTTTCGCATTTTTCAGTTTTCGAATTTCGAATTTTTCAATTTTCGAAATTTCGAATTTCAAATTATTAAATTTTCAAATTTTTCGAATTTAGAAATTTAGACATTTCAAACTTTTCAAATTTTGAAATGTCAAATTTTGGAATTTTTCAGTTTTCGAATTTTTAAATTTTCGAAATTTCGAATTTCGAAAATTATTACATACATCGAAATGTTTCTATTTTTCACATTTCTAATTTTTCTAATTTCTAATTTTTCTCATTTCAAATTTTTCTAATTTCTAATTTTTCAAATTTCTAATTTTTCAAATTTCTAATTTTTCAAATTTCGAATTTTTCAAATTTCGAATTTTTTACATTTCGAATTTTTTACATTTCGAATTTTTTACATTTCGAATTTTTTAAATTTCACAAAAAAACAAGAAAAAAAGAATGTTTCGAATTTCCAAAAAAAAAAACGTATGAAACAAAATTTCAAATTTTTCAAATTTCTAATTTTTCACATTTCGAATTTTTAACATTTCGAATTTTTCAAATTTCAAATTTTTCAAATTTTTCAAAAAAACGGGGAAAAAAGAATGGCCCAGATTCACAGAGCGATTACGCCTGCGCAACAGGAGATGCGCGTGCGTAAGTCGAAATGTGCGCGTGCATTTCGATGCGCGGCATCCCCAGAACGAGATACGCAAAAAATCTACTTTTTTTTGTCCCGCGTAATTTCGTTAGACTGGCGCATCCGTCCACGCAAAAGTGCGCTAGACACACCATTGATTTGCTAGTCAAATATGCTAATGAGGGACTTACGGGGATCCACAAAACAACGTTGGGACAGCGCAGGCGACGCAGTGTGCGCAACAGCAAAATGTCCTGTCTAAAATTAGAGCATATAAAAGCTGGTCTAAAAAGAGAAAAAAAGTCTACTTGTTAGATAAAGCAACACTGTTAGTGAGGAGCTCAGCAGTCACACGTGTTGCACAACAATCTGTATGCCAACATGCCAGGGGCATCGTCGCACATAGCTATACTACTGACTTTAGATGAACAAAGAAGGATGAGGGCACGGAGGATGGCACGGAGGATGGCACGGGAGAGGATATACCGCACCCGCATAGACCTGTTTGGCATGAGTGATTCTGAGGTGTTTCGCATCTTCAGATTCACCCCTCATGCCATCCTGGAATTAACCACAACCCTGCAGGAGGACATCACCAGCCCAACACACCGCTCACATGCAGTGCAGCCACTGGTCAAGGTACCGGCAACACTCCATGTCCTTGCCAGTGGCTCTTTTCAGCATACAAGTGGAGTGGTGGCTGGGATGTCACAATCCTCCATGAGCAGATGTGTGCACCAGGTTGTCCCTGCAATTCTCAGACGCATGGCCAACCAAATCATCAAACCCACCACTGAGGACCTGCGGCTGAAGGCAATGACAGATTTCTACAGAATTGCCAGATTCCCACACACTGTGGGGGCCATTGATTGCACATATGTGGCACTCCAGCCCCCCCAGGAGACAGAGCACATGTACCGCAATCGGAAGCATTGGCATTCCATCAATGTACAGGTGATAGTCGATGCCCAAGGCCTCATATGGCACGTCCGTGCCAAACACCCAGGGTCCAGCCATGACAGCTACATATACAATCAATGCCACATCCGAATGGAATTCAATCAGAACGTGTATGGGGACACCTGGCTGGTTGGTGAGTGACATGGGTGGCAGGCATGACTATCCCCTCCCATGATGCACATCACAAGGGGCACATGCATGACTAACATCCTCCTGTCTTTTCCCTTACAGGTGACTCTGCATATCCACTGGGACCCCATCTCATGACTCCTATCCGGAACCCCCAAACCCCAGGAGAGGAAAGATACAATCAAGCACATGCCCAAACACGAGCAGTGGTGGAGCGCACCTTTGGCCTCCTAAAGTCACGTTTCCGATGCCTGGATAAATCTGAGGGTACCCTCTTGTATTCCCCAAACTTTGTGTGCCAGATCATTGGTGCATGTTGCATGCTGCACAACTTCGCAGAAAGAAAGGGCCAGCAGATTGACCTACGTGATGACCTGACCCCTGAAACAGACAATCCCCCCCTAACCGAGGCTACCCCATCTTCTGAGGGAAGAGCAGCCAGGAGACAGCTCACATTGGGCATCTTTGCACGTTAAACATACACATTAATCATGGCACAATGAGAATGCATGCATGCACAACACTGTGGTCCCTAGCACACACACCCCACATCCACATCAAATTGGATTGGCACCAGTCCACCATGCAGGACTTGTGAGCAGCAACGCCACGCCAAGGCTCCAATTATGTCACTGTACATTCATACACCATTCACACGGACCTGGGGATCACTTCTCCCTGGTCCTGGGGAACCCTTCTCCACCAAAATTGAGGGTGACACCCCTTTTCCGGAAGGAATGTCACCCCCACATTCACACAGCATTCACAACCCAAAAAAAAAAATTACCTGCAAAACCAAAAAATTTCCAGCAAAAAAAAAAAAAAAAAAATAACAAAAAAAAAAATACAAAAAAAGGGGGAAAACAAATTATTACCCTTTGCGTGAGCCACGCCTGGGGCGCCCCCGGCCACGGCCCCGGCTTCTCAGGGGAGACTCATGGGGAAGGGGTAAAACTGGGGAAGGAGGAGCAGCCCCTGATCTCTGCCCACCTGGCAGCCTGCCCTCCAAGGCCACGGCTATTCTGTCCAGGGCAGCACCAAGTGTTGCCGTGTTGGCCTGGATAGCCAGGGTAAGGGCCCTCACATCCTGCCCAACGCCTGCTGATATAGTCTGCAGTTCGTTTAGGCAGGTTGTGAAAGCCCGGGAGTGGGAGTCCAGGTTCCCCAGCATATCCTTGATGGAGGACAGGCTCTCCTCCATCCGCACCAATGTCTGGCTGACCTGTCCCAGATGGCGGGTCTGAAGGAACTGGTCCCTTCTCAGAGTGGCGGGCAGGAGATCGGCCACCCCCCTGGTGGTCTGGGATGACATCCTGCCTCCAGCTGATGCTTGTGGCCGGGGAGAAGGGGAGGCCCTTGTGAGGGGAGCCATGTTGGGGGAGGAGGGGGGGCTCCCCCTTAGGGAGGCCTGCCTGCTGCCAGCCAGAGGGGAAGAGTCCTCAAAAACCAAACGTCCAGTGCCTGACATGGACTTCTCCTCCTTATGATTCTCCTCCTCCTCATGATTCTCCTGCTCCTCTTGAACCTCCTCCGCGGACTCCGGCCTTGTTGGGGGGCCTCATTAGGCTGCTGTCCTGGGGTTGGTGCGGTCAGGCCAGATGGCCCTGCACCCTCCTGCACATCTGTGGATGACACAAAACATTCACAGGTTGGAGGATCCACACACTTGCCACATATTCCCTTTCACCCCCTCCCCCACACATGCTACACACCTGATATTAAAAAAAAAACTTACCTGGCACCACGGGCTCCGGACTTGAGTCAAAGCCGGGCAGGCCCTCAACTTCATGCCGACGAAAGGTCAGGGCCACCGCACGCTCCTCCGCTGTCAGCCTAATACGGCATGGTGGGCCCCCTCCTGTGCCCCTGGCATGGGCATGCATTCTGGCCAGCTTCTATTTGACCAGACGCCGGAGGTCATTGATTTTTTTGTCAATCCCAGACCGGGTCCGTGTCTCCCCCTGCCCCGCTGAATTGACCTGCTCAGTGATCCTATCCAAAATCTCCCTCCTCCTGGCCGGGGTGGTGTTGGCACTCTCTGGGCCGTGGAGGTAACGCCCATACTCGCTAATGGCGCGGGCAAGAATTTGTTTTTCCACAACTGTAAAATTCAGCTTTCGTTTTCTCTCAGTCATCCTTCCAAAAAAACTCACTCCCAGTCAACAAAATTCACGCACACAAACAAGCCCAACCAATCAAGCAAAAACACACACAGAGAGAAAACTACTCAGCAATAAACAGTCACAAAAAAAAAAAAAAAACACAGGAAAACAAACAAACACAAATATATCAATCAAACAAACAGTCTCTCAAACACTTATCAAAAACCACTTTCAAAAATCTACTAACAAACACTTGATCACACAGAACACTAATCTGACAACTACAAAACACACCGCAACGAACAACAGGACAAAAGCACTTGGTTAAATGGGAAGGGACAAAGGGATGTACTTTTGCAATGCAAGTGCGTTTGTGTGTGTCTATTTATGCTGTTTGCGTAGTTCACAACGTTGCCCTAGTCCATTTCCAATTTCACTGATTGCGCCGCTCCCGAGTTGTGAGCATGCGCACAGCGGAGCTGA
Source organism: Rana kukunoris (assembly GCA_029574335.1). Classification (NCBI taxonomy): domain Eukaryota; kingdom Metazoa; phylum Chordata; class Amphibia; order Anura; family Ranidae; genus Rana; species Rana kukunoris. The sequence goes on from CM056052.1 coordinate 110,565,784, forward strand.
CATGGTATGCTTCAAGCGCGCATGCGCGAGCCGGCCGGCCCTTCATTTGCATGGGGTCACGGCTCATTTCAATGTAACACGCCCACGTCCTTCCCAATTTGTATTACTCCTCCTTACGCCTCTGAAAAAACGTTACGCATGCGCAATTTCCTGCGCAAAAGCTACGAGAATAGGGTGATTACGCGGCAAAATTGCGCAAGTCTAACGTAAAGGCGGTGCACTACGCCGGTCCAATAATGCGCAGATGTACCTGAATCTGGGCCCCTGCTTCGAATTTCCGTACAAAAACGTATGAAACAAAATTTCAAATTTTTCAAATTTCAAATTTTTCAAATTTCAGATTTTTCACATTTCAAATTTTTCATATTTCAAATTTTTCACATTTCGAATTTTTCAAATTTTGCAAAAAAAATTTGCAAAAAAATTTTGCAAAAAAATTCGAATATCCGAAAAAAAAACGTATGAAACAAAAACGAAAAAACAAAATATTTTTCGAATTTCCCGAATTTCCGGAAAAAAAATGTATGAAACAAAATTTCAAATTTTTCACATTTCAAATTTTTCACATTTCAATTTTTTCAAATTTCAATTTTTTCAAATTTCAATTTTTTCAAATTTCAAATTTTTCAAATTTCATTTTTCAAATTTCAAATATTTCACATTTCAAATTTTTCACATTCACACGGGAAAAAAATCCGAAAAAAAAACGTATGAAACAAAGACGAAAAAAAATGTTGAATTTACCGAATTTCCGAAAAAAAATGTATGAGACTAAATTTCGAATTTTTCACATTTCAAATTTCGAATTTTTCAAATCTCAAATTTTTCTTAATTTCGCAAAAAAACGGGAAAAAAAGAATGTTTCGAATTTCAGAAAAAAAAACGTACAGTATGAAACAAAAACGAATTTTTTTTTTCGAATTTCCCGAATTTCAGAAAAAAAATGTATGAAACAAAATTTAAAATTTTTCAAATTTCAATTTTTTCAAATTTCAAATTTTTCACATTTCAAATTTTTCGAATTTCGCAAAAAAACGGGAGAAAAAATCCGAAAAAAAACCTGTATGAAACAAAAACGAAAAAAAACTATTTTTTGAATTTACCGAATTTCCGAAAATAAATGTATGAAACTAAATTCACATTTCAAATTTCGAATTTTTCAAATCTCAAATTTTTTAAATTTCAAATGTTTCACATTTTAAATTTTTCACATTTCAAATTTTTCAAATTTCGCAAAAAAACGGGAAAAAAAGAATGTTTCGAATTTCAGAAAAAAACGTACAGTATGAAACAAAAACGAAAAACATTTTTTTTTCGAATTTCAGAATAAAAAAATATGAAACTAAATTTCAAATTTTTCAAATTTCAAATTTGTCAAATTTCGAATTTTTCAAATTTCGAATTTTTCAAATTTCAAATTTTTCATATTTCGAATTTTTCAAATTTCGAATTTTTCACATTTCGCAAAAAAACAGAAAAAAAGAATGTTTCAGAAAAAAAACGTACAGTATGAAACAGCAAATTTATTTTTTTCGAATTTCCCGAATTTCCGAAAAAAAATTATGAAACAAAATTTCGAATTTTTCAAATTTCAAATTTTTCAAATTTCAAATTTTTCAAATGTCGAATTTTTAAAATTTCGAATTTTAAAAATTTCGAATTTTTAAAAATTTCGAATTTTAAAAATTTCGAATTTTAAAAATTTCGAATTTTTAAAAATTTCGCAAAAAAACGGGAAAAAAAAAGAATGTTTCGAATTTCCAAAAAAAAAAAAACGTATGAAACAAAAACGAAAAAAAATATTTTTTCGAATTTCTTGAATTTCCGAATTACCCAAAAAATAAAAAAAAAGGAAAATAGCAAACGAAGAAAAAAAAGATTTTTTTGTCAGTGCACATGTCTATTGCTCAGTCCCTTTCTCGGTCTTGAAATGTAGACATCTGGGGGTCTCTTTAGACTATTGATATTTCACCAAAGACCCCCCCCCCCAACAGGGCTGCTAAAAAAAGAAATGGTAACTTTTTTTATATGGAAGAAAAGCAAAAAAGCCTACAGCACCTGGGGATTCCGAGGAGGTCAACAGACGTGGGCACAACTGCGTGTCAGTCATCATCTATCCGAGTGAGTACTACGATTTTCCCAGGAGGTCAGCAGACGTCATCAGTCATCCACCCGAGTACTACGGTTCCCAGGCGGTCGAAACCGACGTCATCAGTCATCCACCCCAGTACTACGGTTCCCAGGCGGTCGAAACCGACGTCATCAGTCATCCACCCCAGTACTACGGTTCCCAGGCGGTCGAAACCGACGTCATCAGTCATCCACCCCAGTACTACGGTTCCCAGGCGGTCGAAACCGACGTCATCAGTCATCCACCCCAGTACTACGGTTCCCAGGCGGTCGAACCGACGTCCATCAGTCATCCACCCCAGTACTACGGTTCCCAGGCGGTCGAACCGACGTCCATCAGTCATCCACCCCAGTACTACGGTTCCCAGGCGGTCGAAACCGACGTCATCAGTCATCCACCCCAGTACTACGGTTCCCAGGCGGTCGAACCGACGTCCATCAGTCATCCACCCCAGTACTACGGTTCCCAGGCGGTCGAAACCGACGTCATCAGTCATCCACCCCAGTACTACGGTTCCCAGGCGGTCGAACCGACGTCCATCAGTCATCCACCCCAGTACTACGGTTCCCAGGCGGTCCCAACCGACGTCACCAGTCATCCACCCGAGTACTACGGTTCCCAGGCGGTCCCAACCGACGTCATCAGTCATCCACCCGAGTACTACGATTCCCAGGAGGTCAGTAGAGGTGGTCTCACGCATCCATCCATCAGCAGATGTGGTCACTCATCCATCCAGGTACAGCTGCGTGTCAGTCAACCATCCAAGTAGTACCACCAGGTTACCCTGCTTAGCTTCCGTGCACAGAGAGAACGGGCTTATTCACAGGGTGCTTCGGCCGTAGGCAAATATTAAGCTCACTTTCAAACCTATATAAAGGGCTGAAAAAATTGTTCCCCTCAACTTATGGAGAGAACAGTTATGCAAATTTTTTTTTTTCCGCTGTCATTGCAGGCGATATCTACTAAACTATTACTAGTTTTTCATCTGCCCCTCCCATCATCATCGTTTTATTATTTATTACTGAGAAAATATAAAAAATTCAAGGAATGCAAGTGCTATCGTGAAATATGCAAATATGCAAATTTACAAACAAACAAACGACGGGATTGGTTAAGACAGGCTCCTCCCCCTTTAGATAGGCAGCTGTGTCTTTAGTGTGTGAGCCAAACTTGCCGCCCTAACTCCTCCCACAGTTTTTTTTTTTTTTTTTTACTACATAGACAAGTAATATACCGAAACGTGTGCGGATTGTTCCCGATCGGATCGATATTACTTTGCGGAACGTTTTTTACCGAATCGTTTGCGAAAAATTTGTCCCGCAGGAAAACGAATGGTGAATCTAGAAGTGTGACAAGACAAAAAAATAAATAAATAAAATCAGGACATGATTTCTAAACTTGCGACCGCTCCCTCGTTTTCTAGCCGACCCACACAAATCTTATATCGAAACGTTCGGCTGTCCCTGCCGCCGCTACACGTGTCCACGGCTAAGCCGCTGTCCCGATCGTTTTCACAACATGGCGATTCGTTTGCAGCTCACGCCATCCATTGACCTCCATTGAAATTAGACACCTAAAATTTGAAAGGCAATATATAAACTGCGACTGTGCCTTAAATTTTTAATATCTTTAGAGACATCCTATGCATCAAACTGTAGGTCTGTGTCTTGTGATTCACACGATATAAAGATATTCGCTGTACCATTTACAGTTTTTAAAATACAACCATTTGAAGAATGTATGAACAGAAGATCAGTGATTTCCCCTAGTGAGGCCACTCCCCCCATACAGTTAGAACACACCCAGCAACACACTTAACCCCTTCCCTGCCAATGGCATTTTTATAGTAATACAATGCATTTTTATAGCACTGATCGCCATAAAAATGCCAATGATGATGTTTTATAACGGAAAGTTGTTTTTGTTTTCTGATTACTCAGAATTGTTTCTGGATCTTTTTTTTTTCCTTCTGATTACTTTAAACCATAACTGACTGTCTGGTAAGGAGATGAGCTCATTCATATATATATTGCAGCCCTCAGGGCTTCAAAAATTGAAACAAAATTGTTTTATTTAGATATTGGCTCTTCCAACAGAATTTTTTTTTTTTTTTGTTTAACCTGGAGTTTAAGGATTACATTGTAAATGGAGCAAGTTCCTTAATCTTTTCTGCTTCTTGGGACTTCATTTTTGGTTGGCAAAATGTATTGCTTGGCAGACAATACCTACCTACATACCTCTGTGCCAAGCTCGTTTTAGAAGCCAATAAATGTGGTGGGATTTTGGTAACCTTTGGCCAATCTAAATATAAAGGATTGTTTTTTTTTTTTTTTTTGTCTGTTATAACCAGTCCATTTTTAAAAATCAGGGTAACTACTAAAATGTAACTGACCCACTGAAAATAAAGGCAAATCTAAGTCCTGAAATAAATTGACTTCCACTATAAAAAAAAAAAAAAAAAAATGCAAATGGTCCCAAAAATGTGTCAAAAGTGTCCGAAGTGTCCGCCATAATGTCGCAGTACCGAAAAAAAACGCTGATCGTCCGCCATTACTAGTAAAAAAATAATAACAATAAAAATTGCCATAAAACGACCCCCTTTTTTGTAAACACTATAAATTTTGCACAAACCAATCAATAAACGCTAATTGCGATTACGTATCGGCCTAAACTGAGGAAAAAAAATGTTTTTTTATATCTTTTTTAGCAAAATGTAAAAAATATTGCATTTTTTTCAAAATAGTCGCTCTATTTTTGTTTAACCACTTGCCTACTGTGCACCTACACCCCCTTCCTGCCCAGACAAAATTTAAGCTTCCGGCACTGCGTCGCTTTAACTGACAATTGCGCGGTCGTGCGACGTGGCTCCCAAACAAAATTGGCGTCCTTTTTTTCCCACAAATAGAGCTTTCTTTTGGTGGTATTTGATCACCTCTGCGGTTTTTATTTTTTGCGCTATAAACAAAAATAGAGCGTCAATTTTTAAAAAAAATGCAATATTTTTTACTTTTTGCTATAATAAATAACCCAAAAAATATATAAAAAAAATATTTTTTTCCTCAGTTTAGACCGATACGTATTCTTCTACATATTTTTGGTAAAAAAAAAAATGCAATAAGCGTTTATCGATTGGTTTGCGCAAAATTTATAGTGTTTACAAAATAGGGGATAGTTTATGGCATTTTTTTAATTTATATTTTTACTATTAATGGCGGCGATCTGCGATTTTTTTATTGGGACTGCGACGTTATGGCGGACACTTCGGACACTTTTCTGAGATTTTTGGGACCATTTACATTTATACAGTGAACAATGCTATAAATATGCATTGATTACTGTATAAATGTGACTGGCAGTGAAGGGGTTTACCACTAGGGGGCGGGGAAGGGGTTAAATGTGTGTCCTATAAGTGTTCTAACTGTGGTAGGAGGGGGGAGTGACTGGGGGAGGTGACCGATTGTGTCCCTATGTACAAGGGTAACAATCGATCTCCTCTCTCCCTGACAGGACGTGGAGCTCTGTGTTTACATACAGAGCTCCACGTCCCCGCTCAGTTACTGAGCAATCGCGTGTGCCCGGCGGCGATCGTTGCCGCCGGGCACTCGCACGGGATCCCCGCAGAGCGGCGGGTGCGCGCGTGCCGCCGGCGACGCGCGCGCGCCCGCCCGCGGCTTTAAAGGGACATCACGTCATATGACGTGATGTCAGGATAATGGAGTCCTCCGCCCGCCGTCATTTGACGGTGGGCAGAGGACAAGTGGTTAAAAAATAAAAACCGCAGAGGTGATCAAATACCACCAAAAGAAATCTCTATTTGTGGGAAAAAAAGGACGCCAATTTAGTTTAGGAGCCACGTCGCACGACCGCGCAATTGTCAGTTAAAGCGACGCAGTGCCGAATCACAAAAAGTGCTCTGGTCTTTGGACAGCAATATGGTCCCGGGGGTAAAGTGGTTAAAAAAAAAAAAAAAGAATATCTGGTTTGTGCTTAGAGAGAGCCTGCATATAAACAAACATTGGTTTCCTAGGAAACGCTGAGGTAAATAACTCCTCACACACAGCTGTGAGGGGATTCTAGCTCCTCCCACACAGCTGTGAGGTGAATTGGTTCTGTTTTGGGGGGCAAATTGGATGGTGCAGTTTTGACGGGGTAGTTTTTGATGGGGCAGTTTTTGATGGGGTAGTTTTTGATGGGGGCAATGGATCGAAACAGATCGACACACTGTTGGATCACATTTACATCTCCAGGGGCAGTTTCTCCGGTCAGGAGTATTGGTGAAGACAAGAACACGTCACGCAATTTCCCCAGAAATTGAGGGCCAGATTCACAGAGGCAGTACGCCGGTCTATCTCCTGATACGCTGGCGTACTTTCAAATTACCCGCGTCGTATCATTAGTTTGAATCCTGAAACCATGATACGACGGCTTTGATGCAACAGGCTTACGTCTTCGTACGCCTTCGGATCTACACTGCAATCTTTTCCCACCCGCCGGGTGGAGTTCGCGTCGTTTTCCGCGTCGGGGTATGCAAATTCGCTTTTTACAGCGATCCACGAAGTTGCGATCGGCGGTCGCATTCTCTTACGTCGTCGCTAGTCGGCTTTTTCCAGCGTAAAGTTAAAGCTGCTATTATCCGGTCTATAGTTAGACGGGCCCATGTTAAGTATGGCCGTTGTTCCCACGTCAAAGTTTTCAATTTTTTATTTTTTGCGTAAGTCGTCCGTGAATAGGAATGTACGTAAATGACGCTACTAAAAAAAAAAAATTACGTTACGACGTAATTTCGCACAATGCACGGTGGGAAATTTCTGAACGGAGCATGCGCAGTTCGATCGCCGCGGGGACGCACCTAATTTAAATGATTCACGCCCCCTAATCGCGAAATTCGATTCCGCTGTGAGAGATTGCCGTACCTTACGGGCCGACTTAGAGCCAGGTAAAATACGGCGGCGTAGCGTATCTCTGATACTCTACGCCTGGGGGAATTCTCTGTGAATCTGGCCCTGTATCTTTTCTATTTGATATCTCAAATTTTTTTTTGTTTTGTTTTCGTTTCATTCTTTTTTTTTTCGGAAATTCGGAAAAATACAGTTTTATTCTTTTTTTTTTTGCTTTTTCAGAATTTCCTGAATTTCCGAAAAAAGCAAAAAAAAAAAGAATAAAACGGGAAAAAAAATTTTTTTCGAATTTCCCAAATTTCTGAATTACCGAATTTAAAAAAAAAATAACATAAACGAAAAAAAAATTCAACCAATTATCCACTCTCGTTTGTTTTGTCTCAGGAAAATGTAATCACGTTCCCGTGTTTTTTCGCAGTCGCTGTCTAAGGAAGAACATTTCCTCCGATGCGCTTATCTCTGTTACCGTCTTCATCAGATTAGAACTCTGGAAATCCGGATTCCCCCACCAGAGAGGAGATTGAAAAGCATTTTAACCGCTTATGGACCGCCGCACGCAGATGTACGTCCACAGAATGGCACGTACAGGCACATTGGCGTACAGGTACGTCCCTGCCTTGTTGCGGGTCGGGGATCCGATCGGGACCCCCTCCGATGCGTGTGGCGGTCCTCTTACCTTCTCCGGGGATCCATCTTGAGGGGGGCGGCTGCTCGATTCTGTCCGCCCCCTCCGGATCGATACCAGCGAATCGGCTCCCTCGCCGCCGTGTCACTTCCTCTTCCTGTGTAATGTAAACACAGGCAGAGGAAGTGATGTCTTCTCTCCCTCGGCGGTATTTTCAAACCGCCGATAGGAGAGAAGACTGACACAGTAAGTTGCACCAACACTACACTAACACCACACACATAGGCACATTTACCCCCCCCCCCCACCCCCCTGTCACACTGTCACTGATTGCAGTGATCAAGTATGTATGATCACTGCAGTTAGTGTCAGTGTGACAGTTAGTGGGACAGGCAGTTAGTGTTAGGTTCAGGGTAGCCCCCGTACCCCCCCAATAAAGTTTTAACCCCTTGATCACCGCTCTAGTTAACCCTTTCACCCCCTATTGCCAGCGTCACTAAGCGATCGTTTTTCTGATCGCTGTATTAGTGTCGCTGTTCCCGCTAGGTAGCTAATTTTTTTTTTTTTTTCGATTTTTTTTTACTAAAGACATGCGGCTGAATAAATTTTGGCCTAAATGTTTGACTAAAATTTTGTTTATTTGATTTTTCTTATAACAAAAAGTAAAAAATATTGGGCCAGATTCACCAAGGACTTACGCCGACTTATCTCGAGATGCGCGGCGTAATTGAAATTTACCCTGCGCGTATCTTTGCGCCTGATCCTTAAAACGAGATATGCCTGAAAACCATGGGCTAGATTCAGGTACACGTAAATGTGCGCAGTATAATCGAAATACTCTACGCTGCCGTATTTTACCAGGCTCTACGTCGAATTCTGGTAGATTTTTGCCCGTACGATACGGCGGCGTAGTCTATTTCTCGCCGCGTAATCGAAATACGCGATTAGGGGGCGTGAAGCATTTAAATTAGGCGCGTCCCCGCGGCGATCGAACTGCGCATGCTCCGTTCAGAAATTTCCCGCTGTGCATTGCGCAAAATCATGTCGTTACGTCATTTTGTGTTTGAGTAGCGTCGTTTACGGACATTCCTATTCCTGGACGACTTACGTAAAAAAAAAAAAAAAAAGATGTCGGAAAACGTTGAAATTCGACGCGGGAACGACAGCCATACTTAACATGGGTTGTCTAATATTAGACCAGCAAAAAGCTGGTATAGTGTTACGCAAAAAAAAGATGACTAAAGATGCCGTAAGAGATTGCGATTGAAGATCGTAATTTTGGGGATCGCCGGCAAAAGCTCATTAGCATACCCCGACGCAGAAAACGACGGGAAGTCCACCCAGTGGCCGCAATTTTATTGCAGCGTAGATCCGAAGGCGTACGAATACGTAATCCAGTCGAATTGAAGCCCGCAGCCGTCTTTTCATGGTTTGAGGTTTCAGACTAGCTAAAAAACGTGCGTAATTCGAAAGTACTCCAGTCTAACACCAGTTACACAGGATTTACGGATCTCTGAATCTGGCCCCATTTTTTTCCGTTCTACCTAAAATAATTACACTGGCGCTTCTTCGCACGCAAAATACGCTAGACACTGTTTTGATAGGCAAAGATGCAAATGAGGGAGATAGGGCGATCCACAAAATTAAGTTTGGGCGTCGTAGGTTACGCCCTGTGCGCACATGTTAGTTTCCAGGAGTAAAGTTACACTTTGTGGGCCAGATTCAGGTAGTAGTTACGTGGCTTATCTGTAGATAAGCCGCGTAACTTCTAACCTACGCCGTCGTATCTGTTTTCTGTATTCAGAAAACAAGATACGCCGGGATTGATTTCCGATACGAGCAGCGTAATTGTATTTCGCCGTCGTATCGGAACTGCAATTTTAAAATGGCCGCTCGGGGCCTTCCCGCTGATTTACGCCGAGAATATGTAAATCAGCGAGATACGGCAATTCACGATTGTACGCGGGCCCGACGCAGTGACTTTCCGACGTTTCCGTAAGAGATACGCGGCGTAAAGAAATTGGTATCATTGGGATAAATAGTGCCCCATCATTGGTATCAGTGGGAGGAATAGTGTCCCATCATTGGTATCATTGGGATAAATAGTGCCCCATCATTGTTATCATTGGGAGGAATAGTCTTCCGTCATTGCTATCAGTGAGAGGTATAGTGTCCCATCATTTGTGTCATTAAGAAAAATAGTGCCCAATCATTGGTATCTATGGGAGGAATAGTCTTCCGTCATTGGTATCAGTGAGAGGTATAGTGTCCCATCATTTGTGTCATTAAGAAAAATAGTGCCCCATCATTGGTATCTATGGGAGGAATAGTCTTCCGTCATTGGTATCAGTAGGAGAAATAGTGGCCCATCATCAGTATCATTGGGAGGAATTGTGTCTCATCATTGCTAGTGTTCCCATGATTGGTATAATATTTAGAAATAGTGCCCCACCATTGGTATCATTGGGAGCAATAGTCTCCCATCATTGGTTTCATTGGATAAATAGTGGTATCATTTGGAGGAATTTTTGGCCATCATTAGTATAATTTGGAGGAATAATGTCCCATCATTTGTGTCATTAGGATAAAAAGTGCACCATCATTCGTATCATTGGGAGGAATAGTGCCCCATCATTGATATCATAGGGAGGAATTGTTGCCCATTATTGATATCATAGGGAGGAATAGCCTCCCATTATTGATATCATAGGGAGGAATAGTGCCCCATCATTGGTATTATTGGGAGAAAGAGTGTCAAATAATTTGTGTTAGTATGATAAATAGTGCCCCATCATTGGTATCAATGGGAGGACTAGTGTCCCATCATTGGTATAATTGGAATGATCAGTGCCCCATCATTGGTATCATTGGGAGAAATGGGGGGGGTGGTTGGTTGTGTAACAGCGATAGGGGAGCAGTGTGACATGTGGAGGGAGCAATTGTGAGGGGGATAATGGAGGACAGAGATAACGGAGGCCTGGGATAGTGGAGGACGGGGACAACGGAGTAAGGGGATAGTGGAAGACTGGGCTAGTGCAGGTCGGGGAACGTGGAGGCGGCCTGGGATAGTGGAGGACGGGGACAACGAAGTAAGGGGATAGTGGAAAACTGGGCTAGTGAAGGACGGAGAACGTGGAGGAGGCCTGGGATAGTGGAGGACGGGGACAATGAAGTAAGGGGATAGTAGAAAACTGGGCTAGTGAAGGACGGGGAAAGTGGAGGAGACCTTGGGATAGTGGAGGACAACGAAGTAAGGGGATAGTGGAAGACTGGGCTAGTGCAGGTCGGGGAACGTGGAGGAGGCCTGGGATAGTGGAGGACAGGGACAACGGAGTAAGGGGATAGTGGAAGACTGGGCTAGTGAAGGACGGGGAAAGTGGAGGAGGCCTGGGATAGTGGAGGACGGGGACAAACGGAGTAAGGGGATAGTGGAAAACTGGGCTAGTGAAGGACGGGGAAAGTGGAGGAGGCCTGGAATAGTGGAGGACGGGGACAACGGAGTAAGGAGATAGTGGAAAATTGGGCTAGTGAAGGTCGGGGAAAGTGGAGGAGGCCTTGGGATAGTGGAGGACGGGGACAAACGGAGTAAGGGGATAGTGGAAGACTGGGCTAGTGAAGGGCGGGGAAAGTGGAGGAGGCCTGGGATAGTGGAGGACGGGGACAACGGAGTAAGGGGATAGTGGAAAATTGGGCTAGTGAAGGGCGGGGAAAGTGGAGGAGGCCTTGGGATAGTGGAGGACGGGGACAACAAAGTAAGGGGATAGAGGATGATGGATGGATAGCGTACAGACTGATGCCTGAGAGAGTGATGGGATGGATGGATGGATGGTGTACAGATTGCTGCATGATAGAGTGATGTGATGGGATGGATGGATGCAGGGCTGGACTGGGACAAAAATTTGGCCCTGGACTTCATCCAGACCGGCCCACTTTGACAGGTCTCTCCCATAGCGGCCGGACAAACCCCCCCGGCCGGCCAACCTCGATGTCCACCCAAGCCCCTCCTCCCCCTTCACTAGCCTTTAGAGACAGAGAAGCGGAGGGTGCCGCGGTCCAGTGTCACTGAAGCTGGCCCACTGAGCCATCGGCCCACCGGGAAACTCCCTGTAGTCCCAATGGCCAGTCCAACCCTGCACTCTAGCTGCTTCAGCTAGGCGGGTCAGCAGCAATTTGTGGTCTACTGTATCAAAAGCTGCGCTCAGGTCCAACAGTACCAGGAGACAAGATTCTCTTTCATCTGCAGCTTCGAGAACGTCATTCCATATTTTGAGAAGTGCTGTTTCTGTTCCGTGACCAGGGCAGAAACCCAATTGAAGTGGGTCCAGTAGTGTGTGGGTGTCTAAATGGTGTTGTAGCTGTTGCACTACTGCTTTCTCCATTACCTTGGAGAAGATGTTTAGGCCAGTTATGGGACGACGATGGTTTGGGTCTATGGGGTCGAGCCTGTTTTTTTTTTAAATGGGTTTAATTATGCCTTGTTTTAGGGAGGTTGGTACCATGCCTTCCTTAAAAGATTGGTTTATGAGGTGCCAAAATATCGGCACATTCTTTCAACAGTTTAGTGGGAATGATATCATTAGATGATGTACTGTCTCGCAGGGTACCGATGATATGGCAGTGGTCATCAAGCCTGTCCTCAGGGGCCACTAACAGGCCAGGTTTTATGTATTACCTTGGGGAGATGCAGACTAGAATACTGCAATCACTCAGCAGCAAATGATATCACCTGTCATGTATTTCAGTTATCTTGCAAACCTGGCCTGTTAGTGGGCCCTGAGGACAGGGTTGATGACCACTATGATACGGCACTGCGTTGCTATAACTGACCATTGCGTGATGCTGTACACAAATAAAATGTATGTCTTTTTTCCCCCCACAAATAGAGCTTTCTTTTGGTGGTATTTGATCAAATCCGTGTATTTTATTTTTTGTGCTATAAACTAGACATGTGCAGATTGGAATATTTCATTTGTTTTATCGTTTGGAAAATAAATTTATTTAGTTACTCCCGAAAATCATTTTGATTTTTTGTTTTTCGTTGGAGAATAGCTTTCGTCCGAAAATCCAATAATACTTGGTTTGTCGAATGGTCAAAAGAATATTTGACGAAACGTCGAATCTTTACGTCGAATCATACATTCCCGTTCGAATATTCCGCCTACGAGAATTCTAATGTTGTATGACTAGTAATAATGTCGAATCTATTTTCTCATAAATCGAAATCTATTCTCTGTAATGTCGAATCTATTATTTCTATAGTGTCGAATCTTTTCTCTATGATGTCGAATCTTTTCCCTATAATGTCGAATCTCTCTAGATCGAATTTTTACCACAACGAAAACGAAAATAAAGCATTTTTTATGTCGGATCTTTCGGTTTACATTTCTTGCACTTTCGTTATCGTTTGTTAAAATGATAACGAAAAAAAATGATTTTCGGACGAAAATGCAGTTTAACGAAAACAAATGCACATTCCTACTATAAACAAAAAAAGGACCAGCAATTTTGAAAAAAACAAAAAAAAATAAAAATATGTTTTACTTTCTGCTATAAAACACATCCAATGGGATATTTTTATTTATGTTTTATTTTCACTAGTAATGGCGGCGATCAGCGACTTATAATGAAACTGCGATATTGCAGCAGACAGGTGGGACACTGTACTAATGACACTGGCTGGGAAGGAGTTAAACATTAGGGGTGATCAAGGGGTTAACTGTGTGCCTGACCAATATTTTCTCACTCTGTAGGAGGTACTTTTACTAGGGGCAAGGCATTGGTCCATGTTCCTGCCTAGCAGCAACACAGGATCAATGCCTTCCCCACTGACAGAACGGCGATCTGCCTTGTTTACATAGGCAGACTGCCATTCTGGCTCTTTGCCTAATGATCAGTCTAATCACACGCATGCACGCCCCAGACCCGAAGAATCAAATCACATACTAGCTACGTGATCAGGTGCAGAGAGCCCGCCCTGCCGCAGTATATCTACGGTGGCCAGTCAAGAACTGGTTAAAAAGAACCATTGATCTGCTAGAGAGTCAGAGAGTTCTCAGCTTCCTGTTTGAGCTGGCAATGCAGTGTTGCTGCGTAGTGCTGCACTGAAATCCTAACCAGTTTGTTTGGGAAAATTGAAAGGAAAACATTCATGCCCTTCACGTAGATTACCGTTTACCTGATGCTTAATGCACAGAATATCCAAGAAATGACAGTGTCAGGATCAGCGGCTAAGGTGACCAGACACGTAGCTACACAAGGGAACGGAGACCAAACAAAGGATATATATATATATATTAGGTGATATTTATTTACAGTGAGAATACACCAAACATACACAGAAACCAATGAAAACATAAACCACTCCAGCAAACAAGAATAACAAATAAACCTAATAGCTAATTATATACAATATCTACAACAATAACTACAACAAGGGAAAAGGCAACAGGGATGCAAGGAAAAGGACACGGCTGGGGACAAGAGCATGGAACAAGAAGGATCAGGACAGGTTGGCAGGCACAAGCTGGTAGCAGGAAGGGACCAGAATCTTGACGCACTGGGGGAAGGGAGGAGTAGCCTTAAATATCCCGGCAGCTGGAGCCAGGTGTGGCTGATCAGATCCTGCTGGTAATTTGGAGACACCTGCTGGTGGACACTGGAACTGCAGCAAACAGCGCAGAGCAGGATAGTGCCACCAGCAGGTGAACTTATTCCTAACATATTCCCCACCTTAAGGAGCGGCCTCTGGTGGCACCAGGATCTGCAAGCTGACTGAGCAGTCCAGTGTCTGGAGGCCTGGTGAGAACCCCGCCGCCGGGGTCCCAAAACTGTCTGGGTTCTCTGCTGGTCAGATCACTAAGGAGGCGCAACACCAAAGGTATATTCTTAAAAGCAGCCTGTGTTCCAATGCTGTGACAGCAAAGGACACCCGACCGCCCAATGCCAGAGTTCCTGGTCCGTGGAGGTACCCCGATGTCAGGGCATTCCTTCACAACGGGACCTTTTCTCTCTCTGTTACTAGAGGCCAATCTGCACTGTACCTGTCCCTCGGTTCTACCTAGCGCATAGGTTACCCCACCCGGGTCCCCAAGTGCACCAGGGATCGCAGAGATGACCCCTGGGTCAGGACAAGGCTCAAATGGAACACTGTCCTTTACCATGGGACCTCTACTACCGGGGCTGTAACAGCAGATTTGGCTCTCAAGTTTAGATGGGAGATCTGGACCATCTGGCCTTGGCACAACAGGATCCTCTGGCTGCAAAGGGAACTCAGGAGGAGCAAATGTAGGGATCTTGACCCACCCAGACAACACATTTAGGCCACATAACACTGGATTTTTAAAAGCCTCAGACACATCATTAGGTTGGTGTTTAACCCAATCAGTAACCAGTTCGACAGCAAGTAGAGGTTTGGCATAGTCCAGAGGGGCGGCAGCCCCGGAATCCGCATAGTCCAGAGGGGCGGCAGCCCCGGAATCCGCATAGTCCAGAGGGGCGGCAGCCCCGGAATCCGCATAGTCCAGAGGGGCGGCAGATACCAGATAAACAGGCGAGGCAGCGGGCACATCAGACTGGGCAGCAGCCCGGGAACCAACATAGTAAAGCTGGTCAGTGGCAGCCCAGGAACCCGCTGTGGCAAGCTTGGCAACAGATTGCAGATCACCCGCAGCAGACGGCAGCATGGAGAAAGCATGGATCGCATCGTCAAGCAGCAACATGGAGGCATGGATCGCGTCAGCAGGCGGCAGCATGGGGGAGGACTGGATCGCGTCAGCAGGCGGCAGCATGGGGGAGGACTGGATCGCGGCAGCAGGCGGCAGCATGGGGGAGGACTGGATCGCGTCAGCATGGGGGAGGACTGGATCGCGTCAGCATGGGGGAGGACTGGATCGCGGCAGCATAGAGGACTGGATCGCGTCAGCATGGGGGAGGACTGGATCGCGGCAGCAGGCGGCAGCATGGAGGACTGGATCGCGTCAGCATGGAGGAGGACTGGATCGCGTCAGCATGGAGGAGGACTGGATCGCGTCAGCATGGAGGAGGACTGGATCGCGTCAGCAGGCGGCAGCATGGAGGAGGACTGGATCGCGTCAGCAGGCGGCAGCATGGAGGAGGACTGGATAGCATCAGACACCGGATCAGTGGGAACAGAAGCAACATGGATAGTGGCACAGATATAAGAGCAGGGGATGAACTTTGTTTCTTTTTCTTAGGCTTAGATATTGGATTACTGCATGTGGTTGCCTTGTGCTGACCAGACTGTACTGCTGATGGTGGGAAGGTAGGAACAGTACTAGGGGGGGGGATAGAGGGAAGAGTATCAGAAATACAGGAAGAGGCCTGAGATGTTGCCATGGGTAACGGCACTGCAGGGGGAGCTTTCAACTGATTGCATACAGGGGAAGTGTGCCCTCTGGTGTCAGGGGACTTATGTGACTCATCTAGCACTGGGGATATGATCTCTGACCAAGCTTGTAGCAGAGGTTGAACTAAAGTCAGTCTGTCTCTCCCTTGCTCAATTAAACAGTGCACAGAGGCAATACATTCCAACACCACCTGTTGAGAATAGGCTGCATACTGCTGGAGAAACGAACCTGCACAATTTTTCAGCAACCATCCCAAAAATCCAGCCTGGTACAAAGTAAATGGAGGAGTGAAAACATCATGGCCCTGAGAGGTAACCTGAAATAGTAGCTCAGAACAGACCTGAATGAAAGGTTGTATTTGACCAAATGAAAATCTTCCCTCCATGGCTAAGGCATGTGCAGTCAGAATGCTTCCAAGCAGCTCCTCCTCAGTTAGATCCTGCCACAATGAATGACACAAATCCTTATCACCTAATGCAAGTTACACACGGCAAATAACCTGCACTCTCAACATTGTGAAAGGAAAAAATCAACTGGCTCTCAGTCCCCAAGTGTAGCAGATCTTGATGCCCACTAACGACCAGATTATGTCAGGATCAGCAGCTAAGGTGACCAGACACGTAGCTACACAAGGGAACTGAGACCAAACAAAGGATATATATATTAGGTGATATTTATTTACAGTGAGAATACACAGCAACCAAAGAAAACATAAACCACTCCAGCAAACAATAATAACTAATAAACCTAATAGCTAACTATATACAATATCTACAACAAGGGAAAAGGCAACAGGGATGCAAGGAAAAGGACACGGCTGGGGACAAGAGCATGGAACAAGGCAAGAAGGATCAGGACAAGGACAGGTGGACAGGCACAAGCTGGTAGCAGGAAGGGACCAGAATCTTGACGCACTGGGGGAAGGGAGGAGTAGCCTTAAATATCCCGGCAGCTGGAGCCAGGTGTGGCTGATCAGATCCTGCTGGTAATTGGGAGACACCTGCTGGTGGACACTGGAACTGCAGCAAACAGTGCAGAGCAGGATAGTGCCACTAGCAGGTGAACTTATTCCTAACAGACAGGCTGCATTTCAGCAGTGTCACTGAAATAAAAAACTATTTTATTTTAAATCTAGACAAGCTAATCCAATGTTCATCTGTGAAGATCTGCACAAGTTTTGCATTAAAGCTTTCTAAGATCTGCAAGATGTCATTTGGGTTGTAAAGCTAAAAATGTTTTCCCTAAATAGCTTTCCTTTACCTTAGTGCAGTCCTCCTTCACTTACCTCATCTTTCGATTTTTGCTTTTAAATGTCCTTATTTCTTCTGAGAAATGCTCACTTCCTGTTCTTCTGTCTGTAACTCCACACAGTAATACGAGGATTTCTTCCTGGTTTGGAGAAAGCCTCTCGAGGGAGAAGGGGGAGAGCAGGAGTGTCAGGACGCCCACTAACACACAGCTCCTTTCTCTATCTGCAAAGTAGAAAATGTCCTGACTTGCCTGCTCGCCCCCTCCCCCTCAAGAGGCTTTCTCCACACCAGGGAAAAAGCCTTGCATTACGGTGTGTAGTAACAGACAGAAGGGGCCAGATTCAGAAAGTCCACGCGCAAAGTAACTTTTCTTATTTATGTTACGCCGACTAAACTTTACTCGCAAGTGCTGTATTCAGAAAGCGTAAACTGGGCAGCCTAATTCAAATTCGGCGGGTAGGGGGCGTCGCCTATTTAAATTAAATAAAATTGAACGCGCCGAACGTACAATGCCAGTGTGCATGCTCCAAATTATGACGGTGTTTTCGACGTGAACGTAATCGACGTAAATCCCCATTCACGGACGAGGTACGCAAACGACGTAAACTTTTTCAAATTTCCCGCGATCACAACGTCCATACTTAACATAGGATGCGCCTGCTATGGGCAGCTTTATCTTTAGGCCGGGAAAACCCTTACGTAAACGGCGTAAAGTGACTGCGTCGGGCCGGCGTACGTTTGTAAATTGGCGTATCTCGCAGATTCAAAAATTCTCAGCGTAAATCAGCAGGAACGCCCCCGGCGGCCATTTTAAAAACACATTTAAGATCCGACGGTGTAATACAATTACGCCTGTCGGATCTTCAATGCATAACTCTTTCTGAATCTGGCCCAAGAACAGAAAGTGAGGATTTCTCAGGAGAAATAAGGACATTTAAAAGCAAAATGGAAGGATGAAGTAAGTGAAGGAGGACTGCACTAAGGTAAAGGAAGCTATTTAGGGAAAACATTTTACCTTTACATCCGTCACTGTTCACCAAGATACTGAGGGCCAGATTCAGAAAGAGTTATGCCAGCGTATCAGTGATACGCCGGCCTAACTCACACTTTGCTCCGGCTTATCTTGTTTTCTGTATTCAGAAAACAAGATACGCCGGTTTGCATTGAAGATCCGACAGGCGTAATTGTATTACACCGTCGGATCTTAAATGTGTTTTTAAAATGGCCGCCGGGGGCGTTCCCGCTGATTTACGCCGAGAATATGTAAATCAGCGAGATACGCCAATTCACAAACGTACGCCGGCCCGACGCAGTCACTTTACGCCGTTTACGTAAGGGTTTTCCCGTTGTAAAGATAAAGCTGCCCATAGCAGGTGCATCCTATGTTAAGTATGGACGTTGTGACCGCAGGAAATTTGAAAATGTTTACGTTGTTTGCGTAACTCGTCTGTGAATGGGGATTTACGTCGATTACGTTCACATCGAAAACACCGTCATAATTTGGAGCATGAGCACTGGGATTTTACAATGGTCGACGCATGCGCAGTACGTTCGATGCGTGGACGCGCCTAATTTAAATAGGCGACGCCCCCTACCCGCCGAATTTGAATTAGGCCGCCCAGTTTACGCTACGCCGCTGTAACGTTACACGCAAGTGCTTTCTGAATACAACACTTGTGAGTAAAGTTTCGGCGGCATAACGTAAATAAGAAAAGTTACGCCGTCGCAACTTTGTGCACGGCCTTTCTGAATCTGGCCCTGAGACTGTAGTTTAAGCTATTTCACCACAACTGAATCAGTTATAGAGATACTTTCAGTGCTAAAATTGTAGAAGCAGAACATTGTAACTGTAGAACCAACTAAGCCCATTCGAGTGCAACGCATTTCAGTGGAACTGCTTGAAGGCAGGATGTTCTGACAGTGTGTCTGGATTGGAGTAAAAATGCTTTTACTTTACTGATGCTACAGAGTGTGGCCTGTCATTTCTTGGACATCCAACCAGTGTGTCAGCCCTGCCAACTAGACTATAGAAATCCATCTATACCTCAACTCATTCTGTCCCATTCCTCATACATATAGTAACATTGATTTTTCTCCCAGCAAAACAATGCTACTGCCTTAATGCCCAACTCCAGGAAACTATAAAAGTATCCTTTTTGGCCCACTGTAAAGGTTAAAGTGGTTGTAAACCCACTTTTAAAAGAAAATAACACCTGTAAGACAAAGGCATAATGAGCTAGATACAGGGCTTTTTTTCTGGGGGAACTTGGGGGAACTCAGTTCCACCACCTTTGGCTCAGACCCTTTGGTGCCCGCTCACCACAATCACTTGTGAACACAGAAGTCTGGTTTCTGTGTTTACAAGTGACTGCTTTGTAACCCCCTGAACTCTGCACACTGTATGTAATGCAATTCTGGTATTTAATGCCCCTTTAAGACCCTTCTACTGTTTGTGAAATCTGAACGGGTCGTGGTTGAGTTCCTGCACCTATTTTCTGAGGAAAAAAGCTCTGGCTAGATAGCATACTAAATCATTATGTAATACTCACCTGGGATTGAAGCCCCCCCCTGCAATGCCAGACACAGCACAGGCCAGCGACATGTCGTCCCGGAGTTACTTTGGGATATCGCGGCTCAGGCGCTGTAATTGTCAGGAGCTGATGTCACTTCTGCGCATGCATGTGGGAGCCGCCAGTCACGGCATGACCTCTTTTAGAAAGGCTTGTTTAATTTGTTTATATGGAGCAATATTGGTTCATGATATCTCATACTGTTCAATGTTTTCTTATCATCGTATAGATCACAGGTGTCAAACACAAGGCCCACAGGCCGAATACGGCCATCCGGGTCATTTCATGTGGCCCTCGCACCTCTCCTGCAGCTGCAGGAGAGCTCCAGCCCTCCCCAGATCCTACTTATGCCTTGTACATACGATCGGAATTTCCAATGAAAAAGGTCAGACAGAATTTTTTCATCTGATATTCCGACTGTGTGTGGGCCCCATTAGACTTTTTTCCGTCGGAGTTTAGAAATAGAACATCTAATCTTACAGATACAACCGGCCCTTTTGAGGGAAATCATAATGCTGATGCGGCCAATGATGAAATTGAGTTTGACACCCCTGGTATAGATGGTTAACATTGGTCTAAGGCAGGGGTGCCCTACCAGTGGCCTGAGGGCCACATGTGGCCCGCGGAGCCCTCTGATGTGGCCCGCGACCTCCTGCTCTGGGATGGCTGATTGACAAGCCCAGATTGCAGATTCCCAACCTGCCACCCAAGAGTATCAGTGTTGTAAATGAAGCCGGCGGTAGAGGAAGCAAGCGGCTTTTCAGAAAGTGCACCACACCTGCAGGATATAAGTGCAGCTAACCGGCGGGAAAATCACAGGTACACTGCGCCGCAATAGACCGCAGACCATCAGTGTGAAAGCAGTCTTAGGCCCCTTTCACATGATCGATCTGACCCAATCAGACCTTCCATTCACCTCTATGGAGCAACAGATGTAAACAGACTTTTATCCGTTTACACTTGCCTACCTCCAATCCGATCTGCAAAAAAAACAGAAGTGGATCTGCCCCCTTCTATCTGATTGGATCAGAGGACCCATAGAATAGATTGGGCTGTGCCTGTGTCTGCTTTGCATATGCAGACTGGACACAGACCTGTCATCTGCCCACTCCGCTCATTGTGGCCCGCGACTGGTTACTAAGTCGCCTAAGTGGCCCTTGGCCTTCAAAAGGTTGGGCACCCCTGGTCTAAGGCCATCATACCAGCTTATCTTCCACATGACAGCAGTACTGTACATGCCATGTGATGTACATTTGTTTACAAGTTGTGTATATTTGTTATTATCTGACTTTGTTCATGTGCCTCACTCAAAGACCCAACCCTTTTTCAGGTGGCACAGCACTAAAAATAGCACCTAAATACTGCCTGAAAAACTCCTGCCAAGCCTTCTCAATGTAAAATGCCGAGGGCTTTCACACTGAGGCTATGCGCTGGCAGGAGAGAAAAAAAGCTCCTGCAAGCAGCATCTTTGGAGCGGTATGTATACCACTCCTTCCCATTTAAAACAATGGGAAAACGCGGCAATACCGCCCGCAATGCGCCTCTGCAGAGGCGCATTGCGGGCAGTATTAACACTTTATCGACCACTAGTGGGGGTTAATATTGCGCCGCTAGCGGCTGAATCCCACGGCAATTCCAATTGTATATCGCCGCTATTCTTACCGGTGCTATACCAACACCGCGCCTCCAGCCCCAGTGTGAAAGGTGCCTAAGGATGGAAGCACCTGGTTATTCCAGATGCTTCATTCAAAGTCCCAACTTCTCTTGCTTTATCATGGCCAGGAAGCCAGCCCAACCTGCAGATCTGTGCCTAGTCCGATCGCCAAAGATCTGCAGATAATATTAGTTTATAGGCTGCAGAAACTGCAACATTTCTGTGGAAATTTGCAATTTTCCCCTTCCTGTCGCACATGGCGCAAACCCTCTTCAACATAGGTGCACTATATTGTTAATTTGGTGCATAATAAGTACACATCAAAGGCACACCACTGTGTATAGGGAAATGGCTTTTGGGAGATGTGGTTCTGGGGGTTTGTCTAATTCAGCTGCCCCAGCAAGAATTTTACAAACCTGGTTTTGATGCCACAGGGAAGTCATGACATCTGTTTCTCACCACTGGGAGAAGGTAAAAGAAAATTATAATGCTAGGACATGGGGGTAAATATGGGTATGGAATACACATACAATTTATTAAGTGAAATTCTGTATACCCAATCACGCCTTACTTGGTGACATAAACCCTCTGTAGATGGCACACATTCAAGACACACCCATGACCAGGGCCACCATCAGGAATTATGGGGCCCCTTACACAGCTTCAGGCATGGAGCAGAGAACCGGGGGGGGGGGGGGGTCCTGCCGCCTGAAATTGAGAAGCGGGGGGGGGGGGGGCTGCTGGGAATTGAGAAGCGGGTGGGCCCTTTACAAAAAAAAGAAGGAACAAATAAAAATATATATAAAAAAAGGGGGTAGACATCCGGGGCCCTAGTGGACCTCCGGGCCCTTTAATAAAAAGAAAAAAAGAAAAGATATATATAAAAATACATTTTTATTTTTTTTTTAAAAGTGGGTTTGCCGTATGTGGCCCAGGGGACCTCTGGGCCCTTTAATAATTTTATTTTTTGTAGAAAAAGAAATTACTAAAAACGGGGGGTTGCCATCTGGGACCTTTATTTATAAAAATATATATAAACAAAAATAAAAAAATTAACAGGGGTTTGCCACATGGGGCCCTGGGGACATCTGAGCCCTTTATTAAAAAAAAAATATTTATATATAAAAAAGAAAAAAAAATAAAAAAAAAAGAAATAAAATAATATAAAAAATAATAATAATATATTTAAAAAATAAAAAAAATATATGAATAAAGATTTTTTTTATATATATAAAAAGGGGGGGGGGTTGTCATCAGGGGCAGTGGGGTCCTCCGGGCCCCTGGGGACCTCCAGACCCCTAAAAAAAATTAAAAATGGCCCTTTAATAAAAAATAAATAAAAATATGTTAAAAATATATATATATATATTTTTTTATATAAAATAAATAACAAAAGGGGGGTTGACATTAGGGGCCCTGGGGACCTCTGGACCTCTAAGGGAAAAAAATGGCCCTTTAATAAAAAATAAAATAAAAATATATCAAAAATATTGTTTTTAAAAAATAAATAAAAAAGGGGGGGTTGCCTACTGAGGCCCTGGGAACCTCCGGACCCCTAAAAAAAAAGTTTTTTTGTTTGTTTTGTTTTTAGAGGGGGTTGCCATCCGGGCCCCTGGGGACCCCCGGGCCCCTTACAGGTGTACTGCCTGTACCCCCTGCCTATGACCTACGACATAGCTTTCATTTAGGAAAATGACTTTTCTTTTTATTGTTGGGTAGATAATCTCTTGTTTGGAGGTTACTGCCCATTAGTGTAAATATGTCCATGTGCTGCAGAGCAGATGAAGCAGACACTTGATAATCTAGGTGTACACATTGTGACATACTTCTACAAGAAACATAAGAGCCATCACTCAGCACTGATATGAACACTGACTGCTCAGAAAATCTTAGCTTTGTTCTCCGATGGTGAAAGGCCCTCACATATCAAGAGTTGGAAAGGGGATTAGTATCGCCAAATGAACTGAAGGAGACGCCACACTCTCCTCTGTGTGCTTCTGTGCATTAAATTGGATTCCTTTCCCCCGATGCTTTCAGTGTGACAATGACTTCTCCGGCAGATGCTTGGTGGACCCAGTTTTATATTATTTAAAGGGCGACTATAGTCATTTAAATCGTTTTTTATTTATACGTGTGAAAGAACTCATTTATATGTATGTATTCTCAGCGGAAATAAAAGCTGAAGTTTCATTCGCTTATATTTTGCCTTCCCTGGTTGCTCTTTTATCCCCTCATCAACATGCTAATTACATTTTTAAATAAAACTAACCTCTCCATAACTTAATTTAAACTCAACGATGTCATCACTGGGACTCTGTACTTCCCTATGCACTGCGGGCAGCTCATGGTTGCTGAAAGGTAGCAGGCAGGGTGCTATACAAAGCTTAATGAAAACGTCACAGGTCCATGCTTCAGTACTCCTCAGCCCTAATGCAAGCAGTAAGCTGGGAGGAGTTATGCAAATGTAGCGCTACCCCATTCAGGAGCCGCTGGTTAGATCTGGGATCGACGTAAGTTAAGTTACCTTTGATGTGTCTAGGGAAATTGATGGTAGCAACTGTGAGAGCAGTAACGGAATGTCCAAGCCAATGGTTGACGTTTTCGAAGTGCTTTATTTTCGGCCCAACACGACCAACAGTCAACTTGAGGTAGACAGGATAGGTTGGTGAAGAGAATAACTTTGCAGAATCAGGCTGTGGATAATGAACAGAAGCAGTGTATTCTTTTCTCCTGTCGCCACTCCAGCCGGAGTGTGCGCAGTGCACCTGGACAGGCCTCTCCCACAGGCCCGGCAGCCAGAGTGTCACTGAGAATGCCAAGAAGGAACAAGTCTCTGCCACCGACTTGGCTCTAGTAAATTAGTAAAGGCCTCTGCCACAGGTCCGATACTTGAGAGCAATAGAGTGTATCCTTTCAGTCAATTCCTCTTGAAGTGTGGGGACCCAGTAAGTCACTGGGGCCCCTCGGCAACTTTAGTTGCTCTGAGCCATGAGGTTCCAGAGTTGGGAACTCCGCGTAGCACAGGCCCCGGCCAGGTAGGCCATGGTGGTGGGGCCAGTGACGTGTGCACACCCTGAAGGTGGGTGCTGCACCTGGAACCAGGAACCCACGAAGAACCCCGAAAAATGGCGTCTGCCACAGATATACCCTCACCCAGCATGCCCCTCAAGGGAAACACTCTTCCAATTGGCTGCTGGGGAAAAGTGGCTCTGCCTGAATCCTTTTGGCGCCACCTGCCGCCCAGAGATGGAACTGCATCCCTGGAGCACAGAACGACCCACAGGATAATTCAGGGCTGACAGCAACCTAATTTAGCATAAATCAAAGAATGAGAGCAACATAACTCTCTCATTCCCCCACTAAATTTGAACAGCGTCCCTTACTGAAAGTAAGGGGGCGCTACACAAATATCAAGATTAGGGTTGCACCGATACTACTTTTTTAAGACCGAGTACAAGTACCGGTACTTTTTTAGAATTACACGCTTTACACCGTTTACCAGGAGGAGGGGGAGACGTCATATGAGGACTTTTCATATGGGGACATACCCCATTCACTATTTCTGGTTACACGTTGCTCTTCGAAGCTCATTTTTTCTAGCGAAAATATCTCTATATCACTCATTTTTATTTATGTCAACATTTGTGTCGGAACTATAATAAATGTTGTTGTTTCTGATATATCTTACCAGAGTACTAATCCCCCTGAAGAAGACCGTAATGGTCGAAATGCGTCCAGATACTCATATGGAAGCCAGTGTACCTATGGCATTCAATGTATTGTACTGTATTGTTTATCATTTTATTATTGTCGATACATTTTCTAAATTATTTGTAACCAGAGTTTACCTTTTACGATAATCCAATTGTTTTTTATTCATTGTATAATAAAAGGAAAGATTTTTATATAAATTTTCATCTTTTGAATCTAATACACTATGGCCCGGATTCACAAAGCACTTATGCTGACATAACTCACCTTTTCCCGGCGTAGCGTAAATATGCGCCCGGCGTATGTGTGCGCCAGAGTCACAAACCAAGCTACGCCCAAAAAAAAAGGCCATCCTACCCCGACGTATCTTACTTACGCTGGCGTGGCGTGGGCGCAAATATGGTCTGGACGTATGTTGCTTCTCCCATTGATTAGGTATTCACATATGCAAATGAGGGAAATACGGTGATTCACGAACGTACTTGCACCTGGCGCATGATATACACGGTTTGCGTAAGTTTTACGTCCGACGTAAAGTTATTCCCCATAGATGAGGCGCAACCCATGCAAAGGTATGGACCAGGGAACATAAGCCTATGTATTGTACGTTGGACGTCTGTGAATATGGGCCGACGTGGGTCTGGCTGAGCGTAGGTTACGTTAACGGTGTACACAGTGATCTGGCGTATCTGTGTGCGCTATGCCGGCGTAAATATGCGCCCATCTCTGTGAATCCGGGCTGATGTGGCTAAAAAAAACCCGGGGGAACTTTCCATTTTTGTTTTCGATACCGATTACCAATACTTTTTTTTGATGTTATGTGACAATGGCACTAATATGCAGCACTGATAGGCACTGATGAGACGTGGACTGTGTCCATATTTTTTATTTAATTTTTTCTTACAATTACATTTTTTTAATTATAGTTACAATTTATGTATGTGTGTATATATATACAGTATATATATATATATATATATACAGGGCTTTTTTTCTGGGGGAACTTGGTGGAACTCAGTTCCACCACCTTTGGCTCAGACCCTTTGGTGCCCGCTCACCACAATCACTTGTGAACACAGAAGTCTGGTTTCTGTGTTTACAAGTGACTGCTTTGTAACCCCCTGAACTCTGCACACTGTATGTAATGCAATTCTGGTATTTAATGCCCCTTTAAGACCCTTCTACTGTTTGTGAAATCTGAACGGGTCGTGGTTGAGTTCCTGCACCTATTTTTTGAGAAAAAAAGCTCTGTGTATATATATATATATATATATATATATATATATATATATATATATATATATTTTACAATGCTTTCTTTAATTTTTCTTAAATTTTTGTGGGGGGGGGGGGGTGGTCGGTCAGTTAGTGTCAGTGATTTTTTATTATTATTTTTACAATTTTACAATGTTTCCTTTTTGTTATTTTTATTTTTGTGTTCAACCCTGGGGGGGTATAGGGGCTTTGGTGAGTTGTTGGTGGGGTAAACAGACCCCTGATATCTCCCCTTTGAGACTTGGAGAGGGGTTGAGGATGGAGATTCCCCAGTCCTATTCTCAGCAGCCTCAGCTGAACTGAACATGACAGTGGCTCCTCTCTCCATTCATAAACTGAAGCATCGGAGGACCGGAGGAGCACATGGAGGGGGACTGGAGGAGCACACAAAGGGGCACTTGTGGAGGACAGGGGGACTGAAACACGAAAACATAGGGGGAACAGAAGAGGCTGGGGGGACCGGAGGAGCACACAGAGTGGGACCGGAAGAGGACATGGGGGAGGACCGTAGGAGCACACATAGGGGGAACAGAGGAGCACACAGAGGGGGACCAGAAGAGGATAGGAGGGGGACCGGAGCAGCACACATAGGGGGACCAGAGGAGCACACAGAAGGGGACCGGAGGAGGACAGGAGGGACCGGAGGAGCGCACAGAGGGGGACCGGAGGAGGACAGAGGGGGACCGGAGGAGCACACATAGGGAGAACGGAGGAGCACACAGAGGGGGACCGGAGGACAGGGGGGACCGGAGAAGCACACAGAGGGGGACCGGAGGAGGACAGGGGGGACCGGAGAAGCACACAGAGGGGGACCAGAGGAGGACAGGGGGGACCGGAGGAGCACACAGAGGGGGATCTGAGGAGGACAGGGGGGAAAGGGGACCGGAGGAGCACACAGAGGGGGACTAAAGGAGGACACAGAGAACTTTTCCCGTCGGAAATCCTGCACGTGTGTACGAGGCATCAGTCTATTCCCCTCTCACAGAATGGCGGTTGCCTTGTTTACATAGGTAGACCGCCGTTCTGCCTGTCTCCCGAACAACAGTGCGTCCTCCGAACCTGTTGATTGGCTCCCGCACTTTCCAATTACAGCAAGAGCGAGTCGCCAGCACCGCACATTCGCACCTCAGACCCAGAAGTGTCAGATCATGTACTAGATACGTGATTTGGCACAGAGCATCCACCCTGCCACAGTATGGGCCAGATTCAGGAACACTTGCGCTGGAGTATTTCGATATGCGCCGCGTAACTGTGATGATGCGCCGTCGTTTCTATGTGCCCGTACCCACCAAACTAGATGCGCCCAGTAATGGGTCATTTGCGACCGGCGGAACGTTCCGACGCCAGAGTATCGTCAGCGCTTAATTTCGCTGGGCGCATCAGTCGCGCCTATTGATTTCCCCTGCAAATATGCAAATGAGGGATTTTTCCCAATTCACGAACGGATTAGCACCATACGCTGGCTACATGCGCCGCGCGTATCTGATCCGTCCGGCGCAAAGTTATTTCTACAAAAGGCTGCTTTATCTTTACTCCAGACGGTCACAGGTCAGCAGGAGAGCAGCTACAGCAGCGTTACCGACGATAGGAGCTAGCTGAGCACCCCCACTTGCAAGGACAACACCTCTGTGTGCCAACATGCCAGGGGCACTCGTGGTCCTAGAACTACTGATGGGTCCCCTGGAACCAAGAAGGCGGCCACGTGAGAGGATATACCGCACTCGTATGAACCTCTTTGGCATGGGGGATGAGGAGGTGTATCGCCTCTTCAGATTCAGCCCTGTTGCAATACTTGAACTAACCACAACCCTGCAGGATGACATCACCAGCCCAACACACCGATCACAAGCAGTGCAGCCACTGGTGAAGGTCCTGGCAACACTCCATTTCCTTGCCAGTGGATCATTCCAGCGTACAAGTGGAGTGGTGGCTGGGATGTCACAGTCCTCCATAAGCAGATGTGTGCACCAGGTTGTCCCTGCAATCCTCAGACGCATGTCCAACCAGTTCATCAGACCCACCACTGAGGAGCTGCGGCAGAAGGCAATGACAGATTTCTACAACATTGCCAGATTCCCACGCACTGTGGGGGCCATTGATTGCACACATGTGGCCCTACAGCCCCCCAGTGCCACAGAGCACATATACCGCAATCGGAAGCATTGGCATTCCATCAACGTACAGGTGATAGCCGATGCCCAACGCCTCATATGGCACGTCCGTGCCAAACACCCCGGGTCCAGCCATGACAGTTTCATATACCGTCAGAGTCCCATCCCAGCAGAATTTAACCAGAACATGTATGGGGACAGCTGGCTGGTTGGTGAGTGACATGGGAGTCAGGCATGACTATCCCCTCCCGTCATGCACAACAGAAATCGCACATGCATGACTAACATTCTCCTGTCTTTTCCCTTCCAGGTGACTCTGCATATGCACTGGGACCCCATCTAATGACTCCTTTCCGGAACCCCCAAACCAGAGGAGAGAGAAAATACAATGAAGCACACATCAAAACCCGTGCAGTGGTGGAGCAAACATTTGGGCTCCTGAAGTCCCGTTTCCGCTGCCTGGATAAGTCTGGGGGGGCCCTATTGTATTCCCCTACCTTTGTGTGTCAGATCATCGGTGCATGTTGCATACTACATAACTTTGCGATGAAAAAAGGCCTGCAGATTGACATACGTGATGACCTGACCCCCGACCCACACAGTCCCCCCCTGCCAGAGGACACCCAGTCTGCTGATGGAAGAGCAGTCAGGAGGGTCCTCGCCGTAGGCATCTTTGGACACTAAACCAAAACATTAATTACACAGACAGTGCACGCGTGTACACCACTGATGTCCCTAGATCACACACACCACATGCACATCGCATTGGATTAGCCCAAGTCCAGCATGTAGGAGTTGGGAGCAGTAACGCCAGCGTCAAGGCCCCAATGATGTCACTGTCCATTCACACACCTTTCACACATCATTCATTCAGCCGTGGGGTTCACTTCACCACCACGGCCGAGGGTGACACCCCTTACTTTCAGGAGTGCCACCCTCTCACATTCACACACCATTCACACTGTCCCCTGCACTCCTGACCGTGTGCAGTACAAAAATAAATTAGAAAGATCATATCCTGATCAATAAAAGAAAAATAATCTCATAACCTGAGAAAAATAAAAAATAAACTCATGACCTGAGTATGTGAAAAATAATAATATAAAACCAGCCACAAAAAAAAGGCCTCATCGGGGATGCCGGGGGCTTCTTCTGGGGGCCCCTCTCTGGCTCCGCAGCTGCCTGGATGGAGTGGGTGGGGGTGGGGGGGCATCTGGAGGTGGCTGATCCCCAGGTGGGCCACTCCTGGCAGGTGTGGCCTGCGTGCCCTCCAAGGCCCTGGCTATCCGTCCAAGATAACTGTTGGTCTGGGCCTGCATCCGGAGCTGACGGGTCATCTGGTAATGCTGGGCCCGCCGACTCAGCCTCCCCTGCTCCCGGATGGCAGCACTGTTCCCATGGATGGCAGCAGTGTTGGCCTGGACGGCTGCAGTGAGGTGCTGGATATCCCCCTGCACCTCCCCCAAAGTGGTGACCACTGCAGCGCAATTAGAGCTGACATCCTGCACTGCGTTGCTGAGGTTGGCAACGGAGCCCAGGCTGTCCGACACTTTCTGCAAGTGGTCCGCTATGGCCCCCATTTGTTCTGTCTGTCTGGCGTGATCCCTTGCCAACTGGTCCTGGACACCATCAGACACCCCCCTGGTCTTCTGGGTCGCCTTCCTGGGGCCAGAAGATGTATGTCCTCGGGTGGAAGGAGTCGCCCTTGAGGGGCTTCCAAGGATGGGGGAGGGGACGACAGACGGGCCAGGAGAAGGGGAGGAGACAGACAAAACCAAAGAAAAGTCCTGCTCTGCCACAGCAGGATCTTCCACAACCACCTCGGCAGGTGTGGTGTGGCCACTCTCCTCCTCCACAACCTCTTCACCACCCAGTGGCTCGGGCACACGATGGCGTGGGGGGGATGGGGTGGAATGCACGCTGACAGATGATGGCCCAGCTCCGTCATCTGTGGATGACACAAAGCAGACACATGTTGGTGGTCCCACACACTTGGCACATGTCCCCCCCCCCCCAAATGCAAAACAACAAATAGGGGATTATAAAACACTTACCTGTCCTTGTGCCTTCCTCCACGGAGTCATAGCCTGCGACCCCCTCCACCTGCTCCCTCTCCAGGCACCGAGCGACCACCTCCTCCTCTGCGGTCAGGGTGACAGGACATGGGGGACCACCACCTGTGCCCCTCTCATACCTCCTGATGGAGGCCACCTTGTCCCTCACCTTGCGCCGCAGGTCATTTATTTTTTTTTGGATGTCCCCAGCAGTCCGGGTGGAGTAGCCCAGGACATTGACCCTGGCAGCAATGGACTCCAGGATGCCCTGCTTCCTCTCCCGGCTGGTCTTCCGGCTTTTTTTGCCATGGAGAAATTCATTCTCCGTCTCCATAGCCGAGATAATGACAGAGACCTCCTGGGTATTAAAGTTGAGGTTCCTCCTCTCTCTGGGGGTAGCGGGAGCAGCCATCACAGAGCAAAAGTATCTTCCCTGGGGTGGGGGGAAACGGAACTACTTTTGCGCCGGAATGGCGTTTCCGCCAGCGCTTTTAAGCGCCCAGCGGAACGCATTGCGCTGACGTTTCCCAGGAAGTGGTGCCGACGGAAGTTGTGAGCATGCGCACAAGGGGGCGAGTGGAGCCGCACTCACTGCGCATGCTCCGTGGATGATGCGCTGAACGTAAGCCTCTGCGCCGGGCTCCGCCCATCATTTACATATGATCACACCCACTTCCACTTGCGTCGGGTTACGCCAGCGCATTATCGTTACTCTGGCGCAAGTTTACGCGCAACTGCTATGTGAATTACAGGACTTGCGCTGAAAGGGTCTTCAGAGTAACGTAAATGAGAAGCGTTACTCCAGAGGAAAGATACTCTCATCTACCTGAATCTGGCCCTATATGTCTATATGGCGGTCTATATGTCTA
The DNA here is from genome assembly GCA_029574335.1 of Rana kukunoris. NCBI lineage: Eukaryota > Metazoa > Chordata > Amphibia > Anura > Ranidae > Rana > Rana kukunoris. The sequence continues at coordinate 110,597,298 of CM056052.1, forward strand.
TATGTGGTTAAAGTAGAACTTTGGGCAAAAAAAACAAAACATTTAGGATAGAGAAAAGGAGATATTTTTTTTGCCATGTGTGTCCCATTGTGGAGATTTTAATTCACTTCCTGCTCCATAGCCAAACAGGAAGTGAGAGGCAATCCCCCAAAATTAAGGGAATTCTTTGGGGACCCACAACTCTCCAGAACTATTGTCACCATTGGAAGATTTCCCCTTTATTACTTTTCTGGGGACAACCCAAAATTTGGGATTTCCTTTTAGTTTCAATGATAATGGTAAATAGGACAAATAGAGAGGATGAATCTACTTAACGAGGACACAAACAGCAATAAAAGCTGACAAGCACTCTAATCCCTCTCCACTCCTCTTTGAGACCAGGTCCAGGTAAATTCTTCCAAAGCCTTCCATACCGCAACAGTAATGGCGCGTACACACGGTCACTTTCACACTGGGGCAGCGCTGCGTTTCCGGTAGTTTTAGCGGTGCTTTTCGGCTACTATCAGGGCATTTTTAACCTCTGCTAGCGGCCGAAGAAAGTGTTAAAACAGCCCGCGGTGTGGTGCTTCCGAATTGCTTTTCAGGCACATTGAAAGTGCTGCCCATGGATTCTAATGGGCGGGAAATGCATGCTTGCAGGACTTTTTGTAACGTCCTGTGGCGCGTTCTGGCTTTCACACTGGGATGGCATATGAGGCGATTTACAGGTGCTATATTTAGCGCTAAAACGCCTTAAAAACATCTTCAGTGTGAAATAAGCTTAAGGTAGACAGTTTATAGCAGGGGTGGGCAAACTTTTTTACTCGAGGGCCACAATGGGTTCATATATTGGACCCGGGGGCCGGACCAAGAGTAGATGGACGGTGTGTATGTGTTACATGTTTAGATTAATCAGAGAGCCTCCCCTTACATCAGGCTGCCCAGACAGACTCCCCTTACAAGGTCCCCAGAGAGCCTCCCTACTTACATCAAGGTCCCCAGAGAGCCTCCCTACTTAAATCAAGGTCCCCAGAGAGCCTCCCTACTTACATCAGGGTCCCTAGAGAGCCTCCCCCTACATTAGGGTTCCCAGAGAGCCCCCTCATTACATCAGGGTCCCCAGAGAGCCCCCCTGATATCAGGGTCCCCAGAGAGCCCCCCTGACTTCAGGGTCCCCAGAGAGCCTCCCCTTACATCAGGCTGCCCAGACAGACTCCACTTACAAGGTCCCCAGAGAGCCTCCCTACTTACATCAAGGTCCCCAGAGAGCCTCCCTACTTACATCAAGGTCCCCAGAGAGCCTCCCTACTTACATCAAGGTCCCCAGAGAGCCTCCCTACTTACATCAAGGTCCCCAGAGAGCCTCTCTACTTACATCATGGTCCCTAGAGAGCCTCCCCCTACATCAGGGACAGGGTCCCCAGAGATCCTTCCCTTACATCAGGGTCCCCAGAGAGCCTTCCCTTACATCAGGGTCCCCAGGGAGCCTCCCTTACATCAGGCTGCCCAGAGAGCCTCCCTACTTACATTAGGATCCCCAGGGAGCCCCTCCTTACATCAGGGCCCCCAGAGAGCCTCCCCTTACATCAGGATCCCCAGAGAGCCTCCCTTCTTATATCAGGGTCCCCAGAGAGCCTCCCCTTACATCAGGGTCCCTAGAGAGCTTCCCTACAATAGGATCCCCAGAGAGCCTCCCCTGACATCAGGGTCCCCAGAGAGCCCCCCCCTTACATCAGGGTCCCCAGAGAGCCCCCCCTTACATCAGGCTGCCCAGAGAGCCTCCCTACTTACATCAGGGTCCTCAGGAAGCCCCTTTTTACATCAGGGTCCCCAGGGAGCCCCTCCTTACATCAGGGTCCCCAGGGAGCCCCTCCTTAAATCAGGGTCCCCAGGGAGCCCCTCCTTACATCAGGGTCCCCAGAGAGCCTCCCCTTACATCAGGCTCCCCAGAGAGCCTTCCTACTTACATCAGGGTCCCCATAGAGCCCCTCCTTACATCAGGGTCCCCAGGGAGCCCCTCCTTACATCAGGGTCCCCAGGGAGCCCCTCCTTACATCAGGGTCCCCAGGGAGCCTCCCTTACATCAGGCTGCCCAGAGAGCCTCCCTACTTACATTAGGATCCCCAGGGAGCCCCTCCTTACATCAGGGCCCCCAGAGAGCCTCCCCTTACATCAGGATCCCCAAAGAGCCTCCCTTCTTACATCAGAGTCCCTGGAGAGCCTCCCCTGACATCGGGGTCCCCAAAGAGCCCCCCTGACACCAGAGTCCCCAGAGAGCCCCCCCTTACACCAGGTTCCCCAGAGAGCCCCCCCTTACACCAGGGTCCACAGGGAGCCCCTCCTTACACCAGGGTCCCCAGGGAGCCCCTCCTTACATCAGGGTCCCTAGAAAGCCCCTCTTACACCAGGGTCCCCATAGAGCCCCTCCTTACATCAGGGTCCCCAGGGAGCCCCTCCTTACATCAGGGTCCCCAGGGAGCCTGCCTTACATCAGGCTGCCCAGAGAGCCTCCCTACTTACATTAGAATCCCCAGGGAGCCCCTCCTTACATCAGGGTCCCCAGAGAGCCTCCCCCTTACACCAGGTTCCCCAGAAGGCCCCCCCCCTCTTACACCAGGGTCCCCAGGGAGACCTTCCTTACACCAGGGTCCCCAGGGAGCCCCTCCTTACATCATGGTCCCCAGGGAGCCCCCCCCTTACATCAGGGTCCCTAGAAAGCCCCTCTTACACCAGGGTCCCCAGAGAGCCCCCCCCTTACACCAGGGTCCCCATCGAGCCCCCTTACACCAGGGTCCCCAGGGAGCCCCTCCTTACATCAGGGTCCCCAGGGAGCCCCTCCTTACATCAGGGTCCCCAGGGAGCCCCCCCTTACATCAGGGTCCCCAGAGAGCCCCCCCTTACACCAGGGTCCCCAGAGAGCCCCTCCTTACATCAGGGTCCCCAGGAAGCCCCTCCTTAAATCAGGGTCCCCAGGGAGCCCCTCCTTACACCAGGGTCCCCAGAGAGCCCCCTTACACCAGGGTCCCCAGAGAGCACCCCCTTAAACCAGGGTCCCCAGAGAGCCCCCCCTAACATAACTGTCCCCAGAGAGCCCCCCCTTACATTACTGTCCCCATTACTGTCCTCAGAAAGCCCTCCCCTTACATCAGGGTTCCCAAACAGCTAACTCCCCCTTGCAGAGGTTTCCCTGTACCTGGCAGGTAGAGGTGGGAGGCAGCGATTGGCAGCTCTATGGTGTCCACAGGCAGGGGGGTCTCCCTGGGGCTTGTAGTTCTACTCCGAATGTATACAGCAGAGAGGGGAGGTGCTTCTGACCCGGACATCAGCAACAGTGTACAAGCAAAGTGAAAGTGATACCTTCCGGGTCAGAAGCCCCTCCCCTCTTCTCTCCATATGCTGACACAAGCCCCAGGGAGATCCCACCGCCCACACCACAAGAAGTCCAGGAAGTCATTGCGCGCCGCGTGTCTGGCTATGTAAATGCCAGGGGCCGGCCGCGAAAGCTGTGAAGTCGCCGTAGGAGCGGCGCCCTGCACCACTGCTGCCCCTGGCTCCGCGGGCCGTATTAAAAGGTCCACCGGGCCGTATTAAAAGGTCCACCGGGCCGTATACGGCCCGCGGGCCGTAGTTTGCCCATACCTGGTTTATAGTCACACAATACAAGTGTGGGAATGCAAAACATGTACTAAATTCTGTAAGTCTCTGGATGGGTGTCACTGTGGGCCGTGATGCAGGGTGTGGAGTAGGGTTGCCATCTGTCCAGGATTCACCCGGACAGTTCGGGTTTGGAATCATGGGTCCAGGTTTCAGACTGCCTGAAACCCAGACACATAATTCAGAATGGTCTATGGGTTCCCAGCAGGGTTGCTGGCTGTAGTTGTTTAAGCTGAGAGTGTTTGTTACACTCCTTCACACTGCCCAAAGCCAACACTAACAGTTCCCCCCACACACAGACGGGAGAGGAGAGAGGGCTCGATCTGCTCCTCTTCCTCCCACCTCTACCCCTCTGTGTCTGCCCCCACTCCAATCCCCAGTGCTGTGCCTTTAGAAAAGGAAAGTTGTGGCCGGAAATTTGAAGTCCAGTTGCCTCAGATACATCTGGACGAGAGGTGTTGACTGCCAACAGGTGAGTGAGCTCACCATCCATCCCTGTCTGTGACTGAAGTCTCCCCCTTCTCTCTTCTGCTTCTGAGTAAGAACACTAAGGCAAATCAGGGTTCCCAGAGCACCTCTTATATCACAGCTCCCTTTTACACCAGAGGCCGCAGTGTTTCTCCTTACATCGGAGTTCTCAGTGTTCCCCCTTAAATCAGGGTTCCCAGAGAACCCCTTATATCACAGCTCCCTTTTACACCAGAGACCACAGTGTTTCTCCTTACATCTGAGTTCTCAGTGTTCCCCCTTAAATCAGGGTTCCCAGAGCACCCCTTATATCACAGCTCCCTTTTACACCAGAGACCACAGTGTTTCTCCTTACATCTGAGTTCTCAGTGTTCCCCCTTAAATCAGGGTTCCCAGAGCACCCCTTATATCACAGCTCCCTTTTACACCAGAGGCCGCAGTGTTTCTCCTTACATCGGAGTTCTCAGTGTTCCCCCTTAAATCAGGGTTCCCAGAGCACCCCTTATATCACAGCTCCCTTTTACACCAGAGATTACAGTGTTTCTCCTTACATCGGAGTTCTCAGTGTTCCCCCTTAAATCAGGGTTCCCAGAGCACCCCTTATATCACAGCTCCCTTTTACACCAGAGGCCGCAGTGTTTCTCCTTACATCGGAGTTCTCAGTGTTCCCCCTTAAATCAGGGTCCCCAGAGCACCCCTTATATCACAGCTCCCTTTTACACCAGAGATTACAGTGTTTCTCCTTACATCGAAGTTCTCAGTGTTCCCCCTTAAATCAGGGTTCCCAGAGCATTCCTTGTGTCAGAGTCCACAGTGCTCTCCCTTACATCAGAGTCTGCAGAGTCCTCCCTTACAGTGAAAGGGAACTCTGCAAGTTCAGATGTAAAAGGAGAACTCTGTGGACTTTGATATAAAGGGGGACTCTTGATATTAACTTCATATGATTAGAAGTGTTATTTAATAGCAAAATATATGTATAGTTTATACAATAAAAAAAAAAATTGCTGTGTGCCGCTATAGTGTTCGGGATTGACTCGAAGAAAAAGTGGCAACCCTAGTGTGGCGTGGGTTATGGAACACTGTGGCACAGGTGGCCCTGTAGGGAATGAGGTTCCTGGGGCTGGCCGGCACTGTGTGAGGTTGGGGGACACTGTGGGACACTGTTAGAAGCTGTGGGCACTATGGAGGGCTAGAGGTTCTTCAGCTGGTTGGGGGGCACTGTGGAAGCTAAGGGCTCCCAGGGGGCCTGGGGGCACTGTGGGCAGCTACGGGAGATTGGGGGGGCACTATGGGAGCTGGAAAGCTGGCAGTCATTGTCTGGCAGTGGGCCACGACCGATGGCTAATACTTCATCCAATCTCATATTTTGCCTGTGACTATCTCCTGCCAGGAGTGACTGTGGTGTGTCTACCATACCTCCGTCCTGCACAGTCCCTACAAGAACCTTACATTTCTGGGACAATCATGTGAGCTGGATGGAATGTGCTCATACATTCCGCTCTTTTCTGATGTCTGTGAACAACCTTTACTGTCTGCAGAAATTGAGATTTATGAACACTAAGGAGATGACTCAGGAATTTGTTTTGTAATATTTATATTGGGTAGTTTGTTGCTTCTTGTGTTGCCAGTTTCCGTTCCAGGAACAAAGAAACTAATAATGCCTTATAATTAAGATTTATGTTACATTACTCTGCATTATTGTTGTGGAGTAAATTCATACGCCGTGATGAACAATTACCTTGGAGTCCCTCTGCTTTGTTCTTTGCAAATCTCAGCTCAAATAAATAGCGGTTTAATTTGTATTTAAATCTAACAGTACTGGGAAAAGTAATGCAAAATCCAAGTCCCAGTCAGTTTAAAGTAGAACTAAAGGCAAGACTTTGTTTTTCTATTTGTGGTTGGGGGTAAGGGAGGGTTATAACCCCTGGCAGTTTTTTTGCCATTTGTGTCCCCATTTGGGATTTTCCTTAATTTCCTATTCCATCCCCAAAACAGGAAGTGAGAAAAAAAATCCTCCATAGTGCGAGAGATCCTGGTTGTCACCACCTCTTCTGGTGACAACCTAAAATGTTTGTTTTTTTCAGTATTATTGGTGTAGCACTACCCCCGGAGGAGCTGCTGGTTGTTTTGGGTGGCACATTTACCTCATGGCTCCCCCAAATTCTTAGGGGTGAATGATGCGTATTGCATCTGATAGAAGTAAAGGAATGTCCGCAACAGGTGCTCTTTGCTGTGCTCTTTATTACCCAGCTGGGTAAAAACAATAAACTTGTGGTGAGGAAAGTAAAGTTGAAGAAGAGAGAACAGCAGATTCAGGCGTAATGATAGGGAAACAGTCCTGCTCCCAAGCGTAACTCTTTCTCTTCGCCACTCCTGCCTGAGTGGGTTTAGTGTACCCATAAGGCCTCTCTCACTGAACTGGCAGCCTGAGTATCACTCTAACAATTGTAGGATGAAGTCTCTGCCACAAACCCTCCTGGGTGAACTTGAATTTGAGGAAAAGTCTCTGCCACAGACCCTCCTTGGTGAGCCTCAGAAAGACACCTCTGCCACAGGCCTCTTCTGGATTATAATTACAGAGGTAATCCTCCTTAAAAGAATTACGCCTGGATCTCCTTCAACTTGTCGCTCAGGTACCGACTGACAGGTGATCAATCCCTCAATGTCCGGCTACCTCGATCCCCGGTGGTTTGTCGAGGCCCTTTTGGATCGCCAGCCTCTCAATGGCGCTCCTCAGGCGGACTCCCCACCGAACAGCAATACAGCTTGGGATCCTCAAAGGTGGGAACCCAGTCACTCACTGGGTCCCCGACGCTGTTCAGATGCTCCGGGCCATCATGGTCAGGGGACCAGGAACACCGTGTAGCACGCACGGCCCGGCCAGGTAGGCCATAACACCGGGCGCAGTGATGTGGTCACCCTAAAGGTGAGTACCACCCTTGAAAAAGAAGACCCAGAACCAATGGCGTCTGCCTCATAAGTACCCAAACCTTGCCACGTGCAGCACCGGGGTTGGAAAAACACCCCAGTGTAACAGAACAGCCTACAGCACAGCCCAGCTGAGACAGAGACCCTGTTTTGCACGCAACAATTTGGATCAGCGTTTAACTACACTCTGATCTCCCTCTAAATTTAACTAGCACCGGTACTGTAAAGTACACAGGCTCTACATTGGTCACCAGGACAAATAGAGAGAGGGCGAATTGCCCTAACTGGAGCACAGACCGCAACAGAAATCTGACAATTCTAATCCTTCACCACTATAAAACAAAGAAAAGTTTTGCCTTTAGTTCTACTTTTTTTGTTGGACTCACAAGGCAAAAAAAAGAAGTCACAGAGCCCATTTCCATTTGTCATCAGTAGAGGTCTATAAAACATTAGGCTGTGGTCATGTTTTAGACAGACCAGAAGCTTTTAGTGCTAATATCTCAACACAGGGTTGGTATTATTGGCACAGACGGCTCCGGTGTATGATAGAGTAGATATTGTATTTCTAAGGTTGCCAGGTTTCAAAGATTTCCAGCCTGGCCATACATGTAAAGAATTCTATCCATACTCCTATCCAATCCAAACAGCATGGGTGGAAAAATCTACCACTGCCCAATATTGTGATCTGATAGCCAGAACCTGCAGCAGTCAGATTACCCAGACCCATCGCGACAAGGCAAGCAAACCAAGCAATTGCTTGGGGCCCCAAGCTGGGCCCTTGCCGTGCTTCCTATAAATGCTGCAGCTGCCTGATCGCTCTATAGAGAGCCTTAGGCAGCTGCAGCACTGCTGCCTCTCTCGTCACTTCTTCCCCTTCCTTGTAGCGTGGCCGAGCTCCTCTTCCTTTCTCCTGTCAGTTTGGCTGGGTATCGCGCGGTACAGGAGATTCAGTTTCCTGTTCCCGGCCGGACTAACAGGAAGTGCACACTGAGTGCACACTTCCTGTCAGTCCCGCCGGGAACAGGAAACTGAATCTCCTGCCAAGGGGTGCGGTAGGGGGGGGGGGGTAAAAACATAGGGAGGGGGAGGGGGGAGTAAAAAAAACATGGGGGGAGCAAAAAGAACATGGGGGGGAGGGGAGTAAGAAGGACACATGGAGGGGTAGGGGGAGTAAGAAGGACACAGAGAGGGAGGGCGGGGGAAGTAAAAAGAACATAGGGAGGGGGAGGGGGGAGTAAAAAAAACATGGGGAGGGGGGAGTAAAAAGAACATAGAGAGGGGGGACGGGAGTAAGAAGGACACAGGGAGGGGGAGGGGGAGTAAGAAGGCCACAGGGAGGGGGGAGTAAGAAGGCCACAGGGAGGGGGAGGGGAGTAAGAAGGATACAGGGAGGGTGGGAGGAGGTGAGTAAGAAGGACACAGGGGGGTGTAAGAAGGACACATGGAGGGGGGAGGGGAGTAAGAAAGACACAGGAAGGGTGGGAGGGGAGTAAGAAGGATACAGGGAGGGTGGGAGGAGGTGAGTAAGAAGGACACAGGGGGGTGTAAGAAGGACACATGGAGGGGGGAGGGGAGTAAGAAAGACACAGGAAGGGTGGGAGGGGAGTAAGAAGGACACAGGGAGGGTGTGGGTGAACTTAAACTGTATCGCTATGCTGTGGTTCCTGTAGGCTTTGCGTGCGGGGGGGGGGGGGGGGCTCTATTTTGCTTGAGGCCCCCAAATTCCTTCAAACAGCCCTGAGATTACCCAAACAGTGACCGCCTCTCATTGGCTGCAGTCCTTGTGCATCCAACTTTTTTCCACCCAGCCCCTTCAATTTGATGTCAACAGGGTTGGACTGGGACAGAAATTTGGCCCTGGACTTCATCCAGACTGGCCCACTTTCACAGGTCTCTCCCATGGCGGCTTGACAACTCCTGCACCCCCCCACCATCCAAGCCCCCTCTCCTCCTTCACCAGCCATTCTACTTTATTAGAGTAGAACGGCTGGTGCTGGTACTCTTATAGGCAGTACCAGTGGGAAAGCTAGATATTATTTCACCCGGGGCAAAGAATCAGTTCAGTGCCCCCCATGGGACAAAATTAGGCAGAAGTGAGAAACTCCTAGGCCATAGCTGTTGAGTCAGCTGTCTGTCCCCTCCCCCATGCTCCTCTGTCCTCCCCCTGCTCCTCCCCCTGCCTCTTTGTTCCCCCCAGGTGAGTGCTGCGGGGAGGGAGAGGAGGTGAGCGCTGCGGAAGGGAAAGGAGCAGAAGGGGCGGCGGTCCGATGTCACTGAAGCCGGCCCACTGAGCCATCGGCCCACCGGGAAACTCCTTGTAGTCCCAATGGCCAGTCCATCCCTGGGTGTCAACAGGGTCACCCCTGGCTTTAATTTTCGACCAATTCACAGGAATCCTGTATGGTCAGCTTCATTTAGTGCATTAGGTTGGTATTAGAAATTAAAGTGGTTGTAACCCCTCCCATATACCGAGTGAAGTGACTGTCTTTGGGTGATACATAGAGATAAAACAAATCATCCTACATAAATTGTATTTGTTTACCTGCAGTCATCTCTTCTTTACATCTGTTTAAAGTCCCGAACCTATAAAGCATGTCTGAGTGTTTAGAAAAAAAGGGGGTAGAGAGCTGAATTTACACTCCGCAGAGCAGAATGAGGAGAGCTTTGATAATTGATTGGAAGGAAGGGACACACCCCCTTCACACAGGAACAGAGCTAAGGATGTCAATCAGCTGGAGATCCCTCCCCTGTCACCTTTTATCTCTTGGTGTCAGGAAAACTTCTCAGAAGTGACTCATGCTGATAGCAGAGGAGTGAAGCAGCAGACAGAAATTACACTTAGGCCGCATACACACGATCGGTTAAACCGATGAGAATGGTCTGATGGACCGTTTTCATTGGTCACAACCGATCGTGTGTGGCGCCATCGTTTATTTAACCATCGGTTAAAAAAAAGCCAACTTGCTTTAAATTTAAGTTCATGATTGGAAGCATTGAACTTCATTTTTTTTAGCACGTCGTTTTGTTTTACGTCACTGCGTTCTGACACAATCGTTTTTTTAACAAAGGTGTGTGGGCGCGACGGACCATCAGTCAGCTTCATCGATTAACCAATGAAAATGGTCCATCAGACCGTTTTCATCGGATGGACTGATGGGTGAATTCTGGGTGAAAGTTGTATGAATTTTCAGTGAAAAAATCTTTAGGTGTTTTGCACACAAACAGCTAAGCCAGTTCAGTGATAATGCTGGTTGACAGGGACTGGATGATTTTTTTTTATTCATATATTGACAGGGAGATTGTTCAGGAGTTGATCCGATCCACCTCTGTACAACCGCCCTGTTGGACTTTCTCCGCTTGATCAGCACTATTGGCTATAGCCAGATCAGTGCATTCATAATACGCTAGCTCAGTGGGGAGGATGCACTCCTTTGGATACACGTGTTGAAGCACATCATAGTGTGTTTACATGCGTTATGGCGCATTAATGTGCACTAAGATGCATTTTGTTGTTTTTCTATTGCTTTTGATGCAAAAGCATCAATATAAACTGCAAAGATAAGAATGCAGTGTTATAAATAGACCCTGAGGGGTCTATTTATAAAAAAAAATCCTTTGACAAATGTCAGAAAACATTTGTCCAGACGGTGCACATTTTCCCGGTATTTTCTCTAATACTATTGTTTCTTATCATGGTCAGCGCCATCTAGTGGCCAAAATGCAGTATGTTTTCTGATTCTGTATTTCAGAAAAAATATATACTGCATTTTGGCCACTAGATGGAGCAGAGAATTAAAGGAAATGACCATATTAAACTACTGGGGGAAATTGTGCCGCCTGAACAAATGCTTGCGACATTTGTCCAAGCAATGTTTTATAAATAGACCTCCAACTTTTGGGGGTTAAAGGTGATTTTCAGTTTTTGTATATATTTCATTTATTTATTGTATTTGGGGCTAAAATTAAATATCTGTAGTTTTAAATATTCAAATTTATTTTTTATCAGACAAATATGATTTTTTTCCCCTATATTTAATATTTGCAATGTTTATTTAGCAAGTAGAGATCTACAGTCTAGTAACTGCATGTGAGCTTTACTTCTACGCTGTAAAGAGAATGAGCAGAGGATGGAGGAGCACACCCTGTCTTTGTATGGAGGATCAATTAGACTGCAGGGGTCTCAATCTGGCCGCCATCCAGCTGTTGAAAAACTACAAGTCCCATCATGCCTCTGCCTGTGGGAGTCATGCTTGTAACTGTCATGCTTGCAATGCCTTATGGGACTTGTAGTTTCATAACAGTTTGAGACCCCTGATGTAGAGAGAGACAGTCTACAAGTGAGCTGCTTCTTTTGCGAAAGCTCAGAATGCTTAGTGAACAAGAAGTTTAAAACTGTCTTCTATTGAAGCATCTGTAAAGCAAAGACTATTTGATAACTAGTTAACTAGTTCACAAAAATTGGGATACACATTTTTAACTTCACAGATGTCTAGGTTGGTCACAGGACCACATTAGTGGTATATAGTGTATAGAGTTGATAGAGGAGACAATGGCTGGCAATGCATGGGAGCAGCAACGTCTCCCATAGGCTTCCATGGGCCATCTGTTGTTGGCACTCCCTTATGGACCTTGCTTTGTTCACTGGTCCAAATCATTTTGTGGAGGGGGGATTATGATGTGGGGTTGTTAATCAGGGGTTGGGTTTGGCCCCTTAGTTTCAGTGAAGGGAAGTCATCCATAGGCTCCCATGTGCCATCCGTTGTTGGCGCTCCCTTATGGACCTTGCTTTGTTCACTGGTCCAAATCATATGTTGAAGGGGGGATTATGACGTGGGGTTGTTAATCAGGGGTTGGGCTTGGCCCCTTAGTTTCAGTGAAGGAATGTCTCCCATAGGCTTCCATGGGCCATCCGTTGTTGGCGCTCCCTTATGGACCTTGCTTTGTTCACTGGCCAAAATCATATGAGGAAGGGGGGATTATGATGTGGGGTTGTTAATAAGGGGTTGGGCTTGGCCCCTTAGTTCCAGTGAAGGGAAATTTTAAGGCGTCAACATAGCAACCCAGTTTGGACAATTTCATATCCCAACTTTGTGGGAATGGCCCCTTCCAGTTCCAACATGACTGCGCACCAGTGCACAAAGCTAGGTCCATAAAGACACTAAGTCCTGATCTCTACCCCATAGAACACCTTTTGGATGAATTAGAGTGGAGACTACGAGCCAGGCCTTCTCATCCACATCAGTGCCTGACCTCACAAATGCGCTTCTGGAAGAATGGTCAAACATTCCCACAGACACACATTTCTAAACCTTGCCTTCCCAGAAGAGTTGAACCAGTTATAGCTGCAAAGGTTGGGCCAACTCAATGACTAAGCACTAACATTTGCACAAAATGCGTCTACCTCTTTGTCCCCTGCTCCATCTGTCAACCACTTATCATATGAAGCTTCAATAAAAGGATTTTTGAAAGTGCAGCGGCCCAGAATTATTTCTTCATGGGCCAACTCAATATTGAACCCTATGGACTAAGACTGTGATGTCATTAAAGTTCATGTAAAGGCAGACGTCCTGATACTTTTGACAATATAGTGTATATAAACGCCTAAAAAAAAGTACCGCAACAAAAAATCATTGCAAATGCGCTGCTTAAACACTGCAAATGCATTACAAATCTTGGTAAATACACACTGCATGGCCGCCTCAAGCTGGGGGAAAGCATTGCGGGATCACACCCACAGAGATTCTGGGCTCAGGTAAGTAAAACTGGGGGGGCGCCGCAGACTGAGAGGCGTTTTTTTACCTTAATGCATAGGATGCATTAAGGTGAAAAAAACACAAAGCTTTACAACCCCTTTAATGCAAGCACTGAGATGCATTTTGTTGTTTTTCTATTGCTTTTAATGCAAAAGGCATCAATGTAAACTGCAAAGATAAGAATGCAGTGTTATAAATAGACACTGAGGGGCCAATTTATAAAACAATCCTTGGCCAAATGTCAGAAACATTTGTCCAGACGGTGCACATTTTCCCAGGAATTTTCTCTAATAGCATTGTTTCTTATGATCGTCAGTGCCATCTAGTGGCCAAAACGCAGTATGTTTTATGATAGCATTTTTCCCAGAAGAGTTGAACCAGTTATAGCTGCAAAGGGTGGGCCAACTCAATGACTAAGCGCTAACATTTGCACAAAATGCGTCTACCTCTTTGTTCCCTGCTCCATCTGTCAACCACTTGTCATATGAAGCTTCAATAAAAGGATTTTTGGAAGTGCAGCCGCCCAGAATTATTTCTTCATGGGCCAACTCAATATTGAACCCTACGGACTAAGACTGTGATGTCATTAAAGTTCATGTAAAGGCAGAAGTCCCGATACTTTTGACAATATAGTGTATATAAACGCCTAAAAAAAAGTACCGCAACAAAAAATCATTGCAAATGCGCTGCTTAACCACTTAAGGACCGCCTACTGCACATTTACGTCGGCAGAATGGCACGGCTGGGCACATCAACGTATATATACGTTGGTTGTAGTACCCAGCCGTGGGTCGCCGAAGCTCCAGGACCGGGTCCGCGGGATTCGCGGACCCGATCGCCGCTGCAGTGCGGCGATCCGTCCCTGGAGCGGAAGAACGGGGAGAGCCGTGTGTACACACGGCTTCCCCGTGCTTCTCTGTGGCCGGAGCATCGATCGCGTCATCCCTGTAATAGGGGGACGCGATCGATGACGTCACACCTACAGCCACACCCCCCTACAGTTGTAAACACACACATTAGGGCACACATTCCCTACAGCGCCACCTGTGGTTAACTCCCAAACTGCAACTGTCATTTCCACAGTAAACAATGCAATTTAAATGCATTTTTTGCTGTGAAAATGACAATTGTCCCAAAAATGTGTCAAAATTGTCCGAAGTGTCCGCCATATTGTCGCAGTCACGAAAAAAATCGCTGATCGCCGCTATTAGTAGTAAAAAAATAATAATTAATAAAAATGCAATAAAAATATCCCTTATTTTGTAAACGCTATAAATTTTGCGAAAACCAACCGATAAACGCTTATTGCGATTTTTTTTACCAAAAATATGTAGAAGAATACGTATCGGCCTAAACTGAGGAAAAAAAATGTTTTTTTATATATTTTTGGGGGATATTTATTATAGCAAAAAGTAAAAAATATTGCATTTTTTTTTAAATTGTCGCTCTATTTTTGTTTATAGCGCAAAAAATAAAAACCGCAGAGGTGATCAAATACCACCAAAAGAAAGCTCTATTTGTGGGAAAAAAACGACGCAAATTTTGTTTGGGAGCCACGTTGCACGACCGCGCAATTGTCTGTTAAAGCGACGCAGTGCCGAATCGCAAAAACCCCTTGGGTCATTTGCCAGCATATTGGTCCGGGTCTTAAGTGGTTAAACACTGCAAATGCATTACAAATCGATGTAAACGCACATACAGAACTGCACAGCGCACAGTAAACGAGTCCTTAAAGGGGTGTTCCAGCCCTAAGTTGTGTTTATTAAAAGTCAGCAGCTACAAAAAGTGTAGCTGCTGGCTTTTAATAAACACTCACTTACCTGCTCCTGCGTTCCAGCGACGCGCCGACCGGGGCTCCGCTTCTCTGCCCCCCTCCCCGGCCGGCGTCTCCATCCTGACTGTGGGCACCCAGCCGTGACAGCCTTCGGCTTCACGGCCGGGCACCCACTGCGCATGCGCGAGCCGTACTGCGCATGCGTGCGCGGCGCGGCTCGCCGCTGATTGGAGAGGCGATCGCATGGGACCTGTCAGTGTCCCATGTGATCGCCTACAGGGAGGGGGCTGGTGTAGGCGATTAAGCTTAATCGCCTAACCAGCCCCTCGGCGGAAGCAGGAAGTGGGACAGGAAGTCCCACTCCTACTGAAGCCCCCACTCCCCCCCCAAAAAAATTACATGCCAAATGTGGCATGTATGGGGGTGAGGAGTGGATTGAGAAAAGGTCATTTTTTTGGGTGGAACACCCCTTTAAGGTTATTCTACACCGGGACGCACATTCCCAACGCATGGTAAACAAAAATAATGGTTCTATATTAATGCAGTTCACACCAGTGCGTTGCGTTTGCACGGCGGTAAAAAAAAGTACAAGATGCAGTACTTTGCTCAACACGTTCAAATGCACACAAATACCTATAAACACAATGCATTTCAACACAAAAAAAAAAGAATGCATATAAAACACACACCAACGCATTCCAGGAATGAGCCCTAAGTGAGACTACACAGGTGCACTGTATAACACGCTGCCACACAGGTCTGTTAGTAAGATTCTGTCCCATTGGACAGCTGTGGGTTCCCTGGGAGCACTCAACGTCCTGGTGATCAGATTGCAGGCCATAACGGGTTAAAATGAATGAGAAGAGAAAAAGAGTGCGGGCGGCCGAGCACAACCATAGAAATGAGCGGCGGAGGGAGAGAGTGTATGTAAATGAGGTGTGTAGTAGGGAGCAGGCGCGGTGCATGCTGGGCTGTGATCATGGTGGTGTACGGACAGGAAGGAGGCTGGAAAGCAGCCGGGAGCCCCAGATCTCCGTAGATCTGTTGGAGGTCAGCACCAGGCATGGCTGGCCGGCGGTGAGGAGGGTCTGCTGGTTCGGGAGATCCTTTAAAAGGCCAACAAGTGTGTGGCCGCCGCCATCTTCATCTGCGGCATTGGCTGGTGTGTGTGTGTGTGTTTGTGTGTATGAGATCACGGTGGAGATCCCCCCAGGTTCTCCTGATCCGGGAGCTGTGGAAGGAATGCTGAGGATCTCCTGGCTACATTGTATCACCTTGAGGAACCCAGCCAGCCTGGACACCCTGGGAGATGGTGACATATGAAGTGTGTTGGAAGGACCATGGTTGAGAGGACCAGCAAATTTTTGCTGATCTTAGCTGGCTCTGTGTTTTTCATGCTGATTTTGTACCAGTATGTGGGGCCGGTGATGAATTTGGGGTCTCCCAGTCGGTATTACCAGGAGGATCAGGACATCTTTCCCACGCCAGATCCCCACTATGTCAAAAAGTACTTTTTCCCAGTGAGGGATCTGGATCGGTCGTTGACCTTTGACATGAAAGGGGACGATGTGATTGTGTTTCTGCACATCCAGAAAACTGGGGGTACAACTTTCGGGAGGCACCTAGTACAGAACGTCAGGCTGGAGGTGCCCTGTGACTGTAGACCTGGCCAGAAGAAGTGTACCTGTTACAGACCCAACAGGAAGGAGACCTGGTTGTTTTCCCGATTCTCCACTGGTTGGAGTTGTGGACTGCACGCGGACTGGACCGAACTCACCAACTGTGTGCCTGGGGTACTGGACAAGAAGGAGACCTCCATGAAAAACATAAGGTGGGTAATGCCAAGATGTGCCCTTGGCTATTCTTTGGGCACAAGAGGCTTGTTACTTAGGTTTGTCAACATTTATATGTGGGCACAAGACACTTGTTAGGTTGGTCAACCCTAGACTCATGTATTCAGGCTCAAGAAGCTTGCCACTCTTAAGTAAGACAACCTTTGACTTGTATGTGATCACCAGACACTTGCTACGTTTAGGTTGGGCAACTCTTAAGACTTGTGTGTGGGCACAAGAAGCTTGCTGCTCTTGGGTTGGGCAAACGTTGAGTCTTGTATGTGGGCACTAAACATTTGCTTCTTAAGTCAGACCTTTGATTCATATGTGGGTGCAATTCTCTTGCTACTCTAAGGTTGGACAGGCCTTGACTCCCTGTATGTGGGCTCAAGTCGCTTGCCATGAAGATCTTTAACCTTGTATGTGGGCACATGATACTTCCTACTCTTGGGTTTGGGCAACCGTTGACTTGTATGTGGGCACTAAACACCTGCTTCTCAGGTCAAACAACCTTTAACTACACGGGCAGAGTACTCTTGCTACCCCTAGGTTGGGCAACCCTTGACCCCTAAAAGTGGACACAAGATGCTTGATACTCTTAGGTTGGGCAACCCTTGACTCTTGTATGTGGTCACAAGATGCTTAATACTCTTGGGTTGGGCAACCCTTGACTCCTGTATGTGGTCACAAGATGCTTAATACTCTTGGGTTGGGCAACCCCTGACTCTTGTATGTGGTCACAAGATGCTTAATACTCTTGGGTTGGGCAACCCCTGACTCTTGTATGTGGTCACAAGATGCTTAATACTCTTAGGTTGGACAGTGTTCACTCTTGTATCCATGACATGATGGAATTTGTAGTTCCTTACCGTTTCAAAATTGGGGTCCATCATGACTCAAAGAAAAGATGGAATGCCCCAATTGTGTGGTCACCCCTTTTCTTTGAGAGTAACCTTAACTTGCACCTCAACATTAAAAGGCACATTTTTACCTTAATAATTACCACACCTGACGTGTTCTACCACAACCCCTAGTGATTATTTTTAGCAAGCTTTGTCTACTTTTAATTTTAGGGGTGCCTTAGAATTTTATGTATTTAATTGAAATTCTAGTAGCTGTTCAGATTTTCATCAGCAGCCTGGTATCTAGTACTGGCAAAGAAAGATGTTCCAGAAATTAGATATTTATAAATTTCAGCTTTGTTTATCCTTTTTTACATCGTTTTTATCATAACATTTTTAGTTTTCAACAAAGGATTTTTCCTAAATTCATAATTTTCCTGTTCTCTTAGGTTAGACAAGCTGTAACTCTTGTAGTCATGGCATGCTAAGATTTGTAGTTCCTACAATATTCAAGCCACATTCTCTGACCTTGAATTTTAGGTGTGACTGTAGATGGGGTTTGTTGTTTTTTTCCATTTTAACTTTTAGCCTATTTTAGAATTAAAGATGCTGGAAAAATTGGACCTTAACCATTTTCAGTTTAGTTAACGTTTTTATGCAATTTTCATTATTATAATGTATTGTATCAGACGAGGGTTTCCTACATTCCAATTACATTTTGTGCCTCGGTTATGTATCTGGCACAAAACGTACGACTCTTCCTTTCTTTCGTGTGAATGTTCCTTTCTTTCGTGTGAATGTTAAGACATTCTAGACCATATATTGCTTTTTTATTTTATATTATTGGCTAGACCCAGGGAATACGTTTTTATATCTGATGGCTTTGTGTGTGTGTGTGTGTGTGTGGTGTGTGTGTGTGTGTGTGTGTGTTTCGGCACAGAGGTTGAAATGGAATGCCACAGGAATCAAAAACTTTTCAAAATGCAGAAAACGTGCTGCAGGTTTAATATTTTAATAGGGTTATAAATCAAGACAAAAGCGACGTCCTCTGGAACCACCGTCCTGGATTTCTTCAGAACATCATTAGATACATTTAGAGCATTCCTTTTGTTACATAATTTATGACCCAAAAGTGCGTACATGGGAGAGTAGAGCTATAGGTTAGAAATCATTATCCCTTATTAGAACCCGAGAAGCCTATTGCTTTACTATACAGCCTGCATAGTTGCTATGTACACCTACTTAGATCTAGTATCGAGTGACAAGTTCTTTCACAGTGCCTGAGGCGTAGGGTTTTCCATAACCAACCAACAACACTATACCACCGTGTACATAATGTAATGACTAATACCATCTTTGTTTCATGACATTGTCCCTGGCATGCCACTCCATGTTCATGAAGGAGCGGTGATCACTGGGGTGAACTTCATCTGACCACGTCGCTGTCATTGACAACTGCAGTGCTGACCGATGACCTTTTTTATTTTTGAAGTCTTAATAATGGGATAACACTTGTGAGATGCTATGCTCATAACTGCTTAGGTGTGGAGACCTAGGCTGCTCAGATACTGGCTGACATTTTATGCAGTTACATAGGATAGAAGAATTTTGCGTAGGCAATCTGATGAGTCTTCTACTTTTCAGACAGATCAGAATTTCTCCAGTTCCCCCAGATTGCTCAATCCTTAGACTCTCAGGAATTTCTTGCATCTGGATTGCCAGGGATTCATGAATTCTGTGATTCCCCGCAGATCAGGTGGATTGCCTTGTTCAGTAGAATTTATTATTTGTATTATTATTATACAGGTTTTATATAGCACCAACAGTTTGCGCAGAGCAAAGCGGACATTAGTTGCATTACAATTTGGTACAAGAGGAATCAGAGGGTCCTGCTCATTAGAGCTTACAATCTAAAAAAATTGCCTGAAAAATATCAGATTTGCCCAGTCTGCTTGTTTCTGCATGTTTGTAATTAGCAGAGAGAGAAGTGCCAGACTAATAATTCTAAAAATACCGTAACTAGAATTACTAGACTATATTAAAGAATGATACATTTTAAGACTAATTGTGAAGCCCAGCTGTCAATTTTTCAATGCCAAGCGTGCGTTTTTTTTTTTTTTATCTCTTGTATAATCGTGGCTTAAATCATTTTGAAAGGGATTCAACTTTTTTATTGTTGCTCATTGTTAAAACTCCTACGATTGGTAGGTTCTTGCTAACGCTGGATGATTGGATTTGCTGTAATTTTGTATTTATTAAAGACCGATATTTGGTTGGCTTTGTTTTAATGTGCCCTGTGCCACTACATAAGGCTTAGTGAGATGCTGAACAATGCTTAGGTAAATCGCTGCTATAATACCAACTGCTGCATTAGCCTTGCAAGTCGCTCTCAGCCACCATACACAGCGTTGGAATACTGACTGCTAACTATATTAGGCTTATTCATTAGAGCAGAGCGATGACACTGAAAAAAAAACGTTTGGTCTTTTCACTTTACTGCAATTAGATGACTGATCGAGAATTTCCAATTGGATGCTATAGGTTACGTTCCTGTTCACCCTGCCCTTTGCATTTCAGGGGTTACCATTTGGGGCAGAGACTCATTTAAAAAAAAAAAATTGTTTTGTGTTTTAAAGCACCTACATCATGGGTGCTCAACCTGTGGCCCTCCAGCGGTTGGAGAACTACAAGTCCCATCATGCCTCTGCTTTTGGGAGTCGTGTTTGTAATGCCTCATGGGACTTGTAGTTTCGCAACAGCTTGAGGGCCGCAGGTTAAGCACCCATGACCTACAGGTGATCAGTAGTGCTGTATAGACTAGGTAGATCCTTTACTTGTCTCCATTGATGTTCATCCTCTGTCATCCAGAAATGCACATATAGGTGTAGGCTTTGCATTTTGGTTGTTTGGCCACCCTCCCTGCCATGCTTGATTGACAGATCTCATAAGCTATGTAAGCCAATTCTCCAAAAATGACGGCAGGGGCCTACTTTTTGGGGTTTTCTCTTGTTGTCTGTGGTTCTGGCTCCTGAATTCCAGGCCACATATACATGGGTGTAATTGCCAGCAATTTAAAGTAAACCTTGGTTGTTTTAATTTTGTGAACTGCAATAAAATGCCCACTTTGCTTAAATGTCGTCTAATTAGATGTGAATGCAATTACATTAGATGTGAATGCAATTACATTAACATCCAAGTGTGCACAAATGAGGGTTTTGTTTCCCACTTATTGTGGGAGAGACGATTTTGTTTGTGGTTCAAGGTGTGGACGGTTCTTGATTCAGATGTAAATGTGAAATACTGTTGGAGACAGAGCACAATGTGTATGTGCCCTAATTAGAAAATAAACAATCCGGAATGCCACTTGCTTAGAGTAAACACAAGCAAATTGTATGCAATGGCTACCTTAAGGGCTCATACACACTGCAGCTCAAAGAAGCGGCTCCTATTTTGCCTCCACTCCATGTTGGCCGATGTGTCCATGCACGCTATGGCTTTCTCTGGCCCTTTCAGGCATAAGCTCCTACAGGCAGAACCCTGAGAGGAGCCGGTGCCCCAAAAAGCTCAAATATTATCTTCTTGCTAATGCCGGCCACAGATGTATCGCAATTTGTCCGGTTCTGCAGAAACTAGCTGAATTTTAGGCTGTCTTTGGGCAAACTGGTTTTGCTAAAGTCAACCCATTGATTAATTTTAGTACAACCAGCCTGTTGGTTTTTTCCTCCCAATCCCTGCCGTAATTTGTGTGTGTTTTTTATTTATTGCATTGCAATAACTGCTGGAACTTCCAAATCCAAGGTCGTTGATGTTGACTGCCTTATGTGTAAGCTGTTAAAGGGCCACTCCCTTTTTATAAAAGGGAAGCATACATTAGAAGGGAAGCATAAAAACCAGTTATGTTGTGCAAGGGCCATTTGCACCGATATGCTCACTGAAAATTGATCATTAACCCTTTTAGTTTAAAAAAAAAAATACACGTAATGGCTTTACTTGATAACTTCAGTACCACATACCTAATATAGTATTGTGTGTGTGTGTGTGTGTGTGTGTGTGGTGCTGTTACATTATCATCAACATATATAAAATTACAATGCTTTTTGATAAGATGGGTAGACATCCCTCAAGGATGAAAACAAATTGCAAGTATAATTTTGCAATTTTCCTGTTCAAGAGAAGCCAATAATTGGATCAACTTCCCTCAAGCAGGAATGGCCATAGATGAATCAAAATTCATCTGGTCCTTGTTGAATCGGACGATTTTCAACCTATGGCCAGTGTAAGGGCGTGAAGATCCATGAACCGATTCCAAGCTGCATCCACTTAGTTTTGCCCTCCTGAAACTTTCCAGACCTGTATTGGGTATATGGACGGCTGTATATGCACTCGTATACACCCAACTGCCCAAGATTCATCATGTTCTGTCCAAAAAAGTGGGAAAATAAAGACCTTTCTTTAGATCTAAAAAGACTTGGAGGTGTGTGTGTGTATATATATATATATATATATATATATATATATATATATATATATATATATATATATATATAATTAATAATATACACACACTTAGGAAGTAAACCCTAAGGCCACGTACACGCGATCAGACCGGTCTGATGAAACTGGTCCGACGGACCATTTTCATCGGACCTGGCTAAAGT
This sequence comes from Rana kukunoris, assembly GCA_029574335.1. Taxonomy (NCBI): domain Eukaryota; kingdom Metazoa; phylum Chordata; class Amphibia; order Anura; family Ranidae; genus Rana; species Rana kukunoris. Next base: position 110,619,186 of record CM056052.1, read on the forward strand.
GGTCTGGTGTGTGTGTGTGTGTGTGTGTTTACACACCATCAAACCAAAAATCAGACCAGAACGCGGTGACGTAGAACACAACGTGCTGAAAAAAGGAAGTTCAATGCTTCCAAGCATGCGTCGACTTGATTCTGAGCATGCGCAGGTTTTTGGTCCGATGCTTTTGCGTACTAACCATCGAATCTGTCCAACGGACAGATTTTAAAGCAAGTTTTAAAACTTTGGTCTGACAGACAACAGTCCGATAGGCCGTACACACCATCGAATTGGTCCGCTGAAACTGGTTTGCAGACCAGTTTCATCGGACCGGTCTGATCGTGTGTACGCGGCCTGATAGGTTTTACTTCCCCTTTGTTCCCTGCCCCTTTGTTCCCTGCGAAGTAAAAGCATAATGGGCTAGTATGCATCGCATACTAGCCCATTATGTGCCCTTTACCTGCAAACAAAGCCTGCGGTGTAACTGCATCCATCTTCTGCCATCTTCATTCCAGGGCCGCAGACTCCGGCTCTGTGACTGGCCGGAGCCGCGTGCCGTCACTCCATGCACACGGGAGCCGTCAGTTATGTCGCATACAGCTGAAGAAATTGCGCTGTTTTATTAACAGTACATGTGCCGATGACCTCATCGGTGCAGTGTACATGAAATGTCTCCTAAACGATGCACATTTAGGAGATATTTCCACAAACTATTCGTATGCCTTCATATAGGCTTGCCTATAGGTAAAACCTACAAATGTGGGTTTACAACCGCTTTAATAACTAAAACTGGAGAGTGCAAAATGTGGTGCAGCTCTGCATAGAAACTAATTGGCTCCAGGTTTTATTGCCAAGGCTTATATGAACAAGCTGAAGTTAGAAGCTGATTGGCTACCATGCATAGCTGCACCAGATTCTGAGCGCACCACTTTTCAGTAATTCTACCCCACAGCTCCATAGATTGACATTGGGCATCCATTCAGATTAGCCTGAAAAATCACAGGGAGATCTAAGCAGACCACCCATGTGAAAGGGATATAAAAGATAAATATTCTCGTTAAATTGTTTCAAACAGCAACCAATTGGATTCACGTTGGTGTTGCTGGAAGAAGAGACGTAAAGGAATTTTGTACAGCTAATGTTTTGAGAAGTATACTCCTAAAGCCCCATACACCACCGCAAAGCTGACAGTTCAGGTTGGAGCCACTGTGGACAACACGTCCTCTAGAACACTCCGGTCAGTGCTTGGCAGACCTACTTCGATCATAAGACAGAAACCGGATGAATGGCCAGCTTCTGTCAGACCGCCTGCCATACACATGGGTTGAATATTGGACCTGTTCTATTGAACCGGCTGACGTTCGGCTCGTGTATTCTAGGCTTGGGTGATCTTTTTCAGACTGCATCTTTATTCTTCTAGTGGTGGGTATACAATTGTCAATCCATCCAGGGGTAGGTAGGTTTTCTGTAGTTGCCCAATACAAAGGTCCCTGTGTGGAACAGGAATGGCCTTACAATCCACATGTCAATGGAGACATTAATGAGCATTCACTGAGGACATCTCCCTCGCCCAGCTATTCAGATGGCTTGCTGTCGGCCTCAAAAGTTGGTGTTGGCCCATTTTCTGGCCTCTGTTGTTTTATGACAATTCTCCCTCTTGGCTGTTCTAACATTCAGACATCGTAGTAGTGATTACTCGCATAACCATGCCTAGGGATCTACTTGTTGCTTGTCAAGTTCACAACAATTTGTCATTTTAACATTTGTGTGTAGGCTTGTTGAACACTACAGTCCATATTGTAGAATTATTATTTCATTTTAGAGATTATCCAAACAAGAAATCAAATAGTTAAATACCCAAAATGTACTTTGTAGAGCAGCATAATATTGGTAAATTTACTATATTTTTTTGTTTCAAGAGTTTATTGAGTACAATGAATACAGCATATACAGGGTAACAGCACAGTAAATAGACAAATGTTCAGCATTTGCGGACGCAGCCGTTGCAAAGATCGTTCATAAACTACAATAACTTGTGAATCATAACTGTAAAGGCATAGAAGTTGGGTCATAACAAAGTGGTGCATAGGGAGAATCAATGGGGAACCAAGGGGTTCAACAACTACCAGAGATGGGGGGGAGGGGAATCAAGTAGTCGGTCTGTAGTCTGTGAGGGTGTTAATGCGAGGGTCATCAGGGGTGTTTCGCCCATTAGGTCAAGTGGGGTAGGACGCAGCAGTGCACGGGAGCTACCCACTGGTATGGGTATGGCAAATAGAAAATCTACGGGAGCGTGTGGTGAGTGCCTTCAGGGAAAGGCAGCTGGTGGTTGGAGGTATTACATCAGGGAAGAGACAGAGACATGATGTCCCAGAGCTCCGACCTATCGAATGGGGGAGGGTTGGTAACTATCAGGGATGATGAGTCAGGTGAAAAGGGAGCGGGAAGAGGGGGTCGAGAATTGTAAGTGTATAAGTGTGAAATTAAAGAAGGCTCCTGTTTTTCGCCACCCTAAATGATAGAAAAAGGTTCCTTTCGCAGCTCTCGGAAGTCGCCTAGGACATGGTCTGTTTGTAACTGTCTGTGGTAGTGAAGTGCACCCAACACGCCCATTGTTCAGTGAATTTAGATTGCGTGTCTCGGGCTTGATGTATCAGGTTTTCCATCTCAGCAATTCGGTTCACTCGCTTGAACCAGTCAGAGTAGGCGGTTCTCGAGTTTGTTTTGCCGCTTTCACTAGGTGCATCGCAAGGGAGCGGAAATAGGTTCTCGGGGTAGGCGAGAGTGGTTTAATAAGAACTGTTCGGGTTTAAAGTGTAAGTCGAGCGTGGAGATGTCCCTGGTGATGCGATGGACGTCTTTCCAGAAATCCTGCAGCTTGGTACATGACCACCAGATTTACTATAAAGATCACTATTAAAGTGTACTTTTGACCGTTTTTATTCTTTTAGATGGCATGGGGAATAGTTACAATGTTTGCTGTGTGTCCTGTTGGGACGATTTACCTTCAGGTCTTGTCAATGAGACACACCAGATAGTAAAAATAGACTTGCTAGGCAGCTGGTACTAGAATGGGCTTGTTAACAGAGATTTCCATAGCCTTCTGCACCAATGCCAGCTGTTAAAAATGTGAATTTTATTTTTTTTGTCTGTCATAATGGACACAAGGACTCATAGAGGAAATCTCCTTAAAGGGGAGACAAACAAAGATATACTAGAAAAAAAAAACTTGGCTGAAGATACTTTAATCATTCTATGTTGTGCCAGAATTTGTTATGGGCCATTAATATAGCAATGTGCCCAAAGGCCTGTTTCACACGGGCTTCAGCTTGTACGGTATAAGAGCAGTGTAAACGGCAAGCTTATACAAAGAATTTGCAGAGCTTTCAGGAAGCTTTTAGGCTTTTAAACCGCCATTCAGGTCCAGTTTGTTAAAGTTGAACACGCTCTTAAACAAGCTACTAGCGGGCTTTAGCGCTACTTGTAGCCTGCTAGCGGCTTGTTTACAACGGCAGTCGGCACTCCCAATAAGTTATGTGTAACTTTTCCTAATGGGAGCTGAAGGGCACATTAAAGGCTTAGAGCATGGGTCTTCAATCTGTGGCCCTCCAGTTGTCCAGAAACTACAATTCCCATCATGCCTAGTCATGTCAGTGTGTTACAATGCCTCATGGGATGTGTAGTTCCGCAACAGTTGGAGGGTTGTAGTTTGAGGATCCCTTGTTTAGAGAAAACTGTTTGACGCTTGCTGAAAGTTTTAAAAAAGCTTACTGTTCACATTGCTCCTGTACAAGCTGAAGCCTGGGAGATGTGCCTACATGTCAAAAATTGTTAAAGTGGAAGAAAACTTCTGTATCTGAATTTTACCTTTTATAGGGAAGACTTGCCTATAGGTAGTGTAAATATCTCCTAAACAAACATAGGACATATTTACTGTACATTCAGCCTGTGACATCACTGGCACATGCACTCTGAAAAACGGGCACCTGGAGCCTTTCTTCAGAGCCCTATTCCGTAAAATGGTGGCTTTTGCACGCATGCACTGGAAAGATGTCCATCGTGGCTCTGGCCAGTCGGAGCCGGAGTCCGTGAACCCGGAAGCAAGACGGTTAAAGATGGGAGTGCCTTCAGCACTGGAAGATACTAGCACATTCTCATTCCCTGTACACACAACCGTTTTCCTGACGTGATTCCTCTCAAGCCTGCCTTGCATACACACGTCAAAAAAACGGTTGACCAAAGTGCGGTAATGTCCAACACATACGACGCCACTATAAAGGGGATGTTTTATTCAAATGGCACCACCCTTTGGGCTGCTTTTGCTGATCCTTTGTGTTGGTAAAAGTTTGAGAGATGATTCGTGCTTTTCAGTCCGTTAGAGTGAAGAATGTGCCATCTCCATTACAAACGCTAGTTTTACCAGAACGAGCGCTCACCTCTCATATTTGATTCTGAGCATGCGTGCCCCCCCCCCCCCCTCGGAAAAGCATACACACTGTTTATGCGACAAGCAAAAGACTGACGAGAAACGCAACAAAATAAAGTAGGTTCAACTTTTTTTTTTTTTTATATGGAGCATACACACGACCGGTTTTCCCAACCAATCTAAAAAAAAAGTACCAGCTTTTCTCGTCAGAAAACTGGTCGTGTGGTCGAGGCATGACATTACCTTGAGGGTACAAAAAGGTCCAGCGGTATATAACCACTTTTAATATCAGAAGATTGGCTATATAGGAAATTTCCAGGGGGAATGAAAAGGGGATTTTTAGTAGCAGTGTACATTTTTGGTCTAACCAACTAATCTTGGTGGTATTGGTATTCATCCCAGTTGCTTATCAACCTAAAACACTGGCAACACTAATGTATCTTACTGGTCATTATGGTTTTCCCCATGGTGGAGCATCTTGAGAATACGTTTCCCTTCATCTAGGTGAACAAGACCTATTGATTATTGAATAATCTTGAATTGGTTGGTAAAGGAATGTTGTTGGGCTGTCTTTGAGGTAAAATAGACAGTAGTAATTTTTGTAGCTGTGTTGCAAGAAATAGACCACTGTGGAGATCGTTTTCTCGTAGTTTATTGTTCGAATTTCATTGACATTAATCATGGCACTATGGACTCGCAATACTTCCCACTCGTAGCTATTGGTTGGGTGGGGTTGTCTTTTTGGCTCAGTCATGACATGTAGAGGAGGCTGACTAAGCGCAAGAACAAATATCCAAACCTGTACCTGTCTGTGGATAGCAGAGGATCCGTACACCATAAACATGCATTTTCTTTCCCCTACCTACATTTGTGTGTATGTGTAATATATATAATGTTCATATTTGAAAATGAACTCCTTTTACGCTTGCACTTCTCGCACATCAGACCTGCAGTCTTATTTGACATCTGACGACAATGGCAGGTTACATAAGACAGGGCAGAATATTGTATTGCATAGCTGGCTGCTGGCCCCTGATTACAGACAGTGAAGCAGACTGTCTCCCTGCAATCTTCTTAGGTCCGTGGGCTTCAGTGACGAGGAAGTCTGTTGAGAGACCTTGGTCAGGCTGAATGGGAGCGGAGAGTGCCTTCCCCGGTGCTGATTCATTAGTGGGGCTGTAATAACAGAATCAGCGACTCTCCCATGAGGGTGCAGCACGCAACTGCAAGCATGAAATGGCATCTTTCAGCAGACCTGAAACGGCTAAATATATTCCACATACAAAGATCAGAGAGGTGTCTGTGTGCAGCTGATAAGTTACCGTCTCCATCTAGAATCATTGAGCTAGTATTTTTTTTTTTCCTTCTTGCATGATTTATTTTGGTCTCCGAGGCACAAAATAATTGTACAATACTGTTATAACCTGCAGCTGCTCTTTTATGGTGCATCCCTTTTGTGTAAGAAGAATTCCTTATTAGACGCTGCGCACATATGGGTTGCAATGTGCGCTAAACTCATCAGATTTCCTCATTTGCTAAGTGGTTTTTGACACCTGCAGGGTTTTTAGTGCTGGCTTGTTGCCTTTTAAAGCCCCATCCTGTTTAAAGCAAAAAAATGTTCTACTTACTTGCACTATGCACTTGATTTGCACAGAGCAGCCCAGATCCTCCTCTTCTCAGGTCCCTCTTCGGTTCTCCTGGCCCCTCCTGCCTGTTGAGTGCCCCCACAACAAGCAACTTGCTATGGGGGCACCCGAGCCGAGCCACCACAGCTCTGTGTCTATTCAGACACTGAGCCGCAGCCTGCCCCTTTTCTTTCCTCATTGGATGGCTGGCTGACTGACTTTGACAGCAGACTGACAATGGCGCCACGCTGCTGTCTCACTTTAAAAAAAATACTGGGGGATAAACTGTCTTACCAGAAATGTACTGTGCTTCCCACTTCCTGTAGTGAGTCAACAGCTGCTGTACTGAAATCAGAAGCACTGCTGGACTACATAACACCTCTTTTGTGTGTGTGTGTGTGTGTGTGTGTGTGTGTGTTTTTTTTTTTTTTCCTAGTAACGTATTTTATGAATAGCCAGTGAAAGCTACTTGCGTAAAAAGGGGAAGAAAATGTGTGCGTGCATCTTTTTAATATATAATTTGGATGTTGTAGTCCCTAGTGTTACAGCGACAACCAAGAGGATTGGCTGTTCTCTCGCGGTGTTCTGAGTCAGACATCTCCTTGTCTATCTGTACTTCAGTTCACGGTCAACTGGTTCTTCTTTCTGACCTACTTAAAACCTAATCTAAATAAAGAGGTCGCTGACACCTGTTATGGCATGTGCATTTGTGCGTGTGATGGGTATTTTGCGTTGTTTACATGTTCTTACCAAAAGAAGTCTTTGTCTAGTGGTTGGGTAGGCCCAGTAAGGCTGTATTTACGTGTGTGTGTTTGCACTAATGCATGCTGTGATGCCTTTTATCCTGAACCTGCTTGTATAATGTAAAGAAATGCACCTGCCCTTGTGTGTAGACTCTCTCATTTCTTAGTGAATTGGCTGTTATAACGCAGTGGGGTTGATTTTTCTAAAACTGGAGAGTGCAAAATCTGGTGCAGCTGTGTAAACCAACTGACTTCCTGGTTTGTCCAAGCTTATGGCCTGGTTCACACCTATGCATTTTTATTTTTTTTGTGCAGATTTGCACTACAGAATGTGCTCCATAGGAAATAGTTAAATGGACTGTAGTGCAAATCTGCAAAAAGCACTACAAACTGCATAGGTGTGAATCCAGCCTAAAACCTATTAATAGCTCCCCAATCATTCCAGAAATCATTGCAAACATTAGCCTTATAACCTCCAGCTCATGTTGTGTCCGTATCCATCATGTGTGGGCATGTGAAGCCGGTTCCCTTTTCTTGGTTTTCAGGTAGAGGTGCATGCTGGCTTTTTTTAATTTTTTATTTATTCATACATTGTGTGTGTGTGTGTGTGTGTCACTAACAATGCATAGGTACAGACCAGGTCTAATTGAACGAGCTGAAGTTGGAGGCTAATTGGCTACCATGCATCGGCTTTTTCACTTCTCAGTTTTAGTATAAATAAACCCAGGGCTTTTTTTCAGCGGGAACGCCGTTCCGGCACCTCCTGGACTGACTGTATGTAATGGCAAGGGGTGCTGGGGTGGGCTGCAGGGTATTAATGCTCGCTGCTGGGAATCTATTTTTGCTGGGGGGGGGGGGTGTCTTATGTTGCAGGAGGGGTCAGCTGTTGCTGAAAGAGATCTACTGTTGGGAGAGGGGGTCTATTGTTGATGGCAGCCAGAGAGTCTATTAATGCTGTTGTTGCTGCCGGTAGTCTATTGTTGCTGGGGGGTGGAGAATTTTGTTGTGGGTGGTCCATTGTTAGAGGGATCTATTGTTGGCAGTTAGCACAACACAACTATACATGGTTCTATATTGTCTAAAAGGGGAGGTACTGGGAGGTCAGTAGGGGCGGAGAAAATGGGTGACTTGGAAAGGGGGAGTTCCCGCACCTATTGTCTGGGGGAAAAAAAGCCCTGAATAAATACCCCTACCCCCCCCCCCCCCTTGTGTGTCGAACGTAGAAAAACACACAAATTAAGCCTCAAACCTGTGGGGTTTTAATTTTTGCATAATGTATTGCAATGCAGCAGAGATTTTGATGATGAGGTATGATTTGAGGTATGATTTGCATGACAACTGTTTGAGCCATGGTATATGGCTTTGTTATACTTCTGGGCACACCTAGATGTGAAAATGCCACAAGGACAGTAAAAATGTGGGTGGAGGGCGTAGAGACGCAACTTTGAACCTTCAGGGTTTCGAGGACCCTTTCCTTTTTTGCGTCGTGTTGAATCGCAACAGTTGCAAGAAAATCGCAAGCAAGTGAAATGACTCTGGGATCGCAGCAGTGTGAACCAAGCCCATGTTCTGCAGTGGGCCCTTGGGGGAGGGGGTGTGTGAAACGCAAGCCCAGTCGCAAATGTGGCCCTAGTAGTTCTACCACTGACCTGTATTTGGCATCATTTAAAGGAGTTCTATGGCACAGCATATAATTTTTTTTTTCATTGCATAATGTTGGCATTGTATTGGCAATACAAACAATGGTTCTTTTGACGACCCAATATGAGGTTGCTTTAAAAATCTCCTTTCATGTTGTGAGTTCTGCCTGTCTGCTGTCCGTCTTTCTACAACTTCCTGGATTCCCTGCATACTTTGCAGCTTCTCTGCTGTTTACTTTCAGTTTTGAAGGACTACATATCCCATGGCACCTTGCTGCCTGCAAGCAGTGATTCCTGTACTGACTCCACCTCCTGAAACTCCTTCTCAGCCACTCCGTAGATCAGAAGGCAAGCTCTGTGAAATGTGTGACACCAAAGTGCCTTCCTATAGGGCATAGTGACTAAGTGTCACAGAATTTTGGGAAGTAAAGTGTGGGAGTTTACAGACCATTCAGAGTATTAGGAGTAGGCTAGAAAGAATTGAAGAAAGCTGCGGAAATGACTATATGATTACGCAATTTGATCATGGATACTTTTGAATAGAGTTTGAGGTGTGTGGGTGTTGAAAAGCCAGTTTGAGGTACCACTGGCAGCTTTTTTTTTTTTTTTAATCCACCCCCCCCCCACCTTTGAGAATTCTGGCGCAAGGGGTGTCTGCAGAGTAATATGTATGTGTACTGTATGCATAACTATGCTCAAATTTGGGGGAGGTAACCTCTGTCTAATTTTGATGCACCAAAAACACCCCCCCCCCCCATTGAAAACTCAGCAAGAACGTATCAAAATTACCCCAAATTGTTTTTTTGGCAGCTGCTATCGCCACCTTTTTTATTTTTTTTTGCCGAGATTTTGGTGCATTGCTAGTCTATATACAGTGGCTGTTGTTGGGATTGTTCTCGCTGAACAGAAGGGTCTCGTCTATAGCCAACTAGAGCCTAGTAGTTGTCCTTGCAGATTGTATTCTTCTCTCGCACCCCCATAGTGCGCCATTCTTTACATGTGGAATGGGTCTTTGTAACCACCTGATAGGCACTCGCAGTATGCAGCTTGCTCTGAATACATCTCTGGGAGCTTTGTTATGGGCTCTGTGCATTTATACACAGGATTCTCCTAATATGGGGGGGGGGGGGGGGGTGTTATTTTGAGCTTGCACACTTTATTAGTACAACAATGGTATGTAATTGAATTTTCAGTACACTTCTCTGATTTTTGGATGTATACACGCCATGAGATGTTATGTAAGGGTTGGTAGTATAAGACCTGATCCCTGTATATGGTATGTCTGGCCTAATTTGGGTGCCACTTACCATTTTGGTAAGAATCCAGTTTTGTAGGATGTGTTTTGCAGCGTGTTTTTTAGGCACCTTTTTTGTACATTGCCATCTATCCCAGTGGAATGCGTCTTTTGCCTGTAAACTGCACCATAAGAAATGCGAAATCCTTTATTTTTTTTTTTTTTTTATAATTACTAAAATAAATTTGCAAAAAAAAAAAATGTATGCAGGGACAGAAGTAGGCTTTATTTTTTTAGAACAAAGAAAAGTTGTTTCCTTTAGGCCTTGCCTCCACTGGGACATAAAAATTAATCCATGCTCGTACGTCTGTGCTAATACGTCCCAATGACGAGCCCTGGAAATAATACACTGCATACAGCCATGGGGTGGCAGGACTGGTTCTTGGTTGTGCAACAGCGCCACCTAGAATCCCTTCTGTCACAAAGCCCTAAGGGTCCATGACGATCCAATGATACACTGGCTTAGATCGGTGGAGTGTTCGCTGTAAAGGATCGGATTTTGCAGTCAGGTCTCCTCTAATCACTTGTGATTTCTTGCCTAATGCCAACATCTGAGTGCACTTAAAACAATTAATTACATTTAATTTGTAAGCCCTGTAATTTCAGCCCAGGGATGGGGTTGTTTTTCCCTGGATGCATCCCTTGCGTGTCATGTCACTGCATGCTCAGCAAGATTGCCTTGTTCTCAGCTCCCTCCTATGGCTGCCTAAATGTACGAAAAACGATACAAGCTTTGTATTATTTCCAAGGTAAACAATCTGCTACTGGCACAGTTACATTTCATCAAATAAACCTTTCCGTTCATGTTTGTCTCTGGCCTCTGTTGTATGGATTTCACAAAACGTTTGGGCTTTAAAGGACTCAACACTATATTTAACAACCTACCTTTGTGTTTGTCCTCCGTTATTATGGAGTTGCTTCTTGAAAAATAAGTGCACTCCTGTGACCCACAAGAGAAGTATGACCAACAAAAGCTTTGTCTATACTTCTCTTTTAAAGCCATATTAAACCCAAAAATGTAGTATATTGCAGCTTGCCAAACATTGGCTGTGGTTTCTGCGTTCTTTTACTTTTTTTTTTTTTATTAGGCTTTTTACCCTGTTTCACTTGTTCTTTCCAGTAACACCACCTGTAATGGCATGCCCCCACGCTGGATGAAGGAGCACAGGGGGCACCTTTTTTGGACCGCACCATTGTCTGTGGGGGGAGGGGAAGTGTTGGTTGGACTCTAAAATGTAGATACCCTCTCAAACTGAAGCCAAACTCCAGCATACATTGCAGTTACAGCAACAGTTTTTCTTCTTTTGGGATAAAGGTCTTGCATACACTATATTACCGAAAGTATTGATGCCTGACTTTATGGATGTTATTGGCGTCTTGGTCTGTAGAGTTCAATATCGAGTTGGATCACCCTTTGCAGCTATAACGGCTTCAACTCTTCTGGGAAGGCTGTCCACAAGGTTTAAGAGTGTCTATGGGAATGTTTGACCTTTCTTCCAGAAGTGCTTTTGTGAGGTCAGTCATTTATGTTGGACAAGAAGGCCTGGCTCATGGTGTCCACTCTAATTCATCCCAAAGGTGTTCTATCGGGTTGAGGTCAAGACTCTGTGCAGGCCAGTCAAGTTCCTCCACCCCAAACTTGCTCATCCATATCTTTATGGACCTTGCTTTGTGCACTAGTGAGCAGTCGTGTTGGAACAGGAAATGACTACCCCCAAAATGTTCCCACAAAGTTGGGAGTATGAAATTGTCCAAAATGTCTTGGTATGCTGATGTATTAAGAGATCCCTTCACTGGAACAAAGGGGCCAAGCCCAGCCCCTGAATAACAACCACACACCATAATCCACCAGAAAGACAAGTATGAGTGAGTTTGGGGTGGAGGAGCTTGCCAAGCCTGCAGAGTCCTGACCTCCGTTTTTGAAAAAAATCTTGTGTAGCTAAAGAACATAAGGGGAGAAGGCATAGGTAAAGACTTCTGACATGGATCACTGTGGCCATAGGGTCGATGGGAGGGAATTTGTCAATGGGAAGAAATGTTCTAATTTGAAGAAGAACATGGCTAGAACATAGAGCAAGTGAATGATGAGGCATTAGAATTCCTATCCTATTAGGTTAGGTATTGTTCTGCTCTATTTTGAAGAACAAGGGGAGACCCAAAGATGGGAGCTTGGCAGCAACTGCTGTCCAAAATCTAAAAGGGGTTTGTATGTGTCGGCGGGAGGTCGATAAGCATTTTGGTTAGGGTTTCATACAATATTCATGTGAGGTCTAGGCATAGTTGACATATGGTTTATTCACTTAATTGCCTATGAATTATTCACAGTATGCCTATCAAGCCGTTGTCATGGGGGAAACCTATAATAGGCATGGCAGGGATTCGGGCATGACCAAACATTCGCTATATCGAGCAGCTCTACTTGTATTAGAAGCCATCATAGGCTCTAAAAGTGGGTATTGACATGTGATTATTAAAATAGGCTTGAGCTGATCAATTTCTTGAGTTTATAGAAGGCTTTCTCAACCAGGGTTCCTCCAGAGGTTGCTAGGGGTTCCTTGAGCAGTAAGCAATTTCTGACTCGACGTTCCCACTGACACTAATGATCTTTTTAACTATCCAATCTTTCCAATGACAAGTGTAAGGAGCATTCTTCCCACTGACTATCGCAGTAAACACTATAAGAAATGCATAATAGAAGGTGGCATTAGAGGTGTGTGCCTCTAAGGCAGGTCATACATGTGTTTAACCCCTTCCATACAGGGCACTTTTACCCCCTTCCTGCCCAGACCAATTTTTAGTTTTCAGCGCTGTTGCACTTTGAATGACAATTGCGCGGTCATGCAACACTGTACCCAAATTAAATCATTATGTTTTTCCCCCACACAAATAGAGCTTTTTTTTAGTGGTATTTGATCATCTCTGCGGTTTTTATTTTTTGCGCTATAAACAAAAGAGCGACAATTTTAAAAAACACAATATTTTTTCCTTTTTATTTAATACATATCTCAATTTTTTTTTAAAACTTTTTTTTTTTTCCTCCGTTTAGACCGATACGTATTCTTCGTATTTTTGGTAAAAAAAAACCGCAATAATCGTATATTGATTGGTTTGCGCAAAAGTTATAGCGTCTACAAAATAGGTGATAGATTTATGGCTTTTTTTTTTTTTTTTTTTTTTACATTGTCGGACATATCGGACACTTTTGACATGTTTTTGGGACCATTCACATTTACACAGCGATTAGTACTATAAAACTGCACTGATTACTGTGTAAATGTGACTGGCAGGAAAGGGGTTAACACTAGGGGGCGCTGAAGGGGTTAAAATGTTGCCTAAAGTATGTTCTAACTGGAGGGGGACTCGCAAGGGGAGGAGACTGATGGGTGTTCCTCTGTACTGGGAACACACATCAGTCTCCTCACCGCTGACAGGAGGTGGATCTGTGTGTTTACACACACAGATCCACACTCCTGCCGTGATCAGCGGGTGCCCGGCGGCAATCGTGTCCGGGCGGGCGCGCGGGATTGCAAGTGATGCCGCGGGCGCGCCCTAGAATGCCGTGAAGACGGGACGTTGTGCAACGTCCAGTCTCATTGGTGAGGGGATGACCATGATGTCAATCCCCTATGGCCGGGTAGGGAAGTGGTTAAAGGGAAACTAAATGGCTTGATTCCCCATCAAGATACTGTTGATGTGGGAATCCCTCCTGATGGCAGAGATGGCTATACCAGCTGCTCCCTCCTGATGGCAGAGATGGCTATACCAGCTGCTAGCGATAATCGCAAGTAAAATCTGGTACATTCAGCCTGCTCAACTAGCCGAGATTCGAACAGTCTATGGCCGACATAACTTAAAGGAGCACTAAAGGTTAGTTTTTTTATTAGATCAATTGATTGCTGTAAACTAGAGCATTTAAATATCACTTGCCTCATTTTTCCTTTTGACTTTCAAAATACAGTAATCCAGGTTTGAAAATGCCATTTCCTGTCTCTCCTCTTCTTGCTTTCCACCAGCACCTGAGCTGTTTTGTATGGTGGAAAGCAGAATGTGCTCACCCCCTCCCTAATGACTACAGCCCTGTGTGAAGATGCTCTCTTTTCCCTCACAGGCATGGAGGCTAAGCCTAATGGGAACTGTAGTTCCCATTAGGCCGTGATGTAGCAAGAATGCTTAGCTGGCTGAGTTTTTTTTTTTGTTAAAGTGGTTTCGTTTCTTTGCTGTCACAATGTACAGTATAAGATTTCCTATCTTTGCCCAGTCTTGCCACACAGAGTTAACCCAGCTCTGAGCAATCTTTTATTCAGTGAAATAACTGACTTGCAGAGAAAAACCTTAGTCCGTTCTGCCCCTTTGCTGTGAGTGACAGGTTATTTACATATCTTGTGCACTAGCCTGGAGACCGGCATTATTTTTTAATTCCCACCCCCACTCCTTTTCTGAAGTCATGTGGTTACTTTTCTGGATATTGGTGATCATAGCAGAATTTAATGTAAGGGGAGTGTAGAGGTGGGTGGGGAGTTTACTGACATCACCACTCCACCCACCGAGCTCCAGATAACAGATCCACCCACAGAATCTGTAGTTTTTCAGTTCTTATAACAGATAGAGGGGAGACATTTGACAGGTAAGAATACATGCAGGAGGCATCTATATCCTTATAGATCAGCACTATGGCAGTAGTTTAGAAAGGATGAGAGTGGGTTTACATCCACTTTAAGGCTCAGCAATGCTGGTGGGTTTTGCCGGTCTTGATGTCTGTCTCTGCCTGCTTTTAGTCCTAAAGAGGAAAGTGATGAGGGAATTTAGGAAATGAACATCAGCTACCTATAAAAAAATAGTAGCTTCCAGCTACTTTTGGTGTAGGTCGGAAAATGAATGCTAGAATCTGCTTGGTTTGAGAAACATGTGAGTTTGCTAGTGCTCAACAAGGTATAATGGAGGAAAATTGGTTGGGATAAAATATCTGGGCAGGAATCGCATGGTATCAAGTGCACCAGTAATGTGACCCGGTACTCATTGTTTTGTGTAGTAAATTGTAATGAGTAGGGTTGCCCCGATACCGGTATCGGGACCGATACTGAGCATTTGTGGGAGTACTTGTACTCGCGCAAATGCTCCCGATGCCAGATCCTCCGGCTTTCACAATGAGTATGCAGTGAAGGAGTTTTTCAGGCGGTATAGCAGCGCTCTTTTTTTAGCTCTGTACGGCCTGAAAAACTCCTCAGTGTGAAAGGGGTCTAAGTAAAATGTTTCAATGTGGCGCTTCTGCTTCAATGTTGACACTTTCAAGAATGTCACACACAGAGCTTTTCAGGGTGCCCACAGTGCCCTCACTACTAGAGACTGAACCTTTTAGTTTGTAGCATAGCCGGTGGTAACATGGTCTCTTAAGGGTACCTGTTTAATTTCAGTGATGTTCTTAAAGGCCAAGTGCAACTTTGGAAAATGTGTGTTCCACCCATATTTAGGGTGGAGCATGTAACCAGTGTCAGCTCCTGCCCCCTGATTCCCCTCCTCCCTGTGACAGTGGGTGGGGGATTCTTCTCCCTGCACCTGCTGTCACTTTTAAAGACAACGTTGCTGTGTGGTATTCTGCCCACACAGCTGTGATTATTTTATTTAGATTCCTGAGAATTAATAAACTAAAAGCAACGTCTTCCACTGCCTCAGACTTGTAGTTTTAGTGGACTGCAGGGTCAATGAGCTCTTAGTCCACTGAAATGTCCTCCGGCTTTCAAACGGCCCATATGGAGGTACGATCTGACAGTTGGATGAGATATCTGCAACAGCCCACATTGCTTCCGTGATCTACTGAATGCGGGTGCAATGCTTTCCAGGCTCCTGTAGAAATAAATTCCTATTTTTTGCTGGAGGAAAAAAGTGCATTTACCATTTCTGTAAAGGTGAACTTGGCCTTTTTGAATCAAACTCCCCCTTCACTAAAAATCATTTTATAGCTCTGCTAGTTCATACATGGCTACCTTGGTACCAAAGCAATTTTGCATAAAGAAATTTACTCTGTACGAGGTGGAGAATGAGACGTCGCCTCTCCAACGCGTTCCATCAGAGAATACTTTGCATTCATTTTATAATTCATTCATGCCACAATGCAGCTGCTTGGTGTGGGACCCAGAAACAAGTGGCAATCATGAAGTAGCCGCGTCTACTTTTAGGCCCCTTTCACACTGGGGTGGGAGCCGCTATACCGTCGGATTTGCCACGGGATTCGGCCGCTAGCGGTGCCGTGTTGACCCCTGCTAGTGGCCGATAAAGGGTTAATACCACCTGCAATGCTCCTATTCAATGGTGCATTGCGGGCGGGAATTGCCGCGGTATACATACCGATCCCCTCACAGCTCCAAAGATGCTGCTAGCGTGCTTTCACCACTTGCTACCGGGCCATAGCTGAATGACAACTAAAATGTGGTCGGATAACTCCTGGGAGGGCGTAATATGTGCCCACCCAGGAATGTCTGTGACTGCAAGGTTTCCCAGGCCCAGCGTGTCTTGGATCGGGGTAAAGGGCCAATGGCAGCGGGTCATAGGTCAAAAAATGTCATATGGGTACAGTGTTGCATGACCAATTGTCATTCAAAATATGAGCAATCACGGAAAGCTGGTCTGGTTAGGAAGGGGGGTTTAAGTGCCCAGTGGGCAAGTGGTTAAAAGCATGGGGAGGGGAAACAAAAGGTGGACAAGGCATAAAATGCTTGCAATTGTCTACTAGTGTTTTTTTTTTTTGTAGATTGTCGTTGCTAAACATCTTCGAAGGGTGCCTTTTGTATATTTTTTAAGATGAGGGTAAAGTTTCTCTTAATTCTTCCAGCCCATAAATAATGACTGTCGCCGTTGCATGGGTCTTTCTTGTGCCATATACAGTACAGACCAAAAGTTTGGACACACCTTCTCATTCAAAGAGTTTTCTTTATTTTCATGACTATGATAATTGTAGATTCACACTGAAGGCATCAAAACTATGAATTAACACATGTGAAATTATACACATAACAAAAAAGTGTGAAACAACTGAAAATATGTCACATTCTAGGTTCTTCAAAGTAGCCACCTTTTGCTTTGATTAATGCTTTGCACACTATTGGCATTCTCTTGATGAGCTTCAAGAGGTAGCCACCTGAAATGGTCTTCCAACAGTCTGGAAGGAGTTCCCAGAGATGCTTAGCACTTGTTGGCCCTTTTGCCTTCACTCTGCGGTCCAGCTCACCCCAAACCATCTCGATTGGGTTCAGGTCCGGTGACTGTGGAGGCCAGGTCATCTGGCGCAGCACCCCATCATGCTCCTTCTTGGTCAAATAGCCCTTACACAGCCTGGAGCTGTGTTTGGGGTCATTGTCCTGTTGAAAAATAAATGATAGTCCAACTTGACGCAAACCGGATGGAATAGCATGCCGCTGCAAGATGCTGTGGTAGCCATGCTGGTTCAGTATGCCTTCAATTTTGAATAAATCCCCAACCGTGTCACCAGCAAAGCACCCCCACACCATGACGCCTCCTCCTTCATGCTTCACAGTGGGAACCAGGCATGTAGAGTACATCCGTTCACCTTTTCTGCGTCGCACAAAGACACAGTGGTTGGAACAAAAGATCTCAGATTTGGACTCCTCAGACCAAAGCACAGATTTCCACTGGTCTAATGTCCATTACTTGTGTTCTTTAGCCCAAACAAGTCTCTTCTGCTTGTTGCCTTTCTTTAGCAATGGTTTCCTAGCAGATATTCTACCATGAAGGCCTGATTCACACAGTCTCCTCTTAAAGTGGATGGCCCATTCAATTTTTTTTTTTTTTTAAAAGCCAGCAGCTACAAATACTGCAGCTGCTGACTTTTAATAATAGGACACTTACCTGTCCTGGAGTCCAGCGGCGTCCTCAGCAGAGGACGAGCGTTCTGCTGCTCCCCCCTCCATCCACGGTGAGGGAACCAGGAAGTGAAGCACTCCGGCTTCACTGCCCGGTTCTCTACGGCGCATGCGCGAGTCGCGCTGCGCCCGCCGATTGGCTCCTGCTGTGTGCTGGGAGCCGAGGGTTCCCAGCACACAACGGGGGACGGACGGGATGTGGGGAAAAAACCCGTCTTTTGCCCGAGACTGTCAAATGTGACACCGGAGGGGGGGAGGGTTCCGATCAGTGGATCTTCACTTTTGGGTGGAGATCCGCTTTAACAGTTCTAGAGATGTGTCTGCTGTAAAAGGTGGCTACTTTGAAGAACCTAGAATATGACATATTTTCAGTTGTTTCACACTTTTTTGTTATGTATATAATTCCACATGTGTTAATTCATAGTTTTGATGCCTTCAGTGAGACTACAATTTTCATAGTCATGAAAATAAAGAAAACTGAATGAGAAGGTGTGTCCAAACTTTTGGTCTGTACTGTATGTTCAGCAAAATGTCTGCCATACTTGAATGGACCAGGGGTATGGTCTAGTCCAGTCCATTACCTCGAAGCAGCCACTATTGTCTTTAGTAGAAGAGTTGTGGAGCTGCCTGTAGCATCTCATTGTATGACTTAATCACTTGTAACGTGTAACCAGCAAGATGGGTAATTCCATTTCTCTCAATACAATTTACTTCCCTCAGCCAAGGCTCTTGAGGCCGGACAGATGCAGCTTTACCAGCTGTGCAAGGAAACGTCAATTAGTATCATCTTGTTACGGGACATTCTAGGATCTCTGTGCCATGGAAACTGGTTTATCACCGTGCTTACCAGATGGTTCCCCGGGTCTGCAGGGACAACTCAGGAAGAGCTGCTAAGATTTCAATTCCCTCAGCGTTACATTTCACCTTCCTTAAGGGGAATTTAATGTGCAGGACCCAACTTGTCCTGAGACAAATAGTCGTACCCATTTCACAGGCATGGTGTTCAGCTTTCTGCTGTGCGTGTTCAGAAGGGAGTAGACATGGGTTGTCATAGAAAAAAAGAAAAACATTGTCGGCCTTGAGAGCCTTGCTGCATCCTACTCGGATTCCAAATTGTCAAGGGGAACTCCATGTTTAAAAGATACTTTGTTTTTAATATAAAATTATTTCGGGGGTGCTTATCGGTCGACTTTCTTCTTCTCTCTTTTTTTTTTTCTCTTGATGGAAAAACCTGTTCTCTGAAATTAGACTTTAATGTATCTGTCACTTATTTAAAGTCTGTCCCAAACCTCTCCATCTAAGACATGTCCTTTCCAAACGGGTGACAACGCTTCTGATTTTTCACTGTAAATCAAGTAGTGTTGTCGCCCCATTAAAGGTCAAGTTCACCTTTTTTGGAGCATATTAGGATTGCACTCAGAGTAAGGTACTTAGGGCAGCCCCCCCCCCCCCCAGGCTCTCGATGGATTGAACTGATGAGTGCCCTCTGTTCGTTGACACTACCTACAGCTTAAACTGAAGGCCCGTACTGAGGTAAGGGCAATAGAGCTGTAGGCAGTGTCTAAGAGCCTGACATTGCACTTGTGATCTGTTGAGTCCTTTATAGTGTAGGAAAGGGGAATATGTTTGTCCATCTCCACTTTATAAAGCTGCCTCATTAAGGGCTCTGGTTTTATGGCACCCTTGGCACATCCCCTCTGATGCAATCATTATAGGTCTGTTTGGAAGCTTTTACTGTGTGTTTTGGCAGGTCATTGTCTGTTTATTTTAGTGAAGATTTTAGTGTTCTGTGCAGAGAAAAGTGATAAAATCCAATGGAAAAACAATGGATGATCTCCTGTGTCATGGTGCCTTCTACAAATATTGCATGGCCCCTGTATATCAGGAGAGTGAGTTAAAGAAACCTACCCTTTTCCATAAACCAAAAAAAACTTCAACTTTCTATCGACGTGTGTGTGTGTGGCAGCCCTCTAGCTGTTGCAAAATTACAAGTCCACCATGCTTGTAACTGTCAGCCTTGCAATGCCTCATGGGACTTGTAGTTTCGCAACAGCTTAAGGGTCGCCAGTTTGAGACCCCCCTGCTCTACGGTATCTATGAAGGGAGCCATGGTTGTCACCTAGGTTGGACTGCAAGCATGTCCTGCCTTTTTATTCATCTCTATTAACGTGGGTAAATAAAAGATATTTGTTTATTTCAGTTTAGAGACTGCAAAGTTCAATTCTGGCATGATGGAACAGGTATTTTCTGTATGAGCTAAGCACCAGTAAGCTGCAATAAAATAAATGTGTTATTTTGTTTAAAGTGGTGCTAAAGCCTTGGGCCCCTTTCACATGAGGCGTTTTTCAGGCGGTACAGCGCTAAAAATAGTGCTGCTATACTGCCTGAAACTCCTGCCAAGCAACCTCAATGTGAAAGCAGGAGGGCTGTCACACAGAGGCGATGCGCTGGCGGGAGAGAAAAAAATCTCCTGTCAGCAGCATCTTTGGAGCAGTGAGAGGAGCGGAGTGTATACTGCTCCTTCCCATTGAAAACAATGGGAAACCGCGGCAATACCACCCGCAATGCGCCTCTATAAAACCATTGCACAGAGCAGGTAAGTGTGTATGTTTATAAATTAAGCTTTACAACCGCTTTACATTTTTGGCTTCCTTGTAGCCATGTTAACCATACTCCATCTGTAGATGGGATTTTACCAGAACTCTCAACTCTATGCTCCTTAAAAATTGGACTTTGCCATAGACGTGGACAGACCTTGAAGTCATTCCAGGCATCTTCTGCAATATCCTTTTTGGGGGTACTGAACTGGGATTTTAAAAATGCATTCTACAAGTGAATTGTATAAGCTACCATACAGCTCTTATGTATTCAATACTCTGAGTCTTTGGACTGGAACAATTATAGAGATGAGGAATGCGAAGACTCGGTGTGCTTGTATCAGGTCTGTGAATCCACAGCTTTTAAAGCAGAGCTGTGTTATAGAAAAAATAGTAATTTTTGGTGGATCCCCTCTACACCTCAGTGCTTTTTTAAATGTTATATCTAGGGGATAATGAACGAGGTGAATTTCCTTCAACTTGCTCTGCAGCCAGCATACTCCACCCATCTTGGCATCCTCTCCTGCCATGCAGAACCACTGGGCTTGCATTGGATATGGCAATGTGGCGCTCGTAACCAGTCTGTCAGCAAAGAGGAGTGGCTTTTGGGGGGGACCGGTCTCGCAAAAAGGCCGAAGCCTGTGTAGTGGGAATCGGTGTGGGTTTTTTTTTTTTTTACTTGTCCAGACGAAAAAAAGAGCATTTGCCCTTTTATTGGGGAGGGTGACAAAAATGTATACATTTGTATGCATTACTGTATGTTCTCTATCCTAACTTTAAGCTAGATACAGTTAGCATTTTCAGGACGATAGAAATGGCATCTCCCATACACGGTGCAAATTTGAACGATTCCCCCATCAACCTACAATGCCGACAGGGGAATCGGCAATTGTCTTCTCCGGGCGGGGAAGCTGCCCCCACCGGGAGAAGACCATGATGATCGCTAGCGATAATTGGAAACAAATCCAGCAGGCTGGTTGTACCAAGTCGAGTGATCAGCATGGGTACATTCAGCCTGTCCATTAATGGTTTGAATCTCGGCCAATTCAGCAGGATTAAATGGTGTATGGTCGACCTTTTTATAGTCTTTCTTGTACTTGTTCAGAGTGTTGCACCTATTGTGTGTGTGTGTGTGTGTGTGTGTATGTGTACAGTATGTATGATTGTCAAGTGTACCCTGTGGGCTGCTCCAAAATGACTCGGCAACATCAAATGATGCTAATAATTTTTAATAATGGTTAAGATCTGCCATTCCTTATGTGCTAGAGCAGGGGTCTCCAAACTTTCTAAAAGGGCCAGTTTACTATCCGTTTATACTTTAGGGGGGCCGGACTGTGGCCATTGGGAGTCAAACATGTCCATGTGTCCAGTGGGAGTAAACAATACTATGTTTGTCAGTGGGAGGACTAGTGCCCTATAGTTGGTGTCAATGAAAGTAATTGCGCCCTTTTGATGGTGCCCTTCTGTTGGTGTCGGCAACAAAAAATTATTCCCCATTGTTTGTGTCAGTAGATGGAATTGTGCCCCAAGGGCCGGATGAAGGCAAGCAAAGGGCCACATCCGGCCCCAGGGCCGCAGTTTGGAGACCACTGTGCTAGAGGGCAAGTACAGGCAGTTTGAAGCTCTTGTTGCCTGGGAGCAAACACAGAGCCATCGTTCTTTGGTAAAGATGAGTAGAAATTGGACGTGCTGCACATGGGCTGCTGTCGGTGAGTGGTGACAATCAAAGTGGCTCCTGGAGATGAAAAGTCTCTCGACGGGTAGATATCTTGCACTCTTCATACTTGGAGATTTGTGCCAGTACAGAGAAAATTGGTGTTTTCCCTTGGTCAGTAGTATGGTGCGGAAAAAATTGTTTTTCACAAGAGCCTTTTAGTGACTTTGTCAGCCATTGCATGTTCATTTAATAAAATGACCCCCCGTCTCCACAGGGCGCTGTTTACCCGCTGGCTTATCTATAAATATGTGGATATACAGTACATACCTGTCTGGTGAAAAGCCACCAATTCTCTATTTCCTAGCTGCTGCATGTGATCTACACTTGTGGCCGTGTAGAAGTTTGTGCCCTCTGGCAGCTGCTGTGGTTCCTCCTACCTACTTGTACATCACCATAGTGGGAAAACAAGTATTTGACCCATCCATTTTACAGGCAAGCGATTGGGTAAAAATGGGTAAAAATGACCTGGAAATTAATATGCTGGGCATTCGTACGTTCTCCTTCAGAATGGATCGGACACAAACCAGAAACCTGGATGACTAGTTTGGAGATTCAGCAGTTCTTGGCCTTCCATTTATGTATTGTTCAGTTCTTGAAGGCGATGCCTTATTTGTTTTTGTTCCCTATTGAATTCATTGGCTTCATCTGTAAGATACGGCACACTCTCCGACTAGCTGATAAAGATTCAACTGAAAGTGCGGTGGAGACATATGTTGTCTCTTGTCGACTGTTCAAGGCGGCAGCTGCTTTCTGCTTCATTCAGTGCAATGATTACAATGTTTTGTGTGATATGTTTTTATAAAAAAAAAAAAATAAGTTAAAGGAAACGCAAGACAAGAAGTCTGCGTTCTGGGCATTCATCCCTGGGCACGTACTGTCCTAAATGTTAGTACCATTTGGTGTACCATCTACCCCTCCCTATCCAGCGGCAGCAGCTGTCGGCCTCATAGTTTTGCAGTCTGCTGGCCTTAGGGCTTGACTTAAAACCTGCACTGTCTGCTCCAAGCCACATGCATGAGGCCCTGGCAGTTTACATGTGTGCAGTGTAAATTTTGCATACATTGCCTCTCTGCCTTTCCATCTTATCCAATCGGAGAAGGCCTGGCATTCACTGAGAAAATGGCAGGGCATTCTATAAATGTTGACCGTGCTTACTTCTTGTGTTTTACTATTCAGCAGGGCAGCCGCTTGGAAGAAGACCCAGAAGACCGCGGTGATCACTGTAGTAGCGGCGACTGTTGCAGTGCCTCCTAGCTTTCACAACAGCCCCAAAGACTTGGCATACTTATATTTCACAAGTTGCATATATACTTGAATTCAGCTTTTAAAGTGATTGTAAAGGCTGAAGTTTATTTTAATTTTTTTGACTTTTAAGCATTTTATGCACAAAGGTAAAAAATCCTGTAGGGGGATGTACCTCTATGGCAGCTGACACGGGCTACTTACAACCCTGCTGGTGTGCAATACAGATTTGTGTGACTGCAGCTACTGCTTTTATAGGAGTTGTTCACTATTCATGAAGCTGAAGGAATAAACAGCATAGCCATTAAGTAGGGACCCGTCCAAATTAAACAGCAAGAAGATCTAAAAAAAAAAAGTAAAATATTGTTTCTTTTTAAACATTATTTCATACATTTTTTACATTTTTTATTTTTTTTATTTTTTTACTTTACTTATTTGTGGCTTAAGTACCTTGACGTCAACCTTAATCCTCCCCTGCACAGCAATACTAGGATAGGATGGGGGATCAACAATAGGAGCCAAGTAAGCTATGCTGCATGCATGTGCTGATAGGAAAAGTGATCAGAGTGGATGCCTTATCGGTGTGTGGCTGCCTCCTAATTGCTCACTTAGTAGGCTTTAGGTGGGCAAGTGACACCTCTGTATACTTTAAGCTCTCCTGGCTGTGCTGTCTGCCAGAGGTCTAAATATTTAAAAAAAAAAAAGATGGACAGTATTTCAAATTCCTTGGTCTATAAGGCCATTCACACACACATTTAGAAGTTTTGATTTAAGATTAGCATTAAAGTGTTATTAAACCCAGGACTCTGCATTCACTATATCTGCTCTCCCACAGTACATGGAAATTTTGCATTATTTTAGTCAATTCTAAAATACCCTTTTCTCATCATTATGTAACAGTCTTGTGACTTCTCTCAGTGCCTGGTTAAAACATGTAGAAGTTTTCATTATCCCCTGATTGTCCTATGAGGCTGCAGGACTGAACAGTGCTGATTGGCCCTGTGCTGATCACATGCACTCTCCCAAGGAGGGGGGAAAAAATCTCTCTAGCAACTGAGCATGTGCAGAGTGTCCCCAAGGCTCTGTGCCATCAGTAGGTTGGGTACAGTGTAAAAAGGGGATAATCGGAGAAGACGGGCTGAAAGTCTTTTTGCACAATGCAAGGGATAAACCTATTGGGTTTCACAGTGAGTTTAACAGCATGCTTTACTGCATATACAGACTGATTTTACTATTGTGGGTTTAGTAACCTTTCAGGCGTGGTATAAAGGGGCAAATTTTGCTTGTGCAATCGCGTTTAAAAATACCAGTGATTAAAAGTTGGTGGTCACTGAGCTTGCATGATTGATATTGGAAAGTGTGTGTGTGTGTTGCACATTCATGGAGAGTGTAGACTTGCATATGTTTGTCTTTAAGGAAGTTTTACATTGGCCATAATCATTCAAGGCTCTGCCAGCACATGAGCATTGCTTATGAGCTTGTGATTGTTTTCTTTGAGTTGGAAATTCTATTTGTTGTAAATGATACGTGCCTATTGGAAATTGAGTGCTTCTTTTTTATTATTTATTTAAAGCAATGCTCATAAAAACTGACCTTCCATTGTGTCTTTCTTTCTTCTGCTAATGCATTCCTAGGGTTAGTGGTATCTTGGGGCCTGATATGGCACGCTTTGAAATCTCTATTCGTTTTACGCCCCAAGCAGTTTACCATTGTGACCCTTATGTATTAGATAAGCTGCCTGTAATGATAAGTTACACCAACAAGTATGTCTGCCTAGAAGCCATTGACCTGCCAGAAATCCTTCCAGATAATTTTTTTAAAGAGCATTCCTAGTGTGTTTAGCTTGGTAACTGAAACTTTTGATGCTCAGTGTTGCTAGAAACCATAATATGTGATTATTTTATACAAAAAATAAGAAAAAATGCTTTCAAGCATGTCGGGTGTCCTTTTTTTTTTTTGGGGGGGGGCGCTAAGATTATACATGGGACTCTCTAGGTGGCTTCTACTGCTCAGAATAACTAGCCATACTCACGGATTGAGTTTTGATAATTTTCTGGCGAAAATTCAACGTGTGACCTTGACAATAGGGTTGTCCCGATACCACTTTTTTAAGACCGAGTACAAGTACCGATACTTTTTTCCATGTACTCGCCAATACCGATACTTTTTTTAAATGTCATGTGACAGTTTTCAAACCACAATACAGACTAATTCTTTAGAATTATGAAGAACTCTAACTCAAGACATATAAAAATGAGTAAAAAATGTTTATTTGCTTGTCACGCATTAGTAAAAAAACAAAGAATTTTCACAGAACATGTTGATAAATACAAAGAGTATCGGCAGAAGCATCGGGAGCTTTTGCACAAGTACTCCCTGAAATACTCGGTATCGGTACCGATACTAGTATCAGGACAACCCTACTTGATCTGATCTGAAACTTTTGATCTGAAAGTTCAACAGGGGTGGTGGAAATGTATTATCCGAACCATGACTCCTGTTGCTGTTCAAATAATTTTGGAGTTCTCATAAAATTAGCACTTTAAAAAGTTAGACAACAAGGTATGTGTGTGACAAATATAAAGCAGGTGTTATCCCAGTTTGGCTGCAAACATGAAAATACACTTTAAGCTTGGTATATATGCCTTTTTATAAAGATTCAATAACTGCCATTTATCTAACTGAATGCTGAGCACTTGGAACTTGTGACTTGGCCGTTCTCTTTTCGGCAAGTCTCTGTTTTTCTCAGTAAATGATATACCTCAGCAACTATTTCCAGTTATTTTGCTGCAGACTTATAATGCGCTTGATTTAATGGCTATTTTTTTTTTTTACCCTTGACATCAGTCAGTCTGTCAGTATAGCGAGCTCCTAAATGGTAAAGCCAGGAGTGAAAAGTCCCAGAGCTCGCTACTTTAAAAGCAGCATATCGGCAATGGCAGAGGCCATATTTCTGACCTGCCAGGCTCTCTATAATAGTGCCTTTTGGCTCCGACGCTAGACTGAATATCCCCTATATCGCTCATGCTAAGCCCCTTTTTGTTAGCAGCTTTACTGTACACTAAAACGTTTTGTTTGTCTGGTATGAATAACATTATAGGAGAGCTGAAATGCCTGTTTGCTGGAGGAAATGCTGCTCCAGGCTCACTCCAGTGGTGCTCATGTTACCAGTAGCCACAGCCTTGAGCTACATAATCTTGGTTGAAGGCAAAAGATCAGATAGTCAACCCCCAATATTTCCCTTCAACAGAATATGGCAGGACAAAATGCCTTGGTTTTTCAGTATGTATGACGGCACTGCAGAAAGCTTGAAGCAAAATGTTTGGTCCTGACTCATTTCAGTTTCATTTCAATGAGTGCGTATTCTTTCTAATGGATCACGTTCCAGGCTGTCTTTTGTTGTTTTCCACTCTGTTGGTAGAGCTGAACAAAAACATTTAGATGCAGTACTGGTGAAATGTGCATACATTTTCTTAATTTTCCAACCGTTTGTGCATCATATATGTGGATTGATTGTTACATTGATTGTTACTCTGTCCACAACATAATGCAACAATCGTTATACATGTGTAGAAACCGTGTGGACCTGTGATTTTTGTCTTGGGCAACAGGTTCACATTTTAAAGGGGAGCTCCACCCAAAAAATGGAGCTCTGCTTGTTTGCCCCAACCTCCCCCCATGTGTTGACTTGTACCCACTACCACTTCTGGCTGAGAGTGCCATGGCGACCTTAGCCAGAAGTTTTCCTCCCCCTGATGCCAGGCCATTAACAAAGCTCAGTGTGCTTTGTGCAGTAGGGAACCTTTCCCTTAGCCAAGATGGTGGCCACAGCCCCAGTGAGCCGAATAATCGGCTTGGGTGAAGACGCCGCTGGATTTGTGGACAGGTAAGTGTCCTATTAAAAGTTAGCAGTTCAGTATTTGTAGCTGCTGACTTAATTTTCTGAAGGAACCTGGAGCTCTGCTTTAATGCTACACTCTGCTCATATATCACATGTACCATAACTTGGAGCATACACTGGTTAAAAAAACACCAGCGCTGTCATGTGGGTCGAAGAACCGTAGACATAAAAATATTCCTATCAGGCACATTCCTTTAAAATGCCTTATAACCGGTGCCTGCTGTAGCACCTGCTAGTTGGGAGCCAGGATCAACTGGAGGTTAAAACTTGTATCTCCAGCATATTGTGGGTCTTCAAAATGGCATCCAAAAGTTTACTAAACCGATCACATCAGAGAATTACAATTCTTTGCCGCAATGTGATTGCTTTAATAAACTTTTAAATGCAAATTTGAAGATGCATGTTGTGCCAGCAATATATGCTTTAACCCATACTGTACACTTCAGTTCCTGGGGAAAATGCAGTGGCATGGGCATCTCGTGAAGGACTGGTTTCCATTGCCATATTTGGGTTTTGCACCTGCTTAAAGATGTAAAGTGCTAAATGCCACCATGTGCTAACTAGAACTTGTGACCCATCACAGGTTCATCTTTGGGAAAAGTATAACTATTTACACACATTATGAAGTAATTCCAGCCAATTTGAAGTGAAATAAAGTTTTCATTGTAGGGCATTTCAAAGTGGACATTCTCCAGCTGGTGTAGGTCCGTAACGAACTCATGTTAAGGATGAAAAGCAGCTGGAAAAATGATTGTCAGTCTGATATGAAAAGACATCAAGTGAAATGCACATTCAGAACCGGCCTTTCTGGTTGTGAACAGATGCCTGTATGACTGTCCCAGCTGTTACTGCTGCAAATGTATGGAAAATGTTCTCACTTTGACACATTGATAACAAATTGATGCAGCTGTCAGTGCCGTTATGACGGGCAGGCAGCTATAAATCATCTGCTGTGTGGGAATATTAAGCGCTAACAGATATGGAAAGATTTCAGGACAGCCTTTCTCTCCGGACATATTTTGTATGATAAGTGGAAAAGGAACTGGGTTCTCAATTTGTCATCGTTCATGGAGCAGAACTTGCTAAAGTATTTCCACACTGAGTGTCCACAAGGCTTGAGAGGTTCCCGTGGTTTGCATCCTATGAATATTGTGGTATTGGTTAGTCAATGTCGTTGGCGAAAGTTGATTAACAGTAATTTGGTCTTGATAACGGCATATATTGCATTTTAAAAACCTAATGTTAAAAGCTCCTGGGGATTCTATTTCTAGAATATTGTTAGTCGATGCATGTTATGATGTGGTTATTGTGCAATGCGTTTGAAGCCAGCGCCTCAGTTCTGTGCATTTTTGTTCTTCTCCACAACCAACTTTGATGTGCGGGGCCTTTAGACATTCCTTGATCTCTAGTGGTCTCTAGTGTGAACAGACCCTTCTAATCATCTGCAAGCGAGGTGAATGTGAGATGGAATAAGTGTTATTCTTTGGCCGATTGATACTATTCCCTCTGCCTTAGGCCAGCGCCATGCATGGTATGTTATATAGATCTGCATGTTCTAGTGATGCTTTAATGGGCACCTGACCTCCATAAGTAAAGATTTGCTATTGGCAACATCAAGAAGTTCCCTGCAAATGTTACTTTTGTGTCTTTAATTCCTCCAGAAGTATAGTAGTACAGTACTTCCTATACATAGACACCCCTGTCATCCTGTGCCTAATGTCTGTATATCTACTTTGTGCAATTATCGAAGACACTGATGCCTCCGAGATTTGGAGTGAGATTGGGTAATGTCACTACTGTGCTGTCGAGCTGCACAATTCTGGGGAAAAATGAGAATCGCAATTCTTTTGCATAAAATGAAGATCACGATTTAAAAAAAAATGTATTTAAAGTTCTTTTTTTTAACACAAAACGGAGCTTATGTGCTTAAGTATATGTATACAGTATATGTAAATCTGACAGACTGTTTACATGTTAAATTTTAAAAGCTTCAGCAAACCTGCTGACCTTACATGCTTGCTAATGTGAAAGAAAAGCTCTGATTTTCACATTTAACTAAATGTGAAAATCGGAGGTGTTCTGTCACATTAGCAAGCATGTAGGGTTTACTGCTGCTTTTAAAATCTAACATGTAAACAGTCTGTCAGATTTGCACATTGTATTTAAGCACATAAGCTACGTTTTTTGTGTTGCAAATAACTGAAATTTAAAACACTGTTGGGTGTAACAAGATGTATGCTTTCCCCTTCTCACTAACATTACTGTGCAGTGTGGGGTGGAGCAAGATGGCGGCGACAAAATGTCACTTCCTGACGAGACGGCCGCCAGGTGTACCAAGATGGCCGCCGCTCCGGAGCTAAGCCGGGACTTTCCTATGGCCGCACCCGAAAATCGCAGGTCATCCGACCTGGAAATCCCGGGGGGGGGGATGAATCGAGATCGCAATCAATTTGCGATTAATCGTGCTGCTCACTGTTCTCTTTACTGGAGAGGAAGCTGCAATTGGGGACCTGCAGTGCAAAAAATAAAACCCTGCCTCTACCAAGATGGCCATCTTGACGCAAACTATGTGAAACAATGCATGGTAAATTGGGGGGGGGAGAGAGATCTGCAGGTACGCCACAGGCAATTCCTGGGACTAACCCTTTGCCGTTTTGGGCATAGTGTCCACAGTTCAGGTGCTCTCCCCCTTTTTAAGAGGGTGGTGTTTATATGGTGTTTATAGGGGACTAAATTTACCATATTCGCAAATTGTATAAAACCCAAAAATTCCTTAAATCGGTATTAAAGCACACATGTATTATAATGCAGCTTGCCAATTCTTGGATGTCATGGCTGCATTACTTTCCTTGGCGGCACTCTAATACAGGAGGTGTTACTGGCCATATCACCGGGTGAATCAAGTGACTTCCTTTCCTTCAAGCCGATCACCAGATAAACGCAGGAGGGGGAAAAAAGCCCCCCAAAAAAACTAAAACCGCCACAATATCTTATTGGCAAGCTGCAATATAGAAGTGTTGGTTTGGCTCTATTGCTGCTTCAAGCCCCATTCACTCCTGAGCATTGTGTAGCTTGGATCTCCAATCGTCCAACATGCCAAATCTTTGCATTGTCCCAGTCTCCTTTTGAGCATTCGGATGCCTGAAGCTAAAATGGGTACATAGGCTATGTTTGATGCAAAATGGGACATTTTGGGCCCCATTCACGTCAACGAAGCGTGAGTATTTTTTTTTTTTTTTCTTCTTACCTGAACCGATCTTATCTAGTGATGTACACAAGCACAGCAGCTCCAGCAGTGTTCTCTCCTTATTGGACAGATTGATAGCAGCAGGAGCCATTGGCTCCTGTTAATCAAATCCTGTTGGAGCGAGGGGGCAAGGTCGAGCCAAGCCCCACTGTCCTTGTCATTGAATGAAGCAGTGGGACTCGGCAGCCATCATGGAAAGCGACTTTGATACACCTGATAAAGAGGTTCTGGAGTCCTCAGAAGAGGATCAGTCAATTGTTTTGCACAGACCAGGTAAGTATAGGCGTGTTTTTGTTTTTACAAAAAGAACATTTCAGCGCTTTACAAACACTTTACGTTTTTAAGTACTTTTTTTTTTTTTTTTCAGGCACACCCATAAGTCTTTGGTGCCAAAAAAACAGCAATCGTGTCCTAAACAAGCTTCTATATGACATGCTTAAAAATGTGTGAAACATGCCTTCAAAATCGACCAACATACACTATGCTTGAATGGGGACTAAAGTTTGTAATTTTGGTTATTTAAAACCTCTTTATGCAGATAAAACAATGAAGTTTAAATGCATAGAAAGGCAGTGCCTGAACACCCTTTTCCATCATGGGGAAAGTATTCATCTCTATAAAATGCTCATAGGACCAGGAATAATACCCCTGTGAAAGGTGGACCTATCCAGGTATACAACGCAATCATGCACATTTTTTATGGCAGTTGGGATCATGTCACGGGATACTGTTCTCGGTTCATTTCTCTTTCAAATTTATGTCTGGAAAAAGCCCTGCAGAATATTTACATCAGATTAGGAAAATGTAGACACTGATAGGACTTTGCCAGATGGAAGAAATGCAGCACTTGCCATTGCTGATATGTGGACGCAGTAGCTTGATGGCGGAAACGGCAAGGTAGATCAGGAGTTCTGACTTCAGAAAGCCAGGCACCTAGTGTTGTAGGAGGAGGAAGACCGTGGCAGACAGTATACGGATTTGTGACCACATGGGTTTCCATTAATACTCATCATATTTGCAGCTTGCAGAGCTCTCTGACAACTAGTCTGTAATTTGTGGAGAACCACAAGTCCTGGATGAGTAAAATCACTATCCTATGGTTTTATGGAGATCCTAGAATGCATTGTCGGCTCAATTGAAATGTCTCACATTTTGTGTATGGGTGTCCTATAGGCTCAGTGATCATAGAAGTTTCACATTCAGGCAACCACAAAGGTGACTTGTGGGCAGATTATAGCGGAAACATTAGAGGATGAAACCTAACCAAATGCAAATGATCTTGTGAGCTAGGGTTAACCCTTGTAGCACTGGGGCCCTCAAATTAAATATAAAAAAAATCTGGATAAACGCTCTGCACACTTCTTTATTCCATTTCTTTTTTGCAATACATTTTTTTAGTTCACACATATTGCAATACATGTTTAGGCTGGCCAACTGTGTCAAAGTAATCACTTTATGGCCAGTCCTACTCTGCTCTGCAAATACTACTGTGGCCACCTCTCCCTCAAGTAGGATCATTGGTGGCTTTTTATATCTGTCTGAAGTTCTTTAAATGTTCAAAACTATATTGAATGGTGAAGGATTTAAAACCTCTGTCAGGTTTTAATTGTACCCTATTGGGGATATTTGTCCTTTTTGGTACAAAATCTCAGGAATTTTGACAAAAGCCCATTTGTAATACAATGAGGGAAGGGTTCCACGTCTAAACCCCCATGGGGAAGTTGTTACTATAGGTAAGCCTTATGCCGCGTACACACGATCACTTTATGTGATGGAAAAAAAGACGTTTTCTGTGAAGTAAAAAATGACATTTTGAAACTTCAATTTTCAAAGACTATGTTGCCTACACACCTTCGTTTTTTCACAATGCTCTAGCAAAGCGAGGTTACGTTCACCACTCTTTTTTTCCATTGAAGCTCGCTTCAAAACTAGCTTCTGGGCATGCGCGGGTTGAAAAACTTTGTTTTAAACGACGATTTTTGCTACACACAGTGTTTTTTTTTTTTTTTTTTTTTTTTTGTCGTTTTTCACAAGACATAAAACGAAGTTTTCCCCCATGGTCATTTTTTTCAATCACATAAAGTGATCGTGTGTACGCGGCATTATTCTAGGCATACCTATAGGTACTGTAAATATCTCCTAAACATGCGGTGTAAGATATTTACCGGGGTATAACGCGCTCCCCTAAAGTGGCCCCCTTTCCTGTGGAAAAAGTTTTTTTATACTTAGTTTTGGTGTCTTGCACGGCATCAATCGGCGGCTTCGGGTGGCCTCTTCTTCGGGTCCGGTGTCCTTCTGCGGCGTCCTCCCTGCTCGATCCTCGCTTTCCCGCGCCGATTTCAACCAATTGGTTGACAAAAAAAAAAAATTCACCCATGCATGCTATACTTTTGTGTTCTGACAGTGGGTGGACTTCCCTGCCATCAGAATACATTGATCAGCTCTGCCGGCTATAGCTGGCGTCCCTGATCGAGCGGCAGAAATCAAACAGGGCAGTTGTACAGAAGTCGATCAGTAGATTGATTTCTGTGCAACCACCCTGGCCATACATGGATTGAAATTCAGTCGGTCTTTGCTGGATGGACCAAATTTTGGTGTGTGTGTGTTGTTGTTGTTGTTGTTGTTTTTTTCTTTTTCAATGCCCTTAGTATCGATGGCAACTACACCCCTCATTTCTTGTGTGCGCCTCGCTGCAAACGGGCTGTGGGGGGTATAATCTCTCCAATGAGGTCACAGCCTGAAATAGAATTTATGCATTAAATCAGTACTTTTCTTTGTGCCTGCAAATAAACGGTAGACTTCCCTAATATGAAGTACATCCAAACTGTATCTGCAATCTTCAGCCTCATTTGGAGATAAGCTTATCAGATTCTTAGTTCCGCCGTAACATTCCCAAGGTGCCTTTTAGTCCATAACATCTCCGACACTGGCGGCTCGCTCCCACAATCCTGCATTCCTTCGCAGTTTCCCTGTTGGGCTTTAAAGCTGTAGAACATCCATTCCTGGATAGCCTTGTGCAGTTCAGTGTATCTTTCTCTCAAAATCAGCAGTGGATGTGACACAAAGGACAAACTCATAAATTATTTCCTAATGGTGCATTCTATTGACTCTTTAAGTGGTAATAATGTGTTGCATATAGTTGTCAATCACCTCATTGTCTCACTGTCAGCACTTGTGAATCCCCGAGCCAGTCACTTTCCCTTTCGTATAATGTTGTATTGTCCTGCTACAGGTCATGCAGGGAAGGACGGCTGGCCTCAAGTGGAAGCACGGATTCTTTGTTTCTTGGAAGGGCTCAAAAGCTTGCAGCTGCAAAGGCATTCTATATTCTAATATTTTATATTGCATGTATATAACCCCCCCCCAAAGAGGAACGCACTTATCCTTTTTGTAAAAATGTTGCCCCTAGACAGCAATCCAGAATGCAAGTTTTCTGAAAAATTGGTTAATTGCTATCGTAATATACAGTAGACCTGTATAGTGGGGAGATCAGATTACACACTTTACAGAATGGCTTGCAGAAGGGACGCCCCTTCCTCTCTCTATCTTGACACAATACAAGGGAACTTGTACTGAGTACGTACAGAAAATGTAAGGCTCGCCATTTAATGATGCAATTTTTATTCCTTCCACCATGGGTAGAAGGAAAATTGCCCCCCCCAATCAACACCGTTAAAGCAGAGGTTCCGCCAATTTTTTTTTAATTTTCTAAAAAGCCAGCAGCTACAAATACATCAGCTGCTGGCATTTAAAAAATGGACACTTGCCTGTCCATCACGCCCGCGATGTTGGTAGCCGAGGCTTGGTCCTCGGCTGCTTCTGCCACCATCCTCGTTGAGGGGATCGGGAAGCCTTGTGGCTTCACTGCCTGATTCCCAACTGCGCATCTGTGAGGATCATGGCGCACAGTGACTGGTCCCCGCTCTCTCCTGGCAACAGTGTTTCTCAGAAGACAGCGGGGGGTGACGTCAATGTCGCAGGCTGGGTTTCCCATGGGAATAGAACCAGGAAGTGGTGCAAATACCTGTCTGACAGGTATCTGCACCCCCTCCGGTGTCACATTTGACACCTTTCAGGGGATCCAAAAAGCAGAGGTTCACTTTTTTGTGTGAACCTCCGCTTAAAGGTCTCGTACACACAATCGGATTATCCGACGGGAATTGTGTGATGGCAGGCTGTTGTAAAATTTGACAGTTTTTGTATGCTGCAGCAGATAATTGTTAAATTTTTTCACAGACAAATGTGGGATAGCATGCTTTAAAATTGTCTGCCAACAATTGTGTGATGTCAGATTTTTTTTGTACACAAGTCCGTCAAACAAAACTCCAAAGTATCAACAAAGTCAGTGCTACTACCCATACATCACATAGAAAGCAATGTTTCCGGGTACTCGATCCACAGTCTCTGGCTGAGTAGAGTAATGAAGAAAAGATGATCCTCACTCTGGTCGTATTATGTAAATTTGTAGTGTTTATTAACAAGCCACAGTGGACAAACGCAAATGGGAATGGTTGACGCGTTTCTGCCTATAAGGCCTTGGTCATAACCAAAACTCCAAAGTACCGCCACATGAAAAGACACCGCTCAAGACAAGAGCTCCCCAGTGGTAGTTAAAATCCAAAACTCCAAAGTACGACCACACATGCTCAGAAGCAATGTTCACCATAACACCACATTGTCAGAAGTTGCCCAAAGGCTGGCGCTAAAGAGCTGAAAAACCGTAGTTTCATGTTTGTTGGCCGACAATTCTTTGCCATTTTGTATGCAAGACAAGTTCCTGGCCAATGCCCTTTAGACAAAAGTCCTACGCTTTGTCTGCAGAAAATACGATCGTGTGTATGAGGCTTAAGTGTTGATGGGGATGCCCCCCCCCCCCCACTCCGCTATTGTATTCTAGCAGCTGTGGGGGGGGGGCATTCTCAGCCATCAGAATACAATGGTTTACTGCTAGCGGCATCAACCGTATGTGAACAAATCAGACATGCTGGCTGTACCCATGTTGACTTTTTTGAGAGTCTAAAAGTTGGGTTGGCCGTAGTCCATCCAGTATTATTCACATGTAGTTTTTAGATCTTTTTTTTTTTTATTTAGAATTTTTTTTTTTTTCTTCTTTATTTCTATAATAACTTAGAAAAATAATGAAAGTCGGTCAGTTAGTTGGTAAATATAAAAAATTAAGTTGAAGCAAAAACCTTTGCCCTCTTTCACATGGATGCTTGGCAGCTCCTGTGTGCCCAGGTGTAAAATCCCCAGTGCTTTCTGGTGCCCAGTGAGCTGCCCATACCACGTACAGCCACAAGCCCACGCACATATGAAACTTTTCACAAGCATGGCCACATACAGCCATTCACTTGTACTGGTGGCTGTACTTGCCTCGGGTGCCAGAAAGTGCCAGACATTTTATGCCTCGGCACACAGGAGCTGCTAGGTGTGTCTATGCGTGAGGCCTTACTTTGGCTTAATTCCATTGAAAGGAATATAGATCTGTGTGCCCTAGCTGGTATATCGCCCCCTATATTTAGCTGTTTATAGTACACATGCCCACACCATCATGGGCACAGTAAATGTGTTGGGACCAGGGTGTTTTCTAACAGCCGTGGTGACAACAGGAAATCTACATCCTGTCTCATATCGCCTCCTTATCTGGTGATCTATGATATAGGAATTTACATGGCATAAATTACAGACTGTGCCAGACTTTGAGCCTGGGTGGGGCAGTCTGATCCTATAATGTGATCGCTAAATGAAGCAAGTCCTTTATCCAGGTAGCTGCATTCTTATACCCAGCTTGAAAGCATTTCTTATCTTAATACAAGATCATGAGTTGTTTTGGAAGGTCCCTAAACGGCAAACTCTTTTTTTTTGTAGATTGTTTATAATGCTTTCACGTTTTATTTGGTTGCTGTTCCATATTTAGATGATGGCATTGTACTGGGATGTGATAAGCATTGCCTGCCTAATGATGGGGTTAAGATGAGCTTGGTTGGCCTTGGGGCCCAATTATAGCTGATGCAGAGCTCGAGCAATGATTTGGGCTTTCCCAGGACAGTGATAACGAGTGCTTCTGATTGTCTAAAGATCTTGTATCACACTGCTTTTATTTCAGCTCTTGTTTTGGAAGAATACCGAATACACTGCCTGATTTGCAGATGGCCACTAGAGGGAGCATGTAGAAATCTAGGTATGAAATATTTATCTAGGTGAAGCAAGGTAGTGTGGATCGGGAATCGCATTAAAGTAGAGACCCAACGTATAAACCACTTTAAAATGTTGCCTCCCTATTGCCCTGCATACATTTTATGCATAAATCACAATGCCGCTTTTTTTTTTTTTATGTGTGGTCACGGTGACCCTAAACCTCACGCTCCTCTATTTCTATATGCAGCTCATTGGATGGAACTCTCTTCATCTTGCGACTAGACCTATCGGCAGCTTGTTAATGTTAAGGCTTCATTTTCCACTAGCGTTTTTACAGCCACTTTTCTGAGCGTTTTTACAGCTTAAAAACGCCTGTCCATGTTTGTTTTAGAAGGAAATTTTTTTTTTCTTGAGCTGGAGCTTTAAAAACGCCACGCCAGCGTTTTTGAGCGCTTTTGCGCGTTTTCGAGCGTTTTTTAATGCCTGGTGCTTTTACAGCTCTATTGCTGGAGCTTCAGAACGCACTGGTCGTGCTTCTTTTTTTTTTTTTTTTTTTTGGCAGCTTAAAAATGTCTCGGTCATCTACAGCTCAAATGTCATGGTGGGCATGAGGCCATAGACTAACATGGACAGGCGTTTTTTAAGCTGCAAAAAACGCTCAGAAAAGTGGCTGTAAAAAACGCCAGTGGAAATGAGCCCTAAAAGTTAACTCTCTAGCAGCTCCTGCCCTCCGCCCAGCGCTGTGCTGCCTCGCACTCTCTCCTCTGCTGTAGACCTGTGTTGGGTAGGCGAGTGCTACCTACATATTGGTGGGTGTGTGTGGCAAGGGAAAGTGGACACTACTGTGGGGGGTGATGTAAAGGGGGACAGAACCCACAGTGGGGGAGTGATGCAGAGGGCGCTACTGTATGGGGGATGAGATGAAGGGGGGGGCACACTACACCACTGGCGGGTGATGTGAGGAAAAGTAAAGGACACTACTGGGACAATTGTGTTCCTCATCCTATCTTTTTATTGTAGGCTTAATAGATATTTATTTTTCCCAAAAAAGGGACACGCCCCTCGTACATCTCCACAATCCACCCCCCCATTGATTTTTCTATATGTTGTCCAGCTGGATCTCAACCTCAGAGGCTCAAAATATCCTGTTTGGCTTAAAGGGGATGGAGGACAATTTGCCCAAAAATGCACCATGTTGGATTTTTCCCCTGCATAGACATGGGAACGTGGCCCATTTGGAAGTATTGCTTTGTACATCACTCTGTACTTAAATGCTTTATGTATGTATTGCTCTGCATACTTTTTAAGCATAAATCACAATGTAACTTATTTTTTTACTTTTGTTTTTTTTTTATGTGTGGTCATGGTGACCCTAAACCTTGCACTCCTCTGTTTCTTTATGCAGCTCATTGGAGGGAACTCTCTCCATCTTGCGACTAGACCTATAGCAGTGGATGCTGCTGGGTGCTGATGCTTTTCTAGGTGGTTAAGCGCTCGGCCAGCATTCATACTACTGGCTAATGGTCCGTACACACAATCCCAATATCGGACGAAAATTGTCTGAAGAATCGTACGATTTTAGGGATCGTGTGTACACTACTTTCGCGAGCCAATCATAACGGTTCATCCGATATTATTTGATCGAACAAGCACGAAAAATTTCCTCGTTCGATGCCAGAACTTACGATTTTCGTTTTGTCAGAGTTGTCGTCCGAAAATACAAATGCATGACATCACTTTATTATTGTCGTCCGAGAATTTTCGTGACTTTAGTAACCTATTAAATTTCTACTTGCAACTATTAAACGGAAAAAGTAGTACGATATTTGGGTCGTGTGTATGCAGCATAACATTAACATGAACTACACCTAGTTTTGATAACTCCCCCCCCCCCCCCCCCCCCCCCATTCTTACTGGTCATGTTATCCCTTCCTCTTTCCTTCTCCAGAATTGCTGCTCTCTATGGGTGATGTGTT
This sequence comes from Rana kukunoris, assembly GCA_029574335.1. NCBI lineage: Eukaryota > Metazoa > Chordata > Amphibia > Anura > Ranidae > Rana > Rana kukunoris. Next base: position 110,657,582 of record CM056052.1, read on the forward strand.
GGGGAAGTGAAATTGATATTTTGACAATGGTTTCCTTTTTTTAATAATTATGGTCTAAAAGGGGGAAATTGAAAGCAGAAGTCTTCATAATGCCTGGGGGGGGGGGGGGGGGGGGTTGCATGAGATTGGTGTAAAGTACCCGGACACAATATTCATTTCTTTTCCTGAATAACTTTTTTGTTTTGACAATTTGCATAGCTGCAAGTTGTCAGGGTTGTTTTTATTCTTCTGGAAATTGTGTTTCGTTCAATGGATGACACAGTAGGGAGTTCCCACACTTTGTTTCTATAAGATAATGGTGTCAATTCATTGAGTTGTGTGTGTGTGTTTTATATGTGTAAGCATTTCTATTTGCATTGTTTCAAAATGGTTTTCATTACAAATTTAACTTCTTCCTTCCTTTTTTGTTTGAAGGAAAAAAAAAACTGTGAAATACAGTTGAAATGCATACAAGCGCTGGTTTACCTGTCAAAGGATATGTGTTTTTTTTTTTTTTCTAGATATTTTTTTTTTTTTCTAGATATTTACTCTAACAGATGTCACAGGCAGGCTGGTGTTCTCGCTTGTAATTTTATTTTTATTTTGGCCAGCTGGCTAAATGAAGGGGGTTTGGGGAAGTTGATTCGATGAGGCTGTGCCATTGCATTTTGACAGCGGGTCTCCCCTGCCATCCGAATACACTGGTCAGTTCATGCAGCCAATCGGCTGCTGCACTGATCAGTGTATTCTAAGGGGGGGGGGGGGGTGTGGGGCAGTCTCAGATTGCAAGAACACAATGACGCAGGATTTCAGAATCCACATTGCATGGATTCTGTGTTTGCTTGTTTTTTTTTTTGTTTTTTTTCCAGCCTACTGGCTGAACAAAACTGAACCATGTATGGCCAGCTTTACTCCTAAACATTTTCCAGCAAGCCTATTCATGAGAAAAATTGATGGCTCCACTTCTCATGAATGAACGGTCATACTGGATCAGGGAGGGATAGAATTTCAATCCTTCTATGGCCAACTTAATGTTGCAAGGGGTTTGAATCAGTTATCAGTAAGTGAAATGCATGCATGGAAAAATAAAATAAAAAAATAAATAACTCGATGGACCACTTGGTCTTTTTTTTTTTATTATTCTTTTGTGTTTTTATACCACTGCTGACCTTTCTTACTAAACAAAAAAAGTTCTTGTTGACCAGCATTTCTTTAGCATTTGGAAGTTGGAACAAGCATGTAGCAAGTAAACTCATTTTGAAGTCAGAAGCCATGTTGTAGTAATAAAGTACAGAAGACTGACACAAATTTTAGAAGTACATGTTGGCAATAGCAACTTCCATAGCTTCTCGCTACAGGTTTACTTTAAGATGGCTCGTTTGGATTTATATAAAGTGGTTGTAAATCCTCACATATACCCAGTAAAGTGACTGGCCTCAGGTGATATATACGGTAGCAGAATTTGTTATATCTTTTAAGTTGTACCTGGTTTATCTAGTGCCATCTTTCTCATACATCCTTTCAACCTACAGAAATTACACAGGATCTGCAGCTCTTAAAAACGGGGGATAAAGAGCTGAATTTACATCCGTTAGGAGAGCTCTGAGAGCTGATTGGAAGATGGGGAACACCCCCCCCCCTTTCGTGCAAGGACAGAGCTGAGGCTGTCACTCAGTCTGAGATCCCTCCTCTGCCACTTCTTTTTTTTTTCCCCTCTTGGTGTCGAAGGGATTTATGCTGATAGAGGAATGAGTCAGCAGATAGAAATGACACTTGGTGCTCTGGATTGAGACAAGTACACACTATAAAGTAATATGCTTTGTTCATATTTCATGTCTGAGGTTTACAGCCACTATAAGTGCTGCATCATTTAGACTTTAACACTGGCCATCAATGTAAGAGGTATTTTTTTTCCCTCTAATCAAAAAGTCCAGGGAGTGTTCTTCACTCTAATTGCCAGTTTTTTTAAAAACATTTTTTTTTTTTTTTTTTTTTTTTTACTGCCCACCAATCAAGGGGGCCCTTTTCCATAATGGAACAAATGAGAACAGCCAGAAAAGATATTTAGACAAGTTGTTAATAATTATTATTATTATTATTATTTTCATCTAGAACAGCACTGGGTGTCAAATACACCAACTGTGCCACATTCCCCCTTTTTCTTTTATTTATTCTACATCACTTTACTGTTCATGCAATTATCTATGGGCTGTAGATCTAGTAATATCCTCAAGGGTTGAAAAGGATGTTGTTGGCTTTAGGATTGGTCTAGCTTGCTTTATATGAACCAAGCTGTGTATGTATAATCTTTTTAGTTTGAGCCCGAAGGCAAAAAACTAGGGTAGCTGGTGCAAGATAATCCGTCCAAAGGGGACTCTGCAATAAAACCCTGATGGAGGTGTTTTTTTGCCATTTATGTCCCTTAGATCAAAGATGCTGCAAACCCTTCCCCAATTTATCCACAGATAAAAGCATCTGAAATTGTTAAAATGTGATCGATTTTGCCTTTTATTCTGGAAGTGTGTGTTTTTTTTTTAATTTATTTTTTAATTATGTTTCAGTTTTAATACAGAGAAAATACAGCGACTTCTCGATAAATATATACACAATTATTTCCACGCATGTCAGTAACGCATTACATTAGTAATAAGGCATAAAATGTCCTCTGATTAATTTAAAACCTTAGAATAAATCAGATTTATGCAGCGTAATTCTCCTACAAATGACCAAATCTCTCCTCCCTGAATGGCAGGAAGATCAATGGAGCTGTTAAGGCGAAGAATTAATTAGTCATTTAAGAAGGTTTTTTTTTTTTTTTTTCTGTCTGTTTCCATCCCTTGTTGCCCTGAATTGAATTTTCTGTTCTGTGCAATACGGACTTTACACAGTGTATTGGAAAGAGAATTTAGACCGGCTCCCTAATCTGTCACTTGCTAATAGCTTGAACTCCCATAATCCCTTTAGTAATTGATTTTTGTCTTTTTTATTCCCCTTCTATTTCTGATAAGGGGGAAAACAAACAATGGCAACTTTTACTTTCTGCTCCACCAATACTACAGCTAGTAGCCAGATAATGGCGTGTGTGGCCGGGATATGGCTAGGTCTGCCGATAACTCATTACGATTGGAGGATTGTTTGGCTTGGACAAATGCAGTTGAGCAAACATGTGGTGGGTTATCTCTGTGGCCCCGAGCGTGCCCTGGCTTTTATTATGAATGCGGCTGGATATAATGCAAAGAGAAGATCCACAACTTATCCCATCTCTATCTATTTTGTGTAAAGACCTTGTGGTCTCTGGGGCATTTAGCTGGCTTTTCTGCCTAAAATTCATGCAAACACTCCTACGGCATATAGTTTTATGCACAGCTTTGCAACTGCTTGGTGGATTTTCTGCATTAATACATTTTGCCAGTAAAAAATGTCTCCATAAAGTAGGTGGAAAATGCCTACCTCATCTGCTACCTGTGCTTCTCCATTATAAAAATTCTACATTTAAATATTTTTTTTCTTCACATCACAGGGGTGTCACTTTTTTTTGTACTTTTATGTGTGTCGTCTAGGAAGGGGAGGTGGCCCCTAGGTTCCTTCCTCCCCTTCCTGGAGGGGGGTACTCGCCTAGTACTCACTCATTAGTTGGTTTTGGCTAATTATGAGGAGAGGGGTCTGCCGGGCTGCTTGACTAGGTGGATCTGAGTCTTGCCCCAGCAGGAGTTTTGCACCTTGGCAGGCCAAGGAAGGGCCTTTCTTTATCAGGAAGGGACCATATGACACACCCTAGTGCAGTGATGGCAAACCTCGACACCCCAGATGTTTTGGAACTACATTTCCCATGATGCTCATGCACTCTGCAGTGTAGTTGAGCATCATGGGAAATGTAGCTTCAAAACATCTGGGGTGCCAAGGTTCGCCATCACTGCCCTAGTGTATGTGTTCACATGTACACTTTTTGTTGGGCAGGTCATACAGCATGGGTCTTCAAACTACAGCCCTCCAGTTCAGGAACTACAATTCCCATCATGCCTAGTCATGTCTGAGTTTTTATAATGCCTCATGGGATGTGTAGTTCTGCAAAAGCTAGAGGGCCGTAGTTTGAGGATCCCTGCCATACACTGTTCAAATTGTGGCTGAGATTTGAACCATGTATGAGCAGGCTGAATTCACGCAATATATTTGGGTACCAACAGCATGCTGTTTTACCTGCAATTTATCATAAGCGGCGGCTATAGCTGCTAGCAATAAATCACTGTCTTCTCCCAGCAGCGACGGTTCCCCCACCAGGAGAATACAATAGCCCAGTAGGAGGGATTCGAAAAGATATTTGCTCCATGTATGGCCAGCCCTACACTTTGGTGTTTTTGTGTTTGCGCCCCGTACTGTGTGCTCAGGAAACAAAAGAAAACAAACCTCTGGGAGTGTCAGCGATTTCTCATAAGTACAGCAGAAGCTGTGCTATCCATAAGAAAGAGAGGGTGACTTTTTAGACCTGCTAAAAAAAAAAACTTTCCAAACTCCATAAAGAACTGAACGGGGCCTGAAAGGTCAGAAAAGTATTGTGTCCAGAGTTGTCTAAAGTGAAACAAAACCCTCTTATCCTTTTCAGCCATGGAAGCTGCCATCTTGGCCTCTTGTTTGATTTGCAACTGTCGTGACGCTGAACATGTGCTTGGTTAGGACACCAGCCATTTGTTGGTTTGACAGTTTGGTTGAAAGCACAAGCAAATGTGACAGTTGGCATCCTGGAATGCAACTGTTTTTTTTTTTAAACTGTTAAGTCAAAGGGTTAAGTTTAGTTAGTACGGATTAGCATAATGGGGACCAAGACTAACTGTCGGAGTGCAGTAGTGTGTATTTAGTACTTTTTCCAGCACAGTATGGTGCTGCAGCATATTCAGCTTGGGGCTTGTTCATGCCATGTCCATTGCTGCATTTTTCTGTTCGCACATCGCTTCCCAGATTACTGGCATCGTAAAGCTTAAAGGCACCAGTTAAAAATAAATAAATATAGAAGTCAAAATTGCCGATTGACATTTTTGACTATCAAGTGCAGAGGAGGGGTTTGGGGTCTATGATCGATCCATAAAGAGTACCTGTCAATGCCTATTGCTGTCACAAGGGATGTTTACATTCCTTATGACAGCACTAACGGTGATTAAAAAGTGTATTTTATTTTTTTGGCTGTAAAAAAAGTGTTTTGAGAGTTTTTCTGCTGTAAAAACACTAACAATTAACTCTTAAACGTGGCTCATCAGCGTTTTTAATGTTTGATGCATTAGAAAAAAAAAATGCTAAAAAAAAGTTATTGCAAAAACTTACTGCAAAGCTTACTGGTGTTTTTAGAATGCTGTAACGTCATGAGGCCTTAGTGTCTTGAAGAGCTTCTGCTAACGTAAAGAATACCTGGTCCCTGACAAGCCCCTGTATCTCTACAGGACAGGGTTTTGCCAGTCCTGTTAAAAGGCATGTTTTCAAATGTAATTTTAGTAAAAAAAAAAAATATATATATATATATATATATTTCCGAAAACTGATTTTACCAGGGGTATCTAAACTTGCAAAGAGTGTGTGTGTTTGTTTTTTATGTTTTTTGTTTTTTTTGTTTGGCTCCTTACCCATCAGATCTGTTTGAGTTTCTCTTCTCAAATAATAATTCATCCCTTGCCTTTAAGGAAAGTATAAAATATCAAAGCGAATATGAGGATTTTAGCAGGTAGCAGACGGCACTTTCGGTGGATCAAATGCTTTTTATCTGTTTGTCAGATTCGTTTTTTCTCTAGTACATATCCTGGAGATGAAGCCCCTGCGGTATGTGTTCAGTGATCCATGCATCTTATTTTCTTTATTTCACTTCCAAGTTTACTCTGCATTAATAAGACCCCCGAGGTGGCATTGAACGTCTTGGGAGCATTGAAGACAGGTTGACACCTGTACACCCTTAAGATGCCTCCTGGGGAACTGTCTCTTGCTAATTCTTTCATTGCCTAAATGTTGCAGATTGTTATGGGAGTGAACCAGAGAGAATATAGCTGTGATGAGACATGGCCGGACACGGCAATGCAGGATTTAGTCTCTACAACCCTCTTGTATTATAGCTGTATAATTAAAGTGTGCGCTCAGTGACTGACACTCATTCGGGAGCCTGTAGGCTGGATGAATGTCTGTCCTACCTCCACCCCTGCAAGGTATTGGATGCTGTGGGCAACCCAGGGATCCAGAGGTGCTCATGGACATCTATCCAGATGTAAAAGCCCAGGATTGTGGCCAGATATCCAGGGAGTGCCAGGGGAGGGGGACAACACATGAGTCTGAGGTCTTCGGATCACAGCCCAAGGAGAGGGAAGAGAATGCCAACTCTCTTCTCAGATAATCCGAGGGGTGGTGCGTTGTGAGACCAAGGGGAGCGGACAGCACCACCATGAATCCTGGGTCTCCTGGCTAAAAGAGCTCCGCACCTGGTCATGTGACACAGCAAAAAAATGCCTGAGCATGAACAGTGGGACTATGTTTCGGGGATCAACCCTTTCGTTAGATCACACGTTTAAGAGTCTGTCGAACACTGAATTTTGTAATTTTATATGTAACAGAATGGCCCGTGACACCCAGAGACTTTTGAGGGATGCGGGGTGCTCCTGTGCTGGCGTCGTCAATGACTCTTGTGTCTAGGGTCACCCTATGTCCAATAGGGCCATAGGGTGACCGAGAAATTATGTCATAAATTACTGATAATTCATGTATTGCAGGATATCTTGAGATATTACAAGTCGTTGGTTAATGTTGACTCACACCAGGTCAAAAGACTACAAAATATTACAAAATATTACATTGTGTAAGGCTGTTGAGATGCTAATCAAGTCTGCAAAGGTCAATGTTTCAATGTGGGGACACATGCTTTTGAGGTGTTAATTCAGGTCTGCTCATAAGACCTTTCCTTTGTGTAATGCTAATGACACTGTTAAGATGTGGAATGGAACTTGTCAAGCTGTATGTGTAGACAAAACGTCTAAGATGTGGAATGTGACTTCTCAGGTGTAATTAGGTCATGTTAAAAATGTCAGCCCGGTGCCAAAACGTCTGGATTCTGATTAGTAATTAGCCCATCTGAAGGTGTATTGAAGCCCCGGTGTGTGATGAGGGGGGGTGGAGAGTTTCTTTTGTTCCTTTTCAAGCTTGAACTGTATAAAAACATGAGTGTACCATTAAAGCATTTATTTGAAACCAGAGAGAACGGAGCTGGTCTCGTCTTCTGGGGGAATGGATCGTGCCTACATGGGTTGTCAGACTGTCGGCTAAGCTGTCGTGGTTGGGGGCAATGGAATGGATATCCTAAACGGTGACTGTAAAATTATATAATACAGAGCACTTGTCTGCCTTCTTTTTTTGGTCTGTTAAATATGCCCTTAAGTGTTTTGTACTGTATCTGTTCGTTTAAAAAAAAACCTTCATTCTGCTGAAAATTCCATTCGCTGTTTATCTTCTGTACACCACGCCGATGAAAATTGTAAGTCAACTTCTGTGCCGCAGCCCTAATGTGGATGCATCGAAACATCAGTACTGTAGGTGTCGTACTTAAGGCACAGCATATATTTTATTTTTTGTAAAATTTTTACATCTATTAAAATTTGCTTGTAAATGTGGACTGAATATTGTCCAATTTTAAACAGACTACAATAAATACAATTGTATAAAACCAGTCAATCTCCATTGCATATAGTATTCTTTACAGCTTAACGCATTTCTCATGCAAGGTCCGCTTCATCAGGAGATATTAATACAGACTTTCTATAAATGTCATCTAGATGAAATGACAAATATTCAATAATTATATTAAATGGGCTGTCATATTGATACATAAAAAATTCCATCATGAGCAAGGATGAAAAAGAATTAACGGGAAAAATGTTGTTGCCGCTCACAAGCATACATACACCCACAGGAATCCCAATGGTCCCTCAGCGGATTAAATGCAATTTTTTTTTTTTCTTGGGGTTATACACATTAAAGTAGAATTCTGCGATTGTCTAGTCTAAAAAATGTCGTCCTTAAAAAAATGTCGTCCTAACGCCTAGAGTAGACTAACGTGTTAGAATAATGTATATATTGCCTATTTTCAGGCCACTCCCGTCCGGCTATGTGATCTCTCCTGTGTCAGCTAGCGGGCAGCTGCAGGGAAGAGGCATGTGTGTGTGAATAACTGCTAGTAAAGCCTGGAGTGGTAACATCCGTAGGCTCCTATGGTCCATTCATTGTATGTGCTCCCTTCTCTCCTCTGTGGCCACTGCTGACTGACACCAGGGAGCCAGATCACATGACCAGACTGGAGCGGCCTGAATGGGTAAGGATATGCCTCTTTCTTACACAAGTTAGTCTGCATAGGTAAGACCAGCTTTATCTAGATTTTATCCCGGAATGGTTTCTCCTTCACGCTCGGTCTGCTGTAGTTGGGAACTGGTTTTGCAACAGCTCTGTAGCTATGGGCCAAGTCTACCAGAGTATATAAAAGCTCGAGCTTTGACCCTGCTCACGCTACATAATTTAAATGCAGGTTTCAAACATGCTTGTACACATGCTTTAGAACCTAAATGTACTTTCTCCTGAAAGATAAGGGCATGTTGTGCGATCGTTATCACTGAAGCTTTTCCTGCTTCATCCCATTGAGCAATGCCTCGCAATCCAACAGTGGAGATTTATCACAACATGCAGAAACATTATTCTGTGTGTGATAGATTATTTATATAGATATAGATATATATATAGAGATATAGAGATATAGATATATAGATATATAGATATATAGATATATAGTGCAGAAATTAAGTATTTGAACACCCTGCTATTTTGCAAGTTCTCCCACTTGGAAATCATGGAGGGGTCTGAAATTGTTATCGTAGGTGCATGTCCACTGTCAGAGACATAATCAAAAAAAAAAATTCCAGAAATCACAATGTATGATTTTTTTAACTATTTATTTGTATGATACAGCTGCAAATAAGTATTTGAACACCTGAGAAAATCAATGTTAATATTTGGTACAGTAGCCTTTGTTTGCAATTACAGAGGTCAAACGTTTCTTGTAGTTTTAAACCAGGTTTGCACACAATGGAGGAGGGATTTTGGCCCACTCCTCCACACAGATCTTCTCTAGATCAGTCAGGTTTCTGGGCTGTCACTGAGAAACACGGAGTTTGAGCTCCCTCCAAAGATTCTCTATTGGGTTTAGGTCTGGAGACTGGCTAGGCCACGCCAGAACCTTGATATGCTTCTTACAGAGCCACTCCTTGGTTATCCTGGCTGTGTGCTTCGGGTCATTGTCATGTTGGAAGACCCAGCCTCGACCCATCTTCAAAGCTCTAACTGAGGGAAGGAGGTTGTTGCCCAAAATCTCGCAATACATGGCCCTGATCATCCTCTCCTTAATACAGTGCAGTCACCCTGTCCCATGTGCAGAAAAACACCCCCAAAGCATGATGCTACCACCCCCATGCTTCACAGTAGGGATGGTGTTCTTGGGATGGTACTCATCATTCTTCTTCCAAACACGGTTAGTGGAATTATGACCAAAAAGTTCTATTTTGGTCTCATCTGACCACATGACTTTCTCCCATGACTCCTCTGGATCATCCAAATGGTCATTGGCAAACTTAAGACAGGCCTTGACATGTGCTGGTTTAAGCAGGGGAACCTTCCGTGCCATGCATGATTTCAAACCATGACGTCTTAGTGTATTACCAATAGTAACCTTGGAAACGGTGGTCCCAGCTCTTTTCAGGTCATTGACCAGCTCCTCACATGTAGTCCTGGGCTGATTTCTCACCTTTCTTAGGATCATTGAGACCCCACGAGGTGAGATTTTGCATGGAGCCCCAGTCCGAGGGAGATTGACAGTCATGTTTAGCTTCTTTAATTTTCTAATGATTGCTCCAACAGTGGACCTTTTTTCACCAAGCTGCTTGGCAATTTCCCCGTAGCCCTTTCCAGCCTTGTGGAGGTGTACAATTTTGTCTCTAGTGTCTTTGGACGGCTCTTTGGTCTTGGCCATGTTAGTAGTTGGATTCTTACTGATTGTATGGGGTGGACAGGTGTCTTTATGCAGCTAATGACCTCAAACAGGTGCATCTAATTTAGGATAATAAATGGAGTGGAGGTGGACATTTTAAAGGCAGACTAACAGGTCTCTGAGGGTCAGAATTCTAGCTGATAGACAGGTGTTCAAATACTTCTTTGCAGCTGTATCATACAAATAAATAGTTAAAAAATCATAAATTGTGATTTCTGGAATTTTTTTTTTGGATTATGTCTCTCACAGTGGACATGCACCTACGATGACAATTTCAGACCCCTCCATGATTTCCAAGTGGGAGAACTTGCAAAATAGCAGGGTGTTCAAATACTTATTTTCTGCACTGTGTGTGTATATATATACACACACACACACACACACACACACACACACACACACACACACACACACACACACACACACACACACACACACACACACACACACACACACACACACACACATATACACATACACACACATACACACACACACACACATATACACACATACACACATACACACATATATACATATATACACACATACACACATACACACATATATACACACATATATACACACATATACATACACACAATAATAATTAATTTTCCCCAAGCCTATTTTTAGCAACTTGATACACTCCTAATGAGCCATCCATGAATTCATTATTTAGCTGATTAGACATAAAGGAAAACTTTTACTGAAAGCAATATATAAGCTGCCATTAAAGTAGATGTTCACCCTAAAATTAAAATCTGTAAATCTACAGGCATCCACAATCTAAGACTAATCTATCTAGCCCTGTAAAGAAAATCTCTCTATACATGTCTTTTTTGAATCCGCTTCAGTCCAGTTTCCAGCAGTGAAAGCTCTGCAGAAGAGACAGTTGACACGAGTTGTTAAATGCCAGGGAAGTGACGACATCCATAGTTTCTATGGGGCTTTCATTGTCGGCTGCCTCCTCCTTAAAGTGGATGTCACAATGTAGAGTATAAGATTTCCTATCATCTGTGCCCAGTCTTGCCACACAAAGTTAATCCAGCTCTGAGCAATCCTCTTATTGTTCAGTGAAAATGAACAGACTTCCAGATAAAAACCTGTCTAAATAAAAAGTCCTTTCCTCTCTCCTTGCTTTGAGTGACAGGTTATTTACATATCTAGCTTGGACATGTTTATCATATATTATGATAAACATAACATAAAATGAGGTAAGCCACGGTTTATTGTATATTACCAGGGTGTGTTATGTGGGGGGAGGGGTGGATTTCTCACTTTTTATACTGTGGATCACCTGATATAACATATATGATAAACATGTCCACGCTAGATATGTAAATAACCTGTCACTCAAAGCAAGGAGGGAGGAAAGGACTTTTTATTTAGACAGGTTTTTATCTGGAAGTCTGTTAATTTTCACTGAACAATAAGAGGATTGCTCAGAGCTGGATTAACTCTGTGTGGCAAGACTGGACACAGATGATAGGAAATCTTATACTCTACATTGTGACATATATATTAAAAAAAAAAAAAACACTTTAAGGTAAGTCAGGTAAACTAGCACCTTGTGTTGCCAAGTTTTTTTTTTTTTTTAACCTGGTACCTGTCTGCTTAATGGTGCCTACCTCCCAGATTAATTGGCCATGAACGATTAGCATTCCGGCATTCTACTAATTCTATTTTATCATGGCAGCAAAGTAGTGAGACCAGCCAAATGTGTGCAGGGTGGGAATTCTTTGGATTATCCCGGGCTCTGAATTTCCACATCTTTCCACATCTTTCCACATCTTACAAACTATGTTGTGCTTGGATTGGATGGGTCTTGGTAATGTTAAAGGATCTGCTTTTCCATGTGGTTTTTGTTTTCGTTATTTTCCCTTTTCTCCCATCTTCACGTTTTCAATGCCTTTACTACTAGAAAAAAAATAGCTTTTCTGAAATGTATTTTGTCCTTCAGTGTCCATTCGTGTAAAAATCAGATTGCATCTCATGTGGATAAAATCAGGAATGCTTTTGAGATTCATTGAAATGAGCTGCCCCCTCATTCCTGCAGTATTAGAGCAAGATTCAGCATGGAGACCCGTGAGTCTGTTCCTTTATAGTGGACAAAAGATATTGTCACATGTTATTTATAACCTCCGTTTTATAATCCCCTGAAGTCCCCCCTCTTAGTCCTCTAGGGAAGCAGGGGTTCTTTTCTTATTTTTTTTTTTTCAACATTGAGACCCCACAGTTCACAGTTCAACTTTAAAATTTTGAGGTTAGCCTGGGAGATGGGAGCCCCTTCTGAGAAGGAACTAGATGATACACGCAACGGAGCTAGAAAATTCTGCAGGGTAATAAAAAATCATGTAAATATGTGGTCTTGGGTCCCAGGAGATATGAAATCTTTTTGGGGCAAACCGGACTCTATTCAGTAGGATAATTTTGTTGACCATGGGGATGTAGAGATCAGGTCAGAGCAACACCCAAATAGGGGATTGATCAAATTACTAATAATTTATAGTTGTTGGTATAAGAAGTGGTAAGCGGATGTCTGATTTAAAGTGTGCAGATGTTGTTGGCCAACTGTCACCCACAAACTTGGCACTTGGCGTACAGACATTGTCCATTTCTTTTGCATGTAGTATTATCCCTTATCTTTATTGAGGGGTAGAACATTTTCCTGTGGCTGGTTTTCAATTTGGACATTAAACCCTAGGATTCAGATGTTTAGACCTTTTTTGAGCTAGCTGTATATTACATGTATGATGCCTGTTTAAAGGTCATGTCGTATATTTAGTTCCAGGAATTCATAATGGTTTATGTATAAGTTAGGAGTGGCAATAGATGGGTAAATCACTTATGGAGAATATCTTGCGCTTTGGGTAAAGTGCAAGTTGTAAATCTTTTGACCATTGTTATCTTGGTTGATGTGTTTTTTTTTATTTTTGCGTGTACATAATGTGAGCTTTATATTGTGGGCTACTGCGTGATGGCAAGTGTCAATGCCTGTCTTGTTGCATTGGGCCAAAATATGAACATTTCATTGGTCTGACAGTTTTTTTTTTTTTTTAGATTTTATTTTTCCTTTAACCTACAGCAGGAGTGTCGAACTCCATTTCATCATGGGCTGCATCAGCATTATGATTGCCCTTTAAAAGGGCCAGTTGTATCTGTATTATTTAGATGTCCAGCGCATCCCCCCCCCCTCCCTTTACGTCAAGATCAGAAGTTGAGCCCCCCACTCTTACATCGGTGTACCCTCTTTCCTTATGTTGCTGCTTGGAAGAAGCTGGATGCATTGCTTGAAAGCAGAACGTAAGGGTCTGGAGGAGGGCTGGAGCTCTCCTGCAGCTGCAGGAGAAATGTAAGGGCCTCATGAAATTGACTGGAGGGCTGGATTTGGCCCACAGGCCTTGTGTTTGACACCTGTGACCTACAGCCACATGAAATATAGGAAGACCATAAAGGTCCAAACACTCTAGGCAAACTGATAAATGCATATAAGCTCCCTGTTAATATCGGTGTTCAGAAGAAGGCCCCATTATATTGGGTGAGGGACCCCCATTTATTGGTGGTCATGGGTTACTTTTCCCAAAACAGGAGCACCTCTACAAATACTGATTCCTTCACCCTCTGCAAAGGAGCTGAGATATCGTGAAGTACCACCTACAGACCCAAAACATCCAGCTGCTAATTGGATTTAGGTGCCCATTATAGGCAGGGGCAGCCCTTACCTGGTGAAAAATGTTGTGCATTAAAAATTTTAATCTGTGTTTGCTCCTGTACATTCATAATGGAGTTGTTCGGCGTGAAGGCACAAGTATTGGAACATATGGACCCCCAGCTGGTGATCACTGTCAGATGACAGCGATCATCTGACACTTTATTGTTGCCTTGTCACAAATATTTGAGCAGTGAAAGAAATGCACTCTGCACTTTGTAGCCAAAAAAAAAATCCTTAAAGCCTTTGCTCCAGAATCATTCTGATCATGAAGACACAACATACCTACCCCTTGTCGGGGAAAAAGTTTCATAATGCATGGTATCGCCACCCCCTTTTTTTTTTCATCTGCTGCACAGCAATAAAAGTATTTTGCATTCTCATGCGATTGTTTACTGCCCAAACTCTGATAGAAGTATATATGACTCTTATCGGTTGAAAAGAGTTTCCACTTAAGCACTTGGGTATAGCCAAGTGTGGAACACTCCTAACAAAGTAATCAGTGAAGGACTCTTACACCGATAAGAGGAAGCACAAGCTGCGATAGACAGACATACCACTTGCAGTAAAAAAAATAAAATGGGATATGTGGACTTGGTGTTTAGACTAAATAAAATATCTGAACTACCAGTGAGCTCCTAACTTCCTGTGCTCTTTGCCTTCCCTGCCCTGAGATCAAGCATTGTTGTTCATTCCAACCAGTTCTCCCCTTGGACTACAGAACACCTTATATTATGGAGGTAAGGAGGGGGAGACTTTCTGTAGTCCAAAAGACCTGTGTAAGATTGAAAACACTGTGATATCGGTGCTGTAAAAGGCTTTGTTGTCCGCTCAGTTACTTGGGAGCATACTGGGTTCCTGTTGGGTCAACGAGTATTGTACGTCCCAGATTTTTATTTTTTTCATAAACCATGGAAACTGTGCATATATTGCCGTGTGCGTGTGTGTTTTTTTTCTTCACATGTACACTTTAAAACTGGCATGCTCCAAGAAAAAAAAATATAATATATTTTATTATTATATATATATTTTTTTTTTCTTGCAGTAATACATAGGTTTTGGAAATGGCCATTTTACTGTTTTTCTGAATGTGCATAGTTCTGTGGTGACAAGAGGTATCCAGTATGTAGAAGAATGCTTCCAGTGAAATGACACCTTATATTTAATTTCAGTAGTGGCGCCTTCCATGTTTCCCCACTTTGCTGTGAATGTGCATACCTGCTGAGATTTATAGCCTTCAGTACAGAGCAGAGTACAAAAAGCAAGAAATACCAACTAAAACAATTTAAATTCATGTTTACTTGTGCAGAGAAATAAAGGATAACTCAAACAGTTGCTATCCAGTAAACTTTGGCTATATTGCCGGCAGCGCGATGTATTATGATGGTGGGCAAGTCCCCATGCTGTCATAATACAATGGCACAGCGCAAGTGATTTTTTTTTTTTTTTTTTTTTTTTTCCCATCCACCTTGAATGTTTGGATGAGGAAATCCTGTATGTATACGGTTTCAGGGCAGTTACAGCATGGTCCTATTCACCTAAATGGGTCCTATTCACTGACCGAAAAACACTTGCCAATTTGTTCTTGCCACGGCATGTGTGCAGCCCTAAGCGGCTGCATGCACTTGTTCAGCAATTCCATTGGATAGGCAGGCAGCCTCTATAGTGATACTGTCGCCTGGCAATATGTCTTTTGTGCCAAAATGGCTAGTCTGACATCAGCCTAAGCACAAGTTTCTACTTGTGTAGCTCTCTGAAGGGCGTTCTATGGTAGATTGCTTTTCAGTGGGCATTTGACGGGTGGCTGAGGAGTTATTAGAGGGCTGGGTGCGGCAGCTGGTGGTGAGTAACTCTTAAGGCCTAGCTAGTGATCCCTGGATATCGTACTACTCCTTCATTGCTTATTTTTCTAATTGCACCATTCTCTTTCCAGTAGTTACCATTACCACATGTGCTATGGCTGCATAATCCCTGCAGGTTGATAGCTGTCGTAGTACAGCCTCCTGTTTTGTGGTGGCTGCAAGGTTTTAGGTTTTTTATTGCTGGTCTTGCATGCCCGTAGTCTGTGTTGAAGGCTGTCTGTGATTATAAAAACATGGGCATAATTTAGTGTAAATTTCTGCTTCTTTTCACGTAGGAGAAAAGGCTGGAGATGTGTTGGTTTCACGCCGCTGAGTGTCACTGAACTCTTTACCTCTGTGCTTACTCCGGTGGGCTAGAAAAACGCCACTTAGATCTATCCTATCCTGCTACAGAGGAAACCAAAACCCGGACCTGCTGCTAATATAGTTCTTAGACTGCGGCAGAAAATCCTACTGAAATATTCACATCTCCTGTAATCAACACCCAAAATCATTTTATGGTTCAAGCTTGGGTGATTAACATAGCCTCAGATGTGTGATCTTCCCAACTTGTCGGTGATGTTATCATATTAATACTACTCTTGGCGCCAGCATCTTCCAAAATACCTTTTTGTTTATGCATACCATCGCTTGGATTAAATGCCTTTTTACATTTGTAATCGTAAGAGAAAAGGATGGAAATCAAGACAAAGCGCAAATAAATGACATTTAAATAGCTGCAGTATTTACTCAATTTTGCCTTTTTTTTTGCTTTAACCACTTGCATACTGGGCACTTACACCCCCCTCCTGCCCAGGTAAAATTTCAGCTTCCGGCACTGCGTCGCTTTAACTGACAATTGCGCGGTCGTGCGACGTGGCTCCCAAACAAAATTTACTTTCTTTTTTCCCCACAAGTAGAGCTTTCTTTTGGTGGTATTTGATCGCCTGTGCGATTTTATTTTTTTTATTTTTTGCGCTATAAACAAAAAAGAGCGACAATTTTGAAGAAAAATACAATATTTTTTTACTTGTTGCTATAATATCCCAATTAAAAATAAAAACACATTTTTTTTTCCCAGTTTAGGGCGATACGTTTTCTTCTACATATTTTTGGTAAAAAAAAAAAAAAAAATCGCAATAAGCGACTGGTTTGCGCAAAAGTTATAGCGCTTACAAAATAGGGGAGAGAATTTTATTTATTTTTTTTTTTTTACTAGAAATGGCGGCGATCTGCGATTTTTATTGGTACTGCGACGTTATGGCGGACACATCGGACTCTTTTGACACATTTTTGGCGCCATTCACATTTATACTGCGATCAGTGCTATAAATATGCACTAATTACAGTATAAATGTGACTGGCATTGAAGGGGTTAACACTAGGGGGTGAGGAAGGGGTTAAATGTGTATGCTAGGTGTGTTATAACTGTGGGGGGAGGGGGGGTGACTGGGGGGGGGTGACCGATCTGTGTCCCTATGTAAGAAGGAACACAGATCGGGCTCCTCCCCTCCAGAGACAGGACATTGTCTCTGTGTGAGCCGGCAATGAGAGATGATCTATGAGAGATCATCTCTCATTGGCCCACAGATCGCATCGCAAACGGCCGCTCTGATTGGCCGTTTGCCGCGATCTGTGATTGGCCGTGTCCAAGGGACACGGACAACACAGGGCTTCCCCGCAGCGCGCACTACAGCGCGCGCTGGGAATGCCAGAAAGACATGCCGTCAAATGACGGCATGTTGGCTATTCAGGCCCGCGCTGTTGCCGTCATCCCGACGGTAGTGCGGGCCTCAAGTGGTTAAAGGATTTGTTTAAAAATTATTATTTTTGAGTTTTTATACAAACGCCAAAAAAACAAGGTAGGCAACATACCCACCCCTACTGAGGCCACACAGGGCCGACACACAAAACACTGAACTGTAACCACCACCCCGAAACCCCACCTGTGATCCAGTTGGCCAGGTAAGCCAGCAGGCGTCCCGCACACTCTCCACACTCATATGTCCTCTTCCTGCCGTAAAAGATCTTCCTTTCAGCCCGTTCAAACAGAAGACCAGTCACCACCCGGGACTGCAATTTTAAGATATCTGCTGTGGCTGAAGATGGGTCCGAAACAAATGCCCTCTCCGCCTCAGTCAGGGAGCGCTCCGCTTGTTCAACCACCCGAGTCGAGGCCCTCCGGTATTGGGATATACGTTGAGATAGGACCATGCGGGCGTGAGATTTAAAGGAGTCCCAAACTACCCCAAAGGGCGCCGAGTCCTTGTCTAGGAAAAAGGAATCCCACTCAGTGCCGGCCTCCAAGTTGGGGACGACCGACAGCAAAAAGGGATTGAGCCTCCAATTGTAAGAGGAGGGGGAGGTCTGATGCGGAGCTCAATCCAATAGGGGGAGTGGTCGGAAAGAACTCAGGGATTGAATCCTACACTACCCAGGATGGGAAGAAGGGTACGAGAGATCAGTATAAGATCGATCCACGACATGGAGCTATGTGTCGACGAGGAGCACGAATACGTCTTATCCGTAGGATGACAGTGCCTCCACGTGTCCACAAGCTCCAGGTCGAGGAGTCTACCAAACCTAGTTTGAGAGTGAGCGGGGCGGTCCGGGGGTGTGAGGGACAGTCTATCCAGATCAGTACTAGGAACATTATTAAAATCCCCCAGCCAGATTGCAGGTACACTTGGGTATTGTGACATAAACCCCAAGCCCTCGGTCAAAACAGAGAACTGGAAGGGGGGAGGTATGTAGATAGCCAGGATAAGGATTTCCAACCCGTTCACCTTGGCATGCAGGAATATGTACCTACAATGTGGGTCAGACTGGAGTGTGAGCAATACAAATTGAGTGGATTTGGTGACCAGCACGGCCACTCCCCTGAAGTTCGCGGTGTGGGGAGCCCGATAGACCCAGCCCACCCACGGCTTCTTGAGACATCAGGAGTTGGCCCGTTAAATGGGTCTCGACCAAGACCATAACATCTGCATGCTGGGCTTTTAAATAGGAGAGAACAGCAGTGCGTTTCGGGCGGGCCCTGAGGCCCCGCACATTCCATGTCAAAAATTTCACCCCAGGCATGACAAACAACCGCCAGCAATGTCTCGGACGTACCAGGGTCGCGCACAGGCATCCACGGCCACCCCAGAAAAAGAGGGGGGGAAGCCGCGGGTTCCGCACACCGAGCCCGGCCAAGCCAGGAGGCCACAATAGATGATAGAGACCTAGCAAAAGCATAGCAACAATACATAGTGCAATGTCCCGGACAATGCCCGCCACCCCCTGCATAAGCTTGCATGTAACATTCTGCATAACACTAGACCCAATACACATGAGTACAAAATTAACAACGAAAACAAGAGCAACAGAAAAACAACCATAAAACAGGTGAGAACCACCAACTCAAAGCACTGGGGTGTCTGGGCAAGTCGCCCACCACACAACTGCGCAGTGTAGCTAGCCATGCCCGGCCAGACCAGGGAAACAATACTTGAGCCGAGAGGCAAATGTTCCAAATTAGAAACAGCGGGGTCCACGGGGACACCCACAGCTAAGGGGACGATTATTCGCTGGTTAACCAGCAATAGTACAAGGAGTGAGGCCCCCGGTTTTAGAGCTCCAGGATATCGACTGCACGGGGAAAACAAGGATGCCAAAGTGTGAGTCCATATCCTGGGTGCCAGCATGAGGGGGGCAGCTCGCCATGTGGAGCCAATCGAGCGGGGCCGCAGCTGGGCAACATGCAACAGGGGCAGGAGAATGGGAACAGGGAAAGACTGCTGGGACTGTAGCTGGTCTGGGACCAGAGGGGAGCAGTGTTGGAGGCTGAGGGCGGGAAGGAAGTCAGGGCGAGAGGGGTGCGGGGGTCACAGAATGGACAGAGGGCCCCAGTCAAAGGAGAAAGGACACAGTACCTGAGGGGGACGTGGATCCAGGGCTCCCGAGTAGCCAAAGAAGGGGGGGGTTTCCATCCCACCGCACCCAATGGTCACGATCCAGAATAGCATCCACAATAGGGCCTACACAGGTTGTCGGGGTGGCGACCCAGCGTTCTCCAGCCAGGTAAGGACAGCCTCAGGGTATCAAAAAAATGCGCCCGGTCCTCACAGACGACCCGAAGCCTGACCGGGAACAGCATAGCGTAGGAATAATGACTAATCCTCAGGCGACGTTTAGCTTCGGGGAAGAGGGCCCTCTTCCTCTGTACGTCTGCGGAGAAGTCCGGGAACACCCTGATCTCGACGTTCCTGAAGGGGATATTACCCTGCACTCTGGTATGGCGGAGCACGGCATCCCGATCCCGGAAATTGAGCAGTTTAGCAATGAAGGTCCGCGGTGGTCCACCCGGGGGGTGAGATTTAGCAGCCAGCCTGTGGGCCCTTTCCACCACGAAGGAGGAGGAGAATTCAGCGCGGCCAAACGTGGACACCAGCAGGTCTTCCAGGAATTTCGGCGGGTTTGTGCCCTCCTCACCCTCCGGCAGGCAGACGAAACGAAGATTGCACCTCCGAAGGCGGTTCTCCATGTCGTCTTGCTTCGCCAGGACCATGGTGAGCTGATGTTGGAGCTGCTCAACCGCAACCTGTAATGGCGGTATATCGTCCTCCACACGGCCAACACGGGTCTCTGCCTCCGTGAGCCGGTCCCTGAGTTTCTGCATGTCCTGTCTAATGAGCGAGACATCCGTCTTCACCTCCTCGATCTTGCATGTCAGGGAGCTCTTACAGTCCGAGATAGCTTCCAGGACTCGCGCCGTATGATCAGCCGCCGAATCAACGGGAGCGGAGGTGCCGGCACCATCTTCCTCTGCACCCTCCTCGTCGTGAAGCCGGTATTTAGCTAGTTTAGCGACCGCTTCAGAAGTTTTTTTCGATGGTGACATGGTCCCGGCAGGTAGGGAAAACAATGAGCCCTGTATTCCAGCAAAAAATTAGGCAGTAGAAGCCCCAGGATAGGTATTGTCGGATTTTCAGCGAGCGGAGCTCCCGAAAAACACTCCTCACACCATGCCGTCCAAGCCACGCCCCCCTTCAAGACTCCTTTTTAAATAGTGAGATGGTCCATGCAAAGGAGCAGATTCACTTTTAATCTTGATCCCTCCGAAAGCTGATACTTGGTTTCCCTTTTTAGGTGCGAACAGATGTATGGAGGAGTGTGGGACTTGCTCCTGTTCTCCCATGTGACTGTGCTTGGTGAATTGGCCACTCGGACATTCAGCACTGTTAATATGGTTACTTAGTTGGTAAGGTTGAGTAAAGACCTCAATTCACTGTGTATGTGTTTTTGTCACTACCGTTTTTCTAATATCCCTGTACATTGGGTTCACTAAGCAACCGATCTAAAAGTGAGGTTGATTTACTAAAACTTAAGTGCAAAATCTGCAGCTGTGCATAGTAGACAATCGGCTTCTAACTTCAGCTTTGACAAAAAAAAATAGAAGCCGATTTGGTGCAGCTCTGCAGAGAAACAAGATTTTGCACTCTCCCCGTTTTATTTAGCCACATTCCCCACTAACGCCACCAACTGTGGAAGGGAGTTCCACTTCCTGCCACTTCCTTGCCACTCTAACAGTAAAGAACCTCTTACACGGTTTGATTTGAACAACTCTTAAGCACCCCCTTTTCTAGGGAGAATACATTTAATGTTCATTATTTGTTTCGTAAGACAGGTCCTCCAGCCCCCTTATTGGCTTTGCTATCTATATGTGGGCATGAAAAGTGTCTTTAACCCTGCATAACCTCGAAGTCCCATCGTTGTGCTTACACAGGGCTTTGTTTGTTCCAGGTAGTGGTAAATGAAAGGGAATGAGTGTAAACTGTTGGTGGGACCACCATCAAATTAAAACTAATTTGTTTTGCTCTGCATTGAAAATGTTCACAATAATCTGAGACGAGGGCACATTAAATCGTACGCGTTAAAGGCTTAGTTCACCTTGTTTTGTATCAGCATTTTAGTTCCACTACTTGGCACAAGCAAAATCCTGTGTAAGCACCAAGTAAGAACTTGGAGCTTACACAGGGTTGAAGATACTCTTCCTGCCCACATGTAAACGGCTCAGACGGGCGACAAAGCTAATAAGGGGGTTAGAGGTCCTCAGTTATGAGAAACGACTATGAAAATAAATGTTAAAGGGGTGCTTAAGAGTGGATATGATTGCAATATACAAATCTTTGAATGGGGACTCTAGCATTGGAAGGAAACTGATCTCTGGATTTTTTTTCTAAGCCAGTAGATCAGCAGTTTTTTTTTTAAATGCTCAGACCAGCCCATCTGGCACCAACAACCATGCCACATCCAAAGTCATCTAAAACCCCCTTTCTTCCCCATTCTGATGCTTAGTTTGAACTTCAGCACGTTGTCTTCACCAGGGGCGGACTGACCACTTATGTGGCCCCTGGGCAATAGATTATGGGGACCACACAGTATAGACACAGACACACAATATACACACAGTATACATACACGCAGACTACACACACTGAAAAGGTACGGGAGAGGTGGGGCAGCTATCTTTTTCGGATAAAAAAAAAACACTGTCCCTGGTTTTACCGAGGCCGGCAACCCTGATGGGGCTCCCTAGTGGCATGGGGCCCTCGGGACCGAATGATCAGTCCACACCCTGGTCTTCACCAGGTTTGGATTCCTTAAATGTTGCTGCCATGTGATTTTAGCTGGTAGGAAATTGGGTACACCTTCTTTTTTTTTTTTTTTTTTAATGCTTGGTAACACGAAGTGGCCAGATAATGTATTGGATTGTCAAAATGCTGGCTAGGTAGAATGCCTTTCTCCCAATACACCAAGTATTTTGACAGTGTCGAATAACTCACAATACGACATTTTGTCATGATTTCTCATTACCTAGACCTAAAATGTAATACCTGTGTTCATTTTAAATTGGAATATAGTTTGGTCATTATTCAGAGTGCCAAGTACTGTATCATGGTGACATCAGTAGACTTCAAAGGTCCTTCTCAGAGAAGCTATAGTAAGGGCTTGTGCGCATTGGAAGGGTAGAATCCTGTGCTAAATTTCAGGATTATTCCTCTTGGCTTACTGTTTGGTGAACCATAAATATATTCCTTTCTCCCTCAAAAATTCACAGCCAGCAGGTTAAGTGATATAATGAATCACCAGTCTCCTCTCTCAGCCTTCAGGGCTTGTAAATGCAGATTACCAGGCTCTGTAGGGGAATTGCCGCGAAGAAAGAACAAGACAGTGGGAACAGAATGGGACTGGCCTCTTCCATTCAGCAGCAGACCGGCTACAGTTCTTTAGCATGCAGATGAGTGTGCTGTGAATAATGCAGTGTGCTACACATGTCACTTCTCCTGATGGCCTCTTTCTAGACACCTCATTACACGCAGCTCCTAAAAAAGAGCCCCTTTCATTTTCCTCCCCCTCTGATCGTGATACACCGCAGTCCACATGAGGCCAGGCTCCACAGTGTCAACGCTACTACACAGGGTGTTTCATCTGCAAAGCTAGACTACCGCTGGCGCCTGACTTTGTGAGCGTTTCTGTTGTCAGTGAAGACACCTATTACCGGACTTCATTCTGGTTTCTAGAGGTCTACAGCCCCTTTTCTGTCTTTCTATCCATCGAATTTATGTTGCCCCTAAAACTCTTCATATTATTGGTTTAATACAGGTATTGATGGCGTATAGCACTGTCAATTTATGCAGTGTTGTACACTATTCCATCAGTCCCTGCCCTCGACGCTCAGGAAGCTTACAAATTTAGGTCCCTATCTCATACTAAGGCCAATTTCGACACTTCAGGCAAAATTCACTAAATCGGAAGCACTCAAATTTTTGTGTAGCTGTTGATGGAAGCCAATCAGCTTCTAACTTCAGCGTGTTCAATTTAATAAAACCTGGAAGCCGATTGGTATCTATGCAGAGCTGCACCAGCAGTACACTGCAGTTTTAAACCCCTCCGTGCCTTTTCGAGTATGCGAGGAAAGCGGAGTACACAAAAACTTGCACAACCACAGGCAGCACATACAGGTAGCATCTTGCTTGGGTATTGGACCTTGGACCCCAGTGCTGCAAGCAGAGCCGGTGTCCTTCTGAGAATTGTCCCCCAGCAGATAATGCCCGCTCTGTACTGCGCAGGCGCAACGAACCTCCTAAAATCGCCGAAGATGAACACAGCTGTCAATCACATGAGCACAATATTGTGCCACATGCTGATGCTCGCTCCACTCTGCAAGGGGCGGGTGTAATTTATATCGTAAGGGGTGGATGTGTATTATTATTTTGTCTGCATTACTATTACTTTATATTGTGTAAGGGGCGAATGGCTACTGCAAGGGGCGCGTGTATTGGGGTGGTTTTATCAAGAAACTTCACAATATAATACACCTGTACCTTGCTGTGGCCATTTGCCCCTTATACAATATATAATAGTAATAAACATCCGCCCCTGGCTGTAGCTATCCTTGCACCCACCCCTTGCAGACTAAAGCAAGCATTGACTGAGTGCGCCAAATTTCCTGTTCATTACGCAGTCTACAGCTGCTTCACATTCGGCAATTTCCGGCAGCTCTGTTTGCTAGAGCGCTGCGCCTGCGCAGTCCAGCGTGGACATTATCTGCCAGGGAGACACCTCTCAGCAGAACACCGGGACAAGGCCATCCAACGCCCAGGGCAAAGATGCCATACTGTGACCCCCCCCCCCCACCGTTCATGATGTGCAAGCTTAAGCGATCTTGTACCCAGCAGTCACTCGCTTGTCAAAATCGCTACTGCTGTCACTAATTTTGTCAGGTTTGTAGCATAAGGAAGGTGCCCCCATCCCTACAGTAAGCCATTGCGCCCAAGGCAGGCGCCCCTCTGTGCTTACTCCTAGTCCTGGCCTTGGCTGAAAGCCAGATGTGCTAGCCACAGATTCCAATTTTTATTTTCAAGTAGGTCTAAACTCTGTCAAAAAAATGCATATAATTGTTTTAATATGCCAAGGTAATTTTTAGAATCCCTTTTTAAAATTTGGTTAAAAAAAACATTTTGTTTTTAAATGTGTTTTTTTTTTTTTTTTTTTTTTTTTTTCAATAGCGACAAAAGGATATAAATCCGCTTTTTTGTGCACAAAATCCTTTTGCAAACGAGATATTGCCTGTATAAGTAGGAGTGGCATTGCTGGTATAGTACACAACCTGTGCGGAGAGCAAGGGCTATGGGAAGGACCCAGCAGCCCCGTCCACTACAAGGGTGGATACAAGACCAGTCACCTTGTACAAAGAGTATCCGTGACAAGTCTTTGAGCTGCAGCTTTCTGTAGTGAAGGAAAGTCATGCTGGGTTTGTGCACAGATATGAAAGAAATACACAAAGCACTTCAAGATTCGAGTAAGAATATACATATTTAGACAATATTTGCTTACCCTGGAGTTCGGCTTTTTTTAAAGCTGCAGCTTTCATTGCAATAATTCCATTGATCCTGCCATAAATGTCCTTGTTCAGGCGCTGTGATTGGTATACTCTGGCATAATGACATCGCTGGTAAAATAAAATACATTTTAAGATGCAGATCAAAGGGCCGACAATGCTGTTGTAAATTCAGCTGCGTTGTCTGTTCTCAATAGGAAATTTAAAGTCTACAAAGTGGCACTTGCAGGATCCGCAGACAACTAGGAAGGAGAGAGAACAGGTTTTACAGCCAAAACAATGTGGAGTTCCATTTCAACCTTTCCCCGTGCTGTCCAAAATGAGAACTGGTTTAGCGTTCCACTTTAAAATGATTCGGATGCCATTTTGTTAGTGATTCTCTATGATCACACTTCAGTAAATAACTTTTAAAATAAAACTTATTTCTTTATCGTACATCACGGGACACAGAGCGCATAGCCATTACACTTGGGTTATATGGGTACCTTCAGGTGTGGACACTGGTGTAATCAATTTCACAGGAAGTTTCCTCCCTATATAACCCCCTCCCACTGGGAGTGCTTCAGTTTTTTCGCCAGTGTCTTAGGTGTTGGTCACGTCTAGCTGTCCCTCGGAGGTCTCGGGACCCAGGATAGCTAGCCGGATCCGTCCGAAGTGCTTCAAAGCCAAGGTGTACGGTACCCGGGCCCTGCTGGAGTGGGGTTTTGCCTGTAATGCCTCTCCTTGGAGGGCTGGATTCTGGGCTCCAGTGCCTTAGTCTCTTCCAAGAACTAAACGCTTCTGATGCCAGGATGCTATATAGGTCCAGGGGTGTGGGTTCCTTAACACAGGACCCCGGTCCCTGAAGGTCCAAGACAATACCCACGGAGATGGGGGAAGGCTGGGCCTCTTGCATTTTGCAATACCCTGCGGCGTGGAGCAGGTAAGAGGGAACCTGCGGGACTTGGTTCGACAGTAGGTATCCCCCTGGGGGTTCTGGGTTGGCTAATGGTATGCTTGTGCATCAGCCACTATCTCCACTATGTCTTTTGAGGCAGGATGGGATGTACTAATGTTTACCCAGATAACATGTAGATATATATATGCTTTTAAAGATATGTATTTTGCTACTCCCCCCAGATTTGCCTGTTAGCATGATACTGCAGCCCCACGTGTATAGAGAGGAAGTGCTGACAAAACTCCTGTTTCCTAGGAAGCCTAGGGGGACAGCTTCCTCTATGTGTGCACTACAAAGATTAGTGGCTTACCGGGTGTCTGTTACTAGCGCTGGTCCAGGCTTCTCCTCTGCTCTCTGCTTCCTCCATGTTGGTTTCAGCGTGGGGGGGGGCGGGCCAGCAGCGTCAGGTCTCAGATAAAGCAAAAAAAAAAAAAAAAAAGCATTTCCTGGCTGGTCATTCCCTCCTGAGAGCAGTGGAGAGTGAGGACACAGAGCGCGCAGCTGAGCCATTTCTGGCTAACAGTGACACCCAGTGGTGGTTTGTGGATCTTCAGGTCTGGACTTAGTCCACACTGACCAGAAAAAAAAAAAAGATTTTTTTCTTAAAGGGACTCAGCCTTAGATCTGGCAGTATCTGAGTCGGTGCAACCTTGGACTCCAGCTAACGGGCATTGGTGTGGCAATACTCACAGGACTCTCCTCGGTATTGCCGCCTTCTCAGGCGTATGAAAATTTAAAAAAATGCCTGTCCTTATTAATGTTTCACTTCTAGCTACAACAGTTGGGTGTTGGCTGTAGGGGTGTCTCAAGGTTGTGCAATGGCTCCCAAGGGATCAGGACCAGCTAAGGCTGCAAAAGGTGCCAAAAAAGTAAAGGGGTCTCCAACGGGGTCAGAGGATTTGGGCCAGGCTCCAGTGGTCCCACCCTCACCAGATAGACCACCGAATAGCATCATGCAGGAGCCATTGAGGGTGCTAGGGGCAGAGGCGGCCCCCAATCAACCCATTCCCGTTTATGTTACGGAAGAAATGCTAGAATCCACCCTGGGTGGGCTAGAGAAAAGGTTAACTGCTTTAATTGCCCGCTCTTTGCCGGGTGGCAAACGGGCTAGATCCCCGTCACCTAGAACGGTGTGTTCGGATGCAGAGGTCCTCTCTTCGGAGGAATTGGACCCACAGGGGGATCAAGCGGACCTGAGTCCTGACGGGTCAGACATTGAAGATTCCACTATAGATGAATTTTTTTTCGGCTTCTCAAGCAGAGTCTGTGGATCCAGTCTCTGACGGATATGGTTCGCACTGCTTTTAAACTTCCAGTGTCAGAACAATTAGCCCCCGCGGTATCCTCTTTAGGTTCCTTGAAGGCACCATTGAGTGGTGCGTCTTTCCCGGTTCACCCCCTTCTGGAGAGCGTGATTTTTCAGGATTTTTATCCCTCCTAAAAGGGTCACCATTCTCTATCCTATGGAAGAAGAATTTGCAAAGAAATGGGCACTCCCTACCGTGGACGCAGCCATTTCCTGCGTAAATAAATTCCTGACCTGTCCGGTGGAAAATGTCCAGGTGTTTAAAGATCCAGTCGACAAAAAATTGGAGACCCTACTGAAGGCTTCTTTTACCACAGTAGGTGCCGTGGTTCAGCCAGCAGTGGCAGCCATTGGCGTTTGTCAGGCTTTAAAGGATCAGACTAAACCGATATTAAGGGACATACCGGCTCAGCAAGCTCGTGAATTGGCTGACCTCCCAAGAGCTCTCTGCTTTGCAGTAGATGCTATTAAGGACTCCGTTCAACAGGCGTCCCGTTTATCTCTGCTGTTGGTTCATATGCGTCGCCTTTTGTGGCTAAAAAACTGGTCAGCAGAGGCACCCTGCAAAAAGCTTTTAGCAGGATTTCCCTTTCATGGTGGGAGACTATTCGGTGAAGACCTAGATAAATATATCCAGACTATATCAAGTGGTAAAAGTTCTTTCTTGCCTATCAAGAAAAGATCGCGTGGGCCCGCATTTAAGCGACAGGCCTTCACAGGCTCGGCCCCTTCAACTTCCCGTCAGTATCGACGGCCTCCCGGGCGTTCAGCATTTAATAGCCGCCCACAAGGACAAGCCACGACAGGCAAGAGGCCATGGCCTCGCAAGCCGGTTAAACCAGTCCTCAAGTCAGATTCATGAAGGGGCGCCCCCACTCTCTTGGGTGGGGGGAAGGCTTCGGTTTTTCTCCGAAGTGTGGAAGGCCAGAATTCCCGACTCTTGGGTAAGATCCGTGGTAACCACGGACTACAAGCTAGAGTTTCGGGAAGTCCCCCCTCCACATCTTCAGGGGTCAAGTCTTCCAAGCGACCCATTAAAGAGGGCCTCTCTTGTAAAAGCATTGGATCGTCTCTGGCTCCAAGGAGTAATTGTAGAAGTACCAACCCAGGAATGGAGTCTGGGATTCTACTCCAACCTTTTCATAATACCAAAGCCCAATGGCGACGTCGGGCCTATCTTGGACCTCAAACGCCTAAATCGCTTTCTAAACATTCAGACCTTTCGTATGGAGTCCATACGTTCGGTGGCAGCCAGCCTACATCAAGACGACTTTCTAGCATCTATAGACATAAAAGATGCGTATCTGCACGTGCCGATCTACCCGGCACAGCACAGGTTTCTTCGTTGTATGATAGATCACCGCCATTACCAGTTCGTAGTCCTCCCTTTCGGGTTGGCAACAGCTCCGCGGGTATTCACAAATGTGTTAGCCCCGGTGCTAGCCGTCCTAAGGACAGAAGGCATTCTTGTCATACTTGGACGATCTTCTGGTTATCGACAGCTCCGCTTCCAACCTCAATCAGGCAGTAGGTCGCACAGTTCAGCATCTAGAGGAATTCGGGTGGATTGTAAACCTAGAAAAATCGGTATTGAAACCCACAAAGCAGTTGGAATATCTAGGCCTTCGGCTAGATACAGACTGCCAGAGGATAAGTTTACCTCAAGCAAAGATCAGATCAATAGCTCAAGCAGTTCAAGTGATCTTAGGCAAGAAGAGGCCGACTATTCGCCTATGTATGCGACTGCTGGGGAAGATGGTGGCCGCCTTCGAGGCTGTGCCCTACGCCCAGATCCATACCAGATATCTTCAGGCAGCCATTTTCTCTGCTTGGAACAAATCCATTCAGGCGTTAGATCGTCCGTTAGTGCTCTCCCCGAAGGTCCGGCGCAGCCTGTCTTGGTGGCTGGTCTCTCAAAATTTGTCAAAAGGGAAATCCTTTTGCCCCATCACGTGGAAGATAGTATCCACGGATGCCAGCCTGTTAGGTTGGGGGGCAGTTCTAGAAGAACAGACCCAGCAAGGGCTGTGGTCGGGGGCAGAAAAACTGCTTCCCATCAATATCTTGGAGATCAGAGCTGCTCGACTGGCCCTGATCGCCTGGACTCTCCCCCTTCAGGGTCTGCCAGTAAGGATACAGTCCGACAACGCCACTGCGGTGGCATACATAAACCACCAGGGGGGCACGAAGAGCCCAGCAGCCCAAAGAGAAGTAAACCTGATTTTCTCATGGGCCGAAGCCCATGTACCCTGCATCTCGGCGGTGTTCATCCCAGGGATAGACAATTCTCAAGCAGATTTTTTGAGTCGTCAACAGTTGCTCCCGGGGGAATGGTCTCTTCACCCCCAGGTATTCCAAGAGATTTGCCAAAGATTCGGAGTCCCAGATGTGGACATTATGGCAACGAGATCCAACAAAAAATTGGACAAATTCATATCCCGAGCCAGGGATCCCTCGGCCTACGGGACCGATGTGTTGGTTTGCCCTTGGCACCAGTTTTCTCTTCTGTATGCGTTCCCTCCACTGCAGATGATTCCCCGCCTTCTACGGAGGATCCGGGTGGAGCGCAGGCCTGGGATCCTGGTGGCCCCAGCCTGGCCCAGGAGGGCTTGGTACACACTCATCGTGAAGATGTCAGTCGGGGCGCCGGGGCCGCTCCCCCTGCGCCCAGATCTGCTGTCTCAGGGCCCAATCTGCCATCCTGCTTCACAGCAGCTAAATTTGACGGCTTGGCAGCTGAATCCCTAATTCTTAAGGGCAGAGGCCTCTCAGATCAGGTCATACCTACGTTGATTCAGGCTAGGAAACCGGTCTCCAGAAATATTTATTACAGAGTCTGGAGAACCTATGTGGAGTGGTGCGAGTCTCAAAAATGGCATCCTCGAAAGTTTTTTATTGACAGGATCTTGCGATTCCTCCAGGTTGGCGTTGACAAAGGGTTGGCTCTTAGTACTCTAAAGGGGCAGGTGTCGGCTTTAGCGATATGGTTTCAAAGACCCTTGGCCACCCATTCGCTTTTGAAAACCTTCTTGCAGGGGGTCTTGCATGTGAATCCCCCTATTAGAGCTCCCCTCTGCCCCTGGAATTTAAATCTGGTCTTGTCAGCTTTACAAAGGCAGCCGTTTGAACCTCTGACAGAAATCCCTCTTGTGCTACTAACCCGAAAGTTGGTTTTCTTGGTGGCTATGGCTTCAGCCAGAAGGGTTTCCGAGCTGGCAGCCTTGTCATGCAGGGAGCCATACCTTATTCTGCATAAGGACAGAGTGGTTCTGCGGCCTCAACCTTCTTTCCTTCCTAAGGTCATATCCAGTTTTCACTTGAATCAGGACCTAGTCCTACCATCCTTCTTTCCTACTCCCCAGTCCAGAGAGGAAAGACTGCTTCATACTTTGGACGTGGTTCGAGCCATGAGGGTCTATCTCAAGGCTACAGAGAAGATTCGGAAAACAGATGTGCTTTTTGTTCTTCCGGATGGCCCCAAGAAGGGTCAGCCGGCTGCCAAGTCTTCCTTGGCTAGGTGGATTAAGCAGCTGATTTTTCAGGCATATGGTCTGAAGCGCGTTCCACCTCCCTTATCAGTTAAAGCCCATTCTACGAGGGCCATGAGTGCCTCCTGGGCGGCACACCATCAGATCTCTATGGCACAGGTTTGCAAGGCGGCAACCTGGTCTTCCGTACATACGTTTACTAAATTTTATAAGTTGGACGTTGCAAAGGGTACAGACGCAGCTTTTGGGCAGGCGGTCCTACGGGCAGCAGTATAGAATCCTCTGGCCCGGTTTACGCCCCCTTGTTTTTCTGTTGGTGGAGCCATGTTTTCTCCTGACAATGTTTTTATTTGGCTATTCTTGGCCTTACGGTCTCCCTCCCTTCATAGAGCATTGCTTTAGGACATCCCAAGTGTAATGGCTATGCGCTCTGTGTCCCGTGATGTACGATAAAGAAAAAGGGATTTTTAATAAACGGCTTACCTGTAAAATCCTTTTCTTGAAGTACATCACGGGACACAGAGCTCCCACCCCTCTTTTGGGGAACATTGTGTAACCTCGGGAGAATTGCTTGCTACAAAACTGAAGCACTCCCAGTGGGAGGGGGTTATATAGGGAGGAAACTTCCTGTGAAATTGATTACACCAGTGTCCACACCTGAAGGTACCCATATAACCCAAGTGTAATGGCTATGCGCTCTGTGTCCCGTGATGTACTTCAAGAAAAGGATTTTACAGGTAAGCTGTTTATTAAAAATCCCTTTTTCTGAGGCTTTGTACACAACCCATTCTGATTAACTGCCTTTTTGTGACATTTTAAACAGATATTGTGCCCTAAAGTGCCTCATTCAGTAGGCTTGGATTTTTTTATAGCCATCATCCACTCAATTGCAATATGTATCTAGATTACACCACAGGTAATGCTTTCGGAAGCTGATGTACTTGGAAATGCTGTTATATTGAAGGCTTGACAATAAGAGGTTCCACCTCAATCATACACAGGCACTTGTCCTTCTAATAGGTTCATAAAGTGCTTTGCATCGATTTACTTTACTATGATCAAGGCTAAACCTTTTTTGGGGGGGAAATATCAAATTATTGCATGTAGATAGTTCATATTTTCTATTTCGAGTTGCTATTTTTTTTTTTTTTTATTCCCCCCCCCCCCCCCCCTTTTTAGATTTACCTCTAAACTATGTAGTGCAGGGGGCCTCCTCTGTTAGTCTAAAGCAGGCTATACATGGATCTATATTTGGCCAGTTTAACAGGGACCAGCCAAATTTCGAAACATGTATGGGCAGGCTGGATGAACACAAGTTGACATATCGATTGACGCATGTACTGTTTTTTTTTTTTTCCCAAATGATCAGTGCTGCCAGCTATAGCCAGCAACAATAATTGCTTTTTGACAGCAGGGAGCCTTTTCTCGCCATCAGAATACAATATTGCAGTGAAAGGGAAGCAGATTTTTTTTTTTTTTTTTTTTTTTTTTTTTTTTCATTCAACCCAGTGGTTTAACGGAAAAAAAATAATGTATGTGCTGCCTAAAGACCAACCAATTTCTGATGTAGGCAAAAAACGCAAATCTGTAGAAATGAATGGATCTTTTCTATATAAACTTGATTTTATTGTAAATCTGTATGCTAGGAGGAAGGCTTCTGCCGAAACATGTTAGCGTTTTGGATGTCGCTCTGCTGTTTGTGCTCAAAGATTTAAGAAGCAATAGAGTTGCTAGGATTTATTTTTTTTGCTATATTGACATGTCTGATGGGAGCTCTCCTTAAGGCGGAGTTCCACTCAAAAATTGAACATCCGCTTGACCCACTCCTCAACCCCTTGGATGCCACATTTGGCATGTAATTTTTTTTTGGGGGGGGGGGGTGGGGGCTTCAGGAGGAGTTGGAATTCCTGTCCCACTTCCTCCTTCCGCCGAGTGGCTGGTTAGACGATTAGCTTAATCTTCAGCTCCTCCCTGTAGGTGATCACCTAGGACATGTCGCAGGTCCTAGGCGATCGCCTGTCCAATTGGACGGCGGAGCGCCATTCGCAACGGCGTTCGCGCATGCGCAGTGGGTGCCCGGCCTTGAAGCCGAAAGCTGTCACGGCCAGGTGCCCACACTTAAAATGGAGAGGAGGGGAGAGGGGACCCGGCCGGCATGATGCTGGAACCCTGGAGCAGGTAAGTGTATGTTTGTTTGTTTATTAAAAGCCAGCAGCTACACTTTTTGTAGCTGCTGACTTTTAATAAACATAAAAATGAGCTGGAACACCCCTTTAAGAAACCCATATTTTGTGAATCCCTTGTCCTGTCACAATTTTATGTAAAACTTTTTAAAAGTAGCCAAAAATGTAACTAAAAAAAAAAGGTTGGCATGGCTTGTGGAGGAGAGCTGTCTTGGGCAGCCCCAAATTAAGGCACATACTTGGGTCGGGCAAGAAGTGCAGCCGCCTTCGAAACGCAAAAATCTGTCACTAGTGGATAAGTGAACCCATATGCCAGCACCCCTATTTCTGAGGACCAGGGGGGTTGTGTGTGTTTGCAAGAAAAAAAGAGTGGTGCTCCAAACTCCTACCTGAGGTCACAGTAAAAAAAAAAAAAAGAATAAAAATAGATTTTCTCTAGGACTGCATTTTGGTCGGCAGTTTTAGAATTGGTCCTCTACCATTAATAGGTGATACCTGGTGTTGCCGTC
This sequence comes from Rana kukunoris, assembly GCA_029574335.1. NCBI lineage: Eukaryota > Metazoa > Chordata > Amphibia > Anura > Ranidae > Rana > Rana kukunoris. Next base: position 110,690,973 of record CM056052.1, read on the forward strand.
AGACTTTAGAAAGCTGCTGCAGACAAAGTATTTGTATGTAGGTGCAACACCTCATATTGTAATATTTCCAGCAGCGGGCATGTTTTTGCTCAGCCTGGAAGAATTAATTTGATCTTTCTGAATGGCGGCAACCAGAATCCTTCCTAATCTGCCATCTATTTCTCAGGTGAAGTTAATTTGTTTGGCTTGCAGATTTCCGCCATGTAAACAATGCAGTAATCCATTTTTGCTTCCTTCAGATGAGGTTCCAGTGCTGAGCTCTTTCGGCTCGTATGGAAAGATTAATTTAACTGCGCCATCTGGCTTGATTCAACACATTCAGCACATGTAGTTTATTAATGTAGATCAGGGCTGGTGAACAATAGTAGTAAATCCAATCACATTAATGGATATATCATAACTGGTGGTAAGGTTAGGACCCGTGGGGCATCATTTCCATGTACCCTGGAGAGAACTCTAATTCAATTTTCTTCATCCGCAGCGGGTAATCTCCAGCTACATGTGTCCTAAAAAGATGGATGAGCATAGATTACTGTCAAGCTTTTTAAAATATGCTCAGGTCATATATTAATGAGACTTTCCATGACAGAGATGCCGAGATTTTTGTATCAAAATCTTGAAGATCTGGGTTTTCTATTAACTAGTTTGAGGATAAACCTCCATCAATAAACGTTTTTTTTAACAGCAACTAATCGGATAGCAGCTCTTTAGTTTTTATCTGGCTAGCCTGTTTTTCTAAAAAATAAATAAAAAAAACCCTAGTATCTCCAAATTCAGACAACCGCAATGGTCAGACACGGGAGTGTAACCCTTTTTCCATATCCCAAACATACAAATCCTTCCCCATGTATTAAACGCAAGGCCCGCGGGCCAAATCTTGCCTGCCAGGCCATTTCATGAGGCAGCTGCGGCTCCCCTTTTGTAACCACCCCCCACCTTCTCTCTGCAGTGGGCAGCAGAGTGTAGGACAGAACTCCTCTACCAGATCCTGCATTTCTCTGTGCAGCCATGGAGAGGCTCGTCTTTAACCCCCCTCTCATCCTTCGACAGAGAAGGACACAACTCCTACAAATCCTGCACACATCTGTGCAGCCACAGCACCTGTCATTTCCAACTCCCCAGTCACTCCAGCCCTCCTTTTCTTCTCCAGACCCTGCAGTTTTTGCCCCCCAGCTCTGCCGCCAGCTTCTTCCTGGCAGCAGCCCATGATTTGACTTCTGATGTAAGTGAGGGGAGGGTACCCTGGACATGCAGTCTTAAGCCTCGTACACACAATCAGACTTTAAACAAACTTTCCCTTGGATTTTTGTCTGAAGGGAGTTGGCCGGGCACACCCATAGCATACACACGCTCCGACTTATCTGCAAACTTTCCCAACATCACGTAGTTTTTCTGCTCTTTACTGCCACCCATTGATCAACTTCTGCTATTGTTGGTTGATTAACATTGGTTCTGGGCAAGCGTATTTGCACTTTGTACAAAAGTTGGCTTGCTGTACACACGGTTGGACTAGGCACCATCTGACTTTTGTTGCCGAAAAGTTTGTCCGTTTGCAGAGCGGACTTTTGTCCGATGAAAACCGAAAAAGTTACCTACACACGGTCGGATTTTTTTTGAAAACTTGCTCATTTTGAAGTTTGTTGGCAAAAAGTCAGACCGTGTGTACGGGACTTTACAGATACAACCAGCATTTTAAAAGCAACCATAAAACTCATGCAGCCCGCAATGAAATCGCGTTGACACCCCTGTCAACCCACCCACAAAGCCAAATGGGAAATGAGGGGCAATCCCTGTAAATTAAGAGAATTCTTTGGGGACCCTGAGGTCACAACTACTAGTACCCCCATTCAAAGATCTCCCCCTATTACTTTTCTGGAGATGACTCAAAATTTGGGATTTGTTTTTTACTTTACAATAATAGTAAATGGCACAAATGGAGAAGGGTAATCTCCTTAACGGGGGCACAGACAAGTGCCCTAATCCCACCCCACTTTATCCAAAAGTTTTGCCTTTTTTAGTTATGCTTTCAGTTTAACAGGAATGTTGGACAATTTTTCTCAATCAGCGGCTACAGCCCATGGACTGTTTTTTTTTTTTTTCTTCGGGAATATGATTTTGCAAGCATGGAATACATCAAACTTTCTGTATTGCCGCTTCAAAAAAAAAAAATATAAATATATATAAGCAAACCAACAAGCTATATAGAATCATAGGTCAGACTGTGGTTATACATTGAAATGGAATATGACATCTAAAAGCCCAATAAGTCTGACAAATGAGAAATCCTCTTTACCAATCAATAATCTTTACTAATTAATAGGTTTCCATGCTTTAGTCCTGTATGTCTTCCCAGAATCCTCTAGCCATGAATTTGTGGAGTAATAATCCTGGCCTGGCTGTACTTCTATGCTTGCATTGCCCTTCTATGTAGAGTCTATAAGTAATGTATGTGCTGGGAGGCGGAGGGGAAGAACACTGGTACTGCATCAATTATGTAAGTATGAGGTGCACCATGCTAAAATATAAATGGATCTAGTTATGATGAGCAAGCTGTGATACATCTCTGCTCAGTCTCCTATTATATGAGGCAGTGTTATCCTGTAAGTGGTCAGAATTAAAACAAGATGGGTTCATTTCTTGGTCATGACCCACTTAGTTGGGAGGCGCGATACTGTCCTGGGAGCAATTAATGGAGTGAACCGCAGGCCGGCGTTAAGATGTGTTGAAGCAGCACTCTGTATAACACCACCGATGAATCTCTTGTGTCATCAAGGCTGATTTGGAAAAAACGTGTTTGTATTTAAGGCCGTTTTGTGGTTTAAAGTTTACTCTAAACGGCTAAACTTTGCCAACTGACATCCTCGTGGTAATTTTATGGCTGAGCTTGTCGAGGAAAGTTTTTGAGAAGTAGGTTTATCATTTTCCATTTAATAAGTCTCCTGCATAAATTTGTAACCTCCTTTTTATTACCAAGTCAGTTTTAGGACTCTGCTGCCAGTTCTTTCTTCGGACAAAGAATTACTACTTGTCATAAATTTAACTTGCCGTGTTGTGTCTCTAGTTCTTTTTAGAAGTCCTTTCACACTGGGGCTGTAGCAGTAAAGCGTCGCTAGTGTTGGCGACACTTTAGCGCTGTTATGGTGGTGCCTTTTGGCCGCTAGCGGGGTGCTCTTATCAAAGGGTTAAAAGCGCCCGGGTTGCTTTGGCAGTGCTGCCCATTAATTTCAATGGGCACGGGCGGTGCAGGAGTGGTGTATACACTGCTCCCGCATCTCCCCAAAGATGCGGCTTGCTGGACTTTTTTATTTTATTTATTTTTTTCCATACTGCAAGCGCACAGACGCTGTTTTTAGCGCTAAAATACGTGTGTGTGTGTGTGTGTGTGTGATTCATAAAGGAAGGAGCACTTCTATCCTGGACTCGCCTACCATTTTATAGGAAGTAATCAAAATCGGCAACACAGTTAACTTTTTTTTTTTGTAGACTAAAGCTGGTGTCTTGTCGAGCTGGTTCCTCTATTGGATAGGCGCGTCCAGGAGCGGGGCATGCGCAGTAGGAGGCAATGGAAATCTCCGTGCCTGATTGTCAGCTTAAAAAGCTCCCTCCTGATGCCTGCTTATACACGCCGCTCTACACAGCAAGGGGCGGATGTGATATTGAGCAGTGCTTTTTTTAATTGGTTATCCACGCCGCTCTTAATCATATGTCTATATGAAGTAATGAAATAAAACTTTTTAATCCTTACTAGATTTGTAAGTTCTGAATTGTATCTGTACTGTCTGCCCTCATGTGTTGACGCCCTGTGCAAACTGTTAGCCCTAAAGAAATCCTGTTTAATTTGCTTGTTTGTATGGATTAGCATGGCAGCTTCCATATTTTTCTCAGTATGGGTTTACTTTAACCACAATATTAAGCAGAGGGTAAAATGTATGGGAGCGTGAGACTTTATCTTCTTGCTGGTACTACTGTACATAGCACTGTCAATAGACATTTTAAATTCGTACACAAACTGCCTTTTGTACAAAGGTGCAGCTCTGGCTGTCGGATGGATGTTAAAATGGAGACTTTATTTTTTTATTTTTAGAATCATTAACCGGTGTGATCACAACAGATTGTAGTTGTGTGTGTGTGTGTGTGTGTGTGTGAAACAAAAGACCCAGTGTCATGTGTTGCAAGGTTTCAAATGTGTTTTAAAGCGGATCTCCACCCTAAAGTGAAGATCCGCTGATCGGAACCCTCCCCCCCTCCGGTGTCACATTTGACACCTTTCAGGGGGGAGGGGGGTGCAGATACTTGTCTAAAGACAGGTATCCGCACCCACTTCCGGCCCGCAGTCTCGGGCAAAAGACGGGCTTTTCCCGTTGTGTGCTGGGAACTCTCGGCTCCCAGCACAAAGCGGGAGCCAATCGCGGGCGCAGCGCGACTTGCGCATGCGCCGTAGGGAACCGGGCAGTGAAGCCGGAGCGCTTCACTTCCTGGTTCCCTCGCCGTGGATGGAGGGGGGAGCAGCAGGGTGACGAGCGATCGCTCATCCTCTGCTGCGGACGCCGCTGGACTCCAGGACAGGTAAGTGTCCTAATATTAAAAGTCAGCAGCTGCAGTATTTGTTGCTGCTGGCTTTTAATATTTTTTTTTGGTGAACCATCCGCTTTAAATATCTTGCTCTCTCGCTCGTGTCATTGGAAGTTCAACATGGCACCTCCATGGCAAAAATCTGAGGATCTGAAAAAAAATTATTGCTCTACATAAAGATGGCCTAGGCTGTAAGCTTTCAAAGACCCTGAAACAACTGCAGCATGGTGACCAAGACCATACAGTGGTTTCACAGGACAGGTTCCACTCGAACAGGCCTCGCCATGGTTGACCAAAAAAGTTGCATGCATGTGCTCAGCATCATATCCAGAGGTTGTCTTTGGGAAATAGACATACGAGTGCTGCCAGCATTGCAGAGGTTGAAGGTCAGCCTGTCGGTGCTCAGACCAGACCATGTACACTGCATAAAATTGGTCTGCGTGACCATCGTCCCAGAAGGAAGCCTCTTTTAAAGATGATGCACAAAGTCCGCAAACAGTTTGCCGAAGACAAGCAGACTAAGGACATGGATTACTGGAACAACGTCCTGTGGTCTGAGGAGACCAAAATAAACTTACCGTAATTGGGTCAGATGGTGTCAAGCGTGTGTGACGACCAACCAGGTGAGGAGTACAAAGACAAGTGTGTCTTGCCTACAGTCAAGCATGGTGGTGGGAGCGTCATGGTCTGAAGCTGCACGAGTGCTGCTGGCACTGGGGAAATAGAGACCACCCCAAAGGCAAGAGGAAGGAACCTGATGGCCACATATCATTCACTTGGACTTCAGGGAAAGCCAAAGACTCGCATCCCGAGTAAAAATGAAATCATAAGAGGGGGCGTGGCCTGGACGGCATGGTGTGAGGAGTGTGATACGGGAGCTCCGCTTGCCTAAGATCCTTATTTTACTATCCTGGGGCTGTAATTGACTTTCAATCTATCACTGCTCGTGCGAGTGTACACCCCACTGAGCAGGGAACATGTCGCCGCCGAAGCAGACCTCCAGTGCGGCAGCAAAACTTGCTAAATACCGGCTCACGGAGAAGGAGGCTGGGGGAGAAGATGGCGCCGGCTCCTCGACTCCTACAGACTCTGCAGCTGAGAACACGGCACGTGTGCTGGAGGCAATCTCAGACTGCAAAAGCTCTCTGACGGGCAAAATTGAGGAGGTAAAGGTGGATGTGTCACTTATTCGCCAGGACCTGCAGAAGCTCAGAGACCGTGTGACCGAGACAGAGACCAGGATTAGCCACGTGGAGGATGATATGCCACCGCTTCAGGTCGCGGTAGAACGTATGCAACACCAACTTACTATGGTCCTGGCGAAGCAGGACGACATGGAGAACCGCTTAAGGAGGTGTAATTTGCGGTTCGTGGGTCTGCCAGAAGGAGCGGAGGGTCAGGACCCCCCCTCATTCCTAGAAAACCTGCTGATTACCACCTTTGGGCGCGCTGAATTCTCAGATTCATTTGTGGTGGAGAGGGCCCACAGGTTGGCTGCCAAGCCTCCCCCCCAGGGCGCCCCGCCGCGGACATTTATCGCTAAGATGCTCAACTTCCGGGACCGGGATGCCGTGCTACGCCTGGCCAGGCTGAAGGGTAACATCCCTTTCCACAACACTGAGGTCAGAGTTTTCCCTGATTTTTCGGCGGATGTCCAAAAGAAGAGAGCCCAGTTCTCAGAAGCCAAACGCCAGCTACGGATTCGCCACTACTCTTACGCCATGCTATTCCCGGCCCGGCTCCGGGTAGCTGGTGAAGGCAGAGCATACTTCTTTGATACGCCAGAGGCGGTCCTCTCCTGGCTCGACAGAGAGGCGCCACCGGACCGGCGACCCGACTGACATCCCCGCCCTGACACCCTGGAATGCGCCGCTGACCGTGTTATGTTTTCTATTGGCTCCTGCTCGCTTGTGGAACTATGACCAGGTACTGTCCTATCTGAGCTGTGGCCCATGTCATCCGTCCTCTTGATTGTCCCACTGCTGAAATCCCCCTTGTTATACCTGATCCGTGACTTGGTCCTTCCCCCCCCCCCCCACCACTGCCCCTTACTCCGTGTACATCTATCCATGCCCTCCGCGGTGCTCGGTATGCACTCCTCTGTTTGCTTCCCCCCCACCCCTGCACTCCCTGCTCTATGTGATGTACCACGGCCCCATACGATCGTTCACGATGGCGAGTGGCTACCCGTCATGGCACCTGTGACTTGGTCTCATGCTTTCATATCCTGGAACTCCCCCCCTGCATCCCATCCTGGGGACTCTAGCTCGGGTGCCTCACTCTTTATACTGTTGCTAGCTTTGCAGCAGATAATCGTCCCACTAGCTGCGGGTGTCCCCTTGGACCCTGCTGTATTTTTCAATACCTGCAACGTTGTGTGCTATTATGTCTATGCCTGGTTTCCCTGGTCTGGTCGGGCCTGTGGGGGTGTCTTGGCTGTTTGCCTGGCGTCCCGCTGGCCCGGACATTCCGGAGTGTTTGTTCATTATTTCTGTTCGTTTTGTTCTTTTCTGTTGTATGTAGTTAATTGTTGGATTTTTGCTATGATTCAATGTGCTGTGCGGGAGGGACTGTGGTTTTGCTTTACGGGGAATACTGTATGGAGCGGTGATGTAGATGCTAAATTACTATATAATGATATTGGTGTTGGGATTCTGTCCCCGGCGCTCTGCGGTTCGCGGGCGGCGGCTGCGCCCCTCCCTTACTTGGGAGGTGGTCTGGCTGCTTGCGCGCGGAGCCGGGGCTCCCGGGCCAGTCACTGTCGATACATTTTATCATGCCTAACATAAAGTTGATGACCTGGAATGTGCGGGGGATAAGAGCTCGCCCGAAACGCAACGCAGTACTGTCCTTTTTAAAAATGCAAAGGGCCGACATCACGGTATTAGTGGAGACTCACTTAACTGGTCAGCTCATGATGACACTAAAGAAACCGTGGGTGGGGTGGGTCTATCAGGCCCCATATACTGTGAACTCTAGGGGGGTGGCTGTACTGGTAGCCAAAACTGTACAGTTTGTGCTGCTCCTGCTCCAGTCTGATCCCCAGGGCAGATTCCTATTTTTGCACGCTAGAATTAATGGACTGGAGGTACTGCTCCTGGCCATCTACATACCTCCCCCCTTTCAGTTTGCGGTGATGACGGAGGGCTTGGCATTTATGTCACGGTTCCCCAGTGTGCCTGCGATCTGGTTGGGGGACTTTAATAATATTACACATAGACATCTGGATAGGATGTCCACGACACCCCCACCGGACGCTGCACACGCACAGACCCGCTTTGGCAAACTCCTACTTGACCTTGACCTGGTAGATACGTGGCGCCACCGCCACCCGACTGATAGGACGTTTTCGTGTTTCTCAACGTCACACAACTCTATGTCACGTATCGACCTGATACTGACATCCCGGACCATCTTACCCTATTTGGACAATGTGGGATTCAATCCCCGCGTCTTATCAGATCATGCCTCTTATTGGATCGAACTCCGCATCGCCTCCCCACCCCCGACTTACCAGTGGAGACTTAACCCCTTCTGGCTCTCAGTTGTGCCTGATCTGGCGGAGGCCGAGACCGAATGGGATCACTTCTTCCAGACTAATAGGGGCTCTGCGTCGTTCGGGGCGGTGTGGGACTCCTTTAAAGCACATGCTCGGTTGTACCTGTCCCAAACTATCGCCAGATACCGCAAAAACTTGAACGTGGTGGTTGCGCAGGCAGAACGCTCCCTTGTGGAGGCGGAAAGGGCATTTGTCTCGGACCCCTCCTCTGACACGGCCGATGCTCTGAAGCTTCAAACCCGTGTCGTAAATGGCCTTCTCTTTGAAAAGGCCGAAAGGAAAATATTTTACAGCAAACAGAGGGTGTACGAAGGCGGCGAACGAGCGGGTAGGCTCCTGGCCTACTTAGCCCATCTAGACCACAGGCCTCCCACGGTGGTCTCACTTCGGGACTCTGGGGGAATCTTGATCTCTGGTCCGGACGAGGTGGCTGGAGAATTTCGCTCCTTCTTTGCCTCGCTATATTCCTCTGATGCTAACAACCCTAGGGGGGAGCTGGTGGATCTCCTGGCTGGGATTGACCTACCCACGCTGTCGGACTCTCAGGTGGAGACTCTTGAGTCCCCTATCACCATAGATGAAATAACGCTTGCACTCTCCACGCTAAAACCCTCTAAGGCGCCTGGCTCAGATGGTCTCCCCTTGGAGTTCTACACTGCCTATGGTGAGTCCCTGATCCCAAGACTCCAGGAGCTATTTTTGTTCATCTTTGAATCGGGCTCCCTGCCCGCCTCTCTACGAGAGGCGTACATAGTATTGATCCCTAAACCCGACAAAGACTTAGAACTCCCTGAATCCTACCGCCCAATATCCCTGCTACAGCTTGACATTAAGATCCTTGCCAAGGTCCTGGCGCTGCGGCTTAATGGTGTGATCCTTAAGTTAATCCACCCTGATCAGACCGGATTCATGCCCGCTAAAAACACAGCTCACAATCTGAGAAGGTTGCATATGAATTTGCAAGCGCGGCATGATCGGGTGGGGTCCCGGGTGGTGGTGTCTCTCGACGCCGCTAAGGCATTCGATTCTGTCGAGTGGGACTACCTCTGGGAATGCCTTGCACGATTTGGCTTTGGGCCCAAATTTATTAAGTGGATCCGTCTTCTGTATCAGGAGCCATGTGCCAGGATCTTGGTGAACGGTCGAGTTTCGGCCCCCTTCCCCCTGCAAAGGGGAACCAGACAGGGGTGCCCTCTGTCCCCACTTCTATACGCCCTGGCGGTGGAGCCCTTGGCGTCCTCCCTTAGAAGGCATCCGGGCATTAATGGCCTCTGTTGCGGTGGGCTGGAGGAGACGATCAGCCTTTATGCTGATGATATGCTCCTCTACTTGGCAGATGCTGGCCCATCCCTACAGACCGCTCTTGATGTTATCCGGACCTTTGGTCGATATTCCGGGCTTCGTATCAATTGGGACAAATCCCAGATTCTCCCTATAGATGTCAGCGTCCCCACAGAACTCCAGGCCTCTTTTCCTCTCCATAGGGTTAGTTCATTAAAGTACTTGGGGGTTCGGATCTCTAGATCTCCTGAAGATTACGTTGCTCTCAACCTTGAGCCGCTGGTGCGGTTTTTGAAGGCCAAGACGCAGACGTGGGCCAAGCTACCACTGGGGGTGATGGGCCGAATAAATCTCGTCAAAATGATCCTACTCCCTAAGTTTTTATACGTACTCTGGCATGCCCCTGCCTATCTCCCCCTTAGAGTTTTCAAGTCCATTGAAGCAATCCTTAATTCCTTTGTATGGGGCTCGGCTCGCCACAAACTATCCTGGCAGGCGCTAAAAAACCCCACTGACCTCGGGGGGGCAGCTCTACCCGACTTTACCTTATACTACCTGGCGGCGCAGTTATCCCATTTCTTCTACATTGACAAGACTGACAAAGACCGTTACCTATCACTTGTGTGCCCCCCCTCTGCTCCTGGGGTCATTCACCCCTTTCAGGTTCTCTTTAGAGACCTGGGGGGTGCTTGGTCCCCGGGGTCTAACAGGGGCCTGCTCTACCATCACTGCAAAATTTGGGAGGTGGTGAGGCGCAGGCTCAAAGTCTTGCCCACCCACTCTCTTACCCCCCTGTGGGACAACCCTGGTCTACGCGAACTGTTGACTGTCCCGGATCAGGTCCTGTGGCTCCGGTGGGGGGTGCGATACCTTTCTGATATGTATCACGGCCCCGTCCTCAAATCATTCCAGCAACTTAAGGATGGGTTCGGCCTCCCCAATTCTATGCATTTTCGCTATCTCCAGCTCCGCCACGCTCTTCGGGCGCAATTTGGCGAAGCATCTCCCAGTGTAGACAGACTAGATATTGTACGCACCATACAGGGGATGGACTCCCGGAAACTTATCTCTGAGTTTTATGCAACGCTCCTTCGGCCCACGGCTGTTACTTTGGCCTACAGCCTCAAGGACCGTTGGGAAATAGATGTGGGGGAGCTGGAGGAGGACGAATGGGAGGATGCTCTGGAAACCAGCAAGAAAGTCTCAGCCAAGCTTTCTGACCGCCTTACACACCTCTATATGTTGCACAGGACATATCTGACCCCCGCTCGCCTGGCCAAATACAAACCTGATCAAAACCCATTGTGCCCTAGATGTGATAGCCCCACCAGCACTTTTTTCCACCTCCTCTGGTCCTGCCCAGCCATACAGGACTACTGGATGCACATAATACAGTTTATACATGATGAGATGGGGTCCCCTCTGACGCTATGCCCTAAGCAGTGTCTGCTGGGAATATTTCCGGACCCTGACTCGGATAAATACCACAAGATCTTTCTTCAGGAGTCGTTGTTCATTGCCAGGCTTCTCGTGGCGCGGAAGTGGCTCCGGGTTGAGCCGCCTTCTCTCCGGGAGTGGATCTCTGCGGTGAATGGCGTATTGCCATACAAGAAAGAAATATACGCCCATAGAGGTTGCCCTGCTAAGTATGGGAAGATATGGGACGCATGGCTGGGTACCGCTGATACTTGCGATGACACCCCTGCTTGAGTTTGCTCCCCTCTGGTTTCACCTCCCCTCCTCTGCAACTGCTGTTGTGCTCTGGTCATGACTCTGTGCGACCTCCCAGCCGTCCCTGGACGACAAATTGGTCCCCTGTCATTCCGGGAATATACCTATGTGACAATTGCATATACTAGACCCTGTTTACCAATGTTCCCCACCCCCTTTGAAATATAGATATACTCTGTTTTTCGTATAACCATTCATTGTCTCTGTACCACATTTTTGATCTGGATCTCTTTTTGTACATCCTGTATATTTGCTCTCTGCACAATAAAGCACTATTTTGTAAAAAAAAAAAAATGAAATCATAAGTGCAGGTTTAATTTTTAAAATTGTTTTATTTGTGAACCGAGTGTTGGCCCTAACTGTTGGCTGCAAAGGTAAGACCAGTAGGTGCTCCCTTTTTTTTTTGCACTGCAAAACCTGCTAGAAAAAAAGATGTATAATAATTATTATTATTATTATTATTATTATTTATTATTATTTTTTTTTTGACTAGAGCAAATGGCAAGGAAACTTGCTATGTTAATAATTTCTCACTCCAAAAGCACTAGAGGTTTATATCTTCATTGTAAACCCAAACGAAGTGCAGTAGATTTTACAAATTTAAAAGGCAATGACATCTCTCATAAGGATGAATGTAAAATGCTTGCCGTCAGGAGGGGATCTCATCCAGAATGGGCATCAGTGAATGGGTGGAGTAGGGACACTAGTAGGAGAAACACCTGCAGTTATTGGTGTGGGAGGCCACTAATCTAAGTGCAGTGGGTGAATAGTCAGTGGGCATGGCTACATGTTTCAAGGTGTTTCCTGGCTCCTTCTCAAGCTAGCTTGCTTAGGAGAGGAATGAAACTCCTCAAAACATAGCTAGCTATGCCATTGACGGCAATTGCTGTTTTGGCACTTCTGGTTTTGGGTGTGCTCAACTGATCTCAACATGTTGCTTCCTCCCCAAGAATGCTTGATCTCCTAGGACCCCATACCACCACTTCCTGGCAGCGTTGTTAACCCCTGGGATCCAGCAGTAGACTGACCTGAGACAAAAACTTTACAGGACTACATACAAGCAATCTTTACACTGAGTCACCAATTGCTTTGTGAATTTTCTTACCCACTGCACTTGGATTGGTGCCCTCTTGCTATTTTCAAGTTACTTCAGGTGTCTTTGCTGCCAGTGTTAATACTCGATCCATTTACTGATGCCCCTTCCTGATGTAATGTCAAGCATTTTACATTCATTCTTATGCGTGTTGCCAATTGTCTTAATATAACATATTTTAACATCTACTACACTTAGTCCGCACACACTACTGTGTTTGCTTGCTTTTTTAGAGAATCCTTCAGCCTCTTGGAGGTGCTGGATGAAGTGTACTGGATTTATGATTTGACACCGTAGACTTTACATTCCAAGAAGTTGCCCAAAGGACTCCTTTTTTTAATAACTTCCTGTCCCTACCTATTAAGCCCTCCCCTCCATTGTGACTATTCAATGGGCATAGTTGTTTTGAGAACAATTCCCATATTGGAGATATGGATCTGAGGAGAAGTCTGATTTAAAGCTGGCTGCCAGTTACTGGGAACATAATGTATTTTTTTTTTATCTATAAGATACATGCTATACATGAGGCATTGTGATTCCAAAACTCATAGTGTACATTGCATAAATGTAGGAAAATAGTATACAGTATTCCAAGACGGCGAGGTGGGTCTTCTTCCTGTTAAAGTGACATGTTGACCTTGGAATTCCCCGTGGGGCTATGTCAAGGTCAAATGATCCATGATCATTTTAATTACAACATCCTGCAGACAACCTGTCTCTCTCATGTTAACCCTATGTTTCTTTCCCGGGCGGCTTACCGCTTTATCGTGCCTGTATTGATGACTGTCGAGCTTGAAAATGGAAGACAGGTCTACTCTGCTGATTTTGCATTATTTTTGCATTTTAGAGCACATATAAAATGTTATTATATAGGTTTATCAATGATATTGGTTTATTTTTATTTTTTTAATGGCCCTATTGTGAGTTTTTAGGAAATTCAGACATAACTAATGTGTTTTTTTTTTTCGTTTTTTCTTTTTGGTATTGTTTGGTGGCTCGTCTGCTGTTATGAATTTCTACTAACAGGTAAGCAAATCCTTTTAAAACATTTTTTTTTCTTGAACTGCTTAAAACGTTTAGTTTAAATTTGGTGTTTTTTTTCCTTCAGAGAATGGGCATCAGCTGAAGGAAATTTGTCACTTTGACCATTCAGGCCACCCCACAACGTTCATTCACTTGCATTTCATTGGTCAGTTGGAACCCTCAGGAATACGCAATAAGTTTTTAGCATGACCTCCCCAAGCTTCTAATTCACTCCCTAGTTATATCTCACTGCGACTACTGCAACTCCCTCCTCATTGAATTACCTTTACATAGACTCTCCCCTCTTCAGTCCATAATGAATGCTACTGCAAGACTCATCCACCTTACCCAACTGTTCAGTGTCCTCCGCCGCTCTCTGACAATCCCTCCACTGGCTTCCAATAACCCTACGAATAAAATTCAAAGTACTTATAACTTATAAAGCTGTCACAACTCTGCCCCCAGCTACGTCACTAACCTAGTCTCAAAATATCAACCAAGCCTCTCACTTCGCTCCCAAGACCTCCTGCTCTCTAGCTCCTTTGTCACTTCCTCCCATGGTCGCCTACAAGATTAGGCCAGCGCTTCTCCCATCCTTTGAAACTCTCTACCCCAATCGGACTGTCCCCTAATATATCCATTTTTTAGATGATACCTGAAAACCTTCTCTTTAAAGAAGCCTATCCTGCTTCTAGCTAATACACTGTTTTGCACTTTCCTCCAACTCATCCTCCACAGCTATTAACTTTTTTGTATTAATTGACCCCACCCCGGATTGTAAGCTGCGATGAGCAGAGCCCCCTCATTTCTCTTGTATTGTAACTGCACTGTCTGTCTTCATTCTGTAAAGTGCTGAACAAACTGTTGGCACTATATAAATCCTGGATAACGATGCACCCTCCCCCCCCCCCCCCATCACTCCAGAATGCAGTGCCTGGGCCACGTAGGCCAAATGCCTTATGAACACTTATGTGGGAGAGGGGAAAAGGTTAACACTTTGTTAACTTTTGATAAACATAATGGTTGAAGTGCTGCAAAGGCATTAGTGAGTTGAGGGGTGGGCCTCAATAAAACGTGTAACTTTGTCTTGAATGAGCAAAATTGATTCTCTTTAAAGGAAGACTCCCACGAATGAGAATAGTTTAAACACTTAAAATGGTTGTGTACCCATCAAAAAAAGAAACCTGCAAGACATAAGGCATAATGGCTCATTATGAAATACTTAGATCGAAGCTGTGGCCAGCGACACATCTCAGGAATGTTAATTTCCGGGTTTATGGGCTCAGACACTGTGATTGGCCAGAGCCGTGATGTCACTCCCACGACTGCACGCGGGAGCCCCCAGTCACACTACATCAGCTGAATCAATGGCACAAATGAGTTTCTTCAGTGTGCATGTGCCAAAGACCTTGGGGGAAAAATGCCTAGTGTGTACTGTTTGTTTGGGCCATGTTGGCTCTAAAGAACTCTGCAGATGCCACCTCCATGATGGTGAAACTGTAATTCCTTGTTTTAACCACATAAAGTAAGTGATGTCCTCTTCTGGCAGTGACTTATCTGTGCAATGAACATGGGGGCCAATTGCTCCTGCACCACTCAGGAGAAGCCTTGTATTTTAATATGTTAAGAATGTAAATTGTTTGCTCACCAGAACATACATATATCTTCCCAGGAGCCCAGTACCCAGGTTGATGGTATATGATGCAAATCTCTCACTTTTATGTAGTCGAGATCTCCCACATATGAGCATCCTCCATGAGTTGTGAGAGGGGATAGACCAGGGATCCTCAAACTACGGCCCTCCAGCTGTTGTAGAACTACACATCCCATGAGGCATTGTGACACACTGACATTCACAGGCATGATGGGAATTGTAGTTCCTGAACAACTGGAGGGCCATAGTTTGAAGACCCATAGCATAGAAAATTGCGGGTATAAAATTGGGTTGCGCTATATCAATTTCTCCTTGCCTGCTTGCCTTGCGTGTAATCTGTTTATTTCTGGCTAATGATGTCACCCGTGCATTTGTACCGTATGTTCTATTTTTACAGCAAGCGGAGACCCTGCTGTGAAAAATGCATGGTCTATGCCGGGGCTGTCTCATTCCCTAGTGTTAACGTCTGCCCCAACATCGCGTGATACTTCCTCTGCGTTGAGAGGAGGATTTGCTAGACTTTGTTTCCGTAGCACCGGAAACGAAGAGGAGGCATGGATACCGCTATTACTGCGCATGTGTGGGATTAGGGTGAATAGCTATTGGGGGCGGAAGACCACAGGTACTATGGCGCCTGCTAATATCGAGGATGAGCGTTTGGAACATAAATGGAAAAAATTGCAGGAAAGATTTTTGGGCATACCCTTGGTGCCCATTTTATTATAAATTGATATTTGCATTCTAATATTGTTTTAAATGGTTATCATTTAGAGTTTACTACCACTTAAGTCCAAGGATGTTGCAGTGAATTTGCTACTGCGCTCTGAAGGAAGTTAGTGTACTTTTCAAGCACCTTATCCCTTGAGTAACTATTTGAGCGTTTGTATGCTCCATCGGACAATTGTTTGATTTTCCGCCAACAAATGTTATCATGCTTTGTAAAATCTGACTAGACACATTTTTTGTCGTAAAATTTTAATCGTGTGCACAAGTCTGTCGGACAAAAATCCAAAGTACAAACACGAATGTTCAGAAGCAATGCTAACCATAACTAAACGTTGGCAGAAGTTGGGCAATGGGTGGCGCGAAAGAGCTGAAAAGCCACGTACTTTCGTGTTTGGCCAACAATTCTTTTCTGTTTTTGTTTATGGCCAACACCCTTTGGACAAAAGTCCTACGCTTTGTCCGGAACATACGGTCATGTGTACCAGGCTTAAGTGATGGTAATTTGTTAGAAAACGGATAAAACTTTCCCTTGGATAATTGTGTAACTTCTATAGATCTAACTATATTTGTTTAAAACCTTTAGTTGAAGGTCATTTCTGACTGGATATACCATGAATACATTTTTAGGTAGCTTCTCATATTGCTTTAATGAAAAAACTAAAGATTGTACAGTTAGACGTATGGCCAGTTTAATGCGGGGTTGGGCACAATTTGCACATCACACTTTACTTGCTATGCTAAGTGTTGGAAAGAACGCAATTCATTTTATTTATTACTAGCCCTTCGTTGGCTGCCAAAGTTTAATGAATTTGCTTAATAAGACACAGAGCAAGGTGCCAACTGCAGGAACTTGTACCAACCAGCCAGAGCTAGTCTTTTGCTCATCTGACTTTGATAAAATTAATCATATTGGTGGTTGCCATGCACTTCCTTCTGCTTATTTAATAGACTTGGCAGAGTTTTTCATGGATCTCGTCATACGTTGTTTTTATGGGAGCTTGACATTCTGACACCGAGTAAGGCATAGATCTGGAGCCCCCATAAATTTCTCTCCTGTTTTTACGCTTTGTTGTGGAACCACACAAAAGATAAACGGATCAGAATGGATTGTGGGCCTGGGATTTCCTGATGTATTTTCGGGGAAACCCCCCTTTTTCTGTTGTACATGTGGAAAATATTCCAGTAATGTAAAGCTGCTCGGCCCAGAGAGATTGTGATCCTGCCGTGTTTGATTCTATTTTGTGCTGGCCTCAATTGTGAACAGGTGCAATAATAGCGGCTGCTTGATGAACGTTCTATATTTATATCGGTAAAAGGCTGCCTAATACCAGAATTGTCAGCCTGCTAATCGGCGAGCAGGAACATCTAATCACATTTTCAAAGCAAGGAGAAAGGCTTACAAAGCTGTAACCTCGGTCATCCCACAGTCTTGCGGTGGGTGCAAAAACATAATTTTCCTAAAAGTGACCATACACCATGTATAAAGTTAAAAAATTACATTAGCAAGCCTAATGCCTTGGACACACGACCAGTTTTCCCGTTGGTAAAACTCCCATGACAGCTTTTTGGCATGAAAACTGTCCGTGTGTATGCTCCATGGCAGTTTTTTCCCGACAGGAAAACCGCGGGGAAATTTCCGGCAGGCAAAATGTTTTTTTTGTTTTTTTTTTTTCCCTCGCCACGATTCCCGGTGGTCTTTTTCCTGGCAGTTTTCCTAGGGGAAACACTACAGTGGAGCATACACATGGTCGGGTTTCCCGGCCAAAGCCCTCATGGCAGTTTTCCTGCCAAGAAAACTGGACGTGTGTAGGGGGGAAAAACGCATGTTATAGCATTCGTTTTTTTTTTCTTTTTTTTTTTTAAATAATTGTTTTTCTTTTTTGGGACTTATGTTTTTAAGTGTCCCCTTACCTTGTCGGAACCTTCTTGGCTGGGCTTACACTTGTGCTCAGCACTGTACACTCAGATGAATTTTCACTCGGTGCCCTGTCCGTAGCTGACGCTAAGCTGGCTATACACTAGCTTAATTTTGTTATAAAATGAAACCAACATTCTGATTTTTTTTTTTTTTTTTTTTTTCAAATGGTTAGTAGGGGTCAAATTGACAATTTTTGACTGGAGTGATAGGGCACTTGGAAGAGTTTGACAGCTTCTGTGGCTGCATATTGCACAAAGCAGTATGAATATTTAGGAAGTAGGTGTCCAGAGATGGATGCCTGGAACACAAGAAGTCTGCATTACTGGCATTCTTCCCTGGGTGCATACTGCTCTAAACAGTCCAGATCCATCCAGGTGCAGCAGTTGTCGGACTCCACAGAGCTTGACATGTTGCCACTAGCGGAGCTGGATAGGACACCTACAGTGCCTCGTGTGGAAGGACCCTAAGGCTGCATTCACACCTGAGCGCCGAGACTTTGTGGCATTTTTTGCTGCATGTTTTACCGCGTTTTGGCGCAAATTTGGACAGGTCTAGGGTCACCAATGTTAAAAACAGAAAAACGCCCAAATACGCTCGTTTCGAGCGACAAAAAAGGGTCCAGAACTTGTTTGAGCTTCAGGCGTTCGGCGTCAGGCGGTTTTGGAGTGGAGATGTGAACCATCCATTGAGAATAATGTATTTTTTCTAGGGCTGTGCAAATTAACTTTTAATTAATCGATTAATCTTTATTTTTTTGATCGATTAAAATTCTTTTGATTGGTACTCGCCTCTCCGCCGGCTACTGGGCCTTCAGGGAGTTCTTTCGAAGATCCGGTGACGTCAGACACCGACAGGGCTTGCTGTGTCCATCTGAAGGGCTCCTTTGTTGTGCCTTCATATCTGCATGCTGGCGGGACCTTACTATCTGCCACACGCAAGGGCTGTTACACTTCCCTCTAGAACTTCCCTCTATCAACCTGGGATTCTACAACCATCCATTGGGAGTTGTGATGGTTCCCTTCACGGGACATCTACATGCCGACGGACTATGTTAACCTCTCCTCATCTGGATTCAGCAGTTGTATCGTTGAACACATTTTTATACCAGTATCATACTTGGCTACATATTTTTATGACTGATTTTGCTACCGTTTGGTATTACTCTCACCATTTTTACAGTTTATGTAGCTACTTCGGATTTATCTCCAGTGCAATATTTATTTGGTTACCTACTTGAAGACTAAAAAAGTTTTAATGCTATTCCTATTGAGCGCTGCCTTTGTGTGTTTTTTGTATCCTGCTATCCATTTTTCCAGTGGTTGGTAGCTGCACTAGGAATCGGCCTGCAAGGAGATCAGCTAAAAGTAGTTGGATCTGTACGTGCGGTATAATTAATCGAAATTAGTCGATTAATCGATTAAAAAAATAAACTATTAATCGAGCACAAACATTTTGATCAGTAACAGCCCTAATTTTTTCCCCTCAGGTATGAATGCAGTCTTAAAGGGGGATTTCCCTCATGTTGGATAGATTTCCTCACTTCCTGTTGTCTTTACAGGGCAGTAAGTGAAGGTAAATCCTTTCCTATCCGACACAGATGAAAAAAAATAAAACCAAAAACAGATTTTAACCTTATTTTTTTGCCATAAATGATTTAGTTTTATACTTTAAAATGTCATAGTTGGACACCTAAAATCGTACACTAGATGAAACCATCTATCACTTTGTGACCGTTCCATTTAAAGTACAAAAATTGATCTGTTTTCAGCCTGTTCAACTTCTGTAACACTTTTTGGAATTTATGTGTACGTGTTTTATGGAAACATTGTTTTTAAATCGGTAGTATAGAGATTTTCCTGCATACTGACCAAAACTTTGAACATGCCTAACTCGGGGTTGCTTGTGCTTATGTGGCCCAAAAATCACCAGCAAGGCTCGTGTCTCCTGCATTGCTGGTGAAAATCTCTCCAGACCTCCGGCTCTCAAGCTTTGTCTCATCCTCCCATGCTAGTCTCCAGGACTTCTCCAGAGCCTCTGGAAATCCCGACCTCAATCTGTCCAGCTATCGCCTACTCTGTCTGCCTTTAGGCGATCCCAGAAAACTCCTCTTTAGGGAAGCCTGGCCTACCTCCAACTTTTTTTTTTTTTTTTATATCACTTTCTTTAGCTCATCACCCACAGTTATAACCTTGCCCTACTCTATTGGATTGTAAGCTCTTGTGAGCAGGTCCCTCTTAACGCTCTCTTGTATTATGATTGTATTTGAACCTTACTCTCTCCCTTTTATATTGGAAAGCGCTGCATAAACTATTTGACGCACTATAAATTCTCTATAATTAAAAAAAGTAGTCTATGTACTATAGCTGGCAATGATTTTTCTACTTTATTTATATCCAACGTTTAGCATGACTGGGCCTTTTCTATTCTTTTTAGCGCATGCCCTTATGCTTTACGTATGGGTGGTCCCTTTTTTTAATTGCCTGAGGAAGGGACACGAATGTCTCGAGCGCGCGCATCCGCCCGCGCATAGGAAGTGACATCACTTGCGCTGCTACACCGGGAAACGGGTTCTCTGTCTTTTGGTTCCGGGGGACCTTGTTTTACATCGTCCTTGCCGTCAGCAGTAACCAGCAACTTGACACCCAGCTTAATGGACGCTTACTACCTGCGGAAGAAAACCTTTATTGTTCACATGCCTGATCATTCACTTGCTTTGTGAGTAGGTTTTTTTATATTGTTAGACACATCAATTAAATTTTACTACTGCTACGCTTAGAAGGCGCCGCTTTTGTGTTTTTCTATTCTTTTAGCGCATGCCCTTATGCTTTACGTATGGGTGGTCCCCTTTTTTAACTCTGCTCCTTCTACCCCCCCCCCCCCTCCTCTTCTTTTTTTTTTTTTGTCTAAAGTATATTGGTAATTTTCCCATGGAATGCGCATGAACTAAACGGAGTGCTAAGGATAGCAGAATAATAGAGCGTAGAATTAACCCACAATGCACAGCAGGAGTTCCCATCCTTCCTCTGACAGGTTTAATGGCTGCAGGACAGGATCCTGAATTAGACGTTCCACTGAAAAATGTATGGAGCTCTTGGGATGCATATAGCATTAAAATCAGGCCTGGTTGTTGCATTCATTTATGCAGTGTAGGTTTTCATGAAGAAGGGTATGTTGCATGTGTTTAATACATTTCAGCAATCCAGTTACAGTACATGTAATGAATTTGTAGGTGCGTTTTTTTTTTTATATATAATTTTTAAGTGCACATTGTGATATAGTAATTGATGTGTTGCTTAGTTTAAAGAGCATAAGTTGGTTATATACCAGTTGGTAATTCATCTGTGGTTAGTCTTTTTTTTTTTTTTTTTGGTTCTCCACTAACCCCAGACCAGGGGAAACTTTATTGTGCTAGGGCCTTGTCCCTTCTAATGCCTCGCTGTTTGGGGCTGTCCAATATAGTAGGTGTACAGTTCCTTTTTAAATTTACAAATAGGATAGGTCAGAATATAACGCAACACTATTGTAATAGTAAGTGCTCAAATGGTGAACTCGGGCAAGATGTGAAATGTACAAATGTCCCATTAAAAACAAGTCTCTATTGGACCCCTTTCACACTGGGGCGTTTTTGAGGCAATGTGGCTTTAGAAAAAAAGCCTCATCTGTAATCCCAATGTGAAAGCTTGAGTCTGCATTCACACCTAAGCGTAGGCGAATTTGCCGCGTCAAAACGCTGCGTTTTTTACCACGATTTTGAACAGGTCATTGTCACCAATGTATAAAACGCCCAAGCCGCCCGATTTGCGCGACAAAAAAGGGTCCGGGACTTGTTTGAGCTTCAGGCGTTCGGCGTCAGGCGTATTGGCGTGAAGATGTGAACAATGTCCATATGGAATAATGTATTTCTTCCCCTCTAGCGTTTTTTAAGCGTCGCGCTGTGAATGCAGCCTAAGTGCTTTCAGAGCCCTTTCACACTGCCAGCGCCCGAAAAACACTGGTAAAGCACTGCCAAGGCTTACACCAAAGTCCCTAAAAAAACGCCCCAGTGTGAAAGTCCTGCAAGCAGCTTCTTTGCAGCGCTTTAGGAGCGTTGAATGCACCGCTCCTAAAGTGCCTCTTCCCATTGAGGCACCTTTTTTGATGCCCTGCCAGCTCATCGCCTCAGTGTAGGGCTTTCACATTTGGGATTGCAGATGAGGATTCTTTCAGGCGCCTTTTATAATGCTAAAGCGCTTGAAAAACACCCCAGTGTGAAAGGGGTCTAAATTGGTAAAGTCTTATGTGCTCAACAACTACAACAAACTGGTGCCCATTGTAAGGTGTCCCACTAATGAAAACACCTCCATTACCAGATAGCATTTTATAGCATTAGCACCCTTTGCTATTCCATCCTCTACTCTTCTGGGAATGTTTTGCACAAGATTTTAGAGTGTCTGCAGGAATTGGTGCCCTTTCAATCACAAGAGTATCTGTAAAGTCAGAGCACCTGACTTGCAAGCAGCATTCACATTGATCCCAAAGGTGTTCAGTAGTGTTGAAGTCAGGGCACTGTGCAGGCCACTTGAATTTCTCCACACCAATCTTGTAAAATCATCATGCCTGTATGCACCTGGCTTGTCAACAGTCATAAAGGAACACTGTAGAGCTTCCCCAAATGGTTTCCACAGTTTCAAGCACACAGTTCTTAAGTGACTTTGTATGCTGTGGCCTTAACAGTATCCCTTTAATAGAAGAACCTGAACACAATGATTTGGTGTGGTGTTGCATTCTTTTGGCAAAATAGGTCTGATGCTTTATGTCCATATAGCGTAAGACTTGACTAAAGTTGGCCATGCACAGATGGGAGCTTCACCAGGTACCATATGCAATTTCAATCTGTAGGTTGGCCACCTCTTGTCTGACATTGGCTGAAAATCAAAGGAGCCAGGTAGAACATTGTTGGTTGAACAGCAGTTTCATCCAATCAGATGCAGGCATTGTTTAGGAGTTTTGACAGATGATCACTCCAGCTGTCAAAATGTGTCCATCTGGACTGGACGAATCTCAATGGAGGGATTGGTTATTTTTTTTTTTTTAACCTTATTGGTTGAACTGAAAAAAAATCTGTGTATGCCCAGAGTTGGAGTAGGTAATTGAAAGGTGGAGATGGCTTTAAAATCTTTAATTGAAGTGATGAGGGAAAAGGAGAAGGGTGTCCTGGAATAAGCTCCGTTGTCTTCAGTTTTGGTCAAGAGTCAGGATAATTTGTTTCTATGGAAACGGTATCTAGAAAGTAGCCTTTTCGTAGAATAGTGTATATGAAAAGTTCATAAATTGCCTCAATTAATTGGCAAACTTTAGATTTTTCATTCCAAGAACTGTTGTGATTCTGGTGCTATGAATTAAAAAAAAGAAAATCCAATACCTGTGTACGTTTTTTTTTTTTTTTTTCTCCCCTCAGGCATGCTTCTGCCAAACGGATAGCTCATTTTAGTTGCTAAGGACCAAGGTAGATAATGTGCCTTGTCTGAATTCTCAAGGAAGGCTTTGAGCATGCACCACGGCTCAGTTCCAAGTCCCCAAGGGGGACCTTGCAGTCAGTGATTGCATGTGTTTATAGCTGGATTGACTGCGAATGTTAGACTTCAGGAGCCAGACTGGTATAAAACACTGCCGGCCCCACAACTGAAACAAGCGACATTCTGTTGGATTGTAAAAACCTATTTAAAATAAAGGGGCTTTCATTAAAAACATGTATACAATACATGTTTTCAAAGCTATTTTTCCCCATTTCCTGTTTAGTCTAGAGTGGCTATTTTCCTGTGATCGATCCAGAGTGATAAAGCTGAAGAAATAATTCAGCGATGTGTGATCACACACGAAAATACAGCTGTCTATCATCAGCTTGTGACCCCACTGAACTGGTTGCTGCTTAGTGTGAAGTACAATTGCCAGAGCATTTTTAAAGGAAAATTCCACTTTTTAATAAAATGTTGATATTTTTATAAGCTTCAGAACGGCTACACAAGCAATTTTTGTAAATGAGAGTTCTAAAAATGTCTCCATTTTTAAACTGACAATACATATGAAACAATGCGAGCATGGCAACACTGGATCATGCTGCACGATGCCAGAGTTCAGATTTTCTGCATTTTTGGCTGTCGGGCTGCTTTTCCAAAAACTCTGCACAGAGCTTAGATTTGGTTGTAAATGCTGAAGGTTTTACCTCTGTTGTCGGCTCCCCACTCCCCTCAGATACTTACCTAAGCCCAATCTCGATCCAGCGCTGTGCCCAAGAGCAGCAGCGCTACTCTTTCCCTCCTCACTGGAAGCCATTGGCTCTTGTTGCTGTCAATCAAATTCAGTGATGGTGGACAGGGCAGAAACCCCACTGCGTATGTCTAGGTCCTTAACACAATCCTTCATTCCCACAGTCACCATCTGATGTAATACCAGCTCCTGCAGCCTCTTCTCCCCTATTCCTCTGACATCATTGGGTACAATGTAGAGTGCTGCATTGGACATAAGGCTGCCGAAGACCAAGCCAGGACGTAGAGGAGAAGAGGAAAATGCTGCATGCCGGGACCTGTTAAAAGGCCTATTCTGGTTTCCTGGACCCAAACAAGAATTTAACCCTTGCAGTGTTGGGGCAACTACGGGCTTGGTGTGATACTCAAAGGATCTGCACAAACTGAGGGCAGGCAGAACTTTTGTCCTATTTGTGGTAGGTGAGGGCTTGCTATACATCACCTGTAATGCTAGACCAGACATCGCTGGTCCTTGGAATGGGATGAATGAGTAGTTATTGGAAGTGTAGTTAATGGTTCCATATCCAATATTTTATAAGATGTGTTCCTCTGTTCACCCCCTCTACTAATAGATCTTCAAATGGTTAAATCCCATCTGTTTATGTAACCAGCAGTGCTTTGACAATCAATCTTTGCCATGTATTTGTACTTGTTTACAGAAAATTTACCAAAAACTAGGGTTGTCCCGATAACGATACTATACTTGGTATCCGGACCGATAGCGAGTATTTGCGGGAGTACTTGTACTCCCGCAAATACCCCCGATACCGAAATAGAATACGGATCCGTCCAATCACGAGAGGGGGAGTGTCTATACATGGCAGCGCGGGCTTTACAAGTATACAAGCGAAAGCTTGTAATGCTCGCCGTTGTCATGCACCGGGATTAACGGCAGCAGCGGCGGCTTTGCGGCACATCAGGTATGGGGGACAGGACATGGCTACATATGTGGGGGGGGGGGGGACATGGCTGCAATATGTGGGGGGGGGGGGACATGGCTGCAATATGTGGGGGGGACATGGCTGCAATATGTGGGGGACATGGCTGCATTGGGGGACACATTTAAAAAAAAGTATCGGTACTTGTTCCTAAAAAAGTGGTATCGGGACAACCCTACCAAAAACCATGTAATTTCCTTATTTAATCCATTTAATCGGGGAACCCTGTTTTCAGTGAAAACACGCCCTGTGTTGTAGTGTTTTTTATTTTTTTTGTGGCAATGTACCCCTACTAAACTGCAGAGGTAAAGTCAGTTGTAGGCTACATGGCACCTAATTACCGTAAGTCATTATGGGTCTAAGTTAACCCACATACTTCCCCTGCGAGGAGGGTAGCTGGATCCCTGTTCTGCACTAATAGGCATTAAGCACAGTGCATATTTGTAATGAGCAAAGTTAACAAAATGAAGAAAAATCTGCCCACCTAGATGCCTATTATAAACTTTCCCTTTTAAAGTTGGAAACCTTTAACGCTTGCCAAGAGCAATGATTCGTTCCAGTGAGCCTGAAAGAAAGATGGCCCCTACCACGGTGTCTTCACGTTTTCCTTCCATTAGAAGCGCTGGAGAAGTAGGCTGGTTTTATTAGAGCCATGGAAACGGCTACATCCGTAGAGATGAGAAGAATTCATCTCTTGCCGTAAAAAGTTTACATACTGCGGCTTTCCCCATGCTGGGGATTTGTGCGGTTTCACGTTTATTTATATTCTAGTGTACTTTGGAAGCTGGCTGTATTATGTAGCCGCTCCTATGTGGTTGAGCTATTGTGGTCCAGACTTTGGGATGCGTTTTCTCAGAGACCCCACTGGGACAGCAGCATTAAATTGGTGCAGCTTTGAGAATACAGATCACTGGTGCTCCTATCCAAGGCTTAGCTGAGCTTTTCAATGAATGTGAGAATTAAAGAGTTTGTCAGCGATAGCGCATGACCTTCAGCTTGCCCTTCACAGTGTGAGGCTGAGCAATGAAAGCAGCAGCCCCCTGAGTAAGTTTCCCTGGCATTCTTTTCTAGCTTGGCCTGTGCTTTCTCTTGTCCTGACATATTATTCTCCATCCCCTCCTATATGGTTTGATGGTTGCTGAAGGAGACATTGGCTTCTTCCTTTACTTTGTGACCATATTGTAGATGCTGAGCCATTGTGTATGTAGGTATAATGTATATCTGTATGTCTGGGTTATTGGCAAACCTATGCCTCCTTCGTGAAAGCAAATGGTTTCAGTAAATTAAATAGGTGGCAGAAAGTAACAAATTGCTTTGGTACTCCCACTAGGTAGCTAAACCAGGACACTTAATACAATGCATGTTAGACAAATTGTCTAAATTTAAATCCAAATTCTTTTGCAGATAAAGCTGCTTTCCTATGTTATTTTGCCTATTTAGTCTTAAGATATACACTGCTAGGCTGTTGACCTGATTCTTCTGCATTTCACTTAAGCAATACAGCCTGGTAATCTTCCAACCTGTGATTGGACCAATGAGAACTCGGCAGCAGTACAGTAATGAGTCGCACATAGATGATACAATTTTCTTTAAGGCAACCCATGGTTGCAGGAACAAAAATCGATTGATTCCCCCCATCAACGCGGTCATTGTTGATGGTGCGGATCCATCCCGTGGAGCTATTGTGTTCTCCCAGTGGGTGGGTGAGGGGAGCCATCCCTGCTGGGACAAGTGATTCTTGCTAGTGGCTATAGCAGCCGATAACTATAAATCGCTTTTAAAACCCAGCATTCGGCTTGCACGCAAGTAACTGTGTACATTCAGCCTGCCCATACATGGCTCGAATCTTGGCCAGTTCCTGCTGAAACAGAGCATGTGTGAACACATACAAAAGTGCACTTGGGTGTGTCATATGGTCCCTTCTCGATTTGTAATCTTGTACTAAAGATCCAACATGCTTGTTGTAACCAAGTCAACTGATGAGTTTACTTTGGTACAATCCAACCTCCCCATGCATGGCACAAATCTTGGCTGGACCCTGTTGAACTGGCCAAGATTTGAACCGTCTGGCTTAAATTACATTGTCTGTCTTCCCAGCCTTATTGGCTGCTTGTGCTTCACCTCTCTCCCCCAGTCTGGGATGTCATACAGGAGATATGTTGATATCAAATTGGGTATTTACAGTGGATGTAAAAAGTCTACACACCCCTGTTAAAATGTCCGGTTTCTGTGATGAAAACAAATGAGACCTATACATTTCAGAACTTTCTCCACCTTTTTAACTATAAACTGCACAATTCTGAACAACAAACTGAAATCTTTTAGGTGGAGGGAAGTAAAAATTAAAATGTGGTTGCACAAGTGAATTTAAACCCACTCTCATAGATGACCACTATGGCAGTACTTTTGAAAGTATAAGGATATGCATGCCTCCTGCATGTGTCCTTGGACCTGTTAAATGTCTCCCCTCTGTCTGTTATGAGACCCGAAAAATTGCAGATTCTGTGGGTGGGTCTATTGTCCGGAGCTCGGTGGGTGGAGTCGTGATGACGGTTGACTCCCCGCCCACCTCTACACTCCCCTTGTCAACCTGCATTTTCTCCTGTGTATTAGACTGAACTTCTATGATCACGAACATCCAGTCAAAACCCAGAAAAGTCACAGCATGACTTAAGCATGCCCAATCATGCTGAGGTGTGAAGCAGCCAATCCTGGAAGAGCTGGAGAAGAGGAGGGGGATCTGAAGTAGACAGAATTCCTCTCTTGTGATCGTGCATGAGATATGTAAATCACCTGTTACTCACAGCAAGGGATATGTTGTAGTAGTTCTGGGTCCCCTCTCAGTGCTCAGTTGGGTGTCATGTCGCTTATGATTAGAGAGCAGTGCCATGTCAAGCTGACCAAGATTTCCCATAGACGCAATTGTGTCCGTACGCACGTGTGTAAAGCGGGGCATGCCTGTATCTTATTTTTATTTATTTACTTCAGTTTGTATTTCAATTGAGTTGTACAGTTTATAGGTCACATTAAAGGGGTGCTTCCCCTAAAAAGAAACTTTTAACATTGCCTGTCTCTTCTTAATAAGATGTAGAATCGGCTGGTAGTTTAAAAAAAAAAGTCCGTACATACCATTTTCGGCATGTAGTCTCACCGCCGCTTCCGGGTATGATGTGTGGGGACAGGCATCCGATCGACGCATACAGCGCGTCACGAGATGCCGAAAGAAGCCGAACGTTGGTGCGGCTCTATACGGCGCATGCGCACCAACGTTCGGCTTCTTTCGGCATCTCGTGACGCGCTGTATGCGTTGATCGGATGCCTGTCATTTAAGTAGGCACGCCCATCCCGGCCGCCAGACCCGGAAGCGACGGTGAGACTACATGCCGAAAATGGTATGTACGGACTTTTTTTTTTTTTTTATTAAACTACCAGCCGATTCTACATCTTAAGAAGAGACAGGCAATGTTAAAAGTTTATTTTTAGGGGAACCTCCCCTTTAAAGGTGGAAAAAGCTGTAAAAAAAATCTGCAAATTTCATATCACAGAAACCTAACCTTTTAACAGGGATGTGCAGACTTTTTATATCCACAGTATATTGGTAGTTTCTAACACTACATTTAGGCTTGATTCACACCTTTCTGTGTTCACATTATGAGTTTTCATGTTGTAAGTAGGCATTAAAACATGCGTTGATGCATCAAAAATAGATGCCACTTGTCAATGCATTGCGCAGATCGGAACTGGCACCACTTAACATGACAATTGTGTACATATGTAAACATGCATTAAAAAGCATGTGTGTTTAATATTACACTGCATATCACATCAGTGTGAATGAGACATTCGTGCCACTTGTGTTTTTTTTTTTTGATTTGTTGCAGCAAGTTAAAGGGCATTTTCTTGTGATTAAACAGTAGTAAAACTTTTCAATTCGTGCCAATGTGTTCTTCGTTTTCTTCTGTTCTTTGCCACTTAGGTGAAATGAATTAAGTCAAATGATATGTTGGCAATCTCCCAACAAAACAGAGTTTTTAGTAAAATGGCTTCTTTTGGAAGACTAATATCAACCTCTATTCATATGCCGTGAGGATATTTAAATATCTCATGAATGATCTCATTTTTGGTGAATAACTTAAAGCTACTATAGTAAACCATGTCTAAATATGTCTGCCGCTGGCCTGTAAAGCCCAAACTTAAATTCCATGCTTTGTGTACAGCTGTCCTATAAATCCAAGACCCCCGGGAGTCTGATTCTTTTATTGAAGTGTCTGCGCTCTGTTCCTGCCGCAACTTAATCTCATTTATTTTTAGGAGGGTATGTCCTGGAATTTGATGCTAATGAAAAGTGACACTTGCAGTATGGAGGGCTGGCTTCATCATCTAAGGCACGTGAGCGTGGAACAGGTGCAGGAAGTGTATTATGGTGCTCTAAGGGAAAAATCTTGCATTCTTATTGACCAATCCCAATTCTTTTCACATTTTAAAAATTGGAGTGGATTATTAACTTTTAGCTGCTGATAGTTTGCTCTGCACAAGGTTACTTAAGATCTTGGGGCAGTAGTGGTCAACTTATGAAGTAAAGGGACCTCAACTTTTGGTCACAAACGCTGGATATAGATTCAAGAGGATCCGATTGTAGATGTGCTGCAGGTGTGATTGGAAATGGAAGCCATCCAGCAGGAAAAATGTGACTGGAAGCATGTTACTTGAGACGGCTAAGGGATCACTGCTAGTACAGCCTCTTTACAAACCAGGTACCACTCTTAGTAGAGACTGTTGGTCTGAGGGGCATACAACAAATACCAAAGGGCTGCAGGTTGGGGGCTAGCAGCCTACAGTAGCATTGTTGCTGTTCCAAAAGCTTAAAGGGGTGTTCCAGCCAAAATTGTGTTTATTAAAAGTCAGCAGCTACAAAAATTGTAGCTGCTGGCTTTTAATAAACACTCACTTACCTGCTCCTGCGTTCCAGCGACGCGCCGACCGGGGCTCCGCTCCTCTCCCCCCCTCCCCAGCCGGCGTCTCCATCTCGACTGTGGGCACCCAGCCGTGACAGCCTTCGGCTTCACGGCCGGGCGCCCACTGCGCATGCGCGAGCCGCACTGCGCATGCGCGAGCCGCACTGCGCATGCGCGTGCGGCGCGCCTCGCCGCTGATTGGAGAGGCGATCGCATGGGACCTGTCGGTGTCCCATGTGATCGCCTACAGGGAGGGGCTGGTGTAGGGGATTAAGGCTTAATTGCCTAACCAGCCCCTCGGCGGAAGCAGGAAGTGGGACAGGAAGTCCCACGCCTACTGAAGCCCCCACTCCCCCCCCCAAAAAAAATTACATGCCAAATGTGGCATGTAAGGGGGTAAAGAGTGGAACAAGAGGAAGTTCCAAATTTGGGTGGAACTCCTCTTTAACGTGTATGTGTGTGTGTGTGTGTGTGTGTGTGTGTGTGTGTGTGTGTGTGTATATATATATATATATATATATATATATATATATATATATATATATATATATTAGTGTGTGTGTGTGTGTGTGTGTGTATGTAATATATATATATATTAGTGAGGGTCCGTGTCACCATGGAGAC
This sequence comes from Rana kukunoris, assembly GCA_029574335.1. Taxonomy (NCBI): domain Eukaryota; kingdom Metazoa; phylum Chordata; class Amphibia; order Anura; family Ranidae; genus Rana; species Rana kukunoris. Next base: position 110,721,331 of record CM056052.1, read on the forward strand.
GCAGCAAAAATGGACACAGTTTGCATGTCAGCAGACTGCAGAACTACACAGCATAGTTTTTAAATGGAGAAAACTGCTCTGTCAGATTTCTCCAGGTTTTGATAGTTGTAGTTGGAGATCCTGCAGAGACTTGGGCGGGATGGGATCTCCAATCCTGTGTCCGGGTCTTGGTAATAACCAGCAGGTTGGGTTTCCAGCTGAAGGCTGCCATTATAATCAGGGACTGGTCAGAACAGAGAGAGGTGGAAGGTGTGCAGCTGGCTGTTGCTGCAAGACAGACCTGTATGTGGGGATCTGTCTGTCTGTCTGCCCTGGAGACTACATCCCTGGTGTGGGGGGACTTCCTGCCTGAAGGACTGGGAGGCTGGTAGACCGGAGGTGACTAGCCAGTCCAAGAGGGGCTAAAGGAAGTCTGGGAGACGGTGGGCTGGAGAACCTGTTGAAGCCAGGAGTGGGCCAGGTTAGCAGGTACAGTAAGCCTAGGAGCCAGGAGGCTTGGTTATTTTTGAGTTCTGTAAACATTACTGGAGAAGAACCTCTGCGTGGGAAATCCTATGTGTGAACTGTTTATTTTTCCTTTTTAATAAAAATGGGCTGCCATGCCCTCAACTGAACTGCCTACTGTGGACTCGCTAAAAAATCGCATTTTGCCACTTGAGTTAAACCCCCAATGTTATATATATATATATATATATATATATATATATATATATATATATATATATATATATAAAAATTGCTGTTACTGATCAAAATTTTTGTGTTTTGATTAATCAATTTTTTTTTTTTTTTAATCGACTAATTGCGATTTAATTATAACGCACATACAGATCCAACTACTTTTAGCTGATCTCCTTGCAGGCTGATTCCCAGTGCAGCTACCAAATACTGGGAAAATGGATAGCGGGATACAAAAAACAAAGGCGGCGCTCGATGGGAATAGAATTAAAACTTTTATAGTCTTTAACCACTTCCCGCCCGGCCAATAGCCGATTTACGGCAGGGAAGTGGTTATGAAATCGTGACTAGACGTTCTCAAACGTCTAGCACGATTTCATGCCGCACGCGCCCGTGCGGGCGCGCAGCGCGGCGATCGGTGATGCGGGGTGTCAGTCTGACACCCTGCACCTCCGATCTCGGTAACGAGTCTCCGGCTGATCACGATGTAAACAGGAAGAGCCGCCGACGGCTCTTCCTCACTCGCGTCTGACAGACGCGAGTACAGGAGAGCCGATCAGCGGCTCTCCTGACAGGGGGGGTTCGCGCTGATTGTTTATCAGCGCAGCCCCCCCTCGGATCGCCACACTAGACCACCAGGAAAAAAAAAAAAATACAAAAAAAAAGACACAAAAAAATGACAAAAAAAAAAAAAAAAAATGACAAAAAAAAAAGACAAAAAAAAAGGGGTGGCAGTAAAAAGTGATCATCAGTGCCACCCCAGTGTCTGTCAGTGCCACCCCACAGTGCCAATCCATGCCCAGTGCCCACCTATCAGTACCCACCTGTGCCGCCTATCAGTGCCCACCTGTGCCGCCTATGAGTGCCCACCTGTGCCGCCTATGAGTGCCCACCTGTGCCGCCTATGAGTGCCCACCTGTGCCGCCTATGAGTGCCCACCTGTGCCGCCTATGAGTGCCCACCTGTGCCGCCCATGAGTGCCCATCAGTGCCGCCCATGAGTGCCCATCAGTGCCGCCCATGAGTGCCCATCAGTGCCCAATACCAGCGCCGCCTATCAGTGCCCATCAGTGCTACCTCATCGGTGCCCATCAGTGCCACCTCATCGGTGCCCATCAGTGCCACCATATCAGTGCCCATAATTGAAAGAGAAAACATACTCATTTACAAAAAAATTAACAGAAAAAAATAAAAACTTTATTTTTTTTTCAAAATCTTCGCTCTATTTTTAGTTGTTGCACAAAAAAAAAAACGCAGAGGTGATCAAATACCACCAAAAGAAAGCTATATTTGTGGGGAAAAAAGGATGCCAATTTTGTTTGGGTGCAGTGTAGCATGACCGCGCAATTGTCATTCAAATTGCGACAGTGCTGAAAGCTGAAAATTGGCTTGGGCGGGAAGGTGCGTAAGTGCCTGGTATGGAAGTGGTTAAGTAGGTAACAAAATATTGCACTGGAGATAAAATCGATACATAAACTGTAAAAATGGTGCAAGTAATACCAAATGGTAGCAAAAGCAGTCATAAAAACATGTAGCTAAGTATGATACTGGTATAAAAATGTGTACAACGATGCCACTGCTGAAAACAGATGAGAGGTTAATATCAGTCCGTTGGCATGTAGATGTCCCATGAATGGAACTATCACAACTCCCAGTGGATGGTTGTAGAATCCCCAGGTTAATGGAGGGAAGAGTAACAGCCCTTATGTGTGGCAGATAGTAAGGTCCTGCTGGCATGCAGATATGAAGGCACAGCGAAGGAGCCCTTCAGATGGACATGGCAAGCCCCGCTGGTGTCCGTGATGTCACCGGATCTCTGACAGAAGTCCCTGAAGGCCCGGAAGCTGGCGGAGAGGTGAGTACCAATCAAAATAATGTTGATCGATCCAAAAAAATTAATAGTTCATTTCCACAGCCCTAATATATATCTATCATATTTATCGGCATATAACACGCACCCTAACTTTAAGAGTGAAGTTTCAGGGAAAAAAAACTTTCCACAGCCCCCTACGCAGGCACAGTTTACCTTCTATTTTCAGGGTAAAAAAGTGAGTGAGTGATATATATATATATATATATATATATATATATATGTGTGTATATATATGTGTATATATGTGTGTGTGTATGTATGTATGTATATGTATATATGTATGTGTGTGTATATATATGTATGTATATATATGTATGTATGTATGTATGTATATGTATGTGTATATATATATATATATATATATATATATATATATATATATATATATATATATATATATATATATATATATATATATATATATATAATGTATATATGTGTGTGTGTGCTGTTACTTCCCTCTAACAGGCCTTCAGTGAATGACGACCTTTTATGCGCTGCACTATGTAATTCTATTGTAACATCCCCAGTTTGTGTTGCTCTACTTGTCATGTAACCTTCACAAGTCTAGTATAGGTTTCTAGAAGCTGGTTTCCAAGGGCCACAAACGCTTCTCCATTTTAAAGGGGTTGTAAAGGTTCGTTTTTTTTATTTTCTAAATTGGTTCCTTTAACCACTTGAGGCCCGCGCTACCGTCAGATGACGGCAACAGCGCGGGCCTCAATATCCAACATGCCGTCATTTGACGGCATGTCTTTCTGGCGTTCCCAGCGCGCGCTGTACAGCGCGCTGCGGGGAAGCCCTGTGTTGTCCGTGTCCCTCGGACACGGCCAATCACAGATCGTGGCAAACGGCCAATCAGAGCGGCCGTTTGCAATGCGATCTGTGGGCGAATGAGAGATGATCTCTCATAGATCATCTCTCATTGCCGGCTGACACAGAGACAATGTCCTGTCTCTGGAGGGGAGGAGCCCGATCTGTGTTCCTTCCTACATAGGGACACAGATCGGTCACCCCCCCAGTCACCCCCCCTCCCCCTACAGTTAGAACACACCTAGCATACACATTTAACCCCTTCCTCACCCCCTAGTGTTAACCCCTTCAATGCCAGTCACATTTATACTGTAATTAGTGCATATTTATAGCACTGATCGCAGTATAAATGTGAATGGCGCCAAAAATGTGTCAAAAGTGTCCGATGTGTCCGCCATAACGTCGCAGTACCAATAAAAATCGCAGATCGCCGCCATTTCTAGTAAAAAAAAAATAATAAAAAATAATAATTCTCTCCCCTATTTTGTAAGCGCTCTAACTTTTGCGCAAACCAGTCGCTTATTGCGATTTTTTTTTTTTTTTTTTTTTTTTCAAAAAATATGTAGAAGAATACGTATCGCCCTAAACTGAAAAAAAAATGTGTTTTTTTTTTTAATTGGGATATTTATTATAGCAACAAGTAAAAAATATTGTATTTTTCTTCAAAATTGTCGCTCTTTTTTGTTTATAGCGCAAAAAATAAAAATCGCACAGGCGATCAAATACCACCAAAAGAAAGCTCTACTTGTGGGGAAAAAAGGACGTAAATTTTGTTTGGGAGCCACGTCGCACGACCGCGCAATTGTCAGTTAAAGCGACGCAGTGCCGGAAGCTGAAATTTCACCTGGGCAGGAGGGGGGTGTAAGTGCCCAGTATGCAAGTGGTTAAGCTGGTGCATTGTTGGTTCACTTCTAAATGTTTTTTTTTTTTCTTTGTTTGGATTTCTCACTTCCTGTTTCTCCTCGGTAAGCTTTCCACCATTATCCGAGTGGTGGAAAGTAATTTAGAACAGCTTACTGAACGCCTTACTGAGGAGAAACGGTAAGTGAGAAATTCAGACAAAGAAGAAAAAAACATTTAGAAGGGAAATTGAAGCAAAAGGTAAGTGAACCAACAATGCACTAGCTTAAAGTGACCTATTTAGAAAATAAAAAATGAACCTTTACTTAAAGACCTTTACTTGTAAAGACCTCACTCTCCTAGAAAATGTTTTGGATAAACAAGGCACCTGTGCAATATATTTCATCCATGTTTAATTGTTAGTTCTATGTCATGATTTCAAATGATGTCCTATATTGTATGTAGCTCCAGTTGTTTAATCTCCTGTCGTATTATTTTCCTGTGGCCCTTATGTGTCTCCTGTTCTGGATTCTTGTGGTATTTCATCATGGAGAAAAAGCAGAACAGGAAAACAAGCTGCCGTTTAATTACCATGGCTGTGTTTAGAGGAAACCATCTGTTTGGTCATTAGTCCCGATCAGCAGTCATTAATTGAGTCATGTCTCATTAAGGATTCTGTATTATCTTGTCTGAGATTTGTGAAGAAACATTATTTCACCATCGCTGTTTCCCCATTTCCGCAGGAGATCTGCAGATGTTTGGTAAACATTTTATGGTCCAGATATGATATGCATTTCCTGCCGCGCACAACGGGAAAGAATATGCAGACCTTAAACCTGGTCTCCTGTTCAATACCGCAAGATGAAGCATCATGTTCTGTGCCTTACACATGAGTCATACGAAATGCTTTTCTTCCACCGTTGTGGGCTTTGCAATTGAGAGAGGGGAATTGCTTGAGGAATGAAGAATCCAAAAACCATCCCAACTGGCAGCTTGAAATAAATAAGCAATTTTCTTAGTACTCCTGTGTATTTGAGCCTTTTCACCATTATGGCTCCAGATCTAGGTGCATTAGAAAGCACAGTACTCTGGGCAGTGGATTGAAAGGTTTCTCCTTCCCCTTTTTTTTGGTTTTGCATTCGTTGTGAGACAAAGCAGTCCTCTGGGTTATATGGCAGGCTGAACACTAAGAATTGTAATGTGCTTTCCCCAATTTTTGCTTCTTTGTTGTAGACTTCATGTCAAAATCTTAATATACATAGCGCCAACAGTGTTTATTTTATTTTTTAATAATGCTTTTATTTATCCATAACTCTTCCTTACAGCCCTCAGCAAGCAGTAGGAGATACAATTATTTTTATTTTCTCCCATCTGTAGCTTTCTTTGATGGCAGAACAGAGTGTGAACTCCTAAACTGAAATAAAGCTTTATGGTACTGTTTGGAACTACCATTTGCAAGGTGGGTATCGTCGGTTTGTTTTGAAGGCATTGATGGTGGTAAAGATTTTATTTTTATTTTTTTGATCAATCCTTCTTGCCTAGGTTAATGCAGCATCGATCCCATGCCTGATCCAAGACTGACAACTGAGCTATAAAAGACCGCTGATAAATGGTTCAAGCAGAGAGCTGGTGACTGTCGGTCACCACTGTCTCGTATGGCCCCCTCGAGTGCTGGACTGTGGAGGGAGCAGTTGGCTCAGGCTCAAATTGGCTCACTGAGAGGCTGAGCCAGGTGCTGATCCAGGCTTCTGGTTGGATCCCAACCATATGGTCATGATGCTTCCCCCAGCCTGGACAAGCTCTGTGACATCTGCGGACAGCGGGCTTTGGCCCACTATCTGCTGAAAATGGGTCACAGGAGTGAGTAACGAACTGCACTCCTGTGATTCACAGGAAACTCGCAGCCAAAACAAGCTTTGGTTTTTCTTCTCCTTTAACGTTGCCATTTTTAGATGTCGAGTGGAGCTCCTAAATTGAACCTGGACTTTGGAAGTTATGCCTAAAACAAGGTGCCTCCTTTGCAAATTTTTTTTTGTGTAGGCTTTGATATTGTGAGAGGAGCAGGACTTTGCTTCCTCATGTCAGAGATTGCGCTATGATGGTTGGTGAGCTAAAGACTTAAAGTGGCACTAGACCCTTCCATCCTATCCTATCTTTACAGCCAAGGAAGCTGCCATTCTGGCTTCTATTTGATCTTCAGTTGTCATGGTACTGCACATGTGATAAGTTTTGACACCAGTCATTTTATGGATTGACAGACTGGGTGGATTTGATTTAAATCGCGATTTAAATCACTAGTAAAAAAAATGCTCGCTTTTGAATCGACTATTTAAATCATACATTTTAAAGAGCAACTGTCATCTGTCCCACAGCCTCTCCTCCTTTGACCTGCTGTTGACTCACCAACCGTCCCATTAAGTTTAATGGGACGACTAGTGATGAGGCAGTGACGCAACAAGGGTGAGGGACCTGGCGGCAGCAGGTGAGTAGATGCCCGCTAACGGGAGCTGCCATGATGGATCTGAAATGACAGGTGCTCTTTAAATGTAAGGACTTATTCTTCCTGGTAGTTAGAATCTTTAATATTTCCCCCAAAAATGTAAGGTTTCCCATTTAGAATAAGCCGTCAGGTTAGTAAAACGGCTATCAGCCTGATTCTGATGTACAGTTTGTAGTGTACATAGATTTGCAAAATGATGGGATAAAGAAATATTCCTGAACTTTTGTTTTATCTCATGGTTACTGTGCCATTGTGTGAATGCATCAATGCAGTGCATGTTATCTAGGCTTGTAAATCTTAAAATCATTTGAGTTTACAAAAACATTTAAATATTGCAGAATATACAGCCTTATGCTAAATAACTAAGCTCCATTTAATTCGAAATAAACCAAATGTTTAATGCATCTTAAAAAGAAAACTATCTTTTAGATTTCTATATTTTTTTTTTTAACTCCAAGTATTTTTATAAAAATCTGGAGTGCTAGCAACTGTGACTGTTATTAATCACGTCATAACCCAGGAGCACCCTCTCTGCCCAGCCTCCATGCTGGATGTGGACAGTAGACTCTTGGGAGATGAATCGGGACCATGCTCCACCGCGATTAACGCTGCACAGTCGCGTTTCGCAACTTAAACATGGCCTACACCACCAACTATGAGCCTTGATGTAGTCTTCTGTTCTCCTCTTATGTTCTTCTCCTCTTTTATCGTCTTATGTTTCCCTTCTCTTCGCTCGCCTTCTCCCTTTTTTCTCTCTCGCCTTCTCCTTTTTTTTCTCTCTCTCTCTCGCCCTCTCCTCCTTTTTTTTTTTTTTTTCTCTCTCGCCTTCTCCTCCCTTTTTTTTTTTCTCTCTCTCGCCTTCTCATGTGCTAAAAAAAAATATAATAAAAATGAATCGCGGCATAACTTAAATGTAAGGGTTTTGGGAAAATGTTAAATTTATGAGTTTATTTCTGCTTTATTAGAATAACCAAGTAGTAAAGGTTCAGGACTTACTGATTCACACAGTGAATGAGGCAAAAGCAGGAAGATGCATGTCTACAGGTGCTCAGGCAAAGCTTTTTCTCCAGCAATAAGAGCACTGTAGTGATCACATCAAATTTCACTCAAAGCCTTGTGAGACTATCAGTCGGGCATGAAGTGCTTTAGATATCTCACTGCAGATATACAGTTTGGAAGCTCAAAGCACACACATGCCTAGGCACAAGAAGTGCAGTGTTATTTTTCAGGAGGAATTCAAGATAACATTTTTTTTTTTATTTTTTTATAATTTTTAGCACCATGACTGACCTTTTTATGAGATGATCCTGTAACTGTTTGCCCGTCACTGTAGTAGTGTATAGCCAGCCCTTTTTGTATTGCCGTTGCAGTGGAAAGTTGGTATAGCCTACATTCCTCCCTGTATACAGGCAATGAGAGAAATTCTTGTGCTGTGATATGATAAACAGCCAGGAATGTGTGCATTTTACAGCTGACCTTTCTGCTAACCTTATTAAAGAAATGAATGGATTACTTCTCTACAGGGTCACCTGTGAAGGTCAGCGGTTCAGCACTGTTAATGGCTTGAAATCTTGACTATGATCTGCTATTAATTAGCCTTTGCTTAATTGCAGAGGAAATAATTCTACATAATGCTGGACCTTTCAACTCGCGATACTCAAAAGAATGAACCAATTTAATCTCTATAGCAATGTTAAGCCATTTAAAAGATCTCAGTATTTCAAAGGGCTGGTAAGATTAAATGACCACTAAGCAGATACTAAAAACCTACACAAGTTATGTTTGAAGAAGTACCTATAGTTATGGCATTTGGTCCGCACACGCCGTCCTGACTGATGTGTTGTATAAACTTGCATCCATTTTTTTATTTTTACTATGAATTAATTTTAACCTTCAAAAATGTTGTTATAATTCATGGTTCAATCAGACTCTGCCTTTTTAAAGTCCCACAAGAGGATTTAATCCAATTTTGCACTTTAATCAGGGATGTGGGCAGAATGTCTTTTTTCAAACTAGTTTTTGTCACCATCATGCACCAATAGCTGGTCATGTCTGTGACGGCCCCCAATGACCATTCTTTAAGAATCCCAAAAACAGAAACCAGTATACACCCTTAGGTGGATGCAGCGCTGATCCCAGCTTCATCTGTCCCCCACTAGCGCCGATCGCGCAGTTCTCAGTCTTCTGGTGGCACAGTCTTTCAGTGGCTCACTGAGAGGCTGAGCCAGCTGCTGTTCAGGGATCTGGGTGGATCTTGACATTAAGCCTAGGTTCACACTGGGCTGCGGGAGTGAAGCCGTGCGAGTTCAGCTGAACTCGCACGGCTTCACTCCCGCTCAGCAGTCCCGATTTCGGCCGTGATTTCAGAGACATCTGTGCAGGTTTCTGCACAGATGTCAATGTAAATTGCAGCCCCAAATCGCAAAAAGTAGTACAGGAACTACTTTTTGAAATCGGTGCAGCACCGCAGATGAGGCGTCGCACCGATTAGGACAGTGCCATTGCTGGCAAATTCCGGCGATTTGAGATGCAATTTGACATGTAAAATCGCATCTCAAATCGTACCCAGTGTGAACCAGGGCTTAAAGTCGGTGTTGGAGCTTGGACTAGCTGAGTGACGTCGGCCAACAACTAGCCTACTGTCTCCTGAAAAAACGGTCATAGGAGAGCAGAACAAAGTGCACGAATATTACAGAATTTCAAGAGCTCTTTGGCCCTGCTTCTTTAGGAAACATGACATTTGATGGAAAACCTTATCTGATTGCTAAAGTTTCCTTCAAGATAAATGTATGAATATAATTTTTGTTTCCGTTGATTAGGGCTACAAATAACGATTATTTTCATAATCGATTAGTTGGCCGATTATTTCGATTAATCAGATAATGGCCTTAAAAAAAAAAACATTTTTAAATATTTTTTTGGGGGCCAATTTGTTGTTGGGCAGATTGCAAAACACAAATTGCCGCAAAAACACTTTACATGCTTTTCTGCAGCTTCTCCATTTGAAGTATATTGAACCAAAAAGAAAAAAAAAACAAGTTTTGAGTTAAAAAGTCCTTGCCCTTTCCAAATACGCAGCAGCTGAAAAAAAAATCATGGATGTTAACATGTCCCATAGGAAACGAGGAAATAATCGCTACTGTAAGGGGTTCCTTTTTTTCTACTGTGGGACAGTGAAAGTAATATTTACAGTAGTGATTTGCTTTTTTTTGTACTATAAAGGGCTAATTTTTGTTTTTTTAACCCCATTATGTTACTGGCCGATTAATCGATTTATGAAAATTGTAATCGATTAGTTGTTTCGGCACTACCGCTGATGCTTTAATACGTGTTGCTTACCTTTCCAGAGTGTTGATACTTTGCTTTAAAGCGGAGCTCCACCCTAAAGTGTAACTTCCTCTTATCGCATTCCTCTCCCCCTCCGGTGCCACAATTTGCACCCCCTTTCTCCTATCCAGTCTGTGTGTTTAAGTACACTTTTTTTGGTTCCTTTTAAGACACCAGTGATGTAACTTAGGCCGTACATAGGCAAATGGATCCCTGCTTAAAATGCATCTAGCATCAGATGACAGCAAGTGTGGGATGTCTATTCAGGAGCGCAAGAGGGGGGAGGATTATTTTGAGGTAAAAAGATGGGCTCTTTAAATTTCAATGAATAGGGGGGGGGGGGAAGGTTGGTAACATGGTTTCCAACAAAAACCCTGACTTCCCGTATATACTCGACTATAAGCCGACCCAAATATATAAGCCGAGGCACCTAATTTTACCACAAAAAAAACTGGGAAAACGTATTGGCTTGCCGTATTGACTATAAGCCTAGGGCAGTGATGGCAAACCTTTGCACCCCAGGTGTTTTGGAACTACATTTTCCATCATTCTCAGCTACACTGCAGAGTGCATGAGCATCATGGGAAATGTAGTTCCAAAACATCTGGGTTGCCACGGTTCGCCATCACTGGCCTAGGGTGTCCATCTGCATGCCCCGCTGTGTCCCTGCCCTGCCTTGCGTTTAACATGAGAGTATGTAGAGGGGTGCCTGGCTTTGAAAAATCGATGCTCCCCGGCCATAGGTCCCCCAGACAGCAAACGTTGCACACTTGTAGAGGATAAGTGGGGCTATATGTGTGCCAGGTTTGGAGTCCAGGGGACCTATGACCGTCTGGTACCGGGTCCCCAAAATCCAGGAGATCAGGCGCAAAAAGGTGACTCGAGTATAAGCCAAGGGGGCATTTTCAGCACCAAAAAATGTGCTGGAAAATCTTGGCTTATACTCGAGTATATACAGTAGAACTTATACATTTTAGAACCACTTTACAACCATTGGAATATGGGGTTGTGCCTTTACCTTCTCATTTGTACGCAAATAGTTGGAGTTGATCAGTAATTGGGATTGGGAGATGGCAATGATTGTGTGACCTTTGAACCTGCCCAGATCTCCGTCATGGTCTGTGCTCAGATCAGCTTGTTGCTTTGTTCCTCTACATATGCAGAGAGTGGCTCTGAAAGGAGTGCAGTCCATTAAACATTAGACGGGCCTGTCACACCTCAGAGCCATGAAGAATACACAATGGGGTGATCTGCATTCACTGGCTGGAGCTATTATTCACTGGCTCCTGCAGACTAAATAGTCTTTGAACACTAGAGCTATGGCTACCACTTGTCTGATATAAAAATAACCCATATTTAATAAGGCAATTCAGTTTAATGGCTAGGACTCGTTGGCATTGGTGATTAGGAAGCGTTCATTTCTGACGATCACATTGCCAAGAGGACTAGTAAAATATTCTGAATGATTTGCTGACTTAAGGATGTTCCTCGGGGTTCCAAGAATATTCACACATTTTTACCCATTGCTCCTTTGTCAGTCTACATTCTTCAGGACTTTACATTTTGAAAAGGCATGGTTACGGACTGACTACTCCATTTTATTTTTGATCCTCACTATGTGGGCAGAAAAAAATTAAACTAAAGCACACTTGACGAATGACAGGTTTCATATTTTATTCTCTGGGAAAATTGAACAAGATTTCTGTTTTTAAATACTGGACCTCTAAAATGCAAGGACCAAAGACAGAGAATGTCGGATCCTCGAAGAACCTAAAATTTGCACAGTATACAAGCTCTATTTTGCTAAAGAAGAAACATTAAAGGTATGATGAGCTCACTGCAAAGGAGGTGCATGCATAGCTAAAAAAATATATATGCCAAGATTATGAAACCTTATGCTGTCAACCTTTTTCTGCCCAGGGAAACCCTTGAAATAACTTTCCGGTCTCAAGAGAACCCATGATAAAAATGACTAGAACTACAACTCATGATACATTAGTGTGATGGTCAGTGGGAAGACTGTGTTCCTTACACTTGTTATTGAAAAGCATTATCCTCTTACACATGGCTAAAACCATCATTGGTGTCAGTGGTTGTTCATCTGAGAGGCAGAAATTGCTCAAGGAACCCCTGGAAACCTCTGGAGAACCGATGCAGTGGAAAGAATGCTCCTTACACTTGCGGACATTGGGAACAATTGCCCCCTTGCAGATAACTAAAAAGATCATTGGTGTCAGTGGGAACTTATCTGAGAGACATAAATTGCTCAAGGAACCTCTAGCAAACTCTAGAGGAAACCCTATGGTTCCATGGAACCCTGTTTGAGAAACCCTGCTGTAGACATTGATCTTTCACATTTTTGAAGCCCATATGTGCAAGGCCTTAGATCGCAGTAACTTCCTGCCGTCTCCCTCTTTTCTCCCAAGTGTTTTTCATTTGTGGTGTTTTTTTTTCTTGGCCTCTGCTTCAGTGATGTAATAGAAGCTTTGCATGCTATGTTAACGATTGTTTAGCATAAGGCAGTGGAAGACCTTTACAGAGACCAATGGGTTTCAGCTGTCAATGACTGAGAGGACATCTAGTGTTTTTTTTCTTGTTTTGTTTTTTCACAAAAGTCAATGTCTGTGCTGTGTGGGTGCAGCCCCGCACAACTGCACTATTTTTTCAAATCGTCACCTGCTGTCACATTGAGTGGGTGAGGAGCGGAACATGTTACATGTTAAACACTAAATATGCGTGTAACATGTTCTAAAAGGTGAACGTCTCCTTGTAAATGGCCTTCAAAATATAAAGTATATTAACGAGGGCTTTTTGCTGCAGTCACTTTGCATAGTTGACAATTTCTTGCTGTGTGTACTCTATGACTCACTGGACCTTAAGCGAGGGTCTCTCCACTTGAGTGGGATGTTTTCGGGACATTCTTTAAGGCGCAAGAAATCAGAATCAGCAGGTTATCTTGAATTGTTTGTTTTTTATATATTTAATTTGTCATACCTCTACTAAAGCTAAGCTCAATGAGAAAAGCCAATGGTTGCAGGATGGCACAGACTTTACAAAAAAATATATATATATATTCTCATCTATTGTGTTCAGCAATTCATTAGCTTTTTCTTGCCAGCAAGATGCTGGTTTTTGACTTGGCCAAAGCATCCTCCTGTGTCACTCTAAATTTCATTGTGATGCCTGTGGTCCGAGAGATTCCCTCCATGTCCAGTAAGGACCCTTCGCTGCACATGGAGTTGATGAACATTCAACTTCAAGTTGAAGAAAGCCCTGCCTCAGTATCAAAGTGGTAGTAATTTTAAGATGGGAGCTCTGAAAGGGCTTTTTACGCTATTGAAGATAATGGTGCGTATTCTATGGGTCCAGCTGGAAGATATGTATGCCAATGTGTTTCTGGTCTGCACTAGATATGACTGGTACAGCTCCTGCAGTGCCTTCCATGAGGGCTCTACAGGATCAAAGATGATTCTGAAAATATAATTTTGAATATACCCTAATAGCCTCAACTAGTGCCTCTTAATTCAAAGAAACGAAAGCCCCATGCACGATTGCCATGTCCCAAACATCTTGTCCCAGCCGCTTGGCATGGCAGCTAATGTTAAAATCTGCCCGAGACTTTTAAACACCCAAAGTGGACTTACCTTGGTCAAGAGATTGAAGAAAATTGATTAAAACATTTTTGCGAAAAAGGATAATACATACAATCAATTATACCAAAACCAAGTATCTTTCCTAAACCCCTTAAAGTGGTTCTAAAGGTTGTTTTTACCTTAATGCATTCTCTGCATTAAAGCGAAGGTCCGCCGAAAAACAAAATATTAAAAGCCAGCAGCTAAAAATACTGCAGCTGCTGACTTTTAATAAATGGACACTTACCTGTCCAGGGTGCCCGCAATGTCGGCAGCCGAGGCCAATCGATCGCCCAGCTGCCCCGCCGCCATCTTCAGTGAGGGAATCGGGGAAATTAAGCCTTGCGGCTTTACTTCCCAGTTCCCTACTGCGCATGCCCGAATCCTCACTGCTCCCCGCTATCTTCTGGGACCTGTGTGTTTCCCAGAAGACGGCGGGGGAGGACAGTGTAGGTGCCGGACATGACGTAGGTCACCGTGATCACCGCGGTGATCTGTCAGGAAGTGGGAGCAAATACCTGATTACACAGGTAGCTTTGTAAAATGCTTTATATTCACTTGTCCCCCTTGACCTGGGGACCATTGGCCCCTTACAGGTGTAATGCCTGTCCCCCCCCCCCCCTCCCTGATGGCACCCTGTATATATGCAGACAAGTTGCATTACGATAACATGGTTCTGTTGGGCTAGAATTTCTAGACCATGCTCGTGCACCTGTAATAATTTAAGTGACAATAAAACTTTTTTTTAATGTTGGCTCCAATCTAGTTTAGGAACTTAAGTTAACAGTGTAAACAATTTTGTATTCTTCTAACCATAACTTTGGGCATATTAAGACGGGGACATTTATAAAGCCCATACATTCAGGGCTAATTTTATGATGCAGTGAATGTAACATTCAACAGTCACTGCAGGTGTATCTTCCTGATGTATGTGCTTTACAATGCAATAATTGATTTACCTGCAGTGAATGTTGGAATGTCATTCACTGCTGCACACTCCTCAATGTAATGTTTAGGCTGAAATCTATTCCATTTATAGACGACTCAGAACATTTGCTTGGCATGTACCCAGGTAATTATTAAAATAACTGTAATTTGGTCACTTGCTATATTTCAGTCTGACGATACAGCTTCTCAAATGTAATGTCAATGAGGTGAAGAAAGCAAAAAAAAAAATTGGATCACTGGGTTTTGACAAAGCGAGACCCATCATGTAATTTAAAATGAATGTCAACATTTGAAAGGTCCATTTAAATTCTATCCCCAGCATATAATCTCCCTAGCATGAGCGTCCTCATGGCAAAGCTTTCTTTGACGCAAAGCAGACCTAATGTTGAAAGTCACTCTTTACACAAATTGGAGATTGGATTATGAGTAAAAAAAAAAATACTTGTTGCTTGCCATGAATTTCCATCATTGGCAATGGCAAACATGTTTTTCAGTCAGACAAGACTGTCTGGTAGTTTGCACAAAGGTAAAAGGATCAAAATAAGGCAGTGCAGGACGTCTGCAGAATAATGGGCTTCGGTACACCAGGAAATGTTTTACTGTGAAATAAGTATGCTGATTATTCTGCTTAGACTGCACACATTGCAGCGCAGTAATCTAAACTGAACTATAAGAAAATAAAGGCCAACTGTCATTTTCTGTTCATCAGGACTGTGTTTGCAGCTCAACTCCTATGGCGTGACTAGACCCTTACTGGTAGGGATGGATAATGTGTACAGCAGAAGACAATAAAGACTACTATGCCTGCTTTGGGATTTGTTTGGTTTGCATCACCTCTGGGGCATCATTTGAGTTGACAGAAGCCCTATGATTTCACTTCACACCACAAAGGTGAAATAAAGATCAATGAATTTTATAATGTAACAGCTAAGCAAGTTGCTGGGTGCAGCGAAAGTTAGGTGAAGGTAATGTCGGGGAAAGTTCTGTGCTGTCTATGAAATACCTGTACGGTTTTTTACACCTTCACATTACTTGAAGCATAGCTTTTTTTTCTTTTTTTTTTTTTCTTTTTTTTTTTTAAAGTGTATTTTTGTGCGTGAACTCGAGAGAGAGGAGCCGGACTGCAGGAGTTGGGAGTAGGCAGACCCTCCCCCCGGAGGCAATCGCCATCCTTCTCCATGCCCCTGGTGGCAATGGCGGGTGTGAAGGGGGGCCTCCCACTCACCCCGCCCTACCTGCTCCTCTTGGGAGCCCAACTGGGGCCCAACGGGACCCCAATGGGGCAGAGGGACTCCCCCTATGAGGGAGTGAGGGGGCCTAGCCCACCCAGCCAGCCCCATAGGTCCTTCGCCTCTCTTTATTTTAGGAGACCGCATGGCCAAAGTGCGTGTGTTTTAAACCAATTTCGTGTGCGTGCAAGTGTGGTGGTTTTTTTGTGGGGGGGGGGGGTGGACGTACTAAGCACAGGCGTACCTTGCATAGCACACCCACCGGGAGCCGGGCTGAGACCACCAAACTCAATTCACATGTAGCCGAGACCGGGATCCGAACCCTTGGCTGCAGAGGTGAATGGCTTGTCAGCGCAGTGCCAATCACGTTGAGCCACCACAGCTCCCCTTGAAGCATAGCTAAACCCAAAAGCAAACCTGTAATCTATGTCGGCATGCCAGTTCTTGGCTGTGCTGTCTGCATGCAACTTCTTAAAGTGGTTGCATGCCCAAAAAAACCTGCAAGACAAAGGCATAATGAGCTGCTGACATCAGCGGCTGCAAGCAAGGTAAATGTCTCCTAAACTGTACAAGTTTAGGAGATATTTCTTATACCTACAGGTAAGCCTTATAATTGGTCATTTTTTGTCAAAAGGGCGTGTGCCAGGATCTTGTCTGGCATACTAAGGGTACACAATTGTCGTGCCAAGAAGGTAGTGACGTACTATGAGGAATTTCAGCTCTTGAGCTCCACCCTTTGGGCCTCTTCTGCTAGTTTTGTGTTTGAGCATTGATTCCGAGCATGCGTGTCTGTACTTTCAACTTTTTGTGTACTGAACATCATAAAATCTGACGTCAAACTGCCAAAAATCTACTAGCATGTCACCCAACATTTGTTGGTCGAAAGTTGGACAACAATTGTCAAAAGGAGCGTACGAATTCAGGACAACATTCTGTCAACAGACAATCCCCTGCCAACAATCGAACCATGTGTACGAGGCTTAAAACAGTGTTATTGGCTTGATTGTCGGGTAAAAATAAAGGGGGGAATGAAAAAAAAATACAGCCACAACCGCTAATCTGAGGACTGGTTTAAAGGCTCCAGCTCCCCTATGGGCAGAACGAGACTACTGCTTTAGTAAATAGTTACACCCTAAATACGGATTTGTTAAGGTGAATGTCTCGTTGACATGCTGCTTTAGGAAAACACACATGTGAGAGCTGCTTTAATGGGGACCTAACTCTAGAAACAAGCACAGAGTTCTAGTACTAGTTACCAGTATTTCCTGTAGGCTATATGCAGTTTATATTTTTACCACACTGACTTCTATGTCTATTGTCTGTGTAGAGGTGGGCTTCTTGGTAGAGGAACAGGGTTCTTCTTAATGTCAGTTACCTCTGACAGGTAATCAGAAGGTAAGGGCCCTTTCACACGGGCGGACGAACGGTCTGTTTTTTACAAGTACGACTTGTAATGCTTCCCTATGGGATTGCGGACTTTAGTGGATGAGCATCCGCTAATGTCCGTAAACATCCGCCTCCAAAGATCCGCCTTTTCAGACGGAAGAAACCCCTATTTTCTTCCGTCTGGCGGAACAGATCGGATGAATACGGAGGAATCCCCGCTGAGCAAACGGGCTAACGGAGCGGATCAATACGGATCCGCTCCATGTGAAAGAGCCCTAAGATGCAGAAAGCGCACACCAACAGAATGAAGTAGAAGCAGTGAGATCCTTGCACTGCTGGTGTTCAGGTGCAGCTTCATGTGCAGCAAGACCAGTGATTACCTCACCAAATCTCAGTCCAGATCTTTTGGAACTTGCGGTGCCTTGATGATCTCATACTGCAGGTTTACAGCAATGAGGCTCAAGGTTGTGGAGTGCCTAGGCACCGGAAGTATGCTGCATTTTTCTGAAGGAGTTAAAGAAGCAACTTGGACTTTTTAGGGCTCTGTTTGGGTACAATACCTTTTTTTTTTTTTTTTTTTTCATAGGAGAGCAACAATTTACTTTTTGAAGGCTGCTTCATCCTAAAACCAAGATGAGCAGATGTTGTCACAGACCCATACCAGTGTTTTTGCGATGGATAAAGATAAGCAAGTAGAAGTACTTGCTTATTCTGGAGGCAATGCAGGTCTTTGGACCTTTTTGTTGAAAGGGGGACTCTGATCCTCGGCATATTTTGGCTTTTTTAGTATGTCAGTTATCCGTCCTGTTAAGTCTGTTTTTTTTTTTTTTAATCTAAGCATACAGTTACCTATAGGTCCAATTTATAAGTGGTCATATGCTGTAAATTACCTTTTGTGCGCCCACATCCACAAATTCCATATTTACTGCATTTTCTTTTTTTAAAGCCTAAGCCCTAGTAATTAATCAAAATATTTTATTTTAATTAGCAGCAAATCATGTAGTAACAGCTTTAATCTTTTTGGTGCCAGAGCTGAGCTAGTCCGGCGTTTCCTGTAAACACAGCTGTACATGGTATAAGGTAGCTGCAGGGGACGTGAGGATGATAATTGCAGCTGCTAATTTTATCTGTTGTGCTCTGTAACCCCTCATCTTCCGACAGGGCGCTACGGGCGTGTTTGTTGCCTGGTGTTGTTTTTACAACATTAAATCCATATGTTGGGGGTGCAGGCATAACATAAGCTAATATGGCGTATTTAGTTTTTTTTTTCAAAGGAATGTGGTTCTGCTCAGCATGTGGAAGAAACCGAGAAGAAAGGACTGTGTGCTTTATTCGGTTTTTCCTAGATTGTGTTTTATGTTCATCTATTGAGCATTTGTGTGCAATTATATTAAAGTATATGTAAACACAATTACTAACATTTTATATAATCTTTAACATACTAAAGTCCTTTTCTGGGAAAGGGAAAAAAATGGTCCCGGTCTCTGCATTACAAGGGTTATATGCTCGGTTCGGTCTAGAGGCCTACTCAACTCCCAAGCACTGCAGGAGTGGACTTCCTGCAGCGTCCTCCCAATCAGTGCAGAGCTGTGGGCTTTGTATTGGTCTTGATTATGTCAGAAGACCTGCTATGACTGCTAAAGCATAGAGGAGAGACTGCAAGGCTAGTACACACGAGCCGATTGTCATCGGCCTGTTCAGTACAAACCGGCCCTTTGTGTATTGAAGTTCGACCGGCTTCTGAAGGGGCATGACTAAAAAAAGTCTGCCGATCAGCTCTCTCAGCTAATGGCTGAGAGTGCTGAAGTGTTTTGGCAGGGGGGCCCACCCCCCTGTCAGAACGCCAGGGGAAATCACTGTACTAACGTTGCATAGTTGGTACAGTGGTTCTTTCTAAGCTGCTGTTTTTTTGTTTGTTTTTTCATTCAGGCCCGCTGGATTGAACGAGTAAAAAAACTGCTAGTGTGTACTAGGCTTTAGCCTGGTTGGAGATTGCAGAAGTGAAGGATTGAGTAATGCCTATTTTATTTTTCCTTGAACCCAGCAAGCTGAACGGAAAAAAAAAAAAACCGAACAGTTACTAGTCCGATGTTAGTACAGCTCTGATCAGGAACTGGTTGGCCCATTTTCGGTCATGTCCCTTCGACAGACTGGCTTCTGTCAGACCAGCTGCAGTACACACGGGCTGAATGCCGCCCGACATTCGATTTGTGTATATGGGTCTTGAGGGTAGGTTCACACCACCTGCTGAGAGAAATGTTCAGTTTTTCTCTGCAGGTAGAGATCACAGCTGCCACACTTTGGGGGTGCTGCCTTGCCAGGGTTGCACAGGGAGCTGTGGCATGGTGCAGACATGTAGCATTTTTCCTGCAGATAACAGCTGTGTGAACAGGGCATGCAGAAAGCTATTAATTTGGGTGTCTTTGCAGAGAGCTTTGTTGTGCAGAATAATTCAACTCTAGGTCAAGTGGGAACTGACCCTAGATAAAAGTTAAGCAATTTTTTTTTGGTGGCCTCTATATCTTAGGGGTACCCCCCTGCTTCAAAGCTGGATTTTTTTTTTTCCTCTCCCTGGAGTTGAGCTTTAATTTCAAAATGACCTTTTCAATGTTTTTAAAGCCTTTGTCATTTAAAAAAAAAATCTGAACCTTTTTATTACTGTTTATGCTGACTGACTACATTACCGTAGTCAAGACAAACGGCTGCAAAGTTTTGCACTTTGTGCTGGCAGCACACCGGAGAGCCGGGCTACTGCTGCCCACCCCCCGCACAGGGCTCCATTCTGGTTGGAGAACATGAGCACTGTTGATTGGTGTTACTGTTCAGGGGGTGGACCAGAACACTGGAGATCCAGGTCACTTGCTGTGTGTGAGCAGCAGTCTGGCTCTCCAGCGTGGCGTCCCCACCCCCCCCCCCCCTTCCCTTTAACCTAGTGCTTATTTTATTCTAGCGGGCAGGATTGCGGTTTGACTAATGAACGGAGCATGAGTTTTCAGCATTCATTTCACTTTTACACCAGGCTTGTAGGCAGCGTATAAAGCATCTATTTACAATTCTTTCAACGCTCAAAAATTTTGTTTTATTCTAGTTCCTCATTCAGCTTTTATGTAGCCCCTAAAGGTCCATATTAAATCTGTGATAAATGGATGGGATTGATTTATTTGTTGGAATTTTGCAGGTAATAACCTTCATGGAGGCTGCCTGATCTATATTTTGCAATCTTACTGCCGAGATATTTGGCCTTGGCTTGTAAATCTATCAACACCTTATCAGTCACTATATGACTTATCCCTTATGTGGATATTACATTTCTGGGTTGATGGTAGAACGATCAGCCATGCTCAGGCTTATTCCACATGGCCGTGCAGAGAGCAGTTTATTGTGTGCCAAGTGTAGCAACACTTGGCAACAAATCGGCTTTCAGTTTACAGAAGTGACATCTTTTAAAAGATGGATTCGGATGGATTGCTGTGGTTTCTGTATTGTAAATGTTACTCCAGGTAACAAAGTCGAGCAGAAAATTGCTGTCCAGGTAACATTGTAGTCGTGATAAAGTTGGCAAGTTTATCAATTTCCCGTATTATGTAGTATGGTCTTCCAGAATTGACAAGCTCTTACCTTCAGCCCTGCTCCAGGGAACTTCACAATGTAGCCATGTACAGGCCAAACAGACTTTGCCAGAGAAATGTTGCAGTCCCAGATCACATGTCTACTGCAGTGCCAGGCCAGTTGCACAATGAAGATCTCTAATGACCTGTCATGGAAAATATGGACATTGCCACAGCTGACTGCTAGTTGTCTGGATGTCACATTGACCCTCTGACTTAAAATACTGTTAATGAGGTTTTTTTTTTTTTTCCAAAATAGTTTATTAGGGTTGCATAAGAATATACAAGCAATATGTAACTTCAGATCAACTAGGAAAGTGCAAATAGAACATCCAACAGCAGGCATTATCAAATGACATGTTGAAATGGTCCAGCAGAGAAGCAGACCCTTAAGAGAAGAGAGTATAGCAGGTGAGAAAGAAAAAAGCAGAGCAAAAGAGCACAGGGTAGGAATGTGGAGAGAAAAGAAAAGGCGGAGAGGAGGGGAGGGGGTAAGAGTATAGAATTGGGGAGAGGGGTAGAGGAGTGGGAGGTAACTGAACATAAACAGTACTCAAAGTTGCTCCTAAGTTAACGAAAATACTTGTAACATAAAAGGTAAAGTACACATATTGCACAATATAACGTTCTCGTCTCCAAGGGAAATGGATTGAGTTAATGAGTTTTAACAAGTATAGGACATCTGCCTTTTGCTTCTTTTTTGGCCTTGGGTCAATGACTCCAGGTATTTAAAGTCATAGCGTAAGTATACCAGCCAGGTAGCTACCATTTGAGGGCTATTCCTTTCCTGACAGGTTACAGTAAAGAGATCCTGTTGCTAACCTAATGAGTTTTTTATTTTTTGCTTTTTCAATTCGATTTTTTTAATTTTGCTACAGCCCCTCCCTCTTTCACTTCGCTCTTCCTTCCTACATAACTATAACTACTGAGGGAGGAGTGTAGGGAAATGTCACTTGAGTGACAACTAATGCTGGCCATACACTCTACGGAAAATCGTCCAAACGAACTTTCGAAAACTACCGTTCGGCCATGAGCGCAAATGATATTGCCATCATGTAATGACTGATAAATCGTTCAGTGGACATAAATACATTTTTTTTTTTTTTTTTTTTTTTTACATATACCTAGTGCAGAAAGTTCGGACGGGAAACACATTAACCTTCCAACTTATCGTTCGGCAGAAAATTTCCAAACTTGTCCTTTGTTTTTTCGTCTCAAACGTCCCAACGATTATCGATTTTTGTGCCCATTAACTGTTCGAAAAACGAACAAAGTGTCTGAACGACCAAATTTCGGCCGATTTTTCGTATGGTGTATGGCCAGCATTAGTCTGCAGAGGCCACCGACAACAAGTCAAGATGGTGGCACCCAGCTTGGGCTTTTGGATGTCTACACAAGGGAGGCTTTTACAGGTAAATAAAATGCACAAATACATTAAATGCCTAAATTATATGGCAAAGTTGCTGTTGAATGGAAAGTTCTGAAGACTGGATTCTTTGGACATGGTAGAGGTAGGGTTTTTTTCTTGGAATCCCACAAGTTTCCTGTAGTTAAAGGCCATAGAAAAGTGATGTTAGAAAGTCTTTATTTTTTTCCCTGTGAGGGGGAAGAAATGTATTGTTTTGTCTGATCTGTTTATCCCAAGCATGTTTGAAGCCATTTACCGTTGACTGCCTTACTACCTCTGCTGGTAGTTTATTCCAAGCATCAACTATGCTAAATAAAAATTGTGCTCAACTTCTATTGTTTTCCAAATTGTATTGCTCACTCCTGAGATAAACTATGGGGTGTGTAGCCTGGAAAGAGCAATGCACTGCTTGTTCAAAACAGAAGTGAGAGAGAAAAGAAGAGTTTCAGAAGCTCAACGAGAGCATTACAGGGAGGCAGAAACTGACAAATTATTTAATGAAAAATAGATCACAAGGCCATTAAAAGTTCGGATTTCCAAAAAAAATACATTTGTACTTTCCTAGGTAGATGCAGCATTGATCCAATGCTGCATGTTCCCCACCCACCTTTTTATACTGAGAACTGAGTGATCAGACACTGATCATTCAGTTTTCCCCTCCACTCTGAGAGTGTGGTGACTGTCAATCACTGGTTCTCTGCTCTGCCCCTCCAGCACTCACTGGAGTGCCAGGCTGTATAGCGGGGTGGGAGAAACTGGCTCAGTCTCCGAGTGGCTTGCTTAGAGGCTGAACCAGCTGCCTGTGCAGGCTTCTGGGTGGACCCTGACTGTTAGCCTGCTGAAAACGGGTTACGAGTTCAGAAGGGCACTCTTGTAATAAATGGAAGTAGACAAAAGTCAAAATAAGTGTCTGTGTAAGGATTATTTTAGGAGGAGAATAAGGATATAGTTTATTGCCACTTTAATGCTTAGTAGGGTCTCATCTAAAAACAACGAATATGAATTTGGCCTCAGATTTGGCCTTGACTCTCAGATGCTTTAGACACATAAACAAGTGCTGAGCTTTGCAGCGTTCTAGATAATTAGTTATCCTAACCCATGTGCTGCATATAACACCAGGGAAATCTAAATCTGAGGCAATATTGGCAATAAGCAGATTACAAATACAATATATGAGAAAATGATTGACATGACAGGAGAATAATGTGACAGCCCAGACACCTGCCAAGTGACAAGGCACAGTGCTATGACTTTAGCATTAGTGTTGCATACTTTCACGGCAAGATGACATGTCTTAAGCAAAGAGAGCGCATTCTTAAATATTTGCTGATCTCAAGGCAAGTGGGTATCGGAAGACTAAACAAACTTTAACTTGCTGCCTTCTGACACACAAGTGTTACAAAAGGGAAAGCACTCTGCCATAATCCCTGGCACAGCCAACACCAGAGGTACATGTCTAAATGTGTCCCGGCAGGCAAACCATCAATTAGCCGTCCCAGGAATTCAAAGTATGTGCCGGTCATCCATCTTCATAGAATGCTAGACACTGTAATCAGATTATATGAAAGCCCCTTCCCCACGTGTCCTTCATACATGAACTGAGCTGACATCCATAGCCTA
Source organism: Rana kukunoris (assembly GCA_029574335.1). Lineage (NCBI taxonomy): Eukaryota > Metazoa > Chordata > Amphibia > Anura > Ranidae > Rana > Rana kukunoris. The sequence continues at coordinate 110,745,192 of CM056052.1, forward strand.
CATGCAAGCCCAGTGATAATGGCAGTCGGCACAAATGCTATCTTCTAATGAACAACCAAGTCTACTTTTCCAGATATATAATATATCTTAGGTACTCCTTTAGCGCCTCGATGAGGTATTTTCTTTATTTTTTTGGTACTACAGGCAAAAAAGGTCATATGTACCGCACATCACTGCAAGACCCAGTGGATATGTGAAATGACAGCCTTAGCCTGAGCTCCAGCCAAGCCCCACCCCCAAACGATTTGGCTCTGGGGGCAGAGTGAAAAGTTTGAGGCGTGGCTTGACTGGAGCCCAGGCTGAGGCTGTCATTTCACATAGCCGCATGATCTTGCAGTGATGTGCAAACGCATAGGACCCTTTGTCTTTTATGAGCTTTGTCTTTGCCAGCGCTCCTAGTGGTGAACTACAGGAGAGGAACTCTGGAGCCTTGAGCGGCACCCCTTATTTGTTGTCTGGTCGCCTGTTTCCTGGATACCCTTCACATGATGCATTACTACCAATTGCTAGGTCAGGAATACTGATTAAGTGCTCAATTAATGAAGTAAAACTTAAAAACACGACTCCTTGAGAGGTACTTGATTGTTGAAGGTGAGAAACCCTGTTATACGCTACCAGCGATTTAACCGTAACATGGAATTTGTGTAGTCGAAGGTAAAAGTTGACAAGATCGAAGAGAACCTTTTCCAACCCCCCCCCCCCCCCCCCCCCCCCATTAAAGTAAACCTTTGTTTTTCTTATGCAAGTTAAAACAAGTTCACGTAATGGCTACTCCCAACCCCCTAGTTGGCTAATACAGTGCAGAAAATAAGTATTTGAACACCCTGCTATTTTGCAAGTTCTCCCACTTGGAAATCATGGAGGGGTCTGAAATTGTCATCGTAGGTGCATGTCCACTGTGAGAGACGTAATCAAAAAAAAAAAATCCAGAAATCACAATGTATGATTTTTTTAACTATTTATTTGTATGATACAGCTGCAAAGAAGTATTTGAACACCTGAGAAAATCAATGTTAATATTTGGTACAGTAGCCTTTGTTTGCAATTACAGAGGTCAAACGTTTCTTGTAGTTTTTCACCAGGTTTGCACACACTGGAGGAGGGATTTTGGCCCACTCCTCCACACAGATCTTCTCTAGATCAGTCAGGTTTCTGGGCTGTCGCTGAGAAACACGGAGTTTGAGCTCCCTCCAAAGATTCTCTATTGGGTTTAGGTCTGGAGACTGGCTAGGCCACGCCAGAACCTTGATATGCTTCTTACAGAGCCACTTCTTGGTTATCCTGGCTGTGTGCTTCGGGTCATTGTCATGTTAGAAGACCCAGCCTCGACCCATCTTCAAAGCTCTAACTGAGGGAAGGAGGTTGTTGCCCAAAATCTCGCAATACATGGCCCCGGTCATCCTCTCCTTAATACAGTGCAGTCGCCCTGTCCCATGTGCAGAAAAACACCCCCAAAGCATGATGCTACCACCCCCATGCTTCACAGTAGGGATGGTGTTCTTGGGATGGTACTCATCATTCTTCTTCCTCCAAACACGGTTAGTGGAATTATGACCAAAAAGTTCTATTTTGGTCTCATCTGACCACATGACTTTCTCCCACGCCTCCTCTGGATCATCCAAATGGTCATTGGCAAACTTAAGACGGGCCTTGACATGTGCTGGTTTAAGCAGGGGAACCTTCCGTGCCATGCATGATTTCAAACCATGACGTCTTAGTGTATTACCAACAGTAACCTTGGAAACGGTGGTCCCAGCTCTTTCAGGTCATTGACCAGCTCCTCCCGTGTAGTCCTGGGCTGATTTCTCACCTTTCTTAGGATCATTGAGACCCCACGAGGTGAGATTTTGCATGGAGCCCCAGTCCGAGGGAGATTGACAGTCATGTTTAGCTTCTTCCATTTTCTAATGATTGCTCCAACAGTGGAGCTTTTTTCACCAAGCTGCTTGGCAATTTCCCCGTAGCCCTTTCCAGCCTTGTGGAGGTGTACAATTTTGTCTCTAGTGTATTTGGACAGCTCTTTGGTCTTGGCCATGTTAGTAGTTGGATTCTTACTGATTGTATGGGGTGGACAGGTGTCTTTATGCAGCTAATGACCTCAAACAGGTGCATCTAATTTAGGATAATAAATGGAGTGGAGGTGGACATTTTAAAGGCAGACTAACAGGTCTTTGAGGGTCAGAATTCTAGCTGATAGACAGGTGTTCAAATACTTCTTTGCAGCTGTATCATACAAATAAATAGTTAAAAAATCATAAATTGTGATTTCTGGAATTTTTTTTTGGATTATGTCTCTCACAGTGGACATGCACCTACGATGACAATTTCAGACCCCTCCATGATTTCTAAGTAGGAGAACTTGCAAAATAGCAGGGTGTTCAAATACTTATTTTCTGCACTGTATATGCTTTCTTTGCACTGCAGTTCAGTTGCCCACAAGAGCGATCAGAAAAAACCTTGTGAAAGCCACTATGGTCAATGCTTACACAAGGCTGAGTACTCTGTCCCCAACACTCATGACTATGCTAGTGCCTGCTTATTGGTCACTTGGACACCAACCACTGCGCCTTAGGCAAAAACAGAAGTGAAAAGTACCTAGCTCTCCTTGGCCAAACAAGGTGAAGGTTCTGTATGGACAAGCAGCTTGTGGGAGGGAAGGGGGACAGTTGGGTAAACCATTTTTGTTTTGCCCTGCATTGGCAAGCACTTTGAAGTGGCTCTCCAACCACATTTTTATTTCATTTCTTTTGCTTTCATTTGTTGATGGAATGGGAAATGCAATTGTGTCATTAAACCCACATCATTAAAGTGGTTGTAAACCCTTTTACAACCACTTTGTTACAGGTAAGCCTATAATAAGGCTTGCCTGTAGCTACCCAGGATATCTCCTAAACCTGCACGGTTTAGGAGATATCCCCTGCATGTGCCAATGTCATTGGCACATGCGCAATAAAGCAAACTGAAGCAATGGCATATATGTTAGTTACAGCATTTCTCTGTGGAGTGAAGAGAACCATCCAAAAAAACAACCATCTCTGCAGCACTCCATCGCTTAAAAGGTAGCGTGGCCAGACAGAAGCCACTCGCCATTAAAGGGCACATGACGGCCTGCCTGGAGTTTGCAAAAAGGCACCTGAAGGAGACTCGGACCATGAAAAACAAAGTTCTCTGGTCTGATGAAATACAGATTGAACTGTGGCCTGAATTGCAAGCTTCATGTCTAGAGGAAACCAGGCACCACTCATCACCTGGCAAATACCATCTCTACAGTGAAGCATGGTGGTGGCAGCATATGCTGTAGGGATGTTTTTTCAGCTGTAGGGATGTTTTTTCAGCAGCAGGAACTTGGAGGCTAGTCGGGATCAAAGATGAATGCAGCAATGTACAGAGACATCCTTGATGAAAAACTTTCACCCCAGTCTGGGGTCCAGAGCAGGTTATCTTCCAACAGGACAATGACCATAGTTGTCATTGTGGCTACAGGACAATTCTGTGAATGCCCTTAAGTGGCCCTTGAACATCTCTCTGGAAATATCTGAAAATGGCTGTGCACCGACACTCCCCATCCAACATGAGGGAGCTTGAGAGATCCTGCAAAGAGGAATGGGAGAAACTGGCCAAAATAGGTGTGCCAAGCTTGTAAAGACTTGAGGCTGTAATTGGCCAAAGTGCTTCAACAAAGTATTGAACAAAGGCTGTGACTACTTATGTACAGTTTTTTTTAATATATATATTTATTACATTTCCAATGATTTTTAACAAACTTCTTTCACGCTGTCATGAGTTACTGTTTGTAGAATTTTGAGGAAAATAATGAATTTAATCCATTTTGGAATAAGGCTGTAACATAACAAAATGTGGAAAAGGTTAAGCATTGTGAATACTTTCCGGATGCACTGTACCCACCAGGGCTATATTTAAGGGTCCATACAGATGTATAACCTTCCTCACTCCAACTTTTTTGATTTAATTTGGCTGCTGTGAGATGCAACTTCATTATCCATTAGGTGTTGCTGTTATTTACTGGTTTTAACAGCAGAAAAAGATGGCTGCATTTTTTTTCCGGGAAAATGAATTTGGTCATGTGGCTAGTTGGGCTCTTCTCCCTCCCACTGTCACAATTTAAAAAAAATGTGGCCGAGTGGGGCTGAATAAGGGAACTGAATAAGGCAATTTTAAAATTGTGTGGTTTTTTTTTTTCTAAAGCTACATTTCTCTAGTGTGCACTGTGTATTCGTAGCTGCTGTTGATGAAATGTGAGACTTCTTCCTTAGTGTGCCCGGGCAGACGACACTGTCACCTGTAGTCAATGTTAACTTTGGCTCTAAGGAAGAGGCTGGATGAGGCTAGCTGTCATTTATCCAGAAAGTGGAGTGGCACCTAATGGGCAAGAAGGACCCGAAGCGGAAAAAAGTGTGCAGATGGCATTTGCCGTATTGCATCAAAACTTTGATTTATACTCCCAGCAGAGGAAAAGAATACAACGATTAAAACAGAGGTTACTTTAGCTAAATTTAGGCCAACTTTACTTTGATGTCTGCTTTTGAGTAATCTGTAGCATTGTGTACTATATGTTGTAAATTTAATCTCTACATATTTTTCCTTGGCACCCATCTGGTAAATGCGCGACCCACAATTTCTTGAAGGGCAGCGATCATTTTGGTTTGGGTCCTTTCACCGCCAGGTGACGTGATTCTTTGCCTTCAATGACGGGTCCACGCATTAGGAAACCATCTGAGAACATTTCCTTCTTCGTACCTACTCCCTTCTCCCCACCAAGCATTTGTTTCTGCGGCAGAAGTATAGCATCCTAATGCTAAACTAACACATTCAATCAAACTGGCAATGTGCTAATGACCATAAGCCTCTGCACGGCATAGAATTAGCATACACGAGGCAGTAAGTGCAATTATAAGACTTGTTTATCCGTAGGTTGTGATAGTGAAGGTGTCAGCCTGTCAATGATTGTGAATAGCCCTGCGTACACATTAGTCAAGAATGTCTGTTTTTCAACTGCTAAAATAGGTTAGTCGTCTGGCTAGCCGCGCTATATATTTTCTTTTTATGTGTTTACATTGCATGGCGTGCTCCCTCACTCAGCCTCTTATTATCTATCTTTGTGTGTTAGACCAGCAATAACTCTGAGCGAGAGGTTTGCTATCGCGCTTTGCTCTCTGCGGGCTGCTAGGCTTTGTTAGCCTGCCAATTTACATGAGAATATATAGAGCTGTTTAATTTTAATACATATGATTGGGTTGTATCGCGGCGTGTTATGGTATGTTCTGTTGAGTATCGCCTCTGTCTGGTGCTGTGATCTGCCGTCTTGTCCTTGGATTGCTCTGTGTACTGTCTTGTATCCAGGCCAGTATCTCATCCCTCATCATCCAGCCAACTGGCTCCAGTTCCTCTTGTTTTTCGGACATGCTTCGGGTTTTTTTCTCCAGAAATAATCTAATCTCACAACTATGTTTGACATCTGGCTTTTGCTAAATTCGTAATTGGAGTTTGGGGTGTGAACGTCTCTATGGAATCTTTCCTAGAAACCTCTGAAAACGTAACCATTGTTGACTGATTTACCAGTTATTATTTCATTTACTGCTTTACCTTCTTAAATTATGCTTGTTTCATAGCTTCAGTTATACTGTGAATCCTTCATCTTGTTTTGCGTCATCTGATCAGACACTTGAGATGTAATTGTGTTCCTAGACCAATATTTGTGAAGATAGCTGCAGTACCAGGTATCGCCTACAGTGGGAAAGCAAGTGAAACTTTATATACTGTATTTGGCGTATAAGACTACCTTTTACCCTTAGAAAAAATGGCCATAAAGTAGGGGTCGGCTTATACGCCGGGTCAGCTGCTCGGATGCCTGCTGGATGTGCAGTAATACTGTATGTAACTTTGGCTACATACAGTATATACTGCTTAGCCAATCCCGGTGAGCGATGTATTCAAATGAATACAGAGCCTGCTCAGATTGGGGTAACCTCTGCCAATCCGAGTGCCTACATACAGTAGCCTGCTTGGATTGGCTTTGAGAGTCAGAGAGGCATGGGCTGATGATGTTGCAGCCTCTGCCAATCCAAGCAGGGTTTGTATTCATTAATGGAATACATCGCTCTCCATGATTGGCTCCAGCAAGAATGAAGAATATGGCTCCAGAAGAAAGAAATATGAAGCATCGGAATGGGGGTCGCCTTATACGGTGAGTACAGGCAAAGAATCTTAAAAAAAAAAACTGTAAAATTAGGGGGCCGTCTTATACGCCCGTTCGCCTTATACGCCGGCAAATACGGTAGTTGGTCTTCTTCCTTTACAGAAACCCTGTCACCAAACAAGTAATTTTAATACAAATCTTCCCATAGGTTTATAGATGCATTTGAAGTACAGCCAAAGCTTGAAGTCAGCTGACATTACAGAGCCTGTTCAGGCTCGGGAAGGATCGCAACTGTATATTTAGGATCTGCCCACATGCCTGAGCTGGGCACTTCCACAGCCCAGCACTCCAGCGAGTGGGGGGGGGGAGGGGGGGTCGCAGAGATCGGTGAATAACCGTCACCAACTCTCTGCTCAGGAAGCTCTGAGAACCGGGCCATCGGCGGTGTTTGATGCTGCATCCACCTAGGTAAGTATGAAATAAAAAAATTCCATACATCTTATTTTAGGCTTGTTGTTTAGCTGTAAAAGCCTCCCTTGTGTAAGCATTTAAAAGTTCTGAGACTGATGGGTGCCACCATCATCATGAGGACAGTCCTCAAGGGACAAACGCTATAGTAGTTCCATTCACTCCTCCATCCTCGGCTACATAAAACGCAATGTGAAGAGTTAAATTGGAGAAGTATAGTAGCTAGGCCAGCAGACACAGTAAGCCATTTTTTCCTTAAAGTGGTTGTATAGTGAAAAATGACACTTTCTATTTATAAGTCCATGTCATTATTTAAAAAAGTTTGCAAGTAGCCTTTTTTTTTTTTTTATCTGTATACTTCTTAACTTATTGCTGCATTCTCGAGTGGGGACGTGTACCGCGCATGCGCCGGATCCGGCAAGCTGAGTCTCAGGCCGGACAAATTCTTTGCTTATGTCGGGGCTGCGTCATTTCCTCAAGCAGACGTCAGCCCCGACATCCCACGATGCTTCGGCCCGGTTCTCACCTAGAGCATGATAGTCATCACGTGACCTAGGCTTGCATATTGTGATCGCAGTGCACACGCGCGTGATTTATGAATCAGGAAGGAACTGTGGGTGGAAATTCTTACTGTGAAAGACGCGGAAGACCACATTAGAGATGGTGCAGGCTTACTACAGAAATGACATGTCAAAATCGGTGATTAATACAGTAAGACTAGTAATGTGATATATTATATAGGGATCAATCGATGTAGAAATACAAGGTCTTTAAGAATATGTAAAGAGTTTGGATGTTACCAGAGGGTTTACAACCGCTTTAAACGCTAGATTTATTATTGTAAAAGGCTGCTGTTGCAGTATATCCTGGTAACTATAGGTCATATTGTTTTACTATAGAGCATCTCAGGAGCTCCAAAAACCAGGGTACTTTGGTATGCAACTAGCCACCATTTTCCATGATCGAGAACCTAGCCTATACCCTTCTTTTTTGCCAATAATGCGACAGGAGGTTGAAAGCTCTCGCCCACAGGAGTGCTTTATAGGAAAAATGATGGTTGGAGGGCAATATGTCCCACCAACCATCCTAAATTTTTGAGATCGACAAACGGTGCATGATTTGTTCATGTTCTTTCCATGGCATAAGCTTTATGCTGCAAGTTTTTTAGAACACTGGCGTACAAGTTTCTCCGTTTGTCAAGTCCATGATCCCTGCTGAACGGGAATGATGTGCTTTAAAAATAACTTGGAGAAAGGTTGCAATTACCATTCTCCCGTACAAGGTTGTAGGCTTTCGCACTTGAGAGATAATTAACTTTGGAAGACTGACCTCGCTACCTTCTTAGTGTTTATTACCAGCCAGAAGAATTCACAGCAAAGACACATATATTGTTGGCTCAAAATATTTCCTCTGCCATCTGTTCTTTCTGCCTGTCTGGAACTTGACAGGGTCTGTTAAGTCAAATAGGATAATTAGTACCCACTGTGATGGGCTCAGTGTGACAGCGTATAAGGAATGGCTGGTACTGGGGGCTCCGGGGCTTGCTGCCTAGCCTAAGAAATTAGGCATTTATGTTATGACTGTCCAGATGACATTCAGGGACTGTCAAACTAAAACATTTTTGTTTTTTTGAACTCTGAATATTTTACCGGCATGTAGTCCTTGTGAGTAGAACAGTTTTCTAGCGACTCCTGATCTGGTTAAGGATGAATTCCAGGCTAGCTGTTGTTGAAATACGTAGTGAAGATTGATATTCACACCACGTTACTGCCAATAGAACTTAATAGTCACTGTTTTAACATTTCAATAAAGTTTGTTTAAAGAAAGGAAGCCAGGTGCTGTTCCATGATTAGGTCATCTGCACTGCTTTCATCCTACGGCACACCAACGGTATGTATATCTGGCCCCTCTGCATCTGGCCCCTCTGCATCTGGCCCCTCTGCATCTGGCCCCTCTGCATCGAAAACTGACCAATCACTCAGTTTTTGGAGCTCTGTGAGCAGAGTGCTGCAGAATGTCAGTCACAGCTCTCTGCTCCTCCTCGCTCACTGGTGCGCTGAGCTGTGGAAGGGGCGGAGCGGCCGCCTCCAGACTCTTGGCGGTTTGCTAAAACGGGGGGCGGACCAGACTTTATTGTCGTGATGATGCAGTGCCTGGACTGATAGCTGTGATGTCAGCAGAGAGCGGACTTAAGAAACCATGTCACAGGAGTGCAAAACGAATTACACTCCTGTGATCCATTGGAGAAGTACAGCCAAATGAGCTTGGGCTATACTTCTCCTTTTTAAGCTTGTTAGTGTTTCTCCAGGACCGATGAAGCCATCTTCTGTTGGTGAAAGCCTAGCACATTCACATTATAATTAAGAGAAAGCACATGGCCAAAAAAAAATGGGATTCTTGGACGCACTTGCACATGCATTACAAATGTTCGCACAAACTAGTTTTGTTTCATGGTAGCAAAAAGGAAGCATCTGTTTTTTACAGATAAAACAAAGTAAAGAAATCTGGCTTGAGGGAATGGGGCCAGATATAGTATTTCTTTACCAAGAATAGTTTGTCTTGATGTCACTGTTGATTACATGACTTGTTTGGCTCCTTGGCATTACCACATGGTCAGAAGTTGTCCAGTTACAAGATGAAGGCCAAACATGAGCCCGCACATCGGTATTGCTGCTTACATCATAACTCTGCTCTCCATAAGACATTTTTTTTCCGACTGGGCACAGATGGAGCGATGTTTATCTGGGAACTAAAGACAGTGCGATTTCTGTCTGAGTGAATTAAGATGCTTGTGGATGTGGCTGCGGTGCTAGTGAAATGCCTCCCCTTTTACTCTCTAGAACAGAAAATTATCATTATACATGTACAGAGCATATTAAATGTGCTAGAAATAGTGTGTGTGTGTGATAACAAGAGTGTCAGAAATGCTCATCGTCCACAGGGGAAGTCCTACGCAAATTCAAGCATCAACTGCAATGTTTGGACAAGAATCGGGTGTGTTCTATGCAAGGATTGGGCAGTTTATGGCCTCCATAGGGGCTTATGCACAAAGGCGGCTGGGTCCATGTAGTGTAAATATCGATGTCTTCATCACCCAACCTCCCATAGACATGAATAGCTGTGTACTGGTGGTGTACAGGCAAATAAAAAAAAAAAACGGTTTACATTTTTTTGTACATGGCTGTATGCTATGCTTATTGCCTGGTGCAAGAGGCCTTGCTGACCCTGTCAACATGGAGAATAGAGGCTAGTTCATTTTAATGTACTGTATGTACCAGTATATACTATGGCCCCGCACTGTAAATGTCACTTTACAATGGCCATGTGAATGTGTAAAATCCACAAGGATATTAATGTCTCTTATTTTTTTTTTGTAGTAACCTGAGATTTGTGTTCTTGTATAACCGCCATTGGATCCATTCTGCAGACAAAATGCCCAAGGTAATCATGAAAAGGGACTTCAATTCCGGATCAATATCCAGTCTTCAGTGATTGATATGAATATTTTATCAGTTTCTGATGTCTGAAAGCTTCAAGTGAAAACCCTGAATTCTTCAGGATATGCTTACAGACATAGTTCACCAGAGACATAAAAAGATGTTCAAACAAGGGAGGGAGGACAGACAACAATGCCCACTGTTCTTCCATCAGTTGGCTAAGACTGGTGAAGGCTCTGCCAAGTTGAGAATGTCAGCAGCGTTTTTGTTATTACCGTGACCTTGATTGGCTTCTTGGGTCACCGTGCAGCTGTTCCCTGGCATGGTGTAGAGCAGTTTGCTGGCCTGTGTTCTATGAAGTGGACAGGTGTTCGCTAGGATTGGTTCCAGCTGGTATTAGTCTTGGGAAACTATTGGGACTACTTCACCGCTTATAGTAGTAGCACATGTCTTAACCTCAGCTTCCAACAGAGGGCTGTAGCTTATGGCTAATATATGAAACAAATAAGACTTGTGTCGTGTACACAAGATAGGACATTCCGACATCAAAACCGTGGATTATTTTTTTTGGACGGATTGTTCGCTCAAACTTGTCTTGCATAAACACGGTCACACAAATGTTGTTGAAAATTCCGAACTTTAAAAAAGGCGGTTACGTACATTACCATGAGCCAAGGAAAATTTAAGTTCAGTGACTCCAAGCATGCGTCAAATTTATTCTGAGCATGCGTTGGAATTGGGAAAAATTGAGAATAGGCTCTCCAACATTTGTTGTTGGAAATTCTGACCACAAATGTCCGATTTTCTGACAACAAGCTCACATCGAACATTTGTTGGAAATTCCAACCATTCGTTCGGGTCATAAGTCTACAATGTCTTCAAATTTAAATTTGTATTCATTGAAAGCTCCAGGCAAACGACTAACTACATATGGGAGAATGCAAAAGCTGGCATAAATTACTGTTTGTCAGTTATTGGTAGATTCAATTTGCTCATATGGGCCCTCAATTGCTTCATATCCTACATAATTCGCCAATTTGGCTCATGCAAAAATGGTGTAAATGAATAGACCCTCGCTTAGAGAATTTGATTTAGAAGAAACGACTGTGTCCAATCAAACGGCCTACATTATAGTTGTCTACACACTACTAGTTTTTCTTTCCTTCAACCCAGCGGGTTAGAACAAAAAAAACTGTCCGATCCGATCGAATGATCCGACATTAGTACAGCTATCTCCACTGCTGAGCTGTTGTATTTTGACAGGGGAGGAGCCCCCTGCCAGAACACGCCGATCAGCACTCTCCACCATTGGCCGAGAATGGGAGCCAGTTGGTTTTTTGCAGCATGCTCGTCCAACAGAAGCTGACCAAAAGGGCCGGCTTCTGTCGGACCGAGTGCTTTTACACATTTATTGAACCACGCAACACTCGGCTTCTGTGTACAGGGCTTAAAATCCATTTTATAGCATCATAACTGCTGCACTTAGTGATCATGGCAACAATCGGGGCGTCCCACTTACAAATACCCTCTCATATTTGGGGAGAATTGGTATCTGCCAAAGGATTTTTCTTTCCATCCTGATTTGAAACTTTAAGCCCAGCACAGTCCTACCTTCCTTTTTACCTTTAGTGCTGACCACCTTCACTTCATCTTTCGATTTTGCTTTTAAATGTCCTTATTTCTTCTAAGATATCCTCACTTCCTGTTCTTGTCTGTAACTACACACAGTAATGCGAGGCTTTCTCCCCGGTGTGGAGAAAGCCTCTTGAGTAGGGTGACCAGACATCCCCTGTTTCAGGGGACAGTCCCCTGATTAAGGACACTGTCCCCGGACCAAGTCTGTCCCTGGTTTTGTCCCCAGATTGGGTTTAATAAGGGGCAGGGGCAATTTCAAAGACAATCAGTGCAGAATAAAAATAAAAAAATAGAATTGCACACCCCCGCTCTGCCGTGCCTACTAGCATAGGTGGGTTGTATTTTTCCCATTATCTGTGCCCCTTTGTGATGATCATGTGCTGGTCGGAGCGGAGGGAATATTTCTTCAGTTTCGGGCACATGCTCATTCAGCTTCGCTCGCATGTTCTTCTGCCTTGGCTCAAATCCTGGCCAGCCACCTGCCTATCTTCTTGCCTTCCCTGGCGCAGTGATCTTCCTCCGCTCCCCATCCAGTAGTAGCCGGGGCCCGAAGAGTAAGACTTGTGAGGCTGTGAGGCGGGCGGTGACAGGCAGTTGCTGATTGTTGCCATTACTAGTAAAGAAAAAATATGTCCCCGGATTTCATTTTAAAAATCTGGTCACCTTACTCTTGAGGGGCGAGCAGGAGTGTTGGGACGCCCACTAACACAAGGCTCCTTTCTATATCTGCAAAGTAGAGTGTCCTGACTTGCCTGTTCGCCCCCTCAAGAGGCTTTCCCCACACAAGAGAGAAAGCCTCCCATTACAGTGTGTAGTTAGACAGAACAGAAAGTGAGGATTTCTCAGAAGAAAGGATGTTTAAAAGCAGAATCGAAGGATGAGGCAAGTGAAGGAGGACTGCACTAAGGTAAAGGAAGCTCTCTAGGGGGACATTTTTTTTTCCTTTACAACCACTTTAAGATTTCCCTGCAGCAGTTTAATGAAAATTAAGTCCTGCTAGATGACTTCAGGCTGGCCCCTTTTGCAGGTATGGCTGTAAACCATTTAAAAAAAGGTGTCTATTCTATTTAAAATCCAGTATTACACTGGCTCACCCAGATCTGCACATGCTCAGTTGCACTCCATTTTAGGAATTTTTAGGCACTGCTGAGTTTGCAGAGGCCGATCTGCAGAGTTCCACCCAAAAGTGGAACTTCTGCTGATTTGGCACCTTTCAGGGGGAGGGGCTGAGCAGATACCCGTGTTTGACAGGTATTCTGTTCCTACTTTTGGGAATCCGAGCTGCTGCCCGTGACGTCACTACTCGGCTCCACCCTCCTTCCCCTGCAGGCCAGTAGGATAGAGGAGCCTCGCCTTGCGCATACGCAGTAAGGCTACACTGCCGAGTTCCCTTACCCACAAAGGTAGCGGCAGTACCTGACAGCTGATAAAAAACATCAGCTGCGGTGCTAAAATTGTTGGACTCCAGGACAGGCAAGTGTCCTATTATTGAAAGTCATTCAGCTGAAGTATGTGTAGGTGCTGGCTTTTAATTTTTGCGGCGGTAGGCGGAACACAGATTTAAATTCTCTTATCCTTTTAGACAAGGACGCTGCTTCTGTTTGATCTATAACTGCCATAGTGCTGCACATGTGATCAGTTATACCGCCAACCATTTGATGCTTTGACAGTTTGGTTGAGGACAAAAGCAAATGTGACAGTTGGCAATCCTGGCATTTCAGGAATGTAACCTTTTTTTTAAACCATCAAATCAATGGGTTCACTTCCACTTTTTAACTTACTGAGGGGGCTCTGGGCTTTAGCAAAATGGCAGCCTCTGGCAAGAAGAAACGGGGGTAATTCTGGAGGCAATTTACACCACACACTCATTTTGATGGCATAATGATCAATGTGGAATGTATGTTCCCTGCTTTAAGAATTTTTTTATCAAGTTGTTATGGGTAAAGTTCAGTTTTTAACTTTAATTAATTTTCTGCCTCTACCCTGTCACATCATGCTGAACCTAAAGTAGAACCAAAGGCATTTTAGTGTTTTTTTTGTTTGTTTTTTCTCCCCTATTTGGGAGGTTTCCCTTTTGCACCCTGTCACCTGTCTAAAACAGGAAGTTGGCGGGAATCCCTCCAAAGTTTGGGAATCCTTGATTGTCACCAAAGTGAGTACATCCATTGGAAGAAATCCATTCTATTCCTGTTTGATGACACCCCAAATTTGGGAATTTCTTTTTACTTTTGCCAATAATGGTAACCAGGACAGATCTAGGGGGTGGATCTTTCAAATGGGCACAGGAAGCAATAAGAACCATCAAGTCTATCCAAAAATAAATGCATTTTAATCATGGGATGCAGCATTTGGCTTTGAAGTTGTAGCCTTTGTTTTCCCAAATGCCTTCCCTGATGGATAACACCACCCTGAGTGCTGAAACATGTATTGGTAGATTCATTTTAAAACCTAAAGGGAAAGTATGTGGTTCAGCTGGTGCTCTTGGGCACAAGCCCTTTAGTTTGTGGCAGGTTTTGATTTAAACCAATAAAATAGTTGAATAGGTTTTATAGACTTGAAATATTTGTCAGACTTTCCTAAAAAAAAAATTTTTGCAGGATCAATTGCAACTCTATAGCTATTGGTAAATCTCCCTATGAATATTGTGGGAAGTGGGAGTCCCATGCAATTTTTAATAGGTCACAGCCTTTGGCTCCCAAATGTGAAAAATGGGGTATAAGGTACCATAGGATCATATGATGTGGGATGCTTTGTAATCGTGCATATAGACAATTTTCTTCTTATCCTCCTGTCTATTAGCAGTTTTAGAATAGTTAACATCTGGGCAGAATGTTAAAAAAAATGCAGTAGGTCTCTGCCATGGGCCATTTGTTTGAACATCCCTAGCTTGCAGGTGCTACCATGTCCTGTTCTACCATCTTGGTTCTCTTCAGCTGGCTGCTACTTCTAAGTTCAAGAATCCTGGCGTCCTTCCCCGGCCGTTCTGTGAATGGGCTCCTGCAGACTCTTGGGATATGTGATGGGGGGGGGGGGGCAGAATGGTGATGGGGCCATCACCACAGTGAAACTATAACGGCATAGCCCCCAAAAAATCTTCTATTTGTAATCTAAACAGTGATGCACGGGGGTTGATGCATCGTCCTCGTTTTCTTGCCCGTGCACATCAGCAGCCCTCTATCCAGTGCAACTGCTTGCGTGAACAAGCCCTGGGCCCTGTTGGCTGGTAGCACACATTATTTTGTGGACTGCAATGGCAAGAAAGTGGCCCTTCCCCAGTTGTCTTTTGCTAAATTACTGAATCTACCCCTTCTCCCCATCTCTACAACAGAATAATGAAGAATTGCTCTGTAGTCCAAGATGAGAACTGTGAGGACCGATTTTAGGCTCCTTGAGACAGGACAGCTTAGAATTTCTGACCAGATGAACAAGTGTGTTTTGCACATCTCAAACCTAAATAACTCTTAATTTCTATGCGCCTCAATAGGAAAAAAAGGAGCAAATAAAGATGTTAATTATTAAGGTTTATGTCTGCTGTTCAAATGTGCTAAAGACTATATTAAGGCATGGTGACATGGGCTGATTTATTGGGCAGTTGCATACGGAATTTTCCCTTCATTCAGCCTTATGTGGGTATAGCAGAACTCCACGCCCGATCAGTGTCCTCTGTAATGTCATTTGGTTACACGATAATAGTGTACTGTATTTTCAAGTGACACGACTGCCTGCTGGATATTGTTCTCTGAGGTGCTAATTGGTCTGAGTGCATAAACTCCCCTGCCTGCAGCTTTAGTGAGATCTGCACTGGGTTTTCCTTTGATTTTGCACTTATTTACTTTGAATTAACACAACAAAGGATGTTCATTAGCACCTGTTCATTAACTCACATTTTATTGCATATTTTCAGAGTCTGATAATATAGAACTGCTTAAATAACACACTTTGCTATCCTACCTGCTTCACCCCCACGTTCTTTTCTTCTTTTGCTTGTCTTTTATTACCTAATATACATTAGTGATGGAGTCCTTTAGAAAGCTGATAGTGCTAATTGTCCAGGGTAGTGAAATGTGGTAACAACAAGAACCTGGGGAATGCTCAGGGAATAACCAAGCCTACTTACCGACCAGCTAGCAGAACAACCAATTAACCTGTCTAACAATGTGCGTTAAAAACAGGGGTTTTGTCCGCACGCATTTGCAAACGCATGCGTGAGCCACAGAGCCGCGCCAAGGCACCCCATAATTCTGTGGTCCTAACACTGAGTGTCCTCACAATGGAGGCACATGCATTTTAATGAATAGATAGGGGCAGGTGGACTGAAGGGGAGCCACCCCTCCTTAAAGGTACAGAAGCACACCAAACACCCAGCATATAGCACAATGGCTGCAAAGGTGTTGGTGCACTGCTGGACCAAAATAAACACCACAGGTGAAACAAAACGTATCCACCGCCCCCATCTATGGCTGGCAATCACAGTAAGTAGCAATGGAAGGCTAAAGCAGATAACAACAAGAACCTGGGGAATGCCCAGGGAATAACCAAGCCTACTTACCGTCCAGCTAGCAGAACAACCAATTAACCTGTCTAACAATGTGCGTTAAAAACAGGGGTTTTGTCCGCACGCATTGGCATTCCCCAGGTTCTTGTTGTTATCTGCTTTAGCCTTCCATTGCTACTTACTGTGATTGCCAGCCATAGATGGGGGCGGTGGATACGTTTTGTTTCACCTGTGGTGTTTATTTTAGTGAAATGTGGTAGCATGGGCCTCTTCCAGCACCAGTCATCTGGTTTGTGCTGTGCTACCTTCAGATGAAAGCTGGCATTGCATCATATTTCAAAGCAGTGGTGTGCTAGGACTCCGTTCTTAAAGTGGGGGTTCATCCAAAAATACTCTCTAAAATTAGCTACATCCCTCCAGCATACTGCTAACATCTGCAGTATGCTGTTTTTTTTTTTTTTTGTACTTATCGTTATACGAGCCCTTATTATGCGGCTCCGAGCGGGGTGTTTACTTCCAGGTATAGGCGTTCCAAAGTGAAGAGGAGTTGATTGACGCACTGCTAAAGCGCGTCACGCCTTCTGGAAATACCCGAAGTGACACTCGGGTGTTTACGGCACCTGCGCAGTCAGCTCTACACGGCAAGCGCAGGCGCCGTAAATGCCCGAGTCACTTTGGGTATTTTCGGAAGGCGTGACGCGCCTTATCAGCCGTCAATCAACTCCTCTTCTCTTAGAAACGCCTACTCCCCGCAGGATCCCCCACTCGGAGCCGGATAACAAGGGCTCGTATAACGATAAGTACAAAAAAAAACGGCATACTGCAGATGTTAGCAGTATGCTGGAGCTAATGCCAGAAAGTGGATTTTTGGGTGAACCTCTGCTTTTAAAGGGGTTGTAAAGGCTTGTTTTTTTATTTTCTAAATCGTTTTTTTTCAAGCTAGTGCATTGTTGGTTCACTTATCTTTCCCTTCGATTTCCCTTCTAAATTTTCTTTTTCTTTGTCTGAATTTCTCACTTCCTGTTCTTCCTCAGTAAGCTTGCCCCATCATCCGAGCCGTTCTGGCTGGGGGTTAGTCAGTGTGCTCGCCCCCTGCCTTGGGACTACATTCCTGCGGGGTGATGCTATGAACACGGCATCTCCCCGCAGGCATGTAGTACCAAGGGAGGGGGCGAGCACACTGACTAACCCCCAGCCAGAATGGCTCGGATGATGGGGGCAAGCTTACTGAGGAGGAACAAGAAGTGAGAAATTCAGACGAAGAAAAAAACATATTGAAGGGTAAGGTAACTGAACCAACAATGGACTAGCTTAAAGGAACCTACCGTATTTAAAAGGGATGTAAAGGTTAATTTTTTGATTTTTTAAAGTCTTCCCCCCCCCAAGCATACCTAGCAGGTCATATTTTTTTCTTTAAACTAGCTATACATGGTTCAAATTTATTGGTTGTTTGCTGCTAAATCCACTGAAATTTGAGACATGGGTGGTATTCTCAGGGCCACCCAGCTTGAAAAAAGTCAATTGAGATTTGAAAGAGCTGGGTGGAAAGTGTATCGGCTGCACAGTGACTGTCCTATCAGATGCAGTTATTGCTTGGGTACTTGGTCAGCCTGGGTGCTTGGACCAGTGGTTGCAGGAAAGACGTTTGCACCATGTATGGCCTACCTAAGGGGCAATTAACTGGCCCATTGTTTAGGAAGTTTGGAGAACCCCGATTTAAGGCATGAAAAACATGCCAATGTTTACACCCCAAAACTGCCATATTTCCCTCCTGTTTACACCCTACCCCCCTTTCTGATCAAGTCTGAAGTTCAGTGGTGACAGGGAAATGGCCACAAGCTTCCCAAACTTATTTACTAGTTTAATCTAACAGGGAAACACAATTGTAAAAAAAAATGTAAAAGTTTACTCTGGTCTTTTTAATGTAAAAGCAGTATGTAGTGGGCTTTAAAAGGCAGGTGGAAATTCCGCCAACAAATCAATGGTAATTTCTCTTTTCCTCGCTTTACCGGCCTTTGCTGAAAAATCACTTGTTTGACTTAAACGTTGCTTATTTGATAAATTACCCCAAAAGTCATGATGGAAGCAAAATTTAAACGTTTAAGTTTGACAAAGCCAAATTGTGTTTTTTTTTTTTTTTTTTTTAAGCTATGTATTCCCCAGATTATAAATATAACTTGACTATTTTAAAACTTTTTAGCGCTTTGTCCTCTTCAAGCAAAAATGCTTGGGTCACTTGGTGTGATTTCTGATACATGAAGTAGAGTTTGAGGAGACCTCATATCGTTGTTGATGCATATTCCTCATTTGGTTGAATGACCCCTTCATTAACTGTGCTAGGATTTCATAGCATTTATTGACCAGGTAATACATATTTTATGAGGTCATCAGGTCATAGAAGCCATAAACACATGCCATTTCACTAGCTACAGTGTGGCATGTTGAAGGGACGAACGACTTGATTGACATTTCAAACCGAGTCCCACCATTAACCCGTTGACTTGGTTTTTGACTTCCTCTGTATGCAGGTTCTGCATTAAAATTGAATTATTCAGTAAAGCTTATTTAGACCAGATATTTTGCAATTGTATATTCAAGCTTTATTTCCTTTTTTCCCCATAAAAATAAGGAACGTGAAAGAGGGAAGAATGTTTCATGCGTCAGCTGTTTGGGGGAAAGTTTACCGCTAAAGCTGACACAAAAAGGTTCAGCACTTGACCTTTCTTCTGCCTGACTCTCATTTCCGAAGGAGCAGAGAAGCTGCAGTTATATGAAATCTTGGAAAGTATAATGAGCTCCTAGCCTGTTGTAAATAGCAGTATAGTCAGATGCGGAACAATAAACTGACCCCTGGAGTCACATTTTATAAACACGTTCTTTGTGTGAATTGCCACACTGTATTTTAATAAGTGTTGTGTTCTGTTTAAAGTAGAACGCCAGGCAAACGGCGGAATATGCAGACAAACTTACAAAAATTCCCCAACACACTCCCCAGATAGCATGGATAAACTTGAAGCTCCCAGTTAATGGTGGAATAGCCCATCTACTTGGATTTTCTCTTTCTAAATATTCTGTACAGTATATGTATATCGATCTAGCATATCTAGAACTACCTAAAAGAACGGTGCTTATGGGTAGCGCCAATGCACAAGAGTACTAAAATCTCCCAGCACATATTCAAGCTAGTAAGCACAAACGCCAAATTAACCGGTTTCACATTTTATCCCATACATTTGCAGAAAAAAATGTAAATGTGAAGCCCCAATTTGTGTGTGGGGGGGGGCAATTGTAGCAACAATTCCCTGTGTCTCTCTCCCTGCAGCAGCTAAAAGCTGGTTTCTCCCCCTCTCCCTCCCACTGGCTTTCAGCTGTTGCAGGGAAGTCACTCGGGGCAGGAATCGTTCCTGTAATTGCCCCTTGCTGTTCTGCCCACATCGGTTTCCCCCTGCTGTGTGTCAGACAACCCCCCCCCCCTCCCACCAGCTGCTGTGGGTACTTGGATATTCAGGATGGAGATTTGGGGGAAGGGGCCCTTTCCTTAGGGAGCGATCACTCACTGATCATTCACTATCACTCCTGTGTTCATTCATAACCGACGCTATCTGCTACTGAACCTTTACAGTCTCCTGTATAAAGCTAGCGTAACTTTAATAAATAATGGTGTCATTCCTGGTTACGTAGTGCAGCAAATGTGTGTGAATCACAACAGTAGCTTTCACATGCAATACCATTTACACATACTTCCTTGTAAAGGCTGACCGTGGTCCTGTCCCCCATCCTCTGTAACCATTAGGAAAGCTTGGATGTTGGATTAGGTGTGGTCATGCTGAACTTTTACAGCAAAAGTCAACATATGCAAAATATATTTAGTTGCTTCCATCTCTGAATCTGCTGGCCACTTTGATATGTGATTTTCAGTAAGGTAACCTCTGCATATTCTTATAAATATATGCCAAGTAAGAATTGCCCCTATAATTTGCTTTGCTAGCTGCTCACCTATTGTAGTACAGAAGACTCGTCCATAGTGTGCGGCTATCCGTTCCTTCCTGACAATGGAAGAACAGCGAATGTTGAATTATTCCATCGTTCTACTTGGTGCCGAGTAGTATGTAGTGATTGTAAAGAGCTCCTTAATATATTATACTGTACTTTAATTTGAAGAGTTTTTTTTATTTTAATTTTTTTTGACTAAAGTTTTCTTTACTCTAAAAGAAAAGATTGGCAAGTTACCCATGTAGAAAAAATTGATGCAGAAGTGTTTTTGTTCTATTTTTTTTTTATTATGCTTGTATGTTGCGAATTACATTTAAAAAAAAATAAAACCTTTCAATTTTTGCAATGCAAACATAATGACTGGAATGGGCAAGCGGGGTGCTGTACATTTCTTACTTCAAACATCAATTTGCCTCAGTACTCGACTGAGCAGTCCTCAGCACTGAAGGAACACGCAGGCTGGCAAATGCCTTGGTGGGAGTATGTTCAGCTGGAGCAGTGATGGTGAACCTTGGTACCCCAGATGTTTTGGGACTAAATTTCCCATGATGCTCATGCACTCTGCGGTGCAGTTGGGCATCATGGTAAATGTAGTTCCAAAACATCTGGGATGCCAAGGTTCACCATCACTGGGAGGAAACTGTTCCTAGACACGCTGGAATACATGTGATGCTGGGCCTCCATGATTGAAAGAACTGAAACCGAATGAATAAATGGCAGTAGACCAGGTACAATAAGGCTGGGTAGGAAAGGGCTAGCTGTCTCTGCACATCCTATAGCCAGGAAAGTACATGGGCTCAGTTCGACTTGCTGCAGATTCAAGTGCACACTGTTATAAGCTTACAGTGTGCAGTGAAATCTGAGTAAGCGATTTTGGTACAGAAGAGGAATCTGTACAAGTGTGAAGACTATATGTATGTGTTCAGCTTTAACTCTCCAATAGTACTAGGCATATAAGAGTGCTGGATGTACTCATTGGTATGCAAGGAGGAAGAATCTCTAATCATTCAGTGTTACTATGAAACAAGCCTTTTACTGTAATAGTAAATCAACAAATTGCGAAAAATAAATTTGAAACAGGTACTCAAGACGTGGTGATATGGATGAATGCAGGCACATCCATGTGAGCTGTTGGCAATAGATTTCACCCTGTATTGCCCGCCTTCTAATGGGATGTTAAGCCTACAATATGTGCTGTAGGCGTCATCTGTTAACTTTCTCCCTGTACGATTGCTGTAATCCACCCAACCCCCCACCTCTATAAAAATCCCTCAGCTGGATGCTGATAAATGAGCAGTTCTCCTTGCTTTTATCTTGCATACCTTCATGCATTCTTCAGGTGGGGTGGATGCACAAGCCACTTCTTACCATGCTGTGTAAACATATTAGTTCTGCACAATTCTGAGTAAAGACCAGCTCCTCACCTTTCCACTTCAAAAAAGGATCATGCTTCATTTAATCCCAGCAACCTACAGGCATTAGTAACTGGGAGCCCAACCAACGTTATTGTAAGGCAGAGAAGACTGGTTACCAGAAAATGACTAGCACATGTGTGTTCATGCTGTATCTGGTCTGTGGTTAAAGGGAGGGGTAAAATATTGACATCCGAGCCCCCATCATAGAACAGGCAATCTATAATAAAGTCAGGATTGTCCAACATACAAGACTAATCTACACTCTTACCGTGTTTCCCCTGAAAATAAGACACCGTCTTATATTTTTTTTTTCCTCAAGAAATCACACTATGGCTTATTTTCGGGGGGTGTCTTATTTTTATTACAGAAAATAAAGGTTGCCTACCTGAACCACACTTGCGCTTCTTAGCATTTCCTCTGTCCACCTGTAGACTGAGATTATCGTATTCTGCACGCCATTTTTGGACCATTCGGATATCCAACTTCTTCTCTTTGCACTCATCTTGTCTGGCTGTACAGAAAGATAGGCCAGCAAAGCTGATGTGGAGCACAGTGGAGCTGGGGTGATCTCTTTGGGCTCAGTACGGTAGCAGCTTTTCCCCCTATCCCCTGGTGTTTGTGTGGGGTGAGAGAGGGGTTTGCTGGTCAGTGCTGGGAGAAGCTTTACAGCTTTACAGAGCGTTCTTCTCCTCACTTCAGCTCCAATACAGTACCGTACGCCTATCACGTGTTGTTTCCGGCGCCGGGCCGTTACGCATTCGACACGCCCATCACTACGTCTTATTTTCGGAGATTCGCCACGCCATCGCTACGTCTTATTTTCGGAGATTCGCCACGCCATCGCTACGTCTTATTTTCGGAGATTCGCCACGCCATCGCTACGTCTTATTTTCGGAGATTCGACACGCCATCGCTACGTCTTATTTTCGGAGGGGTGTCTTATATTTCGATCTTGTGTCGAAATCCCGCTACGGCTTATTTTCGGAGTACGTCTTATTTTCGGGGAAACACGGTATCTTGTATGCGCTCTGTATACCTGCAAACATTCCCATTTTATCACACACAGGTCCATAGAATTCCTTTTTGTTGAAATATTGGTCTAACTTTCCCCAACCTCAAACTATAAAGTTGTTTTGTTTTTGAATTCACACTTCATTCTTTTAAAGTGTAAGTTCACCTTTTCACAAAAACGGTGAACTAACTAATGTGTGTGTGTGTGTGTGTGTGTGTGTGTGTGTGTATATATGTGTGTGTGTGTGTGTGTGTGTGTGTGTGTGTGTGTGTGTATATATATATATATATATATATATATATATATATATATATATATATATATATATATATGTATGTATGTATGTATGTATGTGTGTGTGTGTGTGTATGTGTGTATCTATCTATATCGTGTATATAAAATATGAATCATATTTACTGTAAATTATTGAGAAAGTATAGTTATGTCTCATTGCCTTGTATTCTAATTACAGTTGCCTAATGTTTTCTTTTTCTGTTCTTTCATTTTCCAGGAAATTTTATTACATCACATTGTTGAGAGATCCTGTGTCACGATATCTTAGTGAGTGGCGGCATGTACAGCGAGGAGCCACTTGGAAGACCTCACTTCACATGTGTGATGGAAGGACACCAACGCCGGAGGAGCTGCCATCCTGTTATGAAGGCACGGACTGGTCAGGGTGCACATTGCAAGAGTTCATGGAATGTCCCTACAACCTGGCCAACAATCGCCAGGTTAGGATGTTGGCGGACCTCAGCCTTGTAGGATGCTATAATATGTCCTTTATTCCAGACAACAAGCGAGCTCAACTCCTCCTGGAGAGCGCCAAAAAGAACCTGAAGGACATGGCGTTTTTTGGTCTCACGGAATTCCAGAGAAAGACTCAGTATCTCTTTGAGAGGACTTTTAATCTGAAATTCATCAGGCCTTTCATGCAATACAACAACACTCGGGCAGGTGGGGTTGACTTGGACAATGGCACTATCCAAAGGATTGAGGAGCTTAACGACTTGGACATGCAGCTGTATGACTATGCAAAGGACCTCTTTCAGCAACGCTATCAGTTCAAGAGGCAAGTGGAGAGAATGGAGCAACGCAAAAAGCACCGGGAAGAGAGACTTCTGCAAAGGTCCAACGAGGCTTTTGCCAAGGAGGAAGCTGAGGACCAAGTGCGCTGGCCTACAGAAGACTACATGAGCCATATTATAGAGAAATGGTAGACCAACATGGACTTTTATACTACTGGAGAAACTGGTTTCACATTTGATATTTTGTCTTGTATAATAATACTGAACATTATCAATAAGAACACTTTTTATTTAATGTTTGTAGCACAGAGCTCAAAGCTTTGGAAACTGTTCATGTTTATGTGGGGCAATGTACATTCATTTAAAGGGGCAGTCTTCTTTTAGATAAGCACTTTCATTGTACAAATTCTTCTTGTAGAACATTTTAAGCTGAACTTCAGTCAAAAGGCTAAATACACAGATAAAATCCATATGAGAGCTGTTTTCTCTGCTAAATTTACATTGCTGCTCACTTAGTCCCAAGATTTACACGGGCCTGCCACACAGCATGGTCCTCCTGAAGACCTGATGGTACTACTGTGGTTAAAGGGGTTGTAAAGGTTTTCTTTTTATTTTCTAAATGGGTTCCTTTAAGCTAGTGCATTGTTGGGTCACTAACCCTTTCCTTCGATTTCCCTTCTAAAAAAAAAATATTTTTTTGTTTTCTTTGTCGGAATTTCTCATTTCCTGTTCCTCCTCAGTAAGCTGTTCAGGCTAACTAACCCCCAGCCAGAACAGCTTGGGTGATGGGGGCAAGCTTACAGAGGAGAAACAGGAAGTGAGGAAAAGGTAAGTGAATCAACAATGCACTAGCTTAAAGGAAACTATTTAGAAAGTAAAAAACAAACCTTTACAACCCCTTTAATAAATACTACTAGGTCTTGTCCTTCCCCAGGTTGTGATTGGACAATAAAGGTGTGTCGGACTGCTAGATTTGTTGCCATTCTGCTCTTTCCTCCTGCCAGCATATTCCTTGTTGGCATATGAGCACTGCAGTGCAACCGGTACTATGCAGTATCAGCCGGTTCATTAGAATCAGCTGACATTTGGCCCATGTGTATGGCAGCCAGGCTAAGGGGGCATGCCTGAAAAGGGTCTGCCGATCGGCATTCGACCAATGGGGGAACACAGTGACTCTGGGGGCTGGTGTAGATGTACTGCTTGGATGGAAAAAAAACTGATAGTGTGCACTAGGCTTCACAGGCTTGTTATGCTGGTTCTCCCCTTTCACCCTAAATTCGGGTACTTGCATTAGTTACTGTTTGAACACAATATAATGGCTTTCTAATGAACACATCATTGATTAAAATTGCATTTTTCTTCTCAACCTGCTTTTAGTTCAGATACGGTGCCTGTTTTTAGAGTGCTAGTGCATATTGTCTTCTAAAGTTCTAATTTTCCAAGCAAGATTTAGTGCTTGACGGGTGCAGCTAATGGTACAGGCGGCTGCCCTTGGCTAGTAGTATATATAAAACTGAAGAGCTTGTCTAAAAGCTGGACAGTCCCTTTTAATGTATTGAGAGAGTGACCGCACAGTGTCAGTAATGCTATGTGTTTTATTCACTCCGGGGGATCATTAAAGCATTGTTGTGTGTTGATTATCTTGCTTCTCCAATTCACAAGGGAAGAAAAACTAATAACAGTGGTATGTTTAATAGCTTGAAAAACATTCTCGCTTTTATAACCCTTAAAAGAAACCAATATGTCAACTAAAGACAACCGTTTCCAGCGAAGATCATCATCATCGTACTTTTGTAAAGTTCATGGGAAGAATATATTTTAAAATTCTGTACAAGCATGGGAATTTTATTTTTTATAGAATACTGTAAATCGACTTGATTTTTTTTTTTCTTTCAATTTTTACTAATGTGAATGATTCAATGAAATTGGAAAAGTGCGCAGGTTACGTCTTGAGTCATGTGAAAGTCCTTTTGTGTTTTTAGTTTGATCTATGCAAAGTGTTAAGATGCAAGCTAAGCTATGCTAGCCTGAACCCCAACTACAGACTTTACAATCAAAGCCATTATCTGCCTCCTACAAATTTTGTCCTTTTTGTGTCCATTCAAGAATGCATTGTAAGTGAAAAGTCCCTCAGAAGAATTTCAGATATTCTACATTGTATCAACATTTGTTCTACTGCTGAGTGTTGACTAATGTTTTGCATTATCAGCCATTTTCTGCTGGGGAGAGGCTTGGGGTTAAATTGCATGAAAGGTTTTGGTCTATCTGCCTGTGTAGTAATTTACAAAAAAAAAGAGCCCTGTGGATAAAATGGCAAAATAAACAAGATTTATTGCTTACCCCATTATTTAGCTTTAGTAAATGAGCCCATCTATTTATTTTATTGCTCTTTCCCTCTAATGAATTTGTTTCAAGCAAAAACACTGGACTCGCCAACGCACTGCCAAAGGCCTACGTCAAGGGCTTGCCCCCCCCCCCCCCCCTCTTGCTCAGAAGACACAGCCCCATGTTGTCTATATGCTAGAGATATATTCTAGTACACACAGTGGGGTTGATTTACTAAAGGCAAAAAGGCTGCTCACTTTGTAGAGGGTATAGTCCAGGGGTCTTCAAACTACGGCCCTCCAGTTGTTCAGGAACTACAATTCCCATCATGCCCTAGTCATGTCTGTGAATCTCAGTTTTAGAATGCCTCATGGGATGTGTAGTTCCGCAACAGCTGGTGGTGCAGAGTTTGAGGATCCCTGGTATAGTCAGTTTGCATTGGCGTGTTCTCTGAGCTTGGAGGATGAGATGAAGCTCTACTGGCTTCCATGATCCAGTCATATGCAATCAAATACTGTAGATAAATATGAACAATGAATTTTTGCATTTCATACGGTTGGTTGTTATATGCAAATTACATTTTCACCACATTCACTAAGCTAAGGACATTTTTCTCTTGCTAAATGCAAATTCCCTTGCATCGTCCTTCTTTCCTTCAGTAAATCAACCAGTAAAATGGCAGTCATTGCAATACTTTTTCTCAAACCGTATTTGGAAAGAATTCACTTGTTTTTAATTAAAAAATAAGACAATAAATTTGGCCTAATTTTTTTATATATTGTGAAAGATAATGTTACGCCGAGTAAAATGATACCCAACATGTCACGCTTAAAAATTGCGCCCGCTCGTGGCATGGCGTCAAACTTTTACCCTTAAAAATCTCGATAGGCGACGTTTAAAAAATTCTACAGGTTGCATTTTTTGAGATAGAGAGATTGCTCTCGCTCTAACGATCGCGGCAATACCTCACTTGTGTGGTTTGAACACAGTTTTCATATGCGGGCGCTACTCGCGTATGCGTTCGCTTCTGTGCACGAGCTCGTCGTGACGGGGCGTTTTAAAAAAAATGATTTATTTTAATTTAGTTTTTAATTTTTTACACTGAAATAAAAAATAAAATTGATCACTTTTATGCCTATTACAAGGAATGCAAACATCCCTTGTAATAGAAAAAAAGCATGACAGGTCCTCTTAAATATGAGATCTGGGGTCAAAAAGACCTCAGATCTCATATTTTTTTTCTTTTTTGCATCTTTTTTTTCTTTTTTGCATTTAAGTCTAAACACTCATTTTTTCAAATGACAGAAAAAAAAGTTTCTTTAACCACTTAAGGACCACCTACTGCACATTTACGTCGGCAGAATGGCACGGCTGGGCACATCAACGTATATATACGTTGATTTTAGTACCCAGCCGTGGGGCGCGCGCCCGCGACCCGGTCCGAAGCTCCGGGACTGCGGGATTCGCGGACCCGATCGCCGCTGCAGTGCGGCGATCCGTCCATGGAGCGGAAGAACGGGGAGAGCCGTGTGTACACACGGCTTCCCCGTGCTTCTCTGTGGCCGCAGCATCGATCGCGTCATCCCTGTAATAGGGGGACGCGATCGATGACATCACACCTACAGCCACACCCCCCTACAGTTGTAAACACACACACATTAGGTCACACATCCCCTACAGCGCCACCTGTGGTTAACTCCCAAACTGCAACTGTCATTTCCACAGTAAACCATGCAATTTAAATGCATTTTTTGCTGTGAAAATGACAATTGTCCCAAAAATGTGTCAAAATTGTCCAAAGTGTCCGCCATATTGTCGCAGTCACGAAAAAAATCGCTGATCGCCGCTATTAGTAGTAAAAAAAAAAAAATTAATAAAAATGCAATAAAACTATCCCTTATTTTGTAAACGCTATAAATTTTGCGAAAACCAACCGATAAACGCTTATTGCGTTTTTTTTTTTTTAACCAAAAATACGTAGAAGAATACGTATCGGCCTAAACTGAGGAAAAAATTTTTTTTTTATATATTTTTGGGGGATATTTATTATAGCAAAAAATATTGCATTTTTTTAAAAATTGTCGCTCTATTTTTGTTAATAGCGCAAAAAATAAAAACCGCAGAGGTGATCAAATACCACCAAAAGAAAGCTCTATTTGTGGGGGGAAAAGGACGCCAATTTTGTTTGGGCGCCACGTCGCACGTGCAATTGTCAGTTAAAACTAAGCAGTGCCGAATCGCAAAAAGGGGCAAGGTCTTTTACCTGCATTTTGGTCCGGGTCTTAAGTGGTTGACGCTGGGCAGGACTGACGTTTTGACGCCACTTCCGTCCAGCAGAGCTATGGGGACGGGTGGGGGTGATTTTTTTTTTTTCCCTTACTCGCATCCCTGCTGAGGAGCCAAACGGACCCGATCGCCTCCACCGCTACCGACGGCTACGGTAAGTGGCGGAGGGCGCGGCGGGATGGGGGGGACCCTCTCCCGCCACAGATAACGGCGATCTCACGGCGAATCCGCTGCGGAGACCGCCGTTATCGTCTACAGAACCCTTTTTTCCGCCACCGATAACGGCGATCTCGCGGCGGATCTGCCGTGGAGACCACCGTTATCGTGTACAGAACCGCCCCATGAAGAGATGGATGTCTCGGTTGTGGCAGCGGCTGCTGCCGTTACCGAGATATCCATCTTTAAAAACAGGATGTATTTTGACAATGGGGCGGTTACCAAGTGGTTAAAGGCTAATTCCACTTTCAGGAAGGAATATAGCATATTCAATTGTGATTGAATGTTACAAAAAAAAAAACACCTTTCCTTTTTCAATCTGCAGCTGCTGTAATCCCCCCCCCCCCCCCCAATAAAAATTCCTGCTTCTGTAATTGGCTCACTGATTTTCCCAGATGTCTGCCCTAAGATAGAAGTCGGATTTCAGGCATTCTCTGCAACTAAAATCAATTTTTTTGTTAGATACTCCCAATAGGAACACATCTAAAGGGATGCTGGCCCAGCAGCTTTCTTCATTGGTGACCTACAGCTGATTATGAAATCACTCCCATTATATTTACTCGGCATAGAGAAACGAGCAACGATTCTTCAGAATAACAAACGGTAGAAATCTGCAACAGTTTGTTAAAAATCCCTGCAATGTATATAGATCACCCAGAAGGGAATGTTCTCCTCCTCCTCCCCCCCCCCCCCCTCAACAAAAGTGGAGTTTGGCCCCTTTCACACAGGGTGGATCAGTAATGATCTGCATCTGTGTGCTCCGTAAGCTCAGCGGGCATCGCTATGTAGATCCTGGCTGAGCCGTCGGATGACAGGGCGGTCCTCGCACACTGTGCAGGGACTGCCCTGTCTTTTCTCTGCTCTCCCCTATGGGGGGATCAGAGTAACATGGACTGTGTGTCCGTGTTCATCCGATCTGCAGATGGAAGAAAAAAAAAAAGTTTTTTTTCCGTCTGCAAAATTGGATCTTTGCGGAGGTGGGTGATTACAGGTGACAGTGGAT
Organism: Rana kukunoris; assembly: GCA_029574335.1. Lineage (NCBI taxonomy): Eukaryota > Metazoa > Chordata > Amphibia > Anura > Ranidae > Rana > Rana kukunoris. Next base: position 110,774,662 of record CM056052.1, read on the forward strand.
GTTTATCCGCTGACACCTGCAATCGCTTAGGGACCAATGTATGTCCCTTTTTTTTTTTTTGTGCTGAGAAATCGTTTTTCAAAACTCCCTGTCTGAATTTCTCACTTCCTGTTCCTCCTCAGTAAGCCTGCCCCCATTATCCGAACCGTTCTGGCTGGGGGTTAGTCAGCCAGAACAGTTTACTCAGGAGAAACAGGACGTGAGAAATTCAGACAAGGGAAAAAAAATTAGAAGGGAAATTGAAGGAAAAAGTAAGTGAACCAACAATGCACTTAACGGAACCTATTTAGGAAATAATAAACCAACCTTTACAACCTCTTTAATTGAATTTAACATGTAAACGCAAAGCAAGGTAAAATGTGCGCAGCAGTGCTCCAGTGTGAAGGGAATTTGGCGCTGAAACAAATTCACTTTTACAGAGTGCTTTTTTTGGAAGAAGTGAAATCCAATGGGTTATTGCATTTTGCTCTGCCTTATTGAATAAGCGTGAATATGTGGGGAAAATGTAAAAACACTTCAGAAGCCATTACTGCCATGGAGAAAATAAAAAAAGTTGTGCTGAGGAAATGCCATTATCTTTTCAAAATTGTCCTTTATTCACATTAATTGCATGACGGAACACATCTGCTAGGGACTAAATCCAGAACATTGGTCCATGTGTACCAAAAGGATTAAGTTTGTTCCAAACTGAATTATGAAAACAAAAATAAAAGCCGCTCGGCTGCTAGAGGCAGGAGGACCAATTTATTATCGATAAAGTTGGCTATTAACTAAAGCTTCGGTTGATAGGTAAAAACTGGAGGAAAGGAATGTAGAGCAACCAATTAGACTATAGCTGTATCTTCTAGATCAGTGGTCATCAACCCCGTCCTCAGGGCCCACTAACAGGCCAGGTTTGCAAGATAACTGAAATACATGACAGGTGATATCATTTGCTGCTCAGTGATTGCAGTATTCTAGTCTGCATCTTCCCAAGGAAATACATAAAACCTGGCCTGTTAGTGGCCCCTGAGGATGGGGTTGATGACCACTGCTCTAGATGAGGTTATCAAAGTTTTTGTAGGGGGGCCGTATGCACAACAACCTAATACTGCCATTTAAAGAAATGTGCACACTGTATTATGTTTGGACTATAAATCTTAATTTTTTTTAAAGTTTTTTTGCACAGGTGTTTATTTTCTGATACAATCTAGTTTAAGGGCTCATTCACACGGGTGTATGTATTGCCAGCAAGATCCTGTGTAAAAAGTTTGCCATTCGCATGTAACATTTGGTCTAATGTTTACATGCACACTGCATAAATGGACCCTGTTGGCCGCCACAACTGCTGTGGGCCAACATGTAGATATCAACAATGTGTAAACAGCAATTTACATGTCATGAATCTTATATGGGGCGGTGCATGTGCAGAAAGATTTTAAGGCCAATTGTGAATAAAGGCCAAAATCTTGTGCATGAGCTACGGGCACATGAATGGGCTCATTAAGGGCCAATGTGTAAACATCACTTGTAATCTATGTTGGTATACACAGCATTTTTGTTGCCCATGTGAATGAGCACTAAAGGGAACTTGTCAACAATGGGGTATCTTTTACTAAAGCTGGAGAGCACAAAATCGAGCTCCCTTCTGCATGGAAACCAATCGGCTTCCAGGTTTTATTGCCAAAGCTTACTTGAATAAGCTAAATAAACCTCACTGTAATGACTTTCCACCCTTTAAAGAGGAAGCAAACCTGATGGGTTTTACTTCCTCTTTGGTCCTTGCAAAGTAAAAGCATAATAGGCTAGTATGCATCGCATCGCGCATACTAACACATTATGTGCCAGTTACCTGCAGAAGAAGCCTGCAATGTCATGCAAACGCTGTCCCTGCTGTGTAATCGCATCCATGTTCAACCCCCTCTTCCTTCCAGGGCCATGGACTTGAGGTCTGCTATTAGCCGGAGTTGCGTGATGTCATGCGTTTGGAACTGACAGGCACGGCACAAACACATGCCGTTTCTTCAGTGCGCATGCGCCGATTATGCTGGCATATATGAGGAATATCTCCTAAACCGTAGAGGTTTAGAAGATATTTCCAGTACCTACAGGTAAGCCTTATAGGCTTACCTGTAGGGAAAAGTGGTTGTACAACCACTTTAAGTACAATACTAAGAGCAGGGGTGCCAAACCAGTGGCCCAAGACCTCCTGCTCTGGGATGGCGGGTTGGCAAGCCCAGATTGCAAGTTGTCTAACCGCAATGCCAGAGCATCAGTGTTGTGAATTAAGACTGCAGTAGAGGAAGCAAGCAGCTTGCTGTATAGCACCGGCTCCTGTCATAGGTGGCGTGATACCAAATGCACTCTGCCTGGAACAGCAAGTTTATTACTAAAATCAGTGTATATATAGACATATCTGTTCTGCAGTGGTTACTGGGCTGCTTTCAAACTGATGCGCAGGTGTAGCGCAGCATACCTGCGGCCTACCTGCACCAAGTCGTAGACTTCTGGTTTTACCTGTGGGTTTGGTACACTTTTAGAAGTGCACCACACCTGAAGGATATGATAGAATTCTATGGCAAAGTACATCTAACCTGCAGGAAAGCCACAGGTGCGCTGCATCCATGGTGTGGGTAAACCGCAGACCACCAGTGTAAAAGTAGCCTTAGGCCTTTTTAACATGATCTGTCTGACCCAATGGGACCCTCCATTAACCTCTATGGAGCTGCAGATCCATCCCCTTCCATTTGATCAGATGAGAGGGCCCATAGAGTAGAGTGGACGCAGACCTGTCATCTGCTCATTGTAGCCTGTGACTGGTTACTAAGTCGCTTAAGTGGCCCTTGCTCTTCAAAAGGTTGGACACCCCCTGACTTGGAGGAACTGCAGCAGTCTGCTCACATAATTTGTAATCACATATTTTCCATTCTGAAGCTTCTTTCCAACCACTTTACATATTATTTTATATATACTGTGATTCTGTACTTGCCAAATATGCTGCGGAAGTCTCCCTCCACTGAGTCTGGCTGCATGCATCCATTTTAACTGTGGGCAGCTGAAGCTGCTGCCTGTTCACTTCCTGGATTTACACAGAGGCACACCTCCAGCTCTGCAGATCTCATTGTCCCTCTTTTGACTCAATACCCCCCCCCCCCCTTCTTGCCAAACTCTCACAAGAGTTGGAGAGAGCTGTGCATGTCGTAAGCCTCGGCTAATGACCAGACAAACAGGAAGTAGGCTGTATAAGGTATTTACTGACAGAAATAAAAAAAATGTAAACGTTTCAAAGTTAAAACAAGGGCAGAGGATTTAATAGATGGAAAGGTGAAAAAAAAATCAGAATTTCCACTTTAATGTGCAGAAAATGTGAACAATGCTATGGTCTATAATAACCTGGCTCTCATTGTACAGTTTATATTGGTGTCTCATGCATTTAACCAGAGCTTTGAATAGTTCAATACTCCCCAGTAACCCAAGAAAATAAATATGCATTTGCCGCAAAATCCAATGATGTGAATAAGACCTAAAGAAAAATGACCTTCTCCGCATTGCATCTATTAACCAGTTCCCAGAGTGCACTTGCTACCCTGGCAGGTGTGGAAGGTACTCTTGGAAAGAGGCAGAAGAGAGGTGATAAAGCCTGTAACAAGAGAATATGCCTCTCTGTCCAAAAAGGAGAGAGACGCTGCTCTCAGGCACAATGCTGGATCAAGATCAGGCTCGGGTTAGTGCAAGTGAAGGTTGGGAGGGGGCTGCATACAGAAGGTTTTTTTTTTACCTTGATGCAGAGAATTCATTAACAGTAAAAAAATAAAATAAAAATCCTACTGAATATGCAGGTCCAATCGCGGCCAGTGAATTGAAAGGGGGGCGGTGCTGAGCTGTGTGTGTGTGTGTCAATGGACACGCACAACACCGCTTGGGCTCAATTCCATACAAGTACACCCATAGCAAACCGCTTACTATGGGAGCACTCAGCATGGCGGTGGAGCTGGTGGGGGACTCGAGGAGGGTCAAGGTTGCTGTATAAAAAAAAAAAAAAAAAAAAACATTGGACAATGCAGGTAAGTATAACAACTTTACTGTTGTAGAACTCTTTAACATCACTTTATGCTTCTATTCTGATGAGCAAAAGTATTGACACCAGAGACAGCCGGAAAACTTGCATCATACATGACCCTATAATAATAATTCATTCTAAAATGTACAAAGCTGGATGCTCCCATTTTTCCCGATGTATACATGGTGTATAATTTAGCTGTCTAGCCTGCCTAATTGTTTGACATATATGGCCCCATAACTAGGAATGTACTATCCAGGCTTATTGCCTCAAACAAGGCTGACCAGTTTATCCACGCTGTTAATTATCACTAATTTACTTTAATGTACCAGTCTGCGATTAAATCAGACAATTTAGCCAACATTATGTGTGGTGATGACAACTTCATCTGATTTGGCCCAACAGTCTTGCTGCATTATCGCATGCGGTCATCATTAAATTACTAGCGAACATGTTCCTGCCTGCTAATGACTGGAGGGGATTTATTTTGCATGCTATCTGTTAGTGTCCTTTTTATATTAAACATATCACTGTTTCTAGAATAGGGGGAACTTTTAAGCTATGGCAATGATAACCTCTAGTGAGATTAGTCCTGTTTAAAGGGGACATCCCCACCTAGTGGTGTAGAGAGAAATTGCAAGTAAAGCACTTAACTTCTCTGGGAACTGTAATTATGTGTTTTATCTTCTTTTTTTTCACAGCGAGTCTGGAATGGAGATGAACTCGTGCTAATTTAAGAGCCTTTTTTAAATCAAGCAATGACACATGGCCCTATTTAATGATATTTTCTGTTGTTTTTCTCTAAGCAATGTGAGAAGTTTGCTCATTATGTAATAAGTCAGGAGCGATGAAATGAGCATGACTGGGTATTTAAATCTGTATAATGGACCATTACAACAATCTCTGAATTTTGGTTGTCTGTGTTAGGAGGTATTTTATTGAACCATATGCTCTTGCTTCTGGCTGTATGTCTTTTCCGGGTCCTTCTTGCCACTGTTTCTAATGTTGCACACAGTACATTTTAAGCCATTTATATCACTGTGAAAACAACACTTTGTCATGTTGCTTTAATAAACTAAAGATTTATGCAGAGCTGTGATTTATTTTTTAGGGTTGAATTTTTAGAAACTGTTTACTTTGTATTTGAATAATAAAGTATAATTTTAAAGCTTGGTAGCCGATGCTGCAGAATTAAATCTGTATACTAACAGCTCATTCTCACATGCAGCAGCCCTTGCCGCTCCTCTTAAAAGTGATCTGCTGTGCGTTGCTTTTCAGAGTGTGGGTCACAGGTGTCTGAGAGGCAATATTTCTTTCTCGTACATCACGGGACACAGAGCGGCATATTCATTACTATATGGGTTATATGGAGTACCTTCAGGTGTGGACACTGGCAATCTCAAACAGGAAGTCCCCTCCCTATATAACCCCCTCCCCTAGAGGGAGTCCCTCAGTTTTTTCGCCAGTGTCTTAGGTGTTGGTCACGGAATAGCTTTGCTCCACATCCTTGGGATTAAGGGCGGGCTAGCCGGATCTGTCCAAGGAGCCTCAGTGCCAAAGTGGACAGTACCCGGGCCCCAAACCGTGGGGTTTTGCCTATAATGCTCCTCTTTGGAGGGCTGGACCCTGGGCCCAGGACTTGGAGTTTATAAAAACCATAAGTGCCTGTTTGCCAGGGTGCTATATAGGTCCAGGACAGTGGGTACCTTCATAGGACCCCAGGGCCTGAAGGTCTACTACGCTACCCACGGAGATGGGAGAAGATTGGATCGTTTTGCTGGACAAACATCCTGCAGCATGGAGCAGGTAAGGGGGAGCCTGCGGGACTTGGTTTGACAGCAGGCTCTCCGGGGTAACCTAAAAGGGGGGATAGCCTAAGTATGCTCTGCATTGGCAACCTTGCTCACTATGTCTGAGAAAGACAGGATGACCCCTTTTTTCCCCCATCACTAGGTTCCCCTGTCTAAGAATGTGGTGCTAGCTAACCTGCTGCTTTCTTCCTAGGACTAGTAAGGATCCCTATGGGGCCTTTTGGAGAGTCCTACCTGGCCGGGGGTTTGAATCTGCCGCCTGATACTGCAGTCCTGGGTCTCCAGCAGCGCGGCTCCTCCATGTTCCTCCTGTTCCGGCATACGCGCGCGCGCGTGCGCGCGCACGTCTTATAGACGTTTTTCGCGCCGTTCAGAGAGGAGGGCGGGGGGGGGCGTGCCTGCGGCGTCATACAGGGGCGCGCCTTGTGCTGTTATAGATCAGCAGGCATTGTCAGTGCTCAGTCTGAGGCTGATTTCAGAAGGAGAGGACGCAGAGCGGCAGAACAGTGACTCCCGGTGGCGGAAGAGGGGTAGTACATGCTGGACTTTGTTCCAATGCCTTTTTTGTTAAGCCAAGAAATTCCCCCTTTTGCAGCAGGTTGGAGGCTGGCAAACTAAGTTTGGGGTCACTGTATGTTTTAAAAAAAAAAAAGATATATAATATATATTTAAAAAAAAAAAAAAAAAAAAACATACGGGGCCCCATCAGTTTTTGGGCATTAGTGATCTATTGTCCCCTAAGCTCTGGTTTTGTACTCCTGGCCACTACAGTCTGTTGTTGTTGGCGGAGTCCCTCGATTTTGTATTATGGCTTCCAAAGGTTCGGGGTCAAAGGGTACAAAAAAGACCAAAAAACAAAGGGGTTCCCCCTCTGATTCTGATGATATGCCGATACTTTCCCCGCAACTTATTAACATAAAGGGCGCCTTGGATGAGCCATTAGGGGGATCTGGTGCGGAGGCTGGCCCAGATCAGCCCAGCCCTGTGTTTATCACAGAGGAGATGCTAGCCGTATCCCTAGGGGGGCTAGAAGAGAGAATAGCAGCATTGATCGCTAGAGCTATTCCTGGTAAGAAACGGGTTAGATCCCCATCACCAAGAGGTGTATCCTCAGATGCTGAGATTCTCTCTCCAGAGGAATTGGAATCGCAGGAGGATCAACTAGACCTGAACCAAGAGGGTTCAGGGATTGAGGGATCTGCCTCTGAGGAACCATTTTCAGACTCCCAGACATATGTTTAAAGATCCGGTTGATAAACGGTTAGAGACACTTTTAAAAGCATCCGTTGCTACGGCAGGAGCAGTGGTACAGCCAGCTGTGGCTGCAATTGGAGTTTGTCAGGCGTTAAAAGACCAGACAAAAGAAATGTTAAAGGACATGCCTACCCAACAAGCAGAAGAGTTTTCTGACATTCCCAGAGCTCTGTGTTTTGCTGTAGATGCTATAAAAGATTCCATCCAGCAGGCCTCTCGTTTATCACTATTTTTGGTGCACATGAGAAGGCTCTTATGGTTGAAGAACTGGGCGGCGGAGCCCCCATGCAAAAAGCTTCTGGCAGGGTTTCCCTTCCATGGAGGACGACTCTTCGGAGAGGATCTGGATAAATATATTCAGACTATTTCAAGTGGCAAGAGTACCCTTTTACCGGTCAAAAAGACATTCCGGGGTCCTACATTTAAAAGGCAGCTCTTTCCTGTCTCGGGGCCCTCAAATTCCAGGCAGTATCGACGGCCGCCTGCACGATCCAACGTTAACAGTAGATCGCAGGGACAGGCCCCTGGGGGTAAGAGGCCATGGTATCGCAAGCCGACAAAGACAGCCCCTAAGTCTGCCTTATGAAGGGGCGCCCCCACTCTCGCGGGTGGGGGGAAGGCTTCGTTTCTTCTCAGAAGTTTGGGAAGCCAAGATCCCCGACAAATGGGTCCGGGCATCGGTAACCACAGGCTACAGACTGGAGTTTCTAAGGTGTCCTCCGCCTCATTTTCAAGAATCAAGGCTACCAAAGGATCCAGCAAGGAAGGCCTCATTGCTGGCAGCTTTGGATCACCTGCTTTGCCAGGACGTAATAATAGAGGTGCCAGCCCAAGAGCAAGGGCTAGGTTTCTATTCCAATCTCTTTGTCATACCAAAGCCCAACGGCGATGTCAGGCCAATCTTGGACCTAAAGAGGTTAAACGGTTACCTAAGGGTTCGTTCCTTCCGGATGGAATCCATCCGGTCAGCAGCCGCCGCGCTTCAGAGGGACGATTTTCTGGCCTCCATAGACATAAAGGATGCTTACCTTCATGTACCAATCTTTCAGTCGCATCAAAGATTTTTACGCTTCGCGGTGGGGCAGCGACACTTCCAATTCAGGGCGCTCCCCTTCGGGCTGGCCACGGCCCCCCGGGTATTCACGAAGATCCTAGCCCCAGTTCTGGCCAATTTAAGGATCCAAGGGGTCACAGTCCTAGCATACTTGGACGACCTTTTAATCATAGATCACTCACGGCCGGGTCTGCAACAGGCAGTAAACCTCACGGTTCGGTACCTCGAAGGATTCGGCTGGGTCCTAAACCGGGGAAAGTCAGCGTTCCAGCCTACAAAGCAGTTGGAATACCTCGGCATGAGGTTAGACACAGAACAGCAAAGGGTGTTCCTGCCCCTTGTAAAGATCGAGGCTATCAAGGGGTTGGTTCAGTTGGTTCTAAACAAGAAAAAACCAACTATTCGCCTGTGTATGCGAGTACTAGGCAAGCTAGTGGCCACGTTCGAGGCAGTACCATACGCTCAGATCCACACTCGCGTCCTACAGGCAGTTTAGAAGATTCTGGGGGTTCAACCACCAGGCCAGGCTTTGTCGGACCCTTGATGATAGCGTCAAAGGGGACTCTAAGGCATGTGCCCTCTTGCCCCAGGCTGCTAGAATGGCTGCCTGTAGGACGCGAGTGTGGATCTGAGCGTATGGTACTGCCTCGAACGTGGCCACTAGCTTGCCTAGTACTCGCATACACAGGCGAATAGTTGGTTTTTTCTTGTTTAGAACCAACTGAACCAACCTGTAAGAAGGTCTTTACCAGCGAGTGGGTGGCCATATATAATATTTTTTTTTAAATGTTTAGTCTTTCATTTATATAATAGAAACCCCTATGGTGATCAAATGGCACCACAATAAAGCTCAAGAAAAAAGGTTCTATAAATTACAATTTGGTACAGTGCTTAATGGCAAAAAAAATCCCTGGTCAAGAAGGGGGTAAAACCTTACAAAGGTCAAGTGGTTAAACTGTCGCTCAACCACATGCTTTTACTGCCCCTTGGCTGCAAGTCTGAACAAGCTTTTGCACTTATTAGTCTTGGAGACCTCCAGAACTTCAGACTAATGCTGCATTCACACCTAAGCGTAGGCGATTTGTGGCGTTTTTTACCGCGATTTGGCGCGACAAAACGCAGCGTTTTATACGGCGATTTTGTACGGGTCATTGTCACCAATGTAAAACACCCAAGCCGCTCGATTCGCGCGACAAAAAAGGGTCCGGGACTTGTTTGAGCTTCAGGCGTTTGGCGTTTTGGAGTCGCGCTTCAGGCGATAAAACGCTCAGGTGTGAATGCAGCCTAAGGGCACTTCAAGGCTAGATTCACACATGTCTGCTCTACTCCAATAAATTGTCTGCCAGCAAATCAGAATGGACCCAGAAACGGAGAAGGGCCTTTTATAGAATTGCAGTACATGGCTTTTAATGACTGCATGTTCTGCTGCACTGCAACGCACATGTGCCTCCTTAGTACCTAGTAAGCTGTCATTAAAAATGAGGCATTAGTGTGCATTCCAGTAATGCATAGGCATGAATCCAGGTGGTAATTTTAGTTGAATTTTACAAAAAGCCTCTATTTTCCTAATAGGAGAGCATTTTGAAAATAGATTTTTATTGCTAAAGAAGGAAAGAAGCTACCAGCGATCGCTTTGTAGATGTAAACAACTATTTTTCTTCATGCATCACTTGGGACAAATACAACCGATGTTTTGTGACCTTGCAGCATCCCTTTTCTTAAGGCAACAAAATCAGTTTTTGTGACTTTTTTCCATTTTGAATTGGCATGGCACGGCGCCATCCATTACCCTCCCACTATGAGCTCCATCCAAATGCCCTGGTCACCACACTATAAAGAGTACAGCCCAGAGCTGGTGACTTTGTCCCTTCCTGATAGATTCAACATCTGTTTGTGCTGTTGACCACCATCACCAGTACAAAGCGACAGGAATTATTTTTTTGAGGAATCTGAATACAAATCTTCCAATGGGGACACCTGTTTCAGTGACAACTGTCTAAGAGGCGATCTCCTATCATTCTGGCTTTAGATTTTTTATATAGCTATTTATAGTAGCCTTGTCACCCTTGGACAGGGAGGGCCAGATTCACAAAGCACTTACTCCGGAGTATCACAAGTTAGGCACGCGTAAGTCTAAAAATGCACACGTTTATCTATGCGCCGCATCCCCAAAACGATATACGCCTGAACTCCACATTTTTTAGACCAACGTAATTTGGATAGACCGGCGCAGCGTGCGTGCAAAACTGCACTAGACACACCATTGATTTGCTATGCAAATGAGGGAGATACGCCGATCCACAAAAGTAAGTTTGTGCGGTGCAGTCTACACAATGTGCTTATCAGCTGCACGGCCGGTCTAAAATTAGGCAATATAAAAGCTTGCTTAAAATTAGACAATCCGTCTACATGTCATCAAAAGCAACACCATTAGGGCCGAGCTGAGCAGCCACACTTGCAGGACATTAATCTGTATGCCAACATGCCAGGAGCATCCTTGCTCATAGCTATACTACTGACTAGTGGAGCAAAGAAGGAGGAGGGCACGGAGGAGGGCACGGGAGAGGATCTTTGTCAGGTATATCCTTGGGGTGAGCCCAATGGTAATAGGCCCCCCTTTTGGCTGGAATTCGGGTGCAATTGGAGAGATACCCTGTGTTAATAGGAGGGTAGATGTTGGTTCCTCAGCTTCCACTAATTTCAGTGAATTTGAGTAAAGGTGGATTAATTAGGTCAGGAGCCTGTGCAGGCCCAAAGATTGCTAAAGTAAAATTATCCTATGCTGCTATAAGGATGCCAGTTGTGACCGATGCACCCTAAACCATATAAAACAAAGAAAAAAATGTGTCTCTAGAGTCTAATAGGTAGGAATCCCTACTAGTGTGGTTACTAGTGTAATCAATCACACTAGTAGGGATTCCTACCTATTAGACTCTAGAGACACATTTTTTTCTTTGTTTTATAACCTGTAAAATACAACATCTAAACAGTAAGATGGAGTTGTAAGTACTGGATTTCACTATATAAACTCAGTTTACTGTTAAAAAGAAGTGTAAAATGCAGAACTCCGGTGGATGTCCGCATACCCCCCTTCTCGGTGTATCCTTACTATGGAGGAGTGCGGGGTGTAGCAAGATGGCGGCGAGGAAACCTCACTTCTGTTACACATTCTGACGAGTCGCCATATCTGACAAAACACCTGCATGCCTAAGCTCAGGGCAGATGGGCCCCAGGAAGTAAATGCTACATGAATCAACCCTAATGCCGCGTACACACGGTCGTTTTTTGCGATGAAAAAAAACGACGTTTTCTGTGAAGTAAAAAACGACGTTTTTAAAACGTCACTTTTCAAAGACAATTTTGCATACACACCATCGTTTTTTCACAAAAAGCGAGGTTACGTTCACCACTCTTTTCCATTGAAGCTCGCTTCATAACTAGCTTCTGGGCATGCGCGGGTTGAAAAACGTCGTTTTAAAAGACGTTTTTGCCACACACGGTGACTTTTTGTGAAACAAAAAACGACGTTTTGAAAAACGACACAAAAAATTCAAGCATGTTGGAATTTTTTTTTGGTCGTTTTTTTTAAGACAAAAAACGACGTTTTGCCCACACACGATCAATTTAAATGACGTTTTAAAAAACGTCGTTTTTTTTCATCGCAAAAAACGACCGTGTGTACGCGGCATTAATCAAAATTGCCATGGCCAGAAATGCTAGGGGATGTTTTTCAAAGTGATTTCTCAGCAAGATAAAGCAGAGACATGGATGGATGGTTGAGTTTGCTTTGAATATAATAAATGAAAAAAAAAGCATTTTTGGTTTGTGGTGCTCAGGTGCAGCGTAGTTCTGCTTTAAAGCAACTCAGCAAAATAAATTTATTATTTTCAGAAGATTACCTGTAATTTGATTTCCAGCTTTATGCATGTGTGCCAAACATGGTTATGCCCTGTCCAGAAATGGGCCTTTATGGGAAACCAGTAGAGCACTATCTAAACTATTTTTTGTTCCACAGTAGCAGTAACCTGGAGGACAATCACTGAACGCTAAAGAGTACAATAGCTGCAGGAAACATATACTGTATGCTCAAGACCTAAGAATAATTCCTGTTCAAGCCATTACCTGCATCACTTAAGGTGAATAAACAAAATGTTTGCAATGGAGTTCAGTTACTATTTAAGAGTTTTTTTTCTAATATGAGGCCCCGTACACACGACCGAGCTTCTCGGCAGAATCCAGCGAGAAGCTCGCTGGGATCCATATTCTGCCGAGAAGCTCGATCGTGTGTACGTTTTCGCCGAGCAAACTGACGAGCGAGGTGTCGAGCCAAAATAGAGAGCAGGTTCTCTATTTCCTCGACTGGCCATCGGGACTAATGGCTCAACGCCTTTTTCGACAGCCTGGTCGATGAACTCGACGGCCGGCCGAGAACCTCGTCGGGCGGAACGATGGGTTTAGCCCGACGAGGTTCTCATACGTGTGTACGCGGCCTCAGTATCTTTTCAGTGTTTGGAAAAAATTTAAGTGGGGTGTAATTCAATTTTTTTTTATAATTTTTTTTTAAGACGTTAAGAGATATGATGATAATTTACAGGCTGCCTTACACTGTGCTTGTCTCATATGCTTTTGTAATTGTAAGAATCCCCATAGACATCTATGGATTCAAGATTTAGCCAGATACTTATGTAGCGCCCTGCTCCTGTTGAGTAGGCGCTATTTGTAAATTAAGTTATCTGAGCTGTAGTTTAGCTCAGAATTTTTTGGCAAATTATGGGTCTCTGTTCCAGCTCGGCTGCATTGCACATCTTCCACCTGACTGTGGGTATCGCTGTCACCAGGGGTCAAGGTTGGAACTGCAATGGGCTGGGTGTATTGGGTACCTCTTGCCCAGAAGCAGCTCAGTGGCATGGTCCCCACCGCTGTGCATTCTGGGGAGGGGTACTTAAGGGACAGACACCTTTCTGGCGGGGTCTTCCGATCCTGACCTGATGGCCCTCCTGACCTCAGGGATGTGTTAGCAGCCTTTTGGTCTTGGGGCCTGCTGGCCCGAGGCTACGCTACTGAGAGTAGACCCAGGAGTTTCAGGGGAGGTCCCGTGCTGAACAATTGGGTATCCAATTGGAGGATGCACCCTGACCAATTTACCTCACTGTGCGGCTGGCTTGGCTGAAATATCCTGGAACTGTGAGCTGTGTAATCTCTTTGAACTTTGCAAAGTGTGTGTGTGGTTACATGACCCTGTGGCAGAGGACCGTGCACTGACTTGATGGTACTCATTAAGTCTGTGGCAGAGTCTTTTTTTTTGGTGGTGGCAGAGTCTTTTGAACGAGCTTCGCACCGGCTTCTAGGTTGGTGAGAGAGGCCTATCCGGTGGTTGCTTAATCCAGTGTGGAAACGATTTATCCTCTGGATCCAAGATCATACCCGTGATACGCAAAGTAAAGTACCTGAATCTTCCCTACCCCTTCACCCCTCTAACGGAACATGTTTAATAAAATTCTTGAAGAAAAAGAAAACAAAGGGCCAGATTCAGGTAGTCCAGAGCATCTTTGCTCTGGAGTAACGCTTCTCATTTGCGTTGCGCTGCAGAAATTTTAGGAGCAAGTGCTGTCATTCACGAAGCACTTGCTCCTAAAGTTGCGGCAGCGCATCGCAAATGAGCCGGCGGAATTCAAATTGGGCGGGTACGGGGCGTGTAGTATGCTAACTAAGCGCGATCCCGCCGCCAACGTACTGCGCATGCGTCGAGTGTCAAAACATCCCCGTGCGCATGCTCCAAAATCTGTGAATGAACGTCAATGACGTCACATTCCCATTCATGACCGTTTTACGCAAGCGACGTTTTTTTTTTTTTTTCCGACGCGATGACGACGCCTATACCTAACATAGGATATTCCAACCCCATGTAGGTATAACTATGCGCCGCGTATCCCGTCCGGAAACGTCGTAACGTCACTGCGTCGCGCCGGAATGCGATCGTGAATTGCCGATTTCCGCTCATTAACATATTTTTTGAGCGGAAATCGGCGGGAACGCCCCCGGCGCCATTTTTAAGTTGAAGTAACGATGCGATGGCGAAACTCAGTTACGCTGCTCGCATCGGAGCTTCAACCCGGCGTTTCTTGTTTTCTGGTTACAGAAAACAGAAACGCCGGCTCAAAGTCACAGTTAGGCTGGCGGATCACTGGATCCGCCAGCCTAACTGTTCCTGAATCTGGCCCAAAGTGTTGGTGTGGACATTTGTAACTCTTCAAGATGGACCCCTAGGGCAAGAATGATGAACAGTAAGGTAACGGCAGGCCCAAATCTAAACCAGCAGCTCATTTGGGGGATAGTGCTACACTTATACAGTATATAATTCTAAATATGCTTATTGTCAGGAAAGCCCAAATTTGCACTGAACTGGATAGAACATCTTTGTTTTATATGTATGTTATTTCAAGTAAAAGATTCACCTCAGCAAAGGAACTGACGAGGCACTTGTATGAATGGATGGGGGTACATATTTGCAATTTGCTAGCTTGGAGTGAGATGTTTTAAAGTGTGTCAGGGCAAAAAAAGTGGTACATCCCCATACTACATTCACATTTTTCCATGGTTAATCCCTCTAAAGACATTGCAGATACAGAAAAATACCTGTTGATCGTATGGATCAACAGGTATTTTTCTGTAGGTAGAAGTTTTATAGTTCACTGGAAGGCCTAACTGAACTTGAGATAACACAAAAAACGCTGGACAACTCTGGATTTCTGGCAGCATCAACCTTTTTTTTTTACCTATTGAACGAATAATACAAAATGTTTTGAATGAAATATTGAAATAATTGGATTAAAATATTCAAATGACTAAAAGGTAGGAAATAAGAAACATTCATTGTTAGGATTTACATACTTCAACCCACCATTCCAGAGCAGGAGGTTGCGGGCCACAACAGAAGGCTTTACGGGCCACTGGTTGGGCACCCCTGGTATAGGCTATTACACAAATGCAATTGCATTGTCCATATAACTGTTCAAGGCAGCTCAATTAACTAGCAAAAGTGATCATTTTAGAGGTCGGGGGATATAACCAACAACCTAAAGAAGTGACTTATATTGACATTGGGCAGTTTGACTCTAGAAGAAGAGTATGGAAGGTGTAACAACAGGCACTTTGTGCAGGACAGGAGTATGGGGGGTGTGACAGCAGGCAGTGTGTGCAGGAGAAAAGTATAGAGGGTCTAACAGCAGGTAGTCTGTGCAGGAGAGGAGTATGGAGGGTGTGACAATGGGCTGTATTTGCAGGAGACGGGGTAATCCACCAGGAGAGGAGTATAAACTGTGGAGTGAGGGTATGACAACAGACAGTATCTGCTGGAGGGTATACCTTTTTTTTTTCAGTTAAGGACTTTAATGTAAACATACAATAATTTACAGACATCATTTTCAAAAGCTTTAGGCCGCGTACAGACGATCAAATCTGTCTGCTGGAAATGGTCTGCCAGACCGTCCCAGCAGACAGATTCGATTGTGTGTACGGGCGAGCCGACGGCTTTGGCCAGCCGACAGATTTGAAAGCATGCTTTCAAATCTGTCAGCTGGGAACCCGTCGGCCCGACATGTCTGCTGGTTAGTACGCTAACCAGCAGACATATCTGATCGCACACGCGTCGAATGGTTTCGACGCATGCCCGGAAGTGTTTTACTTCCTGGTGCGGTGACGTGGCGGCGTCAACGTCACCGCCACGTCAGCGCGCCGTCTGCCGGCAGGGATTTTGGTTTGATCGTGTGTACTTGATCATCACAATAGACATTCAAACTGTTACAACAGATGTACTGGATGAGGGATGATAGGTCAAATCTCTGTAAGCAGTCACCCCTCCCTTGTGTAATAAATGTCAAGTATAGGATAAACACTATCTAATCCTTTTGCAATCTTAGCAGAACATGTGGTTATAATGTAAGGTGTGGTTGGGGAACTGAACAAGCTGTACAAACAAATAAAAGGTTGTGAGTCAGACTTTTTGATGAGCAACAGTGTGGTACCCTATAGCAGGGGTCTCCAAACTTTTCAACATGAGGGCCACATTGTAGATTTTACGAAAATTTGGCGTCCGAAAAAAAAATCAGTTATGTATCTGATGTGCACGCTGCTGATAGGGACGCTGCTAATGGGGACACCGCTGATCGGGACACACCGTTGTCTCCATCAGCAGTGTCCCCATCAGCAGTGTCCTCATCAGTGTCTCCATCAGCGATGCCCCCATCAGCAGTGACTCCATCAGCAGTGACCCCATCAGCAGTGTCCCCAATCAGCGGTGTCCTCATCAGTGTCCCCATCAGCAGTGACCCCATGTCCCCATCAGCAGCGTCCTCATCAGCAGTGTCCCCATCAGCGGTGACCCCATGTCCTCAACAGCGGTCTCCCCATCAGCAGTGACCCCATGTCCCCATCAGCAGTGTCCCCATGTCCCCATCAGCAGCGTCCCCATCAGCGGTGCCCACATCAGCAGTGACCCCTTGTCCCCATCAGTGTCCCAATCGGTGGTGTCCCCATCAGCAGGGACTCCATGTCCCCATCAGCAGCGTCCTCATCAGCAGTGTCCCCATCAGCGGTGACCCCATGTCCCCATTAGCGGTGTCCCCATCAGCAGTGACCCCGTGTCCCCATCAGCAGTGACCCCATCAGTGGTGTCCCCATCAGCAGTAACCCCATGTCCCCATTGGTGGTGTCCCCATCAGCAGTGACCCCATGTCCCCATAATCAGTGTCCTCATCAGCGGTGACCCCATGTCCCCATCAGCGGTGTCCCCATCAGCGGTGACCCATGTCTCCATCATCGGTGTCCCCATCAGCGGTGTCCCCATTAGCAGCATCCCCATTAGCAGTGTCCCCATCATTGCTGATGGGGACGTCGCTGATGGGGACGTCGCTGATGGGGACAGCGGTGTTCCATTAGTGGTGTCCCCATCAGCAGTGTCCCCAGCAATGTTCCCATCAGCACAGTAATGTACCCAGTAATATCCCTATCAGCACAGTTCTGTAGCACTCTCCCCTGTAGTGTGCTTATCAGTAATATGATCAGCCTCTTACCTCTGTACTAGTGGACTTCAGCTCTTCTGCAGCTTTTCTGCAGCTCCCTTCTCCGAGGTGCGGCACCTCTCCTCTTCCCGCCTGCTGTTTGAAGTTACGAGCCTTCCACAAGTGATGTCACAGGCGCGGCACCTCCTCTCTTCCCAAAGTGTAGTTTGACTACAGAAACCTGAAATCTCATTGCTTATGTGTATACACCTTCGCTATGGTCTTACAAATGGCAGAAATGAGCCAGTCTGTACGCTACTCTGTGTGTACAGGATTTACATAATAAGTTGCTGCCCAAAGGCAGACACAGAATATGCAGGCCAAAAAAACATCACCTAGGGGGGCTTTTTGGCAGGTAGTGTTTAGGTACTTGTATGGGATTGTAAAAAAAATCTCAAGTGAACCACCAACATAAGTGGCCACCTCATCACTGATCATTACTTTAAAAAAGTATTTTACCACTGTCCACTAAGGCTGGATTCACACCTATGAAGTTTTAGTGCTTTTTGCAGATTTGTACTACAGAACATGTTCCATAGGAAGCCATGGTAAATGGACTGTAGTGCAAATCTGCAAAATGCAAAAAGCACTAAAACTGCATAGGTGTGAATCCAGCCTAAGACAAGCTGTACTGCACTGGTCACCAATGTAAAGTGGGATACATCCTATGAGAAAATCAATAAAAGTCCAAATGAGGAACAATCGTTCGATTTTCGTATATTGTGTACACAACTTTCAACATCTGATTCCAACCAGTGTTGCCAACCGTCAGTAAATGCCAGTAAGAGGAAAAGGTTGCCAGTAAAAAATATGGCTGTGATGCTCGGCCCAGAACTGCGCATCCAAGTGCCTTCTAGTAAATTTCATATGCATCATCCATTCTAATGTATTGGCCTCCTGAGTCCTGTCCCTGAGCTACTTACTTACTGTATCAAAAATAAAATCGGAATATGCCTTTTTGCCTTAATATCTACCTTAAATCACATTGCTAATTGTGCATTGTACTTATTTGTAGCCTGAAATACTGGCATTTGCACTTAAAACTGTAATTTTGGAACTTCCAGTAAACACTTGGCTGTGCCAGTAAATTTTGGGTGTCATGTCAGTAAATTAAAGTTTTGTAGGTTGGCAACACTGATTCCAACCCACCAAATGAAAATTAAGAGTGAATTTGACCTTTGACCACAAATGTAAGGGGACAATACATTGATTAGCAATGTAGCCTGTGCTTTACAATACATACACTTGACTGGTGCATTGTCTGTTTTTCTTTCTGTTATTAATCAATTTCATGATTATTACTGAAAATTATTTTGTTGCACAGAGGAGGGTGTTATTAAACAATCTGCTATGGGAGCCAAATATACTTGGTAAACTCCTGCTTTGGGCCATAAGAAACAGGGCTGGATCAGTGATATCAGTATTATAAGCAGAGGGGCCAGGGGGCATTGCAGCCTTGTCGATGCCAAGTTATTATGCACAGTGCTCTGCCTTTCTCCTTTTCACTGCACCATTAATTTCCATGGTGTAGGGGGAAGGTGGACCGGATGCATGGTGTCAATTGTTGCTATGGTGCTTGCGGCAAGGGATGCCTGCAGCATGGAAACAAATTATGTTGATCCAGGGAAGGGATTTAGAAGGGAACTTGCTTCCATCTAGACCTGTGCCACCTCACGTCCCTGTCATGATGCTGCAACCATGGTGAAAATTTGAAGGTAGGACATTATTTGTGAAAGGTGGACTAAAGAGTGTGTGATGGGGGCTGACTCTGATGTGAATGGTGGAATTCTGATGTGTTGGGGACTAAATCAGATGTGATGGGGGACTCTGATTTAATGGGGGTATTCCAATGTGATGGCGGTTTGATTTTTATTGTTGGCACTGATGTGATGGGGGATTCTGATGTAATAGGTAAGTGTAATGTAAAGGGGGCATGCTAATGTAAACGGTTGACTGCCAAGTAAAGGATGACATTATCATCTATTGTATGTCCGTGTCCTTTAGCCCAATAGGTACAATTTGATTTGAGACTGGGGGTGCCACGTGATTTTGCATACCTTTAAAGGTTGGCGTAACTAAAGGTAAGAAAAAAAGGTGGCCAGTGACTCACGCACACATCCAGTGCCAACGGGGAGAACTGGAGAGGGTGAAACAAAAGTGTGTTGACTGTATGCCCCCCAACTTTTTTGTTTTACTGCACCCCCAGATCAGACAGGCTAGATTAGGGCTAATAAGGACTATTAGGCTAGATGTCTTTGGGTGTTTAGTCATCTTAAAAATGACCCACAATAATGTGTCCCCTATTAAAACATGATGATTGGTGGATCAGAAAACTCATCCTAGTCAATAATTTGCATAGATTTTAATGTGTAACATATACCAATTACTCAAATCACTACCCACATTCTCAGTGAGACATTTGCCCATCTATGACCACCTTAGCGCAAACAACCCATTGGCACGTTCATAATCTTTTATGTCTGCCAGGTAGGCGGCATTCTTCAGCTGCTAATAGAGATGTGAGCTGCAGCCAAGCTCTGTGTTGAGTCCCAGTAGAAATCATGTGTGCAGAGAGTCAGATAATTCCAGGATGCCTCAGTCTGACCCTGTTTTTCTGCTGGTTTCCTTTATTTTCTGGCTGAATGAATTTTCACCTCTGGATGCGGTGCCATGGGAATGCAGCTGCATACTGCGCCATTCAAAATCACAGACTGAAAAGTGATTGTAATCTCATACCTACAGGTGAAAGCAGACTGCTCAGAACTCCCCCTCCCTCAGCTGACATTTTACAGGCGCATTTCACTGTCTGTGTATAATATATATATATATATATATATATATATATATATATATATACACACACACACATATACACACACACAGTGCTGTGCAAAAGTTTTAGGCAGGTATAAAAAAAATGCTGTGACAAAAGAATGCTTTCAAAAATATATATTACATTTTTTATTTGATTTTTTATCAATTTACAAAATGCAAAGTGAGCGAACAGAAGAACAATCTAAATTGAATCAATACTGGTTGTGACTACCCTTTGGCTTAGACCAGCATCAATTCTTCTAGGTACACGCAGTGCACACAGTTGTTGTTGGAGGAACTCGGCAGGCAGGTTTTAATCATCTTAGAGAACTAACCACAAATCATCTGTGGATATAGGCGGGGGCAGCTCCAGACAAATTTTTTGGGGGTGCTCTGGTGGTGCTGGAAGTACGAGTGGGGGTGCTAATGTGGCACACCTAACGTGTGTGGGTGTGACCAAAATGGGTGTGGCCAACAAGTGGCTGTTTCTTCATGGTCTATAGCTTGTAGTGTGACACTTTTCTCCCTTTGTATAAACCAAATTTGACCTGGGGGTAAACTGAAGAGACTGTGAGAATAAAAAGTGATAACCCATCAGCTTGTGTCAAGTTCAGCACTAACCTCCAGCACAGCAAAATATTTAACTCCTAGCAATCCACAAAAATGAACCCACAGTGGGACACAGTATTTAACCCCAAGCATGGCACAGTAATTAACCAGGACATGGTTCAATACTTAACACCCAGCATGGCAATAACCCAGGGCATGGTTCTAAGCACAATAATTAACCTTCAGCAGGTCACAACAATTAATCCCCAGCATGGCAAAATTAATAAACCCCTAGCACAACACAGTAATAAACCTCCAGAAAATGCCAGAAGTGTGCTATGTACAGGATGCAGAGTTCACAAGTGTGCTGCACACAGAATGCAGGGTTGATGAGTACACTACATACAGAGAGCAGAGTTCAGGAGTGCACTGTGCACAGACTTCAGGGTTCAGGCATGTGCTATGTAAAGAATGCAGGGCTCAGGAGTATGTTACGTACAAAGTGGAGAGTTTAAGGGCTGTGCTACATACAGATTGCAGAGTTTAGCAGTGTGTTACACAATGCAGAGTTTAGGAGTGCACTAAGCACAGAGTGCGGAGTTCAGGAGTGTGTTATGCACAAAGTACAGCGTTCACGGGTGCACTACATGAAGAGTGCAGAGTGTGCAGGAGTGTGCATTGAGAACAGAATGTGGAATTCAGGAGTGTGCTGCATACAGAATGTAGAGTTCAGGGGTGTGCCACATACAGAATGTAGAGTTGAGGAATGCGCTACATAAAGAATGTTGTGTACAGAATGCAGAGTTCGGGAGTGCATTATGAACACATCGCAGAGTTCAGGAATGTGCAGCGTACAGAATTCAGGTGCATACAGAATGTAGAGTTCAGGAGTGTGCCACATACAGAATGTGGAGTTCAGGAATGCGCTGCATACACAATGTAGAATTGAGGAATGCGCTGCGTACAAAGTGTAGAGTTCAGGAAAGCGTTGCGTACAGAATGCAGAGCTCAAAAGTATGTCCTGTAAAGAATGCAGAGTGAAAGAGTGCACTATGTATCACAATGCAAAGTTCAGAGGTGCATAGTATACATGTAATGGTCAGCATTCAGCAAGTGTAATACAGGCTTTGACACACTCCTTGGTTGCCACACTGGGGCAGCTATGGAGAGCACAGGCTGTAGTATTAACCACTTCCATACTGGGCACTTATACACCTTCCCGCCCAGACCAATTTTTAGCTTTCTGTGTTGTTGCACTTTGAATGACAATTGCGCGGTCATGCTACACTGAACCCAAACTAATTTTTTATAATTTTGTTCCCCACAAATAGAGCTTTCTTTTGGTGGTATTTGATCACCTCTGAGATTCTGCAATTTTTTTTTAAAAATGACCGAAAATTTAGAAAAAAAAATGTTTTTTTTTGGTTTCCGTTATAAAACATTGTAAATAAGTACGTTTTCTCCATCACTAATGGACACTGATGGTACTGCACTCACTGGCACTGATAAGGTGGCACTGATGGGCACCGATGAGGTGGCAGTGATGTGGTGGCATTGATGATGGGCACCAATATGCGGCACAGATTGGCACTGATAGGTGGCACAGATAGGCGGCACAGATGGGCACGGATAGGCGGCACGGATGGGCAGAGATAGGCGGCACGGATGGGCAGGGATAGGCGGCACGGATGGGCAGGGATAGGCGGCATGAATGGGCACTGAGAGGCAGCATGGATGGGCACTGATAGGCGGCATGGATGGGCATAGATGGACACTAACGTATGTGTTGTACTAATGGATGCCAATCAGTGCCAAACAATGCCTGCCAATCAGTGATGCCCATTGTGGGCACTGATTGGCATCCATTGCAGGCACTGATTGGCATCCATTATGTGTCATCCCTGGTGGTCTAGGGTGGCATATCTTTGTTTTACATCCCTGGTGGTCTAGTGGAATCCCTGGTGGTCCAGTGGGCATCCCTGGTGGTCCAGTGGGCATCCTCGGGGGGGCTGTGCTGATAATCGATCAGCACAAACCCCCCCTGTCAGAGGAGCAGCCGATCGTCTTTTTCTGTTTACATCGTGATAAGCCGTGATTGGACACGGCTGATCACGTGGTAAAGTGTCTCCGTGAGAGACACTTTACCTAGATCGGTGTTGCGAGGTGTCAGACTGACACCCTGCAACAACGATCGACGCGATGCGTAACCCCGGGGCGCGCAGCGGCTCAATATCCTGAGGACATCATATGACGTCCAGTCAGGATATAGCAACTACTTTGCCGCCATCAATCTGTCATTGGCAGGCGGGTAGTGGTTAAATTGAAATCAGTTCAAATTAAAAGGGTTGTAAATCATCAAGGTTTGCATTAAGGTGAAAAACCTTTTGTATTGCAGCAGCCCCCCAGAGCCCCCCTTTTACTTACCTGAATCCGATCATTCTAGCGATGGGGACCAGAAGAGCAGCTCCATCCGCTGGCTTGGGTCCTCATTGGCTAGATTGATAGCGTTGGCTCCCCTGCTGTCAATCAAAGCCAGTGACACAGGAGCCAAATCCTGCTGTCTGTGTCAATGATTGCAGCAGCAGGACTCGGGGAATGCAGGTCTCCGTGGGGGCACTCGAGAAAAGGAGGAGCCAGGAGCATCACTGGGGGACTTCAGAAGAGGAGGATCTGGGCATATAGGGGGTAAGTATGACATGTTTGTTATTTAAAAAAAAAAAAAACCTTTACAACTCTTTAACCACTTCAGCCCCGGAAGGATTTGTCCCCTTAATGGACAGGCTATTTTTTGCGATACAGCACTGTGCCGCTTTAACTGACAATTGAACGTGCGACACTGTACCCAAACAAAATTGACGTCCCTTTTCCCCACAAATAGAGCTTTCAATAGACATTTGTTTGCTTGCATGTTTGCCGAATAGCGAACAATTTGCGGTGAGCTGCGGAACACCCTTTTACAAGCCTATGGGAGAAATCAAAAATGCTAATTTTAAAGGCTTGTATGCATGGTAAGAAAAAGTTTTAAAAACTGTTGTTTTTTTCGGGAGCAGTGATTTTAATAATGCTTAAAGTAAAACAATAAAAGTGAAATATTTCTTTACATGTCATACCTAGAGGGTGTCTATAGTATGCCTGTAAAGTGGCACATTTTTCCTGTGTTTAGTCACTGCACAAAATGAAATTTCTAAAGGAAAAAAGTCATTTAAAACTACTTTCGGCTATAATGAATTATAGGGTCTCGGCAATACAGATAAAAGTCATTGAAAAAAACGGCATGGGTTCCCTCCAATCCATTACCAGGCCCTTTGGGTCTGGTATAAATATTAAGAGGAACCCCGAACCAAAAATAAAAAACAAATTTTGTGGAGGTCCCCCCAAATTGCATACCAGCCCCTTCAGGTCTTTGGTGCTGGGGAACCCTGCACCTAAGTAAAAAAAAATGCCATGGGGTCCCCCAAAAATCCATACTAGACCCTTATGCTAGCACGCAACCTGGCAGGCTGCAGGAAAAGAGGGGGGATGATAGAGAGCGCCCCCCCTCCTGAACCGTACCAGGCCACATGCCCTCAACATGGGGAGGATGCTTTGGGGTCCAATGTTGATGGGGACAAGGGCCTCATCCCCAAAACTCTTGATCGGTGGTAAAGGGGGTTTGTGGGCGGGGGGTTTATCGGAATCTGGAAGCCCTCTATAACAAGGGGACACCCAGATCCCGGCCCCCTATGTGAATTGGTAACAGGGTACAAAAAAATAAAACAAATAAAAAAATTCCAGCAATGTAAATCCATTCACGAGTTCCGGAACAAGGAAAAAAAAACGGCGCACTAGCTCTGCTTCCATGGGCAGCTCCCGCCAAGTGACGCGTCTACCGCTGTGACAGCTGTTATATAACTGTGGGCGGGGCCACCCAAACACATGTATGGGCGACCCTGCCCCCCCTCTGATGCCAGGTGGGTTTCCCCTGGCATTAGAGGGGGATGGGGTCCTCGTATACTCAACGGGTGGCCCCGCAGCGTTTCCCCAGGGCATCAGAGGGGGGCGGGGTCACCCGAACACGTCATCGGGTGGTCCCACCCACAGCTATATAACAGCTATCACGAGGGGGGAGCATCACTCGGTGACCACATAGGAATTGGGGTGCAGATCCGTTGATGGGGAAATTTCATATTTCCTTATTATAGTTCTCACACAATATCTAATAAAGCCTCCAAAACCTAGTTACCTAATCTGACTTCATACAGAAGGAATGTCATTACAAACTGACCAGGTCCTTAAAAGCACATGTTTCTTGCAGTAGGGGTTGACCATTTCCTAACACACAAGTCCTATATACTACAGCTATAACTTCAAATATTCAGTCTTGTCTCCAGGGCTGCACCATGCATGCGTCTGGTCTGACTATTTGTATCTGTCATTGCTTAATTAGATCTTTTACCTACAAGTGTTTGTGTGATCTCTCTTTGCACATCTCGAATACAACCTCAAAAATGTAAATGATCACGTAACTGTGATAAAATATCTGTTCACTTGTTCTGCTGCTAAAGTGACAATATTTTACATCACTCCATTTTTGTTATGCCAAAAAAAAACGCTGAACGCTCAGACAACCAGATGATAAGTGGCTCCTTTTCTCTTTATCTCTACTGCTTTTCAAGATGACACATCTACATATAAAATGCCCTGATAAATTCTAGTTCAAAGTGGTTCTAAAGGCAGAATTTATTTTAAATATTAATGCATTCTGTGCATTAAGATACAAAACCATTTATGTGCAGCAGCCACCCTAATACTTACCTAAGCCCCATCTTGATCCAGTAATGTTGCATGAGAGACTCGGCTGTCCGGGACTCTCCCTCCTAATTGGCCGAGACACACAGGGGCACCATTGGCTCTTGCTACTATCAATCAAAGTCAGTGAGCCAATGAGGGAGGGAGAGGGGGCAGGGCCAAGCTGCATCTCCATGTCTAAAATAGACACATAGAGCAAATGCTTGGCTTGGTATGGGGGGCACTCGGCAGAAGGGAGGGGCCAGGAGTGCAGACAAAGGACCCAAGAAGAGGAGGATCACTGCACAGAGCAGGTAAGTATAACATGGTTGTTATTTTTAACCAAAACAAACGAATACTTTAGTATCTCGTTAAATATGGGTCCCTCTGACTTTTTTTTTTTTACATCTTCTCTACATACGCTATATTGTCAAAAGTATTGGGACACCTGTGTTTACACCCACATGAACTTTAATGGCATCCCAGTCTTGGTTCAGAGGGTTCAATATTGTTGGCCCACACTTTACAGCTTTAACAGCTTCAACTCTTCTGGGAAGGCTGTCCACAAGGTTTAGGAGTGTGTCTTTCGGAATGTTTGACCAGTCCTCCAGAAACGTACTTTTGAAGTCAGGTACTGATGTTGGATGAGAAGGCCTGGCTCGCAGTCTCTTCTCTAATTCACCCCATCAGGTTGAGGTCAGGACACTGTGCAGACCAGTCAAGTTCCTCCACCCTAAACTCACTCATCCATGTCTTTATGGCCTTTGCTTTTTATAAAAATATTTTAGGTCGTATGTACGTGTCATTAGCCCACGTTCACATGGGTGTGCTATAGAATATGTCTATGTGAGGGCCATTGTTGCCCGCTCTGGGAGGCACAGGTTCCATGCAGGTACAGTGGAACCTTGGTTAACGAGTAACGCGGTTCACGAGTGTTTTGAAAGACGAACAACTTTTTTTTTTTTTTAAATCCTGTGTTGTCTCACAAAACGAGCAGGATTCAGGCCAATGGGGTGTGCAGTACTGCATTTGGCCAGAGGTGCGGGGGCTCCGGTGACACTTGGAACGGTTTGAAAAAACACAGAATCACAAGGAAATACTGTTTCCGAGCTTTTCCGAGTTTAGCCAAGCTGTCCCCGAGTATTTTCGAGGCTCTCCGGCACCCCCCACCTCTGGCCACATGCGGTATTGCATGCAATAGAAGTCAATGCAGAACAATTTATCTTTGTTTCCATTGACTTCTATGGGAGAAACTCGCTTTGATATACGAGTGCTTTGGATTACAAGCATTCCCCTCGAACGGATTATGCTTGTAATCCAAGGTTCCACTGTAGTCCTAGGTTAATTGGGACACAGCTGCTGCTCAAGGTTGTACACCCACACAGCTCTCAAATTAAGTGTAGTGATTGTGTCAGTGCAGCTACTGTATCCCAATTGACATAAATGGGACTGCCTGTAGTATATCAGATTATATAACATAAGTGGCATTAGGTCAGCTGCGCATGCGTTCCACCGCTAGCAGGTTTGCCAACAATGGCCCTCACACCCACAGTCAGAAGAAGGCAGCAGCGGACATCTTACTACACCCAGCTACGTCTTCAATCTCAGACAAATTTTAGCAATAAATTGAGCGTATATAAATAAATATAGTATATTGGCATCTGTGATGCTTTTTTGATGTTACATTTTGAAAGAAGCTGTACTGCACTGCTCAGCGCTAAACCTTTAAGCTTTTAAAATTAAACATCCAAATAGCATCACAGATGTAAATATACTATATTTATTTATATACGCTCACTTTTTTGCAAAATGTACTTTGAAATTTAACCACTTCAGCCCAGGAAGAATTGGCTGCCCAATGACCAGACCATTTTTTGCGATTCGGCACTGCGTTGCTTTAACTGACAATTGCGCGGTCATGCAACTTTGCACCCAAACAAGATTGACGTTCTTTTTTTCCCCCACAAATAGAGCTTTCTTTTGGTGGTAATTGATCACTGTGACGAAACCCTTGCTCGCTTGGTCCCGCTCTCCCGACACTTCCTCTGCTACTATTGGATCACATTGCCGATTGCAACGTCTGATGGTCCAGTCATCCAAGGTTCCGGGATCAGAACTACAGCTATGTGCCGTTCGAGATCCATTTAGAACACACACCAGACAGGCTGTATGTATGTTCAAACAGGACTCTTTATTTTCAAGTAAACAGCACACTTTTATACAGAATTTGGAACATCCCACCCCCAACAACCGCTTTCCTATTGGTCCATTGTAAAGTCCAGGCAGTCCCCCATCATGTCCTCTCTCATGCAAATGAGGACTTCAAAATGACTCAGCAGAGATTGGTCCCAAAGCTTGGATAGAAAGACTGTGTGTAATGAGACAGAAGCCCTAGGGGGCAATCAATGTACAAAATAGCCAGGTCTATTTAACATGACTTAATTACTACATCTGAGAGATCGCATTCCTTTAGATAATGACATGCTAATTCAATACTCCTGACAGGAGACTTCTGACCTTTAGAACAATACACAATCTTTTAAGCGTAAACAGAGAGCAGCTTCACACACACAATGAACTTCAATCACATTCTAAAAGACGTTCAGTTGAGGCAATTATCCCCTTAGACGTCCCGGCTCCGACAACAGCTATTCATCTGCAGAACACAATGAAGGGTCTTTCACAAGTCGGTTCACTTAGCATCTTAAAAGCCTGTTACACAGGGGGATGAGTCACTGTTCTATTGACCTAGTCAGGTCAACATAAACCACTTGTACAACATATCCTGCAATATGAACTATCCGGAATGTCCCATCTTCTGCAATACATGAATTATGATTTATTAGCCACCCTCTCCTGTGTAACAGATGTGAAGTAGAAACACTTTAGCATTCCAAGGTCCATGACAATCACATCTGCAGTTTTAATTTGTTGCACTATAAACAAAAAAATAACTTTTTGCTATAATAAATATCCCCCCCCCAAAAAAAAAAAAATAATAATAAAAAAAATATATATATATATATATATATATATATATATATATATATATATATAAAAATGTCTTCCTCAGTTTAGGTCAATATGTATTCTTCTACATCAGTGGTCCCCACCCCTTTAGTGGCCTGACCCCTTGATACAAGTTTCCCAAGTTGTGGGGACACCAAAAGTAAAATTATTTTCGTAGCGTGGGTTGTCAGCACCCAAGGCAAGACAAGTATTTTGCGCCCCTAACACACAGCCATTTAGCCCTCCCTGAGTCCCCTCCACTCGTACAGTGTTAAAACCCCTTCTGGTACATTTTAAATTGTACCACTCTTTCTCTCCTTTCTTTCCCTTTTATCTCTCTCTATCCTAACTTCTTGTTTTTCCCCCCATTCCTCTCTTTAGCCGTCTTTCTTGTTTTTTCTCTTATTCTTTCTCTCTCTTTTTCTTTCTTCCTCCTCCTCTTTTCCTCTCCCTTCCATGTATTCTCTATTTTTATTCCTTCTCTTACTCCTTGGTGGGGGGGGGGGGGGGATGGGGTGAGTTGCAGTGCTGGGGGGAGTTCTGATCAGTCAACTTGGGTGTTCTTGAATAAGGTCATCTGCTGATCTGAGAACTGTAGTGGGGACTTTTAATGGCAACTCTAATCACAGGTAGTGTTACTCACTGTGTCTCCGACTTTGTGGTGTCTCGTAGCAGTGACACCTATGCTGAAATCAGGAGATAGGGTCTCCTCCAGCCCCTCCCACCTCACAATCCTCACCAGTCAGCGGACCTCTAGTCTCTGCCCCCCAGCCATGCCGTGAACTGAATAGGTGGCTGTGAAGAGGCTAAGTGGGTAGCCGTGAGCTCCAGGAACAGCCCAGCTGGGTGGCGACAGGCTCCAGAGACAGCCCTGCTGGGCAGCCGCAGAAAGGCTGGGAAAGCGGTGCAGGCTTCAGGAACAGCCAAGGATTTGGTGACCCCTGGCAAATCATCATTTGGCCCCCGAGGGGGTCCCGACCCCAGGTTGAGAACCACTGTTCTACATATTTTTGTAAAAAAAAAAAAAGTAAACGTATATTGATTGGTTTGTGCAAAGGCTATAGCGTGTACAAAATAGGGGATAGATTTATGCCATTTTTTTATAATTTTTTGTTATTGGTAATGGCGGCGATCTGCAATTTTTATCGTGACTGCGACCTTATGACGGACATTTTTGACACTATTTTGGGACAATTGTCATTTATACAGTGATCAGTGCTATAAAAATGCACTGATTACTGTGTAAATGACGCTAGCAGGGAAGGGGTTAACTGTGTCCTAAGGAGTGATTCTAACTGTGGGGGTGGACCTGCGGGCACGATCATCGAGCACATGGCAGGTACGTCCCTTTGCGCAGGCATGCCTTTTTGCCAACGTAATTGTACATGCGGCGGTCGGCAAGTGGTTAAGCCGTAGCTGGGTGTAGTAAAATGTCTGCTGCCTTCTTCTGACTGCAGGTGTTCTGTCAGATTAGCAAACCTGGTAGCGCTGGAATGCATGCACAGCTGACTGAACGTTACTTCTGTTACCTAATTTAATAAATCGCAGACTGTCTCATTTATGTGAATTGGGATACAGCAGCTGCACTGACACAACCACTACACTTAGGCCCCTTTCACACGGGGCAGTGGAGGTATAGCGCCGCTAAAAATAGCAGTGCTATACCGTCGGAATTGCCGTGGGATTTGGCCGCTTGCGGTGCGGTATTAACCCCTGCTAGCGACCGATAAAGGGTTAATACTGCGGTCTCCCATTCTTTTAAATGGTAAGTATACATACCGCTCCTCAGATGCTGCTTGCAGGAGATTTTTTTCTCTCCTACCAGCGCATCGTCTCAGTGTGAAAGCCCTCTGGCTTTCACATTGAGAAGGATGGGCAGGAGTTTTTCAGGTGGTATTTAGGCGCTATTTTTAGCGCTGTACCGCCTGAAAAACTCCTCATTGTGAAAGGGGCCTTAATTTGAGAGCTGTGTGGGTGTACAGCCTTGAGCAGCAGCTTTGTCCCAACATGAATAGGACTGCCTGCCTGGAACACCTGTACATCCCTGAGCGGGCAACAATGGCCCTCACACAGACATATGCTATAACACGCACATGTGAACGTTCGCTATTCTCACACCTGTGCATCCTCCGAGTGGGCAAAGACTGCCCTTGTTCTATCAGAATACCGTTACCCATCAGAAAATGCAACCGAAGCTACGTTCCATTGCGACAATCTTGGTACACACCGCACTCGTCCACAGTAAGTCCTTCTGTCTATAGGCTTACTGCGGACAAGTGCGGGGTGTACCAAGATGGCCGCAACAGAAAGTCATTTGGTTGCATTTTTTGATGGGTAGCGGTATTCTGGTAGAATACCCTCACACGGGCATACACTGCAGTACACTACACTTGTGTGAATGAGGCCTAATTTACTTCAGTGATTGGCATTGACTTGCAGATCTGTGATTGGGCCCCTAGTGATCCTGTCACTGACAATGGCTAGTATGACCTGGCCCTGAGCTAGACATTTGTTTTCTATAGTGCAGCACTGAGCATATGAAGACCTCTGCACAGCCACATGTCAGCTCAGATAGCAATGAATACACAGCTCGAGTCCTGCACATGGCCCACACGTCCGCAGTTCTGTAGAATGTAACCCCCTGTCCACAGCAATCCCGTGTCCTCATATCCTCCTAGCTTTTAGCTTTTACTTTCGAACGTCTAGTCACCACTATCTAGACCGACGCCATCTTTGATAAAGGCATTTCTCTTCCTCTGGACTTCTTGCATTAAAACAAGCCTTTAGATTTCCAGAGAGATAATAGCACCCTGGCCGTTATTTAGCATCTACAATAGGAAATAGAACGTATATTCAATATTCCACGAACGTCTGTAAACATAAATCAGTCAGCAGTGACCACAAGAAAAATGGCCGCTGTTCTGCTACGGAGACGTCACCTTCCTGTAGCGAAGCGGAAATGACCCCTGGGAGGTGTGGCGCTTCCAGGAAAAGGAGCCGGTAACTGTGAGTATCGTGTATTTGGGTTCCTAGATGGAATGGGGGTTCGGGTTTCTATTGCTGGGGGCGGTGAGGGTAGATATAGAGCGTGCTGCTAGTCCCCGGTACTCATTTCCGGTCTGTGTGTCTGCTTTAGTTGAGTTATTTCCCTCTAAGAAGAGGAATGAGAGTGTCCCAGTGATACAGGAGAGGTTCAGTGCGGCGCTGAGGACAGCAGGCGAGAGCTTGTCTTCAGTGCAGGGAAGGGAGACTGCAGTTCATGGAAACACTGATAAAATGACCAGACTTGCTAAAACACTGGAACAACTGTGTATGGCAACCAATCAGCAACTAGCGTTCATTTTCAAAGCTTAATTGAACAAGCTGTAGGTGGAAATTGATTGGTTGTTCTGCTCAGCACAAGTTCTGTCTGTTCTAACCCCCTCCTATTGCACATTAAACAGTTGTAAAAAAATATTCTTATAAAACTGTTTCACTTTTTTATTTCATTGTCGATGTAGGAAACGCACAGGAAGTGCTGGGTTTCCTGCATCCCCCAGCGATCGTACTGTGTACATGCGATCTGTAGCAAAATAAAGCGGTAATAAAGCAAAAAGTGTAAACAGACAATGCATATGTCCAGTCTACTCGTACCAATGCGGTTCCGTCGCCAAGTCTCAAAGCATACATGGAAAAATGTTTTTCCTTAGAGGGGGAAAAAAAGAAAGAGAGGCTGCGAGAGTGACAGAGAATGCGGACCGCTATTAATTGAATCATTTTATTAATCAAAAGATGGTATCATCTAAAATCACGGTGCTGCATACAGCCACTAAGGTAAGGAACATAAAAGTCGCTCAGCCTTGCAGGAGAAGCATGCTGACGTATATAAAAACACACAAACACATATAGAGAACATAAAACATAAACGTCCGAACGCCAAGTTAATTGGCACATGGGGCACCTCCACCCTGCATGCAGTAAGTGACATCACCGGCACATGCGCTCTGAAGGACTTGCCTTGCCGAACCTTCAGAGCTTTTTGCTGGAACCAAGGGCTCCCATGTACATGCGCAGGAGTGATGTCATCGTGGCTTTGGCCAATAACATAGCTGGAGCGTGTGAACCCGGAAAAAAGACCGGTGGTAGATGTCAGCCCTCTTTGTTCCAAGGTAAGTATTTCATCATGTGCAAGTATGCAATGCATACTAGCACATTATGCAATTGCTTTACAGGTGTTTTTTTAAATATTTTTTATGACACCCCAAAAGCAAGTTGCAGAACGCGGTGTGTTTGCTTGAATCCGATCACATTGATATTAACACTAATGCAATCCAATTCCAGTGCGGCAAAAAAAAAGTGCCTGGACCTTTTTCTCACCGATGCACTGCGATTAGAGCCATACAAAAAATGATGGACTCAAATTGGACCGGGCAGAATCGCATGTGGTTTTCACAGCAATGCGGTGTGATTCACATGCAAAGTGACGCAATACATCAGTGTGAATCCAGTGATGCTGATCTCCAGCACAGTCAATGCTCAGATGTCTGCCTGCCCTTCTTTTTCTGTGGAAAAAAAGGGATAATGGCATTCACATACACCCGATGCTCAAGAGGCATAGACATCTGGATGGTGCCAAACTGTAATAGTCATGATCTCCGAAGTAATCTTCAACTGATAAGCTCTACCGATGCAGCTCTCCTCAGATGTGGGGAATCCTGACAGAAAACTGTAAAAACAGACAGCAGGATGCAAATGCCTACGGCATTACTGCATAGATCTTTATTGGAAAACACCCAACACCAAAAACACACTCGCAAGTATACCAGAAAGCAATGTATAACACTGCAGCATGGTCCAGCTGTAGGAAGGGGTCACCAAGTACAAACCATCACTCGAATTGGCAGGCTTACTCATTTCGGGGGACACACCCCCTTCCTCAGACCTAAACCTGTCTGGGGCCAACATCTTCCTTCATATCCACTTATGTACATTTATGAGCACTGTCTCTATTTGAGTGTCCATGTGTAGTGGCAGGTTCGAGTTCATCAATTTATTCTAGAAGGAAACTTTTCCTAAAATGTTTAATATCCATGCAAATGCATACTTTTTTGTGAAACGGGACAATCAGTGATACCCCTTGCTGACATCTCATGCTTACTGCAGCCCCATAGTGATTTATATAGAGACATAGGACTTTCTAGCGCAGAGTGTTGTTATGGTGCAAAGACTTTGGTATGATATCACATGTTAGCAGTGACCCTCCTGATGGTTTCCTTCGTGTTTTAAAGTGATACTAAAGTCAAGTTTCAAAATAACAAATATGTTATACTTGCATGCTCTGTGCAGTGGATTTGCACAGAGCAGCCCAGATCCTCCTCTTCCCAGGTCCCTCTTCAGCGCTCCTGGCCCCTCCCTCCTGTTGAGTACCCCCACAGCAAATCAGCTTGTTCTGAGGGCACCTGAGCTGAGCCGCAGCTCCGTGTATCCATTCAGACTCAGAGCTGTGGCCCAGCCCCGCCCCCTCTCTCCTCATTGGCTGACGGCCTTTGACAGCAGTGGAAGCTAATGGCGCTTTGCTGCTATCTCAGCCAATGAGGAGGGAGAGTGCTGGACAGCCGAGTCTCTCGTACAACGTTGTTGGCGCTAGAGGGTCCTCAGGTAAGTATTAGGGAGGCTGAGGGGGAGTGCTGCACACTGAAGGATTTTTATCTTACCTCAAAAAATGTTATTTACTCGGTCTCCATGGCTGCGTTCTCCATTGGTTCAAATCTGACCTATCTCACTGCAACTTCAGTGTTACTTACAACTCCACTTCCTCCTCTGCAACACCTCTTACCGTTGGGGGTCCCTCAAGGCTTTGTCCTTGGACCTCTACTATTCTCGATCTACAAGTCCTTCCTGGGTCAGCTGATAGCCTCCCATTGCTTCTGCTACCATTTATATGGCGATGACACCCAAATCTATCTTTCTACCCCTCAGCTCACCCCATCAGTCTCCTCACATATCCCCGATTTACTAACAGACATATCAGCCTGGGTGTCACACCACTTCCTCAAACTGAATCTATCTAAAACCAAGCTCTTAATATTTCCTCCCCCACGTGCCCCTTCCCCTGACTTCTCTGTCAAGATCAATGGCACAACTATCAGTCCGTCCCCACATGCCACGGTGCTAGGGGTAACCCTAGACTCTGAACTGTCCTTTCAGGCCCACATCCAGTCCCTGTACAAATCATGCCGTCTTAGCCTCTGCAACATTTCTAGAATATGCCCCTTTTTAACTAATGACACCACCAAGCTTCTAATTCACTCCCTGGTTATCTCTCGCTGCGATTACTGCAATTCCCTCCTCATTGGATTACCTTTACTATCCCCCCTTTAGTCCATCATGAATGCCGCTGCAAGACTCAACCATCTTACTAACCGTTCAGTGTCTTCCACCCCTCTCTGCCAATCCCTCCACTGGCTTTCACTCACCCAATGAATACAAGTCAAAGTTATAATAATAATTTACAATGCCATCCACAACTCTGCCTCCAGCTACATCACTAACCTAGTCTCAAAATACCAAGCAGGCCACTTGATTTGATCCTGCCAAGACCTCCTGCTCTCTAGCTCCCTTGTCACCTCCTCCTGTGCTCACCTCCAGGATTTCTCCAGAACTTCTCCCATCCTTTGGATCTCCCTACCCCTATCTGTCCGACTGTCCTCTTCTCTATCCATCCTGAAAACCCTTCTCTTTAAAGAAGCTTACCCTGCTTCCAACTAATACACTGATTTACTTTCTCCATCAGCTCATCCACCACAGCTATTACCTTTTGTATCAATTGACCCTCCCTCCTAGATTGTAAGCGCTAACAAGCAGGGCCCTCTGATTCCTCTTGTACCAAATTGTAATGTAACGGTAATGTCTACCTTCATTTTATTAAGCTCTGCACAAGCGGTTGGCGCTATATAAATCCTGTATATTAATAATAATAATAATAATAATCTTAAATGCATAGAATGCATTAAGATTTAAAAAAAAAAATTCTGCCTTTACAACCACTTTAACACAATTGCCCTTGGAGTCTTCCTGGTAGACATTACTATAGTGATGACCTAAAGTTTACCTGCAACCTTAATACTTTGCATATTTTGTGCATCTCATCTGGTCTCCTGATGAAGCAGAACTTGATTCTGGGAAACGCGTTGAGATTCTGGCTTTTCTCACCCCTAGCCTTTATATGTTGGATATGATCATGTATCTGGGATTGCATAAATGTTGATTACCACATTGTTAGTGTACGGTATTGTACTGGCTGGGACTGCTACATAACTCTTCCCAATGAGGCTGATTTATTTGTAATTTTGGTTGAATGGATATTTGATTTTCTGGTAAATTACTGTTTTAATATGTACATGTATGTGTATCAATGAAAAGTTACTGCTTTTTATTCAAGCTTCACAATTAATCGTTAAACAATCATGATCTTGATTCAACCCCCCTGACGATCTCCAATGCAGAGTCATTCTGTTATATAACAAGTGGAGAGACTTTATCTGCTCACTCAGCTGCCAAAAGAAAATATGCGGGCAGTCTGCCAAGTTCTTAACAGGAAACATTGTAACTAATGCTTCCTTCTTAGATTAAAGGGATAAACTTGTGTAAAGAAACATTATATATATTTTAGCAGAGACCCTAGGGAATAATATTTTGCAATTTTTTGGGAAAAAAAATATTCTTCAATAAATAATAATAATAATAAAAAAAAACAAAAAACGAAACGGTAAAGTTAGTTTTGTTTTAATGTGAAAGATGATGTTACGCCGCGAGAATCGTGATCTATCTAAGCAAAACAATTGTGATTCACATTTTAGCCAGAATCGTGCAGCTCTACTTTCTATACAATTATTTCTGGTCTTCTATTTAGTTCTCCCTATACTGGATGTGGCCCCCGCAACAGGTAGTTATTCTGGGAACATGGGTAGAATGCCAGTCCATCTGTTTATTGATTGGGCAGCACCGTGGCTCAGTAGCCTTTCAGTTCTGGGGTCCTCTAATCCTGACCAGAACACTGTGTGCACTTGCTTCATCATTCAGTGGTGAAATGAAATCCTTAGTGGTAGAAGGAATGGAGCCTTGCCTTGGAGATAAGTCTAGTGTGCAACCTGGTCTCATGATCCAATAAAGGGAACTTAGAAACTGCAGAAGGCCGCATCCACGCAGGGAGACCCCTGGTAAGAAAGCAAAACAAATACGTACCGTATATAACAGACATTGAATACAGTTGGTTCCTGTGTGGTATTTGTGAACTAAAAGTATGGAAAATGGAGATTATTTTCATCTCTCCAGCCCTCAAGTTTAGGGGGGGGGGAGGGTTATCTGTGTCATAGTGGTTAAGAATGGGGAGTCCTCCAGTTGGATGGACAGTTCACTGCAACATGAACAGAGAGGGAAGAGGCATAGATCCTGGGCACAAGGATGAACTTCTCTGTGCATGTGTAGGAGTTTTGTCATCCTGAGTTGGCCAATAGGATCTCATGCACACTGGTTTATAATAAAATGCACTTTCTTCTGACATGAGAAAACCAGTGTTAGAAACTCACCTAAGCTGCATTTTTTCAAACCAGTTTAGCAATGTTTGATGTTTTCAACATGCATTTATTTAATTGGCCAGAATTGAAGTTTCTTTCTTTTTTATTACATTTTTAAAATGAATAATACCGAAGTGCTAAATGCGCCTAGTGTTTAGGCGCATTTAGCAGTGTCAATCGTTTTTTTTTTTTTCTGCCAAAACTCTGCTGCTTCTGGACGCACTGGCAGTGGGTTCTTCAGGGATGCAGTGATACCAAGAATTTGCTCGAGTATCGGTACTCGTCCAAATGCTCTCGGTACCGAAACTGATACAGTGCAATTTGCGTCAATACAAAATGAATTGGGGTGCATATTGCTCTGCAAAAAATCAAATGAGATTTGAACAGGAATGCGGTGTGATTCCTGGCGGAAACGCATGCGATTTCCCCCCACCGCTCCTGTGTGTGTGTGTGTGTGTGTATAGAAAGGGAGTAAATCGCCATCTAGTGGGCATGTTTTTAATTTTTTTTCCAACTCACAGTTTATATCTGGCAACATGCAAATGAATCTACATAAGTGTCCCGATCTGCCAATTATAGTAAATCACGGGCGCCGGAGGAGATATAGAGGCAGTCCGCCCCCAAGTTGACCTCACTTACGCCCTATACCAATTGGGTCTGCTATAGTGGCTAGCAATAATCACTGTGTTCTCCTGGCAAAGACAGCTCCACTTGCCCCCAACAGCTGGAGGGATTCCCCCATTAACACTGACTGTGGTCATGGGGGAATCAAGTGATTTTTTTTCCCCCTACTTGTAACCCGTGGTTGCATGAAAGAAAATCTCACCTATGGCCGGCTTTAATGTTTTTATATAAAATGATCTTCTAATTTCAGTTTGCAGCTGCTATGGTTATCTAAAGCTGCCAAAAATTCTAAATGTTACTTCCTTACACCATGGCAAACAGGACATAATGTTTGTTTATGAGCTCCAATCTGAAGAGTCTCGGGATGAAGCACTGGGTTTTTGTTGCTAATGTTGTATGTGAATTAAACTGATACAAAAAAGTCAACAGGCTGACTGTCTGATTCTCCAGGGCAGTACAGACCTTATAACTAGGACCTATTGATAAACCACCACTGAAGAAAAAGGGCATCATATTATTTTTCATGATAATTTGATAGTCATTCTTTTTTTTAGGAGGGCAAGATGGTGTTCAAGGAGTGGTGGGCAGGGAGAGATAACATTTTACACTTCATTTGATTAGATTACTTCTAATTCTTATTTATTCTTCTGCTTTTCTGCAGATACTGGCAGCAAGATGGATTCGCTGTGGCTACTTCTGGCTTTTGGCTTTTGCCTGTCTTCAGCGAGTACAGATTCCAAGGGTGTCACCATGTCCCTCACCACCAAATGGGCTTCTACATCCTTGCTGCTGGAGGCCAGGTAAGACTCATCAATGTGTGGAGCCAAGAAGGATAATTCAGAGCGGACCTCCAAGCAAATCTAAAAGAAACACCATTTAGTCGGAATATTACATTGTAGTTCCTTCTGGTTGCTGAGAAGGTCACCTAATAGGTGTTTGTATGTTGAACTTCTACAGTCCACTGCACACCGGAAAAAAATGAGTGACATGTTTTGGGCTTTTAGCCATCCAGACTTTTTTCTTATGTATTGTGTTCAGAAAAACGCCAAAGCTGGAGCCCAGATATGAATTTCGGATCACGTTTGGACTCCAGCTGTGGTGTTTTATTCTAGACTAAGTATAGAGGGTCTTGCTGTGGGACCAACATCTCTTGTAACTGCAGTAGCTTGGAGGGGGGAGCAGTACTTCTATGAGTGCTGTCTTGCTAATGTTGTAGGTTATTGGCAATTAGAAAAGAACAGGTAAGTCAGGTTCCAGGAAAAGATAATTTAGAAATGACCCCACCTGAGTCTTATTACTCATTCTTAGCCCAATGAACAAGTTGTAGGGCGGCATGTTCTGAATAATGGTGTCACACTAAACAGTGTAGAGACAGAATTAGAACTCGGCTATATGTTTAACTGTCTGAAATCCTGTTTTTAGGGCCGGTTCAGACTGGTGCGATGCCAGACATCACATGTGATTCGCATTGCTGTGCAGATCACATGCAATGCAAATTGTATGGCTGAGTTCGCATCGCATTCAAACCAAACTTGTGCAGGACCCTTTTTTGGTCCGCACCAGAATCGGACTGCATAGGTGTTCACACCCATGCGTTCCGATTCCTGTCCAAATTCACAGTCCGCACTGTGATCTGCAAACCGATCTGGGGGTATCATTAACTTAATATTGACACCCGCATAGTTTTGCAGAGGGCAGTGTGAACTGCCTGCTAGTCAGGTGAGATGCAGAAACCGGCACTAGAATCAAAGTGTTTCCCGCATCGCACCAGTGTGAACCGAGCCTTAGAGGTCAGTCAATACAGTTAGTCATCAACACTCACCTATTGACTAAAGCTGTATGGTAGAAAACTCACCTCTTCAGGGAAGCCTATCACATCTCCGACTAATCTTTTACCACTTCCATCAGCTCATTCCCCACAGGTACAACCTTTTGTACCACCTGCCCCACCCTATTAGATTGTAAGCTCTTCTGAGCAGGGCCCTCTTATTCCTCTTGTATATATTTTATTGTATTGTAACTGTATTGTCTCCCTATTATATTGTAAAGCGCTGCGTAAAATGTTGGCGTTCTATAAATCCTGTATAATAATAATCCTGGCTGAACTGTCGTTGACATAAGTGATAATGATTCACCTGTTGCCAACCCCTGTGCATAGTTTTTTGGTATGTTTTACATAATATACTTGGACGCAAAGTGAAAGGATTTTTTTCTGTTACGCTAAGATGGTCACCTATTAATTTTTTTGTAACTATTGACACTCCCGCTGACAACGCCGCTTGTGGAAGGAAGTTCACATCTTTACCGGTTTGACAGCAAAGAACCAACTTTGCTCTTTTAAAGAGTTTTGTTATCCTCTCATTAAAAATATGCATCCTGCTCCTTTAAAGCATTTTATACAGCACAGTGCTTGTGCTGTGTAATGTGGACCCCTGTAACGCCTAAAAAAAACTGTCTGATCCTGCTAGTTTCTCCCATCCCCTATGTAAACTGACCACGGTATATCATGGCTGCTGAGCCCTGACACCGTGGTCAGTTTACGTGCTTCCCTTATCCGCAGCCTGTTCTTCTGTGTCTGTCTCCTCTGTCCCCTCCCTGCGTGTCACCTACTGACAGTGCTTCCCTGTCACCCTCCTGCTGCAGAAATATTTTATTATACTATCCATTTTGGCTCCTAATACAGTGCCCTTCTGTCTCTTTGTTTTATTAAAAAAAAAAAAATAATCTCCTTTACCGTATATCACGGTGGCTCCCGGCGGTCACGTGACCGACCATGTCTGTCTCCTCTCCTTCTTGCGTCCCGCTGATGTTGGCCCCGCCCTCCCGCTGCTTCTGTCAGACGGTTACATGAATGCTGGGAGCTACAGTAAAGGAGGATTTTCTTTTCCCATAAAACACTGAGACAGGGGGCACTGTATTAGGAGACGAAATGGATTATGTTAACATGTGAAAGTGGCTTAAAAACCATTTTAAGGTTAAACCGCTTCTCCATTATTAATAAATGGCCATGTCACTTTGTAAACTCCCTGCAACTGAATATTTTTTTCCCTATGCTAGAATCAGCATTGAGATATTTGTATATCGCTATCATATCTCCTCTCAAGCGTTTCTTCTCCAGGGATAATAAGTTCAATGCTTGCAGTCATTGCACTACAAGTTAAAGTGGTACCAAATGCTAGATGTTTTTACAATAATGCATTCACAGCATCAAGATAAAATACATCCCAATATCATAACTGGATGTCTGTGCTTCTCTGTTTAATGCAGCAGAACATAACTGGTGGGAGGGGCTGTATCACGGCTGTCTGTGATCAATGCAGAATCACAGCTATCTGTATCTGCCTCAGTACTTCTCTCAAGAGTTCTCATCATTGATGACTGACCCTTCAGAGGAATTATGCAATCATCAATATGCATTGATCAGTGGCTGTCAGTCTGTACGATTGAGCATTATTAGGTAGGCTGCATTTGCATTATTATTATTATAGCTTTCTCTGTAGGTAAAAATAACAAAGCAGGTTTTACTATCTCTATAAGACTTTATCCACTCTTCATCTAGCTCCTTCAATGCTATGCCCCTGCAGACTTGTCTCCAAGGTGCTCAGGCAGCCACAGACACTTTTGCATCATCAAGTACAGCGCAGGAGCAATAGTCCTCTATTGTACCTTGGGACAATGAGGTCCCACACACCAAAATGCCAGGGATAAGAGGATACTGCCGTCTGTTGGGGGAGGGATTAGGTAAATAAAAGATCCTTTTTACTAGTACCCTGGGTATACACAAGCATTTAAACCTTGCAGTGTGAGGAGAGCCCCACTGCAAAGAAGGATGATTGTTATTATTATTTTCTTTTTTAATGAACGCACAACCTGTCTTTTTATCTACCTAGCACTCAGCATTACATTTATACAGTTATTATTACCATTCATTTATTTAGAGCGTTGTTTTCCTTGCAAAGTGTGGCAAATTGATTATTTCACAGGCGGCTCACCAGCTGACACAGGTTGGAGATGTGTGGAGTAGAGGAACGTCTTGGCATTGCTGCGGATAATTAAATCAAATAAAGCAATGAAGTTGGCTGCAGTGCCATTTCCCCTCTCATATGTTTACCTCTGTCTCTTGGTTCCTGGTCTGGCAATCCTTCTCTTTAAGGATCAGGTCCTCTGCCCAGGTTGTCTTTTTCAGTGTAGGAGTAATAAGCATCTTTTACAGTAATGTTGCTGTACTCTGAACTGCTGTCTGAACAGAGTATAAATACATATTCATGTAATTTACTGATTTGGTTAGAGTACTTTCCACTGGAAGAAGCAGAAACTGCAGCCAGATGGGAAGCTTCACAGATGCTCAGTGTACGGAAAACACAAACACAGGAGCACACGCCTGAAACCATATACATGTTCTTAAGAGGCTAAATAATAAAATAATAAGCTCATTCTTCTTCTTTCCCCCATTAGGCTTTAAAATGTTTTAAGCTGAACTCTGGGAAGTTGGTACCTTGTGTACTGTAATGTTTAACCACTTCCATACCAGGCACTTACGCACCTTCCC
Source organism: Rana kukunoris (assembly GCA_029574335.1). Taxonomy (NCBI): domain Eukaryota; kingdom Metazoa; phylum Chordata; class Amphibia; order Anura; family Ranidae; genus Rana; species Rana kukunoris. Next base: position 110,816,746 of record CM056052.1, read on the forward strand.
GCCCAAGCCAATTTTCAGCTTTCAGCACTGTCGCAATTTGAATGACAATTGCGCGGTCATGCTACACTGCACCCAAACAAAATTGGCGTCCTTTTTTCCCCACAAATAGAGCTTTCTTTTGGTGGTATTTGATCACCTCTGCGTTTTTTTTTTTTTTTTTTTGCGCAACAACTAAAAATAGAGCGAAGATTTTGAAAAAAAAATACGTTTTTATTTTTTTCTGTTAATTTTTTTGTAAATGAGTATGTTTTCTCTTTCAATTACGGGCACTGATATGGTGGCACTGATGGGCACCGATGAGGTGGCACTGATGGGCACCGATGAGGTAGTTCTGATGGGCACCGATTAGGTAGCACTGATGGGCACTGATAGGCGGCGCTGGTATGGGGCACTGATGGGCACTCATAGGCGGCACTGATGGGCACTCATGGGCGGCACTGATGGGCACTCATGGGCGGCACAGGGCACTCATAGGCGGCACAGGTGGGCACTGATAGGTGGCACAGGTGGGCACTGATAGGTGGCACAGGTGGGCACTGATAGGTGGGCACTGATAGGTGGCACAGGTGGGCACTGATAGGTGGGCACTGGGCATGGATTGGCACTGACAGACACTGGGGTGGCACTGATGATCACTGAGGGGTGGCACTGATGGATCACCTGTTGCCAATCAGTGCCCATGTGTGGGCACTGATTGGCATTATTGGCATTTTTTTTTTTTTTTACTGCCCTTTTTTTTTTGTCCTTTTTTTGTCCTTTTTTTTTGTAAGTACCCTGGTGGTCTAGTGTGGGCACTCCCTGGTGGTCCGTGTGGCGATCCGAGGGGGGGGCTGCGCTGATAAACAATCAGCGCGAACCCCCCCTGTCAGGAGAGCCGCTGATCGGCTCTCCTGTACTCGCGTCTGTCAGACGCGAGTGAGGAAGAGCCGTCGGCGGCTCTTCCTGTTTACATCGTGATCAGCCTTGATTGGACACGGCTGATCACGTGGTAACGAGGCTCCGCCGGAGACTCGTTACCGAGATCGGAGGTGCAGGGTGTCAGACTGACACCCCGCATCACCGATCGCCGCGCTGCGCGCCCCTACGGGCGCGCGCGGCATTGAAATCGTGCTAAGCCGTTTGAGAACGGCTAGTCACGATTTCATAACCACTTCCCGGCCGTAAATCGGCTATTGGCCGGGCGGGAAGTGGTTAAAGCTGAACTCCGGGAAGTTGGTACCTTGTCTACTGTAATGTTAACAGGGGTTGATGAAGAAGCTCTAATGATTACCTTATTGCTCACTCTGGCAGGCTCCCTCTATCTGTACAACTGGTCCACTGATGCCTCTTCTCTTTGGCATCCCACCAGTGGTCGCTTTCTGATGTCTTCATGTCCAATGCAGGGCCAGTAGTAGTGCATTGTACATGAAGACAGTGAGGTCCTACCCGGAATGTCGGAGAGAAGAGGGGGGTGACAGAATCCAGCCAGAGCAACGGACAAGATAACCATTACAGCTTGTTCCTCCACCTTAAACTGTTGGAGGGGATGGGGGCATGGGGGATTATCATTCTGTATTGGACACTGCAGTAAGCAATCCACAATGCCTACATTTTATGTTTCATTTATAAAATGCAGTGTAGTGCCGGTGTGGTGTCCTTCAGAGTGTTCTTTGCATAACACCGCAGTTAACATTTCATGTTAGAAGGGGAGCCCAGCCACCTGACCTGTCAGGTAGGGTTCACTTCCCCCAGAACTTTTTTTTTTCCTCATTGTTTTTTTTTAAAGTTAATTAAGCTATACTTATTTTGTGCTTTAGGATCCCAAAATGTTTCTTTGCTAAGTGCTAAGGCCAAACTGCTGCCTAATAAATTGGGCTTTAAATGTTATCAAAATAATTCAGTTGTTACCAGCATATTCTTCTTAACATTTCCTTCTCGTTTACTTCTGCAGTGAATTTCTTGCGGATGAAGGACGGGATCAGTTCTGGAACTTTGTGGATGAAAACCAGCAAATAGAAGATCAAGGTAAACATTGAGGTTGATTTACTAAAGGCAAATATACTGTGCACTACAAGTGCACTTGGAATTGCAGTTGCTCTAGATCCGAGGGGAAGCTCCAAAATTAAGGGAAGAGCTGCTGACTTCTATCATCCAATCATGTACAAGCAAAAATAAAAGAGTATATCTCTTAGGCTTTATAAAAGAAATGGCTCCTGTAACGGTCAGGGGTTAACACTGTTTACGATATTCCATTCCACCAACCCACGACAGCTTATCGACACTCCACAATCCTGCAGACAAACACGGCCCATATGCATTCCCCAGAAACGAGACACACAGCTCTGTTCTCTGGTTCAAAACGGAATAGATCCTTTAATGGTAAACCCAGGCTTCTTATATACAGTTTAGGAACCCCAATGAACAATGGCGTAACTCCACCCACAACATGACACAAGGAGCCCAATACACATCTTTAGTCAGACTTTCTGGCACCGAGATAATCTACATGGCTTCTCTCACCTGCTATACAATACACATTCCTTTAGTAAACATAAGTCAGACATCTGACCTTTAGACTGTGCTAACTCACAACACACATTATCATCAATAGAACTTCACACAAAACAGTGTCAATTAGCATAACACAATGAAAAGGTCTTTAGAAGCCAGACTAAGGTTAGTTTACATGACAGTAGCAGACTTAATTACCCCCTTAGCAGTATGTGTTCCCACATGAGTGAGTCACTCTTCTATTGACCTGTTGGGTTCAGAATCAACAACCTGTAATTAGTTCTTCCAGACATTCTTGAATATATTGTGGATTACATTACTGCCCCATCTCATGTAGTCCAAGATATAATTTCTCAGTCATCCTATGCCCCTAGTGGACATAGGGTGACTTTAAACACAAGAGTCATCGGTGAAGCTGAAACAGGAGTACCCCACACCCTGCAAGAGCCTCTGGGTCCCACCGGCCCTCCCATCACAGCTCCCATGCCATGATGTCAGTTTATATTCAACTACACAGTGCATACACTGTTCCGGAGGGGTTTGATAAGCTTGGCTCTGTCTAGGAAGGAGAATACAAAGTACTATAAACTAAATAAAGGTTGTCACTGTTAGGTTTTCTCCATGCACAATATGAAAAACTGTGTGTGAAAATTTCTATCAAATTAGAATCTTATAGGACGCAAAATATAGCTTGAGTTCCAAAATATGTCAAACACACCTGGTTCATGGACTGATTAAAAAGGAGGAAAAAGGTACATAATCAGGATTGTTGCTGTGCCTGGACAAGTTGTTGTAACATAGGATCCGCTAGTGCCAGCAGGGCAGTGTCCAAACTAGAGGAAACCGGAGCCAACCTAGACACACGACTCCTCCAGGGGGCCCACATAGGATCAAAACACTTCTGTGTACCCTTAGTTGTAGTAATCCACTCTTCCGCTTCCACGATTTCTGTCACCTTCCCAATCCAGTCCTTTTGACTTGGAACATACAACCTCTTTTTTTAATTTTTTTATTACCATAATGCATTCATTTTGTTAAGGTAAAAAAGTTTAGGCATTAGAATCCCCCCTCATCCCCCTTTTTATTTACCTGAGCCCTCATTCGATCCAGTGCTGCAGTTCTCCTCTACCCTCACTTCCTGCTCTCATTGGCTTTGCTGAGACAGCAGTAGCCACTGCTGTAAATCATAGCTGGTTAAAAGGGAGCGGGGCTGAGTCTCACTGTCTGCATCAATAGATGTAGACAGCGAGACTCGGGATCGTGCTGGTGTGAGTGTCCTCATAGAAAGATGCTTTTGGGGCACTCGTCAGAGGGGAGGAGTGCCGGCAGAGGAACCAAAAAAGAGGTTCGGTGCTGCTCTGTGCAATTCCATAACACAGAGCATGTAAGTATAACATGTTTGTTATTAAAAGAAAAAAAAACATTTACTACTTTAGTAAAGCCTAAACATCTATTTACCTTAATGCATTCCTTGCAATAAGGTAAAAAATGTTTAGGCATCAGTATCCCCCCTCTCCCCACTCCTGAGCCCTAATTTGATCCAGCATTGTGCCCACCTACAGCTGTCTTCTCCCCTCACTTCCTGGTCTCTTGGGCTTTGCTCAGACACTGGGAGCCATTGGCTTCTGCTGCTGTTAAAGCCAGCGACATGGGAGCCAGGGGGTGGAATCCTGCTGTCTGTGTCAATAGTCACAAACGGCAAGGTATTGGAGCAAGCCTGCATAAGTGCTCCCATAAAAAGTGGCTTCCTATGGAGGCCCACCTGTGGGATAGATCCAGAACTTTGTGCGTCTATTGACACAGACAGCGGGATTTGGCCCCTGGCTCCCATGTCGCTGGCTTTAACAGCAGCAAGAGCTCCAGCTGCTGTCTCTGAGCAGAGAGAGGGGAGAGAGCTGCTGCAGACAGTTAAGATATTTGCCAGCACACCATGGAACGTCGAAAATAGCGTCCAAGCGGATGATTTATTGCATGATCATAACACAAAGAGAGTGCAACGTTTCGGAGCCACGCAGGGCCCCTTCGTCAGACAGATACAGCACTGGGTTGAGATGGGACTCGGGTAAGTATACAGGGTGGTGAGGAGCGAAACAAATACTGGGACATTTTTACCTTAACCACTTAAGGACCGGACCAATATGCTGCTAAATGACTCAAGGGGTTTTTTACAATTCGGCACTGCGTCGCTTTAACAGACAATTGCGCGGTCGTGCGACGTGGCTCCCAAACAAAATTTGCGTCCTTTTCTTCCCACAAATAGAGCTTTCTTTTGGTGGTATTTGATCGCCTCTGCGATTTTTATTTAAATTTTTTTGCGCTATATACAAAAATAGAGCGTAATTTTTGAAAAAAAAATCAATATTTTTTACTTTTTGTTATAAGAAAAATCAAATAAACTAAATTTTAGTCAAACATTTAGGCCAAAATGCATCCTATGCATTAAGGTAAAAAAACTTCTGCCAGTGACCGCCCCCCCCCCTGTTTTACTTACCTGAGCCCCAAGTTTCCCTCGGCGGACACACACTGTCCCACTCTGCACAGGGTCCCGGCTCTTGATTGGATAGATTGATAGCAGTGCAGCCATTGGCTCCCACTGCTGTTCATTTAAATCCAATGACGCGGGCATTGGGGGTGGGGCCAAGTCCAGCATTCGTATCTATGGACGCCAAATGCTGGACTCGGGAGCGCGTCCGCAAGGTAACCCTTCTGCGAGAGTGATTCTCCTAGGGGGTTATCTGATGCGAGGAGCCGCCGGGAGACCCCAGAAGACCAGGATCGGGGCCACTCTGTGCAAAATGAGCTGCACAGTGGAGGTAAGTATAACAGATTTGCTAGGTTTTTTTTTATTTTATATTATTTAAAATAAGGCTGACAATCACTTTAAGGTAGAACATTTCTAGCCTTTAGAACCACTTTAAAATATTTTTTAAAACGTTTTTATATTTGTAAATGTGTATGCGGGAGGAGGTGGGCGAGAGTAAGTTGCTAAAATTAGTGAAGTTCCACTAGTCCAACTAGATTTATAAGTTAAATCCCCATTGTTTTGCAATGGACAAAGACACCGATGTTTGCAGTGAAGCCAATGTAAGCATGTGCTTTTAATTGGGTTGGCTCAAGAACAGCAGTAGAAGAGACTTTAAATATTTGATCATTGTAAGTGAAGAGTATATACCAGAAATGGGAAGATTACTGCAGAGTGCCAATTTAGTCAAAGAGCCAGCAGGTACTTTGAAAAATACAGTGCCTTCCGAAAGTATTCGTATTCACTTTGAACTTTGCGACCTTTTGCCACATTTCAGGCTTCAAACATAAAGATATAAAACTCATTTTTTTGTGAAGAATCAACAACAAGTGGTACACAATCATGAAGTGGTACAAAATGTATTGGATATTTCCAAAATTATTCAGCTTCTTTACTTTCAGTGCAGCAAACTCTCTCCAGAAGTTCAGTGAGGATCTCTGAATGATACAATGTTGACCTAAATGACTAATGATGATAAATAGAATCCACCTGTGTGTAATCAAGTCTCTGTATAAATGCACCTGCACTGTGATAGTCTCAGAGGTCCGTTTAAAGCGCAGAAAGCATCATGAAGAACAAGGAACATACCAGGCAGGTTCAAGATACTGTTGTGGAGAAATTTACAAAAATATTTATGACGTCACGCCCGGTACCTGGAAGTAAACAAAGCCGCAATCGCGGCTGTAGGCATGTAATCTGTGATTTTTTTTTTTCACCGATTTCATGCTTGTAAGCCTGTAGGAGAGATGTGGGGTCTTATTGACCCCACATCTCTCCATAAAGAGAACCTGTCACACGGATTCCTATTACAAGGGATGTTTACATTCCTTGTAATAGGAATAAAAGCGATCCGTAAAAAAAGTGTAAAAATAAAAAATATTAAGTGAAATAAAAATAATTAAATAAATAAAAAAATATTCAAAAGCCCCTGTCCCTGTTATCTCGCGTGCAGAAGCGAACACGCATACAAGTCCCGCCCACATATGTAAACGCCGTTCAAACCCCACATGTGAGGTATCGTCGCGTGCGTTAGAGCGTGTGCAACAATTCTAGCACTAGACCTCCTCTGTAACGCGAAAATAGTAACCTGTAAAAAAAATTTAAGCGTCGCCTATGGAGATTTTTAAGTACCAAAGTTTGGCGCCATTCCATGAGTGCACCCAATTTTAAAGCGTGACATGTTATGTATCTATTTACTCGGCGTAACTTCATCTTTCACATTATACAAAAAAATTGGGCTAACTTTACTGTTTTGTTATTTTTTAATTCCTGAAACCGTTTTTTTTTCCAAAAAAAGGCATTTGAAAAATGATTGCGCAAATACCGTGCGAGGAAAAAAAGTTTCAATGACTGCCATTTTATTCCTTAGAGTGTCTGCTAAAAAAATTATATAATGTTTGGGGGTTCTGATTAATTTTCTAGCAAAAAAATTTAGATTTTTACATGAAGGACAGAAGTGTCAAAATAGGCTCGGTGGACAAGTGGTTAAAGTTTGCCACAAGCCACCTGGGAGACACACCAAACATGTGGAAGAAGGTGCTCTGGTCAAATGAAACCAAAATCGAACTTTTTGGCAACAATGCAAAACGTTATGTTTGGCGTAAAAGCAACACAGCTCATCACCCTGAACACACCATCCCCACTGTCAAACATGGTGGTGGCAGCATCATGGTTTGGGCCTGCTTTTCTTCAGCAGGGACAGGGAAGATGGTTAAAATTGATGGGAAGACAGATGGAGCCAAATACAGGACCATTCTGGAAGAAAACCTGATCGAGTCTGCAAAAGACCTGAGACTGGGACGGAGATTTGTCTTCCAACAAGACAATGATCCAAAACATAAAGCAAAATCTACAATGGAATGGGTCACAAATAAACATATCCAGGTGTTAGAATGGCCAAGTCAAAGTCCAGACCTGAATCCAATCGAGAATCTGTGGAAAGAACTGAAAACTGCTGTTCACAAACGCTCTCCATCCAACCTCACCTGAGCTTGAGCTGTTTTACAAGTAGGGATGTGCAAAACTGATAGAGACATACCCCAAGCGACTTACAGCTGTTATCGCAGCAAAAGGTGGCGCTACAAAGTATTAACTTAAGGGGGCTGAATAATTTTGTACGCCCAATTTTTCAGTTTTTTATTTGTTAAAAAAGTTTGAAATATCCAATAAATTTTGTTCCACTTCATGATTGTATCCCACTTGTTGTTGATTCTTCACAAAAAATTGTTTTATATCTTTATGTTGGAAGCCTGAAATGTGGCAAAAGGTCGCAAAGTTCAAGGGGGCCGAATACTTTCGCAAGGCACTGTATAAGTAAGTTAGAACAGGTATATTTTTAAGTGAAAGTCCAGCCAAAAACACATTTTTTAAAAGAGAAGTATGTGTTTTATTTTTTTTTAAATTCATAATGTTTTTCAAAAACGTCATTTAAAATGATCGTGTGTGGGCTTCACATAATTTTTCAGCTTCTGAAAAACGACAAAGAAAAAAATTCGAACATGCTGCATTTTTTAACGTCGTTTTAAACAATGTCGTTTTTCGGCTTGTAAAAAATGATCGTGTGTGGGCTAAAACGATGTAAAAAACGCGCACATGGTCAGAAGCAAGTTATGAGACGGGAGTGCTCGTTCTGGTAAAACTACCATTCGTAATGGAGTAAGCACATTCATCACGCTGTAACAGGCAGAAAAGCACAAATCGTCTTTTACTTACACGGAATCAGCTAAAGCAGCCCAAAGGGTGGCGTCATCCGAATAGAACTTCCCCTTTATAGTGCCCTCGTACGTGTTGTACGTCACCGCGCTTTGCTAGATTATTTTGTTTAAAACGATGTGTGTGGGCAACGTCGTTTTAATGATGAAGTTGAAAAACATATAGTTTTTTTGACATGCTGAAAAATGATCGTGTGTACGCGGCATTAGGGTTGTCTGTGGTGCCTCACAGGGCTGGATTGGATGGATATAAATGCATATCCTTTGGCAGGTTAAACAATTAGCAATCTCTGGGGGTTATTTACGAAAGGCAAATCCACTTTGCACTACAAGTGCACTAGAAAGTGCAATCGCTGTAGATCTGAGGGGAAGCTCTGCTGATTTTATCATCCAATCATGTGTAAGCTAAAATGCTGTTTTTTATTTTCCTTGCATGTCCTCTTTGGATCTACAGCGACTGCACTTCCAAGTGCACTTGTAGTGCAAAGTGGATTTGCCTTTCGTAAATAACCCCCTGTATGTTTTTCAATTTTATAATCCACATTTTGCCTCAATTTCAGCTTTAAAGACCATGTTTATCTTTGGGGGGGGGAAGAAATGCCCATGTTTTTGCAGGATAAAGTGTGCATTTATTATTTTCTCCTCAAGGATCCTGCAAAACATTACACCTTCTATCGGAGGATCATGGGTGCCATATCAGGCTCTTGCACACAAGTACTACAGCTTTCTGCCCATACCTGTGTATGGACGGTCAGTTTGAAAGCTGCATGGCTTGTGAATGTAGTACAAGGTCACTCATCATTACCCTTGCAGTTCATTGAGAACTATAAGCCATCTGCTATAGTGGCAGACAGGACTTGTAGCTTTCTCCTTCACAGATCTCAGTGAACGAATGAAGCGGTTGCACAGCCGTGATGATTTTAAAATGTGACAGTGGGTGTGGAGATAGAAACCATTGTCTGCTGTCACAGGGATCAGTGGGGTGAGGGGAATATGTGCCGCAACATGTTACATATGGGTGTAATGTGTAACATGCTCCAAATGGGAAACTTTGCTTTAAATAAATAAAAAAACACAACAATAGTTTCTTCCTTTCAAACAATTTTTCTCTAATTCAAAATGTGTATAGAGCAGGATGGGAGGGAAGCAGGGAGAGAGGCATTCCTTTCTATTTCAGCTGTGTGTGTAATTTGAGCTTCAGCAGTTTAGCTTTGTAAACAGGCGTTTTTCATTATCAGCTTTCTGCAGTAGTTGTTACTTTAGTCATTTTACTGCTTATTTAAGAATAAGTGACCATATGCTTTCTTTTATGACCCTAATAAAGTTTGTTGTCAGCCTTGACTCCCGACTATCGGAATTTGTCCAGACCTGGTATAGACATCTTTTTCTTATTCTTTTTTACTATTGCACCAATTCTATTTTGAGGTCTTTTTGCAGTGCAGATCATAGTGTCAAACACTTCTTCTCTGCAAGGAACTTTGTTCATACATCCAGCTGTTTTACACATCAGCAGCTCCTCCAGTAGGAATGTACTATAATGCAGAAGGAGTTGTGTTTTCTTAACTTTAGTTTCGTGTTACGCAAAATCACCGTTTAGTCAGACAGTTTTATATAATGGTGTCCTGGGATTCTGGCCCTGGGTCTTCCAATACATTCCATTAGCATTACATGTACATTGGCTGGGACACATTCCTTGCATGCTTTGATGAGTTCTGGGGGTTTGGCTCCCTCCAATAAATGTATGTGTGTGTAATATATAATATAACTGCATTTATGTGTGAGTTTATGAACTACTGAAATGTCAAATATTTAACCACTTCAGTTTCGGAAGATTTATCCCCATCCATGACCGGGACATTTTTTTGCGATACGGTATTGCGTTACTTTAACTAACAACTGTGCGGTCGTGCAGCACTGTAAATAAAAAAATGAATGTCTTTTTTTTACCATAAGTAGAGCTTTCTTTTGGTGGTATTAGATCACCTCTGCGTTTTTTATTGTTTGCGCAATATATATTAAAACATAATTTTTTTTGAAAAAACAAAACAAAACAAAAAAACAATGGGCCAGATTTAGGTATACGTAAATTTGCGCAGCGTTTTCTAAATGCTCTACGCTGCCTTATTTTACCAGGCTCTAAATCGAATTCTGGTAGATTTTTGCCCGTACAATACGGCGGCGTAGTCTATTTCTCGCCGCGTAATCGAAATACGCGATTAGGGGGCGTGAAGCATTTAAATTATGCGCGTCCCCGCGGCGATCGAACTGCGCATGCTCCGTTCAAAAATTTCCCCGCCGTGCATTGTGCAAAATCACGTTGTTACGTAATTTTTTTTTTTGAGTAGCGTCGTTTACGAACATTCCTATTCCCGGACGACTTATGTAAAAAATAAAAAAAGACGTCGGAAAACGTTGATATTCGACGCGGGAACGTCGGCCATACTTAACATTGGCTGTCTAATATTAGACCAGCAAAAAGCTGGTATAGTGTTACGCAAAAAAAAGATGACTAAAGGTGCCGTAAGAGATTGCGATTGAAGATCGTAATTTCGGGGATAGCCGGCAAAAGCTCATTAGCATACCCCGACGCGGAAAACGACGGGAAGTCCACCCAGTGGCTGCAATTTTATTGCAGCGTAGATCCGAAGGCGTACGAACACGTAATCCAGTCGAATTGAAGCCCACAGCCGTCTTTTCATGGTTTGAGATTTCAGACTAGCTAAAAAACGCGCGTAATTCGAAAGTACTCCGGTCTAACACCAGTTCTCTGAATCTGGCCCAATGTTTTTAACTTCCTGCTCTAAAACATATCCAATAAAAAAAAGGCAAAAAAATCGAATTTTTTCATCAATTTTATGCCAATATGTATTCGGCTACATATTTTTGGTAAACAAAAATCCCAAAAAGCGTATTTTTATTGGTTTGCCCAAAAGTTATAGCGTCTACAAACTGTGGGATATATTTATGGAATTTTTATTTATCGTATACACTCAAGTATAAGCCGACTCGAATATAAGCCGAGGCACCTACTTTTACCACAAAAAAATGGGAAAATGTATTGATGCGAGTATAAGCCTAGAGTGAGAATGCAGCAGCCACTGTAAGTGGGGGAAAAAGGGTCAATAATGCCCATTTGCAGCTTCACTTTTCCCATTTGCATGCCTCACTGAGTCCATCTACATGCCTCAGCCTCACTTTGCCCATCTGCATGCCTCAGCCTCACTTTGCCCATCTGCATGCCTCAGCCTCACTTTGCCCATCTGCATGCCTCAGCCTCACTTTGCCCATCTGCATGCCTCAGCCTCACTTTGCTCATCTGCATGCCTCAGCCTTACTGTACCTTAATCAGCGTTATCATCTCCTGGCACTGTCTGTGCACATCTGCAGCCTTATTACGGTATCTCTCGGCGCTGTAATACATTCAGTGTAATCGGTGGCCATGCAGTATAACAGCGCCAGGGGGATTTGACTGCAGAGCAGGGCTCGAGTATAAGCCAAGGGGAGCATTTTCAGCACAAAAAAATGTGCTGAAAAACTTGGCTTATACTCGAGTATATACAGTATTTATTTTTTACTAGTAATGGGGGCGATCAGCAACCTAAAGCGGGACAAATCGGACGTCTAACTGACACTTTTGACACTTTTTTTAAGGACTAGGGACTAGTGTCCCTAGTCCTCAAAAAAAGTGTCAGTGATCAGTGCTAAAAAGCTGAATTCGCACAATTTAACTCCCGCTGGCAGTCCCGATTTTGACCGCGATTACAGAGACATCTGTACAGGTTTCTGTAAACCGCAGTCAGAAATCGCAAAAAAGTAGTACAGAAACTACTTTTTGAAATCAGTGCAGCGCAGCAGATTAGGACTGTGTCATTGCCGGCAAATGCCGCCGATTTGACATGTCAAAACGCAGCAGTGTGAACTAGGGCTAAAAGTCGTCAAAGTAAAGTTTCTCTTAAAGCTGAGGGATGCTGCATTTATATTAATTTGTTAATCTCCTAAAGCGGGCACATGCTTAAAAAATCTGTTTAATGTCACCACCTTGTTTTAGGACCATTGGATATCAGAAGCATTCATGCTGTGTCTGTTACCCATCATTGCACCATCACTAACATTTGTAGCATAGGAAGGAAAGCTTCTAATGGTCTAAAGTGGAAGTAAACACTTTTTGTAAACTTGTACCTACAAGGTAAGCCTATAATAGGGCTTGCCTGTAGGTACTGTAAATATCTCTTAAACTTACACTGTTTAGGAGATATTCACACTGCATGCAACTGGTGTCACTAGCGCACACGCTCTGAAGGGGCGGCTTACCCGTACCGTCCTTCAAAGCACTGTGCCGCGGTTCACGTGCAGGAGCCAATCGCATGGCTGGAAGCTTCATTGTAAGGTAAGCATTTCATAATGTGCTAGTATACAATTGGCAATTGTCTTATAGGGTTTAAAAATAAATTGCAGTTTACTTTTCTGGGTAAGGCAATCGGATTTACCCTGGATCAACTTACCTACACATCTTAGTACTCAGTTATATTATGTACATTTAGGAAAGAATCCAGGCCTTTTTTAAAGCAATCTACTGAGCTGACCAGAACCACCTCTGGAGGGAGTCTGTTCCACATTTTCACAGCTCTTACTGTAAAGAAACCTTTCCGTATTTGGAGGTGAAATCTCTTGTCCTCTAGATGTAAAAAGTGCCCCCTTGTCCTCAGCGTTGACTATAAAGTGAAAAACTCAACACCAAGTTCACTATATGGACCTCTTATATATTTGTACATGTTGATCATATTCCCCCTTATTCTCCTCTTCTCAAGAGAGAATAAATTCAGTTCCTCTAATCTTTCCTCATAGCTGAGCTCCTCCATGCCTCTTATCAATTTGGTTGCCCTTCTCTGCACTTTCTCCAGTTCTCCGATATCCTTTGACATAGATGTAGTCCTGCACCTCTTTTGCTCTTTTTCTTATAAAAATGTATGAAATCTATTGAACGAGAAATGTTGAAGAGAGATGGTTACACACAGTTAGTTTTTTGAATTGAGCTTGTGTCCCACTTTTGGAGTCCTAGTAACCCCATAAGAAGGAAACAAAACGTACCAGATCTGGAACCGTTCATGTTCTATTGTAGTTACTAATAATGGAAAATATTTTTGAAGCATTTGAAATATTTGTGTGAGGATTAACCATATGCAATGAATCTCTGTCCTATTGCAGGCTCTGACTCCGCTAACTATAACCTGTTACTGACTCTTGCCAGCCGCCACCTTTCCCCAGTCCAGCAGAACCTACTGAAGTTTGCCCTATCTCTTCGCTTATACTCGGCAACTGTGCAGTCATTCCAACAGGTTTGTAACCTTTACGTTTTCCCTGCCTGTCACAACAAGAAAGCAATTTCCTAGGCTTGGATCGGGGTTATAAGTGCTTGCAGATGTTTCCTTTTTGCATACAGCCAATGTGTTTTTAATAATATGCATTTGTTTCAGTGATAGAGTGCACAGATTCATTCTTCATCTAGTTAGTAAGAAAAAGTGAGTACGGGGAGTCATCTTATTTTTTTTAATACTTATACTCTCCCAAGCACATCTCTCACTTAAAAAATAAAATAAAAATTCCTATAGGGACAACTCACCCTCTCCACGATCCTGCAATGCCCCCCAGAGCCAGTTGCAGTTTCTGTTTCAGGTTGTATAATGACCAGCATCATTCCTCCCGCTTCCTGTGAGCTAAGGTTGTCAATGACACACCCCTGGGGCATCGTCACGCATCATTGACTCACAGTACTGCTGGACATGAGTATCGCTCAGTCCAGTTAGAAGGGTCACCTGCTCCCAGTGGAGAATTTCAGATTTCTGGATTGATGGTATGTATTGAGCAATTAAAAAAATAATGGTAGGGGCTTCATGGAGGGAATTGGTGGGCAGGTTGAAAAACAAGTTCTGCTTTAAGGCTACATTCACACGGCTATTAAGGCCAGTGTGAATTGAGCTGCCGTTCTTTCTGCCTCAGTAGCTAATTGCCGCCGCTCACAACGTTCACTATAATGACAGGTCGCTGTTGGTGCCTTTAATACCAGTAAAAAAATTACACTCCACAGCAATAAAAAAACAAACAGTGGGGTAACAATGCTGACGCGTTTCACATCAATAACTGATGCTTAGTCAACTGAACACACACAAAGTGCATCCAGCAGTGATCACTGTAGGTAATCGCTGGCTGGGGAGAGAGTCGCCAATAACTGGGCTGCCAGCAACCTTTCATTGTAGTGAACAGGGCCAATGGCTGCAGCAGGAATCTGTTTCTTTCCATTACTATTCGCACCGGCCCTAATCACCAGTGTAAATGTAGCCTAAGCCATTTGGCTAACTGCTCTAGTCCATACATATTGTAATCTATTAATAAGAATAGATCGCCCCTTGCAGTTAACTAATCATTTAGACACTGATCACACCTGAGCGATCCCAATTGCCGACGGATGTACTGCAATTCTGCCTGCGATTCCAATTGCGGAGCCCTTGTGTGATATCATTACTTCTTAATGGGACCCCAGTCACGTTGCATTTTTGCCACGCTAAATAACGCTGCAATCGTGGCAAATTGCAGCGCGCGGTTCTGCTTCTTTTTGAGCAACAATTGTTTCAATTCGCAGTGATTTTTTGTGACAATCATGGCAAAATGGCGGCACGATTACTCAAGCGTCCCATGATTTTTGGGTGTCACGATTCGGATAGCTCAAGTGTGAGCGGAGCCTTAGGTGTGCAAAGGTGTTTTCGTGTTCATGGTTCCAGTGAAGTTCCATCTACTGCAGTACTCCTTACTAGTAACATGTAGCTGTCCAGGCTTCCTTTGTCAGACTTAGTTTTAGTAGGTGGGACAGCCAGAGTACATGCTTGGCTGTACCCACCAGCAGTCTGTGGGTCAAAGATGGAGGATCATGGGACCGATTGAAAATGGCAACAAAGCCCAGTCTAGTCCACCAATTGACATGTAAGAACAGACTCTGTATTTGGCTTTCTTAAAGACAAAGAAAATTGTCAGATAAGCAACATCCTTCTTCATTACATAGAACTGTGCTATACTCTGACAGTGAGCTTGTTTGCCATTAGAAAATAAAATCCTGCCAGTCAGAAAGTGAACAATGTTATTGTATCTGGGCAGGTGTAAAAAGCACACTCTATTCTGCAAATCTGTCTTCTAAAGGTAAAGTGAGTTTTCAAATAGACTTTATAACTTTTATATCTTGGGACTGGTGAAAAGACGTGACATATGAGAAGGGACAATAAACAACAATATTTTTGTTGAAATAGCAAGGATTATGTAAAAAATATTATTTTAAATATTATAGGTTATCGCATTCTTTGATTACAGCCACATTTTCTGTAAATAACTATTTCTGTGCACATTTATTGTTTGACTTCAGATTGCAGTTGATGAGTCCCCACCCTCAGGATGTAAAGCTTTCATTGTGGTCCATGGAAAGAAGACCCATGACCTTAGTGAGCTGCCATCTCTTCTCAGTGAAGCTCAGGAAAGGTATTCATGTTATTTTTGTAAATATAGACTAAATATAAAGAGATACATTTACAGAAGACATGCAACATATCTGAAATACTTTGCTCACATATGTGAACCACCTTTAACCTCCTAACCATTATCTCTTTGTCCAGGCCAAAACCTTTCTTGTTCAAGGGAGATCACCAATACCCTGGTTCCTCACCTGAGAGCCCAGTGGTAATACTATATGCTGAGATTGGCTCTGAAGGCTTTTCCAAGTTTCACCAGCATCTCTCAGAGAAGTCTCGAGCAGGGAACATTTTATATGTGCTAAGACATTATGTTGCGGTAGGTTTCTATTATTCTTTACTGCAGTTCCTGTTGTTTCTATTGCTTCATAGCCTAAAGCCGGTATTGATCCTTTTATGGGCAGGCTGGTTGTACTGAAGTCAGTCCATCAATCAACTTCAGTACAACCAGCCTGCTGTTTCTTTTGTGCCCAATCACTGCTGGTGGCTATAGCCAGACAGCAGTGATCGTTGTTTTCTGCTGGTGGAAAAGGAACATACTAGCGCTGCGGGAGGAATTCCCCCTATCCTTCACATGGTTGAAGGAAATAAAATTGCACAATGTATAGCCTGCCTAAGGGCCTAGAAAAACTTAAAGCTGGCCATAGGTGGATATAGGTGGATAGAATGTAGCCCTGTTGGGTTGAGGCTTTGGTAAGTAATCGGGGTTCTTAACAGACCCCTGACGTCTCCCTTTTGAGACGGGTAAAGGGACTGAGGACAGAGATTCCCCAGTCCCTTTCTCTGCAGCCTCAGCTGCACTGAGTATAAATGGACAGGAGATAGAGGCTCCTCTCCAGTCATAAACTGAAGCATCGTAAACATTGTTTACGATGCTCAGTGACAGTTATGAATGGAAAAAGTCGGTGATCACTGACTCTGTGCATTTGTAAAAGGAAGGAGCCGGTAAATTACATATTTACTGGCTCCTTCCTCCGCTCTCCATCCTGACAGATCGAGGACAGAGGGGGCAGAGGAGCACAGAGGGGGACTGAAGGAGGATATAAGGGACAGTCAGGGATGATCGCTGCGGTGCTGGGGAGGAGTTACAAACACAGATCTCCCTGTATAGATTTCAATAAAGCAGCTGAAAGTCACGGGAGGGAGAGGAGGAGAAGCGGCTTCAGCTGCTTTATTGAAATGTACACAGAGAGAGCGGAGATTGTAACTCCTCCCCAGCGCCACACCGATCATCCCCTGACTGTCCAGGTATCCGATTAAGCATCAGAGCCTTCAGGCAAATGCTCGGTATCGCCACCGATACTGATACTAGTATTGTTATCGGTGCAACCCTATTGGAAACCAACTAAACTAATTTCGTTTTGGTCTGAAAAATTCTTGGAAAACCTAGCTACTGTAGGCAAACTTTATCCACGGATTGAAATTTTTGAATATTCTCTGATCTTGTTATGCTAACCGGTATGTGTTGAAAAGCCGGTCCCCTATTCATTTGACATATTGTATATTTAAAAGAGAACTTTACTGAAGCTATATCTCAGCCTTAATAGTTTCATATCCAGAGTGCATGTATAATGTACTTTTTGTTTCCATAGAATCCTGAAGCAGAGAAAGTTTTCCTCTCTGGTTATGGTGTGGAGCTGGCCATTAAAAGCACAGAGTATAAAGCTAAAGATGACACACAAGTTAAAGGTAACAAAGAAGTCTGATTACAAAATTATTATACTTCCTGTGAGAGGCTTCTGACCATTGCTTCTGCCTTGGTGGAAAAAACTGTTCTTTTGTACAGTTTTTGGGAGCGTCTTCCCGGCGCTTTAGCATTATTTTTTCTTCACGTACTGTAAATACATAAATAAAACACTAACGCTCCTAAAAGCTACTATGCCAAGCTGGTAGAAAAATGCTATTATCAGCTTTTTTCATCCAGCGTTTTTTTTTTTTTTTTTTTTTTTAGCTTAATAAAATGCTTGTGTGTATGGAGCCCAAGGTTGAATTTGTGTCTTGCAGTGCTTTACAGCACACACATTAATCTATGTTCTTTTTCTCTATACCACAAATAAGGTGTCAATAAGGACCTGCAGCATTTTTGTCAAGGCAGTGCACCACAACCTATGGATAGTTCACATCTGCCCAAATGCATGCGCCTTGTTGTGCTAGTAGGTGCACTGAGGTGTGATTCAAAATTATTGGCATCATATCACACTAAGTTTTCTCCATTTTACCACGTGTTGCCACAATCAAATTTCCGAATTAGCCATTAACATTTGGGTAGACTACCCATTTAATAAAGCCAACTTCTGGCCAGGGACAAGACTTTTAGTGCTAGTTAGACCTCACGTGAGTTTCAATTTTTTAAAGTGCAATTCTGCCAAAGAGTGGTATTTTAATTGTAGTGGAATGGGCCCCCTGATAACACAACACAACACATAATTCTTACACATGAAAATGATATAAGAAACTGTCATATTCTTTAGCCTTCAGGGCAGTTGTTTCCTATGTGTCCCATTCACACTGCGACGCAGCCTAGCGCTGTGATAAAATGCAGACATGCATTTTCCATGAATTTAAGTCAGTGTAAATTGGCTCTTTGAAAAAAACTGAAATATCACTTTTGGTTGGACAGACATAATACATTTCTAGTTTGGTAGCAGGGAATAAAAAAAAAGGTTAAAACTAAAGAAATCGCTTCTAAGAAGAGGCATCACCACAAGTTAAAAATCCTTGTTGAATTCCCAGGGGACACAGTGCACAAAAGTACTTGGACCTGTTCAAATCAGTGCAGTGGTTATTAAACTAGTGTGACTGGCAGGGCATCCCTACCGGTGTCTGACCATGCTACTCACAAGAATACATATAATATTATTATTATTATACAGGATTTATATATCTCCAACAGTTTGCACAGCGCTGTACAACATGAGGACAGACAGTACAGTTACAATACAATTTAATACAAAAGGAATCTAAGGGGCCCTGCTCCTTTAGAGCTTACTAACTAGAAGGGAGCGTCAAGTGAAACAAAAAGTAATAACTGTGGGGATTGAACTGATGAAGAAAATGAAAATGCAGTTGTGAGGTGTGGGTAGGATAGGCTTCTCTGAAGAGGAGGGTTTTCAGGGATCATCTAAAAGCTAATAGAGTAGGAGATAATTGGACAGGTTGGGGTAAGGAGTTCCATAGGACTGGAGGTGAGCAAAAGAGGAGGTGACGAGGGAGCTAGAGAGAAGGATGTCTTAAGAGGAACGAAGAGAACGATTAGGTTGGTATTTTGAGACTAAGCTAGTGAAGCAGCTGGGAACCAAATTGTGGATGGCTTTGTAAGTAGTTGTTAGTATTTTGAATTTCATTTGTTGGGTGAGCTGTGTTGTGGAAATTTCTATAAATGTATGTTGTCAGATGTCCCCCAGTGTCAGTTTTGCTGTAATGCGCTCATGTGAGCGTATTCACACACACAGACGTTGGTGGAAGGCCATTGGCACAAACACTTTTTCATGGACACAGCAGATTTGCACGCTCTTTGGCTCCATGCACACTGAAGCTGATAAAAGCTAAAAAAAACGCCAGTAGCTTTGCAGGGAGCCTTTCAACGTTTTTTTTTTTTTTTTAGCGTTTTTGCAATGGCTTTAATCAGCGTTTTTCAGTGTAGCTTTTATTAGCTTTTTTTTTTTTTTATGGATAAAAAGCGCTTTGGGTGTTTTTCAGCGTTTTGCGTTTTTTAGCGTTAAACACAAATTTCGGGCGTTCAGAAAAAAGCCAATAAACTCCAAACCTCATTCACACTAAAATGGCCCATTTGTCCATGTCAGCGGGAGACGGTGGAAGAATTGACAGAGAGGAGTAGCAAATAGAGCGAGTGGTGAGGTGGATGAGTCTGGCAGCAGCATTCATGATGTATTGAAGGGGGGGGGGGTAGCCTATGTAGAGGTAAGCCGATGAGTATGGAGTTGCAGTAGTCAAGGCGAGAGATGACAAGGGAGTGATCATTGGTTAAAAAAGGGTGTATTTTGGAGATGTTGAGACGGCAATATTTGGACAGTTATTGGACGTGGGGCTTAAAGGAGACTTCAGAGTCCAAGACTACACCTAGGACTTTGGCATGCGGGTATGGGCTTATAATTGTGCCATCGATTTTGACAGAGAGATCAGGGGACGGTGCATGTGGTGGAGCAAAAATTATAAGTTTGGCTTTGGATAGATTGCATTTGAGGAAGTGGTGTGACATCCAGACTGATAAATATGTTAGTAAATTAGTGATACGTGAGGAGACTGAGAGAATGAGCTGAGGGGTAGAGAAAGATTTGGGTGACTTCATCGTAGAGATGGTATTTGAAGCTGTGAGAGGCTGATCCAGGGAGGAGGTGTGGATTGAAAATAGGAGAGGCCCAAGAACTGAACCTTGGGGGACCCCAACAGAGAAAGAAAGAGGAGAGGAGGAAGTAGAACTGTAAGTAACGCTAAAGGTGCGGTTGGATAAGTAGGAAGAGAACCAATGATGAGTATAGTCGAGGAGGAGGGGGGGTGGTCAACCGTATCAAAGGCAGGTAGGAGTACAGAATAGTGACCTGTGGTTTTGGCCATTAGTAGATTGTTTGTTAGTTTTAGGAGAGCAGTTTCTGTGGAGTGTTGAGGATGAAATCTAGACTCAAGGGGATCAAGAAGGCTATTCTCAGCAAGGTGTTCTGAGTGACAGACACTCAGAGGAGAGGGGGCAGGAAAGACAGAGGAAAGTTCGCACAAGCTGTCAGCTACTTGACTTTTTCTCTGGTCTTTCTCAAGAGAATAGCTGGTGGCTAGGTCTGGGCTCAGTCTTTATATTCTGTGCAAGAAAGTCTATTTAGTACAAGGAAGACTTTTGATTACCTGGAAGATGGCAGAGGGGTAGAGCAAAAGCTGCATAGCAATGCTAGATTAGATGGAGGGCTTCAGAAGGAAGAAAGGTGATGGCTTCAGTGCTGGCTGTGTTACTCTTGTAGGAGTGCCCATAAATTGGTCTTTAGCCTGGGGGGGAGCTACTGCCAGCGCAAACAGAAAATACCATTTATTTTATTAGCAAACCACGACTCAGATTTCAAGAGGACCTAGTGCTATGTTCACTGGGAAATTGTCAAGGATTTTCGGTATTGCTGGAAAACGTTGTCCGTCTTCAAGTTCTCTCTCTTTGCATGCATTTTAAAAATAATTGTATATTTTAGGTTCCTCACAGAAGTTATCATAATTCTCATAAATTTATTTTAGGGGATGGGGTAAATGCCACCGTGGTGAGTGATGATACCACAGATGAAGTTCAAGGATTTCTGTTTGGAAAGCTCAAGTAAGTGAACTAAGAGTACAGTCTATACATAAGAGTGTTATAATGGAATATGGAATTGATAAGAAATAGGTAACTGCTATTGCTGACTTTCTTTGTCTTTGATTTCAGTACTTTTAATGTCAATGCCGGAACTGCTCATCTACATAATTTTAAGTATAACTAAAGGCAATTTTTTTGAGTTTTGACTAGAGTGGAGAGGGGTTAGAACACCCATCAGTTTTTATTGCTGTCTGTGCCCCCGTTAAGAAGATTCGCCTTTCTAATTTGTCCTATTTACCATTATCATTGAAAATATAAGAAATTCCCAAATTTTGGGTTGTCCCCAGAAAAGTAATAGAGGGGAAATCTTCCAATGGGAATACCAGTTCTGGTGACCTGGGGTCCCAAAGAATTTCCCTTGATTTGCAGGGATTTCCTCTCGCTTCTTGTTTGTCTATGGGACAGGAAGTGCAGAGTAATCTCCGCAATTGGACCCATAGGATGGAAAAAAAAAAAAAATCTGACAGGGTTTATAACCTTCCCTTCTCTTTCCAAACTGAAAAAAAAAAAGGTTTTGCCTATAGTTCTACTTCAGGGTCACTGGCTCAAGGTATTATGGCTAGATCACAACACAAAAACGTCCTCCATATCCGTTCCGGATACATTTCTGGATGCACGTTTTTGATGCGTTTCAGTGCACTTTTGATGAATTTCTGAATGCATTCCAGATGTTTTTTTTCTCTTGTTTTTGTTTCCCACTGTACTTGGGCCCGATGCGTTTTTGATGCATTTAAGTACATTCTGGTGCACTAAAAATGCTGCATGTTCTACTTTTGGAACTGGAATGCCCTAGAACTGACTCCACCGGTGTGAACTATACTATTGAACTATGCCATGCGTTGATGCAGAACAAAACGCACTGGACTGCACGTGGTGTGAACTGGCACTTAAATGATAGGGATCAACAAGGCAGCCAGGAAAATTGCATTTTTGTGTGGAGAGTTCTGTAGTGGTAGCCCATGAATTGTAGCTTATTTCCTTTAAAGCTGAACTCCAGACACAAAAATTGTAATTCAAATATATTCCTCAATAGGCCCAAATATTGAAATCCACTTTGTGTGCAGCAAATGCCTTTGCAAGCCCAGATATTAAAGCAGGGTTCCATCCAAAAGTGGAATTTCTGCTTTAAGGCCTCCTCCCCAGCTCCTATTTGTGAAACTAAGCTTTTGGGGAGGAGAGGGGTAGCGGGTACCCGATTTTGACATGTACTTGCCACCACTTCCATTCCAGCTTTACCCACTATAGGCTGCCTGTAGAAAACTACTGAAGTGGGTGGAAACATGCCCAGGACCGTGTGCAAGGAGACAGAAGTTACTGGTCATTATAACAGGAAACTCTTGTACAAATCCAAAGTTTCACGCTGGCTTATTCCATAGATCTGGAAGAAATACACAAACCACACCAAGTTTTAAGTAAGAATACACATTTTAGACAATATTTGCTTATTGCTTATGCAAAAGATGTAACTTGGATAAGTGGATCTTTTATATAAGCTGCTTTGCCTGACTTCTGTATTCAATTTTAAAGATGATAATTAGTCATGTCCATCTGGAGTCCAGTAGTCTGTCATAAATGTTTGTAAAAAAACGTTTTTTTTGTTTTTTACAGACAGCTATACCCAGAGCTTAAAGAACAGCTAAAAGAGCTGAGGAAACATTTAGTGGAAAGCACCAATGAAATGTCACCTTTGAAAGTCTGGGAGTTACAAGGTATGTTTAGAAGCACTGAAATTATTGGGTCTGGTATGTTCAAATTTCTGAATCCATATATGTATCCATTGGCATAACTTGGGAAATTCTCCTAAATACCAGCTCCACATTTGTGGACCCCTAAACCCCTGAATATAACTAGTTTTTCTTATATGCCCATATGCACCCACTCCTCTCACACCCATTTTATTTTATGATCCAATCCACTGGAGACTGATGCTAGCCTGTATGCCCCCCCCCCACCCCTTTTCCCCTGACATTTGTCTTCCCCTAAAATCCCCATATACCCTCAAATATGATAAAAGACAGTTCAAAAACAATACAGCTATAGGTTGCCCAACACTGATTTATTTGAACATGAGTTGTAACAGTATATAATGACATTTTAGTTGAAAATAGATTGTCGTCAATGTCCTGATCTGATATACACAACTGTATCTACGGTATTAATGCTGCTGTCCTAGCAGTATGTCCGTGGAACCAACTAAATAAAGAATTGTATATACACAAAGTGAAGAATCTAAATCAAACAATGTCTGTAGAACTTACAGCAACTAAATTCTTGTTTCTTCCCTTTTTACAGTTGACTAATAGGGGGAGTATTTGCCTGGAAGTATAACTAAAGGCAAAACATTTTTGTAATTTTTGGATAGTGGAGAGTTATTAGAACACTTGACAGTTTTTATTACAGTTTATCCCCTGTTAGGGACATCCCCCCTCTCTATTTGTCCTGTTTACCATTATCATTGAAAGTGATAGTAAAAGAAAATTCTAAATTTTGGGTTGTCCCCAAAAACATGATAGAGGTGAAATCTTCAATTGGGGACACTGGCTCTGGCGACCAGGGGGTCCCAAAGCTATTCCCTTAATTTGCAGGGATTTCCTCTCACTTTCTGTTTGGCTATGGAACAGGAAGTGAAGGGAAATCTCTGCAATGGGACACAGATGGTAATTATTTTTGCCTATAGTTCTACTTTAAATTTAGTTTTTGCTTTTGGCACTTGGGCAAATTAAGCAGATAATACAGTATTTTTCATTTAACCAGTGGGTTGAATGAAAAAAATCTGATTAGATTTCCCCATCCACACACTTAATGTGGATGGGGGAATCTTCCCCGCTCAGTTATTGTACTCGTACAGTGGGGAGACTTCCATGTTGTCAGAATATACTGATCGGCGCTGATGGCTAAAGCCGGCAGTGCTAATCGAGCAGGGAAAATCTGTGACCTATTTGGTGGTAAAAGGTTACCATGCATTGTGGTGCGATTTAGTGTACATGCATTGGCTGGTGCTGCACACCTGCCAGAACATAGTATATTGTCATGCAGTGCAGGGATGTGTTCAATATCGAACACGTTTCCAAGTCGCATTAATGTGAATGGCCGCTAATACTTGGGCTTGCATTCTGAAAGGGAGTCCAAACTCCTGATCTGCATGTTAGCTGAAAATCGGTTTTAAAGGAGCAGCAATTGAGGCCCTCTCTATTCTTTCGTTCAGCAGTTTTTCATAAAGTTGCTGAGCTTTATATTCCTGATTGTGTCATAGTTTAGTTTACATCTATTAATTGTGAGTGTCTAAAAGAACCCACAGTATATGTAAAGAACCAGTTGAGTAATTGTTGCTTCTTTTCGCTATGCTAGGACCCCTTTCACACTGAGGCGTTTTTTTAGGCGCTTTGGCATTTAAAAAAGCACCCTTAAAGTGCCTGAAAGAAGCCTCATCTGCAATCCCAATGTGAAAGCCTGAGTGCTTTCAGAGCCCTTTCACACTGCCAGCACCCAAAAAAACGATGGTGAAGCTCCGTTAAGACCCCATTCACACTGGGGCGTTTTTTACGCGCTTTAGCATTTAAAAAAGCTCCTCAATGGGAAGGGGCACTATAGGAGCGGTGTATTCTACGCTCCTAAAGCGCGCAAAGAAGCTGCTTGCAGGATCTTTTTTGATGCCCTGCAAGCACAGCGACTCAGTGTGAAAGCACTCCGATTTTCACATTGGGATTGCAGATAAGGCTTCTTTGAGATACTTTACTGGCGCTTTTTTTAACGCTAAGACCCCTTTCACACTGGGGTATTTTTCAGGCGCCTTAATGTGAAAGCTTTCACATTGGGATTGCAGATGCAGCTTCTATTAGGCGCTTTACAGTCGCTTTTTTTTTATGCTAAAGTGCCTGAAAAATGCCCCAGTGTGAAAGGGGTCTAACTGTAACCCACCTCCCCTTCCCTCCCTGTACTGCTTCCCCTGAACTTGGTTCTACAGGTTCTGGATCTCTTAGCTGTCCAAGAACACCCAGTTATGTCTGCTTTCCTTTTTTTGCTTTCACAAAAAAACCCTCAAGGATCACTGAATAGAAAATCTTTCTACAAAACATTTTGCTTGGTATCTGCTACTTCTTTGTACAGCACCACTCAGACTGCAAGAGAAAAGGCAGGTGCAAAGGTGCTGACAAGGGATATGTAGACAATAGGATTACTGTGGTTATTTTTTTTCATTGTCCTGAGGTATAGTGGGTGCTGGGAGGTGACTTGTCTGTAAAGAAATGTCAGGTCTCCATTCTGCCTCCGCTGTCACTTATGGCTGTGCATATCTCAGGACTGGCTGCAGGTGAACAGCTCCCATATTTGTACTTCTGCCTGGATTTCAGTGTTAAGATTCTTATTTAGTCCGTTTGATTTTGCCAAGTCATTATGGTCACTGTAGTAAAATACTTATCATCATGTGTTTTTCTTTTCATATAAATATGTATACTTCTCTTATTCCCATTAAGATCTGAGCTTTCAGACTGCAGCTCGTATCCTGGCTGCTCCCTCCTCTGAAGCTCTGACGATCATGAAAGATTTGAGCCAGAACTTTCCTACTAAGGCCAGGTAACACTGTTTGTAACTCGGTTTGTTGTGATTTTGTTTTTCTGGTCCAGAGTAACTGGATTTAAGGAAAGGAAAGCACCCTTTGCAAGCAGTCTGATTATGGATGGTATTTTCTAATGCTGGTTTCTAGTAAATGTTTTTTAAAGGTTACAGTAAAACCCTGGATTGCGAGCATAATTTGTTTCGGAAACATGCTTGGAATCCAGAGCACATGTAAATCAAAGCTAATTTCCCCATAGGAAATAATGGAAACTCAGGTGATTCATTCCACAACCATTTATTCAAAGGTCTTTCAGTTTATAGTCCCCTACTTGCAAACATCTGACTTACAACTGGAGGGAGACAACAGGAAGTGAGAGGAAATCTACCCCTAGAATGGGAAATTCTCTCCATTGATGCTTTATCAATCCTTGTTTCCCTAATAACCCAACATTTTCAAAATCCAATTGTCATTGGGACAGAAAGTGAGGTGAAATCTTCTGAACCGGGGCACAGACGGCAAAACAAATGTTACAGGGGTGATAACCCTTCCCTATGTTATCCATAAAGCTTAAAAATTGTTTTTTTGGCTGGAGCTACACTTAAAAAATTTACCTGTTCCGACTTACAAACAGATTAAACTTAAGAACAAGCCTACAGTCCCTATCTTGTTTGTGACCCGGGGAAGCCTGCATAGCAATCTGATTTTTGTAACCATAAAATATCCATCCACAAGTGGATTAGAATCAAAATTCAGCAGAAGCTACAGAGTATGAAAGAGAAGAGAGGCACCTCCTAAGTGTAGCAATATGGTTACATTTAGCAACTCACATGGTTGATGATTAAAACAGGCACATCTAAGTATGCATCAGGGGTAAAGCTGCCCACATAGACCATCCTCCACACCACCAGCTCTCACCGCTGTCAGACTGCAATCATGACCGGGAAGACTGTTCTGAAAGCGAGGCTTGAACTGTTCGTGGAGCGTAGCGTGGAAGGGATGACATCGATGGTGGTGTGGAGGATGGTCTATGTGGGCAGCTTTACCCCGGATGCCTGCATACTTAGATGTGCCTCTTTTAATCATCAACCATGTGAGTTGCTAAATGTTGTACCTTCATTAAATGTAATCATATTGCTACACTTAGAGGCGCCTCTCTTCTCTTTTATATTCAGTTGTGACATGACACTACTTGTATTTCAAGACGTTGCTTGTATATCAAGTCAAAATGTATTTAAAATTTAGCTTGTCTTGCAAAACGCTCTCAAACCAAGGTTTTACTGTACTTGACACCAGCTGAACGAAACAAAGTGGTGTACTGGTCCATATACACCATATGGTACAAAAGCATAATTGGATTGTCTGCATATAATGGCTGGCTACCTTCAGTGCTGTCAGGAGACGTTAGACTTCATCAAGCCCTAAAGTGGTCATAAACCTTCACATGTACCCAGAGAAGTGACTAGCATTAGGCGATACCCAGACATTAAACAAATCCTGCTATATAAGTTCTTCTGTAGAGCATTCTGAAAACATACAGAAGAAAGGTTTCCTCCTTTCTCACAGCTGTGGATAACAGTCACAAGTTGAGTGCTGCAGCTCCCTCCCCATTACCATTTTAAATCTTGGTGTTGGCTAAAGCTGCCTGAACTGAGTTATACTGATTAACAGAGGAACCAGGCAGCAGAGAAACATGACACTCTGAGCTTTGAAGAGAGACAAGTACACAATATAGATATAAATATAGATACACAATATTCCCTCTTCTCAGGTCTCTCTCCTGTGATCCTGGCCCCTCCCTCCTGTTCAGTGCCCCCACAGCAAGCAGTTCGCTCTAGCTTTCTGGCTTCACAGCCATTTTCCTACTGCGCATGCATGATCTGCACTGCACTTTGTGAATAGTTCTGCAGTCTTCTGGGACCTGTATGTATCCCAGAAGACTGCTGGGGAAGGAGGAGAGGAAAAACATCCTCATAGATCGCCTTTCCACAATCTAATCTGGAAGTTAGAGTGGTCACAGTGGAGGGGGGAGGATGCAAACAAGGATACATTCTCCTTTCGGGCGAAGTTCCACTTAAACTTGTTATTTTTTTACAGCATTTAAGAGGGAATTTCTCTACTGACCACCAGTGTAAGGGGGCACTTCAATGGCCACCAATGTGAAGTCACATTACAGTTTGCACTGTCCGTGCTTCTAATTCAATAATTATTATGATTGCTTTCATTTCATGGAGAAACACATTTTTTTGCATAGAGCACAAGGGATATAAAAACAGTTATCAGCCTTGGGTGTCAAATACACTAGATCCTCACATTCTTTTTTCTTTAAAGTGGATGTAAACCTAAAATGTTATTTTTCTTTCTCGTACATCACGGGACACAGAGCGGCATATTCATTACTATGTGGGTTATATGGAGTACCTTCAGGTGTGGACACTGGCAATCTTCAAACAGGAAGTCCCCTCCCTATATAACCCCCTCCCCTAGAGGGAGTCCCTCAGTTTTTTCGCCAGTGTCTTAGGTGTTGGTCACGGAATAGCTTTGCTCCACATCCTTTGGGATTAAGGGCGGGCTAACCGGATCTGTCCAAGGAGCCTCAGTGCCAAAGTGGACAGTACCCGGGCCCCAAACCGTGGGGTTTTGCCTATAATGCTCCTCTTTGGAGGGCTGGACCCTGGGCCCAGGACTTGGAGTTTGCAAAAAACCATAAGGTTCCTGTTTTGCCAGGGTGCTATATAGGTCCAGGACAGTGGGTACCTTCATAGGACCCCAGGGCCTGAAGGTCTACTACGCTACCCACGGAGATGGGAGAAGACTGGATCAGTTTGCTGGTCAAACATCCTGCAGCATGGAGCAGGTAAGGGGGAGCCTGCGGGACTTGGTTCGACAGCAGGCTCCCCGGGGTAACCTAAAAGGGGGGATAGCCTGAGTATGCTCTGCATGGGCAACCGTGATCACTATGTCTAAGAGACAGGATGACACCCTTTCTCCCCCCATCACTAGGCCCCCCTGTCTAAAGGTGTTGCTAGCTAACCTGCTGTTTCTTCCTAGAGGCTAGTAAAGGATCCTTAGGGGCCTTGAGAGAGTCCTACCTGGCCGGGAGTTTTGAATCTGCCGCCGTTTCTGCGCCATGGATCTCCAGCAGCGCGGCTCCTCCATGTTCTTCCTGTTTCCGGGTACGCGCGCGCGCGCGCGTGCACGCGCGCGTCTTATTGACGGTTTCGCGCCATCCAGACAGGAGGGCGGGGGGGGGGCGGGCCTGCGGCGTCATACAGGGGCGCGCCCTTCTGCTGTTATAGACAGCAGGCCTTGTCAGGGCTCAGTCTGTGGCTGATTTTTTCAAGGAGAGGACGCAGGGCGGCAGAACAGTGACTCCCGGTGGCGGAAGAGGGGTAGTACATATGGACTTTGTCCCAATGTCTTTATTGTTAAGCCAAAAAATCCCCCTTATTTGACAGCAGGTTGGAGGCTGGCAAACTTAAATTAGGGTCATTGTATATGGTCAAAGAAAATATATAATATATAATTATTTAAAAAAAAAAAAAAAAAAAAGAAAAAAGACCAACATACGGGCCCATCAGTTTGTGGGGACACTAGTGATCTACTCTCCCCTAAACTCTGGAATTGTACTCCTGGCCACTACAGTCTGTTGTGTGGGCGGAGTCCCTCGATTTTGTATTATGGCTTCCAAGGGTTCGGGGTCAAAGGGTACAAAAAAGACCAAAAAACAAAAGGGTTCCCTTTCTGATTCTGATATGCCGATTCTTTCCCCGCAGCTTATTAATTTAAGAAGCGCCTTGGATGAGCCATTAGGGGGATCTGGTGCGGAGGCTGGCCCAGATCAGCCCAGCCCTGTGTTTATCACAGAGGAGATGCTAGCCGTATCCCTAGGGGGGCTAGAAGAGAGAATAGCAGCATTGATCGCTAGAGCTATTCCTGGTAAGAAACGGGTTAGATCCCCATCACCAGGGGGTGTATCCTCAGATGCTGAGATTCTCTCTCCGGAGGAATTAGAATCACAGGAGGATCAACTGGACCTGAACCAAGAGGGTTCAGGGATGGAGGGGTCTACCTCTGAGGAACCATTTTCAGACTCCCAGACAGAGAGACTGTGGGTACAGTCTTTGACGGACATGGTCCGATCGGCATTTAGTTTGCCATTGCCAGAACCTCAGGTTCCTCCGGTATCCTCTCTGGGCTCTTTGAGAGCCCCGTTAAGCAACGCAGTGTTTCCGGTCCATCCTCTCTTGGAGGAATTGATCTTTCGGGATTGGGTACGGCCGGACAGGGTTTTTTCTGCCACCGAAAAGATTTGCGGTCATTTATCCCATGGAGGAAAAATTCTCCAAGAGATGGAGGCTCCCAGTAGTGGATGCAGCCATCTCATGTGTGAATAAATCACTAACTTGCCCGGTGGAAAACATACATATGTTTAAAGATCCGGTTGATAAAAGATTAGAAACACTTTTAAAAGCATCCTTTGCTACGGCAGGAGCAGTGGTGCAGCCAGCGGTAGCTGCAATTGGAGTTTGTCAGGCATTAAAAGACCAGACAAAAGAGATGTTAAAAGACATGCCTACCCAACAAGCAGAAGAGTTTGCTGACATTCCCAGAGCTCTGTGTTTTGCGGTAGATGCTATAAAAGATTCCATCCAGCAGGCTTCTCGTTTATCACTATGTTTGGTACACATGAGAAGGCTCTTATGGTTGAAGAACTGGGCGGCAGAACCCCCATGCAAAAAGCTTCTGGCAGGATTTCCCTTCCATGGAGGACGACTCTTCGGAGAGGATCTGGATAAATATATTCAGACTATTTCAAATGGCAAGAGTACCCTTTTACCGGTCAAAAAGACATTCCGGGCTCCTACATTTAGAAGGCAGCTTTTTCCTGTCTCGGGGCCCTCTAATTCCAGGCAGTATCGACGGCCGCCTGCGCGATCCAACGGTAACAGTAGATCGCAGGGACAAACCCCTGGGGGTAAGAAGCCGTGGTATCGCAAACCGTCAAAGACAGCCCCTAAATCTGCCTTATGAAGGGGCGCCCCCACTCTCACGGGTGGGGGGAAGGCTTCGTCTCTTCTCAGAAGTTTGGGAAGCCAAGATCCCCGACAAGTGGGTCCGGGCATCTGTAACCACAGGTTACAGACTGGAGTTTCTAAGGTATCCTCCGCCTCATTTTCAAGAATCAAGGCTACCAAGGGATCCAGCAAAGAAGGCCTCAATGCTGGCAGCTTTGGATCACCTGCTTTGCCAGGACGTAATTATAGAAGTGCCAGCCCAAGAGCAAGGCCTAGGTTTCTATTCCAATCTCTTTGTCATACCAAAGCCCAACGGCGATGTCAGGCCAATTTTGGATCTAAAGAGGTTAAACGGTTATCTAAGGGTGCGGTCCTTCCGGATGGAATCCATCCGGTCAGCAGCCGCCGCGCTTCAGAAGGACGATTTTCTGGCCTCCATAGACATAAAAGATGCTTACCTTCATGTACCAATCTTTCAGTCGCATCAAAGGTTTTTACGCTTCGCGGTCGGGCAGCGACACTTCCAATTCAGGGCGCTCCCTTTCGGGCTGGCCACGGCCCCCCGGGTATTCACGAAGATCCTAGCCCCAGTTCTGGCCAATTTAAGAATCCAAGGAGTCACAGTCCTAGCATACTTGGACGACCTTTTAATTATAGATCATTCACGGACGGGTCTGCAGAAGGCAGTAAACCTCACGGTTCGGTACCTCGAAGAATTCGGCTGGGTCCTAAACCAGGGAAAGTCAGCATTCCAGCCTACAAAGCAGTTGGAATACCTCGGCATGAGGTTAGACACGGAACGTCAAAAGGTGTTCCTGCCCCTTGTAAAGATCAGGGCGATCAAGGGGTTGGTTCAGTTGGTTATAAACAAGAAAAGACCAACTATTCGCCTGTGTATGCGATTACTAGGCAAGCTAGTGGCCACATTCGAGGCAGTACCATACGCTCAGATCCACACTCGCGTCCTACAGGCAGCCATTCTAGCAGCCTGGGGCAAGAGGGCACATGCCTTAGAGTCCCCTTTGACGCTATCATCAAGGGTCCGACAAAGCCTGGCCTGGTGGTTGAACCCTCAGAACCTTCTAAAGGGAAGATCCTTCAGCCCTGTTGTCTGGAAGGTAGTTACCACAGACGCCAGCCTGGCAGGCTGGGGGGCGGTCTTCGAGGGGTTCTCCCGCCAGGGAACTTGGGTGAAAGCAGAGAGGCAGCTCCCCATCAATATCTTGGAAATCAGAGCTGCTCGCCTAGCCCTGTTGGCATGGACCTCCAGATTAAAGGGGTTCCCGGTGAGAATCCAGTCAGACAATGCCACGGCGGTGGCATACATAAACCACCAAGGGGGAACCAGGAGCCAGGCCGCTCAAAGGGAAGTGAACTTGATTTTTCAATGGGCAGAGGTTCATGTACCCTGCATTTCAGCGATATTCATTCCCGGAGTGGACAACCTGCAGGCAGACTTCTTAAGTCGCCAGAGTCTGTTGCCAGGGGAGTGGTCTCTGCATCCCCAGGTCTTTCAGACAATCTGCCAGAGGTGGGGAACGCCAGACGTAGATATAATGGCATCCAGGTTCAACAAGAAACTAGACAGGTTCGTGTCGCGAGCGAGGGATCCTATGGCCTGCGGAACCGATGCGTTGGTTTGCCCTTGGCATCAATTCAAACTTCTATATGCATTTCCTCCACTACAGTTACTCCCCCGCCTGTTGCGCAAGATCAGAGTGGAGCACAAGCCAGTCATTCTAATAGCTCCAGCTTGGCCCCGGAGGGCTTGGTACTCGCTAGTCCTGAATATGGCAGTGGGAGACCCTTGGACTCTTCCGCTACAACCAGACCTACTCTCACAAGGTCCGATCCTCCACCCTACATTACAGCGTCTAAATTTGACGGCCTGGAGGCTGAATCCCTGATTCTCAGGGGTAGGGGTCTGTCTAGGCAGGTAATCCCTACCCTGATTAAGGCTAGAAAGCCGGTCTCCAGGGTAATTTATTACAGGGTGTGGAGGAACTATATAGGCTGGTGTGAATCCAAAAGATGGAATTGCCGCAAATATACTATTGATAGGGTGTTAAGTTTTCTCCAGCTAGGAGTGGATAAAGGCCTGGCACTAGGCACAATCAAAGGACAGATCTCGGCTCTGTCAGTGTGGTTTCAGAGGCCGCTGGCCACCCACTCGCTGGTAAAGACCTTCTTACAGGGGGTCTTGCGTATTAATCCTCCTGTCAAGGCACCAGTTTGTCCTTGGGACCTAAATCTTGTCCTGTCCACTCTACAGAAACAGCCTTTTGAGCCTTTGGCTGAGATTCCTTTACTCTTACTGACAAGAAAATTGGTTTTCTTGGTCGCCATAGTTTCGGCCAGGAGAGTGTCAGAATTAGCAGCCTTATCATGTAAGGAACCATATCTTGTTCTGCATAAGGACAGGGCAGTTCTCCGGCCCCATCCTTCCTTTCTACCAAAGGTTATATCCAAATTTCACTTAAACCAGGATTTGGTACTTCCATCCTTCTTTCCAAAACCTACGTCTAGAAAGGAGGGGTTGCTGCATACCTTGGATATTGTCCGGGCCATGAAGGCCTATCTTAAAGCTACAGAAAAGATCCGGAAAACAGATGTGTTATTCGTTCTACCAGATGGCCCCAAGAAGGGGCAGGCAGCTGCAAAATCCACCATCTCAAGATGGATTAGACAATTAATCATTCAAGCCTACGGGTTGAAGAGGTTGCCTCCTCCGTTGTCGGTAAAGGCCCATTCTACCAGGGCCATGGGCGCCTCTTGGGCAGCACACCATCAGATCTCTATGGCTCAGATATGCAAGGCGGCAACGTGGTCATCAGTCCACACGTTTACAAGGTTTTATCAACTAGACGTGAGAAGGAATGCGGATTCTGCCTTTGGACAGGCAGTACTACAGGCTGCAGTTTGAAATCCTCGGGATCAGAAACACCCTTGGTTATAAAAAAAAAAAAAAAAAAAAAAAAAGTTTTTTCTTGACTAAGTTGGAATTATTATTATGATTTGAGTTTATCTCTAAATTGAATCCTTCTTTGGAAGATGTCTCCCTCCCCTCATTAAAGCATTGCTTTCGGACATCCCACATAGTAATGAATATGCCGCTCTGTGTCCCGTGATGTACGAGAAAGAAAAAGGGATTTTTAAATACAGCTTACCTGTAAAATCCTTTTCTTGGAGTACATCACGGGACACAGAGCTCCCACCCCTCTTTTGGGTGACCATTTTGGGAGGCATACTGCTTGCTACAAAACTGAGGGACTCCCTCTAGGGGAGGGGGTTATATAGGGAGGGGACTTCCTGTTTGAAGATTGCCAGTGTCCACACCTGAAGGTACTCCATATAACCCACATAGTAATGAATATGCCGCTCTGTGTCCCGTGATGTACTCCAAGAAAAGGATTTTACAGGTAAGCTGTATTTAAAAATCCCTTTATTTTCTTGATGTCACACTGTATGGTATAAGATTTCCTATCATATGTGCCCAGTCTTGCCACACAGTTAACCCAGCTCTGAGCAATCCTCGTTTATTGTTCAGTGAAATAAAAAGGACTTGCAGAGAAAAACCCTAGTCCGTTCCGCCCCCTTGCTGTGAGTGACAGGTTATTTACATATCTAATGCACTAGCCTGGAGACAGGCATTATATTTTAATTCCCACCCCGACTCCTTTTCTGAAGTCATGTGGTTACTTTTCTGGATTTTCACTGGATGTTGGTGATCATAGCAGAATTTAGTGTAAGGAATACACAGGAAAAAATGCATGTTGACAAGGGGAGTGTAGAGGAGGACGGGGAGTCTACTGACATCACAACTCCACCCACCGAGCTCCAGACAACAGACCCACCCACAGAATCTGCAGTTTTTCAGGTCTTATAACAGACAGAGGGGAGACATTTGACAGGTAAGGATACATGCAGGAGGCATCTATATCCTTATAGATCAGCACTATGGCAGTAGTTTAGAAAGGGTGAGAGAGGCTTTACATCCACTTTAATTTATTATTGTATTTATAACTTACGTTATGGTGACATAAGCTATAGATATAGTCACATTTAAAAGGAAGTTCCCTAAGACTTAAAAAGCATTTCAGGGGTTCCTCTGGTATAAAAAGGTTGAGAGACAGATCTAGAAATTCTCATTGGTATCAAGGATCTGTGGTGTAGAAATTAAGAGTATTTTTGAGAAAAAAACAATATTCAGTATGTACATTTCCCCATGTTTATTCTCCTTAAAAAGCACAGAACAAAATGAGAACAAGAAATGAAGTATGCTCGTAACTTTTTGATTGAGCTGACAGTGCTCTGCCTCTGCTGCACTAAAATCCCAAACAGACAAACAGTATTTTTTTTTAAAAATATTTAGAGGCATACCTAGCTAATAAAACAAATTGATCAGCCTACTTCTGTAATGAGTAAAGTGACTGCCCATGTATAAAAGTAGCAACATAAACTATTATATAAAAACAATAGCCTAGATTTACAGAAAGTTGGGCGCACATTACGCCGCCGTAGCGCAAACGCCGTACGCCACACCGACGCAGCGCGGAGAGGCAAGCACTGTATTCAGCAAGCTATTGCTCCCAACGCTGCGCCGGCGTTGCATATTTTTCTAAGACGTAGGTGGAAGTGGGCGTGACCCCGTGCAAATCATAGTCCGAGCATGGTGCAGTGTTTTATGCCCGGCGTATCACGAACTGCGCATGCGCCGTGACGTTGCCGTGACGTGGACGCATAAAACTGCACCCTTTAGGCGCATGCTCACAACCACGCCGGCACACAACTGCCTAAGCTACGCCGGATCACCACGTACGCCGTGAACGTAATGTACGCCCAATATGCCGGCCTGTGTTCTCTGGTGCAGACCTTTGCATGTCTGTTGCCGGGTTGCACCTCATCTATGGGGAATATCTTTACGCCGGACGTACAATTTACGCGCACCTCACACAGCATGAGTCGGGCGCACGTACGTTCGTAAATCGCCAAATTTCCCTAATTTTCATGTTTGAATGCCTAATCAATGGGAGCAGCAAAATGCGTCCAGACGAAAAGTGCGCCCACGCTACGCTGGGGTATGTAAGCTACGTCGGAGTAGGGTGGCCAGTTTTTAGGCGTATGTTGGTTTGTGGGTCTGGCGCACAGATACGCCGGCGCAAATTTGCACTTACGTCAGCGTAAGTGCTTTGTAAATCTGGGCAAATGTTTTTTTTTTTAACCACTTGCCCACGGCGTCATGTCTAAAAGACGTCATGACTTTAAAGATGGATATCTCGGTAACGGCAGCAGCTGCTGCCACAACCGAGATATCCATCTTTACCGTGGGCAGTCCTGTACACGATAATGGCGGTCTCCGCGGCGGATTCGCCGCGAGATCGCCGTTATCGGTGGCGGGAGAGGCCCCCCCCCTCCCGCCGCACTCCCGCGCCCTCCGGGAGGCGATCGGGTCCTGTCGGCAGCTGTGTTGGGATACAAGTGAGGGAAAAATCGCCCCCACCCGTTCCCCACAGCTCTGCTGGGCGGAAGTGACGTCAAAACGTCAGTCCCGCCCAGCGTCTTAAAGAAACATTTTTTTTTCTAAAATTTGAAAAATGAAATTTTTTATTTATTTTTTTTTTTTTTGCATTTAAGCCTAAATATGAGATCTGAGGTCTTTTTGACCCCAGATCTCATATTTAAGAGGACCTGTCATGCTTTTTTCTATTACAAGGGATGTTTACATTCCTTGTAATAGGAATAAAAGTGATAATTTATTTATTTTTATTTATTTCGGTGTATAAAATTATAAACTGATTTAAAATAAATAAGAAAACAAAAAAATTTTTTTTTAAAACGCCCCGTCCTGACGAGCTCGCGCACAGAAGCGAACGCATACGCGAGTAGCGCCCGCATATGAAAACGGTGTTCAAACCACACAAGTGAGGTATCGCCGCGATCGTTAGAGCGAGAGCAATAATTCTAGCCCTAGACCTCCTCTGTATCTCAAAAAATGCAACCTGTAGAATTTTTTAAACGTCGCCTATCGAGATTTTTAAGGGTAAAAGTTTGACGCCTTCCCACGAGCGGACGCAATTTTTAAGCGTGACATGTTGGGTATCATTTTACTCGGCGTAACATTATCTTTCACAATATATAAAAAAATTGGGCCAAATTTATTGTTGTCTTATTTTTTTATTCAAAAAAGTGAATTTATTTAAAAAAAAGTGCGCTTGTAAGACCGCTGCGCAGATACGGTGTGACAAAAACTATTGCAATGACTGCCATTTTATTCTCTAGGGTGTTAGAAAAAAATATATATAATGTTTGGGGGGTTTAAGTCATTTTCTATAAAAAAAAAGTGTTTTATTCTTGTAAACACCGAATCTGAAAAACAGGCCCGGTGGGCAAGTGGTTAAAACAATAAAGTCCAGCTCTGGGCTTCAACTGTCCCCCTTTCTTTTTATACTTTCACTTTTTTTTAGATGTCTTCAGATCAGTCACATGATGCTTAGGGTCCTCTTAACTGATATTTTTTTTTACATGTTTGTTTAAAAAACATTTTTAAAAAGTCTATAGGTGTTCTTTAATAGTGTGGCTGAGACAGGCAACTGCATCACATCTTTCTGTGGATATTCTTTAGCTAAGCTGTAATTGTATTAGCTAGGGCTGCTTCATCCAGACAAAGCAGTGTTCAGGCAGGCTGATCACATTGCAGAACTAGTAGCTGCCTCTAGCATTGCTATTGGCCAGGAAATGTTTATAATGAATAACATCTATGCATTTACATTGTTTCATTTCATTTCTTTTATCAGAGCTTTAACAAAGACTGCTGTTGATCCTGCATTGAGGAAAGAAGTAGAAGAAAATCAAAAAGTGAGTAATGTGAATCCTTTCTGTGTTAGAAAGGCACTGCTCTAGATTCTATGTGATGGATGTACCTCCAGATAGTGGTCAGGCATGAGGTAGTGATAACAATTTCATTGCTTACTCTTGTCTGGTTTGTTTCATAGTAGCAACCAATCGTCAATTCTCTTTCATTGTTTGGATAACCCTAAACAAGTGGTCTCCGAACGGTGGCCCTTTGCTTGCCTTTATCTGCCCCTTGGACACTTTTCCATCCACTGACACCAACAATGGAGCATAATTCCTGTTGGTGACACCAACAATGGGGCACCCATCGTCTCACTGATATTATCAAAAGGGCACAATTCCTTCCACTGACACTGAGAGAGTACAATTGCTCCAAATAACACCAGTGATGGGACACTAGTCCTCCCACTGACACCAAAGATAGGGCATTGTTTATTCCCACTGGATGCAAGGACATTTTCTACTCCCTAGTCCAGCCCCCCTAAAGTCTAAAGGACAGTAAACTGTTTTGAAAGTTAGGAGACCCCTTGCCATAAAAAAAAAAAAAAAGGGTCAAATCTGGTTATTGTATTTTTCACATTACCATTGCCTTTACAATGTCTTATTCTAAACAATTTTTACACCTACACGGTCTCTGAGATATTTGCAATTTCCCCGAGCGACGCCTTTAACAGTGCATGCACTCTGTGCCCTTTCAAGCTGGGGTCATGCCGTTAAAGGCGGCTCCCGCACGCATGCACGGGAGTGACGTCACGCAACTCCTGCCAGTCACAGAGCCGGAGTTTGCGGCCCCCGGAAGAAGAGGGGTGAAGAATGGATGCTCACTGCCATGGAGGAAGACTGTGACATTGCGTGCTTCTCCTGCAGGTATGCGATGCATAGCAGCCAATTATGCTTAACCTTTTCAGGGAGACATAGAGGAAGTAAACCCATCAGGGTTTAAAGAAGCAGTGCTGAATAAACATTATTTATATCTTCAACATTATAGGTTTGTCAATTGTCTTGTAAGAATGACCTGTAAAGGGAACGACTATATAAATAACTGCATTGGCCTTATTTTTAAGGGCCTCTTTATTTAGCAGTACCATAGCAGTCCCATTAGGAAATTCTTTAGGCTTGAGACATGTGCAATGACTGTTCTATGGCCATGGATATGTTCTTTATATTGTACATATTCTGCTTGGGCTATATTGTGTTAATATTAAAAAATATGTTTTAATAGTAAAAATCATACTGTATAAAGGGACAATTATTTGTGTATACACACAAACACACATCATTGTTGTATTTGTTGGTATAATAATGTTTTTGTAAGCATATTATACATAAGATACTCCTTTTTTTTTTTTTCAGTATTTTAAGAATAACCTAGGCCTACATCCTGGAGACTCTGCTCTGTTTATTAATGGAATGCTTATTGATCTGGACAGCCAAGACATCTTCAGGTATGGGGAACATGGAGCTGAATACAAAAATAAAGTGAGATAATTTAAAGTAGAACTGAGGCAAAGCTTTTTTTTTTTTGGATAGAAAACAGGACAGATATAACGCTAGTCAGTTCTTTTTGCCATCTTTGTCCCATTGGGGAGATTTTCTTTAACTTCCTGTCTCATAGCCAACACATGAAGTGAGAGGAAGTCCCTCTAAGGTTAAGGAAATCCCTGGTAGTCATCAGAGTCACCAAACCAAGTGTCCCCTTTGGAAGATCTCCCCACTGTTCCTGTTCTGATGACCACTCATAATTTGGGACTTCCTTTTGAGTTCACTTTCTTTTGATTTCACTCTGATATCTGTCACCAGGACAAATTGGTGATTTTCCTTAACCAAGTAATTCTCTGTCTAATTATTGGGGTTCTTCCTGTCCCCTCCTGACCAGGTTATTTAACAGCAGTGCATCTTTCAGACTAGCAGCACTGAGCTGTTCCTCTGTGGTCTTTTGTGGTTAGGTTGCATTGCGCTATAGAAACCTAATTCAGTAAGAGTGGATAACCTTGAAACTAAAAAATGGTTAGGAAGAATTTCTAATTGTGTGCAGGATTCCTTGCTATTTTTTATGAACTGAAAAAAACTTCTTTAAACTCCCATGCATGAATTTTACCTATAGGTAAGCCTGCCATACGGCTTACCCATAGGTACTGTAAATCTCTCGTTCACATGCACTGTTTAGGAGATATTTACTGTAGATGCAGCCAGTGATGTGACTGGCACATGCGCTCTGAAGGAACGGCACACCGCGCCGTTCCTTCAGAGTCCTCTGCTGTAAATGGTGACACTCACGCGCATGCTCGGGAGTTGGTTTACTGCGCCCCTGGGCACTCACACAGACGGAGTATGTGAATCCGCAAGAAAGACCAGGTAAAGATGGAAGCGTCTTCATCGGTGACAACACGTCACTGAAGGGCTTTGTTCTAAGGTAAGTTTTGTGCTAGTATGTGGTGCATACTAACAGATTATGACATTGCCTTGCAGGTAAAAAAAAAAAAGCCAGCAGTTTACTACCGCTTTAGGATGTACGCATTAGTTTACATCTGGCTACATTTAGTGAAATTGCAAGTTTTAATTGCCCATCTGCTTGTTCTTCCCCTGTGTGTAACACGGAGTGGTCACACTGCCTTACTTAGATTGGGATCTGAATTTCCTAAATTCTCCTGCAATACCATCTGCATGAAGTGTATCTTTCCTAAGAGCACTTGGGAATAGGGAAGGTTCTAGAATATATGTCCCACCTTTAGCGGGTAAGGTGCCACCACCCCCCTTCTTACACCTTAAGAGCTCACCATTCTGGTACCTTAGTGGGGGTACCACAGTGGGGCAGTCACGCCCTTCAACCACCCACTCCCAGTGTGACCTTTCTTAAATTCGGTCTCAGACCAAAATACACCATGCTTTCCAATTATCAACTCTGCCGTCTTTGTTTGAACCAGACTTTATTGGCAGGAAACAAACATTCCACAACAGCCTGTAGTTCCAAACCAGGTTTGACAATCTTGTGTGTCTTCTGGCTTTAACACATTTGCTTATTCTGGAATAGAAAAACTAGAAGGTGTAGCATCCAAGTAAAGTCTTTGTATTAGGTTTGCATTTAGCTTCTAGATACACAACTTGTGGGTCAGGACCTTAATTGGAATTTGGATTGTTTTAGTTTCTTATTCCGCGTACACACGATCACTTTTTGTGATGAAAAAAAACGACGTTTTAAAAAATGTCATTTAAAATGATCGTGTGTGGGCATAACGTCGTTTTATGTCTTCAAAAAAACGACCAAAAAAAAATTCCAACATGCTTGAATTTTTTGTGTCGTTTTTCAAAATGTCATTTTTTGTGTCATAAAAAGTGACCGTGTGTGGGCAAAACGTCGTTTAAAACGACGTTTTTAAACCCGCGCATGCTTAGAAGCAAGTTATGAGATGGGAGCTTCAATGGAACAAAGTGCCGTCAAAAGTGTCTTACGTAACCGCGCTTTGCAAGAGCATTGTGGAAAAACGATGGTGTGTATTCAATGTCGTTATTGAAAATGAAGTTTGAAAAACGTTGTTTTGTTTCGTCAGATAAAATGACGTTTTTTTCATCACAAAAAGTGATCGTGTGTACGCGGCATTAGGCAGTTAGATGTAGCATGCACTCCATAGAAATAAAAAGAAAAAAAACGTTTTTGGGGGCAACAAAGCAATGGAACTGTAGTGTCCTTGACAACAGTGCAGTGACTACATGGAAAACAAGAAACCTTAATAAAGGGTCACTAAAGGAATTTTTTTTTTTAGCTAAATAGCTTCCTTTACCTTACTGCAGTACTGGTTTCATGTCCTTATTGTTCGTTTTTGCTTTGAAGTTGCTGTAATCCTGCTCTGTTCTCCACACTTCCTGCTTGTCTGTTTCCTTATAGCCACAGTGCTGGGAGCTTTCTCACGATGGTTTAAGCTGTCATTACTGTGTGTCTAAAACTTCCCAGAACCAATCAGATTCATTTTAAAAACAAAACACTGACCTGGATTTGTTTGTTTTTGCTCTGTGTGTCTATTTCTACTTTGCAGAAACATGAAGCCAGTTCAAAAGTGAAACTAACCTGCAGGCACATTATATGATTGATTTTTATCTATTTTTAATCATTTTGAAAAGAAATCAGTTAACTTGTATGTCTCTATACCCTGTAAACAGTCATTTCAGCAAAAAAATGTTTTTCCTTTAGTGACCCTTTAAGTTTAGTAGACATGGCAGCTTTTTCCCATTTGGTAAATTATCTTTTTTTTTACAATGTTTTTTTAAATTCAATAATCATTCTACAGTAAAACCTTGGTTTGCGAGCATAATTTGTTCCAGAAACATGCTCCAAAGCACTTGTATATCAAAGCATTTTTTTTACAGGGTATAAAAGAGAAGAGAGGCACCTCTACGTGTAGCAATAAGTTGCTAAATGTTGTACCCTCATTAAATGTAACCATATTGCTACACTTGGAGGCTCCTCTCTTCTTTTTTTTTATACTTAGTTGTGACATGACACTACTCTTATATCAAGACATCGCTTGTATATAAAGGAAAAATGTATTAAAACATTTTGCTTGTCTTGCAAAACGCTTTTTAAACCAAGTTACTCTCAAACCAAGGTTTTACTGTATATGTAATTTTAATATTTGTTGAATTTGCATCTTCAAACACTATCTGAGATGTTATTTCTCATTTTGTTGTCTACTTATATGACAGATAATATCCTTTTTCATCTTGTCTATTGCACACAGTTTATTTGATGTCCTGCGTAATGAGGCTCGGGTGATGGAGGGTCTCCACCGATTGGGTATAGAAGGTCCAGCATTGCATAATGTCCTCAAACTTAACATCCAGCCAACTAATGCTGACTATGCTGTGGATATTCGAAACCCTGCTATACTGGTAACTCTCACCACTCTGTCATCGCAGACTTGCCTAATGCTGAGATGTAAATGTTTGGTGAAATCCTTAGTGTTAAAGTGACTCTTAAATTAATGTTGCCTGATTGCATGGCCTGTTTGGCATATGGTAGGAATAGTTGTTATGGGGGCTGTTGTTGGCTATAGCTAATAAATGTCAATATCTGCTTGCATTGTAGTGGGTGAACAATCTGGAGATCGACAGCAGATACAACTCGTGGCCATCCAGCGTTCAAGAACTTCTGCGGCCTACCTTTCCTGGAGTCATCCGGCAGATACGCAAAAACTTCCATAACTTTGTAAGTAGAAAATGTTTTTCATGGTTAGTTTAGGTTTTAAGACAGCTTCTATTTTTTTTTTACATCAATAAAATATATAAAATGGACACAGCCACCCGCCTGTTCATTATAATGACAGGTCCCCTGGGGCTGCAGGTTTTTCACGGCTGTCAATATAGCCAGCCATTACTTGTGGTGATTGGGTGTTTCAGTCTAATTGTTTTTGTTTTTACATTTGAGTACAGATATGTTAAAGGCTGTAAAAAATGTTTAGGCCCCTTTCACACTGGGGTGTTTTTCGAACGTTATTAAAGCGTTATTCGAGCGATTTCTGAGCGGTATTAAATCAGTATTAAAGCTAAGCCTCATCTGCAATCCCAATGTGCTGGTAAAGCACCGCTAAGACCCTAACGTTTTAGGGCATTTTTGCAGTGCCTCAGTGTCAAAGGGTAAGGCGTTTTTACAGCGCTTTCAATTT
Source organism: Rana kukunoris (assembly GCA_029574335.1). Taxonomy (NCBI): domain Eukaryota; kingdom Metazoa; phylum Chordata; class Amphibia; order Anura; family Ranidae; genus Rana; species Rana kukunoris. The sequence goes on from CM056052.1 coordinate 110,859,906, forward strand.
ATTTCAATAGAGGGAGGCGTTTTTGGAGCGTTTTTTTTCCAGCGCCCAAAAGCTGCTCCAAAGATGCTGCTTGCAGGACTCAGTGTGAAAGGGTCCATTGAGATGCATGGAGAGCGTTTTAATAGTGCTATTTTTAATGCTAAAACGCTGTAAAAACGCTTCAGTGTGAAAGGGGTCTTAGTTATGTTTATTCTCATCTTTCTTTAGGTCCTCTTTATTGACCCAGTGCAAGAATCTACCTCTGAGCTGATCAACATGGCAGAGATGCTCCTGACCAACCATATACCTGTGAGGTAAAGGATCTAAAAAAAGCCAAATGTACATCGAAAACATATATGTTGGCACTCTTTTACCTGACAATAATTTTTTTAAAAGGCTGTATATTCTTAGGAAGGTCACACCACTTGCCAAGGCAATTCTGCAGACTATGTGACATTACCTGTCTCCTGCTTGCATTGGGACTCTTCTTGTGTTCTCACATACTCTCCTCCCTCATGTAAACTAATGATGCACAGTCCTGTTGCAAGCTTTCTTCATCTTTTAGCATTGAATTCAAGACAGATTAAGTTTAGTATATCTAAAAAAAATATTTTTAATTAAAAGGTTTGTAGGTTTTAAAGCACAGTTCAATGGACAGCAGCATCATGTTCCTGAACATATATGGTGAGGTAGTCAAAAAGCAGTCTCTGCATAAACAAAACATGTCTATTGCACCATGTTGATTATCCCTGAACTAAAATGACCAAAAATGTATTTAAAATACAGCAGAAAACATTACAGTAAATATTTAAATGACACGTGTTACACCACATCTATAATAATGTCACCGTCCCTATACAAACTAACGGTGTGCCTTTCTGACAAGTATATCCGTTTCTAATGTCCTGTATACCATCATGGATGTTGCAAATGGCCACGCTTATTTGGGCATGCGAGGACATTGAAATACAGGTATCTGCTAACATTGGAAATTCTGTGAAAACCTTTTTTTAAGTTCCTTATAGAGTTAATAAATGGTTAATGGGCACTTACAAGCGTAGGTAAGCCCTGTAAAAGTTGCTAGTCTAAAGTGACATTTCTGATTGCCCATGTCTTGAAATGCTACTACTTCACTGGTCCCCAGCCACTGCCAGTGTGTGTAAATACTTGCTTCTCCCACCGAACGCTGTGGTTCCTCCTTCTGACTCGTACTTCACCACAAGAAATACGAGCGGGTGGGAGAAAGCATTGCGTTGAGGGGACAGATATTCAAACCCACCCGAAAAGGTTGATTACCTGCAGCGTCCTGGGAGCAGTGAAGTGACAGTATTATAAGACACAGGCCATTGGAAAGGTAAGCATAGTTGGGCTTCTTTTACAGGGCTAGCCTATTTTTTTAATAAGTGACCCTGTGATAACGGCAAATGTAGAAAAACTAGAATGGAGCCACTGACCTTTCAGGAATCCAAGGTACATTTATTTGTGTGATGGACCCCCTACTCAAAATGAGTCTGTCTGCCGTAAATGCTTCCTCTGTCTGGAAGCACACCATCCAAGGGCCCCTTAGCTTTCCCATTCACTAGTCGTAGCTCAGTGTAGGGTAAAACATCCGACAGTTTATTAGAACCAGTATACAGAAGTCCTATATACACAGTAAAAGAGGAGGTTCCTACATCCTGCTCATATCACTCTAGCAATACACAGAAACATAAATTGACATGAGCTAATTAACTAATCCCTTATATAGCCGATGTGACTCCCTAACTACAATACACATTACCATACATATCAACACATAACTCCTTCATACCATGGTAGGGTCAATTAGCACAGACAACAATGGGTGAAAGAGAAGCCACACTAGACTCCTTTACATTATATCAGACAACATACAGACAGATAGCTGGAGTTGACATCCGCACCTCCTAACGGTATGTGTCCTAACAGTATGAATCAGTCAGTCTTTCTAATATGGCATATACAGGGTTCCCAGAGTCTGTGTGTCTTGGGGGGACATAGACCTGAATCCAAATTAACACCACCTAAAGGGTCCCCAAGCATACAGCTCACAAAGAGCACCGTTCCCCCCCCAAATGCCAGGGCCCATGATTGGTAGGCAAGAGGCTAGCATTCAGTCCTCTCCAAAAGCCTCTGTCCCGAGTGAGTCCGTCACAATTTGTATCACCCAAATGTGTTGGACAAAAACGGTTTTGTACCTTATTGCATAGAATTTTTACAACCACTTTAAAACCTCTTGTTTTTACTCATATCACAATAGGCTGGGCGGGAGCCCACGAACCATGCTCTGGCGTGATCTGTCACCTGAACGTATCCACTGGACACGGCCGATGGCAGATCACTGTACAGTCCTGATGCCAGTAACGTGTGATCGATGTGGCCAATCACAGGACAGTTGTACACAATAAAAGGCTTTGATTAATGCCTTTCATTGTGTACTATTGTGTTGAGCTCTGTGATTTGTCACAGTGATTATTTGGTAAAGACGGGGCCAATCATAGCCAATCTGTACCATGTGATTAGCTCTGGCCAATCACGGCTAATCACAATAGTATTCACTGAATGAATACTTTTTTATTTATTTTTTTAATATAATTTAAAGGTCAAGGAATTGTACAAAAGCATTATCAAAAAGAATAAACCGTTACAAAGATAGTACAAGATACATCCCAGCATAGTCCGTATTCAATACTCATTATATCAACTGGTAAGCACTTAAAAACTAACATACTCGGCTCTATGCCCCATTCTGTAATTCCAGATGCTTAATCCCAGGTCTTGGTAAATTACCTGAACTTTTTTTTAACTGTATAGAACATGGGTCCTCAAACTACGGCCCTCCAGCTGTTCAGGAACTACAATTCCCATCATGCCCTTGTCATGTCTGTGAATGTCAGAGATTTACAATGCCTCATGGGACTTGTAGTTCCGCAACAGCTGGAGGGCCGTAGTTTGAGGATCCCTGGTATAGAATATCAAAGTAAGAGAGTGGCCTAAACGACCGGTCTGAGTAAGGAAAAAGAACAGAAAAAAATGAAAGAGGGCAGAGTAATAAGGCAAGTGTGAGGTGAAAAAAAAGGGAAGGAGAGGGAGACTTCATTGACCCGTTCACTCCACAGGATGCCCCACTGGTTGTGAGACCAGAAGCGCCTGGTCCCCGTAGAAGAAATAGGGTCCAGGTCTTCCATTTGTCATCTTGCTCCTTCAAAGTCATGGTAAGACTCTCCATAACTGATATCTGTGATTCTCATCTTCCAATGCAAAATTGTAGAGGAACAGAGCCAGAATACAGGCCCTAGCAGCTGTAAGCAAATGTCTCAGTAATGAGTTCTTAAATTTCTTGTTAGAAATTGGGTAGTCTTTCAATAGAAAGAGTGTCAGATTCCTAACAAGTAAACTCTGGTCAGCGTTTTAATTGTAGCTTCTACATCTGTCCAAAAGCTATTACATTTTGGGTACTCTGAGAAAATGTGTGGAAGGGTCCCCACAGTGCCAACACGTATTCAGGAACTGCGGGTACATTCTATGCAGTTTGACTGGAGTTCTGTATGACCATGTGAGGAGCTTATAACCTCTCTTCTGGTATCTACTAGCCATAGAGGCTTTGTGAGCGAAAAGTATAACCTTATCTTTTTGAGGCTGAGCAAAAGTAGTTTGGAGGTCAGTTTCCCATTGTTGTAGAAAGGTTAAGTCAGACATCTCTACCTGGTTCGTTAGAAGAGCATAATAATGTGAGCGTGAATTGGGGAGCTGATCGCCATATGTGCAAATCTGCTCCAATGGCGTAAGCTGACCTAGGGTTTGGCGATCTGCTCAGAGTGTTAATTGCAAAGTCCTCAGAAAAGGACAAAAAGCGAAGCAGATCTTCTGTTGTTTTAGATCTCCTTTCAGAAAAATCTGAGGAGGATGAGGCCCCATCAGGGAATGAGGACTCGGAGGGATCAATATCAGAAGAAGCCTTTTCTGCTTCCCAGGTTCTGAAGTTGCAGGTGCAATGTTATGCTGAAGCGGTATGCTCTACATTCAGATTACCCTCTTCAAAAGAAAAAAAAAAAGATTACCCTCTTCAGAATTAATTATATCACCTGTCTCCTCTCTGGGTTCATTAAAATCCCCACAGGCTGCTTGTGCCTTTCCGATCCATCCTTTATTGGAGAATCTAAGTGGCAGATGAGGTTTAATGTTGATAAATGTAAAGTTATGCACTTAGGGGCTAAGAATATGCATGCATCATACATACTAGGGGGAGTAAAACTGGGGGGATCTGTAGTGGAGAAGGATCTGGGTGTTTTAGTTGATCATAAGCTCAATAATGGCATGCAATGCCAAGCTGCGGCTTCCAAAGTGAGCAAAGTCCTTTCTTGTATTAAGAGAGGTATGGACTCCAGAGAGAGAGAGAGATATCATTTTTCCCCTGCACAAATCATTAGTAAGACCTCATCTGGAATATGCAGTCCAGTTTTGGGCACCAGTTCTCAAAAAGGATATCGGAGAACTGGAGAAAGTGCAGAGAAGGGCAACCAAACTGATAAGAGGTATGGAGGAGCTCAGCTATGAGGAAAGATTAGAAGAACTAAATTTATTCACTCTTGAGAAGAGTAGAATAAGGGGGGAAATGATCAACATGTACAAATATATAAGAGGTCCATATAGTGAACTTGGTGTTGAGTTATTCACTTTACGGTCAACACTAAGGACAAGGGGGCACTCTACGTCTGGAGGAAAAGAGATTTCACCTCCAAATACGGAAAGGTTTCTTCACAGTAAGAGCTGCGAAAATGTGGAACAGACTCCCTCCGGAGGTGGTTCTGGCCAGCTCAGTAGATTGCTTTAAGAAAGGCCTGGATTCTTTCCTAAATGTACATAATATAACTGAGTACTAAGTTCTGTAGGTAAAGTTGATCCGGGGTAAATCCGATTGCCTCTCGGGGGATCAGGAAGGAATTTTTTTCCCTCCTGTAGCAAATTGGATCATGCTCTGCTGTTTTTTTTTTGCCTTCCTTTGGATCAACTGTGGGTATGGAGTTGGGTATATGTGATGTACTGTGTTTTTTTATTTTGTTCGTTTATTTTTTTATGGTTGAACTGGATCGACTTGTGTCTTTTTTTCAACCTGACTAACTATGTAACCATGTAATCTGATTTACGCAGACTGGAAACATCCAGATAAGCGTTTTTTTTTCTCCTCCTAGAAAGTTTGAAGTTCTTTATCCTATGGAGGAGATGTTTACCAAGAAATGGAGTCTGCCTGCCGTGGATGCGGCTATCTCTTGTGTAAATAAAAGCTTAACTTGTCCGGTGGACAATACCCAAGTATTTAAAGATCCTTCTGAGAAGGAGTTGGAATCTTTATTAAGGTCTTCCTTTCTCCTGACAGGTGCTGTAAGCCAACCTGCTTTGGCGGCAGTTGGTATGTGTCAGGTCTTAAAAGGATCAGGTGAAATAGGCTGAAAGATGTGCCTGCGGAGCAGGTAAAATTTTGGGAGAATATGCCTAGGGCCTTATGTTTTACGGTGGATGCAATTAGAGATTCGATTTAACAAGCATCTCGCCTTACGCTCCAGCTGGTGCATCTGCGCAGATTTCTTTGGCTAAAGCATTGATCAGCGGAATCCCCATGCAAAAAGCTTTTGGGGATTTTGGAAAAGTATATTCAAAGATATAGAGTGGTAAGACTACTCTTTTGCCAGAAAATAAGAAAAACAAGCGTCCTTGTTTTAAACGTTCTCTCTCCCCTGCTCCTGGAAGATCTGCCGCCAGCCAGTGGCAACGGCATTTTCAGCCTGCCAAAAAGGCTAAAGAAAACCAGGCCCAGAAGGACAAGAAGCTGTGGGGTTCAAAAGCTAGTAAGCAAAACCCCAAAGCCTCTTTAGGAAGAGGCGCCCCCGCTCGGCCGAGTGGGGGGACGGCTTTGTCAGTTTTCAGCGGCATGGCAGACAGAGATCCAGGACAAGTGGGTAGTTTCCGCAGTATCCCTAGGGTACAAGCTGGAATTTCAAGAGATCCCACCTTACCGGTTCCGAAGTTCAAGGCTCTCCAAGGACCCATTAAAAAGAAAGTCCTTCTTGAAAGGACTGAATCAGTTAAGGTCTCAGGGAGTAATCATGGAATTTCTCCTAAAGGTGCAAGATTTAGGTTTTTACTCAAACCTCTTTGTGGTTCCAAAACCAAGTGGAGAAGTCCGACCCATCCTGGATCTAAGATCTCTGAATCGGTTCCTAAACATTCGCCATTTCCAAATGGAAACTATTCGATCCGTGGTCGCCACCCTTCATGGTGGAGAGTTCTTGGCGTCTATAGACATCAAAGACGCATATTTACATGTCCCTATCCATCCCGCTCTCCAAAAGTTCCTAAGGTCCAGTTTGTGGCTCTGCCGTTTGGTTTGGCAACCGCACCCTGCCAACAAACTGCACAGTGGAGGTAAGTATGACATGTTTATTATTTAAAAAAAAATAAAAAAATTTCCTATACTAACACTTTAAGGAATGATATATTTGTGTGAAAAAAATTGATTAAAATTTTATTTTGTTACTAACAGTCTGTTCTTGTAAGAAACATGTACATTGAATAACATGCAGATATTTATTAGGTTTTTAGCTGAAGTTTTGTGCTGTGTTTGAATTTAGTTTACATTTTGACCAGCAGAGGACTCTGTCTTTCAGGATCGGTTTGGTGTTCGTAGTGAATCAAGCTGATGAGGTTGATGGTTTTGAGGACGCAGGTGTTGCTCTGCTAAGGACTTTCAACTATGTGGCTGATGAAGAAGATAATTATCACGCTTTTCAGATCGTTATATCGGTAGGTTGCTGGAACCATAAAGGGAACATCAATCAGCCTTTCTTTTCTTCTGGAGTAGAAATACAGTCACATTAATGTCGAGTCATTGCTAACATTTCAGCTTTATACTTGTCCTCTGCTTAATGCACTTTTAAAAGGGGAGCACTGTGAACATAATTCTCGGTATCTAATGATTTCTGCCAATAATAAAGGCTCTTATAACAGTCACTATGCTGCACAAGCTTTTTTATTAAGAGCAGCATAAAAATGAAATAGTAGATAGTGATGCTCTTCCCATGGGATCATTAAAAGAAAGCTGGCTAAGAAAGTATTTACATTTTGCCTCTGTTTTGACACATGTATTGATTCATTTGGTAGCTAAATTATATGTTCTTACTTTTTAAAATATTTTCTATATTTCAAGGAGATTGCAAAGGTGAGGAAAATTTAAATACTGAGACACATACAGGAGAGATTTGAAATTGAACAATTGTAGGAGTTTAAAGTACACAGATGTATGTAAACCCTACCAATGGACTTCTTATATTTGCTATCCTTTGGTCTGTTAAATATGCAATTGTTTCATATATATTTATTACAGATAAAAGAAAAGACATTTGACAATCAAAAACAGAAATCAAGAAGATCAGCGTGATCACTTCGTACACTAAATATGCCATTGAAACAGTATTAGAAACATAGGAAAGTGACAGAAAAAAAACACAAAAGTCCATTGAGTCTGCCAATTTAAATTTATTTTTATTTTTATAGTGCCAAAAAATATTATGTCAGAAATTCAGAGCTTTGCTGGGTTCTCAAGGAGTCTAACTAACACTCCTAGTTGTTATTTGGAGCTACAGAATGGTTAGTGTTTATGTAAATAGATAGATAATAGCATAGTAGTTTAGCAAAAAAGACAGTAGGGCAGGGCTGACACCACAAAGTCCCCAAAGTCAGCTCACAACAGGAGCGCAGAATTGCGTTTCTGGTAAACAAATGTGTGTTTTTCTGTACTTGCAGGGTCTTTTAAAACAGTAAAACATGGGGGATGCACATGTATTGTGCACTGTTATACAAGCTGTACACTCACTACTTTACATTGTAGCAAAGTGGCATTTCTTCAGTGTTGTCACATGATAAGATAGAATAAAATATTTACAAAAATGCGAGGGGTGTACTCACTTTATGGGATATTGTGTATATATAATTTATTCAAATATAAGGCCTGTGCACAACTGAGACTAATCACAAGGACTGGCTGCCAGGAAACATGATGACCTAAGAAAGCAAGGCTTCCATTCAAAGCTTTGTAAAGTCTTTAGGCTCAAGGACCTGGAACATGGCTTATTGAGATTCTGAGAATATGTTTTTTTTCCCACATTGCGATAAATCCTGAAGCCCCTCATCTTGTGTATATGACAACTCTAACTGGAAAATACACACGATCCACAATCCTACCAACCAGTACCTCACAATATTCACTAAAATAGTTAGAGTGTAAAATCAGCATGCTTATTTTGAGAATTCTATTCATGATACGCGGTCAAGTTTAAAATAATTGACCTGGACAGATAAGTGTAGAATTGGGAATAAAGCTTAAAATAGTTGTGAAAATTAACATCACAAACATGTAAAATATGTTATGGTAAATGGAGGGGGCGCTAATATTGAATAATAAGAGAATAAACAATAAAGTGAAATCTAATAAATGGTCCGTCTGAACCAACAATAGCAGACTTAGTGAGCAGCAACACACTGAAAATAGTGAAATAGAAATAGATTGTACAAAAAAAAAAAAAAATGAATAAATAAAATAAAGTCCATTCAAAGAGTGTTAGATAAAGTCCAATCAAGGCTAATCTTTCTCAGATGCAAATTGTTGAAAATTCATTGTAAAAGGTGTCCACCTCCACCAAGAAGATCCCCCAAATGTGCACTAATGGATGGCTCCTTACCGCACGGTGTTGACCTGATTGTTTAGAAAAGGTCAAATACAGCAGTTGGTCACTAAACCAGTTGAATGATTCAGCTGCACAGCTCTATGTTTCCCGGAATCAAACACTCTCATGAAGGAGGGAGAGGGGAAACCACCATAGTGAAGTACAGTTTATTTAAAATATGTCACAGAACAGCATAGCCAAATGGCCTCTTACTTTAGTAGTGCCTAGGACCCGGCACTGAGGCTAGTCAGCATGGCAGGATGGGCTATGATGAGTGTTCCTCGCTGGGGAACTGGGGTGAAGTCCAAGCCGGATACGAGTTCCTCGCTAGGGAGCTGGCGTGCGTTCCAGGCCAGGGGACCAGCGGGACCGGAAGTGCGTTGTGTTTACGTATCCAGGCGCTTCGACGTATGTTTCATGATTAACACGTCGTCAGGAAGCAAAATGTTACTTGTTTGAAATGTATTAGTAATAGATATTATTGCTGCTTTGTACAATGCTTGTCCACTAATATCATATTATAAAAAAAAAAAACAGACGCATGAATTGGTGTAGAACTAGTAGGAGAACTATTGGTTAAGTATCTTTATGATGCAGTAGTGTTAATGTTTGGGAATATTGTAAGCTCTATAGGTTTGCAGCAGCAACATCTTTTGTCAGAGTTTTAACCCTTTTTTTCCTTGTTCTGCAGATCTACAACAAGTTACGGGCTGGTGAAAAGCTGACTGTGAAACATGTCACCAGTGTCCTGGAACAAAAGTACCGCTATGTGGAGCTGAGCAGTATCCTAGGCCTGGACTCTGCTTATGACCAGTATAGAAAGGTGAGGGAACCCTTCATGGTGTGTCTGCATCTATGGCAGATGTTTTAACCCTTCATGGTGTGTCTGCATCTATGGCAGATGTTTTAACCCTTCATGGTGTGTCTGCATCTATGGCAGATGTTTTATGTGTTTTTATGTGTTTTAAAGCCCAACTGAAGTCTCTGAGAAAAATATAACATTTAGGCATGCAGTGAAATATGAAGCGCTGCACATAATTGTTTTTTTTGTTGAAGAAGTACGATTACTAAGGAAGCATCCTTTCACTCACTGACGCACCCCTCCAAGCTCACACTGATCCTTATCCAAAACAAAATGGGGAAGATTTACTAAAACGGCAGAGTGCAAAATGTGGTGCAGCTCTGCATAGAAATACGCTTCCAGGGTATTTTTTTTTTTTAAAACCACTTAAGACCCGGACCAAAATGCAGCTAAAGGACCTTGCCCCTTTTTGCGATTCGGTACTGCTTCGCTGTAACTGACAATTGTGCGTTCGGGCAATGTGGTTCCCAAACAAAATTGGCGTCCTTTTTTTTTCCACAAATGGAGCTTTCTTTTGGTGGTATTTGATCACCTCTGCGGTTTTTATTTTTTGCGCTATAAACAAAAATAGAGCGACAATTTGGAAAAAAATGCAATATTTTTTACTTTTTGCTATAATAAATATCCCCCAAAAGTATATAAACAACATTTTTTCCCATCAGTTTAGTCCGATACGTATTCTTCTACCTATTTTTGGTAAAAAAAATCGCAATAAGCATCTATCGGTTGGTTTGCGCAAAATTTTTAGTACTAATGGTGGCGATCAGCATTTTTTTTTTCATGACTGCGACATTATGGCGGACACTTCAGACAATTTTGACACCTTTTTGGGACCATTGTAATTTTCACAGCAAAAAATGCATTTAAAATGCATTGTTTATTGTGAAAATGACACTTGCAGTTTGGGAGTTAACCACAGGGGGTGCTGATGGGGTTATGTGTAACCTAACATGTGTTTACAACTGTAGGGGGTGTGGCTGTAGGTGTGACGTCATCGATTGTGTCTCCCTATAAAAGGGATCACGCGATCGATGATGCCGCCACAGTGAAGAACGGGGAAGCCGTGTTTACACACGGCTTCTCCAATCTTTGGCTCCGGGGACCAATCGCCGCACTCAAGCGGCGATCGGGTCCGCGAATCCCGCGGCCCCGGAGCTTCGGACCGGGTCGCGGGAGCGCGCCTCGGGCGAGTGCCCGCGACCCACGGCTGGGTACGAGCACAGCACGTACCTGTACGTGCATGTGCCCAGCCGTGCCATTCTGCCGATGTATATGTGCAGGAGGCGGTCCTTAAGTGGTAAAAGCTTAATTTCCAGTCTACCTTTTGAAAAACTGTGACAATGTCCATATGCTTTATCTACAGAGTTGTGCTGTTTGTCTCCATCTTTGTAATATACGTTATGATAGTTTAGAGTGTATTGGCTATCTTTGAAATGTGCTGTTGTCTTTCAGGAGGGGAGGGAATACTTCCTACAGACAGGTTTATCTCCGCTGCCTGTGGTTCTTTTCAATGGTGTACCATTCTCTAAAGACCAGATGGATCCTGATGAACTGGAGACTGCAACAATGCAAAAAGTTCTCGAAACAACAACCTTCTTCCAGAAAGCTGTCTATTTGGTGAGATATTATAGCTACCTGCTCATCTCTATTACCTAATGTAGATGTAGTAATGGACCTAAATAAAAAATGAAAAAATTACAATATGATGCATATATTACATATAATGACGTATATAACCCAGCAGTTAATCCTGCCCGGAGATCACTACTTTTGCACCTCCTTTAACATAGTGGCAATGCTGTTTTTTCTGCAGTTAAATTGCAAAGCAGTGTTGTGACCCTCTGGACAGGGTGGCCCCAGAAGGACTTTAAATGTTCTTTTAAGTAAGTGACAAACAAATTAAAACTGAGCTGTAGCTAACCCTTTAAAAGTGGACCTTCACTTAAAAATAACACAATCTTTCTAATTTTTTATTTATCTTATTGTTTTTTCTGTCCTACCTGCCCCCTGCTTCCATTCTAGCCTAGGCAAGAATGACATTCCATTCTCCTCCTGACATTCCACTCTCCTCCTTCTCCTCCTGCAGCCTTCTGGTGCACTGACCTCACAAATCTCAGGAGGCATACATTTCTACCATTCATGTAATTAAATGCAACCCCAGGTCTCGCACATGCACAGACAAAGATCTGAGGTCATGTCTGTTTACATATTGTTCTATGGTGGAAAGTAATGCCTCCTGGGATACGTGAGGTCATTATCACAGGAGGCATTACTTTTAATAGAACTATTTAAAAAACATGTCATATAAACAGACAGATCTCTGCCTGCGCATGTGCTAGATCTGGCACCACATCATTAGGGGACCTACTGCAAGTACTGGGAAGAGACAGTCGGCTCCACATGATGTAAAAAAGAGAGATGGCAGCAAGAGACAGTCTTTATAGTAGGAGAGCAATGTGAGAGAAGAGGTCAAAGTTTGTATTCACTGGACTTTTAAGTATGAAACCATACAAAAAAAAAAAAACACAATATAAAACCCGAAAATTTAATATTTTGCAGGTTACCAACGTTAGATTTCTTATTTTAGGCTTTTTCCCTTGATTTTCTGGTGATCTGACAAGTAACATAATTTCTGTATTAGAGTGTCCCGGCTGTGGATGAAGGAGCAAGAAAGACGCCTTTAGTCAGCAGCATTGTCAGAGAGAGTGTTAGATGTACTAGCAGATTTAGATTTCTTTATCGTACATCACGGGACACAGAGCGCATAGCCATTACATATGGGTTATATGGGTACCTTCAGGTGTGGACACTGGTGTAATCAACTTCACAGGAAGTTCCTCCCTATATAACCCCCTCCCACTGAGAGTGCTTTAGTTTTTTCGCCAGTGTCTTAGGTGTTGGTCACGTCTAGCTGTCCCTCGGAGGTCTCGGGACCCAGGATAGCTAGCCGGATCCGTCCGAAGTGCTTCAAAGCCAAGGAGTACGGTACCCGGGCCCTGCCTGCGTGGGGTGTTGCCTATAATGCCTCTCCTTGGAGGGCTGGATTCTGGGCTCCAGTGCCTTGGTCTCTCCCAGGACTAAACGCTACTGATGCCAGGATGCTATATAGGTCCAGGGGTGTGGGTTCCTTAAACACAGGACCCCGGTCCCTGAAGGTCCGAGACAATACCCACGGAGATGGGAGAAGATTGGGCCTCTTGCAGTTTGCAATACCCTGCGGCGTGGAGCAGGTAAGAGGGAACCTGCGGGACTTGGTTCGGCAGTAGGTATCCCCCTGGGGGTTCTGGGTTGGCTAATGGTATGCTTGTGCATCAGCCACTATCTCCACTATGTCTTTTAGGCAGGATGGGATGTACTAATGTTTACCCAGATAACATGTAGATATATGTATACTTGTTTAAGATATATATTTGCTACTCACCCCAGGTCTCCCTGTTAGCATTGATACTGCAGCCCCATGTACTATAAAGAGGGAATTGCTGGTGAAAACTCCTGTTTCTTAGGAAGCCTATGGGGACAGATTCCTCTCTGTGTGCGTCGGCGTGCGTTGGGGGGGCGGGCTAGCAGCGTCAGGGTCAGTTAAAATTAAAACGTTTCTCTCTGGCTGGTCTTTTCCCTCCTGGAAGCAGAGGAAGAAGGACACAGAGCGCGCAGCTGGGTCTTTTGGCCACAGTGACACCCAGTGGCGGTTTGTGGATCTTCAGGTCTAGGACTTAGTTCCACTATTGACCAGAAAAAGAAAAAAAAAAAAAAAAAAAAGTTTTTTTGCTTAAAGGGACTCAGCCTTAGATCCAGCAGTATCTGAGTCAACCTAGGACTCCGGCTAACGGGCATTGGTGTTGCAATACTCACAGGTTTTCCTCAGTATTGCCACCTCCCAGGCGGGTAAAAAAAAAACAAAAAAAAAACAAACATTTTTTTGTGAAAAAAAAAAAAAAAAAAAAAAAAAAATATATATATATATATATATATATATATATATATATATATATATATATATATATATACAAAATTTTTCATTTTCCTCAGCCTGTTCTCATATTAATTACTCCTAGCTACAACAGTCAGGTGTTGGCTATAGGGGTGACTCAAGGTTGTGCAATGGCTCCAAAGGGATCAGGACCAGCCAAGGCTGCAAAAGGTGCCAAGAAACAAAAGGGGTCTCCATCGGGGTCAGAGGATTTGGGCCAGGCTTCAATGGCCCCACCCTCACCAGTTAGACCACCGAGTAGCATAGTACAAGAGCCATTGGGGGTGCTGGGGGCAGAGGCGGCCCCCGATCCACCCATTCCCGTTTACGTAACGGAAGAAATGCTAGCGACCACCCTGGGTGGGCTAGAGAAAAGGTTAACTGCTTTGTTTGCCCGCCCTTTGCCAAGTAGCAAACGGGCTAGATCCCCCTCACCTAGTTTGGTGTTTTCAGATGCGGAGGTCTCCTCTTCGGAGGAACGGGACCCACAAGGGGATCAAGCAGACCCAAGTCCCCGACGGTTCAGACATGGATGGTTCCACTGTAGATGAATATTTTTCGGCCTCTCAAGCGGAGAGCCTGTGGATCCAGTCTTTGACCGATATGGTTCGCACTGCTTTTAAACTTCCAGTGCCAGAACTAGTAGCCCCTGTGGTATCCTCATTGGGTTCTTTAAAGGCTCCATTAACTTGTGTGTCTTTTCCGATTCACCCCCTTCTGCGGAGCGTGATTTACCAGGATTGGGCTCGACCTGATAGGATCTTTATCCCTCCTAAGAGGTTCTCTATTCTCTATCCTATGGAAGAGGAATTTTTAAAGAAATGGGCACTCCCCACAGTGGACGCGGCCATTTCCTGCGTGAATAAATCCCTGACCTGTCCGGTTGAAAATGTCCAGATGTTCAAGGATCCGGTCGACAAAAAATTAGAGACCCTACTGAAGGCTTCTTTTACCACAGTAGGTGCCATGGTTCAGCCAGCGGTGGCAGCCATTGGCGTTTGTCAGGCCTTAAAGGATCAGGCAAAACAGATATTAAAGGACATGCCGGCTCAGCAAACTCGTGAATTAGCAGATTTCCCTAGGGCTCTCTGCTTTGCAGTAGATGCTATTAAGGACTCCATCCAACAGGCATCCCGTTTATCTCTGCTGGTGGTTCACATGCGTCGTCTTTTGTGGCTAAAGAACTGGTCAGCAGAGGCACCCTGCAAAAAGCTTTTAGCAGGGTTTCCCTTTCATGGGGGAAGACTATTCGGTGAAGACCTAGATAAATATATCCAGACCATATCAAGTGGTAAAAGTTCTTCCTTACCGGTCAAGAAAAGACCGCGTGGGCCCGCGTTTAAACGACAGGCCTTTGCAGGCTCGGCCCCTTCGACTTCCCGTCAGTATCGACGGCCTCCCGGGCGTTCAGCAGTTAATAGCCGCCCACAGGGACAAGCCGCTGCAAACAAGAGGCCCTGGTCTCGCAAGCCGGCTAAACCAGTCATCAAGTCAGATTCATGAAGGGGCGCCCCCACTCTCTTGGGTGGGGGGAAGACTTCAGTTTTTCTCCGAAGTCTGGAAGGCCAGAATTCCCGACTCTTGGGTTCGGTCCGTGGTAGCCACAGGCTACAAACTAGAGTTTCGAGAAATCCCCCCTCCTCATTTTCAGGGGTCAAGTCTTCCAAGCGACCCGTTAAAGAGGGCCTCTCTCGTAAAGGCGTTGGATCGCCTCTTGCTCCAAGGAGTAATTGTAGAAGTACCAACCCAAGAAAGGGGTCTGGGATTCTACTCCAACCTTTTTATTATACCAAAACCCAATGGCGACGTCAGGCCTATCCTAGACCTCAAACGCCTAAATCGCTTTCTAAAGATTCAGACCTTTCGTATGGATTCCATACGTTCAGTGACAGCCAGCCTGCATCAAGGCGACTTTCTAGCATCTATAGACATAAAGGATGCATATCTGCATGTGCCGATCTACCCAGCACATCACAAGTTTCTTCGTTTTATGATAGATCAAAGTCATTTCCAGTTCGTAGCCCTCCCTTTCGGGTTGGCAACAGCTCCGCGGGTATTCACAAAGGTGTTAGCCCCGGTGCTAGCCGTCCTAAGGACAAAAGGCATTTTGGTCCTGGCATACCTGGACGATCTCCTGGTTATCGACAGATCAGCTTCCAACCTCAATCATGCAGTAGTCCGCACAGTTCGGCATCTAGAAGAATTCGGGTGGGTTGTGAACCAAGGAAAATCGAGGTTGCAACCCACAAGACAGTTGGAATATCTAGGCCTTCGGTTAGATACAGAATGCCAGAGGATATTTTTACCTCAAGAAAAGATCAGGTCATTGACTCAAACAATTCAAATAGTCCTAGGCAAAAAGAGGCCGACTATTCGCCTATGCATGCGACTGCTGGGAAAGATGGTAGCCGCCTTCGAAGCAGTGCCCTATGCCCAGATCCATACCAGAGTTCTCCAGGCAGCTATTCTCTCTGCTTGGAACAGGTCCATACAGGCATTAGACCGTCCATTAGGTCTTTCCCCAGGAGTCAGGCGCAGCCTGTACTGGTGGCTGGTCCCTCAAAAATTGTCAAAAAGGAAAACCTTTTGCCCCATCACGTGGAAAATAGTAACCACAGATGCCAGCCTAACAGGTTGGGGGGCAATCTTAGGAAAACGGACCCAGCAGGGACAGTGGTCAGAGGCAGAAGGTCTGCTTCCCATCAATGTCCTAGAGATCAGAGCTGCTCGGTTGGCCCTGGTCGCCTGGACTCTCCCCCTGCAGGGTCTGCCAGTAAGGATACAGTCCGATAATGCCACTGCGGTGGCATACATAAACCACCAGGGGGGCACAAGGAGCCTAGCGGCTCAAAGGGAAGTAAACCTGATTTTCTCATGGGCCGAAGCCAATGTACCCTGCATCTCAGCAGTGTTCATCCCAGGGATAGACAATTCTCAAGCAGATTTTTTGAGTCGTCAACAGTTACTCCCGGGAGAGTGGTCTCTTCACCCCCAGGTATTCCAAGAGATTTGCCAAAGATTCGGAGTTCCCGATGTGGACATCATGGCATCAAGATTCAACAAGAAATTGGACAAATTCGTATCCCGAGCCAGGGACCCCTCGGCCTACGGGACCGATGCGTTGGTTTGCCCCTGGCACCAGTTTTCTCTCCTGTATGCGTTCCCTCCACTACAGATGATTCCCCGCCTTCTACGAAGGATCAGGGTGGAGCGCAGGCCGGTGATCCTGGTGGCCCCAGCCTGGCCCAGAAGAGCTTGGTACGCACTCATCGTGAGGATGTCAGTAGGGGCACCGTGGCCACTCCCCCTGCGCCCAGATCTGCTGTCTCAGGGCCCGATCTTCCACCCTGCTTCACAGCAGCTAAATTTGATGGCTTGGCGGCTGAATCCCTAATTCTTAAGGGCAGAGGCCTCTCAGCCCAGGTCATATCTACGTTAATTCAGGCTAGAAAGCCAGTCTCTAGAAATATCTATTACAGAGTCTGGAGGACCTATGTGGAGTGGTGCGAGTCTCAAGGAGGGCATCCTCGCAAGTTTTTTATTGACAGGATCTTGCGATTCCTCCAGGTTGGCGTTGACAAGGGGTTGGCTCTTAGTACTCTAAAGGGGCAGGTGTCTGCCTTATCGATATGGTTTCAAAGGCCTTTGGCCACACATTCGCTTGTGAAAACCTTCTTGCAGGGGGTCTTGCATGTGAATCCTCCTATTAGAGCTCCCCTCTGCCCCTGGAATTTAAATCTGGTCTTGTCAGCTTTACAAGGGCAGCCGTTTGAACCTCTGACAGAAATCCCTCTTGTGCTGCTAACCCGAAAGTTGGTTTTCTTGGTGGCTATGGCTTCGGCCAGAAGGGTCTCCGAGCTGGCAGCCTTGTCTTGCAGGGAACCGTACCTGATTCTGCATAAGGACAGAGTGGTTCTGCGGCCTCAACCTTCTTTCCTTCCTAAGGTCATATCCAGTTTTCACTTGAATCAGGACCTAGTCCTACCATCCTTCTTTCCTACTCCCCAGTCCAGAGAGGAAAGACTGCTTCATACTTTGGACGTGGTCCGAGCCATGAGGGTTTATCTCAAGGCTACAGAGAAGATTCGGAAAACAGATGTGCTTTTCGTTCTTCCGGATGGCCCCAAGAAGGGTCAGCCGGCTGCCAAGTCTTCCTTGGCTAGGTGGATTAAGCAGCTGATTTTTCAGGCCTATGGTCTGAAGCGCGTTCCACCTCCCTTATCAGTTAAAGCCCATTCTACGAGGGCCATGAGTGCCTTTTGGGCGGCACACCATCAGATCTCTATGGCACAGGTTTGCAAAGCGGCAACCTGGTCTTCCGTACATACGTTTACTAAATTTTATAAGTTGGACGTCACAAAGGCTACGGATGCAGCATTTGGGCAGGCGGTCCTACGGGCAGCAGTATAGAATCCTCTGGCCCGGTTCACGCCCCCTTTTTTTTTTCTGTTGGGTGGAGCTATTTTACCTCCTGATAATGTTTTTTGTTTGGCTATTTTTGGCCTTACGATCTCCCTCCCTTCATGGAGCATTGCTTTGGGACATCCCATATGTAATGGCTATGCGCTCTGTGTCCCGTGATGTACGATAAAGAAAAAAGGATTTTTAATAACAGCTTACCTGTAAAATCCTTTTCTTGAAGTACATCACGGGACACAGAGCTCCCACCCCTCTTTTGGGGAACATTGTGTAACCTCGGAGAAATTGCTTGCTACAAAACTAAAGCACTCTCAGTGGGAGGGGGTTATATAGGGAGGAACTTCCTGTGAAGTTGATTACACCAGTGTCCACACCTAAAGGTACCCATATAACCCATATGTAATGGCTATGCGCTCTGTGTCCCGTGATGTACTTCAAGAAAAGGATTTTACAGGTAAGCTGTTATTAAAAATCCTTTTATCAGTTGCAGCAACAGTTTTACATAGGTAAAAGCTGACCATTGCAAGCATCCCTGTCAGTGGTAAATGGTTTGTCGCAACCGCTAATTACTACTTTTGCTGGACAGCTTGTTCTGTTAAAATGTACTAGCCCTATGGCCAGATCACCCGGAGAAAATAAAGCAATGGTAAGAGAAAAGTAATGCAGTGACCACATCTAAGAATTGGTAAGCTGCAGTATATTAAATGTCTGTTTTGTGTTTTAATACCACTTTAAGGTGATGGGGGGGAAACAACTGAAATTTGATAGTGTAAATCTTTAAACTTGTGTGTAAAATCTGACCACTGTAAATACACCCAGTAGTGTACAGACAGTCCCCGGGTTACAAACAAGATAGGGTATGTACGTTTGTTCTTCAGTTAAATTTGTAT
Organism: Rana kukunoris; assembly: GCA_029574335.1. NCBI lineage: Eukaryota > Metazoa > Chordata > Amphibia > Anura > Ranidae > Rana > Rana kukunoris. The sequence goes on from CM056052.1 coordinate 110,878,764, forward strand.
GTAAGTCGGAACAGGTAAAAAAAAAAATTAGGTGTAACTCCAGCCAACAATATAATTTTAACATTTTTTGGATCGCATAGGGAAAGGTTAAAGCGGAGCTCCACCCTAAAGTGAACTTCCGCTGATCGGAACCCTCCCCCCTTCCGGTGTCACATTTGACACCTTTCAGGGGGAGGGGGGTGCAGATACCTGTCTAAAGACAGGTATTTGCACCCACTTCCGGCCACTCGGGCAAAAGAAGTTTTTTTTTTCCACATCCCGTCCGTCCCTCGTTGTGTGCTGGGAACACTCGGCTCCTAGCACACAGCGGGAGCCAATCGGCGGGCGCATCGCAACTCACGCATGCGCCGTAGGGAACCGGCAGTGAAGCCGGAGCGCTTCACTTCCTGGTTCCCTCACTGTGGATGGTGGGGGGAGCAGCAGGGTGACGAGCGATCGCTCGCCCTCTGCTGCGGACGCCGCTGGACTCCAGGACAGGTAAGTGTCCTAATATTAAAAGTCAGCAGCTGCAGTATTTGTAGCTACTGGCTTTTAATATTTTTTTTTCAGGGGGCATCCGCGTTAATGCCGCGTACACACGATCACTTTTTGTGATGAAAAAAAACTACGTTTTATCTCACGAAACAAAACGATGTTGCCTACTCACCATAGTTTTTCCAAAAAGCTCTAGCAAAGCGTGGTGACGTCCATCACGTACGACGGCACTCTGTTCCATTGAAGCTCCGTCTCATAACTTGCTTCAGAGCATGCGCGGGTTTAAAAACATCGTTTTAACCGTCGTTTTGTCCACACACGATCACTTTTTATGACACAAAAAATTAAATTTAAAAAAAACGACACAAAAAATTATTTTAAAACGTCGTTTTTTTTCATCACAAAAAGTGATCGTGTGTACGCGGCATAACACCACTGTGATGTTTGTTTTGTTGTCTGCCCCTGATCAGAAGATTTCACCTCACTTTCTATCCCTGTGACAATTGGATTTAGAAAATTTTGGGTTGTTGTGGAAACAAGAATTGATGCTAAAGCACCAGTGGAGACACCTTTTCCCATGATAACTCTTAGGCGCCGTACACACGGCCGAGGTTCTCGCTGAAAACCAGCGAGAACCTCGCTGGAATGCACAATTCCAGCGAGGACCTCGGCTGTGTGTACGGTCTCGGCGAGCTTCCCGTCGGGAAGCCCGTCGAGCCGAAATAGAGAGCACACTCTCTATTTCCTCGACGGCCCGCCTGGAAGAATGGCTGGTTGCCATTCCCGACGGGCGGGTCGCCGATTTCGACGGCCGGGAGAGAACCTCGACAGGCGGAACGATGTGTTCTGCCCGTCGAGGTTCTCTGCCGTGTGTACGGCGCCTTACAGGAGTGAATTTCCATTCCTAGGGGTAGATTTCCTCTCATTTCCTGTTTTTTTCCTCCGTTTGTAAGTCAGATGTTTGTAACTCGGGGACTGCCTGTAAAATGATTTGTCCCAATACCTATAATTGTCACTTGGATAGCATGTACAGTGCCTTGAAAAAGTATTCACATCCGTTGAAATTTTCCAAATTTTGGTCATGTTACAACCAAAAACATAAATGTATTTTAAAGGGATTTTATGTGATAGACCAACACAAAGTGGCACATAATTGTGAAGTGGAAGGAAAATGATAAATGGTTTTTAATTTCTTTTACAAATAAATATCTGAAAAGTGTGGCGTGGATTTGTATTCAGCCCCCCTGAGTTAATACTTTGTAGAACTCCCTTTCACTGCAATTACAGCTGCAAGTGTTTTGGGGTATTTCTCTACCAGCTTTGCACATCTGATGCTGCCACCACCATGTTTCACAGTGGGGATGGTGTGTTCAGGGTGATGTGCAGTGTTAGTTTTCCGCCACACATAGAGTTTTGCTTTTAGGCCAACATTTTTAGTTTTGCTCTCATCTGACCAGAACACCTTCTTCCACATGTTTTCTGTGTCCCCCACATCGCTTCTCACAAACTGCAAACATGATTTCTTATGGCTTTCTTTCAACAATGGCTTTCTTCTTGCCACTCTTACATAAAGGCCAGATTTGTGGAGTGCACAACTAATAGTTGTCCTGTGGACAGATTCTCCTACCTGAGCTGTGGATCTCTGCAGCTCCTCTGGGAGTTACCATGGACATCTTGGCTGCTTCTCTGATTAATGCAAGAAGGCCATGTCTAGGTTTGCAGTTGTGCCATACTCTTTCCATTTTCGGATGATGGATTGAACAGTTCTCCGTGAGATGTTCAAAGCTTGGAATATTTTTTTAGAACCTAACCCCTGCTTTAAACTTTTTCACAACTTTATCCCTGACCTGTCTGGTGTGTTCCTCAGCCTTCATGATGCTGTTTGTTTACTAAGGTTCGCAGAACAGCTGTATTTATACTGAAATTTAATTACAAACAGGTGGATTCTATTTAGTAATTAGGTAACTTCTGAAGGTAATTGGTTCCACTAGATTTTAGTTAGGGGTGTCGGAGTAAAGGGGGCAGAATACAAATGCACGCCACACTTTTCAGATATTTATTTGTAAAACATTTTGAAAACCATTCATCATTTTCCTTCCACTTTGTGTTGGTCTATCGCATAAAATCCCAGTAAAATACATTTACGTTTTTGATTGTAACATGACAAAATGTGCAAAATTTCAAGGAGTATTAATACTTTTTCAGGGCACTTTAAAGTAAAGAATATAGAATTATATCTCTACAGGCGCTAACCACAAAAAGTTACCAAAATACACAATTTCCCCCTGCAGTGGGCTTTTTTAATTATTGCCCTCTAGCATTTGAGAAGTATGCAGTCATGTTTTAATAGGCAGTGGATGTCAAGATAATTGCTCAAAATTTAATAAGGATATTAATACTGACCTTAAAGCAAGTGCAATAGCACTAACATTAGTCAGAAATCATGGATGTCTGTGGGTAACTGCTCATTATCCTTGCCCTTTTCATTAATGAAGAAATATTGTGTATTTTCAGAGAGTGGATATTTAGAGCTTTTATAATATGTGCCTTTTGATAAAACTTTCAAAACCTACATGTTTGCTCTTCTGTTTTTTTGTATTGTATTATATATAGAGAGACTTGTAGATTACCTATTAGACTAGAGGGAGATCAGCATTTTTGCCTCCCTGATTAAAGTACATATCATTCAGACAATGTGGTAGACCAGCCATTATTTATGACTTTAAAATACCTGTGAATTTTACTAGTGACTGTATTTAAAGTACTGTAAAGGTTTTTTTTTTCCCCCAAAATTGCAAACTTGTTATAGTTACTTGCTCTATGCAATGGTATTGCACAGAGTGGCCCTGAACCTCCTTCTCTGGGGTCCCATATTGGAGCTATAGGGTCCTCCTCTTCTACATGCGCAACCATAACACGATCCTTGCTATGGGGGGCACATATGGGCTAGCTCTCGAGCTGGGCTGTGTGTATTCACAAACAGGGTGGCTCTGCCCCACCCCCTGCTCCCCCTTGCAGGATTTGACTGACAGCAGCAGAAGCTAATGGCTCCCACTGCTGCCTCTGTGTTCTGTGATGAGAGAGAGAGAGACCAGGGGGCTGATGGGGCAACACTACTACTGGGCCATTTTTTACCCTAATGCAGGGAATGCATTAACCACTTAAGACCCGAACCTTTAGGCAGCTAAAGGACCCGGCCAGGTTTTGCGATTCGGCACTGCATCGCTTTAACTGACAATTGCACGGTCACGCAACGTGGCTCCAAAAAAAAATTGGCGTCCTTTTTTTCCCACAAATATAGCTTTCTTTTTAGTTTTTGCGCTATAAACAAAAATAGAGCGACAATTTTGAAAAAAAAATCAATATTTTTTACTTTTTGCTTTAATAAATATTCCCCAAAAATATATAAAAAACATTTTTTTTCCTCAGTTTAGGCTGATGCGTATTCTTCTACCTATTTTTGGTAAAAAAAATCGCAATAAACGTTTATCGGTTGGTTTGCGCAAAATTTATAGCGTTTACAAAATAGGGGATAGTTTTATTGCATTTTTAATAAAAAATGTTTTACTACTAATGGCGGCAATCAGCGTTTTTTTTTTTTTTTTGTGACTGCGACATTATGGCGGACACTTCGGACAATTTTGACACATTTTTGGGACCATTGTCATTTTCACAGTAAAAAATGCATTTAAAATGCATTGTTTATTGTGAAGGTGACAATTGTAGTTTGGGAGTTAACCACTGAACCACTGAAGGGGTTACGTGTGACCTCATTTGTGTTACTAACTGTAGGGGGGTGTGGCTGTAGGTGTGACTACATTGATTGTGATTCCCTTGATTGTGATTCCCTATGTAAGGGAACACACAATCAATGCGGGCGCCACATTGAAGAACGGGGAAGCTGTGTTTACACACGGCTCTCCCCTTTCTTCAGCTGCGGGGAACGATTGCCGGTCTCCAGTGGTGATTGGATCCGCGAGTCCCATGGTCCCGGAGCTTCGGACCGGGTCGCGTGCCCGCGACCCCACATACAGGTACATTGATGTGCCCAGCCGTGCCATTCTGCCGACGTATATCGGCGTGAATGGGTCCTTAAGTGGTTAAGGTAAAAAATGTCCCACCTTTAAATCCACTTTAACAAATGCATTAATAGCATCCACTAGTATATCTATCTTTTTTGTCATCTTTGACTTGGCATGACAACATATACCAGCACATATGGGATATATTTTGGCTGACAGATGTTTTGATGCAAGTTCCATTATTGCTTGTTTTTTTTTTTACAGGGGGAAATGCCTCATGATCAGGATGTTGTGGATTATCTTATGAATCAGCCTAATGTCGTTCCTCGAATTAATCTGAGGATACTAGAGGTGGAGCGACAATACCTGGACCTGACTGCTATAAGTAAATCGCCTTTGTATTGTTTGCTTGTTGTATTGTTTTCCAGGATTGCTGTTCTGTATATCTAGTATGATATTTACCCCAGAATACAAACAGATCCTGGATCTAAGAGACAATTTATTATTGTACTTGGATATACAGTATAGCAAACCAAACTTGAGAAGCTATTGCACTGGCACAAGATTCTAAGCTCACTAAGCAAAATAGATACAATTTAGTACATGAAATAATGGTGGGATTTATAAGAACTGTACAGTGGTTGGACCAAATTCTGGAAACCAGTATGGTAAAAGAATGAAATCATTACCTAATATAGTATTGGACCGCCTTTGGCATTCAAGACATAGAAACATAGAAAAGTGACAGCAGAAAAAGTAGTAGTCCATTGAGTCTACCCGTCTTTTTAATTTATTTTTATTGATCTATGTTTGTCCCAAGCATGTTTGAAAGCATTTAATGTTGCCTGTCTCACTGTCTCCTTTGTGCGTGAGGCCTTAAAGTGGTTGTAAACCCTTTACAACCACTTTTACCTACAGGTAAGCCTAGATTAAGGCTTACCTGTAGGTGCTTGAAATATCTTCTAAACCTCCACGTTTCAGGAGATAGTTAGAAAAAGGACAGACTTTAGCAAAGGCGATTGTGCTGTTCCTAATGGAGGCCGTGCCGTGACTGGCAGCTTCCGTGCACATGCGCAGGAGTGACGTTATCGCGGTTCTGGCCAATCACAACACCGGAGCTGCAATGCCCGGAAGTGACCCCCGGGAGAGATGACGGGCGGCTGCGGGGGCTTTGATCTGAGGTGAGTACTGCATAATGAGCTAGTATGCTACGCATCAAAAATATGTTAAAATAAATAAATCATTAAAACATTAGTAGCGTGTCAATAAAAAAAAGCAGGATGTAGGATAACTGATAGTCCACTTTAAAAAAGCTGTTGAAAAACCCAAATCTGCAGAACGAAATTCCAGATAATATCCTTTATTGCTTGTATGAGAATCCCCCAAAGATAATACAGATGGTAACAGGTTAGCAGCGTATGTTTTACTGGTTGTTCTCAGCAGATGAGGCTTGATCCATGGGTAGATGTTGGATGGCTGTTAATCAACGGCGTGGGTTGCTGCGTGGTCACGCCTGACGCGTTTCCTCATTGCTTTCATTAGAGGGCGTCTACGCATACTAGCTCATTATGCCTTTGTCTTGCAGGTGGTGTATTTTTTTTTTCTTGTAACAGTGGGTTTACTTCCTCTTTAATGTCAGTTGAATACTGTAATTTGGGGGAGATTAAAACAGATTCTTCATTACCAGAATTACAATTTAAGCTGACTATACAGTCTGCGGTCTTAATAAAAACAAAGTGACAGGTTCCTCCATCCACACAAAGAAGCAGATTTGGTAATTGCCCTGCCAGAATTGGCCACTATCAGAATACACTGATCAGCAGCTACAGCAGAGTTTTCCAACATGTTTCTAAGCAGGGACAGCCTTGCACTGATTGGAATTCGGCATAGCCAGCTTTAGAGACACGGTTACAGCCAGAAGTGACATTGTCTGCACATACTCCCCAGCATGTATACTTACCCAGTCATGCTCTCTTCCTGCCTCCCCACCTGCTCATTAGTGTAAAAGCAGCCTAATAATGTTTTTTTTAGGCATTGCAAAAATGCAGTTTATGTGCTGTTTAATACACCAACCCTTTCCTCTTCTAGCTTCTGCTGGCATCACTCTTCAGGCTGCTCAAAAGGTCACAGACGAAGTGTGCTTTGTATCACTCCGCCTGGGACAGGAGCTAGTGCTACAGAGGAAGTATCGGTTTATGTGGCTCCTGCTCCTTCTGCAGTCACCTGCTTCCTCCACTGCTGGCTCCATGCACTCTGATCACCTCGAATGGGGGGTCGGCAACTCGGCACGATCTGGGCTTGCTGACCTGCCACCTGAGAGCTTGGGCATGCGCTTTCTTGGTTTGTGGTTGCAGGCCACATCGGAGGGCTCCGTGGGCCACAGGTTGAGGACCCCTACTGTAGGGAAAAAGAACCAATATTGTCAAAGCATGTACACTGCTTTCATCTCTTGACCAAAAATGGGGTGCACAGCAGTGACAGAACTACTTTCCAGTTTAAAAAAAAAAGGAATTCTGTTTAAAAAAAAAGAGTGAATACTGAGCAGCTACATGGATTGATTTTGCCTTATACTTGAGAACACAATGCATCGTTCTAAGGCACGATCACATCGTTCTAAGACACGATCAGCGGCTTTGCTTGCAGTTATAGGATATTGTACTTCTGGCCCACAAGTTTAGATTGGCTATGTTGATTGGTGTTCACTTCACACCTAACTGTTTTTCCTTTTTTACTTTCCTGGTAGATAATTTCTTTGTGGATGATTATGCTAGATTCAGTGTGCTGGACTCCAGTGATAAGAGTGCGGCCATATCCAATAGTATGAACTACCTCACTAAGAAAGGTAAGCAAAATCAGTAATCGTCTCTTGGGTACAGTGTGATGGAGTCTGTTGATTAAAAGATTGTTCACATATTGTGTTGTTATAACCAAGGTTTGGCCCCGATACCGATACCAGTATCGGTATCGGGACCGATACGGAGTATTTGCGGGAGTACTTGTACTCCCACAAATGCCCCCGATGCCTGAATAGAATACTTCCCCCGCCGCCGCATAACGCAAAGCCGCCGCCGCATACCGCAAAGCCGCCACTTTAATCCCTGTGCATTACAGCGCGCTTTACAGGCAGCTTTCGTTTGAATTCTTGGAATGCCCGCCGCGCCGTGTATAGACACTCCCCTTCTCGGGATTGGACGGATCCATCCAATCCCGAGCAAGGGGGAGTGTCTATGCACGGAGCCGTGTATAGACACTCCCCCTTGCTCGGGATTGGACGGATCCGTCCAATCCCGAGCAAGGAGGAGTGTCTATGCACGGAGCCGTGTATAGACACTCCCCCTTGCTCGGGATTGGACGGATCCGTCCAATCCCGAGAAGGGGAGTGTCTATACACGGCGCGGCTGGCATTACAAGAATTCAAACGAAAGCTGCCTGTAATGCGCGCTGTAATGCACGGGGATTAACGCGGCAGCAGCGGCGGCTATTACTAGGTATGGGGGACATGGCTGCAATATGGGGGACAGGACATGGCTGCATATATGGGGGACATGGCTGCATCTGTGGGGGACATGCATGGCTGCATATGTATGTATATGTAGTATTAATGAAATACACGCTATAGGGGGATCATCTGATTAGTAAGTGACCAAGAAGTATGTACAAATAAGGGGCACTCTGACATGCACATGATTGTTCCTGGTTAAAGACTCTCCCACATTTGGAAAGAATGATTAGGTAGCCATGGATCACATACCTGCAAAAAGTATTTAGAAATGGCTGCTCTTGTATTTCTAGCAGCTTTCCGTTTAAAGCGGAAGTAAACCCATCGATTTAACAGTTTCAAAAAGCAGTTACATTTCCGGCATGCCGGGTTTGCTAACTGTCACATTGGTTATGCTCTCAACCAAACTGTCAAACCATCCAATAGCTGGTGTCATAACTGATCACATGTGCAGCACCATGGCAGTTGAAGATTAAACAGGCCAAGATGGCAGCTTGCTTGGCTGAAAATGATAGATGGGTTTACTTACACTTTAAGTTAGCTGTTATGTCTGGTAAAAAGGGTTTGGATACTGGTGTTACTGAACCAGTTTTGAACTGTCATCAGCAATCCTCTGTCCACTTCATGTTTGCAAAGATGTGGCATAGTATCTGTAGTTCCCCTATAGTTATGAGAAAACCTGGGTTATTTTCAATGGGATAAAATGTATAATTCCAAATCCTTTACATATAAGAGGAAAGAAAACATAAGCAATGTTGTTTGTAATAGTCATTATCTTTCTACCCTTTTAAATGTCAGATTTTCTGGAAGGATCATAGTGGTTTAGATACCTGTGCAGGTCATAAAAAGCTGTGCTCTATTTATAGTGGTCTGAGCTATTGGTTTTAGCAGCGATTCCACTTAATGAACCCAATACTGCTAGCCTTTGCATGTCATTTAATAAGCGTCACAAAATAAACAATCTGCACTGTGATTTTGCACTTCTCATCTTTTAAGATGTGAAGTGATCCGTTCCTCCTCACATTTATAAAAGCCCACTTTGTTCTCTTCACATCAAAGCCAGCTTGTGTCCGCAATCAGATGCAATGCTTATATCCGTGGGATCATCTGCTCTTGTAAAATCAGTGCATAGTTGTTTCTTTTTTCAATCAAACTTTATTTAAAAAAAAAAATGCCTTCTGAGTTTAAATCGGCTGCCCGCTGATCTCTTGATCCATGTGCAGGAATCTTGATACAGCCCCTTCTTGTTTATTGACCATGACACAGATCATGTCACAGTGGTATTATCCTCTAATGGTATACTCTCTGTGATATTAAACTCGCCTGGAAACATCATGCGCTTTACACTGCGTTCTGCTTGTTTACAAATAGAGCTTTACATGTGCAGTGTTAATGTTCAGAGGTGATTATAACATGGTCCTTTTTAAATGAGGCCCATAATGTTGTGTACACTACACCATAAGGTTCCTGATTGTTCCTGTAAAGCTCTGCCCAGAGCTGCTGGTACCTCCTGAGATACCTCCATCTATGGGGGCAGCACTCATGGCAAGGTAACATTAGATTTTGGGGGACAGCCTAATCTTATGCAAATACTGAGACCAGAGGAACTTGCAGGATCATTGTTACTTTTTTTTTTTGGTTTATTTGTCTTAGCTTTGAAATTCCTGCACAATATTATATTCAACTTTAGAATAGTGTCTATCTATGTAATGTTTATCTGTTCTTGGTGTGCTTTCTCTTATCCATATCTGTGTATGATTTCGTTTTTTTGCTTCTTTTTTCCTGTTGCAGTGATAATGTTTTTCTCTTTCTTTTCTTATGTCTCGCTTTCTGTCTGGTCCAGGAATGTCATCCAAGGAAATTTATGGTAATTAGCATTCACATAGTTATGCAGCGTATGTTTCTGCATGAGCGTAATTTATCCAAAGCTCTTCATGGACCTGCCCTAATCAACAGTTCAATGCATATTCATGTCAAATGGTTAAAGCCCAACCCTGGGCACACTAAACTTACCGCGATAATCAAAGAATGCTAAGGGTCAAAGCTCTGCAGTGTTGCTGAGGGGTTTTAATAAGCATACCTACTATCATTATCCAGTTTAAAGTTGTAAATGCTCATGTTGGCTTACTGTAATTGTTGCAGATGACTCTTTTGTGAGACCCGTCACATTCTGGATTGTTGGCGATTTCGATAAACCATCTGGGCAGCAACTTCTGTATGATGCAATTAAACACCAGGTAAGTACACAAACCAAAGTTCTACTGTCCAAAGAGCAGGTTAGAACCATGCATGCTGTACATACAGAGTATTCGTTGGCTAGATTTTTTAGAGCTTCAAACAGATATCTCTTTCATATATTTTTATTGAGTATTACACAGTACAATAAAAGTTTATGAGTATAAAAGCAGATAACAAAGCTTCTCAAGTAAAAAGTGACTAGCAAGTGGTATCTGTTAAGAGTTTTTGGTGATGCAATACACATTCTAGTGGCTTTGGATTTCAGCAGTTGCAAATAGTGAACTGTGAGAAGTAAAACAGTATAACGTAATCATATAAATGGCATGATAGGGCAAGTTGCTGTGGGATAGTTGGGGGAAATAATCAACATTTTCAGGGCCAAACAGAATTCAAGCAAGTAATGCCCTTAACAATTTAAAACAAGAAATAAAAACTTTTCTGCAATACTAACCTTTTGTCTTGAGTCTTTAAAGTTGAGTTCCACCCTAAAAAACACCAAAAACCTGCAATTAAAAAAAATAAAAAAAAAATAAAAAAAAATAAATAATATATATATATATATATATATATATATATATATATACTTACTTACCAGAGATGCCGGTTGCTATGCGGATGTTCCTAATCTGCCTCTTCTAGTCCGCGGCAGGTCTTCTTCCTCGTCCTCCTCATGGTGTCTTCTGAGGAATGGGGCACGCTGCTTTCTGGGAACTGTGTATTCCAGAAAGCAGCCGTCCATTCCCAAAAGCGCCGCAAGACTCGCCAAGAGCTGCCAGGTTCGAGATATCGGCCTGGGGGGGGGGGGGACATCGCGAGCGCCTGGGACAGCAACTACAGTGTTTGTAGCTGCTGACTTTAAAAAAAAAAAATCGTGGGTGAAACCCCACTAAGTATATTGTCCGCCTTCAAAAAATTATTTAACCACTTGCCTACTGTGCACCTTCACCCCCTTCCTGCCCAGACAAAATTTTAGCTTCTGGCACTGCGTCGCTTTAACTGACAATTGCGCAATTGTGCGATGTGGCTCCCAAACAAAATTGACGTCCTTTTTTTTCCCCACAAATAGAGCTTTCTTTTGGTGGTATTTGATCGCCCGTGCGGTTTCTATTTTTTGCTCTATAAACAAAAAAAGAGCGACAATTTTGAAAAAAGACACAATATTTTTAGCTTTTTGCTGTAATAAATAATCCCATTTAAAAAAAAAAAAAAAAAAATTTTATCTCAGTTTTGGCCGATACGTATTCTTCTACATATTTTTGGTAAAAAAAAAAATCGCAATAATCGTATAGTGACTGGTTTGCGCAAAAGTTATATTGCCTACAAAATAGGAGACATAATTATGATTTATTTTTTATATTTTTACTAGGAATGGCGGCCATCTGCGTTTTTTTTTCGGGACTGGGACATTATAGCGGACACATCGGACACTTTTGACACATTTTTGGGACCATTTACATTTATACAGTGAACAATGCTATAAATATGCATTGATAACTGTATAAATGTAACTGGCAGTGAAGGGGTTAACCACTAGGGGGCGGGGAAGGGGTTAAATGTGTATCCTAGGTGTGTTCTAACTGTAGGGGGAGGGGGGACACAATCGGTCTCCTCTCTCCCTGACAGGGATGTGGAGCGCTGTGTTTACAATTGTCGGCAATCGCGTGTGCCCAGCGGCCATCGTGGCCGCCGGGCACACGCACGGTGTTCTCAGTGACGCAACGGGTGCGCGCGCGCGCCCCTAGCCTCTTTAAATGACAGGACGACCTATGATGTGCTGTCAGGAACAAAGAGTATCCTGCCCGCCTTCATTTGACGGCGGGCGGGTATCAAGTGGTTAACAGACTTCCTGTGAGCCCAGGCATATAATGCACATAACCGTCTCAAGATGAGGGAGCCCTGGCAGGTGTTTAGCAGCAATTGCTAGATATTTAGTGGAGAAAATCAGGGGGTCTGTCATCTACCATTTATGGCTCTTTCTCTGCATAAATTTGGGAGCACTTGATACTGTTCTGTACCTGAACCCCACTTACAGATTGAATGATTTATTGCCAGTTCTAGAATTATTTTCTTACTAATGATACCCCATAATTTTCAGCCATACTCCACAGTCATAAGCAGCTTATTTTTTGGTCTGCTGATTGCTCTTCTCCTGGCAGACAGAGTGTTTACCTGGCACCAACATTTTCAGCATTTGCTATTTGTCTTAAGCGTAACGTGTCCAACAGTAACCAATCAAATATAAACCTGAACTGGAAAATGGTAACAAACAGTTTGAATTTCATAGTGTGGGGGTGTACCTAGTCTATGCTACCAAAAATTGCTGGTGCCTCCAGAAGCCACTAAGGTGCGATTTCTGCTGTTACAGATATGTTTTGATAGCTGCTTTTGCTGTCAGTTTATCTCATTTTTTATATGAAGATTTGTTTTAAAGGGGTTGTAAAGGTTAATTCTTTATTTTCTAAATAGGTTCCTTTAAGTTAGTGCATTGTTGGTTCACTTACCTTTTCCTTTGATTTCCTTTGATTTCCCTTCTAAATGTTTTTTTCCTTTGTCTGAATTTCTCACTTCCTGTTCCTCCTCAGTAAGGTGTTCAGTAAGCTGTTCTAAATGACTTCCCACCACTCGGATGATGGTCAAAAGACGGCGGGCGGGTGTTAAGTGGTTAAAGGAACCTATTTAGAAAATAAAAAACAAACCTTTACAACCCCTTTAAGTGAAAAGGTTTTTGCAGCTGCCCCTATCTGGTAAGGTGTGAACCGATTTCATTGGAAAGTAATACAAGTGTGTGAGATGTTGCTACGTTGGTGTTCTCGTTTTCTATTTCCTCTATTGTTTATCTTTCCAGAAAACAAGTAACAATGTCAGAATTGGCATGATCAATAATCCCAGCGTAGATGCCTCTCCCAAGACCACGCGTATTGGCAGAGCCATCTGGACAGCTCTACAAACACAAAGCTCTAACCATGCCAAGAACTTTATCACCAAAATCGTCAAAGAAGAGAATGCCCGGGCACTGGAGGCTGGCCAGGACATTACTAAATTTGCTGTTGGGGTATGTATAAAAGTACCATATGGCTACATTCTGAGTAATATGTTTATCACTAATCTTGAACTTCATAATGTAACTTCCGTGCTTTTCAATCTCAGAATTAGCCCTTAAATGTTAAAAAAACATATACATATTGAATGTTGTCGTTTTTAGGTCAGCGATATGATACAGTATAGTGAAGTCCTCCCATCCTCCAGAAAATTACCAAGCCTTTGCTACTGCCATAATAAATACTCTGGATGCAGTGCTTTTCGAGTTTTGCTGCTTGCACTGTGAAAATCGCCAAATATCTTTTATGTCATCTATAGATTGCCTTTATCATTAGAAGCGCTTTAAATTGGACAATGTAGCTGGTGATATCACACTATGCATTACCAGCCTTGTCCCTGCCATACTTTACTAGCTCTCTTCCTGTTTTCAGTGTTTCTTCCCAATTTTTCATTTTCCAGCATGTTATGTTGCTTTTACCATAAGGGCCAATGCACATAGGGCTTAACCACTTGCTTACTGGGCACATAAACCCCCTTCGTGCCCAGGCGAAATTTCAGCTTCCGGCACTGCGTCGCTTTAACTGACAATTGCGCGGTCGTGCGACGTGGCACCCAAACAAAATTGGCGTCCTTTTTTCCCCCACAAATAGAGCTTTCTTTTGGTGGTATTTGATCGCCCGTGCGGTTTTTATTTTTTTGCGTTATAAACAAAAAAAGAGTATATATATTTTTTACTTGTTGCTATAATAAATATCCCAATTTAAAAAAAAAAATAAAAAATTTTTTTTTTTCCTCAGTTAAGGCCGATACGTATTCTTCTACGTATTTTTGTAAAAAAAAAAAATCACAATAAGTGACTGCTTTGCGCAAAAGTTATAGCACCTACAAAATAGGGGACAGAATTATGATTTTTTTTTTACTAGTAATGGCGGCGATCTGCGATTTTTATTGGGACTGCGATATTGCGGCGGACACATCGGACACTTTTGACACATTTTTGGCGCCATTCACATTTATACAGCGACCAGTGCTATAAATATGCACTAATTACTGTAAAAATGTGACTGGCATTGAAGGGGTTAACACTAGGGGGTGAGGAAGGGGTTACATGTATTGCCTGGGTGTGTTCTAACTGTGTGGGGGGAGGGGGGTGACTGGGGGAGGTGATCGATGCTGTCTCCCTATGTACAAGGGAAACAGCATCTGTCTCCTTTCCCTGACAGGACGTGGAGCTCTGTGTTTACACACACAGCTCCACGTCCCTGCTCTGTCACCGCCGATCGTGTGTACCTGACGGACATCGCGGCCGCCGGGTACACGCATCGAATCCTCGGTGATGCGTCGGGACTGTTTTTCCCCGCCGCGCGCCACCTTGTGCAGGGAATTACAAGTAAATCACGTCCAAAGACGTGACCCCGGCGCCTCAGGTCCGCGCTGTTGCCGTATTCTGTCAATGGCGCGGACCCGAAGTGGTTAAAGTGGTTGTCAAAAATGACTATACTTGCCTGCTCTGTGCAATAGAATTGCACAAAGTGGTCCTGAATAATTGAATATTCTGGCCAATAGAACCCATAAATGCTCAACAGCTTCACAGGTGTGTAACAGATGGCTTTGGGTGTATTCTTTTAGTTGCTTTTTCCTGCTTTAGCCCGAATACAAAATATTCCAAAAAATATATAAAATCTATAATTCAGAAAGAGTGTGACTGAATGCTCATAGTGCATAAACAAAATGGCAACTGTGCAACTCCAGGAATTGAAACCGCTGCAAAAAAGAGAGATAAAATAATTTTGTCAGGTGGTCTGACATTTTAATAACAGAGGTGAACACTGTGAGGAGTGTATAACAGCACAGAGTTTGCAGCATTAATGCCGCGTACACACGATCATTTTACGGCATTAAATAAACAACGTGTCCAAAAAACAAAGGGCCAGATTCAGGTAGAATTAGATTCCCGCAGAGTATCAGAGATACTCTACGCCGCCGTACTTTACCTGGCTCTACGAGGAATTCAGAGAGATTTTGGCCCGCAAGGTATGGCGGCGTAGTGTATTTCTCCTGGCGGAATCAAACTACGCGATTAGGGGGCGTGAGGCATTTAAATTAGGCGCGTTTCCGCGGCGATCGAACTGCACATGCTCCGTTCCGAAATTTCCCGCCGTACATTGCGCGAAATCACGTCGTTACGTCATTTTTTTTTGAGTAGCGTCATTTACGGACATTCCTATTCCCGGCGACTTACGCAAAAAAAAAAAAAATGTGAAAGTCGACCAAGAACGACGGCCATAGTTAACATGGGCCGCGTAACGTTAGACCAGCTAATAGCTGGTTTAACTTTTTACGTAGCGAAAAAATGACGTACGCGATTGCGAACAACGCTCGTAACTTCGTGGATCGCCGGAAAAAGCTCATTTGCATACCCCAACGCTGAAAACGACGCAAACTCCACCCAGCGGCCGCAAAAAGATTGCAGCGTAGATCCGAAGGCGTACGAAGACGTAAGCCTGTCAGACCGAAGCCCAACGCTGCCGTATCATGGTTTGAGGATTCAAACTAGTGATACGGCGCACGTAATTTGAAAGTACTCCTGTCTAACACCAGTTAGACAGGCGTAATGGCTCTCTGAATCTGGCCCAAAGTTTTTCCAACTTCATCATTAAAAACGATGTTGCCCACACACCATCGTTTTTGAAAAATGATAAACAAAGCGCGGTGACGTACAACACGTACGACGGCACTCTAAAGGGGAAGTTCCATTCGCCTTTGGGCTGCTTTTAGCTGAATCCTTGTTAGTAAAAGACGATTCGCGCTTTTTTGTCTGTTACAGCGTGATGAATGTGCTTACTCTATTATGAATGGTAGTTTTACCAGAACGAGCGTTCCCGTCTCATAACTTGCTTCTGAACATGCGTGGGTTTAAAACGTCGTTTTAGCCCACAAACGATCATTTTATAAACGACGTGAAAAAATGCAGCATGTTCGAATTATTTTGGGGGAGTTTTTCAGAACATGAAAAACGATTTGAAGCCCACACACAATCATTTTAAACAACGCCGAAAAATGATCGTGTGTACGCGGCAATAGGCTTTGTGAAAACGATCTTTTAGGCTTTTAATGTATGTGGTATAGTACACTAGCTGTATTTTGATTATTTTTTCCCCTCATTAGGGAATGGATGTCGGTCTGTTCCAGGAAGCCTATGACTCTCCTAAAGTTGATTTTATACGATCCCATTCTGCATACTGTCGGGATGTTCTGAAGCTAAAGAAAGGGGAACGGGCTATTATTGCTAATGGAAGAGTAAGTATATATAAATGACAAGTGTTGCATGTACTTTCTACAGCACACAATATCAGTTATAGAACAGTTTTTTCCCCAGTATAAGCAAGCCCTTGTCTTTTTGGTGCAGGTGATTGGACCCCTTAAGGAAGAAGAGATTTTTAACCAAGATGACTTTCATCTCCTGGAGAACTTAGTTTTAAAGACCTCTGCACAAAAGATCAAATCCCACATCTTGAAGCTAGGAGTGGAGGAAGATCAGTAAGCTTATGTTTAGGGACCTATACCTCTGTCTTGATGGCATTCCCACAACATCTTCTGTAGAATTCTTTCTCCTTATTGTTATTGCATGACTGAGCCAGTTCAGACACTGGCTTCTCATCATCTGCTTAAGTTGGATATTGATAACGGTTGTGTAATTATTAGTCCTCGATTTTCATTCTCCATTTATTATCTCATCCTTTTGGAATCCTCTCCAAAATGCCCCTATAAACCTTCTATTCTCATCAATTTAGTTTGTCTACTTCTGCTTTGTTATTATCCAGATCTATGCTGCATATGTCTTGGTTTGAGAAAAGTTCTATAAACTCAAATGTTTATTTCTGTTACAGAATACTTGTGTACACCACTTCATACATATATGTTTATTAGTATTTATTAGTATTAACATTTACTTTGTTTTTTTCCTTGCAGTGCCAGCGATTTGGTCATGAGAGTGGATTCTCTGTTATCCTCCCAACCAAAAGGTGAAGGGAGGATTGATTACCTGCTAAAAGAAGATCAGTACAGGTGAGGTTCTGTTGATCAGTGTGGTTCCAGATAGAGCCACATTATTTAGTAATTAGAGTAATCATATGCATTATATGTAATGAGCATAATTTTTACTCAATCGTTTTTACTCAAAGTCAAATACCCTTTCTTTGAGTTTTTAGATACAAAAAAACAGCAACAGTGTTGGCACATAACAAGCATTAATGGAGATATACAGTATCTCACAAAAGTGAGTACACCCCTCACATTTTTGTAAACATTTTATAATATCTTTTCATGTGACAACACTAAAGAAATTACACTTTGCTACAATGTAAAGTAGTGAGAGTACATCTTGTATAAGAGTGTAAATTTGCTGTCCCCTCAAAAAAAAACTCAACACAGAAATTAATGTCTAAACCACTGGCAACAAAAGTGAGTACACCACTAAGTAAACATTTCTAAATTGGGTCCAATTAACCATGTTCCCTCCCCGGTGTCATGTGACTCATTGGTGTTACAAGGTCTATGGTGAATGGGGAGCAGGTGCGTTAAATTTGATGTTACACTCTCACTCTCTAATACTGGTCACTGGATGTTCAACACGGCACCTCATGGCAAAAAAATCTGAAGATCTAAAAAAAAAAAGAATTGTAGCTCTACATAAAGATGGCCTAGGCCAGGGGTCTCCAAACTGCGGCCCGAGGGCCATATGTGGCCCTTTAATGACCTTTATCCGGCCCTTGGGGCACTATTCATCCCACTGATATGAGACACTAGTCCTCCCACTGACACCAACAATGGGACACTGAATCTTACACTGATACCAATGATGGGATACTATCCCTCCTACTAATGGAGGGGAACTCCTCCTCCTATTGACCACCAAACCTGAGGCCATATTTATTCTCACTGATGCCGGGCCCGTGACATTTCCTGTCCCTGTTGGCCACAATCCGGCCCTCCTAAAGTCTGAAAGACAATAAAGTGGCCCTTTGTTTGAAAAGTTTGGAGACCCCTGGCCTAGGCTATGAGAAGATTGCCAAGACCCTGAAACTGAGCTGGAGCATGGTGGCCAAGACCATACAGCGGTTTAACAGGACAGGTTCCACTCAGAACAGGCCTCGCCATGGTCAACCAAAGAAGTTGAGTGCACATGCTCAGTGCCATATGCAGAGGTTGTCTTTGGGAAATGGATGTATGAGTGTTGTCAGCATTGCTGCAGAAGTTGAAGGGGTGGGGGGGTCAGCCTGTCAGTGCTTAGACCATACCCCGCACACTGCATCAATTTGGTATGCATTGCTGTTGTACCAGAAGGTGCATCATCTTTAGAAGAGGCTTCAAGAAAGCCCACAGTTTGCTGAAGACAAGCAGACTAAGGACATGGATTACTAGAACCATGTTCTGTGGTCTGATGAGACCAAGATGAACTTTTTAGGGTCAGATGGTGTTAAGCGTGTTTGGCGGCAACCAGGTGAGAAGTACAAAGACAAGTGTGTCTTGCCTACAGTCAAGCATGGTGGTGAGAGTTTCATGGTCTGGGGCTGCATGAGTGCTGCTGGCACTGGGGAGCTACATTTCATTAAGGGAACTATGAATGCCAATATATTCTGTGACATACTGAAGCAGAACATGATCCCCTCCCTTCAGAGACTGGGCCACAGGGCAGTATTCCAACATGATATAATGACCCCAAACGCACCTCCAAGACGACCATTGTCTTGCTAAAAAAGATGAGGGTAAAGGTGATTGATTGGCCAAGCATGTCTCCAGACCTAAACCCTATTGAGTATCTGTGGGGCATCCTCAAACAGAAGGTGGAGGAGCGCAAGGTCTCTAACATCCACCAGCTCCGTGATGTTGTCATGGAGGAGAGGAAGAGGACTCCATTGGCAACCTGTGAAACTCTGGTGAACTCCATGCCCAAGAGGGTTAAAGTGGTTGTAAACCATTTACAACCATTTTTACTACAGGTAAATATAATATAATTTCTCCTAAATTTGCATTGTTGATGACATCGGCACATGCGCATTGAAGAGATGGCTCGTACGTGCTGTTTCTTCAGCTGCGTGCCGTTACTGGCGGCACCCGGTGCATGCGTGTGTCAATCCCAGCGCTGGATTCCGCGATACCTGGGAGACATATTCCCTGCCAAAGCAGTGTGCCAGGACCACTGCAGGGGCTTTGATCTAAGGTATGTTTATCATAATGAGCTAGTATGCTAAGCATACTAGCTCATTATGCCTGTGTCTTGCAGTTTTTTTTCTTCTGCCTGGGTTTACAACCACTTTAAGGCGGCCACACAAAGTATTGACACTTTGGGCCCAATTTGGACATTTTCACTTAGGAGTGTACTCGCTTTTGTTGCCAGCGGTTTAGACATTAATCGCTGTATGTGTTGAGCAAATTTACACTGTTATACAAGCTGTATACTCTGTACTTTACATTGTAGCCAAGTGTCTTTTCTACAGTGTTGTCACATGAAAAAGAATAATAAAATATTTACAAAAATTTGAGGGGGTATATCTTCATATCAACTGTTTAAAAGAATCCGATTTTCTAAGCATAATAAATATATAATAATGAACCAGTAGATATAGTGGATCGTGTGAATGATGTAAAAATGTCACACATTGCCTTCTTATACGTTTTATTTATCACAAACAAGTCTAAATTTACCACAGCCTATTGTAAACAGTAGTTAGTAAGGGGGGAAGTTTTGAGAGGTTTAGGGTGGTCCAGAGAACAGAGTATACTAAGTAATAAGGGTAAGGGCAAAAATAACCTGTTTTTTTAGAATGTTTATTTTTGAAGGTTTAATAAGACAGACAGGTTTGCTGTAAAGTGGTTCTGAAGGCAGAAGGTTGTTTTACTTTAATGCATTCTATGCATTAAGGCAAACAGCCTTTGGGTACACTCCCCCCCCATACTTACCTGAGCTTCACCTCAATCCATCGATGTTCATGCAGTGGCTCCTCCCGGGTCTCTTGCTCCTCATTGGCTCACACAGCAGCGGGAGACATTGGCGTCTGCTGTTGCCAACCACAGCCAGTGAGCCCATGAGGAGAGCAGGGGACGGGGGCGAGCCCTCTTGAGTTCCCCCACATCAAGAGACTTGCTATTTTGGGCATTTGGTAGGGGGGAGGTGCCAGGACAGCCGATGGGGGACCCAAAAAAGAGAGGATTGGGCTGTTCTGTGCAAAACCATTGCACAGAGCAGGTAAGTGTAACATATATATATATATATATATATATATTTTAATTGCAACCTTTACAATCAGTTTAAATCATCAGTCACTCTTTAGTTTCTGCTATTTCTACAGTGGGCTCATAATACCACAGAAAACATGCTCTGACGAGAGCTGTCAGGATCTATAATGAGCACTGTGACTTATCCCCATACTGGAAACCTCTTCTGCTGTGGATTCACATGGTTTTGGTTAGACAGTAAGCCTTGCTTTGTACTTCACAGCATGAAGAAGAAAAGCAGAAATGGTACTTTTTACACTTTGTGGAACGCTATACCATGACTAACCATTTTTATTTATTTATCTGCCCTACTGTGTTGATGATTTTCCTGTCTCTCCTCTCTGTTGCATGTTATAGTAGTAAAATCCTGCATTTCACATTTACTTTTTAGTGCCATTAAGACGAGACCTAAAGAAGGCATGATGTACTTTGAGGTTTTAGCCATTGTGGATCCTGTGACGAAAGCTGCACAGAGGCTTGCTCCTCTATTGTTGGTATGTCCTCATTAATTAGCTGTTTTGGCCATACTAATGACTTTTCATCTTCAGTAAAACTGCAGTCAAAGTCCAGTCCTCTGGCAATGTTCTAAATTCTGGTGTTCCATATTTCAGGTTTTGAATCAAATCATAAATATGAATTTGCGTGTTTTTATGAATTGCCAGTCCAGGTTATCTGAAATGCCTCTGAAAAGGTAAGAAAACACGTTTAATGGGGATATAATATCACAGCATATATAGTTGTTTTTTTAAGATGCTTCTCTCATGGGTCGAATTCTGAACAGATTTTCTTTCGAATATCAGAAGTTTCATGCGTTTTGTATTCTGTCGGTGCCATCATTGATTTCGAAATTCGACCAACCAAGTCTTTAATTTCACCTCATGTTGTAACAGAAAAAAATGGTGACCGGGAATTTTCTTGCGCTCATGTGCATTTCGTTTTGATTATATTTCGTGCATGATTCTCCCACCATTGATTTTAAATATTGTTATTTTTTTTAAAACACTTCCAACATGCCAGATCACTCAAATTTGATGGCCGCAAGAAAATTGACCATTACTGTGGCCCACTAATGGTGTGAAATTTCAAACCAGACGATTCGAATTTCCAAAATAACTTTTCCTGTCTGGAAATTTGAGAACCAGCTCTCAAAATTTTCTTGGTGGAAATCTCCGACATAAAAATTCCGATGGAGCCTATACACGGTTGGAATTTCCGACCAAAAGCTCACATCGGACTAATCTTGTCAGAATTTCCGATGGTGTGTACGCGGCATTACTCCTTCCAAGGAGATATCCATTATTTAACTAAAAATACATAAAGTACATTTACATATATTTGTATAGTAAAGCTGATCATAGTAATAAATAATTTGGCTCCCAAATAATTAGCTGTTCAGTAAAAACAATTTACTTTTGTTTGCCTATAGTCCTGTAATGTGAGGGGAAGCAGACCCAGAGTTCTTCTTTAGTTCACTTTAAAATAGTGACCTAAAATGTTGAAGGTAGGCACTGGTTTACTACTGTAGGTTTTGACGGCAGACTTCAGGGTGACTCCAGCATGACTGGGGATTCCACCCTGTACTTGTACTGCAGAATTCACATTTCAGTATGTCCAGCATCAGCATGTCTATATTCCAGATTTGTAGAAAAAAGCTAGGATGGCCGCACTCCAAAAACAATGTTGTTCTTTTTTAATAAAACTGGTCACAAAACAAATATGTCACAGCAAAAAATCAGATGAAAAAGCTGACACGTTTCACACTATCAGCACTAAGCTCTGTATGATAGTGTGAAACGCGTCAGGTTTTCATCAGATTTTTTGCTGTGAC
Source organism: Rana kukunoris (assembly GCA_029574335.1). Classification (NCBI taxonomy): domain Eukaryota; kingdom Metazoa; phylum Chordata; class Amphibia; order Anura; family Ranidae; genus Rana; species Rana kukunoris. The sequence goes on from CM056052.1 coordinate 110,901,142, forward strand.
ATGTTTGTTTTGTGACCAGTTTTATTAAAAAGGAACAACATTGTTTTTGGAGTGCAGCCATCCTAGCTTTTTTCTACAAATCTTGCATATCATTGCAGTGCCGGGACCCAAGTGTTTGGATTCAGTCATCTAGTTCTCTGGGACTTTGGAGCGGTTAAACTCTTTTTCTCATGTCTATATTCCTGTTGAATGCAGTTTAAGGCCGTGTACATGCGATAGGTTAAACCGATGAGAATGGTCTGATGGACCGTTTTCATCAATCAAAACCGATCGTGTGTGGGCGCCATCGGTTTAAAAAAAAGCCAACTTGCTTTAAAATTTAACCAATGGATTCCTAAACGATAGGTCAAAACCGATCGTTGGTAGGCACGACCATCGGTTAAAAATACACGCATGCTCAGAATCAAGTCGACGCATGCTTGGTAGCATTGAATTAATTTTTTTCAGTCACCACGTTCTGACACAATAGGTTTTTTAACCGATGGTGTGTGGGCGTGGCGGACCATCAGACAGCTTCATCGGTTAACCGATGAAAACAGTCCATCAGACCATTCTCATCGGATGGACTGATCGCGTGTACGCGGCATAATGGTGCCAGTGCTTGACCTGTTGTAAGGTTTTCATTTGCTTACAAATTAATGAGGGTACCTGGTGTTTGTAGACCTCCAGTTAGAGCAAAACTGATGTTTGCCCCTCCCATCGCCTCGCAGCTGACTAGGGATCTGCGAGGCTGATGAAATGATTGGCTGCTTGGACAGTGGTTGCTATTTTGTTTCTTTTATATCGCAATTATTTGCTCAGGGATACATAACAGGGTATCAGTCCTGGCTAAAGATAAGTATTAAAACACTTTCATTATGCACTTTTTTTAGTAGCAATAGGGAGGTCAGTTATAATGTAAAGTAGACAAGGATAAGTTTACCTTTGGGATCATGTTACACATTACACACATATTTAGGGTATAATGTGTAACATGCACAGCACTCCCCCTTCTGCCCTGAACTCCCAGTTAATCCTCCCTCTTTCCACACTCACTGGAACAATTTAAATATAGCCTAGATGTGCGAGGTTTTGCCCACACAGTTGCGTCATTCATTCACAGAGTTCTGTTAGTGAATGAACTACAACTACCATCAGCCCACTGCATCAGACTGCTCATAGTTCATTGATCTCCCTGCTCTTCAGTAACTGTCTGCCTGTAGGGGAGTCTGGAGGAGCCTGGCATTGTACCCGTCACCTACTAATCACAAGAGCAATGCTTTCAGGGCTTCCTTTCGGGGGGAAAAAAATCAATGCACTGCAGAAATATGTGCATTTATTATTTTTTCCAAAAATGTGAACTTTGCCTTTAAGTTTGCTGATAGAACCTACCATTGTTAGGTGTAGCCTGCTATAAACCAGCAATATTAGATTTATTTTTTTAGAACTTAACAGGTGTCCTTTCAGGCTGATTTGCTATGATCACACTAAAACGCATCACAGAACAAAGCTCCTTCTGTTTTCTTTCACGGTTTATTAGGCGGAATAGCATAGAGTATTACAGAATGACTTAAACAAATGTTAGAATTTTGGGCCTCCCGTAAGCCAATATGTGATCTCATCTAGCTGTGGTTTATCTTGGCATTCTAGATCTGATGGCATTAACTTGTAGAAGGGTGCACACAGTGACAGCTTGAAACTGATAAGCTGCACAGTGACTGTAACCAGTAAACCGTACACTAGAATATTGGAATCTTTGTGGACATAGGGAGTAATCAGTGAATCATATTGTTTTTAAAGGCAGGGATTCTTGCCTTCATGCTTTAACAGATTAGTGCTGAAAGCTTAACATATGGATGAGGCACCTTTGTTCACTTCCAGCTGTTACTGATATGCTGAGCATTTGCAGATAGATAGTTTAGAAATAAACTAAATAAACAAAAGTTCAACTTCTTTCAAAGTACATTTAAAGTGATACTAAAGTCTCATTTTTTTTCTTGTTAAAAATAACAAAAATGTTATACTTACCTGCTATATGCAGTGCTCCTGTTGAGTGCCCTTACAGCAAGCAGCTTGCTATTGGGGAACCCGAGTCAAGCTGCACCTACCTGTGTCCATTCAGACACAGAGCCGCGACCCAGCCTGCCCCCCTCTCTCGCTCTTTATTGGCTCACTAACTGACAGATGCAGGAGCCAGTGGCGCTTCACTGCTGTATTGGCCAATGAGGAGGGAGAGTCTACCCGGATGGTGATGGGGCTCAAGTAAGTATTAGGGGGGGGGGGGGCTGATGGGGGCTGCTGCACACAGAAGGTTTTTTATCTTAATGCATAGAATGTATTAAGATAAAAAAAACCTTCTGCCTTTACAACCACTTTAATTTTATTGTAATCGTTTATTTCTAGTGTTTTTGACCTATAAAAGGTGTTGTCTACAGCAGGGAAAATGTTTTCTTTGCTCACTCTATCCTATTTCTCACTATACTAGTTCAATGCATTGAACAATCCACTGGAAAAAAATCCACGGTTTTGATGTCGCAATGTCCGATCGTGTGTACGGGGCATTAGAGTCTTAACATTTGCATCCTTTTTGCATACCTTTTTTTGTCAGGGATGTGTCATAACTCATAGCATCCAGATGTCACAACTTTACAGGCAGCAAACAATACAGTGTTTTCAGGATAGTTCTAGTTTGTATTGTGGTCTATACCTTGCAAGCATCAGACTGCACTTTGACAATATCTTTTTCTCTCTTTGGCTTTTCCAGTTTCTACCGTTATGTTTTGGAACCAGAGCTTGTGTTCACCCCAGACCACAAGTTATCTTCTGGCCCCATTGCAAAGTTCTTAGATATGCCACAGTCCCCACTTTTCACTCTGAGTACGAGCACGCCTGACAGCTGGATGGTGGAGTCTGTGCGAACCCCTTACGACCTGGACAATATATATTTAGAAGAGGTAACGTGGTCTAGGTGATATGTACAGTATGTTATTCTGTAAGAGAGCTTACTTCTCAGTACATTATACTTGGGCTTGTTTTGTGAAAGATGAAGGTTCTGCCTGCAGCAGTCAGTAAAGTAAATACAAAAATATGGGTGACCAACAGGTGGTACTGTAGAAGCTTTTTGATAATTACCTATGTGACATTCTAATTTGAGGATATTGTTAATCAATAGGCATTGGCATAGCATATGGACTTTTTTGGCACTGAACAACAAATGACTAAAGTATAGTAAATATTATTTAATATACAAAAGTGGTCAATAAAGGTTTTAGCTTTATCCTGCTCGGAGATCATTTAGTGGTGTCAAAAAAGCTCCTTCCACCTTTAACAAACACGTAGGGGTCAATTCACTAATGTTTACCACATGTGATAACGTGCTCATGTGACTAATTTGCATAAATTATTGAATGCTGTAAATTAAGTCCAATTCATAAAAAACAAAACAAACAAGTATGAGGTAATTCCCGCAAAAAAAAAGAAAGCTTCACAATAGGACCAGAGAGTAAAAAAACATGCAATATTTACCACCAGGGGTTTGCTGACGGTATCACACACGGTATTTGTCAAAAAAAACAAGCGTAGTGGTCATGGGACCTCCATGCTGTTTTTTGACAAATAGCTGGTTGCTTAGGAGCGGGCCGGAAAGCCGGCCACCGCGTCCTTAACAATGGATGACTCATCAGCTCTCACCGGGTTCCCCGCTGACAACTGAATGTACAGAAAAAGATCCAGACAATTAAAAATTATGAAAAAATTGTGTGGGTCCCCCCAAATGCATATCAGGCTTTTCAAGTCTGGTATGGATTTCAAAGGGGACCCCATACCAAAATAAAAGAAGAAAAACCATGTGGGATCCCCCGCCCCAAAATCCATACTACACCCTTATCCGAGCATATAGCCTGTCAGGTCAGAAGAGGGGGGGGGGGACAAGTGAGAAACCATCCCCCTTTTACCTGAACCATACCAGGCTACATGCCCTCAATGTGGTGCTTTGTTGCAAGGAGGACACATGATGGAGACAAGGGCCTCATCCCCACATCCCTGACCAGTGGTTTTGGGGGTCTGTGGGCAGGGGGCTTATCCTGAATCTGGAAGGCCCCCAGACACCCCCCCCCCCGCCCACATGTGAATGAGTATGGGGTACTACCCCTACCCATTCACCAAAAAAAGTGTCAAAAAGTAATACAACTACAGAGACAGTTTTTGATCATTCCTTTATTAAAAATGTAAAAACCGTGTCCCCCTTACATTACTGCTAAATCAAACAAATACCACATTCGATATTTAATGCAAAATTCTTAATGCATTGAACACTTGCACAACACCACATGCAGTATTTTACCGCATTTTTTAAGATGTTATTTAACTCTTAGTGAATTGACTCCCTAGTTTCTTACCGCCAGATGTTGACCACCAAATAATTAAGGTCAAAAATGCTCATGCAGCATATCCATATGCTGATCTTCAAGCTCTTGTACCTATTGAATAATACAGGCACACTTCCTAGATAAGACACCCTACCTAGACAAATAATCAATTCTGAGGACATATAAATCAAAAAAGGAAGAGAAACGCCTCATGGTGTAGTAAAACTCTCTAACACTTACGTGTGTCGAAACAAATTCAAACTGTCACAAGGTTTCAAAGTTTCAAACCAACAAGGTGGCCACAATACCCAGCTTGGTGACACATGCCATAGCGCCACCCAGTCAGATTTCAATAGTCAGGAAGTCGGTGTCTCTTCAGTAGTGGATGTCCAGCTGTAGATGGTCAAACAGACAAGATCCCTGAGTGGAATGCTGGAGGAAGTTGGAGCCACGATGAAGTGATGTACATGGCAAGAGTGCATTTACATGCAACGACAGTTATAGGCATTGAATAGGGTCCAAATAGTTTGACATGTTCTTGACACTTACAGTGGCCTTACTTCATGCATACATTGCGTGTGCCAGTAGCCCTAGGGAAAGTTGATATAATAGATATTGGTTCGGACCACAGTATGGCTGCGCTGTACACTGCCATGTGCTAATTTTACAGTTTTGTAAGTAAGGTTAAAAAAAATTGTCGAGTTCATTCCAATTGTAGTATGCTAGTCGTATCCTAAAATAGGCTAAATAAATGTTCCGTAAGGTATCGGCCAAGTTATTTTTACAGGTGCATAAAAATATATCCATCTTGCCTTCATCAATGGCAATCGGTTTAATTTCATCAGCCAATCACTTTAATGATGAATGTTTTAGCTGGAAATATAATTTTTTTGTAGGAAAAGTGTCCAATCCACATTTATATTCACATTGTTGCCTCTGTTGGCAAAGAATTCCAGTGTCTAATCACTCTAAGGCCGTGTACACACGAGGAGACATGTCCGATGAAAACGGTCCGCGGACCGTTTTCATCGGACATGTCTTCTGGGATAATTTGATCTGATGTGTGTACACACCATCAGACCAAAATCCCCGCGGACTGAGAACGCGGTGACGTGGCGGTGACGCCGCGACGTGTGCAAACAAGGAAGTGCAATGCTTCCACGCATGCGTCGAATCAATTCGACGCATGCGGGGGATTTCGGTCCGCTGGTTAGGCGGACATGTCCGACGGACAGGTTTCCAGTGGCTTTCCAGCATGCTTAGAAACTTTTGTCCGCTGGAAACCTGTCCGCTAGGCCGTACACACGATCGGACATGTCCGCGTAAACTGGTCTGCAGACGAGTTTCCGCGGACATGTCTCCTCGTGTGTACGCGGCCTAACAGTGAAGAACTAATTTCTATGCTGGTGATGAAATCCTTTCTTTTCAAGTCTAAGTGGATTGTTTTAAGGATGAAGAGCTATATTGACCCCTAATGTGATTGAAAGGGTTGTGTTACTTTGAATTGTCAAAGAAATGTAACAAATTCAGTTAGGATTCTTTTTTGTATCCTTCATAGAGGACACAGGAGACCCCTGTGGTTGGATACTAGGCACAAGAGATGCTTTTTCCTTCTCTGTGGGCTATAGTTTTTCGGTAAAAAAAAAGATAGTAGTTGGCTAATCTTATTATTTATGCAGACAGCGATGATCCTAAAGAAACAGATGCGCTTGTCCCTTTAAAAAAAAAAAAACGTACATAAATAAAAAAATGAATGGATGCAAACTAGTAATAATAAAATCAAAATAATTTTTTTTGTTCTGCCTTTTTTGCATACATTTTTTTAATTGGCAACAGGTTCAATTCAAAGAAGGCAATTGCTTTCTTGGATTAAAAATAAAAAGGAAACTCCTGCGAGCAGTTTAGCAATACATTTTCTTGCTCTTACTGCACTCTCCTCCAAACACTGGAACATCTGTCTAAAGATAGGGTCTTCAAGAGGTAAACCCAGTAGTACCACTGGTTTGTTGTTCCTCTTTTTTTCACTGTTGTGAAACGGAGCAACATTTTGCCTATATAAAAAATAGATCCGAAATTCTCTGCCCCTCCTCGAATCCTTTAACGTTTCATAAAAACATTACAAACAGTGTGGGGCTCCAGGAAGCTCTTACTCATAACCATGTTTTTATGAAATGTTAAAGAATTTGAGGAAGTGCAGAAAATGTCTACTTGTATATTTCCATCAGCCTCAAGGTTGTCTGCAGCAGATAACATTCTGACAGTTCACCTGAAGCAGCCTAACACTCCGACCTTTTACTTTGTGTCCACCTTTTATAAACAGAGCTTATATTTGAAGGTCTCCAGTGTCCCCAAAAAGCTCATTTTATCCTCATATCTGTATACCACTGGCCTGAGGCAGTCAAATAGCAATCTGAAGTTCAAGGATACTGAACATATTTATGAATGTCATCTGTGCTGTAGTGTATACTTTATAATGTGTTTTTTTTTCTATTTGTTTTTTTTGTTTGTTTTTTTTATCAGGTGGACAGCATTGTAGCTGCTGAGTTTGAACTTGAACATCTGCTTTTGGAAGGCCACTGTTTTGACATGTCTACTGGACAACCACCCCGAGGACTCCAGTTCAATCTGGGAACAGCAAACAATCCTGTGATGGTGGATACCATTGTCATGGCTAACCTTGTACGTTTCTGTTTGATAACCAGAATATCATATAGACTTTGGAGGGCTCACTATGTTTCTGATGCTCTTCTGAAATAAAAGCCAAAAATGTGTTAGTTCATTTAGTAAGTTTGTGCTGAGCATATACAGACAGTCCCCAGGTTACAAACAAGATACAGGTTCTGTAGGTTTGTTCTTAAAGCGGATCTCCACCCTAAAGTGAAGATCCGCTGATCGGAACCCTCCCCCCCTCCGGTGTCACATTTGACACCTTTCAGGGGGGAGGGGGGTGCAGATACCTGTCTAAAGACAGGTATCCGCACCCACTTCCGGCCCGCAGTCTCGGGCAAAAGACGGGCTTTTCCCGTTGTGTGCTGGGAACTCTCAGCTCCCAGCACACAGCGGGAGCCAATCGCCGGGCGCAGCGCGACTCGCGCATGCGCCGTAGGGAACCGGGCAGTGAAGCCGGAGCGCTTCACTTCCTGGTTCCCTCGCCGTGGATGGAGGGGGGAGCAGCAGGGTGATGAGCGATCGCTCATCCTCTGCTGCGGACGCCGCTGGACTCCAGGACAGGTAAGTGTCCTAATATTAAAAGTCAGCAGCTGCAGTATTTGTTGCTGCTGGCTTTTAATATTTATTTAAGGTGAACCATCCGCTTTAAGTTGAATTTATATGCAAGTTAGAACAGGTACATTTTTAAGTGAAAGTCCAGCCAAAAACATTTTTTTTTAAAAGAGAAGTATGTGTTTTATTTTTTTTAAATAATCATACTTACCTAGGTGGATGCTGCATCTGTCCCCCAGCACCTCTACACTGAGAACCGAGGGATCGAACATCACCAATCACTCGGGTCTCACAGCTCCGTGAGCAGAGAGCTGGTGACTATCAGCCACGGCTTTCTGCTCCTCCCCCCCCTCGCTCACTAGAGCACTGGACTGTGGAAGCGGCGGGGGTGCCCGTCTTAGGCTCTCATGGGCTCGCTGAGAGGCTGAGCCAGGTGTCGGTCCAGGGATCTGGCAGATCCTGACTCCGTGGTTGTTATGACATGGAGCCTGGACCTACTTCTGTGACATCAGCAGGGAGTGGACTTCAGGTCACTCTCTGCTGAAAAGAGGCCACAGAAGTGCAAAAGGAACAGCACTCCTGTGATCCACATGAGAAGTACAGCCAAAACGAACTTTGGTTGTACTTCTCCTTTTTTGGATAGCACAGGGAAGGGTTAACACCCCTGTAACATTTGTTTTGCTGTCTGCACCCCTGTTCAGAAGATTTCACCTCACTTTCTGTCCACATGACAATTGGATTTTTAAAATTTTGGGTTGTCGTGGAAACAAGGATTGGTGATTAAGCTTCAGTGGAGATAAGTCTTACAGGAGTGAAAGCGGAGGTTCACCCTAAAAACATGTGTATACCATTACATTCAGCATACTTCCGATATGTACAGTATGCGGTTTCTTTTTTTTGCTTTACATACCGTATTATAGTTCTTTTTCACCTGGCTTCCGGGTTCTCACTCCCGCGGGAAGTAGGCATTCCTATGAAGAGGCGTAGTGTCACCTGGGACTTAGCCCAGATGATTGACGTGCGGATAAGGCGCGGCACGAGTTCCGAAAATAGCCAAACTTGAAGTTGGCTCTATACCGCACCTGCACAGTCAGCTCTACACTGCTCCTAGTCTGTGCACATGCGCCGTATAGAGCCAACTCCCAGTTCAGCTATTTTCGGAACGCGTGACGCGCTTTATCCGCATGTCAATCTTCTGGGCTAAGTCCCAGATGACACTACGCCTCTTCATAGGAACGCCTACTACAATACGGTATGTACTAGGGCTGCGCATCTTCACTGGGCTCACGATTCGATTCGATTACGATTATATGGTCAACGATTCAATTCCGCGATGCATCATGATTGCTGACGCGCTTCCACTTGCACTACAGGGTTCAGGAATTCAGTCATGTGGCTGCTGGGAAGTCAGGAGGGAATCCACAACTGACAGCCCTGTAAGATTCACTGCACTGTCTGTGTGCTGACATTTCTTTGGCTCTCTGCACATTCCAGCACACTAGGAGTTAACACAGTGTAATGTGCAGAGAGCTAGAGAAATGTCAGCACAGACAGAGCATGTGTAGGAGTCACACACTGCTGACAAAAATACCTGTGATAATAAATGCTGTTATAATACATTGTGGCCACTGCTGTAATATTCTTTCTTAAACATATGCAGATTCAATTCCTACCTCATATCTCTGTGTGTATTACTGTATATATGTTATGTGACTCCATGGTCTGCCTCTCTTCTCTCATCTCTTCTCATGTCCATTCTCAGCCCCACCCACCGTCTGTAGCTAAAGTCACAGATCACAAGATAGGCGGGCGAGGCTGACATCAGAGGAGACTTTGAGAGGAGAGAGGCAGGCAGGACGGACCATGGAGTCACATGATCGCATGTACTGTGTATACATACGGAGATATAGGGTATGAATCTGCATATATTTTTAAAGAGCACATACAGCGGCGGGCACCTAATGTATTCTAAACCACATTTATTGCAAAACTAGTATTTTAAAGGACACGCTCGGAGCAATCTCCTGGGAGGGGCGGGGCATGTCGGAAGACGTCACAAACATCGATTTTTCGGGGCCACATGCATCGATGCAGCATCGGGGGGCCCCGAATCTCGATGCATTGATTCAGCGATTATATTCAGCACCCCTAGTATGTACAGCGAAAAAAAAAAAGAAACAGCATACTGTACATATCGGAAGTATGCTGAATGTACTGGTATATCCATGTTTTTAGGGTGAACCTCCGCTTCAATTTCCCTTCCTAGGGGTAGATTTTCTCTCACTTCCTGTTTTCTCCCTCCATTTGTAAGGATGAGTCAGATGTAAGTAAGTCAAGGACTGTCCGGGCTTTTAGATTAGGTTGTGCTAGTGTATAGTTTATTGTGATATGTCGATCATGATTTGCACTATTTATTGGCACTCTTGTGTATGAAGTGACAACTGTATTTTTTTTTACAGGGGTATTTCCAGTTAAAAGCTAACCCTGGAGCATGGATTCTTCGTCTCAGGAGAGGCCGTTCTGAGGATATATATAGTATTTACAGGTAGGATTGTTATAACATCTGTGAGGTCCTGTACACACGATCAGACATGTCTGATGAGAATTGTCTGATGGACCGTTTTCATCAGACAGCTCTGAACTTGTCTGATGTGCGTACACACCATCGGACCAAAATCCGATCAGACCAGAACGCGGTGACGTAGAACACGACGACGTGATGAAAAAACGAAGTTCAATGCTTCCAAGCATGCGTAGACTTGATTCTGAGCATGCGCGGGTTTTTGGTCCGATGCTTTTGTGTACAGGTTCCATCAGACAGGTTTTAAAGCATGTTCTAAAACTTTGGTCTGACTGACAACAGTCTGATGGGCCGTACACACCATCAAACTGGCCCAATGAAACTGGTCTGCTGACCAGTTTCATCAGACATGTCTGATCGTGTGTACAGGGCCTTAGGCCTCGTACACACGAGCAGACAGATTTGTTAAAATCTGTCCGTCCGACAGATTTGAACAAATCTGTCTGCTGGGATTTTGGTTTGCTCGCGTGTACACACGAGCAAACCAAAATCCCCGCCAGCAGAGAGCGTGCTGACGTGTCGGTGACTTTGACGCCGCCACGTCACCGTCACCGCACCAGGAAGTAAAACACTTCCGCGCATGCGCCGAATCCATTCGGCGGCGGTGCGGTGGCGGTGCGGGACGACATGTCTGCTGGTAAGTGTACTAACCAGCAGACATGTCGGGCGGACGGATTCCCACCCGATAGATTTCAAAGCATGCTTTGAAATCTGTCGGGTGGCCAAATCCGTCGGCTCGGGCCGTACACACGATCGAATCTGTCTGCTGAAATGGTCCAGCGGACAGATTTGATCGTGTGTACGAGGCCTTAGAGTTTTTCTAATCGCATTAGCTCAGTTTTGAAATAATGTGCTGTAAAAAAGTGAATATATGTATAATGTTTAACCACTTAAGGACCGCCTACTGCACATTTACGTCGGCAGAATGGCACGGCTGGGCACATCAACGTATATATACGTTGGTTTTAGTACCCAGCCGTGGGTCGCGGGCGCGCGCCCGCGGGCGCGCGCCCGCGACCCGGTCCGAAGCTCCAGGACCGGGACCGCGGGATTCGCGGACCCGATCGCCGCTGCAGTGCGGCGATCCGTCCCTGGAGCGGAAGAACGGGGAGAGCCGTGTGTACACACGGCTTCCCTGTGCTTCTCTGTGGCCGGAGCATCGATCGCGTCATCCCTGTAACAGGGGGACGCGATCGATGACGTCACATCTACAGCCACACCCCCCTACAGTTGTAAACACACCATTAGGGCACACATTCCCTACAGCGCCCCCTGTGGTTAACTCCCAAACTGCAACTGTCATTTCCACAGTAAACAATGCAATTTAAATGCATTTTTTGCTGTGAAAATGACAATTGTCCCAAAAATGTGTCAAAATTGTCCGAAGTGTCCGCCATATTGTCGCAGTCACGAAAAAAAATCGCTGATCGCCGCTATTAGTAGTAAAAAAAAAATAATTAATAAAAATGCAATAAAACTATCCCTTATTTTGTAAACGCTATAAATTTTGCGAAAACCAACCGATAAACGCTTATTGCGATTTTTTTTACCAAAAATATGTAGAAGAATACGTATCGGCCTAAACTGAGGAAAAAAAATGTTTTTTTATATATTTTTGGGGGATATTTATTATAGCAAAAAGTAAAAAATATTGAATTTTTTTTTAAATTGTCGCTCTATTTTTGTTTATAGCGCAAAAAATAAAAACCGCAGAGGTGATCAAATACCACCAAAAGAAAGCTCTATTTGTGGGAAAAAAAGGACGCAAATTTTGTTTGGGAGCCACGTCGCACGACCGCGCAATTGTCTGTTAAAGCGACGCAGTGCCGAATCGCAAAAACCCCTTGGGTCATTTGCCAGCGTATTGGTCCGGGTCTTAAGTGGTTAAATGAATGTAGAATGATTTTGTTATCTCTGTCAATTGTAGTCATGATGGCACAGACTCTTCTCCAGAGGATAAAGACGTGATCGTAGTTCTAGATGATTTCAGGAGCAAAACCATCAAAGTAAAGGTAATGTGCGAGTGTGTGCCCTCTTGTAGTTTACCTCTGTACCTGCCAGTGGTGCTGTTACTATTCTTTGCAGGTATTTATGTTTCCAGATGTTATGGACAAAAATGGCACACGGGTTACAAAAATCTGTTTTCTTTTTGGTTTTGTGTGTCCGGGTGTAATGGAAGCACGGTGGGTACTGGATGGTAAAGGTTACTGATCCATGCACTTTGTAGAAATAACTAACTAAAATGCATCCTATTAAAGAGGAGGTTTGAAAACAAACAATACAACAAGTTACATTTTTGCAATCTACCTAGATCTTGCAGCTTTCAGTAATGTGTTCTTTTGTACCGTGATAAGTGTTCCTCTTATAATAGCGATAATGGTGTAATTACTTCTTCTAGAGCCACTAACCCCAAACAACATGCTTTTCCATACATTTTTAAATGTAAAAATAGCTTAAAACACCAGCAAAAGACACAGAAGATTTTCACAACAACAATTAATTTAAAATCAAGGTAGCTTAATGAAAGTGATATTTCCAACGCGGGTTGGTTTCCCGTCCAGTGATGGTAACCAACTCAAAATCTGGTAGCCTCCCATTGCTTTCAATGTGGCTGCCTCCTCCAGCTAATCCTGGGAACCCCTGCTGGGGTTGTCACATCTAATTGGAGTGAAGGCACATTCACAGGTGTAAATGCACCCTTATAATATAATGCACCTTGCTTTCATTGTCTGAAAATCAAGCATGCATGCTTCAATCCAAACTGTTTTTGTAGCCCATGTTGTGATAAGTGTCACAATGCCTGGCATATAACTGTGATCTCTGATAGCTTAAGGTAGAACACAGTTTTTATTGCTGTAACAAACTTTTCCAATGTCCAGCCCTATTTTATTATCCATCTGTAAAACAGGGAATGCCCATTGCCCCATAAATAGACATGCTTAAAAAAAAAAAAAAAAAAAAAAAAACTAAAATTTTCCTTATGAATCCGAATCCACAAACCGTTGCAGTCTCTTATATATCCTCTCAAAGATTGTCTCCATAATTTAAATGTGTCATAGTGTTATGGTAAATGTGGTGTTTTGTGTAAGGCCTGCATGCTCATCGGGGAATCTGACTGCTGATCCCTACTCAACAGGCAGATGGCTGGTCTGTGTCCTTTCCACTTATGCAGAGTATACACAGATACAGCCCACTCTCCCTCTATGGGCATCGGATGTAATAGGACTGCCTGTTCTTTTACACTCGACTGCCATCCGATCCTCTAGACAGATGGGGAACAGATCCCCATCCATCTGTTTTTAGTGGATCGGATTGGATGTCAGTGGGTTTAGAAAGACACATGGCTATTTACATCCGCCGCTGCAAAGAGGATAATGGAGGGTCCGACAGGGTCTGCCTGAAAAACGGACAGATGGATTTGATCAGTCCGCTTGTCTGCAGAAGTCTGCGTTAAAGGAAGCAGAACTAAGTGCATTCCTGTGACCCACAGGAGCAGTATAGTCAAAAAAAGCTTTGGCCATACTTCTTTAAATTAAAAGGAGGGCTAAAAGGCCAGTACTCAGAGGTGTCTGCACATATACTCTATTATGCAGATAGTGGGCCAGATTCAGAGACCCGTAACTCCTGTCTAACTGGTGTTAGACTGGAGTACTTTCGAATTACGCGCGGTTTTTAGCTAGTCTGAAATCTCAAACCATGAAAAGACGGCTGCGGGCTTCAATTCGACTGGATTACGTGTTTGTACGCCTTCGGATCTACGCTGCAATAAAATTGCGGCCACTGGGTGGACTTCCCGTCGTTTTCCGCGTCGAGGTATGCTAATGAGCTTTTGCCGTCTATCCCCGAAATTACGATCTTCAATCGCAATCTCTTACGGCATCTTTAGTCATCTTTTTTTTGCGTAACACTATACCAGCTTTTTGCTGGTCTATTATTAGACAGCCCATGTTAAGTATGGCCGTCGTTCCCGCGTCGAATATCAATGTTTTCCGACATCTTTTTTTATTTTTTACGTAATTCGTACGGGAATAGGAATGTTCGTAAACGACGCTACTCAAAAAAAAATGACGTAATGACATGATTTTGCGCAATGCACGGTGGGAAATTTCTGAACGGAGCATGCGCAGTTCGATCGCCGTGGGGACGCGCATAATCTAAATGCTTCACGCCCCCTAATCGCGTATTTCGATTACGCAGCGAGAAATAGACTACGCCGCCATATCGTACGGGCAAAAATCTACCAGAATTCGATTTAGAGCCTGGCAAAATACGGCAGCGTAGAGTATTTCGAAAACGCTGCGCAAATTTACGTGTACCTGAATCTGGCCCAGTGACTTTAGATTGTGAGGTTGCGCTTGCTGCATATGTTGCTATACTGTTCTAGAGCTCTCATGGAAAGCCTCCCTGAGAGGCAGTGATTTCTGGAAGGAAGAAGCGGGCAGGCCCAAGCATTATGTCAGAAGCTGATGTCACTTTGTATATAACACAGCACCTTGGATTTCAAAGCTTCTGGGGTCTTCTACAATTTTTCTGAGTGTTTATTTGCTGAAACAACCAGTCTTACACTTTAATATGGGCCCTAGGTTTACTTTTACCTCCTTGGCGTTATTCCAGAGTGTGGTTCAGGGTGAAATTTCAATACCGTTAGAGGTAACCTCGAGCCACACTCGAGATTGCATCGCAGGATCCTGGAAGAGGTTACTTACCTTGTCCCCACAATCCCGCAATGTACTCCCACCGTGTCTGGCATCCGAATCTTCCTCCTGATGCTCTGTGTGTCCTGGCTTGCGTTCGCCCCCATGCTGAAACGCATGGGGGTGGAACTGGCGGCAATATCAAAATGTATAAAACACAAGACACACTTAATATATTGTAACCTTATTGGATTACATTACTGTATCAAATCATGTGACCTCAGTTTGTCCCCAGTGCTCTCTCCAAGTGCCCTGCCTGCAGTTTCTCTGTTCTTTCTGCCTGGAAACTGGAGAACATCCATGTCATCCAAAAAGCATGCCTCTACATCGAAAGGGGTTTATGACCTGCTTGAAAATAGCGATACAGAATCACTTTCAGAATTGAGTGATAGCAATTTGTGGGGAAATTCCCAGAAAGTGTTTTTTGCAACGATCCTGCGACTGAGTTTAGTGATGTGAGGACTTGGTGCTCTACTGACTGCGGAACGGATCAAGCAGCGCCCCCAAAATTCCCGTTTACTGGAGCACCTGGTATGAAAATGGACGTTCATAA
The DNA here is from genome assembly GCA_029574335.1 of Rana kukunoris. Taxonomy (NCBI): domain Eukaryota; kingdom Metazoa; phylum Chordata; class Amphibia; order Anura; family Ranidae; genus Rana; species Rana kukunoris. Next base: position 110,916,538 of record CM056052.1, read on the forward strand.
TGACAACCCCTTGGCATACCTACAACTATTTGTGATCGATGAGGTTTTTAAAAAAATAGTTGGGGAGACAAACCAGTACCAAGAGCAACAAACTACTATGCATCAGAAGTTTTTAAGCTGTAGAAAGTGGGAACCATTGACCAAAGATGACATTTGGAAATTTCTGGGCCTAATAATTCTTCAGGGAGTAGTGGGGAAACCCCTGCAGAAGTGGTATTGGACAACTAACAAATTACTTTGCACTTTGAAAACAACGGACAATTTGATGAAACTACTCCTCCAGCTCCAAAACTCAAGAACATTTGGGAAGTATATCAAATGATTTTGAAGAATTTCCAACAAAGCTATGTGCCAGATGGAGATATTAGCATAGATGAAAGTCTAATGGCCTACATAGGAAGGCTTAGCTGGATACAAAACATGACATCAAAGAAAGCACGATTTTGTGTAAAATAATTTATGCTATGCGAATCATCAACTGGCTACATTGGGAATTCTGTCCTATACACTGGGAAAGGAACTAAATTCAACCCAAAATACAGAAACTGAAATGCCAACATCTTCCGTTCTTTCACGGATTGAGCCATTGCTAAATCAGGGCTATTGCCTAACAACCGACAACTTTTACGCATTACTTTGAGTTTCTTTTGCAGAATAGAACAGATGCCTATGGAACCGTTGGGGCTAACTGACGCAACATGCTGCCAATGTTTGGCAATAAGAAGCTCAAGGTTGGAAAAAATGGTTGTCTGACTGGCAAAACGATGGCACAAAAAAGATGTGTGCCTAATGAGCCCAGTCCATAATACCTCCGCTGTTATGGTACACACACAAGGTGGGAAAGAAATCATGAAGCCACAAGTAGTGATAGACTACAATAACACCATGGGGAGGTGTTAACAGAGCCGAACCAAGCAATGGCATTCTATCCAGCAATGCAGAAACAGCAAAAAAAAAGTATTACAAGATCTTCAGGTATCTTCTTGAGCAATGCTTGTGGAATGCCTCCATTCTACAAAAAAGAGTGACAAGCCTATGATCCATTCTGACTTTATTTGGAAAGTTGCCAAACTGATGTTCGTGAACCACCAAACACCAATGGCTGTAAATAGAGCTGGACGTCATGCTGCTGGCGTCACTTCATGGACTACATCCCACCAACTGAGAAAAAGTCAGGACAAATTTCTGTGTTTTTGATTTGTTTATATTGTTGAATACAATTTATTGAATACAATGTATTATTATTATATTATTTGTTGTTATTATTTATAGTTATTTATTATATTATAATTTATGATTTTGTGTTTCGAACTTTATCATACCCGGAATCTCTACTGGAATCTTGTTTGGACAGATTTAAAAGTTTTGTAAAGGAAAACATTTTTTTTGCTGAAATGACTGTTTACAGGGTATGGAGACATAATAGTTGACTGATTCCTTTTAAAAATGATTAAAAATAGACAAAAATCAATCATATAATGTACCTGAAGTTTAGTTTAGTTTTTTGCATGCTTTTTCCTGTACAGAGCCAATACAGGGCAGTGATGGTTTGTAAAACAAAACTGATTGGTGCTGAGGGGTTTTAGACACACAGTAATCACACCTCCTTGATTAGTGACCACAGAGAGAAAGCTCCCAGCACTGTGGTTATCAGGAAACAGACAACCGGGAAGTGTGGCAATCAGAGAAGGATTACAGCAACTTGAGAGCAAAAACGAACAGTGAGGACATGAAAACAGCACTTCATTGAGGTAAAGGAAGCTATTAAGATAAAAAAAAAAATCCTTTACAAACCCTTTAGGTGAGTTATTCCTAAGAATTACAGGCCTACAATATAAAACGCCAAATTTCCATGCAAAACAATGTACTGCTTTCGGCATCAAAAATCAGACATAATCATATCGCCAGGGAGGTTAAGGTGGTCTTTGAGATGAGCCAGGCAAATTTTGCCTCAATTGTTGTCCAAAGTTCTTACATTCACCATGTGTTGGATTATTTTATCCAAAAGTACTCACTGTGATTAAAGTACTTGACGGGCCCCAGGCATCACCAGACATTGGCTGTTTTCTATTTATGTATTTTTTTTTTTTTTTAATCATTACTTTTTCTTGATTTTTTTTTTTTCTTTCAGGTTCAGAAGAAGGCAGACAAGATGACTGAAGACCTCCTGAGTGACGGATCTAATGAAAGCGAGTCAGGCTTCTGGGATTCCATCAAATGGTAATTAAGGGCAGGACCAGCAATCATCTTTGCTGTTAGTTTTTCAATCCCTACAAAGGAATAACAATAATGTGTCATACCAAAGCAAAAAACTGTAGAACGGGTCTCTTGTCTATCAGAATTCCTAGCTGTAAACTACATTTATTGTAAGTGAAATCCATGGTTCTTAGTGCTTTTTCTCATTCACAAGAAATTTAGGTCACTGTGGATTATAAAATAAGTAAAACGTTTTATTCACATTCTCAATGACAGCTGCAGAAAAGGCAATTGAATCTAATAAAAATAAAATGTGTGTTTTACCATTTAAGCTATCATGTACAGTGGGGAAAATAATTTTTTCCCACAAATAGAGCTTTCTTTTGGTGGTATTTGATCGCCTCTGCCATTTTTATTTTTTGCGCTATATACTTGTGTTGTTATAAGAAAAATCAAATAAACAAAATTTTAGTCAAACATTTAGGCCAAAATGTATTCATGTCTTTAGTAAAAAAAAAATCGCAATAAAAAAAAAATAGCTACCTAGCGGCAACAGCAACACTAATACAGCGATCAGAAAAATGATCGCTTAGTGACACTGGCAATAGGGAGTGAAAGGGTTAACTAGGGCAGTGATCAGGGGTTAAAACTTTATTAGGGGGGTACGGGGCTACCCTGAACCTAACACTAACTGACTTTTACACTGCCTGTCACACTGACACTAAATGCAGTGATTAGATCACTGCATTCAGTGACACTGTGACAGGGGGGTGATCACAAGGGGTTATTGTGCCTATGTGTGTGTTTCAGTGTAGTGTTGGTGCACACTTACTTGTGATGTGATCTCTCCTCAGCAGTGGTTGGAAATACCGCTGCGATGAGAGATTACATAATTTCCCCCTCCTGTGTTTACACAGGAGGAGGAAGTGACACGTAGGGGGAGCGCTCCCATTGGCTGGGAGCGATCGCGGGGGGGCGGAAAAAAACGGACATCCGCCCCCTCGTCCCGGATCGCTCCCAGAGCCATGGGGGGCCGCCGCACGCAGCGGAGGGGGTCCCGATTGGACCCCCGACCCGCTACTGGGCGAGGACGTATATATACGCCCTTGTGCCCAGCCGTTCCATTCTGTGGACGTATAAGTGCGTGCGGCGGTCCTTAAGTCGTTAAAAAAGTATCAGTGAGTACATGAAAAAAAGTATCGGTACTTGTACTCGGTCCTAAAAAAGTGGTATCGGGACAACCCTAATACAAATGTTATAAATTGAGTTGCAGTTCAGTGAGTAAAATAAGTATTTGATCCCCGGTACCAATCACTCTGCATTCATGCATAACAGCACAGTGCACTTCCCATTCTTTCCCTGTCCATTGCGGCTGCGAATCTCTGTTCTCAGTCTCTGTCTCAAAAGTGAGATATTAAGAATCTGTTTAGACCCTTGATATTTCACCAAAAAACCCTACAACAGGGCTGGTAAAAAAATAGTTAATAATATTGTAAAAAATTTAATTCGGAAAAAAAAAAAAAAAAAAAAAATATTATTATTATAAATACACACTCTGTGGATGTATATTAAGTGCTATGGAAACAGCCACCTGCTAGTTTGTGATGCAATATAGTACTCCTGTGGTCTGTGTTCTTTAAAAAAAAAAAAATTGTATGAGAGGGAATCATGCAATACGCCATTGTGTTTGTTTCCATCGAGTGGTAGCTTTATGAATCACAGACAACATGGTTCATCAGTTCTACCCCATCAAATCTGGGTAACCTTTTAAATGCTAAAGAAATTATAATTGCCAAAAGTTTGATTTTGCTTAGAAACTCAAAAAAACAACAACATTTTGATACTCCTATATATTACACATTCTGTGACCAGCCTCCTAAATACAGGAATGTCACACCTCATTATGCCAATTATATAGTGATTGTGCCCACAGCTTGGGATACCTGTAATTAGAGAGAAGGAACCATGATTGTCATAGTCAAGTGCCGTTCTGAACAAAACAATGATGCTGATTATAGTGGTCATTCATTTAAGTATGTATGTGACAATATATACTTTGGTATAAGTACATAATCTTGTTTGACTCCATACAAATGTGAATGGTTTACTTCCATTCCAGTTACATAGAGTGGGTATAGAAAAGAATCCCCCTCCTCTTAAAATAATCAAATGTTGTTGCTCTTTATCCTGAAATGAAGACAGACACAGTTTTTGTTTTGTCCAGCTGTATTTACTAGTGCAACTTATAACATTAAAGTGAGAGATATAACACCAACCTGGCAGAAAAAAAATGTAGAAAAAAAATCGGAAACAAAATCGCGGAGTTGGAAAAAGCATCGCCCCCCCCTTAGGTCATTATTTAGTTGAACCACTTTTTGCTTTTAATTACAGTAATTAGTCTGTTGGGATATGTCTCTACTAACTTTGCACATCTAGACGTTGCAATATTTGCTCACTATTCTTTGCAGAACTATTCAAGTTCAGTTCAATTTAATTGTGATCGTGTGTGGACTACAGTCTTCAAGTCATTGCACAAATTTTCAATGGGGTTTAAGTCTGGGCTCTGACTAGGCACTGCAAGGACAATCACCTTTTTTCTGTGTGCTTTGGGTCATTGTCATGCTGAAAGGTAAACCTTATTCCCATTGAAAACTTTCTGGCAAAGGGCAGCAGGTTTTCTTTCCTCCCAATATTTTTTTTTTTTATCCTGACAAGTGCCCCAGCACCTGCTACGGAGTAACAACCCATAACAGGATATTACCACCTGCATGCTTTACTGTAGGACTGGCGTTATTTGGATAGTGAGCTGTATTGGATTTCTGCCAGACATACTGTATCATTGATGTTGAGGCCATATAATTCAATATAGTCTCATTGACCATAACACCTTTTTCCATGTGGCCTCAGAATCTAAGGTGCGTTTAAAGTGGTCAGATAAGACTAAAATGGAATGATTTGGCCTCAACACCAAACGATGTCTGGCAGAAATCCAATACATCAAATAACACCAAATAAATGGTGTTTATATAAGTGTATGTACACCTTTATTAACCACTTAAGGACCCCGTTGCGCCGATATACGCCGGCAGAATGGCACAGCTGGGCACAAGCACGTACATGTACGTCCTCTTTAAGAGCCCAGTGTGAAAATGACAATGGTCCCAAAGATGTGTCAAAATTGTCTGATGTGTCTGCCATAATGTCGCAGTCACGAAAAAAATCACTGGTCGCCGCCATTAGTCGTAAAAAAAAAATAACATTAATAAAAATGCCGTATATTGTAAACGCTATACATTTTGCACAAGCCAATCGATAAACGCTTATTGCGATTTATTTTTATTTTACCAAAAATAAGTAGAATACGTACCGGCCTAAACTGAGGGAAAATTTTTTTATTTTCTTTCAAAATTGTCGCTCTATTTTATATTTTATATCTCTGTTTATAGCGCAAAAAATAAAAACCGCAAAGGTGATCAAATACCACCAAAAGAAATCACTATCTATGGGAAAAAAAGGACGCCAATTTTGTTTGGGAGCAACGTCGCACAACCGCGCAATTGTCAGTTAAAGCACCGCAGTGCCGAATCACAAAAAGGGGCAAGGTCCTTAACCTGCTTAATGGTCCACGTCTTAAGTGGTTAATAGTACATTACAGTACACAGGATCTTAGTCTTGGACCATTGGACTTTGCAGCTAATTTCAGGTGCTTGGACACTGGCAAATAAAACTGTAAGGACAACCCCAACATAACTTCTTCTACGCTCAGCAAGCCTCAGCTTTTTTTGTAGTATCCTAAGGTGTATGAATGCAAACATTTTTCTTTATTTTATTTGTCTTGTCTAATTTTTTGCATCCTTATTCTTTTATCACGTTTATAACTGCTCATAGCCATTGTGGCTTCCAATTAGCAGCTTTCCAGATGGTTTGACTCATTGTCTGCATCTTGGGAGACCTTACCCTAGCCCTGCCTGAAAGAAGATGTATGGTCAGGTCTGTAGACCCTGCCTACATAAGCACTTGATCAGGATTCAGTCAGACAATACCAGTATTGGGATTCATCAACCAACTATGAGGCACATAAAGTTGCCAAGCTCAAAGGGAAGCAGATTTTGTTCTACCTTAGAATGAATATGTACCAGCCCAGTCCAAAGTGCACATTCCGGACATTAAAAAAAATTGATAAAAAAAAAACGTAGTCACCAGCATCTGGTTCCAGGGGAATGGCAAAGGTGTTTCAACACATCCATCACAAATGGGACACCATATGTAGATCTTCTGGCATCCAGGTTCAACAACAAAATGAATAGGTTTTTTACAAGGACTATTGACCCCTGTAGATCAGTTCAACTTGATTTACACCTTTTTGTGCCAAAACGACTTCCTCATTTGCTTTGCAGGGTTGAGTGGGAGGGCATTCTGGTGATCCTCATTGCGCTGAACTGGCCCAGGAGAATGTGGCACATTGTCAAACTTCTGGCAGACAGCAGATTGGCCATATCTCTTGTCCCACAGGGGTCTTTCTATCATCCTGCTTCTCAGTCAACTTAAAGAGTAACTTCATGTAACATGTTCCAAAGGTGAACTTATCCTGTAAACAATTGGATTTACTCTTTGTCATACCTGGACACAAGCTATATAAGATTAATTAACACCAGCCCGCATGCTAATATGCTGCCTGTCCTTGTGTTGGGGCAGTGCAATATGTTTTTACAATGCATTATACTGTTTACATACAATTACACTTCATTCAGGTCTGAGCACAGCAGCATCTCCTTTTTTATGCAGCTTATTGCACTGCACCTCACGGTGGTGTTGTGTGACTGGGGAACATAAAACACAATCGTTTTTTATGCGCCTTTGTATTAAACCTGCGTTGATCTGTCCAGATGTTGTGAACAAGCCCTTAGCCTGGAAGTTAAGCTTTTATTTAGTTTACACTGAATTCAAAGTTTATATCGTTCAGTATATTGCCCAAAATGATAAGACTCCCTTTATCTGTCATGCATCTTCCTTGTTAAATGTTATGCCATAAATGTCCTATTATACTGTACATCCAATCCATAAATGAGTCCCAATACTGACCCGACATATGTATGTTTTGTAATTCCCTAGGGGATTTTCTGGAGGTCAGAAACAAGAAGAGGTGAAACAAGATAAAGAAGATGTGATTAACATCTTCTCTGTGGCATCGGGACACTTATATGAGCGATTCCTCAGGTGAGTAAAACTTATGCCTCATACACACGACCGGGTTCCCCCATTGGGAAAACTGCCATGACAGCTTTTGCCTGGGAAAACCTGTCGTGTGTATGCTCCATCGCAGTTTTCCTGACGAGAAAACTGCTGGCAAAAAAAGAGAACATGTTTTCTTTTTTCCCGTCAGGAAAACCGGTCGTGTGTATGCTTTCCCGAGGGGAAAAAAAACGTGCATGCTCAGAATCAAGTACGAGACGGGAGTGCTCGTTCTGGTAAAACTAGCGTTCTGAATGTAGATGGCACATTCGTCACATTGTAACAGACTGAAAAGCGCGAGTGTTGTACGTCACAGCGCTTTGGACAGGCGGTATTTGGCCTGAACGTGTGTATGCAAGGCAGGCTTGAGAGGAATCCTGTTGGGAAAAATTTTTTTTTTTTTTTTCTGCTGAGAAAAACGGTTGTGTACAAGGCATTATTCTTTTAGGAAATACAGAGCCTTTAACCACTTAAGGACCGGACCAATATGCTGCCAAATGACCCAAGGGGTTTTTGCGATTCGGCACTGCGTCGCTTTAACAGACAATTGCGCGGTCGTGCGACGTGGCTCCCAAACAAAATTTGCGTCCTTTTCTTCCCACAAATAGAGCTTTCTTTTGGTGGTATTTGATCGCCTCTGCGATTTTTTATTTTATGCGCTATATACAAAAATAGAGCGACATTTTTGAAAAAAAAAAATCTATATTTTTTACTTTTTGTTATAAGAAAAATCAATAAACTAAATTTTAGTCAAACATTTAGGTCAAAATTTATTTAGCCACATGTCTTTAGTAAAAAAAAATCGCAATAAAAAAAAAATTAGCTACCTAGCGGGAACAGCGACACTAATACAGCGATCAGAAAAATGATCGCTTAGTGATGCTGGCAATAGGGAGTGAAAGGGTTAACTAGGGCGGTGATCAAGGGGTTAAAACTTTATTGGGGGGGGGGGGTACGGGGGCTACCCAGGACCTAACACTAACTGACTGTCACACTGCCTGTCACACTGACACTAAATACAGTAATCATACATGTATGATTACTACATTCAGTGACACTGTGACAGGGGGGAGGGGGGGGGGCGATCGGGGGGGTTAAATGTGCCTATATGTAGTGTGTGTCAGTGTAGTGTTAGTGCAGACTTACTTGTGTTGTGATCTCTCCTCAACGGTGGTGGAAAAAACTGCCGAGGGAGAGATCACATCACTTCCTCCTTCCTGTGTTTACACAGGAGGAGGAAGTGACAGGGCGGGGGGGCGCGCGCATTGGCTGAGAGCGATCCGGAGGGGGCGGACAAAAACGAATAGCCGCCCCCTCATCCCGGATCGCTCGTACAGCCGCGCGGACCGCCGCATGTACCGGGGGGGTCCCGATCGGACCCCCGACCCACCTCAAGGCACCAACGTATATATACGTTGATGTGCCTGTCGGTGCCATTGTGCCGACGTAAATGTACATACGGCGGTCCTTAAGTGGTTAATATACAGACTTTTATCACTGTGAGAAGCAGACCTGTTTCTGCTTGAAGTCCAACTTCATCAAATGCAAAAATGTTTAAAATTCATCCTGGAGTTGTGCTTTACTGTAAACTTCCACTTTGCATTCTTTCCACAATGAAGGACTGCTACTTATGCCCTGGTACCTTCTTACAAAGATGATTATATAAAAAATATCATCCATAGAATTGACTTGTAACACCCAAATTCCTATTTCTTGCCCACAGAATAATGATGTTATCTGTACTAAAAAACACACAGACGCCAGTGAAGTTTTGGTTTTTGAAAAATTATTTATCTCCAACGTTTAAGGTTTGTATTTTTTTTTTATTTTTTATTATAATGATTTAGATTTTTGTTACTATTTTTAACCAGCTGCTTAGAGCTAAAAAGGCTTCTAGTTCAAGTTTCAGGATGTAAATGCAGGTTATGTCCAGATTTTGCATACTTCAGTTTTAGTGAATTAACCCCATTGGCTCTTACTGCTGTCAATCAAATCCTGTGAAGAGGTAAGCAGGGGTGGGGCCAAACCTTGCTGTGTGTGTCTATGGACACAGCAAGCGAGTCTGCAGGTGTGCTCCCGATACCATTGCACAGAGCAGGTAAGTATTACATGTTTGTTACAATAAAAACATATTTACCTTTACACTTGCTTTATGGTTTGTACCAAGATGAATTCTTAGTTTAACCATTTCCCACCAGGAGGGCATACATGGGTGTCCTCCCGTTTCAGTGGTTATACCGGGATGATGCCTGCATCTACAGGCATCATCCTGGTATCCATCTTTTTAATTGGCAATTCTTTTCGAGGCAGGAGTGATGTGAATGGCTAATTAGCCACTCAATCACTCCTGCCGCGTTGGAAGAAGATCCCACAATGGGACCGTAGAGCCTGGGAGACGAGAAAGAAACAGATATGGACAGCCGCACTTCAAAAAATTGTAAAATCCAAAATAGACCTTTATTGGAGTGAAAGGGAAAATGCACTACAAAAACAGCATGCAGAAGGGGAAAACAACTGACGCGTTTCGCATTGACAATCAATGCTTAGTTATAGAGCCTGGGAGAGATGGCGGGAGGGGGGTGGCATGGCAACCCTGTACAGAGAGAGAGAGGTACTGATGTTGTTCCCCTCTCTCTGTAACCCTGGAAACTGGGAGCGACAAGCAGTTTGTCACTTCCGGTTCCGCACCCTTTGTTTACCTGGCCAGCAACGACCAGGTAAGCAGACACAGATCAGTTTGATCGGCTAATCAGCTACATGGGAGGCCGGAGGAGAGATTTGGGGTCTAATAGACCCCAAATCTCTCCATAAAGAGGACCTGTCACGGCCCATGCTATTACAAGGGATGTTGTAAAAAAAGATATTTTTGTAAAAAAAAAACATTTAAGGTGCCCCTGTCCCACCATGCTTACGTGCAAATGCGAACGCATATGTTACTCCTCGAGCCACACATGTGAGCTATTGTCGCGAACGCCAGAGTGCAAGCAATAATTCTAGCACCAGACCTCCTGTGCAACTCTAAACTGGTAACCTGTAAAGTTGTTTAAAGCATCGCCTATGGAGAGTTTTAAGCACTGAAGTTTGCCACCATTCTACAGGCAGACGCAATTTTAAAGCATGACATGTTGGGTAACTATTTACTTGGTGTAACATCATCTTTCACATTATGCAAACAAATTGAGCTAACTTTAGTGTTTTATTTTTTTTTTTTACAAAAATAGTTGCATTTGCAACACCCACCATTTTTTGCTATTGGGTCTCTGGTAAAAAGAAAAAAATATATAATGTTTGGGGGTTCTAAGTAATTTTCTAGCAAAATAAAGTAGATTTTTATATGTAGGAGCAAAGTGCTCGAAATGGCCCCGATGGCAAGTGGTTCAGTTTCAGAGTACAAGCTACTCTAGCAGCACCCATCCATAAGTAAAAGGATTGTTTGGTCATACTGACTCTTTTAGGCTGGGTTCATACCTAATACCGATGCGGCTCTCAGCAGGGGTCTGGTGCGTCCCTGTTCTCCATTTCAGGGATGAATCGGGCCTAATTTTTGCCTGAAACAAAGACGCACAGCATTCCTGGGCAAGACGCTCCAGAGCCGCAACAGAGATGTGTGAACCGACTCCATAGATATTCGGTCACAATCTCCTGTCATGCAAATTCGCATTGGTGTGAAACCACCCTAGTTCCAGCCTCCCATCCTAGTTCCAACCTCCTACCTGATCTTTAGTATACTTACTATTTTTCAGAAGTCTTCTATCCAATCATGTGACATGCAGGGTTCTTTTCCGCTCCTCGCTACTGGTTCTGGGCGGTCAATGGCAATGCAAATGGTATAGAAGATGCAATGATATTAGCACGGTTTTCTGAAAGATTGCACTTGGGAGTACAGGGCTCTTATGGAGTGGTATGTCCATGATGCCCTGGACTCACAGGAAGTAGGTTGAATGACGTTGGTTGTCATTGAGCTTGGAAGAAGACTGGACCACAGAGTGCTGATTGGAATCCAAATTGTTGTTCTTAAGTATGTTCATGTTTATTGAAAAACCACAGTGTACAAACGCAGATAAAACCAGTTGACGTGTTTTAGCCTACAGGGTCTTAGTCACATTGGACTGCTGATTGGACAGTAGCAGGGAAACCGTGAATATTGCATCAAAAGTTGCAATATTCATTTTTACAATTGCTGAGCTGTTATTTTCAGTAGAAATGGAATTAAGCTTTGGGGCTCATTCACACCAGGCTGGAGTACGTTGTGTCGTGGTAGTGAGGAATAGTGCCCTGTGCGATTTTTTGAAAAATTGTTTTACTTTGTTTAAGTGTCACAAGCTACATTTCATTCATTTCTGTGTGCCGTAGTTGAGCTACGGTGCAGTGACATAAAGTGAGGTGCGGTGTATTGCAAACATTTTTTTACATGTCTTCATTATTGCGCAACACGCTGCAACGCAATTCAAGGCAGCATTGTGGACTAATTGTTTTCTATGTTCCCTGGCGTTAAGCCTGCATTAATCTATGCAGATCAATGCATGCACCAACTTTGATTTACCCTTACTTCCTGCCCTGGTGGCACCCCAAAGGACGTAAAAGATAATGAATGCAGGTATAGACGCTAAAATTTCAGACAGAGGGTCTAACCCTTCCCTTCTCCGTTCCACTTTAAAGGAGTTGTAAAGGAAAAAAATGTTTTGCCTAAAATTAATGTCTGCAAGGTAGACAGACAGAATAGTGTAATGATTCTGTTAAAAAACGAGTAAATATCTATTAAATTCCTTCATCTATATCACTTCCGGCCTTCTAGTTTCTGTTCTCTCATTCACTTCCTGGTTTGCGGCGCTCGTTCATGTAAGAGCTACATTTCCCAGTAGGCATTGCGGCACGCCCAGTAATTCACACCTCCTTGAAGTCTCTAACACGTAGAGAGCGTCCTGCCGCACAGATGTAGTTCCCAGGAGGGGGCGAGCAAGTCACTGACCACCGCAGTAAAGCCTCCCTTCACGGTGGTGAGTAATAATCAGACAAGCAGGAAGTGAACAGAACAGAGAAGAAATAGAGCAACTTCTGAGCAAAAATGAACAATGAGTAAGTGAAAAGAGGAATGTCTGCAGGTAAAGGATGCTTATTGTGAAAAAATGTAATTTCTTTCTCGTACATCACGGGACACAGAGCAGCATATTCATTACTGTATGGGTTATATGGAGTACCTTCAGGTGTGGACACTGGCAATCTCAAACAGGAAGTCCCCTCCCTATATAACCCCCTCCCATAGAGGAAGTACCTCAGTTTTTTCGCCAGTGTCTTAGGTGTTGGTCACGGAATAGCTTTGCCTCCACATCCTTGGGATTAAGGCGGGCTAACCGGATCTGTCCAAGGAGCCTCAGTGCCAAAGTGGACAGTACCCGGGCCCCAAACCGTGGGGTTTTGCCTATAATGCTCCTCTCTAGAGGGCTGGACCCTGGGCCCAGGACTTGGAGTTTTCCAAACCAAAAGATCCTGTTTGCCAGGGTGCTGTATAGGTCCAGGACAGCGGCTCCTTCCAGGACCCCAGTGCCTGAAGGTCTACTACGCTACCCACGGAGATGGGAGAAGATTGGACCGTTTTGCAAAACGTCCTGCGGCATGGAGCAGGTAAGAGGGGAGCCTGCGGGACTTGGTTCGACAGCAGGCTCTCCAGGGGAGATCTTAAGGGGGGTAGCCTGAGTATGCTCTGCATTGGCACCATGGTCACTATGTCTGATGGACAGGATGCCCTGAAATGTTTCCCCCCCATCACTTGATCCCCCTACCTATCTATGTATGTTTGCTAGCTACCTGCTGCTCGCTGGTTGAAGATCTTTTAAAAAAAAAAAAAAAACAGATCTGTCTCTAGGCTAAAGGGACTCCTTAGGGGCCTGTTTTAGCCTTACCTTGCCGGGATTCAAAATCTGCCGCCTGATGCGTCCTCCAACCTGCATTCCTGGGCTCCAGAGTGCGTCTCCTCCTGGGCTCTCCTCCCCCGACAGTCGCGCGCGCATGCATATAGAAAATTTTCGCGCCGTTCGGGAGGGGGGGGGGGGCGGGGAGCGTGACTGCAGTGTAGAGTGGGCGTGCCTTCAATTGCTGTTATACACAGCAGGCGCGTTCTTAGCTCAGTTCAAAGCTGAGCTGGAGAGAGAGGACGTAGAGTGGCAGCACAGTGACTCCCGGTGGCGAGAAGGGGTACTACATGCTGGAGTCAGCTCCAATACTTTTTGTTAAGCCAAAATCCCCTTGGCAACAGGTTGAATGCTGGCAAACATGTTGGGGGTGGGGCTGTATGTTGTGAATAATATTATAAAGGAAAACATACTGAGCCCCACCGTTTTTGGGCATTAGTGATCCTATTGTCCCCTAAACCTTATCCTTTTGTACTCCTGGCTATAACAGTCTGTTGTTGTAAGCGGAGTCCCTCGGTTTTGTATTATGGCTTCCAAGGGTTCAGGATCAAAACACAAAAAAAAAAAAAAAAAAAAGGCAAAGACAAAGGGGTTCCTCCTCTGGTTCTGATGATATGCCAATACTTTCCCCACAGGTTATTCTATAGGGGTCACCCTGGATAAGCCGTTAAGGGGGTCTGGTGCTGAGGCTGGCCCAGGTCGGCCCAACCCTGTGTTATCACAGAGGAGATGCTAGCCGTCAGCCTAGGGGGGCTAGAGAAAAAAGTTAACAGCTATGATCGCTGGCTCTTTTTCTGGCAAGAAGCGGACTAGATCCCCATCGCCAAAAGGGACAGAACCTAGAGGAAGGATCTACCACTGAAGAATCGTTTTTAGCCTCCCAGACGGAGAGTCTGTGGGTCCAGTCTTTGACAGACATGGTCCGAATTTTTTCTGCCGCCTAAAGCTGACGAGAGGGTAGTCTTTATGCACGTCTGCCAGGAAATATTTGTGCTTGCAGGCACTCTTTCCCCTGACCAATTGCTCTTTAAAAGGGGCCCGGATGGCTCAGTCGGTAGAGCATCGGACTTTTGGTCTGAGGGTCCAGGGTTCAGGTCCCGGTTCGGGCACTGCTTTTCAACTACCCGTGAGGTCCTTGAGGCCACATCTCCCGGAAAGCGCCCGATCTCGTCTGATCTCGGAGGCTAAGCAGGGTCGGGCCTGGTTAGTGCCTGGATGGGAGACCACCTGGAAGGTTTTCTGTTATTTACCCTATGGAAAAGACATTTTTCTAAGAAAGGGGGCGCTCCCAACTGTGGACGCAGCCATCTCATGGGTGAATAAATCATTAACTGGCCTAAGGGGAAACATACAAATGTTTAAGGTCCCGGTCGATAAACGTTTAGAGACACTTTTTCCAGCATCCTTGGCTACAGCCAGCAGTGGCTGCAATTGGAGTTTTGTCAGGCGTTAAAGAACCAGACAAAACAGATGCTTAAGACATCCCTGCCCAATAGGCAGAGGAGTTATTGGATATTCCCAGAGCTCTGTGCTTTGCGGTAGAGGTTATAAAAAGACTCCATCCAGCAGGCGTCTCGTTGTCACTATTTTTAATGCATATGAGAAGGCTCTTATGGTTGAAGAACTGGGCGGCCGAGCCCATGTAAAAGACTGCTGGCAGGTTTGCCCTTCCATTGAAAGATCTGGATAAATACATTCAGACTGTTTCAAGTGGCAAAAGTACCCTTTTACCAGTCAAAAGAAGTTCCGGGGTCCTGCGTTTAAAAGGCAGCTCCCCCCTGTTCCGGGGCCCTCAAATTCCAGGCAGTACGGACCTCCTGCGCGATCAAACTTTTAACAATGGATCGCAAGGACAGGCCTCTGGGGATCGATCCCCGACAGAGGGGGTCCGATCATCTGTGGCCGCAGGCTACAGATTAGAATTTCTAAAATTTCCTCCACAAGGAAGGCCTCAATGCGGGCGGCGTTGGATCATCTGCTTTACCAGGGCATAATGGTAGAGGTACCAGCCCAAGAACAGGGGCTAGGTTTCTATTCCAATCTGTTTGTCATACCAAGGCCTATCGGCGATGTCAGACCAATTTTGGACCTAAAAGGTTTAAATGCTTACCTAAGGGTTCGCTCTTTCCGGACAGAATCCGTTCGGTCAGCAGCCGCCACACTCCAGAAGGATCTGGCTTCTATAGACATAAAGGATGGTTACCTTCATGTACCAAGTCTTTCAGCCACATCAAATATTTTTGTTTTTACGCTTCGCAGTGATACAGCGTCACTTCCAATTCGTGGCGCCCCCCTTCGGGCTGGCTACGGCCCCCGGGTATTCACGAAGGTCCTAGCTCCAATTCTAGTCAGTCTAAAGGATCCAAGGGATCTCGGTCCTAGCATACCTGGACGACCTCTTAATCATAGATCACTCGCTTCCTTGGTGGAATGCGTAGTAGCCCTCATGGTTCAGTACCTCGAGAGGTTCGGCTGAGTCCTAAACCGGGGAAAGATCAGCATTTCAACCTACAAAGCAGTTGGAATATCTCGGCATGAGATTAGACACAGAACAGAAGATGGGTGTTCCTGCCCCTGATAAAGGTCGAGGCTATCAAAAGATTGATTCAGTTGGTTCTAAGCAAAAGAGAACCAACTATTCGCCTATGTATGCGATTACTAGGCAAACTAATGGCCATGTTCGAGGCGATACCACACGCTTCCACACTCGTGTCCTACAGACAGCAATTCTAGCAGCTTGGTTCTGCCCAGTGGTCTGGAAGGCTGGAGAGCGGTCTTGAACGGGTTCACTCGCCAAGGAACTTGGGCAGAGGCGGAGAGGCAGCTGCCCATCAAGGTCTGGGAGATCAGAGCGGCTCGGCTAGCCCTCCTGGCATAGACATCCAGATTACAGAGATCCTCGGTGAGAAGTCATTCAGACAATGCCACAGCGGTGGCATATATGTGAACCACCAAGGGGGAACCAAGAGTCAAGCCACTCAGAGTGAGAGGAGCTTGGTTTTTCGGTGGGCAGAGGTTTATGTACCCTGCATATCGGCGACATTCATTCCCGAGGTGGACAACCTGCAGGCGTACTTCCTAAGTCGCCAAACCCTGTCGCCGGGGGAGTGGTCTCTGCATCCACAAGTTTTTTCAGACAATCTGCCAGAAGTGGGGAGTGCCAGACGTGGAGGTCATGGCATCAGGATTCAACAAGAAGCTAGACAGGTTCATGTCTCGAACGAGGGACCCTATGGCCTGCGGAACCGATGTGTTGGTTTGCCCTTGGCATCAATCATAACTTCTATATGCATTTCCCCCGCTGCAGTTACTACCCCGCCTGTGGCGCATGATCATAGCACAGGCCGGTTATCCTGATAGCCCCAGCTTGGGTACCGGAGGGCATGGTACTCACTAGTCTTGAAATTGGCAGCGGAAGGCCCTTGGACTCTTCCTCTATGGCCAGACCCACTCTCACAAGGCCCGATCCTCCACCCTGCATTACGGCGTCTAAATTTGACGGCCTGGCGGCTGAATCCCTGATTCTCAGGGGTAGAGGTCTGTCTAGGCAGGTAATCCCTACCCTCATTAAGGCTAGAAAGCCGGCCTCCAGGGTAATTTTGTTACAGGGTTTGGAGGGCCCACGTAGGCTGGTGTGAGGCTAAGAGATGGGTTTCCCGCAAGTATACCATTGATAGAGTATTACGTTTTCTCCAGCTAGGAGTGGATAAAGGCCTGGCATTAAGCACGATCTAGGGACAGATTTCAGCCTTATCAGTGTGGTTTCAGAGGCCGCTGGCCGCTCACTCGCTGGTTAAGATCTTCGTACATGGAGTCTTGCGTGTTAATCCTCCGGTCAAATCACCACTTTGTCCATGGGACTTAAATCTTGTTCTGTCAACTCTACAGAAACAACCCCTTGAGCCGTTGGCTGAGGTACCTTTGGTTTTACTGACTAGAAAGTCGGTATTTCTGATCACCATAGTTTCGGCCAGGAGAGTATCGGAATTGGCAGCCTTATCTTGTAAGGAACCATATCTCATTTTACATAAGGATAGGGCGGGGTTCCGTCCTCATCCTTCCTTTCTACCAAAGGTTATATCCAGTTTCCACCTGAACCAGGATGTGGTACTTCCATCCTTCTTCCAAAACCCACCTCTAGAAAGGAGGGGTTGCTGCATACGTTGGATATTGTCAGGGCCATAAAGGCCTATCTTAAAGCTACAGAGAAGGTTCGGAAAACAGATGTGGTGTTCGTTTTACCGGAAGGGCCCAAGATGGGTCAGGCAGCTGCTTGATCCACCATCGCAAGATGGATTAAACAATTAATCGTTCAGGCCTGCGGTTTGAAGAGGTTGCCTCCTCCTTTGTCGGTAAAGGCCCATTCTACCAGGGCCATGGGCACCTCCTGGGCAGCACATCATCAGATCTCTATGGCTCGAATATGCAAGGCAGCAACGTGGTCGTCAGTCCACATGTTTACAAAATTTTATCAATTGGACGTAAGAAGGAATGCGGATACAGCCTTTGGGCAGTCAGTACTACAGGCCGCGATTCAAGCTCCTCAGGATCTGAGGGGGCTCCCTTGATTTGATTTGAGATTTACATTTCTTGTTTAAGTTGGATTTACTAGTATTTGAGTATACCTCTAAATTAAATCCTTTTTTGGAAGATGTCTCCCTCCCTTCATTAAAGCATTGCTTTCGGACATCCCATATAGTAATGAATATGCTGCTCTGTGTCCCGTGATGTACGAGAAAGAAAAAGAGATTTTTTAATACAGCTTACCTGTAAAATCTTTTTCTTGGAGTACATCACGGGACACAGAGCTCCCACCCCTCTTTTGGGGAACATTTTTGGGAGGCATACTGCTTGCTACAAAACTGAGGTACTTCCTCTATGGGAGGGGGTTATATAGGGAGGGGACTTCCTGTTTGAGATTGCCAGTGTCCACACCTGAAGGTACTCCATATAACCCATATAGTAATGAATATGCTGCTCTGTGTCCCGTGATGTACTCCAAGAAAAAGATTTTACAGGTAAGCTGTATTAAAAAATCTCTTTTTCCTTTACAACCCCTTTTAAGAACAAGTGGTGAGTAATTCCTTTGGCTGATGAATTTGTAGTGAAACAAACTAGACAAGAGTTATTTCTTTAACATTTCCACTTGAAGCCTGCCAAATCCTTCCTGTTATCCCTGTTAAATTTACTTGAAAAGAGGAATTAGACTGTGTAATTTCTAACAAACGGGGCTTTATTTTAAGCTGGTCTACATAGGGCTCCCTTGGATTTTGCGCCATAGGGAAGTGTCAGCTGTGTGCAAGGTTATTAATATGTATTTATAGGACTAGACTGCTGCTTTGTCAAATGTCATTATTTCATGTAAAAATGACCATGCCACTTTCTGCTTCTTAGTGCCACAGGAAATAATTATTCCTTGCCATTTATGTAAACAATCTCCTGCTGTTGCAGTTATTGTACAGTAATAACTGGATTTCTGGGACTGATTTTGTACTAATCTGCCTATGCTTTTTTAACTCTTCCAGAACTTCATTCCTCACATGGCAAAGCAGTACAACTTCCAGTATGAGCTGGTCCAGTATAAGTGGCCCCGATGGCTGCATCAGCAGACAGAGAAACAGAGGATTATTTGGGGATATAAAATCCTCTTCTTGGATGTGCTTTTCCCGCTGGCTGTGGATAAAATTCTCTTTGTAGACGCTGACCAGGTATTTATAAAGCTCTAAAATGAGAATTAAATTGAACCTGTGAAGCTAGTATATTAAGAATGGTAGTTAAATGCAGGTACTTAAACATTCCTGATGCAACTTTTAGTGACAACTTGACAACCACGGGGTCCCTGAAATGCAAGGTACTGGAGCTGTAGCCTCCCACCTCTATCAGTGTGGGCGTGCACATGCATGCTCTAGATTTCCCAGCATCTAGGTTTCCGAGCTCATGGGGCATTTTTGGAAAATAACTAAATGTATGAACAGTCACCTCTGTTTCTGTATTTAACCCCTCTATCAGTTTACTTGCTTTAACTTCAGTAGATGTATCTTTTATTTAATATATTTGCACCTGCTGTATCCCCTACATGACTGAGAGTAATTTATAAAGAGCACACAGCCCGTATTTCTTTGTTCAGTCATGGACTGAGGGACACAGATTTTATTGGTCACTCAAAAATACTTTTATCATTAAACACTGGGGGTTATTTACTAAAGGCAAATCCGCTTTGCACTACAAGTGC
Organism: Rana kukunoris; assembly: GCA_029574335.1. Lineage (NCBI taxonomy): Eukaryota > Metazoa > Chordata > Amphibia > Anura > Ranidae > Rana > Rana kukunoris. The sequence goes on from CM056052.1 coordinate 110,936,107, forward strand.
ACCTGAAAGTGCACTTAGAAGTGCAGTCACTGTAGATCCGAGGTCGGCATGCAAGCAGGCCCGTCGGAACAGGACAGGCAATTCAAGCAATTGCTTGGGGCCCCAAGCTGGCCAGGGCCCCCCAAGCAGCAGCCTGCACGCCTGTCCACTCTGGCTGCGGCGCCGCAGAGCGCCAGGGTATACTGCTCGATCGTCAGTCCTGATTGTGCAGGGGCCCCCCCCCCCTCGTGCCCGGCGGCTGTTTTGTACGAGGAGGAGGTAGGCTGTCCCACCTTCTCCCCATGTGTTGACTTCCTCCTCACTCCTCAGTACTTACTTTGCTCCACCCACCTCCTCCCGGCGTCCAAATAGCAGCATGCAGAGGATAATGAAAGGCAAGTACAATCCGATGCACTCACCATGGCAGTTTGGGGTTAAAATGCTCAGTTAGATCTCCCCCCAGCAGCCAGTGTTCTGTGCTGAACTGTCAGCACTTCACAGGAGCTCCGAGTGTGTGTCAGCCTGGAGCAAACACTGATAAGAGGAGGGGGTTGGCAGGAGAGGACACCAACAGATGAGATTACACCCTCGAGGGATGGAAGGAGGACAGATCCTTAAATATCAGGGCAAGGTTCATGCTGAGATGTGACACCCCCCCCCCCAAAAGTGAAGGACTACAGGTCCCAGCATGAACCCCCCAGAACTGAAGATGCCCCCCTCAATCAGTGAAGAACTACAGGTCCCAGCATTAGCATGTGAAATCTATGAGCTCACACCCTTAATTCTCAGGGGTCCATGCTGGGACCTGTAGTCCTTCAATATGGGGGGATCACATTCCTAGATGTCAGGGGTCCATGCTGGGGCCTGTAGTCCTTCAATATGGGGGGGATCACATTCCTAGATGTCAGGGGTCCATGCTGGCACCTGTAGTCCTTCAATATGGGGGGATCACATTCCTAGATGTCAGGGGTTCATGCTGGGACTTGTTATCCCCCCCATATTGAAGGACTACAGGTCCCAGCATGGACCCCTGACATTTGGAGGCAGGCTACAGGTGGAAAGTGGTGCACTGGTCTCTGAGCATTTTCTGTATCATGTCTGCAGTCTCTGACCACCTCTTGTATGATATCTGCGGGGGTATATACTTATTGGAGGGGGGGTCCGTACTGAGGTAGGGGGGCCTATACTTAGTGGGGAGGGGGGGTCCGTACTGAGGAAGGGGGGCCTATACTTAGTGGGGAGGGGGGGTCCGTACTGAGGTAGGGGGGCCTATACTTAGTGGAGAGGGGGGTCTATTATTACAATGTAATAATAGAATTATATTCCAAGCATGGTATTGGGATGATATAAGTGCTATAAGCAGCCATTCACCTGACAAAACACTCCGAAATCCCGCCAACCCTGAAACTACATTCAACACGACCCCCCTGGTCCTTGGCAAAATTGTCCCTGAATGGCAGTTTGGAAATGTGGTCACCCTAGATGGGGACACCTGCTGTGGGGGGGGGGACTCTGATGGGGACACCTGCTGTGGGGGGGGGGGGGGGGACTCTGATGGGGACACCTGCTGTGGGGGGGACTCTGATGGGGACACCTGCTGTGGGGGGGACTCTGATGGGGACACCTGCTGTGGGGGGGACTCTGATAGGGACACCTGCTGTGGGGGGGAGGGGGAGTAAGAAATATGTTGGATTTAGGTATTGTGCACTTTTTTTTATGTATATTAATTGATTTTATTGTGCAGTGGTGTTTTAGGCAAATGTTCAATTGTTGAAATTGCCTTTAGTAAATCAACCCCACCGTCAAATATCTATGATCAGTGGCTGAAGCTGATGTTCTGCACCCCAGCCCCTTGAATGGGACTTTCGTGCTCTCTCCTGGCCTGTGTGTGTGTTCTTGCAGATGAAGAACTTGAGTGGGGTTTAAATTAGGGTTGTCCCGATACCGGTACCAGTACCGAGTATTTGCGGGAGTACTCCCACAAATGCCCCCGATGCCTGAATAGAATACCCCCCCCATTGCCGCCGCATACCGCAAAGCCGCCGCATACCGCAAAGCCGCCGCGTTAATCCCTGTGCATTACAGGCAGCTTTCGTTTGAATACTTGGAATCCCCGCCGCTCTGTGTATAGACACTCCCCCTTGCTCGGGATTGGATGGATCTGTCCAATCCCGAGCAAGGGGGAGTGTCTATACAAGGCGCGGCGGGGATTACAAGTATTCAAACGAAAGCTGCCTGTAATGCACGCTGATTAACACGGCAGCGGCGGCGGCGGTGGCATCATCTACTACTAGGTATGGGGGACATGGCTGGATATATGTGGGGGGACATGGCTGCATATGTGGGGGACATGGCTGCATCTGTGGGGGAAATGCATGGCGGCATATATGGGGGACATGGCTGCATATGTGGGGGACATGGCTACATCTATGGGGGACAGGACATGGCTGCATCTATGGGGGACATGGCTGCATCTGTGGGGGACATGGCTGCAATATGTGGGGGGACATGGCTGGATATATGTGGGGCTGGATATATGTGGGGGGACATGGCTGCAATATATGTGGGGGGACATGGCTGCAATATGTGGGGGGACATGGCTGGATATATGTGGGGGGGGCATGGCTGCATTTGGGGACACATTTAAAAAAGTATCGGTACTTGTACTCAGTCCTAAAAAAGTGGTATCGGGACAACCCTAGTTTAAATGCTAACTGAGAGAGGCAAACTTGTGTTCTGAGGTTTAAAGTGATTGTAAACCCTTACATATAGCCAGCAAAGTCACTATAAACAAACAACCAGACCCCACGCACCTAACAGCAGATATACACTAAGGGTGGGTTCACACATATGCAAATTGGATGCAAGTGTGACCAGCTTTCAATGGAGATGGTTCACACATCTCTAAGGCGGCTGCAGTCCACATTTTGGAAAGGGTTCCGTGCATCTTTGGTTTTGATTCAGGTACAACTTCAGGCAAAAATTCGGACCCGATTGGCACATGAATCGGGGGAACAGGGACGCACTGGACCCCATGCTGTGAGTCGTGGCAGGTTGAAAAAAAAAGCTGAAGAGCTCGGGAAGAGATCCTGTACTAACTATGCAATGTTATGTGATCTCCCCGCTGACCTATTGTGTTCATACAGGGGGATGGCCAGAACCACCACATCACCCCGCCATTGGCTGAGAGCGCTGATCGGATGCCGATCGGCAGACCTTTGTCGCTCATGCTCGTGGTCGTGGTCAACACGGCCTAGAAAGCGATTTGATGGTCTTGTTCTACCTACGCATATCATTTCCCCTAATTCCATGGCCATGCACCTTATATTGTTCTGATGAAGCAGATTGTTACGCGTGCCTGCTGATTCCTGCCCCCATGTAGCTGCACAGACAAAATATCAATAGAAACCCCTGTCGAAGGGGGCATGAGCGAGGCACAGCTGGGGTATTGTGTAAAATTTTAAATTTCTGATTCAAAATATCCTTTTTATGTTTTTTTGTTTTAGAAAAGCAGAAAAGGTTATTCATGTTAATAAAATAAATAATAAAGTTGCAGTGTGTTATGGTTCAAATTCTGTTATTTCTCCAATAGATAGTCCGTACTGATCTCAAAGATTTGAGAGATTTCAATCTGGATGGTGCCCCATATGGCTACACTCCTTTCTGTGACAGCCGTAGGGAGATGGATGGATACCGTTTCTGGAGGTCTGGTTACTGGGCTAGTCACTTAGCAGGACGAAAATACCATATCAGGTAACCATATTTCATAATGTTCAACCCAATTTCCTGCCCAGATCAAATTTTTTTTCTTTAGTTGTTTATTTATTGAATATTTCCAAAGGATGGAACAGCATACATTTTCACATGAAAAAGTTGACAGAAGGGATAAAATCCCAATGGGGAATAAACATGACAAATTTTGTATAAAGGGGAACAGTATAACGTGTCAAATGATTATCAGACTTTACAAATACATCATGGTGTAGGAAAAAGAAAGGCAAGTTACTAATAAAACAAGGTCAACAATAGCTTGGGTGATAGCTTTTCTACCCATTTGATCGAGATATCTTGCTCCTCAACCACATGAATTCAGAGTTACACGTGAATCCTCTGAGTTATATTTGGAGGAATCCCATTTCCCCAATATGGTGTCAAAAACTGCATAGGGAGTCTTCAATTACAGCTGTAAGGCGTTCCATCCTACAAATGTCTGCAATGGCCACCAGAAATTGTGTAAAAGTAGGGGGAGTATTGGCAAGCCAGCACTGGGAAAAATCCAGTTTAGCAGCTAATAAGATAAAGGCCATCAATTTCCTGAGGGGTTTGAGCATTTTCGGAAGGGGTAATCCTAAGAGCCCAGATCACTTTAATGTGCGTTTTTACCACAGTATATGCTCAAGGTAAATCTGGTAGACGTTTAAAATTTTTGTAAAACTTCTGACCATAGGCAGGTACCGTGAGGTGCCTGCAAATGTATTGCTAGGTAGCAATATTTTTGTGAAACAGGTTTCTTTTTTTTAAGAGCTTGTCTTGCACCCCAACGTCAACTTTATTTTTAGTATGTATCTAGGTAAAATAAAAAAATTAAAAAATTGTACTCAATTTAATAATTACCCCATCTTTAATGCTTTAAAACGCTGCAGGAACAGAAGAGTACCTTGTGATATTGATATAGTAAGATCCTAATTTCCTTATTTTTGCTGGTGATGCTGCCCCTGCTGCACTGAAATACCAGGCAGCTTTGTCAGTCCTGCCTGATGGACTACAGAACTCCCTCATCTTATCCCTCTCTTTCTGTGTCCATATGCTTACATCGTTTTTTTTCCCCCAGAAAAACACTGATGCTGCCTTGACTGCAGGAGCCTGCCCTATGCAAGGATGCTTGAATAGGGTTGATGGCAGCTGGGCAAATCTATTCCATTAAGTCAGGGAAGCCAAGCTCTTAATCACTTCCCAACCAGCCAATTGCAAAATGATGGCCGGGCGGGACTATTGATGTTCCGGGTGGACATCATATAACGTCCTACTGCAAGACGCTCGTGCAGGGCCCTGATCTGTCACCCACTGTGTCCACTGGACACAGCCAATGACTGATCACCGTACTGACACCCTACCAGTATCATGTGATTGCTGTGACCAATCACAGCAGATAACATGACAATTGTAAACTGGATGGCTTCCTTTCATGCCATCTATTGGGTACAATTGTGTTGCTAGCTGTGATCGGTCACAATAATCGCATGGTACACACATGGCCAATTACATGTCCCATGTGATTAGCTGCGGCCAATAACAGCTAATCGCAACAATACTCAATGAATCAGTTTCATTCCGTAAAAATGGTTGCTTATACCAATTAAATTCATTAGTACAAGTTATTTAAAAATTGTATAAGATACATAACCTAAATGCCCACTCACATGTAAAAGTGCCCTCCGACCGGCACGAAGTACATCCAGTGAACTGGTGTAAACTCTGCCCATATCTCTGTGTATTGCTGCCGGCGTGCGTTTTTTAATTTCAGCTGTTCAGCTTCCTGATGTCGCATTGCTATGCGAAACGTGTTGAGGCATAGTGACGCAAATGTTATGTGAGTTCCGGCCCTTGGTCCTCTGAACAGCTGAGATTGAAATTCATGTCGGCAGCAATACACGGAGGTACGTTTACATCAGTTTTCTGGATGTACTTCAGGCCGGTCAGAGGGCACTTTTACATGTGAGTGGGCATTTATTTGATACATTTTATACAATTTTTAAATAATCATGTTGTGCTATGATGGTACCTTTCTCTTTGAATGCGTGATCTAGAGAGGGTGCACAGGATTTCTGGATGGTTGAAAGACCAAGGGTATATTGAGCAAACTTAACTGATCCCTGGTTGAGTGGATGGACCGAACTCTATTGAATTAGATCTGGCAAGTGAGTAGAGCTAATGGTGAAGGATTCACTCACAACAGTGTGGAATATCATTTTTTTGGCACTGAATTTGAAGCACTAAGGAGTGTTCACAGATTTACGGTATATATGATAAAAAAAATAAAAAAAAACCCTTCTTTAGTACATCTATCCACTAATAGCATTGCATAAAATACAGTGCCTTGAAAAAGTAATAATACCCCTTGAGATTTTCCATATTTTGTCATGTTACAACCAAAAACGTAAATGTATTTTATTGGGATTTTATGTAATAGACCAACACAAAGTGCACATAATTGTGAAGTTGAAGGAAAATGATAAATGTTTTTAATATTTTTTTACAAATACGTGAAAAGTGTGGCATACATTTGTATTTAGCCCCCTTTACTCTGATACCCCTAACTAAAATCTAGAGAAACCAATTGCCTTCAGAAGTCATCTAATTAGTATATTGAGTCCACCAGCAGGACAACGACCTAAACATACAGCCAGAGCTACAGTGGAATGGTTTCGATCAAAGCATATTTATGTGTTAGAATGGCCCAGTCAAAGTTGGATCTAAATTAAATTGATAATCTGTGGCAGGGCTTGAAATTTGCTATTCACCGATGCTCTCCATCCAATCTGACAGAGCTTGAGTTATTTTGCAAAAAAGAGTGTGCAAAAATTTCACTCTAAATGTGCAAAGCTGGTAGAGACATCCCCAAAAAGACTTTCAGCTGTAATTGCAGTGAAAGGTAGTTCTACAAAGTATTGACTCAAATGCATGCCACACTTTTCAGATATTTATTCGTAAAAAAAAAATGTAAAACCATTTATCATTTTCCTTCTATGTGCCACTTGGTGTTGATCTATCACATAAAATCCAAATAAAATACATTTACGTTTTTGGTTGTAACATGACAAAATGTGGAAAATTTCAAGGGGGGTGAATACTTTTTCAGGGCACTGTACCTTGGACTGTCTACTTTCCAAGTGACATACTACCCGCAGGTCACCGCAGTGTGTTTCCAGAAGTGGGTGCAAATACCTGACAGGTATCTGCACCCCCCTCCCCCCTGAAAAGTGCCAAATGTGACACCGGAGGGGGGGGGGGGGGTTCCGATGAGCAGAAATTCCACTTTAGCTGAAGTAGCCAGAATCGCGGAATGTGATCTATCCTGGTTCTCTTCCTTTTTGGAAAACCGATCACAAATAGTGAAATTGGGACCTTTCACTTATGAAAAACGCAAGGTGTCATGCGGAGTCCCTCAAGGATCCCCCTTGTCGCTGGTGCTGTTCAATATCTCTCTCCGTCCTCTTTTTGGAATCATCAGTAGCCAAAAGTTACTTTACCACTCTTATGCGGATGAGACACAACTGTATTTTCACATCTGCAACAAAACAGATCATCATCTCGGTCTAGAGAAATGCCTCTCTTTGATAGAAAACTGGATGACAAAGAGTTATCTCAAACTCAATGGTTCGAAAACAGAATTTCTCATGTTTCACGCCAATCGAAAGAACCGACTTGCAACAACTTGGACACCTCTGCCCATTCTGGGCAAAATCATAGCCCCTAGCACCAAAGTCAAAAGTCTCGGAGTCATCTTCGACACCTACATGACAATGGATGCACAAAGAGGGTCAGTAGTCAGCGGATCTCACCATCTGCTGCGCCTACTACGTAGACTTATTCCATTTATTCCTAAAGAAGACATAGCAGTCGTGGTGGGAACAATTGTTAACTCCAGACTGGACTATGCAAATGCCCTCTACCTCGGACTCCCAAAGTACCAAATCACCCGTCTGCAAGTCGCTCAAAACACGGCTGCTAGACTTGTGACTGGGAAAAAACTATGGGAATCAATCTCACCTTCACTGAGAGCCCTTCATTGGTTGCCAGTAAAAGACAGAATTACTTTCAAAGCACTCTGTCTGATGCATACGTGTATTCTGGGAAATGCCCCCCAATATCTGTGCGAAAAACGAAAAGCCTATAACCCCAATCGCGTTCTGCGATCAACCAATCAAAATCTACTCCAAATACCCAACGCCAGACACAAGTCCAAAGGAGAGCGAAGATTTGTGGTCCAAGGCCCCAGATTATGGAACGCTTTACCAACCAGCATTCGGTTGGAGGAGAATCGCTTGACCTTTAGGAGAAAGATCAAAACCCATCTCTTTTGAGTTCAAAAAGAAAAGGGACAAACGAGCGCCCGGAGGCGATTCAGTTTGTATGGGCAGCGCTATTTAAGTTTTTCACTCACTCAGGGTTCCCGCACTAACCGCTAACGGAACACATCGCGATTCCTCCTACCGGGCCCTGGAAAAATATTCTTCCACAAACCCGTCCTTGGTGCCAAAAAGGTTGGGGAACACTGGTATAGTGTGAACGCAGCCTCATGACTACAGTATACCCATCATATTCTGATGGCTCCTTCCAGCAGGATAATGCACCCTGTCACAAAGCACAAATCATCTCACTGGTTTCTTAAACATGACAATGAGTTCCTATACTCCCAATGGCCTCCACAGTCACCAAATCCCAATCCAATAGAGCACCTTTGGGATGTGAAGGAACAGGATATTTGCATCATAGATGTGCAGCTGACAAATCTGCAGCAACTGTGTGATGCTATCATGTCAATATGGACCAAAATCTCAACACCTTGTTCAATCTATGCCATGAAGAATTAAAGGGGTTGTAAAGGTAAAAGTTTTTTTTACCTTAATACATCCTATGCATTAAGGTAAAAAAAACATCTGGCAGCACCGGCCTCCCCTGAGCCCCCGTTTTACTTACCTGATCGTTCGAAATTCCCGGGCGGGTCCACGTCATCCTCTTCAGTTCCCAGCCTGGCCATTGATTGGCTAGGCTGGGCAGATTGATTGCAGCGCAGATGCCCCTCGTCGGTGTCTTGCCCGGCATCCATCGGCGGCCTTGTCCGGTCCGGCGTCCGTCTGCGGCCTCGGTGGTGTCCTCCTCGCTTCTCCCACACTGTCTCGGAGTCGAATACCCGCTTCCCGCGCTTAGTTTGAACGCCGCCGCCGACATATACCGAGATATACCGAGTACACTCGGGCACGCTTGGCCACGCTCGGCTTCTTTTAAAAAAAAATGTATTTATTGAACATAATTTTTCCAACTATACAACAAATAAGTACATATTATACATGGTTTTCCAAACTATACAACAAATAAATACACATTATACACAAACACATATATACATTGTCTCAAAATAATACTCATTTTTGTACCATCATACTACTATCTATAAGTTGCATTACATTCCCCCCTATCTCAGGAGTTTACTTCTATATATTATGCCTTCCTTTTACCACCCCTCAATCCCAACGGTATTAATCGGGGTAGACAGGATTCTTTGAAGTAATGGAGCGGCCTTTAACGGGGTAATCCTAAGACATAGAGGAGAGCCAGGGAGAGGGGATAGAGGTGGAAAAGAATAAAGTGATAATGATGTGTTCAATGTGTGAAGGGGATAAAAATAAATAAAAAAGGAAGGGTATAAAGTGATAATGATGTGTTCAATGTGCGAAGGGGATAAAAAAAAAAAAGGGAAGGTACTAGAATACTAATTTTGTGTTCAGTGTACAAGCGGAATAAAGGGTCCCCTGTAATTAAGGCATGAATACTATGTGGTGGGGAAAACAGTAAAAATAATAATATTGTGTTCAATGTACGCTCGGCTTCTCACGCATAAAGGCTAGGAGCGTGACCGCGAGTGAAGCCGAGCCTGGCCGAATGTACCCGAGTGTACTGCGCTCGGTATATGTCGGCGGAGGCGTTCAAACTAAGCGCTGGAAGCGGGTATCAGCGTATATCGCGCACCCACGTTTTTCCCCTTATTTTAAGGGAAAAAAAGTGCGCGGTATACGCCGATAAATACGGTAGTTTAAAAAAGTGTTTTTATATATTTGCATGGAGTACTGTAGCATTTTATCAGTGTACAGAAACATGGAAGAGACGTTTATGTGCAATTCTGCTTTTTTTTTTTCCTTAGTGCTTTATATATAGTGGATTTGAAGAAATTTCGGAAAATTGCTGCAGGAGACCGGCTCCGAGGCCAATATCAGGGCCTGAGCCAAGATCCCAACAGCCTCTCCAATCTGGACCAGGTTTGTGCTATGGAAACATATGTGCTCTACAATGTATTGCGTTAGTGATATATGGGGCTTATGTTCATTTAGCAACTGTTAGTACTTCTAATGCAGTAAACATATTTATTTTGCTAAAAGGAAATACATTATAAGCAGAAATCCAATTTTTTCCTATGTGGCCGGTTTACATCTGTGAATGAATGAATGAATGAATGAATGAATGAATGAAAACTTGTATAGCGCGACACATGCGAACTGAATCGCCTCTGTACACTGCAGTTTAGTGTACAAGAGAAAGGTAAACAATATTGGCCCAATCTGTGTTAGTGAGCACTTCTCCTTTGCCGAGATAATCCATCCACCTCACAGGTGTGGTATATCAAGATGCTAATTAGACAGAATGATTATTGCACAGGTGTGCCTTAAGCTGGCCACAATAAAAGGCTACTCTAAATTGTGCAGTTATACTGTATTGGGGGTCAAGGGGTCCGGAAACCAATCAGTATGTGGTGTGACTGCCATTTGCCTCACGCAGTGTAGCCCATCTCCTTCGCATAGAGTTGATCAGGTTTTTGATTGTGGCCTGTGAAATGTTGGTGTATTCCTTTTTAATGGCTGTGTGAAGTTGCTGGATATTGTCAGGAACTGGAATACGCTGCTGTATATGCCGATCCAGAGCATCCCAAACATGCTTAATGGGTGACATGTTCGGTTAGTATGCTGGCCATGCAAGAACCAGGGATGTTTTCAGCCTCCAGGAATTGCGTACAGATCCTTGCAACATGGAGCTGTGCTTTATCATGCTGCAACATGAGGTGATGGTCGTGGATAATGGGCACAACAATGTTGTGGATGGAGTGGCCCATGGTGGCAGTCGGGGTATGGTATGGGAAGGCGTATGCTAAGGCAATGAACACAGGTGCATTTTATTGATGGCATTTTGAATGCACAGAGATAACGTGACAAGATTCTGAGGCTCATCCTTGTGCTTGTATTTCAAAACTCGTATGTCATCAAAGTGAATTTCCCCATAAGAAATAATGAAAACTCGGATGATTCTTTCCACAACCATTCATTCAGTCTAAACTCCTTCCGTCTAAAGTCCATATAAACAGATTTTGGCAATGTGATTTCAAAGCAACGCCAGGGAACGCCTGGGTAATCTTCCTGTAATGTCGGATCCAAATCAAATCGATTAGGATCTGAATTAGGGCTCATAGAGAGAGAGAGGAGTGGCACTCTGAGTGCGGTATGTCAGTTAAAATTCAATGTTTCATAAGCTCAACTCACATTTTGGTGAGATTTAATGTGCATGGAATAAGTAGCTTGGGCTTCTATAGTCCATCTGGTCAGCGGTGGTGGTCAGCAGTTCCCGGCAACTCCGGTGATTCCTGAGGCTCCAAGGCTGAAGACGGTCACACAACAAGCACATTAGCGGTGATGTACAGGAGGCCTGGCCGAGCTGGCGTTCGGAGCATGCATGGTCCTTCATCAGGCTTTTGGAGCAGCCATCTTTGGTGTGAGTTTTTATGGTGTCGGAGAGGGGCGGTTCTTGTGGCTGCAACTCGCAGCTGACCAATGTCAGCACTGTATCTTCTGCTGGGTGATAGTGTTAATGGTGATGTTACATGCTGTTGGCAGGTTTCAGTTCATTAACCACTTAAGGACTGCCGATATAGGTCGGCAGAATGGCAAGGCTGGGCACATCCATGTACCTGTACGTTGCCCTTTAAGCCCAGCCGCGTGGTCGCGCACACGACCCGGTCCGAAGCTCCGAGACCGCGGGACCCACGGATCCGATCGCCGCTGGAGTCCCGTGATCGGTCCCCGGAGCTTCCCCGTTCTTCACTGAGGCGCCGTCATTGATTGTGTGTTCCCTTTTATAGGGAAACACAATCAATGATGTCACACCTACAGCCACACCCCCCTACAGTTAGAAACAGAGTCGAGGTCACACTTAACCCCTTCAGTGCCCCCTTGTGGTTAACTCCCAAACTGCACTGTCATTTTCACAGTAAACAATGCATTTTTAATGCATTGTTTGCTGTGAAAATGACAATGGTCCCAAAAATGTGTCAAAATTGTATGAAGTGTCCACCATAATGTCGCAGTCACAAAAAAAAACACTGATCGCCGCCATTAGTAGTAAAAAAAAAAAAAGATTAATAACAATGCAAAAAAAACTATCCCCTATTTTGTAAATGCTATATATTTTGCGCAAACCAATCGAAAAACTGGCCAGGTCTTTTAGCTGCCTAAAGGTCCAGGTCTTAAGTGGTTAAGAGCGTGTAACATCACCAACCCGGCAACAAGTGACCAGCAGAAGATCCATCGCTGACATTGGTCAGCTGTGAGTTGTAGTCACATGCGCGGCACTGACCAATCAGAACCCACGTAGCCTGTCCTGTCACCGCGAGCGAAGACGAGAGAAAGCCTTGGGGATTTCAAATCCCTTGACTGGTAAAGCGGCTATCTGATGTGTCAGAACAAATGATTGCCGGACTCAAGATTAGCTGGACTGGGGGGATGGGGACAGGGTCCAGTGTAAGTTCACCTTACAGATTTTCTATAAAGGCGAACTTACACTTTAATGTGAGTTCTAACATTTTTTAATAAACTGCCCCACTAGATGGCGCTTTTACCTTTTCTATACCTACATGGGAGTGGTGGGGGAAATTGCATATGATTCGGCTCTTCCCTACTTTATTCAAACTAAAAACTACATTTTGGCTTTAAGAGTTTTGGCTGCTGGTTATTTTTAAATGCTTCTCATTTTAAAACAGTATCCTAATTTTAGAATTTGATATTCTTCTTTACCTTGTAGTAATTGTGCCTTTTCTCCTTAGGATTTGCCCAATAATATGATCCACCAAGTGCCTATCAAGTCACTTCCTCAGGAATGGCTGTGGTGTGAGACCTGGTGCGATGATGCTTCCAAGAAGAAAGCCAAGACTATAGACTTGGTAAGAGGTTACTGGCTGTAGACCCGGGGAAATAGAGCAAAGCTTTGGATGACCCATTCTTTATCTGAACGATTTGTTTTGTATCAATACTTTAAATCTTCTGCTTGTTGTACATATTTTTAGCTTCATCTTATACAACTTCCATGGCACTCTGTAGATGAAAAGCCTGCTGCATCAATTGATCTCACTTTATTTGATTTTTTTACAGTGCAACAACCCAAAGACCAAAGAGCCCAAGCTAGAAGCAGCTGTGCGTATTGTTCCAGAGTGGCAAAATTATGACCAGGAAATCAAGAGTCTCTACAAGCGTTTTCTGGAAGAGACTTCGGAAATAACAGTCGAACATTCTGATAATGTTAGAAAACCAGATATACAAGGTAAGCTGTCTTTCCCTGACAAGTTAGCATTTATTTGTTTTTTGTGATTCTGTTTAAAGTGGTTGTAAACCTTCACATGTACCCAGTCAAGTGACTAGGATCAAGTGATAGACAGAGATGAAAATAACCCTCCTCCATAAGTTGTAGCTGTGTATCTACAGCAATTTCTTCTGTAGATCGATCTGAAAACATAAGGATTTCTACTTAGTTCTAGAAGCACGGGGCAGGTATCTCAAGTCTTTACACAGTTGACAGCTCTCTGAGCCCTGCTTGGAAGGAAGGGTCACACCCCTTTTCACACGGTACAGAGAATAAGTGCAGCTGTGGATACCAGTCACAGGCTGAGTGCTGCAGCTCCCTCCTCTGTCAACTGTTTAACTCTTGGTGATGGGAAAAGCTGCCATAATGGAGTCATGCTGATAACAGGAACCAGGCAGCAGAGAGACATGACACTCGGAGCTTTGGAGAGAGACAAGTACTCCAAATATATATATATATATATATATATATATATAAATCTCAATATATACTGAGCGGAACAGAAAAATAATAAATCTATTTCAATTTTCACAAATAAGTGTAAAAAGTAATACAGTAAAACCTTGGATTGTGAGCATAATTTGTTTTGGAAACATGTTTGTAATCCAAAGCACTTGTATATCAAAGCAAATTTCCCCGTAAGAAATAATGGAAACTCGAATGATTAGTTCCACAACCATTTATTTATAAGTCCTTTAGTTTGTAGTCCATATACAAAGATTATAGCAATGTGATAGGTTGTGTAACCATAAAATGTCCATCCACAAATGGAAGCCTCCACTAGGGGATTAGAAGCAAAATCCAGCAGGAGCTACAGAGTATAAAAGAGAAGAGTGGTGCCTCCAAGTGTAGCAATATGATTACATTTAATGAAGTTCCAACATTTAGCAACTCACATGGTTGATGATTAAAGGAGGCACATCTAAGTATGCAGGCATCCGGGGTAAAGCTATCCACATAGACCATCCTCCACACTACCAGCTCTCATCGCTGTCAGTCTGCAATCATGATCAGGAAGACTACCCTGCAGTAGAGCGACCTATAAAAAAGCGAGGCTTGAAGCTCTCGTGGAGCGCAGTGTGGAAGGGATGACATTGATGCCGGTGAGGAGAACGGTCTATGTGGACAGCTTTACCCCGGATGCCTGCATACTTAAATGTGTCTGTTTTACTCATCAACCACATGAGTTGCTAAATGTTGTACCTTCATTAACTGCTTTCTTACCAGCCGCCGCAGATATACTGTGGCAGGGTGGCTCTATTGCACAAATCGCCGTACAGGTGAAACCCCTTCTCCCTGCCAGTGTCATTTATACAGTTATCGGTGCATTTTTGTAGCACTGATCCCTGTATAAATGTCACTGATTCCAAAAAAGTGTCCGATCTGTCTGCCGGAAGGTCGCAGTCCTGCTAAAAATCGACGATCACCGCCATTACTAGTAAAAAAATAATAATAAAAAATACCATAAGTCTATTCCCTATTTTGTAGACCCTATGGCCCAGATTCACAAAGCACTTGCGCCGGCGTAAATCAAGTTACGCCGACCTAAGTGTCACAAACCAATATACGCCTAAAAACTGGCCGGCGTATCTTACTTACCCCGGCGTAACGTGGGCGCATTTTTTTTCTGGACGCATGTTGCTGCTCCCATTGATTAGCCATTCAAATA
Organism: Rana kukunoris; assembly: GCA_029574335.1. Lineage (NCBI taxonomy): Eukaryota > Metazoa > Chordata > Amphibia > Anura > Ranidae > Rana > Rana kukunoris. The sequence goes on from CM056052.1 coordinate 110,951,153, forward strand.
TGCAAATGAGGGAAATACGCCGATTCACGAGCGTACGCGCATACGTTTTCCGTCCGGCGTAAAGTTATTCCCCGTAAAGGAGGTGTAAGTCAGCACCAGGGAACTCAAACCTACGTATTTTACATAGGACGTAGGTCTGGCTGGGTCACATTAACGGCATACACAGTGATCCGGGGCGTATCTTAGGCAGTTGTTCCGACGTGGTTGTGAGCATGCGCACGGGCATACGTCCACGTCTCGACGCATGTGCAGTTCGCTTTATGTACTTGTCTGGTGCCCGGCCCATCATTGGCATGGAGTCATGCCTCATTAGCATTGATCACGCCCACTTCCAGCCCACTTCCACCTACTTCCACCAGCCTGCGCCTTCGAAATGTACGCTACGCCGGCGCAGAGTTGGGAGCAATAGCTTGCTGAATTTAGTGCATGCCTCTCTGCGCTGCGCCGGCGTAGCGTAAAAGAGATACGCTACGGTGGCATAAATGTGCGCCGATATCTGTGAATCCGGGCATATAACTTTTGGCACACCAATCAATATACGCTTATTACGATTTTTTTTAATTAAAAATATATAGAAGAATACATATTTGCCTAAACTGATGAAGACATTTTTTTGAATTTTTATTATAGCAAAACGTAATTGTTTATAGCGCAAAAAATAAAAACCGCTAAGGTGATTAAATACCACTAAAAGAAAGCTCTAATTATGGGGGGGGGAAAAAGGACATAAATTGTGTTTGGGTACAACGTCGCACAACCGCGCAATGTTCAGTTAAAGCGGTGCAGTGCCGTATCACGAAAAATGACCTGGTCGTTAAAGGGGTAAATCCTTCCGGGTCTGAAGTGGTTAAATGTAATAATATTGCTAGAGGCACCTCTATTCTCTTTTATACTCAGTTGTGACGTGATGCTACTTGTATATCAAGACATTGCTTATATATCAAGTCAAAACGTATTACAATTTTTTGCTATCTCTTGAGGAAAATTGAAGGGATAGGAGGATCATATCAGTAAAACTGTTTTTTTTCTCCAATACACTAGATCTAGGTGAGCATTTAAACTTTGTAATAGAGATGAGCTTTAGGATATATGCAGATATTTAGCCGGATTCACGCCGGACTTACGCGGACGTATCTGAAGATACGCAGTCGTAAGTACAAATGTGCACCGTCGTATCTCTGCGCCGATTCCCCAAGCTAGATACGTCGAAAAATTTGGCTTCAGCCTCCCGCCGTAGCTTGCCTACGCCGGCTTATCATGGGCGCATAGTTACGCTGGACACATTCGGCGTACCCATGTTAAATATGCAAATGAGTAAGATACGCCGATTCACGAACGTACTTGCGCCCGGTGCATATTTTAAGCGATTTGGGTAAGGGTTACGTCCTGGGGGAAAATTATTCCTCATATAGGAGGCGCAACCCATGAAAAGGTATGGACCAGGGAACGAACGCCGTAGATTTTTACATTGTTTACGTAGTACTTGAATAGGGCTGTGCGTAGGTTACGTTCACGTCGTAGGCAGTGTTTTGACGTATCTTAGTCAGTTATTTCGACGTGACTGTGAGCATGCGCACTGGGATGCGTCCAAGATACGACGCATGCGCAGTTCGTTTTTTGAAGCTCAGCCCATCATTTGCATGGGGTCACGCTTCATTTAAATGTTACACGCCCACTTCCACCTACTTTGACTGGCGCAACGTTGAGAGCATTTGCTTTGTGAATACCATGCTTGCCTCTCAACGTTGCGCCGGCGTATCATAAAGAAGATACGCTACACCGGCAGAAAGATGCGCCGAGGTACGTGAATCTAGCTGATTGTGTCCAGGCATCTACTATGGTCATTTAATGAGGTCACACTTACCATGTTGAATTTTTTAGTTTTTTTATAATCTGAAGAATCTGACACAAGGAGCTGGGTCACCCAGGTGGGCAGCAACTCCCAAAACTCAGAGATCTCACTGTTAGGCATGTCCAAGACATAAGAAGCCCTTATACTCATGGCTCCACTAAAACAGAAGTTTTAGGTGGTGGTGGTGTTGACGCATCATTCCTTTAAAGCCCAACATTTGTGACTTACATCAAAGTGGTATTAAAGCTTCAGCTTTTTTTTTGTAAATGACGAACATGCTATACTTGCCTGCTCTGTGTAATGGTTTTGCACAGAGCAGCACTGATCCTCCTCTTCTTGGGTTGCCTCCAGAGCTCCTGGCTCCTCCCCTTGACCAGTGCCCCCAATAGCAAGTCACTTGCTATGGGGCACTGGTGCCTGGTCACTCACAAGCCCTGCTATATGCATTCATAAGACACACAGAGCCACATCTCGGCCCTGCTCTCTCCTCATTTGGCTCACTGGCTGTAATTGACAGCATAGGGAGCTAATGGCTCCCACTGCTGTTTCAGCCAATGAGGAGAGGGAGTCCGGGGACAGCCGAGGTTCTCGTGCACAATGCTGGATCAAGTGGAGGCTCAAATGGAGCAGCACACGGAAGGTTTCTCTTTTACCGTCGAGCATAGAATGCATGAAGGTAAATACCTTCAGCCTTTACAAGCACTTTAAGGGGGTGTACTAGGTTCACTATGGCCTTAGCTGCATTCACTCTGTTACAGTCTATGTAATTCATAGGCATTAAGTTTTAAAGCAACCCCAGCTGTATGTTTGACAGGATTAAAGAGTTTTCCACTGAGAAGATGCAGTATTCCTCGGCAAAAAATGTGCAAAGCAATCCTATCCATGGCATGAAAACATCTTGTGTATCTCTGCTCAGGACAGGTAGTCTATGAAAAAAATTCTCACTAGTGCTTGTTTAGGCAAAAAATAAGACCGTGAAGAGAAGGAAACTGGACATCAGAATAAACTAGTGGAGGATAAACGGCAAGATTCTGGTAGAAGCAGCTCATTATAGTCCCTAAGCTTGATTAACGAGGATCGAGTGCCGACAGCTTGCTAACGGCACTTCCATGTAATTGTACCTGTCAGGTGTAAATCTGCTTGAGTGCCATCTGATGATAAACCTGCCACAGAAAGAAAATTTAGCATATGGCCCAGAGTTTCAGTACAGCGAAACCTGTGACATATTACACTTGTCTGAATATTTGTTGTGCTCCTTCAGATGACAGTGTCTGGTGACTGGTCTCTGTGTATATCACTCACATCTTTTTTTGTTTGTTACTCTTGCAGATCACAAGTCACATGTGGAATTATGATCCATGGATGTCTGCTGGAACATAGACTTTTTTTTGTGGAAATTTTGAGATTATTGTAATTTTTTTACTTATGTTGATTTTACAGAATGTCTGCAGAACTGCTGAATGGTTTGATAAGCTGAGCTTTAGGGGATTATTTATATTTTGGGTGTGACTGATTTTTTTTTTTGGAGGTTGCTAAAGGGAATAGGCCATCAAGACTGACATTTGACTTCCAGGCTGTGCTCTAGTTCATGGCCAGGGAAGTATCTATTCACCTTCTCTATGAGTGAGGGGCGTGTCCTGGAACTAGGCTGCAGCCTGAAAGCCACATACATAATGGCATCTCAGGCTCCTTATATAGGTATTTAGATTGATGACATTTTAACATTTAGCCATAGCTTTGGGGTACTATGAAGAAATCATACATTTTTGGGAATGTGTGGCATCCATTATGAGTGATTAAACCACTGAGACCATTGATACAGTGTTAAATGGGTTGTAAAGGTTCGTCTTTTATTTTCTAAATAGGTTCCTTTAATCTCATACATTGTTGGTTCACTTACCTTTTCCTTCGATTTCCCTTCTAAATGTTTTTTTTTCTTTTTTTTTAATTTCTCACGTCCTGTTTCTCCTCAGTAAGCTTTCCACCATCATCCAAGTGGTGGAAAGTCATTTAGAACAGCTTACTGAGGAGGAACAGGAAGTGAGAAATTCAGACAAAGAAAAACAACATTTAGAAGGGAAATGGAAGGAAAAGGTAAGTGAACCAACAATGCACAAGCTTAAAGGAACCTATTTAGAAAATAAAAAATGAACCTTTACAACCCCTTTAATATTAAAAGGTACACAACATGAAATGATTTTCTGTGTTTTTATAATTGTGCTATATGCCCAAATACTACAGATGTATACTGTGGCCACTGTGATTTAAGGATGAGCTTCGGCGTGTTCGCATGGAACACGTGCAGAGCCCGCCAGGAAGTGTGCACGGCGCTGCGCTAATCACAGCCAGGGAGACATTTCCCGATCTCTGCAGCCGAGCATCGGGAAATTTCTCCCCGGCTGTGATTAGCGCAGCGTCGTGCACACTTGCTGGCGGGCTCTGCACGTGTTCCATGCGAACACGCCGAAGCTCATCCTTAATTGTGATGTTCCAAAAGCAACCTTAACCTCTAAATTTTTACTTTCAGCGTTGCCGGGTGCATACTGCTTACAATGTTTATGTTTACTGTTTAATATGAGCGCACAATCAGGGATTGTGAATGCGTCCTCTTATGTTACCCCCTATTTCTTGATAGTATTTGTTCAAATCACTCACCTATATTTGCATCATACTTTACCTCCCGGGGTGTCCCCTACTCCTATCTTTTGATTCCCCTATATTTCTTCAAGGTAGCTGTTCAGGTTACTACTTTACAATTACATAATACCCTATGATATCACTTTCTCTTCTCATGCTTAATGAAACGCAATAGACCTGGGGGGGTATATATGTTCTACCTCTATGGATCATAACACGCTTTAAAAAAAAAAATAAGTTCACCTTTTAACAAAGAAGAATAAATGCAATTTTTTTGGAGGTAAATTGTGCATTTACTACTTTTTGTTTTAGGAGCCTGGAAAGCATTGCACCAGCAATATGCAGATTGCTTATGCCATGCAGGTCTCCTGCAGACTGTCAGTGTAAACTGTCTAAACTGTCTGCCCATACCTCCAGTACAGACAGGCAGTTTTGCACTGACAGGAAGAATCAATGAACTACTTGGAGTGCTCAACAGCACCATGGTAGTTCATTGAGAACTACAAGCCGACCGCCACAAAGGGTTTCTGTAGTTGTAGTCCATCCATTCACTGTAAATGAAGGACGCAGCCGGGTGGGCGGATCTCTGCATTGCACATGCTGTCTTTAGATTGTGGCAGGAGGGGGAAAATGCGCGATCCTCCTCTCGCTGCCAAAACAGGGGATAAAGGGGGGGTTGCGGGGGCCGGTACATTTGCAACATGTTACACACTGAAGAAGGTATAACATGTTACAAAATGGGAACTTATCCTTTAAGCATTGGTCTGTCAGTCATAGCTTAGTTGTCTTTAGGACTTTGCAACTATGGATTTTGAAATCTACATTCTTTTATTTTTTATCATTTCTGTACTTTTGATTTTACTTAGCAAAGAAAACTTTTGCTTCTTTTAGTCAGCGCATATTCTAGCTGCTCCTTCTCTATCATCTAAGAACACCATAGCTCATTGCTCAGCAACACACTGAGCTTTCAGATCCAAAGGTTTGCTGATACAGCTTTATCAATGCTTTTTCAGGTGTAGAGTCATGCTGCTTTTGCAGGGGTGGCACATGTTTTTTCTTACTTCAGGCCCAGGGATTTGCTGAAAGTACTTCCTACCACACTGCTTTAGTGAGCAATCATTCTGATTTTGATTCCAACCCCTTTCATTGTTTCTCACCCTCAGCCCCCTTTAAGTGCAGATCAAGGTAATACAGGTAAAAGATGATGATGCACTAGAAAAAGAGAATATTATTGGACAATTAAAAATGCAGCTATGATTGGTGGAACCAGTGACACCGTAAACCAGACTCAATGTTGTGTCTCTTTTTTGTGAAGTTACAACGTCTTTATTATTGAGTCTGCAGGCAAAATGGCTTCCTCTGTTTTGTTGTCTGGCCAAAATGATTGCATTCTGTGCTACTAGTCATCACATGTACACCAGTTTATTGCAGATGTGGGGTAATATTCTAGTCTCACACGGCCATCTAATGTAAAGAAGGCTGACATCTCACAAGTACCTGTGTACACAATATAAGATTCTGCATTATGCTGACTTTTCCGAAACCATTGCTTTGCATCAGATGATGTTACATTACTCAGCAAACGTGATAGGTATGAGTTTTGCAAGTTAATCAATGCAACCTGTTGCTAGAGAGGCTTTGGAGTTGAGCTTTTCTTTGTTTTAGGAATCTAAAATATCAAATAGAAATATGGGAGCTGGCAGTGCTGAGTTCCCAAAAATCCTAGATTCCAGGCGGTTTTGTCGGCGAAAAGACAAATACCCTTATTTGGGTACTTGTACCAGGTCACTGACTCAAAATATGGATATCCGGGTCAGCATTACTTCATAACAACTAGCAGTTTCAGGATAGGAGGTCTTCAGTGGCATATTCAGTGTTTCCCATATGACAGGCTTCTCTTTAAGGAACAGATCACCCAGATTACATTTCAGATCAGTTCAGATGCTGATGTGTTGTACCACATATGGATATCCCCTGTCTGCTAGAAACTGATGTTTCCTAATACACACACCTTCTGTATTCATTATGAGGGTTTACATCCCTTGCTTGAGTTTTATAGTGCACATGGTAAAGCAGATCCTTGTGCAGAAAAATCCAGGAAATTTGTCTAGAGCAGATCGGTATTTAACCTGATCTGAAATGGTGCCTGTGAGAGGTTTAAAAAGCCACTGAGGGATTCTGCTTTCCTGTAAAAAGTATAACCAAGTTTTGGATGCATGGTTTGTTTAATTAAAAGCACGGTATTGATAATTGCAGTTAGGACTCCTGTACACAATCGTCTCGCTGTGCATCCAGAGTGAAGGGGACAAAGCCAGTGGCCACCTGTTGGCAGATCAACTCCTTGTAGTGTGGCATACCTATTATAAATGATGGCATGCAGCACTGTATGTATTATCAGGGTTGCAAAAATACATTCAAGATAGTAGGCATCCTAACCCCCCCCCCCTCCCCCAAACCCTTCTGATTCAAAATGCAAACATTCTTTCACCCTGGGGTTCTTCATTTTATGGACAAGACAGTATTATTTTCCAGTGAAGCTTACAAGCAGCCAGTTGTGCAAATTCACCATTTGATCCAGTTATGTATTCAAACCAAAATCATTCAATGTATTTTTAAAACTGTTCCCTTAATCAGTTTATTCCCATGACTCTCTGCATACCAGAAATAAAGTGGAAGTTCACCAGTGTTGTCAATGCTCTACTGCCATCCTGTGGACTGGAGGGGAATGTGTCAAGGTATTTTTATTGGATAGTGGGGTAACCCAGGAAAGGCCTTGATGACTATGGTGATAATCATCTATAGTCCAATGAGGTGGAGAGGTGTCACATGTAAATGCAGAGCATTAGGCATTGAATAGTGTCACCTTTTAGTTATTAAGTGTGACAAGGATTTTCAAATCACAAGAGAGCCAGAAGAGGGTTATACATCTTTATTGCTAGTAAAGCAGTCACATACATGTATTTCAATTGTGTGCATAGCTGTATGGCTGGACTTTAGTGCTGCAAGATGAATAGAGGAGTTCATTGAACTAGACACCCTTGTATTCCTGCTGACAGGGCCCAGGTTGGCTGTATGCCTATAGCTAATTGATCAGGGACTAAAGATATACTCTATGTAAGCCATATTGTTATAATTCAATGGCAGATCTTACACATCTGCTTCACACAGCCATATCGTGTAGGAATTGGGATCTGTAAATAAGTGTAGAACTGTATAAAAGCAGCCAGTGATCAGCTGGGCAATCATTGCATTAAAACGTTGACTGCTTGTGTGTTGATGCCAGGCGCCTTTTTATTGTGTTTCCTATATAGAACACGTGTGTAGATGAAGGAGTTATTGATTTCAGACAGCATGTATTCATACTTGTCGAGCCTTATAAGAGAGGAACCTTGGTTATAGAGACAAATAAGCTTGTTTTATTGTATTCGGTACCTGTCTTTCTCTATGCCAAAGGCACAAAACCTGTTTGTCAGGGGCCCAAATGTGGATCTTAACAATTTTGGGGCCCATAGTTTAGTATAATGTGTTTTTTTTTTCTAATGGCAGCAATATCTTTTTGGGTCTCAGAACAATAGGAAACTGATACTTGGGATCCCAACATTAATAAAGGTGCACCTCTGTATGAGTACTTGCTTTGAGCTTTTTCTTCAGTTTTGCCAGATCTGTCCCAATTTTAGAGGCCATGGCAGAGCCAGTCCCTGACAGTGACTCCTCAATCTGTGTACAGCATTGGCTGCTGGTTCCCGGTAGCTGTCCCCTGCCAGTGCTTGTCTTTTACACTGCTAATTCGTTAATGTTCCTCTAGAGGTTGAGTCATTCTTTGAAATGTGACGTCTTGTAATGGAATTCACTGAGCTGTCGTCACATGAATCTGGCCCTGTTTATAATGGCACTCTGAGGAGGTCTAGGAACAGGCTTTCATGGCTCTGAGGTTTTCTTCTAAAGTCTTGAGAACAAATGTGTGCCAGTTTGCATTGAACTGAAAGATAAAGCTGGAATGGTACGAGAGACCTGTCAAAGTGGGCCGGTCTGGATGAAGTCCAGGGCCAAATTTTTGTCCCAGTCCAGCCCTGAGTATACCTATCATGAGAATAGTATAGGGGCAGTCATTGCCTGTCTTCAGTACTTTTGAGTCACTGACCTGGAACAAGCATGCATATTTTGGATCAGTGATGCCAAAGCACAAGCATGACAGGCAGGGAACTAATATTTCCATAAGGGCAGGTTCTTACCGCCAGCCTGCATAGTAGTAGGTAACCTATTGTGAGAGACATTTGTAGGCGGCTGTTACCAACCACCTCCTTAAATGGCTGGTTGCCTGGTTAGAATGCTAATCCTATGATATTTATTACTTCCTGAGTTACTGACGCAGAACACGTGTGCAGATTAAGGCTAGGTTCACACCATTGTAAATTGGATGTGGGTTCCCCGCATGCAATTTGCAATAGCAGGATATTTTGTCTGGCTCTCTATGGAGCCGGTTCACATATCTTTGCTGTGGCTCCGGTGCAAATTTGCACAGGAGCTCTGTGCATGTTTTGGTTAGTTTCAGGTCCGAATTCAGCCAAAAGTTTGGACCTGAAATGGTGAACGTGGATGCACAGGACCCCTGCTGGGAGCCGCATTGGTATTAACCCAGCCTAATACCTAACTTCACCTGTTGCATACTTCTTCCAGGGCAATGACTATCACTGTGACAGCCAGGCAAATAGCATTTTCAGGAAGCCATCAACATCAGCTCTTGCATCATGAAAATCTGCTTTACATGATCCAGTTCCTTAGTATCCGTGTAAAAATTTTAATGTATCAATCTTTGCTGAGTATTAGTGGGAAATACCACTCGTGTGAATGATTTGCACTAAAACGTAGGGTTAGATTACTCCGGAAACAGCAGGTAAGCATTGTTTTTTAATTTTTTATGTAAGCTTTTGGTGCAAGTTGCCTGAATCCTAAAGTACTGTAAATGCTGGGAGACATTTTGCTACATAAAGGGAAAGGTTTACTTAAAGGAACACAGCAGTCTTGCACAGCCTTGGAGCAATTTCACCCAAAACCGATACTGTATTTGTGTTCTTATAGTAGATGGAGGTGAGTTGAATCACTCACTAGCTCATTTTATTGCAGAAGTTCCCAGGTCTTGAACAGCTGCCATCACCATAACACAGGAGCCACAAAAAGAGAGGGATTACATATGCAAAAGTTTCACACTAGCCGCACATTAAAGCAAAATGGAGATGTGATGTGCATTGTTAATTTTCTTTTTTTATTATTTTGAGAGCATTCAAACTAAAGCTGGCTATACATTATACAATTTTCTTTAGATTTACCTTCAACTATGTAGTGCTAGGGCCTACCTGATTGCATACACATTGAAAGTGTTTTGACCTCATATTATATGGTTTTGGCAAATCTGTAGGAAAATTGTATAATGTATGGCCAGCTTTACACTCCATTCAAGTCTTCGCACTGTGCTATGTTGTGCTGCAGTGCCTTCCAACACTCAAATGCAGCACGCCAGCACTGTTTCGCATCACATGCACATCACACCCACAAGCATTGTGGTGTGAATGAAACACATTATGTGTCCTCACAGTAACTGGAATTGATGCCAAACACGCACACACACAGTGTCACTGAAGACTGGCTTTATACTTTATTGTTGTAGTAACATGAAGTTCAAATATATTGGCACTACAATGCAAAAGTAAAGGAGGGACTAACAGACCTGTACTGCGGTGAACTACAACACCAAAAAGTTTAGGTTTGGTAGACCATTTCAAATGAATGCGCTGCCTTAATGCAACACATGCGACATACCACAAATGCGTTTGTTAATGCACTGTGACAGAACATATTGTGTGAAGGACACCTCATGCACTGAGTGCATCCCGGAAAGATAAAATGATCCAACGAGTTATTAAATGTTCCAGCAAACTCAGTTATAAGTGGAATGACCATTTCAGCCCATTATACATTGAGAGATTATCCCAAGATACAAATATGTTAGGCAATCAATAAACACAGTATAAAGAAAGAGAAAGTGGAATTGTAATGGTTCTGAGAGCAATCCAATACAACATAAATAATTATTTTAACTTTTTATTGAGATACCGTAAAAATATTATACAACATGCAAAAGGGAACAAGGTTCAATAAAAACAAGGTATTGAAACTGTATGGGTCACTGAAATCCCCAAGTTGTATAAAATAGTGGTCACATGTCATGTCACATACCTATATATATATATAGGGAACTTGGGGATTCCAGTGACCCATACAGTTTCAAAACGGTTTCAATACCTTGTTTTTATTGAACCTTGTTCCCTTTTGCATGTTGTATAATGTTTTTACGGTATCTCAATAAAAAGTTAAAATATTTATTTATGTTGTATTAGATTGCTCTCAGAACCGTTACAATCCCACTTTCTCTCTCTTTATACTTATTTTTGGGATGAGGTGCGTACTGTAATAGAATCACTCGGATCCTCTCTACTCAATCAATAAACACAGGCGAAGAGAGATCACTCACTGAGAATAAATATGAATGTCAGGTCAAGTGAGTTGGATTGTTCATTTTGGTATAATTAGTCTAATTTTTAAAGTGCAATTCCACTTATTAGTGATTTCTGCTTACTGTGGTTACCAGTAACTTTTGTCCACACTGAATCCCAATTTCCATTCAACTGCTGCAGCTATTGTTGATCTAAAATAATTCCATTACACAGGGATGTTCTACAGAACAGCTGCAAAAGAATGGAACCTTCTTTAAGAAAAATGGTTGAGACAAAAACCATTAGGATCGGTAAAGGTATAGACCAGTGGTCTCCAAACTGTGACCTAGGGGCTGGGTTTGGCCCCTTTCTTGCCTACATCTGGCCCTGTCAGGCACTATTTCCCCAACTGACACCAATGATGGGGCACCATTCCCACTACTGATACCATCAATAAGGCACTATTGTATTGATACTAACATTGGGCCCCTAGCTCTTTAATTAAAACCAATGATGGGGCACTAATGTTGAGGCATTGTCTACTCCTACTGGCCAGAGTCCGGCCCCCCTTAAACCTGAAGGACATCAAACTGGCCCTTTGCTTAGAGAGTTTGGAGACCCATGGTATAGACATACAGTCTATACCAGTTTTGGGTGGGAATTTCTGGGTTACATATAAAACAAGATTCGCCATGAGTAGTAAATATCACAGAATGGATTGTATTACTAAAATCACTCATTGCGTTAAAGATCCATTAGCCTTAAAATGTCATGGCTGATTATCAGACATGCGCCTCTTCTGTGACATACACACAATCTACTTTAAATTGTAATGTCAATTAAAGAATTATTAATTTATCTTTATATTAAGCCATACAACTTAGTTTCTCGTTAACAAAAACTGTCGTGTTACAATTTCTATTTGTGTATAAGGCACCCCTGGTAATATAGGGACTGTACGTTAGATTGTTAAAAGAACCGTCCACCTTTCCTTTTCCCATGATCTTCCATTGATGTTGGGTTTTGTCTGCACTAATCAGTGGGTTTGATGACTGTTCTCCCCTGTGTTCTGTATAGGAATTTTATAATGATTGTGTGTGATTTTTGTATTGCTTGAAATCTTATTGCCTCAATTTGATTAAAAATGTTTTTACAATTTGTTATTTTTTTTCTACATTTCTCTCTCTTACCAGTATATCAGCTTATTGCATGGCGCTATGGTTAAAGGGTAACTCCACTTTCGTGGGGGAAAAAAATGGCAAATAAAAATAAAAAAAACAATATAGCATATACAATTGGGACACAAGTCATATTGTAATTGAATGTTATTAAAAATGACCTTTCCTATTCAATCTGCAGCACTGTACTTCTGATAAAATGCAATATGGCTACCTAGAGGTGTTCTGTACATCAGGGCTTGACAAATTTGCTTGGAACCCAAGGAGCCAGCTAAAAAAGTTAGGAGCCAGGAACGGGCCCGTCCCACCGAGCTTGCATGCAGAAGCGTACATGAGTAGCGCCCGCATATGAAAGCGGTGTTCAAACCACACTTGAGGTGTCGCCATGATTGGTAGAGCGAGAGCAATAATTCTAGCCCTAGACCTCCTCTGTAACTCAAAACATGCAACCAGTAGAATTTTTTAAAGTTGCCTATGGAGATTTTAAAAAGAAAGTTTGACGCCATGAGCGAACGCAATTTTGAAGCGTGAATTGTTGGGTATCAATCTACTCGGCGTAACATTATCTTTGATATAAAAAAAAATTGGCTAACTTGACTGCTGTCTTATTTTTTTTAATAAAAAAAGTGTATTTTTTCCCAAAAAAGTGTGCTTGTAAGACCGCTGAGCAAATAGTTTTACAGAAAGTATTGCAACCAACAACCGCCATTTTATTCTCTAGGGTGTTAGAATAAAAAATATATATATAATATTTGGGGGTTCTAAGAGAAGGAGATTGTTAGGCAATGAAAACAGGCAGGGAAGCTCCATTAGCATTGCTGGTTGTCTTGTAATACCAATGATTACCACAAGAGGGCGCCAGATTCCAGAAAGAAGCATAGGCCCGCAGAAGCCGTAAAGTCGCGGCCTTAATTACCAGTCGGCCCGGCTGACGCACGCGCACAGGGGGGGGGGGGCTGTGTGCACAGGGACAGGTTACCTGGCGCCCGGCTTTGTCGCGCCCTGCTGTACATAGATGGTGTACAGAATGCCCCTCAGAAATTTCAATTTCCTGCTTGTGTGATTTGCTCACTGATTTTCCCCAAATTCTGTACCAAGATACAGGTCCGATTTTGAGCAATAAAAATTTAATTTTTGGTGTGAAACTCTTAGGCCCCATACACACGAGCAGACAGATTTGTTCAAATCGGTCGGACAGACCGATTTTGAACAAATCTGTCTGCTGGGGACGTATTGGTTTGATCGTGTACACACGATCAAACCAAAATCCCCGCCGGCAGATGGCGCGCTGACGTGGCGGTGACGTTGACGCCGCCACGTCACCGCACCAGGAAGTAAAACACTTCCGCGCATGCGTCGAAACCATTCGACGCGTGTGCGAGAAGACATGTCTGCTGGTTAGCGTACTAACCAGCAGACATGCCGGGCGGACGGGTTCCCAGCCGACAGATTTGAAAGCATGCTTTCAAATCTGTCCGCTGGCCAAATCCGTCGGCTCGCCCGTACACACGATCGAATTTGTCTGCTGGGACGGTCTGGCAGATAGATTTGATCGTGTGTACGCGGCCTTAAAGGGAAATCACGTCCAAAGGAATGCAGACTCAGCTGCTTTCCTCATTAGAGCCCTGCAGGTGCAGCACCTGATTGATAATTATAAAACCACTCCCATACAGATTCAGTCGCACATGGACACAGACAACCAAACAGCTAATTCTTCAGAAGAACAAAAGGTAGGAATCTGCATCAAAGTTTGTTAAAACCTCTGCAATGTACATAAATCACCCAGAGGGGAATGTTGCTCTTTAAATATATCCTAAAATGGATCTATGATATAGTGGATCTAAAATCTATATTATATATTTGGTTTAATGCATAAACAGTTCAAGGAGAGAAGTTCAATGTCAAATAATTCATTTATTGATGTCAGAGCAGTAGAAGAGTGATTTTGGTTGGTTGTTGCACTTTGCACATAGCGTTTTGCTGCTATCGCTATTTAATTGAACAAGCCTGTGTGTTACAGCTGTTCTCTTATTATTTCATGTCCGTTTTAAAAAGAAAAAAAAAGTTTAAAATGTATGATGGCAACCCCTTGCCAAGTTATCCCCCCAACTGATGCCAGCAGAATGCACCAGGTTTGTGCCAAGCTGTAGCAACCCTAATGTAAGGCCGCGTACACACGGCAGAGAACCTCGACGGGCAGAACACATCGTTCCGCCCGTCGAGGTTCCCTGCCGGCCGTCGAAATCGGCGACCCGCCCGTCGGGAATGGCAACCAGCCATTCATCCAGGCGGGCCGTCGAGCAAATAGAGAGCGTGCTCTCTATTTCTGCTCGACGGGCTTCCCGACGGGATGCTCGCCGAGAGCGTACACACGGCCGAGGTCCTCGCTGGAATGCAGCTTCCAGCGAGGTTCTCGCTGGTTTCCAGCGAGGTTCTCGCTGGTCGTGTGTACGCCGCCTCAGAGAGGGGGCAATCTTCTAGCTCAGATTTTCATTAACCAGCAAAAAAGACAAACATAGTATGTTACTTCTGGTTCCGTGTACAGCCTCTGACTGTTGTAGTAGAGCTACTATCATGAGCAAATATAAAATATAGCAAGTTAACCCCCCCCCCCAAAAAAAAAACCTAGATGGTGTTCCTTTAAAGCATGTTATATAGCGCAGTGCTTGTATGCTGTCATTTGGCCCCCTGTATACACAGCCCTGCTCTCTGTAGCTTTCCTGTGTTGTGTGTCCTCTGTCCTCCTCCCCTCCAATAAAAAACAAACCAATAAATTGATTGGTTTGCGCAAAGGTTATTGCGTCAAATAATGGCGGCGATCAGCGATATTTAGTGGGACTGCAACATTGCGGCGGTCAAGTCGGACACCCAACTGACAATTTTTACACTTTTTTGGAAACCAGTGACTGTACTAATGACACTGGCAGGGAAGGGGTTAACACCAGGGGCGATCAAAGGGTTAAGGCTGCATTCACACCTAAGCATAGGCGATTTGCAGCGTTTTGTTACCGCAATTTGCCGCGACAAATTGCAACGTTTTTTACGGCGTTTTGCCGCGACAAAATGCAGGGATTTTCACCACGGTTTTGTACAGGTCATTGTCAGTAATGTAAAACGCCCGATACTTGTTTGAGCTTCAGGCGTTCAGCGTTAGATGTGAACCATCTCCATAGACAATAATGTTATTTTTCCCCTCTAGCGTCTTTGAGCGTCGCTTCAGGCGACAAAACGCTTAGGTGTGAATGCAGCCTAAGTGTGTCCCTCAGGGCCGGCGGACGTGCAGGTGTGTCGTTTTGCGCAATAAAGCCGACCTACTGCAGTATATGTAATGCAGCCAGTCAGCAAGTGGTTGACAGTATAGACACTTACATAGCTATACCCGCAAAAGGGGCCAGCCTGAACTAAGCTAGCAGGACTTAATTTTCTGACCAAAGTTCCATTTTAATGAAATCATAGCTGATTTACGTAGAGGTCTTTTACCTCTGTCAACATTCCTAAAATTCGTAAAATGGTTGTATACCCAGTGAAGTCACTGGCCTCAGGTGATTAAACAAATCCTACATAAGTTGTACCTGTTTATCTACTGCAATCTTTCCACTATATCTATGCAAAGTGCAGAATGTACACAGGATCTCCCAGCTGTGAAAAGCAGGGGGTGTAGAGCGCTGAGAGCTGATTGGAGGGGGAAGGAACAAACCCCCCCTTCACGCAGCACACAGGAACAGAGCTGAGGCTGTCAATCTGATGGCGCGTACACACTGTCGTTTTTTGTGATGAAATAAAACAACGTTTTAAAAAACGTCATTTAAAATGATCGTGTGTGGGCAAAACGTTGTTTTATGTCTTCTGAAAAACGACCAAAAAAAATTCGAACATGCTTCAATTTTTTATGTCGTTTTTCAGAATGTCGTTTTTTGTGTCATAAAAAATGATCGTATGTGGGCAAAACAACGTTTTTAAACCCGCGCATGCTCAGAAGCAAGTTATGAGATGGGAGCTTCAATGGAACAGAGTGCCGTCGAACATGGTGTATGTAACCGCGCTTTGCAAGAGCATTTTCAGAAAACGATGGTGTGTAGGCAACGTTGTTTTTTAAAATGAAGTTTGAAAAACGTTGTTTTGTTTCGTAAGATAAAACAACGTTTTTTTACATCACAAAAAGTGATCGTGTGTACGCGGCATAAAGCTTTGCCCTTCCCTGTCACCATTTTTGTCTTGGTGTCAGGAAAACTTGTCATAAGTGATTCATGCTGATGAGGAAAAAGGCAGCAGACAGGAATGACACTTGGTGCTCTTAATTGAGGCAAGTACACACTATAGAGGAGTGATGGCAAACCTATGTCATGCAGAGCCCTTTCTGTGTGCATGCGGGCTATACTCGGAAGAGCCTGACCAAGCAGCGCACACTGACCGACCTTTGAAAGTGTGCATGCTCAGAAACGCATTGCAGCTCGTCCAGTGACGTCAGGGCAGCCATCAGAAATTCTGGGGCCCCTTACACAGCTTTAGGCCTGGGCTCCCCGGAACCTGACCACCAACATTCCCCAGGGCCCGCCCACTGGCCATCCCACTGAGTCCTTTGGTGCACCTACTTTTATTTTAACACTATTTTAATGCTTGGTGTAGATGGGGATGCATTGTGGAGAGTCATGGATGGATGGTGCTGGGTGGGGATGCAGGGTGGAGAGGGATGGATGATGCTGGATGGTGCTGGTTGGGGATGCATGGTGGAGAGGGATGGATGGTGCTGGGTGGGGATGGGGATGCATGGTGGAGAGGGATGGATGAATGGATGGATAGTGCTGGGTGGGGATGAAGGTGATTGAGTTGCAGAGCTCCACGTCCCTGCTGTCATCTGGTCGTTTTCCTGCCGATCGCATGTACCCGACGGACATCGCGGCCGCCAGGTACATGCATCGGATCCCCAGCGATGCGGCGGGACAGTGTTTACCCGCAGCGCGCGGGTAATGCAGTAAAAATCACGTCCAAAGACGTCTAGTTGGCGCCTCAGGTCCGCGCTGTTGACGTATTCTGTCAATAGCACAGGTCTGAAGTGGTTAAGACAAAAGATGTTAATTAATTTGGACAAATGTATGAGTTTTTTTTCCTAAACTAAAACCTTAGTATTCAGGTTTAATAAAGAAATTTGAAAAAAAAGAAGTTGGTTTTGTGTTGCAGTTTGGGCACTAGGTTTGCCAACACTGCTATAGAGGGATATGCTTTGTTCATATTTCATGTCTGAGGTCTCACTTACACTTGCATAATTGAATAAAGGGTAGGGCCTACTTTCTAAAACTTCCTTTGCAGCTTATTATCTCCTAAATGACAGAGTGCTGCTTTCTTTGTATAGCCGTTAGAGGCGTCATAGCAAATTTCTTTCCACAACAACAGTTTCCTTATATAACAAAGAACTGCGGTACTCCTCAGGAAACAACTGACTGTGCCATAAAGCTCTCCCAGGTATTTAGAATTAGAACATTTCCAGCTGATCACTACAAACTTCATTCCATATGAGAGAACACAAACAATGGCTTAGACAGGTTGTCTTTTGGGCTCCTGTTCAGTATAAAAGAAGAATTGTACGGCAGGCCTTACCTTTATGGTAATCAGCATAATGTGCTTTGTCTTAAGTGACAGTGACATGACAGAGTGATTATTCAGGTGTGCAGCCAAGCTCCCACACTAGCAGATGGGGAGATACCTAATGAGTGAGATCTGCATATGTGACATTCACCTAATGACAGCAGCACCACTATGTTCTATGCTACCATTTTCTAAAGTACAAAATAACTATATTTCAGACAAGAAGTAAATTATAGTGTGGAACTTTTTCAAGCATGTTTGAAAATAAAAACAAAAAATAAAATGTAAAAGCCAGCAATGAATTAATTTATAAGTGCATACTAGTCTGTTCCTAGATAATTACAGTCTCTGAATTGTGGGTGGCTGCGTTCGTGATAAAATAAATGCGCCTTAAAGCACTGTATGGTGCCCATGATTTAATTCAAGAGAAATTCTAGTGGGAAGGTATGACATCTCTCCAAGCAAGTTGTCTGGGTCTGAATACCTGTCGGTGTTCCCTGGCATTTTGGCTGCTGGAATGCCAAGCGGATCAAATTTTAAGTGCTGGAAATGACTAATGAAAAATGGAATAAAAAAAATCAACAAAAAGTAAAACTCGCAATTCACAGGTACATAGTTGGTAGGTTAAAAAAGACACAAGTCCATCAAGTCCAACTTGTGTGTGTGATTATGTGTTACTAGTACATTGTATACCCCTGTATGTTGTGGTCTTTAAGGTGATATAGTTAGTGAGGTCGAAGAAGACACAAGTCCAACCTGTGTGTGTGTTTTTATATGTTAATAGTACATTGTATACCCCTGTATGTTGTGCTCGTTAAGGTTACATACTGAGGTTGAAAAAAGACACAAGTCCAACATATGTGTGTGATTATATGTCAGTATTACATTGTATATCACTGTATGTTGTGGTTGTTAAGGTTACATAGTGGAGTTGAAGAAGACACAAGTCCAACCTGTGTGTGTGCTTATATGTTAATAGTACATTGTATACCCCTTTATGTTGTGGTCATTAAGGTTACATAGTAGGTGAGGTTGAAAAAAGACACAAGTCCATCAAGTCCAACCTATGTGTGTGATTATATGTCAGTTTTACATTGTGTATCCCTGTATGTTGTGGTTGTTCAGGTGCCTATGTACCATGATTGTTTTTTGAAATTATTGATGCTCCCCGCCTGTGGAAGAGAATTCCACATCCTTACCGCTCTTACAGTAAAGAACCCTCTACGCAGTTTAGGTTTGAACCACTTCTCTTCCAATTTGGCCACGTGTCTTTATATTTATATGGGAATGGCCACGTGTCTTTATAGTTACATGTGAATGTCCGTGTGTCTTTTATAGTTACATGTAAATGTCCGTGTGTCTTTTTTAGTTATATGTGAATGTCCGTGTGTCTTTTTTAGTTATATGTGAATGTCCGTGTGTCTTTATAGTTACATGTAAATGTCCGTGTGTCTTTATAGTTACATGTGAATGTCCGTGTGTCTTTATAGTTACATGTGAATGTTTGTGTGTCTTTATAGCTATATGTGAATGTCCGTGTGTCTTTATAGTTATATGTGAATGTCCGTGTTTCTTTATAGTTACATGTGAATGTCTGTGTGTCTTTATAGTTATATGTGAATGTTCATTTGTCTTTAACGTTATATGTGAATGTCCGTGTGTCTTTATCGTTATATGTGAATGTCCGTGTGTCTTTATAGTTACATATATAATTTTAGTGAATGTCCACATGTCTTTTTTAATTCCCTTTTACTAAAAAATGTTTTCCCTATGCTAGGGTCACCAGTATGGTATTTGTACATTGATATCATATCCCCTCTCAAACGAGAGAATAAGTTCAATGCTTGCTGTCTTTCCCTATAGTTGAGGTCCTCCAGTCCCTTAATTAGCTTTGTTGCCCTTCTTTGTACTCCCTCCATTTCCAGCACATCCTTCCTGAGCACTGGTGCCCAGAATTGGATGGCATACTCCACGTATGGGCCAAATTCAAAACTTTGTCAAAATGATCCAAATTTGCTAATTTCTTGTTTCATATGGTCTTTACATAATGCGTAAAGCGATTAAAACATCTCTGCTCACAGGGTGGTTTTACCTAATGTGGACTTGTAGTTTCCCATTCAGGGCAAATAAACCATTTATATGAAGTGTATATAAACCTTAACAATGAACATCTCTCATTTTCTCCACTTTTGTCTGTTTTAGGCCTGGTTCGCACTCCAACTTTGAGAGCAAATGTTGCATGACAAGTAAAAATGTATGTTTTCCTTTGAGAGCCTTCTTAAAGCATTACTAAGCCCAGGACCCTGTATTCACTATATCTGGTCTCCCACAGTACACAGAACATGGAAATGCAATTTTTAGTAAATATTAACTGCTAAATACCCTTTCTCATCAGCAGATTATAGCAGTCTTGTGACTTCTATCAGTTCCTAGTAAAGATTGTAGGAGGAGTTTTCATACTGCATTGAGTTGTCCTATCAGGATCTAGGACCCCTGACCCTCTGGAAAGTGCTGATTGGCCCTGTGCACTTTCCCAAGAAAAAACCCTCTAGCAATACACACAAAACTGAGCATGTGTAGCCTGACTTCAAAGGCTCTGTGTTTTTTGGGACATGTTCTGGAATCAGTGGAAGAATAGGAGGATCTGTGCATATAGGATCAAACCTTTTTACACAATGCAGAGGATTAACCATTTAGGTTCCACAGTATAACAAGCATGCTTTACTGCATATATAGACTGATATTACTTTTGCAGGTTTAGTAACACTGTAACTGGTCCGACTTGTGTGTGGATTTAGATTTAGTGTAAGTTGGGGCGTAACAGTTAAGTTTATTAAGAATATCAATAAATTATTACATTCAGCCAATGGGCCAAATAGAACATTGCATGTATGTCCATCATTAGAAGTGGGTAAATGCAGGTATATATATATATATATATATACATATATATATATTTAAAAAAAAGTTTTCTTTATTTAAAGCAGAGGTTCCGCCCCAATTTTTTTTTAAATGCCAGCAGCTACAAATACTGCAGCTGCTGACTTTTATACCTGTCCAGCGCGCCCAGGATGTCGGCAGCCGAGGCCAAGCAATCGCTCATCCCTCGGCTGCACCCGCCACCATCCTCAGTGAGGGAATTGGGAAGTGAAGCGTTGAGGCTTCACTGCCTGGTTCCCTACTGCGCATGCGTGAGTAGCACTTTACTCTGTCACTGGTCCCCGCTCTCTCCTGGGAACAGTGTGTTTCCCAGAAGACAGCGAGGGGTGCAGGTAGGGGCGTGACTGCTGCAGGAGTGTATTCCTGGAAGTGGGTGCAAATACCTGTCTTTAGACAGGTATTTGCACCCCCTCCCCCCTGAAAGATGCCAAATGTGACACCAGAGGGGGGGAGGGTTCCGAAAAAAGCGGAAGTTCAATTTTGGGTGTTCAGTTTTTACTGTGATTTATTGCTAATCGTTGTTTGCTTTGCAGGAACACCATTCAGCTGCAGCACTGATCTGTTTATTCTGACAGCAGCAGGGTGTGCTTTCAGAATACACACATCAGTGATTGCAGCACTGTAGGAGGAAATTTTTCCTCCAGTAAAAAAAACTATGCATATGACGAAGCATGGGGTCTTGAGATGGTCAGTGGGTGGATAGCCCTATGCTATGGCAGAGATTTGTTCATCCACATCGAGAAATATGCCCAAACACTGTATGAAAAAAAAGAACATTGCATGTATACCCATCATTAGAGGTAGGTTGATGCAGGGCTATATATTCAAAGGGTAGGCATAACGCATACTTTTTCTGGCAGAGATTTTTTCATCCACATCGATCAATGTGAATGGAGGAATCTGTTGGGTTCTCTTTTTTTTTTCGTTCAGCCCACAGGCTTTCAGCTAATTATCTGCTAGATTGATTTTTCAACCAGTGGAAGGGGTGATGTATTGTTGGGCATAAACATTAGTTTGGTCCACAATCAAATCACAGCCAATTAGGGTTTACAAGCTGCTATGGGCTCTATGTACCTGTGCTTGAATTCTTGGTGGCTGCTTTTGCATTCCACTACTAATGATAGTCCCCTTACCAGCTTGAACTGCACTTCTGGCATTTTTTCACTTAGCCAAAAGATACTACAGTGCTGGTGTCAAAAAGACCAGGATGTACAGTATCTCACAAAAGTGAGTACACCCCTCACAGTTTTGTAAATATTTTATTATATCTTTTCATGTAACAACACTGAAGAAATTGCACTTTGCTACAATGTAAAGTAGTGAGTGTACAGCTTGTATAACAGTGTAAATTTGCTGTCCCCTCAAAATAACTCAACACACAGTTGTGTCTAAACCGCTGGCAACAAAAGTGAGAATACCCCTGAGATACTGTACTTGCCAGATCACCAAAAACTAGTGCAGTGTTAGTACTGACACTCTGCTGCATATGTGGGGACACTATTATTGTTCTGATTGTGATCAAGATACTGATCTGTGTTCAGACACTAAATTAGTAATGGCAGTTATAGTGTGACTGTGATAGCCGATTGAAGACACCACTGTATTCCTGGACAGGTAAGTGTCCTAATATTAAAAGTCAGCAGCTACTGTCTTTGTAGCTGCTGACTACATTTTTTCAGAAGGAGCCTAGGGCTCATGCAGACAGGAATATTAAGGCATGTAACATAAAATATGGACGTATTGTGGCACCAAGTTTCCATAGGTATTGGGTACAGCCACTTCTACAAATTAATTATAGAATAAGGCTATACGTGGGTATGCCCAACTTCAAGTTTAAACATGCATACAGACATATGTTCTTATACACAGACAGTCTGCATCTAGGGGCATCTGTCTGTGTGCATACAAATGATTATGCTCGGAGCTGCGTATACCTGCATATATCCATATCCTGTGCAGGCGGCTGTATGCAAAACCGGTGGTCCTGGGTGCTGAAATATGTCCGTACCTTACATAATGTGCCCCCAATACATCTGTCTGAGCCTTAACTGGCACACCTATTTATAAAGGTCTAGTATTTTAGAGTTTAACAGGGCACAGATGGTTTGCGGGTCCAAATAAGGCAGTTGTGTGAGCTTTGTATCCCTGTAGTATTAGCCATTCTGGTCTTGGCTGTGGGTTATGAGGTAAGGGGAGCGCACAGCTGTGGCAGGAGCTGGCTTATGCCATCTAAAGTTTACATTACATTAGAGTCATTGGTGTGAGTGAGGTCTCCTTGGGGACTCTACTTAATTGTGCAGATCAAACTGTTATCATTTAAATGGTTAGCAGGATCCATTTGTGCCTGTCCTGGTAATTTATATCTTCTCCCGGGTGCTTTCCTGATCATTTAACAAGTAATGCCGCAATAAAGGTAGGTGTTGTAAAGTGTAATGTTCCATTTGATATATATATTAAACATTGTTCCCATGTCTCAGTGTTACAGGCACAACAGCGTAGCCACTAAAATATTCACATGTTATTATAAAATCTCTAATATCAGTTCATTTTATTAGTAATGAAAATATATTAACAATGAAAGTACCAAAATATGCAAATTGGCACTCTGCAGCGGAGAGTTTGAAGGCGCACAATAGTGAAGTAAGCCTTAAAGGAGGTGTACTAGAAAATGAAAAATCTGCTATATGGGGCTCCTCAGCGCAGCTAAATGGAAATTCACCCCCTTCCTACATTTCCCTAGCTTGTGGGGTAATGCTATCTTTTACACCATTTGAAGTGTTCGCTATTCCCATCCATACATGCCTTTTCAGATCATTACTATGCTGTTGTTTTGCGATGCCTTAAGTATTATTTTTCTTGACATAAACCAATATATTATGATTGGTGAATATGACTACATGTGTCATACTCGCATATAAGGGGTTAACCCGTTGCTATATGATTGATTTGTTAACCTATGTTACACATTTAATTTTGTTATGTGATTTTTCTTTTTTCCAGTGGAGTCACGATGCGCTGTGGTTTGTGGGTCCTTGGGCTGCCGTCTCCCGTTCGGCCCCTCAGCCGCCTCCTTCCTGTCCCTGTCCTTGAGTATTTCCCTCTTGTCACTTCCCAGCAGGGCGGGAGATACACGCGTCATCCGCGCAATGTGTCTTGTATCCACAGGGCGGCGTCCAACCGCCCGAGTGGATGCGAATCCCTCCCTGCTGGCGGCGTGAGCGATCGCTTCCGAGACGCTGTGACGTCGCTGCGTGGGCGCCGCAGGCGGCGTCGCACGTTGCGATGCGTCATGCGGAAGCGACGGCAGTGTCGGCTTCGTGCGATCTTCGCCCACGCCGGAAGAACCACCGTGACAACTATTAGGCACCGGCAGACCACCAGGTCTGACAAGGAAGACATACCCTGTCTCCTCCCACTACACGTGGGACTAGCTGGACCAATCCCGGGATCGTGAGCGGTATTTACTTCCGCATCCGATCGCAGGCACTCAGAGAAGCATGCGGCATCTCCATGAGTGACACCGTCCAGCCAGTTGGTAAGTTACTTTACCTACATAACCTACTCCCCTTTCAGCCAATTGACAATACTACCTGGTTTCTATAATCAAATGGTTCTATATATATCCTTTTAATACTCTTTTCACCTAACAGACAATATCTCACTTTCAACACCTTGATTATAAGTGGAAATATTGGAGGTAACCCTGGTTTGTTTTATCCAGCCTCCTTCTCACACCACTACCTTTTGCACTCCCAATTGTCAGTCACCCTGGATTTTAGTCACTTTTCATCCCTCTCCCACGTTTCTCTTTTCGCCCTTCTCTTTTTGTCATTTTGCCACCTAACTCCCTCAATTTCACTGCCACATTCGTTGTTCACTCCCTCCATGTTTTTCACCTCTTTCCACACTCCCCACACACCCCTCATCCCCATTCCCCTTTATTCCCTCACTTTTCTTTTCCTTTCTTCCCTCTTCCTTTCACCTCCTCCCCCACCCCGTTTTTCACACTTCGACCCCCTTTTTTTCTGTCTCTTCCCATTTCTCACTCTTTACTCTCTTATCCACACTCTATTTCAGCCCCACCGTTCCTCACTCCTCACTTCCCAGCCTTCATTCCACTCCAACTCCACTACTTCTCGCTTCTCCTCCCCCACTTCCTTTTTTTTTTTTTTTTCCCTCCCCTTGCCCCACCTGCTCCGCACTTTCTTAGTCTTTGCACTTCCTTATTCTTTCTCTTGTTCCAAGCATTCTCCACTTGCACCTTTATTTACTCCACATCTCACTTATTCTTTCAATTACCATTATCATCATCACTATATATTTTTTCTCCTTTTTGCATTCTTCTTATTCTGCGTCCCTTATCCCCTTTCCCCATGTGCACTCACCTTCCCCCTCCCCTTTTTCACCCCCATCATCACTTTTTCACTTTTTTTCCCATCCCATTCCATCACCATCTCCCCGCTTGCTTCACCATCACGATTTTTTCCTCATACCCCCTTTTCCCCATTCCTCTCACTTCCCAGCCCAATCACCTTCCGGTTTCCATCCCCCCATTTTTCTCCTTCCCCAACCCCATTCACTCCTGTTTGCTTTCCACCATGTACCTCCATTATCTCATCCTTGTAAGACTCCCACACAACTCATACCCAACCATTGGCCACCTTTGATACTAATTACTTCACTTAATTCTAGGACTCCCTTTCTCTACTCTTTGAATCCCATTTTTCTCCACCCTTCTGGTCTACCCGGATGCCACCATTCTTGTCTGGTGCTTCCTCGTAAGTGGCTGAGGGCCACTCTTGGGCGGTCACGCTTGGGATTGGGCGAGACTGAGGGACGGATCGGGAGTACCGTCGGCTTTGGGCCCCTGCATATCACGTCTGCATCGGACCACATCTGGATGCCCCATAACTCAAATTTCTGGGTAAATATATGCTGCTGTTGATGATGAATTTTTGATTACTGTGGAAGAGAGAAGGAAAGCTCCTCTCCCTTAAATTTATTATACCGATGTTGTTCTCTGTGCATATATCTTCCCTGTGGTCCTGGGAGTCGGTGTACCCCCCCTCTTTCTTTCCCTTTTCATAAGGGGATAGACCCCACAGGGAGGACACAGAGACAAATCAAGATCCTCTGTACATACTTATTTATAATATTAAATCTTTTTCAGCCACAATCCTCTGAAGAAGACCGAATGGTCGAAACGCGTTAGAAATATACACCCGCCTGCCACTATTCAGGCCATGTATTTCATTATTGATCTGGAAATGTTATGGTTATTTTAATCAATTTTTGTTACTCTGCCGCAACTCATTCCTTGTATACCCCTAAATTTTATGTCAATAATCACTTTTGTAATAAAACGTTTTTACCATAGACGTTGCATTGCCATTTTACTTCACATCTG
The DNA here is from genome assembly GCA_029574335.1 of Rana kukunoris. Classification (NCBI taxonomy): domain Eukaryota; kingdom Metazoa; phylum Chordata; class Amphibia; order Anura; family Ranidae; genus Rana; species Rana kukunoris. Next base: position 110,977,241 of record CM056052.1, read on the forward strand.
CTGCTTCAAAGCCCCATCGGGACCTCTTTTCTATTCGCTATTCCCATCCTTACCATGCTACTGGGTCAGTCTAATTCCAGCCTATGTAGCATGAAAAAAATATAAATGCCGACTATCCTTTTACCTCCAAGAAAGCCAGAAAACAGCCTTGCCTATTTGGATCTGGATCCAGTTACACTGGATTCTACTTCTGTGTCTCCTTGATGAGTTAAACTGGCTGGAGACTTTGTCAAGTCAACAAGCCACCATGTTTTCCTATACAGACTGCATCTCAGAAGGCTTGTTACTTGCATAAAGCCACATCTGAGTGAAAAAAGCCTTTGTTATTTATTGAGCTTTAGCATTTTACTAATTTTGTTTAACTTTTTGCTTTAGGTATGACAATCTATGCTTTTTAAGTAAAAAAATATTTTGTGCCAAATTTTCTACATTGGGTGTGTTTGTTGTTTGGTGCAAAAATCTAGACTGGTCTATCACATCTAATACCAATCATTATAAAAGTGTGTTGTCATGAATTGTGACTACAAGTCATTTCAGAGGGTTAGAGCAGAGTAAACTTATCCAGTGAAAGACATACATCTTTTCTTTAATGCAGCCATCTCCACTCTTAGCCTGTTCTGAAAGCTTCTCCTTAAATGAATGAAATGGCTGAATATAATAACATTACACAGCAACCATTGTATTAAAATATTGCTTCTGCTTCTAATTAAAAAAAATATCTCATTTATGTTTGGCTTTAGATTAGCCCTAGTTCTCTGAAAAGTGCATTAAATGAAAATCCCATCAATACACAATATAATAATGTACATGGCGAATATTAATTTATTTCTGGGGCGATCTATCAAAAAATCAATGTGCCCATTTCCTGTAAAACACTATTCTATAGAGGTGGGGGAAGGACCATTTAGCTTCTTTATTGTTCCTAGATAATTGTAACAAGATACAATGTTCGTTGCCTTCCTAATGTCATTGCTGACTAGATGTTTGGGGAAGATGAAGAGAATGGCTTAGGCTTATTCCTCTAGTATTTTATTTCACATTGTATAGATGACCAATGGGATACTTTAAAGCAACGGTCTCCAAACTTATAAACAAATATTTACTACTTACACCCCATCAGATTCCCTTTTACATCAGAATTCCCTCTTACTTTAAAGGGTTGTAAAGGTAAAACATGTTTTCCCTAAATAGCTTCCTTTACCTTAGTGCAGTCCTCCTTCACTTACCTCATCCTTTGATTTTGCTTTTAAATGTCCTTATTTCTTCTGAGAAATCCTCACTTCCTGTTCTTCTGTCTGTAACTACACAAGGTCCCTATTAGAGCCCCCTTACATCAGAGTCCATATCACAGCCCCCTAACATTGGAGTCCCCATCTAAACCCCCCTTATATAAGTTTTCTCTCCCTTCCAGCCCCCAATTAGAGTTCCCTTTTGGATACAATCTTGTAGTGGGCTGTAGTTTGGAGATCCCTGCTTTAAAGCGTCATAATGTGACAAACTGATATTCCAAATCAGCTGCATGTTAACTAGTAAACTCCTACACTGTACCATTCAAGGCCTCTGATTTGTCCTGGTAAGACATTTTTTATGTATGTATGGACAGAAAGTTGGAGATATTGTTCTGTGAAGGAAACATGTAAAGAGAAACTACACTCTGGAAGATGTGCGCCATTAAAAAAAAAGGGCAGACAGAGGCCAGTGGCTGATCATTGGTACTGCTTGTGGGCTCCCTGCACCTTATCTTTTCCCATTACCTATTAACCATGTAGGAAAGATGATCTGCACTCCTGTTGTTGCTCTTAAAAAATCTTAATTTTATTGAAAAGCCACAGTGTAAAAGCAGATAAGATCAGTTGACACATTTCAGCCTATAAGGCCTTAGTCATAACTATTGGTTATGACTAAGGCCTTGAAGGCTGAAATGCATCAACTGGTCTTATCTGTGTTCACACTGTGGCTTTTCAATAAAATTAAGATGTTTTTAAGAACAACAATTGGAGTATGGATCATCTTTCCTACATTACTCTACTCAGCCAGCGACTGTGGATCGAGCACCCGGGAGCTTTTCTATCTCCGGCGTATAAGATAACATTTTGCACGTAAAATAATGCCCCAAAAGTCAAGGGTCATCTTATACGCTGGTACCTGTCTGTCAGACAGCAGCCATCCATTATTCAAAAGCCGCGCCTCCTCCTCAGACTGTTCTGTGATAGGCGGAACACTAATTTTCCTAGCAGAGCCTCTGTTCAGTGTTCCGCCTATCACGGATGCCTTCTCATCCTCGGCCTCGGACGAGAGGACATCCGTGATAGATGGAACACTGAACAGAGGCTCTGCTGGGAAAATTTGTGTTCCGCCTATCACGGAACAGCCTGAGGAGGAAGCACGGCTTTTGAATAATGGATGGCCGCCGTCTGACATACTCTGCAAACGGGAGAAGGTAGTGAGATCATCGAGGCAGGGAATGGAATGGTACAGTGAGGCATGTATAGATGGCACAGTGAGGCATGTATAATGGCACAGTGAGACATGTATAATGGCACAGTGAGGCATGTATAACGGCACAGTGAGGCTTTTATTACGGCACAGTGAGGGGTCGTCTTATACGGCGAGTATATCCCAAAACCAACATTTTAGCTGGAAAATTAGGGGTTCGTCTTAGGCCGCGTACACACGATCAAATTCATCTGCTGGAAACGGTCCGACGGACCGTTTCAGCACACAAATTAGATCGTGTGTACGGGCGGACAGACAGATTTTGCCAGCAGACAGATTTTAAAGCATGCTTTAAAATCTGTCTGCTGGGAACCCGTCCGTCCAACATGTTTGCTAGTTAGTACGCTAACCAGCAGAGATATCTGCCCGCACATGCGTCGAATGGATTCGACGCATGCGCGGAAGTGTTTTACTTCCTGGTGCGGTGATGTGGCGGCGTCAACGTCACCGCCACGTCACCGCCACGTCACCGCGCTGTCTGCCGGCTGGGATTTTGGTTTGATCGTGTGTACAGCGATCAAACCAAAATAGCCCAGCAGACAAATCCGATCAAATCGGTCTGTCAGACCGAGTTGAACGGATTTCTTTGGCCGTGTGTACGCGGCCTTATACGCCCAGTCGTCTTATACGCCGGCAAATACGGTATGTTTTATATGGGAAGTAGCACTGATTTTTCTGTTTTTACCTATTAACCATGCCTTGTTCTGCCCTGTGTCTCAGTGGACATCTTGGTAGAGACAGGATTGTGCTTCCTTATGTCAGAGCTTCCAGCAAAGAGTATAGTGAGCAGCACAACAGTGATATCAGCATTGAGGACAGTATTGATCCTGACCAAGTCTCAAACCATTTGCAGAAATACAGCCCCAAGCTTGAAAGCAACCTCTACCATGCTTCACTGTTGCCGGCAGACCCTCTCTATTGTAGCACTCTCCAGAACTTTGCAAACAAACTGCCTTATTATTGCTCCGGTCTCCAGCCTTTTGGTGAACAAACAGCCAGATATTTAACATTTTCACTCATCAGTCCAGAGCACCTACTTTAGGAAATAACTGCACCATCCTGGTACTGTGGGTGTATGCTATAGTGCTCAGTGCCACGTCCTAATTTATTTAACACTATATATAGAAGAAGGAAACATAGACTTTGTAGGCACCACTGCTAAAAACATTTTTTTTATTATTACAAATTCACATAAAGATTATAAAAAGATCATAGAAACTACAACACTGTAGCAGCCTACAGTTACATACTTGACATCTCCAATAATAGTCGCTTGTGTTCAAGATACAGGGCCAAAGAATCGTGATGGCACTCAACACGGCAAAATGGATTATTAGTATTAAATATTACGGAAATCTCGACATTCTTCAGGAGATTAAAGTATATTTTTCTAGGTAGAATAAAGTGACACCAAGTAAATATATAGGGGCAGATTCACGTAGATCGGCGCATTATCATTCCGGCGTAGCGCACCACTTTTCCGTTAGACTTGCGCAATCTAGCCGCGTAATCCGGCGATTCACGTAGCTTTTACGCAAGAGCTTGCGCAAACGTAAGGTTTTTTCCGTAGGCGTAAGGAGGAGTAATACAAATTGGGAGGGACGTGGGCGTGTTACATTGAAATGAGCCGTGACCCCATGCAAATGAAGGGCCGGCCGACTCGCGCATGCGCGCGTGAAGGAAACCATGTCAGCTCCGTTGTGCGCATGCTCACAACTCGGGAGCGGCGCAATCATTGAAATTGGAAATGGACTAGGGCAATGTTGTGAACTACGCAGACAGCATAAATAGACACACACAAACGCCCTTCCATTGCAAAAGTACATCCCTTTGTGTCCCTTCCCATTGAATCAAGTGCTTTTGCTCTGTTGTTCGTTAGAGTGTGTTTTGTAGTTGTCAGATTAGTGTTCTGTGTGATCTTGTGCTTGTTGGTAGTTTTGTGAAAGTGTATTTTGATAAGTGTTTGAGACTGTTTGTTTGATTGATATATTTCTGAGCGTTTGTTTTCTTGCTTTATTTTTTCATCTGATTTTTTTGTGTCTGTTTCTTGCTGAGTGCTAGTGTGATTTTTGGCTGTTCTTTTTCTCTTTGTGTGTGTTCTTGTCTGATTGGTTGTGCTTGTATTTGTGACAGATTTTTGGTGACTGCTAGTGAGTTTGTTTGGAAGTATGACTGAGAGAAAAAGAAAGCTCAATTTTACTGTGGGGGAAAAAAGAATTCTTGCCCGGGCCATTACCGACTATGGGCGTTTTCTCCACGGCCCGCAGAGTGCCACCACCACCCCGGCCAGGAGGAGGGAGATATTGGATATAATCACGGAGCAGGTCAATTCATCGGGGGAGGGGGAGACACGGACCCGCTCTGGGATAGAAAAGAAAATAAATGACCTCCGGCGTGAGGTGAAAAAAAAACTGGCCGCAATAAATGCCCATGCCAGGGGCACAGGAGGGGGCCCACCATGCCGGGTTAGATTTTCAGAGACGGAGCGTGTGGTGGCCCTGACCTTTCACCGGCATGAAGTGGAGGGCCTGCCAGGCTTTGACACAAGTCCGGTCCCCGCGGTGCCAGGTAAGGTTTTTATTTCTCTCAGGTGTGTAGCATGTGTGGGGGAGGGGGTGAAAGGGAATATGTGGCAAGTGTGTGGATCCTCCAACCTGTGAATGTTTTGTGTCATCCACAGCTGTGCAGGAGGGTGCAGGGCCATCTGGACTGACCGCTCCAACCCCAGGACAGCAGCCTAATGAGGCCCCCCCAACAAGGCCAGAGTCCGCAGAGGAGGAACAAGAGGAGGGGGAGGATCATGCGGAGGACGATCATGAGGAGGAGCAGAATCATGAGGAGGAGGAGTCCATGGAAGGCACTGGCCCTTTGGTTTCTGCGGACTCTTCCCCTCTGGCTGCAAGAAGCCTGCCCTCCCTAAGGGTCAGCCCCCCCCCCTCCTCCCCCAACATGGCTCCCCTCACAAGGGCCTCCCCTTCTCCCCGGCCACAACCATCAGCAAGAGCCAGGAGGTCATCCCCAAGCACCAGGGGGGCGCCCAATCTCATGCCCGCCTGTCTGAGAAGGAACCTGGCCACCCAGACCCGCCTTCTGAGACAGCTCTGCCAGACTATGGGGCGGGTGGATCAGAGCCTGTCCTCCATTAATGATAGCCTGGGTAACCTGGACTCCCACTCCCGGGCCTCCACAACCTGCCTAAATGACCTGCAAACTACAGCAGCAGGCGTTGGGCAGGATGTGAGGGCCCTTACCCAGGCTATCCAGGGCAACACGGCAACACTTGGTGCTGCCCTGGACAGAATAGCCGTGGCCTTGGAGGGCAGGCCGCCAGGTGGGCAGATCTCAGGGGCTGCTCCTCCTTCCCCGGCTTTTCCCCTCCCCCATGCGTCTCCCCTGAGGGTCCGGGGCCGTGGCCGGGGGCGCCCCAGGCGTGGCTCAGGCAGAGGGCAATAATTTTTTTTTCCCCCTTTTGTTTGTTTTGAAAGTTTTTTTATTTTTGTTCTCTGCTTTTTTTTGTTTTTTCTAAGCATTTTTTTTTTCAATGCATTTTTGTTTGTTTGACTTTTTTGGCATATTTTGGGTTGTGAATGATGTTTGAATGTGGGGGTGACATTCCTGCTGGAAAAGGGGTGTCACCCTCAATTTTGGTGGAGAAGGGTTCCCCAGGACCAGGGAGAAGTGATTCCCAGGTCCGTGTGAATGGTGTATGAATGTACAGTGACATAATTGGAGCCTTGACGTGGCGTTACTGCTCACCAGTCTTGCATGGTGGACTGGTGCCAATCCAATTTGATGAGGATGTGGGGTGTGTGTGCTAGGGACCATAGTGGTGTGCATGCATGCATTCTCATTGTGCCATGATTAATGTGTGTGTTTAACGTGCAAAGATGCCCAATATGAGCTGCCTCCTGACTGCTCTTCCCTCAGAAGACGGGGTATCCTCGGTTAGGGGTTGATTTTCTGGTTGGGGGGTCAGATCATCACGTAGCTCAACCTGCAGGCCCTTCCTCACTGCGAGATTGTGTAGCATGCAACATGCAGCGATGATATGGCACACGAAGTTTGGGGAATACAACAGTGTACCCCCAGACTTATCCAGGCATCGGAAACGTGACTTCAGGAGGCCAAAGGTGCGCTCCACCACTGCACGGGTTTTGATGTGTGCTTCATTGTATCGTTCCTCTCCTGGGGTTTGGGGGTTCCGGATAGGAGTCATGAGATGGGGTCCCAGTGCATATGCAGAGTCACCTGTAAAGGAAAAGACAGGAGAATGTTAGTCATGCATGTGCCACTTCTGTTGTGCATCACGGGAGGGGATAGTCATGCCTGACTCCCATGTCACTCACCAACCAGCCAGGTGTTCCCATACACGTTCTGTTCGAATTCTGTTCGGATGTGGCTTTGATTGTAGATGTAGCTGTCATGGCTGGACCCTGGGTGTTTGGCACGGACGTGCCATATGAGGCCTTGGGCATCAACTATCACCTGTACGTTGATGGAGTGCCAATTCTTCCGATTGCGGTACATGTGCTCGGTCTCATGGGGGGGCTGGAGTGCCACATGTGTGCAATCTATGGCCCCGATGGTGCGTGGGAATCTGGCAATTCGGTAGAAATCTGCCATTGCCTTGATTCGAAGCTCCTCAGTGGTGGGTTTGATGATTTGGTTGGCCAAGCGTGTGAGGATTGCAGGGACAACCTGGTGCACACATCTGCTCATGGAGGATTGTGACATCCCAGCCACCACTCCACTTGTACGCTGAAAAGAGCCACTGGCAAGGACATGGAGTGTTGCCAGGACCTTGACCAGTGGCTGCACTGCATGTGAGCGTTGTGTTGGGCTGGTGATGTCCTCCTGCAAGGTTGTGGTTAATTCCAGGATGGCATGAGGGGGGAATCTGAAGATGCGAAAGACCTCTGAATCATTCATGCCAAACAGGTGTATGCGGGTGCGGTATACCCTCTCCCGTGCCATCCTCCGTGCCCTCCTCCTTCTTTGGTCATCTATATTCACTAGTGCAGCTATGAGCGACGATGCCCCTAGCATGTTGGCAGTCAAATTGTAGTGCAACACGTGTGTGTGGTCTGCTCCTCAGTAACGGTGTTGCTTTATCTGACAATTAGACTTTTTTTCAAAAGTTAGATCAGCTTTTATGGGCTCTAACTTTAGACAGGACATTTTGCAGTTGCGCACATCGCGTAGCCTGCGCAGCAACTGCGTTTTTTTGTGGATCCCCGTAACTCCCTCATTAGCATATTTGACTAGCAAATCAATGGTGTGTCTAGCGCAGTTTTGCGCGAAGGGAAGCGAATGTCTAACTCAATTACGCCGGACCAAAAAACGTAGATTTCTGGCGTATATTGTTTTGTGAATCGCGTCCAACTATACGCACGCGCACATTTAGACTTACGCACGCGCAACAGCAGTTGCGCACGCGTAATCGCTCTGTGAATCTGGCCCATTGTATATATTAGTTATGATATATCAGCAGTATATTTAAAACAAGGTAAAAGGGCTGTGTCTGAAATATAGTAACCCACAGGAACCCTGTATGCATAGGTGTGGTGTGAACACATGTGGGGACATACCAAGTAACAAAAGACATACAAAAAAAAAAAGTCAACACGATAAATGTATTAGGTCAACAAGTACTGCAGAAAGAAAAGAGAGGGAAGTATCACCACCACTATATCTACCGCTAATACATGTAAGGCATAAACTAGATAAATAGTAGCAACAGCACCAACACCCGTTACTAGAAAACATACCTATCTCAAATACAGTGAAATAAAAATAAAAAATTGCAATTGTCTAGTAGCCTGGATGTTATTGAAAAGGGAAACAGGCCTGTGTACGGACAATCATTGGGACCAAAGGTATAGCTGAGCATCCAGTGGTATAGATAAATAATCTTTCTTTTTATTTTTATTCACCGTATTTGCCAGAGATAGGTATGTTTCTAGTAACCACAGGGTTATGGGGCAGTTTCTACTATTTACATCTAGTTTCTGCCTTACATGTATTAGCTGTAGATATAGTGGTGGTGATACTTCCCTCTTTTTCTGCAGTACTTGTTGACCTTGTGTTGCCTTTGTTTTTTTCTATGTCTTTTGTTACTTGGTATGTCTCCACATGTGCTCACAGATCACCTACAGTATGCATGCATGGCTCCTGGGGGTTACTATATTTCAGACACAACCCTGTTTTAAATATACTGTTGATATATAATAACTAATATATAGTATATATTTACTTGGTGTCTTTATTCTACCTACAAAAATATACCGTATTTATCGGCGTATAACGCGCACCCCAATTTTAAGAGGGACTTTTCTGGAAAAACAAATTTTTTAAGATAAGGAGCAATGTACAGTACCTTAGGGCTTCTAAGCAGGCTAGTAAATTACGTGAAATATATGCAATATTAAATAGGATGCATACCAAATAATTCATGCAATATTGTGCACCAAGTGAATATATGACAAGTGCTCCTCCACAACAATGAATATAATAAAATAGGTCCAATCACATTCACAGCAGTCTGTGGTGAAGGGGAGGGTGAGGAAACCCTTAAACGTGGGCAGCGCTGTAGCGCTGGCCAAGACTGTAGCGTACCTATGACATACCTCGGAGGGGGACGAGCGCCCGCCAGAAATCACCGCCGGAAATCACAGAGCCGTCATCTCCACTCGGCTCTCACTCGGCTGTCGCGTCACACACGCACAGTCCCGCCTCCGCCATCGGCATTGGACCATCTCCTGTGACAGACAGAACATTGGTCCAATGCTGGTGGCGGAGGCGGGACTGTGCGTGTGTGACGTGACAGGCGAGTGAGAGCCGAGAGGAGATGACGGCTCGATGATTTCTGGCGGGCACTCATCCCCCTTCGAGGTATGCTATCGGCATATAGCGCGCCCGTGATTTCCCCCTATTTTCAGGGGAAAAAAGTGTGCGGTATACGCCGATAAATACGGTACTTTAATCTCATGAAGAAGTGATCCTACGAAACATGTAGAGCTTTCTGTGATATTTAATACTAATAATCCATTTTGCCACATTGAGTGCTATGATGTTTTTTTGGCCATGTATCTTCAACACAATCGACTGTTGTTGGAGATGTCAAGTGTGCAACTATAGGCTGCTACCGTGTTGTATTTTATATAATCTTTTTATAATCTTTATGTGAATTTGTTACAAAACAATTTTTTTGTTTTATCAGTGGTGCATGTATCTATCTATCTATCTATTATTTTTTTGATTGAACAAAATTCTTTTGATCGGTACTCGCCTCTCCACCGGCTTCTGGGTCTTCAGGGTGTTCCTTCGGAGATCCGGTGACGTCACGGACACCGGCGGGGCTTGCTGTGTCCATCTGAAGGGCTCCTTTGCTGTGCCTTCATATCTGCATGTCGGCGGGACCTTACTATCTGCCACACGCAAGTGTTGTTACACTTCCCTCTATCCACCTGGGATTCTACAACCATCCACTTGGAGTTGTGATAGTTCCCTTCACGGGACAGCTACATGCCGACGGACTGATGTTAACCCTTCCTCATATGGATTCAGCAGTGGTATCGTTGTACACATTTTTATACCAGTATCATACTTGGCTAAATGTTTTTATGACTGCTTTTGCTACCGATTGGTATTACTCGCACTATTTATGTAGCTACATCGATTTTATCTCCAGTGCAATATTTATTTTGTTACCTACTTGAAGACTATAAAAGTTTTAATGCTATTCCCATGGAGCGCTGCCTTTGTGTGTTTTTTGTATCCTGCTATCCATTTTTACAGTGGTTGGTAGCTGCACTGGGAATCGGCCTGCAAGGAGATCAGCTTAAAGTAGTTGGATCTATATCTGCGTTATAAATAATCAAAATTAGTCAAAATTAGTTGGCAAGAAAACCGCTTCTTGCCGAGATTCCTGGTCGTGTGTGCGAGGCATTCAGGTTTCTTGTCTGAAAATCATTCAAGAATCTCGACGAGAAAAAAAGAGAACCTGCTCTCTTTTTTCTCGTCGAGATTCTCATTTGCCTATTTCCAGACGAGAAACCCGAGAGTTTGTATACTTACCTGTCACCATGGAAACCCACGCACGCTTGAAATAGCTTTGATGCATGCGCGGTAGCTTCCACGGCATAGGTAGGGTGAAGCAAGATGGCGGCGACGGCATTGAATGTAACGAGCGCATGCTCGTCGTACGTGATGATGTCACTGCGTTCTTTCCACGGTTCTTTTGAAATGAAAGTCTGTACACTCGGGCGGCAAGAGTTTCTTGCCAAAAATCTTGTCAGGGAAAACGATTTTCCTGATGAGATTCTCGGTCGTGTGTACGAAGCCTCAGACATGAACATAGGTACTGAGGTACAGAAAAATGACAGAAGAAGGTGTTCTGGACTCATGAGTCAAAATGTGAAATATTTGGCTGTAGCAGAAGCAGAGGCGTTGTTAGGGGTGGGCTGGGGAGGCTGAAGCCCCGAATGGGTGGATGAAAAGCCCCGAGTCTCGGCAATGAAGTACTTAACTATTAGCCCCGAGTGCCGCCGAGCCTCTCCCAGTCAGTGTCCCCCAAGCTGGCAGCGTGAGCGGGCCGGTAAAGAAACGCCATCTTTATTAAACTGTGCTGCGCTGTAGGGGAGGTGGAGGCGGAGCGGCCAGGCCGACAGCTGCTGAGCCCGCCAGGAGCCGACTGAGCGGGGGGAGTAGGGGAGGCTAAGGATGCCGCTTGTTTTGCACTTCTGAAGACAGCCTTGCCACCCTCCGGCCGCCAATACACTGTCTGTCTGCAGTGGTGCGAGTGTGCTGTGAGTGAATCACGGACCATTCACTTCCCTGTCAGGCAGAGTGTTCTCCGCCCGACAGGAGCTTCCTAGTCCCGCCCGGCGTGATGTCATTCACAGATCGGGAGGCGGGAAGAAACTGAGCCGAGGAGAGTGCAGCTGTGAAGACCTGTGAGGAGCCAGTGAAGCCCCTGCAAAAGTGAAAGTAAGTTTGAGAAGCTAAAAACTTAACCTAAATCACTGTCACAGTGGCTTAGCTGTGTCAACCTGCCTGAGGTGTTTAACTCTTTGGGGGGGGGGGGGTTTAGTTTACATTGGTATTTAAAATATGCAGCATGGAGCATATTGCATTACTATACATTGGTGACCAGTGGCAGTTAATTAACCCCCTTGTGCTGCATTAGTGGTACTGGTATCAGAGTTAATTAACCCCTGTATAGTTCAGCATGAAAGGGTTCACAAACTCTGATACCAGTGCCACTAATGCAGCACAAAGGGGTTAAATAACTGCCACTGGTCACTAATGCGTCAGTGGTGTATTTGATACTACCCACCCCTCTCATGTACATACTACCCACCTATACCCACTCCTCTCATGTACATACTACCCACCTATACCCACTCCTCTCATGTACATACTACCCACCTATACCCACTCCTCTCATGTACATACTACCCACCTATACCCACTCCTCTCATGTACATACTACCCACCTATACCCACTCCTCTCATGTACATACTACCCACCTATACCCACTCCTCTCATGTACATACTACCCACCTATACCCACCCCTCTCATGTACATACTACCCACCTATACCCACTCCTCTCATGTACATACTACCCACCTATACCCACTCCTCTCATGTACATACTACCCACCTATACCCACTCCTCTCATGTACATACTACCCACCTATACCCACTCCTCTCATGTACATACTACCCACCTATACCCACTCCTCTCATGTACATACTACCCACCTATACCCACCCCTCTCATGTAAATACTACCCACCTATACCTACCCCTCTCATGTACATACTACCCACCTATACCCACCCCTCTCATGTAAATACTACCCACCTATACCTACCCCTCTCATGTACATACTACCCACCTATACCCACCCCTCTCATGTAAATACTACCCACCTATACCTACCCCTCTCATGTACATACTACCCACCTATACCCACTCCTCTCATGTACATACTACCCACCTATACCCACTCCTCTCATGTACATACTACCCACCTATACCCACCCCTCTCATGTAAATACTACCCACCTATACCCACCCCTCTCATGTACATACTACCCACCTATACCCACTACCCACCTATACCCACCGCTGTCATGTACATACTACCCACCTATACGCACCCCTCACATGTACATACTACCCACCTATACCCACCCCTCTCATGTACATACTACCCACCTATACCAACCCTCTCATGTACATAATACCCACCCCTCTCATGTACATACTACCCACCTATACCCACCCCTCTCATGTACATACTACCCACCTATACGCACCCCTCTCATGTACATACTACCCACCGCTCTCATGGACATACTACCCACCTATACGCACCCCAGGTCAGTGGACTCTGGTCATGTTAGTGTATGCAGGTCATGTCAGTGTGTGTGTACTGACACACACACTCACATAGGTCAGGGTATGTGTGTCAGGTAGGTCACCCTGTGCCGTGCCGCGCCACTCCACCCACCGTGCGTCCCCCCCCCCCCGGTGCGGGCCCTGCTTGGCTTCGGGCTGAAGCCCCTGGTCTTTTTGGCACCTAGCAACGCCCCTGAGCAGAAGGCAGTTTGTTAGCTGAAAGACTGAAGAGCGGTACAATAATGAGTGTTTGTAGGCAACAGTGAAGCCTGGTGGAGGTTCCTTGCAAGTTTCAGGTTACATTTCTGCAAATGGAGCTGGAGATTTAGTTAGGTTAAATGGTGTCCTAACTACTGAGAAATACAGACAGATACTTAACCAACACGTCATATCATCAGGGAGGCATGCGATTGGCCCCAAATGTATTCTGCAGTAGGACAACAGCCCCAAACAAACCTCCAATGTCAATAAAAAAATGCCACAATGTGCTAGTATACAATGCTCTGTTCCAAAGTATTTCCTAATGTGCTCACCTTGGAATGAAGCCCTCCAGCACTGCTGTCACTGCTGAGAGGGCTGACATGTTCTCACAATCTTTCTTCTGGGTTTGTGCGCTCGGGCTATGTGATTGGCTGGAGCCGCGATAAAGTCGTGTGTACATGCATACGGGAGCCCTTCCTTCCGGCACGAAGCTCTGAGGGTCTAGCAAGGTATACCACCTACCTTCAGAGTGCATGCACCAGTGATGTAACTGGCTGCATTTAGGGTGAATATCTCCTAAACAGTGCACATTAATGAGCTGCTCTTTCGACCTACACGTAAGCCTTATTATACACTTACCTATAGGTAAAAATAAACAAGCAGGCTTTACTACCGCTTTAAGAACTATCTTCAGCGTAAAGAAGAACTAGGAGTACTGGAAGTGATGGTTTGATCCTCACAGAGCTCTGATCTCAACATCATCGAGTCTGTTTGGGATTACATGAAGAAACAAAAGGATTTGTGGAAGTATTCATCCACAGAAGATCTGTGGTTAGTTCTTCAAGGTGTTTGGAACAACCTACCTGCAGAGTTCCTCTAAAAACTGCATGAAAGCGTACTTGAAGAATTGATGCTGGTTTGAATGCCAAGGGTGGTCGAACCAAATATTGTTTTTGATTTATCTTCTGTTCATTTACTTTCCATTTTGTTACTCAATAAAAAATAAACTAATAACATTTCTATTTCTGAAAGCATTCTTAATTTACAGCATTTTTTCACACCTGCCTAAAACTTTTGCACAGTACTGCACGTGTGTGTGTGTATATATATATATATATATATATATATATATATATATACACACACACACACACACAGTATTTCACAAAAGTGAGTACACCTTCACATTCTTTGTATGTATTTTTATTATATCTTTTCATATGACAACACTAAAGAAATGACACTTTGCTACAATGTAAAGTAGTGAGTGTACAGCTTGTATAACAGTGTATACAGTGTTTGCTGTCCCCTTAAAATACATCAAAACACAGAAATATATGTCTAAACCGCTGGCAACAAAAGTGAGTACACCCCTAAGTGAAAATGTCCAAATTGGGCCCAAAGTGTCAATATTTTTTGTGGCCAACATTATTTTCCAGCAGTGCCTTAATCCTCTTGGACATGAAGCTCACCAGAGCTTCATAAGTTGCCACTGGAGTCCTCTTCCACTGCAGATGACATCACAGAGCTGGTGGATGTTAGAGATCTTGCACTCCTCCACCTTCCATTTGAGGATGCCCCACAGATGCTCAATAGGGTTTAGGTCTGGAGACATGATTGGCCAATCCATCACCTTTACCCTCGGCTTCTTTAGCAAGGCAGTGGTCGTCTTGGAGGTGTGTTTGGGGTCCTTATCATGTTGGAATGCTGCCCTGCGGCCCAGTCTGTGAAGGGAGGGGATCTTGCTCTGCTTCAGTATGTCACAGTACATGCTAGCATTCATGGTTCCCTCAATGAACTGTAGCTTCCCAGTCCTGGCAGCACTCATGCAGCCCCAGACATGACACTCCCACCACCATGCCTGGCTGTAGACAAGACACACTTGTGTTTGTACTTCTCACCTGGTTGCCCCCACACACGCTTGACACCATCTGATCCAAATAAGTTTATCTTGGTCTCATCAGACCACAGGACATGGTTCCATGTCCTTAAACCAATTTGATACAGTGTACGGCGTATGGTCTGCGCACTGACAGGCTGACCCCCCCACCCCTTCAACCTCTGCAGCAATGCTGGCAGCACTCATACGTCTATTTCCCAAAGGCAACCTCTAGAAATGACGCTGAGCACGTGCACTCAACTTCTTTGGTCGACCATGGTGAGGTCTGGTCTGAGTGGAACCTGTCCTGTTAAACCACTGTATTGTCTTGGCCATCGTGCTGCAGCTCAGGTTTAGGGTCTTGGCAATCTTCTTATAGCTTAGGCCATCTTTATGTAGAGCAACAGAGTTCTTTTCCATGAGGTGCCATGTTGAACTTCAAGTGACCAGTATGTGAGAATGAGAACGATAACACCAAATTTAACACACCTGCTCCCTATTCACACCTGAGACCTTGTAACACGAACGAGTCACTTGACAATGGAGAGGGAAAATGGCTAATTTGGCCCAATTCTGACATTTTCACTTAGGGGTGTACTCACATTTGTTTCCATCGATTTAGACATTAATGGCTGTGTGTTGAGTTATTTTGAGGGGACAGCAAATTTACACTGTTATACAAGCTGTACACTCACTACTTTACATTGTAGCAAAGTGTTGTCACATTAAAAAATATAATAAAGTATTTACAAAAATGTGAGGGTGTACTCATTTTTGTGAGATATTGTATTTAAAATATAAATATATATATTTTTAAATCAATATACAGTATATATTTATTTAGTTACCAATGCTGGTGTTGAGAGATCAGGACATAAAATTCCACCTTGGAACACTAGGTGGCATTAGAGTTACACTAAACCTTGAAATAGGCAGCATTAAAGCTATACTAAGATTTTGTTATCTTTTTGTTAAATTACAAGTTACAAATGATATTCACATCTAAAAGCAATGGCGAAAATGTTGCACTTTAAGACAGAATGCATGACAATTTAAAATAAAAAGCTTTGCGTCTGGCTTCTTTGCTTTTTACAGCAGTGAATGCCTGCAGAGGAGGTTCAGGGGAACTCCCCATCTTTGAAAATGCTAACCGTTGCAGGATACTACAACTACTAGTCAGAGGCAGTGCAGTGATCTATGGGTGCAGCAATATTGCAACTTTGAGAGGAATAAAACTTGGGCTTATGCACTGTGCACATATGGCACAGTCCTTGTACCGGCACAATAAACTTTAATTACTGTGCCACAAGAGTGAGTCTAACCGATGTGAACAAACCTCAGCACAATCATTGGTAAAAATAAATAAAAAATGTAATCGAAAGGTTTCCACTACCTTTGCAATACATTTACATTTCAGCACACAGCCTATCTCCAGGAGCAACCAGCAACTGTTGTATAAAGAGTGCAGTGGTCAGGAGTATGTCATATACAGATTGCAATAGTCAAGAGCATGCCATATACAGCCAAGCATACAGAGTTTATTAGTAAGAAGTATGTCAAATACAACCTGCATACAGAGTTTAGTGGTCAGGAGCATATTATGTAGAGCTCAGCAAACATAGTTTAGTAGTGAGGAGTATGTCATTTACAGCTCTGTGTACAGAGTAAGCCATGATTAAACACTAAGATTAGTGTGAAACGCGTCGGCTGTCCCCTCTCTGGCTGTATGTAATTAAACATGTTCTGTATTTTAATAATAAAGACAACTTCTGAAGTTATCTTGGAGTGCGGCTGTCCATATCCCCTGGAATCTTCGTATTTACAGAGTGCAGTGGTTGGGAGTATGTAAGACTATGTCAAAACATACTCACAGGGGACGACATATAACTCCACTAGTAAAATGGTTGATTTTATTATCCGTTGATTAGATTACTGACAATGTCCCTGTTGGGTAGAGCTTAATTAAACTTGTCACTATTTACTGTTCTGTTTTAAAGAATGTTATTTTTTATGACTACATCTGGTTAGGCTGGAACGTGTCAACTTGCTGTACTGGTCATGTACAGTGGATTTATTAATACATTGTAGATTTTATGAGCAATGAACGGAGGTGCACATCATTTGCTTAGAAGATATGTTATATACAACCCAGCAGTGGTAAAAAGTTTGGCACATGCCGCCCATGTACAGTACATTGGTCAGGAGCATGCCATATACAGCCAAGGATACAGAGTGCAGTGGACAGGAGCATGCCATATACAGACCAGTATAAAAAGTGCAATGGTCAGGAGCATGCCATATACAGACCAGTATACAGAGTGCAACGGTCAGGAGCTTGCTATATACAGCCAAGGATACAAAGTGCAGTGATTAGGAGCATGTCATATACAGGCCAAGATAGAGAGTGCAACGGTCAGGAGCTTGCCATATACAGCCAAGGATACAGAGTGCAGTGATTAGGAGCATGTCATATACAGGTCAAGATAGAGAGTGCAGTGGTTGGGAGCATGCCATATACATCTCAGGATACAGAGTGCAGTGGTCAGGAGCATTCTATATACAGCCCAGGATACAGAGTGCAGTGGTCAGTAGCATGCCATATACAGCCCAGGATACAGAGTGCAGTGGTCAGTAGCATGCCATATACAGCCCAGGATAAAGAGTGCAGTGGTTAGTGGCATGCCATATACAGCCCAGGATACAGAGTGCAGTGGTCATTAGCATGCCATATACAGCCCAGGATACAGAGTGCAGTGGTCAGTAGCATGTCATATACAGCCCAGGATAAAGAGTGCAGTGGTTAGTGGCATGCCATATACAGCCCAGGATACAGAGTGCAGTGGTCAGTAGCATGCCATATACATCTCAGGATAGAGAGTGCAGTGGTCAAGAGCATGCTTAATACAGCCCAGGATAGAGAGTGCAATGGTCAGTAGAATGCCATATACAGCGTGCAGTGGTGAGTAGAATGCCATATACAGCCCAGGATACAGAGTGCAGTGGTCAGGAGCATGCCTTATACAGCCAAGGATACAGAGTGCAATTGTCAGTAGCATGCCATTTACAGAGTGCAGTGGTCAGTAGCATGCCTTTGTTGATGTAAGCAAATCAGCGCAGCTCCATTGACATGGTGTGAATAACTTTACATTAAAAGCTACTAGAGAGATCAAGAGTGTCTCATTTTAAAGGTAATTTACACTACTGCTCGTTAAGAATATGTAAATAGTTCAATGTCTATAGTCTGGGCAGAGGTGCGCTTTTAATCAAAGATATAAGGGACTATGAATGTTAATGGAAGATTTATTATATAAAGCATTGTAAAGAGAGGTCATGTAAAAAAGTGATGGCAGAAAAAGGATGAATAGAAGGAACTAATGCCGAGTACACACGATCGTTTTTCGGCATGAAAAAAAAAACGACAATTTTTAAAAACGTCATTTAAAATGATTGTGTGTGGGCTTCACATCGTTTTTCATCTTCTAAAAAACGACCAAAAAAAAATTTGAGCATGCTGCATTTTTTAACGTCGTTTTTAAAAATTTCGTTATATTAACATCTAGACCACGTCTTGAGGTTCACGAAAATAATAATAATGATTACCTCTTTAGGAGTAAAAACACATCTGCCCGGATGTACACACTTTCATGGCTTTATCAGACCCTGCACATTGCTTATCGGATTATTTAACATGAACACACTAAATTGATGTTTCACTTCAGTAAAGTCTACAAATGATGTCTGCCAATCAAGGTCATAATAACTACAGCTATAGCTGTCTTTGTGACCTCTATTGGGCTCTAGGGGGTAAAATAGAAGTCATTATAAGACACCTACTATTGATGGGGGCTTCCTTCAAATTTTGTTAATGGAGTCCTGTGGTTTCAAACTACGCCCCTGCTACCAGGACCTTGCTATAGTCTGGTCTGTACGTAATACAATGCTATGCATTCCAGTTAGGCTTTCATTAAACCCTCAGCTTGCTTTTTGCCTTTGATTCCGTCCTTGGGGTAGTTAACCTTTACCTTAACTAGGGTTGTCCAGATACCGATACTAGTATCGGTATCGGGACCGATACCAAGTATTTGCGGGAGTACTTGTACTCGCGCAAATGCTCCCGATACCTAAATAGAATACTTTTTTTGTATTTATCAACATGTTCTGTAAAAATTCTTTGAGTTTTTTACTACTGCGTGACAAGAAAATAAAACATTTTTATTCAATTTTTACTCATTTTTATTCTTTTATAATGTCTTGAGTTAGAGTTCTTCATAATTCTAAAGAAAATAACCTTAGTCTGTATTGTGGTTTGAAAACTGTCACATGACATTTAAAAAAAGTATCGGTATTCGGTATCGGCGAGTACATGAAAAAAAGTATCGGTACTTGTACTCGGTCCTAAAAAAGTGGTATCGGGACAACCCTAACCTTAACCATATAATTCCTTGTAAGGATATTTACATTTTCTATTACATTTTATCTTTAAAATTGCAATCCAGAAAATTAAACAAGAAAACATATTTCATAGGTCCCTTGCCATTTTTACTGTTCGGTATGGCTAAGCCATGAACCCTGTGTTGATTTACCCATGGACTTGTGGAGCAGGTGTTTTGCACATTTTCCATATTAATGAGCATTAGACAATGACAGTACTCATGCCATGTGTTACATCACCTCATTGATGTCCCCTGTGACACACCAGCTGTATCCTATCTGCTTATCTACCAAGACAGCCCTTATCAGCCCATCTGCATAATCAATGTCACAAACAAATACTTCCACAGCAGCAATAAAGCAGAGCATGTGAGGGCAATGAGAAACCGCAGACCAGCCTCTGTCTGTCCTATCCCTGCTTACTGTAAGATCTCACCTGCCAATTCATTGTTCTGCCTTCTTATTCAGGAAAGCCTTGTGTCTCTTGCAACAGTATATTTAGGGGGTGTTATCTGTAGATGAATTTCTGCTACACAAAGATTCATTATGAAAAAAAAAAAAAGCAATGTTATAAATTAAAGCAAATCAATGTAAAATGTAAGTCTAAAAATAATAGAGAAAATAATTTATAATTTTTTTTTTTAACACCCAAGATGGGTGTTAGCAGAGAAAAGAATTTATAACATTTTTTTTTATTATTTTTAGACTTAACCACTTCCATACCAGGCACTTACGCACCTTCCCGCCAAAGCCAATTTTCAGCTTTCAGCCATGTTGCAATTTGAATGACAATTGCGCGGTCATGCTACACTGTACCCAAACAAAATTGGCGTCCTTTTTTCCCCACAAATAGAGCTTTCTTTTGGTGGTGTTTGATCTCTTCTGCGTTTTTTTTTTTTGCTCAACAACTAAAAAAAGACTGAAAATTTGGAAAAAAAAAATAAAGTTTTTATTTGTTTCTGTTAATTTTTTTTGTAAATAAGTAAGTTCTCTCTTTCAATTACGGGCACCGATGAGGTGGCACTGATGGGCACCGATGAGGTGGCACTGATGGGCACCGATAAGGTAGTACTGATGGGCACCGATAAGGTGGCACTGATAGGCGGCGCTGGTATGCAGCACTGATGGGCACTGGGCACTCATAGGCGGCACATATAGGCACTCATGGGCGGCACATATAGGTGGCACTGATGGGTACTTATGGATGTCACTGATGGGTACTTTTGGGTGTCACTGATAGGTTGGCACTGGGCATGGATTGGCACTGTGGGGTGGCACTGATGGACACTGTGGGGTGGCACTGATGGACACTTTGGGGTGGCACTGATGGACACTGAGGGGTGGCACTGATGTATCCATGTTGCCAATCAGTGCCCATTTGTGGGCACTGATTGGCATCTTTTTTTTTTACTATTTATTTATTTATTTTTTGCCCCTTTTTTAATTTTTTATTCCCTGGTGGTCTATTGTGGGCTTCCCTGGTGGTCCAGTGTGGCGATCCGAGGGGGGGGGGGCTGCGCTGATAAACAATCAGCGTGAACCCCCCTGTCAGACGCGAGTGAGGAAGAGCCATCAACGGCTCTTCCTGTTTACATTGTGATCAGCCGTGATTGGACACGGCTGATCACGTGGTAACGAGGCTCCGCCGGAGACTCGTTACCGAGATCGGGAATGCAGGGTGTCACACTGACACCCCACATCACTGATCGCCGCGACACGCGCCCCAGTATCCTGAGGACGTCATATGACGTCCAGTCAGGAACTAGTAACCACTTTGCTGCCGTCAATCTGTCATTGGCGGGCGGCAAGTGGTTACATTTTACATTGATTCGCTAGCAGAGCTGAATGTATATCCTGGGACCATATAGCAGCGGTAGGCAACCTGGGGCCCTCCAGCTGTTGTGGAACTACATTTCCCATGAGGCATTGCTAGGCCGCAACAGCTGGAGGGCCCCGGGTTGCCTACCCCTGCCATATAGGTACAAAAACCAACCCCTACCCAAAAATACAGACCACACACCAAGCCAATTTGGTGGCAATTACTGCTTTCGCCCTCTGCGATGTATGTCATATGTCCAGGCTTTGAAAGGTTCAATACAAGCTTACATCCACAGCAGGGGTCTCCAAACTTTCTAAACAAAGGGCCAGTTTATTGACCTTTAGACTTTAGGGGGGCTGTACTATGGCCAGCGGTAGTGGAAATTTTCTTGGCATCAGTGGGAGTAAACATCGCCATAATTGGTATTGGGGGAGAAGCAGTACCCTATCGTTGGCAGGAATAGTGCCCCATCATTGGGTTAATTGGAAGGAACAGTACCCCTTTATTGGTATCATTGGGAGGGGAGAAATAATACCCTATCATCTGTATCATTTAAAAGCAATAATGCCCCATCATTAGTATCAGTGGGAGGAATAGTGTCCCATTATTGGTGTCAGTGAGAGATATTGTGCTTCACTGCTGGTATCAGTTGGCAGAATTGTGTCTTGTATCTTTGGAAGTAGTGACCCAAGGGCCGGATAAAGGCAGGCAAAGGGCTGCATCTGGCCCCAGAGTCACAGTTTGGAGACCACTGATCTACAGTAGCAGTCATGAACTTGTTCCTATTTTGCTCAGCAGACTCAGGTCTTTTGTTTAAAAGTGATCTGGGTGACGGTTGAGCTGCCAAATCACTTTTTCAAGATCACCCCTTTCTGTCAGACCCCTTATAAATGGGGTCAAGACGGTAAGCTAGAGGATATCAAATTTCATTCATTCCCCGTTATCCTCTGCAATGTGTAAACCAGTAGTGCTAAGCTCTGAGGATCTATGGGTTCACACCCCACCCACCTCCCTGGGGTGCAACAAAACAGCAGTGCCACAAAAAAATGGAAAAAAAGCCCCCCTCTGTTGAACTGATGGGGCCCAGGGAAATGTAATTTAAGCCCTGACAAACATGTAGGAGCGGGGGTGTGGTCTAAGAAGAAATGCAAAATAAAGTTACCCTGGGATCCCTGATGTCTTCATAAAAAATACCTATTTCCTGTCCAATGCTATCACATACTATACTGTACATTAGGGTGACCAGACATCCCCGATTTCAGGGGACAGTCCCTGGATTGAGGACACTGTCCCCAGACCAAGTCTGTCCCCAGTTTTGTCCCCAGATTGGATATGAACAGGGGCTGGGGCAATTTCAAAAACAGTCAGTGCAGAATTAAAAAAATTATAATTCTGAATTACACCCCCCCCTACTCTGCCGCACCTACTAGCTTAGGGGGGGGGGGGGGTATTTTTTCCATTACCTGGGCCCCTTTCTGATCATGTGCTGATCGGAGCGGAGGGAATATTTCTTCAGTTTCGGGTGCATGCCCATTCAGCTACGCTTGCATGTTCTTCTGCCTTGGCTCAAGTTCCGGCCTGCTGCCTACCTGCTTATCTCCTTGCCTTCCCTGGTGGAGTGATCTTCCTCCGCACCCCACCCAGCAGTAGCCGGGGGCCCAGAGAGTAAGACTTGACAGGCTGTGAGGCGGGCGGCTGCGCCGATAGGCAGAGAGTCGCTGATTGCCGCCATTACTAGTAAAAAAAAAAATATGTCCCTGGATTTTATTTTAAAAATCTAGTCACCTTACTGTACATGATATCATAGACCCCCTTATGCCTCCATAAAGAATACCTATTCCAATGCTATCACATACCATACTGTACATGCTATCACATACCCCTGATGTCTACATTAAAAAATACCTATTCCCTGTCCAATACTATCACATACAGGGCTTCTTAGTTCCCTTTGATATCAATAAAAGAGGAATAGAAAAAATACTAAAAATGCAAAATTATAATAAAAGAATGAAAATAAAGTTTTAAGGAGCCCCTTTCTTCCTGTGCACACATACAAATAATGCATGCACATAAGGCGCACACACGCATGTAAACAATGCAATTCATATTGGGTATCCCGCACATGCTGTAGTGATATTTTATTATTTTAGGTCCCTCATTCACAGTGAACTTTAAACTCCTAACTATAAGCTGTAAAAGCTTTTAAAGCTTCGCCTGTTGATCATTTTGGTTACTGTACTTCCTGTGTTTTGCAGGTGCATTCAGTTTTGAGGCTTGGCATATTTGGTATCTACTGTATGTACTCAACACAACTTCATCTTATATTTTGTACAAAAGATTAGGGATTACTTTGGGTTTGTGACAATTTAAATTCATTTAAGTGTATTTTTGCCTATAAATAGAGTATTGATAAACATCGTGTGACGTAAAATTTTTTAAATTTCAGCTTCCATTTTTTTCTCCACAGGACCTCTGCTTTCAGAAAATATAAAATAGTTTGGGGTTTTAAAGAGATCCCTCTCTGTACAGCGATGTCCACATGTGTCTCAGCGGTCCCAGATTCCCCTTCCTAATTGTCTGAGACACAGCAGTGGCACCATTGGCTCCCATTGCTGTCAATCAAAGTCAGCTAGCCAATCAGGGCATAGGGGGCATGGCCAGGTCGGGGCTCAGTGTCTGAATAGACACACAAGGCTGTGACTCGGCTCAAGTGCCCTAATAGCCTGCTGTGTGGGCACTCACCATGAGGGGGGGGGGGGGGCCAGGAGCACAGAACAGGGACACGAGAAGAGGAGGATCTGGACGGCTCTGGGCAAATTCAATTCACAAAGAGGAAGACTCTTCTCCCGCCCGTGAACTTGGTATGCATATACACGGCAGGACTTTTTCAGCCAACTTTCACCAAATCACGTGTTTTTTCAGCTAGTTTATGCCACCCTGTGGGCAACTTCTGCTATTGTTATTTGATCTTTAGCATTGGTTCTGAGCATTCATGTTTGTACTTTGGACTGATGGACTTGTGTACACCTCCATTGGACATTTGTTGCCGGAAAGTTTGTCTGTTTGCACAGCGAACATTTGGCCGATGAAAAACACAAAACGTTTGTCCGATGCAGCGTACACATGGTCGGATTGTCCAATCAAACAGGTCCGTCAGACATTTGTTGTCAAAAAGTCCTATTGTGTGTATGGGCCTTAACTCTACAAAGGTCAATAGAAAAGTCTGCGGGTCACCAAACTGTCTGAACAAAGCACCAGTTTACTGTTCTTGTGATTTTAGGGGGGCAGTGGGAGTACAAAAAGTAGCATATGTGGCCAGTAGGAGGAGGGATTGGGCTCTCTAATGGTATTAGCGGGAAGAATAGTGCTTTATCATTGGTATTCGTGGGAGGAATTGTTCCCCCATTGTTGGTATCAGTGGAAGTAATAATGCTCTATCGTTGATGTCAGTGGAAGGAATAGTGCCCTATCGTTGGCAGCAGTGGAAAGCATAATGTCCCCTCTTTGGTGTCAGTGGACTAAGTAGTGTTCCATCATTGGATCTCAGTGGGAGATATTATGCTTAATTTATGGTGTCACTAGAAGGAATAGTGCCCCATGGGTGTCAGTGGGAGGAATTATGTCCCACTGTTGGTGTCAATGGAAGAAATGTTGCCTTATTGTTGGTATCAGTGGAATGTTTAGTGTCCCAGGTGCTGGATAAAGGCAAGCAAAGGGCTGAATTTGGCCCATGGGCCACAGGTTGGAGACCACTGGTATGGTCCATTGTGGACTCTGCATTGCAACTGTTATCACTTCTGCATGCCTAAAGCAGCATGCTATGATAGTCGCACGCGAAGGCATAAACAGGAAGGTCAGAGGCTACACATGGGACACAGATGATTGGCCCATTAGTACTTCTGCTTTGCAGCACTAGGGTACTAAGTTCAAAATCCATCCAGGACGCTTTCTATGCAGAGTTTGCATATTTTCGCATTGCTTGTGTGGGTTTCCTCCAGGTACTCTGGTTATCTCCCTCTCGCTACAGATATGTTGGTGGAATAATTGTCTTTTGTCTAAATTGGCCTTAGTGTGTGTGTGTGTGTACATGTGAGATAAGGACCCTAGACTGTAAACTACTTAAAGCGGAGCTCCAGCCGCGAACATTTTTTTTTTTAAAGTCAGCAGCTACTAACAGTGTAGCTGCTGACTTTAAATAAGGACACTTACCTGTCCTAGGCGCCCGCGCTGATGGCCCCCCCGATGCCGGTCCCGCGATCGCTCCGAGTCCCGCGCCGCCATTCACACTATGGGAAACAGGCAGCTTCACTGCCCGTTTCCTACTGTGCCTGCGCGAGTCTCACGCTGGCTTGTGAATGGGCGCGCTGCTCTCTGAGAACACACACAGTTCCCAGAAAGCAGCGCGCCCCATTCACAAGGAGAAGAAGAAGAAGAAATCAAACCGCGGTGCAGGTGAGGCAGATTACGGACTTCCGCATAGCAACAGCTATTTCGGGTGAGTATTTATTTTTATTTTTTTTCATGTTTTTTATTTTTTATTTTTTTAAACAACATGGCAAAATGTTGTTTTCATGGGTGGAGCTCCGCTTTAAGGACAGGGACTAATGTGAATGTGTAATATGTAAAGTGTTGTGTAAATTGTCAGTGCAATATACATGCCTGTGATAAATGATAAATTCATATCTGCTCTCCCACCATTCCTTCTAGCAGTTGTACAGAATAAATCAGCATTTATCTCTCCCTCCCAACCTTTTCATTCTATTTTCTGATGTTCGAGCCAATAGTAGGCTGCATATAGAAGATAAATAGAAAGCATGTACGTATTGTTTTGAAAGCCTTTTGAAATTGCATATGCCATATTATTTCAAACATGTTTTATCTGTGAAATGATCATTCTATACATTATTCCTACATAGTTTAATGTGGGGAAGAGATACAGTTACTTACAGTATGTATAAGCTATTTTTCTTACTGAGAGGTGGTAGGAATAGAAGGTCCTACACTATCCCAGTGCATGTCATGGCAGCCTTTTCATACTTATCATAGCATCAAAGGGGCAGGACAGCGATCATAAACTATGGGCCAGATTCACAGAGCATTACGCCGGCGTTACGTAAGTCTAAATTTGCGCATGCGTATCGATGCGCCGCATCCCCAAAATGAGATAGGCATGAAATTTACTTTTTTTGGACCGGCGTAATTTCGATAGACCGGCGTATCCATCCGCGCAAAACTGTGCTAGACACACCATTGATTTGCTATTCAAATATGCAAATGAGGGAGTTACGGGGATCCACAAAAGAACATTGTTGCAGCGCAGGCTACGCGCTGTGCACAACAGCTGCACGTTCTGTCTAAAATTAGACCATATAAAAGGTGGAATAAATTTAGACAATCCGTCTACATGTCAGCTAAAGCAACACTGTTAGTGAGGAGCTGAGCAGTCACACTTGCTGGACAACAATCTGTATGCCAACATGCCAGGGGCATCCTTGCTCATAGCTATACTAATGACTTTAGATGAGCAAAGAAGGAGGAGGGCACGGAGGAGGGCACGGGAGAGGATATACCGCACACGCATAGACCTCTTTGGCATGAGTGATTCTGAGGTGTATCGCATCTTCAGATTCACCCCTCATGCCATCCTGGAATTAACCACAACCTTGCAGGATGACATCTCCAGCCCAACACACCGCTCACATGCAGTGCAGCCACTGGTCAAGGTCATGGCAACACTCCATTTCCTTGCCAGTGGCTCTTTTCAAAGAACAAGTGGAGTGGTGGCTGGGATGTCACAATCCTCCACGAGCAGATGTGTGCACCAGGTTGTCCCCGCAATCCTCAGACGCTTGGCCAACCAAATCATCAACCACTGAGGACCTGCGGCTGAAGGCAATGACAGATTTCTATAGAATTGCCAGATTCCCACGCACCGTGGGGGCCATTGATTGCACACATGTGGCACTTCAGCCCCCCCATGAGACAGAGCACATATACCGAAATCGGAAGCATTGGCATTCCATCAATGTACAGGTGATAGTCGATGCCCAAGGCCTCATATGACACATCCGTGCCAAACACCCCGGATCCAGCCATGACAGCTACATATACAATCAGAGCCCCATCCCAATGGAATTCGAACAGAACGTGTATGGGGACACCTGGCTGGTTGGTGAGTGACATGGGTGGCAGGCATGACTGTCCCCCCCCCCCCCCATGATGCACACATCACAAGGGGCACATGCATGACTAACATCCTCCTGTCTTTTCCCTTACAGGTGACTCTGCATATGCACTGGGACCCCATCTCATGACTCCTATCCGGAACCCCCAAACCCCAGGAGAGGAAAGATACAATGAAGCCCACGCCCAAACACGTGCAGTGGTGGAGCGCACCTTTGGCCTCCTGAAGTCACGTTTCCGATGCCTAGATAAGTCTGGGGGGACCCTGTTGTATTCCCCAAACTTCGTGTGCCAGATCATCGGTGCATGTTGCCTGCTGCACAACTTCACAGTGAGAAAGGGCCTGCAGATTGACATACGTGATGACCTGACCCCCGAACCAGACAATCCCCCCCTAACCGAGGATACCCTGTCTTCTGAGGGAAGAGCAGCCAGGAGACAGCTCACATTATGCATCTTTGCACGTTAAACATACACATTAATCATGGCACAATGAGAATGCATGCATGCACACCACTGTGGTCCCTAGCACACACACCCCACATCCTCATCAAATTGGATTAGCACAAGCCCACCATGCAGGACTTGTGAGCAGCAATGCCACGCCACGGCTCCAATTATGTCACTGTACATTCATACACCATTCACGCGGACCTGGGGATCACTACTCCCTGGTCCTGGGGAACCCTTCTCCACCACAAATGAGGGTGACACCCCTTTTCTGGCAGAAATGTCACCCCCACATTCCGAAATCATTCACAACAAAAAAAAAAAAAAATTGTCCAGCCAAAAAAAAAAAGTCCCAAAAAAAAAAAAGTCCAGAAAAAGAAAAAAAAAGGGGGGAAACCAAATTAATGCCGCTGGCGTGACCCACAGCTGGGGCGCCCACGGCCCAGGCTCCTCAGGGGAGACTCATGGGGGGGGGTAATCCGGGGAAGGAGGAGCAGCCCCTGGTCTCTGCCCACCTGGCGGCCTGCCCTCCAAGGCCACGGCAATTCTGGTCAGGCCAGCACTTAGTGTTGCCGTATTGGCCTGGATAGCCTGGGCGAGGGCCCTCACATCCTGCCCAACGTCTGCTGTAGTAGTCTGCAGTTCGTTTAGGCAGTTTGTAAGAGCCAGTGAGTGGCAGTCCAGGTCCCCAAGCGTATCCTTTATGGAGGACAGACTCTCCTCCATCCGCACCAAAGTCTGGCTGACCTGTCCCAGATGGTGGGTCTGAAGGGCCTGATGCCTTCTGAGATTGGCAGGCAGAACCTCGGCCACCCCCTGGTCTTCTGGGACGACTTCCTGCCTCCAGCTGATGCTTGTGGCTGGGGAGAAGGGGAGGCCCTTGGGAGGGGAGCCCTGTTGGGGGAGGAGTGGGAGGGGCTACCCCTTATGGAGGGCTGGCTGCTGCCAGCCAGAGGAGAAGACTCCTCCAAAAACAACAATCCACTGGCTGACATGACATCCTCCTCAAACTCCTCCTCCTCCAACTCCTCCGAGGACTCCGGCATTGTCTGGGGGTCCTCATCAGGCTGGTGTCCCGGGGATGGTGCGGTCAGGCCAGATGGCCCAGCACCCTCCTGCACATCTGTGGATGACACAAAACATTCACAGGTTGGAGGATCCACACACTTGCCACATATTCGCTTCCCCCTCCCCACACATGCTTCCCACCAGATAGAAAAAAAAAAACCTTACCTGGCATCATGGCCTCCTGACTGGAGTCATAGCCAGGCAGGCCTTCCACTTGTTGCCTATTAAAGGTGTGGGCCACCGCACGCTCCTCCGCTGTCAGACTAACAGGGCATGGTGGGCCCCCCCCAGTTCCCCTGGCATGGGCTGCCATTTTGGCCAGCTTCTTTCGGATCAGACGCCGGAGATCATTGATCTTCTTTACGATCCCCTCGCGTGTCCGGGTCTCCCCCCTAAATGCATTTACCTGGTCGGTAATGTTCTGCAAAATCTCCTTCTTCCTGGCCGGGGTGGTGTTGGCACTCTCTGGGCCGTGAAGGAAACGGCCATATTGGGTAAGGGCCCGGGCAATAATTTGTTTCTCCCCCAAAGAAAAATTGCTCTTGCGCTTCCTCTCAGTCATACTCATACAACAACTCTCTCCCAAACAATCACCAAAAATCACACACACACAAAAACAAGCAGGAAAAATCAAGCAACAAAACAAACAAACAAAATCTATCAACCAAAAAGTCTCACAACCAGTCACCAAAAAACACTATCAAATATATTCTACAAAACACTAGATCAAACAGTCAACAAATATCACAAAGACAAGTCACAACGCAACAAACGCGAACACACAACAGAACAAAAGCACCTTGCTGTATAGGAAGATACAAAGGGATGTACTTTTGCAAAGGAAGGGCGTTTGTGTCTGTCTATTTATGCTGTCTGCGTAGTTCACTAAGTTGCCCGGGTCCACTTCCAATTTCACTGATTGCGCTGTTCCCGAGTTGTGAGCATGCGCACAGAGGTGCTGACCATGGTCTGGTTCATGTGCGCATGCGCGATCCGGCCGGCCCTTCATTTGCATGGGGTCACGGCTCATTTCAATGAAACACGCCCACGTCCTTCCCAATTTGAATTACTCCGCCTTACGCCTCGGAATCTACGGAGGTGCGCTACGCCGGTCAAAATATGCGCCAATGTACCTGAATCTGGCCCTATGTTTTTAGAAAAAATATGAAATATTATCCGCTATATCATATTTGTTGACAGTGATGACCCTTGACAATAACGAAGCAATGCAGTGAAGCAAGCATATATTTCAAGGAATCAAACATGTATGCATTCCATACATATCTGTGTATGGGCTGTCTGTAGTTCTGTCCATATAAAAGCAGCTACTTTCATATAAGATGATATAGACAATGTAATATAAACCGTATTATAGTGTGTAGAGGAAGACAATAGCATTCCCCAGCCGCTTCATATTTGCTCTTTCTTATCTCTTTCCTGATTTTTATTGAAATACCATAACCTTCACTAAATACCCTTGTTGTATACAAACCTCTATCTGATCTAATGTCAGGAAGTCCTTGGAGAAAACGTCTACTTTCCCATTTTCCCTGCATTGCCCCAAACAGCATCTTTATGTTTACCCAGAACATCTGGCTACTGTTTGTATAATGTACACAGTAGAAAGCCATAGAACAATGAAATAATGGTCAGTAAATAGTACAGAATGTGTGTTTGGAGGCAGACAAATGAAAATAAGGCTGGAGGTTTGGTTTGGAAAACACAAGAAGCGGCGACCTTGAAATCTCAATGTTGACCTTCAGGTGATTCTCTGCCATCTCCGGATTAGAGTTCTATAAACTTCGTGAAGGAAAAAAAAAAATCCAGGTCCTCTGTCAATATCAACTAATGAGACTGAGCTTAAACAAGCTTTGAGCACAATGGAAAACATATCACTCTTCTGACACCTCTCCAATGTTATTTTTTATTTCTGCAGGGGAGAAAAAAAAAAGTGTGATTACCCCAGGCCAGAGGAAAAAAATAACACATAATGATAAGACACAGAACAGCGGTCACACTATTCTACTTTAATCTGAAATGAAATATGGATTTCTGTAGGTTTGCTGATACCCAGCGCAGTGTCTGCGATCTGAGCCGGTAACTGATACTACAGAAAGGACTGCGCCTGTGTTAACTGTTTCATGGTTACCGATACGCCATTACTGATCTTCCTATCACCTACTGCATGTATAGAAACAGGGCACCTAAATGATTAATATATAAGTAGAGATACATGTAATTGAGTCACCACAGAATTACTGTACCCTCTCCTACTGGGAGTACCTGGGGCTACATTGAACCATACGGCCATGTGCATTGTTTTCGTCTGAATGCATTTTCGTCCGAAATATCCGACATAAAATAATGCTTTATTTTTGTTTTCATTGCTACAACAGTTCGATATAGATAGGAGATTCGACATGATGCTGAAAATAGCGATTTGGGTCTATTGAACCTCCGGTCTAATGTGCCTAACCTTAACTCTATTAGTCTATTATTCGATTAGTCGATTATTCTATATAGAGAGGAAAGATTTGACATAGAGACAAAAGATTCAACATTATAGAGACAGTGTTGGGGTAGACCATTCGACACGAACAACGAAGATTCGACGAAGCAGCGAAAAACAAACTAACATGGAATCTGTCATTAAAGGCTTATAGTGTCTGTCGAAAGTTCTAAGAAGATTCGACAAGCAGCTAAACTGTACAATGCCGCAATCGTACATTTCCAGTCAAATGCTCGGCCCATAGGCCATAAAAGAATTTCAATTTTGGTTGACTAGTAATAATAATTTATAAATATAATTATTACTAGTGTCATACAACATTAGAATTCTTCTATAGCTTGTAGGCGGAACATTTGACCGGAAATGTATGATTGCGGCGTGGTACAGTTTAGCTGCTCCGTCGAATCTTCTTAGAACATTCGACAGACCCCATTAGCCTTCAATGACAGATTTGACCTTAAATTATTAAAATTTTTGGATGAATGCATTTTTTAACAAAACAAAATAAATGAAAACAAATTTCGGGACGGGAGTAACTAAATAAATTTATTTTTCAGACAAAAACGAAATTCCGAAATTAAATATTTCAGTGTGCACATGTCTAGTGTACATTGGTAACTTGGGGAATGGCAGACTTACTGGCCTAATAGACTATTCAGCATCTATAAGATTGTCAGTAAGACAGACCAAGTACATTATTCCCCAAAACCTTCTGGTCTACACATGCTGCAGTTAGGTACAGAGCTAATGGTGGCCAAACTTGCTTTGATAACTGATTGATCTCTTTTGCAATCAATTTCTCCCAATAGAAATAAATGTGAAGTGTCCAAACAGTGCGGTGCTAAATTCTCATGTAGCCTTGACCCCCCATCTCTCTGGTGTTCATAGCTCCCAGGGTTGTCAACATCCATTAGTTGCAGTAAGAGATAGAAATGACCTTGAGTACCAGAGCTTTGTTGTCACATGACCACAGGACCACATAGAAATGTAGAAAAACTAAAAAACACAGTATTCAGAAAGTGCTTTATTAGTAAATGTATAGATGAAGGATCAGAGCAAATGGAGAGCAACATTTAAGGGGCCAGTTATTGTGATGCCTTCACTTCTATTTTAATTAAATCACAAGTGAGTTAAATAACCTCTTGTTTGATAATGGACATAAGAGACAGAAATTAATGGAGGAATCAGGGGTCTATTGGACCCAGTGATGATCAGGGACACATACAGTAGTCTTAGGGACACATACAGCTTCTGGCCTGAGTTTCCAGGTAATCAGGATGATTACCAGTGTTATTGCTTCATGTGGCCATTGTTGGTGCTGCAAAGCCAGGTGGAGTAGGAAATATTTTAATGCGCCTCAACTAGGGATGAGCTTTGAGTTTGAGTCAAACTCATGTTCGACTCGAACATTGCCTGTTCGCCGAACAGCGAACAATTTGGGGTGTTCGCGCCAAATTCGAAAAGCCGCGTAAGAAAAGGGAGAAATCTAAAGTGCTAGTTTTAAAGGCTTATATGCAAGTTATTGTCATAAAAAGTGTTTGAGGACCTGGGTCCTTCCCCAGGGGACATGTATCAATCAAAAAAAAAGTTTTAAAAACTGTAGTTTTTTCGGAGCAGTGATTTTATTAATGCTTAAAGTGAAACAATAAAAGTGAAATATTCCTTTAAATTTCATACCTAGGGGGTGTGTAAAGTATGCCTGTAAAGCAGTGCTTGTTTCCCGTGCTTAGAACTGTCCCTGCACAAAATTACATTTCTGAAGGAAAAAAAGTAATTTAAAATCACTCGCGGCTATAATGAATTGTCGGCTCCCGGCAATACAGAGAAAAGTCATTGATAACAAATAAAAATAAAGTGGGGGTCCCCCCAAATTCAATTACCAGGCCCTTCAGGTCAGGTATGGATATTAAGGGGAACTCCACCCCAAATTGAAAAAAATGGCGTGGAGTTCCCCCCAAAAATCCATACCAGACCTTTTATCCGAGCACGGAACCTGGCAGGCTGCAGGAAAAGAGTGGTGGGGGACGAGCGAGCGCCTCCCCCCTGAACCGTACCAGGTCACATGCCCTCAACATGGGGAGGATGCTTTGGGGGTTTGTGACCCCTCAAAGCACCATGTCCCCATGTTGATGGGGACAAGGGCCTCCTCCCCACAACCCTTCCCCGGTGGTTGTGGGGGTCTGTGGGCGGGGGGCTTTTCGGAATCTAGAAGACCCCTTTAACAAAGGGGACCCCCAGATCCGGCCCACCCATGAGAATTGGTAATGGGGTACATTATACCCCTACCATTTCACAAAGAAAGTGTAACAAATTTAAAAAAAAACACAGACAATGTTGGGAAAGTCCTTTATTAAAAAAAAAGAATAAAAAAAAAAAAAAAAGATTCCAGCGGTGGTAATCCACTCTCGGGCTTACCCAGTGATGTGCGGGTGACCCTGCCCCCCTCTGATGTAACACAGGTTTCCCGGCATACTATACACCCCCCCAGGTACGAAATGTAAAGGAATATTTCACTTTTATTTTTTCACTTTAAGCATTATTAAAATCACTGCTTTCGAAAAAGCAGCCATTTTTAAAACTTTTTTTTTGCATTGATACATGTTCCATGGGGCAGGACCCGGTTCCCCAAACACTTTTTAGTACAGTGTAGCGCTGGAAATAAATCAATAGTCATACATTATGACAATCAAAAGCAATAATGTGAGGATCATAAGGTATATGCTGAGGGCATATATTAAATATAATGGTGAATGTTAAGTGAAAAAACAAACAACAATAAGTCCAATGAATTAGCAGGTGAAAGTCCAAAGAAAAGGATTCAGAGGAAAAATGTGCATCCAGTGTAGGTTAAATGATTCCAAACAAAATGTGAAGTCAGCCCATCACCTGTATGGATGTCTACTAGGTTTTGATGGTGAACTGTCCTTCTTTCTGCCCCCACTTGTCATAGGACATTACTTAAACAGAGATGGTAAGCAGGGGGAGCTACCCTAATTTCTAGGCGGGGTTCCTACTGAGAGGCGGTCTGTAAGGTAAGTGCACAGAGAGTTTGCGGTAGCTCCAGAGACCCCCCATCTCTTAGAACCTCCCTCCAGAGTTCTTTAGCTACTTGTCCTCTTTAGAACCCCTTTCAGCCCACTAACAGACACCATAACAAGCTTTCTCCTAATGACACCCTTGGCATTGGTGCATTTGTTAATATTTTTCCTTTTTTATATAAACGCATTGTTTGTTTACAATGCCAGTGATGTTGATTATGCTGCTGTCTGCAGAGAATTTTAAGTCACAAAGTAAACCAATAGATATCACAACAAGCAATGACACCTGCAGCCTGTAAAATTTTACTAACCGACACAAGGAACAGAAGGAGCGTAATGTCTCGTGTACTGTTAAATCCCAGAATAGTGTTCTTTTATACCCTGTCCATGGTGCTGAAACAAGTAATAGGGCTTGTAACATGCTGGTACACATAACCATGTAAATAAGACAAGCCGCCATGGTTTGTTTTCTTGTTTCCTTTTTACAGAAACAACATGTGTATATACAGTAAGTAAATTGAAAAATTTGGAATAAAATGGAAATTGCATTGTGTTGATAATATAAGATAATTTAAAGGGCAACTCCACTTTCATAGAACAACAAAAAATACTGTAGCATATAAAGTACATTTGCTACACAAGCCATATGCACTTTAATGTTATTAAAAATGACCTTTTCGCTCCCTTGCGACCCCTGCGCGGGTCCTGGCTATGTTACAAGCCAAATGTTGTCTGTGCTATTGTACGTTTGTATTGTCTATGTGTGTTACAACTAAAATAAAACAGATTTTCAAAAAAAAAATACCTTTTCTTTTCAATCTACAGACAGTAATTTTATATAAAATACAATGCAATATGGTAACCTTGGAGGCATGATGAAAACTATTGATGTGCAGAATGTCTCCAAAAATGTAATTTCCTGCTTGTGTGATTTACTCACTGATGTTCCCAGAAGTCTACACTAAGATACAAAACAGATTTTAGGCATTCTCTGCAACCGAAATGTCATTTTTGGTAAGCTGTTCCCTAAGGTTTAATTACATCTAAAGGAATGCAGACACTGCAACTTTCTCATGAGAACATGGGGAATGAATCAGTCCCTCCCACTAAGAATTCAAATGCAAAACGACAAAACAAATGGATATTTCTTCAGATAAGATTTCTGTAATGCACATTGACTGTTTCTTTGCCACACAAGTGGTAGAAAAAAATAGGTAGATCACTAAAAACTGGAGAAAAGTAAATGAAAGCAAAAAGTGGAGCTGTTTATAATAGCAACCAGTTCTTCTTCACCTTTCATTTGAGGGATATACTAAATAGGATGCTGATTGGCAGCTATTGTCGACACTTTAAAGGGTAAGTTCACCTTTGTTCACTTTTTTTCTTCAAAATTCCAGCTCCCCTATGTACCAATATAGCATTCATGTACATTTTTGCAAAAATAAAACAGCTTTCCATTAATTCTACATACACTTACTTTACTTGTCCTCATCCATGTTTCCAGACATATCCATTTGTAATGTCTTACTTCCTGATCAGACTTTAGGTCATGACACAGGAAGGAGTTGACCAGCTGATCTGATTAGCACACACCCTGCTTCATCCACCCACACATTCCCGGGTGCACTTTTTTTTTTTTTAAAGTGGTTGTAAACCCTTTACAACCCCTTTAACCTACAGGTAAGCCTAGATTAAAGCTTATCTTTTGGTGCTTAAAATAAGTGCTTAAGATATTTGCAAAAATCTTAGGTGCTGATGTCTACGGCCCATGCGCCGTATACAATGACGCAGGCGCACTTTAGCAATGGTGATCCTGCCATTCCTAAAGGAGGCCGTGCAGTGACTGATGGCTCCCACGCCCATGTGCGGGAGTGGCGTCATTGCGGCTCCAGCCAATCACAGCGCCGCGATACCCAGAAGTAACGCCCGGCAGAGATGACGGCTGCGGTGGCTTCGATCTGAGGTGAATATTACATAATGAGCTAGTATAATGTGCATACTAGCTCATTATACCTTTGACTTGCAGGTGGTGTTTTTTTTTTAAGTAGGTTTACTTCCTAATTAATGAAATGCAATCATTCAGTGATCACCATTCTCACTAAATACACAATATACAGACACCATCTTTATACAATTACATAGAAGGATGTGGACAGAAACACTCATCTGTCAAGCCCCGTTCACATCTCTGCATATCGGAAACTCCTACATTTTTATTTTTTTGCATGGGGGAGGCGTTCTTGAGCATTTTCACGCATCACATATAGGGCAGCTCATTCACCTTTTGTGCTGCCTTACACACTGAAATCGCCCCATAGAAGCTTCAGAACTTTTTTTTAGAGCGAAGCTTAGTGTGATTTTTACTGCGATTTTTTGTGCCGCGCATTTCTGAAATGGAAAAATAAATGCACAGATGTCAATAGAGCCTCCTTGTTCTTGTGTTATCGCAGAAATTTCACTTTCAGGCCCCATTCATCTAGCATAGTAGCAGCGCACATTTTGTGTTTAGTTTTTCCTTTGACACGCATAGGGCAGCCTGTTGATTTCAATTGGCTGAACTGTGGTTAATGGAACATTTTGGCGTTTTGTGGGTTGTGTGTTTTTTGCAGCATTTGCCACTCTTTTTTTCCACATGGAGAAATGTGCATTTGCTTTTGTGTTTGGTGATCCATTACCAATTAATAACTAGTAATTTTAGATGTATAAACATGGCAATACACTATACAATCTGATTGTACAAACATCCATGAGGACAGTGAAGTAAGTGTCTGAAGAATTAATGGAAAGCATTGATATTTTTAAAAACAAATGGTGAACCTTTGAGTTATACCTTTGAGTTATACACCAAAAATGATACCCCATTTTGCTTTAGTGGTGCTTCAAAGCTCACTTGAAGCACCTGAGGTCTTTAGGAAGCTTTTATTCGGCTTTATCTTTGCTTTGTTTCAGAGAAACTGCAAGTATAAGATATCTACACACTTACAGTATAGCTGGAATGCGACATTGTGGCAGACAAATCGGACACTAATGCGGCGTACACACGATTGGTTCGTCTGATGAAAACGGTCCATTTTCATCAGACGAACCGATCGTGTGTGGGCCCCATCGGTTTGTTATCCATCGGTGAAAAAACTAGGAACTTGTTTTAAAATTATCTGATGGTTAAAAAACGATTGAAAAAAACGAGCGTCTGTGGGTACGTCCATCGGTTAAAAATCCACGCATGCTCAGAATCAAGTCGACGCATGCTCAGAGGCATTGAACTTAATTTTTCTCAGCACGCGGTTGTGTTTTACGTCACCACGTTCTGACACGATCGTTTTTTTAACCGATGGTGTGTAGGCAAGACTGATGAAAGTCAGCTTCATCAGATATATGATGAAAAAATCCATTAGACTGTTTTCATTGGATGAACCGATCGTGTGTACAGGGCATAAGTGACACTTTTGAATTTTTTTGGGGGACCAGTGACACTAATACAGTGATCAGTGCTAAAAAATATGCACTGTCACTGGCAGGGAAAGTGTTAACATCTGGGGCAATCAATGTTCCCTGGTTGGTGCTTTCTAAGCGTGTGGGGGATGCTTTAACTGTGGGAAGACAGGGATCCGTATTCATGCTTAGCAGAAACACATGACCTCTGTCTTCCCTTGTCACAGAACAGCGATCTGCCTTATTTACATAGTCAGACCGCCGTTATGCCTATCTTGAGAATGGTTGGCAGGTCCTGGCGGACATCGGGTTTGTGATTGGAAACAGTTGGGCGCCGGCGGAGCGCATGCGCGCCGCAGACCCGGAAAGCAAAATGATGTACAGGTACGGGATTTTGTGTCGGAGAGCCGCCGCCCCACAGTAGGCTCACCTGGAGGCAGTCGGCAAGTAGTTAAATTTCTGGCAAATTACAGCTTTGGCAGCTTAATTCTGTTGGTAAACAAACCAGCCAGGATTTCTCTTTACCTACATCAGACCCTTATCCTTGAAGTAAGCCTGGTATAGATGGTAATAGGGGACCCCACACAAAAAAAAAATTACGTGGAGTTTCCACCAAAATTAGATACCAGACCCTTATCATTGATGAGAGTCTGGTATGAATGGTAAAGGGGAACACCACTAGAAACAAGGAAAAAAAGTGAGGTCCCCCAGACAATCCACACCAGACCCTGATCTGAGCATGCAGCTTGGCAGACCAGGAGAAGGAAAGGGGTCGGACGTGTGCACCCCACCTCCCCCTCCTGAACCATACTAGGCCACAATGCTATGAAAACGGAGAGTAGCCTTTTAATATCCAACAGCGACAGAGGCAAGCTTCCATCCCTACAAATATGCGAAAGCAAAAAAAAAAAGGGGAAAAAAATCAACATTAACATCTAACATCTCCATTTAATCTATATCAGACAATCTACACTGGGTATTTTAACCCGTGCATTTATGTCATTTCTAGCAACATTTAAATGCACTGTTCAAATCGAATGCTATACAGCCCAGGAATGTTGGCCTATGTCCTGTTTTTCCCTCATTCCGGGGTTTCGAGGTGTTCAGTTTCTTCTCCCCCGCCTCCTTCTGGTGGGGGAGCGGAGCTCGACCTCTGCACCTAGGCGCCTTGCCAGCACGCCCCCATATGTGGTTAATACACCTCACTGTTATGGATGCTTGTGCTATAACATCCTGCGTTGCGGCAGGGATAGGCGGCCCCCCTTTTCAAGCGGGAGCTCCTCCCATTCCCAATGCTGCACGTCGATGCATGATGCTGGCGGGGGCCCGCCCAGAGATGGGGGTACTTTAGCCGGCACGGACCGGTGGCAGCCCACGCAAATTCGTGAAGCGATCCATAAAAAAAAAAGGCCGATGTCCATCTTAACGGGATGACTCGCATGTCCCCCAAAAACATTCCAGGTATGAAGGGAACTCTCTGGGATCCCACACACTTACACTCATGCACATTTTCTTTCATTCACATTCACGCTCCATTCACACTCATTACACCTACAGGGCTGACACTTGGCATACACACACACATTCACTCACACATACACACATACATCCAGGTCTCTCTCTCTCTCTATATATATTGTATATATATCACTTATATTTATATATTTGTATCTATTTATATGTTTGTGCTTGCAGGGCTAGCACACTGACACTCTATTGCTGGATGTGTGCATATTTTTTCATCACATTCAAACATACACATACACTCTCCCATTCCCATACATCCGTTTCTTTGTATTTTTACAGCACAAACCTCAGCAACCCACATAGGTACACCTATACATTTCTTACTCAATTATCCTCTATTCACCCCTCCCTTTCCCCTCTTCTCCTTAATTTTTCCCCTTTCTTCCCCCTTCCTTTCCTAGCCACTCCCCCCTTTTTTTCCCTTTTCTTTTTCTGTGTTTTTTTTGTTACATTGGTGGTTATCCATCATCAATTTTTCTCTCACTTTATCCACT
Organism: Rana kukunoris; assembly: GCA_029574335.1. NCBI lineage: Eukaryota > Metazoa > Chordata > Amphibia > Anura > Ranidae > Rana > Rana kukunoris. The sequence goes on from CM056052.1 coordinate 111,017,182, forward strand.
CACAGCCGCACCACCACATCCCAGGGACACACACCTCCAACCCTGAAGTCTAGTTGCAGCCACCTGACTCTAGTCCCAGCTTTTGGCGCTACAGTCTCGGACCCAGCCCACCCCACTCATATGGGAGGACTGGGTAGCCGGAGTTAGTGTGAGGGGGTCTCCCGCCTCAAACCCGGACGAGAGAATTAATTCCAGACCATATGCATTCCATCCTTGGAGCTGTATAGTTACACCTATGATATACCTCCATAGGTAAAATATCTATTGCTAAAGTGTGCCCTTTGTCCTCTAGATGGAAAGCATATTATATTAGATGTTTGCCCACTTACTTACCTTTATATTAATTTACCTTCTAGCATCCTACTCCTGATGGTTTTAAACACCACGTGTCCATACTCAAGGGTGCCAAGTTATAGCTTACATACCATCATGGATTCCTCAATATTTGTATATTTTTATCCTATTACTATGTATTGTTTGTAATATTCTTTATAACAATCATGTATAATTGATCGATTTGTTTATTATATGTATTATAGCTCTTTGTACTAATCATCTTTATTCACGATTAAATACTTAATATGTTATTATTAATAATTATGGTTTTCTTTGTAAACCTTATGCATTATGTATTTCTATATGATGCACAATATGCTAATCTCATTTATCACATTTTTCAAAATTTTATAAAATTGTTTATGAATTATATCCTTGCTATGGGGATTTCCACCGGGGGTTGGGTTAATTAATCCCTCATGGTCATGATCAAATAGTTCATGTACATATCTGTAATAACATAGAGGTTTCAATTAAAGCCCCAGAATCTTTTTTCCATACTAGGCCACAAGCTGTCAACATGGAGGAGTAAACTAGGAGATCCAAAACTTGACCTTATCCCTATTTGGAACCCCCTTTGTATTGTTTTGCATATTATCCTACCCATGTGCATTTTTTGTGCAGGTGCAGGAGACTTCAGCTGCCTTGTAAAGGTGATGTCTGAACTTTGGTGTGTTGCTGTACCTTTGAGGAGGGGGTGCCTCCAGGTGAGCCTGCCCTTAGTTTGTGCATTTCGGTATCTACCCCATAGTGAGTTAGGGACCAGACTTTACAGGTCCCCTGACATGGCAGCATAGACCGCAACATGTATTGACAAATGTATGCAGCATGACCGAAAAACAAGAGTCCTTGCCCTCCATGAACGCCGCCATATTTTAAACTCTGTGCATTGACGGAGTGCCATTAATATTGTTAATGTTTTAGAATTGCTACAGCAGATGCACTTATGGTGATCTTGATGCCAAATGTCATGTTTAAAACAAAAACAAATCTATTTTATGCGTACCTAGTTACCAACTATATTGGGTGACAAAATATTAAATCTGCCTCTACAACCTGGTCTGGTGCCTGTTTTCTTTGATATAGCATTACTATTGGGAACTAAGTATTACTTTTAGGGATTTCCTGTGACATTGCATGTTTGTACACTCAACCTGGTGTGTCAGAGAAGTTGAGATTCTTGAGAAGGTTGAGGCGAAGAACAGAGGACCCATCCTATCCTGTGGCTCCTACAGGGTTAGTGCTGCATGCAGTTGTGACTTTTTGACTTCAGGAGTGGGATATAAGACTGCTGCAGTCACAAGGTGGACTTGTAAAATCTTTACCTTTTCTTTACTTGCATTGCATCTGCAGTTAGATCAACACATTTCTAGTCTTTGGTATAAACTTTAAAGTGGAGGTTCACCCAAAAATCAACTTTCTGACATTAGATCCAGCAAACTAAAGCTATGACTAAGCATCGGTTGTCGATGTGAAACGCGTCAGCTTTTGTTACCCCACTGTTTGCTGTTTTTGCTGTTTTAGTTTTTTGACTGGAATAAACAGGCACTATTTTTAAGTCTTTTCATCCATTGGAGTGCGGCTGTCCATTTTTCTTTCCTTATATAGATCCAGCAAACTGCTGACATCTGCAGTATGCGTTTTTTTTTTGTACTTTTGTTTTACAAGCTTTATCTATAGTCTCGTCGGCAGCTAAAACAGCTACTAAAGCCAATGCAATAGAAAATATTTTGTCATCTCATAAAGATCAATATATTTAAATCTGTGTGCATGTGTGTGTAGTCTCGCATGACAATCACATTGAAAATGTAGGCATTATCGCAGGAGAAAGATCTGTGAGGGGGTGTTCTAACCCCTCACTGTGAGTTATTTTTATAGATATAAGTGAATGAAATACAGTTGATGTGAAGATTCAGATTACCACAAATGCCCAGTGGTGCCTGCTTGTTTTTAAGCATGTTTTTTTTTTTTGTTATATTCCATATTATACATTTAGAATGAAATCATCTTGCAGTTGTCTATATAGTAGATGAATAAAAATGTCTGTAAAAATGACAATGACTTCACTGCAGTATATTTGGCTTCTCTTCACATCTCTTGATAATGGAATACAATAAAAGGAATGATTTGCTGTAAAAACTCTTAACTGTCACAGTCAGCTATTAAACGAGAAGTAAATGCACTTTGCACGCAATTATTTTTACAGAACATATAAACATTTTCATCTGCATCATGCAGTTTCTCGGTATTTACACTTTTTTTTTTTATGGTTATGGTTGTAGAATGTCTCTAAGCAACATTTTTTCCCCAATCATCATCCAAGAAAGGACATGAGAGAGTGTGGCTCCACCCAACTAAAACAAGAAATGCAAGACTCACAGACAAAAGAACAAGCTCAGACTCTCTGTTTTTTGTGTTTCCTCAGGACTAGCAAAAACAACATTGTTACAGTGATAGTGCAAGGTAGGGATGAGCTTCGTATGTTCGATCGTTCGTCGAAATATGAACAAAACGGGTCGTTCGTGCCAAATTCGAGTTACGTTTCACAGACCATAATTCACTGCGGCATCGCTGGCTGATGATTGGCCAAGCATGCACTATGACGCGCATGCTTGGCCAATCACAGCTTGCAAAAAATTGGCCATGGTGGCTTTGACCAATTATGGCTCTGGGGGTTTAGTACACGCCCCACACTATAAAAGGCCGTCTGCAGGTCAGCCTTGTGTAGTGTGTTGCGGTGGTGGTTAGAGGGAACAGAGAGAGACAGAGAGAGTGTCATTTGCAGGTAGATAGAGCAGGCAGGCAGGCAGGCTAGTCAGTTAATGTTACAGTGTGTAGAGGATATATATACATCCCAGGTGTTGTACATATATTTATACACTGTATAGTTTAGCTAGATCAGTTCTTCCTAATTTACTGGCAGGCAGGTGCGTGTGCTATTTAACCACTTAAGCCCCGGACCAATATGCTGCTAAATGGCCAAAGGCGTTTTTGCAATTCGGCACTGAGTCGATTTAACAGACAATTGCGCGGTCGTGCGACGTGGCTCCCAAACAAAATTTGCGTCCTTTTCTTTCCACAAATAGAGCTTTCTTTTAATGGTATTTGATTGCCTCTGCGATTTTTATTTTTTGCGATATAAACGGAAAAAGACCGATTTTTTTTTTTTAAATGATATTTTCTACTTTTTGTTATAAGAAAAATCGAATAAACTAAATTTTAGTCAAACATTTAGGCCAAGATGTATTCAGCCACATGTCTTTAGTAAAATAAAAATCGCACTATAAAAAAAATTGCTACCTAGTGGCAACAGTGACACTAATACATCAATCAGAAAACCGATCGCTTAGTGACACTGGCAATAGGGGGTGAAAGGGTTAACCAGGACCTAACACTAACTGCCTGTCACACTAACTGTCACACTGACACTAAATGCAGTGATCAGTAAATATATGATCACTGCAATCAGTGACACTGTGACAGGGGGCTGGGTGGGGGGTGATCGGAAGGGGTTAATGTGCCTATGTGTGTGGTGTCAGTGTGCTGTTGGCGCGACTTACTTGTGATGTCTTCTCTCCGCCAAGAGGAGAGCTGACATCACTTCCTCTGCCAGTGTTTTCATTACACAGGCAGAGGAAGTGCAGAGCAGAGGCTCTGCGGATTGGCTGGGAGCGATCGCGAGGGGGCGGACAAAAATTAACAGCCGCCCCCTCATCCCGGATCGCTCCCAGAGGTAAGATGCTCGCGGCATGTAGCGGGGGGTCCTGATCGGACCCCCGACCCGCAAGAAGGCAGGGACGTACATTTACGCCCATCTGCCTGTACGTGCCATTCTGTGGACGTACATATACATGCGGCGGGCGTTAAGTGGTTAAAGACGTTTTCACAGGCATACTATAGACGGGTACAATATTTAACAACTTCCCGCCCGGTCAATGCACAATTGACATCCGGGAAGTGGTTTTAATGATGCTTAACCGCTTGCCGACCAGCCGCCGCAGTTATACGGCGGCAGGTCGGCACGGGTGCGCGAGAGCCCGTAGCTCTACGTCGCGCTTTTCGCGGCCACTAGGGGGCGCGTGCGCGCCGCCGGCGGCCCGCGCGCGCGCCCCCCGCTCGCCCCCGAGTCCCGTGCGTGTGCCCGGCGGGCGCGATCGCCGCCGGGCACACGCGATCGCTCGTTACAGAGCGGGGAACGGGAGCTGTGTGTGAAAACACACAGCGCTCGTTCCTGTCAGCGGGGGAAACGCTGATTTTCTGTTCATACAATGTATGAACAGAAAATCAGTGATTCCCCCTAGTAAGTCCACCCCCCCCATACAGTTAGAACACACTAGGAACACACTTAACCCCTTCCCCGCCCCCTAGTGTTAACCCCTTCACTGCCAATGGCATTTTTATAGTAATCCAATGCATTTTTATAGCATTGATCGCTAAAAAAATGCCAATGGTCCCAAAAATGTGTCAAAAGTGTCTGAAGTGTCCGCCATAATATCGCAGTACCGAAAAAAAACCGCCATTACTAGTAAAAAAAAAATAAATAATAAAAATGCCATAAAACTACCCCCTATTTTGTAAACGCTATAACTTTTGCGCAAACCAATCAATAAACGCTAATTGCGATTTTTTTTACGAAAAATATGTAGAAGAATACGTATCGGCCTAAACTGAGGAAAAAATATTTTTTTTTATATATTTTTGGGGATATTTATTATAGAAAAAAGTAAAAAATATTGCATTTTTTTCAAAATAGTCGCTCTGTTTTTGTTTATAGCGCAAAAAATAAAAACCGCAGAGATGATCAAATACCACCAAAAGAAAGCTCTATTTGTGGGAAAAAAAGGACGCCAATTTTGTTTGGGAGCCACGTCGCACGACCGCGCAATTGTCAGTTAAAGCGACGCAGCGCCGAATCTCAAAAAGTGCTCTGGTCTTTGGACAGCAATATGGTCCGGGGCTGAAGTGGTTAAATAAAAAATAAAAAAAGAACAGAAAGGAAAAATTACTTTAAATATTGTACCTGCTGGGTGTCTATAGTTTGCCTGTGAAAACGTCTTTTAGAACCCGGGTCTTGCCTGAGGAAACATGTATCAATGGAAAAACAGTTTTAAAAACGGTTGTCTTTTCAGGAGTGTTTTTCCATTGATACATGTTCCCTGGGGCAAGACCCGGGTTCTCAAAGACGTTTTACGACAATAACATATTAAGCTTTAAGGTGAGCACTTTTGAATTCGAAACGTTCGAGTCCCTTAGACGTCAATGGGGTTCTAAATGTTTGCGCAAACGTTTCAGTCCGTTCGAAGGTTCTGGTGCGAACCGAACGGGGGGGGGGGGGGGGCTGTTTCGGCTCATCCCTAGTGCAAGGCCTTTCTACTACTTACAGGGGTTTACCATGCTATCCAGCTCAGATTTTATCCCAGTGACAGTTGACATGGCTAGCTTGGATGGATGGGAATGGGTAGTGGTGGCCTATTTCAGACTTCTTCTTATGACGTCCCAAAATATTTATACGAACCTTCACTATCTTCTTCTCTCTGAGGAGTGTCTTTACTGCTCTTAGGTTTCCTTCTTTTGCCACTTCAGGAAGGACCACCATCCTCAAAGAACTAGTGGTATAGTGGTATACTGGCCAACCTAGTATTGACTTTACTTGACTTCGGAGAGAGACCCTTTGCAATGCTGCTAGGCTGAAGTTGAGCAGCAGCTCTGTCGTGCATCCAGTAGGCCCATGTGAGCATCTGAGACTCTGTTCATGCATGACAATAAGGACTGAGCTATTCTCCATAGTTCCAGGTAATGAGACAAGTTTACATACCCTGACAGAATTTATGATTTCTTGGCCATTTTTCCGAGAATATGAATAACACAAACACTTTTCTTTCATCCATGGTTAGGAGTTTGGCTGAAGCCATTTTTTATCAATCAACCATGTTTACTCTCTTTAACCACTTAGCAACCACCTGCCGAAAAATAACGGCGGCAAGGTGGTTGCTTAACTCTGGGATCACGTTATATAACGTGATTCCAGAGTCGCGCTCCCGCGCGCCCCCTGGGGCGCGCACCCGGGAATGTCCGTGACCGCCGGGTCCAGAGGACCTGGCGGGTCACGGATCACGGTAAATCGCCGCTGATAGCGGCGGTTTACCACGTGATCGCGCCGTCCAATGACGGCGCGATCAGATGTAAACAGACCGGCGTCATTTGATGACGCCGGTGCCTCCCTCCTCTCTCTGTACCGATCGGTACAGTGTGAGAGGAGAGGGGAGGGAGCGGATGGCAGCGCCAGTGCTGCGGGCTGGATCTGTGACAAATGTAGTCACAGATCCATCCATCCATCCCTCCCTGCTCAGCCATCCCTGCTGCACATACTCTGCAATTCTGGGCAATACTCTGGGGGGGCAATACTCTGGGGGGGGGGGCAATACTCTGGGGGGGGGGCAATACTATGGCAATACTCTGGGGGGCAATACTCTGGGCATACTCCGCAATACTCTGGGCATACTCTGCAATACTCTGGGCATACTCCGCAATACTCTGGGCATACTCCGCAATACTCTGGGCATACTCCGCAATACTCTGGGCATACTCCGCAATACTCTGGGCATACTCTGCAATACTCTGGGCATACTCCGCAATACTCTGGGCATACTCCGCAATACTCTGGGCATACTCCGCAATACTCTGGGCATACTCCGCAATACTCTGGGCATACTCCGCAATACTCTGGGCATACTCCGCAATACTCTGGGCATACTCTGCAATACTCTGGGCATACTCTGGGCATACTCCGCAATACTCTGGGCATACTCTGCAATACTCCGCAATACTCTGCAATACTCCGCAATACTCTGGGCATACTATGCAATACTCTGGGCATACTCTGCAATACTCTGGGCATACTCTGCAATACTCTGGGCATACTCTGCAATACTCTGGGCATACTCTGCAATACTCTGGGCATACTCTGCAATACTCTGGGCATACTCTGCAATACTCTGGGCATACTATGCAATACTCTGGGCATACTATGCAATACTCTGGACATACTCTGCAATACTCTGGGCATACTATGCAATACTCTGGGCATACTCTGCAATACTCTGGGCATATTCTGCAATACTCTGGGCATACTCTGCAATACTCTGGGCATACTCTGCAATACTCTGGGCATACATCGCCCCTGTCCCCGTGAGCTCGCATGCAGAAGCGAACGCATACGCAAGTCCCGCCCACATATGAAAACAGAGTTCAAACCACACATGTGAGGTATCGCTGCGAACATTAGAGCGAGAGCAATAATTTTGGCCCTAGACCTCTTCTCCAACTAAAATGATGTAACCAGTAAAAATATTTAAAGCGTCACCTATGGGGATTTTTAAGTCGCAAAGTTTGGCGCCATTCCACGAGCGTGTGCAATATTGAAGGGTGACATGTTGGGTATCTATTTACTCGGCGTAACTTCATCTTTCATATTATGCAAAAACATTGGGCTAAATTTAATGTTTTTTTTTTTTTAAAAGCACAAAACTGTTTTATTTCCAAAAAAAATGTGTTCGAAAAATTGCTGTGCAAATACCATGCGCGATAAAAAGTTGCAACAACCGCCATTGTATTCTCTAGGGTCTTTGCTAAAAAAGCATATATAATGTTTTGGGGTTCTATGTAATTTTCTAGCAAATAAGTGTTGATTTTTACATGTAGGAGAGAAATGTCAGAATTGGTCTGGGTGTTCCAGAACGCCTGGTGGCGTTCCCTGCATGTTAGGCCTCTGTATGTGGCCATGCTGTGTAAAAGTCTTACACATGTGGTATCGCCCTACTCGGGAGGAATAGCAGAATGTGTTTTGGGGTGTAATTTGTGGTATGCATATGCTGTGTGTGAGAAATAACCTGCTAATATGAAAATTTTGTGGAAAGAAAATAAAAATGAAAAAAAATCTTGATTTTGCAAAGAATTGTGGGAAAAATGACAACTTCAAAAAACTCACAATGCCTCTTTCTAAATACCTTGGAATGTCTTCTTTCCAAAAAGGGGTCATTTGGGGGGTATTTGTACTTTTCTGGCATGTTAGGGTCTCAAGAAATGAGAGAGGCTGTCAGTACATCAGATGTGATCAAATTGATTAATTTTCAGTAATTGGTACCATAGCTTGCAGACCCTATAACTTTCACCCAGACTAAATAATATCTATTTTTTTTTTGTTTTGTTACCAAAGATATGTAGCAGTATACATTTTAGGCCAAGTTTATGAAGAAAAATTACTTTTTTGCAAAATGTTATAATAGAAATGAAGAAAAATTCATTTTTTTACAAAATTTTCGTTCTTTTTTCATTTATAGTGAAAAAAATAAAAAGCGCAGACGTGATAAAATACCACCAAAAGAAAGCTCTGTTTGTGGGAAAAAAAGGACAAAAATTTCATTTGGTTGCAGTGTTGTATGACTGAGTTATTGTCATTCAAAATGTGAGAGCACCGAAAGCTGAAAATTGGTCTGGTTATTAAGTGGGTTTAAGTGCCCAGTAGTCAAGTGGTTAAATCATAATGACAGCAGAAACTAGCCAATGACCCTGATCAAAAGTTTACATACCCCAGTTCGTAATACCATGTATTGCCCCCTTTAACATCAATGACAGCTTTAAGCCTTTTGTGGTATTTGTGGATGAGGCTTTTATCTTCTCAGATGGTAAAGCTGCCCATTCCTCTTGGCAAAAAGCCTCCAGTTCCTGTAAATTCTTGGGCTGTCTTGCATGAACTTCACGTTTGAAATCTCCCCTGAGTGGCTCAATGATATTGAGGTCGGGAGACTGAGATGGTCACTCCAGAACCTTCACTTTATTCTACTGTAGCCAATGACAGATCGACTTAGCCTTGTGTTTTGGATCATTGTCATGTTGGAATGTCCAGGTACGTCCCATGCGCAGCTTTCTTGCTGATGAATGCAAATGTTGCTCCAGTGTTTTTTGATAACATACTGCATTCTTCTTACCATCAATTTTCTGTGCCTTTTTATCTCACACAACCCGAAAACATCAGCGATCCACCTCTGTACCTTTCATCATACGCCTTGTTGACTCCTCTCCAAATGTAGCGTTTATGGTTGTGGCCAAAAAGCAAAATTATGGTCTCATTACTCCAAATAACTTTGTGCCAGAAAGTTTGAGGCTTGTCTCTGTGTTGTCTCTGTGTTGTCTCTGTGTTGTTCGGTGTATTGTTGTGGGATCTTTTTTGTTCACACACCTCTTGATTAGGGATGAGCCGAACATACCCGTGTTCGGTTCACATCAGAACGTTCGAACAGACCGCGGGTTCGTGCGAACATTTAGAACCCCATTGAAGTCTATAGGACTCGAACGTTCGAATTCAAAAAGATAATTTTAAAGACCAATATTCAATTTAATGTTGGAAAACGTCGTTCAGAACCCGGGTCTTGCCCCAGGGAACATGTATCAATGGAAAAACAAGTTTTAAAAACAACCGTTTTTTCCGGAGCAGCCATTTTAATGATGCTTAAAGTGAAAAAAAAAAAATTCCTTTAAATATCACACCTGCTGGGTGTCTATAGTAGTGGCACATGTTTAGAAATGTCCCTGCACAACATGAGAGGACTATTTTTACAATGAGAGGACTATAAAAAAAAAGTACTACTTGCGCACGTGCTGTGTGGCAACAATATGTTGAATATTTTAGCGGTGGTGGGGGGCCATTATTGTTTTGTGAAAGAAAAATTTTAGAGAAAAGGACACCCCTCAAACATACTGTAATTGGAGCGCAACAAGGAGCCACGTGCAAAGTATTGCATCAAAAATTGTTATTAGGCGCCCCTGTTAAACAGGGGCAGAAAAATTGTGCCTTGGACAAAACACAACACTGCAACCCCTCCCAATAACTCCAATTGGAGCGCAACAAGGAGCCACGTGCAAAGTATTGCATCAAAAATTGTTATTAGGCGCCCCTGTTAAACAGGGGCAGAAAAATTGTGCCTTGGGCACAACACAACACTGCAACCCCTCCCAATAACTCCAATTGGAGCGCAACAAGGAGCCACGTGCAAAGTATTGCATCAAAAATTGTTATTAGGCGCCCCTGTTAAACAGGGGCAGAAAAATTGTGCCTTGGGCACAACACAACACTGCAACCCCTCCCAATAACTCCAATTGGAGCGCAACAAGGAGCCACGTGCAAAGTATTGCATCAAAATTTGTTATTAGGAGCCCCTGTTAAACAGGGGCTGAAAAATTGTGCCTTAGGCACTGGTGGCGGAGCCCAGAAACACAACATTTCTTACTAGCTATCAGCAAGAAAAGTGAGGAGGAGAAGGATATTCCATCAGCAGCATAAGCTCAGGTGGTATGTAACAGCACACGTGCAGTGACACCAAATGCGCTCAGGTGGTATGTAACAGCACACGTGCAGTGACACCAAATGCGCTCAGGTGGTATGTAACAGCACACGTGCAGTGACACCAAATGCGCTCAGGTGGTATGTAACAGCAAACGTGCAGTGACACCAAATGCGCTCAGGTGGTATGTAACAGCACAAGCGCAGTGACACCAACTGCGCTCAGGTGGTATGTAACAGCAAATGTGCAGTGACACTAACTGCGATCAGGTGGTATGTAACAGCACACGTGCAGTGACACCAAATGCGCTCAGGTGGTATGTAACAGCAAACGTGCAGTGACACTAACTGCACTCAGGTGGTATGTAACAGCACACGTACAGTGACACCAAATGCGCTCAGGTGGTATGTAACAGCAAACGTGCAGTGACACCAACTGCGCTCAGGTGGTATGTAACAGCACACATGCAGTGACACCAAATGCGCTCAGGTGGTATGTAACAGCACACGTACAGTGACACCAAATGCGCTCAGGTGGTATGTAACAGCAAACGTGCAGTGACACTAACTGCGCTCAGGTGGTATGTAACAGCACACGTGCAGTGACACCAAATGCACTTAGGTGGTATGTAACAGCAAACGTGCAGTGACACTAACTGCGCTCAGGTGGTATGTAACAGCACACGTACAGTGACACCAAATGCGCTCAGGTGGCATGTAACAGCAAATGTGCAGTGACACCAACTGCGCTCAGGTGGTATGTAACAGCAAACGTGCAGTGACACCAAATGCGCTCAGGTGGTATGTAACAGCACAAGCGCAGTGACACCAACTGCGCTCAGGTGGTATGTAACAGCACAAGCGCAGTGACACCAACTGCGCTCAGGTGGTATGTAACAGCACACGTGCAGTGACACCAAATGCGCTCAGGTGGTATGTAACAGCACACGTGCAGTGACACCAAATGCGCTCAGGTGGTATGTAACAGCACACGTGCAGTGACACTAACTGCGCTCAGGTGGTATGTAACAGAACACGTGCAGTGACACCAAATGCGCTCAGGTGGTATGTAACAGCACAAGCGCAGTGACACCAACTGCGCTCAGGTGGTATGTAACAGCACACGTGCAGTGACACCAAATGCGCTCAGGTGGTATGTAACAGCACATGTGCAGTGACACCAAATGCGCTCAGGTGGTATGTAACAGCACATGTGCAGTGACACTAACTGCGCTCAGGTGGTATGTAACAGCACACGTACAGTGACACCAAATGCGCTCAGGTGGTGTGTAACAGCACACGTGCAGTGACACCAAATGCGCTCAGGTGGTATGTAACAGCACAAGCGCAGTGAGACCAACTGCGCTCAGGTGCTATGTAATAGCACACACGCAGTGACACCAACTGTGTTTAGGTGGTATTAAACAGCACACGCACAGTCAGAGCAACTGCGTTTCTGTGCAATTCAATAGCCCACTTGCATTAACAGCAACTGCGTTTCTGTGCAAATAAATAGCACACTTGCAGTAACAGGTAATGCGTCTATGTGCAATTAACTAGCACACGTTGACTAACAGGGATGTCAATATATTCTCTACAAACTGTAAATTTAACTATACTGACTACTAGCCTCCCTGCTCTATCTATCTATCTATCTATCTATCTATCTATCTATCTATCTATCTATCTATCTATCTATCTATCTATCTATCTATCTATCTATCTAAAAAGACACTGTGTCTCTATCTATCTATCTCTCTCTAACTCACTGTCTGACTTCTCTCTCTGAAAGCAAGCCGGAACACACTACACAAAGCCGCCCGGGAGGCGGCCTTTTATAGTGTGGGGCGTGTGCTAAAGCCCTGAGCCCTAATTGACCAAAGCACCCAGGCTTTGGCCAATTAGGTCTCTTCGTTTTTTGGGCGCTGTGATTGGCCAATCATGCGGGGTCATGGTGCATGCTTGACCAATCATTAGTGCGCATCGCCGCAGTGAATTATGGGTCGTTTTGCGTCACACGAATTTGGCGCAAACGACCCGTTTTGTTCGTATTTCGACGAACGAGCGAACGGCCGATGTTCGAGTCGAACATACGTTCGTTTCGAACACGAAGCTCATCCCTACTCTTGATTAAAGACCACAAGTTCTCAATGGGATTAAGGTCTGGAAAGTTTCCTGGCCATGGACATAAAGTTCAATGTTTTGTTCCCCAAGCCACTTAGTTATTACTTTGCCTTCTGACAAGGTGCTCCATAATGCAGGAAAAGGCATTGTTCATCACCAAACTGTTCTTGGATGGTTGCCCACAGAGAATATTTTTTGTTCCATTCTTTATTCATGGCTGTGTTCTTCAGCAAAATTGTGAGTGAGCCCACTCCCTTGGCTGAGAAGCAACCCCATACATGAATGGTCTCAGGATGCTTTACTATTGGCATAACACAAGACTGATGGTAGCACTTAACCTTTCTTCTCTGGACAAGATTTTTTCCAGATGCCCCATACAATTGTAAAGGAGATTCACCTGAGAACATTGCTTTACCTTTTGCAGAATATAAGGCTTCATTTCCACTGGCGTTTTTACAGTCACTTTTCTGAGCGTTTTTTACAGCTTAAAAACGCCTGTCCATGTTTACTTTAGCTGGGCGTTTTTGCGCGTTTTTGAGCGTTTAACCACTTGCCTACTGTGCACCTACACCCCCTTCCTGCCCAGACAAAATTTAAGCTTCCGGCACTGCGTCGCTTTAACTGACAATTGCGCGGTCGTGCGACGTGGCTCCCAAACAAAATTGGCGTCCTTTTTTTCCCACAAATAGAGCTTTCTTTTGGTGGTACTTGATCACCTCTGCGGTTTTTATTTTTTGCGCTATAAACAAAAATAGAGCGTCAATTTTGAAAAAAATGCAATATTTTTTACTTTTTGCTATAATAAATATCCCCAAAAAATATATAAAAAAAATATTTTTTTTCCTCAGTTTAGGCCGATACGTATTCTTCTACATATTTTTGGTAAAAAAAAATGCAATAAGCGTTTATCGATTGGTTTGCGCAAAATTTATAGTGTTTACAAAATAGGGGATAGTTTATGGCATTTTTTTTATTTTATTTTTTTACTATTAATGGCGGCGATCTGCGATTTTTTTATTGGGACTGCAACGTTATGGCGCACACTTCGGACACTTTTCTGACATTTTTGGGACCATTTACATTTATACAGTGAACAATGCTATAAATATGCATTGATCACTGTATAAATGTGACTGGCAGTGAAGGGGTTAACCACTAGGGGGCGGGGAAGGGGTTAAATGTGTGTCCTATGAGTGTTCTAACTGTAGGGGGAGGGGGGGTGACTGGGGGAGGTGACCGATTGTGTCCCTATGTACAAGGAACACAATCTGTCTCCTCTCTCCCTGACAGGGACGTGCAGCTCTGTGTTTACATACAGAGCTCCACGTCCCCGCTCAGTTACTGGGCAATCGCGTGTGCCCGGCGGCGATCGTTGCCGCCGGGCACTTGCGCCGGAATCCCAGCAGAGCGGCGGGTGCGCGCTTTAAAAAGACATCACGTCATATGACGTGATGTCAGGATAATGGAGTCCTCCGCCCGCCATCATTTGACGGTGGGCGGTGGACAAGTAGTTAATGCCTGGCGTTTTTACAGCTCTTTTTTTTTTTTTTTTTTTACATTTAATCCTTCTTTATTTAGGAAATATTAATTTTACAACATAAATTACTTAACAATTGCATTAGGATCAACAGAATAAAACAAAACATTCACTTATTATCTCATAGTCCTTTGTACTTATTTAAACCTCAGGCTTATATTTAGAGACAACAGGGTATACGTAGATACGGGTAGTTATTTACGTCCTGGGTTAACCTAATGATAATACCCTGTATTATCTCCTATAGTTCCTGTTCCAGGCTTATATTCTCGAACTATTTATTCCTCTTATATTACCGTATCTCCTTTTCCTTTCCTTCCTCTTTTTTCTCTCTTCCCTCCCTTCCCCTCCCTTCCCTTCCCCCCTCCAACAAAAAAAGGGAAAAAAAAAAAAGGAACCCCCCCCCCCACCAACCCCACCAATTCTCTCTCTCCTCTCCCCTCCCCCGGGTCCAAGCTCTTCATCCAATCCCTAGGAGCCTCCCTCATTCCCATTCCTCCATCACTCCCCCCCCAACAAACTCCTCCCTTCTTCTGAGTGCATAAATGCATTCCACGCTCCCCAGGTCAAATTATATTGTTCCTTTCTATCTTGGGCTGATAGAACCACATCCTCTATTGCACAAATATTCTTCACCCTATAGAGCCAATCGGTTATCCTAGGGGGATTATTTTTTCTCCAATTTTGAGTTATCCCAGCTTTAGCTTCATTAATCATATGGCATATGATCGATTTCTTATATGTTTTTATTGGGATCTGTGTTAGATGCAGCAGACAGAAAGCTGGGTCGTCCTGCAGTTGATATGTTGTAAATTTTTGGGTTATCCTTAATACTTCCTCCCAGTATTTCCTAATCCTTGGACATGTCCAAAATAAATGATATATAGTTCCCCTATCTTCCCTGCATCTCCAACAAATATCTAGGGTTCCCGGAAATGCCCTACTCAATTTCTCTGGTGTGTAGTACCATCTATTTAATATTTTATAATTTAATTCTTGGAGCCTAGTGCTAATTGATGTTTTCAAGGTTAAATTAATTATTTTCTGTTGCTGGATCTGTGAAAAATTCCTCTCCATATCTCTGGCCCATTCTCTTATAGATGGTATCTCCTGGCCTTCTAAAGATGTTATTCCCAACCTATACAGCCTAGATAATAATTTATCCGGGGGTTCTTGGTTTTCACAGTATCTTTCAAATTGTGTTAGTTCCCTTTTATATCTACTTGTTGGTCCCAAAGAGTTCAGGAAGTGGCACAACTGTACCGCTTGCCAATTTTTAATCCCGTATTTTCCTTCCTGGATTACCAATAAGGGTACAGTTGGCCATCTATCCTGTTCTAAAAAATGTGATATCTGTGTAAGGCCCCTCTCTCTAAGACTCCTATATGCTCCTTTCTCCATACCTGGTGGGAAACCAGGGTTTCCTAATACTGGATATAATGGGGAGAAGCTTGAGGTATGTTTTCCTACCTGGCATATCTTGTGGCCTATTGCTAACGTCGTCCCTATAATTGGATGTTTTTTTAACTGTTTCGGCAGTGTTTGATAGCACCATATTGCTCTTTGCAGTGGGACTTGGCTAATTTCTTGCTCTAGATCTACCCATAGTTTTGTTCCTATCCTCCTGCCCCATTCTATAATCCTTCCCATATGAATCGCTTGATAGTATTTGGTTACATCTGGTATTGCTAAACCCCCATTACTCTTGGGTAGGCACATCCTACTCCTACTAATCCTAGGTTTTTTCTTAGCCCAAATAAACTTAAAAAGGAGCCTATTTATTTGAAGTAAAAAGGCCGGGGGGATCTTGATTGGTATTGTTTGAAGGAGATATAGTATTCTGGGAAGTATACTCATCTTAATAGCATTACATCTCCCAAACCAAGAGTGAAATCCCCTCTGCCATCTCTTCACATTATCTTTGATTGTATTCATCAATGGAGGGAAATTTGCTTCAAAAGTATTACCAAGTTTTGGTGGGATATAAATCCCCAGGTATTTCAGGGCTGTCTTAACCCATTTAAACTTAAATTTAGGTTCCAAGGTTTGTTGTAGGCCCCTCGGTAGTTCCACACTCATAGCTTCTGATTTCTCATAGTTAATTTTTAAGTTTGCTAATTTCCCATATTCCTCTATTTCTCTCATCAAATTCTGTAACGACTCCCGGGGATGAGACATGGTAAACAACATGTCATCTGCAAATGCAGAAATTTTATATTCTCTGTCTCCTATATCTAATCCCCGGACTCCTGGATTTTGCCTAATCCTATTCAGCAGAGGTTCCAGTGTCAATACGTATAGTAACGGGGATAGTGGACACCCCTGTCTTGTTCCATTTAATATTTTAATGGGCTCTGAAAGGATTCCATTTACCTTGACTGATGCTTGAGGTGTAGTGTATACCCCCATAATCCATCTATACATGTGTTCTCCTAATCCAATATGTCTCAGTACTCCTGCCATGAACTTCCAATTAACTCGGTCGAAGGCCTTTTCGGCGTCTGTACTGAGGAAGATCGAGGGTGTTTTGGTTTCCCTTGCCCAGTGTACCAGGTTCAATACTTTAATGGTATTATCCCTGGCTTCCCGGGTCGGGATAAAACCCACCTGGTCTAAGTGTATTAGCTGTGTCAGGAAGGGTTGTAATCGGGCTGCTATTAGTTTAGAGAAAAGTTTTAGATCTGTATTCAACAGTGAGATCGGGCGATAACTACCGCACTCCGCCGGGTCCTTCCCTTCTTTGGGGATCACCGCAATATGTGCCATAAGGGCTTCCGGACGGAACGCGGTAGAGCGGCCGATCCCATTGAACAACCCAATCATATATGGTCCAAGGATGGGGAAGAAATGCTGGTAATACTGAATAGAAAACCCATCTGGGCCAGGGGCTTTCCCTTTTTTAACCATTTTCATAATTCCTTGAAGTTCCTCCATTGAGATAGGTCTATCGAGGATCTCCCTTTCGGTTGAGGGTATTCTTTTAAGTTGTGTTGAGGACAGATAGTCCTCAATCCTTCCTCTAGGGATATCTTTTTGTTCTAAATTATATAAGGAGGAATAGTATTCTCTAAATCTCTGCGCTATTTCTTTAGGGAGTGACATTATCTGACCGTTCTTGCCCTTGATATGTGGTATGTACACAGTATTCTTAATATCTTTTAATTTCCCCGCTAATACTTTACCGCACTTGTCACCTAATTCATATGTTGTCCTTCTACCTACTTGGATAATCGCTTTAGCTTTATACCTCAATAGGTCCGCTAACTCCCTCCTTTTATGTCCTAGTTCTTCTCCTACTTTAATTGACTGTGTACCTTTATGTTGAATTTCCAGGGTTTGGATATCTATTGTTAATTTCCTAACCTGACTCTCTCGATTTTTCTTTATTCTTGCCCCATGCTTTATCAATAAACCCCTCATCACCGCCTTGTGGGCCTCCCACACCACACTTGGGTCGCTCCCCGGGATATCGTTGGTCCGAAAGTATTCTCCTAATTCCTTTTCTACTGCTTCTTTGACCTCAGGGGTCTGCAGTAGACTTTCATTCAGACGCCAACGATGTCCCGTGAAGAGAGCCTTACCTGATATTATTATGTCCATTGTCACTGGGGCATGGTCTGACCAGGTTATATTTCCAATTTTTACTTCCTCCACTCCCGTCAATAAATAATGGGGCATCAGAAAATAGTCCAGCCGGGAGTATCTTTTATGTGGATTAGAGTAAAAGGTATAATCCCTCTCCTCCCCATGTAATATCCTCCATACGTCAACCAACTGCATTTCTTTTAACTTTCGCAAGACTCGCCTCCTAGATTTCCCTGATAGAGAAGAAGATCCTAGGGATGTATCTGATTTGGGGTCTAATGTCATATTAATATCTCCTCCTAGTATCAACTTCCCTTCTGTAAATTTATCTAATTTAGATAGTACTTTAATCAGGAAGGTATCTTGACTCGTGTTAGGCGTATATACTGTGGCTAGTGTTACTTTCTCGTCTCCTAAAGTGCCTTTTAAGAATATATACCTTCCATCTTCATCTATCTGTTTTTCCGTTAATGACCAAGCAATCTGGTTGGATATTAATATAGCTACTCCTTTAGATTTAGATGTCGAACTGAATGAGTGGTAGACACATGGAAAAAATCTATTTTGTAGGTAGGGTAACCGACTGGCTCTGAAATGGGTTTCTTGGACAAAGGCCACATCTGAGCGCATTTTTTTTAATTCACCCAGGAGCATTCTCCTTTTTTCTGGGGTATTTAATCCCTTAACATTAAAAGTGGTAATCCTTATACCTCCCATCTTTGCAGCTCAGAGTCCTCTCCCCTCTCCTCCTCCCCCTGGGCCCGGGAGACAGGGATAGATGAATGGGTGAGAGAAGAAAAGGAACTACGCCCAGGAGAGAGGAGAAAGAGAGAGAAAAAAAATAAAAATAAAATAAAAAATTGGGAGAGGGGCGAGAAAACCCCCCCCCCGGCCCAATCCCCTTACTTATGACCCAGGGATCAAGAGGTATGGTACCAAGACCTCCCCCTCTACCCCAGAGCCAATTTAGCTCCTGCTTACTTACTCTAGTACTCTATTCCCTAAGTATCCCCTTGAGTAATTCCCTATCGGGGGGTATTGGTTTGCGCACTCCTGCATCGCGGTGCCCCTGCACCCTCCATCCCTCCTTCCACCTCCACTTTATTTCAATCATGTTATATAGTATATTGCCCATCTCTATTAATCCCTGGATCACAAACCTTCCTATTTTACTTCCTACCCCCCCTTCCCCCTCCCCCCCTCCCGTCCACCCCGTATAATTGCCCCCTTAAGGGGCTGCTCCTTCTCCCTAGGTGCCTAATCCTAGATAACGCCAGAGTAATGTCCTCCCTCCTCTAAATGTCTTCGCCCATTGAATATCCCCTCCCCCCTTCCTAGTACTGGAGTTGAATCCCTCTATAGGGTATGGTACTAGTTGTTTCTATAGTCTCTCCTCTTCTCACGGTACATGATGCATAGTAATCTATAATATGGTATTCTTACAATAGTTCAAGAGAGAGGAAGGCAAACAACATAACTAATTTTATAGTGCATTCTAAAACATCCTGCGTGGCATATCTCAATAGATGCACTATCTAAATCTCTTCCCTCAGGTCTAATTCACGTATCTATTCATAATACATCAATTTTACCCTAGCAAAACCTTGATATACCTTAGTAGTACATTAATAATTCCAAATAAAATATATTAATCCTTGTATCCAGTACTGGGGATAAGTCCCTCTAAAAAATATGTGTACTAATTATTTCAATAGTCTATCGTCTTCTCACAGTACATGATGCATAGTAAACTATAATATAGTATTCTTGCAGTAATTCAAAAGGAAGGAGAGCAAACAACAAGACTAGTTTTTTAGTGCATTCTAAAAGATCCTACATAACGTATCTCAGTAGATGCACTATCTCTTAATAGCTTCCCACAAGTCTAATTTACATACCTCTTCATAGTACATCAATTTTACTCTAACAAAACCTTAATAAACCTTAGTAGTATATTAATAATTCCAAATAAATTATATTAATCCTTCTACCCAGGTTATCGATAGACTTGCTTGGGGGTTGGGTGCTCCCTCCCCCTCCACCCACCCTCTCCCTCTCCCTCCCCCTCCCCTCCCACCCCCTCCCATACGTGCCATTCCCTTAATGTGCGGTGATAATTAGTATTATTTGTGTATAGAACTTACTACTTTAATATTGACCCTATAGTGTGGCTAACCTATCTAGTGATATACCTTCCTAATTATAAGTCCATTGGACTCTCTTATTAATTCCCACCACCCTTAACCTTGTGTAGAGTGAATTAGATATTCTCTCTATTGTAGTGTGTTAAAGTGTATTATTGCATTATAGTGTATAATGTGATTATATTACCCCCCCTTTAAACCCATCCCCCTCCTACCCCCCTTTTAACCCCCACCCCCCACCCCCCCTTCCCTAGCCTATTCCTCCCCTCTAGTCTCTATTCCCCCCACCTCCCCATCCTACCCCCCACCCCCCACCCCACACCCCTCACCCCCCTCTCAGCACACCACACATTCTTAACACCGGCTACCCCACTCTGGAGTTTTTCCAACAGGAAAAAAAAAAGATAAAAATCCAGAGGGGGGGAAGGCTCTAGAAAAAAAGGAGGAACCCGTCAAAGGGAGAAAAAAAAAAGGAAACTACAGAACAAATCAAATAGGCACCACGGGACAGAACAAACAAAACGGGCTAGTCTCTTTCAGGGATCCAGACACAAAAAAAAAAGAGGGAGGGGGGGGGGGCCGAAAGGGAGTAGTCCACGGGACCTCCAGTTTCAGCTATTCCTCAAAATTGGCCGTCTCCAATCCTCCACCTCCACAGGGTTGATCCCCAAAAAGGAGAAGAGTTCCGGTAAGTCATTTTTGGAGCGCAGCCAAAATGTAGTTGTATCTTGTTTCCTGATTAACACCGATATTGGATACCTCCATCTGTATGTTCCCCCTAGTTCCCTTATTCGATCTAATATGGGGCGTAGCATAGCTCTCCGTTGCAGAGTAGCACTTGACAGGTCTGGTAGTATCTTCAACTGGGCTCCATTAAATTCTATAGTCCCCATATCCCAGGATTTCCTTAATATTGCCTCTTTTTGTTTAAAATAATGCAGTCTGCAAATCACATCTCGAGGCCGAGAGCTATCCTTAGGTTTGGCGCCAAGGGCCCTATGCACTCTGTCCATCTCAAGATTTAAAGGTGAGGCGTCCTTTAATAATATCAAAAAAATATTTTTTTACCGTCTCTTGGAGGTCTTCTGAGACAGCTACTTCAGGGATACCTCTTATACGTAAATTATTCCGTCTGTTTCTGTCTTGAATCTCTTCTAGTTGCAACTGTAGAGAATTAATCGCATCTAATTGTTTACTCCTTTCCTGTTCCAGTGTCATCACACGCAGTACGAGGTCTTTGGATGTACTTTCATTTATTGTCGTGCGTTTTTCCAAACCCTTGACCTCCCCTTTGATCTCTTCCATATCTCTAGAGTGGGCTTCCTCTATTTTCATAATTAATGTAGTGATATCCTCTCTTGTTGGCAGCGCCTGGATCAGGGACTTTAGAGTCTCAAGCTCACTCTTCCCCCCTTCACATAATCTGGATGGGGAATCACCTCCCCCTGTATTAATCACCCGGGGGCTTTGAGGGGCTATCTGTAGTGTCTCTACGTCTGCCCGCACCTCTAGCCTTGGAATAGTAGTCTGCGTTTGCATTTGCAGACTCTCCAGGTTCTGGGCCTGCTCGCCCCCTTTCTCCATTTTTGAAAAATAACTCTGGATCTCCAGATGTCCCGCTAAGCTGGGTGGCTGTGTTGACAATGCAGTCCTCCGGGATGTCCGTGTGTCTCTCGCTCTAGCTGCACTCATGCCTCCCCTCCACTTTCCACCTGCAATCTCTCAGTTCTCAGGCTTTACGCTACACATTCCTTTTGGCGTCTCCACAAGACGATTAGGGGCACTTAGTGCTTGAGCGCTGTCTTATGCTGAAACAGTATCGCCACACAGTTCACTCCAGCCCTCTGCACCTTACCCATTACACGCCGTCCCCACCTAGCCAACCATGGAGCCGTGGATCACAGACTTAGCCTCCCCGCCTACACATTCACTCTTCCTCCGGTCTCCGGTCTCCTCGGCTTCTCCTTCCCCAGATCCAGCTCCCTTCACTTACAGTTCCGCCGGAAGAAAAGTTCCTTCTGCGCCGTTAACATACAGATCGCACAGTCAGCGAGGGGTGGAAGGTGGGGGGCGCAAGCTGCACCAAACAACAACAGCGAGAGGGAGGAGGGTAGGCTGCCAACACTCTCCAGGGGTAGTCCGGGGAGTTTTCGCCGAGGATCCTCACCAAGTCAGACCGTCCACATGCTACCTTTCTCGGGCTATAGCTCGGGCTATAGCTTTGTATCACGCACGGAGGGGATGGAGGTAGCGGGAGCTCACACCTTCACCGCCTCACTCAGCCATGCGCAAACCGCGCCCCCCGGTAGCCAATCTTCTAACGTTAGAAGCTGATTGGTTTGTATGCAGACCCTCTCGTTTTTACAGCTCTATTGCTGGAGCTTCAGAACGCCCTGGTCCCGCGTTTTTTTTTGCAGCTTAGCCATCTACAGCTCAAAAACGTCATGGTGGGCATGAGGCCATAGACTAACATGGACAGGCGTTTTTAAGCTGCAAAAAACGCCCAGAAAAGTGGCTGTAAAAACGCCAGTGGAAATGAGCCCTTAAAACGCCAGTGGAAATGAGCCCTAAGTCTGTCCCTGATGTTTTTCCTGGAGAGATGTGGCTTCTATGCTGCCCTTCTTGACACCAGGACATCCTCCAAATGTCTTCACCTCACTGTGCATACAGATGCACTCCCACCTGCCTGCTGCCATTCCTGATCAAGCTCTGCACTGGTGGTGCCCCGATCCCACAGCTAAATCAACTGTAGGAGACGGTCCTGGTGCTTGCAGTGGAATGTTTTTATGGGATGTTCATTTTCATGGCAAAGAGGGACTTTTAAATTAATTGCAATTCATCTCATCACTCTTAATAACATTCTCAAGTATATGCAAATTGCCATCATAAAAACTGAGGCAGCAGACTTTGTGAAAATTAATATTTGTGTCATTCTCAAAACTTTTAGCCATGACTGTAGATGTAGTCAGTTAAGGAAGGCCCTGGAGAGGGCTGGAGGACAGGGTGAAGTTGTCTTACACTCAGAAGAGCAAGCTGTAGTCATCCTCTCTCTTAGGGTGGTGGTTGGAGCGGATGTAAAAAATCCAGGCCAAATGCTCTCTGCAGTAAGTTCTATTTCCCAGAGAACCCGGGAGAAGTGTACTGAAGCTAGAAGTGCAGCTGCAATGATCCTGTTTCTGAATAAACAAGCAGGGAGTTGTGAGCTGGATGTACAATCAGCCCAAGGCAAGCCAGAGCTAGTATAAATACTTCTTAACCCTGGCCTTGCAATCTCCAAATATTTTGCATGCTTTATTTTGATTATACTGGGTTGTATTTGTCCTCTAAGGCCGCGTACACACGAGGAGATATATCCGATGAAAACTGTCCGACGCACCGTTTTCATTGGACATGTTTCCTGGGAGATTTTGGTCTGATGTGTGTACACACGATCAAACCACAATCCCCACGGACAGACAGCGCGGTGACGTGGCGGTGATGTTGACGCCGCCACGTCACCAAACCAGGAAGTAAAATGCTTCCACGCATGCGTCGAATCCATTCGACGCATGCGGGAGATTTCGGTCCGCTGGTTAGGCGTACTAACCAGCGGACATGTCCGACAGACAGCTTTCCAGCAGACAAGTTTTAAAGCATGCTTTAAAACTTTTGTCTGCTGGAAACCTGTCTGCTAGCCCGTACACACGATCGGATATGTCCTCTGGACCTGGTCTGCGGACCAGTTTCAGCAGATATGTTCGATCGTGTGTACGTGGCCTAATATGTACATGGACTGGATGGCATAGGGGGTACACCCAGCAGAAAATCAAAACATGATCCTCATGCTGCTGGAAATTTCAGACATTGGGCAGGGCACCTGACATTTGTAAAAAAAATCTTTTTCATTATTTCCCCAGCCCCTTCCTGCTTAATAGTTCCGAAACAGCTAGATTTGTTATATAATTGCCTCTGGCACTGACCTGTCTGCTAGAAGAAAAACAGGAAAGACAACCTCTCTTTTCCCAAATGTCAGCCAGGGCCTAGGTGTGTTGCAAAGCCACACATTTGCTGGTATAGGCTATTCTATTTTTGCCATTACTTCCTGGTGTGACCCATGTTGGACAAAGCAAGACTCATTCTTAAAGTCATTCATGGCCAAAGATTAATTTGTTTGTGTTGCCATGCAAGAAGACTTTGCAAGATCCCTTGCAGGATACTTCTTAGGTTCCACAGTGAGTATAAAATGCATGCTTTACAGAGAGGCCCAGACCAGAGCAAGAGAAAAAAATGCAAATAGTGAAGGGCTGGCATGACAGGGTGAGAAGGGACATGATCCTAGCCAAGCTGCGGGCGGCTGCCACGACAAATGGACCCAAGTGGCTGCACAGCTAGGTGGCTTCCCTTCTAGAAGACCAGGCATCTGGGTCAGCAGTAGAAGGGTAGGAACTCCAACTTGCTCAGAGGTCTCGGCCTCCAGAGCGTTTTTCACTTGGATCCTTCCCCTGAGCTTTGCGCCAGGGAAGGAGCCCCGGCTGGGACTCGTCAGGCCCACCGGTTGAAGTAACCACCAGCTTCCGCGGGTGGTGCAGCTGGACAGAATCCTCGCCTTAGGCGGAGCTCGGCAGGCAGGGCGGTGGGATGTACTCACACACCTCCCCCGCCCACTCAACGGCAATGTTGAGAGCCCGTGGACTCTTCCCCCTCTGACGCTTCGGCGAGGGTGAGTCTTTGCGTGGGAGACATGCAGTCATGGCCGCCAGGCTGTTACCAGACGCGGAACCTTGGCCGAGTTCCATAACCTGGTGCTCATGGAGCTTTTTCTGGTAGTGCTGGCTATGGAAATCCGGGGCGAGTCATTTCGGAATTTGAAAATTCGGTTGAATTGTGACAACATGGGAATGGTTTAAATCGCTAGCCGCATCTCAGCGTTGTCACAACCTGTCATACGGCTGCTGCGCCAGATGGTGCTAGGTTGTTTGCATATATTTCTGTATGTTGTCCACCTCCCTGGGGTTGACAATACTTTGGCTGACTCCTTGTTTGGGTTTTACACTGGTATGTCCCTCTCCCTCCAGCATGTGAAAGCCAGTGGGAGGGGGAGAGGGAAAGATCCGCAGACAACGCTCTGCAATTACTTACACCCGTCTGCTACACTGAACACCTTGCTGTCCGGGCTACTGTATCAGTGGCCCTGCCAGTGTAATAAATAAATCCTCGAGCCTGGGGAGAGACAAGGAGGAGAAAGAGGTGAGGCAAGGGTTAGCTGCGCCCTTAGGTGGCAGTGCGCCCTAGGCGGCTGCCTAGTTTGCCTAGTGGGAGTGCCAGCTCTGACACAGTCAATGTCAGGAAGATGGAGCCATGCAGACACCACTGGCACACAGGGCAATGAGCAGACTAGAAAATCAAGGCAAAGCACACTCCTTCCCTCATAGAAATATCACCAGATCTGAGGAAGGTTTGAGCTCTGTGCAGATAAAATCTAGAATTACATCTGGTAATTCTGGTAATTTTGCAAAGTGGAATCCAAAGGGAGGTGAGAGACAGGTATGAACAAGCTGGGGCCACAAGAATGGGTTTGGTGCATTGCTCACCAACTGTAGTCAGCATAATTTGTACAAATATCCTCTTCATGGCTAGGTTGACAGAATGGAGGTTGAGATTCACTGAACTAGGCAGATATTTATCCTTTATTCAGCATGTAGTGAACTAGTAATATTATTTTAGAGCAGTGGTTGTCAACTTATGAGCTAAAGAGGGCCCCACAATGTGGCCCTTGACACCACCAAAGGGCAGCACATATTGTTCAATGTATGTAATTTTTGCAGACCAAAGAAGAAATGAGGGTCAGAAAGTGTGCAAATGCTAAATGTTTGGGAGGAGATATGCTGCAGAAGACAATTTGAAAATGGTAACATGTTACATGAGGTTAGTAGAGGTCACTGCTATTATCCTAATTAATGTTCCCACTACAAACTGCTGAGATCTGAGGCCACACATCATATTCCAAAGGGCTGCATATGGCACTAGAGCCGAAGGTTGGGCACCAGGGCCTTAAAACCTTCTTACTCTGTGACAGTAAATAAAACAAGGATCCAAGTTGGGCTGACTGACTGGGGGTAAGGTGGGCAGCAGATAAGCTTTAGCGTAACATTTTTTGGTACCCCTGAAGCGGATTACAACCCTAAATCCAAAAGTGGGACTGGTATACTGGTGGTGAGCCATTATGATATACCAGGATTTTGGAATGTTTGCCTTTACTTTTGCGAAAGAAAGCTGTTTTTGTTTGCTTGTTTTGAGAGAACAATAAAGACTGTTTACATTTACAAGTGGCTGGCTGGTGATCCCGGACTCCCCATATTACAGAACCTTTATTTTTGCCATGTAACAAATTTTCAAATCACATTGGACTGATTATGTGACCATGCAGTTCCATGTAAGGAAGCACTCAACAATGGCTCTGATGTCACACATAGGCACCCATAGCCTAGCCATTGTTGGTACTCGCTCCTCTTCTCTACAGCCATCACTCTCTGACACAAGAGAGCTAGGACTGCAGGGTCATGTGACCGGATGGGGGGGATTGAAAATAGGTAAGTACACAGATCTTTTTTTAAATAGGTTAGGCAGGAGGAGAGAGATGGGAACATTTTTAAGAATAGATATAGTTAGGTTTTTCTTCCACTTTAGTATTTACATTTACCCTTTGGCCAATAACTCATTATAGGGTGTTTTTATGGTTGTTTATTGAAAAGTCATTTTAAATTAGAAGTCTACCCTTACATTTTTTGGTTTTGGATGGGGTGGGAAAGAGGTAGAACCTCTGTTAGGTGTAGAACCTGTGTTAGCTGGCTTTTGTTTGCTGCAAGTGGGTTTGTATTCTCATACAGGTCTATGGGGTATGCAAAAACATGTTGGAAACAGGTGAAGTACAGGTGAGAAGTAGGTGGACTGAGGGTCAAATGCACCTATCAATGAATTTTGAATACTCTCAGAAGCATTAAGTTCATTCTATCCCCCTCTCTCTTCTATCCATGGATGATTAATTGGACTCACCCTTTGGGACTTTTTTTTCTACTTTTTGGATATTTATGAAGGACTTTTTTCATATATGTTTACATTTATTCTCGGCTTATTCACATTGCTCACGAATAACACTGGTGCTTTTTTTTGTTGTTTACATGTATTTAATCATAGATGTTCATATTGAGCTATTTGGAGCCTGATCTGATCAATTGATCTTGCTCCCTTATTCACTAGCGCCGTATCTCTCCTTTTTTCTATCTGTTTAATTTTTTGTATCACAAATTTTTGATACTGGCAGCTCTTACACTATTATCAATTGCAATTTTTAGTTCATTCCTCCAACTATATCGAGCGCAGTGTTTCCTTTTGGAATTTTAGAAATCAATATAAATCTTACAAAGTTTTAGGCTCTACCTTTTCATAACTAAAAAAACCTGGGGCAGACTTCCACAGTGTGGTTGTCTGCTTCAGTCCTAGCTGCAACAGACTTGGGAAAACATTGATGGTAATAGGTGTTTGAGTCTAGAGCTGCCAGTTGATGTCATTGACCCTGCCACTAGGGATAAGCTTCGCGTTCGAAACGAACGTAAGTTCGACTCGAACATCGTCTGTTCGATCGTTCGTCGAATTTCGAACAAAAACGATCGTTCGCGGCAAATTCGAGTGAAACGAAAATCGGTCGTTTTTTCAGGAGTCCTGCTCCTGAAAAAACAACAGTTTTAAGACTTTTTTCCATTGATACATGTTCTCTGGGGCAAGACCCGGGTTCTGAAAGACGTTTTCCAACAATAACTTGAAAATTGGTCTTTAAAATTATCGTTTTTGAATTCGAACGTTCGGGTCCCATAGACTTCAATGGGGTTCTAAATGTTTGTGCGAACGATCGGACTGTTCGACGGTTCTGGTGCGAACCGAACACGGGAGTGTTTGGCTCATCCCTACCTGCCACACATCGCTGCTACTCAAGATTTGAGAGTCCACCCAAAGACTTATATAAGAAGGCTCTGCAATGTATAGTGACTATGTGCTAAGTACAGGAACAAATAGCAACACATCTTTTCACTACTGTTACAGTAAAATCAGCTGATTGGCTGCTTAGGAGTCTGAGTACATATTCTTGATGGACTATATATTGAATAAGCCAGTACTGTATCCAACTTTCTTGTTGAAAATGGAAAAGCCCTTTCAACTGGAAATCCTATTTAGAGTGTCAGATACATCCCTTGTTAGTGTATTTCATTAAGTGATTTTCCCATAATGTGAACAGGTTTGTTCTGAAGACAGGAAGTTTTTACATTAATCGTTCTCTTCAGACTCTAGTAAAATGCATCTGGATGCTATTTAACTGTCAATAAAAGGTATCTTTAAGATCATCTGAAAATACTTAGTCTGTACAGTATTCTAAACAATGATATTGTCTAATGAATTTCTTGCAAATTGTCAAAAAAATAAAAAAAAGCTACAATTCTAAGGAATTTACGGTCAGTGAAAACAAATCTATTTATAAAAGAGGCAGCACTGCTGGTATGGACAGAGCAGAAAGAGGAGGGAGGTATTCAGCCGCAGTTATTGGAAAAGGAAATGTATATAGATTAAGAGGAGCGGATACAACTAATGAGTATTAAAGGAAATCAGAAAACATATTAGTGGGCTTTTAATGAATTCCTGAAACACAGGGTATTTAAACATGCACATAGGCCTTAAAGAGATAATACAGTATATTTTCAGTAAGCATACTGTACATTTTAAGCTGTTACTTCAGAGCTTATCTTAAAGCGGTTTTAGTTGTTGTTCACATTTTATATACTTATTTTTCATAGTTTGGAAAACGGGAGGAACCTATCAGTGCCTTAGGCTGCTTTCACACTAAGGCCGCGTACACACGATCAAACATATCTGCTGAAATTGGTCTGCAGATTTGATCGTGTGTACGGGCTAGCAGACAGGTTTCCAGCAGACAAAAGTTTTAAAGCATGCTTTAAAACTTGTCTGCTGGAAACCCGTCTGTCCGACATGTCCGCTGGTTAGTACTCCTAACCAGCGGACATAAATCCCCTGCATGCGCCGAATGGATTCGACGCATGCGTGGAAGTATTTTACTTCCTGGTTCGGTGACGTGGCGGCGTCAACGTCACCGCCACGTCACGCGCTGTCCGTCCGCGGGGATTTTGGTTTGATCGTGTGTACACACATCAGACCAAAATCTCCAGGAGACATATCTGATGAAATCGGTCTGTCTGACCATTTTCATCGGATATGTCCCCTCGTGTGTACGTGACCCAAGATGCTTTGCAGGCGCAATAGCGCTAAAAAAAATATTTTACACTGAAGCGGTGTGCTGGCAGGACGATAAAATAAGTCCTGCTAGCCGCATTTTTGAGGCGCTGTAGGAGTGCTGTATACACCATTACTAAAGTGCCCCTGCCCATTGAAATCAATGGGCAGTGCCACCAAACCCCTGGCACAGTGCTGCTGCAGCGACGCTTTACCGGCGGTTTTAACCCTTTTTTGCCTGCTAGTGGGGGTTAAAAGCGCCCCGCCAGTGGCCGAATAGCACTGCAAACACAACACCCCCTGGCCCAGTGTGAAAGCAGCCTTAAGCCCTGTACACACGATAAGATATCTGATGGAATCTAATCCGATGGATTTTTTCGTCGGATATCCTATTTACTACGAGCTTGACATAAGTACAACTTTTCTATGCTAGTGGCTTTATACATGCCTATATGCTCAAAGTGATATGATCTAGAGAACCCCCAAACTCCTGTTTATGAGGAGTGACGCCTGGGGTTCCTTTACTGATAATCACTTGCATATAGAGATGTATTGGAAATTGACCTTGAACTATATTTTTAAACGCTAAGCTCTGGTCGCATTTTGTAATGGGTCCATCCTTAGTAGCTCAATGCCTTTCTTTATGTGACAGAGAGATTATGTAGAGATCCCCCAAACTCCTGTTTGCCAGGAGTGACGCCTGGGGCCAATATTGAGCCTCTTACACACTTCTAGTTTTTTCATTTAACCCAGCGGTTTGAATGAAATAAAACTGACAGCTCAGGTCAGAGCCGCTGTACTTTTTTTTTTTTCACAATCCAAGGTTTATTAGATCAAATGTAAGATTGTACAAAGATCAACGTAAAGTAACATTCATATGAAGCATACATTAAATATTCTTGGAGAAAATATAAATCGGTTCACATCTTATAAATGAACTTGTATATAACAAAAATTTTAAGAAAAATAAAAAAAAGAGAGGACAAAAAAAAAACATATAAGGAAGGGGGTGTGTGGTTGGAAGGGGGAGGAAAAGGGTAAAAAGGGGTGGGGGGGGGGGCAAATGGAAGGGGTATCATAGCAGACATAATCACCATACATTAGATTCCTTAGTAGATATTATGTTTCGCAGTAGTTAAAGAACAAAGTCTACAGTAACAAGACCTGAAGGGTAAGGTCACTTACAGCCAGTTTAACAAGGAGAAAGTGATTCATACTCTTTTGAGTAGGTGAAAGCCACCCATGGAGACCAGATCTCAATGAATGCGGAGCTACGTTCATTCTTCATGGCCACCAATTCCTCCATCTTGTAAATGTATCTCACTTTGCCCAGCCAATCTCTGACCCCTGGAACTTTATCTGATTTCCAGTATAGTGGGATCAAGGATTTTGCCGCAGTGAGCAGGTGTCTGGTTAGGGATGTTTTATAACGTTTAATTGAAAAAGGATTAATATGCAGCAAACATGCTGCAGCATCTATAATAAGTTTTGTGTCGATTATGTGCTTGATCCATGTGGATACATCATCCCAAAAACTGCGGATCAGGGGGCACCCCCACCAGATGTGTAGGAAGGTGCCCGCTTCTGTTTTACAGCGCCAACAGGAGTCAGAGATCGCCGGGAACCATGCATGAGCCTGTACAGGGGTAATATACCATTGCGTAAGAACCTTAAAGGAAGTCTCCTGGTGTTTGGTGCTTAAAGAGCATTTGTGTGCAAATATGCAGGCCCTTTCCCATTGGCGTTCAGTGATTTGTGTATCCAGGTCTCTTTCCCATCTCTCCCTGTGTCCACTTGCGCCCAGAGAGTCCCGTGACATCAGCCATTTTTTTTGTTTTTTTTGTTTTTTTAAAGTGTATTTTTGTGCGTGAACTCGAGAGAGAGGAGCCAGACTGCAGGAGTTGGGAGTAGGCAGACCCTCCCCCCGGAGGCAATCGCCATCCTTCTCCATGCCCCCGGTGGCAATGGTGGGTGTGAGTATTTTACTTCCTGGTTCGGTGACGTGGCGGCGTCAACGTCACCGCCACGTCACGCGCTGTCCGTCCGCGGGGATTTTGGTTTGATCGTGTGTACACACATCAGACCAAAATCTCCAGGAGACATATCTGATGAAATCGGTCTGTCTGACCATTTTCATCGGATATGTCCCCTCGTGTGTACGTGACCCAAAATGCTTTGCAGGCGCTATAGCGCTAAAAAAAATATTTTACACTGAAGCGGTGTGCTGGCAGGACGATATTGGCATTGGCGTTCAGTGATTTGTGTATCCAGGTCTCTTTCCCATCTCTCCCTGTGTCCACTTGCGCCCAGAGAGTCCCGTGACATCAGCCATTTTTTTTTTTTAAAGTGTATTTTTGTGCGTGAACTCGAGAGAGAGGAGCCAGACTGCAGGAGTTGGGAGTAGGCAGACCCTCCCCCCGGAGGCAATCGCCATCCTTCTCCATGCCCCCGGTGGCAATGGCGGGTGTGAGGGGGGCCTCCCACTCACCCCGCCCTACCTGCTCCTCTTGGGAGCCCAACGGGGGCCCAACGGGTCCCCAATGGGGCAGAGGGACTCCCCCTATGAGGGAGTGAGGGGGCCTAGCCCACACAGCCAGCCCCGTAGGTCCTTCGCCTCTCTTTATTTTAGGAGACCGCATGGCCAAAGTGCGTGTGTTTTAAACCAATTTCGTGTGCGTGCAAGTGTGGTGGTTTTTGTGGGGGGGGGGGGCATACTAAGCACAGGCGTACCTTACATAGCACACCCACCGGGAGCTGGGCTGAGACCACCAAACTCAATTCACATGTAGCCGAGACCAGGATCCGAACCCTTGGCTGCAGAGGTGAACAGCTTGTCAGCGCAGTGCCAATCACGTTGAGCCACCACAGCTCCCCTGTGACATCAGCCATTTGTATGCCATAGAAGTAGTTTTAAGGACAGGTGATCTCTTGTGGCAGATTTCTTCTAGAGGTGTTAGACCCGGGTATAGGAAGTTTTGTGGCTGCTGTTCACAAGGAAGATTCTAAGCTGCAAGTAGAACCACAGAGTTGGTGCAGAGTCACCAAATTCGGATTGGAGGGAGGATAAATATTTAACCGAATTGCCCGACATACAGTGAGTAGTCAGGAATCTTTTGGAGGGAGTAGGGAGTGGAAGCGACTTTTGATTTTGTCCCGGGGGAAAGTCAGGGTTCCCCATGATTGGTGTCAGAGGACCTGGGATCGATGCTAAATTATAAGTACCAGCTAGTTTGTGCCAGATTTTTAAAGTGTTATCTATTAGGGGGTTGGTGGTGTTTTTGAAGGATTTAGAGTGTATGGTCCAGGGGTAGAAAAGGAGAGGTTGTGGGGAGGAGGCTAATTCTAGTTGTACCCAGTCTTTGTTGGAACCATTACAGTGCCAGTCTATTACCCTAGTAATGTGAGAAGCGAAATGATACTTTTTGTAATCCGGCAGGCCCAGGCCCCCTCTGCTTTGGGGGAATTTAAGGGTTTTCAGTGAGATTCTAGATTTATTTGACCAAAGAAATCCCCTTTGGGCTGATTGTAGTTTGGCAAAAAAGGAGTTCGGGATGTGAATTGGGAAAGCATTAAAGAGGTACAGTAAACAAGGAAGCACCACCATCTTCAAGATGGCCGCTCTTCCGAACCAGGAGAAGAATTCCAAGAGTTCCACTTCTTCAGGTCTCCTGAGCTCGAATTTAGTAGCGGGAGGAAGTTAGTCTTGAACAGGGAGTTTAAATCAGGTGCGAGTTTGATTCCTAAATACATCATTGAGTCTTTTTCCCACTTAAATTTGAAGTTTTGTTTAAGTGAGTTGAGTCTGTCTGGAGGGAGGGTAAGGTTCAGTGCCTCGGATTTGGTTGGGTTGATCTTAAAGTTTGAAATAAAACCGAATCTTTTAAATATTTT
The DNA here is from genome assembly GCA_029574335.1 of Rana kukunoris. Classification (NCBI taxonomy): domain Eukaryota; kingdom Metazoa; phylum Chordata; class Amphibia; order Anura; family Ranidae; genus Rana; species Rana kukunoris. The sequence continues at coordinate 111,050,414 of CM056052.1, forward strand.
GGATAAGTTCGGCATAGAGATATGTGGTTGGGTAATAAAGAATAGAAGGTCGTCAGTGTATGCCGCCAATTTAAATTCTCTATCCTTAATTGTGAGGCCTCTGATGTCAGGGGAAAGGTTAATGGTCCAGATTAGTGGTTCCAATGATAAAATAAAAAGAAGAGGGGATAGGTGGCAACCTTGGCGGGTGCCATTTCGTATGTTAATGGGGTCGAATAAGGTAGAATTAACTTTAATCTGAGCGGTTGGGTTTTGGTAGAGCGCTTTAATCCAATTTGTGATACTCCCATTGAGACCTATATGTGAGCATATTGCGAACAGGTAGTCCCATTAAATCCTATCGAAGGACTTCTCCACGTCGGTGGACAGGAGAAGGCCCTCGGTTCGAGACATATGTGTGATAGATTAAGTTCAAGGACTTAGTTATGTTGTCTCTTGCCTCTCTGCCAGGCATAAAACCAACCTGCTCAGGGCCTATGATTTTGGATAAGAGGGGTTTGATCCTATTGGCCAGAATTTTTGCTAAGATTTTTATGTCCAAATTCAAAAGGGAGATGGGCCTGTAATTCGCGGCTTCAGTGTGGTCTTTGTCTGGTTTTGGGACTACAGCTATGTGGGCTGAGAGTAAGGATCTGGAGTCGTGCGTTTGTGTTGCCAGGTGGTTCAGGGCTTTAAGTAAAGGATCGATGAGGGTGAGAGAATACGTCTTATAATATTGTGACGTGTAACCGTCGGGACCCAGACTTCAGGTCCTTAATCGTCTGTTGCAATTTGGTGGTGGTAATGGGCTCATTCAGAGTGGAAAGAATGGGCTCATTCAGAAGGGAGTTTGCTGTCAATCAAAAATTACCGTATTGTGTCTTCTTTGGAGGTGTGGATGTGAGTTGGTTTGTGTTGTGGTGGGAGATCATAGAGGCCTGCATAGAAATCATGAAAAATCGTGGCTATTTTTTCTGAGGAGTGTTTGAGGGTGCCAGAGCTATTTCGAATCGAGAAGATTTGATTTGCCAGTGTGGCATCTTTAAGGGCTCTGGCTAGTTGTTTCCGCCCCCTTGTCCCCCTTTTCATAAAAGATGTTTCTTTTAAAAAACAAAGATTTTTGGGTCTGGAAGGTCAGTATTTGTGTGAGCGATTTCCTATGTCTAGTCAGATCATCTATTACTGCGTCAGAGAGTGATTTCTTGTGAAGTGTCTCAAGTGAGGCTATGGTGTTTGAAAGGCGTGTGATCTCTTCTGTCCTCTCTTTTTTGCGTCTCGCTCCCCAACTAATGAGTTCTCCTCTTATAACACTTTTGTGTGCCTCCCAGTTGTTGAGTGGATTCGTGTCAGAGTCCTTATTCAATCTGAAGTATGTTTCAATAGAATCTTTAATGCTGTCATGAATAATCTGGTCTGTAAGCAAAGAGGCGTTAAGCCTCCAGTTGAACTGCAATCTTTGTTTAGTTCCCAGTGTTAATGTTGCAGCAACTGGGGCGTGGTCTGAGAATGTGATGATGCCTATTTCGGCTTTTGAGAGTGCTGGAAGATTCCTTTGAGAGACAAAGATCAAGTCCAGTCTGGAATATTTCTTGTGGGGGGCTGAGTAAAAGGAGTAATCTCTGTCTGTGGGGTGAAGGAGTCTCCAGGAGTCTACGAGTTTGAGTGACTGAAGTAAGGTCTTAATCCTTCTCAGGACCCTATATAGGACACATGAGAGTGTCCCTTAGAAGAGTCCTGAGAGGGGGGTAATGGAATATTAAAGTCTCCGCCAAGTATAATGCAACCCTCCGTGAACCATTTGAGTTCTGAAATAATTTTGGTGCAGAATGTAATGTGGGCAGAATTAGGGAAGTACACATTTGCCAATGTGACTGGAGTTCCTCCTCAGGAACCTTTGAGGAAGATAAATCTACCCCCTGGGTCAGATAGTTGGCTGGAGAGTTCAAATGGGGCGCGTTTACTTAGTAGGATAGATACCCCTTTAGTTTTTGCTAGGGGGTTTGTGGCGTGGAATGCTTTGGTAAAGAAGTTATTTGTGAGTTTAGGGGGGTTTGGCCCCTTGAAATGGGTTTGATTACTGCGGGGTTTGTTTTTTTGAGTTCTCTCAGAAGTTTTGTCCTCTTCTCGGGCACATTGAGGCCATTAACATTGTGGGAAATGACCGTGGGTGCCTTGCCTTAATGGGAGTATGACATCTTAAAAAGGGTAAGATAGGGATATTAGTGAAAGAGGTCAGCAGGAGTGAACGTTATGGGGGGCGGAGAGTGAGGGTGGAGGAGTCAGGTAGGGGGGGGAGAGGGGAAATGCGTGTATAGTAGCCAAGAGAGGCTTGCGGAAAGATAGAGATCCTACTCTGGATATCGCTTGTAGAAGCGCAGAGATATCAGGTGTCACTAAATGTGCACCTTTGGTGTCTCTAGTGGGGACAAGTGGGAAGGGTCAAAGTGGATATTTAGAGTTGAAAGAAGCTATAAGTGTGTATTTCAAGGAACATGAGGTTCCAGGGAGAGAGCATTGGTAGCTACATTAAGCATGTATGTATTACAACCCGTTGTGGGTGCAACAAACATAACAATTATAGGTAACTGCTGCAGGGAATCATGGTAACATGAAGAATAAATTAACATTTCCCCAGGGGTAACCGAATGGAGGGCAATCTCAGATCTGCGTCTTGATATAACTAGCAGTTGAGTTTAGAAGCTAAATAACCACTATGTGTCAGTGGTGATATAACAAGGTTTAAAACAACTTATCTGCTATAGAAAAGTGTCCAGGGAACAGGGTTAGCACCGGTCTTCTCACAGGTGGAGACAGTTTGTATCCCCTCACTATCTTCATGGACCTGTAAAAATAAAAAATTAACTGAAAAAACAGGTTGCATGTTGAGGGTGTCATATGTATTGTACCCGACATAGTCCAGGATCGATCTGATGACAGGATCTGAAGTAGTTCTGTAGTGGGTAAGAGAGTCTCGGGGTTTACAGCGGTGGTAGAGTTCCAGAAGCCGTTGGCTTGACAGGGGATGGGAGACAGGCAGGGAATGAGCATGTTGGGCAAGTAGGTGAGCGGTGAGCTGATACAGTATCGAGACAGCTCAATTCTGCGGTTGTAGAAATAGGGGTAATCAGTTAACAAAGAAGCTCTGTCCGTGGAGATCAGTCCAGATCAAAGTTTGTTTTGCGGTACGTGAACGAGGGATAAGAGGTCTATGGTTCTGCTGTCTCGAGAGCCATTGAGGGCCACGGATAGTTCTGTGGGCTGGCACAAACGTCCGTCTCATCCGATCGGGTACGTTGGGGTGGTCTGTATGGAAGAATTGTCCGTGGAGTGATATTGAGCATTGTGAGAAATGGTAGCAAGATCAGCGTATTTGATAGACCGCTGCCACCTAGCGGAGAAGACTTAAATCTTCTCTTAGGAGGTGTACAGTTTCGACACTGCAAACGAAAGTTCAAAGCAGAATGTAAAGAACAAAAACATGAAGGCAGATCTGTGTAGTCCAACGGGGTCTGTCCTGGGGGGGGAACAGAAGGAAGGAGTGATCACGATCGGAAGCTAGGGGCTATCCTCACAGCTTTCACATCTTGGGGTTCTTAGCAGCCGGAGAGTTATATTCATTCCAACCCGCGTTCCTTCTGGGAGTGCCCTGTCTGTAGGGGGATTTAGCGGGGGACGGGCCCTGTTTGGCCGGGTGATTGTTGATTTCTGGTGGTAAACGAAATTCTGCATACCAGTCAAGCAACTCCACAGGGGCAATTTGCACAGATTCACAAAATTTCTGAATGTCGTCAGGGGTTTTAAGCAGGTATTGTCTGCCATTATACGTGGTTTGTAGTGCAAAACGGGAACTTCCATCTATATGGTAGACCTTTCCCTCTTAAAGCCTCCAGCAGTGGGCGCAGGGCTCTCCTATTCTGCAGCGTTATGGGAGACAAGTCTTGGAAAAGCTGTATGGTGGACTCATTGTTGATTTGGTCATTTTGTCTGGCCTTCCATAGAATGTCTTCTTTCAGAGTGTAGTTAGGCATGCAGCAAATTATGTCTCGCGGAGGGTTGTCATCTGGAGCTTCAGGCCTCAGAGCCCTGTGCGCTCTATCGAACTCAATGGGTGAGGCCTCGGGCCTATCCAAGAGGCTATTGAAAATGGATGTAAGGGTGGGTTTGATTTGGTCAGGGGTGACGGATTCAGGGACCCCCCTCACCCTAACATTATTTCTGCGTCCCCTGTTGTCTAAATCTTCCAATTGCCTGTTCATGGTTATAAGATGAGTGGAGTGAGCCGTTGCTATGTCGTCTAACCTCACTAAGGCCTGGTCTCTCCGCTTGCATGCCCTATCATTTATCGCCATCTGTTCTGAAAGTCTCATGAGTTCAGACTTGATGTCTGTAATGGCCTGCTGCGAAGGATTGTTTAATGTCTGCCGCTATGTCGGTCATGATGGCATAGTTCAGCGGGTGATCATTAGGTATGTTACCTCGTGATGATCCTTCAGAGGCCGGGAGCGAGATCTCATCGTCCTCCTCGATGTCCTCTCTGTCTTCTCCGTGCTCCGGGCTTCGGTTCAGCGCCATCTTGGGACTCTTGCCGCTCCCGCCGAAGTTAAATCTCACCAGGTTCGCCTGGGTAAGCTTACTTTTCGGAGTGCCCTTTGAGCGTAGGGAGCGACTGTAGTGACCCTTCTTTGCAAGGTTGGACATCTTTGGCCAAAAAACGGGTTGTAATGAGGCTTCCTTTCTCCCTGGAAGACGGAGCTCCTCTAGAATGCAGCCATCCACCTTGTGCGCCAAGCCACGCCCCCAGAGCTGCTGTACTAACAATCCAATGTTTGTACAGTGATCTCCCCTGCTGAGCTATTGTGTTCTAAAAGGGGGCAGCCCCTGCCAGATCACTCCGATCACATAGAGGCGGTCAGCAGACCTTTTTCGGTCATGAGCCTTTGACAGAAGCTGGCTGCTATATACACAAGCTGAATGTCAGGCGGTTTCTATTGAACCGGCTGATGCTGGTCAACATTCGGCCTGTGTGTACTAGGCTTTAGGGTACAGCGAGAGTTCCTGAGACTATCTGCCTTTAGGTAGCTCCATTAAAAACAATGGGAGACTGCCAGCTCTCACAGTTAAGGGTGCCCACTTGCATGTAATCAGTCGTTAATGCTGCAATCACATGCAGATGTTCGGAGCTGGGCACAGACAGTGTGACTCCAGACATGATTACTTACATTTTACTGCAGAATGAGCGATAAATGCAGGTGGGTAAAATGAACTGCAAGAGCCAGCAGCCTCCCATGGATTTCAATGGGACTGCCTACTCAAGGTGAATCATCAGAACCCCCGCTGGTGTTCTCCCATGTAATTACCAGCAGGGTGCATTTGCAGGTGGGAATGTACCCCAAATCAAAACTATAGTGTAGCATTGAACATCAGGAAGCAGTTCCTGCACTTGTAATAACCAAATATGTCTGCCTTGTGTACATGTATGATTACAAATACTCATGTAAGGTTGGGGGGGGGGGGGGATATGATCATGCCCCCTAAATTTGAAAACACGAATTGAGCTGTTTAGTTCATGACAATGATTATAGGGGCACTTTGCAGGCATTGAAGATGCTTGTTATGTACCCCCATTTAGTAATACAATGAATCTGTTTCATAATTTGTCTTTGCTTCTTTTTTGGTCTTACTTGCTTTGTGACAGGATTGAAAACAAGTGCAAAAGCATTTGAAACGTGAAAATTGATTAGCTGTTATGAGCAACAACCCCACTTTTGTTTCAATTTTATTAATAGCTCATAGGAATCTAAAATACAATTATTGTATTGTGGTTGCATAAAGCCAGCATATACAGATATTCTTTACAAAAAAAAGGGAGATTAGCTTCTGGTTACAGGGACAATTTTATCAAAAGCTAAGCTAAGTAACAGCATACTGCGAATGGTATAAGAAAAGCAAAAAATCTACACATAAAAAGGCAAGTAACTAATATAAACATTCTATACATTTAGCTTCCCTTGCAAAAAGTGAACCCAGTACTTTAAAATATAACTAAAGGCAAAACTGTTTTTTTTTTAGGTTTGGATAGATTGGAAAGGAATTAGACAACCATCATTTATTAGAAAAACACAGTCGCTTCCAGCGCCAATAGGTCTTTCAAGGTGAGGTGTAACATATGTCAAATAAAATGGTGGTGTGAAAAGTATATATGGTATCCCAGAACTAGGTGGATGCTGCATTCATCAGATGGGGTAATCTGAAAGGAACTACAAGAAACAGAAATGGTAGGTGCGCACACCTAGTGCATTACCAGAGCAGGGCCGGACTGGGAGTAAAAACCAGCCCTGGAAAACATTTCATACCAGCCCCATAGCATTAATATACCAGCCCAAAATCATAACGTCATTATTTTCTTGTTCATAAAAGAGAAAATCATACATTTTAAAAACATTTAAAGAGCGTATTATATAAAGATAAGACAGATATGAAAGCACATAGGGCTAGGGAGATATATATATATAAATATATACACACATACAGTGGAACCTCAGATTCAGCATGCCACTTGCCATCCGTCCCCTGCCACCAGATTTAGTGTGTCACTTGCCACAGTCCCATCACCAGATCAGCGTGTCACTTGCCACCCATCCCGTCACCAGATTCAGGGTGTCACTTGGACTGGGTGACAGCAGGGGGACTGGGCGACAGCAGGGGGACTGGGCGACAGCAGAGAACTGGGTGACAGCAGAGAACTGGGTGACAGCAGAGAACTGGGTGACAGCAGAGGACTGGGTGACAGAGGACTTGGCGACAGCAGGGGACTGGGTAACAGAGGACTTGGCGACAGCAGGGCACTGGGTGACAGAGGACTTGGCGACAGCAGGGGACTGAGTGACAGAGGACTTGGCGACAACAGGGCATTGGGTGACAGAGAATTTGGCGACAGCAGGGGACCGGGTGACAACTAGACGACAACAGGGGACTGGGTGACAGAGGACTTGGTGACAATAGGGGACTTGGCGACAGCAGGGGACTTGGCGACAGCAGGGGACTGGGTGACAGCAGGGGACTGGGTGACAGCAGGGGACTGGGTGACAGAAGACTTGGCAACAGCAGAAGACTGGGTGACAGCAGGGGACTGGGTGACAGCAGGGGACTGGGCGACAGCAGGGGACTGGGTGACAGAGGACTTGATGACAGCAGGGGACTGGGTGACAGAGGGCTGGGTGACAGAGGGCTGGGTGACAGAGGGCTGGGTGACAGAGGCGACAGCAGGGAACTGGGTGACACAGGACTGGGTGACAGAGGACTTGGCAACAGCAGGGGATTTGGCGACAGAAGGGGACTGGGTGACAGAGGACTTGGTGACAGCAGGGGACTGAGTGACAGAGGACTTGGCGACAGCAGGGGACTGGGTGATAGAGGACTTGGCGACAGCAGGGGACTGTGTGACAGAGGACTTGGCGACAGCAGGGGACTGAGTGACAGAGGACTTGGCGACAGCAGGGGACTGAGTGACAGAGGACTTGGCGACAGCAGGGGACTCGGTGACAGAGAACTTGGCGACAGCAGGTGACTGAGTGACAGAGGACGTGGTGACAACAGGGCATTGGGTGACAGAGTTTTTGACGACAGCAGGGGACTGGGTGACAACTGGACGACAACAGGGGACTGGGTGACACAGGACTGGGTGACAGAGGACTTGGTGACAGTAGGGGACTGGGTGACAGAAGACTTGGCGACAGCAGGGGACTGGGTGACAGAAGACTTGGCGACAGCAGGGGACTGGGTGACAGAAGACTTGGCGACAGCAGGGGACTGGGTGACAGAAGACTTGGTGACAGTAGAGGACTTGGTGACAGCAGGGTTCTGGGTGACAGCAGGGGACTGGGCGACAGAGGACTTGGCAACAGCAGGGGATTTGGCGACAGAAGGGGACTGGGTGACAGAGGACTTGATGACAGGGGACTTGGCGACAGCAGGGGACTGGGTGACAGGGGACTGGGTGACAGAGGGCTGGGTGACAGGGGACTGGGTGACAGCAGGGGACTGGGCGACAGCAGGGGACTGGGTGACACAGGACTTGGCAACAGCAGGGGATTTGGCGACAGAAGGGGACTGGGTGACAGGGGACTTGGCGACAGCAGAGGACTGGGTGACAGAGGACTTTGACAGGGGACTGGGTGACAGAGGGCTGGGTGACAGCAGGGGACTGGGCGACAGCAGGGGACTGGGCGACACAGGACTTGGCGACAGCAGGGGATTTGGCGACAGAAGGGGACTGGGTGACAGGGGACTTGGTGACAGCAAGGGAACTTGGTGACAGCAGGGGACTGGGTGACAGCAGGGGACTGGGTGACAGCAGAGGACTGGGTGACAGCAGAGGACTTGGCGACAGAAGGAGACTGGGTGACAGCAAGGGAACTTGGTGCCAGCAGGGGACTGGGTGACAGAGGACTGGGTGACAGGGGACTGGGTGACAGGGGACTGGGTGACAGCAGAGGACTTGGCGACAGAAGGGGACTGGGTGACAGGGGACTGGGTGACAGAGGGCTGGGTGACAGAGGGCTGGGTGACAGCAGGGGACTGGGCGACAGCAGGGAACTGGGTGACACAGGACTTGGCAACAGCAGGGGATTTGGCGACAGAAGGGGGCTGGGTGACAGGGGACTTGGCGACAGCAGGGGACTGGGTGACAGAGGACTTGGTGACAGCAGGGGACTGGGTGACAGGGGACTGGGTTACAGCAGGGGACTGGGCGACAGCAGGGGACTGGGTGACAGCAGGGGACTGGGCGACACAGGACTTGGCGACAGCAGGGGATTTGGCGACAGAAGGGGACTGGGTGACAGGGGACTTGGTGACAGCAAGGGAACTTGGTGACAGCAGGGGACTGGGTGACAGCAGAGGACTTGGCGACAGAAGGAGACTGGGTGACAGCAAGGGAACTTGGTGCCAGCAGGGGACTGGGTGACAGAGGACTGGGTGACAGGGGACTGGGTGACTGGGTGACAGCAGAGGACTTGGCGACAGAAGGGGACTGGGTGACAGGGGACTGGGTGACAGCAGGGGACTGGGTGACAGCAGGGGACTGGGCGACAGCAGGGGACTGGGCGACAGCAGGGGACTGGGCGACACAGGACTTGGAATCAGCAGGAGATTTGGCGACAGAAGGGGACTGGGTGACAGGGGACTTGGCGACAGCAGGGGACTGGGTGACAGAGGACTTGGTGACAGCAGGGGACTGGGTGACAGGGGACTGGGTTACAGCAGGGGACTGGGCAACAGCAGGGGACTGGGCGACACAGGACTTGGCGACAGCAGGGGATTTGGCGACAGAAGGGGACTGGGTGACAGGGGACTTGGTGACAGCAGGGAACTTGGTGACAGAAGGAGACTGGGTGACAGGGGACTGGGTGACAGCAGGGAACTGGGTGACACAGGACTGGGTGACACAGGACTTGGCAACAGCAGGGGATTTGGCGACAGAAGGGGACTGGGTGACAGGGGACTTGGCAACAGCAGGGGACTGAGTGACATAGGACTTGGTGACAGCAGGGGACTGGGTGACAGAGAACTTGGTGACAGCAGGGGACTGGGTGACAGGGGACTGGTTGACAGGGGACTGGGTGACAGCAGGGGACTGGGTGACAGCAGGGGACTGGGCGACAGCAGGGAACTGGGCGACAGGGGACTGGGTGACAGCAGGGGACTGGGCGAAAGCAGGGGACTGGGCGACAGAGGACTTGGCGACAGAGGACTTGGCAACAGCAGGGGATTTGGCAACAGAAGGGGACTGGGTGAAAGAGGACTTGGTGTCAGCAGGGGACTTGGTGACAGCAGGGGACTGGGTGACAGCAGGGGACTGGGGGACAGAGGGCTGGGTGACAGAGGACTGGGTGACAGGGGACTGGGTGACAGGGGACTGGGTGACAGAGGGCCGGGTGACAGGGGACTGGGTGACAGAGGACTGGGTGACAGAGGACTGGGTGACAGGGGACTGGGTGACAGCAGAGGACTGGGTGACAGGGGACTGGGTGACAGAGGGCTGGGTGACAGAGGGCTGGGTGACAGAGGACTGGGTGACAGCAGAGGACTTGGCGACAGCAGGGGGACTGGGTGACAGAGGACTTAGAGACAGCAGCCTTTTTTTTTTTGTACCTCCATGTTCTGGCCAGAACTTGGGACCGTGCGATCATCACTGAGGCCGGTTGCTTCGCCCCCCAGTAACAGGCGGGGCCACACCCCCTCACGAGTCCTGACCATTGTGAGTGAAGGAGGCGGGCCAGCTCCTAAGCATCAGAGCCCTGAGCCGCCGAATGGCTCAGCAGCTGGAGTAGTCGGCGGGAGGGAACTGTCAGTGTCCTGGATGCGATAGTTCCCTCCCCGCGCCCCCCGCACAATCCACGGCAGCAGACATTTCCTCTCCACCTCCGGTACACGCTGCTGCAGGTGCGCCCTGGTCTAGGAGGGCGGGACTGTCACTTTTCTCACAGCAGCGCGGCAAAAGTTTTAACACTGAGCTTCCTGACACACAGCGGGAGTCGGGAGATGCCCGCTGATTGTGCGTAACATTATGTAGTGGAGGGGAAGGAGGAGGAGGGAGCGGATCTCTGCGCTGCAGCCACAGCTCAGCCCAAAACAGCCTGCCGGGAAATTTCCCGGTATCCCGGTAGGCCAGTCCGGCCCTGTACCAGAGTTAATTTAATAATAAGAAACTTTTGTATAAAAGTGAATGCTCACAAAATGCAACGGACAAAAGGCCATAAACACAGTGCATGGACATGCACAGAAAAAGGCACCGGTAGTAAATGAGCTTGTGTGCTTAGCCAATAATATCCTCAATAGGCTTGAGTTCCCATATTTGCCTAAAGCTCTTTTTTTGATAATTAGAGGAAGAGCATCAGCAAATCCATTTTGGGATGCTATGCAAATTCCCCACCCATTTCAGCATTGCTAATAGTAAAAAAATAAGTCTGCGCTAGAGGTATAGAGAAGGCAGCTAGCAATAGGTCTACATACAAAACGTAACTCATATCTTATGCAAGGGCATGACCAAATGCCCTCTGAGGATGTGCCCTTCCATGAAATGCATTAAGGCTGGATTACGGGCTGACATCACGCCGCCGTTTTCGGAGATTGGAATTGGAGGCCATCTTAGTAAGCAGATTTTAATTTCTGTTTTTATATGCCATGTTATCCTTTTGGATGTATGTGATTTTAATGTGGATACTTTACATTTTAATAAATGACTACACTATATGAGACCCTACTCATTGGCTCTATGTGGTGTGCACCCTTTTTTTCCTTACAGCCGTTTTATGCACAGTGTGACGCTTCCCTCTGGCAAACATCAGAACTTTGGACACCTGTGAACCAATCTTGCAGTTGGATGGTTGTGTATGGGAGGCTGGGAGTTTGTATCTGATATTGAAGCAGAGGCTCCGTTTGGTAATAATTTAATCTATACAGCCACGCTTAATATTCATGCACCCTGGACCTTGTCAGTGGATTCATTTAAAGGGGCTGCTTCCATGAGAGAGCTGTTATCTGGGTGATTACTTTTGCTGCTTTTAACTTGTGCAGCCACATGTTCCAGTGAGTGTGGAGTGCTGGTGGTGATTTTAGCACAGTGGATTCTCACAGTTTAATTCACACATTTTGATTAAAGTAAAGGAGAAGTTTGTGCATCACATGTTCAAGAATTGGTGGAATTGATTTGATTTGATTTTAAGCTTGGTTAGGTGCCAAATACCCACTGGGGGGTGAGCGTCTAAGCGCCGCTGGTTAGGTGTTACCTAGAATCAATCCACAGTAATAAAAAAGAAAAAGAAAAGAAGATGACAGAGACTAAAAAGAAAAGTATCCGGTTCTTAGGTAAACAAAAGAAAAAGGCCTAGGAGCTTCAAAGAATATGATAAGGAAAAAGAAACAAAGAAATCTATAGAAAGAGTACATAACATCATTGGTGTCTGAGTAGTCAGGGCCATTCCAGGGGCATAATCACTAAAATGGCATGACTGACCCCATCAATGAAGGAGCGGAGTGTATGGGGAAAAAAATAATGCTCAATCTATCCATAAGCCTGGACAAATAGCTCTGTCTTCAGTTTTTTTCTGAAGAGGAGCAAGTTTGGTGTCATCTTAAGTTCCACGGAAAGCGCATTCCACAGCATAGCACCCCTACTCTGAAGTCGTTTGCCTCCCATGGAAGAAAGTTTAGATGGAACAACTACGGCTAGGTGTTGGGTCGTGGACCTTAATGGCCGCGTAGGTACATAGTGCAATGCTAGATTGTGTAAATATTTGGGGCCTAGTCCCCGATATGCTCGGAAAAAGATACAGAGTGTTTTAAAGATCACTCTCTGCTCAATAGGGAGCCAATGGAGAGATCTCCTAGCCAAGCTAATATGATCTTGTCTCGCTAGACCCAGAACAAAGCGAGCAGCGTGGTTCTGCACCACCTGGAGCTTGTGGACCCATTTCTGCGGGGCACCCAGTAGAAATATGTTAGCCCCATCTAATCTGGAGTGGATAAAAGCTTGGGCAAGTATTGATCTATTACTTTGCATGAATAGGTGTTTCACTTTTCTGAGGAGTCTCAGATGATGATTGGCATTCCGCAGGATGTTTCTAAAGTGGGGCACGAACGAGAGGGTGTCGTCAATGAGGACTCCTAGGTTTTTTACCTGCTTAGCTGGAATGGGTGTGGGCCCGAGAGATGGAGGCCATGCCGCCAGAAGTGCGGCGCCATCAAGACCAATTAGTAGAACTTCGGTTTTGGCTAGGCCTATTACCCGCCATCGCCATCCAGTCCTGTATTTCTACCAGACATTTCGCCAGCTGAGCTGGCTTCTGAGGTCCTCTTGCTGAATCTATCAGAATTTGAGTGTCATCAGCATAAAACTGACACTCCAAGTTGTTGTTCTGGATGATATCAGCAAGAGGACGGACATAGCAATTAAAGAGGAGCGGCGATAGAGCACTCCCCTGTGGGACACCACAAGTAAGAGGTCTTGTGGTGGACCGATGTGTTCTCATCTTAACATATTGAGTTCTCTCATGGAGAAAGGAGCTTATCCAGCTCAGAACCACCCCGTCAAGACCAAAAAGATTTTTCAGTCTGTCCAACAGAATCTCATAGTCGACAGTGTCGAATGCTGCGGAGAGGTCTAGCAGAATCAAAGCTGCCGACCCCCCTGCATCACGGATTGATAGTAATCTTTCTCGCATAGCCAGCACAGATATCTGTGGCTATGGGTATCATGAAAGAGGTTTCCTCCCTCAAAATAGATTTGTAGCTGCCTAAAGACAACTTGCTCTAGAATTTTTGACAAGAAAGGGATGGCGGAAATGGGCCTGAAGTTAAGCGGATCAGTTATATCAAGGCCCACTTTTTTCAGAAGGGGTGTTACTATGGCATGCTTCATCTTTCCTGGGACGATGCCTAGTTGCAGCGAAAGATTGATAACTTTGCAGATGTCTGGAGCCAGTGTTTTGGAGTTGGCCTTCATAAGCCACCCGGGACAGATATCATCTGAATATGATGATGCTTTTAAGTCTCTCATAATCTTCAGTATCTCCTCGGGCGTAGTATCTAAAAATTGCATACGGGCATAATTGCTATATACTGTACATTGCAATATGGACCACTGATTTGTCTCAATTTTGGTCAACACTTTTTTCATACATAGAATTTGTTTCATACATAGAATTTGTAGCGCCGGCCGGACGTTAACAGACAAACCACTCGTGTAGAGATTCTGCGAAGCGAGCGGCGGTTTGCCTGTTAACGTCCGGACAGCGCTACAGGCATGAGGCTTAATTTATCTACCCAAATGTGAGTCATTTACCTATGTTTTACTTTAATAAATTACCCCCTGATTTTATGCTATGTGAGGCCTTTCTTCTTACATGATCCATGCCATTGAATGATTCATGTGGAGCACTCCTGATCTTTGCCATATCGTGGACACAGTAGTAACCAGTTCTCTGCTGGATATATATGCTGTATTTGGTCCATGAGGACCTTTGTATCTGGTAAGCAGACTCTTTGACTGAAGGTGGCGGATTCACAGCGGGCCTATTCGGGATCACGCGGATACAATTTGTTAAAGTGTGCACGGGTGTACAATTAGCTGTTCATCTACGGACTCTCTCTATTCACTGGGACTTTATCTGAAGTTTTGATTATTTCTGTCACTACCCAACCCATCCACCAGATGGATTGGGACTTATGTTTATTTTATTTGTAGATTCAGCATGCATGTTGATTAGCGTCACATTTGTCAAATGTGGTGGTGAATTGCACTTGAACGTTTAATTTATATTTACTTGTTTATATTGTGTCATCACATTCACAGATGCTCCTATATCAAGTAATAACAGGCACGCATGGTTCATCCATTGGGCTTAGCGTATCTGATGTGCTCCCTCACTAGTAACACATTTTTGGTCTAGCGCAACCATATATTTTTCCTTTCCTATCTATATCAAACTGTTGTAGCAACGAAAACAAAAATAAAGCATTTTTTTATGTCGGATCTTTCGGATTTCGGATTCTGCACGTTCGTTTTCGTTTGGACAAATATGCATTCGGATGAAAACGAACGCACATGTCTAATGGTCATTAAGAACAAATGGGAAACAGAGGGCAGGCAAGCCTTCAACACTATCAGAGAATATGGAAACTAGCATGTTACAAATTGTTTAGCATGGGAACCTAATACAAATGGATACATGAATCAATGACATGCAAGTGATATATACACCTCAGAGACAAATTAAACTCATTTTGTAAATTTCTATGCCAGGCTATTTGTATGTAATCAGTCATGGTACAGTATATGCATGGCTTTTATCCAGCTCACAAATGTGCACAGGTCTCATACATTTAGGCATCCAAAGATGGTGCCCTGGGTGAATTCCTAGAGCATGCAGAGTGCCACTTGACACTGGGTCTACCCAGTTAACCAAATAGCTCAGTATAAACACTTAGTAAAGGGTCTGGCCTTCTTTGATGTTGCAGGTCTGTTCCATAACATAGCTCTTAATGGTGAGACCCTACAGTCTACACCAGGGATCCTCAAACTACGGCCCTCCAGCTGTTGTTGAACTACACATCCCATGAGGCATTGTAACACACTGACATTCACAGACATGACTAGGCATGATGGGAATTGTAGTTCCTGAACAACTGGAGGGCCGTAGTTTGAAGACCCATGGTCTACACGAACCATGAGAGTGCTGGAGAGCCTGTTGCCCAATATTGCATGTGTACATCCATTTGCCTTGTCTTCTGGTATTTCAAGTTTACATTCTACTTAACTTACTGATGTCAGGCAGAATATGTCTGGATTAGCTAGATTTCTGTAATACAGAATTCATTTTCATCTGTTCCCTAAACAACACCCCATTCTCCTAATATAATGATGGTATCCTGAATAATATATTTATTCCAAGTGTTAGCCTTTAGCGTTTCCTTAATCCATAAAAGTGCTAATTAGTTGAGTAGAGAAATGCAGCCCTCCAGAAAGTTTTCAACCGTTCAAGCCATCCAAACATATGCCACCTAATTAAACACGATGCTTTTTTCCCCCTCTGCTAAAGGTTATTATATATCAAATATTGATCAGACATATAAAAGTGCAAGGACGCAAGATAGAAATGATTTATTGGTTACGGAAAATAGAAGGAAGGAGGACAGGATAATAAAATGAGATTTATTACCCTTTTTTTGTAATCAGTTATAGGTCAGGAGAGAAGAATTTGGGTAACGCTATGATTCCTTTAACATAATCTATATTTAAAACATATGCCATTAGTGATTTATAGAAAAGGTGAGATAGATGCATCAAACTTCACTTATATGGAGTCATGTTCTGGCAGCTATTTAAAGCTAAACAATTATTTGAATTTTTTTTTTTAAAACTGCAAATGATTTGCCTGAAAAAAAGATGGAGACTGCCACTGTTTATGTGGTTATCGGTAGTGGATAAAAACAATAATTCAGAATATGATTTACTGTAAACCCAAAATATAGTGCATAATAGAAAATGTCTTTATATAATTTAAAGTTTATGCATCAATATAAAGTTCAGCTTCAAAGCAGATACAGTATATGAGATGAAAAGGACTGAACAAGGAATCAATGTCCGATCTGGCATTTAGAAGAACATTTTGTTTTTTTAGATGTATAAAATGTAAAATAAGGAGGCAGTAGATTCCAGCACAAGGGGCTCAGCTCTGGAAGCTTTAAGTAAAATGGAATTAGTCTTGGATACAGAGATCCCTTGAGTATGCAAACAAGATTAAGGAGTACTAGAGTTACAGGGTAAGTAACTATGGGGAGGGTAAGTGTAGGGTTACAGGTAGGATAAGTATGAGCATTGGGGTTACAGTGAGGTTGAATAGTGATTAAGGCAGGGTTAGTGTAGGGGTTGGTGTTAGGATTACATTGAGGACCAGTGTTCGGCTTATCTATGGCCAACTTTAGCCTTAAGTCCTGTATACACGCTCAGTTTTCTCAGCGGTAAAAAGTCGACAAAACCGAGGGGAAAGCCGAGAACCCGGCAGGAAAACAGCCATAGAGCTTTGGCCAGGAATCCCGGCCGTGTGTATGCTTCATCGGCACTGCCTCGCAGTGTTTCCCATAGGTAAGTAGTAGATCTGGCGAAAAAAATAAATAATGGAATCCCGACGGGAAAATAGAGAGCAGGTTCTCTATTTTCCCGGCTGTTGGAGTCTGACGATCGGTCCCCGGAGCTGAAGAACGGCGAGAGCCGCGTGTAAACACGGCTTCCCCGTTCTTCACTGTGGCGGCATCATCGATCACGTGATCCCTTTTGTAGGGATACACAATCGATGACGTCACACCTACAGCCACACCCCCCTACAGTTGTAAACACACATTACGTCACACATAAACCCTTCAGCGCCCCCCTTGTGGTTAACTCCCAAACTGCAAATGTAATTTTCACAATAAACAATGCATTTTACATTTTTTATATATTTTTGGGGGATATTTATTGAATTTTTTTCGAAATTGTCGCTCTATTTTTGTTTAATAGCGCAAAAAATAAAAACCGCAGAGGTGATCAAATACCACCAAAAGAAAGCTCTATTTGTGGGGAAAAAAAGACACCAATTTTGTTTGGGAGCCACGTCGCACGACCGCTCAATTGTCAAAGCGACGCAGTGCCGAATCGCAAAACCTGGCCGGGTCCTTTAGCTGACTAAAGGTCCGGGTCTTAAGTGGTTAACCAGACAATTAAAATAGCCAGAAGGAGCTGGCTGTAGTCTGGACTGATGAGCAGGGAATTATCACCATTCTAATATCGTCTCTGACAGAGGGGTCCAATTTACCTCACGATTCTGGAGAGCCCTCTGTGAAACACTACAAATTCAACTTTCTTTGTCTTCAGCATATCATCCCCAGTCTAATGGGCAAACGGAAAGAACTAATCAGATACTAGAACAGTATATTCGATGCTTCACAACCTTCTCTCAGGATGATTGGGTCTCCCTTCTACCCTTGGCAGAGTTTGCATAAAACAATGCTAATCATTCTGCCACTGGGCAATCCCCTTTTTTCTCTAATTATGGGTTAAATTTAACATTTTTACCAGATTTCTTTTCAGAATCACCTGTTCCAACTGTACAAAGTACTATGGATTTTCTCAAACGCAACAATCAACTATTGCACAACGCAATAACCAAGGCTCAAGCTGACAACAAGAGATTTTTTGACAAAAGAGAAGGGGTGACTTGGATTTGGAACCGGACGATTAGGTATGGCTGTCTTCAAGTAACCTCAGATTACCTTGCCCATCTAAAAAATTGGCACCCAAATTTTTGGGCCCCTTCCCAGTCAAAAGAAAAATTAATTTAGCCTCCTACGAGCTGGTTCTACCGGAGACCTTAAAAATACATCCTGTATTTCATGTTTCCCTGCTCAAAACCGCAGTTCCTGATCCCTTCCCTAACAGTGGATCCAAGCCTCCTGAACCTGTTCAGATCGATGGTTATGAAGAATACATAGTGGAGGCCATACTGGACTGCAGGAAGCATCAAGGACAGAACCAGTTCCTGGTCAAGTGGGAAGGGTACGGTCCGGAGAACAATTCTTGGGAGCCTGAAAGTAACATTCATGCCAAAAGACTGTTACGTGCTTTTTTCCTTGCCCACCCTGACAAAGAAGCCCAACTGGGCATCCGGAGGCTGCCCCTTGGGGGTGGGCAATGTCAGGGACTTACCTCTCTGCCATCTTCCTCGGTTCAAACGCCCTCCATGCAGTCCTCCTTCTCAATGCAAGCCTCTCCCAGGAAGCTAGTGCACAATCGCGGGTCTCGCGCGTGCACGTTATCGGCTGTGGCGCCAAACAGGCCTTTAAACAGCCATTGCTGTTTGCAGCACATTGCTGCCTGATCTGCAGTTTGACCGGATCCTTACCTGAGACCTGTTTTGTCTGCTATTCATCTGAAACCTGATTGAACTCTGAACTTGGCTTGATCGACCATCCGAACCTCTCCGCTCCTGACCCGGCTCCGTTTGACCACCCACCTGTTGGACCCTTCTGTTGCCAGACCCACCTGCTTGCTTGTACCGACCATTCTCCAGCTATCTGCCTGCATGCTTACAAGTTGTGACCCTGCTTGTTGGACTTTGCTGTTTCCAAGAGAATCCTAACTACCTACCTGTTTGTGCCGTGGCATCGCAGCATCCGTGTGGGTCGCTGACCCTTCTCTTCAGCGTCTCTGCTTGTCGCGAGGTGTAGAGATGTTAATGTTCCCACCATGCTGCCAGAGTCCAGGGGGAGGATGTAGGAGGACCCCGATATGATTCCGATTGTCATGTTCCCAGCTTAGGCTGTGGATGGGGACTTTCTTCTCTTTTAGGGGAGAAATCAGTCCCTTAGGAATATAATCTTTGCATAGGCAAAAAGACTAAAACATTTTTATATATGTTTTTTTTGTTTTTGGTAATTACCTGACCAGATGCATTCATGCTAAGGTGAACATACACCTATTTTATATGAGGTCGGAACCCTTATTGTAATGAAATGAAGATAGAACATCTTCCTGCTTATGCGGAAAGTGCAACTTTTCCCTTCGGAAAAGATTAACACTAGACCTTTCTGCTGGGATCCGGGGCGCATGGTGTGCCTAAAGGCAGGCATCAAAATTGTAAATTAAGTCCACTAATGTCTTGGAACATAAGGGGTAGGAGAACCTGATGAAAATGCAGGTGGAAACCCTTGCGGCTTTACAGGGACCATCTTCACTTCTGGTCGTACTGCCATGAGTCCCATTATTTTAAGGGATTCTCACCCGAGGATTGCCAGGTTGACAAGTTTGCTGTAGACCTGGGGTGAATTCCGTACATTTGAAGGAGAAAAAAAAAAGAAAACACACACATTTCCTTTTTTCAAATAACCAGAAAAGAAAAAGATTTGAGAGGTATGAACCCCCAAACAGCTTCCGGGACTCGGAACTGAAATCCATCATGTATGGGTTTTGTGTAAGCTGAATTAGAGTCCTGCGATTTTTTTTATCCCATATGGACTTTGGTGAGTAGCAAGGACATAGGAGCCTGTTGAGCTAGAAAGTTTTTTTTTTCCCTTCTCTTTTTTTTTGGTGCGACCAAGGAGAATTGTAGAGGAGTCAGTTTCCCGTTAAACCAGAGTGGCAGTACCCGCTGGTTCAGCTTGAGTAAACAGGAAGTCAAAAAGCTTCTGAATTCCGGGAGAGCTAGACGCGTCCCCTTCTTTCCTTATGTTCATGAGGGTAGCCTGGAGGTTCCTTTGCCTACTCCTATACCTCCTGGCACTTACTGTATGCAGTAAGGCCTGAGAGGAACATTCCAGTGCTGCCTCGACCATAGATCCTGAAGCCAATTTTAATTGCTCCAGAGAATTGAGAATTTCCTCTGGCTCGAGGCCCTGGCTCAAGGCTAATTCAAAATTGGTAGACCATGCCTTTGTTGTCTCGGCAGCTGAAGCTAAAGCAGCTGCTGGTTCTCGTGCTCTCTCAGCTGTCTCATATATAGATTTGAGGCTGTTCTTAATCTTGTGACCCAATATGTCTTCTTGAGACGCTGCACCTCTTGAGGAATGTGCTGCATTTCTTACAGTAGCCGAGTGATCCATAGATGGTAAGGAAAACGGCTGAGCACTAGTGTCAGCTGGAGGGTACAGCCCACGAGGATAGATATAGGCGACCGGGCCTGCTACCATATTTCGCATTAAGGCGGCTAGGAAATTATCAGGCACCCCAGAATCGTAGTGGGGCCCTTGCATCTCGGATGCATCTTGGGAGTCATCCAAACTGGCCCCTGCACTTATCTGCTGACCTGGGATCTTGGGGGCAGACCCCTGAAAAATATCTTTTGATGAAGAGGTAGCCGGACCTTAAGATGGAGACGACTCCTGGATTGCGTCTTTAATTATTTTCCTAATATTGACCCAGTATTCCTCCCTCTCCTTTTCCTCATTTCCGGCTGCTCCCAGAAAGCAGTAACTGCAGACCAATTATTTTGGAAGCGCATCATCACCGCAGACCCAGCAGGCTTTGGGGGTGGCAGGGTGATGAGGAGAGGGATACTTTCTAGCCGAATGTCGGGAAGACCTGCGGCTGTCAGGTGCGTAGGCTGAAGCAGAGTGACCACTCTTCTGTGCCCCTCTGCAACTTGGCTGAGGTTGCGGGCTGCAAAAGAAGAAAAGGACAGAAAAATTCAGTTTTTCCTCTAAGAAGGTAGTCACATGCTCTTTTTTATTTTAAACTTACCTGGTAGTTTCAGCCACTTACCTAGTGGCATCTTGAGGATCTTTTTGTAATACTGAGCTGCGGGGAAGGGCTGTTAAAGAGGGAAACCAACAAGGTTAACCTGCGTGGTTTGACTTTTTTTTTAATTATTATTATTATTAATTTTTTTTTTTTTGGAATACATACCTATATGTATAGCGTACCTACGAATATACATATATACACCCATGAACGCATATGTTCATATATGTTTTTTTTTTAATATTGAATACATATACTGTATATATATATATATATATATATATATATATACACACATACATACATATATACATATATATGTATATACATATATACACATCCAGGCCTATGCACAGGCAAGGCTGAGATCCATGAGGTATCAAGGATACCCTACCTAAGTATATACATATACACATGCACCTACACATCCATGTACTGTACATACCCATATGTACAGAAAACATCCTCACCCATTATATGCACATGAAAATATGTATTCCATAGAAATATGCACAAAACATGATCCACTCCCAAATTTACCTTGGGCTGGATCCATAATATGGGGAAAAACGGGAGGAAGGCAGTAGAATGTAATCTTCCCTTAACCTAGGATGTGTTGCAGTGGAGAGCTGTTTAAACATAATGAGGAAAAACATCCTCATTTATACACCGGCTGCTCCCGGGTATACCAAGATGGC
The DNA here is from genome assembly GCA_029574335.1 of Rana kukunoris. Taxonomy (NCBI): domain Eukaryota; kingdom Metazoa; phylum Chordata; class Amphibia; order Anura; family Ranidae; genus Rana; species Rana kukunoris. The sequence continues at coordinate 111,071,864 of CM056052.1, forward strand.
CGCATTGGCCTCCGGAGGCTACTGCGCATGCGCGCGGTGACGTCATATCCCTGCGACACGACAGTGTCCAAGGAAGGGATAAATCAAATGCAGAGGGGGCGCGCAAAGCTCCGCAGATGCTCTCCAGCAGGGGCTGTGGGAGGGGGCCCCCCCCGTCCCGCCGTAGGAGATCGCATGCCTGGCTACGAGAGTCATAAATTCTGCCATACCTAGCCATGCGTCTGGAAGACAGAGAAAGAGGTGAGGTGGTCTAGAATGTAATCTCCCTTATAGCAAACGGCACATTTATTGTTGTTTTTTTTTTTTTTTTTTAAAGACTTGCCCTGTAAGCAGCTGTAGAAGGCTTAATAGCCCCCTGTCCCCAACAATCCACAATCATCAGCAGTGCACTGCAAAACTTGTAATCTTTTACCTTGGAGCAGTGTTTTTAGTCACGGATGGAGAAAAATACCTGAACTCCAGACCCAGAAAAGATCCATAGAAAAATGGGCTCCCAAACCTTTTTGGCGCGTTTAGCAGCCTAAGATATGGCACTTCATCTACAGGGGAGCATGAACCTGTAATGGCTGGACAACGCAGTGGCATAGTAAGGGCTGAATCCAGGTGATCCATGATCCTGCAGGTTTGAGGACAGAAAAAATAATGTCAGAGGGGAGGCTGTCGCTCTCTTTTAAAGAGTTATAATTGGTCCTGTGGGTTGGATGAGGGCGGAGCCACCAACCATATGTATGCTGCCATGAAGGCACCAGGAAAAAGGAATAATATTGCATACATATGAATGTGCCTTTTATTTTGGACTTTAAATGTTAACTGATGTATTAGTCTTTTTTGTCTAATTTATGTTTGTTGCTGGATCAGGTGACATGGTGTCCTGGCACTTATTAATTCAATAGTCAATGTGCTGTATACAGGTAGGCTAAAGATTGGTTCATTTCCAGATCTGGCTGAGCTGTGATTGGTTTAGAGCTATAGAAAGGTTTCTTAGCTGTACATATAATACCTGGCGTAAAAAAATGGGCATCCAAAACATTGCTGCATCAATGGTATCATTTTGAAGTTTTCTCTTTTACTATGTATCAATAAATTAGCTGTTTAATATGTAAATACACAACCCTGTGCAAGCTTTATCTTTAGATTTACTTGCATAGTAGTGGTAGCGAGCTTCTACTCACTGCAGGAAGAAACACAAATGTAATGAAAGCATCGAAATGAATTCTAAACACATCACAGGAAAATGTATGAATATTTTATAATGACATTCCAGTCAAACAATAAAGTCTTCTGTGGACAATGAAAAACAAATATTTATTATTTAATTATCTGAATAACAATTCTGAATGAAATTGTTCAGTGTGAACTAGAACTTGCATATCACAGTGGTGTTCCCGCTATGCTAGGGAAATATGGCACTTGTAATCTGAAGATTTTTGGCGGTGAATGACTGTGTGCTTGAGACTACTGGACTACATTTAATTACATCAATAGTTTCCATGACTGCAGAACAATAGAGATGATTTACTAAAACTTGAAGAGTGCAAAATCTGTTGCAGCTGTGCATGTTAGCCAATCAGCTTCTAACTTCAGCGTGTTCAATTAAGCTTGAAAAAAACAAAACAAAAAAAACAAGGAAGCTGATTGGTTTCTATCCAGAGCTGCTCCAGATTTTGAACTCTCCAGATTTAGTAATTGAACCACAATGTTGGGGAGGTGGTGCTCATACAGATCCCACAGAGAGGGCTGTAGTGGTATAGAACATATGTTATGGATGACTCAATAAGCAGCAAAGAGACAGCTGTATCACATCACCTTATTGTGCGTGTTGTTTGCGTTCACTTACTGACAGATATTTTCTGTTAGGCATCAAAGGGTGCATTCTGGAACTAGTTTTTTTTTTTAATGCTATAATCACAAGACGTATTTAGTGATTCTGGCATTATATTTACATATTATGAAAACCTTACCACCAAGGTGAGAGAGAGTGGGCAGGCTATTGGCAAATTAAGCATGCAATCTCTGGTTTTCAAACAGATGCTCCAGTGGCTTCAGATACCAACTTCCTTGTGGGGAAATCAGTATGTAAACAGTATCTGCAGGGTGAAATTTGTATTAGCTGCCATTATTGGAAAAGTAGGTTCCCATTCTTTTTTTACCTTTTCAGGGACAGCTGGTAATAGTTTTTTTTTTTTTTTGCTGTGTATGTCTAGAAGAAAGCAGGGCATACAACAACATGTAGAACCCAACAATTGGAGAGCTACCGTGTTTCCCCGAAAATAAGACACCGTCTTATATTTTTTTTTCCTCAAGAAATCACACTATGGCTTATTTTCGGGGGGTGTCTTATTTTTATTACAGAAAATAAAGGTTGCCTACCTGAACCACACTTGCGCTTTTTAGCATTTCCTCTGTCCACCTGTAGACTGAGATTATCGTATTCTGCACGCCATTTTTGGACCATTCGGATATCCAACTTCTTCTCTTTGCACTCATCTTGTCTGGCTGTACAGAAAGATAGGCCAGCAAAGCTGATGTGGAGCAAAGTGGAGCTGGGGTGATCTCTTTGGGCTCAGTAGCAGCTTTTCCCCCTATCCCCTGGTGTTTGTGTGGGATGAGAGAGGGGTTTGCTGGTCAGTGCTGGGAGAAGCTTTACAGCAGGCATCCTCAAACTACGGCCCTCCAGCTGTTGCGGAACTACAAATCCCATGAGGCATTGTGAAACTCTGACATTCACAGACATGACTGAGCATGATGGGAAATGTAGTTCCTGAACAACTGGAGGGCCATAGTTTGAGGACCCCTGCTTTACAGCTTTACACAGCGTTCTTCTCCTCACTTCAGTTCCAGTACAGAACTGTACGCCTATCACGTGTTGTTTCCCGCTCCGCGCCGCGCCGTTACGCATACGACACTACGTCTTATTATCGGAGATTCGCCACGTCTTATTTTCGGAGATTCGACACTACATCGCTACGTCTTATTTTCGGAGGGGTGTCTTATATTTCGATCTTGTGTCGAAATCCCGCTACGACTTATTTTCGGAGTACGTCTTATTTTCGGGGAAACACGGTACAAGTAAAAATCATATGGCCAACACTATGCATTTGTGCTAGTTGTTCCCTGGAATACTTTAGCCAACTTCAGACCAGGACATAAAAAGCTTGTGCTAGCAATGCTATGGATAGTATTAGATAAATATATAAAGCTGATACTGCTGGCTTGTAATTAAAGCAGCATGTTCCAAGACTACTAATCTTACTTACATACTTGCTCCAGCTCAGTGACTATATGCAGGGTGATAGGGATGGTGACCTAAAGCTGGCCACACATTTAAAGACTTCTTCTGCACTGAATTCTTCCAGCTGTGCTAAACAGCATGGATGGATGAGCCTTCCACTGTCAGCTAATGTATTCTAACAGCCAAGACATGTGGCGTAAAACAAAAAATAGTGCGCTACCACATAAGTATACAAAAAAAAGGGGTAAATATGTGTTAATAAGTGTAAAACCTTAAATGACAAAAATGAGAGAATATCTGGAAAATAGATACAATGTCCCAAACAAGTAATTAGGGATCCAAAAATAATCGGAGTAACTTTACAATTCCTGGAATACACAATTACAACAAAATGATAACTTGTCTGCAGGTAAGATTTTCTGGTCATCAAAGAAAATAAGTCAATCACCGGTGCTTACCAGTTCTGTTGGATCTCAGGTCAAAGAGATCAAAAGGGCATGTCAGAACACCATCAGCCAGATAGGGATCAGCATCTGAGGATTCCAATGAATATCCCATCCAAGCTATGCAAAACTCCCTTTTTAATGGATTTTACACATCAAATGGATATTCAAACTTGCTCACCATACCGGTATTGTTAATAGGGGCAGAGAGAGAAAAGCATCATGTTGCAATTCATTTAAAAGATTTAGGGCCAGATCAACATACAATTGCCCTGGCACAGTGTATCAGAGATACACTACGCCGCCGTATTTTACCTGGCTCTAAGTCGAATCCAGGAAAATTTTGGCCCGTAAGGTACGGCTGCGTAGTGTATTTCTCGCGGCGGAATTGAATTACGCGGGTAGGGGGCGTGAATCATTTAAATGAAGCGCGTCCCCGCGGCGATCGAACTGCGCATGCTCCGCTCAGAAATTTCCCGCCGTGCATTGCGCGAAATTACGTCGAAACGTAGTTTTTTTTTTTAGTAGCGTAAATTACGTACATTCCTATTCACGAAAGACTTACGCAAAAAAAAAAAATGAAATTTCGACGTGGGAACGACGACCATACTTCACATGGCAAGTCTAACTATAGACCGGATAATAGCAGCTTTAACTATACGCTGGAAAAAGCCGACTAGCGACGACGTAAGAGAATGCAACGGCCGTTTGTAACTTCGTGGATCGCCGTAAAAAGCTAATTTGCATATCCGACGTGGAAAACTATGCGAATTCCACCCAGCGGGCGCAGAAATATTGCAGCTTAGATCCGAAGGCGTACGAAGACGTAAGCCTGTCAGATCGAAGCCCGAAGCCGTCGTATCATGGTTTGAGGATTCAAACTAATGATACGATGCGGGTAATTTGAAAGTACGCCGGTGTATCAGGAGATACACCGGCGTACTAGCTCTGTGGATCTGGCCCCATGTGTCTATCAGAATATTGAAACAGTGATTGCAGATTATATATATATATATATATATATATATATATATATATATATATAAAATCTGCAATCACTGTAATGCCTCTTAGGCCTCGTACACACGATCAGACATATCCGATGAAAACGGTCCGCGGACCATTTCCATCGGATATGTCCGATCTGGAGTTTGATCCGATGGCGTGTACACACCATCGGATCAAATTCCCCGCCGGCGGACGGCGCGGTGACGTGTCGGTGACGCGGCGGTGACGTTGACGCCGCCACGTCACCGCCACGTCACTGCACCAGGAAGTAAAACACTTCCGCGCATGCGCCGGCGGTGCGGGACGACATGTCTGCTGGTAAGTGTACTAACCAGCAGACATGTCGGGCGGACAGATTCCCACCGGATAGATTTCAAAGCATGCTTTGAAATCTGTCGCGTGGACAAATCTGTCCGCTAGCCCATACACACGATCGGAGATGTCTGCTGAAACGGTCCATCGGACCGTTTTCAGCGGACATATCCCCTCGTGTGTACGAGGCCTAACACAAGATCGGAATTTCCAAAGGAAAAAGTCAGACGGAATTTTTTCCAACTCAGTTAGAAAAAGAACATGTCCTGTTTTTTTCCGACGGAAAAAAATTCTATTGGAAATTCCGTTTGTCTGTATGGAACTCGGAGAAAAAAAACACGCATGCTGGGAAACAATTTGACGCATGCTTGGAAGCATTGAACTTAATTTTTCTAGGCTTGTTGTAGTGTTGTACATCACCGCATTTTTGACGGTCAGAATTTGGTGTGTCCAGGTGTATGCAAGACCGCTTGAACAGAATTCCGACGGAAAAACCCATTAAGTTAATTGTATGTACAGGGCATTAGGCCGATATTTTTCTGCTTGGCTCCTTCAATTTCTCAATCAAACTTGGTCAAGCAGGGCCACAAATGGCTTGAAAAGTTTTCATTATGAACGTTAAGAAATTTGTGTCATGTACAGTATGTACAGGTTTACACAATTCGGCACTGCGTTGCTTTAATAGACAATTGCGCGGTCGTGTGACGTGGCTCCCAAACAAAATTTGCGTCCTTTTCTTCCCACAAATAGAGCTTTCTTTTGGTGGTATTTGATCGCCTCTGTGATTTTTTTTTTTGCGCTATAAACAAAAATAGAGCGACATTTTCGAAAAAAATCTATATTTTTTACTTTTTGTTATAAGAAAAACAGAATAAACTAAATTTTAGTCACATGTCTTTAGTAAAAAAAAAATTGCAATAAAAAAAAATTAGCTACCTATCGGGAACAGCGACACTAATACAGCGATCAGAAAAATCGCAAGGGGTTAAATGTGCCTGCCTGTACTGGTGTCAGTGTAGTGTTGGTGCGACTCACTGTGTCTCTTCTCTCATCTCGGCGGTTTGAAAATACCGCTGAGATGAGCGCTGCATCACTTCCTCTGCCTGTGTTTACATTTTACAGGCAGAGGAAGTGACACGGCGGCGGCGCATGGGATTGGCTGGGAGCGATCACGAGGGGGCAGACAGAAACGAACGCCCCCCCCCCCTCAAGTCGGATCGCTCCCGGAGGTAAGCCGCCCGCCGCACGCAGTGGAGGTGGTCCCGATCGGACCCCTGACCCGCTAGTAGGCAGTGACGTATATATACGTGCTTCTGTCTGTCCGTGCCATTTTGCGGACGTAAATAGGCGTGCGGCGGGCGTTAAGCGGTTAAATGATCAATCCAACTAGGATAATACTGTATTTCAGTTACTTGTGTCTCCTGAAGTCTCCAGTGACAATATATTCCCATTGCTGTTTCTGTCGCACATGCAGTATGGAAGATGCAGTAGCAATCTTATTAGAGAAACTTACTAGAAATTCATGTGAAATTTAGGATTATTAAGGTCTCCCCTTTGTTGTTCCTATCTCTGTTCATGTCTCCTTGGAGATTTGGAAATAAAATAAAGTCAATATATATAACTACTGCAAGGCAGTGAGACCCCTTCATAATAAAGGCATGCCGATCTGGGAGAAATCTCACCATCAGAGTGCCAAGAGAAATGTCAAACTCTTCAGAGTCTACCAGAAAATTAAGTATCAGTTTAGGGCAGACCGAGCTATAAAAAAACAGTCGGCAATGGCAGCTTCCATATTTCTAACCTCTCAAGTTCACTTTAACCATATGTTTTCCTGGCCCAGCGAGAATCAAAAGCTCCACTAGTTCTAAGTCTTATGTAATTTGATGCTTTTTATAGTAAATAAAAGCCTCTCTAATCAGATTGCTCCTGCCTCTTATATACTGAGTGTGTGATTCTTCAGGATAAATTGATCATCCTTCTTGTGATCAAAGACAATTGTGAGAGGCAAACATCAAAGTGTAACAATCTAAGAAAGGCGATCTCAAACATGATGCATTAGCGCTCACTTTTCATTATGAACAGGGAAAAGATTTAAACCCCAAGTTCGCTCTTTTACCTGTAGCCTATTTTCTGTGCATTCTTCATTTTCTCCTCCATAGCTAATTATCTTTTTTACTTGTGATTGTCCACTGTGTCCTTTCGGCACCATCCTCCAGTCACCATGGGTACCATTGAGGCCTGTGTTCACCTGGATGTATGAGTACAGAACAAAACGGTTGCTGGAATCACCAAAACCTGATTGTAAATATGGGGAGTCTGCAGACCATGTAATGTAAGGCAAACCTTTTGCCAGAAAAAAAGTAAATTTTTCATCCAATTTTTCATCCAATGTTATATAATGTATTGTAAATATAGTTTGAAGACCCATGATATAGATTTAGCATATTATAGGAAAGAAAAGGAATTAAAGCATAAATAAATCTACATGCAGTGCCTTGAAAAAGTATTCATGGGTAGACATAGAGCAATATGTAAGCCTGATCCCGTTAAATAGAGCACCTTGGTGCTATGCGGTACTCTCTAGATAAGAGACACCCTAAAATAGGGACTACACTCTGCCCAGTCTGATGGTCCTGTGCTAGATCCCCAGTTCATCTTTAGAGGTCTGGGGAACCCCCCTCAGTGATGTCAGTGAATCTGTATTGCAGAGAGCAGTCAGTCAGTGAGGCCTCGGATTAGCAACAGGAGCTCCACACGGCGCACGTCTCCTAGGAGTAGGAACGTGTGTGCTATAGCTCCAGGCAGGCTTAGGAGGCAGTCAGGCAGACAGGCTGACAGGCAGGGTCCAATCCAGCCCTGCTCAGCCCAGCTACAGCTCCAGCTCCAGCCTCTGCACGGAACGCTCTGAACCTGGCCTTTTTTTCTCCAGCTTCCCCCCAGCATTCCTCCTCCCCTCCTTTGAAGGTGAGTCTGCCTGTCTCCCTGGGACTAAGGGCGGCCGTCCTTTTCAGGACAAGCCGCGGCGTCGGATCCTGGGAGACAGGCGATCGAATCTCCCCGATCATCACCCCCGTCTCATTGTCGAGGCATCCCTTCCTCGTCCCCCACCACCCACTCCCCGCCGTCGATTCCCGTCTTTTTCGACGCTCCGCGCCAACCTTGCTAGGTCCGCGGCAGCCGCGTCTTAGGAAAGACCGCGGTTTCATCCGCGGCCTAGCGGCGCACCATACCCAGGCCCAACATTCTCTCCAGTAAACCCCCCCTCACCCCTGGAGGACCCCATCCACCTCCAAATAAACTAATCCCAGCCACCTCTGCTGCCAATCCTCCCTACAGATAGCCCCCCGGCCTGGATTTCTCTGTCAGGCCGGCGGCTACCTTAGTACACCCCCCCAGCAATCAGAGACATCTCCTACCCCAAGTCCCCCAAACCATAACATTATTTGATCCAGGAAGGAATTTTTTTCCCTGCCCCAGCATATTGGCGTAGTCTGGCCAGGTTTTTTTTGCCTTCCTCTGGACCAAAGCCAGGAGAGAGGATTCAGTGAATCTTCCCTCCATCACCATCCAACCACCGCCGCCCCCCCCGATGACGGGCAACTATGGCGAGTCTGCGGTATTCAGCAGAAACCATTTGGGGTCTGAGGCGATTTGCCACAGTGCTACCAGCCGTCACCAAAAGGGACCTAAGAACTGAGCAAATTTTGAGAATTGATCGACGATCGACTGTCAAAAAATTCAGTCACCCATCCCAACCTAAGCACATATCCTGTGCTTTGATTAACACAAGATCGGCAGTAAAACACTGATTAGAAATACGATTTAGACTGCCTCTTTATTACAGAAAGCTGGCTTACAGCCGACTGTAACACCATTCTAGGAGAACTGGTGCAAGAAAACTATCGTATTATAACGGAAAACAGAATAGGGCAAAGAGGAGGAGGCTTGGCGGTGATTCACAAGGCCCATCTTGCGATCAGTAAACCAGTCCTTCAAAATCCTCTTCCATTCATGGAAACCCTTACTCTACAACTGCAAACAAATCCCCAGGAGACCGTCCGTATTCTACTCTGCTATAGGCCACCCGGACCAAAATCGCAGCTTTTACCTTCTCTGACGGAGTTTATCTCCACTTATACCCTGAACAGCAAACATCTTTTGCTACTCGGGGACTTCAATCTCTGGGCCAACTCCTCACAGTATCCGATCGCGGACGCCTGTATTGACCAACTGGAAGGATTAGGGCTACAGCAACTAGTATGTGGGCCCACACATGCTTCAGGTCACACGCTTGACCTAATTTTCAGACAAAATCTGGAAATAAGTATTTTGGAAAATGAACCGTTGCCATGGACAGATCACCATGCAATTAAATTCATAATTTCCAAAACTCCCCCATTGACAAAAACACCTAAGCCGGTGACAACACACTGGACAAGATCTCAGAAGAAGCTCCATTCGGAACTCTTCAAATCTACCTTAGGAATTAAAATAAAAGCACTCCGACCACTCCGAACAGTTTCAGATACACTGGATGCCATAAATGCAGCCCTACTACAGTCAGCCGACTTAGTAGCACCGAAACGCCAAGCCCGCATCCGGAAAAACAAGTGCGGCTGGTTCAATAACCAGCTGTCACTACTGAAGCAAGAGCGCAGAAGGGTGGAAGCCGCCTGGAAACGCAGTGCCTCAGAAGAGAACCTCATCTGCTACAAAGCAATAACAAGAAAATATCACAAAGAAATTTTCCAAGCCAAGAAACATCATTTTTCTAAGGCCATCAATAGCGCCTTAAATCGCCCCTGCGAACTTTTCAAGTTGGTCACTCAGACCATGAATCCAGGCTGTCTTGAGGCCCCCAATTCAGATACCCAAGAATTTTGCGATGAATTGTCGGATTTCTTCATCAATAAAATTGAGGGAATCCGGGAAAGCATTCGTCAAAACAATACCCCATGCAACACCCCCCTTGATCAACCTCGCAACACCGATAGAAGCCATCTACAATCAACCAAGTTCACTCTGGAACCCATCTCCGTGGATGCCACAAAAAATATCATCGACACTTTGCGAAACAGCACAGCGCCTAATGATATTATCCCAACTAAACTGCTAAAGGAATGCGCCGACATCCTGGCACCACCTATCATGCAGCTTATAAACCAGTCATTCAGGGAAGGCATAGTGCCCTCCCTGCTGAAAGAGGGCACTATCCAGCCCATCTTGAAGAAACCCACCCTAGACCCCAAAGACCCAACTCACCGCCGTCCCATAACAGGCCTAAACGTCCTCTCAAAGATAATGGAGAAAGCAGTGGTACAACAGCTGCAACAGCATCTAGATACCCATAATCTACTTGATCCACTTCAATCCGGTTTCCGTCCCGAACACAGGACGGAAACCGCATTGCTGAAAATATGGGACGACGCACTTGAGGCCGCAGACGAAGGAGAATCTTGTCTCCTGGTTCTGTTGGACCTAAGTGCAGCCTTCGATACAGTAGACCACAAACTACTACTGACTCGATTGACGGAAGTAGCCAAAGTCGCAGAACGTGATCTATCATGGTTCTCCTCCTTTTTGGAAAACCGATCACAAACAGTGAAATTAGGACCCTTTACTTCCGAAAAACGCACGGTGTCATGTGGAGTCCCTCAAGGATCACCTCTGTCACCGGTGCTCTTCAACATCTATCTTCGCCCTCTCTTCGAAATCATCAGTAGCCAACAGCTGCTTTACCACTCCTATGCAGACGACATGCAACTGTACTTTCGCATCTGCAACAAAAAGGATCATCATCTCAGTTTAGAGAATTGTCTCTCTTTGATAGAAAACTGGATGACAAAGAGTTATCTTAAACTCAACAGCTCCAAAACAGAACTTCTTCTGTTTCATGCCAGTCGCAAGAGTCAACCTGCAACAACCTGGACACCTCCCCCCATTCTGGGCCAGATCATCACCCCTAGCTCCAAAGTCAAAAGTCTCGGAGTCATCTTTGACACCAACATGACAATGGACGGACAAATAGGGTCAGTAGTCAGCGGATCACACCATCTGCTGCACCTACTACGCAGACTTATTCCTTTTATCCCCAAAGAAGACGTAGCAGTCGTGGTGGGAACAATTGTGAACTCCAGACTGGACTATGCAAATGCCTTTTACCTCGGACTCCCCAAGTACCAAATCACTCGTCTGCAAGTCGTTCAAAATACGGCCGCCAGACTTGTGACTGGGAAAAAACTATGGGAATCAATCTCACTTTCTCTGAGAACCCTTCACTGGCTGCCAGTAAAAGACAGAATTGCTTTCAAAGCACTCTGTCTGACACATAAGTGCATCCATGGGAAGGCTCCGCAATATCTATGCGAAAAGATAGAAGTCCACAACCCCAGTCGCATTCTGCGATCCACCGACCAAAATCTGGTCAAGATACCCAAAGCCAGATACAAGTCCAAAGGAGAAAGAAGGTTTGCTTTCCAAGGTCCCAGACTATGGAACGCTTTACCAACCAGCATTCGGTTGGAGGAAAACCACCTGACCTTCAGAAGACAGATAAAAACTCTGCTCTTTTGATGACCAGAGAGACAGAAACAACAAGTGCCCAGAGGCGATTCAGTTCGCATGTGCCGTGCTATATAAGTTTTTCATTCATTCATTCATTCATACACTACAAATTTCAGCAAAAATATGTGGAAACAAGAAACTCTCACCAGGTAATTCACCATTGCTACCTATAATAGGAAACCCTAATTTTACACCAGGGATGGAGAGGGGTACAGCCGAAAAGTTTAGAGAAAAGGGCCTCTGTCAGGTCTCAGATTTTTTGATGTCCGGTGCGTGGCCTTCCATTGGGGACCTAACAAAGGTTGGAGGCTTATTTGAACTTACAATGTGGCAGGTGCTTCAGGTAAGCCATTTTTTAAGATCAATGGGCCTGGTAATGGAATTCCAAAGGCAACTGACGGTACTAGAGAGATGTTGTAGTGAGGTGGAGCCACTTTCAATAGTAGTATCCAAAATGTACAGGTTTTTGTGCCCTCGGAAGAATTTGTGATGCCAAGTATTAGCAGATGGGAGAGGGACCTGGGGAGAACTTTCACCCCAACCCAGCATACACAAATAATCTTCCTGGCACTTAATTCCTCGGTTAGCCATGAATAAGCACTGATCCAGTGCGAAACGCGTCGGCTGCTCCTTGTTTTCCACTGCTGTGACCCTATTTTTGAATAAAAGACCACCCATCAGGTTTTGGAGTGCGGCTATCCATTTTTCTTTGTCCTAATTCCTCGGTGTGTTCGAAGACTCAAGAAGATAACTATAAACTTCTCACACAATGGTATTATACTCTAGAAAGGCTACATAAATTTGATAAAGAAGTAGCGGAAAGTTGTTGGAGATGTGGCAAAGAGCAAGGAACACTTTTACAAATTTTTTGGTCGTGTCAAAAAATGAGACATTACTGGGAGGAGGTACAGAGAATCTCCCAAAAATGTATTGAAGATTTGATCCCAGATGACCCTGCCTTCTTTCTGTTGCATATCTCACAGATACTGGCGCAGAAGTAAAGGAAGTCGGTAGTGTGTCATCTGATCAACGCGGCAAGGGCGGGAGTCACCCTGAGGTGGAGGGACCCCAGGCCCCTCTCCGTCGTAGGCTGGCTCAATAGGACCCAGGAGGTAGGAGCAATGGAAGATTTGGTTCTTTCTGCTCATAACAGGAGGACACAGTGCATAGAAACCTGGTCAGGATGGAATCTATTTATTGGATCAGATGAAGGGAAGAGGCTTCTCGAGGAGAACTAAGAGGAAATAAGGAAACTTAGAAGAAGAGGAAAAATAATATAGGTGGATAAGGAGAGAATTCAAGATTGTAAGTCCAACATCTCGAGAGAGGAGAGGTAGGGTGAGGGAGAAGGGGGGAAAATTGGAGTTTTTTTTTTCTCTTTTTGGTCTTGGGGGGTTGGGGGGGAATTAGCATAAGAGAAAAATTAAATAGGAGTGAGGAATGTATAGATCAATAATTGATATATGGTGTATTTTATGGAATTTGTATTTCCGTTTGTATGTGTATTATTATCAGCTATAACTTTCTGTATTCTATTTTTGATAAAATAAAATAAAAGATAAGTAAACATTTTTTCAAATTTTATCATGTTACAAACAAAAATGTTAATTCATTTTATTGGGATTTTATTTGATAGACCAACACAAAGTGGCACATAATTGTGAAATGGAAGGAAAATGATAAATTGTTTTCAATTTTTTTTTTACAAATAAATATGTGAAAAGTGTGGTGTGCATTTGTATTCAGCCCCCTTTACTCTGATACCCCTAACTAAAATCTACTGGAAATAATTGCCTTCAGAAGTCATGTAACTAGTAAATAGTAAATAATCTCAGTATAAATACAGCTGTTCTGTGAAGCCCTCGGAGGTTTGTTAGAGAACCTTAGTGAACAAACAGCATTGAACACACCAAACAGGTCAGAAATAAAGTTTAAAGCAGGGTTTAAGCAGACCCTCCTGCTCGCCCCCTCCCCCTCAAGAGGCTTTCTCCACACCACGGAGAAAGCCTTGGATTACTGTGTTTAGTTACAGAGAGAAGAACAGGAAGTGAGGATTTCTCAGAAGAAATAAGGACATTTAAAAACAAAATCGAAGGATGAGGTAAGTGAAAGAGGACTGCACTAAAGTAAAGGAATCTATTTAGGGAAAAAAATACTTACCTTTACAATCCCTTTAAAATCACATAGACGGTGCATATTAAATTAAAAAAAATGTTTGGGGATGGAGTTTTTTGGGCAGAAAAAGACTTACAAATTCTCTTTTTACCAAAAAATAATAAACCTGCTAGCAATTTTGTTAAAATGTAAGTTTAGTTTTGCTTAACCACTAGAGGTCAGCGCTATTGACAGAATACGTCAACAGCCCGGACCTGAGGCGCCGGGGTCACGTCACGTCTTTGGACGTGATGTATTTGTAATTCCCCGCGCGTGCCACAGGGTGGCACGCGGCGGGGAAAAACAGTCCCGTCGCATCACAGAGGATTCGATGCGTGTACCCGGCGGCCGCGATGTCTGTCAGGTACACACGATCGGCGGTGACAGAGCAGGGACGTGGAGCTGTGTGTGTAAACACAGAGCTCCACGTCCTGTCAGGGAAAGGAGACAGATGCTGTTTCCCTTGTACATAGGGACACAGCATCGGTCACCTCCCCCAGTCACCCCCCTCCCCCCACACAGTTAGAACACACCCAGGCAATACATTTAACCCCTTCAATGCCAGTCACATTTATACAGTAATTAGTGCATATCTATAGCACTGGTCGCTGTATAAATGTGAATGGCGCCAAAAATGTGTCAAAAGTGTCCGATGTGTCCGCCGCAATATCGCAGTCCCAATAAAAATCGCAGATCGCCGCCATTACTAGTAAAAAAAAAAATCATAATTCTGTCCCCTATTTTGTAGGCGCTATAACTTTTGCGCAAAGCAGTCACTTATTGTGATTTTTTTTTTTTTTTTTACAAAAATACGTAGAAGAATATGTATCGGCCTTAACTGAAAAAAAAAAAAAATTGGGATATTTATTATAGCAACAAGTAAAAAATATATATATATTTTTTAAATTGTCGCTCTTTTTTTGTTTATAACGCAAAAAATAAAAACCGCACGGGCGATCAAATACCACCAAAAGAAAGCTCTATTTGTGGGGAAAAAAAGGACGTCAATTTTGTTTGGGAGCCACGTCGCACGACCGCGCAATTGTCAGTTAAAGCGACGCAGTGCCGGAAGCTGAAATTTTGTCAGGGCACGAAGGGGGTTTATGTGCCCAGTAAGCAAGTGGTTAACCACTTGCTTACTATACACTTAAACCCCCCTCTTGCCCAGACCAATTTTCAGCTTTCAGCGCTCTGACTCTTTGAATGACAATTGCGCGGTCATACAACACTGTACCCAAATTATATTTTTATATATTTTTTTTCCCACAAATAGAGATTTATTTTGGTGGTATTTGATTTGCGATTTTTATTTTTTTGTTAAATTTTTTTAAAAAGAGAATAAAAAAAAAAAATACAAAACCGTTTTATATTTTGTTATAAAATTTTGCAAACTGGTAATTTTTCTCCTTCATTGATGTACGCTGATAAGGCTGCACTGATGGGCACCAATAAGGCGGCACTGGTGGGCACTGAGAGGCAGCATTGGTGAGCACTGAGAGGTGGCACTGATAGGCTATAATGGTGGGCACTGAGAATTAGCACTGATGGGTGGCAATGATGGGCACTGATCAGCACTGTGAAAAACATATTCTAAAACCCCAAAAATCTAGTCTTGTCTTGCCCAGTCCTGTTTTGTATAGTCTTTTTGAACAATATATGGAAACAAAAATATATCAGAAATTGATTAGATGAAATAACTATATTACTTATCTGAACACATCAATGTCTGTATCATATTCTATAATGTATTGTCATAATATAATAAAATCAGAATGAACTAAAACCCCAAAAATCAGTCTAATAAAATATAAGCAGCGCTGTAAACAATGTAAGATGAAATATCCGTTTTCACAGGTATTCAAAAATAATGCTAATGTTCATAAACATCACCATGTGACAAAAGTGAATATGTGCACAAATTTCAAAAAATATATAAATGTCTTTAAATATTAATTAAATATAAGTCTATATAACACATCAAGTAGGTTTGTGAAAAAATAATGATAATAGCTTCCAATCTTCCACCACATCCGGTGTCAGTGAATCCTCTCCCTTCAGATGCAAACTCACCAACTCAAATTGCCTTACACTCTCGTGTTCGGCGTGTAAACGTGTACAAAAAGACCTCACTGGTAGGTGTAGCAGATAATCCCAGTTCCAACCAATTCACTGCCAGAAAGCTCAGCATGTAAATAAAAGAAGTGCTCAAAATAGCGTGATACCCTAAAATCAGTTTAATAACACACTTAAATCTTCAAATATAGCACTCACATGAATATCAAAAAATAGAGCAATACACTGCACAGCAAACACTCGTTCAGGGATGAACCGAAAACCGAGTATATTGGTCACAGCAGGCCCAAGGTGTCAACTGATCGCTCATCACCTCCCCTCTGTTCCTTCCTGGATCTCTGCTTCCTTGATCGGCCTTGATACATCACACGTTCACTTCAGATGGTTGCTGCACAGCCACTCCCTGACATGTTTCGTCATAAAAGACTTAGTCATGGGATTGATCCACACTGGTAGGTAAGGCTGATAGGCAGCACTGCTAGGTGGCACAGATGAGGCACTGATTGGCACCTCTGGTGGGCATTGATAGGTGCCATTCAAGGGCATTGATAGGTGAAACTTTATTGAACTGGTGGGCACTGTGGGAACTGGCAGGGGCGCTGGCAGGGGGTACAGGCAGGCGGTACTGGTGCGCACTGATGAGGCAGATGTGCCTCTTCCACTGGGGACCGATGTCCCTTACACAAAAGCCACCAGTGTGACAGCGTGGCTGACAGCTGATCAAGTAATAAGGGGCCGTAACCAGCCCCTTACTCAGATCTGTGATCCCAGAGTCTCAATAACTCCATGATCACAGAGTGCACCGCAGGACGCGTGCAAAGGGGAGGTCCGCACTGTAGCTGTCATTCAGCTATAGGGCGGAGATTAAGTGGTTAAATTCTGAGGTATTTTAACCACTTCCCAACGGCCGTACGACTTTGTACGGCCGAAGGGATGTCCTGAATCTCTAACAGGCCGTGTTTTTATGGCCTGTACTCTGCTAGGCCACTGGGGGGCGCGCGCGCCCGGCGACGGCGTGCCCGCCGCATCGCTGACATGCCGATGCGCGTGCCTGGCGGCCGTGATGTCTGCCAGGCACTCGGGATCGGCGGCTGCAGGGACAAGAGGTGGATCTCTGTGTGTAAACACAGAGATCCATGTCCTGTCAGGGGAGAGAGGAGACCGATCTGTGTCCCTTGTACATAGGGACACAGCATCGGTCACCTCCCCCAGTCACCCCCCTCCCCCCACACAGTTAGAACACAATTTAGGGTACACATTAACCCCTTCCTCACCCCCTAGTGTTAACCCCTTCAATGCCAGTCACATTTATACAGTAATTAGTGCATATTTATAGCACTGATCGCTGTATAAATGTGAATGGCGCCAAAAATGTGTCAAAAGTGTCCGATGTCTCCGCCATAATGTCGCAGTCATGAAAAAAATGCTGATCGCCGCCATTAGTAGTAAAAAAATAAAATAATAAAAAATAATAATAATTCTGTCCCCTATTTTGTAAGCGCAATAACTTTTGCGCAAACCAGACGCTTATTGCGATTTTTTTTTTTTTATACCAAAAATATGTAGAAGAATACGTATCGCCTAGACTGAGAAAAAAAATGTTTTTTAAAAAAAATTGGACTATTTATTACAGCAACAAGTAAAAAATATAGGGCCAGATTCAGATACACTTAATATTGCGCTGCGTAATCGAAATTCTCTACGCTGCCGTATTTCACCAGGCTCTACACCGAATCCTGGTAGATTTTTGCCCGTACGCTACGGTGGCGTAGTCTATTTCTCGCCGCGTAATCTAAATACGCGATTGGGGGGCGTGAAGCATTTAAATTAAGCGCGTCCCCGCGGCGATCGAACTGCGCATGCTCCGTTCAGAAATTTCCCGCCGTGCATTGCGCGAAATCACATCGTTACGTCATTCGTTGTTTGAGTAGCGTCGTTTACGAACATTCCTATTCCCGGACGACTTACGATAAAAATAATAAAAGACGTCGGAAAACGTAGAAATTCGACGTGGGAATGACGGCCATACTTAACATGGGCCGTCTAATATTAGACCAGCAAAAAGCTGGTATAGTGTTACGCAAAAAAAAGATGACTAAAGGTGTCGTAAGAGATTGCGAATGAAGATCGTAATTTCGGGGATCGCC
Organism: Rana kukunoris; assembly: GCA_029574335.1. Lineage (NCBI taxonomy): Eukaryota > Metazoa > Chordata > Amphibia > Anura > Ranidae > Rana > Rana kukunoris. Next base: position 111,089,797 of record CM056052.1, read on the forward strand.
GGCAAAAGCTCATTAGCATACCCCGATGCGGAAAACGACGGGAAGTCCACCCAGTGGCCGCAATTTTATTGCAGCGTAGATCCGAAGGCGTACGAACACGTAATCCAGTCGAATTGAAGCCTGCAGCCATCTATTCATGGTTTGAGGCTTCCGACTAGCTAGAAAACGCGCGTAATTTGAAATTACTCCAGTCTAACACCAGTTAGACAGGTTTAATGGCTCTGTAAATCTGTTTTTTTTTTCAAAATTGTCGCTCTATTTTTGATTATAGCGCAAAAAATAAAAACTGCAGAGGCAATCAAATACCACCAAAAGAAAGCTCTATTTGTGGGGAAAAAAGGACGCCAATTTTGTTTGGGAGCCACGTCGCACGACCGCGCAATTGTCAGTTAAAGTGATGCAGTGCCACAAGCTGAAATTTCACCTGGTCAGGAAGGGGTATATGTGCCCAGTAAGGAAGTGGTTAACATTCTGTTATATAGCTAGATAAAAGACATTAACATAATGGAAGAATTTTGCTTTTGTTAAATTATCTCTAGTTAAAAGGTTAATTTTCATTACAAAAGCAAAATATTCACATACAGTACTCTTAAAGCTTTTGCAACTATGCACAATATTTCACACTATGCTTTTATGCTTTTAACATTTGATAGAACATAAAAAGGGCCATCTTGTGTTCTTCCCCTGGTACAATATGTCTGTGACTCCACCCATGGCTTTTTCTGTTACAGGAAAGCAGTCTCATTTTGTGGGTTTATATTTGTTTTACAATGTAGAGTGTATTATTGCAATCCCTGGCTTAATCTGGAATAACATAATATTTGAACTTTTCAGCTTGAGTGGTAATGCACCCAAAGGTGAGTGTGTCAACGAGAGGCTGGATTTACAGAAAATGGGTAGAATGACCTTAACCCAATGGAGAAGGATGTTCCAGTGGAGTCAAAACAATGGACCTGGAAAAAGCATCAACATTCTGATGAAGTTTCTTGTGTCTACGCTCCAACACAAATGTGAACTTTTGAAGAGCTAGGAATCACAGGGCTGTCCCAGCATTTGTCCCCATCTTTTCTTGCATCCATTTCAAAGGAGCATAGTTTGGAAACCAGTTCTGCCTTCCAGTGATGGGCATTGGTAGGTGGCAGTGATGGGCACTGATGGTACCAGAGAGAAGTGATGGTACCAGAGAGAATTTAATGCTCACTTAATGACTAAACATTCCCATTCTGTCACCATATATTTCCAATTGAGGAAGACCACCTGGTGCTCCTCTCCATGAATGTCCTGTGATTGAACAGCTCCAAGTCCCACAACACAGATGGCCCTCTGAAAGACAAGTTTTTTTGAGAATATGGGAGTTATGGGGATAGGATTTTGGCACAGTACCAACTTGAGTTACAGGAAGGCCTTTACAGTATTCCAATCAGCAATGACTGATTTCTGATCAGTCAACAGCACTTCCAGGCAGGCAAAATTAGGCACAAATAGTCAGTAGTACCTTATTATACCCAGAAATCTATACACCTGCTTTGTTGGTGAAGGGGCAGGGTCAAAACTGTATAGTCTCTCCCAAATTGCTGACTTAGGCTTCTTCATTCCTCTTTCCACAATGTACTCAAGGTGTCTCCATGGCTAAAGAACACTTTTTGGGGGTTCATTGTAAATTCCCCCTCCTTAGTGGGGCTAGCAGTGCCTAAACTTTGGGCACATTGGATTTACATTCCTACTTAAAAGGATAGTGTCATCCAGATACACCAAGGTGTATTCTTGATGGGGTCATATCCGTCACTCTAGAATTTGGTGGGAGTAAGTCTGAAGGCCAAAGGGCATTCTTTTGTAATGAATAGTGATGAGCGGAATACGCCATATTCGATTTCGTGATATTTTGCGAATATATAGAAGAATATTCGCGAATATTCGTTAATATCGAATATTCGTGATATTTTATCAAAAAAAAAAAAAAAAATTGCGAAATTTCGCTAATGCGAATGCGAAATTGATTACGAAATTCTCGTCAACACGCGAAAACGGAGATCATTTCCTGGATTACTAAACTAATAGGCACTAAACACTATCTCTACTTACACAAACTTATATGACTAAACTAAAGCTAATTTTTTTATACACAAAACACAGAAGGGCAGAGAACGCTTTCGCGAATATTCGTAATACGAATATTCGGCAACATAAAAGGATCGCATCAGCTACTCGGCCCAGGGTCTCTAATCATACCAGCAATGCTTTTAGACGTCGATGGAGATCACTAGGATGTGATCTGTTTTAAAAATAAATTTGAAAAATTTCGCGATAGCGAATATTCACCGCGATATTCGATTTATTCGCGAATACTCGAATATGCAATATTCGTAACGAATATTCGCAATGCGAATATTCGTGAGCAACACTAGTAATGAAAGTGCCACACTGGAGTATAGAAAATCCTTTTCTACTGGGCACCCTTGGTTGCTTGTAAGCTGGGAGAGCATCTGCTCCTGGGTTAGGCTCACAATTCCGATGTCCATGGCACTCCAGGGAAAAGGGAATAGCCGCTCCAGTTGGGAACCCAGATGAATATCTTCCGCTGCAGACAACTCAGGTGCAGGCAATGCACTTAGCAAAGCAGGAACAAAGATTGTCTCTGGACAGCCGCACTCTGAACAAATTGTAGCCTTTATTAAAAGAAGGACAGCACTACAAGTCACAGCAAAATGAAATAAAACCTGACTGTTGACGTGTTTCACACTGAAACTAGTGCTTAGTCATAGCTCCAGTTGAGAGGCTGACAGGTTGCAAACACGGCAGACTGCTCCATCCTCTGCAGACCAAGGGATCCATCTGTGAAACTTATGCTTAAAGTCTGACCACTGTAAATACACCCAGTAGTGTAAAATGATTTGTCCCAATCCCTATAATTGTCACTAGGACACCATGTACAGTATTCATACCCCTTGACTTTTCCAAATTTTGGAAATGTATTTTATTGGGAATTTATGTGATAGACCAACACAAAGTTGCAAATAATTGTGAAGTGGAAGGAAAATGATAAATGTTTTTCATTTTTTTTTTTTTTACAAATAAATATGTGAAAAGTGTGGTGTGCATTTGTATTCAACAACCCCCCCCCCTACCCCCGAGTCAATATTTTGTAGAACCACCTTTCACTGCAATTACAGCTGTAAGTCTTTTTAGGGATGTCTCTACCAACATTGCACATCTAGAGAGCGAAATTAGTTCCCATTCTTCTTTGCAAAATACCTCAAGCTCTGTCAGATTAGATGAAGAGCATCTGTGAACAGCAATTTTCAAGTCCTGCCACAGATTCTCCATTGGATTTAGGTCTGGACTTTGACTGGGCCGTTCTAAAATATGACTGTGATCTAAACCATTCCATTTTAGCTCTGACTGTATGTTTAGTTGTGTTGTCCTGCTGGAAGGTGAACCTCCATCCTTGTCTCAATTCTTTTGCAGACTAACAGGTTTTCTTCTAAGATTGCCCTGTATTTGGCTCCATCCATCTTCCCATCAACTCTGACCCGCTTTCCTGTCCCTGCTGAAAAAAAGCATCCCCACAACATGATGCTGCCACCACCATGTTTCAGGGTGGAGATGGTGTATTCAGGGTGATGTGCAATGTTAGTTTTCTGCCACACACAACGCTTTGATTTAAGGTCAAAAAGTTCAATTTTGATCTCATCTGACCAGAGCACCTTCTTCTCTGTCCCCCATATGGCTTCTCGCAGACTGCAAGACTGCAAATGGGACTTCATTTGGCTTTCTTTCAACAATGGCTTTCTTCTTGCCACTCTTCCGTAAAGGCCAGCTTTGTGGAGTGCCTGACTAATAGTTGTCCTAGGGAAAGATTCTCTCACCTGAGCTGTGGATCTCTGCAGCTCCTCCAGAGTTACCATGAGACTCTTGGCTGCTTCTCTGATTCATGCTCTCCTTGCCCAGCCTGTCAGTTTAGGTAGAAGGACATGTCTTGTTAGGATAGCAGTAGTGCCATACTCTTTCCATTGTCAGATGATGGATTGAAGAGTTGTTGAAAGCTTGGGATATTTTTTTTATAACCTAACCCTGCTTTAAACTTCTCCACAACTTTATCCCTGACCTGTTTAGTGTGTTCCTTGGCCTTCATGATGCGGTTTGTTCACTAAGGTTCTCTAACAAATTTCTGAGGGCTTCAAGGAACACTTGTATTTATACTGAGAATAAATTACACACAGGTGGACTCTATTTACTAATTAGGTGACTTCTGAAGGCAATTGATTACACTTCATTTTAGTTAGGGGTATCAGAGTAAAGGGGACTGAATATAAATGCACACCACACTTTTCACATATCTATTTGTAAAAAGAAAATTAAAATAATTTATCATTTTTCTGCTTCTTCACATTTATGTGCCACTTTGTGTTGGTCTATCACATAAAATCCCAATATATATTTTTTTACATTTTTGGTTGTAACATGATAACATGGAAAATGTCAATGGTTATGAATACTTTTCAAAGCACTGTATATGTGTGGTATCAAGTTTTTTTTAAATGGGAGTGCATTTGTTAATTTTACTTTATCTTAATAAAGGTTTTAATAAACTAGGACAGTGCACTCTCTTTCTTTTTGTGTTTGGGCCAGACTGAGAACCTTCTATCTATATGGTTGGGTACCAACAGTTGTTCAACAAAGTCTTCCCAAGCTTTGGTAACCTAGTATAGTATGCCAAAAAATGAAGTAAACTCCATTTACATGCACTGTTTGTTAACTTGTTCAGGCCAGTAAATAAACAGTGCCAAAACCACAGATTGTGAAGGGCAGGACTAAAGGTTGTCTCCTATGCATTCTTCTCAAGCATGACCTGTAATTGAGAAATCTCTCCCCCTCCTCAGAGGGCAGCTTAATTCTAGGACCCTTCTCCCCAGTACTGTTGGCCTTCTTGTTTCTGGCTGGGTAAATAGACCCTTCAGCATATTGGATATCACAGAAATCATAATTTGGCATAGCTATAACTGTGTTTACTATAGGTCAGAGGCATTTTCTACACTTCTATTCAGACCCCTTCTTCCACAGATTTCCACAGATACAGAATCTGGGAAAGTCACGTGCCATTATTATAGGCTGTACCATATTTCTTACCATAATGACCTTGTTCAACAGTTCAACAGGTGGCGGTAATAGACATGGACACCAGTGGTTAGGATTTTGTATCTCCATGGTTGCAGATGACATGTTCTTATTGACCCTGGTCCTGTACCAGGAGCATAATACTCCTTGGGTCAGAGATAGCTCTGACCTGAAATCTGGTTGACCACGAGGCCTTTTTTAAATATCCACCTGTTGGTCCAGATGTTTTGGGTCTCCATGAGACACCCACCTCATCAGGGTCTCAAGCTGCAGGCACTTAATCTCTAACTGGATCACATTGTGCATTTGTAATCACTGATCTAATCAACAGCTCTATCAGTGCACCAGCCGTTGTTAGCCCCAGATGGGTTATAGTGTAAAGTGAGACTAAAATATGCTTTTTCAAACCCCAGTTGAAGACACGTATGTCGTAACGCGTAGGGTGAAGGGAGACGTACACTGGGATTGCTGTGATACCAGCGCGGTGCCGCTGTGTTATATGCTCGTTTTACTTCTATGTTTGTAAGTGCAAATTTTATTTATTAAACTCCTCTGTATCAATGATAATGCACTATTGAAGGTCCTCTTTCCTGTTTTTATCCCACCTCTGAGGCCGCGTACACACGATCGAATTTGTCCGCTGAAAACGGTCCGATGGACCGTTTCAGCAGACATCTCCGATCGTGTGTACGACCGAGCAGACAGATTTGTCCACCCGACAGATTTCAAAGCATGCTTTGAAATCTATCGGGTGGGAATCTGTCCGCCCGACATGTCTGCTGGTTAGTACACTTACCAGCAGACATGTCGTCCCGCACCGCCGCCACACCGCCGCCGAATGGATTCGGCGCATGCGCGGAAGTGTTTTACTTCCTGGTGCGGTGACGTGGCGGCGTCAACGTCACCGCCACATCACCGACACGTCAGCGCGCCGTCTGCTGGCGGGGATTTGGGTTTGCTCGTGTGTACACGCGAGCAAACCAAAATCCCAGCAGACAGATTTGTTCAAATCTGTCGGACGGACAGATTTGAACAAATCTGTCCGCTCGTGTGTACGAGGCCTGAGACCCAGATCATACTATCAATGTTGTGGACATCAGGAACACCAGGGAGATAACCAGCAGTGGATCTGCACATTGAGGTCTCTTTTTAGCCGTTTAGAGGTGAGAGTTCTGGGGGACCAGAATGTGTGTGTGGTGAAGTGCACATCTTTCACGGAACTAGAGGGTATCCTGGAACACCTCTTAACATCATTGACTCTGTTTGCACTTTATAGTATTGTGCACTATTGATCTATATGTCACTTGCATCACTCTGCAAACCTTATCCAACATATGTTGGTCTTATGCACTTTGCGCAATTACTTTTTCTTTACAGTTGTTAAAATATGCTTTTTGTGGGCCTCCTGGCAAGAAAGGAGCTATTAGGCTGGCCTATTTGTCTCGTAGCAATCCTTCTCATTCTCCTGCGCTCTCAAATATTGCCAGAAATGCCTGATCTGGTGGTTGACTAGTTTCCAGGAGAACCAATCCCTGGCACATAACTCTAAAATAGTGACGGTTCTGCCTCTGTCAGCGACTTTATCTGAGCTTCTGTGGCTACTCTCGTGGTGGTTATGTGGGCCTCTGTGTTCCTTTGCTGATACTCCATATTTCTCTGGAGTGTTACATTAGCCTGCTGCTGTGAAGCATTAGCCACTAACAATTGCTTCAACACTTCCTCAATTTTTAAGTCAAAAGAAAGGTATTGTCCTTTTACATTTCTGTTTTTTAAAACCTGCATGTGCCTGTCTTAGCACCATTTGTGTAGGTGTCATCAGGTGAGCAGCAGTCCGATTAGATGCTGCTAACTACTGCGGCTATCTTTAGTGAGGACATGTCCCTCCGTGTGTACGCGCCTTAGTGAGCTCATTGTGCCAACTTCCTTGGTCTCTGTGAACCTTTACTTTACAGGTACCAATCAACTTGCCCCACCTGCAAGCAGGATCACAGGACAAGAGTCTCTGTGGGGAAAGATGTTCTGTTATTTAACTCAAAAGTTTTAGCAGTAGCAAAACAAAAGTTCAAGTGCACAAAAGAAAACGCACATGCTCCTTTTCAGGTCAGCATAGTCCCATTAATGGAAACAAAACGTGCTTAATTCTGCTGGCAGAAACATCAGCGCAACAAATTCCCAACACAGTGGTACCACAGGGCTCAGTTAGCAGTGGAGCCATCTGACATCAGCAGCACTTGCTTCATCTTTAACAGACCTCTCCTTCCTTAATCCTTGCTGTGTCTCCTAAAAGAGCCAGGACCTGCCCTACAAAGAGAAGGAACACATACCTGCCATTCAAGATACATCCTTTTGGCTAGCACAATAATTACTATGATATGGCTGTCACTTGTTAGCAGAGCATATTAACCTTTCTTTTTCCCTCTTACCAATACACCTGATCTATCATCACAACTAACAGAGCTTTATTGCTCCAAGTAAACCTTGCACAATATTGTAATCCTCCCCCATTTATCCTTTAAATCCACTGAGATCTTTCCCAGGATTCTACAAAGAAAATAAGGGATTAGAGGTCTCTGTGGGCCTTTGATGAGGCAGAACAGGCTTTCAGCACATCTCCTGTTCATCCATGAACCTATTCTGCAGTGGATTAGTATGAAGAATATAATAAAAAGGATTGCTGGCTTATTTCATCAGTCAGTTAGGTGATGCCTAAGGCAGTTATGTGACACTTTAACTCTTCCGAATCTATGGTAAGTGAACTTTTCAGCCCAGTACCCACCATTTGACAGGAAATAATAATGAAACGCAGCTTTTGAGGAAACTAACAACACTATGGAGGTTATATACGAAAGGCAAATCCACTCTGCACTACAAGTGCAAACTACAAGTGCAAAGTGCACTTAAAATTGCACTGAAAGTGCACTTGGAAGTGCAGTCGCTGTAAATCTGAGGGGTACATCTGAAATGAGGGGAAGCTCTGCTGATTTTATTATCTAATTATGTGCAAGCTAAAATGCTGTATTTTATTGTCCCCCTCGGATCTACAGCGACTGCACTTCCAAGTGCACTTGTAGTTTGCACTTGGAGAGCAAAGTGGATTTCCCTTTTCGTAAATAACCCTCAGGCCGGATTCACACCTATGCGAATTGGTTGCGGCTTAAACCGCGTCTAATACGCAGTACATTTCTAAATACATTGTTTTCAATGAGGCTGGTTCACATATGTGCGATGCATTCGCACTGCGCATTGCAGAAAAAACGTGTGCGGATTTTATGCCTTGCGGTGCGGCTCAGGTGCGAATTCAGGCCCATTATCTTCTATGGGTACGCAGCTGATTTGCAGATGTGTTCATTTCTCTTCAGGAATTTCTCTCATTCAGCTTAATACACTTCCCCCCCACTCTCCTCTCACCTGTAACTTCTCCCAGGTCTTCAAATTCGCAGCTAAAACGCAATGGATCTGCTGAAAACTTCTGTAATCTCCCTGCAGAGAAAAGAGAGCTGAAATTCACACCGCACAAGTGTGTTTCCGGCCTCATGTGTAGGGATATGTAGGTGTAGCCTGGGATGTATTCTGGCCTAGGCCAACAAGGCCCAGGCCTAGGGCGGCACTTTGCGGGGGGCGGCCGGCCGGTCCTCTTCCCACGGCGTCCCTCTGTTCGTCACCCATGGCAACCCTCTGTCCTTCTCCCAGGGCATCCCTCTGTCCTCTTCCCATTAATATGACAGGGGTGTGGCTTTCACAGTAAGGGGTGGGTCATATTTAAATTAGGGGGTGCGCAAGTTTAGTCAGGCCTAGGGCAGCACAAAACCTAAATACACCTCTGGGTGTAGCGCCTGGTTACTTTACAGTACCGGTGCTAGTTAAATTTAGAGGGAGATCATAGTGTAGTTAAACTCTGATCCAAATTGTTATGTGTCAGGCCTCGTACACACGACCGGGTTTCTCGGCAAAAACCAGCAAAAAAACAGATTCTTACCGAGATTCCCGTTCTTGTGTACGAGGCAATCAGGCTTTTCGTCAGAAAATCTGGCCAGAATCTCGATGACAAAAAAAAAGAGAACCTGCTCTCTTTTTTCTCGTCGAGATTCTTGTCAGCCTGTTTCCAGATGAGAAACCCGAGCGTGTGTATACGTACCTGTCGCCGTAAAAACCCGCGCATGCTCGAAATGACTTTGACGCATGCGCGGAAGCTTCTACAGCATAGGTAGGGTGAAGCAAGTTGGCGGCGATGGCATCGAATGTGACGGCGGCAAGAGTTTCTTGCCAAGAATCTAGTCAGGGAAAACAATGGGTTTTTCCTGACGAGATTCTCGGACGTTTGTATGAGGCCTTAAACAGGGTCTCTGTCTCAGCTTGGCTGTGCTGTGGGCTTATTCTGTTGTGCTGGGGTGTTCTTCCAACCCCAGTGCAGTAGATGGAGTCAAGGTTTGGGTGCTCTTTCCCAGCAGCCAATCAGGAGGGTTTGACCTTGCTGTGCATGCTGGGAAGGTGTATTTATGGGGCAGGTGCCATTGGTTCTGGGTCTTCTTCTTCGAGTGTGGCAGAGAAGTGTTACGCTTGGGAGCAGGACTGTTTCCCTATAATCACGCCTGAATTTGCTATTCTCCTCTTCTTCTTCAACTTTACTTTCCTCACCACAAGTTTTATTGTTTTTACCCGGCTGGGTAATAAAGAGCACAGCAAAGAATACCTGTTGCGGACATTCCTTTACTTCTACCAGATGCAATACGCATCATTCACCCCTAGGAATTCGGGGGAGCCATGAGGTAAATGTGCCACCCAAAACAACCAGCGGCTCCTCCGGAGGTAGTGCTACACAGGCATCATATTTAGTCCAGTGAGTCTACAAGTGTCTGTGTTGACTCACAGACCTGCACTGAGATAAAAGGAAGAATATAGTAACATCACTGTGCTGTACTACTAAGGAATTGCAGCATATACAGTATATACTATATGTTGCATACAAATATGGCTACCCCATGTACATATATATATATATTTTTTTAACAATAGATTTTTATTAAAAGTATTTACTTAACAGTACAGATTAAAATTGTCACATTAATCCTTAGTAACAGAACGAGTTACCTTGGTTCATAAGATTGTTCTTATAACAATACAGTACTTGGTAGCCTGTACCAGCCTACCCCTACCGGGTTCTTACCCCATGTACATATTTAATTACAAACTTTAAACAAAAGTAACATTTTAAAATCTAAATACACATAGTTAAAATGATTTGTGTTAAAGCATATAATATTGACATACTGTATATCCACAGTACATAAATTACCAAAAGTCACTTCTGCACACACACTTTTTCCATGGATGTTCACATAAGCATTGCTCACAAACTACTGACCTAGGGTTGCTACCTCATCCCTTTAAAACCAAATACATTAATTACACAGGTTCTGTGGCTGATTAAGGTAATAATTAAACTCACTTGGTGCCTTATCTGCATTAAATTAGCCTCAAAACCTGCGTAATTCATATGTGTTCGGGTTTAAAGGGATGAGATAGCAACCCTACGCTGACCCCCAAGTGTTCATACCACCATTGCTCACAAACCGCTGACTCGCAAGTGTTCGCAACCCTAGAGGTCACAAACTGCTCACTCCCAGGTGTTGACGTCATCAGTTGACACAAACTGCTATCCCCAGGTATTAATGCTACCAGTGGAAACTAACCGTTTGCCACATCACTATTAGACACAAACCCATTACTCCGAGGTATTTACACCACAAGTGCACGTAAACTGTTCACTCCTAGTTGTCCATGCCATCAGTGAGATCCAACACACAGGGTTTTCTTAAAGTCCATAAGGTCCCATTTGCTGTCTTAAAGCGGAGTTCCACCCACTTTTAAATCTCAACATCATCCGCTTCAGAACAGACCATACACACTGCAATGGGCAATTTTTCTTTTTTTCTGTGCTTACCTTGTTTCCAAGGCATTCTTTAGCTCTTCCTTTCTCTCCCCTCCGTGGCGATGTTCATAATTTTCTGCTATGCACTGGCTCCTGGGAGATGTGTGACATAATTCCCAGGAGTCAATGGGCAGTGCCGCCTTTCAGCATCTTGAGGTTGATGGCAACCAGAGATGTTTCCTGCGATATGACATGTGTTTAATGCATATGCGTGAGATCGGGAGGTGCATGCTGGGTTGCCAGCAGTATCTTATCCTGGAAAAGGATCCTGGTAGGCTTCACATGCCCACGAGCAAGATGGAAGCATGCAACACGTAGAAAACAAAGGTTAGTTCTATATATAAAAAAAAAATATATATATATAGCGGTGGTATTACTAACAACATGAGATTAAGATCATCAAAACAGATGGCTTTGAATTTTTTTTTTTAATATGTTGGTGGAACTCCGCTTTAAGAGCTAACCATTATTGCTGTTATGTTGCAGCTAAGTCTCTGTCAGTAGTATACAATCACAATGTAAAAACAAAATCCTGATCACCCCTCCAGAGCTGTATAGTATCACTATGGTGACATGGCACTGCTCTGGTGACAGTATGTAAAAAAAGCACAGTGTCACTATGTTGACATTGTCTGTGACAGTTATCATGTAGAATGTCTATCTGCTCTGATATCACTGTATGTTAGTGCCGCCAGCCATTGTCTATGATCACCGCCAAAACAGTACAACATCATCAGACCAGTGCTGCCAAGCACAGTGTGCCTAATCACTACTGCACCAGTCAGTGTCATGCCTCCCTATTCTATGGAGTGGCTGACACCTTTTTTTTTGCACAAAGTACCCAATGCTTCTGTTGCACTAATGCAGTGTCCTTATTCTCCTCTCTATGTGTAGAACTTGTTATATATAACAAACTGTTCAATCTCAATTCAGGCATCCATCACTAGAAAAGAAAATTGGATTGGTGGATTGTTGTGGGGGGCTGGTACTACTGGTAGTCTTAGTGATTTCTGCTTTTATAGTTCTCTGTTTCTGTGTATGTGAACAAGGCATCGTTTTCAGGTTGCCAAACAAGGCTTGAATTTGGCCTGTGGAGTAATAGATAGCATGGTCCTCATTTACTTTAAACTTATAAATATTAAATGTTTCTATTATGCAATTTACATAAAGCAACAGTCATTTGGTTCTGCCTACATCTTCCTTTGTAATGGCATCATTACCATATACTGTGTATTATACATATAGACAACTTACCCCTCACCTCCCCTAACTGCTAATATTTTTTCTACCATATATGAACACTCTCCATAGTTTATTTTCTGGAGCCTATGCCGAACATTTCTTCTTCGGGTTTTTACACCCCCACCTTCCTCCCCAATGTCTGCCTCTATGATTACAATACATAGTTACATAGTTACATAGTTAGCTAGGTTGAAAAAAGACACAAGTCCATCCAGTTCAACCATAAAAAAAAACAAATAAAAAACAAACAAACAAAATAAAACACAGTACAATCCCATACACCCAACTCCATACCACAGTTGATCCAGAGGAAGGCAAAAAAAAAAAAAACAGCAGAGCGATGATCCAATTTGCTACAGGAGGGGAAAAAATTCCTTCCTGATCCCCCGAGAGGCAATCGGATTTACCCCGGATGAACTTTACCTACAAATCTTAGTACTCAGTTATATTACGTGCATTTAGGAAAGAATCCAGGCCTCTCTTAAAGCAATCTACTGAGCTGGCCAGAACCACCTCTGGAGGGAGTCTGTTCCACATTTTCACAGCTCTTACTGTGAAGAAACCTTTCCGTATTTGGAGGTGAAATCTCTTTTCCTCTAGACGTAAAGTGTGCCCCCTTGTCCTCAGTGTTGACCTTAAAGTGAATAACTCAACACCAAGTTCACTATATGGACCTCTTATATATTTGTACATGTTGATCAAATTCCCCCTTATTCTCCTCTTCTCAAGAGTGAATAAATTCAGTTCCTCTAATCTTTCCTCATAGCTGAGCTCCTCCATGCCTCTTATCAGTTTGGTTGCCCTTCTCTGCACTTTCTCCAGTTCTCCGATATCCTTTTTGAGAACTGGTGCCCAAAACTGGACTGCATATTCCAGATGAGGTCTTACTAATGATTTGTACAGGGGCAAAATGATATCTCTCTCTCTCTCTGGAGTCCATACCTTTCTTAATACAAGAAAGGACTTTGCTCGCTTTGGAAACCCCAGCTTGGCATTGCATGCCATTATTGAGCTTATGATCAACAAAAAACCCCAGATCCTTCTCCACTACAGATCCCCCCAGTTGTACTTCCCCTAGCATGTATGATGCATGCATATTGTTAGCCCCTAAGTGCATAACTTTACATTTATCAACATTAAACCTCATCTGCCACTTAGTCGCCCAATTAGACAGAGCATTGAGGTCGGCTTGTAAATTGGAGACATCCTGTAAGGACGTTATTCCACTGCATAGCTTGGTGTCATCTGCAAAGACAGAAATGTTACTTTTGCTCTCAGGTCCAATATCATTTATAAATATATTGAAAAGTAAGGGACCCAGCACTGAACCTTGGGGTACTGTATACTGTAGATCCACCTAAAATTGACACTGAACCCACATTTTTTTAAATCTATAGTTCTAAAATATCAAGTATACCATTACTTTTTTTTTTTAAGTTTCTTACTGTTGTTTTCCAGATTTTTTAATCCTCTGCTCACTCCCTATCCTCTGCTGATGTGCATCACCACTACTAGTGTAAAGCGAGCAATAACATTATTTCTGGTCACATACATAGGTGCGCACAGGGTATTCCAGGTGTGCCTGGGCACACCCTAATCACCCTGTGTGGCGCAGATTCTGCCTGCTGCTTGGCTGCATGCAGAGAAACAAGAAAAAGACTGGAAAATCTCTGTCCTCAATCCCTTTCTATGTCTCTAAAATTAAACATTAGGGGTTTGTTTAGGCCCCTAATATTTCATCAAGCCCCCCCCCCCCCTCAATGGGCCTTTCGAGAAGATTGTAAAAAAAAAATAAAAAAAAATTGTTAAAAAAATAATTGTAAAAAATAATAAAAGTAAACTACTGACACCAATCTCTGCCCTTTTGACATTGTCCATTGCCCTACTGCCCTATATATATTTACACACACACACACATGTGTGTTTGAGCTTTGGGTTGCACACTCTATTGCAATAGGCTGAGTACACCTATGGTCACATACCCTGCTTAATGTGTACTACAATTTCCATATAACTGAATGTGTTTGCATGTAGATGTGTAGTCTTTCTTGGGGTTGAGCAGGCAAGGGCAGCTACATTCACAAACACAAGGGGGGCACAGAGAACAAACATGGCCAAAACTGCATTTCTTGAGAACAACTGAAAAAAGCTTCCATTTGAGGATGATACAAAGGAAGAGAGAAGATGAATTCTACTTATATTTAAAGTTATTACATTTATTTTATTTTATAAAAAAATTCAGTTTAGTGTCACATAAATAAAGAAGCAGCAAAACTGCATCACATGTTTTCCTGTTCACTCCTTGCCAACAAAATCCACCTAAGGCAATAGGGCACATTGTGCTTTTATTATCATATTTTTCCTGTGGATATGAACAACAGGACAATGGATGAAAACCAACTACTTTTCTGACTATACAAATTGGATTTCAATATTACATTTAAATATAGAGAATTGAGTTGCAATGTTAACCAGCTTATTCTTTGTCAACCTGAACTACCAGTAGAGGCCAGTGTACAGAGTTTTATGGAACTCTGTGCTGTACCCTTTATCAACCACAATAACCCCATATGGGCTACTGTGTGTAGTTATTCGGCATTCTGTGCTATACCCTTAGAAAACCCGAGCCACCCCAACAAGGCCAGTGTGTAGACTATGGGGCACTCTATCCTGAACCCTTTGCCAATTGGAACCATCCCAAGGGACAGCTGTATGGATTAATGGTGAACTCTTTGACGCACCCTTGGCATTGACTGTAGCTGCAACTTAAAAATGTGTGCCCTTTTGAATTCCTAAAGCAAGTAGGACCAACGGGTAATATATTTTGTTATTTAATGCAAAGTGCAAGCAAGTGTGGGCTGATAAAGACGAAAAGCTGATTTGCAGCTTTTCCAGGTTTATTAAAGGGGTTTTAAAGGAAAACAATGTTTTTCATAGTAAGCATCCTTTACCTGCAGACATTCCTTTTTTCACTTCCTCATTTTTCGTTTTTGCTCAGAAGTTGCTCTATTTCTTCACTTTTCTGTTCACTTCCTGCTTGTCTGATTTTACTGACCATCGTGAAGGGAGATTTTACTGCGGTGGTCAGTAACGTGCTCGCCCCCTCCTGGGAACTACATCTGTGCGGCAGGACGTTCTCTACGTGTTAGAGACTTCAAGGAGGTGTGAATTACTGGGCGTGCCGCAATTCATACTGGGAAATGTAGTTCTTACATTAACAAGTGATGTAAACCAGGAAGTGAATGAGAGAACAGAAACTAGACGCTGGAGGTGATATAGATGAAGGAATTTAATAGGTATTTACTTGTTTGTTAACAAAATCATTACACTATTCTGTCTGTCTACCTTGCAGACATTAATTTTAGGCATTTTTGTTTCCTTTACAACTCCTTTAAGTCCTTATATGTTACCTGGAATTTAGAATCGCAGAAAGATTTTGGGTGGGAACAAGCCTCCAACCCTGATTAGGGGTACTTTGGTCCTGTAAGGATTAACCCACCTTCAAAAGATGGCTGAAAAGGGCAGGAAGTTGTCAGCAGGCATCGATGAGGTTAAGTGGAAGAGGACACTGTTGTCAGAAGACTATGAACTATCTGACTACAGAAACATTGCCTGGGGTCCAGTGGCCCTTTCCTGGACCCCAAAGCAGGAGAAAACCTTATACCCTGGTGTGGTACTTGTATACTGGTGGTGAGTTGTTGTGCTATGTGCTGTATACCAGAGTTATGGACTGTTTTTATTTAATTTGCAGACGAAAGCTTGACTGGTGCACTGCTAGAGTCCCCGTTCCCGACTTAAACCCCCAACCCCCTTTCTACTGCTTACCTAAATTGAAACATGACAACTTCTGGATTAATTGGCCAGTAAAGGCCCCTTTATTAAATCCAAAAGAATACCAAAATTAACTATAAATTTTTTTAACCATTTGAATAAATATATATAAATCTTTAAATAAATATATGTATTTAACACAACAACTTTTTTCTTTATTAAACCAAACTAATAATAACTACACATAATAACTACACATAATGTACTGGGTTCCTGAGAGCAGACACAAGAGGCTATGCCGTGGGCTGACACCATCCAAAGTCATTCTGGCCTCCAGCCATGTTCATGCTAGCTCTGAGGCTCTGTTTCCTCACTGTTCAGCCCGCATGGCAATAGCCCCTATACTAAGATAGGGAAGGAGCCCATCCCCAGACAGGCCCGCCCCCTACCACCACCTTTTGGTACATACCACCAATATATACCGGCACCCACCACCCCCAGGAACCCCGTAACCCTGCTCCGATACCTGAAACAAAACAGAACAACATTAAAACAGACAACACACACCCCATAACCACCAATTCACTTAGGGAGGGAGGGAGGGAAAAAAGACCTGTGTGTAACTTCTGACTCCCTTGGCGCCGAATGACCAGCTCCGCCCCCCCAGGAATTTATATGGCACCACCTCGTGGTGACCAGGGGCCCGCCCCCCACCCTGGCTTCCCCTTACAGAATACTGTTTCCTGGTGCACCTGGCTTAGCGTTCCCCCCAGTCATGGGCCCCTGCACCTAGGTTCCCTTTATTCCGGGGCTGTCTTGACTGGTGCACTGCTAGAGTCCCCGTTCCCGACTTAAACC
Organism: Rana kukunoris; assembly: GCA_029574335.1. NCBI lineage: Eukaryota > Metazoa > Chordata > Amphibia > Anura > Ranidae > Rana > Rana kukunoris. The sequence continues at coordinate 111,106,712 of CM056052.1, forward strand.
CTCAACCCCCTTTCTACTGCTTACCTAAATTGAAACATGACAACTTCTGGATTAATTGGCCAGTAAAGGCCCCTTTATTAAATCCAAAAGAATACCAAAATTAACTATAACATTTTTTTAACCATTTGAATAAATATATATAAATCTTTAAATAAATATATATATTTAACACAACAACTTTTTTCTTTATTAAACCAAACTAATAATAACTACACATAATAACTACACATAATGTACTGGGTTCCTGAGAGCAGACACAAGAGGCTATGCCGTGGGCTGACACCATCCGAAGTCATTCTGGCCTCCAGCCGTGTTCATGCCAGCTCTGAGGCTCTGTCTGTTTCCTCACTGTTCAGCCCGCATGGCAATAGCCCCTATACTAAGATAGGGAAGGAGCCCATCCCCAGACAGGCCCGCCCCCTACCACCACCTTTTGGTACATACCACCAACATATACCGGCACCCACCACCCCCAGGAACCCCATACCCCTGCCACAGGAGCCCACCAGTGACCCCTTACTAGTGGGCGACCCGCCACAGCCTTAAGGCCCATTCTAGCCCGTCCTGGAGCCCCAGGACCCACATGTCCGTCCCAACTGGGGAAAGATGGACCCCATCACCCCTAAGAAAAAGCCCAAAATCCCCTTCAAGTTCGCGATGGCGAACCACCAGACCCCCATGGCTGACTACAAACTTTGACACTGATTTGTTGACCTTTACCCTGGTCCTATTGATCTTGGCAACCGACCGAGCCCCCCTCCAAGCCAGCCTGCCCACCATATCTGACCAAATCACAATGGTGTCTGGGTAGGATGAACGCTATCGCATGAAATCCCACTTAATGTCTTTTACAAGATCCCGGGACGCCCTGAGACAGAGGTCGTTACCTCCAACGTGAAGCAAGAGCACGTCGGGGGGGGCGGTCCAAACGTGCATACCGCTGCACTTCCGGCAGCACACTGGACCATAGCATGCCCGGGATACCTATCCACCTGACCCTGGCCTCATCCCTGGAAAACCCTACCTGTTTTCCCTAAGGCCTAGCCAACGCCCTCTGGGCCCCCCTATGAACAAAGGAATGGCCCAGGATCCACATCAGGCATACGGGGCCTGAAAGAAAAGAACAAGAAACATGGAAAAACACTGGAAGAGACACCAGACCCATACCCCAGACCCTACAAATACCCCAGGAAAAACACACACAAGACACTTATGAGGAACAAACTCAGGAAAAAGACTCACAACAAGTGGGGGCGAACATAAGCCTGAAACGGCGGGATTCCCAACGACCAATCCGCTGCACCACCTCGTTGCTAAGTCCCCACCGAGACGCCTCGGTTGCAGCCCCAAGCCGGAAAGAATGGGATGAATAATCTGTCGCCTGGAAACCTCCAACCCCCAAACACCTTCTAAAAACCGCCCCAAACTGATATCGGGACAGCGGAACCCCAGAATCGTGAACCAAGAACGGCCCAGGCCCTGCCGGCCGGCAGTCGAGCCAATACCGAACCACTCCAACCGGGCAAAGCTCGAGGCCCGGGACCCTACCCAGGACAACACGCGCACTCTTCCCCCATCTGGTCCGTCTTGGATCTGCGAATAACGAACGCAACCTCCTCCTCCGACCAAAACACATCCGACGCCTGCAAACCTCCCGCCACGGCTTTTGAAGGGCTGACCAGCTCACCCACTCGCAAGGCCCCAAAAAACGCTAAAACAAAAGCCGTGCGAAATAACCTCACCTCAAACCCAGAGGAACACACTCGAGGCAGCACGCCCACCAGTGCCTCCAGCATCTGTAGCGACACTGGCCTCCTGGAATCAGGCTGAACCCAGCCTTTTCTATAACCCTGCATCGCTTTCCTGACCACGAAGGCCTTTGTGACATCCTCGACTCCCTGAAGCTGAAACAAAAACGCCAAACCTGCCAACTTCACGTTCAACGAAGCCACTGACACACCCCCTTCCCAATTTCTTACCAAAAAATACAATAACGTATGGAGCCGATCCTCAGCCGAGGACCCCACTCTCAGTTCACTCACCAAGTCCCGCCATTCCTGCCAAACCCGCTCATAAGATCGCCAAGTGGATGCGGCCACAGACTGCCGCACCAAAGACATCACCGATCCCACACGAGGTCCCATAAGCGAATGGGGCACGGAACCCCGGCCTGCTCTGCCTCCGGAGCCAATCGTCGAAATCGGTTCCCACTGCAAACGAGAAAGCGCATCAGCCACTTAATTTTCGACTCCAGGGACATGCACCGCACTAACAAAAATATTCAATTCCAAACATTTCAAAACCAACACACGCAACAGTCTAACTACTGGCATTGAGGACGCTGTCAATGAATTGATTGCCTGGACCACTCCCAAATTATCGCAATGGAAGCGCACCCTCCGGTCCCGAAAGTCTTGACCCCATAACTCGACCGCCAGCACAATGGGAAACAATTCCAACAACATCAGATTCCTAATCATGGGTGACTCCGATAACTCCGCCGGCCACCGCCCTGCGCACCACCGGCCTTGAAAATAAGCCGCAAAGCCCACCGACCCTGCCGCGTCAGTAAACAGCTCCAGGTCGCTGGCCTGAACCGCTGGGCCCAACCACAATGACCTGCCATTGTAGTGTACGAGAAAAGAGTCCCAAACCTTCAAATCCTCCCTGTGCTCTCTACCTAAACGCACAAAATGGTGCGGAACCTTGACCCCGGCCGTGGCCACCGCCTGCAAAAAACCCTCCCCATCGGCATGATCCGGCAGGCAAAGTTAAGCTTGCCCAACAGCGACTGCAAGTCCCGCAACCGCAACTTAGGCCCCCGTACCGCGGCTGCCACCGTACTGCGCAGGTCCTCCAACTTATCGTCCGGAAGACGACACTCCATCCTCCCGGTATCAATAATGATACCCAAAAACGTCAGCACTGTGACCGGCCCCTCCGTCTTGTCCTGCGCCAGTGGGACCCCAAAAACCTGAAAAACATGTTGAATCGTGGACAACAAAATCGCGCACCCCGGGCCCCCTGGCGGCCCTACCACCAAAAAATCATCCAAGTAATGGACAATTGAGGCTAAACCGGTCAGATCCTTGATCACCCACTCCAGAAAAGAGCTGAACAACTCAAAATAGGAACACGAAATCGCACAACCCATAGGCAGGCACCTATCAACAAAAAACTCCCCGTCCCAACGACAACCCAACAAACGCATGCTCTCCGGGTGCACTGGCAGCAATCGAAACACAGACTCCACGTCGGTCTTCGCTAACAGCGCCCCTTTGCCGAACCGCCTGACCCAGCGCACCGCATCATCGAAAGAAGCGTACGAAACTGAACACAGAGAAGGATCAATAGCGTCATTTACCGAGCCCCCCTTCGGGTAAGACAAGTGGTGAATGAGCCGAAACTGATTCGGCTCACGCTTAGGAACCACCCCCAGCGGTGACACCACCAGGCCCTCCACGGGGGGATCCTTGAACGGCCCGGCCATACGCCCCAACCCGACCTCCTTCCTAAGCTTGTCAGATACCACCTCAGGGTGGTCGAGCGACAACCTAAGGTTTGCCGCAACGGGGGGTACTGCCTCCAATTCACTGGGAATCCGAAACCCCTCCGTAAAGCCCAACCACAAGGTCTGCGCCGCCGCCCTGTTCGTATACCTACTTAGATACGGCGCCAGCTTTTCCGCCTTCACCGGCGTCCTCCCTCTTTCCAGTGTCAGCGGACTTTTTTCCTTTTTTGAAGCATTTGGACAAGGGGTGGGCCCCCTCGCACCCGGAGCATTCGTGCCGGAAACAACAGGAGGCCCCGAACTTGCAGGACCCCTCGTTGAACTGCCAACAGAACCCCTTACGCTTTTTTGCCGCGGATGAAGAGACCTGGGCACCCCCGGCTCCCCCCTGAAAGGGCTGCGGCACCACCTTCGCCTGCGTCATCAGACGCATCCATACGCCAATGTCCTTTTGATTCCACTTCAGGGATGGCCTGTGCGCCTTAAGCTGCCTGAACTGCTCGTCCTACCGCAGCCAGGCGCCCCCCCCCATACACCCTGTGCGCCTTACTAATAGCGTCGATATAACAGAACAAACCAGAACAATGTTCCGGCGCCCTTTCACCAATAACGCTCCCAAGGATGTAGAAAGCCTGCGCCCAATTGGCGAATGTACGCGGAATAAGCCGGTACCGCTGCCTCTCTTCCTCATCCTTCTTATTCTCGTCCGGCTTTACTTTATCCAAATTAAACTTCTCTAGCGGCAACAACGAGAATATCTCCACATATTCCCCTTTCCAGATCCGCTCCTTAACCTGAGGCTTCAAATGCGACCCCAAGGGGGCTTCATAGCAAACGTAAGCCTCTCCCATTGCCGCACGGCCAAGCGCACCCCATCCGCCGTCACCCCAGTACTCCCCGCACCCCCCGAAGAACCGCCCGGCCCACTGGGGGGGGCGACTGTCGCTCCGGAAGAAGGAACTCCACCCTGAACCGCCGATCCTTGTACCACCCCACCCCCCCAAGCGGCACCAAGACCGCAGCCGTGCCACCCGAGGCCACCCCCAGGGGGGGTATGTGACCCACCCCGGACAGCGGCACCCCGCCCGCCTGCCCAGCGGAATACGCAAGAGGAGTATTAGAAAGCCAAGCAGCCACCGGAGCAACTGCAGCAGGGGTGGGGGGCAAAACCCCCACCCCGCCTGTGAAGTCCCTACAGCCCTGAAGCATGGACGCAACTAACTGCTGGAACAGTAACGCCCCAGGAAAAAGGGGCGCCCCCCCCGCCCCATTCCCAACCCCCAAAAATAACGGACCCGCACCCGCTCCGTTCAGGAGAGCTGCCAGCTGGTTGGCATAACACCCCGGGCCTTGCTCGAGCACCGCGGACCTCAGCTGCTCGAGTAGGCCGTCAAACTGCTCCATCACAGAAGAAACACACAGGAGAAAAAAGACCTGTGTGTAACTTCTGACTCCCTTGGCGCCGAATGACCAGCTCCGCCCCCCCAGGAATTTATATGGCACCACCTCGTGGTGACCAGGGGCCCGCCCCCCACCCTGGCTTCCCCTTACAGAATACTGTTTCCTGGTGCACCTGGCTCAGCGTTCCCCCCAGTCATGGGCCCCTGCACCTAGGTTCCCTTTATTCCAGGGCTGTCTTTTTTTTTGCAGCTAGATTTTTTCCGAACCCCAGAGACTATCTATTTATCTAATTATCTATCCATCTTCTATATACATGTATATACTATATACTGTGTAAATATTATGATTTTCAGCACATATTTTTGAGAACGCAGTAGTTAATTTGAAGAGGTGGGTCACATTAGTCTGAACTCTAAATCCCTCTGCAATAAAAGCCCTGACAGGTTCAATTTTATGAATATATTCTCCAGCTTTATCATAATGTACTATGTGCATCTCCATCTTTGCGGTAAACCCCCTTTACTTCCCCATCTGCACTATTTTTTGCCACTAGATATTCAAATTTAATAAGCCGCAAATGAAATAGGATTGAGCAGGGCAGTAACTCAGCGTTTTCCTGTGTAACTTGCACTGTTGAGCTGTTTATCTGTTTTGCATTTTTATAGTATCCAATTTCTCATTCGAGAGCAGTAATTTGCAATCTCTGACCTTTCACTGCTGTTGAAGCAGGAGTATAAAACCCACAAAGCGACACTAAGGAAGTGTACAAGCTGCACGCAGAATAAGCTGTTTAGAAGGCATGGCGAAATAAGCGCCTAGAAAGGCATTGATTTTTCTACCTGTCACTTTCTCGACATGCTAATTTCAAAGTGAGATGAAGAGAAGGCAGAGAACTCATTTGTAAGCGATGAGTGAAGCCCAACTGGCTGGAGAGAGTTTAATATTTCAGCATGTCTCTGATTGTGGCTTTGTAATGCCATTCCTAGTGTCACTAATGCTGAGGCATTGTATGGGTGTGTTTAAAACACCTAAAACCTCAACAGAAACATCCAGCAATTAAAATAACTATAGGCTACCTGTACAATGTTTGTTTTCAGTGTAGACTTTCCCCAGATCTGTCAATGTTCTTCATGCCACAAAGACCACAAATCTTTGTCATATGTCATATATATATATATATATATATATATATATATAGTATTTGTTGGTGAAGGGAAGAGCACCCACTGCAGTTAGTGGAACAATCACAAGTGAAATATATGGATTACACATTAATCGATCAATTTGCATGAATTAATCGGGATATGAATAACATCTTTGACAAGTTTAGCACTAATTCTTTGAGCCACAAAGACTACACAAGTGGACTATACAGCACTTACAGATTGATTAAAGTGGTTCAAAAGGCCGAAAGTTTTTTAACTTCATGCATACTATGCATGAAGGTAAAACACCTTCTGTGTGCATTGCCCCCACACCCCCAATACTTACCTGAACTCCTTTTAATCCAGTAATGTTCACAATAGCCTTGCTTGTCCTGTGGCTCTCCCTCCTCATTGGCTGAAACAGCACTACTCCCACTACTGTCACTCAAAGCAAGTGAGCCAATGAGGAAAGAGCAGGGGAGGGGATTGAGCCTCAGCTGTATGTGTCATATAAACCATTCTTACTATTGGTGGAGGTTAATTGCACCTGCGGAATCACCTGCATGTCCCTTTGTGTACCAGCACAGATTACCTCACGGATGGTGTATTGTACATTTATGGACTGTTAATAGCACTTCACCATCTGCATTATATTCACTCATAGGGATTTTTTGATCATTAACCCTGGTGTCCAGCCGCTTCAAATAGGGTTTTCTCTTTGTCCATTGTGCTGATTTGCTTTCTCTCAAAATGTATGGACACATAGAGCAGTGTCTCAGGAGCGAGCACACAACGTTGCCCCCAGGGCAAGCAGCTTTCTCTGGGGACACTGCTCCAAGAGTAGAAGCCAAGAGTGCCGGCGGGGGACCCAAATAGAAGAGGATCGTGCTGCTCTGTGCAAAACCACTGCACAGAGCAGGCAAGTATAACATGTTTGTTAATTTTTTTATTAAACAAAGCTTTACTACCACCTTAATGACATTCTTTTATAAAGAAGGGCATTATGCATGTTATTTAAGTGAATATTTTATTAATAGGATTTAAATCAGGACATGATTTATCACATTTCATAAGACAGCACTGCACTGAGATAGCGGTATGTTCTGATGCATATGTGGGAACTCATGTCATGCTAGCTGCAGGCTAAATGCATTTCAGTTACAAGATAGTACATAATTGAGCTGAAGTTTATAAAACTACAAAATGTTGGGGCCCATCTGTACCATTGGTGCACATGTGAGTAGTGCCAGTAAAGTCTTTAGGCAGCGATAAGGTTATATGGTCAGTTCCTAAAGGGCTCAGCCTTTCCAGCAGAAAATAGTAAATCCCCACAAGAGCAGCTCCAGTCCCAACAAGACTGCAGCTCCTTATTTGGTCAGGCCGCAGATATGCAGCAGTGATGGTGCACACTGGACCAAGATGTGCACTGTCTGGACAACAGCTCCCACAGTGCAGTGCTGCTGAACTGCAACTAGGGGATAAATGGAGTGGCAGTGAAGTTAAGGGTGAGCTAGTATATGCCAGGTGGTAGTTGAACCTGCTGCATAGCCAATTTCCTAATGTTTTTCTGTAACTGTTTATAAGACAAGTGAATAAAAAAAAGAATAGGCAAAAATCCACCAGGCCTGCCACCCCCTATAAAATCCCACTTAAATAAAACTCTGTTCTATGTTGTCTTTTTTCACAAATCTGGGCCTAAATATTTAAAAGATACCTTTGGCAATATCCAGGCTATAAAATGTATCTAGTGGAGTAAAATACTGAGAGGGATTTCATTAGAACTGTTATTACACTTTTCTGGTAGTATGGCTCCTTTAAAATGACCTGCACCAGATTAAAAAATAAGTTCATCTTTAGGAGCCTGTTGCACGGTACACCCATATTTAGGGTGTAACGTGTAACATTCTCCTATACACCACCTCCCGCCCGCCAGCTCTCCCCGCTTTGTGACAGCAGGCATGGCATATTCTCCCTGCACCTGCCAGCACTTTTTTGAAAACAGCGTGGCTGAGCATGGCTTCACCCACACAGCCACATAATTCATTCACTCACAGAGTTCTGTGAATGACAAAAATCCAAGTACCACCTCCACCACAGCAGATATACTTGTACTTTGAATGGGCTGCGAGCATGCGATTGAGTTCATTCATTCTTCCTCTAGTTGTGTAACTGAAAGCCCGTACAGGAATACCAGCACAAAGCTAGGAAGACTGTGCAGGAGCCTGACATTGCATCCACAATCTGCTGATTGTGGGTGCAATGCTCTGCAGGCTTCAGTAAAAAATAAAATAAATGAATTCAATTTTTTTTACCTGCAAAAATGTCTAAATATGCCTTTTTTTTTTTTTGAAAGGTGAACTCATCCTTTAACTACTTTCTAGCTGAAAGAGGGCTTAGTTTGCTGGGAGGGCGTCCATGGACATTCTCCCGTAATCGTAATTCGGACCCAGCTGATCAAAGATCAGGATAAAGTGCCAATCGCAGCTGATCACAGGATGTGAACACAAGTCAGTTATCAGCTTTTGTTCCCTCACGCTGACACGTGAGGCGAGAAGAAGAAATTTGATAACTGGTTTGTGTTAAAAGGACATTGTAACGGTATGGCCCATGGGACCCAGAGGCTCTTAAAGGATGCAGGGTACTCCTGTTTCAGCTTTACCAATGACTCTTGTGTCTAGGGTCATCCTATGTCCACTAGGGACATAGGATGACTGGGAAATTATATCTTGAATTACATGAGATGGGACAGTAATGATAATTCACAATGTATTGCAGGATATATTTAAATATTACGGGTGGTTAATTCTGAACCCAACAGGTCAATAGGACAGTGATTTATTCAATGTGGAACATAGGTAATTAAGTCTGCTACTGTCATGTACATTAACCTTAGCTTGGCTTCTAAAGACCTGTTCATTGTGTGATGCTAATTAACACTGTATTGTGTGAAAGTTCTATTGATGATAATGGGTGTTGTGAGTTAGCACAATCTAAAGGTCAGACGTCTGACTTATGTTTACTAAAGGAATGTGGATTGTATAGAAGGTGAGAAAAGCTTATCGGGGGGTCACAGTGTCTGGGTAAATGATTAGTAATTAGCTCATGTAGATTATCTGAATGTCATTATCTAAACAATGTGTATTGAGCTCCTAGTGTCATGTTATTGGTGGAGTTAAGCCATTGTTTATTGGGGCTTCTAACTGTATAAGAAGAGCTTGAGTTTACCATTAGTAAGTCTATTCCGTTTGAACCAGAGAACAGAGCTGTGTGTCTCGTTTGTCTGGGGAATTCTTATGGGTCTTCTTTGCAGGATTGTGGAGTGTCGAGAAGCTGTCGTGGCTTGGTGGAATGGAATATCGTAACGGCGTTAACCCCTGACCGCTACAGACATCTACACTGATAAACAGGGCACTAATCAGTGTCCTGATTATCAGTGCAGTCCCACCATTGTCACCTATCTGTGCCTCCTCATCAGTGTCACATATCAGTGCCACCTATCAATGCTACTTATCTGTACCACCTCTCAGGGCCCTTCAGTGCCGCCTAACAGTGCCCATCAGTGCTGCCTATCAGTGCAGCCTAATCAGTGCTGCCTTATCAGTACCATCTAGTAGTGCCCTTCAGTGCAGCCTAATCTGCGCACATCAGTGAAGTGCAAACATTTTATAACAAACTGAATTTTATTTTATTTATTTATTCAAAATGTTTGGTCTTTTTTCTTTGTTTAGCAAAAAAAAAACAGTGGTGATTACATGTCACCAAAAGAAAGCTCTATTTGAGTGGAAAAAAAAAGATAACATTTCATATATTTACAGTGTTGCATGACTGCGCAATTGTCATTCAAAGTGTAGCTGAAAGCTGAAACTTGGCCAGGGCAAGAAGGGGGGTAAAAGTGCCCAGTAAGTAAGTGGTTAAAAACAATTCTGACAGCTTTACTGACACATATGGTGGAGTCGGGTAGTTCCTAAATAGTGTCACTTTGCTAATCAGAACCGCCTGAATCTGCCTCATTACTGCACCAGATTCAAAAATAATTACCTCCAATTTGTAGATAACAAAACTAGAGATTATTAAGACCAACTCTAAGCTAGTGTATAGAGACAGGGAGAGTACCTGTCTCTATATGTAGCAGTTTGGCTTGTTTGTCACCTCTGCCCCCTCCATTCCCCACCTGCCACTTGTTGTTAAGAATGCTGTTGGCTTCATAGATGATGGCCTCCTAGAAAATAGTTACGCTGCCAGTGGGTGTAACCTGATGGAAAAACTGAGTAGTTCCCCATCAGGCCTGCTCTTTCCTTGTTATTGACAGCAGGCAGTGGGCTGTTTCTATAGCCAATAGTGGCAATGGATCCACCCACTTCCTGTTTGTAATAACACGAGGAGAGGATCTGACAATGAATTAGGGTCTAAGCTTCTCCATCAGGCTCTGGCCATTCAGTTACGGTTTGCAACTACAGTCTACAGCTGCATTGGCAGGAGGAAGTTCAGGTGTACTGAGAATAGAGTGTATGCCAGGATATCGTGGTCTCATTGTGCCACTGCATACAATACTTGCCCCATATACATGTCCCTGTTAAAAACAGGGACATAAATCTGTCACCCTCGCTGACATTTGTGATGTGGAGGCTCATGGAATTCTAAATAGTGTCATAGAAACTCTTTATAATTTTTTTTTATTTAACTCTTCCATTTCCAGGTATTTAAGGCTAACCATGAGGCTTTGGTTATGATTTATATGTGAGTGTGATATTTACAGAAAGAAACTGAAAATACCAAATACCAACATGTTCAACCTTTTAGGATGACTTATCAAACTCTTCATTTATACGCTGCTATTTTAAGCAAATATTACTTAATTTTTTGTTTGCAGTTCTTTTCCGGGAAGCATGCACAGTTTACTGGTCTTTTATTGTAAGCAGACAGAGGATAGCGAGAGAGAATATTACCCATAGTATTGAAGTATGCCCATTTTATAAGGTAGTAGACATACGTGCATTATTAGACATAATACGTGGTAGAGGAAACTCTATTATTAGTAATACCAGCATGCTTACACCGGAATGAAATGTATTATAATATTGAAAGAAGGCACAGCCTGTCATAATCTCCCCCCCCCCGGACACTGTGTCATTTCTGTGTGCAAATCTAATTCAGCATTAAACTCACTTTAGTTTTTTTAAGTATTAGGTATGCCGCTTGTTTTATTCTGCATTTTATCTAAACTCAATGCTTTTCCCACCACACCAGTTTGTGAATATCATATTGTGCTAACTATAGAAATGGGAGGCTGCCAATATGATTTCTCGTCAATCACCTCTTGGCACTTCTCTCATCCAAGGCTGGAGGTCCAGCTGTTAGCTTGTAATGACATTTCAGCTGGTGTTCAAGGCTGGTTGCGAATGGAAAATACAAGACTGTGAGTGTGCATAGCACAATATAATAATGTAGTGTAGAAAAAAGATTTTATTTTTGTAATATTTATTTTTTATCTCTTCAATACCCATCAAACAAAAACGCTTGGGAAGATCTTGGCTCTAAGGACGAACTCTCACTTCATTTTTTTCCTTAGTGTTTTTTCCCCCCAGGGGAGAAAATACATGTAGTTTTTTGTCCCATGTTCCTACATGCTTTGAAAGCCTGGCTACTAGATTTGACAGGGCACTCCCCCATGGCCATTTGACAATGTAGCTTGTCTTGGCCCAAAGACTTGCCCAAGACAAGCAGTGGCAAGAGCAATATGGAGGTGGAGGATGGAGGTCTGTCAGCCCCCCTCCCTCTGCATTCCTTTTGCCACCATTTGTCTCGGGAAGTGCTTGGAGCCAAGGGCAGGTTATAAAAAAAGCCTACCTCCTTGCTAGCTACATTATAACAGTGTTTTTCAACTCCAGTCCTCAAGGCACACCAACAGGTCATGTTTTCAGGCTTTCCATTATTTTGCACAGGTGATTCGATCAGTTTCACTGCCTTAGTAATCACCACAGCCATTTCATCTGAGGGAAATCCTGAAAACTTGACCTGTTGGTGTGCCTTGAGGACTGGAGTTGAAAAACACTGCATTATAAGATGGGTCTAGACCTACAAAGCATGAAGGAACATGGGACAAAGTATTATATGTACTATGTCACCTGGGATAGAGAACAAAAATTGAAGTGAGATTTCTTCTTTAAACTTTTACTTTAGTGTAATTTATCCAACCATCCTATCATAATCTACTACTCCCCACCCAGTCCCCCATTACTCCACATCTAGTCTCGGGCAAGTGCTTGGAGCCAAGACAAGCGCTAAAAATTCTGCCTTCTTGCTAGCTACATTATCAGGTGATGGGGGGGAGGGGGCTAGACCTGTAGGAACATGGAAAAAATCTGAAGTGAGATTTCTTCTTTAAACTTTTAATTTAATGTCATTTATCCAACAATCCAATCTACTTATCTACTACTCCCAACCCAGTCCCCATGCAACTCTAGTATACATGTAGGCATCTTCACCCAGTTTTCCTATCGATGAGCTGTAAAGTTTTCCATTTGTACTTTTCTGAAACATTGGCATTCATCATTTAACATCTGGGCACAAAAGAGACTTGTTCATTCTTTCTAACTCCCATGGCTCAAAAAGCCTCAGTCCTTCCTTAGCAGTGGATGTTTTTAGACATTTAGGTCCGGATTCACGTACCTGGGCGCATCTTTGTGTGGGCGTAGCGTATCTTCTTTACGCTACGCTGCCGCAACTTAGAGAGGCAAGTGCTGTATTCACAAAGCACTTGCTCCCTAAGTTACGGCGGCGTATCGTAAATAGGCCAGCGTAAGCCCGCCTAATTCAAAGTAGCAAGGCAGTGGGCGTGTTTTATTATAATGACCCGTGACCCCATGAAAATGATGGACCAATGGAACGGCACATGCGCCGTCCGTGGATGTATCCCAGTGCGCATGTTCAGAATCACGTCGGATAGAATGCCTAAGTGACGTCGGCGCGCAATGCCTACGACATGTGAACGTAACCTACGCCCATCCCCTAAAATTTGACGGCATCGTTCCCTGGCTCATACCTTAGCATTAGCTGCACCTCATATAGCAGGGGTTACTTTACGCCGGATGTAAGCCGTACGCAAAGCGCGTATATGAAGCGGCCAGGCGCATCTACGTTCGTGAATCGGCGTATCTTGCTCATTTGCATTTTTATAATGGGAACGCCGAATGCTCGCAGCGTAACTATGCGCCCACGATATGCCGGCATAGGCAAGTTACGTCGGACAGCTGAAGCCATGTTTTTTGGCGTATCTCGCTTTGTGAATCGGCGCAAAGATGCGACCGCGCACATTAAAAATTTGTGAATCCGGGCCTTAAACTCCATAATAGTTTAACATCATTCACATTACAGTGTAACTGATGTGCCTAAAAACTAAAATGTAGCATAAAGGTTAGCAAGTGGCTCCTGTGAGACAGCTGAAGCAACGTCTTCCAAAGGTATGAGAACCCGTGACATATTCCTTTTGAAGGAAGCTTTTTGTTTTGCTTCGAGTGAATCTTTTATAGGTTTGGAATTATGAAGTGTTTTAGGTTAAAAATATATGATCACAGCCTCCCTTTTCCTTCTCTCTTTGCAGTATTGAATTAATGATTCTTACAGGCAGGAACCTCTGTAAGGGAGATGTCAAGACCTGGATCATTATGTTGTGTTGTTGATTGCCTCATTCCTGATTAAGCTTATATACTAGGTTGATTTATTGTTCATTTGCTCTAACCATGTCTTTTACTGATTTTTTGTAATCACCCTAGTTTCCTGATGTTTGTATGGAGAGCTACAATCTATTTAAAGAAAGCCTGGGACAAAAAACAAAAATAAGCTATCAATACATTTTCATCAGATTCTTTTTCTTCCAGCGCCACCCATAATCACTAAATCCCATGAAGTTTTTAACATGTTCATGTATTTCAGAAGTTGCTTTCAGAATTGTAAAATCTTAACCTAAAGGGGTTGTAAAGGTTTGTTTTTTATTTTCTAAATAGGTTCCTTTAAGCTAGTGCATTGTTGGTTCACTTATTTTTTCCTTCGATTTCCCTTCTAAATGTTTTTTTTCTTTGTCTGAATTTCCCACATCCGGTTTCTCCTAAGTAAGCTTGCTACCATCATCTGAGCTGTTCTGGATGGGGGTTAGTCAGCCAGAACAGCTTACTGAGGAGGAACAGGAAGTGACAAATTCAGACAAAGAAAACAAAGAACAAAAAAAAAAAAAAAAAAACATTTAGAAGGGAAATCAAAGGAAAAGGTAAGTGAACCAACAATGCACTAGCTTAAAGAAACCTATTTAGAAAATAAAAAACAAACCTTTACAACCCCTTTAAGAAAATACACAGTGATCCTGTCATGTAGGTTCTTGTTTACGATATTCCTGTAATGGAGTGGGACTTGTCTCTCAGTTGTGCTCCTGAGGAGATCAGTAGTACTAAAATGTAAAAAATAGATACAAAAATGTTGAAAACCATATTTTATGAAAAACAAAGTGATTGTTTATAATTTAAGCAAACGAAATGCCATCTAGCTAGGGTTTAAAACTACTTTGCTATGCTCATAGGAAATTAGTCACCACCTCCCATCTTGGGACAAACCATTACCCCAAGCACCAAAGTCAAAAGCCTCGGAGTCATTTTTGACTCTGACATGACAATGGATGCACAAATAGGATCAGTAGTTAGCGGATCTCACCATCTTCTATGTTTACTATGAAGACTCGTTCCCTTCATCCCGAAAGAGGATACAGCAGTAGTGGTAGGGACAACTATTAACTCCAGGGTAGAGTATGCAAAATCCCTCTACCTCGGACTCCCAAAATACCAGATCGCCCGTCTCCAAGTCATCCAGAACACGGCGGCACGACTGGTGACAGAGAAGAAACCCTGGGAACCAATCACCCTGTCCCTGAGATCCCTCCATTGGCTGGCCGTAAAGGACCGAGTCACATTTAAGAAAGGCTGTATTTGACCTGCTGTGTCTAAAAAAAACATTGCAAAGCAGGCCAAACATAGCCTCTGAATTACCATGTGTACTGCAAGATTACATTCTCCCCTGGGGTTCCCTGCCGTTGGTCTTCATTCTTCCTCTTCTGAGTGTATCTAGCAAGATGCTTGCTATGGGGGCACTCCTGAAACACACAGCTGCTCCCTCATCACTGGATTTGACTGACAGTAGTAGGAGCCAATGGCTTCCACTGATCTCAATCTGTCCTGTGAGAAGAGGAACAGAGACCAGCGCTGCTGCAGATGATCATAGCGCTGGATCAAGCGAGGGGTCATATTAGTATTTAGGTAAGAGGGCGCCTATTAGATGGGCACCTTAACGACCACAACATACAGGGATATAAAATTTACTATTGACATAAGCACACGCTTAAACACACGATGAACTGGATGGACTTGTGTCTTTTTTCCAACCTCACCAACTATGTAACTGTGTAATACTTTTAAATCTGTTGCTTTCATGAAAATAATACATAGTGATCCTGCCACAAAGGTACTTGTTCAGGGACTTCCTGTTATTCCTGTAACCCCAGTGTGTTTGTGCCTTGTCATCCCGTAACAGGGACCCAATAAGGACAATATCTGGCTGTCAAGCAGGCATTTTACACTGTTGTCACTACAAGGCTAGGTTTACACAAACCTGTGCTCTGAAAAGCAACCCATGGTGTGGCTAAGCAGCCACCAGCCTGTAATTTGAAAGGTCACTCTTCTGCCTCCTGAATGCATGTTTTTTTTTTTTTAATTTACAAAGGGCTAATGAGCTGCATGTAAATGTGAGCCAAGCTTTTGGCTTAAAGTTGCAGCATTGAACTTTTGACTTGAGTGGCCAAATTTGACAGGTGGTGATGCTGCATTAAATTTGCTGTGGCTGCAGAATGTGAAAAGCCTCCTGTTGCTGTATTTTGCATTTTAGGTGGACAATCTCAGGGGAATATAAAATCACGGCTCAGCTGCCTGCTTTTACCAACTGCCAGCTGCAAGGGTGAAGGAGGCCTTGTGCAAACAGGATGGCAACAATTCAATTTTTAGGGGTGTTTGACATTTTTGCTGCCTAAAAAATGCCCATATATGCTAGCCTATATGTCCTTGCACACATTTTGCATGTAAGGTGTTTAAAGACAGAAAATAAACCCTAGAGTAAAAAAAGCAAAAAAACACCCAAAGTGCCTATATGCATATAAACCAGTGGCGGTGCGTCCATAGCCCCTCTCGCACTTTACTTCCGCAACTGAATTACAATACATAGATTCATGCATTGCATGAATCTATGTATTGCTGCTGCCGCCGACTATTCAGATGGCTGGCCGGATGGTGAGCGCCAGCCATCTGAATAACGGCATCTGGTTGGCTGTGTGTAAGTGCCTATCAGAGTCAACACGACGGAACTATAAAAGGGAAGTTCCATTCGGATGGCGCCACCCTTAGCCTTGACCCTTTTGCTGATTTCGTGTTAGTAAAAGATGATTCACGCTTTTCAGTCTGTTACAGCGTAATGAATGTGCTTACTCCATTACGAACGCTAGTTTTATCAGAACGAGCACTCCCGTCTCATAACTTGCTTCTGAGCATGCACGTTTTTTTCACATCGTTAAAGCCCACACACAACCGTTTTTACGATGTTAAAAATGACAACGTTACAAACTTTGTGAAAAATTAGAGTATGTTCTAAATTTTTAGGGCCAGATTCACGTAGATTCTGCGGCGGCATAGCGTATCCTATTTACACTACGCCGCCGCAACTTACAGGAGCAAGTGCCGTATTCTCAAAGAACTTGCTCCGTAATTTGCGGTGGCGTAGCGTCAAGGGGACGGCGTATCCCCGCGTAATTCAAATAGGGAAGGAGGGGGCGTGCTGTATTTAAATTAAGCGCGCCCCGTGCCAACGTCCATACTTAACATGGCTTACGCCGGACCTACGCAAGGTTACCCCTCATATAGCAGGGGTAACCTTAGGCGTACGCAAACTACGTAAACTAAGGGGGCGGAGCCAACGGCCGACATGTGAACAGCGATGTAAAGGAGCTCCGGCCGGGACGAATACTCCTACAGACATCCTGAGTGTCAGAGACACAGATCCTGTGCAGCATCGATGCCCGAACACTCCCTGGAGCTTGTAGGTCGGTTAGGGATGGTGAAATACGGGCCAGCACCTATGGAATCTGCCGCCGATCGTCTCTCCCGTTTTTCATGGGGATCCCGCGAGGACGCGACGCAGGGCCGCAGCCATGCCCAGCGCAGCGGAGCTGAACGATCCTCTAATACAGGAAAGGTGAGCCAGTTACCTTGCGGGTCTAAGGGACTGAGAAGGAGCTTCTCTCTAGATAGAATGCCGAGGAAGGATGTGAGGGAACCTGGGCAGGCAGGTAAAGCTGGAGAGCCCTCACTGAAACAGATCATGGAAGCAATATACACCTGCCAATCCACCCTAACAGAGCACATTGATAGTGTAAGGGGAGAAATGTCATTCCTTAAGCAGGATGTGCAGAATATCAGGGAGAGGGCCACGGAGGCTGAGCATAGAATTAGTGACCTGGAAGATGTAGTTCGCCCCTTAGACGGCAAAGTACAAACTGTGCAAATAGAGGTGGCCGCCCACGCTGACAAGCTGGGAGAAATGGAAGACCGTCAGAGGAGGAATAACCTTTATTTTGTAGGCTTTCCTGAAAAGGCAGAGGGACAACAACCTGAGGACTTCCTAGAACTGTGGCTTAAAGAAAATATGGCGACCACCACGTTCTCCCGTCTATTCGCTATAGAAAGGGCGCACAGAATTCCATCTAAACCTCCCCCTCCTGGCTCCCACCCTCGCCCTATGATAGCAAAAATACTGCATTTTAGAGACCGGGAAAGTAAAAAAATGTATTTTTGGTTTCTGTTGGGACCCTTGTTTTTCCCCTTTTTTTTGTGGGGTTGACAATTTTTTTTTTTTTGCTCCTGGTCAGACTATTTTCACTACCAGCTATTTTCCCTGTGATGTTTTTTCTTTCAGCTACGCTGGTTGATTTGGCCCTTTGCACCGGAGGGATCTTAAGGGGTATGTTGATTTTGTCATAGACGCTCCTTAGCTCCTTCAAGATAAGCTATAGACTGTTATGTGGATACTATTGCACTACTGCTGACCTGTGACCCCCCCGAGGTCACCTGCTTTTCTAGTTATGGGGTTCAGGCACACAACATTTTGGGGTTGTGTGCAGGGTGGGAAGGGAAGGGTTAACTTGTTTTATTTGTTTGTGCTGTGTGTTGTTGCTATATTTTTTTTTTTGTGTATCTTGCCCTCTCCAGGATGGGTATACGGTTTACCAGTTGCTCAGATATCGTTCTGCTTGCTATCCTGTCAGTTTCCTTTTTAAGTTTAAATGGCGGATAGAATAAGCCTGCTGTCTTGGAATGTAGGTGGCTTAAATTCGAAGGTAAAGAGATCTCTCGTCTTTGATTTTATTAAAAGGTATAAGCCCCATTTTATCCTTCTGCAGGAAACACACTTGCAGGGCTCTAAAGTTCTGGCTCTAAAGAAGGCAAATATTATGAGGGTACTCCATGCTGAATACTCCACATATTCGAGAGGGGTGGCCATCCTGGTTACTAAGAAGGCTGCGGCCCATATATTACAGGTCAAGCTAGATCCTCAGGGCAGATATGCTATACTGGTATGTCAGATGTTTAATGTTTGTATGACACTTGTCTTTGTGTATATTCCGCCCCCTTTTTCCTCTCAGGTGCTGGAGGGTGTTTTAAGGGAGGCTGTGATGATTGCACTGGGACCACTGTTACTGCTTGGTGATTTTAACGCAGTGTCAGATGTGGATCTCGACAGACATGGATTTATCTCTGCCTCACATCATACGCTTGCCTCATGGTTGGAGAGCTACGCTCTCACAGATGTGTGGCGTCTAAAAAATCCTGGAGTCAGGGAACACTCCTGTCACTCGGAAACACATAGGACACTGTCTAGAATTGACCTATTGCTGTCCTCTGCAGATGGGCTTCCGATCATATCCAGCGTCCGGTATCTCCCTAGGGCCTTGTCGGATCACTCCCTGATGGAGGTAATTTTGGACCTAGGTGCTCCAAAAGGGAGGAGGCACTGGCGTATGAATGTAGGGTGGCTGCAAGAAGAATTTATTACCATCACATGTAAGACCGCCATTGACCACTACTGGAGGGAGAACGGGGCGGACGCCTCGATTCATAATCAGTGGGAGGCTTTTAAGGCAACTATGAGAGGGGTGTTTACTACAGAAACAAGTGATTTCTCTAAAGCTTTAAGTTCGGATATACGAAATGCAGGAATTAAGGTGACTAGTGCAGAACAGAGGTATATTCAGGACCCAACCCCTGTTACTTATCGACTTTGGCAGGACCAGACGAGACAGTATAGATTACTTTTGACTGAACGAACAACAAAACAGCAACTACGTCAGACTAGATCTTTTTTTGAATTTGGAGATAAGAGTGGTCGTCTACTAGCATTCTTGGCACGACCGCTCTATACTCCAATTACTGTCTTACAACTCAGACGATCCAATGGGGAAGTAGTACGAGATTCTCCTGGTATTCTAGACACATTTCTGAAATTCTACGAGAACCTTTATCAGTCCCAGACCCGACATACAGACTCAGAGCTGTCTTCCTATCTAGATACCGTGACATTGCCCTCTTTGACTACAGAGGACGGTGCTAAATTGGAGCACTCTATAACACAGGAAGAAATATGTGACGCCATCTCTTCTTTCAAACCTGGTAAGTCGCCTGGACTTGATGGGTTTCCTGCTGACTGGTACCAATTGCATAGAGAGATCTTGGCGCCACGTTTACAGAGAGTCTTTGCAGCAGCAGAAAAAGAGGGGATACTCCCAGAATCTATGCGTGAAGCCCTGATTGTGGTAATTCCCAAGCCGGGGAAGGATCCACAAGAATGTGAATCCTATAGACCAATCTCTTTGATCAATTCGGATGTCAAAATACTGGCTAAAATTTTGGCAGGTAGATTGCAATCGGTGATTCTCAAATTAATTAACTCAGACCAGACAGGATTTATACCCGGCAGATGTACCCAAATGAATCTTAGAAGGCTATATGTTAACTTGCAGATTCAACATGAGAATTCAGGCAAGAGAGTGATAGCATCATTAGACACTAAAAAAGCGTTCGACTCAGTGGAATGGGACTATCTCTTTGCCCTTCTTGTGAAGCTGGGCTTTGGACCGAAATTTGTTTCCTGGGTTAAACTATTATACAAAGAACCCTGTGCTAGTATTCGAGTAAATGGTCTTATATCAAACACCTTTCAGATCCACAGGGGGACGAGGCAGGGGTGCCCTCTGTCTCCTCTCCTGTTCGCCCTGGCTATTGAGCCACTGGCGGCTAAACTTAGGACTCATGACTTAGTTGGGGGGCTGCAGGTGGGAGGTCTGGAGGAGCGTGTGTCACTGTACGCGGATGACATGCTCTTGTACCTGGGAGACTCTGACGCATCCTTATTGGCGGCGGTGTCATTGATTCGGGAATTTGGAGATTTTTCTGGTTTCAGAATTAACTGGTCCAAATCAAATCTTTTTCCCTTAGATCCTCAACCTAACCTAATACTCCCTGCTCAGTGCCCTCTGGCGGTAGTCCCCCAGTTTAAATATTTGGGCATTACTGTGAGATTGCCGGTAACTTTGTTTGCAGAATTGAATCTATGGCCTATCATTAGGTCTTTTAGTGACAGGAACCAGAAATGGATGGACCTCCCACTCACGTTAATGGGTAGAGCTAATCTATTTAAAATTATTTTTTTGCCAAAATTCCTATATGTGCTCTCTAATGCCCCAATTTATATTCCTAAAAAAACGTTTTGCCACATTAACTCCCTGCTATCATCCTTCCTGTGGGGAGCTGGAGCAGCTAGGGTTTCCCTGGAACTCCTACAACTGCCGGTTGGGAGGGGAGGTCTAGCGGTGCCTGATCTGCACCTCTATTATTTGGCCTCGCACCTAGTTCATTTACAATAGCGCATGTTTCCACAGTTAAATAATGCTGCTGTTGCGGTTGAAGCAGCTGTGGCAACGTCCTACGAAGCTTTGTTGAACTTTTTCTTTAGAGGAGAGGTGCCTACAGTGGGGGGCAGGGAGATGCTTGGCTCTGCTAAGTGTATTCTGGGGATTTGTATAAAACATATAGCCGACACCCCTCTGCACCTTTCACCCAATGCCCCGCTGTGGTTCAACCCGTTTAAGGGAGTTTTTTCATCTGGAGGATGGATATAGGTGGGCAAAATTCGGGCTCACATATCTTCACCAACTATACGATACTGGGGAACTAAAAACATTTGCACAACTACGTAGGGACTTAGATGTTCCCGACTCCTGGGCATTTTAGTACACCAGACTGCAACATGCTGCTCTTGCTCAATTTGGGACAGGACGAGTACTACTTGAAAAATCTAAACTGGAAAGGCTCCTTATGGCTCCAGAACACACTAAATTGATCTCTATCTACTATAGCTCACTCATGGATAGAATAAACCCAAGAGAAAAGAAACTTAGAGAGAGGTGGAACAAAATTATTCCAGAGCTTACGGAGGAGCAATGGGGGGAGGTGTTGACATCTTATATGCCCACAGTTATCTCCGCTAGAGACAAATTAATACAACTTAGATATTTGCACCAAATGTACTATACTCCGTTAAGGCTGTATAAAATGGGAAGGAAAGATAACCCCACCTGTCATAAATGTTTAATTGCAGAAGGAACCTTTCTACACATGGTCTGGGATTGTAATAGGATACGGCCCCTATGGTCGCAAGTGACCTAGTTTATTGCTGACACATTTGACCTGCCAAATATCTGTAGCCCACTGTTGGGACTCCTCTGTGTTATTGAGGATGAGGTTATGAGTAATACTACACGAACACTACTGAGACTGCTGTTTTATTATGTCAGAAAGCTAATTGTTCTCAACTGGATTAAGAGAGAATGTCTCGCACTAGATGCCTGGAAAGGCCTTGTCAATGCCAATGTCACTTTGTATAAAATGACGTATGAGTCCAGAGGCTGCCTTAAGAAATTTCATAAAGTTTGGGGACGATGGATTGATTCTGAGGATACGGTACAAACTGACAATTGAGAGGAAATGTTTATTTATTTTTTTCTCTGCTATTATCAGATGGGTAATTGTTATGACATGGGTGAGGGAAATGTGACAGTTTGGGAGGGATAGAATAACAGCACACGGCACAAACAGGACTGGGGGAACTTTACCTCCGTTGTTATGTGAAGTTTAGGTTATTATGTTTCTTTTTTACGAGCACATGTGGTGCTTGCGATTTTGGTTTTTATTTTAAAAAAAAAAAAAAAAAACAGCTATTTGTACTAAAGAATATACTGTACCTAGAATTTGGAAGGGGAAAGAGCTCTATATTGGCTTACCATATTGTTTTACCTGCTTGGAACTGTACCTTGTCTACAACTTCTTGTGTATGTACATTTGGCAAATAAAAATCTTTAAAAAAAAAACTACGTGAACTATGTCGACGGCGCGCTACTTCGTTCGGGAATCAGCGTATCATGCTCATTTGCATATTCGATGCTGAAATCGACGGGAACGCCACCTAGCGGCCAGCGTAGAATTACATCTAAGATCCAACGGTGTAAGTGACTTACGCCAGTCGGATCTACGCCAAATCTATGCGTAACTGATTCTAAGAATCAGTCGCATAGATACACAGGGCTAGAAACAGAGATACGACGGTGTATCTGGAGATACATCATCATCGTAGCTCTTTTGAGAATCTGGCCCTTAATGTCCATTTTTTAAATCGTGAAAAATGCTCTGGAGCCCACACACGATCGTTTTTAATGACAAAAAAACATAATTTTTTACAACCCGAAAAACGGTCGTGTGTACGCGGCATGACAGCATCAAAACTGGCATCTAAAAACTGAGTATGGAAGTGGCAGCCATGGTACATTTTTACGAACAAGCTTCTTTTATCACTGACTTAGAGTACTTAAGCAGTTAAAGTCCTCATCCTTGCAGCTTACACACTGGGAGCCATGAAATATATGGGAAAACCGATAAAAGAGAACTTTTCCTCGTCGCCAGAGAAAGAAAAATAGGTATATTCACTCAATTAAGTAGAGAGAAATAATTACACAGATGTGCCTACAGAACAGATCTAACATTATCAATCACATTGACTAAACTCTTCTTGCTGGAGCCAGATAAATCATCAACGTTCTTTTATTGTTTTAATCTGTATCTCGTCGATGTTTCGTTAGCCAGGGAAGAATTAACTAAATTGGAGAGGATATAAAAAGTGACATTCAATCTATGAGAACGAAAGCCAGGCTTCTGCCTGTCACTCAGGTATTATTTATTGCAACTAGATTGCTCTTAGTTTCAGTACATTGTAAATGTGTATTACAGGAGACAAAGCACAATTACAGCTACATGTTCATTCAGGTTTATGACTTGCTGCAATTTCCCTCAATGACAGAACTTACCATCATCCAACATCAGCTGAAAAACATAGATGTTAAAGGGGAACTCCTTTTAGTATAAAAATGTTACAGTCACATTCTCTGTTAAATAATAACTTAATGGAATTCCAGCTAGAGAGGTTTCTCAGGATAAACCACAAGTGCACTCTCTTGTATGAACAGAAAGTTAAAGCGGATGGTTGACCAAAAAAAATATTAAAAGCCAGCAGCAACAAATACTGCAGCTGCTGACTTTTAATATTAGGACACTTACCTGTCCTGGAGTCCAGCGGCGTCCGCAGCAGAGGACGAGCGATCGCTCGTCTCCTTGCTGCTCCCCCCTCCATCCACGGTGAGGGAACCAGGAAGTGAAGCGCTCCGGCTTCACTGCCCGGTTCCCTACGGCGCATGCGCGAGTCGCGTTGCGCCCGGCGATTGGCTCCCGCTGTGTGCTGGGAGCCGAGAGTTCCCAGCACACAACGGGAAAAGCCTGTGTTTTGCCTGAGACTGCGGGCCGGAAGTGGGTGCAAATACCTGTCTTTAGACAGGTATCTGCACCCCCCTCCCCCCTGAAAGGTGTCAAATGTGACGCCGGAGGGGGGGAGGGTTCCGATCAGCGGATCTTCACTTTAGGGTAGAGATCCGCTTTAAGGGTTTATTTCATCACAACCTCTATTTTGGAAACCAACCTTGAGTATGCGTACAGGTTTAGAATCAATCAAACATAGGTATGACAAAAGGAGATTAACTGGTGGCTAAAACTAGTAATAGACCAGCAGTACCGTGCAGCTTCGCGTCACCTATAGTTGGGTCTCAAGGAACTCCCAGAACAACAGCTCATATACTGGGTACTTCTGTGTATAACACACTAGGACATTTAAATAGGTATCTGATAACCATATGTTATAGCATTACTAGGAATGGAGAGTCCACAGGGTTTTGCCCTGTTACAGATTACAGTAGCATACACTTGGTTTATATACAGTTACTTGCGGTTCTGAGGTTATCCTAGATCCTTAGAGTGTCAGCTCCTTGGTCCACAGCAGCGTTCTATAGCAGAGGAATCCTTGGCAGATAGGTACTGAAGCTGGGTGATGTAGGAGCGATGGGGAACAGGGAAACTCCCTGGAACTGCAGTCTGTGGTGCGAAGCAGAGGTCTTGGGGTGCTGAGAGGGGTCCCAGGTGACGGGAGGTGCCCTACAAAATAGTGGAACAACCTGCCGTCATTCCTGGGGCTTTAAATAGCGCGCACCGCGCGGTAGAAGGCGCAGGACGCCGGTGGCGCACTTGCGCGTTCCAGCGTGGAACGCATAACAGAGCGCACCGGAAATGACGCGCATGAACCTCTGCAGATGTGTGGGGAAGATACGAGCGCTGTGTTTAAAGGGAGAGGAACGCAAGTGGCGTTACAAAAAATCACTAGCAAACGTATATAACCTCAGGTTATTTCTATATTTTGGGGCGCAGCATGACCTGGATTTCAGTATTTACAATTTACAATGCATTCAGATAATGGAATGGTACTTAGAGCAGGGACGTGCAGTCAGGGGAGGCAGGCGAGGCAGAGCCATCAACATAAAAAAAAATTAAGAAAGATCGAACTTTGGGGGTGGTAGCTTGGCGACCTGAGGTCACAGAGAAAAGTCCTACCCCACCACTGGTAAACATTTGGGGCTCCTACGACCTATGGTTCCGGAGATATGGGGCTCCTTGCGCAGCCTGTAAGAAGCTAGATACAGAGTGGCCAGTTTAAATACAAGTTGGCACACTCTGGGCCAGATTCTCCAATATTTTCGGCGGCGTAGCGTAAGCCAGTTACACTACGCCGCCGCTGCGTACTGGAGCAAGTGCTTTATTCTCTAAGCACTTGCTCCGTAGGTTTCGCTTACGTCGCGTAAATCGCGCAGCGTAAACCCGCGCAATTCAAATGGGGCGGCTTGTATTTAAATTAAGCGCGCCCCCGCGTCGAACGAACTGCGCATGCGCCGGCCGGGGAAAAAGCCCAGTGCGCATGCTCCAAAGGACGTCACATTTTCTCAATGTAAACAACGTAATCGCAGCGTACGCCAGCCCCATTGAGAATCGACGTACGCAAACGACGTAAACGACGCACAACACGACGCGGTCCCGAGGCCATACTTAACATGGCATCCGACGGGACACGACGGCATCCGACGGGACCTCGTAAGGTTACTCCACATAGAAGCTGGGGTAACCTTACGCGAACGAAAACGACGTACGCGACGACGGGGCGGCGTAAAAGCGATCGAGAATCGGCGTACTACTTCATTTGCATATGCAAATGAAAAAACAACGTAAAGGCCACCTAGTGGCCGGAGTTGTCATTACACCTACGATCCGAAAGTGTAATTGGATTACACTTGTCGGATGTAGAAGCGTATCTATGCAAAAGTGATGCACAGCATCACACGCATAGATACGACTAAAAAAAAAAGGCGATACGACGGGGTATCTGAGATACTCCGTCGTAACGCCTCTGAGAATCTGGCCCTCTGTTTGCAGCAGACTGAGTGTATGAGCTCACAGTGCCTTGCCTCACTTCTTGTCAGAGGCACTAAGCTCAATGGACAGCTTGGAGCCTTGGACCAATGGTAACGTACCATTAGCCCCAGCTGTCCAATGAAAATGCTGCAGTGGAGGCACGCCTCTCACTGCAGTGTCATAGAAGGGGCATGTGTCTAAAAGACAAATGTTCCCTTCCAGCTCAGCCCTCTTAATTCGTTATAATTAAACTCAATCATATATTATTATTCATGTTAGAACATAATAATTTATTATTTATCTATTTACTGTGAAATTACTGGTTTGAAATTATAACTTCAAACTTCAGTAATTCGTCAGTTAAGCCATCTGCTTGAGTACAGTTTTTGAAAATATAGTAAATGACCTTATATAAACAATATATAATAATTATTTGTATATTACTTGGCCACCCAGGCCAATTTTGACACTTTTTTTTGCTAGAAAATTACTCAGAACCCCCAAACTTTATATACTGTATTTATCGGCGTATAACACGCATAGACATGTAACACGCACCCTAATTTTAAGGCCTCGTACACACGATCAGTCCATCCGATAAGAATGGTCCGAAGGACCGTTGTCATCGGTTAACCGATGAAGCTGATTGATGGTCTGATGTGCCTACACACCATCGGTTAAAAAAACGATCGGGTTAGAACGCGGTGACGTAAAACACAACGACGTGATGAAAAAAATGAAGTTCAATGCTTCCAAGCATGCGTCGACTTGATTCTGAGCATGCGTGGATTTTTAACCGATGGTCGTGCCTACTAACGATCGGTTTTGACCTATCGTTAGGCGTCCATCGGTTAAATTTCAAAGCAAGTTGGCTTTTTTTTAACTGAAGGTCAAATAGCCTATGGGGCCTACACACTATCGTTTTGACCGATGAAAATAATCCATCAGACCGTTGTCCTCTGGTTAACCTATTGTGTGTACGCGGCCTTAGAGGAAAGTTTCAGGAAAAAAACTTTCCACAGCCCCCTGCGTATAACATGCAGGCACAGTTTAGCCTCTATTTTCAAGGTAAAAATGTGAGTGTTATACGCCAATAAATCCAGTATATTGTTTTAGCAGACACCCTAGGGCAGGGGTGCTCAACCAGTGGCCCGGGGGCCACATGTGGCCCGTGGAGCCCTCTGATGTGGCCCGCGACCTCCTGCTCTGGGATGAACTAGAATAGAATACTGTTATTAAAGGTCAGTTTTATTACTAAAATCACAATGTATATATGAGAATATGTGTTCTGTAGTGGTTACTGGGCTGCTTTCAAACTGACCCGCAGATGCAGTGCAGTGCACCCGTGGATTACCTGCACTTAACCATAGACTTCTGTTGATAACTGCGAGTTTGGTGAGGTTTCTGAAAGTGCACCAAACCTGCAGAATATAATAGAAGTCTTTTGCAAAGTGCAGGAAAGCCAAAGGTACACTGCGTTGCACCCACGGTGTGGGTAAACCGCAGCGCATCAGTGTGAAAGCAGCCTTGGGCCCCTTTCACATGGTCAGTCCGACCTAATTGGACCCTCCTTCTTCCTCCTCTTTCCTCCAATCCTTTAAAAATAAATAAAGGAGTATAGTGGGTTGTGTCCATATACACTCTGCATATGCAAAGCGGACACGGACCTGTCATCTGCCCTCTCAGCTCAATTTGGCCCGCGATCGGTTACCAAGTCGCTTAAGTGGCCCTCGTGCTTTAAAAGGTTGGGCACCCCTGCCCTAGGGAATAAAATGGTGGTAATTGCAGATTTTAATTTTAAACAGTATTTGCGCAGCAATTTTTTCAAATGCTTTTTTTTTGGGGGGGGGGGCGGGGTGAATATAAAATGTGAAGGAAGATGTTATGCCAAGTAAATAGATACCTAACATGTCACGCTTTAAAATTATGCACACTCGTGGAATGGCGCCAAACTTCAGTGCTTAAAGGGGAGGTTCCACTAAAAAGAAACTTTTAACATTGCATGTCTCTTTTTAATTACATGTAGAATCGGCTGGTAGTTTAAAAAAAAAACGTCCGTACATACCATTTTAGGCATGTAGTCTCACCGTCGCTTCCGGGTCTGGCGGTCGGGGACAGGCATCCGATCGACGCATACAGCGCGTCACGAGATGCCGAAAGAAGCCGAACGTTGGTGCGGCTCTATATGGCGCATGCGCACCAACGTTCGGCTTCTTTCGGCATCTCGAGACGCGCTGTATGCGTCGATCGGATGCCTGTCAATCAAGTAGGCACACCCATACCCGACCACCAGACCCGGAAGCGACGGTGAGACTACATGCCGAAAATGGTATGTACGGACGTTTTTTTTTTTAAACTACCAGCCGATTCTACATGTAATTAAAAAGAGACAGGCAATGTTAAAAGTTTATTTTTAGGGGAACCTCCCCTTTAAAAATGTCCATAGGCGAAAAAATTTTTTTTTTACAGATTACATGTTTAGAGTTACAGAGAAGGTCTAGTGATAGAATTATTGCTCTCGCTCTAATGATTGCGGCGTATGTAACCTGTGAGTATCTGGCTCTGATACTAGCCAGTGCCTCACCAGTCACTGACGTCGCCGCATGTCCCTGACTTAAAGGGATGAACTCAAGATGCTGGCATATTAATGTATGTTAACCACTTAAGGACCGCCTACTGCACATTTACGTCGGCAGAATGGCACGGCTGGGCACATCAACGTATATATACGTTGGTTTCTAGTACCCAGCAGTGGGTCACGGGCGCGCGCCCGTGGCACGCTCCCGTGACCCGGTCCGAAGCTCCGGGACTGGGTCCGCGGGACTCGCGGACCCGATCGCCGCTGGAGTGCGGCGATCGGTCCCCGGAGCTGAAGAACGGGGAGAGCCGTGTGTAACACGGCTTCCCCGTGATTCACTGTGGCCGCAGCTCTGATCGCGTCATCCCTGTTATAGGGGGACGTGATCGATGACGTCACACCTACAGCCACACCCCCCTACAGTTGTAAACACACACAGGGAACACTCAAATCCTACAGCACCCCCTTGTGGTTAACTCCCAAACTGCAACTGTCATTTTCACAGTAAACAATGCAATTTAAATGCATTTTTTGCTGTGACAAAAATGACAATTGTCCCAAAAATGTGTCAAAATTGTCGCCGCTATTAGTAGTAAAAAAAAAAAAATTATAAAAATGGAATAAAACTATCCCTTATTTTGTAAACGCTATAAATTTTGCGAAAACTAACCGATAAACGCTTATTGCGATTTTTTTTAACCAAAAATAGGTAGAAGAATACGTATCGGCCTAAACTGAGGAAAAAAAAAAGTTATATATATTTTTGGAGGGTTATTTATTATAGCAAAAAGTAAAAAATATTGCATTTTTTTTTAAATTATGGCTCTATTTTTGTTTATAGCGCAAAAAATAAAAACCGAAGAGGTGATCAAATACCACCAAAAGAAAGCTCTATTTGTGGGGAAAAAAGGACGCCAATTTTGTTTGGGAGCCACGTCGCACGACCGCGCAATTGTCAGTTAAAACGACGCAGTGCCGAATCGCAAAAAGGGGCAAGGTCATTTAGCAGCATTTTGGTCCGGGTCTTAAGTGGTTAAAGTACAACTCCTGCCAAAACAAAGCAGGAAGGTTTTTTATTGCTGTTTCTATAGGCTATAAGGCTTGATCACTAAGCCACAAAGAAACAAAAGTTGACATAAGTTATATTTATTCACCAAGATTTTTTTTTTTTTTTAACACTCATGCTACACATGCTGCCAGTGCACTTTTCAAATCAGGACACTGTTATTCCATGTCCACCATCCTGTCAATCTATTGGGCATATTGCCAGCAGAGAAGACCGCCAGCTGCACTGAGCATCTGTTCTATACAGTACCTTAAATATATGGTCCCAAGGCCTTGCGTCAATAAAAATTAAAATAACATTTTATATTTGTTTTGTTCAATCTATTTCAAGATCTCTTCACTATAAAGAATATTATAGACTGTGTTCTTAAAAAAAAAAAGCACCCACGTGACATCACTAGTGGAATATTATGTCATATATACATATACATAATTTACATTCTACTATCTTTTATTTCATGTGTAATAGCAGTTTTAATATTGTTCTTACCATTTGAGGTTAGCTACCATTTTAAGGATAAGAGGTCCTGGTGGATGTTTGCACCTCACACAAGCAGAGTTTGAACTTCTGAGTTCAATTGATGTAAAATCATATAGCGCTGTTAATGCCTCATAGAGATACTTTTTTAAACATTTTATATTGTTGTCGTTTTAACATGCATGATTTTTGTTTCATATCATATTACACTTTTTCCTGCCTTTGATAGGTTTAAACAAACAGCAAAACCTTTTTTTTCTTACGCAATGTTGCCATTAACCATCAAATCTTCTGCTTAGAGAACTCCCTTTTCATATTCAAGCCACTGCGGTTGTACCCAACGTTTTGAAAGCTAAGGGCCAGATTCAGCAAGACTTGCGCTGGAGTAGATCGATATGCGCCGCGTAACTGTAAAGATGCGCCGTTGTATCTATGTGGCCGTACCCACCAACCTAGATGCGCCAGAAAACGGGCCTTTTCCGATCGGCTTAACTTTCCCTCGCCAGAGTATCGTTAGCGCATATTTTCGCTCGTCGCATCCGTGGCGCCTATTGATGTGCCATGCAAATATGCAAATGAGGGAAATTTCCCGATTCGCGAACGGATTAGCACCATACGCTGGCTACATGCGCCGCGCGTATCTCGTCCGTCCGGCGCAAAGTTATTTCTACAAATAGCTGCTTTATCTTTACTCCAGACGGCCACAGGTCAGCAGGAGAGCAGCTACAGCAGCAGCGTTACCGACGAAACTAGCAAGCTGAACAACCACACGTGCAAGGACAACACCTCTGTGTGCCAACATGCCAGAGGCAGTCGCGGTCCTAGCACTAGTACTGGGTCCCCCGGTACAGAGGAGGCGGGCACGTGAGAGGATATACCGCACGCGCATGAGCCTCTTTGGCATGGGTGATGAGGAGGTGTATCGCCTCTTCAGATTCAGCCCTGATGCAATACTTAAACTAACCACAACCCTGCAGGGTGACATCACCAGCAAGACACACCGCTCACAAGCAGTGCAGCCACTGGTGAAGGTACTAGCAACACTTCATTTCCTAGCAAGTGGATCATTCCAGCGTACAAGTGGAGTGGTGGCTGGGATGTCACAATCCTCCATGAGCAGATGTGTGCACCAGGTTGTCCCCGCAATCCTCTGACGCATGTCCAACCAGTTCATCAGACCCACCACTGAGGAGCTGCGGCTGAAGGCAATGACAGATTTCTACAACATTGCAGGATTCCCACGCACTGTGGGGGCCATTGATTGCACACATGTGGCACTCCAGCCCCCCAGTGCCACAGAGCACATATACCGCAATCGGAAGCATTGGCACTCTATCAATGTACAGGTGATAGCTGATGCCCAACACCTCATATGGCACGTCCGTGCCAAACACCCCGGATCCAGCCATGACAGCTTCATATACAATCAGAGCCCCATCCCAACGGAATTCGAACAGAACATGTATGGGGACAGCTGGCTGGTTGGTGAGTGACATGGGTGGCAGGCATGACTATCCCCTCCCATAATGCACACATCACAAGGGCCACATGCATGACTAACATCCTCCTGTCTTTTCCCTTACAGGTGACTCTGCATATGCACTGGGACCCCATCTAATGACTCCTTTCCGGAACCCCCAAACCAGAGCAGAGAGAAAATACAATGAAGCACACATCAAAACCCGTGCAGTGGTGGAGCAAACATTTGGGCTCCTGAAGTCCCGTTTCCGCTGCCTGGATACGTCTGGGGGGGCCCTATTGTATTCCCCTACCTTTGTGTGTCAGATCATCGGTGCATGTTGCATTCTGCACAACTTTGCCAAGAGAAAAGGCCTGCAGATTGACATACGTGATGACCTGACCCCCCAACCAGACCCCCCCCCCCCTGCCAGAGGAGACCCATTCAGCTGATTGGAGAGCAGTCAGGAGGGTCCTCGCCGTAGGCATCTTTGGACACTAAACAAATACAATGATCACATGGACAATGCACGCATGCACACCACTGATGTCCCTAGATCACACACACCACATCCACATCGCATTGGATTAGCCCAAGTCCAACATGTAGGACTTGGGAGCAGCAACGCCAGCGTCAAGGCCCCAATGATGTCGCTGTCCATTCATACACCTTTCACACGTCATTCACACAGCCATGGGGATAACTTCTCCACCACGGCCGAGGGTGACACCCCTTACTGGCAGGAGTGCCACCCCCTCACATTCACACACCATTCACACTGCAACGTGTGCAGTATCAAAAATAAAAATATCTCATATCCTGAGCATAATCACAAATAAAAAAACTCATAACCTGAGCATTAAGAATAAAATAAAAATCTCATAACCTGAGCATTAAGAATAAAATAAAAATCTCATGTCCTGAGCATTAAGAAAAAAAAACAAAAAAAAATTCATCTGGGATGCCGGGGGCTCCTTCTGGTGGCCCCTCTCTGGCTCCTCAGCTGCCTGGATGGAGTGGGTGGGGGTGGGGGGGCATCTGGAGGTGGCTGATCCCCGGGTGGGCCACTCCTGGCAGGTGTGGCCTGCATGCCCTCCAAGGCCATGGCTATCCGGCCAAGGTACGAGTTGGTCTGGGCCTGCATCCTGAGCTGCTGGGCCTGCATCCTGAGCTGCCGGGTGACCTGGTATTGTTGGGCCCGCCGACTCTGCCTCCCCTGGTCCCGTTTGGCAGCAGTGTTTGCCTGGACGGCTGCAGTGAGGTGCCTTATATCACCCTGCACCTCCCCCAGACTGGTCACGACTGCAGCGCAGTTGCAGCTGACATCCTGCACTGCATTGGATATCTGGGCCACGGAGCACAGGTTGTCAGCCACTCTGTCCAGGTGCCCAACTATGTCCCCCATTTGCTGCGTCTGCCTGGCGTGATCCCTCGCCACCTGGTCCTGGACCAGATCAGACACCCCCTGGTCTTACGGGTGGCCTTCCTGGGGCCAGTAGATGGTTGTCCCCGGGGGGATGGAGTCGCCCTTGAGGGGCTTCCTAGGATGGGGGAGGGTATTGCAGAGGGCCCTGCAGAAGAGGAGGACTCTTCCAAAAATAAAATTATGTCCTGCTCTGCCACAACAGGCTGCTCCTCAACCACCTCTGCAGATGAGGTGCCAGGTTAGGTTCACATTAAATCAATCCCAACAGGTAATATTTGAAATTACCCTTAAACCTTAACACTTTCCCTACGAGTCATTGTAAAATGACGTCGGCGGGAACCCTCCCTCCCTCAGAGTGGACATTATATGACGTCCTTGCATTCCCGGGCGGCTAGGGGGCGCACGCGTGCCGCCACATTGCTCGGAACCCGATGCTCGAGCCCGGCGGCCACGATGTCCGCCAGGCATTCGCTATTGCCCGCAATCACGGCAGGACCATGTCCTGTCAGCAGTGAGGAGGCCGATGTGTGTTCCCAGTACAGAGGAACACACATCAGTCTCCTCCCCTTGTGAGTCCCCCTCCCCTACAGTTAGAACACACTTTAGGGAACATATTAACCCCTTTCTCGTCCCCTAGTGTTAACTCCTTCCCTGCAAGTCACATTTACACAGTAATCGGTGCAGTTTTATAGCAGTAATCGCTGTATAAATGTGAATGGTCCCAAAAATGTGTCAAAAGTGTCCGATATGTCCGCCGCAATGTCATGGTCACAATAAAAATCGCAGATCACCACCATTACTAGTAAAAAAATAAAAAAAATAAACGTAGCGCCCCCTTACTTTCAGTATGGCCGCTATGCTAAAGTCAGTGGGGATTGAGAGAGTTATGTTGCTCTCACTCATAATTTTGCTAAATTTGGGCTGCTGCTATTTCAGAACTGTCCTGTGGGTCAGTCTGCGCTCCGGGGGGTGCGATCCCACCTCCGGGCAACAGATGGCGTCAGATGGGTTCTGGCAGAGCCACTTTTCCCCAGCAGCCAATTGTAGGAGTTTTCCCTCGCGTGGCATGCTGGGGAGGGGTATATCTGGAGCAGGCGCCATTGTTTGGGGTTCTTCGCGGGTTCCTGGTTCCAGGTGCGGCACCCACCTTTAGGGTGTGTGCATCCAACAGACCCTGACAATATGGCCTACCAGGCCGGGTCAAAAGTTACACAAAGTTCCTGGCGGATGCTGCCGAGGGGCCCCAGTGACTTGCTGGGTCCCCTCACCCTTACAAGGAAGATCCTAAGCTGCTGGCTGTACGGTGGGGAATCGGCTCAAGGAAAACCCGGAGGCAGGTTATCTGAGAGACGTGATCGAACCACCGGGGATCTAGTGACTGACACATTAACAGGTATATTTCTGCTGTCAACCGGTCACTCAAATGTAATTAACTGGAGAGATTCGCTCTGCTGTTCACATTGTCAGCATAGAGCCTGTGGCAGAGGCCTCATCTGGCATCTCAAACTAAATCAGAGCCAGGTTCATTTCAAAGACCTGTTCTTTCCAGCAACCTTAAAGTGGAACTCTGGCTGCCAGGCTTGTGGCGGGGAGCACTTTACCCACTCTGGCTAGAGTGGCGACGTAATATACAGTTACTTAAAGCAGGCTTGCTTTTCTGTTCATCCAAGCCTGATACTGCAAGGTTTTCTTCATTTCATCAACCTGTCCTATCTACCTCCTGTTGAAGTTGGTCGTGTTGGACCTCAGAAATAAAGCATTTGGAAAACCTCATTTACTGCTTGGACATTCGCTTACTGCTCTGCTCACTAACTTCACCCCTAGACAACACTTAGAGGTAACTTAATTCGCCAATCCCAAATCAACCAGCGGCCCTTGAGGGGGTATCGCTACATAAATAAAAATGCTATAATTCTATTCCCTATTTTGTAGATGCTAGAACTTTTGTGCAAACCGATCAAATACGCTTATTGTGATTTTTTTTTTAAACAAAAATATGTAGAAGAATACGTATCGGTCTAAACTGAGGAAAAAAATATTTTTTTTAAAAATAAATTATGATATTTATTAAATCAAAAAGTAAAAGGTATTGGCCCGGATTCATGTATATCTACATATATATCTACATGTACATCTATAGATACGCCTTCGTAAGTACAAATGTGCGCCGTCGTATCTCTGCGCCGATTTTCCAAGATAGATACGTCGAAATATTTGGCTTCAGCCGCCCGACGTAACTTGCCTACGGCGGCGTATCTTGGGAGCATAGTTATGCTGGACGCATTTGGCGTACCCATGTTAAATATGCAAATGAGTAAGATACGCCGATTCACGAACGTACTTGCGCCCGGCGCATGTTTTAAGCGATTTGCGTAAGGGTTACGTCCGGAGTAAAGTTATTCCTCATATAGGAGGCGCAACCCATGCAAAGATATGGACCAGGGAACGAACGCCGTCGATTTTTACGTTGTTTACGTAGTACGTGAATAGGGCTGTGCGTAGGTTATATTTACGTCGTAGTTTTGACATATCTTAGCCAGTTATTTTGACGTGACTGTGAGCATGCGCACTGGGATGCGTCCAAGATACAACGCATGCGCAGTTAGTTTTTTGAAGCTCAGCCCATCATTTGCATGGGGTCACGCTTCATTTAAATGTTACACGCCCACTTCCACCTACTTTGACTTACGTCGGCGTACGCCGACAGCTATACGCTACGCCGGCGCAACGTTGAGAGCATTTGCTTTGTGAATTCAATGCTTGCCTCTCAACGTTGCGCCGGCCTAGCGTAAAGAAGATACGCTAGGCCGGCAAAAAGTTGCGCCAAGGTACGTGAATCTACCCCACAGTGTTTTTTTCAAAATAGACGCTCTTCTTTTGTTTATAGCGCAAAAAAATAAAAACCGCAGAGGTGAACAAATACCACCAAAAGAGGGAAAAAAGGGCGTTAATTTTGCTTGGCAACCACGTCGCACGACTGCGCAATTGTCATTAAAACTAAAAATTGGTCTGGGCAGGAAGGGGGTGAAAATGCCCTGTATGGAAGTAGTTAAAGAACAAATGTTGCCAGGCTATGCATATTTAAGTATTCACACATTATTCTTAAAGTTAATTTTCACCCTTGTTCTACAGAAGAGCTAGGAGGAGATCTACACCCTTTTACACTTCTAAACTGCGAACTACCGTATTTATCGGGGTATAGCGTGCTCCCGCGTATAGCGCGCACCCCTAAAGTGGCCCCCATTCCTGTAGAAAAAAGTTTTTTGTACTTACAGTTTTGGTGTCTTGCGCGGCATCCATCGGCGGCTTCGGGTATCCTCTTCGTCGGGTCCGGCGTCCTTCTGCGGCGTCCTCCCCTCCCCGGCGCCTGCATATACCGAGCGCAGTACACTCACGTATAGTCGGGCAGGCTCGGCTCCTTTCGCGCTCACGTCCTGTACGTCCAGGATGTCAGCGCGAGAGGAGCCGAGTCTGCCCGACTATACCCGAGTGTACTGCGCTCGGTATATGCCGGCGCAGTATTCCAAAGCGGCGCGGGAAAGCGGGTATCGGCGTATACCGCGCACCCACGATTTTGCCCTGATTTTCAGGGAAAAAAAGTGCGCGGTATACGCCGATAAATACGGTAACTTTTTTAGAACATTGATCTGACTCAATGTGAGGAACACGTTTTTGCCACAAGCCAGAACAGTTATGTCTAAAAACACAATTAAAATTACCATGATAGGTGTGTTAATAGCAGGGAGGGATAGAGGCACTTTATCCTTTTTTTCTCTTATTTATTTATTTATTTATTTTACACTGCCCCTTTAATTTTTTTTTAAGCACTTTTATTCCTATTACAAGGAATATAAACATCCCCTGTAATATAAATAAGGATGGGAAGTCAAAAAGACCCCACATTTCTCCTTTACCTTTTAAAAGCAATGGTTTACTTCACCCCTAGACAGCAAGTCATGGCGTCACTCTGGTCCTCCAAGGCCATAGAGGCAATCAGAGACCATCTGATCTCTGTTCACCTCTGTGACCACCCGGCCACACCATCAGACTGTTTCTCTAGCGCGCCGGTAAAAACGCGCCGGAAAAACA
This sequence comes from Rana kukunoris, assembly GCA_029574335.1. NCBI lineage: Eukaryota > Metazoa > Chordata > Amphibia > Anura > Ranidae > Rana > Rana kukunoris. The sequence continues at coordinate 111,143,840 of CM056052.1, forward strand.
GTAAGCCAGAGAAACACTGGCAAGCAAGGGAAGGGAGGGGGATGTCCCATCCCACTGCTTTCATGACCCTGGTAAACCACTTGCAAACCACAACGTGTATATATATATATATTGCATTCAGCATGTGGTTAATTTGAAAGTTTGGAGACCCCCACCTTTCCCTGATGAACTATATGTATTCTAAGGACTTTGACAGACTGTATTACAGGTTCATACTCTGCTCTGTTCTGAAAAATTGATGTATGGCTTACCATGGGTAACTATAATCTGCCTTAATAAACACTTCTTGACTAATCTTAGCATTGTAATAAAAAAAAGAGCAGCACCTACATTCATTTAGACTATAGTTGTCTAAGGCTGGGTTCACATATACATTTTTCAGTCTGGTTTAGTTGCTAATTGAAGTAAAAAGGATAGACATAGACCGTGCCACGGGACTTCTACACAGATCTCCCTTATCCCACAACCTAGGCAAGAAGGAATTGAACAATTCCCCTGCAACCTCGACCTGCCAACTCTGACAGAGTCACAACTTGACATACTCAACGCCCCGTTCACGGACCAAAATTAAAAGAAAGAAATGCTTGAAATATATCACTCTGTGTGTAATGAATCTATATAATATATGAGTTTCACTTTTTGATTTGAATTACTAAAATAACTTTTGACGATATATATATATATTTTTTTTGAGACGCACCTTTAAATGTCTGTTCAGTTGTATCTGACTTTTAGCTATTCTATGGGCCAACTCTCTGGGCACTGTGTCTGATTTGCTTAAAAGCTTTTTCTGAAGAGTTTTCTTGGCACTTTTTTTTTACAAGATAGGTTGTCAGGTTTATACTCAACCCCCCAGTTGTTTGGCTTGGGACTGGCATGAAAAACTGATAATACATGTGCATAGCTAATTTGTACACACATACTAGGACTAATTCGGAGGGCAGCCAATTACCTTCCTGAGGAAGGAGAAAGACCTGCACACACATGAGCTTCTAAGTGTAGTAGTTAAATTACAGTGAAATGTATTAAATAAAAACACTTAAAGCTATTATACTTGCCGGGATGGCCTTGCAATGAAGTATATAGCAGTGTAGCATAGTAGATTGGTCATGTGTGTCCTCAAAATCCCAAACAAACCCGACCAGGGGAAGATGCTCTGTAGCCGAGAAAGGCTTGACAGCCTTGTGGGGAGACGGTGTTGGCTGCTCTCAATTAACGCTACGCCCACCGGATTGATGTAATCCCCAGTCTAAATAGCATACCAGAACGAAATTCTGGGAAATCCTACATTTCATTAACAGTTATCTGTTCAGGGGAGAAAACGAAAAGGTAATGCTTTGTAGGAATGACTTTGACTGGATTATCTATAGTTCTTGTTTTTATGCTGTATCTGTGGGTGTGTTGTGATGCATCTTTTAAAGTGAGATTTATTCATATGATGGGTTGGAAATAAAGCATTCATTTAACAGTAAAGCACCATGGAGTGTTTGGCTTTTCTATGTTGAAATTTTACTTTGGAGGAGTGAAGAGTGGAGGACGCTAGAGGTGGACTGGCACCATTTAAAGGGACCATAAAGGTGGGCCTGAGTGGTGGACTATAAGAGGCCTTAAAGGAAGGAGCACTCCATTTAAAGGGGAAAAAAACATTTTATGACCTTTCAGTAGATGAGGGACATTTAATTCAGGTGAAATCACGCCTGGCGGTGGTGAATAAGGATGAGCTTCGTGTTTGAGTCAAACTCATGTTTGACTCGAACATCGTATGTTCGACCGTTCGGCGAAATACGAACGTTACGGGCCGTTCACGCCAAATTTGAGTGGCATGTCACAGCCCATAATTCACTGCGGCATCACAGTGCATTGCTGGCTGATGATTGGCCAAGCATGCACTATGACCCGCATGCTTGGCCAATCACAGCTTGCAAAAAACCGAGAGCCCTAATTGGCCAAAGCCAGGGTGGCTTTAGCCAATTATGGCTCAGGGGGTTTAGTACATGCCCCACACTATATAAGGCCGCCTGGAAGTCGGCCTTGTGTAGTGTGTTGCGGTGGTTTACAGAGAGAGAGAGAGAGAGTGTCATTTTTTGCAGGCAGACAGGCTAGTCAATTATAGTTACAATGTGTTATATATATGCATCCCAGGTGTTGTATATATATGTATACACTGTATTGAGTTTAGCTAGATCCGCTCTTCCTAATATACTGACAGGCAGGCAGGTGATCGTGTTAGCTGCAGTATTTTCACGTGGTGTACTGTCTGTGTCCTCTGCACAGTGTGCACCTATAGCTATGTGGTGTGTGTACCGTTTGTGTACTCTGCACAGTGTGCACCTAAAGCTACATAAAGCTGGTGTTCTCATATTAATTCCTACAGGCAGAGATCTGCTCATATTAATACCACAGGCAGGAGATCATTCTGCAAGTACTTTCACGTGGTGTACTGTCTGTGTCCTGTGCACAGTGTGCCCCTAAAGCTACATGGTGTGTACTGTCTGTGTCCTATGAACAGTGTGCACCTAAAGCTATGTAAAGCTGGTGTTCTCATATTGATTCCTACATGCAGAGATATGCTAATATTAATACCACAGGCAGGGGATCATTCTGCAAGTATTTTCACGTGGTGTACTGTCTGTGTCCTCTGCACAGTGTGCACTTAAAGCTATGTAAAGCTAATGTTCTCATGTTGAGTGACTATGATCATGCTGATAGCTTGTAAGAACATTTTTGGTTCAGGCCCAATTTTTCTTCCCCTGTTTAAGGGGCGTGTAATTACAATTTTTGATGCAATACTTTGCAGCAGGCTCATTCCTGCGCTCCAACTAGAGTATCTGTGAGGGGTTGCAGTGTTGTGGCACCACCACCAGTGCCCAAGGCCCAATTTTTCTGCCCCTGTTCAACAGGGGCATGTAATTACAATTCTTGACCTAATATTTCAAAGCAGGGCCCATTCCTCCGCCCACCAAGAGTAACTGTGAGGACTTACAGTGTTTTGGCACCAGTGTCAGCACCAAATGCACAATGGCATGTAATTACAATTCTTGATATAATAGTTCACAGCAGGGCGTTCCAGCGCCCACCAAGACTAACTGTGAGGGATACTGTGTGGCAACATCAACACCTAGGGCCCAAATTTCTGCAGAGTATATACGGCAGGCATCCAACTTACAAACGAGTCCTATTTCCAAACGGAAGGATACAACAGGAAGTGAGAGGCAATCTACCCCTAGAAAGGCAAATTATCTTCTGTAAGAGGTCTCATGTCCACTGATGCTTTATCACAAATCCTTGTTTCACAAAAAATGTTTTTTTTTCAAAAAATCATTTTTTGTCATTGGGACAGAAAGTGAGGTGCAATCTTCTGAACAGATGCACACAGACAGCAAAACAAATATTACAGGGGTGATAACCCTTCTCTATGTTTTCCAAATAGCTTAAAAATTGATTTTTTGGCTGAACAGATTCTACTTAACAACAAACCTACAGTCCCTGTCTTGTTTGCATCGCCTGTATACTGCTGTTCAAAGTAATGACCTGGGGGAGGAGGGAAACCCATGCTATTTTTCTCAATGATTTTCATCCATATTGCAGGGACCAGACATTACATTAAAGCTGCGGGTAGTTTTAAATGACTTTTTTCTTATAGTAATGTCATTTTGTGCAGGGACAGTTCTAAACACGTGCCACTTCACAGGCATTCTATAGACACCCAGCAGGTATGATATGTAAAGGAATTTTTCATTTTTTTTTCACTTTAAGCATCATTAAAATCACTGCTCCCAAAAAAACGACTGTTTTTAAAACTTTTTTTACCATTGATACATGTTCCCTGGGGCAAGACCCGGGTCCTCAAACCCGTTTTACAACAATAACTTGCATATTAGCCTTTAAAATTAGCACTTTTAAATTCGAACGTTCGAGTCCCATAGACTTCAATGAGGTTCTAAAGTTTGCACGAACCTTCGGTCCGTTCAAAGGTTCTGGTACGAACCAAATGGGGGGTGTTTGACTCATCCCTAGTGGTAAAGTGGATGCACATATAATTCATGGATGTGTAGTACTTAAAGAAGACACGAGAGATATGAGGATGTTTTTTATTTAGTTCTTTATTAAACTTTCTAATTTATTTTGTTTTATATACCCTTTTATCAGCCTCTGCTATGAGGATTTCTCAGAAATATGCCCTGCAGGGCCTTGATACTCGGGTGTGATGCATGGGTATGGCTTTAAGTGACAGCAGCCAGCATTGGATCCACACAAGGTTTCTTTCTGCGCTGGCCTTTCTTCTTTCTTTCTTTTTTTTTGTCTCTTACATGCATTATGAGTTCCCTGCCCTGTCTCCCATGGACTGCCTCCTAGCTGTAGAAGCATGTGTCTAGTGCCTAGGGCTACCTGTATCACTATTTTACACTAATTTATATCTGTTACTGTTAGTACTCTACTCTGACTAGCACTTGATAATGCCCCTGTTGGATTGTTACTGACATTTCCTGTCTATATGTGGCACCATGTTATAATATTACTAATTTATCTGCAATGTTTTAAGGCAGAATTAGGATTGTGTGCATGATTTATGTTATTATTTTTTTTCAATTAACATACCAGTCTGTGTTTGTAGCGTGGGAGGGAAACAGAGTACCTGGAAGAACCCCACAAGAATATCAAATAGTTTAATATCCATAATCTGAGCACAGATGTATGTTGCACAAAGCCCTACTTTAGCATGGGAGATCAGAATATTAAATCCATATAGTAATAATTTTACTAAAGCATATGTACTGTATGGGGCAGATTCACGTAGATCGGCGCATTATCATTCCGGCGTAGCGCACCACTTTTCCGTTAGACTTGCGCAATCTAGCCGCGTAATCCGGCGATTCACGTAGCTTTTACGCAAGAGCTTGCGCAAACGTAAGGTTTTTTCCGTAGGCGTAAGGAGGAGTAATACAAATTGGGAGGGACGTGGGCGTGTTACATTGAAATGAGCCGTGACCCCATGCAAATGAAGGGCCGGCCGACTCGCGCATGCGCGCGTGAAGGAAACCATGTCAGCTCCGTTGTGCGCATGCTCACAACTCGGGAGCGGCGCAATCATTGAAATTGGAAATGGACTAGGGCAATGTTGTGAACTACGCAGACAGCATAAATAGACACACACAAACGCCCTTCCATTGCAAAAGTACATCCCTTTGTGTCCCTTCCCATTGAATCAAGTGCTTTTGCTCTGTTGTTCGTTAGAGTGTGTTTTGTAGTTGTCAGATTAGTGTTCTGTGTGATCTTGTGCTTGTTGGTAGTTTTGTGAAAGTGTATTTTGATAAGTGTTTGAGACTGTTTGTTTGATTGATATATTTCTGAGCGTTTGTTTTCTTGCTTTATTTTTTCATCTGATTTTTTTGTGTCTGTTTCTTGCTGAGTGCTAGTGTGATTTTTGGCTGTTCTTTTTCTCTTTGTGTGTGTTCTTGTCTGATTGGTTGTGCTTGTATTTGTGACAGATTTTTGGTGACTGCTAGTGAGTTTGTTTGGAAGTATGACTGAGAGAAAAAGAAAGCTCAATTTTACTGTGGGGGAAAAAAGAATTCTTGCCCGGGCCATTACCGACTATGGGCGTTTTCTCCACGGCCCGCAGAGTGCCACCACCACCCCGGCCAGGAGGAGGGAGATATTGGATATAATCACGGAGCAGGTCAATTCATCGGGGGAGGGGGAGACACGGACCCGCTCTGGGATAGAAAAGAAAATAAATGACCTCCGGCGTGAGGTGAAAAAAAAACTGGCCGCAATAAATGCCCATGCCAGGGGCACAGGAGGGGGCCCACCATGCCGGGTTAGATTTTCAGAGACGGAGCGTGTGGTGGCCCTGACCTTTCACCGGCATGAAGTGGAGGGCCTGCCAGGCTTTGACACAAGTCCGGTCCCCGCGGTGCCAGGTAATGTTTTTATTTCTCTCAGGTGTGTAGCATGTGTGGGGGAGGGGGTGAAAGGGAATATGTGGCAAGTGTGTGGATCCTCCAACCTGTGAATGTTTTGTGTCATCCACAGCTGTGCAGGAGGGTGCAGGGCCATCTGGACTGACCGCTCCAACCCCAGGACAGCAGCCTAATGAGGCCCCCCCAACAAGGCCAGAGTCCGCAGAGGAGGAACAAGAGGAGGGGGAGGATCATGCGGAGGACGATCATGAGGAGGAGCAGAATCATGAGGAGGAGGAGTCCATGGAAGGCACTGGCCCTTTGGTTTCTGCGGACTCTTCCCCTCTGGCTGCAAGAAGCCTGCCCTCCCTAAGGGTCAGCCCCCCCCCCTCCTCCCCCAACATGGCTCCCCTCACAAGGGCCTCCCCTTCTCCCCGGCCACAACCATCAGCAAGAGCCAGGAGGTCATCCCCAAGCACCAGGGGGGCGCCCAATCTCATGCCCGCCTGTCTGAGAAGGAACCTGGCCACCCAGACCCGCCTTCTGAGACAGCTCTGCCAGACTATGGGGCGGGTGGATCAGAGCCTGTCCTCCATTAATGATAGCCTGGGTAACCTGGACTCCCACTCCCGGGCCTCCACAACCTGCCTAAATGACCTGCAAACTACAGCAGCAGGCGTTGGGCAGGATGTGAGGGCCCTTACCCAGGCTATCCAGGGCAACACGGCAACACTTGGTGCTGCCCTGGACAGAATAGCCGTGGCCTTGGAGGGCAGGCCGCCAGGTGGGCAGATCTCAGGGGCTGCTCCTCCTTCCCCGGCTTTTCCCCTCCCCCATGCGTCTCCCCTGAGGGTCCGGGGCCGTGGCCGGGGGCGCCCCAGGCGTGGCTCAGGCAGAGGGCAATAATTTTTTTTTCCACCTTTTGTTTGTTTTGAAAGCTTTTTTATTTTTGTTCTCTGCTTTTTTTTGTTTTTTCTAAGCATTTTTTTTTTCAATGCATTTTTGTTTGTTTGACTTTTTTGGCATATTTTGGGTTGTGAATGATGTTTGAATGTGGGGGTGACATTCCTGCTGGAAAAGGGGTGTCACCCTCAATTTTGGTGGAGAAGGGTTCCCCAGGACCAGGGAGAAGTGATTCCCAGGTCCGTGTGAATGGTGTATGAATGTACAGTGACATAATTGGAGCCTTGACGTGGCGTTACTGCTCACCAGTCTTGCATGGTGGACTGGTGCCAATCCAATTTGATGAGGATGTGGGGTGTGTGTGCTAGGGACCATAGTGGTGTGCATGCATGCATTCTCATTGTGCCATGATTAATGTGTGTGTTTAACGTGCAAAGATGCCCAATATGAGCTGCCTCCTGACTGCTCTTCCCTCAGAAGACGGGGTATCCTCGGTTAGGGGTTGATTTTCTGGTTGGGGGGTCAGATCATCACGTAGCTCAACCTGCAGGCCCTTCCTCACTGCGAGATTGTGTAGCATGCAACATGCAGCGATGATATGGCACACGAAGTTTGGGGAATACAACAGTGTACCCCCAGACTTATCCAGGCATCGGAAACGTGACTTCAGGAGGCCAAAGGTGCGCTCCACCACTGCACGGGTTTTGATGTGTGCTTCATTGTATCGTTCCTCTCCTGGGGTTTGGGGGTTCCGGATAGGAGTCATGAGATGGGGTCCCAGTGCATATGCAGAGTCACCTGTAAAGGAAAAGACAGGAGAATGTTAGTCATGCATGTGCCACTTCTGTTGTGCATCACGGGAGGGGATAGTCATGCCTGACTCCCATGTCACTCACCAACCAGCCAGGTGTTCCCATACACGTTCTGTTCGAATTCTGTTCGGATGTGGCTTTGATTGTAGATGTAGCTGTCATGGCTGGACCCTGGGTGTTTGGCACGGACGTGCCATATGAGGCCTTGGGCATCAACTATCACCTGTACGTTGATGGAGTGCCAATTCTTCCGATTGCGGTACATGTGCTCGGTCTCATGGGGGGGCTGGAGTGCCACATGTGTGCAATCAATGGCCCCGATGGTGCGTGGGAATCTGGCAATTCGGTAGAAATCTGCCATTGCCTTGATTCGAAGCTCCTCAGTGGTGGGTTTGATGATTTGGTTGGCCAAGCGTGTGAGGATTGCAGGGACAACCTGGTGCACACATCTGCTCATGGAGGATTGTGACATCCCAGCCACCACTCCACTTGTACGCTGAAAAGAGCCACTGGCAAGGACATGGAGTGTTGCCAGGACCTTGACCAGTGGCTGCACTGCATGTGAGCGTTGTGTTGGGCTGGTGATGTCCTCCTGCAAGGTTGTGGTTAATTCCAGGATGGCATGAGGGGGGAATCTGAAGATGCGAAAGACCTCTGAATCATTCATGCCAAACAGGTGTATGCGGGTGCGGTATACCCTCTCCCGTGCCATCCTCCGTGCCCTCCTCCTTCTTTGGTCATCTATATTCACTAGTGCAGCTATGAGCGACGATGCCCCTAGCATGTTGGCAGTCAAATTGTAGTGCAACACGTGTGTGTGGTCTGCTCCTCAGTAACGGTGTTGCTTTATCTGACAATTAGACTTTTTTTCAAAAGTTAGATCAGCTTTTATGGGCTCTAACTTTAGACAGGACATTTTGCAGTTGCGCACATCGCGTAGCCTGCGCAGCAACTGCGTTTTTTTGTGGATCCCCGTAACTCCCTCATTAGCATATTTGACTAGCAAATCAATGGTGTGTCTAGCGCAGTTTTGCGCGAAGGGAAGCGAATGTCTAACTCAATTACGCCGGACCAAAAAACGTAGATTTCTGGCGTATATTGTTTTGTGAATCGCGTCCAACTATACGCACGCGCACATTTAGACTTACGCACGCGCAACAGCAGTTGCGCACGCGTAATCGCTCTGTGAATCTGGCCCCATATGTTTAATTATTTGTAATGAATTTTATTGCAATTTTATTTACAGCTTTAACAAGCTAATGAGACACAAACAATTATTTTTATTTCCCTTTAGATTTGCTGAAATTAACTGCATAGTTTTGATAAAATGTTATCGTTCCAATTATAATTATTGCTGTTGGTGTTTTTGGAATAAAAGTGATACATTTTGGATACAATACACAGAAAAACAAAAACTCCATGTTTACTACTATTTATTACCACTGGAAAAAACACTAGATGTGTTGGGTATTGAACACATGTAGGGTAGTGTTTTATTACCTTTTACAATTTTGTGGCCTTATGCTATGACTGTGCTGTGAAGCCATGGCAGACATACATCAAACCGACATTAGTACATATACTGCCAGTTACTATCCATAACGTTAGAACCTACCTGAGTTAGAAATACTCAAGGCTTGACATGGGCACTTGTATTACAACGACAATTGCTGGACTGTAATTCTTTCTTGCATGTATCCTGCTACAGTAAATTGATTAGTGGCAACAATGGTGGTATCAGGAAGTTCACTTACCAAGGCCGAGATGCTGAGGGTGGCTCACCTTTGCGACCTGATGCGATCTGTCCCCTGGAATGGGAACAGAGGGACAGACGCACCCGGAGGCACCGGTACCAGCGGGAAGGTGAAAGTCTGGTGCGTGAAGCAGATACCAGCAGATCAAGGCAGGTGCGTGGAGTAGGTACAAGCAGGTCACCGGCTGGAAGGCTGCAGCAAATGAAGCAGACGGTAGTCCGTGCACAGAGGTATCTGACCGGGATCAGGTAATTCGTAGGTCGGGTAGGGCTGGAAACAGGTCCGGATAACCAGTCGTGGACAGGGGTTCAGAGACAGCGGTAGTCCAAGTTCAGGCCAGAGGTCAAGGGCAGAAGAAGATCGGATATCAAGGTTCAAGCCGGGGTCAAGTAATTCCAGAAAGCAGCAGTCCAAGAAACAAAGCCAAGGGTCAGGTATCACAGGAATCCAACAGGTAGTATTGAGCAGATCACACAGAAGCTGTTTACAAACCAGCAACCCGAGAGGAGGAAGGGGCTGGTTCAAATAGGCCGCTCAGGCCACTGATTGGCTGAGAGCGGGACGGGCGCGTGCGTGCACGCCCAAGAACGGGCGCTCGCTCGTGCACGCGCTCGTGCACGCGGCGGGCAGACGCACCACGCGCGCGCACGCGCCGCCCAAGGGAGCGCGATGGCGCTGGGCTGTCACGCAGCTGGGGAATCGGAAGGTGAGTGGGATTGATACCCTGACAGGTGGTGAGGAAGAGCACTGGGTAAGAAAACCATTTCCTCAGGGACTGTGGTGTCAGCAAACAACAGTTAAATCTACAATGGTGGTAAAACATCTTCACATCTGCTGTAAACCTCATTGCCATTACTATGCTGGTCATAGACCTGACCAGGAGATATGCTATGGTCATTAAGTACTGTATACAGTATTGCAACCTATTTGCTACAGCTGTTGTATTACTGCTGGATGTCAAAATCCAAGAAGAGGATGACAAAACTTGTTTTAGGAGCACTTTCTGAAATGGTCTAGAAATAACAAATACAAACTAGAGCATTTTGTTTGATGTTGGTGTTACATGGAGTGGGTTTCATATATCTTATGCTCAACTCCAAAAAAACAAACAATACTGTTATTTGCTTAGTATGCTCCTTTTGTTATGTTATGTATGCTCTCATATATGATTCCAGTCAGTGACCTAGACTGGGAGCTATTGCCTCTGGAAGGTGCTTTGGTCTTCCTCCATGCTAACAGTGCTGCGAGGTATTGCTCATGTGTGGCCTTTTCCTTCTAGGCCCTAATGCACAGGCCATCTTTCTAAAGACTTGCAGGGAACACATTTTCCATTAGACCTAGAAAGAAGCTGTATGGCTCCACTGGTGGGGACTGGAGGCTCATTTAACTTGGCACAGGCTATGGCCTCTGATCCTGGTTGCTGATCTGAGATTTGTAGAGGGGAGAATACTGCTAGCTTTTAAGAAAGTAGAAATAAAAAAAAAAAAGAAAGAAAAAAAAGAACACAAGTGCATTCATTGGCCCCTAGGCAATTATACACCCCTTAATGCTCCAAGATAATGTCTTGCTTGACCCTTTGCCACTCTGCTGTAGTTGCTAGAAAATGGATTCACTGTAATTACTGTTGTGCATCAATATTTTCAATAATGTGGGCCGATCTGTGTGGATGGGGTGTGCCGTCTTTGGTTGGAATATGCAATGTGTTACCTTCCAAATGCAAAACTGTAGTTTGCTTATAATAAGGATTATCCCCTCTCTCTCTCTATTTGCAGCTCCAGGTCATTAAAGGTAATGGTTGTAAGAACGATTAGGCAGAAACACTGCATAGTTTCATCTTCATAAAGCCCATTTAAAAGGTTGATACAGCTTCTGCACTGCTGGGGTTATCTGATTGTGGAAGAGAGCTCATTTCTTTCCCTTCAGCAGAATTAAAAGAGGGTGACAAAGCCAACATATAGAGCTCCAGGTAAAAATAATCAGTGACTAGCTATGCCTATCTTTTTTAATTTATTGTTTATACACGTTTCTATGATTTCTGCCCTACCAAAGCTAAATCAACAAATTTAGTAGGTGAAAGAATAAGTGAAAGAAGAAGAAAAAAAAAAAAAAAAAGGTAAAACACAGGCATGCATGGGATAATAGAACATATAAATTAATAGGATTTATTTATTTATAAGACTGTAAAACATAACATATTAAATGGCCTTTAAGTTGATGGCCTGCAGTCAACATAGTAGTAAACAGAAAATGAATAATAATTAAAAAAAAACACACACTACTCATTCACTTTGTATTGTTGAAGTACTTGCCTTTGTTTACATGTGATCTATTGGTCAGTCTGCTCTTATACTAACACAAAATCTTAGCACAATTTATTTGTTAGCCAGACAGTGGAGATGGAAAGATGTATTTGATGACTATTTTAACAACTGAAATGTATATTTTCTTATAGGGATGGGACAAAAAGCTATTTTTTCCCCTGACTATATTCTTGCCATGTAATTAAAGGGACACTAAAGTCAGGGCTTTTAAAAAAAAAAAAAATAACAAACATGTGATACTTACCTCCACTGTGCAGTTCGTTTTGCACAGAGTGGCCCGGAAAGCTGTCTTCTGGGGTCCCTCGGCGGCTGTCTGGGCTCATCCTCGCAAAAGCTTTCCCTCTTCATGTGAGAGCGCTCGCACGGAGGAAAGCTTTTGCGAGCGCGCTCCCGTGATACAGCGGCGGCCATAGCCGCCGACTGTATCACTAGGCTCCGTCCCCCGGCACGCTGCGTCATCCGCTCTGATTGACAGCAGCGTTAGCCAATGGCTGCGCTGCTATCAATCCGCCCAGCCTAGCCAATCAACGGCCAGGCTGGGAACCGAAGAGGACGACGTGGACGCGCCCGGGAGTTTCGAACGGTCAGGTAAGTACAACGGGGCCTCGGGGGGGGGCCGGTGCTGTAAGATGTTTTTTTACCTTAATGCATAGGATGCATTAAGGTAAAAAAACGTGTACCTTTACAACACCTTTAACAAAAAAAAAAATTCTTGCTCTCTCTCTCTCTCTCTCTCTCTCTCGCTCTCTCTCTCTTGCACTCTCTCGCTCGCTCATTCGTTCTCGCTCTCTCTCTTCCTCTCTCTCTCTCTCTCGCACCCCCCATCTAAATTTTTGCCATCCTTCCTGTTTAGCTGGGTAGAAAATAATTATTTTTTCCAATGCAGTCAATGTTTTTTTCCCTCTGTATCCGGTAGGCTGAGCAGCTGAAATTGCAAGGGTCTATGCCCAGCTTTATCATTAGGCACAGAAGGCCTGTGTCAGGTACCAGAGGCATCCTGGCTCAGAGCTTGCGCTCTTCTCTCATCGTCCCAGAGTGGCTCTGACAGAGTTTTGAAGAGGGGGTGGTGGGGCTGGGAGCCATGTGTCTTAGAAGACAGCGCCGACAGCCCACACAAAGCAGTCCTTCTACTTGGGGGCAGTGCCTCTACCCTGAAAAAGGCCACCCAAGGCAAATACGCCCCTGACTGTATATAGAAATATATACAGGTCTTTGATGAAAACATCTTTGTTCCTCTTCATTCTAGAGATTACTTGTTAAAATTCAAGCTGTATGTTTGTGGTACTGCTAGGCTGCAGAATGAAACTAAGACAGATCAGACACATTCTTGGTGGTATTTCATGATGGATAAGAATCTACCTTTAGTTTCAGCAGTGAGGGGGCATCGCTTTTACTCAAATCACCAACTTAATTTGTAGGCATGCAGGAAATCTCTACTGTGCTTTACTGTTATCTGCAGACTTTCATCCATGTACCATTCTCCAGCCCTAGACAAGATATAATAACTCAAATAGGTTTCAACAGTTGGACGCCCACGAGGTGCCAGCACCTTCTCTCTGCCTTTTTTATTTTTTAACTTTACTTAAGCTTTAATACCGCTTTAATGAAAGCTGCAGATTTCAAAAGATTGAAAATAACTTTCATCTAACTGTTAAAGCTCATGTGAAATTTAAGTCTTTTAACTAGAAAGTAGCTCCATACAATCTTCGTTTATTTCTTTAACACATTGAAATATCTTATTGTATTGCTTCATATTTTTCAAAATGAATGTTTGAATCTATATTATACTGTATATGTTTGTTTTAGTCTTTTTAAACATTCTTAGAGCCTATCACTAAGTATAATAAATGCTGCAAATACTTGATTTTCTTATCATATTCCATATAAACAAGATTTTTCTGGAACAAAAGTTTCTGTGTATATCATCAATAAAATGTTTGCCTTTAAGTAGTTCTGAAGCCTGGACATTTTTTTTACCTCAGTGTATTCCCTGCATTGAGGTAAATGTCCTACTGGTTATATCACCCGCTCTCCCCCCTTTCCTAAGTCCTCTCTCGATCCAGGCCTCTGTCCTCTCTCTCTGTTCACAGAGGCAGCAGGGGAAGCCATTGGCTCCTGCTGCTGTCAATCACATTATGTGAATAAAGAGCAGGGGGTGGGACTAAGCTGCACTGTGTGTGTGTCAACTAGATGTGCACTGTGCAGCTCAGGATTGAACTTATGGCTTGCTATGGGGGCACACAAAGAAGAGAAGGAGCCAACAGCATCGGTGGGGGAACCCAAGAAGAGGAGTTTCGGGGCTGCTGATTGCAAAACCATTGTACAGAACAGGTAAGTATAACATGTTTTTTTTTTAAATACCATTACAAATGCTTTAAGGGTAAAGTGTAGAGTTTCAACATACATTTGATACCTGTTTGCTATTTTTGTATAAAAATCTCCTAAAATTACATTATGGATAATAACATACAGTGCAGAAAATAAGTATTTGAACACCCTGCTATTTTGCAAGTTCTCCCACTTGGAAATCATGGAGGGGTCTGAAATTGTCATCATAGGTGCATGTCCAGTGTGAGAGACATAATCCAAAAAAAAAATTCCAGAAATCACAATTTATGATTTTTTTAACTATTTATTTGTATGATACAGCTGCAAAAAAGTATTTGAACACCTGTCTATCAGCTAGAATTCTGACCCTCAAAGACCTGTTAGTCTGCCTTTAAAATGTCCACCTCCACTCCATTTATTATCCTAAATTAGATGCACCTGTTTGAGGTCATTAGCTGCATAAAGACACCTGTCCACCCCATACAATCAGTAAGAATCCAACTACTAACATGGCCAAGACCAAAGAGCTGTCCCAAGACACTAGAGACAAAATTGTACACCTCCACAAGGCTGGAAAGGGCTACGGGGAAATTGCCAAGCAGCTTGGTGAAAAAAGGTCCACTGTTGGAGCAATCATTAGAAAATGGAAGAAGCTAAACATGACTGTCAATCTCCCTCGGACTGGGGCTCCATGCAAAATCTCACCTCGTGGGGTCTCAATGATCCTAGGAAAGGTGAGAAATCAGCCCAGGACTACACGGGAGGAGCTGGTCAATGACCTGAAAAGAGCTGGGACCACCGTTTCCAAGGTTACTGTTGGTAATACACTAAGACGTCATGGTTTGAAATCATGCATGGCACGGAAGGTTCCCCTGCTTAAACCAGCACATGTCAAGGCCCGTCTTAAGTTTGCCAATGACCATTTGGATGATCCAGAGGAGTCATGGGAGAAAGTCATGTGGTCAGATGAGACCAAAATAGAACTTTTTGGTCATAATTCCACTAACCGTGTTTGGAGGAAGAAGAATGATGAGTACCATCCCAAGAACACCATCCCTACTGTGAAGCATGGGGGTGGTAGCATCATGCTTTGGGGGTGTTTTTCTGCACATGGGACAGGGCGACAGCATTGTATTAAGAAGAGGATGACCGGGGCCATGTATTGCGAGATTTTGGGCAACAACCTCCTTCCCTCAGTTAGAGCTTTGAAGATGGGTTGAGGCTGGGTCTTCCAACATGACAATGACCCGAAGCACACAGCCAAGATAACCAAGGAGTGGCTCTGTAAGAAGCATATCAAGGTTCTGGCGTGGCCTAGCCAGTCTCCAGACCTAAACCCAATAGAGAATCTTTGGAGGGAGCTCAAACTCTGTGTTTCTCAGCGACAGCCCAGAAACCTGACTGATCTAGAGAAGATCTGTGTGGAGGAGTGGGCCAAAATCCCTCCTCCAGTGTGTGCAAACCTGGTGAAAAACGTTTGACCTCTGTAATTGCAAACAAAGGCTACTGTACCAAATATTAACATTGATTTTCTCAGGTGTTCAAATACTTATTTGCAGCTGTATCATACAAATAAATAGTTAAAAAAATCATACATTGTGATTTCTGGAATTTTTTTTTTGATTATGTCTCTCACAGTGGACATGCACCTACGATGACAATTTCAGACCCCTCCATGATTTCCAAGTGGGAGAACTTGAAAAATAGCAGGGTGTTCAAATACTTATTTTCTGCACTGTAAGCCTGGACAGATTGATTTAAATGGCTACATTAGAAAATATTTTATTTTATGTCATAAGAACAAATGTTAAAACATAATTATTCCTCACAAAGTCATTAAACGTTAAAAACACCCAATCGGGAATTGGCATTTAATGAATGAAAACCTGTTAAATCCAGGGGAAAGGACTGTGTCCCACCACCTCAGAAAATTAAAAGGACAGCCAAACGACTGCCAGGAGAAAGATATAATTGTATTGTAGTTTTTACAAGTATTTATATAGTACTGACAATTTACACAGTATTTTAGATATTGTACATTCATATCAGTCTCCATCGTCAAGGAGCTTACACATAAAGGGGCAGATTCACGTACATTGGCGCATATTTTGACCGGCGTAGCGCGCCTCCTTTACGTTAGACCGGCGCAATGTAGAGGCGCAATCACCGTATCCTCGTAGTATTTGCGCAGAAATGTGCGCCGGTGTAACGTAAATTCCGCGGCGTAAGGCTGAGTAATTCAAATTGGGAAGTACGTGGGCGTGTTTCATTGAAATGAGCCGTGACCCCATGCAAATGAAGGGCCGGCCGGATCGCGCATGCGCGCATAAAGCAGACCATGGTCAGCACCTCTGTGCGCATGCTCACAACTCGGGAACGGCGCAATCAGTGAAATTGGAAGTGGACCCGGGCAACTAAGTGAGCTACGCAGAGTGCTTAAATAGACAGAGACAAATGCCCTTTCTTTGCAAAAGTACATCCCTTTGTATCCCTCCCTATACAGCAAGGTGCTTTTGTTCTGTTGTTTATTAGCGTTTGTTTGTTTGTTTGTGACGTGTCTTTGAGATATTTGGTGACTGTTTTGCAGAGTGATTTTTGTATTTTCTGTTTTCTTTATTGTGTTTTTTTTAATTATATTTTTGCTGGGCATTTTTTTTTTTTTTGCTGGTCATTTTTTTTTTTTGGGTTCTGTTTGTGAATGATTTTGGAATGTGGGGGTGACATTCCTGCCGGAAAAGGGGTGTCACCCTCATTTGTGGTGGAGAAGTGATCCCAGGTCCGTGTGAATGGTGTATGAATGTACAGTGACATAATTGGAGCCGTGGCGTGGTGTTGCTGCTCACAAGTCCTGCATGGTGTGCCAATCCAATCCAATGTGATGAGGATGTGATGTGTCTGTGCTAGGGACCACAGTGGTGTGCATGCATGCATTCTCATTGTGCCATGATTAATGTGTGTGTTTAACGTGCAAAGAAGCCTAATGTAAGCTGTCTCCTGGCTGCTCTTCCCTCAGAAGACAGGATAGCCTCGGTTAGGGGGGGATTGTCTGGTTCGGGGGTCAGGTCATCAGGTATGTCAATCTCCAGGCCCTTTCCCACTGCGAAGTTGTGCAGCATGCAACATGCACCGATGATCTGGCATACAAAGTTTGCGGAATACAACAGGGTACCATAGGGGGTTTCAGATAGGAGTTATGAGATGGGGTCCCAGTGCATATGCAGAGTCACCTGTAAGGGAAAAGACAGGAGGATGTTAGTAGTGCATGTGCCCCTTGTGATTTCAGCATCATGGGGGGGACAGTCATGCCTGCCACCCATGTCACTCACCAACCAGCCAGCTGTCCCCATACATGTTCTGTTCGAAATCTGTGGGGATGGGGCTAGGATTGTATATGTAGCTGTCATGGGTGTCATGGGTGGTGTCATGTGTTGGGCTTGTGATGTCCTCCTGCAGGGTTGTGGTTAATTCCAGGATGGCATGAGGGGTGAATCTGAAGATGCGAGACACCTCAGAATCACTCATGCCAAAGATGTCTATGCGTGTGTGATATATCAAGTGAAGAGTGAGGGGCTTGTATTAGATTAGATTTTTATATCCATCAAGGTTTTAAAGGGCTATTGAAAGATAGTGAGACCGTGTTTGTAATTTGTATGTAAGTTATGTATTGATGTATATATGTATATATATATATTTTTTTAAATGTTTATAAAAGCAAATAAAAGGTTTTTGGAAAAAAAAAATCCTCTCCCGTGCCCTCCTCCGTGCCCTCCTCCGTGCCCTCCTCCGTGCTCTCCTCCTTCTTTGCTCATCTAAAGTCATTAGTATAGCTATGAGCATGGATGCCACTGGCATGTTGGCATACAGTTTGTTGTGCAGCAAGTGTGACTGCTCAGCTCCTCACTAACAGTGTTGTTTCAGCTGACATGTAGACGGATTGTCTAATTTTATTCCACCTTTTCTATGGACTAATTTTAGACAGGACGTGCAGCTGTTGCACACAGCGCGTAGCCTACGCTGCACCAACTTACTTTTGTGGATCCCCGTAACTCCCTCATTTGCATATTTGAATAGCAAATCAATGGTGTGGCTAGCGCAGTTTTGCGCGGACGGATACGCCGGTCTATCGAAATTATGCCGGTTGAAAAAAAGTAGATTTCATGCGTATATAGTTTTGGGGATGCGGCGCATCGATACGGCACATTTAGACTTACACCGCGCATTTCCTAGAACGCAGGCGTAATGGCTCTGTGAATCTGGCCCAAAGGGTTTATTTTTTTAAATGTCTTGTAGGGGAACTTCAAGAAGGGGAGGTTGGGTGTATTGGGGAAGCTGGAGTTCTGCTTTAACAAAGCCATATCTCTTTTAAAAATATTTTATTGAAAGAGATAAAAAAATAGCCCTACAATAAGGGAGGCTTAGGAGACATTGGGATTTGTATATATTGATGGTACGATGCTAGGTTACAGTTCAATAAACCACAAAACCGATACCAGAAAACGTTTATATTTATGCTCCAATAGTGTTTGCCTGACAAGCAAAAAAGTCAAATTATTCCTAGTAGAGGTATTCATACAATCAAATACAGCTTTTCGATAATGTGAGAGAAAGGCAGAATAAAGAAGAGTAAAGTATCTAAACGACAAATACATTAAGGAGTGTAAAGTGTAGGAAGTGAAAAAGGAGGGGGCCAGAGCCATTATATTTCACATAATCTCAACAGCAACTTTTCTATTTGAACATATTTTGAGAGTTAATTATTAACAATACACTTGGGCTAGAGATACAAAGCCTGACAATCAGTGAGGACACAACTGAGTTAAAATTCAAATTATTGCAGGTGCCCCTTGATGACAGGTTCACTTTTCTTTTTTTTAGTATGTATGTGATCATTAGCCACCCTTTTCAAAGCACACATACTGAATGATGTGTTTGCAGAAGGACATTATTTTCTCGATGCCTTGTCAGACAGAACGATCAATATTTCTGTCAAGGCTGTTTGACATTTCTTGCATTAATTTTTCCTTTTTTTTTTAATGTAACATTGTTGCCATTCCATTATTCCTTATTTGATTTTCACAGATAAATGTGCCACATTATCGCCTTTATATATCTGTTCAATTTTTCATTACAGGTAATGTAATATCTCGTTACACACTTGTGCCATGATGTATCGACTCCTTGTAGTGCTGAGGAAAACAATTTCATTCTCTTATTGGAGCTACTGTGGATCATTCAAAGACGGTTTACTATCACGCTGGAGGAAAGTCAATTCTGTATTGGTGTAGTCTCCTGTATGGCGCCACGCTCATGTGAAGGGAGTGCATAGAATTTCTGCTACTTGCGGACATTATCAGTGAACACTCTCTGAAAAGGTTATTGTGCTCTGCCTGAAATCTGTAGATTACATAAAAGATATATGGAAGCACAAAAGGATATCTACAGCTATTTATTTGTTATATTGTTTTGCTTGGCAACAGTGATAATGCTGTGTCCTTGCATTTCCAATCGTTTTTTGTTTTATTATGTGAAAAATATGTGATTTTGTTATGCGGAAATAAACATTCCTTTTTTCTCTCGTAAACCTCTTTCCCCCTTGCTACCATCCTTATCTCTACCCTTCCTCCTTACCGTCTTCTCTCTCTGTCTCCCAGCCTTCCTTTTCATTTCTTCCTTCTTCTGATATTCTTTTCATCACTTTCTCCCTTCCAAACTTCCTTACTACGTTTCATCCATCCCTTGCTTTTTACCTCCTTTCCCTCCCTTTCTCTCAGCTTTCTTTCCTTCAGCCCATCCCTCCTTTTTCTCACAGCATTCCTTACTTTCCTCCATCTCCTTTCCTCCCAGCCTTGCTTGATTCACTCCTTCCCTTCCTTACTCCCTTCATTCCTTTTCTCTTCTTTCCTGTCTCCCATTAATCCCTCCCTTCCTTTAGTCTTCCTTCCACCCCTCACTCTCAGTCTTTCTTCCTTTCCTCTCTGCCATCCAAGGCCGGTGCTACAATAAGGCGACTTGAGCAAACACCTTAGGCTGCCAGGATGAAGGGGTACAATTTGAAAACACTGCCCTAATGTGGCTGCAGGGGACTAAAATGGGGTCAAAACTGCAAGTAAGCCAATACAAAGTGTTAGATAAGGACAGAAAGCTCCTTGGCTAATAAATGTCCTATAGGGACAAAACTGCAAGAAAGCCAATACAAAGTGTTAGAAAAGAACAGAAAGCTTATTGGCTAATAAATGTTCCTGTAGGACATTTATTAGCCAAGGAGCTTTCTGTGCTTTTCTAATACTTTGTATTGGCTTTCTTGCAGTTTTTAGCCCCCTGCAGCCACATTAGGGCAGTGTTTTGGTCTGCCATCTGTGGACATCATCGCCTACTTGACCTCTGTGGAATCATGTGGTAGGTACAGCTGTGTTATTTTTCAAGTCCTTGTATAGAGGCTACCTAGGTAGCTGGACATTGATTGGACCTCTAGTATTCCGACCTTTGTAAACTCCAGTTTTGCCTTGTTTATTGTGTGTTGTACTGTAAAATCTCATTAATTTCTTGCATTATCATTAATCTATTGTCTTTCTTTGTAGACTTTAATTACTACACTGAATGAACATTATATCCCTGAAGAAGCCAATGTTTTGGTGAATCAAGTTGGCAGAAATTGCTGTATAATCCAACTCAGTGTATTATACTATGTATTGATCAACACTATTATTATATCAAATTGTGTATAATAAATTTGTATTTTTTTAATAAGAAATCTATTGCGTGACTTGTTTAGCACCGCTATAATCCCTTTATCCTCTCTTTCCCATCCTGTTACCAATTGTTCAGGGATGAGGTGCCGTATCTAATAGAGGACACACTAGCCACTTCTTTCGTATATATTAATGTGTGTTTTTTATTCTAATGCCCCGTACACACGATCGGGATTCCTGGCGGTAAAAAGTCTGCCGAGAATCCCGGGGGAGAAAAGTGAGAACCTTTTCTCCCCCGGGATATTTTCCCTGTGTACACACCAGAGGTTTTTCCATCTGGAAAACTGTGGTGAGAGCTTTGGCTGGGAATTACGACCATGTGTGTGCTCCACAACAGTGTTTCCCATAGGGAAATCGCGGCAGGAAAAAAGAGAACATGTTCTAATTTTTCCTGCAGCGAATCCCTTGCACAGAGGAGGTAAGAATAACATGTTTATTTAAAAAAAAAAAAAACACTTTACAACCCCTTTAAGCTAATTTCTTTAAAATATCTGTTTTAAAAAGACTATAGTTCCTCTTTATTTGTGTTCTGTATGAGAAGTTGGATTCAGCAACCACTTGCAGAGCCATCACTAAATCCAATTATTCCAACTTAAAAAAGTTTGACACAGAAACAGGAAAGTGTAGGCGCCAGGTGGGCATACAATGCAGAAAATTGAAGAAATGCCAGCTTGTTTAAAGTTTGTTCTACAGATTTTCTCTCAATTGAAAATAGTGCCAACACTAATCTGCTCTGCAATGATATAAGGTCAGGCTAAAATTATATCACCATACACAAGCTGAACCCTCAAATAAGGAGCTTTGCTTTGTTTATTTTCTGTGTTTTGTCAGCTCAGTGAGCAGCACTTCATTTTATATGAGAGGTTTTAGCACCGATCAATAAGCTATTATTTTCATTCTTTCAATATAGTAACATAATCTTTACAGCAGACATTGAAATATATTGTTTATTTTGTCTTTTATTGATAGGATAGTAAAGCAACAAGACCTCTACTGAGTCAATGTTTTGCTTGTTGTAAAACTGAAAATGGTTGTGGGAGATATTTAAAAAAAGAATTCCAGGTATGGATATTTTTATATGGTTATATATATGTCCAGCTTGGACCAATGTAGCTATGTGTATACCATACCTGTTGGATTTCTCTAGAACAGTACTGGTTAACTTTCTTGATATGGGGGCCTCAAGTGGGACCCTGACATCATCAGGGCTGCTCATAAAGTTTGTTGAATATTCAGTATTAAAAACAGCAGACACACAGCAGGATATAAGTCATGGAGATGATTAGTGATGAGCGGAATACGCCATATTCGATTTCGCGATATTTCGTGAATATTTCGAAGAATATTCGCGAATATTCGTTAATATAGAATATTCGTGATATTTTATAAAAAAAAAAAAATTGCGAAATTTCGCTATTTTTTTTGGATAAAATATCACGAATATTCGATATTTGCGATTATTCGCTATATTTAAAATAAATATAAAAAATAGCGAAATTTCGCAATTTTTTTTTTTTTTTATAAAATATCACGAATATTCGATATTTACGAATATTCGCTATATTTAACAAATTGCAAAATTTCGCGAATGCGAAATTGATTGCGAAATTGATTGCGTAATTTGAAAAATACGAATATTCGAAATAGCGAATATTCGCCACGATATTCGAGAATACTCGAATATGCAATATTCGTAGCGAATATTCGCAATGCGTATATTCGTGAGCAACACTAGAGATGATCAGAGATGGCAGACATGATACAAGAGATGGTCAGAGACTGCAAATGTTATACAAGAGACGGTCAAAGACTGCAGACATGATACAAGAGATGGTCAGGGACTGTGGATGTAATAAAAGAGTTGGTCAAAGGCTGCAGACGTGATACAAGAGACCCTCAAAAACTTCAGACATGATACAGGAGATAGTGAGGGACTGCAGACATACTAAAAGAGATGGTCAGAGACTGTGGACATTACTGTTGTACAAGAGATGGTCAGAGACTGTGGACATGGTACAAAAGACCGTTAAAGACTTCAGCCATGATACAAGAGATGTAAAAATCACCCAAATAAAACGATTGAATGACCAGCAGCGCTAAAACAAACTACACATAATATGTAGACATAGGGCCAGATACAGGTAGATGCGCGCATCGTTTATCCGGCGTAGCGCAGCGCATATACGTTACGCTGACGCGAACTAGTGAGTCAAGTCCAGTATTTACCAAGCGCATGTTCGTTACTTTGCGGCGGAGTAACGAAAAAGCGCTGGCGCAACCCGACGCAAGTGGAAGTGGGTGTGATCATATGTAAATGATGGGCGGAGCCCAGCGCAGTGACTTACGTTCATCTCATCATCCACGGAGCATGCGCAGTGAGGGAGGGCTCCACTCGCTCCCCTGTGCGCATGCTCACAACTTCCGTCAGCACCACTTCATGGGAAACGGCAGCGCAATGTGTTCCGTTGCGCGTATAAAAGCGGCCGCAGATGCGCCTTTCCGGCGCAAAAGTATATCCGGTTCCCCCCACCCCAGGGAAGTAACTTTTGCTGTGTGATGGCTTCAGGGTCAATGTTTTGGGCTACTCCACCCGGACTGCTGCCGATATCGGCAAAAAAATAAATGATTTGAGGCGCAAAGTCCGGGTCAAGGTGGCCACCATCAGGAGGCATGAGAGGGGCACGGGTGGTGGACCCCCATGTGCGGTCAGCCTGACCACGGAGGAGGAGGTGGTCGCCCGCTGCCTGGAGAGGGAGCAGTTGGAGGGGATACCGGGATATGATTCCGTGGATGAAGGCTCCAGGACAGGTAAGTGTTTTTTTTCCCCTATTTGGTGTGTTGCATGTGGGGGGGGGGAGGGTACATGTGCGTGTGTGGGACCACCCAACATGTGTCTGCTTTGTGTCATCCACAGATGACGGAGCTGGGCCATCATCTGTCGGCGGCCAGTCCACCCCATCCCCCCAACGGCATCCTGTGCCCGACCCCCTGGGTGGTGAAGACACAGAGATGGAGGGCAGTGCCCACACCTCACCTGCTGAGGTGGTTGAAGAGGAGCCTGTTGTTCCCGAACAGGACTTTATTTTTGGAGGAGTCCTCCCCTTCTGCAGGGCCCTCTCTAATCCCCTCCCCCATCCTAGGAAGCTCCTCAAGGGCGACTCCATCCCCCCAGGGACTACCATCTCCTGGCCCCAGGAAGGCAAACCGGAAGACCAGGGGGGTGTCTGACGTGGTCCACGACGAAATGGCGAGGGACCAGGCCAGGCAGACCCAGCAGATGGGGGAGATTGCTGGGCATCTGGACGGGTAGCTGTCAGCCTGGCCTCCGTGGGACACATGACAGAGGCAGTGCAGGACGTCAGCTGCAACTGCGCTGCAGTGGTGACCAGCCTGGGGGAGGTGCAGGGTGATATATGGCACCTCACTGCAGCCGTCCAGGCCAACACTGCTGCCATCCGGGACCAGGGGAGGCAGAGGCAGCGTGACCAGCGGCATAATGTGACCCACCAGCTGAGGATGCAGGCCCAGACCAACCACTTTCTCAGCCGGATTGCCGTGGCCTTGGAGGGCATGCAGCCAACACCTGCCAGGGGTGGCCCACCAGGGGCTCAGCCACCTTCAGATGCCCCCCTCACCCCCACCCACTCCCTCCAGGCAGCTGAGGAGCCAGAGAGGGCCCACAAGAAAGAGCCCCCGTCAGCCCAGATGAGGGCTTTTTTTTTTTTTATTATGAGTTTTTATTTTTATTTTGGTTTTTGCTCAGGTTATGAGTTTTTATTTTTATTTTGGTTTTTGCTCAGGTTATGAGTTTTTATTTTTATTTTGGTTTTTGCTCAGGTTATGAGTTTTTATTTTTAGTTTAACTGCACATTGTCAGGAGTGCAGGGGACATTGTGAATGGTGTGTGAATGTGAGGGGGTGGCACTCCTGCCAGTAAGGGGTGTCACCCTCGGCCATTGGGGAAAAGTTATCCCCACGGCTGTGTGAATGACGTGTGAATGGTGTATGAATGGACAGCGACATCATTGGGGCCTTGACGCCGGCGTTGCTGCTCCCAAGTCCTGCATGTTGGACTTGGGCTAATCCAATGCGATGTGGATGTGGTGTGTGTGATCTAGGGACCTCAGTGGTGTGCATACGTGCATTGTCCGTGTGATCAATGTTTTTGTTTATTGTCCAAAGATGCCTACGGCGAGGACCCTCCTGACTGCTCTTCCATTAGCTGAATGGGTCTCCTCTGGCAGGGGGGGGGGCTGTCTGGTTGGGGGGTCAGGTCATCACGTATGTCAATCTGCAGGCCTTTTCTCATGGCAAAGTTGTGCAGAATGCAACATGCACTGATGATCTGACACACGAAGGTAGGGGAATACAATAGGGCCCCCCAGACTTATCCAGGCAGCGGAAACGGGACTTCAGGAGCCCAAATGTTTGCTCCACTACTGCACAAGTTTTGATATGTGCCGCATTGTATCTTCTCTCTCCTCTGGTTTGGGGGTTCCGGAAAGGAGTCATTAGATGGGGTCCCAGTGCATATGCAGAGTCACCTGTAAGGGAAAAGACAGGAGGATGTTAGTCATGCATGTGCCCCTTGTGATGTCAGCATCATGGGGGGGACAGTCATGCCTGCCACCCATGTCACTCACCAACCAGCCAGCTGTCCCCATACATGTTCTGTTCGAATTCCATTGGGATGGGGCTCTGATTGTAGATGTAGCTGTCATGGCTGGATCCGGGGTGTTTGGCACGGACGTGCCATATGAGGCATTGGGCATCGGCTATCACCTGTACGTTGATGGAATGCCAATGCTTCCGATTGCGGTATATGTGCTCTGTGGCACTGGGGGGCTGGAGTGCCACATGTGTGCAATCAATGGCCCCCACGGTGCGTGGGAATCTGGCAATGCTGTAGAAATCTGTCATTGCCTTCAGCCGCAGCTCCTCAGTGGTTGGTCTGATGAAGTGGTGGGACATGCGTCTGAGGATTGCGGGGACAACCTGGTGCACACATCTGCTCATGGAGGACTGTGACATCCCAGCCACCACTTCACTTGTACGCTGGAATGATCCACGTGCAAGGAAATGAAGTGTTGCCAGTACCTTCACCAGTGGCTGCACTGCTTGTGAGCGGTGTGTTGGGCTGGTAATGTCAGCCTGCAGGGTTGTGGTTAGTTCAAGGATTGCATCAGGGCTGAATCTGAAGAGGCGATACACCTGCTCATCACCCATGCCAAAGAGGCTCATGCGCGTGCGGTATATCCACTCACGTGCCCGCCTCCTCTGTACCGGGGGACCCATTAGTAGTGCTAGGACCACGGCTGCCCCTGGCATGTTGGCACACAGAGGTGTTGTTCTTGCAAGTGTGTTTGTTCAGCTTGCTATTTTCGTCGGTAACGCTGCTGCTGTAGCTGCTCTCCTGCTGACCTGTGGCCGTCAGGAGTAAAGATAAAGCAGCTATTTATAGGAATAACTTTGCGACAGACGGACGACATATGCGCGGCGCATGTAGCCAGCGTCTGGTGCTAATCCGTTCGCGAATCGGGAAATCTCCCTCATTTGCATATTTGAATGGGAAATCAATAGGCGCGACGGATGCGACAAGCGAAAATATGCGCTTACGATACTCTGGCGAGGGAAAGTTAAGCCGATCGGAGAAAGCCCGTTTTCTGTCGCATCTAGTTTGGTGGGTACGGCCGCATAGATACTACGGCGCATCTTGACAGTTACGCGGCGCATATCGATATACTCCAGCGCAAGTCTTCCTGAATCTGGCCCATAGAGTGGTGACTGGTAAGTAAATAGAAATTCAGTGAATTATCAACTTATTTTGCTTCTTACAGCCATTTATTTTTTTCAGACAAATTTCGGTAGTTTTCTCCCAGTCCTAGTCTCCAATAGAGACTGTGTCTGTGAGTTGATACCGTTTGTGCTTTACAAACATTTTAGCCATGTTGTCATGATTACCTACCCTGAGGCCTCGTACACACGATCGGACATATCCGATGAAAACGGTCCGCGGACCATTTCCATCGGATATGTCCGATCGGGAGTTTGATCCGATGGCGTGTACACACCATCGGATCAAATTCCCCGCCGCCGGACAGCGCGGTGAAGCTGACGCCGCCACGTCACCACCACGTCACCGCACCAGGAAGTTAAACACTTCCGCGCATGCGCCGAATCCATTCGGCGGCGGCGCGGCGGCGGTGGGGGACGACATGTCTGCTGGTAAGTGTACTAACCAGCAGACATGTTGGGCGGACAGATTCCACCGGATGGATTTCAAAGCATGCTTTGAAATCTGTCGGGTGGAGAAATCTGTCCGCTAGCCCATACACACGAGCGGAGATGTCTGCTGAAACGGTCCATCGGACCGTTTTCAGCGGACATATCCCCTCGTGTGTACGAGGCCTTAGAGGCAAAATGGACCGTGCGGCTGAGCTATTTAGGTTATTACGGTACTCAGGATTGTTTTACTGATGGGCGTGTAGGTGATCATCATCTAATACACAAATAACTAATAGCTGCTGCTTGTATTAAAAACAATAATATAAAAATGACCCAAAAAAACAAATGAATGAACAGCAGCGCTAAAACAAACTAAACATAATATGTAGACACAGAGTGGTTGGTAAATAGAAATTCAGTGAATGAAAGTCCATAGAAAGGAAATGTCCAAGGTCATATGAAATATCTTCCCAAGGGTGATAAAGACTTCAAACCACACCATGCGTGTCAAAGAGAACCACTCCCCGTCAGTATTGAACTCACCAAGAGGTATTGCCTTACACTTGCGTGTTTGGCAGCAAGGCAGTTACCCATTAAGGGTTAAACCCACAAACAGCTCCTTTGCACTCAGTATAGACAGGTGTGTGCAATCACATGGGGGAAGATAAGACAAAAAAAGCTCCACTGATAATGTCAAAACACACTAATACATTTATTGAATAAAACCTTCATACGTTGCACTTACAAGGTACATGTATAATCAGGACCGATTCTAGGGTCACAGATGCCTGGGTGCCGAAATATGGCTGGCGCCCCTAGATGGGCGTGGTCATCTTATTAACCCCTCCCCTTTACAAATGTGTCCTCCATCAGAGCCCCCCACAGCAGTCGTCCTCCATCAGAGCCCCCCACAGCAGGTGTCCCCCATCAGAGCCCCCCGCAGCAGGTGTCCCCATCAGAGCCTCCCACGTCAGGTGTCCTCATAGATCAGTACCTGTCCAATATATCCCTGTAGCTCGGGCGCGCTGGGAGCAAAAGCACATTACAGGGGGGCCAGGCATACATGGCATCTTTGGTTACTAGGAGGGTGGCACTCAGAGAGCATTTCTGGGAGTGCATGGGATGATTGGCAGCAGCTCCGGCCAACCCAGAAGCCTCTCATCACACCGCCTATGAGAGAAGAGCTGACACACGCAGAGGGGGCAGGGCAGACAGGAGACTGCTCCATGCGCACCGGACAGAATTAATTAATGTCTAGTATTGAAATGTTTGGTACCCAACCCAGAATCTGGGGACAGCGGGAGGTATGCACTCTTGTCAGTTGCCAGAGGAGAGAGCAAGCGGGATGGGGAATCGCATCACCCACTACATGCGCTTTAACTATGGACAAGGAGCTTTAGCGCCCCCACCTCTGCCGTGCCTGGGTGCGGAGCACCCCGCGCACCCTGCCTAGGATCGGTCCTGTGTATAATCAATAGAAAAAATGAAGTCGCGCTACAAATGGCATACAGTGAAAAAAATAAAATAAGTGAAAAGTGTCATTAGTGCAAACTGATACATCACATGAGCAAACTTTTCAAAGAACACAATAATGGTGAACAGTGAACATGATTTCAAGTCCATATGGTAATTAAACAGTCCATCAAGGGATATATTAAATAAACAGAAAGAATTTCCCAGTGTTGATAGATCCACGAACAGGTGTGTGTAATGACAAGACAAAGACCTCCACCGCACAGAAAACACTGACCCTTACCAGAGTCTATGATCTCACCGAGATCAATATCAGCAAATAGTAACATTCATATTTCAGCAGGGAACAGAAGGGGACATCCATTTATTGTAGCCGGTAGGTGTATTCAGCTCAAACAGCGATCAAATATCAACCCGTGGTCCCATAAAAAAATCAAGAGAAATCCACATAGTGTAAAACCGTACATTTAATGGATAAGAAAAAAGATTGTGCGCACTTACATCAATCCGTATTAAAAACAGCATATAGCAGCATAAAATTCAAAAAGAGCCGGCCGGCGTTTGGAGCGTGTTACCCGTCTTCCGGGTCCTCACACGTGATGCGGTGACGTCAGCGCGTCGCCTCCCGACGTTTCGTCACAAAAGGGACTTGATCACGGGATGAGGCGGCGCTCCGAGTCACCGCATATAAGTAAGCAAGAAAGGCGGAGCTATCCCCAGGATACATCCCGGTTGATCGTACTTCCGCCATCTTAACCATTGGAAACACAATAAGTATACCAATAGGTTTAAATACAGCAACTAAGGGCAAACCGAAACAGCAGCCCCGTTGCAAAACAACACACCATATTATCGTATGATACGGCAAACGGTGTGTTTTACAGAGTAAATTTATAATGTCATAGATATGTAATGAGGCCGGAGGCAATCAAAGCCCCACATACAATCAACAGGCAATGTACGCACATTGTAATGAAATGCATTTCAACTTCTATATTGTAACATATATAAAAAAATGACACATAAAGCACTGTTGAACTGCAATACTCACAAAACATTAGAAATATATATGTAGCAGGAATTGGACGGCCATACAAATATTTTGCTGATTAATCAGACAGTCAACAATACACATATATAATCTCTACTTAAAAATACAGTAAAAGGAAGGTGATAACAAAAATGAAAATATTAACACCTATGTAGATCTATAAATTCATATTAGACACGTTTATCACTTCCTTCTTGAAAAAAAATATATTGGGCTACACTGACACCAGCGTATTCAATGTCAGGCACCCCCCCAGGGGGGGGGGGGGGGGGAAGGTACAAAAAACATAGTCAGAAAAGACACTGGCATGTAGGGGCATTGAGAAAAAATGGTAATCATTGTATGACCATCCTAAAAACATCCCGATTAACATAGGGAAATAGGAGGAAGCTCCTGAAGCCCCTGTTTTTAACACATAAAAATACGTGAAAACCCCGTCAGTTACGTGACAAAAATGGGTAGATGTTTATAAACTAACCCTTGTTAGGTGGAATCAGGAGTCATCAATAAAACAATTAATGTCCACCTCGATGTTAAGGCCGTGGGGGGTGTAACACTTTGTTTTATGTATCCACGCCATTTCGGAGCGAGAAATACTTCTCACTAGGTCATTACCACGCCAATGAGGACTGAATTTGTCTATGCCCAGAAACACCGTGTTGTTTGGATTTTTATCGTGCACCAACAAAAAGTGTTTCGACACAGAATGTTCAGTAAACCCATTCCGAATATTTGCAATATGCTCATTAAGGCGTATATGTAGAGGGCGTTTGGTTCTGCCTATATATTGCAATCAACATGGGCAAATGAGCAAATATATAACCCCTATAGTTGTACAGGTAATGAAGGGCTTAATCGTAAAGTTTTTCTGGGTGCTGGTAGAACGAAATGTAGTACTTCGTTTGGATCTAATGCCATTCAAAGCACAGCTCTGACATTTCCCACACTTATAGAAGCCAGAAAGGTCTGCCAAAAACATCTATGGTATTCATGGGGGATTTAGCACGTTAGGAGCCAATTTTTCCCTGAGAGAAGGGAGACCCCTAAACACTACCTGTGGCTTTTCTGGTAGTAATCCCTTAAGGACATTATCACTTCTTAACACATGCCAATGTTTTGAGACAACATGTTTTACATTGGCGTGTTGGCACGAGTAGTCTGTAACAAACGGATTTTTAAATCGGTGGGCGGTGCCAATACAAGATTTTTCTATTAGTAAGTCTGCCCTATCTATCTCAGACACTGATTTCAAAGTGTCATTCAGAAAATTCTGACAATAGCCCTTAGTTAGAAACCGTTCAGTGAGAACCTGTGCTTGTGTTTTGAACATGGCGTCATGAGTACAGTTTCTTTTTAGGCGTAAAAACTGGCTTTTAGGCACAGATTTTAGCCAGGAGGAATGATGACAACTGTCCCTGGAAATATAGGAATTTCTATCTGTTGATTTGAAATATGTTGAGGTCACAAATTTATCATCTTCAATAGATATAGCTAAATCTAAAAAATTAATTTTCTCCTTACTGGCCTCATATGTCAAAAGGATGCCACGCTCATTGATGTTGAGAGAATCGATGAACTGGGAGAGTTCACCTTCAGTGCCATCCCACAGGAGGAGGATGTCGTCAATGTACCTGGCCCACAGAAGGATCTGGGGCCTAGGCTGATCATGGACGACATCCTCCTCCCATTTGGCCATAAAAAGGTTTGCCAAACTTGGAGCATATTTAGCTCCCATCGCGACACCACGATTCTGTTTGTAGAACTGACCCCCATGCCAGAAGAAATTATGGGTCGCGGCAAAAACCAAGAGCTCCATTATGAAGGAAATCTGTTCACCTAATAGGCCGCTATCCCTATTCAAGTAATGAGATACTGCTTCGATACCTAAATCGTGTGGAATGATAGTATACAACGATGTTACGTCAGCTGTAACCATCCACATGTTAGAAGTAGGTTTCAGGTTAGATAATAGGTTTATAACATGCTTAGTATCTTTAATGTATGATGGCATTTTCTTGACGAGGGGTTGCAAAAAGAAATCAATATATTTGCCCACCCGGGACGTGATTGAATCAATCCCACTTACAATGGGACGTCCCGGGGGGCAAACTGGATTTTTGTGGATCTTAGGAAGGTAATACATAATAGGAGTCCTTGGAGCTTTAGGCACCAGGAACACAGATTCCTTCTCATTAAGTATACCATTCCGTCGGCCTTTGTCAACAATATTTTGTAGAGTTTTTTTATATTTTTTTTCCAGGATCTAATATCAAAGGGACATAGGTGTCCTTATCATCAAGGATGTGTTGCATCTCCTGCAGATAGTCATTCTTATCAAGGACAACAATTCCACCCCCTTTATCCGCTGGACGTATAACTAAATTTTTGTTCCTACATAGGGAGTCAATACCTTCCTCTAGCTGTTTTTTACAACGTATTTGCTTAATCTCCATACTTTCAAGGTCTTTAAGGGCCAAATCCCTAAATACCCTGAGGGCTGCTGGTAACTGCCCTGGTGGGTTATACACAGAGGCATTGGCCAGACCAGAATGTGTATAGTTTAACGTTGAAGTCGTGGAAGGATTAAACGGGTTTGAGCTCATATACCGTTGGATATTAAGTTTCCGTACGTACTTATGAATATCCATGTAGGTCCTAAATTTGTCAAGTTTCTTGGGAGGGACATATTTAAGTCCTTTATCCAAGACTAAAAGTTCTGCTTTATCCAAAACATGTGAACTCAAATTAAAAATACCAGCTCCAATTATGTTCTCGGTCTTTTTGGGCTTCCTAGCCCTCCCCCCTCTAGTCCCTCTTTTAGTTCTGCGATTCTCTTGACGCCTTGGCCTGCCCGGGGAAAACCCCATTGTGGCTGGCCAAGGTTAGTGGGTTGTATAGGGGCGTTGTCACATCCATACCCAAACTCGTATGTTTCGGTGATCTCCCCATTTTGGAAGTTAGGCCCAGGGGGTGGACCATAAAATCCTCCCTCTTGGTTGGAACAATCACCTAAAGGTAAAAAGTTGTTATGTGTTGGAATATTATATTCAGATTCAAAGTTGCCGGAATAGTGCACCACCTCTGGACCTGCCAAAGCAGGTGGAGGGCCGTAACTAGGTGCTTTCATAGACTGGAAACTTTGTGGGTCAATATATTGATTATACTGTCCCAAATTGTATGTCTGATTAGAATAGGGCGGGGGACCCTTTGAAAAACCTCTCCCTTGTGTCCTAAGGGGGCCCAATGGTTGGTAATGATTCCAATTCGGGGGAAAAACAGTCGGGGGAGGGGCGAACTGGCCTCGTGAGCCAGTACCCCCTCGTCCTCTATTTGATGGATATGTCATCACAGATTTCCTGTGACTGTTTTTATAATGTCCTTTTGGTGTATTCCCTTTGGGTGGATAGCTCCGCCCTCCAGAAATTGGTGGAGGCGGAATACTGTTAGTGGAAAGGGTAGTGGTTAGTAAAGGGGTGGGCTCCATGGCTGGAATATTGGCATTACTGGTTGCATGGGCCTCTGCCAGTAGTTTTTTTTGCCAGTCAAAGACAATATTGTTTTGGTAGTCTCCCATATCACGATTAAACTTTTTCTTTTTCTTTATTTTTTGTTCCCTTTCCTCTTTCTCTAGAATCTTCAGCAGATTCTTAGACCTTTCAGTGTATTCCGCACTGGTCATAAGAGGGATAAGTTTATCCTTAATCTGTATGATCTCATCATCTAATTTCTTTAGTTTGGTGGTCTTCCGTTCACCTAAAAACTTCAAAAGGTTGAGCCCTGACTCGTTGAAGTATTTATACCACCCTTCTAGATCAGTGTCACCCTTCTGTGGGCAAATCTCCCATCTAAGGCTTCTTGGTACCATTTGATGTTTGATATATGTATCCAAAAATACAATATCCCATTGGGTGTGTAGCTCAGAGACTGTTAGGTTCTTAAGTCTCATAAATAGGCCACCCAAATCGCCATCACCATCTTTAAAGGTCTCAAATACACCCTCAGTATTGACCACCCGTGTGGCCCTAAATTCAAAAATATCCATGTGGATAATGGGTTACAAAAATATGACCCACTTCTGTGAAGAAGTACAATAGATTGCAGCAATAATAAGTATAAGGATAACAATTAAACAGGAGAAAAATGCGCAAATCTAAACAAAATACGTGGACAAATATTGAGCAGCGTCTCAAAGGTGTTATACAACACCAAACAATATATAGAAAAAATGAAGTCGCGCTACAAATGGCATACAGTGAAAAAAATAAAATAAGTGAAAAGTGTCATTAGTGCAAAATGATACATCACATGAGCAAACTTTTCAAAGAACACAATAATGGTGAACAGTGAACATGATTTCAAGTCCATATGGTAATTAAACAGTCCATCAAGGGATATATTAAATAAACAGAAAGAATTTCCCAGTGTTGATAGATCCACGAACAGGTGTGTGTAATGACAAGACAAAGACCTCCACCGCACAGAAAACACTGACCCTTACCAGAGTCTATGATCTCACCGAGATCAATATCAGCAAATAGTAACATTCATATTTCAGCAGGGAACAGAAGGGGACATCCATTTATTGTAGCCGGTAGGTGTATTCAGCTCAAACAGCGATCAAATATCAACCCGTGGTCCCATAAAAAAATCAAGAGAAATCCACATAGTGTAAAACCGTACATTTAATGGATAAGAAAAAAGATTGTGCGCACTTACATCAATCCGTATTAAAAACAGCATATAGCAGCATAAAATTCAAAAAGAGCCGGCCGGCGTTTGGAGCGTGTTACCCGTCTTCCGGGTCCTCATACGTGATGCGGTGACGTCAGCGCGTCGCCTCCCGACGTTTCGTCACAAAAGGGACTTGATCACGGGATGAGGCGGCGCTCCGAGTCACCGCATATAAGTAAGCAAGAAAGGCGGAGCTATCCCCAGGATACATCCCGGTTGATCGTACTTCCGCCATCTTAACCATTGGAAACACAATAAGTATACCAATAGGTTTAAATACAGCAACTAAGGGCAAACCGAAACGGCAGCCCCGTTGCAAAACAACACACCATATTATCGTATGATACGGCAAACGGTGTGTTTTACAGAGTAAATTTATAATGTCATAGATATGTAATGAGGCCGGAGGCAATCAAAGCCCCACATACAATCAACAGGCAATGTACGCACATTGTAATGAAATGCATTTCAACTTCTATATTGTAACATATATAAAAAAACGACACATAAAGCACTGTTGAACTGCAATACTCACAAAACATTAGAAATATATATGTAGCAGGAATTGGACGGCCATACAAATATTTTGCTGATTAATCAGACAGTCAACAATACACATATATAATCTCTACTTAAAAATACAGTAAAAGGAAGGTGATAACAAAAATAAAAATATTAACACCTATGTAGATCTATAAATTCATATTAGACACGTTTATCACTTCCTTCTTGAAAAAAATATATTGGGCTACACTGACACCAGCGTATTCAATGTCAGGCACCCCCCCAGGGGGGGGGGGAAGGTACAAAAAACATAGTCAGAAAAGACACTGGCATGTAGGGGCATTGAGAAAAAATGGTAATCATTGTACGACCATCCTAAAAACATCCCGATTAACATAGGGAAATAGGAGGAAGCTCCTGAAGCCCCTGTTTTTAACACATAAAAATACGTGAAAACCCTGTCAGTTACGTGACAAAAATGGGTAGATGTTTATAAACTAACCCTTGTTAGGTGGAATCAGGAGTCATCAATAAAACAATTAATGTCCACCTCGATGTTAAGGCCGTGGGGGGTGTAACACTTTGTTTTATGTATCCACGCCATTTCGGAGCGAGAAATACTTCTCACTAGGTCATTACCACGCCAATGAGGACTGAATTTGTCTATGCCCAGAAACACCGTGTTGTTTGGATTTTTATCGTGCACCAACAAAAAGTGTTTCGACACAGAATGTTCAGTAAACCCATTCCGAATATTTGCAATATGCTCATTAAGGCGTATATGTAGAGGGCGTTTGGTTCTGCCTATATATTGCAATCCACATGGGCACATGAGCAAATATATAACCCCTATAGTTGTACAGGTAATGAAGGGCTTAATCGTAAAGTTTTTCTGGGTGCTGGTAGAACGAAATGTAGTACTTCGTTTGGATCTAATGCCATTCAAAGCACAGCTCTGACATTTCCCACACTTAGAGAAGCCAGAAAGGTCTGCCAAAAACATCGATGGTATTCTTGGGGGATTTAGCACGTTAGGAGCCAATTTATCCCTGAGAGAAGGGAGACCCCTAAACACTACCTGTGGCTTTTCTGGTAGTAATACCTTAAGGACATTATCACTTCTTAACACATGCCAATGTTTTGAGACAACATGTTTTACATTGGCGTGTTGGCACGAGTAGTCTGTAACAAACGGATTTTTAAATCGGTGGGCGGTGCCAATACAAGATTTTTCTATTAGTAAGTCTGCCCTATCTATCTCAGACACTGATTTCAAAGTGTCATTCAGAAAATTCTGACAATAGCCCTTAGTTAGAAACCGTTCAGTGAGAACCTGTGCTTGTGTTTTGAACATGGCGTCATGAGTACAGTTTCTTTTTAGGCGTAAAAACTGGCTTTTAGGCACAGATTTTAGCCAGGAGGAATGATGACAACTGTCCCTGGAAATATAGGAATTTCTATCTGTTGATTTGAAATATGTTGAGGTCACAAATTTATCATCTTCAATAGATATAGCTAAATCTAAAAAATTAATTTTCTCCTTACTGGCCTCATATGTCAAAAGGATGCCACGCTCATTGATGTTGAGAGAATCGATGAACTGGGAGAGTTCACCTTCAGTGCCATCCCACAGGAGGAGGATGTCGTCAATGTACCTGGCCCACAGAAGGATCTGGGGCCTAGGCTGATCATGGACGACATCCTCCTCCCATTTGGCCATAAAAAGGTTTGCCAAACTTGGAGCATATTTAGCTCCCATCGCGACACCACGATTCTGTTTGTAGAACTGACCCCCATGCCAGAAGAAATTATGGGTCGCGGCAAAAACCAAGAGCTCCATTATGAAGGAAATCTGTTCACCTAATAGGCCGCTATCCCTATTCAAGTAATGAGATACTGCTTCGATACCTAAATCGTGTGGAATGATAGTATACAACGATGTTACGTCAGCTGTAACCATCCACATGTTAGAAGTAGGTTTCAGGTTAGATAATAGGTTTATAACATGCTTAGTATCTTTAATGTATGACGGCATTTTCTTGACGAGGGGTTGCAAAAAGAAATCAATATATTTGCCCACCCGGGACGTGATTGAATCAATCCCACTTACAATGGGACGTCCCGGGGGGCAAACTGGATTTTTGTGGATCTTAGGAAGGTAATACATAATAGGAGTCCTTGGAGCTTTAGGCACCAGGAACACAGATTCCTTCTCATTAAGTATACCATTCCGTCGGCCTTTGTCAACAATATTTTGTAGAGTTTTTTTATATTTCTTTCCAGGATCTAATATCAAAGGGACATAGGTGTCCTTATCATCAAGGATGTGTTGCATCTCCTGCAGATAGTCATTCTTATCAAGGACAACAATTCCACCCCCTTTATCCGCTGGACGTAATTGGAGCTGGTATTTTTAATTTGAGTTCACATGTTTTGGATAAAGCAGAACTTTTAGTCTTGGATAAAGGACTTAAATATGTCCCTCCCAAGAAACTTGACAAATTTAGGACCTACATGGATATTCATAAGTACGTACGGAAACTTAATATCCAACGGTATATGAGCTCAAACCCGTTTAATCCTTCCACGACTTCAACGTTAAACTATACACATTCTGGTCTGGCCAATGCCTCTGTGTATAACCCACCAGGGCAGTTACCAGCAGCCCTCAGGGTATTTAGGGATTTGGCCCTTAAAGACCTTGAAAGTATGGAGATTAAGCAAATACGTTGTAAAAAACAGCTAGAGGAAGGTATTGACTCCCTATGTAGGAACAAAAATTTAGTTATACGTCCAGCGGATAAAGGGGGTGGAATTGTCAAGTTTCTTGGGAGGGACATATTTAAGTCCTTTATCCAAGACTAAAAGTTCTGCTTTATCCAAAACATGTGAACTCAAATTAAAAATACCAGCTCCAATTACGTCCAGCGGATAAAGGGGGTGGAATTGTTGTCCTTGATAAGAATGACTATCTGCAGGAGATGCAACACATCCTTGATGATAAGGACACCTATGTCCCTTTGATATTAGATCCTGGAAAGAAATATAAAAAAACTCTACAAAATATTGTTGACAAAGGCCGACGGAATGGTATACTTAATGAGAAGGAATCTGTGTTCCTGGTGCCTAAAGCTCCAAGGACTCCTATTATGTATTACCTTCCTAAGATCCACAAAAATCCAGTTTGCCCCCCGGGACGTCCCATTGTAAGTGGGATTGATTCAATCACGTCCCGGGTGGGCAAATATATTGATTTCTTTTTGCAACCCCTCGTCAAGAAAATGCCGTCATACATTAAAGATACTAAGCATGTTATAAACCTATTATCTAACCTGAAACCTACTTCTAACATGTGGATGGTTACAGCTGACGTAACATCGTTGTATACTATCATTCCACACGATTTAGGTATCGAAGCAGTATCTCATTACTTGAATAGGGATAGCGGCCTATTAGGTGAACAGATTTCCTTCATAATGGAGCTCTTGGTTTTTGCCGCGACCCATAATTTCTTCTGGCATGGGGGTCAGTTCTACAAACAGAATCGTGGTGTCGCGATGGGAGCTAAATATGCTCCAAGTTTGGCAAACCTTTTTATGGCCAAATGGGAGGAGGATGTCGTCCATGATCAGCCTAGGCCCCAGATCCTTCTGTGGGCCAGGTACATTGACGACATCCTCCTCCTGTGGGATGGCACTGAAGGTGAACTCTCCCAGTTCATCGATTCTCTCAACATCAATGAGCGTGGCATCCTTTTGACATATGAGGCCAGTAAGGAGAAAATTAATTTTTTAGATTTAGCTATATCTATTGAAGATGATAAATTTGTGACCTCAACATATTTCAAATCAACAGATAGAAATTCCTATATTTCCAGGGACAGTTGTCATCATTCCTCCTGGCTAAAATCTGTGCCTAAAAGCCAGTTTTTACGCCTAAAAAGAAACTGTACTCATGACGCCATGTTCAAAACACAAGCACAGGTTCTCACTGAACGGTTTCTAACTAAGGGCTATTGTCAGAATTTTCTGAATGACACTTTGAAATCAGTGTCTGAGATAGATAGGGCAGACTTACTAATAGAAAAATCTTGTATTGGCACCGCCCACCGATTTAAAAATCCGTTTGTTACAGACTACTCGTGCCAACACGCCAATGTAAAACATGTTATCTCAAAACATTGGCATGTGTTAAGAAGTGATAATGTCCTTAAGGGATTACTACCAGAAAAGCCACAGGTAGTGTTTAGGGGTCTCCCTTCTCTCAGGAAAAAATTGGCTCCTAACGTGCTAAATCCCCCAAGAATACCATAGATGTTTTTGGCAGACCTTTCTGGCTTCTATAAGTGTGGGAAATGTCAGAGCTGTGCTTTGAATGGCATTAGATCCAAACGAAGTACTACATTTCGTTCTACCAGCACCCAGAAAAACTTTACGATTAAGCCCTTCATTACCTGTACAACTATAGGGGTTATATATTTGCTCATGTGCCCATGTGGATTGCAATATATAGGCAGAACCAAACGCCCTCTACATATACGCCTTAATGAGCATATTGCAAATATTCGGAATGGGTTTACTGAACATTCTGTGTCGAAACACTTTTTGTTGGTGCACGATAAAAATCCAAACAACACGGTGTTTCTGGGCATAGACAAATTCAGTCCTCATTGGCGTGGTAATGACCTAGTGAGAAGTATTTCTCGCTCCGAAATGGCGTGGATACATAAAACAAAGTGTTACACCCCCCACGGCCTTAACATCGAGGTGGACATTAATTGTTTTATTGATGACTCCTGATTCCACCTAACAAGGGTTAGTTTATAAACATCTACCCATTTTTGTCACGTAACTGACAGGGTTTTCACGTATTTTTATGTGTTAAAAACAGGGGCTTCAGGAGCTTCCTCCTATTTCCCTATGTTAATCGGGATGTTTTTAGGATGGTCATACAATGATTACCATTTTTTCTCAATGCCCCTACATGCCAGTGTCTTTTCTGACTATGTTTTTTGTACCTTCCCCCCCCCCCCCTGGGGGGGGTGCCTGACATTGAATACGCTGGTGTCAGTGTAGCCCAATATATTTTTTTCAAGAAGGAAGTGATAAACGTGTCTAATATGAATTTATAGATCTACATAGGTGTTAATATTTTTATTTTTGTTATCACCTTCCTTTTACTGTATTTTTAAGTAGAGATTATATATGTGTATTGTTGACTGTCTGATTAATCAGCAAAATATTTGTATGGCCGTCCAATTCCTGCTACATATATATTTCTAATGTTTTGTGAGTATTGCAGTTCAACAGTGCTTTATGTGTCGTTTTTTTATATATGTTACAATATAGAAGTTGAAATGCATTTCATTACAATGTGCGTACATTGCCTGTTGATTGTATGTGGGGCTTTGATTGCCTCCGGCCTCATTACATATCTATGACATTATAAATTTACTCTGTAAAACACACCGTTTGCCGTATCATACGATAATATGGTGTGTTGTTTTGCAACGGGGCTGCCGTTTCGGTTTGCCCTTAGTTGCTGTATTTAAACCTATTGGTATACTTATTGTGTTTCCAATGGTTAAGATGGCGGAAGTACGATCAACCGGGATGTATCCTGGGGATAGCTCCGCCTTTCTTGCTTACTTATATGCGGTGACTCGGAGCGCCGCCTCATCCCGTGATCAAGTCCCTTTTGTGACGAAACGTCGGGAGGCGACGCGCTGACGTCACCGCATCACGTGTGAGGACCCGTAAGATGGGTAACACGCTCCAAATGCCGGCCGGCTCTTTTTGAATTTTATGCTGCTATATGCTGTTTTTAATACGGATTGATGTAAGTGCGCACAATCTTTTTTCTTATCCATTAAATGTACGGTTTTACACTATGTGGATTTCTCTTGATTTTTTTATGGGACCACGGGTTGATATTTGATCGCTGTTTGAGCTGAATACACCTACCGGCTACAATAAATGGATGTCCCCTTCTGTTCCCTGCTGAAATATGAATGTTACTATTTGCTGATATTGATCTCGGTGAGATCATAGACTCTGGTAAGGGTCAGTGTTTTCTGTGCGGTGGAGGTCTTTGTCTTGTCATTACACACACCTGTTCGTGGATCTATCAACACTGGGAAATTCTTTCTGTTTATTTAATATATACCTTGATGGACTGTTTAATTACCATATGGACTTGAAATCATGTTCACTGTTCACCATTATTGTGTTCTTTGAAAAGTTTGCTCATGTGATGTATCAGTTTGCACTAATGACACTTTTCACTTATTTTATTTTTTTCACTGTATGCCATTTGTAGCGCGACTTCATTTTTTCTATATATTGTTTGGTGTTGTATAACACCTTTGAGACGCTGCTCAATATTTGTCCACGTATTTTGTTTAGATTTGCGCATTTTTCTCCTGTTTAACTGTGTATAATCAAGCATTAAAAATGTAAAATCCAGAGCCTTGTATCAATCTCTAAGCCGAGTGGCCAGCGATATCTCACCACACTGCGGATACAGTCCAAACGTCTCTTGTCGTGACCAAGGCTTCCTAGTAGTTGCTGTGAAACCACGACCGCCGTATTTCGTCATCTTGACTTTGTTCTGGGATTAGCTGTACAACACAGCAACATTCCTAATATACCGAAAGACGTCAATCATTAGAAGAATCCTGAGTACTGTAAAAATTCCAAATAGCACAGCCACACGAACCGTATTGCCTCTAAGCGTAGGTTATTGTGACGACATGGCTAAAATGGTTTTATTCTCTATTTCTTTTATTTTTTTAAACAAGGGAGGTATACAGAGATAAAGACAAAAGGACCATACAGAGTCCAATGACAATACAAACATTATATATATATATATATACTTTACATCCTCCTCTACAACTCTATTGCCATTCATATGTTAAATCAGAGGGAAATATAAAATGTATTTTTAACAACTTAAAATCTAATATATACATATATGCATACATACACATATATATACAGTACATA
The DNA here is from genome assembly GCA_029574335.1 of Rana kukunoris. Lineage (NCBI taxonomy): Eukaryota > Metazoa > Chordata > Amphibia > Anura > Ranidae > Rana > Rana kukunoris. The sequence continues at coordinate 111,185,601 of CM056052.1, forward strand.
TATACACACATATACATATATACATCTCTTTCCTTCCCCTCTTTCTTCCGCCAATTCCCGCTCCATCTCTGCAATTCCTCCTTCCCCATTTCTTTCCCCTATTTCCCCTCACCCCTTCCCCTCTTTAAGACCCCTATCTTCACCTTTTCGCGCCGTGTGCACCAACAGCGCAGAGAGAGATAACAAAAAAAACAAAAAACACAGAGAACAAAAAATTAAAATAAAAAGAGAGGGGCAAACAGAACACTCCTCTCCCCCCCCCCTGTCATCTCCTCCTCATCGTTCTTATTCCTGCTCCCCTAATAGGTTTTTACCTTCCTCAGATTGTATAAATGACTCCCATGGTGCCCATATCCTTTTTATTTGTTCTTTCTTATCTATCGGCATTGGCAAAAGTTTCTCCATTATTCCTATTTTCCTTACTTTTTTCAGCCACATTGAGATTGAAGGTACTTTAGGATCTTTCCAATTTGTTGCGATACAGCTTTTAGCTGCATTCATCAAATGACATATAACTGACTTCATATATCTTTTTGGTGGAATTTGTGTATGATGTGACAGACAGAAAGCCGGGTCATCTGGGATCTTATATTCCGTAAATATTCGGGTATGGGGCACATGTGTTGCTCCATCTCGATCCACAATTTATGATCCCCATGTCTACTCCAATCTAATATCCTCCCGAATTGGGTGGCCTGGTGTTATTTTAAGACATCGGGTGCTGATATTCCCCCCGCCCCCTTGGGTAGGGTCAATAATTTCCTGCCAATCCTTGGCCGTTTACATGCCCATATACACTTTATGAATATCATCCGGACTTGGTTGAAGTATGACATGGGGATCTGAACTGGAAGAGCTTGAAAAAGATATAAAAATTTTGGAACTACATTCATTTTTAAAATATTACATCTCCCGAACCATGAATGCATCCCTCTACTCCAGCCTTCTAGCAATGTTCTAATTGTGCCCAATTTCCTTTAAGTTTGCAGGCATTTGTGTTCCCAAATAGTTCAATGCTCTAGTCGTCCATTTAAACTTAAAACTATCTACCAAGCCGCTTTTAATGAACTCCGGGAGTGCTATCCCCATCGTCTCCGATTTGCTATAATAAATTCGACATATTACCGTAAAATGTTCTACTTCTTTCATTAAATTTGGTAACGAAATGTGTGGTGTTGCTAAAGAGAAAAGCATATCATCTGCATATGCCGATACTTTATATTCTCTTCCACCAAGTTCAATACCAACGATATCTTTATTTTGTCGAATCTTATTTAACAATGGTTCCAATGTCAATGCAAATAGCAGAGGCGACAGGGGGCAGCCCTGCCTGGTACCATTTGTGATTGTCAAGTGCATAGAATTTACCCCATTTACTTTAACCAAGGCCCTAGGCCCCGCATACACCCTGGCTATCCACTGTACCATCCGCTCTCCTAGTCCCATCTGTTTTAGGGTCTCCAGCATAAATTTCTAATTTATTCTATCGAATGCCTTCTCTGCGTCCGTATTCAGGAAAACACTCTTTTTTTTATTTACTTGATATATCAAATTTAGGATTTTAATAGTGCTATCTCTCGCTTCTCTAGTTGGTATAAACCCCACTTGATCTAGGTGGACAAGTTTGGAGAGCAGGGGCTGTATGCGGGATGCCAGAATCTTTGTCATTATTTTTAGGTCTACATTCAGCAAGGATATTGGTCTGTAACTGCTACATACCCCTGGGTCCTTCCCTTCTTTCGGGATGACCGTAATAGGTGCCATCAGGGCTTCCGATGGTAGTATCCCTGTTTGACCTACTGTATTAAATACCTTAGTCATATATGTTCCCAGTTGTGTGCTGAAACTTTAATAATATTGTATAGTGAACCCATCTGGGCCTGGCACCTTACCATGTTATATTGTTTCCATTATTGTTTGCACTTCTTCAAAGGTTATTGGTTTTTCTAAGTTTCTACGTTCTGGAGATGTTAGTCTAGTTAAAGACGAAGAAGATATATATTTCTCGACAGTCCCAGGTGGGTTCACTATTTCTTGGAGATTATATAAAGAGGAATAGTATTTCCTAAATTCTTGCGCTATTTCTTTTAAAAGATAAAGTTTCTGATCTGCATTTGTTTTAATAAATGGGACATATGACCGTGTCTGTAGTTTTTTTAATTTTCTTGCCAGTAACTTCCCACATTTATCTCCTGAATTATACAACGTCCTTTCTGAGTATTGTAGAACTGCTTCAGCCTTGTATCGTAGGAGGACTGCTACTTGTCTTCTTAAATGTGTTTATTCCGTTCCCAAGCCTACTTCTGTTTTTTTTAATGCTGTATCTCTAATCTCTGTATTTTTTCCAAGAGTTCTTTTATTTGTTCTTCTCTTGCCTTTTTAATCCTGGAGCCATGTTTAATTAAGACCCCTCGAATTACTGATTTATGGGCTTCCCATATTATTCCTGGGTCACATTCTCCGTTATCAGTTGTCTGAAAGTACCATATTATTAATTTTTTTACATCCTCCATTATTTGGGGGTTCTGCAATAGGCTCTCGTTTAACCTCCATCCCCACTCTGGCATCTGAGTCCCCCGCCTAAAGTCACCTCCATCGTAACTGGTGCGTGGTCTTTCCATGTTATATTCCCTATTGAGATTTCTTGTACCAAATGTAGCATCTGATGAGGTATCAAAAAAGATTTATTCTTGAATATATTTGGTGTGGGTTCGAATAATACGTATAATCCTTTTCTCCTGCATGTAAGATACGCCAGCCATCCACTAGCTGTAATTCATGTAGTTTCCGTATAATTCGTTTTCTAATTCCACTAGGGACCGATGATACCCCACCAGAGGTGTCTACTTTTGGGTCCAAGGGAATATTTAAATCTCCTCGACATATCAATTTACCTTCTCTGAAGTTCATCAATTTAGAGAGCACCTTAACTAAAAAGCCATCTTGACCAATGTTCGGTGCATATATAGTAGCTAATATTACCTTCTCTCTGCCTATTACCCCTTTTAGAAAAATAAATCTCCCTCCCGGGTCAGCAAATGTGTCCGTTAGAGACCAGGGAATTCTGTTTGATATAAGGATAGCCACTCCTTTACTTTTAGCTTCCTGATTTGAGGCCTGAAATATATTTGGGAAGCACCTATTTTGAAGATAGGGTTACACCCCTTCTTTAAAATGTGTTTCTTGGATAAATCCTATATCTGTGTTAAGGGATTTTAACTAATTTAATAGTATCTTATGTTTTTCAGGGATATTAAGCCCTCTCACATTTAAGAAAGTAACCCGTATTTTATCCATCTATCTTGCCACGATAGTTCAACAGAGGGGGAGAGAGAAAGAAGACGGGATTTAGGAGCCCAAGTCTCCTCTTTAGCGGTCTGAGGGGGTTATATATTACGACTCCTACTTGGGACTACTATTTTCCCGTAGGTGCCGAAAATTGAGGTACTGGCCTCAAGAGCGACTGAGCTCCTGTTTCCTCCCCTCTCTTCTTTAATCTCTTATTTTTTTACCCTTTTATCCGTTAATAACAAGCCTTTATTCGACACTATCCTTTCTCCTCTAACCCCCCTCCCTCCCTCTCCTCCTTCCCCTTCTCAACTTCCCCTCTAAATCTCCTCCTTCCCGGTATGCATACCTTTTATATATCTAAATTTTCTGTACAAGCTATTCACTCATTGATAAATATTCATACATATTTATATACATTATTATCCCTTAAACTATTATTTCATATAGCCTGTTTACTTTTTATTCCAGGTTAATTATTATCCTGTCCCTCTTCCCACCTCCTCCCTTCCTTTCAACATATACCCCTTCTCTCTATATTTCACAGGTTCCTCCTTATACTACAGGTACTGCATATAGGCTTTCTAAACCTTATTGCTTCAAAACGTGTTGCCCTCTTCCCATATGTCTTTCTCCTTTCTATTCCTTTTTCCTCTCCTCTCCTCCCCCTCTCCCTCGCTTCCCTTTCCCTTCCCTCAAAAAAAAAAAAGTGATTATTTATTTATTTATTCCCCTCCTCAAACCCCATCCCCCAACCCCTAAATGTATCATTTTATTTCTGACGGATCTCGTGAAAAATGTGTATTCTATATTTTGTGTAATGTTATGTGATGTTATGTGAAGTGTTGTTGTCAAATAGTGGTGTGTATGAATTCTATAATAATTATTCCCACATGTTTGCCCCCCTACCCCAATCTCACCCCCCTTTCCCCTCCCTCACTTCTCCCTTATTAATGCCTACCCCCCCCCCCCCCCCGTGTTCAAATAAGACCAAAACAAATAAAACATTTAGGACCCCATGATCATGTTTAGAGAGGAGAGAAAGAAAAAAAAAAAAAAAAGAAACAATCACATTAGCCCATATACATCTCCCTGTATTAATTATATTATATTTCCTTCCTTCAAAACTAAACAGTCCCTAATACGGATGACTCCAACATTTAGGTATTTATATATATATTCCAAAAAGAGGGGGAGGAAAGAGAGGGGAAGAAGAGAACAAAAAAATTTATAAAAATAAATAAAAAATCTCCCCTCTCTCTCTTGCTCTTAAAAAGTACATTTCAATCTTCCCAAGCAAAAATAGGAGATCTGGAAACACGGGGCTAGAAATATCCATAAGATATAATTTTTTCCCCTAGTGGAAAAAAAAGGGGGGGGAGGCAGGGGATAATGAATTTCATTTATATCCATCTATATCTCCCCCTCCTCTCCTCCCCTTAACTCCCTATATCGAGCCTAAAAAAAAGAAAAAAAAGAAAGGGAGATCAAATACCGGGGGGAGCGAGAAAAAATAAATAAAAAATTAACCTAGAAGAGGAAAAGACGGGGGCAGGGGAGAGGTAGATAGCCCAGCAAGGCATTCCTTGGATCAATATATATCTCTAATCACCTAACCGTAGTTTCCCTTTCTATCTTCTACTTTTTTATTCTCTTTGATTCATTTTTTTTCCCGCCTAAGTTTTCTGATATAATTCTCAGTCTTTTGTTGTTTGTGGGCCCAGTTTCCAGTGTGTTCTCGCAATAGGCTGAAGCCAGTCTGGTACCTCAAACTGTTCTATTCCCACAAATTTAAATAATTCCGGAAGCTCCGACGATTCTGATAATAGAAATGAGACTGATCCTTTCTTCACTAGAAGTGCAAACGGGTACCCCCAGCTATAAGTTCCACCAGCGGCTTTAATTTTTTCCAGAAGTGGTCTTAATTGTACCCTCCGTTGTAGCGTAGCCCATGAAATATCTGGTAGTATTTTTATTACCATTTCTTGAAGTTTTATTGACTTTACTTCCCATGCCTTCCGACTGATCATTTCTTTATGGGCTTAATGATGAAAACGACCAATAACATCTCTGGGCTTTGTAGGATCTGTGGACCCTGGCCCCAGAGCTCTATGTAATCTCTCAAATTCAATCTGCTTCTGTATTTATTCCCCTCCGAGCTGCTTGCTTATTGTATTTATAACTGTGCATAGGGATTTAAAGCGGAAACAGTGTCACCTCACAGACACAGTCTCTCTGAGACTAGGACTGGGAGAAAACAACTGACATTTGTCTGAAATCAATAAATGACTGTAAGAAACAAAATAAGATTGAATTTTTTGTCAGAATTCCGTTCAAGCTGTCTTGCATACACATTGTCAGACCAAATTCCGACGCGGTGACATAAAACACTACGATGAGCCGAGAAAAATGATGTTCAATACTTCTGAGCATGATCTGTTGGTTTAAAATAAACCTTTTTTTCAAAATAAACCTTTTTTTTCAAATGACAGACATATTCTCTGGATAGTGACATCCAAAAAATTGGTGGTGGAGTCGGCACTTACTTGATAATCTAAATGTATATTAAAGTCATTAATATTAGGAAATTATGAAAATGAATATATAAATATAAGGTTGTTAATAAACCCCTAATAATATTTTAATTGAGGTTGATGGACATTAAAAACCTGTCTATCTTCCCACTCAGCCATGAACAGTTTGGCGATGCTAGGAGCAAACTTAGCTCCCACTGCAACGGTAACCCGCTGCAAGTAGAAGTGACCATTAAACCAACAATAACTGTGGCACATACAAAAATGTAAAGCCTTCCCTAAGAATACTTTTTGCAAATGTAGGATGTCATCTCTTTTGCTGAGAGCCCAATTCAAGGCTAATAGAGCATTATCATGCTGTATGATTGTGTACAGCAATGACACATCATCCGTCACAAGAAAGGTGGATTTTTCACTATCCAATTTAACCTCATTCAATGATAGCAACAAGTTCTTGGTATCTTTTAAATGGGGTGATAAAAAAAGAGAACAGGATGCGCTAACATATATCAATATATAACAATATACTATACATAAAAATAACAATGAGTGCAAATCTAAGTGGACAAACTGAAAAGAAGTCCAAACATAGTGTCCACAAATGCATAAATGTCCAATAAGTCCTGAAGGGCTAATGGGTGATAAATTCTGGAAACAAAAACACCAGTGCAGAGATGTGTAGATAGCAATTAAACGTAGACAATATTCAATGTGCAGTGCCGATAGAAGATCCTCCACCTTGCAAGCAACACTAACTGCTTACCAGAAGTCCGGTGGCCTCTTAATAAAAAGAAGACCCCAGAACGCATGTATATCATCAGATGAGGAAAGTGATTGGCCGGAACGGTTGTCGATCCCCTTCAGACTGGAACCTCAGAAGCAGTATCCAGGGGAGAACAAGAGAGGCCACAATAGTGTAACACCGTCAAAAAAATCTTTTATTTAAAAAGTCAAAAACACACTTACATAAGTTCTTTAAAATTAGGCATGTCAGTAGTATGCTGGGACTCCGGCCGGAAGCGATCCATACACACAATTGACCCGTCCAAACTTGGAGATGGGAAGAGGTAACAGCGGGGGATGAGCCGGTGAACCACTATATCCCGCCCGACCGGTTTCGCGAAAAATCGCTTAATCATGGGGCACGGGTGACACACCGGGTCATCCCCCTTTATAGGTTTCAAAAAATAAAGTGCAATAGCGTCCATCTGCGCACCAGAGGCGACGCGCGCACCCGAAAACCACACGTGCGCGCGTGTGTCGCGCTCTAGTGACAGTATAGAAACGCGATGACGTCACCTGCGGCAAGCGCGCCTAATATTGCAAATGCGCACGCGCGCTAGATAGTGAACGAAATACATTTTGTATGCCAAAAAGCAAAAATTAAAAATTTTTTAAAACGATGTAAAATAAAATATGAACACGATGTATCCGAGGCAACATACCAAACATTGAGTGACATGCCTTTGTTAGCCAATCCGGACACCATCGGGGGAACCCGCCCCTAATGCAGCAGCCAATCGCCAGTAAGGGCGGCGTAACGTCACTTACCCGGAGCGGCGGCCTATCGCATCAGTATATCCGGCGCGCGCAAGGCGCGCACGGTCCAGATCATGTGACCGGACCCAACCTGTCCCGGGGGGGCCATGTTGAATAAGGCCTCCTCTCCCACCTCCTTGTTGATTCAGTGAATAAAAACCCTGTTTCTGAGTTCTTCATCCACCCTGTCCTTGATGGTTTGGAGGATGGAAGTTCCGCTCTGGAGTTCTCCACCCTCCTACCTATTCCTCTAAAAAAGGAGATCTATAATCATGGTCCTCAAAATGGTAATATTGATCTAAAGGTTGAAATCTATTTTGTACCGGAATTGGGTATCTATCATCCTGGCATCTTTAAGTATCTGATCATCCCTGTTGCTAATTCCCCTGACCTTGGGGATATACATATTTTGAATTCCTCTCATGGCTATACCAAGGTTGTGGTGATTGGAAACCCTGTTGCTGAGGTCCCGGACCATAATTCTGATTCCTAAGTGCTTGTCCATTTTGTGTAGGGATATTGGCCCCACCTCCTCAAGGTGGACTTTTGGGTGTAAGTTCTCCTGGGAGTGCTTGTTGGGGTCTGTACCTCATCAATACCTTGACTCTCACTTGACTGGGAAGTAGAATTCTGCCATAAATAGGCAAAGTTATTATTAAAGTCATTAGAATCCCTTTTGAACTTTTTGACTTTTTTCTTTTGAGTGTCCCTTATCCAATTTATTTTTCATATTAATATTAAACTCTTTATATTCATTGGAATCCTTGATCGGATCCAATTTGACTTGTAATTATTTTACTTTATTGTTAATCCAGTCCAATTTAACTGTTTTCCTTTTTAAAACTAACACCTATAATTCTCTACCAGCCCGATTAAAAAAATCTAACCATTCGTCCATAAACACTTTGTCCATATAATCAATGCTTAAAAAACAAAGGGACTGAAACAATCACCTGTTCACTGTTGCACTAAAAAAATTAAGAAAATAAATTCAGGTCTAATACATGAATACCTAATAGCTGCTGCTTTTAAATAAAGCAATAATATAAAAACCACCCAAAAAACAAGTGAATGAACAGCAGAGCTAAAGCACATAATATGTAAATATAGAGTGATGACTAAATAGAAATTCAGTGAATGAAAGTCCATAAAAAGGAAATGTCCAAGGTCATATGAAATATCTTCCCAAGAGTTATAAAGTCTTCAAAACACACCATGTGTGTCAAAGAGAACCACTCCCCGTCAGTATTGAACTCACCAAGAGGTATCGACTTACATTGGCAGCAAGGCAGTTACACATTAAGGGTTAAATCCATGAACATCTCCTTTCCACTCAGTATAGACGGGTGTGTGCAATCACGTGGGGGAAGATAAGAAAAAAATAAATCCTTAGTGTCATAACGTCAAAACACAGATACATTTATTTAATAAAATCTTCATACATTGCACTTACAAGGTACATGTATAATCAAGCATAAAATATGTAAAATACAGAACATTGTATCAATCTCTAAGATGAGTGACCTGTGATATCTCACCACACTACAGATACAGTCCAAACGTCTCTTATCGTGACCAAGTCTAGTTGCCGTCCTGCCGCGTCCAACACGTTTCATCATCTTGACTTCGTCCTGGGATTGGCTGCACAGCACGGCAACATTCCTAATATACCCAAAGACGTGCAGATGATGATCACCTACACGCCCATCACTAGAACAATCCTGAGTACCGTAATAACCTAAATAGCACAGCCACACGGACCATACTGCCTCTAAGGGTAGGTAATCGTGACAACATGGCTAAAATGTTTGTAAAGCTGAAACGGTGTCAACTCACAGACACACTCTAGTCTCTATTGAAGACTAGGACTGGGAGAAAACCACAGAAATTTGTCTGAAATAAAAAAAAAGGCTGTAAGAAGCAAAATAAGTTGCTAATTCACTGAATTTCTATTTACTCACCACTCTGTGTCTACATATTATGTGTAGTTTGTTTTAGCTCTGCTGTTCATTCAATTGTTTTTTTGGGGGCAATTTTTATATTATTGTTTTATTTACAAGCAGCAGCTATTAGGTATTTATGTTTTAGACCTGCATTACATTTTTTTAGCGCAATGGTGAACAGGTGATTGTTTCAGTTCTTTGTTCGATTTTTTTTAGAAATGATACAAGAGATGGCCAGAGACTGTGGACATAATCAAATAGATGGTCAGAACCTGCAGACATGATACAAGAGACGATCAAAGACTTCAGACATGATACAAGAGATAGTCAGAGATTGCAGGCATGATGGTCAGAGATTGCAGGCATGCTATAGGAGACTTTCAGAGACTGCAAACATGCTATAGGGGTTGATGGAGACCAGAGACATGCTTTAGGAGACAGTCATATACTGGAGACAATAGGAAAACACAGATTAGTGTCTGCAGGGGCCTCACGGGCTATACAAAAAGTGTCAAATCACATGCAGCCCCTGAGCCGCAGGTTGGGCACCAGGGCTTTAGAAGCTGGAAATCTCCATAGTATACATCTCTACTCCAATTATCTCCCCTAGCTTCCATGCCCTGTTGCACTGTAAACACAGAAGATTGGCCACTTGGCACAGGCAGCATTCAGACAATGCTTTGCGCTTTCTCAATTAATATAAAGTGTTCACTTTTTGAACAAGGTAGAGAGCATGTCACCACTGCCCCACCCTGTCCAATCAGAGAATGCTTTACTTTCATTAGGAAAATTCAAAGTATTTTCTGAATGGCATCCAATCCAATGCATTGTGGACAATAAGTTGTGCTCACAATGCAGCAGGGCAACTGCATGGCACGGGAGTTGGCACCTAGTAGAAATCATTGAAGAAGCAATGTCTACTGCAGTGAGAGGGATCTCACAGGCACGGTATTCGCATATAAAAAGCAAATGCAGCACTCACTTTCAGTTCCCAGAATAGATGTGAGGAATCTGAAAAGTCAGTGCTCTGGCTCTAAGTGTCCTCCAAACACCTGAACAAAATGCAGATAGATAAGGAGAGCTGGGGACTTGTACATCATATCAAAGTCTTTGTTTAGCTACAGAATAGTGAAGATAAGATCAGCTTACTTGATTCAGCAAAGCTATTTGCCGAAACATATAAGCTGTTCTTATCTTCACTATTATGTAGCTAAATAAAGACTTTTATATGGATGTACAAGTCGCCGCCTCTCCTTATCTATCTGCAAGGTATATGCATAGTTATGTAACTCTGTAAAAATTACCTGGATTTTTTACTTTAAAGTGGTTGTAAAGTCAAATATATTATATTATTTTATCCTCTCTGTTTTAGGAACATACAGTGTGTGTGTGTTTTTAAGTATAACTTAATACCTTCTTTGCCCAGTGCTGCTGCGTGGTCTCACTTCCTCCCTCTGCTTTCCGTCTCCATCTATTCTAAGGGAGTGCAGTGGGAGAGTCTAAGATTCCCCCTGCCGTATTTGAAGCAGGGTTCCACCCAGAAATGGAACTTTCGCTGTTTGGATCCCTCCTCTCCGGTGTCACATTTGGCCCCTTTCAGGGGGAAGAGGGGGGCGGATACCAGTCAAATACAGGTATCTGCTCCCACTTCCAGGGAAAAAGTGCCACCGCAATATCTGGCAAATACTCCTTCTCCCCGCTGTCTTCTGAAAGACAAACAGGTTCCAGTAAACAGCAGGGACCAATCAGAACGTACAGCACGACTCACGCATTCGCTGTAGGGTACGAGGAGTGAAGCCAAAAGTCTTTACTGCCTGGTTCCCTTACCAGGAATGGTGGCTACAGCACCCAGGAGTCGATCCAAAGATCGGCTGGGATGCCGACATCGTGGGCTCCTTGGACAGGTAATTGTCCTTATATTAAAAGTCATCAGCTGCACTATTTGTAGTTGCATCAAATGTTCCAAGCTTGGTCTGAAGTGTTTTAAAGGGGTGCATGTTGGTTCTAGCGTATTAGAAGGTTCTGTAAAGTACAAAGGGGTATGAAGTAACACCACTACAAAAGGGTTAAAAAGAGGAGGAGTGTAGTTGCTAAACCAAAAACCATTCAAAACATATAGCAACCAGTCATTAGGCAATGTAACTGGTAAGGTGACCGGTCTTTGAGTAATAAGGGGGTCGATGTTTGGCTCCCTCCCTAGCAGTCAGTTTCCAATAGCAACCAGAACTGAACCCATGTTATGGAGATCAATTTTTCTTTTCGAAAGCCCATGTCGTGTGAAACACACTCAAATACTTCACCCGGTGCTAAAAAAATGTGCACACACTAAAGAGGTGACACAAAAACGTGCAATACACAAATCCTCTTAAATCAGATGGCCTTGCCCTGAATCCCCCGGGGGCATTAGGCTCCAGACGGGGACAAGGGTACTTTACACTTGGGCCATCTGTCCGAAACCAGACGGACCCCTTTCTCTTGAGGGTCTGCTGAAACAGACCCACCCAAGTACTAGAAGGGTCTCCCCCGAAGGGGGCATACTAAGACAAAAGGCCATGTCCACCCCCTCCCAAGACTTTCAGGGCAGGCCCGAGGACCTATACCCTACCAGTCACACGTGCAAAAACGTGTACAAACACAAAAATACAAAAAGTGACACACAAAGGAATAAATAAAAGAAAGTGGGGGAGGAAAAAAGTGGGGAGGACAGTGAAGCAGCAAACTGGATTAGATCAAAATTTAATTTTAATTTAGTAAAAATCTTTTTTATCAAAAATTCAAATTCATGAATAAGATTTTAAAATATGGACTTTAGTTACAGACATAAATGAGACATATTCCTTCATAACTGACAAATATCACCCAGTGGAGCAGGTTGTTGACATTACATTACAAGATTGACATCCATCCCTTGTAGTCATGATGTTCTTCAGGGGAATTTTCTGTTCTAAGGAGACATATAAAAAATAATAATACTGACACTTCATGATATGCAAAATTCTATATACATAATAATGGTGTATTTACCACTCAAAATATGGAGTTTGAAAACTGTATCCTATAACCAGAGTTTTATTAAAAATAAATTGGATTCAATGACCCAGGAATCTCCATATGCTGTTTCCACTTGCTCCCGATAAATGTCATCTTCATTTTTATTTTTATTGTAAACATCCCTTGTGGCAGTAATAGTGGTGACAGGTTCTCTTTATGGAGGGATCGGGGGTCTAAAAGGCCTCAAATCCTGCCTTTGCACTTAAAAGTATTCAGATCGCCAAAATCTGCGATTCTAAATACTGTAATATTTTTAAAATTGGCGCCATTGGCAGCCGAGTAAACCGGAAAAGACCTGATTAAAGCTGAATCTGGCTTTGTTCGGGGCTCAGCCTAGGCGGTGGACGTGTCGGCTGCTGGTATAATAGAATAAAAACTAGGAATAAAATAGAATAGACTAAAACAGAATAGGATAAAAAGAATGGAATAAGGAAAAAAATTTAACAAAATAGAACAGAAAGGAATGTAACGGAATATGTTCTGTTATTCTGTTATATTATATTATTTTCTATTTTATTGTATTCTATATTTTATTTTCTATTCTATTTCTGTTTTATTCTATTCTGTTCTATTCTAGTCTATTATTTCGTATTGTATTCTATTGTATTTGTTTCTATTATGTTGTATTCTATTCTATTGTATCATATTCTATAAAGCAACCTAAGTAGGAGTCATCATCATCTTATTTCACTGTTATACCTTACAATATGTTGCCATTGATTAGAAATTAAGGAATATATGAAACGAATAAACAGATCAAATTCCAAAAAAATGATATATTTTTTTTTAAATAATTTTTTTTAATTATTATTAATAATATTCTATACAACATTAAACATTCTTATATTCCATCATTTACATACTAGACACAATTGAACATTACAGGGAAAATCTAAAATTGTCCTATCAAAAACTTATCACTTATTCTACCCCCCCCCCCAAAAAGAAAAAAAAAACAGTCACCAGTCACTACAGAAGGGTATATCTGCTCTATCCCTACACCCTCCATTCCTTCTACTTGGATTGTGTGTTCTCCTACTATGTCCTTCTATACCCCACGAGGTAGGGGAGTGGGAGAAGGAAAAAATAAATTAAAAAAACACCATTCTACGTCTACGGGACCACTGTTGGCATTTGTGTCTTGTTCTTTTTTTTGAAGGAGAGAAAAATAAATAAAAATTAAATAGTAAATTTATTATAGTAATATTTAACCTTGTGCCTATTGATTGGCTATTAATCTCCCGTGATTATGCGTATTTGCCCTCATGGCCTTTCCCCCCACCTAACGTAACTAAGTGAAAATAGTATAAAGTAAAAAAAAAGAAGGAAGATTTACCCCTAGAAGATGCAGGGTAGTCCCCTGACCTACTTCTGTGTAATTTATTTGTCTTTCCTCCTCTACCAAAACCTCATAAGAGGCCACTAGTGGCCATGGTGTTAATATATATATGTAATTATACCTTATGATGAAGACAGTGAGCCAGATTCAGGTACATCTGCGCATTATTGGACCGGCGTAGCGCACCGCCTTTGCGTTAGACTTGCGCAATGTAGCCACGTAATCACCCTATTCTCGTAGCTTTTACGCAGAAAATTGCGCATGCTTAACGTTATTTCAAAGGCGTAAGGCAAATTGGGAAGGACGTGGGCGTGTTACACTGAAATGAGCCGTGACCCCATGCAAATGAAGGGCCGGCCGGCTCGCGCATGCGCACTTGAAGGAGACCATGGTCAGCACCTCTGTGCGCATGCTCACAATTCGGGAACAGCGCAATCAGTGAAATTGGAAGTAGACCTGGGCAACTTTGCTGAACTACGCAGACAGCATAAATAGCCAGACACAAACGCACTTCCATTGCAAAAGTACATCCCTTTGTATCCCTCCCTATACAGCAAGGTGCTATTGTTCTGTTGTTTGTTAGCGTTTATTTGTTTGTTTGTGACGTGTCGTTGAGATATTTGGGGACTGTTTTGCAGAGTGATTTTTGTCTTTTATGTGTTTTCTTTGTTGTTGTTTTTTTAAATTATATTTTTGCTGGGCTTTTTTTTTTTTTTCGGTTCTGTTTGTGTATGATTTGGGAATGTGGGGGTGACATTCCTGCCGGAAAAGGGGTGTCACCCTCAATTTTGGTGGAGAAGGGTTCCCCAGGACCAGGGAGAAGTGATCCCTAGGTCCGTGTGAATGGTGTATGAATGTACAGTGACATAATTGGAGCCTTGGCGTGGCGTTGCTGCTCACAAGTCCTGCATGGTGGGCTTGTGCCAATCCAATGTGATGAGGATGTGGGGTGTGTGCGCTAGGGACCACAGTGGTGTGCATGCATGCATTCTCATTGTGCCATGATTAATGTGTGTTTAACGTGCGAAGATGCATATGTTAGCTGGCATGAGATGGGGTCATGAGATGGGGTCCCAGTGCATATGCAGAGTCACCTTGAAGGTAAAAGACAGGAGGATGTTAGTAGTGCATGTGCCCCTTGTGATGTGTGCATCATGGGGGAGGGGGGGTCCAGTCATGCCTGCCACCCATGTCACTCACCAACCAGCCAGCTGTCCCCATACATGTTCTGTTCGAAATCTGTGGGGATGGGGCTATGATTGTATATGTAGCTGTCATGGGTGTCATGGGTAGTGTCATGTGTTGGGCTGGTGATGTCCTCCTGCAGGGTTGTGGTTAATTCCATGATGGCTGGAGGGGTGAATCTGAAGATGCGAGACACCTCAGAATCACTCATGCCATAGATGTCTATGCGTGTGTGATATATCCTCTCCCGTGAAGAGTGAGGGGCTTGTATCAGATAAGAATATTGTATTAGATTAGATTAAATTGTAAAGTTAATATAAGCAAATAAAAAGTTACAAAAAAAAAAAAAAACATCTCCCGTGCCCTCCTCAGTGCCCTTTCTCAGTGCCCTCCTCAGTGCCCTCCTCAGTGCCCTCCTCCTTCTTTGCTCATCAAAAGTCAGTAGTATAGCTATGAGCATGGATGCCACTGGCATGTTGGCATACAGTTTGTTGGGCAACACGTGTGACTGCTGAGCTCCTCACTAACAGTGTTGCTTTATCTGACATGTAGACGATTTTTCTCTTTTTAGACCAGCTTTTATATGGTCTAATTTTAGACAGGACATTTTGCTGTTGCGCACACTGCGTAGCCTGCGCTGCCCCAACGTTCTTTTGTGGATCCCCGTAAGTCCCTCATTAGCATATTTGACTAGCAAATCAATGATCTGTCTAGCGCAGTTTTGCGCGGACGGATACGCCTGTCTAACGAAATTACGCTGGACAAAAAAAAGTAGATTTCTTGCGTATTTCGTTTTGGGGATGCCGTGCATCGAAACGCACGCGCACATTTAGACTTACGCACGCGCATCTCCTGTTGCGCAGGTGTAATCGCTCTGTGAATCTGGCCCAGTATCTTCAACTATGTTTCTAGTGGTCCTTCTGAACTACATCCCACTTTAAGTGACATTACCATCTCCATAATGCCTCCCCCCAATGTGGTACCAGTGAGAAAAACAAAAAAGTAAGGAGGAAAGCAAACAAAAAAAAAAACCCTAGTTAATTAAACTCTGGTCAACGGTCATGTTCTAACTCCTTATTCTTCCATAAATAAAGCCTTAGGCCTTGTACACACGAGCAGACAGATTTGTTCAAATCTGTCTGTCCGACAGATTTGAACAAATCTGTCTGCTGGGATTTTGGTTTGCTCGCGTGTACACACGAGCAAACCAAAATCCCCGCCAGCAGACGGCGCGCTGACGTGTCGGTGACGTGGCGGTGACGTTGACGCCGCCACGTCACCGCACCAGGAAGTAAAACACTTCCGCGCATGCGCCGAATCCATTCGGCGGTGGTGCGGCGGCGGTGCGGGACGACATGTCTGCTGGTAAGTGTACTAACCAGCAGACATGTCGGGCGGACGGATTCCCACCCGATAGATTTCAAAGCATGCTTTGAAATCTGTCGGGTGGCCAAATCCGTCGGCTCGGCAGTACACACGATCGAATCTGTCTGCTGAAACGGTCCAGCAGACCGTTTCCAGCGGACAGATTTGATCGTGTGTACGAGGCCATACACTACTACCCTGGGGACTTGCGTATCTGTTACGCCCCCTGCTTTCCCACTCCATTTCTCTTGTCCTTAGCCCATTTCAGGTGCATATTGTATCCAGCCTGCCCACGTCATCTCAAATTCCCCTTTTTTATCTTTCACTACTTGAATCCACCTTTCAGCTTCCATTATCCGATTAACCTCCTTTTTCCAGTCTGTTAGAGTTGGGCAGATGATTTGTTTTCCAAAACCTGGGGATTAATAATTTCGCTGCATTTAGCAAGTGTGGTACAATACTCTTTCTGTATGTTTTAATGGGGCCAGGCGTTCCATTCAATAGGAAGCATAGGGGTGTAAACTCCATAGGTATAGGAGTCAACCTCTCAATCCACGGTGCAATTGCTTCCCAGAATATTTTAATTCTGGGGCACTCCCACCACAAGTGGAGAAATGTACCCCTTTGCTCACACCCTCTCCAGCACCGGGCATCAGCCGCTGGGTACATCTGATTCAACCTTATTGGTGTCCTATACCACCTTGTCATAAATTTATAGGCCATTTCCTGAACATGCAAGCTTATAGATGTAGAATAAGTTGGTTTAATCATTTTTTTAATTTGTTCATCTGATAGCACCTTATTTAATTCTCTTTCCCATTCCCTAATAAAAAATGGTACTTTACTCTTTTGGGAGCCTTGCATCCCCCAAGTGCACATACTGATCCTCGAAAAACCGTAATAGAGTTTACGATCTCAATTGAGGTTTCATCTTGTTAACCACTTGCTGCCCCACATATGCTCAATTGACGGCAGCTTAGGGGATCTGAATATCCAAGCTGCCGTCAATTGACGTCATCGTTTTCTCCGGACACTGGGGGGCGCGCGCAATTAGAACACACCCAGGACTCACATTTAACCCCTTCCTCACCCCCTAGTGTTAACCCCTTCACTGCCAGTCACATTTATACAGTAATTAGTGTGTTTTTATAGCACTGATCGCAGTATAAATGTGAATGGTCCCAAAAATGTGATAAAAGTGTCCGATGTGTCCGTCGCAATATCGCAGTCCTGACAAAATTCGCAGATCGCCGTATTACCAGTAAAAAAAAAAAATTGTCAGAATTCTATCCCTTATTTCCTAGCCACTATAACCTTTGCGCAAACCAATTACTATACGCTTATTGCGATTGTTTTTTTTACCAAAAATATGTAGAATACATATCGGCCTAAACTGAGAAAAATTTTTTTTATTTTTTTAAAAAATTGGATTTTTATTATAGCAAAAAGTAAAAAATATTCTGTGTTTTTTTTCAAAATTGTTGCTCTTTTTTGTTTATAGCGCAAAAAAAAAACAGCGCAATTTTAATTTAAAGCGACGCAGTGCTGAAAGCTGAAATTTCGCCTGGGCAGGAAGGGGGTATATGTGCCCAGTAAGCAAGTGGTTAAAGAATCCTGTCATTTGATAATATCTCCATCTTACAGTGGGTATATTTCCTAGAGCTGTGACCAAGTCCGGATAGATTGCTAGGGTTCCCTGCGGAGCGAATTTGCCACATGTGGCATCTCCCCCCCGGCCCCATGCCCCCAAGAATCCCCCCCGCTCCCCCGGCGGGAACCATGGGAATCCCTCCAGTGGAGTCAGGGGGGACACCAGGGTGAATATTCTTCCATTTTATTCAACCTATCCCATGTTGACAAGGTGTTCATGGTCAGGGGAGATGTCCATTTTGAAAGTCCTCTTGACATACTCGAAATCCAAGTTCCTCCCTGCTATTGTCTTTTCTAGTGGGACCCACATTTTATTACCAGAATCATGGCACCAGTTCAAGATTCAAACCAACGACATTGCCTTAGGCCGCGTACACACGATCAAATCTGTCTGCTGGAAACGGTCTGCTAGACCGTCCCAGCAGACAGATTCGATCTTGTGAACGGGCGAGCCGACGGATTTGGCCACCCGACAGATTTTAAAGCATGCTTTGAAATCTATCGGGTGGGAACCCGTCCGCCCGACATGTCTGCTGGTTAGTACACTTACCAGCAGATATGTCGTCTCGCACCGGCGCCGAATGGATTCGGCGCATGCGCGGAAGTGTTTTACTTCCTGGTGCGGTGACGTGGCGGCGTCAACGTCACCGCCACGTCACCGACACGTCAGCGCGCCATCTGCTGGCGGGGATTTTGGTTTGCTCGTGTGTACACGCGAGCAAACCAAAATCCAAAGAGACAGATTTGTTCAAATCGGTCGGACAGACCGTTTTGAACAAATCTATTGCCTCGTGTGTACGAGGCCTTATAGTATACTGATATGTCTGGCAGCCCCATTCCTCCCTCTACCTTACTTCTACGCAAGATGTCATAGGCCAGCCTTGGTCGTTTATCATTCCACACAAAAGCTAAAAATGCCTTCCGTATCTGTTTAAAGAAGGTTTCTGGTACTTTAATCAGGACTGTATGTAATATGTAGATAATTCTGGGTAATATACACATTTTAATAGCACTCACTTTTCCAAACCATGTCAGATACTGTCCTGTCCATTTCTTTAGGTCCCCCACTATCCTAGTCAGTAGAGATATGTAATTAAGGTTATACACCGTTTTTTGATCAGCGGTGATGTGTACCCCCAGATAGAACAAGGAATCCTTCTTCCATACAAAGGGGTACGCCCTCCTTAGTGTCCTCGCCATCTCTTGAGGTACATGACTGGGTAAAAGTATTGATTTTTCTAAGTTGATTTTAAAATTGGATAGATACCCATATCCATCCACTTCCTGCATTAAAGCTGTTAGGATGTCTGTGGTGTTGAAAGGTAGAATAATAAATCATCATCATAGGCCGATACTTTATGTTCCACATCCCTGATACATGTCCCTACTATTTCCCAGTTACTTCTAATCCTACAAAGAAATGGTTCCAATATTAAAGCAAATATTAATGGTGAAAGTGGGCAACCCTGTCTCGTTCCATTTTGTATATTAAGGTAGTCTGATAATGTGCCATTTAGTTTAACCCTTGCTATTGGGCCTGCGTATAGGGCCATTACCCATCCCATCACACGGTCCCCCAGGCCCACCCACCTCAGAACTTAATTCATTAAACCCCAATTCACCCCATCGAAGGCCCTTTCAGCGTCCATTGATAGTACGATCTTTGGAGTTTTCTCTGGCCCATATTGCATCCAATGAAGAAGGTGAAGTGCCCGGATGGTATTATCCCTTGCCTCACGTCCTTTCATAAAGCCTGTCTGATCTGAGTGAACTAATGCCCCAATATGCTCTTGTAATCGCAGGGCTAAGGTTTTGGCCAGCAGTTTAGTGTCTGAGTTGAGCAGTGAAATAGGCCTATAATTGGCACAGTTCTGGGGATCTTTCCCTTATTTTGGGAGTACAGTAATATATGCCAACAGGGCTTCTGGAGGCAGTGGATTAGTTGTATTAATTGTTTTAAAATAGTTACACATTGGGTTTATCAGCACTGATGAAATTTTTTTTATAAGTATTTGTCAATCCATCTGGGCCAGGACTTTTCCCTGTTGGCAAGGCTGTTATTGCTCTGCTCAACTCTTCCACTGTAATAGGAAGTTCCAATTCTGCTATAGTTGTTTCCGACAGGGTGGGCATTAAGGACTCCCTTATATACTCTCGTATCTCTTCTTGTCTGTAGTCCTCCCTATCCTCTTTTTGTGGGGTCTCGGGTGCCTGGATATTTTATAGGTTTTCATAAAATTCATGAAATTTTCTCGCTAAAGAATCATTCTAACATAACGAATATGACAAAACAAAAGGATGAACTTAACGGAAAAATCCAAAATGAAACACATTTTTCCATCGTGCACATCTGTAGAAAAAGGCCTACTACAAGGCATTTACTGTCTGTTTTGACAGTTGGTAATTGCTAGTAATAATTACAAATGCCCTAACGGGCAAAAGGGCCTGGACATAAGAGATGCACTCTAAAAACGTTGTTGACTTTTTTTTAGGACTTATTTACAAACTCCTCAAGTGGTTAAACCTTTAGAGCCGGTTCACACAGTGGCAACCCGACTTACAGCGCGACTTTGCAAGGCAAAGTGTGACTTCAGCACGACTTGGAGAAACTTACAACGCGACTTAAAGTTGTCTCCAGAACAGGCGACTTTGGCTGTGGCCAATCACAGAATAATCAGCCCTGTGGGAGGGAGGGGTTTGCCTGAGTAAACTATTTCCTCTTCCTGTAAAGTTGCTTCAGTTAAGAGAGTGATCCGACTTTGGAGGCAACTTCCATTGAAATTAATGGGTACAAGTTGCCTAGAAGTTGCCTTGAAATAGTACCGGAACCTCTTCTGATGTCGGAGTGACTTCAGTAGCGTACATTACGTAAGACGGCTCTCATTCACTTCAATTGAATTTCTCATGTTGCGCGGCTTGGGGCGACACAAGTCGGTAACAACAAATGCTTGTAAAGGCCCAATTAAAGTGAATGCAATTCACATTAAACCCTCCAAATCTTGCACTTGCAGAGGGGTGACTCTGTAATTTGCATGGGAAATTCCTAAGAGCAGTTGCATAGAAAAACATGAAAAATATAAAAAATTTATTTTAGCCTTGCTGAGGCTTAGCCAGAGAACATTTGGACGTTGGAGTGTAAATGCCATAGCAAACCACTCAAATGATGCATATGCATAAGCTTTGGTAAATCAGGCTCATAGTTTGCAGCGTCCAGGTACAGAGTAATGCGGGAAGCTCATATTCTAGCAGGGCTTCAATTCAGCTGTTTGGAAATGAAAATAATAGCTGCCAAAACTCTCATATTACTCTGCTATGCACTTGCCAAAGGCAGCATGTATTTAACAAATAAAATCAATTTGTGCAGTGTCTCCGTCTGCTCTCCAACGCTGTAATCATGGCTCAAATGTGACAAATGTGCTTCAAGGCTCAGTTCACACAGAAATTAGGCATAATATCTGCATGCGGACCCCCATTGTAAGCATACTTCAAATAGACATTAGCTGATAGATGCCAGTTGAAGGAGCAGTGTACACAGCAGGCAAAGATGATTTCAGAAGATTTCACCAGTACCCTGCAGCTCCATTTTAGTTCTACATACAGATATTAATGGGAGTGATGGCTGAAGTTGAATTTCAGACAGACATCTAAATACCCAATAAATTGAAAAATGTGTCAAATTTATTATTTTTCAAAAGATTCTTAAAGGGGTGTTCCAGCCACATTTAGTGTTTATTAACCACTTGCTTACTGGGCACATATACCCCCCTCCTGCCCAGGTAAAATTTCAGCTTCCGGCACTGCGTCGCTTTAACTCACAATTGCGCGGTCGTGCGACGTGGCTCCCAAACAAAATTTACGTCCTTTTTTCCCCACAAGTAGAGCTTTCTTTTGGTGGTATTTGATCGCCTGCGCGGTTTTTATTTTTTGCGCTATAAACAAAAAAGAGCGACAATTTTGAAGAAAAATAAAATTTTTTATTATTTTTTTTTTACTAGAAATGGCGGCGATCTGCGATTTTTATTGGTACTGCGACGTTATGGCGGACACATCGGACACTTTTGACACATTTTTGGCGCCATTCACATTTATACTGCGATCAGTGCTATAAATATGCACTAATTACAGTATAAATGTGACTGGCATTGAAGGAGTTAACACTAGGGGGTGAGGAAGGGGTTAAATATGTATGCTAGGTGTATTCTAACTGTGGGGGGAGGGGGGGTGACTGGGGGGGTGACCGATCTGTGTCCCTATGTAGGAAGGAACACAGATCGGGCTCCTCCCCTCCAGAGACAGGACGCTGATCGCAAACGGCCGCTCTGATTGGCCGTTTGCCGCGATCTGTGATTGGCCGTCTCCAAGGGACACGGACAACACAGGGCTTCCCCGCAGCGCGCACTACAGCGCGCGCTGGGAACGCCAGAATGTTGGATATTCAGGCCCGCGCTGTTGCCGTCATCCGACGGTAGCGCGGGCCTGAAGTGGTTAAAAGTCAGCAGCTACAAAAAGTGTAGCTGCTGGCTTTTAATAAACACACACTCACCTGCTCCACGATCCAGCAACGCACTGGCCGGGGGTCCGCTCCTCTCCCCCCCTCCCCGGCCGGCGTCTTCATTTCAACTGTGGGCACCCGGCCGTGAAGCCGAAGCGGCGTGGCCCGCCGCCGATTGGACAGACGATCGCATGGGACCTGTCAGTGTCCCATGCGATCGCCTACAGGGAGGGGCTGCTGTAGGCGATTAAGCTTAATCGCCTAACCAGCCCCTCCCAGGAAGTGGGACAGGAAGTCCCACTCCTCCTGAAGCCCCCACTCTGGCCGGTGGGTCCGCTCCTCTCCCCCCCTCCCCGGCCGGCGTCTTCATTTCAACTGTGGGCACCCGGCCGTGAAGCCGAAGCGGCGTGGCCCGCCGCCGATTGGACAGGCGATCGCATGGGACCTGTCAGTGTCCCATGCGATCGCCTACAGGGAGGGGCTGCTGTAGGCGATTAAGCTTAATCGCCTAACCAGCCCTTCGCAGGAAGTGGGACAGGAAGTCCCACTCCTCCTGAAGCCCCCACTCCCCCCCCAAAAAAATTACATGCCATGTAAGGGGGTGAGGAGTGGGTTAAGTGGAAGTTCTGAATTTGGGTGGAACTCCGCTTTAATTTTATTTAGTCAGCATCATGGTTCAAGCATCCCTGCCAGACAGCACAGCCA
Source organism: Rana kukunoris (assembly GCA_029574335.1). Classification (NCBI taxonomy): domain Eukaryota; kingdom Metazoa; phylum Chordata; class Amphibia; order Anura; family Ranidae; genus Rana; species Rana kukunoris. The sequence goes on from CM056052.1 coordinate 111,208,692, forward strand.
GTTTGGTGACCTCACTTTCTTCTTCTGCAGATAAGCACTACAGTTTTGTCACTGACAGATAGATAGATAGATAGATAGATAGATAGATAGATAGATAGATAGATAGATAGATAGATAGATAGATAGATAGATAGATAGATAGATAGATAGATAGAGTACAGACCAAAAGTTTGGACCTTCTCATTCAAAGAGTTTTCTTTATTTTTCATGACTACATGACACACTGAAGGCTTCAAAACTATCAGCCAGATTCAGGTAGAGCAGAGCATCTTTGCTCTGGAGTAACGCATCTCATTTGCGTTACGCTGCTGAAATTTTAGGAGCAAGTGCTGTTATTCAGGAAGCACTTGCTCCTAAAGTTGCGGCAGCGCATCACAAATGAGCCGGCGGAATTCAAATTGGGCGGGTACGGGGCGTGTAGTATTCTAACTAAGCGTGATCCCGCCGCCAACGTACTGCGCATGCGTCGAGTGTCCAAACATCCCCGTGCGCATGCTCCAAATTCTGTGAATGAACGTCAATGACGTCACATTCCCATTCATGAACTTTTTACGCAAGCGACGTGATTTTTTTTTTCCCGACGCGATGACGACGCCTATACCTAACATAGGATACTCTAACCCCATGTAGGTATATCTATGCGCCGCGTATCCCGTCCGGAAACGTCGTACCGTCATTGCGTCGTGCCGGAATTCGATCGTGAATTGCCGATTTCCGCTCATTAACATATTTTTTGAGCGTAAATCGGCGGGAACGCCCCCGGCGCCATTTTTAAGTTGAAGTAACGATGCGATGGCGAAACTCAGTTACGCTGCTCGCATCGGAACTTCAACCCGGCGTTTCTTGTTTTCTGGTTACAGAAAACAGAAACGCCGGCTCAAAGTCACAGTTAGGCTGGCGGATCACTGGATCCGCCAGCCTAACTGTTCCTGAATCTGGCCCTATGAATTAACACTATGGGCCAGATTCAGGTAGTCCAGAGCATCTTTGCTCTGGAGTAACGCTTCTCATTTGCGTTGCGCTGCAGAAATTTTAGGAGCAAGTGCTGTCATTCACGAAGCACTTGCTCCTAAAGTTGCGGCAGCGCATCGCAAATGAGCCGGCGGAATTCAAATTGGGCGGGTACGGGGCGCGTAGTATGCTAACTAAGCGCGATCCCGCCGCCAACGTACTGCGCATGCGTCGAGTGTCAAAACATCCCCGTGCGCATGCTCCAAAATCTGTGAATGAACGTCAATGACGTCACATTCCCATTCATGACCGTTTTACGCAAGCGACGTTTTTTTTTTTTTTTCCCGACGCGATGACGACGCCTATACCTAACATAGGATACTCCAACCCCATGTAGGTATATCTATGCGCCGCGTATCCCGTCCGGAAACGTCGTATCGTCATTGCGTCGCTCCGGAATTCGATCGTGAATTGCCGATTTCCGCTCATTAACATATTTTTTGAGCGTAAATCGGCGGGAACGCCCCCGGCACCATTTTTAAGTTGAAGTAACGATGCGATGGCGAAACTCAGTTACGCTGCTCGCATCGGAACTTCAACCCGGCGTTTCTTGTTTTCTGGTTACAGAAAACAGAAACGCCGGCTCAAAGTCACAGTTAGGCTGGCGGATCACTCGATCCGCCAGCCTAACTGTTCGTGAATCTGGCCCTATGAATTAAATCAAGCTGCATTCAACCCTGGTTTGTTGTGACTTTTAATATCACAACTCCACCCACCGAGCTCCAGACAACAGACCCACCCACAGAATCTGCAGTTTTTCAGGTCTCATAACAGACAGAGGGTAGACATTTGAAAGGTAAGGATACATGCAGGAGGCAAGTATATCCTTATAGATCAGCACTATGGCAGTAGTTTAGAAAGGATGAGAGTGGGTTTACATCCACTTTAAATAAACCCCAAATCCATTTGAATAGGAATGATATAAGAAGCATTAGATAGCTATTATACAGTGAATAATCTTTGTTTCAAGCATGTAGTTTTCCTTTAAAGCGGAGGTTCACCCTAAATATAAGCCCTCCCATGTGATCCATCATACTGGCGTCAGCGCCAGTATGGTAGTTTTTTTTTTTTTTAATCCATGTACTTACTGTATTATGCTGAATTTAATTTTTTTTTACCCCGCGGTGGACGGCGCCAGTATAGCGCGTCACATCTTACGAAAGTACCCGAAAAGGACTCGGGTAATCTCGGCGAAAATGCGGCGCCTGTGCACAGACCTAGGAGCTGACTGCGCAGGCGCCGTATTTCTCCGAGTCCTATTTCGGCGTTTTTCGGAGGGCGTGACGCGCCATAGCCGTAGGACTCGGAGAAATTCAGCATAATACAGTAAGTACATGGATTTAAAAAAAAAAAAACAGCATACTGGCGCTGACGCCAGTATGCTGGATCACATGGGAGGGCTTATATTTAGGGTGAACCTCCGCTTTAAGGTTGAAAGTGGTAAGTGTGGTATAACATTTTCTATGGGAATCCAAGCACTTGTCCACTAAGAAGTCTTTTATATTTCAGCTTTAATGTGTTCCAAAAATACCCCTTGTTTCCCCCGCACAGGTTTTTTAGTGAAACCTACTGTTTAGCCGTAGAGAGCTAATCTAGTTAACATTCTCCTTAAATGTGGCTTGTCTTCATTCTGCCTGCACGCCTCTCCATAACTTCATATCACACTGTGTCTTCACAGCATGAGCAGCTGAAAATGGGATTGTGAGACCTGTTATCACACAGCAGCTCTGTGATCACAATGTGTAATTATACTTGTCTGAATCGTCATCACTTCAAGGAAGATGTCTGTAATTAGGTGAACTGAGGTGTATTAGCTGGGGCTCGGAAGTTGGAAATGGGCTACTTTCTCAAGAAATGCACTATATGAATTTGTATTTGTTAATCTCCTTAAAGTGGAACTCACCCAAAAGGGGAAAGTTCCACTTGTTTGTTTCCCCCCGCTCCACTTCCACATATGGCTCTTTTTTGGGGAGGAGTGTGTATCTGGTTTTGATAAGTACCCGTTCCCACTTCCAGTCAGATGCGTCGTGGTGCTCTGAGCTGGATGTTCGGACCCCCTCCTTCGGACCCACAGCCTTCTGGGACACATCATTGGGTTCCAGAACACTGCAAGCCCATTCACAAAGCGCAGCTCCACTTTCAAATGTGCAGTAGGAAACAGGACTTGCAGGCTTAAGATGACGACGCCTGCAGCCAAAGCCAATGGTATATTCCAGACACGGTACATTTTTACAAAGTTGCTTTGAGCTAGGTAGTGTAGCGCACCCCTAAGGAGCGGCAAATGGAAAGGCATCCCCCACCCTGCACAGCCAGGCACACCACATCTTCACAGCACACTTGAGTCAGAAGAACAGTCCAGTGCTTTGTTTTTATGTTTTATTGAGGGTAATAAAATTTGATAGGGATTGGGATATTATGGGATGCCCATTTGATCAAAGTAGCAGAACTCAACTATATACAGTGGGCCAGATTCTCAAAAGAGATACGCCGGCGTTTCGTAGGAAACACTGTCGTATCTCTGTTTTTTTTACTGGGTATCTATGCGTGTGATTCCTAGAATCACTTACGCATAGATACAGTGAAGATCCGACATGTGTAAAACAATTACACTGTCGGATCGTAGATGTAATGACATCGCTGGCCGCTAGGTGGCCTTTACGATGATTTCTCATTTGTCTATGCAAATGAGCCTAATCCGACGATTCCCGAACGTTTTTACGCCGCCCCGTCGTCGTTTCCGTACGCGCAAGGTTACCCCTGCTATATGAGGGGTAACCTAACGAAGTTCCGTCGTTGCCATGTTAAGTATGGCGTCGGGTCAGCGTCGTCTTTTTCCGTCGGTTACGTTGTTTTACTAAGTCGTTTGCGAATAGGGATTTACGTAAACGACTCTCACGTCGGTTTCATTCACTTTTTCCGACGTGAGCTGGAGCATGCGCACTGGGCTATTTTTGAGGCCGGCGCATGCGCAGTTCGATCGACGCGGGGGCGCACTTAATTTAAATACAAGCCGCCTCCTTTGAATTACGCGGGGGTACGCAAAGCCATTTACACTACGCCGACGCAACTTACGGAGCAAGTGCTTTGGGAATACGGCACTTGCTCTTTTAAATTGCGGCGGCGTAGTGTAAATGGCTTACGCTACGCCAGCGGCAATTCTACGGGAATCTGGCCCAGTATGTATATATACTTCTTCTTCTACCTCCAGTACACATCCTGCTTGTAGAACTACAACTCCCAGGACTATGAAAATAGAATATCAGTCTCTGCTTATTAGGCAGGTCTGATCCTAGCGCTCTATGGTGGTATAGTTTATAAAATGTTTGTGCAGAAGAGAAGCTATTATAACAGAAAGTAAATATAAAAGGATATGTTTCTGAGAAGTGAGAAACATTAACAGCGCTGTATGGGTTAATTTAGGGTACGTGTGAGCCCAAATATACCCAAATCTGCTATGATTAAAGCGGAGCTCCACCCGCATTTTTTTTTTTCAAAGTCGGCAGCTACTAACAGTGTAGCTGCTGACTTTGAATAAGGACACTTACCTGTCCTAGGCGCCCGCGCTGACAGCCCCCGCCGATGCCGATCCTCGATCCCGGCACCGCCATCCACAGTCAGGGAAACAGGCAGTGAAGCCATGCGGCTTCACTGCCCTTTTCCTACTGCGCATGTGCGAGCGACGCGACGCTTTGTGAATGGTCCGGCTGCTTTCTGGGATACACACAGTTCCCAGAATGCAGCGCGGCCCATTCACAAGAAGACACCCAGAAGAGGAGGAGGAAGAAAACAGCACCGCGGATCATGAGGGCAGATTCGGGACTTCCGCATAGCAACAGCCTATTTAGGGTGAGTATTTTTATTTTTTATTTTTCCATTTCATTTTTTTTTTTTTTTCAGATTTAAAAAAAATATATATATATCAGGGTGGAGCTCCGCTTTAATAAGTGAAAATCACATAAAAAAAAATCATTCATATAATCAATGTTAAATAAAGTGTGGGTGATATTGTCCATCAACAGCAGCATTGATATGAATGTCACATAATGTTATAAAAAAAAACATCAGCAAAGTCTCTTAATCATTGTTACGTCCTTAGTGAGGGGTTACTCTTGAGTGTATCACTGTACTTTTTCCACAAACGTCTCCCTTAGGAGTTCTACTCACCAGATTTAGGTGGTATGAATCGCCTGTAAAGATTAGTGGTTGAGTCAAGTCTCCTTCTCAGATCTTTCCTTTCAATCTCCACTGAACATCCAATAGTCCTCCACGGGATCAGTTATATGGTATTCATTTCATGAGTGGTCATGTAATGAGAGTGAAAAGAGAAAATATAGTGTAATACTGTCTTTATTGAGGGTGTTCGCCCCACACTAAGTAATGCTTACAATGAATTAAAATATGAACAGCACATCAGAGGATACTGAGATGAGGTTACATGCAGGAAAGTGTGCTTGTCAGCTCGGCTCACTGCTAAGTCCCAGGTTCAGCTCTGTCTCTGTGTGTGCAAACGCTGATCGTGTAGCCACGCCCTGACGCGTTTCGTGATTGGTTGTCACGTCTTCAGAGGGCGTGGCTACACGTCATGCTCTCTGAGTCTAAATAGGGAAAAGGGGCGTACCACTCCGCCCCTTCATCATGACGCGGCAGGCATCGGGGATAGTGCGGGCGTGTATAGCCCTGTAGGTCCGCCTATTTATGCAAACTCGATCGTTCTGATTCGTTAGAAAAAGAAAACCACCGCCTGCATCCTATACGTCATCCTTTGCTGTTGGGAGGAGTCTGCAGAGTGAGCGATCTCTTCTGCTCGCTCTGTGTACATAACGGATAACGGTAACGGCCTCTCTGCTTTTATCTCGGGACATATAATCCCTCATTGTGTGTGCAGGTCGTCCCTAACAGCTGATTGTGATTATTATGGGCCCGGGATGAGATGCATGTGATTAACTTACTCCTCTGAGTGCAATCACAGTGCAAAAAAAACAGGGACTCCATGTAAATACCAGCATCATTTTAATGATGGAAGTACTAGCAAAAAGTATATTAAAATATGCAAAAAGATTTTTTTTTAAATTAAAATGAAATAAAACGCTTTTAAAAACCATTCAAAGTATATATATGTAGCACCTGCTATATGTTTACAGATCACTCCGACACTTAGAGCGAGTACAAGATGACAAGCACATCATGCCTATTATAGACATATATATAAAAATGGATGCACTTGTTGAAACAAAACAAACACTGTTAGATTATCAGGAACATATGCATCCTTAATATTACTTCAAAACATGGACAAGGTGATGTGACTACCAATGGGGCATCCTCAATAGGTGTCCATTGAAATCCATCGATATTCTAAAAACACTTAACAATTCATTAAAATGTCATGTGCAGAATACTAGATAATAATAATAATATAATAATATAAAAGGACTAACCAAACTATGGCAGTACCAATATAAAAAAATATTTAAAACATATATATAAAAAGAACTATCTAAAACATATGAGAATACTTCATAAGTGGGGGAAGAATCTCATAGTGTAGTGCAGATTGTGTATTAAACAATGGGGGAGGGGGAGGGGGAAGGAGACGTTTGTGGAAAAAGTACAGTGATACACTCAAGAGTAACCCCTCACTAAGGACGTAACAATGATTAAGAGACTTTGCTGATGTTTTTTTTTTGATAACATTATGCGACATTCATATCAATGCTGCTGTTGATGGACAATATCACCCACACTTTATTTAACATTGATTATATGAATGATTTTTTTTATGTGATTTTCACTTATTAATCATAGCAGATTTGGGTATATTTGGGCTCACACGTACCCTAAATTAACCCATACAGCGCTGTTAATGTTTCTAACTCCCAGGACTAGGTGAATGATCTAACAAAAGCTCTGTTAGATGTTGGTCATACATACTGTCTGCCACTGGTACAACCCGTAGAATGAAAAGAAGTAGAGTGGAAGAATGCAAATTATGAGAATCTACCATCCCACAAAATCAAATGAGATGTATTCTGAAGATAATGGGAATTTAGATTTAGCATTCAGGCAGGATACACACATAGGTAAAAATGTAGGGCCAGATTCACGTACATTGGCGCATATATTGACCGGCGTAGCGCACCTCCTTTACATTAGGCCGGCGCAATGTAGAGGCGCAAGTGCCGTATACTCGTAGTATTTGCGCACAAATTTGCGCCGGTGTAATGTAAATTCCGAGGCGTAAGGCGGTGTAATTCAAATTGGGAAGGACGTGGGCGTGTTCCATTGAAATGAGCCGTGACCCCATGCAAATGAAGGGCCGGCCGGATTGCGCATGCGGGCATGAAGCAGACTATGGTCAGCACCTCTCTGCGCATGCTCAGAACTCGGCCTGGTGTAATCAGTGAGATAAGAACTAGGCCCGGTCAACTTAGTGAGCTACGCACAGTGCTTAAATAGACTGAGAGAAACACCCTTCCTTTGCAAAAGTACATCCATTTGTTTCCCTTCCTACAGCAAGGTGCTTTTGTTCCGTTGTCTGTTGCTGTTTGTAGGTTTGTGTTGTGTCATTGTGTTTTTTGGATTGTGTGTTTTTAAAAGATGTCAGAGAGGAACTGGAAGTTGAACTACTATATATAGCTTTTTTTCTCAGAAAATAGGTGCAGGAACTCAACCACGACCCCGTTCAGATTTCACAAACAGTAGAAGGGTCTTAAAGGGGCATTAAATACCAGAATTGCACTAATACAGAGTGCAGAGTTCAGGGGGGTTACACACAGAGTGCAGAGCTGTCACTTGTAAACACAGAAACCAGACTTCTGTGTTTACAAGTGATTGTGGTGAGCAGGCCCCAAAGGGTCTGGGCCAAAGGTGGTGGAACTGAGTTCCCCAAGTTCCCCCAGAAAAAAAGCCCTATATATATATATATATATATATATATATATATATATATATATATATATATATAAAAAATGTATATAATAATAATAAATAATATAATTATAATAATATTTAAAATATTAAATATATATTAAATGTATTTAAAATATATATTTACCCATTAGGGTGAAAAGAGCCACTGGCAAGGAAATGGAGTGTTGCCAGGACCTTGACCACTGGCTGCACTGCATGTGAGCATTGTGTTGGGCTGGTGATGTCCTCCTGCAGGGTTGTGGTTAATTCCATGATGGCATGAAGGGTGAATCTGAAGATGCGATATACCTCAGAATCACTCATGCAAAAGATGTCTATGCGTGTGCGGTATATCCTCTCCCGTGCCCTCCTCCGTGCCCTCCTCCGTGCCCTCCTCCTTCTGCGCTCATCTAAAGTCAGTAGTATAGCTATGAGCAAGGATGATCCTGGCATGTTGGCATACAAATTGTTGTCCTGCAAGTGTGGCTGCTCAGTTCGTCCCTAATGGTGTTGCTTTAGCTGACATGTAGACAGATTGTCCAATTTTAAACCTGCTTTTATAAGTACTTACTTTTGTGGATCGCCGTATCTCCCTCATTTGCATATTTGCATAGCAAATCAATGGTGTGTCTAGCGCATTTTTGCGCGCACGATGCGCCGGTCTACCGAAATTACGTTGGCCGAAAAATTCTAGATTTCAGGCATATATCGTTTTGGAGATATGTTGCATAGATACGCGTGCGCATATTTAGACTTACGCCGCGCATCACGTGAAACGCCGGCTTAAGTGCTTTGTGGATCTGGCCCGTACTGTTTTATTAATGCTTACATAAAAGAAAAAAACTAACTGGACCTCCTGCAAAAATGTAATTGGTGATTATAAGCAGCTGCTGGTCTCAATGGTCTATGACCCCATACACCATACAATACCAATCTAAAAAAGAGCTGGCATGTATGTTTATCCTATAAGTGCCATAATGTGATATGGTGTGCAACAGTCATTCAAAAAAAATATTAATAATTCAATTAATGTTAGCTAAAAAGACTCTAATTTGAAAAAAATCACTACATTTGTTTTTGCTTCTTCAAATCAATAGATACTGTATATCACAGTATATTGTTATTTTAGCTATCGATTTGAAAATATAGATACGAATGTAGTGATTTTTTCAAATAGAGTCTTTTAAGATAATTTATAAATGTTTTGAATTGATGTATCAAATGTTAGTTCTTATGTTAATAGGATAAACACAACTGTTTTATATTGGTTACTTAAATCAAACAAGCAATGTTAGCTCATAAAAATGTATATATTTGGTGTACACAAGCATATGGTAATTTATAAAATCCACTGCAATATATTTTATACGCCCAATGTGTTATACGCTACTAGTAAGGTTGTGTCAACACGTTTCACAGCTGATTTCACTTCCTTAGGACTGGATAATGCAGTTGTAGGTAACAATGATGTCATACAGTGATTTACACATCCATCTAAAACAGAAATATATAACAATGTACTGTATATACAACATTAAAGTAAATGTTTGGAGGCACCCATGGCCGTTACATTCATAAATGGCCATTATAGGAATTTCAGTGTTGCAATAAACACAATTACACATATGTGATACCTCCAAAAGGCAAAAGCAGCTCATTGCTCAATAGTCTATCCCCATATGTTCAAGGATGTAAATACCAAAAATGGGCAGAAATAATTATACCACCCAAGTGAGAAAAAGGCAGAAAAAAAGGGTCTGTAAATAGGCAGGTACAGTTTGTCCCCCATCCCATAGGCAGTGCTGCACCACTGTACAGATAGAGTGGAGAGTTAGCGGAACATTGTTCCCTTTTGGACCACTAGGTGCCTCAGAGAGTGCAGCTGTCTGTCTGGATGATGCACTCCCTGGTATACTACAGTTCATTGGGTACCACAACACTTGGACCCGTCCACATGTAAAAGAGGGTACAAACAGGAGAAATTCTTGGCATGCACAAAGTAACCCAATGTGATGAGTTTAAAACAATTCAGATGTTTGAGTCTTCAAAGGTAGTGTGTGTGGTCCACCCACTTTGAAGAAGAGAGCTGACCAAAAATGGCTCCCCTCTTCTGTTTTCCAATACCCCCCTGCAAGGTCCAACAATGGGATGGGCATTCTCCACCTTCTGTGCCCATAACACACCTGTGTTCCAGTGTGGCATAAGCCTATCATCAGAGACTGGGGAACAGCAAAGAGGAAAAAAGATCAGAATCACTGGATAGGACAAAAGCATTATTATATATTGCAATAAACCCACATGTAAAAAGGGAGACAATTGCAAAAATGGGAGGAATCTCACAGTCTAATATAATATTCAAAAGCACAAACATGACTCACAAAGTAAATATTTATACAGTATACATTGAGGGGAATTCAATAAAAACTGCTGCGTATTTTTTCTGGAGTTAATCCCTCTTGTTAATTTGTTGCACCAAATTTGTTAAGCATCTTCGACACTTTTGGTTCTGATAGTGACTTGTGCACCAAATTCTGGTAGTTCTAAAATGTGCCAGTTGTACATTGTGTCGCAATATCTGTGACAATTTCTGAATATAATGCCGACAGTTTGTATCTCACAAAAGTGGAACTAATTAAAGTCAACTCTCTTTTGGCCTACAGAAAGACCCTGGCACAGACAGATTTTTTATCTAAGTGTCTTGGGTGCTTTCTATAAGTGGCGCAGTGTGTGCCAAATTCAAGTACAAGTTCTAGATAGATATATGAATTTGATGCATGCTGTGTATCTTTTAGAACCCATGTAAGACACTTTTGCTAAATTTGTTTGAACTAGTCTTTGTTAATTCCTGGGACTGTGTCACAAAAAGATAAAAAGTCACCCTCTGCCTGATGTACATTGAAAGACATCACAAGCAACCTCATACTCTCTAGTCATGCTGAGGAAGAGAGGGGTGTGCCTGACGTGGCCTGTTAGATTACTTAGTGCAATGAGTAATGTGGTCAAACTCTGATGCCTATTGCACTATGCAGTCAAATTCAGACAAACTCTGAAACTGCTATAACAAGAAATTGGAGAATGGAAGCTGTAAGTACAAAGCCTATCTGACTGAATATCTAATTCTGTGACTTCAACTAGGCTACAACAATTGCATGGAGGTCAGAGCTGTCGGAGAGATTCACCAAGCTGGAGGAAATGGGCAGTAAAGGTTCTGTGAGAGATCACCACTACAGAGTCCTGAGTTGCTGCCATTGCCACCGGTCCAGGATGCCAGAAAGCGGGATGAAATTTCATAACAGACTGCATAGTGGTAAGACACTGCTGGCCACAAGTTCCTTACCCACCTCTTACAGGGACAATGTCACCCTAACTTGGGATGTAGGTCGGGAATATATTACCTGTATTGAGGATTCGACTAGGCTTGAATTCTGGAAATCTGGCTCCAATAGTTTATTCCAATAAGAATAGTTTGGAGAGACTAAAGGCTCTTTTAGATTCCAGTACCACCTGTTCAGTTAGGACACCCCCCATAGATTTAGGGTTTAGGTACAGAAATACTTGGTCCTTGGTCCTCTTATTGTTTGTTGCATTGTACAGATTTGTTCATTTTGTTATTACTTATTGTAGTTGCCATCTTATTTGGTATTGTTGCCTTGATGGGTGTGTAGCCCAAATAAATGCTCTGTTTCACGCCTGGGTGTCTAAGAGGGTGTGGCATAGCTGGAAGAATTGTTGTCTTCTGGAATCAGGGGACCCATACATCAGCAGCTCCTTTGGGGATAAGTGCCACATATCTAAAGACTGAAAAAGAACATATTTATAGCTCACCAATGAGTTGTTATAAAACATGATGTGTCTACACAATTGTGTCAATCTACAATGACCTTCACTAATGGTCTCCCCATAGTGTCTAAAGCTCAGCCTCCAATAGAACACATAGTCTCCTAAAATACCACAATATGTTACAGCAATAAATGGTTTTTATATTGGCTGTAAATATTATTTAACAGTTCCTAGAGCCCAGCAAGGTTTGCGTGATTGACTTTAATTAAAAATGAGTCTGGAGATACCTAAATCAACAGTATTGAGGAAACATTTTTGCCTTACTTAATTAGAAAGATTAGAGTAAAAGACAGATTGCAGAAGGGAAGATTAAAGAGTGTTTACCATGTCCTGCCACCACATGATAGAATTATAATCAACAAAACAAATAGGATAATTTATGGTGTGACCAAACTTTGTATGCTTACTCTTAATGCTATTATGTATGGGTGATTTATAAAGTATAAAAACCAGCTCAAAGCTGGCTGGGTGGGATTCCTTATGTTGGCTCCAGAGCTTTTATGTGAATTACCTAAAGACCTAAAATCAAGGAAATTGATGGCTAACTGTTCCAATAGGTGAATGAATTTTACAAAAAAGTAGCCTGCTTTATGCAGTAGTTGTCCTGTAACAGAAAAGGATTGCTAATGAGATGGCTATAAAGGTTCTCTATCTATCACATGAACCAAGAACCATTCAATTGAGTTCATACAACAATCAAAATACTCTTAAAGTATACACATACACAATTATTAGAGACTTATATGAGTCAAAAGTAAAATATTTTAAAATCAAATATTTTTTAAATGGGCAACTTTCATTAAAAAAATTGTGATCCTTCAAAGAAGGTCCTTGGCCTTAAAGGTCCCTGCACTTCCCCTCCAGAATGTGATCCCTCTTTAATCTAGTCAGTCAGCGAGGCAGACGGATTAGCAGCAGGAGCTCACAACAGCGCACGTCTCCTAGGAGTAGGAACATGTGTGCTATAGCTCCAGGCAGGTGTAGGAGGCAGGCAGGCAGGCAGGGTCTAATCTAGCCCTACCCAGCTCCAGCCTCAGTGCAGCCCGCATCTGAATCCGGCTTTCTCCTCCAGCCTCTCTCCAGCATCCCTCCTCCCCTCCTTTGAAGATGAGTCTGCCTGTCTCCCTGGGATCAATCAAGGGCGGCCATCCTTTTCAGGATAAGCCAGGGCTTTCGGTCCCAGGAAGCAGACGACCGGATCCCCCTCCTTGCACCTACATCCCCGACCACTATCGAGGCATCCCTCCCTCGCCACCCCCCCCCCCCCGCCGCTGTTTCCTGTCTTTTTCGACGGTCCGCGGCAGCCTATGCCAGACCCACGCCCAGTATCACCCCTAGAATCGCCCAGTTTACCCCCCCTCACCCCTGGAGGACCCTATCCACCTCCGGGTTAATCAAACCAGCCGCCTCTCTGTTGCCAATCCACCCAGCTGATAGCCCCCCGTCCTGGGTTCTGTGTCAGGCCGGCAGCCATCTTAATACACCCCCCAGCAACAGAGATATCTTTTACCCCCATCTCCTCACAATCTAACAGTATTTGATCAAGGGTCTTGGCCGATTGCCTTTCAGGGATCAGGAAGGAATTTTTTTTCCCTGCCCCAGCACATTGACATAGCTCGGCCAGGTTTTTTTTTGCCTTCCTCTGGACCAAAGCCAGGAGAGAGGAGAGAGAGAGGATTCAGTGAATCTTCTCTCCATCGCCATCTGACCACCGCCCCCCCCTGGTGACGGGCAACTATGGCTAATCTGCGGTACTCTGCAGAAACCATTTGGGGTCTGAGGCGATTTGCCACAATACTACCAGCCGTCACCAAAAAGGCCCTAGGAATTGAGCAACTTTTGAGAATCGATCGACGATCGACTGTCAAAAAATTCAGTCACCCACCCCAACCTAAGCACATATCATGTGCTTTGATCAATACAAGATCGGCAGTAAAACACTGACTAGAAATCCATGATTTCATACTACAATACGATTTAGACTGCCTCTTTATTACAGAAAGCTGACTCTCAGCCGACTGTAACACCATTCTAAGAGAACTGGTGCCAGAAAACTATCGTATTATAACGGAAAACAGAATAGGGCAAAGAGGAGGAGGCCTGGCGGTGATCCACAAGACTCACCTTGGGATCACTAAACCAGTCCTTCAAAACCCTCTTCCATTCATGGAAACCCTTACTCTACAACTGCAAACAAATCCCCAGGAGACCGTCCACATTCTTCTCTGCTACAGGCCACCCGGGCCAAAATCGCAGCTTCTACAATCACCGACGGAGTTTATCTCCACTTATACCCTAAACAGCAAACACCTTTTGCTGCTCGGGGAACTCAATCTCTGGGCCAACTCCTCACAGGATCCTGTTGCCGACGCCTGTATTGACCACCTGGAAGGATTAGGGCTACAGCAACTAGTATGTGGGCCCACACATGCTTCAGTTCACAGGCTCGACTTAATTTTCAGACAAAATCTGAAAATAAGTATTTTGGAAAATGAACCATTGCCATGGACAGATCACCATGCAATTAAATTCATAATTTCCAAAATTTCCCATTGATAAAAACACCCAAGCCGGTGACAACACACTGGACTAGATCTCAGAAGAAGCTCCATTCAGAACTCTTCAAATCTACCTTGGGAAATAAAATAAAAACACTCCAACCACTTCGAACAGCCTCAGATACACTGGATGCCATAAATGCAGCCCTTCTACAGTCAACCGACTTAGTAGCACCGAAACGCAAAGTCTGCATCCGGAAAAACAAGTCCGGCTGGTTTAACAACCAGCTGTCGCTACTGAAACAAGAGCGCAGAAGGGCGGAAGCCGCCTGGAAAAGAAGCGCTTCAGAGGAGAACCTCATCATCTACAAGGCAATAACAAGAAAATACCATAAAGAAATCTTCAAAGCCAAGAAACATCATTTTTCCAAGGCTATCAACAGCGCCCTAAATCGCCCCCGCAAACTCTTCAAGCTGGTCACTCAGACCATGAATCCAGGCTGTCTTGAAGCCCCCAATTCAGATACCCAAGAATTTTGCAATGAATTATCGGATTTCTTCATCAATAAAATTGAGGGAATCCGGGAAAGCATTGGGCAAAACAATACCCCCGCGATTTTAAGTGGGTTAGGTTATGTGACTTCCAAAACGTTAGAGAGTTTAGACTTTGAGATCTATCTAGAGGGGAAAAACGCGGGTCACCTAGGAATGATGCCAGGGGGGGGGAGTGTCAGAAGATAGATTAAACTTTGGGACCTGTCTAATCCAGAGTTGGAGTGAGTGGGCGACAATAAGGTTTAGCGTTCTTATTTTTTGTGGTGGGATGGTTTTGGACCAGAGGAGTCCTTGTAGGTTGTAAGGAAGGATAGACTCCACCTCGAACAGGAGCCAAGGAATCTGGAGTGGAGAGGCGTACCATTGGGCTAGTTGGGTAAATCTGGCAAATAAGTAATAAAGCCACAGGTTAGGGATGCCAAGGCCACCTTTTAAGGGGGGTCTAAACATAAGAGAGTAACTAAATCTAGGTTTCTTGTTCTGCCAAATAAATCTGTTAGTCTCTCTTTGAAGTGAGTCTAGTGTTTTTTTGGGTAAGATAAGGGGGAGAGCTCTAAAAAAGAACAAAAGTTTGGGTAGTATCATCATCTTAATAGCGACTATTCTGCCCGAGAATGAAATCCGGTATGATGACCAAAGTTTAAGTAAGTTTTTAATTTTGTTAAATAAGGGGGGATAGTTTGCTTGGTACATAGAGTTATACAGGGGAGTAATCTGGATGCCCAAGTATCCAAACGAATCGACATGCCAATTAAATGGGAATTTATCCTTAAGGGAGGCTATTAAGGTTGAAGGGATATTAATAGGTAAAGCAGAGCACTTCGATAGATTTACACCCAGGCCTGACAGGTCATGAAATATGTCTAGAGTTTTAGTCAGATTGGGTAGGGAGATAATAGGGTTAGAAATGAACAGGAGAACATCATCCGCATAAAGACTCAGGCCCAGATTCACAGAGCAATTACGCCTGTCTAACTGGTGTTAGACAGGAGTAATTTCAAATTTCGCACGCCGTATCACTAGTTTGAATCCTCAAACCATGATACGGTGGCTTCGGGCTTCGATCCGAGAGGCTTATGTCCTCGTAAGCCTTCGGATCTACACTGCGATATTTTTGCGGCCGCTGGGAGGAGTTTGCGTCGTTTTCATGCGTCGGGATATGCAAATGAGTTTTTACGGCGATCCACGAAGGTGCGAGTGTCCCTCGCAATCGTCTACGTCATTTTTTGGCTACGTAATGTTAGAGGAGCTTTTTGCTGGTCTAACAGTGCGTAACCCATGTAAAGTATGGCCGTCGTTCCCGCGTCGATTTGAAAACATTTTTTTTTTTTAGCGTAACTCGTTCGGGAATAGGAATGTACGTAAACGACGCTACTACAACGTGACGACGTGTTTTCGCGCAATGCACGGCGGGAAATTTGCGAACGGAGCATGCGCACTTCGATCGCCGCGGGAACGCGCCTATTTTAAATGCTTTACGCCCCCTACTCGCGCAGATGGATTGCGACGGGAGAAATACACTACGCCGCCGTCGTTTACTGGACAAAATCTACCTGGATTCCACGTAGAGCCAGGTAAAAAACGGCGGCGTAGTGTATTTCTGATACTCTACGAGAATCTAATTCTCTGTGAATCTGCCCCTCAGTTTGTATTCTTTGAAGCCTTTAGAATAACCCTTGATGTCAACATTGTTTCTGATAGCACATGCGAGGGGCTCAATTGCAAGGGCAAAGAGTAGGGGGGAGAGTGGACAACCCTGTCTAGTGCCTTTCGTCAGGGGGAAAAAGTCAGAGTTGTTGCCTGGGAGTTTGATGCGAGTTTGGGGGTTATGATAGAGAGCCTTAAATCCATGAAGGAATTCATTCATGATACCATATTTGGGGAGTAAGTTGTCGAGATATGACCAGCTTACACTGTCAAATGCTTTATGAATGTCCAGACTGAGCAAAAGTGTGGATTTGGAGTGTAAATTGGAGTCCTGAATGATATTAGCGGTCAGTCGTATGTTATCTGTAACTTGTCTGTTAGAAATGAAGCCCGTTTGGTCAGGGTCAACTAAAGGGGAGATTACAGCGGATAATCTGTCAGCTAAGATACGGCCAAATATTTTTAAGTCATTGTCAATAATTGATATTGGGCGGTAATTTTGGGGGGTGGAGTGGTCTTTATTTGGTTTGGGAAGCAGGGACATGTTAGCCAAAAGCATTTCGGGAGGGAATTGGCCACCCTGTAAAATATTATTAAATAGTTTAGTGAGGTGTGGGGCAAAGGTAGAGGCAATTTTTTTATAATAAGAAGAGGAAAAGCCGTCGGGGCCTGGGGCTGTGGATGTCCTTAACGTACCGATGATTCTGTTTACCTCCATATCTGTACAAGGGGCATTAAGGGAATCAATTTGGTTTTTAGTAAGAGTGGGTAATGAGATGTCATTAAGCCAGTCTAGGGAAGATTGTTTGGGATGTGGTTGGGGCGTAGAAAGGAGATTTTTATAGAAGTCTGTGAACAGTTTCATGACCTCTTTTGGATGGGATACCATGTTACCAGCTCCTTAGTTTGTATGTGTGTGCGGGTTTCATAGAGTGATTTAACTTTCTAGCAAACATGGTGGAATAAGAATTGCTGTTGAGGAGGAATCTAGCTTTTGACCATCTGAGAGCTTTTTCAGTGTCATTAGTTAATAAAGAGTCTAAGGAAGTGCGTTTCTCTTGGATCTGTTTAAGGAGATCATTAGAAGGATTTTGGTTGTGTCTGTGGTATAAGTGGTTTAACTCTTTCGTGAGGGATCTAATATCTGCAAGCTTGACCTTATTTTTGATAGAGGCAATGTTTATCAAGTGGCCTCTCATTACCGCTTTATGTGCCATCCATATAGTTGCAGGAGACAAGTCGGGTGTTACATTGTGCGTAAAATATTGCTCAAGGTGCGATAGGATTTGTTGATTGCTAGATGGGTCTGTGAGTAGGGAATCATTCAATCTTCAAGAGTGTGTTGTGTTGGCTAGACCTATGTGAGAAGTATCAAAGGAGACTATATTATGATCAGACCACGGACATGTATGGATATCCGCATTGGAAGAATTGGCCAGCAGGATTGGGGTGCAGAAGATGTAGTCAAGACGGGCGAAGCTATTATGAGGATGGGAGTAGAATGTGTAAGACTTTATGCCAATGTTGTCGGCTCTCCAGGTGTCTACTAATTGGTGGTTATAGAGTGTTCTGTTCAATGATTTGGGGAAAGCCTTAGAGGAGGGGGTAACTCTGCTCCTGTCTAGAGCAGAATGAGCCGCTAAATTAAAATCACCCCCAACTAAAAGATGAGTGGAGTGATAGTTATCTAATGTTTCGAAAAATGTATTGAAAAAGCTAGACTGGGCATCATTGGGGGAATACACAGAAGCAATAGTAATGGAGCGTCCCTTAATTGAGCCTTTCAGAATCAGATAACGACTGTCTGGGTCTTTAAAGACATTATGAACATCAAAAATCACAGAGTTCCTAACATATATAGCGACACCTCTAGATTTAGAGTTGTAAGTGGTACAATAAAATTGGTTGTAATTTTTGTCAAAAAATTTGGGGTGATTATCCGATGCAAAGTGCGTTTCCTGCATCAAAATTAAATCTGCACCCAGCCTTTTGTAGTGGCGGAAGGCCTTCTTTCTCTTTTGGGGCGAGTTAAAGCCTTGGACATTGTGGGAGATCACTCTGAGACCCATTGTATTAGTAATAAAGAACGATGGTAGTTATGACATGGTGGTGTATGGGCGCTAAGACTAATGTCTAGCATATAGTGAAATAGAAGTGGTAATAATGTTACGATGAACAATATTGACGTTATAACTGGAAGAATACCTGCGTTGGGAAAAAAACTAGTGGCGACCGTGTCACTCTCTGGATTTCCATATTTACAATACAACAATATAATCGTCAAAATATAATCTAGAAGAATTCCTGTAGCCCTTTCAATGACGGGTATTATGTTGAACTCAAACGTGTGAATTGTAGAGGATAAGGTAACTGAGCTATAGCGTCTAAGCGATGATGGACCACTGAAAAAATTCGAATCAGTATAGGACCACATCGTTCCGACGCGATACACTGGGTATACTAGAAACATTTTATTTGACCTTTTCAAAATTTTGTAAAAATAGAATATTTTACTGAAAATATGAAAAATATTGTAAAAGACATGGGGGTCAGGGTGAGGAGCACTACCTGACCAAAAAAAATATTTTAGTGGACAATGCCGTCCAATACTCACAAATGGTAACTCAACTGTCATGACCATGTAAAGCAGGGTCAGTAGCAGAGAAATTACTACTAGATGTATCATGCTTTAGGAGTCCCTTGTGAGTGGGGGAACAAACCAGCAAAGGCGGAACAGAACAGCCTCAGCGAGGATACTATAAACAAAAATATATAAGTGCATGCCGTAACATATCAGACATATTATTGAAGTATAGTTCAGATAGTAAAATGTCAAGCAGTCAATCTATTCAAACCTTAATCAGGAACTGTAATTATTTATCCCTGAGTCTTGTGGAAGGCAAAAACAAAAAAAATATATAAAAAATAAAATAAAAAAAATATATAAAATGAAAAAATAAAAATAAAAAAAGGGGGGGTTCTTTGCATGTATGTGTAAAGGCATACAGCGACTTGTTGAACATATTATCAAAATGCAAACTGGTGAACAGTCAGTCAAACTGTCAATCAAACTAAAAATTGTTATAGCTTTTGTTTAAGTCATGCAACAATGTGAAGGGAAAGGGGGAAGAGGGAAGAGTGAGAAGAGGGGAAGAAATAAAAAAAAAAAAAGGGGGGGAGGGAGAGAAAAATTTTCCGGACAAAAAACTGGAGACATTTTAACTGTATGAAAAAGACTGCTTAGTATATAAATGTTCATGCGTCTAGGTTTCTGAATGGTTGTCGCCATCTTCTCTGGTCACGACATGTAGCTGGGGTGGCCCAGATAGGAGAAATATGGGGAGTAGAGGGAGGTCTTGTATCAGCACTCGGGTCTAAAAGGCCCAGTTTTATAAGGAGATCTTTTCCCTCTGAGACGTTGTAGACCGTGTAGGTGGTACCGTTATGGGGAACCGTAAGTTTAAACGGGAATCCCCAGCGGTACCTTATATGAGCTGATTGAAGAACCAAAGTCACCTCCTTCATTTTGCGTCTCCTTTCCAGGGTAGCTTGAGAGATGTCTGGGAAAATTTGAATTTTGGCGCCATTCAACTCGATGTTGTGCATATTCCTTGATGCTCTTAAGATGTTCTCTTATGTGATGTAATCTTTCAAACAGAGAATGATATCCCGTGGAGGTTTATCTGGGGGTGGTTTGGGGCGTAGGGCCCTGTGAATTCTATCACATGCAAAAGAGGATGGAGGTGAATCAGGAATGAGATTGTGGAACAGTTTGGAGATTGCCGGCGTCAGATCGGCAACCGACTCTGGGATTCCACGAATCCTTAGGTTGTTCCTTCGGTTTCGGTTGTCCAAATCTTCCACTTGTGATTGTAAGTATGTGTAATTTTCGGCTAAGAGTTCAAAGTCCTCCCTGAGGTCATTATGCGCAAGTGATAGTTCGTCGTGTTTGGTTTCCAAAACGTCGGTGCGACCTCCCAGGGTTGCTATTTCTTGCGTGAGCGTGTGAGTTGTTTTTTGAAGTTCACATTGTATTTTGTCCGCAAGTTTTTCATAAATCTTAGTTAAACTAGAGTCCAAAACAGCTTTTGTGATCTATGCGTGAGGCTCATTTCTATTTTGTGAGGAAGCAGAGTTCTGTAAAGGAGTGTTAGCGGATGAGGAAAACTGAACCGGCGATGAGCCGTTGCTTTTCTGCGATATTTTCCTCTGCTCTTTGTTGCGCAGAGAGTATGTGACCAGAGAGTGCTGATGCTCATGGCGGGTACACGCCTTCTTGCCCGACGGCATGCACAGGTGTGAACTGCAAGGGTGTATGTGAAAGATAAAGTTGATTCGGGTGCTTTTGCCTTACAGCATGAGTAAAATCCTTGCTTGATCTATGAGGTGTTTATTAATTGATGGTGAACTGCATCGCGCCACGCATGCGTCCCCACATATTAGTGGGAGTGTCTTTCAGTGCATTATTGATCCATTATCTCGGGCAAAAGATTTGCTTTCATGCAATTAAGTGGCTGTTTGCAAAGCAAAGGTCACGGGACACTGATAGGGTAAGGATCAGGAGCTTATGAATTGTCGTTTCTCTAGACAGTGGGGTATAGCAATAAGGTTGCTCTTGAATGTGACACAAGCTGCAGGTAGAAGGTGGGTAAAATAAGTGTCACTACAGATGACTGTCTAGACCAGGGAACTGAACAGCTCCTGCAATAGTGTTGGTGGGGGCAGCAAGATGGCTACACCACTTATTCCAGGGAGCAGAGGGTGTAGCAATATGTCCACTCTCCTCTGCAGGGGTATGGCAAGGCAGTCACAGAAAATGGCATCACTGGGCTCCCCTTAGCCTGGAAGGGTGTGTTGCTTTTGTTGAGCGGTGTGTGTAAGGGAGGAGAGGAAGTCTCTGGAGGGCCCAAGGTGTAATGGGAAGGCTGACTCCTACCTGAGCTCCGGTAGCACCGATCACAGCTCCTTCTCCTGAGAGGCCTTGCAGCAGTTTGTGTGCAGTCTGTGTGCCGCGCTGGCCGAGGATGTCTCCAGAAGGGCTTCCGGACCCGATCGACGCCCGCGGTGTGGATCTCGGCACTCGAGAGCGGGGGATGTGGAGGCTAAGTAGGCCGCCGTACTCCCGGGGATAGAGCCCGCCGCGGGCCGTGCACGGGGCTAGTAGCCACCCGGGAAGTCGGACACTGGAGCCCCGCTGTAACGGTGGTGTCCCGGGATGGCTGGTGTGGATGCCGCAGGAGGATGGGCAGACAGTGGACAGCCGAGGATTACTGTGGTTGAGTAGGCCCCAAGATGGCGGCCGCACAGACGGAACTGGAGCCCGCAGCCGGGCCGATATGAGAGCCCTGGATGTCCAAAAAAAGTACCGGGTAGGTCAGGGGATGTCCTAGGACAAGGGTGAATGACCTGGGTAGATTTGGTGAAGAGGAAAGCTCCGGATGGCTGAGGATTATTGCGGGGATAGCGGAGCTCCACTGCAGCACGTCCTCTCTCTATCGCTTCCGGACACGCCCCCCCTGACAGAATTGCTTTTAAAGCACTCTGTCTGACTCATAAATGCATCCATGGGAAGGCTCCGCAATATCTATGCGAAAAGATAGAAGCCCACAATCCCAATCGCGTTCTACGATCCACCGACCAAAATCTGGTCAAGATACCCAAAGCCAGATACAAGTCCAAAGGAGAAAGAAGGTTTGCTTTCCAAGGTCCCAGACTATGGAACGCTTTACCAACCAGCATTCGGTTGGAGGAAAACCACCTGACCTTCAGAAGACAGATTAACTACTTGCCGACCGCCCGCCGTCATATTACTGCGGGACGGTAGCACTCCTGGGCGAGAACCCGTAGCTATACTTCTGCATTTTTTGCGGGCGCTAGGGATCGTGTGCGCGCCGGCGGCGGCCCGCGCATGCGCCCCCGCTCATCCCCCGAGTCCCGCATTTCTTTTTTCTTTTTCGGGTGTGGCGGGCGCATGATTGATGATGGGGGACACTGTTTACTTATTTTTTAATAAAGGAATTGTGAAAAAAACTGTCTCTGTGTTTTTATAACTTTTTGACACTTTTTTGTTGAATGGGTTGTGGGGAAGAGACTCTTACCCCCGCACCAAAGCACCCACTCCCCATGTTGAGGGCATGTGGCCTGGTATGGTTTTTTATTTTGGTGTACAGTTCCCCTTAAAATCCATACCAGATTCGAATGGAACCCACATCAAGGAGGGTATTGGAATCGGCTGCTCAGATCCTGCCCCCCTCATGTGAATGAATATGGGGTACTGTGCAGCATGCAGTACATTATAGGGGGTTCGGCAGGGTGAACGCCCGCTGAACACCCTGCAAATTCGGGGTTTGCTGGAACGGGGTGAACAGCCATGTTCGGCCCAAACCTATGCTCGGGCCGTATCAATCACCCAGCTCTACTGGCTGGTACTGTCACTATGCTCCACAGCAATGAATTGTTATTGGAATTCCAATGCATTAAGATTGCACAAATATACTCCTTAAACTCCTCAAACTCCTTTTACCATGAGCCTATTAGTAGGAATTTCCTAAACTACCATTCACCCATCAAGCAGTGTGAGCTTCCTTCTTCAAAGGTTGGTAAAAAAGGGAAATATAAGACCATTCCCTGTATGTCTGTTTTCACCTTATGTACCATGTCTGTGAAGTATATGTGAGAATATAGAGATGTATTAATGATAAGAATAAGGAGATCATTTTTGTAATTATATGTGGTAAAAAAGTTCAAATCCTTCTTCACAGGTTGTGGCTATACAAACACAAGCGTATAATCACATCTTCTTGAAGAATCACCTTCTCTCATACTACTATAATGTTTTCACTGGTTAAACCATCTTTTTATGTATTCCTTGCTAATACTAACAAGCAAAGGTCTTTTTTATCGATTGAAACTGTATTACTTTTACAGTAAAATTGTTGTATTATAAAGCAGACTTTTTTTTTCACAATCTCTTTGGCACAGTTTTCTAAATGGTCCTCACCCACCCTATATCTACAACCTACTACATACCATAAAAAGTAGATTATTCCCTAATGTTAAAGCACAATCCCTTTAACATTTCATCTTAAATGGTACATTCCCCTAATATTTCGTTGCCCTGTGTTACCTGAACGCTATGGGACATAATGCAAATTTAGATTAACTTACCATAAAATACACAAAATAAAAAAAAATCAGAGGCCAGAGAAGATCATACCTTAACTTTTTAAAATCCATTGGCTTCTTTGCTCTGGATTTCCCCCCTCCCACTGAGGTTTACATAAACAAGATCTGACACTTGAAAAAATACGCTCCTAGTTGAACCCTCCTGTTTCAAATTAAAATGTCACGTTATTAAAGTTTGCAGGCTGCAGATAACTGTATCATAGTTGTGTTCATAAATTCTTCTTCACAGACTTCTAAAGGTTTTACCAACCTATAACACTATACATAAATCACATCCTCAGAAATAAATAATGCCATCCGTAGAGCAATCTGCTTGATGTTGAATATCAATCATATGACCTGTTGGGAATTGTATCTCTTTACTTTTTTTTAATAAAACAACACTGAACATGATGCTTACTCTCAAGTCACAACCAGTTTATATGGATCTTTTTTCCCTTTTTTTTTCCTTCTTAAAGCATTTGTTAACGTAAAAAAAATGGATCCTGTCCCTTTAAAGCATGTTATACAGCACAGTGCTTCTGTTGTGTAGTTTGGCCCCTGTAACACCTGACATACCTGGCAGATCCTGCAAGTTTCTACCCTCCCCTCTGTAAATTGACCACGGTTCATCATTTAGCCTGTGAACTGTGTTGAATTCAAGAACTGCTATATTAAAACCGACAACGAGATTGACGAGAATAAGCTTGTTGACGATCTCGAAGAAGGTGCTCTCCAATTAGAGAGTGCCTTGGACGATTTTGAATCTAGGCTCAAAAAATCACTGAACGAAGTGGCGCCCTTTCAGGTGGCTAACAACCGACCGAGATTACAGAAATCCCAACCGTGGTATTCATCTAGTCTCCTCCCTCTCAAAAAAAAGACACGGCTCTTGGAGCGAAAATGGCTAAAATCTCAATGTAATCTGGACAAACAAGCCTACCGCATACATTGCAGAGGTTATGCCAAGGCAGTAAAAACGCTAAAAAGAACATATTATAATACCAAAATTAGCGTTGCCCCTAATCAAACGGGAGAACTGTTTGCCATAGTCCGGGAGATTTTTGAGCCAAAAAGACTCCACTCCAAGATTATGGCATCCCCACAACTGTGTAATGATATCCACCAGTCTTTCATTTCAAAAGTGGAGAAAATCCGTGCTCGATCCTCCTTAGCACCCCCCTGTGCAACACCAAAAGCCAAAACCACCCCGGAAAAACTACAGAATTTTCGCCTAGTGTCAGAGGAGGAAATCAGAGCTATCATCTCAAAACTGAAACCAACCAGTTATCCTGATGACCCCTGCCCTGCCTGGTTCATTCAGAAGCATGTAGACACTCTGGTTACCGACATCTGCAGAGTAATCAATTTGTCCCTCCGCCTGGGTATAGTGCCTTCTAGATTCAAGAGAGCAATCATACTCCCATTATTGAAAAAAGCGTGCCTGGACCCCACGATACTTACCAACTACCGCCCCATTTCTCTACTGCCCTTTCTATCCAAGGTCCTGGATCAGGTTGTGTTTATCCAGCTGCAGGAGCGGTTTGAGTCACACGGTCTGTTCCATGATTGTCAGTCGGGATTTCGACCCGGTCGCGGTACGGAGATGTCTGCCCTAGATATGAGGGAACGTCTGCTGGGTGTCCGCGACGCGGGGGGGTCCGCAGCCTTGGTGCTGCTGGACCTCTCTGCGGCGTTTGACACCATTGACCATTCTATCCTTCTCTTTAGAATGCAATCCTTATTTGGCTGTGAGGATGCAGTGTTAAATTGGATTAGATCCTTTTTGTCAGAAAGAACGCACTCCATAAAAATGGCGTTGTACCGCTCAAACACCCTGTCATTGAGCTGCGGGGTACCTCAGGGCTCTGCCCTCTCTCCCCTATTCTTTAACTGCTATATGCGCCCACTTGCCGACCTCATTACTAGCTATGGTCTAGGCTGCCAGATCTATGCGGATGACACACAGATCTTGGCAGACCTTGCAAGTGGACCTAATATGCCTGAGCAGCTGAATAAGGGACTATCTAACATCCAACAATGGATGGACACAAACAGGCTAGGCCTTAACGCCGACAAAACGGAGCTATTGCTGATCGGCCCACAGGCCAACTCTACCTTTTTACCTGCCTGGCCATCCTCGTTTGGCTCTGCCCCAATTCCAGCTAAGCAGGTTAAAAATCTGGGTATAATTTTTGATGCTGAACTAAGTTTCATACCCCACGCAAAATATTGCATAAAATCCGCCAACTACCATCTGCAATTATTACGGAAAATTAAGAATCTTTTCACTCAGCACAACCGTATGATCTTAGTTCATGGACTTATCCACTCTAGGTTGGATTGTTCTAACATTTTCTTCCTAGGGCTCCCACAGAAGTGGATAAAACGATTGCAGATCACACAGAACCATGCTGCAAGATTAGTTACAAACTGCCCAAGGCGGAATCACATCTCCCCGGTACTAAAGAACTTACACTGGCTCCCGATAGTAAAACGGGTTGAGTTCAAGGCACTCTGTTTGGTGTTTCGGGCCTATTGGCAACTAGGTCCGATGTATTTATCAAATATGTCAGAACATTACTGTCCACCCAGAGAGCTTCGCTCGACTGACGCTCTGTTAGCAATTATTAAATCTAGCCGATTAGCTTCGAAAGGTGGCCGCCGGCTCCAAACACTGGGGAATTTTCTGTGGAACCAGCTCCCTCATCAGCTCCGAGCATCCACCTCCTTGATGGCCTTCCGTAAGGGCTTGAAGGCACTTTTGTTTTCACAAGCCTATAGATAGAGACCCGCACCTTCCAAGCCCTTAGCAGGACGCTGCCTTAATCCTAGGCTGCAGTCCATTGTCAGGGAGTAGGGATAGGCTTGCTGTGCCCTGACACTCCCCCCCCCTTAGCTTGTTGGTAAGCGCTTAGACGCGAGTATCACAACTTGCATTTGGCGCTCTATAAGTATTTAATCCAATCCAATCCAATCCAATCCAATCATGGCTGCTGAGCCCTGACACTGGTCTATTTACGGGTCTTCGTCATCTGCTGTCTCCTCTGTCCTACTGTCTGCTCTCCTCCCTGCTTCCCCCCCTCCCTACCTGTCATCTTGTTACAGTGCCCGCCCCTGCCCCTTTTGCTGCTTTAATAACAGTTATTTTTATACCATCCACTCTGTTTCCTAATCATGTGTCCCCCTGTGTATGTGAGTTATAAAAAAATGCTGATTATACCTAATTTCAGAGTGTCGATCAGCACTCACGTGACAAGTGACGCAAAGAATTTGAAAAAAATGATTCTACTTTTTATTTTAAAAGAAATCCAAAAAAATATAATTGTGTCATAAATTTAAGCCAAAATGTATTCTGCTACATGTCTTTGGTAAAAAAAAAAGTCCAGTTAAGTGTATAATAATTGTTTTTGTGTGATCATGGACATATGTATGCAGATTATCAGAGACATATGTGTGCAGATGATCATTGGGACATATGAATTTACTGGGACATATGTGGGGGACAGGTGTTTTTACTGTGTGGGGACATGTGTGTGGTGACACTGTTGTATGGACACTATTTTCAGGACATTGTGTGGGGACACTGGGCCAGTGATCAGTGTGTGAAAAACAGCTCATACTCACTGATCATCGGCAGCTGCAGTGATCCGCTCTCTCTCTCCTCAATGACAACTTCCATGTGAGGAGAAGCGAGCTGATCTCCTAGCAACCTGCTCTCTATTTACGTCACATGATGGCTGTGATTGGATACAGCCATCATGTGATCAGGACGGCCAATCACAGAGCCCTCCTGCTGATCTGAAATGTGCTGTGTCTGGCTGACACAAGCACATCGGGATTGCGCAGCTGCTTGGGCACGCATACGTGCAATCCCTCTCCTTCTGAAGGACGTTCCTGAACGTCCACTCAGGAGGAAGTGCCTACCCAGCCATACATGTGCAGGGGCCAGGTAGGAGGTGGTTAAAACAAATGCTTTTCTTAGTCTTCCATATATCATACAGTAGGTTCTGGAAAAGTTTTTTTCAGGCAGTGGTTGGCTTTCCAGTAAAAATGATCCAATCAGCTCTACAGTCACCTGATAACTTTTACAGTACTTGAGATGAGAAGCTCTGGGCTGCTATATGTGATAAGGTGGGCTGTGCATAGAGGAGATGGAGGAACATCTGTTCCCAGTCTCCTCTGTGATTAATGAAGCCAGAAGCGATTCCCTGGCTGGTACAGCTAGGGAAGCATCTGACCAAACCGATCTGTGTTTGACCAGGTGCTTTGAAGGGCAGAGGAGGAATCAGGGGTCTAATAGACCTCTGATCTCTTCATAAAAAGTATTAGTCACTGTCTAAAGCTATCACAAGAGGCTTGTTAAAATGGTGAAAGAGTTAAGAGATTTCAATTAAATAAAAACATGGACATCGTCCACCTTTGGCTGTGGACACAGATGCTGCTTGTCCCCTCATGGTGGCATGGGACCGTCTGCCTCTCCTTGTTGGCTTTCCAGACAAAAATGGGGGGCTTATTACCTAAATTTAATAAATACTGGATATTGTGTAATTTATTCAATGAAAAGTTGTGTTTGGTGAACTTTCAATTTAGGACTGCCGCTGACAGAAATGTAAAAATAAAAAATAAAATAAAAAAATGGGGAAACAACAGCGTCACAGTTGAAAAAATTGCAGCAGAGAATTTACAAAAAAAGGGACAAAAAAATAAAAAATGTAACAACAACACAAAAAAAAAAAAAGAAGAATAAGTAAAGAGCACTGTATACAGCACTAAATGTGATGTAATGCTGTAATGTACACTGAGCAAAATGTTTATGTTTGCCCCTATTAGCCCCATGTTGTAAGGATCTGTACACAATTTCTCTAAGCTGAAAACATCCCAGTTCTTGATATGTTTTTTTAACAAAAGGTAGTACTATATATATATATATATATATATATATATATATATATATATATAAACTGTGCATTAAATACCACCATTTGTGTGAAAAAATGCTACACATGTCATTTGCGTACAGTGTTGCATGACCGTGCATTGCAAATTAAAGTAGTACAGTGTTGAAGAGCAAAAAATGGTCATAGCTAATATGCAATATTTTGTATTTACCTGAAAAAAGAAATAAAAAAACATTATTTATTTATTTATTTATTGTCCTGATCATAATAAACAAAGACGCAATTTGTATAAACCACTAAACTTCCATTTTAAGCATTGTTCCACTGGGACCACATTTTTATATATTTTGCTTTTGACATATTAATAGATGATGCTTTTCTACATAGTTTTTTTTATTATTTTTCTATCCTTATTTATGATGATTACAGTTTCTAGGAAGGTCATTTTCTCTAGACCATATTAAAAAGTAAAACATAAAATTGGATACAAAATAGATTAAAGCTAATTCAATTCGAATCCAAAAAATAATGCATCATATGTAAAATTATGCTATTTCAACATAATTCATGGATTAACTTAAATATGTATCTAGCATGATTGGGCACTTCCACTATCGCAGGCTCATACTGTATGGTATATCATCTTTTTTTATTAGTATAGCAGCATTAAACCCAAAACCAAAAATGTAATGTATTGCAGATTAGATGTGGTAGTTACATCCATTTTCTTATTTATTTATTTTTTCTCTGTCTGTACCTGGTGATCTGGCCAGTAACACACCTCCTGTAATAAAGTACCCCACTCTGGATAAATGGGCACATATAGCACATTTAAATACATGAAAAAAAACAAAGCCAAACTCCCACTAATACTTTATATGCAGTTACAGCAAACAGTTTTATTTTTATTTTTTCCTTTTATGATATTATTATTTACATAAATAAATAAAAGCCGATTGTTGTAAGCACCCCTGGTTTTTCCTCATTCCTGTAAACTGGTACATCTGAAAGACAGCTTGTTCTGTAGAAAAACAGCAGTCTTATTGATGACAGTAGAAGAACGAAAGCCTAAAAAGGAAGACTAAGGGCCAGATTCAGCAAGACTTGCGCTGGAGTAATTCGACATGCGCCGCGTAACTGTGAAGATGCACTGTCGTTTCTATGTGGCCGTACCCACCAAACTAGATGCGACAGAAAACGGGCCATTTCCGATCGGCTTAACCTTCCGACGCCACAGTCTCGTCAGCGCATAATTTCGCATAATTTCGCTTGGCGCATCAGTCGCGCCTATTGATTTCCCCTGCAAATATGCAAATGAGGGAGATTTCCCGATTCGCGAACGGATTAGCACCATACGCTGGCTACATGCGCCGCGCGTATCTCGTCCGTCCGGCGCAAAGTTATTTCTACAAATAGCTGCTTTATCTTTACTCCAGACGGCCACAGGTCAGCAGGAGAGCAGCTACAGCAGCGTTACCGACGATAAGAGCTAGCTGAGCACCCCCACTTGCAGGTCAACACCTCTGTCCATGCTTGTCTGTCAACTTTTACAGCCATGGAGGAAGACATCATAGGTCTCCATTAGCCGAGATGACGGCTGACAGCTCCTGGCCTTTAGAGTTAAGCTTTCTCCTGTGTGTTTGCGGGGAACGGGAGCAGCCATCTCAGAACAAAAGTAACTTCACTGCGGGGAGGGGGAACAGGATATACTTTAGTGCCGGAATGGCGCATCTACGGGCGCATTTAAACGCCCAACGGAACGCATTGCGCTGACGTTTCCCGTGAAGTGGTGCCGACGGAAGTTGTGAGCATGCGCACAAGGGGGCCGAGTGAAGCCTCACTTACTGCGCATGCTCCGTGGATGATGCGCTGAACGTAAGCCTCTGCTCTGGGCTCCGCCCATCATTTACATATGATCACACCCACTTCCACTTGCGTCGGGTTACGCCAGCGCATTATCGTTACTCTGGCGCAAGTTTACGCGCAACTGCTATGTGAATAACAGTACTTGCGCCGAAAGTGTCGGCGGAGTAACGTAAATGAGAAACGTTACTCCAAAGTAAAGAAGCGCCCATCTACCTGAATCTGGCCCTAAGAAGATTTGGTAAGCTGCAATACAATGAATGTTTGCTTTTGGGTTTAATACTGTTTTAAAGTGGGGTTCCGGGCATTACAATTATTTAAAAAAAAATTGCAAGCTAAAATTAATCACATTAAATAGTCCCTAAAACATATTAATAGCTCCCCAATCGTTCCAGAAATCATTGCAAACACTTGCCTTATATCCTCCAGCTCATGTTGTGTCCTTATCCATCATATGTGTGGGCATGTGAAGCACAGTTCCTTTTCTTCCTGGTTTTCAGGGAGGTTTTTTAGGCACAGTAATGCCCAGAAAATGGGGTCTTAGGACAGGAAGTTGAACCACCTAGGACCAGGAACTAGGCAGATTATGAAATCTGCCTAGCAACAGCCAGACAGAAGTGAGTAAAAAATATATATATATATTTTTTTACATTAAAGGCAAACTGTTAATAGAAAGTTACTATTTTAGGGTGGAACTCCGCTTTAATAGCAAAAATACAAGGGATACCTTGGTAATAATGTTGTATTTATTATGTGATATATGTGATATATGTGTTATATATATGTGTTATGTGATATATATATATATATATATATATATATATATTATTATACAGTATGTATATCTTGATTGCTAAGGCCGCTTGATTCCTTTAGTTCATATGAGATGGTGACAACACTCCTGTAGCCTTTGGAGCTGGCAAGATAGTGTCGATCATCCCCTTAGCAAGGGAGAGCAGGCAGGATCATGGGTATTTAATAAAAATGTAGTACACAAATCCGTCACACAAAAGTCGAAAAGTACAAACATGCATGCTCAGAATCAATGCTCACCAAACACGAAATTAGCAGAAGGGGCACAAAGGGGGGTGCTCAGAAGCTGAAATTCTTTGTAGTACGTCACTCTGTTCGTGTTTGTAGGACGACAATTAAGTACTGTTGGTATACAAGACAAGATCCTGGCACATGCCCTTTTGACAAAAAAACAAAAACAAGATATACCCTTTCCAAAACCCAATTCATCCCTAAATCGTGGGGTGTAATCATGTTTTTTTTTTTTTTTTTAGTACACTGGCTCCACCCACACAGCTACATCATGCAGGCAGGGGATTTTTTACTAACAATGACTAAAAGTTGCATCTGCCACCAGTTAAGATGGGGCTCGTCAATCCACCCTTCCCTCCCTCTTCAGAGGCACTGAGCTCCAGCCAGGTCTATACTTCTATATGGACCTGAGGCTGGAGGGGTGGGGGCACCTTAATAGAGCTTATGCATCTATCTATAGCCTAGCATTCAGTCCTCCAATGCAAATATTTAGTAAATGCACTTTTTTTTTACTATGCCAGTGTTGGTGCATTTCCTACATTTTTGCAAAAGGTGACATATGCCTTTAAGGTAAATCAGTGGTAAATATATATATATATATATATATATATATATATATATGTTTTCTTTTGGATAGGTTTGAATGGTGTGAACTTCTGCTAGGTGTTTATTGCTAATAGAAACACTAATTAATAGTGATTATTATGGTAGCAGTGGGACACCAGTAATAATACAGTATATTTATTATTCTTATGTCAAAAAACATTTGTTAAAAAAATAATATATTACGCTTGCTTTTCAAAATCAGCAAATCCTGCTAAGTATCTATTGAAAAAAAAAAATGATGACACTTTTTTTTTCAAACTATTAATTTACCATCAAAATTTGACAGAAAATTATTTTCTAGACTCAACAGTTCCCTCAAATGGCTGTGGATTGTTCTATGTTGCTAAAAGTGCATCTGTCAAAATTCTGTGTTGAAAAAAGCTTTGTTTTTCCTAAAGGGATTCCTGGGAATAATAATCACATAAGCGATTCATTATAAAAAAAAAATTTGAAGGACAAACAATTTAGCCTCCAAATCTCTCAAATGGCTGTCAATTGTTCTATATCCCTACAAAAGTCCATCTGTCAAAATTTTGTGTTGAAAAAAGCTTTGTTAGCTAAAAAAAAGATTTCCGAGGACAAGCAATTGATCCTCAAGGAGTTTTTGCCCCCAGCCCCCCCCCCCCCCCAATACATAAAATAACACTTATAGGTAGGGTTGTCCCGATACCTCTTTTTTTAGGACCGAGTACAAGTACCGATACTTTTTTTCAAGTAGTCGCCGATATTCTATATTCTATTCTATTCTGGTATTGGGGGTATTTGCGGGAGTACAAGTACTGGTATCAGTATCGGGACAACCCTACTTATAGGTAATGTGCAAATAACATTGAATAATACAGTGAAATAATGTATTGTTACATTGTATTTACTATTTCATTCTTAAGTAGAGCAAAGGCATGACTTCTGATCTGTATGTGACATCAGTTTTATGTATATATATATATTTTCTTAATCAAAACATATTCCTATTTAAATCCTTATTAACTCAGAGGCAACAATAATCAGCCTTAAATAACTTATTCCTCCCCTCACTTACTATATTTCTGCTTCTTTTTAATTTCTATTTTTTTTCCATTATCTTTTTTTACATTTCTTTTATAATTTTTTTTGGGTCACATAAAATTTTCTTGCAATTGGAAAGAAAAAAGTTTTTATTTACAAAAAATTTTGTTTTGTACTAAATTTCATTTTACTGTCATTTTAATAGGACAACTTATAGAATACAATGTAGACCTTTTCTTGAAAAAATAAAACTATTTAAAAAATGTTTAATTTAGAAAAACATATTTTGTATTGTATTTATACCATTAATGTATTTTTGTCTATAGATTATATAGAAAATAAAATTATTTTTGCAAGACAATATTGCCAAAATAAAGCTAAATTTACCCCCCCCGCCAAAAAAACAACAACAATATACTGTATGTATTAGTCCATTACCTTAAGTGATGACAAAAGGCCAGATTCAGGTACATCTGCGCATTATTGGACCGGCGTAGCACACCGCCTTAGACTTAGACTATACGTTAGACTTGCGCAATGTAGCCGCGCAATCACCCTATTCTCGTCGCTTTTATGCAGAAAATAGCACCTGCGCAACATTATTTCTGAGGCGCAAGGCAGAGTAATACAAATTGGGAAGGACGTGGGCGTGTTACATTGAAATGAGCCGTGACCCCATGCAAATGAAGGGCCGGCCGGCTCGCGCATGCGCGCTTGAAGCAGACCATGTCAGCACCTCTGTGCACATGCTCACAACTCGGGAACGGCGCAATCAGTGAAATTGGAAATGGACTATGGCAAAATCATGAACTACACAGACAGCATAAATAGACACACACAAACGCACTTCCATTGCAAAAGTACATCCCTTTGTTTCCCTTCCCATATAGCAAAGTGCTTTTGTTCCGTTGTTAGTTGCGTTGTGATTTGTATTTGTCAGATTTGTGTACTGTGTGATCTAGTGTTTGTTAGAAGATATTTGAAAGTGATTTTTGCTAAGTGTTTGTGAAATTTTTTGTTTGATATTTTTCTGTTTGTTTGTTTTCTTGCTTGATTGTTCCTGTTTGTTTTTGTGACTGCTTTTTGCTGTGTGTTTGTGAGAATTTTTGTTTGATATTTTTCTGTTTGTTTGTTTTCTTGCTTGATTGGTCGTGCTTGTTTTTGTGAGTGATTTTTGTTGACTGGGAGAGATCTTTGGTCAGAGTATGACTGAGAGGAAGAGGAAATAAAAATTTTCTTTGAGGGAGAAACAAATTCTTGCCCGGGCCATTTCCGACTATGGGCGTTTCCTCCACGGCCCGGACAGTGCCAACACCACCCTGGCCAGGAGGAGAGAGATTTTGGACATGATCACTGACCACGTGAATTCAGCGGGGGAGGGGGAGACACAGAACCGGTCTGGGATTGATAAAAAGATAAATGACCTCCGGCGTCTGGTCAAAAAGAAGCTGGCCAGAATGCTTGCCCATGCCAGGGCCACAGGAGGGGGCCCACAATGCCCTGTTAGGCTGACAGCGGAGGAGCGTGCGGTGGCCCAGACCTTTCATAGGCAAGAAGTGGAGGGCCTGCCCGGCTATGACTCAAGTCATTAAGGCGTGATGCCAGGTAAGGTTTTTTGGCCCTATCAGGTGTGTAGCATATGTGGGGGAGGGTGTGAAAGGGAATATGTGGCAAGTGTGTGGATCCTCCAACCTGTGAATGTTTTGTGTCATCCACAGATGTGCAGGAGGGTGCTGGGCCATCTGGCCTGACCGCACCATCCCCAGGACAGCAGCCTAATGTGGCCCCCCCGACAAGGCCGGAGTCCGTGGAGGAGGTTGAAGAGGAGGAGGAGGTTGAGGAGGAGGAGTTTGAGGAGGAGGAGTAGTCCATGTCAGGCACTGGCCTATTGTTTTTGGATGACTCTTCCCCTCTGGCTGGCAGAAGCCAGCCCTCCCTAAGGGGGAGCCCCCCCTCCTCCCCCAACATGGCTCCCCTCCCAAGGGGCTCCCCTTCTCCCCGGCCCCAAGCATCAGCTGGAGGCAGGAAGGCGACCCATAAGACCAGGGGGGTGGCCGATCTCCTGCCCACCACTCTGAGAAGGGACCAGTTCCTCCAGACCCGCCATCTGGGACAGGTCAGCCAGACATTGGTGCAGATGGAGGAGAGCCTGTCCTCCATCAAGGATACGCTTGGGAACCTGGACTGCCACTTCCGGGCTTTCAGAAACTGCCTTAACGACCTGCAGACTACATCAGCAGGCGTTGGGCAGGATGTGAGGGCCCTTACCCAGACTATCCAGGCCAACACGGCAACACTAGGTGCTGCCCTGGACAATTTTGGTGGAGAAGGGTTCCCCAGGACCAGGGAGAAGTGATCCCCAGGTCCGTGTGAATGGTGTATGAATGTACAGTGACATAATTGGAGCCTTGGCGTGGCGTTGCTGCTCACAAGTCCTGCATGGTGGACTGGTGCCAATCCAATTTGATGAGGATGTGGTGTGTGTGTGCTAGGGACCATAGTGGTGTGCATGCATGCATTCTCATTGTGCCATGATTAATGTGTGTGTTTAACGTGCAAAGATGCCCAATGTGAGCTGTCTCCTGGCTGCTCTTCCCTCAGAAGACGGGGTATCCTCAGTTAGGGGGGGATTGTCTGGTTCAGGGGTGAGGTCATCACGTAGGTCAATCTGCAGGCCCTTTCTCACTGCGAAGTTGTGCAGCAGGCAACAGGCACCGATGATATGGCACACAAAGTTTGGGGAATACAACAGGGTCCCCCCAGACTTATCCAGGCATCGGAAACGTGACTTCAGGAGGCCAAAGGTGCGCTCCACCACTGCACATGTTTGGGCGTGGGCTTGATTGTATCTTTCTTCTCCTGGGGTTTGGGGGTTCCGGATAGGAGTCATGAGATGGGGTCCCAGTGGATATGCAGAGTCACCTGTAAGGGAAAAGACAGGAGGATGTTAGTCATGCATGTGCCCCTTGTGATGTGTGCATCATGGGGGGTACAGTCATGCCTGCCACCCATGTCACTCACCAACCAGCCAGGTGTCCCCATACACGTTCTGATCGAATTTCATTCGGATGGGGCTCTGATTGTATATGTATCTGTCATGGCTGGACCCTGGGTGTTTGGCACGGACGTGCCATATGAGGCCTTGGGCATCGACTATCACCTGTACGTTGATGGAATGCCAATGCTTCCGATTGCAGTACATGTGCTCTGTCTCCTGGGGGGGCTGGAGTGCCACATGTGTGCAATCAATGGCCCCCACGGTGCGTGGGAATCTGGCAATTCTGTAGAAATCTGTCATTGCCTTCAGCCGCAGGTCCTCAGTGGTGGGTTTGATGATTTGGTTGGCCATGCGTCTGAGGATTGCAGGGACAACCTGGTGCACACATCTGCTCATGGAGGATTGTGACATCCCAGCCACCACTCCACTTGTTCTTTGAAAAGATCCACTGGCAAGGAAATGGAGTGTTGCCATGACCTTGACCAGTGGCTGCACTGCATGTGAGCGTTGTGTTGGGCTGGTGATGTCCTCCTGCAAGGTTGTGGTTAATTCCAGGATGGCATGAGGGCTGAATCTGAAGATGCGATACACCTCACAATCACTCATGCCAAACAGGTCTATGCATGTGCGGTATATTCTCTCCCGTGCCATCTTCCGTGCCCTCCTCCTTCTTTGCTCATCTAAAGTCAGTAGTATAGCTATGCGCGACGATGCCCCTGGCATGTTGGCATACAGATTGTTGTGCAACACATGTGACTGCTCAGCTCCTCACTAACAGTGTTGCTTTATCTGACATGTAGACGATTTTTCTCTTTTTAGACCAGCTCTTATATCTATATCTCGGGTCTAATTTTAGACAGGACATTTTGCTGTTGCGCACACTGCGTAGCCTGCACTGCCCCAACGTTCTTTTGTGGATCCCCGTAAGTCCCTCATTAGCATATTTGACTAGCAAATCAATGGTCTGTCTAGCACAGTTTTGCGCGGACGGATGCGCCTGTCTAACGAAATTACGCTGGACAAAAAAAAGTAGATTTCTTGCGTATCTCGTTTTGGGGATGCCGTGCATCGAAACGCACGCGCACATTTAGACTTACGCCGCGCATCTCCTGTTATGCAGGCGTAATCGCTCTGTGAATCTGGCCCAAAGTTTTCACCAAATAAACAGGTCCCCAGTGGAGAAGTAACAATTGCCCTGGTCCAAGGGATATAAAAATATGAGAGCTGAAGTGCTCTAAATTTATGTAAATTGTGACTAAATTATATTTTGTTTTAAATAATTTTTATTATTTTTCACATAAAAAAACTTTTACAGACTTTACAAAAACATTTTCTAAGATTACAAACCATTATAGAGGATACATAAATACATTCATAAAAATATACATTACATAGTAGGGTCCACCCTCTAAAACATGTGCCTTAAGTAAATCTATCAATACCATAGCACATTCTCTTTTATCTTCCAAAACCTCTCGGAAACATAGGGATCAGAATAATCAGAAGAGCAAATCCTGAGCAGCCCACCTGACCCCCTACCCCCCCCCCCCCCCCCCCCCAAAAAAAGGGGAAAATCGTGTCCTAACATGTATTT
This sequence comes from Rana kukunoris, assembly GCA_029574335.1. NCBI lineage: Eukaryota > Metazoa > Chordata > Amphibia > Anura > Ranidae > Rana > Rana kukunoris. Next base: position 111,246,327 of record CM056052.1, read on the forward strand.
TTACCCCCCCCCCCCCCCCCCCCACACACATATTTACCCCTCTTTACGTGTATCCCATTTCTATATCTGTGCATATATATACCTTTACTTTCAGATAAATTATATTTTGTTTGCTAAAGCACTGTCTAGCATAAACAATAGTGTTGAGCAGAATATGCCATATTCGAATTCGCGATATATCTCGAATATATAGTCGAATATTCGACATATATTCGCTAAATACGAATATTCGTGATATTTTTTGGAAATTAAATGATTGCGAATTTTCGCGAATTTTTGCGAATGCGAATTGCGAATTGCGAATTGCGAATGCGAATATTCAAGAAATGCGGAATGGAGCACTCTGATTGGCTCAGAATATTCGTGATATATTACAATATAAAATAATTGCGAATATTCGAGAAATGCGGAATGGAGCACTCTGATTGGCTCAGAATATTCGTGATATATTACAATACACAATAATTGCGAATATTCGAGAAATGCGGAAGGAGCACTCTGATTGGCTCAGAATATTCGTGATATATTACAATACACAATAATTGCGAATATTCGAGAAATGCGGAAGGAGCACTCTGATTGGCTCAGAATATTCGTGATATATTACAATACACAAAAATTGCGAATATTCGGCAAATGCGGAAGGAGCACTCTGATTGGCTCAGAATATTCGTGATATATTACAATATAAAATAATTGCGAAATTTCGAGAAATGCGGAATGGAGCACTCTGATTGGCTCAGAATATTCGTGATATATTACAATATAAAATAATCGCGCGATATCGCTATTACCGAATAATCGCATTGCGATTTTTCGGCAATATAAAATGAGCGCTGCAGCTACTCGGCCCAAGGTCTCTAATCATACCAGCAATGCTTTTAGACGTCGATGGGGATCTCTAGGATGTGATCTGTTCTAAAAAAAAAATTAAAACATTCGAATATTCGAAATAGCGAATATTCGCCGCGATATTCGCGTTATTCGCGAATACTCGAATATGCAATATTCGTAGCGAATATTCGCAATGCGAATATTCGTGAGCAACACTAATAAACAATTCCCATTTTTTACTAAAATATTATTTTTAATCCTTTATTGGATCTTACTACTGATCTCCTGCACTCCCTTTGCAGTCACATTATTTCAGTAACAGGGTTTACATGTACTTTCTCTGGCCAGCCATCCACAGTTCGAATCTCGGCCGGTTCAGCAGGAACCAGCTGAGATTTGAACTGTAATGAGCAGGCTGAATGTACCAGGTTAATTAATCATTTTGCTTGGGTACAACCAGTCTGCCAGATCGCCTTATGATTAACGTTAGCAATTGAAATGGCAGCTAGCAATATTTACTGTCTTCTCCCAGTGGGAACGGCTTCCCCTGCCTGATGCCACAATGACTCAGCACTGTCTGTGTTTATAGGAAAATAGAGAAAATTTATTTCCTTCAACCTGTGGTTGGAAAACAATTTGCACCGTGTATGGCCAGCCTGAACAGATAAACACATAACTTTTTTCATGTATATGTAATAGACTTCTTTTTTTTATAAAAATGTGCTCAGCAGGGCTATTCACAGTAAACTACATCAGTCAATCAGATTTTCCGCTACAGAAGCCTAATTTGGTAATTGTAGGCTACTGTACTCTGTGCAATACCACAGTATATGCACCTAGTAAATACAGCAAGCCCTAAGTAATTGGGGGCATTAACATTTGTTCTTTGATCATAAGAAAGGAACCATAAAAGGATCTTGCCTTTAAACTTAAAATGTATTTAAATGATATAGATTAAAAAAAAAAAAAAAAAAAACATGCCGTGGTATCAGACATTTAAATATCATATAGCCACACAGTCATTTAAAGTAATGAACTGGGTATATTTTTTCAGCTTCCTCTTGCTGTGGTCAAGACTGCTTGTCCCCCTCCACTCCCACAGTTCAAAGGGCTGGGGACAGATCCTGCAGAAGATGCTTAGTAGCTTCCACCGTCATCCTACAAGGAACTCCCTTAGCTGCTCTGCAGACAGAATGGCTCCTTCACCCGTCAGTCACATAATGGAGGGCTGGATGGGGGCATGGCAGCTTAAACTGACTATGGAACTACAGGTACACCATGCATAGGCATGGCATCCTGTAGCTCTCAAGTCCTAGCATGGTCAGTTTAAAACAGCTGTAGCACCCATGTCTTAAACAGGGGCTACTGGTAAATTTAACCGTGCTAGGAGGTAACTAACCTGACTGACTTATAGTCTTTGTGATAATTTGGGGTTTTCTCCTAAGCCTGGTTCAACTGTGGTTCATCCCTTCTGTCAATAGGTGGCACTGTTACCTGGCATTAGTGTGATGAGTTCCAGTAAGACTAAGTTATGAATATGCATATCTCTTTCAGCCAATCAGTAGGTGTTTCAGTCCACTGAGCATGCTGGAAGAGAGTAAACCTTTAGAGGAAGTCATGTGATCAGGGTCCTTCCACCCAGACCTTGGTCTGGTGTGGAGATGTGAGGAACAACTGTGTTGGGTGAGTATCACATACAGTACCTGGTAGCCTGATATGATGAGGAAGGCCTCTCTTACACTTCTGACTCAGGCCCCCTGATAAAGTAGACAGGAGGCACAAGAGTACAGAGTGGCAAGGGTGCCTGTAGGTCTTGCTAGCAGGGCAGGTGTCCATGTTGGACAGGAAAAGTCATCAGGTGGCTTCAGCAAGTAGGCAAGCAGGCAGGCTGATGATACTGGCGACAGTAGACAGAGTAGGATAGTCAGGCAGGCTGGATTATTCACAGACAAGATTGAACGGGTACAGAGCACATACCGGAGAGTTGTTAGGAAACAAGCTGAGTCTGGAACTGATCAGTGATGCAGGAGCCAAAAAAACATACAGAAGAGGAGGTCAGGGAACAAGTCATGGTCCATGAGGGAGCGTTCAGAGGTCAGAGAATTGTCATGACAACCCGAGTCAGCAACTGGAAGCAGGGTACAGGATCAAATGTTACACAGGAGGCTGAAGACAAAGTAGCATGGATTCTGAAAACTGGCTGAGTTTAAATGGCCCATTTGGCGCCAGCATCTGTCACAGGTGTACGCAAGCGCCAACATGCATGAGAATGCATGATGGCTTGTGTCTGCACGCAAGTACATGCATACCCATATGCATTAACCAGAGCACAATTCTTGTGAGCAAGCGAAAAGAGAATATGTTTTAGCCTGTGCACAGAAGTCCATCCTGAGGAGTTATCTTGTCTATGGCATGCCCATCCTGACAGTGAGGCCTGGAGTATAGGGCCTAGCCATGTTTTCGGGGCTCTGTCAGAGAGAGCCTGTTTGTTGTCTGGGGCATTGGCAAAGTCCTGCCAGTGAGAAATAACCTCTTGTTGCCTGGGGGCATGAGGAAAAAGGATGGAGTTTTAAAATTAAGTACCAGAGATTACTCTTCATGAGCCAGGGGCTGTGAAAATTTTGGGAAAACATCCCAGAAAGAGGGACTCATCCAGAGAAACCCTGGACAGTGTTGTGAGTTTTTTTATTGCTATTGGAGACAGCTGTTACTACGTAGGCACAGCTGTTGCCTTGCAGTTTTTTTTAAACCTGCAAGACAATGTCATAATGTGCTAGTCAGGGCCAGTGCTACCACTAGACAAACTAGGCAAACGCCTAGGGTGCACTGCTGTCTAGGGTGCAGTCATAGCTGCTAGTTCGTACTGTTTGACCTACAGTAGTCCCTGTCATTGTGTTTTCATTTTTTTGGATGCCTGGGTCATGCAGACAGGTTTTCCCACACTCCCTGTTGGCTCCCATGTCTGGAGCTTGGTATGCCGCTGCCCTGCCCTCTTTCTTGATAGCAACGGCAGTTATTAGTTCTGCTGTGGGTCTTGGACTGGGCGAGCACCGCGATACTTGTGTGGGCAGTGTGTTCTGTCCCGTGGGGAGTATATAGGGTGGTTTGGTAGGTAATTTGTCCTTGTGGAGGCACTGGTGGTACTACCCTTTGTATCTTTCCCTAGATGGTGCAGTTGGACTAGTAAGCCTGTTACAGCCTTGTGTTCATTCAGGGATGTTTTTTCATTTCCTATATTTCTTAACAGATATAACATTGCTAACAGGAGGGGGGTTGGGTGGTGCAAATAGCTGGTCTTGTCTAGTGTGCAAAATAGTCTGGTGCTACTATGCATCTCATACTAGCACATTATGTGAATCTTACCTTAGAACAAAGCCTTCCAGCAGGGCACTCTCACTGCTAAAGTCACTTTCATCTTCACCCAGTCTTTCTTCTGGGTTTCCCGAACTCTGGCTGTGTGAGTGGCTGGAGCCACAATGACGTCACTCACACACATGCGCACGGGAGCCACTGTTTACGACACAGGACAGTATGGGAGTGCTGTTCCTTCAGAGTGCATGCGCCGATGACATCACTGGTTGCATCTACAGTAAATATCTCCTAAACACTGCATGTTTAGGAAATGTTTACAGTACCTATAGGTAAGCCTTATTATAGGCTTACCTATAGGTAAAATTCATGCATGGGAGTTTACTTTCACTTAAACCAAGCTTAGAGAAGATGTTGAAATCATAGTAACTGGGGGTTCCTGGGGTGAATTTCTAAATGTATCTTACTATTTATATATGCACCTTACTTGTGTTGCAGGCAGCCAAAAGATAGGAACATAAATAGTGCATTAACTTATCACACTTCCGTTTCTCCAGTGTATACTGTCATCAGACTGTCATCAACTTGACAACATGACAGTATTTTCACATTATAATTTAGAGCTATTAGTCCAGGTATGGGAGCAAAACCTATTCCTGATTGATATTAGATATTGAATTGCTCAAATGATTAACCTGGTCTTACAATAAGTAAATCTTTGAATCCTTTGTTCAAGTTTTCTTATGGTTCCAGATAGATTCATACAGTTTGCTCAGGTCTAGGTTTCTTGGCACGCTTAGCTATGCCATTACATCACCTGGGATAAGTTGATAACTTCACAGAAGACACCTAAAGTAATTGCCCCTTTCCCTAACACCTCTTACAATTTTCCCCCTGAATAGCTTTTGTATTCATTGGACATATGTCAGTTGGACTTAGTGTTCATGTTGTGGTTCATGAAGCTACATCAAAGAGAGAAATAAGAGTGCCACAAAGTAATCTGTCCTTTCATGTCGGCTGGAGTTTTAGTGTACAGCTGTCCCCAGATTCTCCTTCTCCTGCAAGATCATTACTGTTGCTGAGAAAGAAAAGTCAACCCATCTAATCAATGAAAGCCTTACAACATATATCGCTTAAAAAAAGGAATCTTAACCCGAAGGAAATGAAGGTAGGCCATCCTCGGCATACTATTGCTTTTCTCAGCAATGTCTTATCCCAGAGGAGTTAGCCCTAAACGTTTTCCTCTCCAACTCCTGTCTCAGTCAATTAGGTTTTCAGCTGTGGATTGACATGAGAGATAGTACCTGTCAGCAAATAGCTTGGTGACCCTTGTTACTTTATATTTGGGAGGGCATTCCTATTTATAACTTGTCAGCGGGTAAGAAGAAAAAGCCAAAGGAGGAGACGCAAAGCTTTAGTTACAATATACACAGAAAGATGTTTTACTGAGAAAATGTGAAATGCTTTCATGCTCTCTTGTTATGTTTAATCGATTTAATGATTTATTTCTGACCCTATCTGCTTCTCTACAAATAGGCAGGTATTCTCACCGAGCACTTTAATAAGTCTCCTGTATCCACCGTATTCCACTGTTTAAAAATATTTTTTGATTGACATAAATAGGTAATCTCATGCTTTGAGAACAAGTAGACAAAAGGGAAGGTGCGCTTACTGGTAATGGTCTTTAATACGACCTCCTTTGATTATTTTTATTATGTAATTGCTGATATTACTAGAGCAAATAAACCCCAACAGTATTCTTCTTGAGCTAGACACAAATAATGGCAAGCCGTTATCCAGACTGTTGTTTTAAATGACACTTTATGCATTGACAAATTTCCTTAGACCCAATCTGTCTAGACAGTATGGTCATCTGCTGACTTGGCACTACACACAGGAAGCTTAACTATTCAAAAGACGTAACATTGAATCCAACACAATTTAACTTCAACTAATTGCAGCACAGAGGATGTTTTTCCAGTTTCTTTAAAGTAAAGAAGATAATGACTTTCCTAAAAACTGTCTCTTATGCCCTGTACACAGGATAGGTTAGTCTGATGAAAACGGTCTGATGGATTTTTCCATCAGTTATCCGATGAAGCTAACTGATGATCAGTCGTGCCTACACACCATCAGTTAAAAAAACGATCGTGTCAAAGCGCGGTGACGTAAAACACAACGACGTGCTGAAAAATGCTTCCAAGCATGCGCCGACTTGATTCTGAGCATGCGTGGATTTTTAACCGATGGACGTACCCACAGACGATAGTTTTTTTCTATGGGTTTTTTTATCCATCAGATAATTTTAAAGCAAGTTCCTATTTTTTTAACCTATGGATAAATAACCGATGGGGCCTACACACGATCGGTTTGTTCTGATGAAAACGGTCCATCAGACCGTTTTCATCAGACTAACCTATCGTGTGTATGTGGCATTAGAATTATTAACACTGACTGATGGAAGATGAAAAAAAAAACAGGGAGGATCTTGCTAGGACTAAACTAGCTATCACTAAACAGGAGGGACAGAATGGGAATACTAAATAACAAAAGTAAATACATTCTAGTGGCTAGAAACCTTCACTAGATGTCAGAATACTACTGTACTGAACAATAATAACCTGATACAATTCAATGCAACACAGAAAGAAATACATGTAAGTGGGACTTCTAAAACACAGAACACGGATTTGGTAGATCTCGAAAAATGTTTTATATTTTGGAAGGGGTTATGGCTTCTCCATGTTTTATTGTTGTCTTTGTTGGGAGTGTCCCTATGACAGTGTCCACCAAAACATCTATAATTAGGTGCACCAATCTCAACACTTTTCAAAAGGGGAGAGGCAAAATCTCCTTTTAACATGTGCAGTACTTTAATAATTATTGGTGAAGTACATAAGTAATTCACACTTAAAAGATAATTATGGAACATTTATAAACCTTTATACTCACCTAGGAGGATGCAGCATCGATCCAATGCTGCATCTGTCCCCCAGCTTGCTCTGCAGTTTAGCAATCAAACACTGTTCATCGCTAAGTTCTCCCCCTCCGCTCTGAGAACTGGAACTGTCAGTCACCGGGTCACTGCTCTCCCCCTTCAGTACTCACTGCAGCGCTGGACTGTAGAGAAAGTGGGAGGGGCTGGCTCAGTCTCTCAGTGGATCGCTTGGACTGGTTGAGTGATATCAGCTGACAGCCGACTTTCAGCTGTCGGCTGAAAATGGGTCACAGGAGTGCAGAATGAACTGCACTCCTGTGACCTACAGGAGAAGTATAGCCAAAATAGCTTTGGCTATACTTTTACTTTAATACAAGTTTAAACTTGACACATTTTGATTAATTTACTATGGGAGTATTTTGCAAAGGGTTTGTTCTTTTATCTTAATAAACAAGGCAATTTATGTTCACTTTGAATACCAAGTTCAAGGGAATATTACATTGTTTTCCTTGCACATGATTAGATGATTGAAGTGAACACAGTTTCACTTTGTTTACTAAGCTAGGTAAACAAGCTTTACAAAGTGAGCATGGAGGCTCATCATCAACAGTCTGCATGCACATGCAGTCTGCCCAGCAACACCAACCAGCCCAGACTAACATCCACCAATAAAGGCATTTTTATTGTTGCACAACACCCCGTATTAGCCAGCCCAGCGGCTGGTGTTTTTTTTCAGGGGGGGGGGACAACGCCCTGGGCCACCGGTGGAGCTGCACTAGCACAATTGCCCCTATACACCCCCCCGTGGCACAGCACTAACACCCCCAGCAAACCCCCCCACCCCTGCTGTCTGCCAGTCAGTCCTTACTCTGGATGCAGATCTTTATGAAGTGCGGAGCACCTCTTCCAGCCCGGTCGCCCCTGTCCTTAAGCGTGGTGGGCTCGTTGAAAAAAGCAGCTCTGGTGTCCTCTCCTGAATGGCTTCCGATGTGTGATTCCTCTCTGCTCCTCCCAGCACTAGGCATCCAATAGGATTGCCTGACATGTTGGCCAATCAGAAATGGGTTTCATACTTACTTCCCAAATGGCCAGGAGGAGGATCAGTGTTGCAACAGCAAATATTCATTCGTTGTTGCAACACACCTGGGTGTGCGTCATAGTACATCCTCTGCGACCCAAGCTCACCCTATTTTAAAGCCTATTAGAGCCTCTGGCTTCAATCAGGTGCTTCAAAATAATCTCTGGCTGCTGTAATTTATGCGCCCGGTGCCCTGAAAGGGGACTGCATAAATAGGGGGAGGCCGTGGTGGCCATGGATAGATTCATGCTATAGATAGAGTGGTGGCACCCAGGTGCCCCTAATGGAGGGGCCACTACTTGCATCATGGCTAAGGACTCCTGAGAGAAGTACTGAATCAGAGTGCTGTGAGAGGCTATGTAAAACACCCTGCTAACACCTCCCAAGAGCTACGATCAGTCTGTACTGCATAGAGAAGCACAGAGACCCAATGATGGGGTTTATAATAAGTAACGTGATGAAAACAGGTTGCAGTAGGTAGGGGGCAGGAAAGCCAAAATATAAGATTAAACTTCAGCTTTAAATTTCAGGGTATAGCCAACCTAGTGAAGGGGAGCCCTAACATGCTGTGTAGATTTATGCATGTTAAAAAAAAAAAAATTGTTTCATTATTGCCGTATTGTGGCTCCAGCCATCTGCCCACCTCCACTTAAACCTATTCGGTCATCACAGCTTTATTCACATTGGTTGCCTTGTCGGAGTGTGTACTGTTGTTTACAGTTTATGTCCTTGTGGGTTTTGGAGTAATCTCACTATAATTTTGTTTTCATTGTCTACACCTCTGCTAGTGCATATTTTTGGTATGCTTAGTGCCATACTCCTTTCACATCTTCTTCACTACATTTCACCATCCTTTTACCAGGGCTCAAAATTTCAAGTCCTGAGCTACTAGCCAGGCCTCAAGAGTTACTCGCCACCAGTTGCCCCACCTAATTAATACACTGCCCTGCGCCTTAGTTGCACCCGTAAACACGCCCTCGTAGATTATCTCATGGAATGACACTGTTAAGTTACAAAAATAAATATTACCAACAACAACTTTAACAAAATGGGACAGGGCACTGGGGGCAGACCAGAGGGACAGGGCACTGGGGGCAGACCAGAGGGACAGGGCACTAGAACTGGGTCTCTTCCCCATTCTCTTGCTGTCTCCTCTGCAACTCCCATCCATCCTCTCTCTCTCTCTCTCTCTCTCTCTCTCTCTCTCTCCCTCTCCTATTTATCTCATCATCAAGAGCCTGTGTGTGTGGCTCCATGCTTGCATGTCCCCACTTCCCCCTTTTATTCAGGCTGGCAGTGAGGAGAGGAGCTGCAGCACAGCGGGAGGGAGTACACACAACTGCATAGCCATTGACAACATAGCACAGCGCACACTGACACAGCACACATTGAGACCAGTCTGTTCACAGTGCTCATGCTGAACTGTTGGACACTTACATATAGCACAAGGTGAAGAAAACTGCACAAACTGGAAGGCTGCCGCTCTCATGTCAGGGCAACTTTCAGTGAGCGCTGCACTGGAGTGGTAATTTTTGCAATCCTCCACCTCACTCATTACTTTCTGCTCTCCAGCTACATTGGTCGGGGGGAGGGGGCAGGCTCAGAGAGGTCATACTGTTAGGTCCCATGGCTTAATGCGAATTGTAAGGTGAGCACCTGTGTACTGCTCTGCCTGTGTGCGGCTCACCAGACTACTTTTCCTGAGCATGCACCTTTCCTTTTCGGCCACCAATCTCATTGGGACTCTAAGGCCTTGTACACATGAGGGAATAAATCCGCTGAAACTGGTCCGACGGACCATTTCATCCGAAAAATCCGCTCGTCTGTATGGGCAAACGGACCGTTTTGGCCGGATTTCTCCTGCGGACTAATTCCAAAGCATGCTTTGAAATATTTCCGCCGGACACATGTCCGTCGGATATGTCCGCTCGTGAGTACACAAAAGCATCGGACCAAAAACCCGCGCATGCTCAGTCAAAACGATGGGACGGGAGCACTCGTTCAGGTAAAACTCGCGTTTGTTTGGGACCTGGCACATTCGTCACCTAAACTCTCTATATAGTGTCCCGTTTCTAGCGTTTTTTTGTTCTTTGTTCTCTTGCTAGAAGAAACCCGTTCTCTTGCTGATGCAATTTTGTCCCGATGTCACATACTGAAAGCTTGCATTTTCGTTAGTGTTTTTTCTATTTCTCACTGTTTGCTAGCCAGATGTCCCCACATTTGTTTCCGTTCTCCACATGACATAAGTTGGGAAAATAAAAGGGAATTTTAACAAAAAAAATAAAAACATGATGAAACAACAAAAATAACATATTTTGGAAAAATTCCTAAACCGTAAAATATTTTGACTTAATGTTGAGGGTATCATATTGTTTTTTTTGGTGTTTTTTTTTTTTTGTTGTATTTTACGGTTTAGGAATTTTTCCAAAATATGTTATTTTTGTTGTTTCATCATGTTTTTATTTTTTTTGTTAAAATTCCCTTTTATTTTCCCAACTTATGTCATTTTGTTGTTTCATCCTTTATTTTTTCCCTTTTTTTTGGGGGGGGGGGTGTTTTATTTTTTTGAATTTTTTAGGCTTCTTTTGGGTTTACCAAGTTCGACCACAAAAGGTCCCCCCCCCAAGGAGTTTGTGTCCTTTTCAAATGCCACATTTTATTTTACAAATGTCTGATGCTTACTCACCACAGTATAAAACACAATAGACGAGGTTTGAAAGTAACTACAAAAGCCATTTATTTCCGGCCAAAAAAGAAATTATAAATCACCATAACGGCAGCACTTGATGAGATTGCAACATACATGCATACTTGGGAATTACAACATGATTAAGGATACATTTAGTAACCTCAGGAGTCAATAACAAAAATCAGGATCAGCAGCACATGAACAAAGGAACCCAAGCTGTGCTACTCCAACGAGCTCAGTTTTTTGGACAATCAACTGGATGGCAGGGAATCATCTTCTTGACTTCTTTCCAGACTTCCTTCCAGCGAAACTTCCACGGGTCTGTCCACGGACCCTTGCAGGTGGGGGTGATGTGGCAGCAGGAGGAGGATGATGATGATGGGGAGCAGGCCAGGCCGGGTCACACAGCACAGTGTCCCTGCTCAGCCTGTCCCTTTTCATCCTGGCCAGGACCTGATTAATCAGGTCCTTGGCCAGGCTTTTTTGCTCCTCCCCCCCTTGGTTGAGCTCATTGGCCACAAATGCACTATAGCATTCAGTTGGGTTGAGGGGGGCCCTCATGATTTCAGCAGCCTCCCGTATAACCTCCAGGCTCTCGTCGTGCACCACACTCCTGCGCCTCCTTGCAGCTGGTGGCCTCATCTGGAGGGGAGGAACTTGGCTGATGGTGCTCAGTCTGGGCCTGGGGACCTGCTGCACCTCACTTGGCCCGGCCTCCTCCTGGCTGCCACTCCCCCCTTCCGCCTGGCTGACATGGGCCTCAGGAGCTGCCACCTCCTGGCTGGTCTCTTCTTCCTGTGTATAAAAAAGGGACATGTTGTAATATTTAGCACAATCAATCACACACATTTTCTTTCTCTAGACTGTTTTAGTTAGTATTAATTTTAATTAAACAGACTGTCCTTCTGCCCCCTGCATTTGGCATCCCTGACACCTATTTGTAGGCCCACAACTTTGGTTTTTCTTCCCAAGGTTTGTTTTTTGTTTACCAGATCAACTCACTAATTCAAAATAAATAGCAGAACCAAAATATGTTGGAAATTTCTATACCTCATCGAAGATGGCCAGATCTGGCTCCATGTCAGCCAGCCCCGCTTCAGATTCTGCAGGGCTCCTGGGATCCGGGGAAGTTCCGCCTGGAGGAAGGCTGGAAGGTAGTGTTGAATCAGAAGGCCTGCCATCCAGTTCATCGTTCAAAAAACTGAGCTCTTTGTAGTACCAGAGCTTGGGTTCCTTTTTCTTAGCTGCTGCTGATCCTGTTTTCTGATATTTGCGTTTTTTATACACATTTCTGTAGATTCTCCTGAGGTTACTAAATTTATCCTTCACCATGTCGCCTGTGCAACTTGGCACCCAAGTGTGCAGGTATGTAGCAATCTCATCAAGTGCTGCCGCTCTCTTCTGGGTATCTAAATATTCTGGGTGCTTGGTGTCCCAAAGAAGGGGCATATCCCGATAGCGGTTGATAAGCTGCATTGTTGCCTCCTTCCCTTTCAGCAAATCCATTTTGAACAGCTTTCAGCTCGTAAAATTTCCTTCAATAGTAATGTCTAGAATAGAAAATGACAAACAAACACAAACCACAATTTAAAAAAGGCTCAGCTTTGAGATTCTAAAAATATGTGCACATTCATTCATCTTAGAGCAACTACAGTATACAAACACAGTGTCTTCTGCTGCTACATAGCTGGCCAGCTCTGCCGCATTGTTGTAGCCCCCAAAAAAGGTGTCATGCAGAGCCATTTGTTTAAGTTGTAGCATGTAGCATGTAGATAAGAACACATCCACCATGAATATTAATGCTAGCACTCATCAAGGCACTAGTTCATGTTTAGCCAGGGCCGCCATCATGAATTTTGGGGCCCCTTACACAGCTTCAGGCATGGGCCCCCTGGAGCAGGGAACCGGGGGGGGGGTGCTGCCGCATGAGGAAATAAAGAAGCGGGGGGGGGGCTGCTGCCGCGAATTGAGAAGCGGGGGGGCCCTTTACAAAAAGAAGCAATAAAGGAAAATATATAAAAAAAGGGGGGTAGCCATCCGGAGCCCTGGGGACCTCCGGACCTCTAAAAAAAAAAAAAAGTTAAAAAATTGGCCCTTTAACCACTTAAGACCCGGACCAATACGCTGGCAAATGACCCAAGGGGTTTTTGCGATTCGGCACTGCGTCGCTTTAACAGACAATTGCGCGGTCGTGCGACGTGGCTCCCAAACAAAATTTGCGTCCTTTTTTTCCCACAAATAGAGCTATCTTTTGGTGGTATTTGATCAACTCTGCGGTTTTTATTTTTTGCGCTATAAACAAAAATAGAGCGACAATTTAAAAAAAAATGCAATATTTTTTACTTTTTGCTATAATAAATATCCCCCAAAAATATATAAAAAAACATTTTTTTTCCTCAGTTTAGGCCGATACGTATTCTTCTGCCATTCTGCCGACGTAAATGTGCAGTAGGCGGTCCTTAAGTGGTTAATAAAAAAGAAAATAAAAAATATATTAAAAAAATATATTTTGTTTTCAGAAAAATATATTTTTTTATAAAAAAAAAGGCTTGCCATCTGGGGCCCTTGGTGGCCTCCGGGCCCCTGGGGACCTTTGGACCCCAACAAAAAAAAAAAATTTTTTTTTTACTTTTTTTTTTGTTTAGGGTGGTTCCCATCCGGGCCCCTGGGGACCTCCGTGCCCCTTACAGGTGTAATGCCTGTACTCCCCTGATGGCGGCCCTGTGTGTAGCTATCATGCCCCTCAGCATTGATGGCAGAAAACACTAACTACTTATCTCTGTACAACCAACACACAACAATACTTGCATGATCTGACTGCATACTCTAAAATCCAAATAAAGAGGATAGAGAGGATAGAGCATTCTCTACATATATCTTGATGAAGTGATGTGTACAAGCACTTGGCTCTCTAAATTTTATGGTGTGCCCCAAAATGCCTAAATAACAGTAGCACAAAAAGGGTGCAAACAACATTGAAAAGCCCCATCCCCCATGGCTGTTCAAATTTTAGGCCTCTGATCCGATGTTTTCATTTACCTTTGTCTCTCTCTCTCTCCTCGTTTCCGCTCGAATAATCTCTGCGTAACCTACGTAATCACGTCGTTACCATTATATCCCCACGCAATCAAGAAGCGCCGCCCTCGTCTCCGCCCATGACGTACCAATTCCTGTTTTCCACGCCCCTATGCAATGTAGATTGGAAAATATGGCGATGTCACACGAGCGCACATTAGCCTCTGATCGGGATCTGGAAGGGACAGAGGCCGGAACGTCCAGATCCAGGCCAAAACGATACAAGGCCACAAACATGTCTCTACAAGAGATGGTGTCCATACTGCGACGGAAGGTGTGGTCGCGCCTCAGCTGGCCCTGGGTGGAGTTGAACCCAGGACCTCTGCGTTGCTATTCCAACACCTTACCTCTGAGCCACTTCTCAGGTTAAATTTGCTGTCCATTGAAGCCTGGTGCTGAACTATGTGCTGATTGCCTGATCTCCCTGCATTCTGCACCTGACTACCCTGGTCCAGCTGAGGCAGGTTATACAATTAACCAGGGTATAAAGTCCTGCCTCACTCTGAGAGCCTTGTCAGTTCATTCTGATCTGATCATCCTGTCTGTGCCACAGTTCCTGTGTTTGATCTTCTGCTGCAAGACTGACCCCGGCTTTTGACCCTTGGCTTTGTTTTTGGACTGCTGCTTGCCTGAACCCTTGACCCCGGCTTATACCTTGGATTGCTGCTGTCTCCTGCCCTTTGACCCCGGCCTGTACCTTTGGACTTCCTCTGCCGTCTCCAGCCCTTGACCCACGGCTTGTGCCCCGGATCTGCTACCCTCAGTCTGCTCCCTTCTGAACCGTGTACTGGGACTGTACCACATCTGCTCAGCTACAAGACTAGCCCCCGTGCATGGACTCACAGCCCAGGTAGTGTCTACCTTATTACTGTGGGCTGTGTGTACCTGCAAGGGTGAGCTTACAATCTGCAAATGGACTCCGCTCAAGGTAAGCCCTCACAGAAGGACTATGATGGTGAGCATGGGCCATACAGCACCCCTAACCGGAGGAAGTCCAAAATTATGGATAAGGCGGCGAGGAAACTTTATGAGATGTTTGGGGTCACCAGGTCAAAAGAGCAGCTCCGGAAACGCTGGTCCGACTTAAAACTGCGCGAGCCAGAGCAGTATTGCAAAATCAAGAAAATCATAGAAAAAAGTAAGTACTTTAAAATGTCTTTGGAGTGCCTATTGTTTTTTTAAATGTTTTGCCATGTCTATTTCGCCATCTGCCTCGTTGGCCTGCTTGTATTTTTGAACCCCTGCATTGTAAAATTAGTAATGTTTGTCTAATAAATCCTATGACTTGCCACGATCGTAGGCAACATCGTTCCATCACCTAGTTTCGCCAAAATCCGCGGTTTCAGGAACATCACACCTGGACGTGGCTATTTGGCGAAAAACATCGTTTAGAGAAACAATGTGGAAAATATGATGTGTTTGTGCAAACTAAGTTGATTTTAGGCAAACAGGATTCATTCATTCACACAGTGATGAGTTAACCTAATAAGCAGCTGTTTTCACATCTGTAATTTAGAGAATCTGTTTCTCCCCCCATAAAAGACTAATTTGTACTTTTGGTGAAGGGACTCCAAAAACTACTTATTCAGGAGGCCAGCCATGTGTGTCACTTCACCAAAAAGGCTCATTATATCACAGCTTGGGAGAAATCATCTACCAAAAAAAAGAATATGTTTTTTGCTGGAATAAGCCCAAAACTACAATTGTAACGCCACTTCTAAGCAATGTTTGCAAATTAGGCCCTCCAAAAATATCTGGTTGCTGATGAGTTTCCTTTTTTTTGTTGGTTTTTAGGGGAAAGAAGAGGACAGCGCTATGAGGAGTAAGGGAGGCCCACACTGTCTCCAAAACGGCAAAAAAAAATGTGGAGGAGGATGATGATGAAGAAGGAGAGGAGGAAGGGAGAGAGGAGGAAGGGAGAGAGGAGGAAGGCGGATTGGCGCAGGAAGGCGGATTGGTGGAGGAAGGTGGATTGGTGGAGGAAGGCGGATTGGTGGATGATGGCGGATTGGTGGATGATGGCGGATTGGTGAAGGAAGGCGGATTGGGGGATGATGGTGGATTGGTGGAGGAAGGAGAAGTTGAAGAAGAAGGAGAAGTTGTAGAAGATGTTGAAATTCTCAGTACAACAGGTCAGTGACACCCCAGCTTTGCAGGGAAAAAGAGATGTAGATAGGCCTGCACCTTACTTACTTACAATGTTTTTTTTTGATTTTGTCATTTTTAGGGGATGAAGATGGGATTAGCACATCTGTTGCTCCTAATTTTTCTTGTGCAAGTGCACAAATCCTAATACAGCAGATAATGGAGTGCAGCACGGAGCTGGCCAATATGAGGGAAAGGATGGTGGTGATGGACCAAAACTTCAAAAACATGTTAGATATTTTGGGACGTATATAGAAGACTATCCCCCCCACCTGCCCCCCCCTGCCCTCACCCCCAACCACCCCACTCTCAAAGATGTTGTATATTTTTACATTAAAATACACCAAAATTTGAGGATGCACACACACACACTTGGGTTTATTTAGTAAAGCTATAACGTGCAAAAGCAGCCTCACTTGGCATATAAACCAATCAGCTTCCATGTTTAGATGCAAAAGCTGAATTGAATAAGCTCAATTTAGAAGCTGATATATGCAGAAATAAGCCTGAGTTTGCACTGTTTAGTAAATAAACCCCAGTGTGTGTTCACATGTGCTATCTGCCATCACAGTACATCGATTGTCTGTGCTTTGTGGGTGCAACCCCTTCCTCGCTTATCAAGTGGGTGAGAGAAAGGGGTTGCACCCACAAACCACATACATTGATCAACCATGATGGCAGATAGCACATGTGAATATTTGGCATGGGATCTCAGGTGAGAATTCACCATTTGGCCCATCACACACACAGCATGTGTGCATCCTCAAATGTTGGTGCATTCCGGGGTGACATAAGACCATGTCGTCTGGGTTTGGTATGCTAAATAAAAGGTTGAACTTTGTAAGTTCCATTGTTACATATGTTTGTCAAAACCAAAACATTTTTGTTGAATAAATAAATCCTTTCTAAACACATTTTTCTAAGAAAAGCCTAAGATTTTGGGTAAAACACCAAATAAAAAAAAAAAAAAATGTTGCCATAAAAAAAAACGCTAAAAGCAGTGGCTTCTTATTGTAGGCTCAATACCCAGTTTGTAGAAGAGTGACTAGAATGTGCAATTGTGTGTATTTACTAAAACCTGCTAACTAAATTGGGCACAAGAAGTGCACTAGTTTCAGAACCTGGAAGACAGATCGAAAGAGCAATAATGACAAACAACTGAATAAAGTCCAGTGGTCAAATTATTTATTAGTTCTTTGGAATATTTCTTTCTTTTGGGGGCCGAATTAGAAAGAAATATTAATCTGGCATAGCTATGGCCCCCCGACCCATAAAGTACTCAACATATTTGTCGCGTACCTCACGAGCAGATTGGGTGACCGAGCCAGCGCGACCAGTGTCCAGCCCAGGAAGGGTATCTGAGGGTAGTCCTGCCTCAGGACCGATGTTGGGTAGGTACGCCTGGGAATGCCTGCGTAAAAAATTATGCAATATGCAGCAGGCCAAAATAACAGAGTTAAATTTATATTCCGCCAGATGTATCGCTGTCTGGAACAGGCAGAACCGGCTGGCGAGTATCCCAAAGGCATTCTCGACTACCCTCCGGGCCCTGGCCAGCCGGAAATTGAAGACCCTCCTCTCCGGGGTGAGGGTCCTCTGGGGAAAAGGCAGCATGAGGTGAGGTCCAAGCCTGAAAGCCTCGTCCGCTAAAAAAACAAACGGAAGTCCTTCCACATTGTCTTCATCCGGTGGCAGTTCAAGACCACCAGTTTGTAGACGCCTGTAAAATTCGGTCCGCGCGAACACTCCCCCATCAGACAGCCGGCCATTCTTTCCCACATCCACATACAAAAATTCGTAGTCTGCCGACACCACCGCCATCAACACGATACTATGAAAACCTTTGTAGTTATAATAGTACGACCCCGAAAGAGGTGGCGGCACTATGCGGACGTGCTTCCCATCAATTGCCCCTCCGCAGTTTGGAAAATCACAACGCTGGGCAAAGTGGGCAGCCACAGTCTGCCATTCCTGTGGCGTGGAGGGAAACTGTGGGGACAAAAGCAAAAAGAAAATTAGCACTTTGGCACATAAAAAACATTGCAAACACTAGTAAAAAAACTTCATTCAGTATTAACATTTCTAAATATTAGTGTGTAGTGAGTATTTAGGGCAACAAATCCAGAGCCAATTATTATCAGACTACACATCCCGCTGATGGGGCAATAAACTTTTTTAGGGGGGGGAGTTGAACTACAATGGAGCAGGACAAAAAATTTTTTTTTAATAAAAAAAAGGTGTGTTTGTCCCTAGGAGATGATACTGTATAGGTTAGTAGTGTTGAAGGTAAAAATATGCAGGTAGGCCAAACAAAATTAACCTGGAAAGCTTAACAACATGCATGGGGAGAAAAGGGAACATTCTGCACACAGCATATTACAATCATGGCAATTAGGAAAACCAACAAAAAAAGTTTCTAAAAATGGCATACATTATTAAAGACACAGATTGTGATGTTAAAGGGGGAAACTTACCGTAATAAACTCCTCCTGCATCACTTGTATGATAGCAGAACACGTTTCCGGTATGATGACCCCAAGCGCCTGGGGAGAGATGCCTGTTGAGAACTTGAGGTCCTGCAGGCTCCTCCCAGTCGCCAGGTACCACAACGTGGCAATAAGCCTCTGCTCAGCCGGAATGGCTTGGCGCATCACAGTGTCCTGCCTCGTGATATAGGGGGACAGGAGATCCAGCAGACGGTGGAAAACGGGGTCCGTCATACGGAGAAAGTTCCTGAAGTCATCAGGATTATTCTCCCGGATTCTCCCTAAGCAGAGACATATGAGAGAATCGGTTATGCTGCCGCAACCAATTCTTGGCCCAGGAACTCCTCCTCCTACTGTTCCTGTCCAAATCACTGGAATGCACACAGACTCCAGAACAAAATCCATAAACAGCACGAACTCTTGAAAAGTTGCGCTGCTGCTCCATCATGGCTTCAAACCGGCCAGCTGGTCAGTCAAGAACACACTCAAACAGAAAGCACCCCCAAATCCAGCAAGACCTGCAAAGATTGCACGTCAAACAGATACGACCGTACAGGACGGCACTGCAAAGCAGAAACGCCACGCACGGCGACACTGAATGACAAATACGAGCCCACAAGCACACACTGAACCGGAAAATACGACCTGTTAAGCGCGGAGACTAAAAAGCACGAATCAGCTCTAACCAAACCTTCACTAACACGGAACTAGCAAAAGTGGAACAGAGGGCGGCGCCGTAGGCTTTGGCATTCCCCTTTATAGTGACGTCGTACGTGGTTTACGTGCCCACGTTCTGGTCCGCTGGGATTTCTGTCCGATGGAGTGTACGCTCATCAGACCAACGGATAAATTTGCCTTGTCCGCTGGGAAATATCCGTCGGATGTTTCCGACTGGATAAATTACATCGTGTGTACAAGGCCTTAGTGTAGGCACAGATTGGAGGGAGATTGGTCATGCAGCCCAGTCATCACTCGCCTCCAGCTTAAATCCACTCGCCAAATGCTAGTAGGCGAGTGGAAATTTTGAGGGCTGCTTTTACTCTCACACCATGTTCACATATTCACTCATCACCACCCACTTTCACACCACTCATGCACACCAACGTATGTAGGTGTGTTTTTGTATTCCCCTCTGAGGCCGCATACACAATATCAAATCTATCTGCTGAAAACGGTCTGACAGACCGTCTCAGCAGACAGATTCGATCGTGTGTACGGGCGAGCCGACGGATTTGGCCAGCAGACAGATTTTAAAGCCTGCTTTAAAATCTGTCTGCTGGGAACCCGTCGGACCGATATGTTTGCTGGTTAGTACGCTAACCAGCAGACATATCTGCCCGCACATGCGTCAAATGGATTCGACGCATGCGCGGAAGTGATTTACTTCCTGGTGCGGTGACGTGGCGGCGTCAACGTCATCGCCACGTCACCGCGCTGTCTGCTGGCGGGGATTTTGGTTTGATCGTGTGTACAGCGATCAAACCAAAACAGCCAGAAGACAAATCTGTTCAAATCGGTCTGACCGATTTTAACAGATTCATTTGGTCGTGTGTACGCGGCCTTAACTTATTATTATCCCCACCTTCGCCAACCCAATTTCATTGGCCTATACCCAGTGAATGGGTACCTTTTTCCCTTTAGGTACATCATTATATATAAGAACACTTACTATATAGAACATTATATAAATATATACAAAAATATGACACTTTTCTGGTGAATTTCTGCCTGCCTATACCTAATATATAAAATCAAAAACTCATTTAAGTGCATTATACAATTCACTTTATAATATTGTTTCCAATGCTCTGCTGCAGGTGTCCGCCATCATGTCCATGCATGCCCCGTAGGGGCCATTCTCCTAATTGTGACCCTGCAAGTCGCACGTGGTCCAATTGATGCTGCATCCTGGGGTGCTAGGTGACTGGGGAGCCACCGGGATTTCTTTTAAGGCTTTTTAGTGGAAACTCTGGACCAAGAAGGATCCTTTTATACACAGTTAACTGGTAACTATGTACTTTATATTTCTTGCCGTTTTGGAATGTACCTGGGCAGGATTTGAAAACTCATTATGTAATCTCTCACAGCAAACCAAAAACCTCTGAAGAAGACCCCTATAGGGTTGAAACGTGTCAGTATTGTATATGCACAGATACATGTTATATGTCAAGTTGTATAACAATTTTGTTTTTGCACCATTGTGTATGGATTTTTATCATTCTTCTTTTTACCAGAGTTTATATTATAATTTTCATGATTCATACCACATGTTTACATCAAATAAAATCTTTTAAACCTAACAATGCATATTATACATTATAGTTATTGAATTTTTGCTTGCCTAAAAACCCCACCGGGGGAACTTTCTCATATCGCACACATCCGGGGTGAGAACCACCAATTCCTCTCAATATGTGTCTTTTCCTTTTGTCTCTTGGAGTAATCAAATGCCCGCCCGACACTCATGATAAGATCATATGTGTGTGTGTTGGAGATGTTGTAGCTGTCTTAGGCCCCATACACACGAGCAGACAGATTTGTTCAAATCTGTCCGTCCGACAGATTTGAACAAATCTGTCTGCTGGGATTTTGGTTTGCTCGCGTGTACACACGAGCAAACCAAAATCCCCGCCAGCAGAGAGCGCGCTGACGTGTCGGTGACGTGGCGGTGACGTTGATGCCGCCACGTCACCGCACCAGGAAGTAAAACACTTCCGCACATGCGCCGAATCCATTCGGCGGCGGTGCGGCGGCGGTGCGGGACGACATGTCTGCTGGTAAGTGTACTAACCAGCAGACATGTCGGGCGGACAGATTCCCACCCGATAGATTTCAAAGCATGCTTTGAAATCTGTCGGGTGGCCAAATCCGTCGGCTCGGCCGTACACACGATCAAATCTGTCTGCTGAAACGGTCCAGCGGACCGTTTCCAGCGGACAGATTTGATCGTGTGTACGAGGCCTTAGGAACCCCTTTAAATGATGTATTACTAGAGTGACTGGCGATGTAGGCTTGTGTCTCACATACCCAAAAGCTGTATGGCTCTAATCACCATGTCACTCTCCTTGCCACTTCAGTAGAGGGCTACCCAACCTTCAAGCACTTTCATCCCTGTTGATCTCCTCTCCACATCTTCTCTGAGAGGGACTTTTGATACTTGGAGATGACAGTCAACAACTGGAAGTCTTGCTTATTAATATCAAGGCTTTCTTTGTATTCATTTACAAAGCTTTTAACACACCAATCTCCCGGCAATGAGGCAATGAGGTGCAAAAAAAAAAGTGACACTAGCTAAGGAAGGAGTTGTTGATGACAAAAACAAGTGATTAAAAGAAAATCTGCAGAGCCCGTCTTTTGTACTGTCAGTCACAGCAAAGGCTAAAAGAAGGTTGTGTCATTTATTTACCTCTTTAGATTGTGTACAGGGCTCAGACTATATTTCTTTTTACATTTCAGATAATAACAGATTCAGCAATATCTTACTACGCCAAGGTAAATATAATGTTTTCTCGGGACAAAAAAGTGTTAATTCCTATATATTCCTAATATATATATATATATATATATATATACACACTGTACACACAGAGAGAGTAAGATGATTATACATTGCGCGAAATAACGTCGATACGTCATTCGTTGTTTGAGTAGCGTCGTTTACGGACATTCCTATTCCCGGACATTTTACGGCAAAAATAAAAAAAGACGTCGGAAAACGTTGATATTCGACGCGGGAACGACGGCCATACTTAACATGGGCTGTCTAATATTAGACCAGCAAAAAGCTGGTATAGTTTTACGCAGCAAAAAGATGACTAAAGATGCCGTAAGAGATTGCGATAGACGTTCGTAATTTCGTGGATAGTCGGCAAAAGCTCATTAGCATACCCCGATGTGGAAAATGACGGGAACTCCACCCAGTGGCCGCAATTTTATTGCAGCGTAGATCCTAAGGCGTACGAATACGTAATGCAGTCGAATTGAAGCCCGCAGCCGTATTTTCATGGTTTGAGGTTTCAGACTAGCTAGAAAACGCGCGTAATTTGAAAGTACTCCAGTCTAACACCAGTTAGACAGGAGTTACGGCTCTCTGAATCTGGCCCTAAGTCTCTAATACTGGTCATACACAATGCAATGCTCTGGGAATAGGAAACAAATACAGTATATAACCATATCAAGGTTGAATATGCATCTTCAGTATGAATTCCATAGCATTCTATGAGATTGTATACATGAAGACTCAAGGAAAAGAAATGTAGAACAAAGGATTTCATAAGGAGGGTGTAGAGTAAAATGAAAATTACATCCAACAGCTCTTAGAGTGTTAAATGATAAGACTAATTATGCAAGTTTTTCATGAATAATTTCTTTTTTTTTTTCAGCTTTCCAACTGATAAGTCTAGCACAAAAAAATATTATGTGTAATATCATTTACATATTTTTATCAGCTTACCAAACTAATTTGCATATCTGATTATAAACTTAAAGCAACCTTTTTCCAATATTTGCAAAAACCACTGCAAACAATAAATTACAAAAAATAAATAAAAATATTCAGCGTATAAAATTGTCACTGATGCATAATCAGTAGGAACGACTTATTGGGAAATTTTGGTGAAATGCACTGGAGTCAAAAGGGTATAAATCAAAGCCAAATTAAGGTTGTTTTAGTTTTTATGGTTGCAGTGGGCTTTAACCCCTTCCCACAAGCCCCCTGGGTCTCTTTAAAAAGTTTTGAACCCCCGGGAAAGGGAATCCAATTGTCAGTCTGGATCGAGAGCTGTTGTTGAGAGATAGTCTCTGACCATTTCATCTAGTAAGTCTTCAGTTTATGAAAGTCTTCTGTAATATTATATACTGTATATGCAGCGCTACCTCCGTATGGGCCGCTGATAAATGTGATCATCTCCCAACCTCCACAGCTAGGCACACATTTTCAGTTACACAGAGACCAGAAGCAGTCCTTGCAGTTTTTTTTTTTTATTAGGGGAATTGAACTTGGATGTAGAGGGGTGCATATTGGATGCCCATTTGATCAATGAAACTCTGAGGGACCCTCCTGACTGCAGCTGCCACCACAGTCCCCCTGACTGGCTCTGCATCCATCCCAGACTCCTCCATCCCAGTCCTCTCATACGTGCCTCTCAGTCCTGCCTACTGTGTTTCAATTATCAGTCCTCTTGGCTTTTTCTGTTCCTCCTGGAGACTTGCCCGGAAGTATTATGTTGTCCTTTCCTTGCTCCCAATTCCTCCTGACCAGAACACCTCTGTGGGTTTTGAGAAGGTCAAGTCCGCATCTGAGTCCAGGCCCAAGATCACCCCCCAGACTGGGGAGCTCCCTCCAAGGCCATGGCAGCCTAACACTCCATCTCCAGATTCCACCCAAACTCTTTTCCGCAGGCTGACCCAGAGTATTTGAGGTGGCCTGCCCACATTACTACTTCTCCCATGTTTTTTAGAAGTTTCCAGTACATTCCAGAAATAGGGGGAGGTCTCAGTGATGCTGCCTGTGAGTCATCCAGCTCTCCCTGGATCTCTGCCCAACCTAGAAAAAAAAAGACAGGCTTGGCTGCCAGCCAAGCTTGCACAAATTAATCTACACTAAAAAACACACAAGAAAACGATCTACAGTTCTAGCACTAGAATACATTTACACATATGTATTCTATAAACGAATATCTTATAGTATTTTATGTGGCCCTTTGAAGATATAATTTGAGGCCCCCCTTATCTTTTTACATTAACTACTCCTGTAGTGCATAGCAATCCCTGGACATCAGCAATTTCTGTGGTGCTTCCTCTAACATGTATTCCATGAAGAAAGTTGCTTACAGTTGGGAAAATAATTATTTGATCCCCTGCAGATTTTGGAAGTTTGCCCGCCTACAAAAGAATTAAGGGTCTTTAACCACTTAAGCCCGGACCAATATGCTGCTAAATGCCCAGAGGCGTTTTTACAATTCGGCATTGCGTCGCTTTAACAGACAATTGCGCGGTCGCGCAACGTGGCTCCCAAACAAAATTGCCGTCCTTTTCTTCCCACAAATAGAGCTTTCCTTTGATGGTATTTGATTGCCTCTGCGATTTTTATTTTTTGCGCTATAAACAAAAATAGAGCGACATTTTTGAAAAAAAAAACATTATTTTTTACTTTTTGTTATAAGAAAATCGAATAAACTAAATTTTAGTCAAACACTTAGGCCAAATGTATTCAGCCACATGTCTTTAGTAAAAAAAAATTGCAATAAAAAAAAAATTAGCTACCTAGCGGCAACAGCGACACTAATACAACGATCAGAAAAACGATCGCTTAGTGACGCTGGCAATAGGGGGTGAAAGGGTTAACTAGGGCGGTGATTAAGGGGTTAAACCTTTATTAGGGGGGGGTACGGGGCTACCCTGGACCTAACACTAACTGCCTGTCAAACTAACTGTCACACTGACACTAAATGCAGTGATCAGTAAATATATGATCACTGCAATCAATGACACTGTGACAGGGGGCTGGTGGGGGG
The DNA here is from genome assembly GCA_029574335.1 of Rana kukunoris. Lineage (NCBI taxonomy): Eukaryota > Metazoa > Chordata > Amphibia > Anura > Ranidae > Rana > Rana kukunoris. The sequence continues at coordinate 111,271,396 of CM056052.1, forward strand.
GGGGGGGTGATCTTGTAGTTCCTGACAAGGTTTGCACACATCTCGGAGGGATTTTGGTCCACTCTTCTTTACAGATCTTTTCTAAATCTTTAAAGTTTCTTGGCTGTCTCTTGGCAACTTCAGCTCCCTCAATACATTTTCTATAGGATTAAGGTCTGGAGGAGGGACCTGAGAGGCTGATGAACGTGGAACCAGGAAGCACCATACAGGGCCAGATTCTCAAAGGAATTACGCCGGTGTATCTACAGATACACCGGCGTAATTCGAAATTCCCGCCGGCGTATCATTGTTTTCTATTCTGAAAACATGATACGCCGGTTTTACGCTAGGATCCGACTGGCGTAAGTCATTTACACCGTCGGATCATAAATGCAATACTACGCCGGCCGCTGGGTGGCGTTTACGTTGATTTCAGCGCTGAATATGCAAATGAGCCGATATGCCGATTCCCAAACGTTTTTGCGCCGCGTCAACGTAGTTTACATAGTTTGCGTACGCGTAAGGTTACCCCTGCTATATGAGGGGTAACCTTACGTTGGTCCGCCGTATGCCATGTTCGTTCGGCATGGGGGCGCGCTTAATTTAAATACAAGCCGCCCCCTTTGCTTTACGCCCCCCTTTGCTTTACGGAGGAAGCGCTTTGAGAATACGGCACTTGCTCCAGTAATTTGCGGCGGCGTAGTGTAAATGACATACGCTACATACGCTACGCCCCGCTCGTAGATACGCAAATCTACGAGAATCTGGCCCTCTAGTGTAAACAAATGCAAGGAGCACTGACAGTCGGGGATGCAGAGTCGGTTGAGAGGTGACATATTCATCTTAGCACTGATGATACAAGTATAATGCACATAGGCTTGTTTTAAGTTTTAAAATGTGAGTTCACATTTGATATGATCTTTTTGAATATAATAAAGAAAATGTAAATGATAAAGTCCTATTGCCAGATCTGATTGATTTGCATGTGGTAGATGTGATTGGAGTTCACGAGAAGCAGCAATGAGGGTTAACCCTTTGAATGAATGATGTGACTGGAGTTTACAGACAGCTTATAAAGAGAAGGAATACTTTGTGAAAGATTTCAAAGGATTATTCATTTTTAAAGGCACATTTAGAAAGCCTATAAGGTGAGGGCATAACCGGTGGAGGGAGCACTAGTAGTTTGAGAAAGACATATACAGGTGGATAATTGTGGAGAGATTGTTTATTCACTATGCATATAATGGATTGGCGCAATTTTTTTCTCCATTGATTTTCATATGGACACTATATGGACAATATCTGCACATTGCACTTTGCTATTTATCATATTGTTATCATATTGTTTAATTTATATAAGAACACATTGTGAAAATTTGCATATCGTTTATTGAATGCACTATATATCCCTCAGGGGATACTTTGTATTTAGCGCTGCACTTATTCTGATTCTAGTTTGTTAATTCACGTTTAGGAAGTGTGTTTAGTGCTGGCAGCCTTAATTAGATTAACATAGCAGCTCACAAGGTTTTAGGCCCCTTTCACATGGGGCAGTGGAGGTCCGCTGGCGGTATAGCGCCGCTAAAAATAGCGGCGCTATACCGCCGGAATTGCCGCGAGTTGCGGCCGCTAGAGGTGCAGTATTAACCCCTGCTAGCAGCCGTGAAAGGGTTAATACCACCCGCAATGCACCTCTATAGAGGCGCATTGTGGGCGGTATTGCCACGGTCTCCTATTGTTTTCAATGGGAAGGAGCGGTATCACATTGAGGTAGCAGCGCTATTTTTAGTGCTGTACGGCCTGAAAAACTCCTCAATGTGAAAGGGGTCTTACATATCTACATCTTACCTCTTTGCTTTCCAACAAGGGTTTCTTCATCAAGTATTAAATCATGTTTTTTTTTGGGGATCAAATATTTTACTCACTGAACTGCAACTCATTTTATAGCATTGTTTTATGTGTCGTTTTTGGATTTTTGGTTCATAGTCTGTCTCTATCATTTAAAATACACCTATGATAAAAAAAATTATACACCTCTTTGTAAATGGACAAACATACAAAATCTGCAAGTGATATTAATTTTCCCACTGTAGACTCATCGTCCCTGTCTAATGTCTGATCTAACAACAACTGAACCTTGATTATGTCTACATTAACTTTATGAATGGAGCTACAGACACTTGCTGTTTTTATAATTGTGTTAGCAAGCAGGTAGGTATATCTTATTAAGAAGAAACTGGTTGTAGCTTCTGGTTAATTTCTATTCCTTATGGTAAAATTACCACATAAATGCACACATGCATATACTGTATACATACCTACATACACATTGTACATATAAATACAAGTAAATAAAAAATAAAGATAATTTACCGTTTAAGTATATATTGTGATTACTGAAAATGTAAATCTTTTAGGTGGGGGGAAGTAAAAATAAAAGAATATTGGTGCATACATGTTCACTATATTAGATATGATCTTCTAGTCTTAACCTTTTCAGCCAATGAAAAAGGTATTGGTAGTATATGTCCCATTTGGGAGTTTAAAGCTGACTTTCACATAGAAAAACAGACTGTTGATTTTTCAATGTGATACGTCTAACCAGTCCATCACAAAGGTATTTCACGCAGTCTGATTCTTCTCCTTGGCTTTTGATTAGAAAATTGACAGTACTACCCTAATATTGCCACCTTGTCTAGAAGTATATAAAAGCTTGGATTGAATAGGAGATTGGGTTTTGAAATTTTCTTTGATAGGTGATAGAGAAGAGAGAAGGGAGATCATTTCATGAGGAAAAAGCTGATTATTTTTGAACACTTTGGAATAAGGTAACAGACAGCAAACCTTGTTATTAAAAGTAGAACTAAACTTAAAGGGTTACTAAAGGAAAACTTTTTTTTATTTAAAATAACAAGCATGTTATACTTACCTCCACTGTGTGGTTCGTTTTGCACAGAGTCCCCCTGAACCATGTCTTCTGGGGTCCCTCGGCGGCTGTCTCTGGTCCTCCCAGCAAGAACTCACCACATTCATACGAGAGAGCTCGCATGGTGATGAGTCCTTGTGGGCACGCTCCCATGATACAGTGAGCGGCCATAGCCCCTCGGCGCACCGCGTCACTGGATGTGATTGAGAGCAGCGGCAGCCAATGGCTGCGCTGCTCTCAATCCATCCGCTCTAGCCAATCAGTGGCCAGGCTGAGTTGAGAAGAGGATCTCGGGACTGAGCGGCGGGACTTTCGAGGGGTCAGGTAAGTAAAACGGGGGCTCGGGGGGCCCAGCATCGCATCATTAGATGTTTTTCCACCTTAATGCATAGATTGCATTAAGGTGAAAACATATTTTCCTTTACAACTCCTTTAACTTAAAACATTAAGAAAATTAAGCAGTTTTTTTTGTTAAAGAGACTTTCAATGTCTCTTATGCCAAAAAATTATTTCACTTCCTTTTTTTTTAATATACAGTGGATGTAAAAAGTCTACACACCCCTGATAAAATGTCAGGTTTCTGTGATGCAAACAAATGAGACAAAGATAAATTAATTCAGATTTTTTTCCACCTTTTATGCCCTGTACACACAATCGGTTCGTCTGATGAAAACGGGCCGATGGATTTTTTCATCAGATATCCAATGAAGCTGACTTTAATCAATCTTGCCTTCTACATCGGTTAAAAATCTGATCGTGTCCATCTCTGTTAAAAAAAAAAAAAATCTGATCGTGTCCAACGCAGTGAAGTAAAACACAACCGCGTGCTGAGAAAAATTAAGTTCAATGCTTCCGAGCTTGATTCTGAGTATGCGTGGAGTTTTGACTGATGGATTTCCCCACAGACGATCATTTTTTTCTATCGGTTTTTTAACCATAAAAAATTAAAACAGGTTCTATTTTTTTTCACCGATGGGAAAAAAACTGATGGGGCCCACACACGATCGGTTCGCTCAACGAAAATGGTCCATCGGTCCGTTTTCATCAGACGAACCGATCATGTGTACAGGGCATACATGTGACCTATAAACTGAAAACTCAGTTGAACAACAAATTTTACTTTTTTAGGTGAAGGGAAGTAAAAATAAAAAATAAAAATAATATGGTTGCATAAGTGCACACCCTTACACTAAGGCCCCATACACACGATCGGACATATCCAATGAAAACGGTCCGCGGACCATTTCCATCGGATATGTCCGATCGGGAGTTTGATCCGATGGCGTGTACACGCCATCGGATCAAATTCCCCGCCGCCGGACGGCGCGGTGACGTGGCGGTGACGTGGCGGTGACGTTGACGCCGCCGCGTCACCGCCACGTCACCGCACCAGGAAGTAAAACACTTCCGCGCATGCGCCGAATCCATTCGGCAGCGGCGCGGTGGCGGTGGGGGACGACATGTCTGCTGGTAAATGTACTAACCAGCAGACATGTCGGGCGGACAGATCCCCACCGGATAGATTTCAAAGCTTGCTTTGAAATCTGTCGGGTGGAGAAATCTGTCCGCTAGCCCATACACACGAGCGGAGATGTCTGCTGAAACGGTCCATCGGACCGTTTTCAGCGGACATATCCCCTCGTGTGTACGAGGCCTAATACTTTGTTGAAGCACCTTTTGATCTTATTACAGCACTCTGGGTATGAGTCTATCAGCATGGCACATCTTGACTTGGTAATATTGTTCCACTCTTCTTTGCAAAAACACTCCAAATCTGTCAGATTGCGAGGGCATCTCCTGTGCACAGCCCTATTCAGATCACCTACAGATTTTTAATTGGATTCAGGTCTGTGCTCTGGCTGGACCATTCCAAAACTTTAATCTTCTTCTGGTGAAGCCATGCCTTGTTGATTTGGATGTATGTTTTGGGTCCTTCTAATGCCGAAAGGTGATGTTTTCCTTCAGCTTTCTAGCAGAAGCCTGAAGGTTTTATGCCAATATTGACTGATATTTGGAACTGGTCACAATTCCCTCTACCTTGACTAAGGCCCCTGTTCCAGCTGAAGAACAACAGCGCCAAGGCATGATGCTGTCATGGTGTTCTTTTGGTTGATGCGCAGTGTTGTTTTTGCGCAAAACCTATCTTTTAGAATATTAGCCAAAAAAGTTCAACCTTGGCTTCATCAGACCATAAAATATTTCCCTACATGCTTTTGGGAGACTTCAGAAATGTTTTTACAAAATGTAGCCAGGCCTGGATGTTTTTCTGAAGAATACAGGAGATTGTTGTCACATGTACCACACAACCAGTACTTGCCAGATATTCCTGCAGCTTCTTTAATGTTGCTGTAGCCCTCTTGGCAGCCTCCCTGGCCAATTTTTTTCTTGTCTTTTTATCAATTTTGGAGGGACGTCCAGTTCTTTGTAATGTCCCTGTTGTGCCATATTTTCTCCACTTGATGATAACTCTCTTCACTTTATTCCATGGTATATCTAACGCCTTGGAAACTCCTTTGTAACCTTCTCCTGACTGATACCTTTTAACAATTAGATGCCTCTGATGCTATGGAAGCTCTCTGTGGACCATGGCTTTTGCTGTAGGATGTGACTAAGAAAATGTCAGGAAAGACCTACCAGAACAGTTGAACATTATTTGGCGTTAATCAAAGGCACTCTAAATGATGGCAGGTGGGTACAGACTCATATTTAACATGAGTTTGAATGTGATTGCCTAGAACACAGTTACAACCCCAGTTATAAAAGGGTGTGCACACTTATGCAACCACATTATTAATGTATTTTTATTTTTATTTCCCCTACTTAAAAGATTTCCGTTTGTTTTTCCATTGAGTTGCACAGTTTACAGGTCACATTAAAGGGGTTGTTTTATTTTTTTACATCACAGAAACCTGACATTTTAACAGGGGTGTGTAGACTTTTTATATCCACTGTACATGAAATGTGGTACATGTGCAGTGTAGTGTTCCTGCTTATCATTTAAACACAAAATCTCCTGCGCTCTGGTTTTCTGCCAAGACTGGGTACAGCCAGGGCTGGTGCAAGGATTTTTGACACCCTAGGCGAAACCTAATTTTGACACCCCCTGGCTCCACCCCCAACCCCAGGAGGGGGGGGAGAGGGGGAGAAGGAGGAGGGGGGAGAAGGAGGAGAGGAGAGGGGGAGAAGAAGGAGGAGGAGAAGAAGGAGGAGGAGAAGGGGAGGGGAGGGGAGGGGAGAGGAGAAGAAGGAGGAGGAGAAGGGGAGGAGGAGAAGGGGAGGGGAGGGGAGGAGGAGAAGGGGAGGAGGAGAAGGGGAGGGGAGGGGAGAAGAGAGGAGGGAGAGGAGGGGAGAGGGGGGAGAGGAGGGGAGAGGGGGGAGAGAAGAGGAGGGAGAGGGGGGAGAGGGGGCAGAGGAGAGGAGAGGGGGGAGAGGAGAGGAGGGAGAGGGGGGAGAGGGGAGAGAGGAGAGGGGGCAGAGGAGAGGAGAGGAGAGGGGGGAGAGGGGGCAGAGGAGAGGAGAGGGGGGAGAGGGGGCAGAGGAGAGGAGAGGGGGCAGAGGAGAGGAGAGGGGGGAGAGGAGAGGAGAGGAGGGAGAGGGGGGAGAGGAGAGGGGGGAGAGGAGAGATGGGAGAGGGGGGAGAGGAGGGGAGAGGGAGGAGAGGGGGGAGAGGGGGCTGAGGAGAGGAGAGGGGGGAGAGGAGAGGAGGGAGAGGGGGGAGAGGGGGCAGAGGAGAGGAGAGGGGGGAGAGGAGGGAGAGGGGGGAGGGGAGAGGAGGGAGAGGAGAGGAGGGAGAGGGGGAGAGGAGGGGAGAGGAGAGGGGAGAGAGGGGAGGAGAGGGGAGAGAGGGGAGAGAGGGGAGGGGAGAGGAGAGGATAGGGGGGGAGAGAGAAGAGAGGATAGGGGGGGAGAGAAGAGAGGATAGGGGGGGAGAGAGAGGGGGGGGGAGGAAGAGAGGATAGGGAGGGGAGAGAAGAGAGGATAGAGGAGGGGAGAGAGAGAGAGGAGAGGGGGGGAAAGAAGAGAAAGGAGAGGGAGGGAGAGAAGAGAAAGGAGAGGGAGGGAGAGAAGAGAGAAGGAGAGAGGAGAGGGGGCAGAGGAGAGGGGGCAGGGGAGAGAGGGGGGAGAGGAGAGGGGGGATAGGGCAGAGGAGGGGAGAGAAGAGAGGATAGGGGGGGACAGAAGAAAGGAGAGGGGGAGAGAAGAGAGGAGAGGGGGGGAGAGGAGAGAAAGGAGAGGGAGAGGAGAGGGGGCAGAGGAGAGGGAGAGAAGAGAGGGGGCAGAGAAGAGAGGAGAGAGGAGGGGGGGAGAGAAGAGGGGGAGAGGAAGGAGAGGGAGAGGAGAGGGGGGGCAGAGGAGAGGGGAGGAGGGGGGAGAGGGAGAGAGTAGAGGTGGAAGGGGAGAGGGGGCAGAGGAGAGGAGAGAGAGAGAGAGGAGGCAGAGGAGAGGGGGGGGCAGAGGAGAGGGGAGGAGGGGGGAGAGGGAGAGAGTAGAGGTGGAAGGGGAGAGGGGGCAGAGGAGAGGAGAGAGAGAGAGAGAGGAGGCAGAGGAGAGGGGGGGGGCAGAGGAGAGGGGAGGGGGGGGGAGAGGGAGAGAGTAGAGGTGGAAGGGGAGAGGGGAGAGGGGGCAGAGGAGAGGGGGAGGGGAGAGGAGAGAGAGAGAGGAGGCAGAGGAGAGGGGGCAGGGGGAGGTGGGAGAGGAGGAGAAGGGGAGGATGAGAGGGGGAAGAGGAGAGGAGGGGAGGGGAGGGGAGAGGAGAGGAGAGGGAGAGGGACCCTTACATTCAGGCAATGTCCTTGGTACAATCATGACATCACACATGTCAGGAGTCTGAGAACAGATCAGTTTATACACATTATACAGTAATACAGTGTACTTCAAGTTCAGTCACTCACTGGGGCTCTGCTCTGCTGACTGCATCCGATGACTCTGTCCAGCACAAACCCTGCCTCGATGCCTCCAGCTTTCACCAGGCACTGACTTCTCCATTTGGCTATACTAGCATGTCTACATGTGAGCGACACTGCCGCTGTTCACACAGGACATGCGACAGAATACCGGGAGGGAGAGCTGGCCTCTACAAATGACGGTCACAGGGAGGCGGGCTCAGGGGTCACATGACTAGACTCGGTATACGAGTCATTAAACTCTCAGTCCCTGAATCATGCATGTATGGGCAGCGCTCTGAGCGCTGGCAGTACTGGAAGAGAAGAGACCAGAGACACAGTCAGGTCACTGATCTAATCATAGAGGCGCTTTTGTTTCTGTTGGAAGACTCAGGACATATCCTCCAGTGCGGCGCTGCGCCTCTAATGATACTACGGTTGCCTGCCTGAGTACATGTAACATACTGCAGAGGCATCGGGCAGCATCCCCTGCATTATACAGCATGGCACCCAACACTTACATAACACGGAGACCGTGGGAGACAGGGAGTAGGGAAACCAGCGGCCGGGCGCTCTAGGTGGCAGTGCGCCCCCAGGCGGCTGCCTAATTTCGCCTAGTGGTAGCGCCGGCCCTGGGTACAGCAGTATAGTCTCACGGCAAAAACTGAAGTCTTGCAGCCCACCACAGAATAAAAGGGTATTCGTATGGCTAGAACAAAAGACAAGAAAGGAGGGCGCACCGACCTAGTGTATTACCACTTAAAATGTATTATTAAAAATAGAAGAAAGCAATAGTCCTACTCACAATAAGAAGTAGAGTGTACGCTTTACAGACAGCTGGACTGGACCTTGCGGCATTTGCCAGTGTTACTCCGCACTTCCGGCTGTGTTCCAGGTCTAGGCACGCGCGGGTTGTGACCTGGAACGCAGCCGGAAGTGCGGGGTAAAACGCAAGCGGCCATTTAATTGATGAAGGAGGTAAAAATGAGTGGTAAGTCTGCCATGGTGTGCTGTGCAAGCACAATATGGTAAGTATTTCTGGAGACCCAGGGACTTTAGTTTTGCTAAAATATGGTGAAAGCACCATCTTTTTTTGACCATAGCAACCATACTGGACCTCATGCATAGAAGAATTGCAGAATCTAGTTTAATCTCTCTGTTGAATTGTGTTTTAGAAGGATTTATTAAATGACATTTGTAAAAGTACTACCCTAAACTCCTACTGCAAGCATACCAGAGACTTATATGAACCTCACTCCTTGGACCTTAAAGTTGCAGTTAATTCTGTATGTAAAGTTGTACCTACAGGTAGGCCTACAATCAGGATTACATGTAGGTACAATGAATATCTCCTAAATGTGCACTGTTTAAGAAATATTCACATGAGCAATAGCCAATGACCTCACCTGTGCAGGCACAGTGATGCTCTTCATTCAGGGCACACATCGTTACATAAGCTATTCAAATGCTATTGCGGCTCAGCCATTCAAATGCCAAAGCCCATGATCTCAGAAGGAAGACCTGGTGAAGATGGAAGCCCCAGTAGCAGTGAAAGCATGCATCAGGAGGGCTTTGTTGGAAAGGTAGGCTTGTCATAAACTTGCAGGGGGCCTCTTTTTTTTAGCCAGTTTACTACTACTTTAACAACTTGCTGTTTTAAAACATACTGGACTTTAAAAGGAGAAGTACAGCCAAAGTTCATTTGACTGTACTTCTCTTCCTGTGGTTCGTTCTGCACTGTGACAGCAGACAGCAGGCTGAGGCCCACTGTCGGCTGACATCACAGAGCCAGAGTCGGTCCAGGCTCGGAAAGGATCGCTTGAGCCAGCATTCAGTAAGCAGGGGGGGGGGCAGAGCAGAGAGCCGGTGGCTGAGAGTCACTAGCTTTCTGCTCAAGAGGCCCTGTAAACTGAGCGATTGGCAGGGTTTGATTACTCAGTTCTCAGTATTGGAGCAGGCAGGGGACCGATGCTGCATCCTGCTAGGTGAGTATGAATCTGCAAAAGAAAAAAAAGAAAAAAACATTCTTTCCTTTTAAGTGGTTAAAACAAGCTCATTGCTTGGCTGTTCAGTAAATGTATTATGTAACCACTTTTTACTGTAGTAAAAAGAGACACCCCTTCCCACCCACCTCCAACTGTAGTGATTGCTGGGCTCTCCTGTTCTTCCAGTGATCCCAGGTTTGCAGGATGAGACTGAGAAAAATAAATTCTCTGATCTTTTGTGTGAGCAATGAAAGCCGGAAATGACGATCACTTCGTCATTTCCAATTCCCCGGCCACTGCAGCCAGAGAAGCAGCTAATCAAGCACGTCATGTGAGTGTTACCTGCAGATTAGCCTTGCTTTTTAATAAACCTACTACATTGAAAACCCTCTCTCCTCTTTTCTGAGAATTGCATGCCTACATGCTGGTAAAAAAAAGTGATTTTAAATTTCCTTCTCTAGTTATAGAGGGGGAGATGAGTCTGATTCCATGGATTTGGCAATTCCAGTAGGTGGTGGGATTATACTTTGAGTACTGAGCGATGCTCCTACGTGGCATGATTTACTAATCTAGATTGCACATAGGAATACCGACTTTTATTTTGCTTGATTTACACATTTTATTTGTTACACATTGTTATTGTTACACATTGTTATTTTGTTCAATGCCTGCTACTGTTTGTTTGTTGCCCTCCGAATATCTTTTATTAAGATGTAAGGCACATAATTAAAGTATTTGTGTAAACTGCATAGTTACATAGTAGCGTCATATGCTGATGTGAGTTACCACATCACAATGATTGGAATAAGCCCTGATGGATTGTTAAAGCCCAACTCCTGCCTAAAAAAATAATATTTTGTTTTTGATAGAAGCGCCATCAGATTTTCCAATTTGCATTCCTATTGAGCAAACTTACCCTCATTTTTTGTCTGGATGGGGGGTGGGATGATGAGAAATAACTTTAACCTCCCTGGCGGTATGATTCTTTCAGATTTTAGGTGCTAAAAGCGGTACCATTATTTGCAAGGGAATTTGGCGTTTTACACTGTAGGCTTGTAATTCTTAGGAATAACTCACTGAAATCTATCCAAACAAGAGTCTAATAGGCATCCTGGGTATGATTTTTTTTTTTTCTTATTAAAAATTATAATATAATAAATAATTATAAAAAATTATAACAAATAATAATATAATTATAGTAAAAATTATTCAATAATGTAATCAAATCAAAATCACTGAAATTTGCTCAGTTGCAGAATTTTTGCTGTCATTATTTTTTTTTTTTTATGACGAATTTCCCCATAAATCGCTATCGCTAAATTCTGCAAGTGATTCTGATTTATTATCGCTGTTTTTTAGCTGCTCTAAAACAATTTTTGCCATAAAGGGACACTTTTGGTTGCTATGGGCAATCTACAGTTTGCAGGGAGAAAGAACAGTTTTTATTATATAAAATGACATGTAGTGTACAGGGCAGACCACTAGGGACATGGGGGGTGTGTATATCTATAAGATTATAGTGTACTGTATGTATAGTGTTTGTTTACTTTTTTAAATTTGGCGCCGTTCCCCCCCCTACGCCGCGACGCTCGCAGGGAAGGGAATCGGCGGAACACACAGCATCAGGCGGACATCCGGCCGCCGTGTACTGCGGGGATTCATCGCTGGATCGCAGAGAAAAGGTAAGTAAACTTTTTTCTGCATCCAGCGAGGCAAGTCCGTGTGTGGCACGGGGTTACCGATCGTAGCTTTAAAATCTTACCCCGTGCCACACACGGGAAGACCGCCAGGGAGGTTAACAGGCACACTGGCAGAAATTAAACACACTTTAAAAACACAATTAAACTACTTAAGCCCCGGACCATTTTGCTGGTCAAAGACCGGGCTACTTTTTGCGATTCGGCACTGGGTCGCTTTAACTGACAATTGAGCGATCGTGCAACGTGGCTCCCAAACAAAATTGACATTGTTTTTCCCATAAATAGAGCTTTCTTTTGGTGGTGTTTGATCACCTCTTCATTTTTTTTTTTTTTTGCGCTATAAACAAAAACAGAGCGACAATTTAAAAAAATTCAATATTTTTTGGTATAATAAATATCCTCCAAAAATATATAAAAAAAAAAATTTCCTCAATTTAGGCTTTCTTTTGGTGGTATTTGATCACCTCCGCATTTTTTTTTTTTTTTTTTGCGCTATAAACAAAAACAGAGCGACAATTTAAAAAAAAATCAATATTTTTTACTTTTTGGTATAATAAATATGCTCCAAAAATATATAAAAATATTTTTTTTTCCTCAATTTAGGCTGATACGTATTCTTCTACATATTTTGGGTAAAAAAAAAAAATCGCAATAAGCGTTTATTGATCGGTTTGCGCAAAAGTTTTAGGGCCAGATTCAGGTAGAGTTATGCCGGCGTATCAGTGATAGGAAAGATCCGACAGGCGTTAATTGTATTACACCATCAGATCTTAAATGCATTTTTAAAATGGCCGCCAGGGGCGTTCCCGCTGATCTACCCCGAGAATATGTAAATCAGCGAGATACGGCAATTCCCGAACGTACGCCCGCCCGACGCAGTGACTTTACGCCGTTTCCGTAAGGGGTTTCCCGGCGTAAAGATAAAGCACCAAAAAGATGGCGCATCCTATGTATGGACGTCGTGACCGCGGGAAATTTTAAAATGTTTACGTCGTTTGCGTAACTCGTCCGTGAATGGGGATTTACGTCGTTTACGTTCACGTCGAAAACACCGTCATAATTCGGAGCATGCGCACTGGGATTTTTCAATGGTCGATGCATGCGCAGTATGTTCGGCACAGGGACGCGCCTAATTTAAATAGCATACACCCCCTACCTGCCCAATTTGAATTAGGCTGCCAAATTTACGCTACGCCGCCGCAACTTTACACGCAAGTGCTTTGCGAATACAGCACTTGCGGGTAAAGTTGCGGCGGCGTAACGTAAATAGGAAAAGTTACGCCGCCGCAAAGAACCGCTCGCCATCCTGAATCTGGCCCATAGCGTCTACAAAATAGGGGATCATTTTTTTTTTAGTAGTAATGGCGGAGGCGATTATTATCGTGACTGCGACATTAGGGTGGACACATCGGACACTTTTGACACATTTTTGGGACCATTGTCATTTTTACAGCGATCAGTGCTAAAAAAATGCACTGTTTACTGTGAAAATGACACTGGCAGTTAACCACTAGTTGGCGCTGTAGGGGTTAAGTGTGCCCTAGTGAGTGCTTCTTACTGTAGGGGGGATGGGTTGTGTGTGACAAGACAGTGATCACCGCTTCCGATTACAGGAAGTGGTGATCACTGTCATTCTCACTAGACAGTTCTTCCTCACGTGAGACGATCGCAGGTATCCCCACGGTGATCGAGTCCGTGGGACTCGCGGTCGGGCTCACGGAGCTTGCGGCACATGCGCGTCCGCAATGCTGCTTCCTTAAAGGGGACGTACAGGTATGTCCTTTTGCCCAAGAGTGCCATTCTGTCGACGTATAAGTGAGTGGGGCGGTCGGAAAGTGGTTAAGCAGAATGGGGGGAGATTTAGAAGTTCTGACAATGTTTTTTTCCTGTCCATGTGACAACCATACTACCCCTATTTCTTGTACATCATCACAGTAACAGAAAGTGAGGGAACATTTCCCCAATGGGTTAAAGACAGAAATAAAAACCCATCAGACTTTTGAACGTCATCCAAAATGTAAAAACAATATTGGCTAGCATTAGTTTAACTAATATAATGGCATTGTGTTTCTTACTATATACTAAATTATTTGGGCCAGTACAATACGTTTTACAGTATAACAGCTGGGATTTAGTTAAAGGACATAAATAAAGGTTGTGTTTTAAAGACCCAACAGATTCCTTGTGAATTCCAATATGTTACCTTATTAAGGCAAGATTAAAGGAGAACTCTAGCCTGCCTTGCATACACACGTTCGAGAAATTAAATGCTAAAGCAAAGCGTGGTGACGTACAACACGTACAACGGCACTATAAAGAGGAAGTTCCATTCCCTTTGCGCTGCTTATGCTAATTTCCCCATCTCATAACTTGCTTCTGAGCATGCACGTTTTTTCCCCCCTCGTTAAAGCGTACACACAACCATTTTTCACAACGTGAAAGAGGATGACGTGAAAAACGACGAGAAGGTTCTAAATTTTTAACGGCCATTTTTCTCATCAAGAAAAATGCTCTGGAGCCTACACACGACCGTTTTTCACGACCAATTAAAAAAATTGAATTTTTCTCGTCATGAAAAACGGTCGTGTGTACGCAGCATAATAGAAGATAAATGAGTCAAACCACCGTTTGGGGAACACTTATGTATCAATGAATGCTCACGGTATGGAGCTCTGTTTGAATGGAGATGTGGCTACAGGGTCTGGCACTAGTTAGTGTGAATGTAAGTAGTCAATGGATTAGATTAGAATACCATGCTCTGAAGACTTCTGTGCTGTATCCAAAGTGAGGATAGGCACTGCGCCCTGTGCCCACCCAGTTGTGTGATAATAGAGAATTAATATCCGCTATTGTCTTCCTGCTTCTCCTCTTGGCCAATCAGTAAGCGGGTCTTAACCACTTTCTCACCGCGCCATAAGCATTTTACTGCTACGGCGCGGTGGAGTTATCTTGGGACGACGTCCTCTAGAAGACCCGGCGCATCACGGATCACGGTAAATTGCCACTGATAGCGGCCGTTTACCACGTGATTGCGCCGTCGAATGACGGCGCGATCACTTGTAAACAAACCGGCGTCATTTGATGACGCCGGTTCCTCCCTCTCCTCTCTGTACCGTTCGGTACAGTGTGCGAGGAGAGGGGGGGGAGCGGGGTGTCAGCAGCTGAGCTGTGGCTGGATCTGTGACAAATGCAGTCACAGATCCAGCCATCCCTCAATCCATCCCAGCTCTGCAATCCCCAGTACCCTGCAGTACCCCAGTACCCAGCAGTACCCCAGTACCCAGCAATACCCCAGTACCCAACAATACCCCAGTACCCAACAATACCCCAGTACCCAACAATACCCAACAATACCCCAGTACCCAACAATACCCAACAATACCCCAATACCCAACAATACCCCAGTACCCAACAATACCCAACAATACCCCAATACTCCAGTACTCAGCAATGCCCCAGTACTCAACAATACCCCAGTACTCAACAATACCCCAGTACTCAACAATACCAATACCCCAATACTCGGCAATACCCCAATACTCGGCAATACCCCAGTACTCGGCAATACCCCAGTACTCGGCAATACCCCAATACCCTGCATGATACTTTGCAATACCCCAATACTCGGCAATACCCCAGTACTCGGCAATACCCCAGTACTCGGCAATACCCCAATACTCGGCAATACCCCAGTACTCGGCAATACCCCAGTACTCGGCAATACCCCAGTACTCGACAATACCCCAATACCCTGCATGATACTTTGCAATACCCCAATACTCTGCAATACCGCCTATGGGGATTTTTAAGTAGCGAAGTTTGGCGCCATTCCACGAGTGTGCGCAATTTTGAAGTGTAACATGTTGGGTATCTATTTACTCGGCGTAACTTCATCTTTCACATTATGAAAAAAAATTGGGCTAACTTTACTGTTTTGTTTTGTTTTAAGCACAAAACAGTTTTTTTTAAAAAACACGCGTTCAATAAATTTCTGCGAAAATACCGTGCGAGATAAAAAGTTGTAACGGTCGCCAATGTAGTCTCTAGGGTCTTTGCTAAAAAAGCATATATAATGTTTTGGGGTTCTATGTAATTTTCTAGCAAATAAATGATGATTTTTCCATGTAGGAGAGAAATGTCAGAATTGGTTGGGTGTTCCAGAACGCCTGATGGCGTTCCCTGCATGTTGGGCCTCTGTATGTGGCCACGCTGTGTAAAAGTCCCACACATGGGGTATCGCCATACTCGGGAGAAATAGCAGAATGTGTTTTGGGGTGTAATTTGTGGTATGCATATGCTGTGTGTGAGAAATAACCCGCTAATATGACAGAAACAAGTTTTTTTTTTTTTTTTTTTTTTTACAGAATTTTCAGTCGTTTTTCTTTTATAGCGCAAAAAATAAAAAACCCAGAGGTGATCAAATACCACCAAAAGAAAGCTCTATTTGTGTGAAAAAAAGGAAAAAATTTCAAATGGGTACAATGTTGTATGACTGAGTAATTGTCATTCAAATTGTGAGAGCACTGGAAGCTGAAAATTGGTCTGGTTAGGAAGGGGGTTTAAGTGCCCAGTGGTCAAGTGGTTAAGGCCAGATTGGCTGAGAGGAGAAGCGACCGTATTGGCCACCGAGGCAAAAGCCACCTAGGTGGAGGAGACGCATGGTGAAGCCACCCATGAGGAGGAGACGCAGGAGAGAACCAAAGCTGCCCATGACCTAGATGGGGTAAGAGCGGGGCTGGTGAGCAGACGAGCAAGCAGGGGTGTGGGAGTGTTCGGACCGACCAACTGACCACTTGGACGACTGAAAGTGTGTTTTGTTTGCCCCCCCCCAAAAAAATTGAGCACCAGGCGCCGCTGATAGTTATGTATTTATAATTACAGAGCTGCATTAATTTATATATTTTATATCTGCCTGGATTTCAGCTACAAACTGAACCCGGTTTAAATTGTTGACACAGCAGGTCATTGAACTACCTTGTGTGACAATTTTTTTTAGCCAGGTTGTCTGCCAGCGGTGAAGCACCTTTATATCCAATTGATCATGAAATGCTAACACCCTAATTTATATTGTTGGCTAGCATTGCTAAAAATTGTAAAACACCACTATAGATTTTTGTTACTTGCTGCTTTCTTTTAATAAGAAACATATACAGTATAATTAATCATATTAGTTGTGTCTTATGTCTGCGCCTTTGTACGTTGGCTCTTCATACAATCAAAGCTCCTTCATTCAATCACGCATATTTTTACATAAGTAATGCTATTATGAAAACATCTCAGCATAAGTTAAAAAGGTTATGTATTTCTGTCATATATTAGATCTTGAAACATATTGTTCGTATGAGTTTTTTTAATGCCAAGTTATCATATCTGTTTTGCATGCTAATACACTATATTACCAAAAGTATTGGGACACCTACCTTTACACGCACATGAACTTGAATGGCATTCCAGTCTTAGTCCGCAGGGTTCAATATTGAGTTGGCCCCCCTTTGCAGCTATAACAGCTTCAACTCTTCTGGCAAGGCTGTCCATAAGGTTTAGGAGTGTCTATGAGAATGTTTGAACATTTTTCCAGAAGCGCATTTGTGAGGTCAGGCACTGATGTTGGAAAATAAGACCTGGCTAGCAGTCTACGCTCTAATTCATCCCAAAGGTGTCCTATTTGATTGAGGTTAGGACTCTCACCCCAAACTAACTCATCCATGTTTTTAGGGACCTTGCTTTGAGCTCACAAACAACACCAACAGCTGTGCTCACACACAATGTGCAGGCATGCTCCATTGGTATCTAGATGCTGGTCGAGAACAATATTGTGAAGCCAATGTAGTTGGTTTACTAAAGGCAAGTAGGCTGTTATTCTCCAAGGGAAGTTGCACTTTGCAGGGGGATTGTCTCCAAAGCTTAGTGAATGTGGTGAAATTTCACTTTGCAAAAACATACTCAATTACAAGCAAAAAAAAAAAAAAAACAGCAACAATATTTTCACTTACACATGACTGGGTGGTGGAAGTCAACAGAGCTACATCTTATTCACTAAGCTTGCTAAAAAAAATTCTGCAAAGTACAACTTCCCTTGCAAAGTGACAAGTCTATTTCGCCTTAGTAAATCAACTCCATTGCGGGTGCAAGTGCATGTATATGGGAAGCTGGAGGAGATCAGCAGCACTGAGATGCAAAACAAAATGTCAGGATTGAGATTTACTTTAACTTTTATTTAAATGTATTATAATTTTTCTTTGTTCTTTTGTATTACGTAGGGAAGGGTTAAAACTCTGTTATTCCATGTCTTGGAGATAAAGGGGCAGATTCACAGAGAATTAGATTCTCGTAGAGTATCAGAAATACACTACGCCGCCGTTTTTTACCTGGCTCTACGTGGAATCCAGGTAGATTTTGTCCAGTAAACGACGGCGGCGTAGTGTATTTCTCCCGTCGCAATCCATCTGTGCGAGTAGGGGGCGTGAAGCATTTAAAATAGGCGCGTTCCCGCGGCGATCGAACTGCGCATGCTCCGTTCACAAATTTCCCGCCGTGCATTGCGCGAAAACACGTCGCCACGTCGTAGTAGCGTCGTTTACGTACATTCCTATTCCCGAACGAGTTACGTTAAAAAAATAAAAATAAATTCAAATCGATGCGGGAACGACGGCCATACTTTACATGGGTTACGCACTGTTAGACCAGCAAAAAGCTCCTCTAACATTACGTAGCCAAAAAATGACGTAGGCGATTGCGAGGGACACTCGTACCTTCGTGGATCGGCGTAAAAACTCATTTGCATATCCCGACGCATGAAAACGACGCAAACTCCTCCCAGCGGCCGCAAAAATATTGCAGTGTAGATCCGAAGGCTTACGAGGACGTAAGCCTCTCGGATCGAAGCCCGAAGTCGCCGTATCATGGTTTGAGGATTCAAATTAGTGATACGGCGCGTGAAATTAGAAATTACTCCTGTCTAACACCAGTTAGACAGGCGTAATTGCTCTGTGAATCTGGGCCAAAATCTCCATCTTAGACAGTGGTCACCAGAACAGGAGTACTTATTGAAAGGGTTTTCCTTATCTCTTCCTTGGTGACAAACAAAGATATGGGTTTATGAGTGAGACTGGCTCTCAAAGCCAGTTAAAACAGGTCCAGGGCAGCCATGGAGGGTCCTGTGCATGTTTGGGTCCAGTTCACATGCAAATTCAGGCAAAAATTCTGACCTAAGTGGCACCTGAAGCGGTGAACAGACACGCATTGGACCCCAGGCACGAACCCACAGCCCATGTGAACCCAGCCATAAAAGATTGCTCATGGAAATATCAATTATAGATGAGTGCCCTGTGTGGTTTCTAAACAAATGATTGAGTACTGCTGCCCTTAAGTAGGGAAATGGGCAGGAATATAAATTGTAGGCCAATGTATTTTTAAAACAAAGGAGAAAAACTCTGCTAGTTAAAGCGGAGTTCCACCCAAAAATGGAACTTCCGCTTAACCCACCCCTCACCCCCTTACATGCCACATTTGGCATGTCATTTTTTTGGGGGGGGTGGGGGCTTCAGGAGGAGTGGGACTTCCTGTCCCACTTTCTCCTTCCGCCGAGGGGCTGGTTAGGCGATTAAGCTTAATCGCCTAACTTCAGCCCCTCCCTGTAGGCGATCACCTGGGACACTGACAGGTCCCAGGCGATCTCCTGTCCAATAGGACGGCACAGCGCCGTCCGCGCATGCGCAGTGCCGATCGCACGGCTGTCATGGCCGGGTGCCCACAGTTGTAATGAAGACGCCGGCCAGGGAGGGGGGAAGAGGAGCGGAGCCCCGGCCGGTGCGTTGCTGGAACCATGGACAAGGTAAGTGTCTGTTTATTAAAAGCTAGCAGCTACACTTTTTGTAGCTTCTGACTTTTAATAAACATTAAAAAGGGCTGGAACACCCCTTTAATGGTAACAATCAGAGAACAGTACTCAGCAGGTTAAAAAAACAGGCAAATTGGATACAGAGAGAGGCAGCAGCTAGCATGCAAAGCACAAATAAAGACAACAAGGGGTTAAAGCTGTGCCAATGCACCAAAACTTTTTAAAGTCCAAAAAGTTTTTAAACATATATATAAAGTCCTCGGGGTACACTTTCACTGTAAATCTTGTACGATATGCTCATAACCACCTACGTGACTTTTCCAGAAGATATTGCACACTCTCAGTGAGGACCCGCCACCAGATATCAAAGCCGCTTACCAGATAGGGCAAGCTCAGTTTGCAGTCGGCTATAGCCCAGCCGCGGCCTTTTTTGTTGTAATGAACCCACAGGTAGCAGATATACTGGAACTGGCTTCCTTCACTTCCACAGGCTCCACCAGAGGGTCATGTGTAAACAGAGAGGATGCAATATAGCGTAACTCCGAAAAAACTTTTTTATTTTGTACTTACAAAAACATGGTTAGAATCAGTCAGTGTAAAAAATTTGCCCGGCAGCAAGCGAACGGAGCCCTTACTCCCCTACGTGGTGACGTCACTACACGTCCTTTCAGACGTGTTTCGTCATAAGACAGACGTTTTCAATGGGATGTCTGTCTTATGACGAAACGCGTCTGGGCGGACGTGTAGTGACGTCACCACGTGAGACTTTGCCGAGGGGGGGGGGTTAAACATTAGAGGGCCAATGAAAGCTGAAGGGCTGGAGGTTTGCCTCTGTGTGTCTCTGTAAATCCAGGAAGTTCCCTGCCCACAGTTAAAATGGATGCAGCCAGACTCAGTGGAGGGAGATTTCTGCAGCATATTTGGCAAGTACAGAATCACAGTGCAGTATATAAAAATAATATGCAAAGTAGTTGGAGGGAAGCTTCAAAATGGCAAAACAAATTATTTCAAATTATGTGAGCAGACTGCAGTTCCTCTTTAACACACCTGTTACCCATTCACACCTGAGACCTTGTAAGGGCCCTTTCACACGTCCGTTGTGGATGAAAACGGACATACATTGGTCTCTATGTGATTACGGGTGTCACAACCGTAATTGTCCGCCTCCGTAAAGATCCGTTTTTTTGGACGGAAGAAAACCCTATTTTTTCTTCCGTCTGCGGATCGGATCGGATGAATACGGACATACGGTGTATGTGCGGGGACCGCCCTGTCAGCCGACAGCTCAGCGGGGATTTACTGAGGGATCCCCGCTGAGCTTACGGACACACACGGAGCAGATCAATACTGATCTGCCCGTGTGAAAGGGCCCTAACACTAGCGAGTCACATGACACCAGGGAGGGAAAATGGCTAATTGGGCCCAATTTGGATATTTTCACTTAGGGGTGTACTTACTTTTGTTGCCAGCAGTTTAGACATTAAAGGAGTCGTAAAGGTACAATTTTTTTTCCTAAATAGCTTCCTTTACCTTAGTGCAGTCCTCCTTCACTTACCTCATCCTCCGATTTTGCTTTTAAATCTCCTTATTTCTTCTGAGAAATGCTCACTTCCTGTTCTTCTGTCTGCAACTTCACACAGTAATGCAAGGCTTTCACCCTGGTGTGGAGTGTCATGCTCGCCCCCTCCCTTGGACTACAGGAGAGTCAGGACGCCCACTAACACACAGCTCTTTTCTCTATCTGCAACGTAGAGAGCGTCCTGACTCTCCGGTAGTCCAAGGGAGGGGTGAGCACGACACTCCACACCAGGGAGGAAGCCTTGCATTACTGTGTGGAGTTACAGACAGAAGAACATAAAGTGAGGATTTCTCAGAAGAAATAAGGACATTTAAAAGCAAAATTGAAGGATGAGGTAAGTGAAGGAGGAGTGCACTGAGGTAAATAGGCAGCTATTTAGGAAACAAAATTGTACCTTTATGTAACGGGAGTACCTTTTGGGCATAGGATGACTGAGAAATGATATCATAAATTACATGAGATGGGACATTACTGATAATTCATGTATTGCAGAATATCTTGAGATATTACAAGTTGTTGGTTTATTCTGACCGCAACAGGTCAATAGAGTGTGATTCATTCAAAGTGTAGCATGGACTGTTGAGATGCTAATTAGGTCTGCTCCTAAGATATTTCATTGTGCTATGCTAACTAGCCCTGTATTGTGTGAAAGGTCTATTGATGCTAATATGTGTTGTGAGTTAACACACTCTAAAAGTCATGATGTCTGCCATGTCAGCTATAGTAATTAACTCCTCTTGATGCGGTGCCAGAGTGTCTGTCTGGGATGTGGATTGAGGGGGAACTCGTTAAGTACCCATTGTGTGATGTTTTGGGTGGAGAGTTTCATTGTCCCTGTGATTACTGTAGCATGCTTGTAACTGTATAAGAAGAGCTGAGTTTACCATTAAAGGATTCATTCATTTGAACCAAAGACAGAGCTGTGTGTCTCGTCCTTCTGGAGAATTCTAATGGATCGTGTCTGTTGGATTGTCAGAGTGTCCGATAAGCTGTCTTGGGATGGTGGAATGGGAAATCGTAAACGGTGGTGACCTTTAAACAGAGAAAAAATTGTGCATACTTTGTGAAATGCAAATGAAAAAAAAAGAAAAGCTGCGTCTCAAAGTGTCATACAACACAGAAACATATAATACAAAAAGGAGTCGCGCTAATTAGTAATATAAAGGTACTCAAAAGTCCATATAGTTGTAAACACAACATAGGATGTACCCTCAATATGTTGGTACACAGAGAAAATAGTGAAATGACATGAAAAGAAAGTCCCAAGTGTAAATGATTCACACAAGTTGTGGCTGATGATAAACAGAGGACCTCCACCAACACAGATCACACTGACCCTTACCGGAGCCTATGATCTCACAGAGATCAAACCCAGCATGACTGAATAAACATCCACCTTCCGTCACAGAGATGCAGTAAATAGCGTCCGTCAGAGGAAATTGCTGTCCAAATTCTCACATAGGCATAAAAGATTGTATGCACTTACATCAATCAGCATGGAAAAGAACGTATAAAAAAGCACCCGGCCGGCTTGTAGAAGCGTGCACCCAGAACTTCCGGGCTCTCACTTGTGAACGCGGTGACTTCGGAACGCCGCCTCCCGAAGTTTTGTCTCGATAGGACTTGATCACGGGATGAGGCGACGCTCCGAGTCACCGCGTTTGTAAGCAAAGGTGAGCGGGACCAACCTCGAGATGGATCATGAGTGGCCCTGAATCCGCCATCTTGGAAGATGGAAAGAACAGCTAAAATACAAAAATCTAATAACCCTCCTTTGTTACAAGTAAGGGCAAACAAAGTTCAATAGTGGCACAACACTAGAATACACAGCTAAATGTATCTAGTTTAGCTTAGTGGGGGCAACTTTATAACAATGATGTCTGGAGAAACTAACCGATAGCCATCATGTGAAAATTCATTCAGAAAAATTCATTAGCAATAATAAAATTTATAATAAAACAGGTTAAAATGATATAGCCCCCACGTCCACTAGAAATGTCATATAGATAATGGACAAATGTAATGCTGATAATCATATTGGATATGTAGCCACAATAAATCCATCTCAAGTTGGCACAAATACACAAGATTGTCAAAAACTAAAATACATATAAAATACAAATACAGACAGGAGTAAGAAAAGGATTGCCCTTCACATCACATCGTCAGCAATTTGTAAGGATATAAATATATATATATATATGTAATTGAAGTGCACAACCAACAGAAATATCAGATTAGGAGTTATCAATAAAGCAATTTACATCGACCTCAATATTGAGGCCGTAAGGGGTGTTACAATTGATCTTATGTATCCAAGACATTTCTGATCGTGAAATGCTTCGAACGAGGTCACTACCCCTCCAATGTGCACTAAACTTATCTATGCCTAAAAAAACAGTGTTATTTGGATTTTTATTATGGGCAGTCAAGTAGTGTTTTGACACTGAATGTTCGGTAAACCCACTACGAATATTTGCAATATGCTCATTTAGGCGGATATGAAGAGGGCGTTTAGGCCTACCGACATACTGTAGGCCACACGGGCACATAAGCATGTATACAACACCCACAGTTGTGCAGGTGATAAAAGGCTTAATATTGAAGCTCCTATTATTGCAACTAGAACTGAACGTGGTACTGCGTTTGAATTTGCAGCCATTGAGAGTGCAGCTCTGGCATCTACCACATTTATAGAAGCCTGTTAACCCTGCTAAAAACATAGAAGGTATTTTGGGTGACCTTTACACTTTACAACCCCTTTAATGGCTGTGTTTAAGTTATTTTGAGGGGACAGCAAATTTACACCGATATGCAAGCTGTACACTCACTACTTTAAATTGTGGTAAAGTGTCATTTCTTAAGTGTTGTCACATGAAAAGATATAATAAAATATTTGCATAAATGTAAGGGGTGTACTCACTTTTGTAAGAGACTGTATAGCTGCAGTGTTTACTTATTTCTCTGTAAAGCTCTAAGTGTGGTTTCTCTTTGGTGCTTTGTTCCTCTGTTATCAGAATGAGTTACTTGTGAGAATTTTTCCAGAAACAAATAGTTGTGTGGTTTCTCTTTGGTGCTTTGTTCCTCTGTTATCAGAATGAGTTACTTGTGAGAATTTTTCCAGAAACACATAGGTGTGTGCACAGGGTGTGCCAGGTGTGCCAGGTGTGCCTGGACACACCCTATGTGGCACCAAGTCCCCCTGTTTAGACCCCTGATATTTCACTAAAACAGTGATCCTAAACAATTTGTAAAAAAAAATAAAATAATGTAATTGTATAACATTATAAAAATAAAAACTACTAACACCGCCCACTGCCCTACTGACACTGTCAGTATAAATACATATGTACACAGATATGTGTTTGAGCTTAGAGGAGCACACCTTAATGCAGTAGGCTGTGCACACCTATGGTGTCAGAAGGGGGGGGGGAGCTCAGCAGACAGCTTGCCTATTCCATCCCAGTTCTTCTGCTGTGTGGAGGGGGATGCCTTTCCTCCTATTAGATCTCACACACCCTCCTTCACCCTCATCCACCCCCTCCTCTGTGCTCTTGACAGATGAAGACATATTTTTACACTTTTCTGCACTTGTAGAGGAGAGAAGACTGCTGATAAACAAGTAAAACCTATATAGGATTTGTTTCATCTCCATGTTTCATCTGAGGCTGTTCACTTTACTGGGTATATGTGAGGGTTTACATCCACTCTAATCAAGCCTCTTTCCTAAATATGACAATGGTTCATGATTGTTATAATCACCTAAGGATCTCTGTCTGCTCTACCTCCTGCCTTTACCATGGATATTACCATAACAACTTGGCTCATGAGAACACATTTTCACAAAAATTGTGAAAAAAAGATTTTGTCTCTCATGTTGAGTGTCCAGTTGACATTTGACATTTATGGGTAACCTAATACCTATGGCCATATTTACACACATATAGGACAAAATGGTCAGTCTGGAGATATTCTGAGTATTCTATCATTCTGTCAGCACTGTACAGCAGAATTGTGTACATTACATTCAAAGCTTCTCACATAAGACACACTTCACCAGGCAGCAGAGAAACCATCACTTATTGATTATATCACATATAGGCTTCTGAGATCTTTGATGTTGAAAAGACTAGGCACATGCAGCTTTCATTTTAGATTGTTTGATTAGTGAGAGTGGGAGAAGATGGCTATGCTTTTTCAGTCAGTTGACTTCTGTCAAATGCATTATTATAGGTGACTTTGGTTACATCTCAACACGTAGTAGTCAAGAATACACAGTATAGTATTATCCACATTACATAACTAATATAAAGAAAACTAGTGGAATGCTGTGCAAATATTAAACCATACTTTTTTTGTACATATAGAAGACTTCTAAAATGTCCTAAATTGGACATTTCTATAGCCCTGTATATTTGGACCATAAACAGGATACTGCCTTTTAATAGACTAGTAAGTCGACCAGATAAATTATTCGCTATATGCAGGGCCCAAGTCCTGCGGGAACATGTGGCAACGGAGTTCCTGCACTTTTTTCACAGCAGGAACTCAGTTCCCTTTGCAGGACTAGAGCAGACGAGAGCAGCCGAGCCGCCCGAGCCAATCCTTCACTAAGCGGCGATGCCCAGCTCGAGTCACTGTCAGGGGCAGGCGAACCTTAGTAATCCTTAATGTTACTGGCAGCTTCCTGTATATGGATTCATCGGGTAGTGTGCAGGTATTCCGTCACTTCCTTGATGCCACAGTGTCTCCTGGGAGCTTTTGTCATTGTTCCCAGGAGACATTGCGGAGGTCTGCTGTGAGTTATCGTGGGATTTAGAAAGAACTTGCTTCTTTCTAAATCCTGCGATAACTCATGGCAGGCCTCTGCATTGTCTCCTGGGAACAATGACAAAAGCTCCCAGGAGACATTGCGGCATTGAGGAAGTGACGGAATACCCGCACACTACCTGATGAATCCAGAGGCGATTCAGTTTGCATGTGCCGCGCTATATAAGTTTTCATTCATTCATTCATTCATATACAGGAAGAGGCCAGTAACATAAAAGATTACTAAGGTACAGTGGATCGGAAAAAAAAAAACATGCGGTTTAGTAATTATGCATATGAGTGTATCTTTATTTTTATTTTTTTTGGTGGGGGAGTGGATCTTGGGTGGGAGTTCCCACACTTTTTCCCCCAGGACTTGACCCCTGACTATATGTAACATATAAGCCAAAAATATAGTTGGGGACAACTAAAGAAAAACAAATCTGAGCTTTGAGCTCAGAGTTTCACAGTATAAAATTGCTCAAAGATTTTGTATCAAAGGCCAATTTAATTGATTTTTCCAATCCATTGAATAAATTCATGCTGACCTGCCACCTGAAAGTAAATTGGGAAATAGGACACCTTTCCAGTTTACTAAAGTAGAGTCTGTCTTACAGTTGCTGGCTGGAAGACTTTGTGCATTTCTGATGGTTCATTTGCTGACCTCACTACAGAAGTTATCTAGTTTAAGTATCTGTACCAGATCACTTAATTGAGAGGATCAGTTTTATCAGTGCATAAAGCATCTTTTTGCCCCAGTCCAGGATGAATCCTAGTTTGGCACATTGAGCTATTCATTGTTCTTTCCCATAATGCAATTGTCTTACCATAGCGAAGCTTACTTATGGCAGGACCAACATAAAAGAGGGATGAATTAATCAATTTCTGACTTAAGCCTGGTACACCTGAATAGTTTTTTTTTCGGTCTGAGCCGCTGTATTAACAGCCTGATGTTATTACAGTGATCCCCACTCAGCTGTTGTGTTCCAACTTGGTGACTTCCCCTCCGCCAGAACACTCCAGTCAGCACTGTCAGCCATTAACTGAGAACGCTGATCTGGAGCCAATCAGGTGCTGGTTTTCCTGCATGTCCAGCTCGTCCGACAGATACTGGTAAAATGGCCAGCTTCTGTCGGAATGGCTGACATACACACTGGCTGAATGTTGGCCGGTTTTTATTGAACCTGCTGATGTCTTCCGACATTCGGCCTGTGTTTATGAGGCATAACTGCTTGTTTTAAACTACCATTCAGGGACACCCCGCCTTCCCAAAAATCAGCTTGTGCTGTAACGAATCACAGCACAGTGATTGAGGAACATGAGGTGGGGTTTATGATTTCTCCAATCACAAGAAGGGGGTGGGGATTGTACTCCTCCAGGCATTCCCGGCCAGTACAAGTACTGTCAGTGAGTAAACGGTGACGTGGCAGCCTTTTTTGGGGGCATTAGATTGGCCATGGGGGTGGCTGTGTCAGTTTCATCCCGGGACACTGTATTGTCCTGGAATGAATGTGCCTGGGACAGACCTGCAAAATGAGGGACTGTCCCAGGCAATCCGGGACACGTGGTCACCCTACAGGGGACGTTTGATTGAGTTCCTTTTTACAGGATTTTAAGAAGGATTTTTTAATTGTTCAATAAACATCTTAAAGATCTTACACCATGAGGGGTTCTTTCTTTACTTATTACATGCCTGCACACCTTGGTCCAGGAGCGCTGCAATAGGAGGCAAGACACATCAGCAGAAGTACCCAGCGGATATTGTGGTGGGATAGGTCCCCCCTAAGAGACTCATTCTGACCGTAAGGTAGAGGAATCCAACTAATCTGGTGAGTGCGGAACCATACAGCCTCACAAGAGGTGGATCAAAATCACTGTTGGAGCACGGAGTGCAAGAGCACTTCAATAGACTTTGTCTGCACATGTATCATCACGTGTCACTTTATTATTGTATTCATTAGTCACCATTTATCAATTTATTCATCCATCACTAGTCACTATTTATTAATTTATGAATTTATTCAACAGCATCATTGGTTTTATAATTCACAGGATTAACTTATCCAATTTTATTCATTTAATTATGGACTGTATTAGCACAGAAACGTTCACGTAAAATTTATTTTATTTACAGATGTGGTGAGGCAAGCACTTTTTAGCTATTTATAGCAACTACCTATACCTTTTTTTTAAGCTTGCAAATTGGCCTTAAAAATACCAGAAAGCAATAACAAAATTTAGGCACTGTGTTCAGGATTTGCAATTTTTTTCAAGTGTTTGTCGAATGTTCAGTGAACCAAACTTTACCCAGTTCACGTCTCACTACTTATGATATGTCTTTACCTCTTTCCCAGTCTCAATGCCACAATATACTACTCAGCAGCATGAGTTTCTGTACCCTGTCCAGTTTTAAAAAAAAGTAACATAAACTGCTGGAAAACTCCCACAAAGTAATTTAGCCAATTAGCATCTAAAGTTGGTAATCATGTGTAGCGCTACCCCCTCAGGAGCCGCTGATTGATTTGGGATTGGCGTATTAAGTTACCTTTAAGTGTTGTCTAGGGGTAAAGTAGCGAGCAGAGCAGTAAGCGAATGTCCAGCCAGTAGATAAGGTTTTCCAAATGCTTTATTTCTTGGGTCCAACACGACCAACATCAACAGGAGGTAGACAGGATAGGTTGATGAAGTGAAGGAAACCTTGCAGTATCAGGCTTGGATGAACAGGAGAGCAAGCCTGCTCTCAGTAACAATATATTTCATCGCCACTCTAGCCAGAGTGGGTGAAGTGATCCCCGGACAGACTTCTGCCACAAGCCTGGCAGCCTGAGTTCCACTTTTAAGGTTGCTGGAAGGAACAGGTCCTTGCTATGGACCTGGCTCTGATTGGATTTAAGATGCCAGATGAGGCCTCTTCCACAGGCTCTATGCTGACAATGTGAACAGCAGAGCGTATCCTTCCAGTCAATTACAATTAGGTGAACGACTGACAGTTGAAGTGTACCTGTCAGTCACTAGATCCCTGATGGTTCGTTCAAGTCTCTCAGATAACCTGCCTCCGGGTTCTCCTTGAGCCGATTCCCCACCGTAAGCCAGTGGCCTAGGATCTTTCTCGTGGTGGTGAGGGGACCCAGCAAGTCACTGGGGCCCCTCGGCAGCATCCACCAGGAACTCCGCGTAATTTTCGACCCTGGGCCTGGTAGGCCATATCGCCGGGGTCTGTTGGATGCACACACCCTAAAATTGGGTGCCGCCCCTGGAACCAGGAACCCGTGAAGAACCCCGAAAAATGGCGTCTGCCACAGATATACCCCTCCCCAGCATTCCCCATGAGGGAAAAACTCCTCCAATTGGCTGCTGGGGAAAAGTGGCTCTGTTAGAATCCCTCTGACGCCATCTGTCGTCCGGGGGTGAGATTGACACCCCCGGAGTGCAGACTGACCCACAGGACAGTTCTAAAATGACAGCAGCCCAAATTTAACGAAATTAAGAGTGAGAGCAACATAACTCTCCCACTCCCCCACTAACTTTAGCGTAGTGCCCATACTAAAAGTAAGGGGGCGCTACACATATATACCTATATACAACTAAAGATCTCAGAGAAAATGTCAATCCTCCTTTTTAAAACCTGGGCTAAAAGTAAACCATCAAAACAGAAAAATGGTAACTGACATGTCTAAAATGTTTTTCAAACAATTGTTTTTCACAGTGTCTGACTGGGATTGAAAGGATATCCTTAGGCCTTACTGCTAAGCAGTAAGGTTAGAATGTCAAGACCCAAGTGAAGGCCTCTGAATTCTCCATTACTCCAAAAATATCTATTTCAGCTCCGATTACCATTGTGATCATTATTACTATAAGGTCTCAACAAAGTTGTTGTTATGACCTTTTACTTTATTTCTCCCTAAATTAATTGTCATTTGTCTAAGATATTTGGTTCCAAAATCTAGCTAAAAGAAAACAGTCATGGGCTCTTTTGTTGTTCCCTTCCAGCTGAATCATACAGTAGAGTGGCAGGCATTATTTTCAACCTCTTCAGGAGGGAAGTAGACCATAAGGCAATCTTTAGGAGTTGACTGCAGGAGCCCAATCTCCATCCAGTGATGTGCACAAGAGCAGAAGCTCTCCCTGGGCTTTCCCTCCTCATTGGCTGAGATGCAGTAGCAGGAGTCATTGCCCCCCACTGCTGTCAACCACAGCCAGTGAGGAGGGATCAGGGGGCAGAGCTGAGTCACACTGTCTATGTTTTTATGGATACAGAGATTGGGGCCCTGCAGCAAGCATGCAAGAGTGCCTCCATTGCAAGTGGCTTGCTATGGTGGTACTTAGCAGCTGAGAGGGGCCCAGAAGTGCTATTAGAGTATAGAGAGCTCTGTGCAGTATGGGATGAGAAAGAAAGTTTACCGCTCAGAGGTCCGGCCCCTCCGGATCGCTCCCAGCCAATCCGCGCGCTCCCCTGCTCTGCACTTCCTCCTCCAGGAAGGGGGAAGTGATGTGATCTCTCCTCTCAGCGTTTTTTTCAACCGCCGCTGAGGAGAGATCACATTGCACAGTAAGTCTGCACAACACTACACATAGGCACATTAACCACTTGCGATCTCCCCCCTGTCACAGTGTCACTGAATGCAGTAATCATACATGTATGATTACTGTATTTAGTGTCAGTGTGACAGTCAGTTAGTGTTAGGTTCAGGGTAGCCCCCATACCCCCCCAATAAAGTGTTAACCCCTTGATCACCGCCCTAGTTAACCCTTTCACTCCCTATTGCCAGCGTCACTAAGCGATCATTTTTCTGATCGCTGTATTATGCTGCGTACACACGGTCGTTTTTTGCGATGAAAAAAAACCGACGTTTTCTGTGAAGTAAAAAACGACGTTTTTGAAACGTCACTTTTCAAAGACAATTTTGCATACACACCATCGTTTTTTCACAAAAAGCGAGGTTACGTTCACCACTCTTTTCCATTGAAGCTCGCTTCATAACTAGCTTCTGGGCATGCGCGGGTTGAAAAACATCGTTTTGAACGACGTTTTTGCTACACACGGTGACTTTTTGTGAAACAAAAAACGACGTTTTGAAAAACGACACAAAAAATTCAAGCATTTTACAGCAGATGTGATTGTTTCAGAGCAGATGTTATTTACACTTGTACTATTTGAAGTTTTTTCCATGATTACTCGCATTGTGTTATATACCTCTTCAGCATTTGAGGTTTATTTGGACACTATGGGCCAGATTCAGGTACAGCAGCATATTTTTTGGCCGGCGTAACGCATCTCATATGCCCAGAACAGTATTCTCAAAGCAGCCCACCGCACGTTGCGCCGGCGTAGTGTAAATAGGCCAGCGTAAGCCCGCCTAATTCAAAGTAGGCAGGTAGTGGGCGTGCTTCATTTAAATTAACCGTGACCCCATGTAAATGAGCGGCCGAGCGAACTGCGCATGCGTGCACATGCTCAGAATCACGTTGAATAGAATGCCTAAGATACACGTCGAACACTGCCTACTACGTGAACGGCACAGCCCCATTCACGTATGACTTACGTAAACGATGTAAAAACTACGGCTGTTCCGACGTTTATACCTTGCATGGGATGCGCCACCTTTTTGGTGGTTTATCTTTACGCCGGAAAAACGCTTTACGTAAACGTCTTAGATTACTGCATGGGGCGTACGTACATTCGTGGATCAGCGTATCTTGCTCATTTGCATATTTATAATGGAAACGCCGAATGCGTCCAGCGTAAATATGCACACAAGATACAACGGCGTAGGAGACTTACGTCGGTCATATCTTGGCAAAAGAATCAGGGTATAGTTACAACGGCGCACATTTGGACTTACGACGGCGTATCAGTAGATACGTCGGCGTGAGTCTTTGTGAATCTGGGCCTATATTGTTTGGCATGTTATTTAGTTTGCCACTTGCACAATATTTTGCACTTTGCACCTGTTAGTATTGCTTTTATGCTTATGCATTTTATACTCATTGGGCCAGATTCAGGTACATCTGCGCATTATTGGACCGGGCGTAGCGCACCGCCCCTTTACGTTAGACTTGCGCAATGTAGCCGTGTAATCACCCTATTCTCGTAGCTTTTGCGCAGAAAATTACGCATGCATAACGTTATTTCAGAGGCGTAAGGCGGAGTATTACAAATTGGGAAGGACGTGGGCGTGTTACATTGAAATGAGCCGTGACCCCATGCAAATGAAGGGCCGGCCGTCTCACGCATGCGCGCTTGAAGCAGACCATGGTCAGCAGCTCTGTGTGCATGCTCACAACTCGGGAACGGCGCAATCAGTGAAATTGGAAGTGGACTAGGGCAACTTAGTGAACTACGCAAACAGCATAAATAGACAGACACAAACGCACTTCCTTTGCAAAAGTACATCCCTTTGTATCCCTCCCTATACAGCAAGGTGCTTTTGTTTATTAGCGTTTGTTTGTTTGTTTGTGACGTGTCTTTGAGATATTTGGGGACTGTTTTGCAGAGTGATTTTTGTTTTTATGTGTTTTTTTTGTTGTTATTTTGTTTAAATTATATTTTTGCTGGGCATTTTTTATTTTTGCTCGTCATTTATTTTATTTTTTTGGTTCTGTTTGTGTATGATTTTGGAATTTGGGGGTGATATTCCTGCGGGGAAAGGGGTGTCATCCTCATTTGTGGTGGAGAAGTGAAACCCAGGTCTGTGTGAATGGTGTATGAATGTACAGTGACATAATTGGAGCCGTGGCATGGCGTTGCTGCTCACAAGTCCTGCATGGTGGGCTTGTGCCAATCCAATGTGATGACGATGTGGTGTGTGTGTGCTAGGGACCACAGTGGTGTGCATGCATGCATTCTCATTGTGCCATGATTAATGTGTGTGTTTAACGTGCAAAGATGCATATGTGAGCTGGCATGAGATGGGGTCATGAGATGGGGTCCCAGTGCATATGCAGAGTCACCTTGAAAGGAAAAGACAGGAGGATGTTAGTAGTGCATGTGCCCCTTGTGATGTGTGCATCATGGGGGGGGACAGTCATGCCTGCCACCCATGTCACTCACCAACCAGCCAGCTGTCCCCATACATGTTCTGTTCGAAATCTGTGGGGATGGGGCTCTGATTGTATATGTAGCTGTCATGGGTGTCATGGGTACTGCCACGTGTTGGGCTGCTGATGTCCTCCTGCAAGGTTGTGGTTAATTCCATGATGGCATGAGGGGTGAATCTGAAGATGCGAGACACCTCAGAATCACTCATGCCATATATGTCTATGCGTGTGTGATATATCCTCTCCCGTGAAGAGTGAAGATTGAGGGGCTTGTATCAGATAAGAATATTGTATTAGATTAGATTAAATTGTAAAGTTTATATAAGCAAATAAAAAGTAAAAAAAAAAACATCTCCCGTGCCCTCCTTAGTGCCCTCCTCAGTGCCCTCCTCAGTGCCCTCCTCCTTCTTTGCTCATCTAAAGTCAGTAGTATAGCTATGAGCATGGATGCCACTGGCATGTTGGCATACAGTTTGTTGGGCAACACGTGTGACTGCTGAGCTCCTCACTAACAGTGTTGCTTTATCTGACATGTAGACGATTTTTCTCTTTTTAGACCAGCTTTTATATGGTCTAATTTTAGACAGGACATTTTGCTGTTGCGCACACTGCGTAGCCTGCGCTGCCCCAACGTTCTTTTGTAGATCCCCGTAAGTCCCTCATTAGCATATTTGACTAGCAAATCAATGGTCTGTCTAGCGCAGTTTTGCACGGACGGATGCGCCTGTCTAACGAAATTACGCTGGACAAAAAAAAGTAGATTTCTTGCGTATCTCGTTTTGGGGATGCCGTGCATCGAAACGCACGCGCACATTTAGACTTACGCACACACATCTCCTGTTGCGCAGGCGTAATCGCTCTGTGAATCTGGCCCATTGCTTTTATGCTTGTGTGTTTATATACTTTTGCATATAATTTTATCAACAGCTCAGCACTAATTTTTATAATAGTAATGTGTGTTTTGTTCATTAAATGTTTTACACCTTTAACATATATTTACATATTTACACATTTCACATTAAAAAAAGCACAAAATGTAAAAAATATATTTATTTCAATTTGTAAATAGCTTTTTAATGCTTTGTACCACTGCTGACAGCCGAAGTGTAAACAAAACAGTTGAGGTAGGTTTCGGTAATTGGTATTGGCGAGTACTAAAAAAAAAAAGTATCAGTGCATCCCTAGTTTCTGTATTCTTCTGCTTTTTTTTTACAAAGTAGAACTTTATTCAAAGTCAGTAGCACAACACATTGTGAATGAAATGATGATGCAAAAATATCTGTACAGGGAACCGCAGACGATCATAATCAACGGGGTCTTCAGAGAAAGAGGTTATCAGATCTTTACAAGGAGAGTTCTCTCCCGGACCAGTGAGTCTTGAGTAGATATAATAGGATCCCTAAAGAGAAAAAAAATGGGGGGGGGGGTGAGGGGAAGGAGGGTAGAGAAAACAGGGTAGTACCGAGAGGGCAAGGGGGGAGGTGTGACGTGTCTTTGAGATATTTGGGGACTGTTTTGCAGAGTGATTTTTGTTTTTATGTGTTTTTTTTGTTGTTATTTTGTTTAAATTATATTTTTGCTGGGCATTTTTTATTTTTGCTCGTCATTTATTTTATTTTTTTGGTTCTGTTTGTGTATGATTTTGGAATTTGGGGGTGATATTCCTGCGGGGAAAGGGGTGTCATCCTCATTTGTGGTGGAGAAGTGAAACCCAGGTCTGTGTGAATGGTGTATGAATGTACAGTGACATAATTGGAGCCGTGGCATGGCGTTGCTGCTCACAAGTCCTGCATGGTGGGCTTGTGCCAATCCAATGTGATGACGATGTG
Organism: Rana kukunoris; assembly: GCA_029574335.1. NCBI lineage: Eukaryota > Metazoa > Chordata > Amphibia > Anura > Ranidae > Rana > Rana kukunoris. The sequence goes on from CM056052.1 coordinate 111,305,964, forward strand.
GTGTGTGTGTGCTAGGGACCACAGTGGTGTGCATGCATGCATTCTCATTGTGCCATGATTAATGTGTGTGTTTAACGTGCAAAGATGCATATGTGAGCTGGCATGAGATGGGGTCATGAGATGGGGTCCCAGTGCATATGCAGAGTCACCTTGAAAGGAAAAGACAGGAGGATGTTAGTAGTGCATGTGCCCCTTGTGATGTGTGCATCATGGGGGGGGACAGTCATGCCTGCCACCCATGTCACTCACCAACCAGCCAGCTGTCCCCATACATGTTCTGTTCGAAATCTGTGGGGATGGGGCTCTGATTGTATATGTAGCTGTCATGGGTGTCATGGGTACTGCCACGTGTTGGGCTGCTGATGTCCTCCTGCAAGGTTGTGGTTAATTCCATGATGGCATGAGGGGTGAATCTGAAGATGCGAGACACCTCAGAATCACTCATGCCATATATGTCTATGCGTGTGTGATATATCCTCTCCCGTGAAGAGTGAAGATTGAGGGGCTTGTATCAGATAAGAATATTGTATTAGATTAGATTAAATTGTAAAGTTTATATAAGCAAATAAAAAGTAAAAAAAAAAACATCTCCCGTGCCCTCCTTAGTGCCCTCCTCAGTGCCCTCCTCAGTGCCCTCCTCCTTCTTTGCTCATCTAAAGTCAGTAGTATAGCTATGAGCATGGATGCCACTGGCATGTTGGCATACAGTTTGTTGGGCAACACGTGTGACTGCTGAGCTCCTCACTAACAGTGTTGCTTTATCTGACATGTAGACGATTTTTCTCTTTTTAGACCAGCTTTTATATGGTCTAATTTTAGACAGGACATTTTGCTGTTGCGCACACTGTGTAGCCTGCGCTGCCCCAACGTTCTTTTGTGGATCCCCGTAAGTCCCTCATTAGCATATTTGACTAGCAAATCAATGGTCTGTCTAGCGCAGTTTTGCACGGACGGATGCGCCTGTCTAACGAAATTACGCTGGACAAAAAAAAGTAGATTTCTTGCGTATCTCGTTTTGGGGATGCCGTGCATCGAAACGCACGCGCACATTTAGACTTACGCACACACATCTCCTGTTGCGCAGGCGTAATCGCTCTGTGAATCTGGCCCATTGCTTTTATGCTTGTGTGTTTATATACTTTTGCATATAATTTTATCAACAGCTCAGCACTAATTTTTATAATAGTAATGTGTGTTTTGTTCATTAAATGTTTTACACCTTTAACATATATTTACATATTTACACATTTCACATTAAAAAAAGCACAAAATGTAAAAAATATATTTATTTCAATTTGTAAATAGCTTTTTAATGCTTTGTACCACTGCTGACAGCCGAAGTGTAAACAAAACAGTTGAGGTAGGTTTCGGTAATTGGTATTGGCGAGTACTAAAAAAAAAAAGTATCAGTGCATCCCTAGTTTCTGTATTCTTCTGCTTTTTTTTTACAAAGTAGAACTTTATTCAAAGTCAGTAGCACAACACATTGTGAATGAAATGATGATGCAAAAATATCTGTACAGGGAACCGCAGACGATCATAATCAACGGGGTCTTCAGAGAAAGAGGTTATCAGATCTTTACAAGGAGAGTTCTCTCCCGGACCAGTGAGTCTTGAGTAGATATAATAGGATCCCTAAAGAGAAAAAAAATGGGGGGGGGGGTGAGGGGAAGGAGGGTAGAGAAAACAGGCTAGTACCGAGAGGGCAAGGGGGGAGGTGGGAAGAAAATGCAGAGGGTGTAAGGAAAGAATGAAAAAGGGGGGAGCATAGGCAAATGACTATTAGGTCGTGGTCCACCTGGCCCGGTATAGGAGCTGAAACAAAAGATCTGCTTCCGGGCTGGGTGGAAATATTTCCAATTGTAAGGATCCCCAAGAATCTATCAAGGAGGATAATATCTTGTCAAAATTACACTTTCTGTTGATATACATTACTTTATTCAGAGGAAAGACTGCATTCAGGGTAGTCCGCCAGGTGGTGATGGTGAGGGGCGCCCCAGTCCTCCAATTCAGCAAAATCTCTCTGCGGGCATAATATGTGGAATATACTACGAACAGTCAGGCCTGTCGCTACAGGACAGGAAAGACAAACAATTGCTTGGGGCCCCGTGCTGGTCTAGGGCCCCCAACTTCCCCTTCCCAGGTTGAAGCTTTACCAAGCTCCTCTTCCTGCCTTCTGCAGTCCTGTCAGTTTGGCCAAGTATCACGCGTGGTACAGGAGATTCGGTTTCCTGTTCCCGGCCGGACTGACAGGAAGTGCACACTGAGTGCTCATTCCTTTCAGTCTGGCCGGGAACACAGGAAACTAAATCTTCTGTACCGCACGGTACCCGGCCCGGGCACTATCTGATAGGGGACTGGGGACCTATAATGATGAAACACCAGACTGACAGGAGGAAGAGGAGCTCGGCCACGCTACAGCGGCAGCCTACAGGGAAGAAGGGGAGGTAAGAATATAAAAACATAGGGACTAGGAGGAGAGTAAGAACATGGGTGTAAAAAATGAGTGAAGTGCCAACGTAGGCTTTGCGTGCGGGGGGGGGGGGGGCTGCTTGGGGCCCCCATTTTGCTTGGGGCCCCCAAATTCCTTCAAACGGCCCTGCGAACAGTTTAGTATATTTCTTCACCATAGGGTCAGTCATCACATTCAGCAGCATGACATCAGGGGTCAATGGAAGTGTTGTTCCTGCAGCCTGATTAATATCCCCCAAGACCTGTTGCCAGAAGCCCTGCAACATGGGGCATAACCATGTTATATGTATAAAGGAGGCCTCCGTGTCTCCACTTTGAGGCAGGATAGGGATCTGTCTGATTAGATAGCAGCCAGTCTGCGTGGCGTATAATAGGTCTGGTGTATTTTCCTGCTTTTAAATGCAGAAAAAGGATAGTGATGGTTCAGCGTGAATAAGACTGTATGCTTTTTCCGATTTATTCAACCACTCTTCATGGTTGTCCAAAAAAAAGTTTGGAGAACGGGACTGACATTATTAATTTCCTGAAGAACCTCAAGGAATGTTGTTTGGCTCTCATTCCATTGGAAATCCAAACTTGCCTAAGCTGTACACTATGCAAGAGAACTTTCCCTTAGTTTAGTAATATATTGAAAATTCACTTTGCAAAGAATACCCAATCACGTGCAGGGAAAATGTAAAAAAACATTTTTTGCTTGCACATTATTAGATGATGGAAGTCAGCAGAGCTTTAACTTTTTCACCAAAAAAATGCAAAGTGCAAATTCCTGAAGTGAACAGTCTATTTGCATTTAGTAGATGTACTGCTTCGTCCAGTGAAATTTGAAGTTCCTCTGGACAGATAATTGTAATTGTCTAAGGGATGAATATTTGAGGTAAATTAAATCTATATACTAAACATCTCATTGATCATCAGGATATCTGTCACCCTGAAGCAATAGAGACTCTTTGCTGAGTGATTTTTATTGCCTTTGAAAGAATGATCCAAATAGATGGAGTGGATGGCATGCAGATGATAACTTGATGGGTTCTTAGTGTGTGATTCAGCGTGTATCGCCTAAGAGCTTCAATTACTTAATAGCTTATACATTACTAAGTAGTAGTTTTTTCCTTTTCTTTAAAGTTTGAATAAGCATGGTGTAAGTTAGAAACTCCCTTTAAATAGCCTTAACTTTAAACAATGGCAAAAATGGACCATTCTCCCCATCTTACTGCGGAACATATTTCTGACACTCAGTAACTATGCTCCATTACACACCTTCTACATAATGCAGCACTTTGAAATGACTGAGAAGGGGGGCATTACATTACCATATAAAACACACAGCACTGCAGAGAATTGCAAAGCAATCAGGAAGTAAAACCTAAAATAAATCTACAATATAGACAGAGTTGGCCATTGCAAGCAATCTCTTGGAGGACTGCAATGCCTAGAAAATGCAAGCATGCTACCACATTAAATATTCAAAGATCATATTATGGGGAGAGGCAGAGACATAACTCTACTATATTATTGTTGCTTTTTCTGCCACCTTTCCTCTGTTTGTAATTTGTAGTCATTGATTGCGGAGGTAATTGACACTGCTCAAAGCATCTATTCTGTCACCTCTCTGATTGAAGGGCAAACTCTCAGCTCCCAGCAATCTGGAATGCTCAGGATGGGTAATTGTAGGTTAAAATGCAATGGTACTGCTGACCTGCTCAGAGATGCCTACTGGGCATGGAGAATTTCCAATTTAATTTCTGCTCTTACACTTGGTAACAGTTCATAAAACTCCACTTTCACTTTTCCTAAGTGCAGCAATGGTGTCATCTTAACTTGATATACTGTTATTAAATATTTTTAAAGTACATATGTAAGTATGAAACCCAAAGGATATTTCTCTGGCGTTTAATGTCTTCATTTTTGGGCCCGTTGCTTACATTTTGAGAAATAATGTCTTCTTAAGGAAGATGATTAGCAAGGTAGGTGGTGCCTTGTCTTTTTCTGATACTATGGTGTCCTTTTATGAAAGTGCGGTATAAAATACCGCTATTCAGTTCTCAGGCATTCTCAAGGGAGATCGCTCTCCTCTGAGTGCCTGTTTATGAAACTTTGTAGACCGGTTCTCATGGTGAGATGAGGAGTGATCAACAAACGGCTGGAAACTCCTGAGAACGGCTTCTCTCACTGTAATCTCGCGTGATGTAGTGGGATTACAGTATGAGGAAGTGAAAAATACAACAGTTGAACACGAATCAGCACACATTATAGACCACATATTAATAAAATAATAAAGTTACATTCCCACCAAACAATATACATTAACCTAATTATTAAAAAAACATTGGGCCAGATTCACAGAGCGATTACGTCGGCGTAACAGGAGATGCGCGGCATAAGTCTAAATTTGCGCATGCGTTTCGATACTCCGCATCCACAAAACGAGATACGCAAGAAATCTACTTTTTTTTGCCCAGCGTAATTTCGATAGACAGGCGCATCCGTCCGCGGAAAACTGCGCTAGACACACCATTGATTTGCTATTCAAATATGCTAATGAGGGAGTTACGGGGATCCACAAAAGAACGTTGGTGCAGCGCAGGCTACGCGCTGTGCGCAACAGCTGCATGGCCTGTCTAAAATTAGACCATTTAAAAGGTGGTCTAAAATTAGACAATTCGTCTGTTAGTGAGGAGCTGAGCAGTCACACTTGCTGCCCAACAAACTGTATGCCAACATGCCAGTGGCATCCATGCTCATAGCTATACTACTTACTTTAGATGAGCAAAGAAGGAGGAGGGCACGGAGGAGGGCAAGGGAGAGGATTTTTTTTTTTTTTACCAAAAAAAATTCTTTGCTTTAAAAAACATTTTTACCAAAAATATACATACATATATACATCAATACATAACATACATACAAATTACAAACACGGTCTTACTATCTTTCAATAGCCCTTTAAAACCTTGATGGATATAATAATCTAATCTGATACAAGCCCCTCACTCTTCACTTGATATATCACACACGCATAGACATCTTTGGCATGAGAGATTCTGAGGTGTCTCGCATCTTCAGATTCACCCCTCATGCCATCCTGGAATTAACCACAAACCTGCAGGAGGACATCACCAGCCCAACACATGAAACCACCCATGACACCCATGACAGCTACATATACAATCCTAGCCCCATCCCCACAGATTTCCAACAGAACATGTATGGGGACAGCTGGCTGGTTGGTGAGTGACATGGGTGGCAGGCATGACTGTCCCCCCCATGATGCTGAAATCACAAGGGGTACATGCACTACTAACATCCTCCTGTCTTATCCCTTCAGGGTGACTCTGCATATGCACTGGGACCCCATCTCATGACTCCTATACGGAACCCCCCATGGTACCGTGTTGTATTCCCCAAACTTTGTATGCCAGATCATCGGTGCATGTTGCATGCTGCACAACTTCGCAGTGAGAAAGGGCCTGCAGATTGACATAAGTGATGACCTGACCCCTGAACCAGACAATCCCCCCCTAACCGAGGCTACCCCGTCTTCTGAGGGAAGAGCAGCCAGGAGTCAGCTCACATTAGGCATCTTTGCACGTTAAACACACACATTAATCATGGCACAATGAGAATGCATGCATGCACACCACTGTGGTCCCTAGCACAGACACATCACATCCTCATCAAATTGGATTGGCACAAGCCCACCATGCAGGACTTGTGAGCAGCAACACCATGCCACGGCTCCAATTATGTCACTGTACATTCATACACCATTCACACGGACCTGGGGATCACTTCTCCCTGGTCCTGGGGAACCCTTCTCCACCACAAATGAGGGTGACACCCCTTTTCCGGCAGGAATATCACCCCCACATTCCAAAAATATTCACAACACCAAAAAAAAAAAAAAAAAATGTCCAAAAAAAAAAAAAATGCCCACCAAAAAAATAATTTGAAAAAAACACAACAAAGAAAACACAGAAAAGACAAAAATCACTCTGCAAAACAGTCACCAAATATCTCAAAGACACGTCACAAACAAACAAACAAACGCTAATAAACAACAGAACAAAAGCACCTTGCTGTATAGGGAGGGATACAAAGGGATGTACTTTTGCAAAGGAAGTGCGTTTGTGTCTGTCTATTTAAGCTCTCTGCGTAGTTCATTGAGTTGCCCTAGTCCACTTCCAATTTCACTGATTGCGCCGTTCCCGAGTTGTGAGCATGCGCACAGAGGTGCTGACCATGGTCTGCTTCAAGCGCGCATGCGCGAGCCGGCCGGCCCTTCATTTGCATGGGGTCACGGCTCATTTCAATGTAACACGCCCACGTCCTTCCCAATTTGAATTACTCCGCCTTGCGCCTCTGAAATAACGTTGCGCAGGCGCAAATTTCTGCGCAAAACCGACGAATATAGGGTGATTGCGCCGCTACATTGCGCCAGTCTAATGTAAAGGCGGTGCTCTACGCCGGTCCAATAATGCGCAGATGTACGTGAATCTGGCCCATTGTTTTTACCAATATTTAAAGCACATACATGTGCCTATTTACATGTGAATGGTGTATAGTAAATGATTTGAATCCCACGTATGTAATACACCATTCATATCAAAGAAAAATACATTTATAATCATGATTTTTTTTTTTATAAAGTATTCAAATATAAACCCTGTGCAACTGTAATAGAATAGTCCATGGGTAAAACCATATTTTAGGGTTTACAATTTTTTTTTACTAATAAATTAAAAATGATATAAAAATGCCTTTAATAATAACATTTTATTGCAGGTAGAAATATATATATATATATATATATATATATATATATATATATATATATATATGTGTGTATATATATATATATATCTATATATACACACATAGAAATAAACACACACACACACATATATATGCTATATGATGATGTATATATATATATATATATATATATATATATATATATATATACTATAAATCTCTAACCTGCTCATTTTGGGGGGTGTAATGGTGGGGAAGATGTGTTCTGACTGTATGGCTGCTTGTGTGTGAAGCATGGAAGTCAAAAGACTTCCTTCTTCCTCCACAATACTCAGCCACTTCGCGCTTCTCTCTCTGATTCTCCACCTCTGAGATGGTGAATCAGAAAGTGAGAATCCTGTCACAGATCGCCAGTGAGGTGCCGAGATCGCACCTTCATAAACTGCCCGTTTCTGTGACAGTCAGTTACAGATTCTCACTGTGCTGAGATAATCAGTGGAGAACATGTATTCAGCTGATTACCTCAGCTTCATAAACTGTGTATGACCTGAGAATCGGGATCACCGCTGATCTCACTTTCATAAAAGGACACCTATATTCTTAGAGGGATCATGGCAGTAAGCCCTACTGTCTGCAGCAGCTTATTCATACTGTCCGGTGGACTCTTCAGCAACTTTATGTGCATGCATTAATACATTATCACGATGCACATCCTACTGCAGACAGAAAAACAGTTCATGTCTCTTCTAGTAATTGGTCTGGAACATATTTTTTTCAATCAACTATTTTTTTGGGGATTTTTTCATATTATACAACCAAAAAACTAAAACACATTTAACAATATTATCACATTACCCCACCCAAAAAAAGAAGAAAAGCAAAAAAAAAAAAAAATCCCCACAGATTTCCAACAGAACATGTATGGGGACAGCTGGCTGGTTGGTGAGTGACATGGGTGGCAGGCATGACTGTCCCCCCCATGATGCTGAAATCACAAGGGGTACATGCACTACTAACATCCTCCTGTCTTATCCCTTCAGGGTGACTCTGCATATGCACTGGGACCCCATCTCATGACTCCTATACGGAACCCCCCATGGTACCGTGTTGTATTCCCCAAACTTTGTATGCCAGATCATCGGTGCATGTTGCATGCTGCACAACTTCGCAGTGAGAAAGGGCCTGCAGATTGACATAAGTGATGACCTGACCCCTGAACCAGACAATCCCCCCCTAACCGAGGCTACCCCGTCTTCTGAGGGAAGAGCAGCCAGGAGTCAGCTCACATTAGGCATCTTTGCACGTTAAACACACACATTAATCATGGCACAATGAGAATGCATGCATGCACACCACTGTGGTCCCTAGCACAGACACATCACATCCTCATCAAATTGGATTGGCACAAGCCCACCATGCAGGACTTGTGAGCAGCAACACCATGCCACGGCTCCAATTATGTCACTGTACATTCATACACCATTCACACGGACCTGGGGATCACTTCTCCCTGGTCCTGGGGAACCCTTCTCCACCACAAATGAGGGTGACACCCCTTTTCCGGCAGGAATATCACCCCCACATTCCAAAAATATTCACAACACCAAAAAAAAAAAAAAAAAATGTCCAAAAAAAAAAAAAATGCCCACCAAAAAAATAATTTGAAAAAAACACAACAAAGAAAACACAGAAAAGACAAAAATCACTCTGCAAAACAGTCACCAAATATCTCAAAGACACGTCACAAACAAACAAACAAACGCTAATAAACAACAGAACAAAAGCACCTTGCTGTATAGGGAGGGATACAAAGGGATGTACTTTTGCAAAGGAAGTGCGTTTGTGTCTGTCTATTTAAGCTCTCTGCGTAGTTCATTGAGTTGCCCTAGTCCACTTCCAATTTCACTGATTGCGCCGTTCCCGAGTTGTGAGCATGCGCACAGAGGTGCTGACCATGGTCTGCTTCAAGCGCGCATGCGCGAGCCGGCCGGCCCTTCATTTGCATGGGGTCACGGCTCATTTCAATGTAACACGCCCACGTCCTTCCCAATTTGAATTACTCCGCCTTGCGCCTCTGAAATAACGTTGCGCAGGCGCAAATTTCTGCGCAAAACCGACGAATATAGGGTGATTGCGCCGCTACATTGCGCCAGTCTAATGTAAAGGCGGTGCTCTACGCCGGTCCAATAATGCGCAGATGTACGTGAATCTGGCCCATTGTTTTTACCAATATTTAAAGCACATACATGTGCCTATTTACATGTGAATGGTGTATAGTAAATGATTTGAATCCCACGTATGTAATACACCATTCATATCAAAGAAAAATACATTTATAATCATGATTTTTTTTTTTATAAAGTATTCAAATATAAACCCTGTGCAACTGTAATAGAATAGTCCATGGGTAAAACCATATTTTAGGGTTTACAATTTTTTTTTACTAATAAATTAAAAATGATATAAAAATGCCTTTAATAATAACATTTTATTGCAGGTAGAAATATATATATATATATATATATATATATATATATATATGTGTGTATATATATATATATATATCTATATATACACACATAGAAATAAACACACACACACACATATATATGCTATATGATGATGTATATATATATATATATATATATATATATATATATATATATACTATAAATCTCTAACCTGCTCATTTTGGGGGGTGTAATGGTGGGGAAGATGTGTTCTGACTGTATGGCTGCTTGTGTGTGAAGCATGGAAGTCAAAAGACTTCCTTCTTCCTCCACAATACTCAGCCACTTCGCGCTTCTCTCTCTGATTCTCCACCTCTGAGATGGTGAATCAGAAAGTGAGAATCCTGTCACAGATCGCCAGTGAGGTGCCGAGATCGCACCTTCATAAACTGCCCGTTTCTGTGACAGTCAGTTACAGATTCTCACTGTGCTGAGATAATCAGTGGAGAACATGTATTCAGCTGATTACCTCAGCTTCATAAACTGTGTATGACCTGAGAATCGGGATCACCGCTGATCTCACTTTCATAAAAGGACACCTATATTCTTAGAGGGATCATGGCAGTAAGCCCTACTGTCTGCAGCAGCTTATTCATACTGTCCGGTGGACTCTTCAGCAACTTTATGTGCATGCATTAATACATTATCACGATGCACATCCTACTGCAGACAGAAAAACAGTTCATGTCTCTTCTAGTAATTGGTCTGGAACATATTTTTTTCAATCAACTATTTTTTTGGGGATTTTTTCATATTATACAACCAAAAAACTAAAACACATTTAACAATATTATCACATTACCCCACCCAAAAAAAGAAGAAAAGCAAAAAAAAAAAAAAAAGAAACCTCCCTTTCTTATCAGCATTGATCAAATCCTATTTAAGTTCCCACCTTCGCATTTTTTCAGGATTATACATATTTTATTATATTTTCATTTCGCTCCAGTATTATATCTCTTTCCTTATTTTCCATATTATTAATATAATCATCTAATTGCTCAGACAGATTAGATACTAATCACCAATGCCAGAACTTGTAACATTTCTTAGGACATCTCCTATGTTTATGAGTAATTTCCTCTTATCTTAAATTAAGATTAATTGCTTTAATCCATTGATCTATCATTGGTGGGCAATTTGATATCCATTTTTGCAAAATAAGTTTACGTGCCATATATATCGTTCTCAGTCACATCACATGTGCTTCAACTAGTAGAATATCTTCCGGTATAACTGCTATTTTTGGATCAGGTTGTACGTGTGTAGAGCACGAGTTTAAAGTGTCAAATATTAACTCAGAGTAGTGATGCAATTTGGTGCATTGCCACAGAAAATTTATAAGTGTACCTGTGCCAATAGTGCATCTTGGACAATTCAATATAATTGCTTTACCCCCAAAAAACTATTTTGAAGGATAAGGTTTCCTTAAATAACATTTTTAAAGCTTGCGCCCCTTCCTTATCACTAATTGTCTCTAGATCTCTACGCCACAGTCCAAAACTACCCTCTTGTGAGTTGATTCTAGTTGTCATTTGAATAGAGGAATATATATATCCTATTAGTCCTTATTTCTGTTTGGCTCGTCTTGTAGTAACTGCCAAAACTAAAATTGACGAAGGATTATATTTTAGTAAAAAGTTCTTTGCTTGGCTCTGCAAGGCATGCCGTACCTGTTGGTATTAAAAAAAAAAAAAATATTTATGAGGTAAATAATATTTTTCTGCCAATTTATCAAAAGATTGCAGAGCATCATTATCATAAAGTTGGCGAAGAAACAGAATTCTGGACTTCTTCCACAAATCAAAATTTTTACATTTTGCCACTTCCAGCAGTTGTGGATTATCCTATATGGGCATATATTGTATATAATAATGAAAAGGGGTGTTGCACAAAAATATAAACAGGTCAAAATGTCAATATAATCACAAAGTGAAAATCATGAATACAGTGAATCAAGTGAAAAAACGTGCATAAACACTCATAAGTAAAAAAGTGTCCAAAAAACACAAGGTGTAAAAGTGTCCGATATAAATAAGACTACTGCCAAACGAAACAAAAGGAATGAAAGAAGGGTATATAGCGTTGGGTAGGGATGAGCCGAACATACCCGCGTTCGGTTCGCACCAGAACCGTCGAACAGACCGACCGTTCACACGAACATTTAGAACCCCATTGACCCCATTAACAATGTTAAAAACAATGAGGGCAATGAATAAACAAACAGCGGCGTCTGACTCGCGTCTGACTAGGCGCTGTTTGTTTATTCATTGCCCTTTATTCATTGCCCTCATTGTTTTTAACATTGTAAGTTCAGGTTTTTCCCGATAAATTTTATCCCCCCTGATTGTTATACTGCACCATTGGAGGCTCTTTTTGTTTTCTCTTCCCTTCTCCGTGGCGCTGAGTGTTTCCTGGCGTGATAACTTCTGAAAGGAGAGACAGGTTTGAGAGGCTGGAAAGGTCCACTAGAACAAGGACAGGTGGAAAGGTTTGGTGGCTGGAAAGAAGTGTTTAAGATACGCCAACGCTATATACTAGGGATGAGCCGAACATACCCGCGTTCGGTTCGCACCAGAACGTTCAAACAGACCGCGGGTTCGCGCAAACATATAGAACCCCATTGAAGTCTATGGGACTCGAATTTTCGAATTCAAAAACGATCATTTTAAAGACCAATATTCAATTTAATGTTGGAAAACGTCTTTCAGAACCCAGGTCTTGCCCCAGGGAACATGTATCAAGGGAAAAAAAAGTTTTAAAAACGGCCGTTTTTTCCGGAGCAGCCATTTTAATGATGCTTAACCACTTGCATACTGGGCACTTACACCCCCCTCCTGCCCAGGTAAAGTTTCAGCTTGCGGCACTGCGTCGATTTAACTGACAATTGCGCGGTCGTGCAACGTGGCTCCCAAACAAAATTTACGTCCTTTTTTCCCCACAAGTAGAGCTTTCTTTTGGTGGTATTTGATCGCCTGTGCGATTTTTATTTTTTGCACTATAAACAAAAAAGAGCGACAATTTTAGTGCAAAATACAATATTTTTTACTTGTTGCTATAATAAATATCCCAATTAAAAAAAAAACACATTTTTTTTTCTCAGTTTAGGGCGATACGTATTCTTCTACATATTTTTGGTAAAAAAATAAAATAAATAAAAATCGCAATAAGCGACTGGTTTGCGCAAAAATTATAGCACTTACAAAATAGGGGAGAGAATTATTATTTTTTATTATTTTTTTTTTACTAGAAATGGCGGCGATCTGCGATTTTTATTGGTACTGCGACGTTATGGCGGACACATCGGACACTTTTGACACATTTTTGGCGCCATTCACATTTATACTGCGATCAGTGCTATAAATATGCACTAATTACAGTATAAATGTGACTGGCATTGAAGGGGTTAACACTAGGGGGTGAGGAAGGGGTTAAATGTGTATGCTAGGTGTGTTCTAACTGTGGGGGGAGGGGGGGGTGACTGGGGGGGTGACCGATCTTTGTCCCTATGTAGGAAGGAACACAGATCGGGCTCCTCCTTTCCAGAGACAGGACGCTGTCTCTGTGTAACACGGCAATGAGAGATGATCTATGAGAGATCATCTCTCATTCGCCCACAGATCGCATCGCAAACGGCCACTCTGATTGGCCGTTCGCCGTGATCTGTGATTGGCCGCGCTGGGAACGCCTGAATGATATGCCGTCAAATGACGGCATGTTGGATATTCAGGCCCGCGCTGTTGCCGTCATCTGACGGTAGCGCGGGCCTGAAGTGGTTAAAGTGAAAAAAAAAAAATCCTTTAAATATAGTACCTGCTGGGTGTCTATAGTAGTGGCACATGTTTATAAATGTCCCTGCACGCACGTGCTGTGTGGCAAAAATATGTCGAATATTTTAGGGGTGGTGGGGGGCCATTATTGTTTTGTGAAAGAAAACTTTTAGAAAAAAGGGCACCCCTCAAACATACTGTAATTGGAGCGCAACAAGGAGCCACGTGCAAAGGATTGCATCAAAATTTTTTATTAGGCGCCCCTGTTAAACAGGGGCAGAAAAATTGCGCCTTAGGCAAAACCCAACACTGCAACCCCTCCCAATAACTGTAATTGGAGCACAACAAAGAGCCACGTGCAAAGTATTGCATCAAAAATTGTTATTAGGCGCCCCTGTTAAACAGGGGCATAAAAATTGCGCCTTAGAGACAACCCAACACTGCAATCCCTCACAATAACTGTAATTGGAGCACAACAAAGAGCCACGTGCAAAGTATTGCATCAAAAATTGTTATTAGGCGCCCCTGTTAAACAGGGGCAGAAAAATTGTGCCTTGGGCACAACACAACACTGCAGCCCCTCCCAATAACTCCAATTGGAGCACAACAAAGAGCCACGTGCAAAGTATTGCATCAAAAATTGTTATTAGGCGCCCCTGTTAAACAGGGGCTGAAAAATTGTGCCTTGGACACAACACAACACTGCAACCCCTCTTAATAACTCCAATTGGAGCACAACAAAGAGCCACATGCAAAGGATTGCATCAAAAATTGTTATTAGGCGGCCCTGTTAAACAGGGGCTGAAAAATTGGGCCTTGGGCACAACACAACACTGCAACCCCTCCCAATAACTCCAATTGGAGCACAACAAAGAGCCACGTGCAAAGTATTGCATCAAAAATTGTTATTAGGCGCCCCTGTTAAACAGGCGCTGAAAAATTGTGCCTTAGGCACTAGTGGCGGAGCACAGAAACACAACATTTCTTACTAGCTATCAGCAAGAAAAGTGAGGAGGAGAAGGATATTCCATCGGCAGCATAAGAGGACAGTCACTCAGCATCAGCATACGCAGTCTAAAAGGGATCCGACATTTCAACAAAAAAATATTATTCAGTAACATCAGCATCAGGTGCTTGGTAGCTGGTGTTGATCCAAGCCTGATTCATTTTGATGAAGGTCAGTCGTTTAACAGAGTCGGTGGAGATGCGCACGCTGTGATCGGTATTCCCGGACCATGTAAACCAGACGCTGGCGATGGTTGCTGGAACTGGTCAGACCTTGGGGCTGCGGACTAAAAAACTGTCTGAACGCATCGGTCAGATGGCCACCTTTTCCACCGCTCCTTCTGTGACTCACCGAAGCCTCAGCAAGACGTTGTCCAGAGCCAGGTTTTGGAAACCCCCCGGTTCTGGGAACACATTGCACAGACCCTTCTGCAGGGCCTCCCGCAGAAGTTTCATCTTCTGCTCCCTCTGCGATGGCAACATAAGGCCCGCAACCTTAATCTTGTAACGTGGATCAAGGAGAGTTGCCAGCCAGTAATGATCCCTCTCCTTGATAGCACGTACATGAGGATCCTTACGCAGGCTTTGCAGGATCAGGGAGGCCATGCAGCGTAGGTTTGCAGAGGCATTCGGGGCACAGTCCTCTGGGTCACTGAGGATGAGAGGATCCACAGGCACCTTCTCCCAGCCACGTAAAAGTCCACGTGTTCCTTGGGACTGTAAATGATCCCTTGAAGACTGCTGCTGCTGATGCTGAGTGCTAGGCTCCACCTCCATGCTACTGATACAATCATCCTCCGCCTCTTCCTCCTCCTCCTCCTCCTTCTGTGTGCTAGGTGGGCAAGCAGGAACACTGTCTGGGTAAAGGGGGCCTTGAGAGGTAAGAAGGTCCTCCTCTTCCTCCCTCTGTTCTGCCTCAAGGGCCCTGTCCATTATTCCACGTAGCGTGTGCTCCAACATGTGAATAAGAGGGACAGTCTCACTGATGCATGCACTGTTACTGCTCACCATCCTCGTGGCCTCCTCAAATGGTGACAGGACAGTGCATGCATCCCTGATCAAGGCCCACTGGCGTGGGGGGAAAAAACCAAGCTGCCCTGACCCAGTTCTGCTGCCATATTGTACAAAAACAAACAAGCAAACTCCTGCGCACGGGTGGATTGTCCAACACTTGATCAAACGATCTTCATAATAGTCCCAATAATCCAATGACGGACAACCTCGGCTCTGCTGCTGGAGACCCCAAAAGGATAAAGTACAAAAACAAACAAGCAAACTCCTGCCCATATTGGCAAAGGTACTCATTAATGGCCCGCTGCTGCGTGTGCTCCAACATGTGAATAAGAGGGACAGTCTCACTGATGCATGCACTGTTACTGCTCACCATCCTCGTGGCCTCCTCAAATGGTGACAGGACCGTGCATGCATCTCTGATCAAGGCCTACTGGCGTGGGGGGAAAAAACCAAGCTGCCCTAACCCAGTTCGGCTGCCATATTGTACAAAAACAAACAAGCAAACTCCTGCGCACGGGTGGATTGTCCAACACTTGATCAAACGATCTTCATAATAGTCCCAATAATCCAATGACGGAAAACCTCGGCTCTGCTGCTGGAGATCCCAAAAGGATAAAGTACAAAAACAAACAAGCAAACTCCTGCGCACGGGTGGATTGTCCAACACTTGATCAAACGATCTTCATAATAGTCCCAATAATCCAATGACGGACAACCTCGGCTCTGCTGCTGGAGACCCCAAAAGGATAAAGTACAAAAACAAACAAGCAAACTCCTGCACACGGGTGGATTGTCCAACACTTGATCAAACGATCTTCATAATAGTCCCAATAATCCAATGACGGACAACCTCGGCTCTGCTGCTGGAGACCCCAAAAGGATAAAGTACAAAAACAAACAAGCAAACTCCTGCGCACGGGTGGATTGTCCAACACTTGATCAAACGATCTTCATAATAGTCCCAATAATCCAATGACGGACAACCTCGGCTCTGCTGCTGGAGACCCCAAAAGGATAAAGTACAAAAACAAACAAGCAAACTCCTGCGCATGGGTGGATTGTCCAACACTTGATCAAACGATCTTCATAATAGTCCCAATAATCCAATGACGGACAACCTCGGCTCTGCTGCTGGAGACCCCAAAAGGATAAAGTACAAAAACAAACAAGAAAACTCCTGCCCATATTGGCACAGGTACTCATTAATGGCCCGCTGCTGCGTGTGCAGCCGCTGCAGCATGGCCAACGTAGTGGGCATGTCACAGATTAGGCGGTTCTTGGGCAGGTTGTATTCCCTTTGGAGGTCTGTCAGCCGAGCAGTGGCATTATATGACCTCCGGAAATGCACACAGACTTTCCTGGCCTGCTTCAGGACATCCTGTAAGCCTGGGTACCTGCCCAAGAACCGCTGCACCACCAAATTCAGGACATGCGCAAAACAGGGCACATGGGTGAGTTTTCCCTGTCGCAGGGCAGAGAGGAGGTTGGTGCCATTATCGCTGACCACCATTCCAGGCTTCAGCTGGCGTGGCATCAACCACCTCTGAGCTTGCCCCTGCAGAGCTGACAAAACCTCTTACCCAGTGTGGCTCCTGTCTCCCAAGCACACCAGCTCTAGCACCGCATGGCATCTCTTGGCCTGCATTCCTGCATAGCCCCTCATACGCCTACGGAGCACGGCTGGTTCTGAGAAAACATCACCACTGAAAGAGGCCACAGAGGAAGAAGAAGAGGAGGGGGTGGAGGAGAGAGGTGTGTCACAACCAGTAGTAGTGCTTTGGAGCCATGGTGGCGGAACAACCTCCAAAACTACTGTATCTTGCCCTGCGTCCTTCCCAGCTGCCAGCAGAGTCACCCAATGCGCCGTAAAAGACAGGTAACATCCCTGTCCATGCCTGCTAGACCATGAGTCAGCGGTAAGATGCACCTTACCACTGACCGCCCTGTCCAGCGAGGCATGGACATTGCCTTCCACATGCCGGTAGAGAGCCGGAATCGCCTTCCGTGAGAAAAAGTGGCGTTTCGTTACTTGCCACTGAGGTACTGCACATTCCACAAACTCACGGAAGGGGGCAGAATCTACCAACTGAAAAGGTAGCAGTTGAAGTGCTAGCAATTTCGCTAAGCTAGCATTCAACCGCTGGGCATGTGGATGGCTGGGAGAGTACTTCTTTCGGCACTGCAGCAGCTGGGGCAGGGAAATTTGTCTGGTACTATCAGTAGATTGCCCGCATGTACTACTACTACTAGGTTGTGACACACCTATTTCTACACCTTCACTGCAGGCTTCAGAGAGGACTGGGGGTCTAGTGGGGTTGGAAGTCCCAGAAAGGGCAAGGGGAGGTATGCTTTGGTCTTTGGTGTGGGTCTTTCTGGTGTGCTTGCCAACGAGCTGCATGGCAGGTCGACATATGTTTGGACAAGCATGTGGTACCCAGGCGGGTGATGTTTTGGCCACGCGAGATACGCTTGCGACATATGTTGCAAATAGCAAAGGTACGATCTGATGGACATGTTTCAAAAAAGGCCCACACCAAAGAACTTTTGCTGTACCGTTCAGACACAGCAGCGCCATGCACAAGCGTAGATGTGCGCTGTAATGCAGTTGGTGTGCCCTTAAGTTGACCCCTGGAGGGCATCCTGCCTCTTTGGAGATGTGCCTGTGCCTCGTCCTCCTCCTCTTCCTCCTCCTCCTCCTTTCTCCTATCAGGCACCCAGGTAGAGTCAGTGACCTCATCATCCTCTCCCTCCTCACCACTGTCAAAAACCTGGCAGTATGCTCCAGCTGGGGGAACATCACTGCCAGATTGCTGTCCCTCTCGGCCACCCCCTCTCCCTGGGTTCACATCAATGCCTTCCTCTATCTGTGTTCCATCATCGGAGGCTTCAAAACGCTGCGCATCTTCATTCAGCTTGTACCCAAGACTGTGTTAAACAGTTCGGGGGACTCCTCAGGAGGACACGGTGGGACTAGGGAAGGATTGTGTGATGCCATTGTACAGAGGGAAGAGGAAGCCTTGGCAGCTGTTTTGCCAGACAAACTAAGATCAGTCTGTGTGAGAGAGGATGAGGAAGATGAGGACGGCTTGGTCATCCAATCTACTATTTTCTCTGCATGTTGAGGCTCAACACGGCCAGCTCCTGAAAAGAAGGACGAGCGGCCACGTGCTGAAGAGGATGTGTCATGTCCTGTGTGTTGTGAGAGACACAAGACTCTGGGCTGGAGCAATGGATGTTTATTTCAGTACAGGCTGTACACTGCAACATGCATCTCAGGACAGTACATCTTATCTGCTTCCCACATGTGCACTCTCTAAGATGGCTGCTATGCCCCTTGACCCTTGTCATCACTGCTGGATGGAGCCAGCCTTAAAGTGCCAGTACATGTGAAACCCTTCAGGTATAACACCTTCCATCCATCCCTCAAAAAAAAAAACACAAAAAAAACCACAACAAAACAATAACAGGCACAAAACATTAACTGATAACTGTCCAATAACAGTCCTCCAAACACAGGAGAATTACAGGACTTCAAGCTTCCAGGGACAGTTGCGGGGTTAATATGCCATTGAATCACTTCCGTCGGCCCCGTCGAAAGTCTCGTAACCGCTCTTGCAACTGAAACCGGTCAGGAGGGCGACAGTGTCGCTGAGGCCGGGCATCCAGCGATTCGGGACCGGAGGAAACAGGGCTAGCCGGAATGGGTACCGGCAGGGCCAACAAGGGATCCCCCAACTTAGAGGGTAAACAGACCTCCGGACCAAAGCTGGAGGGCTCTGTTGGAGCTGAGTTCAAAAGTTCAGAGTCCCCTTAATCATCAGTCTCTGTGCATCCTAATCCGCTGGGAGCAGATCCTTAAGACACTGGTGGTTCAGCCGGCATCAGGGATTTGGACAGTTGAGAACGAGGACGCAAATGGAACCATCTTCCAGGTGGACCTTGTACATCTTGGGTCCCAAAGTCTCTGCAATGACAGCAGGAAGCCAACAGGTGTTGGAAGACACATAAGATCGGGCCCATACCTTTTCTTGGGCTGTGAATTGGGGGAGCTCATTGTGTTTGACCATCTTGTCTTGGGACTGCAGTACATGTTCCTGGACTGTTTGAGGGCGGAGCATATCCAAAACAGTCCATGGCTGCCGACCCAGAAGGAGTTCTGCTGGAGTTTTCCCAGTGGTTGCATGTGGCGTGTTTCTGTAAGCAGAAAGGAAGGAGTCCAGCTGCTGGGGTGACAAGGACTGTTTACTTGCAGCCACTGTAGCTTTGAAATAGCGTTTGAAAGTTTGCACAAACCTCTCTGCTTGACCATTTGTAGCTGGGTGGTAAGGTGTGGTCAACTTGTGCTTGATGTTGTGGGCAGTCAGGAAACGCTGAAACTCCTGACTGGTGAATTGTGCACCATTGTCTGTGACGATTTCTCTGGGGTATCCAAACGTAGCAGCGAGATGTAACAGTATTGAAACCATTGCCTTAGTCGTTGGCTGAGTAACAGGAATGACCTCAGGCCACTTTGAATGGGCGTCCACTATGATCAAGAAGGTGTGTCCTCTGATCGGGCCTGCAAAGTCCAAGTGTAGGCGAAACCAAGGAACCGTGGGCCAAGTCCAGGGCTGGACGCACCCTCGAGGAGGGTCTCTTGCCATTTGTGCACATCCAGCACAAGCATTCACATATGTTGTGATATCTGAGTCTAGGTTTGGCCACCACACATAGCCTCTGGCCTTTTGTTTCATACGTGTGCCCCCGGGATGACCAGTATGTAGCAAGTCCAGAATGTGTCTCCGGAGGGTCTGTGGAATGATCACTCGGTCTCCCCATAAAACACAGTTGCCAGCCACAGTTAATTCCATACGCCTACGGAAATAAGGTTCATACTCCTCTGTGACAGTTGCAGGCCAACCGCACCGTACCCAGGAGAGTATTGTTTTCAGAAAGGTATCCTTGGTTGTATGGGCTGCTATCTCCCCAGAAGACACGAAGGACAGGCTGGTGTAATAACAACTCTTGACCAGTGGAGAAGAGTCCATGGGCCTCCCTGTCAGTCGGGACATTGCGCCCACATTAGCATTGGCATTATGACCACGATACTGACATTTGTAGCTGTATGCCCCAAGAATAGGGCATAGCGTTGGAGGCGGGCCGCAGTAGTCTGGGAGATGCCTTTGTCAGGGATAAAGATCTGAAGGAGTGGTTTATGGTCCGTCAGTATGGTGAATTCCCTACCATACAGGTAAAGATGAAACTTCTTAATTGCCCATATCAGCGCAAGAGCCTCTTTGTCAATGTGTGAGTAATTGCTTTCTGCTTTTGTCAAAGACCTGGAGGCAAATGCCACTGGTTTTTCTGACCCATCTGGTAAGATGTGGGATAGTACCGCCCCCAGACCATAGGGTGAGGCATCACAAGCCAAGGTGAGAGGCTTCTGGAGGTCATAGTGCACGAGCATGCGTGACGCCAACAGCTTCTGCTTAGAAACTTCAAAAGCACGTTGGCATGCAGCCGACCAGTCCCATCTGGAGTGTTTCTCCAAAAGCTTGTTCAACGGAAACAAGGTGTGTGCCAGATCTGGCAGGAATTTGTGGCAATAGTTCAGCAAGCCAAGGTATGATCGCAGCTGCTGGACGTTGGTTGGGACTGGAGCTTTGACTAAAGCATCAACTTTGGCTTCCGTGGTGTGTATACATTCTGCATCCACAAGGTGGCCACAAAACTCCAATTTAGGCACCATGAATTGGCATTTTGCTAAGTTCACTATCAGACCCTGTTCTTGGAGTCTCGCCAACACAAGCTCCACATTCTGCCTGGTCAGTCCGTCCTGTAATGAGCATGTCATCTAGCAGGCACTGCGTAAAAGGAATGTCCGCCAAAATCTCGTCCATTTTTCATTGCCAAATAGCTGGGGCAGAGGCTACCCCAAACACCATCCGATTGTATTCATACAGTCCCTTGTGGGTGTTGATGGTCAGAAACTTGCGGGAAGAAGGATGGACCTCAAACTGTAAATATGCTTGTTTGAGATCAAGCTTTGTGAACTTTTGCCCCCCTGCAAGAGAGGCAAAAATGTCATCTACTCTGGGTAGGGGATACTGGTCTATTTCCAGTTGAGAGTTCAGTGCCATGTGGAAATCGCCACAAATGCGCAAGTCCCCATTCGCTTTCTTTACCGGTACAACTGGTGATGCCCACTCGCTGTGCTCTACCTTTGAGATGACACCTTGTTCCTCTAGCCGACTTAGTTCTGCTTCCACACCTGCTCGGAGTGCGAAAGGTACTGTTCGAGCTTTGAAGAACTTAGGCTGAGTGTTGGGTTTCAGCTTGAGTCTCACACAGTCATGCTTTATTTTTCCCAACTGGTCATCAAAAATCTTTGGGAACCGCTGCTTCAGGGACACCACCCATCCCTCATTATCTCCTAATGGAATGGTGAAGGCGTTACAGGGACTTATGGCGATGTCTGGCATACCAAAGTGAGCAATCCAGTCTCTCCCAAAGAGAGGGCATCCCCCATTTTTCAGGATATATGATGGCAGTCTCTTTGTCTGACCCTTGTACAATACCTTTACTTTTGCGTAACCCAGTGGGTGGAGTATCTGCTTTGAGTATGTCTGCAGTTTGATTGGTGTTGGGCGGACAGTTTTTCGGGTCTGAAGTTGTCTTCATTGTTTCTGGGTGATAACTGAAACTGCTGCTCCTGTGTCTACATCCATCTTGAGTTTCTTTCCCTCAATGGTTACATCTACAGTCATTGCGGAGGGTGCTGCATGCATATGATGTATGTCTAATCTGTGGAGCGCTTCCTCATCCTCTGTCTCAGATGATGGTGTATATCTTCCCACCATATATGTCTTTGTCTTGGGGTTCAGAGGTTGTTTATCTCGCACCTTCTTGCTACGGCAAACTCGTTTCAGATGGCCGGTCCTACCGCAATTATGACAGGTCTGATCCTTAAACCGGCAGACTTTGTGATCATGGTCTGTATTCCCACAACGGTAGCAAGCTGACTCCCGGCTTGGTGGCGGTCTGTATTTCCAGTTTGCGGCAGTTGGCTTGACTGCTGTTCTGAAAACTTCCAGCTTCACATCTTCCCTTCTGCTCTGGGGGTTCAATTCCTCTGTATCTTTCACAGCCATTTCCATCACTGAAGCTATCTCAATTGCCTTTGTAAGGGTAAGGTCTTTCTCTGTTGTGTCGACTCACAATTCAGTCCAATAACAAACTTATCTCTCAGTGCAGTAGGTAGGTAGTCCCCAAAAGAACAGGTAGAGGCTAGTCTGCGAAGGGCGAGCACATAAGCTTTAATCTCTTCACCTGTCTGCTGCTGCCTCTGATAGAAGCGAAATCTTTCTGCTATTTCTAGTGGTTTGGGCTGGAAGTGATTCTCTAGCAGTGTCAGCAGCTCTACCAATGTCTTAGCGGCTGGTTTTACAGGGGAAAGCAGATCTCTAAGAGTGTCATAAGTTTTGGCCCCGACCACTGTCACAAATGTTGCTACTTGCCTGTTGTCTGTGATGTCATTTGCACTGAAATACTGTTCCAGTCTCTCAACCCAGGAACTCCAGGATGTCTGTTCTCCATCAAAATCACTTAATGTCCCGATTAATGACATTTTCCTGCTGGGATCAGTGATTGCTTTTATCCAGGTGACAATCCACAATGTATTTGTCACTCTTTCACTCTCAGACTGGTAGACACTTTGTAAATCCCATCCTCGTCGCCACTGTCATGTCCTGTGTGTTGTGAGAGACACAGGACTCTGGGCTGGAGCAATGGATGTTTATTTCAGTACAGGCTGTACACTGCAACATGCATCTCAGGACAGTACATCTTATCTGCTTCCTACATGTAAACTCTCTAAGATGGCTGCCATGCCCCTTGACCCTTGTCATCACTGCTGGGTGGAGCCAGCCTTAAAATGCTAGTACATGTGGAACCCTTCAGGTATAACAGGATGCACCGCGTCCACCACCAGCGTTGCCTCTAGATGCAGAGCCTGCTTGCCCTCGTGACTCGCTGCCTCTCTTTGTTGTCCTTCCAGACATTTTATTAGCCTGCACAGGACAAAATCCGAAATAAACAGCACCTGTCCAGTAAGAGCAACTGCGTTTATGGGCAAAAACACAGCAAACGTGCAGTAAGATCGACTGCGTTTATGGGCAAAACCAGCAAACGTGCACTATGATGGACTGCGTTTATGGGCAAAAACACAGCAAACGTATAGTAAGATCGACTGAGTTTATGGCCAAAAACAGCAAACGTGCAGTATGATCGACTGAGTTTATGGGCAAAACAACACAGCAAACGTGCAACTTGCAGTATGATCGACTGTGTTTATGGCAAAAAACAACACAGCAAACGTGCAACGTGCAGTATGATCGACTGTGTTTATGGGCAAAACAACACAGCAAATGTGCAACTTGCAGTATGATTGACTGTGTTTATGGCCAAAAACAACACAGCAAACGTGCAACGTGCAGTATGATCGACTGTGTTTATGGGCAAAACAACACAGCAAACGTGCAACTTGCAGTATGATCGACTGTGTTTATGGCCAAAAACAACACAGCAAACGTGCAACGTGCAGTATGACCAACTGTGTTTATGGGCAAAAACACAGCAAACGTGCAACGTGCAGTATGATCGACTGTGTTTATGGCCAAAAACAACACAGCAAACGTGCAACATGCAGTATGATCGACTGTGTTAATGGCCAAAAACACAGCAAATGTGCAATGTGCAGTATGATCGACTGTGTTAATAGGCAAAACAACACAGCAAACGTGCAACGTCCAGTATGATCAACTGTGTTTATGGGCAAAACAACACAGCAAACGTGCAACGTGCAGTATGATCGACTATGTTTATGGCCAAAAACACAGCAAACGTATAGTACAGCACAATCTCCTGCCTGACAAATACTAATAGCAGATCTAGCTAAGCTATACAGTGTATAAATATATGTACAACTCCTAAGGATGTATATATATTCTCTACACACTGTAAATTTAACTATAATGACTACTAGCCTTCCTGCTCTATCTATCTATCTATCTATCTATCTATCTATCTATCTATCTATCTATCTATCTATCTATCTATCTATCTATCTATCTATCTATCTATCTATTTATCTATCTATCTATCTGGTAGAAAAGACACTGTGGGCCAGATTCAGGTACAATTGCCCTGGTGCAGAGTATCAGAGATACACTACGCCGCCGTATTTTACCTGGCTCTAAGACGAATTCAGGTAGATTTCGGCCCGTAAGGTACGGCGGCGTAGTTTATTTATCGCGGCGGGATCGAAATACGCGATTAGGGGGCGTGAAGCATTTAAATTAGGCGCTTCCCCCGCGGAGATCGAACTGCGCATGCTCCGTTCAGAAATTTCCTGCCGTGTATTGCGCGAAATAATGTCGTTACGTCAGGTTTTTTTTGAGTAGCGTCGTTTACGTACATTCCTATTCCCGGACGACTTACGGAAAAAAAAAAATTGAAATTCAACGCGGGAACGACGGCCATACTTAACAGATTTTTGCTTCCCTAACTTTACGCAGCAAAAAGATGACTACAGATGCCGTAAGAGAATGCTACGGCCGATCGTAACTTCGTGGATCGCCGGAAAAAGCTAATTTGCATACCCCGACGCTGAAAACGACGCAAACTCCACCCAGCGGGCGGAAAAAGATTGCAGCATAGATCCGACGGCGTACGAAGACGTAAGCCTGTCAGATCGAAGCCCGAAGCCGTCATATCATGGTTTGAGGATTCAAACTAATGATACAACGTGGGTAATTGGAGATTTTCCTAGCTGGTGACGGAAAATATTAGTTATATGAAGACAGGAGGCGAGTATCTTGCATTAACTTTCTTTACTAATGCTCATAGCAGAATACAGAATTCAATAGTTTAAAAAAGAAAAATTTTACAAAGAGAACTTTACTACAAATCCCAGAATCCCTGAGACCGGAAACCCCTCCCCCAGGAGATCCTATATAACGTCTGCATGAAACCAGGAACTTCCTCTTTCTGGATGCGAATACTCCAGGTGTAACTCCAACTGCTGGAACAAAAGAGTCCAAACCTTCCGCGTCCATCCGGGCCGGAATCCTTGAACCACTGAGAACAGCCTCTAGGCTTCACGAATCCTGGCGCAGAGCTTCGTCTCCCAGAGATCTTCAACGGAGAACGTTTTAATCTATAGCGCGACTAACTTCGACCCAACGGGGTCCAGAGGGCATCTTTGAACTGTGTCCAGAGTTATGTGTAAGGCATCAGTATCCTATAATGATAAAGAATATGCATCATAGGGTGGGTAGGGTGGGAAGATACTCGCCTCCTGTCTTCATATAACTAATATTTTCCGTCACCAGCTAGGAAAATCTCCAATTATATTTCAGACAGGAGGCTCATATCTTGCATGTTTAAAGCACAGTCATAGATCATGCAACAGTATATATAACCCTACCACAAACAAGTGAGCCTACAGTCCTCTATATAACTACATGTACGTTCAATTCTCCCGGATGGGCGAGGTAAGTACTAGCTGAGTCAGAGTATCACGATCAAGAATTCAGTACCGATAGAGAGACATGATTTCCTGGTCTAAAGTAGAACTCGCGAAAGGTCGATTCGGACGACCAGTCGGCCGCTAGTAAAAGGTCTGATAGAGAGCACCCTGTGGAAAAGACCTTAGTGGCCATGGCCCCCCTGGTCGAGTGTGCGCCGAAAAGAGAGACATCTATCCCCGCCATGTCCATGACCGCACGCACCCATCTAGCCAAGGTGGCTGAAGTCACCGGTGGTGTGGTTGCACAAATGAGATTAGAAGTTGTGAAAACCTAGGAGGGCGAAGATGCGCCGTGAGATTTTCGTAGGCTTGCAGGCATCGAACCACATATAGTCGAGGATGGGCCGGGAAAGAAGGGTAGAAAACCGAGTGCAAGTGGGTTTTCGTCCTGCGTACTACTGAGAATCTCACTCCTTCTGGAGAAAATTGCCGTCTGGAAACATCCAGGGCTCTCACGTCCGAGACGCGTTTGATAGAGATTAGGCATAGAAGAGTAGTGAGTTTCAGAGATAACCGTTTTAGGGAAAGGAGGTCATTGTCTTCCCAGGAAGAAAACAATCGAAGAACCTTGGAAACGTCCCAAGTGGAGGAATAACGTGGCCGGGGAGGTCGGTTGAATTTTGCGCCGCGGAGAAGGCGACACACCAAAGGATGTTTCCCTACAGGGAGGGACTCGACCGGGCAGTGATATGCTGAGATGGCGGATCTATAGACATTCAAGGAGCTATATGCCTTGCCCGAAGCGTAGGACTCCGCGAGGTAATTTACAATCGCGGAGACAGGGGCCTGAATGGGATCAATTTGTCGTTGATCACACCTACGAGCCCACAGCCCCCAGGCATATCGATAAGCCGATCTAGTCCCTGGGGCCCAGGCCAAGGCGAGGAGGTCTCTAGCTGATTCTGAAAGTCCAGTACTAGATTCTGGCAGCCCGATACCAACCATGCGAGGAGGGGAAGATTGCCCTCCAGCAGTAAAGGATGTGGACCCTTGGAGGGATTGGACAGGAGGTGAGTCGAGTGGGGAAGAAGCCTGGGGTAGTCGACCGACATCCCTAAGGCCAGAGGGAACCATGGTTGGGTCGGCCACCAAGGAGTGATCAGGACCACTGTGGATCCCAGGTTGACCACATGGAGGAGTAGCCTGGTGATCATGGAGAAGGGGGGAAAAACGTAATGTGGGCCGTCTGGCCACCGTTGAAGGAACGCGTCTACAGCCACGGCTTCCGGGTCCGGTCTCCAACTGTAGAAACTCGGCAGTTGTCGATTGAGCCGGGAAGCGAAAAGGTCCATATGCAAAGGACCCCAGAGGTCGTGTAACGCCAGAAACACAGATCTGTCCAGGGTCCAATCGCTGGAATCGGACAGATGACGGGAGTTCCAATCTGCTACCCAATTGGATACTCCCGGGATGTACTCCGCTACAGGGGAAATATTGCGAGAGAGACAGAAATTCCAAAGTTCGGAGGCAATATCCGCCAATTGTTTGGATTTCGTGCCTCCTAAACGATTGATATATTGCACCGCCGCTACGTTGTCTAAACGTAAGAGAGCGCAACAATTGGATCTCTGCGAGAGAAAACTCTTGACGGCGAAAAATGCTGCCAGGAGTTCCAACGCGTTGATGTGGAGAGGAGACTCTTCTACGGACCACGTCCCTCCTGTGGAGTCCGGGCCGCAGCGAGCTCCCCAGCCTAGGCGACTGGCGTCTGATTCCAGGACAATGTCCGGGCGGGGGCTGAAGATCGTTTTCCCATTCCATTCCAGGGCATGGTGGAGCCACCATCGGAGCTCCGCTTCCGAATCCGGACAAAGGGTGATTTTGTCCGAGTACCGAAGACCTCGACGCAAATGAAGGGCACCTAGACGTTGAAGGGCTCGGTAGTGAAGGGGCGCAGGGAAAATAGCCTGAATGGATGCTGACAACAGACCGACTATTCGGGACAGGAGTCTGAGAGATATCTGCCGTTTGTGCAAAACCGTCCTGATTTCCTTCCGAATCAGAGCCATTTTGTGGTGTGGTAAGCGTAAAACCGCTTGTCTGGTGTCCACCGAGAACCCCAAGAACTCCATCTCCTGGGCCGGAGATAGTATGGACTTCTTGTGGTTTAGGAGAAAACCTAGACCTTCCAGGAGAGATATCGCCCAACATTTGTGTGTTTCGGCTTGAGACTTCGAGCGAGCCATAATGAGAAGATCGTCTAGATAGATTATCAGACGTACCCCCCTGCGACGCAACATGGCGATAACCGGTTTCATTATCTTGGTAAAACACCAAGGGGCCGCTGAAAGGCCGAATGGAAGGCAGGTAAACTGCCACGTATGTCCCCGCCATCTGAATCTCAGATACTTTTGGGAGGATCGGTGCATAGGAACCGTCAGATATGCATCTTTTAAATCTATCTTTACTAGCCAATCCCCCTGGACAAGAAGGTCCCTGAGCATATGGATACCCTCCATCTTGAAGTGGCGATAGACCACGTATTGGTTCAGATTTTTTAGATTTATTACCGGACGATATCCACCGTCCTTCTTTCGAACCAGGAAAAGGTTGTTTATGAACCCCGGAGACTCGGGGTCTACCTCTATGACAGCGTGTTTTGCGATCAGGTCTCGTAGTTCTAAGTCTATGAGGTTCCTGTTGTGTTCTGAAAAATGAATGGGGTGCGGGGCCCCCGTCATGGTAGGTATTGTCATGAAGTCTATCTGGTAACCCTGAATTGTGGACAGAATCCAATCGTCTGCCGTAATCATGAACCAGGCATGGGTAAAATGTTTCAGTCTGCCCCCTATTGGTATGTGAGGGTGGTATGGGACACTCACCGGTAGGAGGTCGGGATCTCGGGAAGCCCCTGCCGCCGCGACTCCTCCATGGACGTCCTCTAGGGGGGAAGAATGGTGCCGGTTGTGCAAGGGTGGTAGTGTATTGCTGCTGTGTTGGCGTAAAGGCCTGATTGGGGGCCCTTGAGAGGGCCCTATAGTAACCAGCACGGCCGACAGAGCGGCCTCTACCTCTGCCGGCCTTGGCAAAAACCCGGGTACCTGAACCGGACTTCTTCAGGGACGACTGGGCCTTGTCCAGGCTATTGAACAGACCCACAAATTTATTAATATTTTTAATTAGGTCTTCCCCAAATAGGAGACCCTCAGCCGAGGGACCTGGCTCAGACTCTGCTAGATGAGAAAGCTGTGGGTCCAGCTTCATCAAAAGAGACCTGCGCCGTTCTATGGCACAGGTCGTGTTGGCTGAACCTAGAAGGCATATGGCGCGCTGGGCCCAACCCCGTAACTGCACTAGATCTACCGGTTCATCGGTGTTGGCCGCCTGTTCAGACAGGTTCAGGATCTTTGTTAAGGGTCCCAGCAGGTCTAAGATGCGATCCTGGATCGACTTAAAGGAGCGTTCAATGCCCTTTTTAGCATATTTCCCTGTTTTTGTCAGGTACTTAAGCAGGATCGGGTCAATCTCTGGGGTGACTGCCACTTTATGGGGTACGAATGGCCTGGGACATTCTGCCCTTAGTTTATTTTGGTCTTTCCTATCAAGGATCTTCCTGACCCAATGTTCCACATATTGTGAAACTTGCGGAATCGGGGCCCAGTCCCCTGACCTAGGGTGTGTGATACTTTCGGGATTAAAGAAAGGTTCACCCAGAGAGTCCAGAATAGTTGTGGACTGCAATTGTGAGTTGGTTTCCGTTTCAGGAACCATGTACCCAGCATCCTCCATTTCCGCATCGGAATCGTCCGATGAAAGGATCAGAGATCCGTCAGGTGACTCCTCGTCTGATTCCTCGTTAAACGAGTCCGGTTTAACCCGGTGGGCAGAAATAAATTTTTTATTAGTGATCTCCTTGTTTGTCAAGGGTCGTTCATTGTTCGGATGTCTGGGTCGGCAGGCCGTGGAGGGTCCTGCCTCAAGCATGAGTTTTACTTCCCCTGCCGGGGAGTCGGTGTGGGTCAATAAGTGTTTCCTCTTGCAAGAGGCTTTTCCCACTTTCATTGCCTCAGGGTGAGGTAAGATGTTGGTCACAGTGGCAGCTAATGCTGCTTGAATAGAATTATTAATGATGTCCTGAATTTGAGCAGCTGTGAGCAACTGAGGGGTCTCAGGGGTGATCCCCTTATCTGCTCCATGTGAAGTTAGGTTCCTAGAACCTTCTGCCATATTTAGTAGTAAACAAGGAATTTGCTCAGGCAAACCGTTTCCTACAGACCACTGATTACAGTGCTCCGTCTTTTTCAATAAACTGCCTGAGGTGAAATATATATGTGTGTAAGTCTACCGTGCCCTGATAGTGGTCACGCTATCAGGGAGAGAATGAATCCAGCAGCCAAGCCCGCACAGCACCTTCCCCTAGTAGATCAGCCGCTGAATGCAGCGGTGAAGAGCGGTGGGCAGGTCCTGTGTTCGGCGCGTCGCGGTGACGTCACCGGAGCGCTGCCATTGGTCGAACGAACGCGGGTATACTAGAGAGGGAGAGAGTCTATGATCGGCCCGCCCCCTCCTACGAGAAGGGCGCGAATCGCCCTGAGGTATATAGTTCAAGGGACACACACGCAAGTGGGGGGGAGAAAAAGGGGGGGGGGTAACACAGCCTAAAGGCGTTTGAAGTGCCAGAAAAACGAAGCGCAGCCGCGCCTCACAATCGAATAAACAATACAATTTTACAATACAATTTACACCATAGACAAAAAGCAAGAATATGAGGTACTTAACTGGCCATGAGCAGAAAGAAAGAGGAAGTTCCTGGTTTCATGCAGACGTTATATAGGATCTCCTGGGGGAGGGGTTTCCGGTCTCAGGGATTCTGGGATTTGTAGTAAAGTTCTCTTTGTAAAATTTTTCTTTTTTAAAGTATTGAATTCTGTATTCTGCTATGAGCATTAGTAAAGAAAGTTAATGCAAGATATGAGCCTCCTGTCTGAAATATAATTTGAAATTACTCCGGTCTAACAGGAGATAGACCAGAGTAATGGCTCTGTGAATCTGGCCCTGTGTCTCTATCTATCTTCCTCTCTCTAACTGACTGTCTGTCTGACTTCTCTGTAAAGCAAGCCAGAACACACTACACGGGGCCGCCCGGAAGGCGACATTTTATAGTGTGGGGCGTGTGCTAAAGCTCTGAGCCATAATTGGCCAAAGCACCCAGGTATTGGCCAATTATGGCTCTTCGTTTTTTGGGCACTGTGATTGGCCAAGCATGCGGGGTCATGGTGCATGCTTGGCCAATCATCGGCGCGCAACGCCGCAGTGAATTATGGGCCGTTGCGCGTCATTCAAATTTGGTGCGAATGACCCATTTTGTTCGTTTTTCGACGAACGATGGAACAGGCAATGTTCGAGTCGAACATGCGTTCGTATCGAACGCAAAGCTCATCCCTACTATATACCCCTCTTTATGAGGTGAGAGTTCTGTGAGCCTGGTGAGGGATACTACTATTGACCTCCATTCTTGAGTCACATCTATACCTATAGAAGTTACCCGGTTCAACTTACTTCTCATTCCTTTTGTTCCATTTGGCAGTAGTCTTATTTATATCGGACACTTTTACACCTTGTGTTTTTTGGACACTTTTTTACTTATGTGTGTTTTCACTTGATTCACTGTATTCATGATTTTCACTTTGTGATTATACTGACATTTTGACCTATTTATATTTTTGCGCAACACCCCTTTTCATTATTATTCCCCTTTCTGTGTATTGTATACACTATTAGGTATTGCTGCATTATTTCACCACTTTTTAGTTTTTAGTTTTTAGTTTATACATTATTCACATATAGTAGCGCGAACATATATTGTATATAGTCCTCATACCGAGTACAGTATCTTGTTGAACAGTGGTCCAAACCCTATGTATCAGGTAAAATGTGGGATAGCTACATTTATTAAAGAAATGGTATAAGACTATTGACTGCACTAGTGGATCTATCGGCAATTGAGAGAATATAATTTGTTGTATAGGATCCTCACAGTCTATAGTATTCCAGCCATATAATTGCTGGAGTTAGGATGCCAAATAATAAGACCTGGCATTAGGGACAGCGAAACCTCTTTCATCTTTAGGTAGCTGCAAAATTTCCAAACTAATCCAAGGATGTTTATATCTCCAAATAAGATCTCTAGATATCTATTTGTTTAAAGAATTTCTGTGGTAACCATATGGGGCAATTATGTAACAAGTATAATAATTGTGGCATCCAGGTCTGGAACATTTTTTTTTTTTTATATCCAAAGTCTTTTATTGAAAACAAAGATGGTACATGAAAAATTGGGTAACAGTAATACATGCAGTTGAAAAAGTTGCTATGGTAACGGTCACATCACAGTAATGAAGTATGCAGGAGAATGCGTACACGAATGAGCAGGAACAGCGGGCGTACCCACCGGTACATGACAAACCCACATGGAGTCTCGCCTCCCAGAATGACTCTCCACCCCAACCCAACCCCCAGATCACACCCCGACTACCAGCGAGGCCTTCAAAATAGTGGAGAATGGAAAGGACACTGCCCTATAATGCATTGCAATTCATTACATACAGGTGTCAGAAGATTTTAACCACTTGTCCCAGACCTTTTCGAATTTGGATGGGCATCCCCTGTGTGCATACATTAATTTCTTATATGGTAACACTGCGTTGACTTCCGCTAACCAGTGCGATAGTAGTGGGGGATCAGGACGCATCCATCCCCTGGCAATCACTTTCCTAGCTGAGAAAAGTGTCTCGTGTAAGAATAGTTGTGTACACTTGTTACCATCTGGATTGGGGAGGATGCCTAGCAGACATAGCTTTGGCTGGAGTGTTACAGGGGAGCCCATCTTGTCGTGTAGAAATCCAACCACCTGCGACCAATATGTCTGTATCCTAGGACAGGACCACAACAGATGGAAGAAATTGGCAGTCGGATGGGCACACATGGGACAAGTAGAGGGAAAATCCTGTTTATATTTTGATATTCTTAGGGGCGTGAGGTACGACCTGTGTAGTATAAAAATCTGGGTAAGCCGATCTGACAGCCTGGGGGAGACCAACCTACAGGTGTCCAGAGCATCACTCCACTCGTCATCTGCCACCGGGCCCAGATCATCCACCCACCTAGCCTTCACTGCATATGCTCCCACAGTCGCCGAGGGGAGCGAGAGCATGGAATAAAATTGTGATATTAGTTTTTTTGGATCAGGGTATTTTATAGCCGCCATTAGTGGGTTAGCGTCTAGGGAGACATCTCCCAGAGGAAATTGTGTGTAGTAGGCATGACGTAGCTGCAAGTAACGAAAATGCAGTGGGTCGGGAAGGGCGAACTCCAGTTGTAGGCTGGACAGTGATTTAAGTCTCCCATTGGCCGCAATGTGGGACAAGTAGAGAATACCCCTGGAGCTCCACCAACTAGCGTCCGGGATGTGGGCAAATTCAGGCAAGGTTGAGTTATGCCATAAGGGAGTAAAGGCATTTATGGGCGGTATATGTAACGTTTTGGAGGCTATGGTCCACACTTTCCTATACTGGTATAATATCGTCTTGCGGTCAACAGGGCCACCTCTTCCCACCGTCACCCCCGCGATCACTACCATGGGGTCTAGTGACGTCTCGGCCCACTTCGGGTCCAGAAGACACAAGAATCTGTCCCTATCAGTCTTGTCCACATGGAACAGCTGCGAGAGCTGTGCTGCCAGATAGTATAATTTAAAGTCGGGAAGGGCAAGACCCGCCAGGTCCGTCGGGCGTTTAAGTTTGTGCCACGGAAGTTTGTGCCTGCTGGGTCCCCAAACAAAGGGCTTAAGAAGGGCCTCGAGCGCCATGAAATATCTAAGGATAAGATAAACTGGGGAGTGCCAGAGCATATAGAGAATTTTGGGCAATATGACCATTTTAATGAGGTTTACTCGGCCCGTCACCCCCAATGGGAGACGTGCCCAAGTCTGTGTCTTCTGTTTGAGCATCCCAAACAGTGGGTCTATGTTGAGAGAGACATAATCCCTGGGATCTTTGGTCGTCCTAATGCCTAAGTATTTAATAACACTGACTCTCAGTAGGGGGAGTGTACTCCTATCCTCCGTAGGAGGGTAACTATCCAGCGGGAGCACTTGAGACTTATCCCAGTTGATCTTTAAGCCAGAAAATGTGCCAAATTTCTCTATGAGGTCCAAAGCCAGGGGTAGGGATTTAGTGGAGTCATCTAAATAGAGAAGCGTGTCATCTGCGTACGTACTGATTTTTTCCATCACCCCCCCCCGCTGCAGACCGACTATACCCGTGTGGGCACGGATCGCTATGGCGAGTGGTTCTGCCGCCAGCGCGTACAGCAGTGGCGACAGAGGACACCCCTGCCTAGTGCCCCTGTGGAGAGAGAGCTGGTCCGAGAGCCAGCCATTAGCCAGGACCCTAGCCACCGGACCTTGGTAGAGGAGCAGGTCTGGAACATTTTAACTTAGTAGAAAGATAAGAGGTAGCAGCAATTGGCAGGCATCTTGTGTCCCCACTGAACCAGGAAGAGGATGTTGTAGTGTCGACTTCCTGGCGGGATTAGGCAGGTGGGATCCGAACATTCCTGAGCCCATATCTAGTGGAGATAGTGAAACCAAGTTCAGCCTTTACAGAAAATGTTGAATTTTGATTATAATTTAACTACCTGTATCTCTGGAGCTACTGATTATTCTGGCATGTCGGTTAAAGGATGTTAATTTCTCCTTCTGTCGTTTCTCATCATAAGTATAGTTTAAATTAAAGCGGATGTCCGCTGAAAAAATAATTAAAAGTCAGCAGCTACAAATACTGCAGCTGCTGACTTTTAATACCGGCACACTTAGCTGTCCTGGAGTCCAGCGTGGTCCGCAGCAGAGGACGAGCGATCGCTCGTCACTCTGCTG
Source organism: Rana kukunoris (assembly GCA_029574335.1). Taxonomy (NCBI): domain Eukaryota; kingdom Metazoa; phylum Chordata; class Amphibia; order Anura; family Ranidae; genus Rana; species Rana kukunoris. The sequence continues at coordinate 111,340,923 of CM056052.1, forward strand.
CCCCCCGCCATCCTCGGTGAGGGAAACAGGAAGTGAAGCGCTCAGGCTTCACTGCCGGTTCCCTCCAGCGCATTCGTGAGTCGCGCTGCGCCTGCTGATTGGCTCCCCCTGTACTCTGGAAGCCGAGTGTTCCCAGAAGGGGGGGGGGTGACGTCCTGCCCGCAGTCTGCCCGCAGACTGTGGGGTAGATTCATGTAGATCAGTGGATCTTTTGATCCGCGTGATCTATCTGTTTTACGATCCGCCTGCGCCAGTTTTTGAGGCAAGTGCTGTATTCAGAAAGCACTTGCCTCGTAAGTAGCCCTGGCGGATCGTAAATCCCCCGGCGGAATGCAAATTCCGCGGCTAGGGGGAGTTTACTATTTAAATTGCGCGCGTCCCCGCGCCAATCGTACTGCGCATGCGCCACCGGCTAAATTTCCCAGCGTGCATTGCTTTAAATGACGTCGCTAGGACGTCATTGTGTTCGTCGTTAACGCTATTAACGTATGGCCGTATTCCCGGACGACTTACGTAAACGGCGTAAAAAATTCAAAATTCGACGCGGGAACGACGGCCATACTTAACATAGGATCCGCCGCACTTACCCCGCATATAGCAGGGGTAACAATCCGACGGAAAAAGGCGAACGCAAACGACGTAAAGAAAAAAAGTTGCCCGGGCATTCGATTCTGAATCGGCGTTTCTGCTCATTTGCATATTCGGAGCGAAGAAGAACGGAAGCGCCACCTAGCGGACGGCGGGAGAATGCAGCCTAAGAATCGACAGTGTAACTCAGTTACACCAGTCGGCTCTAAATGAGATCTATGCGGAACCTGATTCGAGGAATCAGCCGCATAGATCCGAGCGTCGGATCTCACAGATCCGACGGTGTATCAGTAGATACACCGTCGGATCTCTACATGAATCTACCCCTGTGGCTGTAAGTGGGTGCAAATACCTGTCTTTAGACCTGAAAGGTGTCAAATTTTAAGATACTTTAAATAATACAAAACCACACAAATAAAGAAAATAATGTTAAAACTATCCTTATTATGTCACAATTTAGAAATATTTTTTATACAAAAATAAAATGTTTATTTTTCAAAACCATTTAATACAGGATTCACCAAACACTTCTGTTCACTAGAAAAGAATATGGCCTGGATGCACAAAGCACTTACGCCAACGTATCTCGAGATACGTCGCATAAGTGTAAATATGCGCCGTCGTATCTGTGCGCTGTGCCCACAGAACTAAGATACGCCTAAAAACTGACTTCATCAGACCGACGTAATTTGCCTACACTGGCGTATAGTGGGCGCATAGTTACGCTGGGACGCATTTGGCACTCAGCCATTGATTTTCAATGCAAATATGCAAATGAGGGAGATACACCGATTCACAAACGTACTTGCGGCCGGGCGCATGTTTTAAGCGATTTGCGTAAGGTTTACGTCCGGTGTAAAGTTATTCCCCATATTGGAGGCGCAACTCATGCAAAGGTATGGACCAGGGAACAAACGCTGTCAAATTTTACATCGTTTACGTAGTACGTGAATAGGGCTGGGCGTAGGTTACGGGGGTTGTGGGGGTCTGCGGCCGGGGGGCTTATCAGAATCTGGAAGACCCCTTTAACAAAGGGGACCCCCAGATCCTGGCCCCCCCTATGTGAATTGGTAATAGGGTACACTGTACCCCTACCATTTCACGAAGGAAGTGTAAATAGTTTTAAAAAAATAACACAGACACCGTAGAAAAATTTCCTTTATTAATAAAAAAAAAAATCCAGCGGTGGTAATCCACACTGCTCCAACGTTGTCTTCTATCCAGCGACGGGTGATCTCTCAGGCGACAAGTGATCAGCGGTCCAGTCCAGCGATGAGAAGATACATCCATCCAGAGCGCAGCAGGCGAGCTCCTCTCTCCGCTGGACACAGCCCAGCGGAATGACGCGGCCGAGCTTTGACATTTCTTATATAGGGGAGGCGGGGCCACCCGTCACGTGACCCCGCAACTTCTGACGCAAGGAGAAAGACCAGGCTTTCCCAGTGATGTAGCCGAGGGTGCGTCGGAGGGGGCGGGGGTGCAAAGTGGGTCCTGCAGGGGTAGCATAATCCTGACAATTATGAGTTAAATAATCTTATTGAGTTCAAAACTAACCAGCATTTATTTATGTTAACCGTTAGGTCAAATAACCCAATACATTGTTAGCCCAGCACTTGCTACTCAAGCTAAAAACTTCCCTCTGTCTTAGCAGTGATTCTATCCCTTCATGACAGGTGATGCAAATTCTAGGTGGCTTGTTAGGAGGGACCCCTGGCCTCCAGGTCTAGACACAGGCCCTTGGTAGAGCATCTTTGCAGGAATGGTGAGCCAAAGCTCTGACCTCACCCTGCAGGTTTCACAACTTTGCACACTGGTTGTATTTTCAGGCTCTAGGCCCAGATTAGAGTACTTCTTGCACTTTACTTCTGCCTCTGTTATCCCTGTGGTTCTACGTTCAGAACCCCAAGTGGTGTCATGAAACACCTTAGGCCAATGCATTACAGGTGCCCAGAAGTCACAGTCAGTGCATTTGAGGAACCTACTGAGTTACTGCCACCAATTGACCACGCCATTGAACTACCACCACTTCTAACTTGAACTGGCTGCTGTCAGGGAATTGCCCAGGTATTGGATGTCTGCTGTGTTTCAACGAGACCCAAATCAGTCCAGTGAATTGTATGCCAACCATTCCATTATCTAGCCAGCAGTCAAACAGCACCTAGGCACACGTTGCATGTCACTGTCATTATAACACTGAATCAAACTGAAAGCATAAGTAATTTTTATGTTTCTTTAATGAAAAAAAACTTTCGTTACACAACATCCATTACATAACCAAAATAAGATCTACGATCCCAAAATAAAGTTCCAACCTTTTTGCATTAAACTTACATAACAGTTCCTTTTTGTCAGATGCTACAGAGGGGTGCTATGGTGCTTCCAGTGCTACTGATTTTCTATTGCTCTACTTGAAGTTCCATGGGCCCAAAGGGGATGCTCAACAACTCTCACTCACTACTTTTGTTCCCTGGCTACCCACCCCCTACCAACTCCGTCCATATATGTAGGCCGTGGGTAGGCCTTAACGCCAGGAGGGAAGGACAAACCCATGAGGGCAGTAACCCCTTTATTACAATCTGATCCACATGCTTATTTTTTACATTTCTACAGGATTCCTTCTTTTACTGCTATAAGGGGAATTTGTGTTTCTATAGGTTACTAGTGTGAAAATATTCTGGCAATAATTGGCTAAGATGTTTATAGTGTAATGCTTAAAAAAAATATTTAGAAAACAATATCTAAACTGCTGCTTTGAGTGCATAGAATTCCATATGCAAAATTCCATGTGAGTAATGGGAAATGTCAGATTGCATTAACAGGACAAGACTGAAGTACATACAGACTACAATGACTGCTCTACCCTGCTGATTGATATTTTTGCCTGAATAGCAGCAGAAATGACCCCTCAGTTCATTAATCGTATGCATAAAAGTCATAACATTAATAAACACTGGAAAATGCTATGACAGTTATGCTAATCTGTAACACTGAAACGACTTAACATAATATGGTGCTCCTTCATACATATTAATAAGTTCTTGCATCTACTGGACTTTATCAAAACGATGACCATAAAGATACATACAAATGGGGAACAATTTACCAGTTCTTGAAAACTTAATTTGTAATAGGTAATAAAAATAACTAAAATTGTGCCGAGCTTTGGATTTCCAGTAGTTAGGAGTTGCAATAAAACAGTGCTGTATTTAGAAGAAAGTAGAGTGTGTCTATTATATGGATCTTTCTATTGCAAATAAAATGAATGTAGATCAAATCCCTACTCCAGAATAAAACTTTTCTCATTAAACCATGCACTAAGCATGTTCTCCCTTTAGGTCCTTCACTGCTTCTGGGTTCTAGTTGGGGATGGCTGATCCATGGATGGAGATATCAGGTTTTCTGTGATGATGTCATTCTCTTCTCTTCTAAATCCAAATTGCACCCTGTTGCTGGACATCCAGTAGGAAGTGTCGACGTGGAGACCCGAAGAAGGACCCTTCCAGGAAGTAAAGGTAAAAAGACAAGGCTCAGAGCTGCAGCATCACATGACTGTATAAAAAAGGGCTTTTAGGTAAGGATTTTTTTTCCCTCTGAGTGGGAGGTGAGACGTGTCCCAGAGTGGGACTTTAATGTCTTAAAACCCCTATTTATCTCTATCATTTATAATCATCTATGTATATTTCAGCCTCCAAGACCATCCCACCTCAGTTTTCTAAGTTAGCTGCACAGTTTAGAAAAATGTATGCTCAAATTAAATATTTGTGCATATTTATGCATACTTTTTTTTTTACAGAATAATATTTTTGTGTGGCTGTAGCTGTGATTTTTGAGGATGAATTATCCCTCAGTGCTTTCGAGTGCAGGGGCAATGATGGCTTTCGTTCAAGCTCATTTATAGCTTGGTAAGAATGCATATGTAACCTTAAGAGTAGCTGATAACTGCTGTGGAACCTCTTACTTTGTCCTTCTGCAGTATGAACAGGATTAAAATAAATATTCCTAAATGCAAAAAGTGCAGCAGCCATCTTTAATTTACAATGCTCATCTACGGAGTGTCTCCAGTGCAGGGAGCAGCCATCCTGGATGTGCCTGGAGGATGATGATTGGCTGATGCAACAGAAAAGGACAAGAGTGGTCTGGAGGATGCTGTGAGGATAGAAGATAGTCTTAAAGCGGTGTTCCAGCTAAGTACTGTAGCTGCTGATTTTTAATATGGACACTTACCGGCCCACGGAGCCTGCGATGTTGGCCCCCGAGGGTGATTCATTGATCGACTTGGGTGCTGGCACCGCCATTGCAACTAAGGGAAACCGACAGTGGAGCCTTCAGACTTTGCAGCCGGTTTCCTACTGCGCATGTGCAAGTCGCGCAGTGCTTCGTGAATGGCCAGCTCATCTTTTGGGACACACACAGATAGAACGTAAGTAAACTTAGTAATCTCCAATAACGTGGGCAGTCTTTAGTTTAAGGCCACCTTGTAAAATACGGATAGGTGGGGAAAGAGACTGAGTTGCTGCTGGATGAATGGAATCTTGCCATAACTGACCACAATTGGGTGACAACTCAGAGAAGCAAAGAGACTGTGAAATGTCTTGCTGGGAGGTGATTTTAGACCATACTAACGAGCACTTTTAGCACTTGTAGGGAAGGAAAAGAGGGCTTGTCTCAGCAGGATTTAAAGAGAGCTATCACAGCGACTTCTATCCCTATCTGACTTGATCTTCACTTTTACTGAATCAGAGCAGAGCATGAAGAGGGTGCCCTGGGTCTGCTAACAAACAAGTTATTCTTTTGTCTGCTGGGAACTGTTTCCTCAAGGACCCCAACTTTGCCAGTCAACATTTTTTTTCCTTTTTCATTATCCACTGGCCAGCGTGACAGAACAGGGACTGTTAGACAAAGTTAGGACTGTCTTTATATACTGTTGCTATGAGTAACATTATTGCCCTATAGATTGTTTGTATAAGTACCCTTACTTCCTTTAAGCTATGCTTGGCCTAAAAAAAAAAATCCTTCTGTGTGTAGAAGCTTCCCAAATACTTACTCAAGTCCCATCTCTGTCCAGCGATGTCCACAAGTCCCTCGGCCGTCCGAGACTCTCCCTCCTGATTGGCTGAGACCCAGCAGCAAAGCCATTGGCTCTGGTGGCTGTCTATCAAAGTCAGTTTGCCAATCAGGAGAGTGAGGGGTGGAGGGGCCAACTACAGCATCTTGTCTGAATGGGCACATATAGCTGCAGCTTGGCTTGGGTGCCCCTATAGCAAGCTGCTTCATGTGGGAGAACTCAACGGGGTGGGGGGGGGGGCACGAGGGGCGAAGAGGGACCCGAGAAGAGGAGAATCCAGGCTGCTCTGTGCAAAACCACTGCACAGAGCAGGTAAGTATAACATCTTTGTTTTTTTAAATGAGACTTTACAATCACTTTAAGTTGTGTAGGTAAGTGCAGGATGAGTGAGGCATGTTACCTTCAGGAGTGCAAAGAAATCACAAAACAATCCAGCGGCTCTTCTGGCAGTTTTTCTACATTGTGACAGGAAGTCAGGTAAATCTGTGTGTTTTGTCACAGACAGGAGATACTTTTCTGCCTTGTTTAGACAATACACCAATTACTATTGGGCGTCGTCTTCAGAAAATGGCCAGAGAGGTTTGGGGCATTAGAAGGCTTCAGCTGTTCGGAATGAAGCAATTAAAGCCTCTATAAAGACAGCCTAAGGATGACAACTGATTGCTGCATCCTGAGGCTTTGTGAGTGAAGGAGCAGTCACAAACACTACTGAAGAGGTGAGGTGCTGATTGATATTTCTGTGTGAGAAATATCAAAGAGACTTTTTGTTTTCTGCTGTAGGACCAGCAGTGTCTGCCCAGCAGTAGGCTGTGCCAGACTCCATACGTAGGTTCCTGTGTTGGGAAGGTAGACACCCCAAGTGGCAAGGGTTTATTTTATGTTTTGTTTTGTTTATGCTGTTTTGATGCTTGCACTTGTATCCAGCAATATGGAAAAATAAACCATATCATTTGTTTTCAATCATCCTCAACTGCCTTTTTGTACAGTTCAGCGTGTAGTGAACCCATCCAGGGGGTCACACACACCCGCTACCGAGCTAATCCCTCACAACATATATAGTATTTTTGCATTATGTATATTCCATATATTCCTATATATGGAAGCTGTCATTGCTGATTTTAGATGTGTCGCTTTCCAAATCGATGCTGTACTCTTTAGCAAGTCAATGACTAGTATCAAGCATGCAGCAATAAAGTATTTAGATACCTGGTATGCATATATCGGGAAGTGAAGAAAGAAGTAAAATGAAAGCTCTGGACCTTGCACATTTTAAAGCACATCAGCAGTGGCAATTGTCATGTTTATTTCCAGAGACAGGTTCTCCTTAATTAATAACAAAATCAACATAAATGAGTTTTAGTATCAGAGTATTAAAATGCAGACAGCATCAATGTGAAGTGATATCTAAGAACCCACAAATCCTGTCCAAAGTGAGTTCTTATACCTCAAGTCAGATTGACTCTGTATCCTTTGCTAAGTGGAATGGATAGTCAAAATAAAATGTTCTAAAGATATCTCTTATTATTCATTAATAAACTTTTCCTTCTTATATAAAGAGATGTGCACATCATCTCATTTGCCTATCTAATGAAAAGGATGAAGAAGATTTCTAATTATAATTACACTTACTAATCTTCTTTTGATTGCAGATCTGGCTCAATCTTAAATAGTCTCTTCTCTTTTTGTAACGAGTAATTAAGTGTTTCGTGTCCACTAAAATAATCCTAATCAACTGCAGCCTCCTTAAGTGTAACCTGCCTTGTCTGACTGGAGAATAATGCCCCATACACACGGCCAGGTTTCCCGATGGGAAAACTGCAATGAGAGCTTTTGGCCGGGAATCCCGGCTTTGTGTATGCTCCTCGCAGTTTTTCTGACTGGAAAACTGGCCAAAAAACGCCAGACAAAAAAAAGAGAACCTGCTCTCTTTTTTCCCATCAGGATTCACGGCTGACTTTTTTCTAACGAAAAAACTCAAATGGAGCATACACACGGCTAGGATTCCCGGCCAAAAGCTCTCATCTGAGATTTCCCATTTGAAAACCTTATTCCCATTCCCTTTTCAAGTTACCCTCAAAATTCACAGCAGGAACACTGAAGTCTTTCCCTCGTCAGCTTAGCTCCCATTGCTACCTGTCCCAGCAGTTACTAAACAGTCTTCCATCCTATTTAATGTCTAATGTACACCCACAGAGAAGTAGATCTGGGAGGTATCTAATCTTCCGAGAGAAAGGCTTGAATGACTTAAGTGCTTCTAATGTGAAATTTGAGATTGAATTGCTTCACAGTGCTTGAACTTCATACACTATATTACCAAAGGTATTGGGACTCCTTCCTTTACACACACATGAACTTTAATGGCATCCCAACCCTAATTCCTTAGGGTTAAACATTGAGTTGGCTCATCCTTTGCAGCTATAAAAACTCTTCTGGGAAGGCTGTCCACCAGGTTTAGAAGTGTATATATAGCAAACAAAGGATCCTTAGAGCCCCCAGCCTTTTGGCACATCTGTGTAAGTTTCCCCTGGTGATAGGAGGATGCCTGTACGAGCTCTAACTTACACGGATGTGCCAAAAGGCTGGGGGCTCTAAGGATCCTTTGTTTACTATTGCTTGCATATTACCTCCATTCATCTAGATTGGAGACCTACAAGCTAGCAACTGGGCAAGTCAGGCTTTACCCCCCCCCCCGTCTACTGGGATCTAGCCTATTCCACCCAGCCTATAACCTGACCATCCGTGCACACCCCTGGAATATGATTTTTCTCTTGCTCACCAGCAATTGACTGCCCTACCATTCAACACAATCTTTTTGCTCCAACGATAAAAAAAAACCCTAACTGGCTTGATTAGCACCTCGGTGAACTACAGCCAAGGTTAGTTGAAATAAGATGGACTGTTGTCTACCCCCAACACTGGTAAACTTTTTATTGAAATATCTATGCTCCTGAGGAAGCGCTTTTCCTAGCGCGCAACATGTAGAGCAAGTCCTCCTACTCCTCTGAAATACCACTTGGTTATACAGTATATAAGCCAACTTTATAATTATGCTTTGTATCTGAGATTTTTATGGTAGAACTGTAATATCACTGTACTAGCCTATGTGGACCAGTTACTTACCTGATTGCTTTTACGCGTTTCCTATAATAAATTATTTAGTTTTCTTACTACATTATCGTGTGCCCTTAAAGTCCAATTCATTAGTTCCTAGTCTATTCCATCAATATCGGGGCGGTGGCACACCGAGAATCTGTGCATCCGCAGTATCACCCTGTTTTGGATGTACGTTAAATTTAGGCCCTTTTTTCCAAATTGCTGGATTGTCGACAGCCTTCCTGAGTTCCTGAGCCTCTGTACTACTGCTGTTTGGATTTCCTGTTTTGACCCAGCTTGTTCCTGACCTGTCTGATCCGCTCTCCTGGTTTGACCCCCTGGCTTGCTTTACTGACTTTGCTTCAGTTATCTGTTCCTGCCTGTTTTCCAATACCAGACCTTTGGCTTGTCTCTGTTCCTGCAACCTACATCTCCTGCCTGGATCCACAGTGTTTGATCCCCAGCCGGCTTCCACTGTTGCTCCTTGTGCACACCTTGCCAAGTGTTACCGAGGATTCCTAGAGACTGCAGCCTAGCAGTGTTTCCTGTATTCTCCAGTATTGTCAGGAAGGGCACGCCAGCAATCAAGATGGCGGCTATGGTCGTTCCTCTGTCCCACCCCAATAGGCTATTTAAACTGCCTTACTTCCTTGAATCAGTGCTGTCTGGTCTACAGCGTTACCTGAGACCTCTGATTGTTGTTTACCTGCACTCTGCTCCAGCTGACTTTACCTGGCCTACTCTGACTACCCTGTTTATCTGCCTGCATCTGACCTCGGCCTGTGTTGACTACGTCCCTGCCTGTTCCTCCTGCTACCTTGCTGCCAGCCTGTTGCCGAACCTGCTTGTATCTGACCCTGCTCCAGTGTTCACCTGCTTTGGACTTGTGTGTCTACTGCTCCAGTCCATCCGCCTGCACCTGCCTGAGCTCCTAGTTCCAGTCCAGCTAAATAGTTCCAGTCCAGTCTGCTGAGCGATCCCTGTGTGTCCTGGTTCCAGTCCAAGCTGTTCCAGTCCGCTGAATTGAGCCTGTTCCTGGTTCCGGTCCAGCTCGTCTGCCAGCAAGTTTGCCAGGCTTTCGTGCGACTCTGCACTCCTGCGCCTCCTGTTTTCCCTATCAGGGGCCTCGAGTCAGAGGTGTAAGGGAGGCCTCCCTTTGCATACCAGACTCTTCCACCAGGTACGTGACTAGTATTCTTCAGGCACTCGCCAGCTCTTCTCTCCTGGATCCATCTGGCAACCTGTGCTTCTCTGGGCACTACACCCTCTGTACCCAACCTCAGAGGTGTACTGCACTCAGCTGCAAGGGGAGCCCTCTTGGCATTTTGGCCTCCAACCAGGTACGTGACACCCGCAGTCTCACTGACTCTGCATCCGGCGTATAAGACGACCCCCGATTTTTGAGGCATATTTTTAAGTATAAAAGGTCGTCTTATACGCCGGAAAATACAGTAATGTACATTTACATACTCTACTGTATGTACTCATCTGTTTTACATTATATCTAAAAAAATATATAATTAAATAATTATACATTCTAGTTTTTACTTATGAGCTTCAACATTTCCAGTGTTCAAATAGCAGGAGCTTCCCAAAATGTGGACTGTCCCACTGGTGTGGTATTCCACATATGTTATTAAAGGTGTTTTGAAGAAAGAATGAATTCTATGACAATGATGTGAATATTTAATATGAATTTAATCATCTCAAATGCTATCAAACAATCATTTTTAATTAATGCTGGATGAAAGTGGAAACAGAGAGAATCCTTGTAAACAGAATCACAAGATTTAGAAACATCTGCTGCATTTTCTTTTGTCAGGAATCAAACAGGAACATTTTTAGTGATTGTAATGAACCGTAATCGCCAGAACTCAAAACAATAAGAGAAGAAAGAATGTCAACAGGTATCTTCAATAATCTCTACAGGAGGCAACATCATAGCAATGTGTGAATACATTACAAAAACAATCTGAAGATTTTTCTGTGGAGCCTCAGCAGAATGCACAGTAATCCATTGACATCATACTGCTGCCTAACAGGATACAAATTGTGCATACATACACTCCTATTACCTTCTGTAATGTCATGCTGAAAGACCCCTATCCAACAGTGAGGAAATGAATGCTATGTTTGCTTACTTATTTTATATGTAGGTGGAGGCAATAAATAGTCTGCTGCACGGCTTCCATTTCTGTGAGCTATAATAGCATATTGTACGGTATTTGTTAGGTGGCTCTATGGTTATTGCTGCTTTGGATCATTCCTGTCAGTATTGTTATCATGGAATTTGTATGTTCTTCCCATAAGACACTACTGTGTTTGTTGTGTCATGTAGTCTGAGAGGCACAGTATTTATATAGTACTTTATTAACTAGTTCAGTTACAGGAACAGAATCTGGAACTAATTTGTACAAAGTATAGAACATATTGTACATGTAGCAACTGTGAGTAGTGTCTAATATAACACACCGTGCTAATCAAATATATAATAAAATTATCCAATGAGACAAAATTTATATAAAGCAATATATAAAATGTGACATCCTGTAAAAAATAAAAATGTAATTAAATGTAAAGACTTACATAGAACATGGCCTATAGGCATATATTATGTTAGTTTTTAATCTCTGGATACAATGGACCTTTAAAATGGACCTTGCACAACAAAGAAGGTAGGTTGCTGTAGGCCTCCTCCTTAGTGCAAAAGCTGCCTTAAATAAAAAAAGAAATAAAAAAAACTGTGACTGAAAAATTTATTTACTTACCTATGTTAAAATGTAACATACCTACTGACTTCTGTATTGCAGGCAGTGTTGTAAGTAACGGCATTAAAGTAAACGCCGTTACTTAACGCAGTCACTTTTGAGGGTGACGAGTAATCTAACTGATTACTCTTCCCCGTCATGGTAACGCCGTTCCCATTACTTGGGCGGCGTTACCGCAATTACATCTACCACCACTAGATGGCAGCATCTAGATGGCACATTACTAGACAAGTGACTGCCGGGACAAGCCCTCTCCTCTCCTGATTGGCAGAGCGCTTCCTCTCCTCTTCTCTTCCCTGGCCAGCAGCCGCCTCTGGCTCTGATTGGCTTAAAGTGTTTTCTGCAGCGCTGAGCTTCTTCTGGTTCTCCACCTGTTGCTGCGGATGGTGCTGGGCTCCTCCGGGGTTTTACAGGTGATGTGTGCGGGTAAGCCAAACCCGGGGACTGGGGGCTAAGGACTGCCGGGGGATGGGTCATCTGTGTCAGGTTGGGACTCGGGAGGGGACGCCCCACTGCTCCTCATTGTCTGCCCTCCAGCTCCAAACACGCTGACAGTGGATGGGACATACAGTGAGGCTGCACATTTCTTCCCAGGAATCCCCTTCTCCTGTATGGAGGAAATACCTAATTGGTGTCACAGCAGCCCCAGCCACTCACTCTCCCTCACTCACTTCTCCCTGCAGCCCCCACCACTTCCTTCCACAGCATGGAGGGTGTCTGCCTGCCTGCCACAAGTTTCATCACCTGAACTATTCCCACTTCCCTGGGCCTTGTAAAATATTTAAAAAAAAGTCACAGTTACTTTGCTGAGTAACTAATTACTCTTTCAATGTAGTAACTGAGTCACTAACACAATTACTTTTTCGGAGAAGTAATTTGTAACTGTAAGGCCTCGTACACACGATCAAATCTGTCCGCTGGAAACGGTCTGCTGGACCGTTTCAGCAGACAGATTCGATCGTGTGTACGGCCGAGCCGACGGATTTGGCCACCCGACAGATTTCAAAGCATGCTTTGAAATCTATCGGGTGGGAATCCGTCCGCCCGACATGTCTGCTGGTTAGTACACTTACCAGCAGACATGTCGTCCCGCACCGCCGCCGAATGGATTCGGCGCATGCACGGAAGTGTTTTACTTCCTGGTGTGGTGACGTGGCGGCGTCAACGTCACCGCCACGTCACCGACACGTCAGCGCGCCGTCTGCTGGCGGGGATTTTGGTTTGCTCGTGTGTACACGCGAGCAAACCAAAATCCCAGCAGACAGATTTGTTCAAATCTGTCGGACAGACAGATTTGAACAAATCTGTCTGCTCGTGTGTACGAGGCCTAACTAATTACTTTTTTAAAGTAAGATGAGCAACACTGATTGCAGGGCATGATATTACCAGCCTTTCGAATAGGTTCCTCATAAAAGCTGAGTAGCCCAAATCATGTGAAATTATGCTCCAGCACAGCGCAGAAGCATCTTCTTGTGAGATTTGGGCTACTTATAACTATAATATAAAGCTGATTGTCAGCAAGTAACTTACGTCTACACTTGAAGTCCCACCACTGCTCCCCTGGAATAAATACACCTTAGCAGTATAGCTGCCACCTTGAATAATATAGATAATACAAACATTATTTTAACCCCTATCAAAAGCAGATGGTGAAAAATAGTGGCACTTAAAACACCTTAAAACACAAATGTTATAGTGAAAACATCATATACATAAATTATCCAGCTGTGAACTTTAATCAGGATCTAACAAATATAATTGAAAGTATGCAGATAAAACCACAGCAAGTCTTCTATTAAATAACAGCAGCGGTGTATAGTGGTCACGGCGGCCCCACGGGATCCCGTGATTAAGTTGGTATGACGAAACATGTCGGGGCATGGCTGTACAGCAATCATTTGTAAGATTTGATGCTGCACAATAGAGTAGGAGGTGGAGATCCAAGCCTGAGGGATGGGTGAAAGTGAAAGTTTGTCTGCACACCTCGGGTCCGCCGTGACCACTATAAACTACCGTTACACAGCCAAGGACGTGGATCTGTGTGTGTAAACACACAGATCCACGTCCTGTCAGGGAGAGAAGACCGATGCCGTGTCCCTTGTACATAGGGACACAGATCGGTCACCTCCCCCAGTCAGTCCCCTCCCCGCACAGTAAGAATTACTCATAGAGAGCACATTTAACCCCTTCCCCACCCCCTAGTGTTAACCCCCTCCCTGCCAGTCACATGTATACAGTAATCAGGGCATATGTATAGCACTGTTCGCTGTATAACTGTGAATGGTTCCAGAAATGTGTCAAAAGTGTCCACTGTGTCCGCCATAATATCGCAGTTCTGACAAAAACAGATAACCATTACCAGTAAAAAAAAAAAAGTCATAATTCTATCCCCTATTTTGTAGGCGCTATAACTTTTGCGCAAACTAATCACTATACGCTTATTGCATTTTTTTCCAAATATATGTAGAAGAATGTATACAACACAGTACAATAGAACAGTGGAACCTAAACAAGTCAAAACTAAAAAGTCAAGACCTCAAAAGAGTCCATAAGTTACATATAATACTGTAGCAGCGCTTAGTCTCAGAACCAAATCTTAGATTCTTCTAGGGGTCCAAAAGACCTTCTAGGGATAGGATGATAGTGCAGATGGTATAGACACAAAAAGCAGTCCTTAATTAAGTGCTCCTTTCACCAAAAGAGGGGGTGTTCACCACGTGGGGGGATAATTAGTCCCCAGTTGGGGATGCACTCACCACAAGACTGAATCAAAAGGGCCTGGATTTGTATATCTGTGTGTATCCTGGAAGATGCACTCTCCACCGTCAGGAATGTTTATGATCAAACCGCATACATATAAGGTAAAAAAACTCATATAGTGTGATAACGTTTAAAATTATTTATTAAGCCCAAAACATCCCAAATCATATATTGTGCGTACCACAATGTAAAATCATTAAGCAAAAAACGGAAATCTGTACTGTGCCTGTCAGCTTCTCCCTGTGAGTCTGTAGAGATGTAGTGAGAAGCATTGTCACGCCCTCTGTTGAAGTCTAACCAATGACGAACCGCGTCAGGGCGTGACGCTTATCACTGACCAGAGACGCTGTGCAGCCTCCAGAGCAGGAACAGGAGAGTTTTTGTAGCAATAACCTACATCTCTACAGACTCACAGGGAGAAGCTGACAGGCACAGTACAGATTTCCGTTTTTTGCTTGATGATTTTACATTGTGGTACGCACAATATATGATTTGGGATGTTTTGGGCTTAACTACTTGAGATCCGCGCTACAGCCGAATGACGGCTCTAGCGCGAATCTAAATTGTCAACAAGCCGTCAATTGACGGCTTGTCACTAGCTGTTTCCCGGCGCGCGCTCCAGAGCGCGCTGCGGGGAAACACTGTGTTGCCCGTGTCCCTTGGACACAGCCAATCACAGATCGCCGCGAACGGCCAATCAGAGTGGCCGTTTGCGATGTGATCTGTGCGGCCAATGAGAGATGATCTCATAGATCATCTCTCATTGCCGTTTTACATAGAGACAGCGTTCTGTCTCTGGAGAGCAGGAGACGGATCTGTGTCTCTTGTACATAGAGACACAGATCGGTCACCTCCCCAGTCACCCCCCCTCCACCTACAGTTAGAACACTATGCAGGGAATACATTTAACCCCTTCCTCACCCCCTAGTGTTAACCCCTTCAATGCCAGTCACATTTATACTGTAATTAGTGCATATTTATAGCACCAATCGCAGTATAAATGTGAATGACGCCAAAAATGTGTCAAAAGTGTCCGATGTGTCCGCCATAACGTCGCAGTCACAATAAAAATCGCAGATCGCCGCCATTTCTAGTAAAAAAATAAATAATAAAAAATAATAATTCTGTCCCCTATTTTGTAGGCACTATAAATTTTGCGCAAACCAGACGCTTATTGCGATTTTTTTTTTTTTTTTTACCAAAAATATGTAGAAGAATACGCATCGCCCTAAACTGAGAAAAAAAAACGTTTTTTTTTTTTTTAATTGGGATATTTATTACAGCAACAAGTAAAAAATATTGTATTTTTTTCAAAATTGTCGCTCTTTTTTGTTTATAGCGCAAAAAATAAAAACCGCAGAGGTGATCAAATACCACCAAAAGAAAGCTCTACTTGTGGGGAAAAAAGGACGTCAATTTTGTTTGGGAGCCACGTCGCATGACCGCGCAATTGTCAGTTAAAGCGACGCAGTGCCGGAAGCTGAAATATCACCTGGGCAGGAGGGGGGTATAAGTGCCCAGTAAGCAAGTGGTTAATAAATAATTTTAAACGTTATCACACTATATGAGTTTTTTTACCTTATATGTATGCGGTTTGATCATAAACATTCCTGACGGTGGAGAGTGCATCTTCCAGGATACACACAGATATACAAATCCAGGCCCTTTTGATTCAGTCTTGTGGTGAGTGCATCCCCAACTGGGGACTAATTATCCCCCCACGTGGTGAACACCCCCTCTTTTGGTGAAAGGAGCACTTAATTAAGGACTGCTTTTTGTGTCTATACCATCTGCACTATCATCCTATCCCTAGAAGGTCTTTTGGACCCCTAGAAGAATCTCAGATTTGGTTCTGAGACTAAGCGCTGCTACAGTATTATATGTAACTTATGGACTCTTTTGAGGTCTTGACTTTTTAGTTTTGACTTGTTTAGGTTCCACTGTTCTATTGTACTGTGTTGTATACATTGTTTGATTTTATTCAGCAGAAGCTAAGTTTTATGCATATCAGAGAAGCTATTCCAAAATACCTTGAGTTGTTGTACCTAAGCGCTGAGTGGTGTCACATTGAAGGAAGGGCGACAGTTACACCATTTTTTATTGCGGTTTTATATGTAGAAGAATACTGAAAATGTTTTTTTTTTTTTATTTGGATATTTATCATGGCAAAAAGTAAAAAATATTGTGTTTTTTTCAACATGTTTGCTCTTTTTTTGTTTATAGCGCAAAAGATAAAAACCACAGAGGTGATCAAATACCACCAAAAGAAAGCTCTATTTGTGGGGAAAAAATTTGTCAATTTTGTTTGGGAGTAATGTCGCACGACCGCGCAATTTTCATTCAAAGAGTGACAGTGCCGATAGCTGAAATTTCGCCTGGGCAGGAAGGTGGTATATGTGCCGAGTAAGCAAGTGGTTAATTGAAGACTTGCTGTGGTTTTATCTGCGTACTTTGAATTATATTTGTTAGATCCTGATTGATGTTCATGGCTGGATATTGGAGCCAATTCAACCCTTCTTGTGTGGTTGTAAGCGTTTAAGCCAAGCACGAGAGTGTAAGGCATTTGAAGTTGGTGAGTGCGTTTTCTAAAGGGAGCAGAATCACTTGCACATACTGGTTTGGTTGATGAATAAGAAGACACTGCATAAATTCAATAAACACTGGATTCATTTTATGGACTTTTTCTAAATATTAATTCCAGGGGTCAAGTCATGGGGAAAAAAGTGTGGGAACTCCCACCCAAGATCCACTCCCCCACCAAAAAAAAAAAAAAAATGATATGCTCATATGCATATTTACTAAACCGCATGTTTTTTTATTTATTTTTTCGATTCACTGTACCTTAGTAAGTTCTTTCTAAATCCTGTGATAACTCGCGGTAGACCTCCGCAATGTCTCCTGGGAACATTGACAAAAGCTCCCAGGAGACATTGCGGCATCGTGGAAGTGACGGAATACCCAAACACTACCCAATGTATCCATATACAGGAAGCAGCCAGTAACATAAAGGATTACTAAGGTTCGCCTGCCCCTGACAGTGACTCGAGCTGGGCATCGCCGCTTAGTGAAGGATTGGCTCGGGTGGCTCGGCTGCTCTAGTCCAGCAAAGGGAGCTGCGTTCCTGCTGTGAAAAAAGTGCAGGAACTCCGTTCCCACGCGTTCCCGCAGGACTTGAGCCCTGATTAATTCTCACACTTGTGACAGGGTGTTTAATATTAACTTTTTCATACTAATTAATGTATATGAAGTTTTCACTATAACATTGTGTTTTAAGCGCCACTATTTTTCACTATCAGTTTTTGATAGGGGTTAAAATACTGTTCATATTTAAGACTTTACCATAAGTATGATGGAGGTAGGATAAGTATAATAGAAAGTAATAGAATTCCTGCGAGCCTCAATCAACCCAAAGCCTAATAGATATCACTAACCAGCTGCAATCGTTACACATGTCTCATAAGCTTGGAATTCCCCCTGATAAGAATACGATTACCCTGTATCGAACATGTGTAGGGGAGGTGCCAGGATGATATGACAGGCAGTCTGCTTAGGAGAAAGCATACACCATTCCAAAACCAGCCGCTGTAATATTTCATGCCATACACAGTGGTGCACTGACACACCTGGTACATGTGAGTACCCCATTGGGGAGTTGTTCATATGTGTTTAATAAAATATTTAAAGTGATATCACACTATCAAGGCTTTTTATTCACCATTATTCCTAAGATACTGCGTGGAGAAACCCAGGATCCTGTTACTATTATAGAACCCAGGGGTGGTTCACAAGCGTGTATTGACTGAGCGTAATTGCTAAGTCACATGCTCCAAGGTGAGCATTTAATACCTGGGGGGTCACTGGAATAAGAGCACCAATGCATGATCTGCAACACCTGTCAATCATTTTCAGACGCATGGATTTATAAGCATGTCAGCAGTGCTATTACTGGATACCACGCATATGCATTTTTTTAACGGGACTGGCACAGCATTGTTTTATAAAAAGACTTGTTTTGCTATTTAAATTGGGACTAGTGTTGTTCCCTATAAACGGCCATACACTTATATCTGTGTTACAAAGCACTTGGATGCACATGAGCACTTTTTTATTAATGTTTTAATTTACATAATTATTGTTTTTATTTTGATCATATCAAATCTATGTCGCGTATGTCACTTATGTCACATTACATTACATGTGTTTGTTTTAATCTTCAGCATGTATTTATTGTGTAATAATCCAAAGCGCAGCGTAAAATTTACCAGGATAAGTATAATACCCCCTTTAGTTTTAGTTTTATTTTGGTGCAGCATTTTGGGAATTGGGTCCTCAATTGCTAAGGGAACTTAATTTTTTAGTATAAGGGCCTTTTTAAAGAAGGTCTATTACCAAACCTGTGAAAAAAAAAAAAAATCGGTCAATCGGTACAGCTTGTAACAGGAGGAACACCTTCCTTCCTAAGAATATAGAGGGAATACAGTAAACATATCTTATTCAGACTGTTTACATATCACCCTCGGTGCGCCTAAGCTCGTCCTGCAGCTCTGCTGCTCATCCTCCAGAGGTTCTCTGATTGGAGATGACTAATGCCTAGTACACATGACCGTTTTTCTCGGCTGCAAAAAAAAACAATGTTTTTCCCGATGGGATTCCTCTCAAAACTGCTTTGCATACACACGTTGAGACCAAATACCTCCCGTCCAAAGCGCGGTGATGTATACCACGTACAACGGTACTATAAAGGGGAAGTTCTATTCAAACGGTGCCACCCTTTGGGCTGCTTTTGCTGATCATTGTGTTAGTAAAAGTTTGGTGAGAGACGATTCACGATTTTCAGTCTCTGTGCTTTTCATCCGTTACAGTGTGACAAATATGCTATCTCCATTCCGAACGCTAGTTTTACCAGAACGAGCGCTCCCTTCTCATACTTGATTCTGAGCAAGAATACACACAACCGGTTTTCATGATGGGGAAAACAGTGCCAGGAATCCGGGCGGGAAGAAAAAGAACATGTTCTCTTTTTTCCCCCAACGGGATTCCCGGCGGTTTTGCTGTTGGAAAAACTGCGATGGAGCATATACACGGACGTTTTTCCCTGCCTAAAGCTGTCATGGCAGTTTTGCCGACAGGAAAACCAGTCGTGTGTACGAGGCATTAGACTCTACTCCTACCTCACTTTCCAGACATGAATTGGCCTCCACACTTTCAGTCACACATCCTCTTTCAGAGGTCCAACCCACTCCGAGTCCTTTAAAGGTCTGAAGGACAGGTGGATGTGAAAACCGCTTTTGGTGTTGTCACAATCAAGCAGCTGCTCTTCACCTCACCCAACCCAACATTCCATCCTGCTCGTGACAGCTCACTCGACAGTTTCCTCTGATAGCACCTCTAGAGATTAGAGAGGATCATGTGTCTTTATGTCTAGGAACTGTACTTTATTGATTTTTTAAGAAAAACATTATAAGATCTTGAAATTAAGTCACAATTAATTGGACTTGTTCTTTAAGGTTGAAGAGGTTTCACAGCTTAATAATACAACTTATTCAGTTCCAATGAGTGTTGGGAAGATACCCAGCATTTATATCCACATAGGTAGTACAAACACCTTATTCTAGTCACCATAAAATGTGTCACGGCAGATGTTAAAATGGAACTTTAGTCAAAATAAGTCCCGATAGCTATACCTTCAAAAGAGACCAGCGTGAAGTAATCTATATGAAACATTAAAAAAATAAGTACCTATACTTTCTTAAACACAGTAATGCACTGTCACCCTGTTCTGCACATACTGTTCTCTAATCTCAGCACTGTGCCTAAAATCAGAACCACTAGAGGCTGATCAGCTGATGGAATAAATTATTTTCTGCGGCTCTGGGCTTCAGCAAAATGGCAGCCTCTAGCAAGAAGAAACAGGCGCAATGCTGGAGGCATTGTTAGTAAAATGAGTAACCGTCTTCCCATCTGGTTGGAGCACCATTTTATTGCTCAACTCCTGGCCTGAATATTTATCTATGCTCACACCTTATGTTGAGGGAGGGGTGGATAAGGCCTGCCATCGCCTGCACAAAGAGAAATATCAGTTTTGGGTGGATGACGTCCATTGTGCATTTTGATCCATTGGAAAGGACAGCTCTGTCAGCTAATCAGATATCTCACATTTTCAGCACAATCACTCCAGATTATTTCTCTGAAATTGAAATACACAGTAACCTCCTGTTACATTTCATTGAAACGCTTTCTAATTTTATGCTGGCAGTTTTGAAATTTTAATTGGAAATTTACCTGTTGAGTAATTCTGTTTGTTTTGTGTTCTGCTCTCCTGACAGACAATTTTCTAATTACTCACTTGGCAGAGTCTGATTTCAATCCCCGTCACCTGCGGACTTATCTATTACCGGAATTTTAAGGTGTAATGAACATTAATTTAATATGGGGTTTCATGTGAGTATAAATAGTAGGTGCCAATATATCCCGATCATTAACATTTCAACCTAAATAAATATTCAAACTCAGAAGGAATATTTTAAAATTCAGAGCTCACTATTGAAGAAAGTTATAGTAAATCTATATCCAACTGTATATGTTGATGAAACTTGTGGTTCAGGCAAGGTAAGTATGTAAAGGTTAACTGCAGAAAATGTCTATATTCATTGCAAAAAAATATTGGTGCCTGTGTATGTACACATTTTTTGGAATGATAAATATACAAAACTAATCATAAAAAAAAAGCACATAATTGGACTTGCTGCCTGTCAACACCAATCAGAATTTTGAAAAGTGAAATCCGTATGGTTGCTACTGGCAACATCCTCAGTTTGGTGCTATTTTTTTCTCGTTTTAACAATCCTTCAATTTTTATGAAACCTCTTCTTTTGCATATCAGATAAAAAATGTAAGACTTACAATATGAATGCCTCCTTTAAGGAAAGAGAAAAAGACCAGAGATGAATGCAGTGTCTCTTCCTGTCAACAGCAAAGGAGGTCAATGACAGTTTTGAGGCTTGTTAGAAAGATAATTGTAGTCTACCTGGTAGACAACCAAGTGGTAGTCTCCAGAGAAGAGATGTTCCATCTGTTACTCACATATAATGCCATTTGAACATCTCAGCCGTGGCGATTTGATAGCAATTCACACCTTCAGTCATGTAACTTGAACAATTAACACCTGTTCCAAACTCAATATTGAATTGATTATGGAAATATACCAAAATGGTTTCTCATATTTTTCACACTTTTTATCTTGTTCTTGGACATTTTTTTTTAAAACACAGGTGATTTGACTGTGTCTATAAATGCTAGGATATGTTACTAAAGTTTATTGGAACTAAATAAGCAGCTTGGAAGACCAGCAAATTGTCCGGATGAATGTGACTAACTATTACTAGCTATACCATGATCTGCATACACGTGAAGCTTCACAGACCTAATTGTAATCTTAAGCCTTGTACACACGATCAGTCCATCTGATGAGAATGGTCTGAAGGACCGTTGTAATAGGTTAACCGATGAAGCTGACTGATGGTCTGATGTGCCTACACACCATCAGTTAAAAAAAAAACAATTGTATCAGAACGCGGTGACGTAAAACACAATGACTTGCTGAAAAAAATGAAGTTCAATGCTTCCAAGCATGAGTCGACTTGATTCTGAGCATGCATGGATTTTTAACCGATGGTCGTTCCTACTAACGACCGGTTTTGACCTATCGGTTAAGAGTCCATAGGTTAATTTTAAAGCAAGTTGGCTTTTTTTAACCTAAGGTAAATAACCTATGGGACCCACACACGATCGGTTTTGACCGATGAAAATGGTCCATCAGACACTTGTCCTCTGGCTCTCCTATTGTGTGTACGTGGCCTTAGGAAATTACGTTTTAGCCCTCGTACACACGATAGGATAGACAGAGGACAACGGTCTGATGGACCGTTTTCATTGGTCAAAACCAATCGTGTGTGGGCCCAATAGGTTAGTTAACCTATTGGGTCAAATAGAATATAAATATAATACATAAACTGTATAGATGCTGCTGCTCACCAGGAGACAGCAGCCATAAACGTAAGTATGCACAACAGACTCCACCCAACATGTTTCATGCAATAGGACATCTTCAGTTAGAGAAACTTGGACTTTTATTCGTTTTGCACAATTTGTTTTTATGTTCTTTATGTTAATATTGCGGATAATATATATAATTGGTGGATTTATATATCAATCCTGAAACTAGCTGCAGAAATCTAGTCTGTTTATCACTGCGGCCTTCCTTTGTGTTTTTTTTTATGTTGAGTGTATTGCTTACCCTCAAATGACCCATTGTTTGCTCTCCCAATCCCAGAGCCCAGTCTTCTGTCAGCTGTGCCACACTTTGCTGCACACCCCGGGCTGAAAAGAGGATTTTCGCTGCAACAATATACACTGTATATAATACTATAATACCTAAAGAACTATAAATGGCAATCACCCCTCAAACCAATGAGTAAGACAGTATCAAAAGAGAGTTTACAGTTGGTAATAAGTGTTGCACTTACCCCCAAATGTGCCAATGTTTCTCAGGTCCTTTGTTTCCTGTGCCCACATGTAATTGGCACCATGCACACTGACATACCTGTACAAAAAATATTTCAACCCAAGAAGATTGAAAACAAGAGGGACTATATGACCACACTGACAATTGTAGCTTATCAAAAATATAAATATTTTATTTTATGAAGTACCCGTAATCAAAAAACATGGTACTGTAGGTGAGTTAATGTTGATAGGGAGCTAAAAATGAAACCTGAACCAAGACAAATTCCAGGTTTACACAATAACATACACACCCAGGATAGAAAAAAATAACACAAAACACATAGACAATGTCCGGACATAAGATGGTTAGGGAGGGATGCTCGTCTCTCATTGCGGGAATTCCTATATGGACAGCAAAGCTGTATGATAGTGAGATGGAGCCACCTCCCAGACCCCCTGGAGGCTCGAGCCAACAGAAAAAAAAGAGGAAAAAGGGGAGAGGAACAGTACTGGCTGCAGCCAAAGAGACTACCTAAATGGTGCACTCTGCTAAATGAACATGAAATGTCAGCTATTTAAAATAATCTTCACGGAAAGTCCATTGGATGTATAGAAACAGGTAAGCTGATTATATTTCCTAGGCTGATATCTTCAGAGTCTATATGTATATATGTATATATGTATATATATATATATATATATATATATATATATATATATATATATATATATATATATATATATATATAATATAGAGTGTTGCAACAAATATAGGTATAGTCAGCAGAGTAGATCATGTATATCACAGTTGGTGAATAATACATTACCGCTCCCAAGGATTCAAGCACTTCATCTACGGATTGCTGCGTAACTCTTTGTGGTTAATATCACAGGGAAAGTCCATGACCACAATGTGTCAATGACAGGGTTAGACACTAGTTGGTTGCTCTGTATAGCTGAAAGTAAGTAGTAACTGACAGCTGGCGTGCTGCTTAGTGAGTAGATCAAACAGATGGATCAAAAAATCCAAGGAAACTGCTAGTTGGTTAGTCCTGAGTTAGGATAATTGTTGCTAGCATCTTGAAGAGCTACTTGGTAACTGACTCCGTCCGTTGCCAGCTAGTGGCATTTCCTCGTTCAGGCTCTGGCGTTACTATGGGGAAATAGTGCAAGCGCTTAGTTGCATGACGGCCGGACAAAATAAAGAAAAAAATGTCGACTAGTTTCGCGAACGCGTGCGTTGCTTCATATGGACGTGATGATGGAGTGCGGGGATTCCCTTATGATAGTGTCCTTCCCCGAACACAGACCATCCTAATTAAGTTTTAATTAGAGAAGAAGGAAGAACATGGTGAGTATGTTTGATATAGGCGTTTGCTACATAGTGGCAGATGCTCCTGCGGCATCGTTTTCAGTTCAGTTGGTAAAGTAAAATGTTCACATATCTAAGTAAATTTTGTAGTGGTACATCAATATGGATATTGTCTAATGAGCACTTGTATGTAAAGAGATGTAGAGAAAGGTGAAGAATAGTACAGGGAGAGAGATAGGGGAGAACAATGAAGCCAGGGACTAACAGGTCAAGGACACACATAAAACCAAGACAGCACCCAAAAAAACATTACGTACATAGGCCCGAATTCACAAAGCACTTACGCCGACGTACCTCTAGATACGCCGTGTAAGTGTACATATGCGCCTTCGTATCTATGCGCCGTACCCATAGAACTAAGATACGCAAAAAAACTGACTTCATCCGACCAACGTAACTTGCCTACGCTGGTGTAGAGTGGGTGCATATTTACACTGGACGCATTTGGAACTCCCATTGATTTTCTATGCAAATATGCAAATGAGGGAGATACGCCGATTCACGAACGTACTTGCGCCCGGCGCATGTTTCAAGCGATTTGCGTAAGGGTTACGTCCGCCGTAAAGTTATTCCTCATATAGGAGTCGCAACTCATTCAAAGGTATGGACCAGGGAACGAACGCCGTCAAATTTTACATCGATTACGTCGCTTAAGTAGTACGTGAATAGGGCTGGGCGTAGGTTACGTTCATGTCGTAGGCAGTTTTTTTACTTATCTTAGGCAGTTATTTCTACGTGATTGTGAGCATACGTACTGGGAATGCGTCCAAGTTACGACGTATGCACGGTTCATTTTAAGTACTTGTTTGAAGCTCAGCCCATCATTTGCATGGGCTCACGCTTCATTTAAATGTATCGCGCACACTTCCAGCCCACTTCCACCTACTTTGACTTACGTTGGCTTATGCCGACGACTATACGATACGCCGGCGCAACATTGGGAGCATTTGCTTTGTGAATTCCATGCTTCCCTCTCAGCGTTGCGCCGGCGTAGTGTAAAGAAGATACGCTACGCCCGCATAAAGATGCGCCGATGTATGTGAATCTACCCCATACTGTTTATGTACAGTTTTGGTCAGTAACCAAAAAGGTCCGTCAATAGATAGAGGCTAATGTACATCCAAAAATAGCAGCGCCTTGGCACCGATATATATAGTACATAGATTGAAAGAATCCTATACATGGAATTGGGATGTTTATTGACGATAGAGAGGGTAGACAGCCATGCCTTCAGTTATATCTTTTGAGAAGGTAAACATTTGAGATTGCACTTGCCAGTCCCTATGATGTAAATACGGTTATGTGTATATATCATCCAAACATCACAACACAAATGGCCAGAATACATAATTACCAATAGAGGCACACATATGTAGATAGATGGCATTCTAAAATTACACATGTGTGCTACAGTATATAGTACCCCAGCAGTTTAAAAGAAAGAAACAAAATGATTTGTTCAGCAAATATATGAAACAATAGCAACTAAGATATATAGTTGGTAACAAATAAGTAGATGAAAGAGCAGTTCCAGAACCCTGTACTGGGGTAGCTCTGTCTAAAAGGAGTGGTATAACAGTAGTAGCCTGGCAGTCTATATTACCCCTTTTTTTCACTGACCAGTATGTACGTTCCAAACTGATGTTGGAGTGAACAATTAGATTTTCTCAATTTTTTAACATGGGTTCCTTCTTTAGCTCAGCTTCCACAGGTGGAAAAGAGAGGGGAAGTGTGTGTGTGTGTGTGTGGGGGGGGGGGGGTGGCAACAGCAGTAACAACCTAGTCCCTGCTGCCAGACAGAGCAGTACTTCAGAACAGCAGTGGGCCAGGGCCTACAGTAACATACGGGCAGAGAGCTGGAGGAAGAGTCAGCAGCCAAAGCCTTTTGAAAAGCAATTTACACTAAATGAGTCTATAAATGATCCCTAAATGTTGTTTGGGTGGAAAAACTTTTTTAGTTTCAGCCCTCAGTTTTTGTAGATTGAAATATTTAAGCTGACAGCCCTACAATTCATAGAGTTCATGTTCATAGGCAGTGGGTAATCGGTAACAATGCTCTATTCATACATAAAGTAAGGATGCTACCACAATGACATTATCGATCCAGTGGAGATTCTTTCTCCTAAGCAAGCATATAAGCAATAGCAGGCAATTAGATTATATTAAATGAAATTAACATGCACAGAACATTATGTGTATGACTTGTATTGTGAATGATTAATGATCTTTTGTTGGTTCTCATTTTATAGATTGAATTCTTTGGAAACATTTCAAAGCCAGCAATGCAAAGGGAATTACTGTATGACAACATTTTGTGTGTCTGAACTGTTAACTGCTTCATATCCGAATAATGTCATTTACAGGACTTACAATTCAATAATAAATTGTGTTGTAATCATTATGTGAACAGATACCTGTGAAGTTAAAATTGTCATAGTGCAATATAATAAAACAAAAGCTGAACTAATAAAGGAAAACAACCATAAACATATTTTAAATACATGCATTGGTGTGCACAGCCTATTGCATTAGGTGTGCACCCCAGAACACAAACACACATGTGTGTATATCAGCAGAGCAGTGGATGCTGTCAGTAGAGCAAAGATTGGTGTCAGTAAGGCAGTGGACACTGTCAGTTGTTATTTATTTTTATTTTTCTAATTTATTTTTCAATATTATTTTATTTCAATAATTTTTTACAATATTATTTGTTATTTTTTTACAATTGTTTGAGAGCCGGTTCACACTGGGGCAGCACGAATATGGGGGCGAATCGGCAAGGCGTCCTGAAGACGACTTCAGAGGCGACTTGCAAAATTACTTCTGTATAGAAGTCAGTGCAAGTCGCCCCGAGTCGCCCCCAAAGTCGCTCCTATTAGAATGGTTCTATTGAATAGAATGGGACGCGACTTGTCAGGTGGCTGAGTTGCCTGACGAGTCGCCCCAGTGTGAACCGGCACTTAGGAGTCTCGTTATGAAGCTTTGGTAACCCCTGATGTCTCAATTTTGAGAGAGAGAAATAAAGGACAGAGATTCTCCAGTCCCTTTCTCTGCAGCCTGAAGTAAACATGGTTGAAATTTGGTTTTCCATGCTTTGAAATTTGTCCGCTGGAAACCTGTCCGTCGGATATGTCCGCTGGTTAGTACGCCTAACCAGCGGACATAAATCTCCCGCATGCGTCGAATAAATTCGACGCATGCGTGGAAGTATTTTACTTCCTGGAGTAGTGACATTGCGGCGTCAACGTCACCGCCACGTCACCGCGTCCTCAGTCCAAGGGGATTTTGGTCCGATGGTGTGTACACGCCATCGGACCAAAATCCGAGGAGACATGTCCGCTGGAAATGGTCCGTCGGACATGTTTAGCGGACATGTCTCCCCGTGTTTACGCGGCGTAACAGGAGAGGAGGGAAGCTGCCAGTACTACAGGGGCGAGACAGGAATCAGGGAGAATCGGCACTGCATGGGGTGAATAGGGTGTGCCCAGGCACACCTGGAAAGCCCTGTGTGTACAGCTATGTATGTGAACTATCTTGCCCTCCAAAATATTTAGGTCATTGCGACCCCTTTTTTTTCCACAGTTAAATAGCATAACTTGGTCACAAGTCTATTGATTGGAATAATATGGTGTCATCACTCTGATGAGGTTATAAAACCACTCACTTGCTCTTCTATTCTAAAGTCTCATACACACGATCAGATTTTCCAATGGGAATTGTGTAATGACAGGCTGTTGGCGGAAAAACAGACCATTTGTATGCTCCATTGGACAATTGTTGGTGGATTTTCCGCGGACAAATGTCGGATGGCAGGCTTTAAAATTTCCCACGGACAATGTCCAAAGTAAAAACACGCATGATCGGAAGCAATGCTCACCAAACACAAAATTAGCAGGTGCCCAAAGGGTGGCACTAAAGAGATGAAAAACAACCTAGTACGTAACTATGTTCATGTTTGTTGGCCGACAATTGTATGCCGTTTGTATGTAAGACAAGTTCCTCGCCAACGCCCTTCGGACAAAAGTCCGAGGCTTTGTCTGCTGAAAATCTGATCGTGTGTACGAGGCCTAAATAAAGCTTACAAAGGAAGTTTGACTGTGTATTGCTGCAGAGGCTAATTGGCCTAATTGACTAAGGCTAGGTTCAAACCTATGCATTCTTTTAGTGTATTTTTGCAGTTTGCTGAAATACACTACAGTCAATTTAAAGTGGTTGTACACCCTGTACAACTACATTTACCTACAGGTAAGCCTAGATTAAGGCTTACCTGTAAGTAGGTGCAGGAAATATCTCCCAAACCTCCACGGTTTAGGAGATATTTACAACAGAGACGAGCAGCGATGTCTACGGCTAAGGATGTAGCAGTGTCCGCATCTTAACAACCGGTTATTCAAAGTTTGTTAATAGGGAAAAAAAGCAAAACGCATAAAAACTGCATGCAGAAATACATCAAAATCACGTGTTCTAAAATGCATCACAAATCCGTGCTGCTGGTCCCAGTTCCAGTCATGTTGTGCAAGAGATTACAGACACATAATATAAACACAATTTTGAGGTACTCACAGCTGCCTATACTTATGAAGAGCTAACCCTGTTGGAGCCGCTGGATAGGATGGGTCCTCTGTTCTTTGCCTCAACCTTCCCAAAAACCTCAATGGCAAACTTAATATATTGTCAAACAATATGGTTGGTAACTAGGCAAACATAAAATAGATAAAAAATGGTGATAACAAACTTTAACATACAAAGTGAAATAAGGACTAGGCATAAGATGACATTTAGTGTCCATAAAAGGTAGAAAGACCACCTCTAGTGCAACAGTGAGCAGTAGTAAAGTTTTATCTACTGAATACTGGAACTATGCTATCAGAGCCCATTTATGGCAGTGATGCTGGTCATAGACTGACTGGCTATGCACTATCCAATATCCAAATGAAAAAGGAGATGAAAGTGGATGGGCCAGGGGAACAAGGGGGCTTGCAGAATAATTATTATGGGAGGGACAGTCTTTTGAGATGTTCTTCTGATGGCTTTCGTTGGGGCCCGTTGGGGTGCTTAAGAACCAGTTAACCTGCATGCAATATAGGTACAATATAGGTATCCTGCTCTTGGTTGCTCAGTCTCTGCTAGCAATGTCAGCAATGAGCAAATAGCCCTGTCACCAGTCCCAGGGATGCTGCAGTGACCTCTCACTGCAGAGTTGGGGTGGGGGCCCTCTGTCCCTCCCTGAAGGCCTCCTGTGATCAATGATGGGAAACAGAGGGTCTTGCAAATATTTCTGAGTATGTATGTGTTTCAATAAGTTCTGGGTCAGTCCTGGGTGGGTCACCACTTAGGAAAAGGAAAAAGGATGTTCTGTTACATTCTGCTATTTCAATAAAAGTTTATGAAAAAAAAAATGAAATCAATCCTGTGGCTCCTTAAAGCCTTATGCACACTGAGTTTTTAGCCTCAGTATATGAGGCTCCAGAATTCAGGCGCAGATGGAGGGCACAGGTGCACAGTCCTACCCTGCTCTGCTGCCAGGGTGAATGGGGTTACACCAAGCGATAGTAACATTTAGAGCATCTATGTGCCCAGGGACGAATGTTCGGAACATAGATACTGCCCTAAATGTTAGTACTGCTAGGTGCACCACCCAGTCCTCTCCAACCACCGCAGCTGTCAGCCTCTCATAGAGTTTGACAGGCTGACAGCATGGGGCTGGACAGTGCAACTGTGCCATCTGCCTGCACCGCCGGACCCTCATAAACCTGGGCTAAATGCCCAGTGTGCATGGGGCCTAAAGACATGAATCACATGGTCTCACTGTCAAGCCTCTATCCTAGAACAAGTTGTAAATAAGGAGTTCTTATTTAAAGAAGCAAAGTGAAATCTGAAAATTGTGATCAAAATAGTCTGAAGCCTTTGAGGGATAGTCTTCCCCAGCAAGGTGAAGTTCCTATTCTTAGAAGGGACCTTTTGCCCTCTGAGGCAAGCTTTGTATTATGCTGCTGTTCTCTGAGGTCTCGAGGCAGGAGACCTGGAACTGGCTGAAGAAATTCACCAAATGTCAGGAAAGGTTCCATCCGCTGGTGCTATTTATTATCTGGCTTGCAGTACTGCGTTTTACCAGCAGGTGTCTCCTGGCAGTTTGGAGCTGTCAGGAGAACTTCTCCCTGCTGGTGTTATATCACCTTTGGGATGCATTACTGGTCTCCACCAGCGGATGGACCCTGGCAGTGTGGAGCGTATGGCCCTTGCTGTGCTCAGGTGTGACCTGAACTCAATCAACACACCTCTTCATATACCCGGCGAGTGTAAACATACGATTTAAAGTAGAGCCTCTAGGATAGTTATAGATAGATGTAGAAATAAAAAGTACCATCATCCTGGATATTCGATATAGAAACATTGGGTCTAAGGTCCCCAAACCTAAGACCAAACAAAAAAAGGGGGGGGGGCACAGTTGGACTATTGCGGTACATGTAGAATTGGATAACAAGATTACTAAATAAGGGTAAAATAATTTTTATTAAATACAAAGAAGAAAAAACACAATACAGAGCTTAAAATGGTGACGACCATACATAACGCCAGTATAATAATCCCGGTGGGGAACAAAATAATGCGTTGGGGGTCATGACAATCTTGACCGGTTTCGGTATTGACCGCTTCATCAGAAGTATGTCTACAATTAAGTTTAAAAAACAATTGGTTATACATAAATTAGCAATACAAAATTTAAATGGGGAGAGGGGGCTCAGCTGCTTACCTAGGTGTATCCCGCAGAGGAGGATCACCGAACAAGGTCCCATGTAGAGACCAGAGGGCAAGAACATGGGGATGGATCTACTAGACAGGTATGTGGAGTGAAAGAGAATAATAATTAATATAGGGGGGGGCCTGGTCTTGGAAAAAGGGGGGGAAGGGGTGGGGGAGGGGGTTAGTGCAAGACCACATGTGATAAAAGGGTAAAAAAAAAAAGGAGGGGAGTGAAGAGTGATAAAAGGGATGAAGTGGGGATGGAGGACAGGGAAGAGGGGGAAAGGGAGGAGATAAGGGTGGAGGAAGGAGGGGGGGACGAAAAAGGGAGAAGAGAAGAGGTGGGAGGGATAGGGGGGGGAGGGGGTATATGTACCTAATGCAAAGAAGGATGGTAATTCATAGAAGGTGCCCCAAGGATAGGGGCCCAGCTTGGACATGTGCTGAAAACATATGTTGAGTTGGTGAAACATCCTCAAGCAGCTGAGCCCCCTCTCCCCATTTAAATTTTGTATTCCTAATTTATGTATAACCAATTGTTTTTTAACCTAATTGTAGACATACTTCTGATGAAGTGGTCAATACCGCGAAACCGGTCAAGATTGTCATGACCCCCAACGCATTATTTTGTTCCCCACGGGGATTATTATACTGGCGTTATGTATGGTCATCACCATTTTAAGCTCTGTATTGTGTTTTTTCTTCTTTGTATTTAATAACAATTATTTTACCCTTATTTAGTAATCTTGTTATCCAATTCTACATGTACCGCAATAGTCCAACTGTGCCCCCCCTTTTTTGTTTGGTCTTAGGTTTGGGGACCTTAGACCCAATGTTTCTATATCGAGTGTAAACATACCTCGCCCTGGTATCTTTCTACAATCCTGAGCCTGCTATCTGGACCCTTCATTTGATTTGACCTGATCCCTATCCTGGACTGCCCTTCCTGCTCTCCCCTCTGCCTTGGATCTCTTTCCCCTTTGTTACCTGAATCCCTGCTTTGCAGCTCATTCCCCATCCTCATCCATCTTACAATCTCCCTGTGTATGACCTCGGCCTGGCCTGTTTATGATCACAGTATCTCCCATCTCAGTGTATATATATTCTTTAGTATTGTTGTCTCACTGCTGGTTTATTTATTTATTGCACTGTGTTTTGTTGGATTTGGTTGGGTGTTTACGCCCCTTTTCTTAATAAATTATTATACTCACCTATTTATGTTTTGGGTTCCTCTTTCGAGGTCACACAGTCTGGTCTGTTAGCTTCTCTGACAGTATACCAGGGCCACTCCTTGACCAGATGTGCCTGCATTGAGGAACCATCCTGGTGTGGTGCGTTTTTCTGAACATGGATTTCAATGAAATCACTTACTTTTCTCTGCTGGCAGAAGAGGATGAGGAATATTGTCGCCAGGTTTTAGAAGGGTGGACAAGTGACCAGCTGATGGAAACCATCCGATCAGCTCACTCCTTGGTGGATCAGGGTTATATGACTTTTCATGATGTTCAGCTGTTAATCCGGTTATGTGTGATGGAAGTGATGATTTCTCTCCCCCCTTCAGTCATGACCAAGTTGAATCCCTGGTGTGGTTATTAGAGGATTCTTTCAAGCTTCTTTCAATGAACATTATGGCCCGGATTTACAAAGCACTTGCGCCGACGTTTCTCCAGATACGCCCCGTAAGTACAAATATGTGCCGTCGTATCTGTGCGCTGGACCCACAAACTAAGATACGCTTAAAAACAGACTTCATCCACCAACGTAACTTGCCTACGCCGGCGTAGAGTGGGTGCATATTTACGCTGGACGCATGTGGCACTCCAATTGATTTTCTATTCAAATATGCAAATAAAAGAGATACGTCGATTCACGAACGTACATGCACATGATATACGCAGTTTGCGTAAGTTTTACGTCCGGTGTAAAGTTATTCCCCATAGATGAGGCGCAACCCAAGAAAAGGTATGGACCAGGGAACACAAGCCTACGTATTGTACGTTGAACGTCTGTGAATATGGGCCGACGTGGGTCTGGCTAGGCGTAGATTACATTAACGGCGTACACAGTGATCCGGCGTATCTTAGGCAGTTGTTCCGACGTGGTTGTGCACATACGAACGGGGATACGTTCACGTCTCGACGCATGCGCTCCTTCCAATATAATTTAAACATCTGATACATCTCTTCTCTTCAGAAGAAGTTAATAGAGGTATTTTCAAATTTAATTTGTAAACACCCATTCTTACCTAGTCCTAACATGTCCCCTTTGTTTAACCAACACTTATCTCTTTCCATCCTATTTATAACCCTAAGGCCTCGTACACACGATCAAATCTGTCTGCTGGAAACGGTCTGCTAGACCGTTTCAGCAGACAGATTTGATCGTGTGTACGGGCAAACAGACGGATTTGGCCACCCGACAGATTTCAAAGCATGCTTTGAAATCTGTCGGCTGGGAACCGGCTGGGAACCCGTTAGTATGCTAACCAGCAGACATGTCTTCTCGCACACGCGCCGAATGATTTCGACGCATGCGCGGAAGTGTTTTACTTCCTGGTGCGGTGACGTGGCGGCATCAACGTCACTGCCACGTCACGACACGTCAGCACGCTGTCTGCTGGCGGGGATTTTGGTTTGCTCGTGTGTACACGCGAGCAAACCAAAATGCCAGCAGACAGATCTGTTCAAATCGGTCGGTCCGACCGATTTGAACAGATAGATTTGATAGTGTGTGTACGGGGCCTAACACCAACTTTCTTTTTCTTGGTTTCCCTTCCTTCCCCCCCCCCTCTTATTCATTCATCCCTTTCACACACTCTTTCTTTTCCTTTTCTTTTTCTTTTTCCTTTTCTTTTTCATTTTTCCATCTTTCTATTATTTCATAATTTTTTCATATATTTATCCCCCTTCTCCTCATCTTTAATCCCTCTTTCTTTTCTTTCATTCACATTAATACTTTTTCTTTATTTATTATTTTATTCATTCATCATTTTTTTTCCATTTTTATATTTTTTATATTTTTGTCACTCTATTCTTTTTTTTTCTCATCTTTGCTTTACTCTTTTCCTTATAAATTTTCTTACAAATAATATATATTCTATAGATCATGATCGTGCCCAAATCTTTCACCAGCAATTAACATACTGCAGCATGCGCCAGCTGCTCATCGGTTTCCCCATCCAATCATTAACTCTTTCAGGTCTATGTAAGTTCATTTAAAATCAAATATAATACTGTTTTTTTTTTTTTTTTTTCTCCTTTGTTTTTAACTACCTATTACCTACACAAAAACTCTTCCAGGTTATCTGTATTTATATGCCTTATAATTTTGACTACATACTATCTTTCTATTTCCCATACTTCATTGGCCATTACTTTAATTAGAACCAATGTAGAGATTTCTTTCTCCCTAGTTCTACAATACAAATCGAATATGGTCAATATTAAATTAACTAATTAACATATGAACACTGTTTAACACATTATGTGTTCAGTACATACTATTATACTTTTGTTTGGTTACCATTAACTATATATTTTCTGATATAATCAAGCATGAACCAATTTGTATGTCCATATTCTAATCCAGTACTCTACTACTATACCCTGTTGGTCAAATTAAACCCAGCACCACTCATCATTACATTCTTTCTCTTTTTATTTTTTTATTCTTATTTTTCATCTCTATGATCGGCGATCCGATCTTAAATACACACTCATATATTCCCCACTAGGAGTGCTCGACTTCACATATTCAGCCTGTAGGACTCAGTCGCTATTTGCGACTCCACCTCGCAACAGTGTTGGAATAACCTGTGGCCAGTGAGACACGGTCATCTTTGAGGTAACTATACATCCTATATGTCAATATGTTTGAAAAAAAAAACGACAGACACCAAATAATTCAATTGATTTATTTTGCTCTTCCTTAACAAAGTTTTCTTTCTAATTTGTAATTACTTCTGGTACACATACTCTATTTATTCAGAATATTCACCGTACTTACGCTCTTATGCACATGTGATATTAATTACATACTGTTAAAATATTGCAATGTCTTATTACATTTCTATTCAATTACTCATAGATTGAGATTTATATACACACACGTCCCTGAGGAAGCCCGAGGGCGAAACATGTCAGACCTACTGTATATAATATTATAAGAATCTACCAATGGTGACATTCAATCTATTATATGACCATGTTTTTTAACCTCTTGTATGTATTTAATAATATGTAATATTAAAATTTATATTTTTATATATAAATTGTTTTGGTCTGTTCGTTGGTTCCTGTGACCTCAGAGCTACTAATACTAGTGTTAACATTTAAGCATATCCAAGTGCATTCGTATAGTCCCACGCCCCATCCCTTAATTGGGAATATATACCTTGATGCATGCGCAGTTCGTTTTAAGTACTTGTCTGGTGCCCGGCCCATCATTTGCATGGGGTCACGCTTCATTAGCATGGATCACGCCCACTTCCACCTACTTCTACTTACGCCGGCTTACGCCTACGAAATATATGCCATGCTGGTGTAACGTTGGGAGCATTTGCTTTGTGAATTCCATGCTTGCCTCTCTGCCCTGCGTCGGCGTAGCGTAAAAGACATACGCTACGGCGGCATAAATGTGCGCCGATGTCTGTGAATCCAGGCCTATTTCTCTTGTCCCCAGCAGAAGGTATCTAATCGTATTGGTTCAGTGCAGTCTCTGATTAGACAGGGTGTGTGTACACCAGCTTTTGTCCAACCTGTGCTGCAGGCATGGTCAAATTTCCTGATTTCAGCCAAGCCATTACATTCCAGCCCTGCCATTAATCACCTGCCTTCCAAGAATCTAGCCGTCCATCGCCAATGACAACCTCAGCTATAGCCCAGTTAATTCCACTTCCTACCAAATATTATTACCCAGTCTCTACTGGTTGTACCTACCCCATCTTTAATCCACCTGCTTCTTCCCTTCCACCTGTAACAACTCCACAAAAACCTCCTCCAGTCACTGTTCCTGTGTCTCTGCCACATTCCAACCCTTCAACTTACTTAATTCCATCCTTTTCATACATCCCTCCTGTTAACAAATCTGGAGTGACTAAACCTAAAAAGAAGCGGAAGTACTTCCCGACCAACACCATCGTGCCAGCTGCCCAGCCTGTTGTTCCAGTGCCAGCTGCCCAGCCTGTTGTTCCAGTGCCAGCTGCCCAGCCTGTTGTGCCAGCTGCCCAGCCTGTTGTTCCAGTGCCAGCTGCCCAGCCTGTTGTGCCAGCCGCCCAGCCTGTTGTTCCAGTGCCAGCTGCCCAGCCTGTTGTTCCAGTGCCAGCTGCCCAGCCAGTGCCAGCTGCCCAGCCTGTTGTGCCAGTGCCAGCTGCCCAGCCTGTTGTGCCAGCTGCCTAGCCTGTTGTGCCAGCTGCCCAGCTTGTTGTGCTAGTGACAGCTGCCCAGCCTTTTGTGCCAGCTGCCCAGCCTGTTCCAGTCCCAGCTGCCCAGCCTGTTGTGCCAGTGCCAGCTGCCCAGCCTTGTGTGCTAGTGCCAGCTGCCCAGCCTTTTGTGCCAGCTGCCCAGCCTTTTGTGCCAGCTGCCCAGACTGTTGTGCCAGCTGCCCAGCCTGTTCCAGTACCAGCTGCCCAGCCTGTTGTTCCAGTGCCTGCTGCCCAGCCTGTTGAGCCACTGTCTGCTGCCCAGCCTGATGAGCCACTGTCTGCTGCCCAGCCTGATGAGCCACTGTCTGCTGCCCAGCCTGATGAGTTTCGGTCTGCTTCCCAGCCTGAGGCTTTCCTGTCTGCTGCCCAGCCTGAGGTGTTCCTGTCTGCTGCCCAGCCTGAGGTGTTCCTGTCTGCTGCCCAGCCTTGTGTCCCAGTGCCTTTCTTCCAGCTGGGCATCCCGGTTCCTGCCTTCCAGCTGGGCGTCCCAGATCCTGCCTTCCAGCTGGGTGTCCCGGTTCCTTCCTTCCAGCCTAGTGTCCCGGTTTCTGCCTTCCAGCCTGATGTGCCTGCCTTCCAGCCTGGCGTCCTAGTTCCTGTCTTCCAGCCTGATGTGCCTGCCTTCAAGCGTGGTGTCCAGGTTCATGCCTTCCAGCCTGATGTGCCTACCTTCCAGCCTGATGTGCCTACCTTCCAGCCGGATGTGCCTGCCTTCCACCCTGGTGTCCCAGTCCATGCTTTCCAGCCTGATGTGCCTACCTTCCAGCCTGGTGTTCTGGTTCATGCCTTCCAGCCTGGTGTCCCGGTTTCTGCCGTCCAGCCTGATGTGATAAAGAGAGAAAGCAGACTGCGCAAAGGTACAAGCAATTAACGAAGCAGCTGAACACTGAAAGGTCAATAAAAATCCTTAACTAGAGTACATAGAAAAAAGCAGTGCAGTGCTGAACAGCAAAACAAAACAAAAACACAATAATAGTCAAATAATATATCAAGTCCAAAAAATGATCAATCAGAGTAGTCAAGCTGACTCCTGCGCCTCACGGAGGTATTCAGATGTAACAACTCATCAAACACAGCAAACAGGTGTCCTAAAATAGCCTGCTATATGGACCCCTGCGTTTGATCCGACCTGATCCCTATCCTTGACTGCCCTTCCTGCTCTCCCCTCTGCCTTGGATCTCTGTCCCCTTTGTTACCTGGATCCCTGCTTTGCAGCTCATTCCCCGTCCTCATCCATCTTACGATCTCCCTGTGTATGACCTTTGCCTGGCCTGTTTATGATCACGGTATCTCCCATCTCGGTGTATATTTAGTATTGTTGTCTCACTGCTGGTTTATTTATTTATTGCACTGTGTTTTGTTGGATTTGGTTGGGTGTTTACTCCCCTCTTCTTAATAAATTATTATACTCACCTATTTATGTTTTGGGTTCCTCTTTCGCAGTCACACAGTCTGGTCTTGAGAAGGATCTTTGGTCTTGAGAAGGATTTTTTTTTCACTCACTGGGAGATGTCCGATGGCTGATGAAGAGGCAGCTGTCCTGGGAACTTGTGAAGAATGACACTGTACTGATTCCTGGTGACTGTGTGCTTTTAGGATATAGGTGCCAAACATTGCTCTGACTGAGACTGCTGTCAAAGGGTCTCAGCAACTGGGCAATTCCTCAGTGGAATTCAGGACAATGAGCTTTGTGAAAAGTGTTTTCCTGTACTGTGCAGTGTTCCTGAAGTTGCACTGGTTACCTACAGTGCTGCAATTGTGTACAGCAAGGGTAGGCAACCTTAAAAAGGTGGAGATCTAACTGCACAACAAGGGAGAAGTCAAAGATCACCGGGCACAGTGTCACCTCCTCACACCTGATTTAAACCTCTATTTTTTGCAATTGCATGCATTACACGACAATCATGTGTTTCAATCAGGTGGTGAGTAGGCAACATATTGCATCCTCACCACCTGTCAAACACACTCAGATTGCTTTTCAGGGGAGCAGCAGTGCCAGCTGCACTTGTGAATTATCCTTAGTTTCATAGGGGAAGGGGATTTGTGCTAAAAGAGGTGATATGTAGAGGGCAGTGGGAGGGAATTTGTGCTAGGAGGGCTTATTTTTTATAGGGGGGGGGGATTTGTGCTAGTAGGGGTGATTGGGGGTATTTATGCTAGGAGAGGAAATTTAGGGGTTTGTGCTAGAAGGGAGGGGGGTGGGGGAGAATTTGTGTTAGGAGAAGGAGGGGGGACATTTGAGGAGTATGGTAGGAGGTCTTATGCTAGGAGGGCTGTTTTTTTTTGGGGGGGGGGATTTGTGCTGGGGAGATTTGCAGAGAGGGAGGATTTGATCTTGGAGGGGGAGTGGGGGGGCAAAAACCTGTGCGGCCAGGGGGGATTTCAGCATGGGGGCAGATGTGTACTGGGAGAAGGGGGGGTTTATGCTCTGGAATGGCAGGTCAGCAAGCCCAGACTGTGATCTACCAGTCACCTGTTCGAGATCTACAGGTAGATTGCGGTCTACTGGTTGCTGACCCCTGGTGTAGGGTAACCAGATTCCAAAGAGATTTGCCTCATGGTCCTCAGTTAGGAAGCTTTGAGACTGTTCAGAAAGATACTTCATAGTCCCCAGCTGTGAGGGTTTAAACGGTCTTCCCATTGAAGTTACTAGCCATTTTGAAGTATCCCATACCCTTATTCTTCTCCTGTCACAAATTCTACAAATAATACATTACAAAAAAGACAAGCCCCTGGACTGTTTTTGGAGCAAAGTGGATAGTGTCCTCTGTACTGTTTGAGGGAGAACTACTTAAAACCAGCAGCCCTTTTGGGGGCAGCGCTACAAAAGGCTGAAAAAACACCAATTGTAAGTGATCAGCCCCATCTTATTTAGATAAAAGGACATACAATATGTTAAGCACTCATCCCCAAAATCACAGGAGACAGCATCTCCCTCATTTTCAAACCCACACATGCAAAGTGCTCTCCCCTTCTGTCTGTAGCAGCATTGTTAATCTCAGTCCTACTTTCCATACTTTCTGGGACTGAACATACTTTCTGGGTCTTGAGTAGGGATGAGGTTCAAGTTCGAGTCAAACTCATGTTCGACTCGAACATTGCCTGTTCGCCTGTTCGGCGAACAACGAACAGTTAGGGGTGTTTGCAGAAAATTCGAAAAGCCGCGGAACACCCTGTTAAAGTCTATGGGAGAAATCCAAAATGCTAATTTTAAAGGCTAATATGCAAGTTATTGTCCTAAAAAGTGTTTGGGGACCTGGGTCCTGTCCTAGGGGACATGTATCTATGCAAAAAAAAGTTTCAAAAACAGACGTTTTTTCGGGAGCAGTGAATTTAATAATGCTAAAAGTGAAATATTACTTTAAATTTCATACCTAAGGGGGGGGGGGGGGTGTAAAGTCAACATGTGAAAAAGCGCATGTTTCCCGAAAATAGAACTGTCCCTGCACAAAGTGTCATTTCTGAAAGAAAAAAATACATTTAAAACCGGCTTTGCGGCTATAATGAATTGTCGGCTCTGGCAATTCAGAGAGGATTCATTCATAAAAAATAAAATAAAAAAGCGTGGGGGTCCCCCCAAATTCCATTAACAGGCCCTTCAGGTCTGATATGGATATAAAGGGGAACCCCGCGGTCAATTAAGAAAAAAAAAAAGTTCCCCCAAAAATCCACACTAGACCCTTATCCGAGCACGTTAACCTGGCTGGCCGCAGAAAAGAGGGGGGGACAGAGTGCGCCCCCCCTCTCCTGAACCGCACCAGGCCACATGCCCTCAACATGGGGAGGATGTCCCAATGTTGATGGGGACAAGGGCCTCATCCCCACAACCCTGGCCAGTGGTTATGGGGGTCTGCGAGCAGGGCGCTTATCAGAATCTGGAAAAACCCTTTAACAAAGGGGACACCCAGATCCTGGCCCCCCTATGTGAATTGGTAATGGGGCACCCCTACCATTTCACAAAGGAAGTGTAAATAGTTTAAAAAAAACACACAGACACCTTAGAAAAAATTCCTTTATTAATAAAAAAAATAATAATCCAGCGGTGGTAATCCACTCTCGATGCGGCTCCCTGCTCCAACGTTGTCTTCTATGCAGCGACGGGTGATCTCTCCAGCGTCGGGTGATCAGCAGGCCGGTCCAGCGATGAGAAGACTATCCATCCAGAGCGCAGCAGGCGAGCTCCTCTCTGCGCTGGACACAGCCCAGCGGAATGACGCGGCGGAGCGGCGGAGCTTTGACATTTCTTATATAGGGAATGCGGGGCCATCCGTCACGTGACCCCGCCCCCTCTGATGCAAGGGGGAGGACCAGGCTTTCCCAGTGACGTAGCCGAGGGTGCGTCATTCTGCTGGGCTGTGTCCAGCGGAGAGAGGAGCTCGCCTGCTGCGCTCTGGATGGATGGATCTTCTCATCGCTGGACCGGACCGCTGATCACCCGTCACTGGAGAGATCACCCGTTGCTGGATAGACAATGTTGGAGCAGGGAGCCGGATCAAGAGTGGATTACCACTGCTGGATTATTATTATTTTTTATTAATAAAGGAATTTTTTCTACGGTGTCTGTGTGTTTTTTTTAAAAAACTATTTACACTTCCTTCGTGAAATGGGGGGGGGCAGGATCTGGGGGTCCCCTTTGTTAAAGGGGTCTCCCAGATTCTGATAAGCCCCCTGCCCACAGACCCCCACAACCACCAGCCAGGGTTGTGGGGATGAGGCCCTTGTCCCCATCAACATGGGGACATCCTCCCCATGTTGAGGGCATGTGGCCTGGTGCAGTTCAGGAGAGGGGGGCACACTCTGTCCCCCCTTCTTTTCTGCGGCCGGCCATGTTAACATGCTCGGATAAGGGTCTGGTGTAGATTTTTCGGGGAACTCCACGCCATTTTTTTAAAAAAAATTGGGGTAGAGTTACCCATAAAATCCACACCAGACCTGAAGGGTCTGGTATGGATATTTGGGGGGAAACCCACATCTTTTTTTTTAAATTGACGGCGAGGTTCCTGTTAATATCCATATCAGACCTAAAGGGCCTGTTAATGGAATTTGGGGGGACCCCATGCTTTTTTTTTTTTTTTATGAATGAATCCTCTCTGATACCAACAATTCATTATAGCCGCAAAGCCGGTTTTAAATGACAGTACAGTTCTATGTACGGGAAACATGCGCTTTTTCACATGCTGACTTTACACCCCCCCCCTAGGTACGAAATTTAAAGTAATATTACACTTTTATTGTTTCACTTTTAGCATTATTAAATTCACTGCTCCCCAAAAAACGGCAATTTTTGAAACTTTTTTTTGCATTGATACATGTCTCCTGGGGCAGGACCCGGGTCCCCAAACACTCCCCCTGGGGCAGGACTCAGGTCCCCAAACACTTTTTAGGACAATAACTTGCATATTAGCCTTTAAAATTAGCACTTTAGATTTTTAAATGTTCGAGTCCCATAGACTTTAACGGGTTCTAAAGTTCACACAAACATTTGGTGTGTTCGCAAGTTCTGGTGCGAACCGAGACTTGAGCAAGTAAGAACATCTGCATCTGTAAAGCAGAACTTTTAATTACAGATCTGTGTAGGGTGTGTGTAAAAGCAGTGGTCTGGCTTTCTAAAATGTTGCCAGCAAAGGGTACTTTAGCCCTTGCTGCATCACATAATAAAAAAAAAAAATAAGACAATTTTTTTCATATAAAAAACCCCAGCATGGATCAGAACAGTACTTTTCGCTATGTGTATTAAGCCCCCCCCTGGGGGGGGATTCAATAAAGATATGTGGTGATACTCCTTAAAGCCTCATTTTGGCTTTGCAGTGAGAGAATTCACAGAAATGTAGTCCTACTTCAACAAGCTTTTCCTCTGGTGACATAGGAGCAAGCAGATGCGTACTAAGCGGGGTGCGGAGGGGGCGCTCCCCCCGTGACTGCAGCGATGCCAGCGCTGAGCGCCGCGGCATCTGAGTGATTGTTAGGCAGGCACTAGTGCTGGCTGACGAGCGCTGCGGTACAAGAGGAGGGGGGGTTGCGAGTTGACATCGCAGCACCATCCATCCCCTCCTCTCACAGGCACAGCCGAGTGAAGCAGTCGCCGCCTCCCCTTCCTCTCTGTTTGTGTGTACAGAGGGGGAGGGGTCCGAGGGGACCTTCTGTCCATGTGCTGCTGTGACTGTCTGCACTGATCTGAGGTACTGAATGGGGAGGGGGGTGTTTGCATCTGGCTGGGGGGGGGGGTGTTTTTTTTTTTTACTAATGGGGGGGGTTTGCACTGGGGGTGTTTGCACCTGGGGGGTGTGTGTATTAAGGGGGGTTTGCACTGGGGGGGGGGTTCACTGAGGGGGGTTTGCACTGGGGTGTTTGCACCTGGGGGGTTCACTGAGGGGGGTGTTTGCACTCAGGGGGGTTTGCACTGAGGTGGGGGGGTTGCACTGAGGGGGGCTTGCACTGAGGGGGGGTTTCACTAAGGGGGGTGTCTGCACTGAACAGGGTCTGTGTAACATGCAGGGGGACCAGAGATGTGTGGGCTGTATAATGTAAAGAGGTCCAGAGGTGCAGGGTGCTGTATAATGTAAAGGGTTCCAGAGGTGCAGGGTGCTGTATAATGTAAAGGGTTCCAGAGGGGCAGGGTGCTGTATAATGTAAAGGGGTCCAGAGGTGCAGGGTGCTGTGTAATGTAAAGGGGTCCAGAGGTGCAGGGGACTGTGTAATGTAAAGGGGTCCAGAGGTGCAGGGTGCTGTGTAATGTTAAGGGGTCCAGAGGTGCAGGGTGCTATGTAATTTAAAAGGGTCCAGAGGTGCAGGGTGCTGTGTAATGTAAAGGGGTCCAGAGGTGCAGAGGGCTGTGTAGTGTAAAGGGGTCTAGAGGTGCTGGGTGCTGTGTAATGTAAAGGGGTCTAGAGGTGCAGGGTGCTGTGTAATGTAAAGGGTTCCAGAGGTGCAGGGTGCTGTATAATGTAAAGGGTTCCAGAGGGGCAGGGTGCTGTATAATGTAAAGGGGTCCAGAGGTGCAGGGTGCTGTGTAATGTAAAGGGGTCCAGAGGTGCAGGGGACTGTGTAATGTAAAGGGGTCCAGAGGTGCAGGGTGCTGTGTAATGTTAAGGGGTCCAGAGGTGCAGGGTGCTATGTAATTTAAAAGGGTCCAGAGGTGCAGGGTGCTGTGTAATGTAAAGGGGTCCAGAGGTGCAGAGGGCTGTGTAGTGTAAAGGGGTCTAGAGGTGCTGGGTGCTGTGTAATGTAAAGGGGTCTAGAGGTGCAGGGTGCTGTGTAATGTAAAGGGGTTCAGAGGTGCAGAGGGCTGTGTAGTGTAAAAGGGTCCAGGGGTGCAGGCGGCTGTGTAATGTAAAGGGGTATGCAGGGGGCACAGTGGGGCGTTTTTACATTTTAACGTGAGGAGGGGGGTGCCAGATATTGGATCCGCCCCGGGTGCCAAATGCTCTAGGTACGCCCCTGGGAGCAAGCACAACGTCTTGTCAGTCACCTGAGTTAAACAAAAAAAATATATATCACAATAAAGATATTTACAAAGATATTTTTTTTTTAAATCACAGGTAATTGAGCTGTGCTATCAATGCAGGAGTGTTTGAACTGTATTTCAATTCAGACTTACCATCTACTTTAACTGAAAGTCTTCTAGGTAAGTCAAACAACGCATAGGGCCAGATTCAGGTAGAGTTAGGCTGGAGTATCAGTGATACGCCAGCATAACTCTCACTTTGAGCTGGCGTTTCTGTTTTCTGTAAGCAGAAAACAAGAAACGCCGGGTTGGAGTTCCTATACGAGCGGCGTAATTGTATTTTGCCGTCGTATCGGAACTGCAATTTTGTTCCCGCTGATTAACGCCGAGAATATGTTAATCAGCGAGAATCGGCAATTCACGATCGTACTCGGGCCCGACGCAGTGACTTTCCGACGTTTCCGTAAGCGATACGCGGCGTAAAGAGAAACATGTCCCTTAGGTGGAGTATCCTATGTTAAGTATGGCCGTCGTCATCGCGTCGAATTTAAAAATGTTCGCGTCGTTTGCGTAAAACGTCCGTGAATGGGGATTGACGTCATTGACGTTCACTGACAGAATTTGGAGCATGCGCACTGACAGTCGACGCATGCGCAGTACGTTCGCCGCGG
This sequence comes from Rana kukunoris, assembly GCA_029574335.1. Taxonomy (NCBI): domain Eukaryota; kingdom Metazoa; phylum Chordata; class Amphibia; order Anura; family Ranidae; genus Rana; species Rana kukunoris. Next base: position 111,385,355 of record CM056052.1, read on the forward strand.
GATCGCGCCTAGTTTAAATAATACACGCCCCCCAATTTGAATTCCGCCGGCTCATTTTCGCTACGCCGCCGCAACTTTAGGAGCAAGTGCTATGTGAATAACAGTACTTGCTCCTAAAGTTTCGGCGGAATAACGTAAATGAGAAACGTTACTCCAAAATAAAGATTCGCTCTCCTACCTGAATCTGGCCCATACTCTTCTACATTCCATCACTTTTATCTCTAGATTTCAAGACGCATATTTAAAAATGGATTTAAGGCAAATGTATGATTTACTTTTACTGTATTCTTAGTTTTTATTATGGTAAATCATGTATAATAATTTGATTAAATATAGATTTTTATAGATAATGTTATATACCGAGGAATTGGTGACACAGATAGCCATTATACAAACTGCAGTGGATCTGTATTCTAATTTGAAGATGCTAAATGTGTTGGACATTTTTTATTTTATATGACAGCAGCATAAACATTGCATTAAATGGATAATTAAGTCATGTTTAACACCATTTAAAAAAAGGGCATTCGGTTTCCGGGATATTTTCACTTCATTATTCCACAAGGCCAAGCAATTAACATTTTCCATAGGATTACACAAAATCTAACCCTCTAGCCAAAATTTTAATTGTAGAAAAATAAACTAATTAATTCTTTTAAAAACATGTTATAAGATACTTTATTTGGTGTTGCAAGGAAAGTGGAAATTATTATGTTTAGTAAATATTTTTTTGGGATGCATGACCATACACATTAAGGGCCAGATTCAGGAACACTTGCGCTGGAGTATTTCGATATGCGCCGCGTAACTGTGATGATGCGCCGTCGTTTCTATGTGCCCGTACCCACCAAACTAGATGCGCCCAATAACGGGTCATTTGCGACTGGCGGAACGTTCCGACGCCAGAGTATCGTCAGCGCTTAATTTCGTTGGGCGCATCAGTCGCGCCTATTGATTTCCCCTGCAAATATGCAAATGAGGGATTTTTCACAATTCACGAACGGATTAGCACCATACGCTGGCTACATGCGCCGCGCGTATCTCGTCCGTCCGGCGCAAAGTTATTTCTACAAAAGGCTGCTTTATCTTTACTCCAGATGGCCACAGGTCAGCAGGAGAGCAGCTACAGCAGCGTTACCGACGATAAGAGCTAGCTGAGCACCCCCACTTGCAGGACAACACCTCTGTCCATGCTTGTCTGTCAAATTTTACAGCCATGGAGGAAGACATCATAGGTCTCCATAGCCGAGATGACGGCTGACAGCTCCTGGCCATTAAAGTTCAGCTTTCTCCTGTGTGTTTGCGGGGAACGGGAGCAGCCATCTCAAAACAAAAGTAACATCACTGCGGGGAGGGGGAGCAGGATATACTTTAGTGCCGAAATGGCGCTTCTACGGGCGCATTTAAACGCCCAACGGAAGGCATTGCGCTGACGTTTCCCGTGAAGTGGTGCCGACGGAAGTTGTGAGCATGCGCACAAAGGGGGCGAGTGGAGCCGCACTCACTGCGCATGCTCCGTGGTTGATGCGCTGAACGTAAGCCTCTGCGCTGGGCTCCGCCCATCATTTACATATGATCACACCCACTTCCACTTGCGTCGGGTTACGCCAGCGCATTATCGTTACTCTGGCGCAAGTTTACGCGCAACTGCTATGTGAATTACAGGACTTGCGCTGAAAGGGTCTTCAGAGTAACGTAAATGAGAAGCGTTACTCTGGAGCAAAGATGCTCTCATCTACCTGAATCTGGCCCAATGTGTGTGTAATGGTGTGTATACAGGTAGCTGCTTCCTCTCAAAATAGCTGCTAAATACTTCCCCTGAATCGCTGTCTTCCAGCGCTGTGGAGGATGACAACAGTTGCGACAAATCAGGAAAGTTGTGCTGTTTGCCTGCCCTTTCTTGCCTCCTCCGCCATTTATAAAATTTAGCTTATTACACTTCCATCAGGGACGTGAGGTCAGTGGCTGGTGAGACACTGGCTAGTTTTAGAACCAGATACACACAGGTTACATACACCACGAACGTTAGAGCGAGAGCAATAATTCCAGCACTAGACCTCCTATGTAACTCTAAACATGTAACCTTTTAATTAATGAAGTTTGACGCCATTCCACAAGTGTGCGCAATTTTAAAGCGTGACATGTTAAGTATCGATTTATTTGGCATAACTTCGTCTTTCACATTATATAAAAAAATCATGCTGACTTTAGTGTCTAAAAAACAGTTTGAAAAAATCCTGCGCAAATACCGTGTGACATAACAAGTTGCAATGACCACCATTTTATTCCCTAGGGTTTCTGCTAAAAAAAATATATATATATATATATATATATATATATATGTGAAGCGCTACCCCCTCAGGAGCTGCTGGTTGTTGTTTGGGATCGGCGTATTAAGTTACCTTGAAGTGTGTCTAGGGGCAGTAGCAGTGAGTAGTTGCAGTGAGTGAATGTCCAGTCACCAAATGGATTTTCAAAATGCTTTATTCCAGGGCCCAACACTGGCCAACATCAACAGGAGATAGGAAAGGTTGATGAAGCAGTAGAGAACAGTGCGGTATCAGGCCTGGATATGAAATAGAGCAGTCTCGCTCTCAGTAGTAGTAGATACAGTTTGTCGCCACTCAGCTAGAGTGGGTGAAGTGCCCCCGGACAGACTCCTGTTATAAGTCTGGCAACCGGAATGTCACTTTTAAATTGCTGGGAGGAACAGGTCTCGATGACAGACCTGGCCTGGGCCTCTGCCACAGGCTTAGTACTTCAGTACTCAAGAGAACAATTCGGATTGAGCGAATCCTCCCAGTATATGCAATGAAAGGGATCACCGGTTGACAGCTGACATGTACCTGTCAATTCCAGTAACCAGATCCCCGATGGTTTGTTTAAGCCCTTTTGGATAACCTGCCTCTGGGTTCTCCTTAAGCCGATTCCCCACCGAACGGCACACAGCCTGTAATCTTCTCAGTAAGGTTGGGGACCCAGTAAGTCACTGGGGCCCCCATCGACATTTGAATGGGTCTCCATGGAACAGGTGGTTCTGGCCAGGTGGGCAATGCGAGCGGGGTCCGTGGATGCGCGCACCCTGAAGGTGGATGCTGCACCTGAAACGTGGACCCCGCACTGAGAAGAGGAACCGACCACCAATGACACGCGGCAGCTGCCACAGATATACCCCTCCCCAGCATGCCCAGCAAGGGAAGAACTAATTAGCTGCTGGGGAAAAGTGACTCCGTCAGAACCCCTCTAGCGCCAACTGTTGCCCAGGGGTGTAATCACACCTCGGGCCGCAGATCAGCCTACAGGACATTTCTGAAATAGTAAACCTTATACCCATAAACCCATGTGTTGTCCCTGTAGCCCTGTAGTTAAGAGGGCTGGGACACTGCACTGGAGGAGAGTCTCCACTACAGCATTTTTATTAGACAGCTTGGACCAATAATGCTTTACCATTGGTCCAAGGCTCCAAGCTGTCCATTGAGCTCAGTGCCTCTGACAAGAAGTGAGAGGCACTGTGAGATCACCCTCTCAGTCTGCTGCAAACAGAATGTGCCAGCTTGTATTTAACCTTCCTAATGGTATGATTAATTCAGATTTTTGCGTCTCACAGCGGTACCTTGTTTTGCATAGAAATTTTGGCGTTTTATATTGTAGGCCTATAATGCTTAGGAATAACTCACTTAAATCGGTCCAAATAATGCCCAGTACACACGATCGGTTTGTCTGATCTCATCGGACGAAGCGATCGTGTTTGGGCCCCATCGTTTTTTTTTTCCCATTGGTGAAAAAAATAGAACCTGTTTTAAAATTTTCTGATGGTTAAAAAAATGATAGGAAAAAACGGTCGTATGTGGGGAAATCCATTGGTCAAAAATCCATGCATGCTCAGAATCAAGTCGACGAATGATGGGAAGCATTGAACTTTATTTTCCTCTGCACGTCGTTGTGTTTTACGTCACCGCGTTGGACACGATCAAATTTTTAACTGATGGTGTGTAGGCAAGACTGATGAAAGTCAGCTTCATCGGATATCTGATGAAAAAATCCATCGGTCCGTTTTCATCGGATGAACCGATCGTGTGTACGTGACATAAGAGTCTACTAGTAGTCCGGATATGATAAATTTTGAAACACAAAATCATAAATTATAATATAATAAATAACTATAAATAATTATCAAAAATAATAATATATTAATATTAAAATGCATTCAATAATGTAATCAAATCAAAAACACTTAAATTTGCTCAGTTGTAGGATTGTCGCTGTCGTCACTTTCAGTGTTTGATGACGAATTTCCACACAAATCACTATCGCTCAATTGTGCAAGTGATTCTAATTTACTATCGCTGTTTTCTAGCTGGTCTAAAACGGCCTTTGACGTAAAGGGACACTTTTTGAGTTTCCAGGCAGAAAAAACAATATATAAAATATAAAGGTGCACGCAGGGCACTGGATAAAGCACTGTGAAACGATTTGATACAGTAATGTAATCTTACAGATTACAGTGTACTGTATGTGTTATGTATTTTTTTCACTATTTTGAAATTTGCCGCCGGGCTCCGCTCCCATGCATTGCAACGCTTGCAGGGAACAGAGCCTGGTACACAGTACCTTGGGCGGAGGACACAGCCTGCAGACACAGCAGGGGGACATCGCAGGATCCTGGGGACAAGGTAAGTAAATTTGCCTGGATTTTGCAATGCAATCCCAAGTGTTGCTCGGGGTTACCGCTTTTGGTAATGAAAATTCACCCTGAGCCACATCCAGGATTACTGTCCAGGAGGTTAAACTGGCCTTTCTGTATGTAGCGTCTGACAGGATGTGCATAAAGCCCCGTATCTTGGGAACTATAAGCCCTAGGAGCCCCACATTTTGACCAGTGGTGAGGTAGGACTTTGGGTTCCTTGAAGCTTGATCAGTTTTTAACAAAAGCTCAAAAGCTATATACTGGAGAACCTATAGAATAAAAACAATAGTAGTCTTGATTTTTAAAGCTACTCGATATCTGGCAAATGTTTATATAATGATTCATTACAAAATCATTTTTGGAGTGTATGCAAACACAAAATCGCAAGCTTTTTAAATACATATACAAGATAGAACTATCTTGAGGTGATAAACACCTGCCAAGCCTCAAAATCAAGTGTTTGTGAAACAGCACCACACAACACTAGATGGACCTGTATTTTCTTTAACCTGACTACCTATGTAACCGTGTAATTACTTTATGCATGATTGTTATCAGGAATGCATTAGCAATCTCTATAGCTCATCAGTTTAGAATTCAACCTCTTTTTTTTTTTTTTTTTAACAGGTGTCACAAAAAATAGGCAGACTTGATGGACTACTTTTTCTGCTGTCACATTTCTATGTTTTTATAAAAGGTGCTTACAGTGGGGATCGAAAGTTTGGGCACCCCAGGTAAAAAATGGTATTAATGTGCATAACGAAGCCAAGGAAAGATGTAAAATCTCCAAAAGGCATCAAATTACAGATTAGACATTCTTATAATATGTCAAAAAAAGTAAGATTTTATTTCCATCATTTACACTTTCAAAATTAGAGAAAACAAAAAAATGACTTCTGCAAAAGTTTGGGCACCCTGCAGAATTTATAGCATGCACTGCCCCCTTTGCAAAGCTGAGACCTGCCAGTGTCATGAATTGTTCTCAATCATTGTCTGGGAAGACCAGGTGATGTCAATCTCAAAGGTTTTAAATGCCCAGACTTATCTGACCTTACCCCAACAATCAACACCATGGGTTCTTCTAAGCAGTTGTCTAAAAAACTAAAACTGAAAATAGTTGACGCTCACAAAGCTGGAGAAGGCTAAAAGAAGATAGCAAAGCGTTTTCAGATGTCAATATCCTCTGTTCGGAATGTAATTAAGAAAAGGCAGTCATCAGGAACAGTGGACATTAAAGCAAGATCTGGAAGACCAAGAAAAATATCAGACAGAACAGCTCGCAGGATTGTGAGAAAAGCAATTCAAAACCCACGTTTCACTGCACGATCCCTCCAGAAAGATCTGGCAGACACTGGAGTTGTGGTACACTATTCCACTATAAAGAGATACTTGTACAAATATGGTCTTCATGGAAGAGTCATCAGAAGAAAACCTCTTCTACGTCCTCAACACAAAAATCAGCGCTTTTACCTGGTGTGTCCAAACTTTCGATCCCCACTGTATGTACTGTATGTACAGGTATCCAAACTGTGTATGTAGGTTGTGCATGGTACAATACATTTTTAAAAGGTAATTACTTTTTTAATTAATATAACTTTGTAGAGCAGTAATAATAATAATATTATATGTACAAAGTTTTAGGAACTTATAAGAACAAAAGATAAAATCCTTATAACATGTAGCTTACCTTTCCTGGTTGTTAAAACCTGCGTGAAATGCTTAATTTTTTGGAATTCAAATAGAAACATTATTAACAAAAGCCAGCATTTTACCTTTTGTATGTAATAAAAAAGAGTGAATTCGTACATTGATTTTAGGCTTCTGAAAAGTGGCATAATTATTTTTGCCAACAAAAATGTCAAAAGAATTTTTTTCCCCTCACCAATAACATATACCGCAATGCATTGTGCCCTAAGCATGAACACAAAATGAATAGCACACCTACTAATCTCTTTATGACATCTACTAAATGGTCACTTACCGAAACTTAGCCACTTCAGCCCCAGAGGATTTGGCTGGCCAATGACGGGACGTTTTTTGCGATTCGGCGCTGTGTTGCTTTAACTGACAATTGTGCGGTCGTGCAACGTTTCACCCAAACAAAATTGAAGTCCTTTTTTTCCCCACTAATAGAGCTTTCTTTTGGTGGTATTTGATCATCCCTGCAGTTTTTATTTTTTGTGCTATAAGCAAAAAAAAAAAAAGCATACATTTTGAAAAAAAAAAAATAACTTTTTGCTATAATAAATATCCCCAAAAAATATATATAAAACATTTCTTTCTCAGTTTAGGCTGCAATAAGCGTCTATTGATTGGTTTGCGCAAAAGTTATAGCGTCTAAAAAATAGGGGATAGTTTTATGGCATTTTTTTTTTTTTTTAGTAACGACGGTGATCTGCGATTTTTATCGTGACTGCGACATTATGGCGGACACATCGGACACTTTTGACGCTATTTTGGGACCATTGTCATTTATACAGAGATCAGTGCTATAAAAATGCTGTGTAAATGACACTGGCAGTGGTCGGCATATGGTTAAAAAAGAAACTCCAGCCCCCCCCCCCCCCAAAAAAATATATATTTATTTTTAATTGATATTAGGGCACTTAAAAACATGACGTCTGTTAATGCATTTAGAATTGTCCTATAAATGCATATAGACACCAGCCAAAAGGCTGGTTTTTGGTTTAGGGAAAAAAGTAAATAGACAGCACCTATAGAATTAGTGAATTTGGGGAGTATATTAGCCATGTTTTTGGGTATTTGTGTGCTTCAGCTAGAGATGGTTGTCCAGTGGGTTTAACATGCCAATTCTGCAATCAATGCTAAACTATTCTGAGGTCCTAGAATATATAGCCAGAAGGCTATAAATCCCTCCCTTGACAAAAACATCAAAACCAGTGACAACACACTGGACTAGATGTCAGAAGAAGCTCCACTCGGAACTCTTCAAAACCATGTTAAGGGAAACAATAAAAACAATTCAGCCGCATCAAACGGCCGAAGGAACACTGGATGCCATAAACACAGCCCTATTGCAGTCAGCTGACTTAGTAGCGCCGAAACGTAAAACCTGCATCCGGAAAGACAACTGCAGCTGGTTTAGCAACCAGCTGTCATTACTGAAGCAAGAGCGCAGAAGGGCGGAAGCCGCCTAGAAAGGAAGCTCTTCAGAGGTAAACCTCTCCATCTACAAGGCAATAACAAGAAAATACCATAAAGAAATCTTCCAAGCCAAGAATTTTTTTTCCGAGGCTATCAACAGCGCCCTTAACCGCCCACACAAACTCTTCAAGATGGTCACTCAGACCATGAATCCAGGATGTCTTGAAGCCCCCAATACGGACACACAAGAATTTTGCAATGAATTATCGGATTACTTCATTAATAAAATCGAGGGAATTCGTGAAAGCATTCAGCAAAACAATTCCCCCCTCAGCCCCCCCGCAATTTTTCACAGAATACCCACAGTAATTCACCACAATCAGGTAAGTTTACTCTGGAGCCCATCACCATCTATGCCACAAAAAATATCATTGGTACTTTGCGTAATGGCACAGCGCCAAATGATATCATCCCCACTAAACTGCTGAAGAAATACGCCGACATCCTGGCACCTCCTATCACGCAGCTTATAAACCAGTCTTTCAAGGAGGGCATAGTGCCCTCCCAGTTGAAAGAGGGCATACTCCAACCCGTCCTGAAGAAACCCACCCTAGACCCCAAGGACCCACTCCATCCCATAACAGGCCTAAATGTACTCTCAAAGGTTATGGAAAAAGTAGTGGTACAACAGCTGCAACAGCATCTAGATACCCACAAGCTACTTGATCCTTTTCAATCGGACATGGGACGGAAACCGCATTGCTCAAAACATGGGACGACGCTCTCAAGGCCGCAGAGGAAGGAGAATCTGGTCTTCTGGTTCTTTTGGACCTAAGCGCAGCTTTCGACACTGTAGACCACAAACTATTATTGACACGGCTAGCTGTAGTAGCCAGAGTCGCAATAGGCGATTTATCTTGGTTCTCCTCTTTTTTGGAAAACCGATCGCAAACAGTGAAGTTAGGACCTTTCACTTCTGAGAAACGCACAGTATCATGCGGAGTCCCTCAAGGATCGCCTCTGTCACCGGTGCTGTTTAACATCTATCTTCGTCCTCTTTTTGAGATTATCAGCAGCCAAAAACTGCTCTACCACTCATATGCAGACAACACGCAACTGTATTTCCATATTGGCAACAAAAAGGATCACCACCTCAATCTAGAGACATGCCTCTCTTTGATAGAGGACTGGATGACAAAGAGTTATCTTAAACTCAACGGAGCGAAAACAAAACTTCTCCTGTTTCACGCCAAGCATAGGAATCAACCTGCAACAACATGGACACCCCCGCCCATTCTGGGCAAAATCATCTCCCCTAGCGCCAAAGTCAAAAGTCTAGGGGTAATTTTTGACTCCTATATGACAATGGACGCACAAATAGCCCTTCACTGGCTGCCAGTAAAAGACAGAATTGCTTTTAAAGCACTCTGTCTAACGCATAGATGTATCTATGGGAATGTTCCCCATTATTTATGCGAAAAAATAAAAGCTCACAATCCCAATCGCGTTCTGCGATCCACCAATCAAAACCTGCTCCAGATTCCGAAAGCCAACTACAAGTCCAAAGGAGAAAGAAGATTCGTGATCCAAGGTCCCAGACTATGGAACGCTTTACCAACCAGCATTCGGTTGGAGGAGAATCACTTAGCATTCAGGAGAAAGATCAAGACTCATCTCTTTTGATATTAAAGGAGACAGGAACAACAAGCGCCCAGAGGCGATTTAGTTTGCATGTGCTGTGCTATATAAGTTTTCATTCATTCATTCATTCATTCATTCATAACTGTAGCGCTACCCCCTTAGGAGCTGCTGAGTATTTTGGGTTCCCTGTCTGTCTGATCTGAGAGCACAGACCCTGCTGCCACCACTGCAAAACCTTGACCAGGAGAACCCCCTGGCTTTGAAACACAAAATAATCACCACAGTTTAAGGTGAACATTGTATATTGTATAAATTACGGTCAGGGTATAAGTGGTGCAAAAGAAATGACAGTAGGCATTCACAAAAGTTCAATCAACAAAGTTTAGCCAACAGTTTAGCCAACAAATCATGCACAGTACAACTTTAAACAAACCTAAATGTCCTACAGGACCAGAGTTTAAAGGTTAATTCCAGCAATGAGATATTTTTTCCAAAAGTGAACTTAAATAGACTATCAAGAAATTGGGCTAACTCACTTTTGGGCTCTCAGTGGCTGGGAACAATATTTAACTATACAAATTAATACAAATTAATTTGCAAACAATAATGTCCCCTTTGATATTACTTCAAAGAGCAAACTCTTCTGGGTGTTTGATGGGGCCCTAGTTGGTGCACATCAGGGTTGAGGTCATTTTATGTAATAAGTTAACCACTTAAGACCCGGACCTTTAGGCAGCTGAAGGAGCCGGCCAGGTTTTGGCACTGCGTCGCTTTAACAGACAATTGCGCGGTTGTGCGACGTGGCTTCCAAACAAAATTGGCGTCCTTTTTTTCCCACAAATAGAGCTTTCTTTTGGTGGTATTTTATCATCTCTGCGGTTTTTTTTTGTGCTATGAACAAAAATAGAGCGACAATTTTGAAAAAAATGCAATATTTTTTACTTTTTTCTATAATAAATATCCCCCAAAAATATATAAAAATATATTTTTTCCTCAGTTTAGGCCGATACATATTCTTCTACCTATTTTTGGTAAAAAAAAAACACAATAAGCGTTTATCAGTTGGTTTGCGCAAAATTTATAGCGTTTACAAAATAGGGGATAGTTTTATTGCATTTTTTATAAAAAAAAAACTAATGGCGATCAGCGATTTAAAATTTAAAATGCATTGTTTATTGTGAAATTTGCAGTTTGGGAGTTAACCACAAGGGGGCGCTGAAGGGGTTATGTGTGACCTAATGTGTGTTTACAACTGTAGGGGGGTGTGGCTGTAGGTGTGACATCATAGATTGTGTAACCCTATAAAAGGGATCACACGATCGATGACACCGCCACAGTGAAGAATGGGAAAGCCGTGTTTACACACAGCTCTCCCCGTTCTTCAGTTCCAGGGACTGATCGGGATCGAGATTGGTTCCGCGAGTCCCACGGACCCGGGGGGCTTCGGACCGGGCCAGGGGAGCGCGCCGCGGGCGCGCGCCTGCGACCCACGGCTGGGCACTAGCACAGGACGTACCTGTACGTGCATGTGCCCAGCCGTGCCATTCTGCCGACGTAAATGTGCAGGAGGCGGTCCTTAAGTGGTTAAGGACAATAAGTTAAGGGCAATACGTTTAAAAGGTTAAAAATAAAACCTATGTGGCTTATGGCCAAAGTTAAAAAAGCTTTAAACTATAAAAAAAGCCTTTAAAAAATATAAAAATGAAGGAACACTAGTGTCATTTAAATGTTACAAAGAATATAACAGAATATGTAAAAAGGAAATCAAGGATGCAAAAACTCAAAACGAACGATTGCAAAAGATAGTAGGACAAACCCCCAAAAATTCTTCAAATATATTAACAGTAAAAAGGTCAAGACTGAGCATGTAGGTCCTTTACAAAATAATCTAGAGTGGGTGACTGGGGACAAAGAGAAGGCTAATTTATTAAAGCGGAGTTCCACCCTATTTTTCAACTTGATTGCATTGTATTTAGCACTGCCCCCTTAAATACATTTGGAATGTTTTTTTTTTTTTTTAAACTCACGTGTTATCCCAGTGAGTTTATTTCGCCCGCCGCGGCGCAGCAGTCTCACTGCGTCATCCAGCCCTGCTATGCCTCCTGGGAGATGTTTGTCATGAATCCCAGGAGGCTGGGCTGAAGTATCGCTGGAGAAGTATCTCTAGCTAGCGGGAGGGCGGGGGCGGAGGCGGAGAGACTGGTAACAGCCCCGCCCACCGCACTAATTATGTACTCGGCCGCGTTTCATCTCGAGCGGGAGGGCGGGGGCGGAGGCGGAGAGACTGTTAACAGCCCCGCCCACCGCACTAATTATGTACTGGCCGCAGTTGAAAATATCTCGAGCGGGCAGGCGGAGGCAAAGAGATGATTACCAGCCCCCCACCACACTAATTATGTACTCTGCGCCCGGGGGGGCGAGAGGTAGAGTTGGTGGTAGAGTGGAGCTTGCCATCATATACGCTGCCACTGCACCCAGCAAACAGCTGCCTCACTGTGCCATCAAATGCAACCACTGTGCGAAACACTGCCTCAATGTGCCCATCAAATGCATCCATATGTGCTGGGGGTGAGGCCATTTGGTGGGAGCGATGCAATGTGTTGAGCCGATGCGGTGTGCTGGGACCGATTCGGTGTGCTGGGGGCGATGCGGTGTGCTGGGGCCGATGCGGTGTGCTGGGGCCGATGCGGTGTGCCAGGGCCGATGCGGTGTCCTGTGATCGATGCGTTGTGCTCTGATCTGTGCATTGGACACCGTATCGGCCCCAGGACACCGCATCAGGCCCGTGACACCGCATCGGCCCCAGGACAGCGCATCGGCCCCGTCACACTGCATCGGCCCCGTCACACCGCATTGGCCCCAGGACACGGCATCGCCCCCAGGACACCGCATCAGCCCCAGGACACCGCATCGGCCCCGTCACACCGCATCAGCCCCGTCACACCGCATTGGCCCCAGGACGCCGCATCGGCCTCACCGCATCAGCCCCAGGACACCGCATCGGCCTCACCGCATCGGCCCCACCGCATCGGCCCCACCGCATCGGCCCCACCGCATCGGCCACGTCCGACCGCATCGACCCCAGGACACCGCATCGGGCCCAGGACACCACATCGCCCCCAGGAGACCGCATCTGCCCCGTCACACCGCATCGGCCCCAGGACACCGCATCGGCCCGTCACACCACATCGGCCCCGTCACACCGCATCGGCCCCGTCACATCGCATTGGCCCCAGGACGCGGCATCGGCCCCACCGCATCAGACCCAGAACGCTGCATCAGCCCCACCGCATCGACCCTAGCACACCTCACTGGCCCCGTCACGCCGCATCAGCCCCACCGCATCGACCCTAGCACACCTCACTGGCCCCGTCACACCGCATCAGCCCCATCACACCGCATCGGCCCCGTCACACCGCATTGGCCCCAGGATGCCGCATCAGCCCCACCACATCGGCCCCAGGATGCCGCATCGGCCCCAGCACACCACATCGGACCCATCACACCGCTTCGGCCCCGTCACACCGCATTGGCTCCATCACACCCCATTGGCCCCTCACACCACATCGTCCCCAGGACACCGCATCGGCCCCAGGACACCGCATCGGTCCCAGGACACCGCATTGGCCCCGTCACACCGCATCGGCCCCAGGACAATGCATTGGCCCCATCACACCGCATCAGCCCCAGGACACCGCATCGGCCCCAGGACACCGCATCGACCCCCGTCACACCGCATCGCCCCCGTAACACCGCACCGCTTTCAATTATATAGGCTCCTGCCCCTTTGTCAGCTCATTTGGGAAATTAAGTCTGCATTCAGCTTGTCTAGTTATAGAAGTCCTGCTATCAGCATATAAAGTTCAATAATGCTTTGCTGTACTTTACTAAAGTCTGACTAACTAAACTGCAGAACACTGTCATCTTGTGGTCAATTTACATCCTGCAATTAGTAACAGTGCAGTGTGTTACATAACTATTCATATTTAGCACTTGCAAACAAGTCAACTCTAAACTCCAACTTCAAGACTACTTTTCTGCTATGCTGCGCATAGATTTAAAGCTGAACTCCTGCCTTGTACTGCTGTACAAGCTTCTCTTCTTTACTAAAATTGTTTCACCGGGAACTGCTCACAGTATGCATTAACAGCAACAGCAAGTCATATAGAGCCCACCTCATTTCTTGGCTGGAGGATGCCTAGCATCATTTAGCCCTTTCCTTCCCAGTCTGACTTGCCCTAGTCTGCTCCTTTCATTCATTGAATTTTAGTTATTTCAGTCATGGAGGATCTGCATCTATGGTGGTACACATGCCTGCCTAGGAAAGCACTTCTCAAGACTGACAACCGTTTCCACCAGCCATAATTTGCCAAGAAGCACAGAGACCCAGTGATGACGTCACTGAAGTTAAAATAAGGTAGGAATGGAAAAGAGAAAGGCTTTAAATTTCATTAAATGTCCTCATTTCTTCTGAGAAATGCTCACTTCCTGTTCTTCTGTCTGTAACTACACACCGTAATGCGAGGCTTTCTCCCTGGTGTGGAGAAAGCCTCTTAAGGTGGGAGGGGGCAAACAGGGGTGTCAGGACGCCCACGAACACACTCCTTTCTCTATCTGCAAAGTAGAGAGTGCCCCGACTTTCCTGCTCGCCCCCTCCCCCCTCAGGAGGCTTTCTCCACACCAGGGAGAAAGCCTTGCATTGCGGTGTGTAGTTACAGACAGAAGAACAGGAAGTGAGCTTTTCAGAAGAAATAAGGACATTTAAAAGCAAAATCGAAGGGTGAGGAAAGTGAAGGAGGACTGCACTAAGGTAAAGGAAGCTATTTAGGGAAAAACTAAATTTCCTTTACAACCCCTTGAAGCCTAAGTGTAACTCATTTTGTTAAAACATTGAAAACACTTAAAATACAAAAACAAAATGCCAACAATTGTATAAAAGGCAACATGCAGTCAACTGGAGGTAGCTAATAGCCAGTAAAAGTGGTACTTTACTTTTTAATATGCTCACACAGGTGCACTTTCAGCACAAAATATTGCTCCTTTCCTAGGTTTACTTAGGCTACAGGAAAATAGCAAGAACATAATGATTAAAGCATTCCTTTCAACTAAAAGCAAGCAACATATAAGCATCCTACTTTAATAAACAAACCCCAGTCTTACAGCTTTATTAAGATATTCCCTCTGTCCAAGCCTAACCTATTTGCTGGAAGATGGATCTGCTTCTATGCTACACAAATATTGCAAAGCGTCTGACGAAGTTTATCTTATTAGAGATGATTTAATACAGGCCTGTTCTAATGCCCTAATGCACAGCACCAAATCATTCAAAGTGAATAAAACAAGCAGCTCACATTTGTAAGGTCCATTTAAATGGCAGAACGTCAGGACTGTAAAATTATTTTGAAAGATGTACAGGCAGAAACCAAAAAAACCTTTTAATATTCCCATATGTAATCTTAATAGTTTCTGTGTATTACAGCAAAAGACACATAGTAAATTAGCTATGGTATTTTAACCAGCCTGTGGGGAAGACAGCGATTTGCATGTTTCGGAGATAAGCTTTGTGAGCCATTGGGTGAGTTTAGTGTAAGTGCCAATAAGTCAATAAGAAGATTAGTAAATTCCAAATAGTGGGGTGGTGGTTCAGTTACTGCTCCGCTTGTTTTAAAGGGAACGACGATTCTTAATGAATAATGCAGTTCATTATTTTGCCCAATGCGGCAGCAGACTGAATATTACTGCAATCTGCCTCATCGTTTTCATTATACGCCTCCTGTATACGATAGCACATTACAAGCCAAGTAGCATTTACTCATATTACATAATATTACATTTCACTTGTGGTTTCCAAACCCTTCATTTCCTTTTAGCTGCTGATGGCATTATTTACCTTTGCTTTGCTACAACACACAGTGACCTGTCAGATCTAAAAGTTCTATTGTACTTTAATACTATTAGCTTTATGTTATTCTGGTGAAACTGTAGGGCCAGATTCAGATACAATTACATTGGCGCAGAGTATCAGAGATACACTACGCCGCCGTATTTTACCAGGCTATATTAGCCGAATTCTGGTAGATTTTGTCCCTTACGGTACGGCGGCGTAGTGTAGTGTAATCGAAATACGCGATTAGGGGGCGTGAAGCATTTAAATTAGGCGCGTCCCCGCAGCAATCGGACTGCGCATGCTCCGTTCAGAAATTTCCCGCCGTGCATTGCGCAAAATAACGTTGTTACGTCATTCGTTGTTTGAGTAGCGTCGTTTACGGACATTCCTATTCCCGGACGACTTACGTTAAAAATAAAAAAAGACGTTGACATTCGACGCGGGAACGACGGCCATACTTAACATGGGCTGTCTAATATTAGACCAGCAAAAAGCTGGTATAATTTTACGCAGCAAAAAGATGACTAAAGATGCTGTAAGAGATTGCGATTGACGTTAGTAATTTCGTGGATCGTCGGCAAAAGCTCATTTGCATACCCCGACGCGGAAAACGACGGGAGCTCCACCCAGCGGCCGCAAATTTATTGCAGCGTAGATCCGAAGGCATACGAACACGTAAGCCAGTCGGATTGAAGCCCGCAGCCGTATTTTCATGGTTTCAGAGTAGTGAAAAAAACGCGCGTAATTTGAAAGTACTCCAGTCTAACGCGAGTTAGACAGGAGTAAGGGCTCTGTGAATCTGGCCCGTAGTTTTCAATGTTATATAAATAGAAAGAGTTTTTTTCTTAAATTATAACCAAGGACTATCGAGTCGTTTAATGCTAAACACCAGGAAAGTAGCTGAATAAATAGTTTATATATATATATATATATATATATATATATATATATATCAATCATTTATTTACAGTTGTGCTTAAAAGTTTGCATACTTTGGCAGAAATTGGGAAATTTAGGCATTTATATTGAAAATATGACTAATCATGCCTAAAAACTGTCTTTTATTCAAGGATAGTGATCATGTGAAGCCATTCATTATCGCATATTTTTTGGCTCCTTTTAACTGCTTGCCGACCGCCCACCGTCATATTACTGCGGGACGGTGGCACTGATTCACGAGAGCACGTAAGCTCTACGTCCTCTCTTTTTCGGCCACTAGGGGGCGCGCGCGCGACGCCGGCGCGCGCCCCCGCACGCCCCCGAGTCCCGCGCGTGTGTCCGGCGGGTACGATCGCCGCCGGGCACCTGCGATTGCTCGTTACAGAGCGGGGAACGGGAGCTATGTGTGTAAACACATACCTCTCGTTCCTGTCAGCAGGGGAAAGCTGATTTTCTGTTCATACAATGTATGAACAAAAGATCAGTGATTTCCCCTAGTGAGTCCACCCCCCATACAGTTAGAACACAAATAGGAACACACTTAACCCCTTCCCTGCCCCCTAGTGTTAACCCCTTCACTGCCAATGGCATTTTTATAGTAATACAATGCATTTTTATAGCATTGATCGCTATAAAAATGCCAATGGTCCCAAAAATGTGTCAAAAGTGTCCGCCATAATATCGCAGTACTGAAAAAAAAACGCTGATCGCCGCCATTACTAGTAAAAAAAAAATATTAATAAAAATGCCATAAAACTACCCCCTTTTTTGTAAACGCTATAAATTTTGCACTAACCAATCAATAAACACTAATTGCGATTTTTTTTAACGAAAAATATGTGGAAGAATACGTATCGGCCTAAACTGAGGGAAAAAAATGTTTTTTTTTTTATATCTTTTTTGGGTAAATTTATTACAGCAAAATGTAAAAAACATTGCATTTTTTTCAAAATAGTCGCTCTATTTTTGTTTATAGCGCAAAAAATAAAAACCGCAGAGATGATCAAATACCACCAAAAGAAAGCTCTATTTGTGGGGAAAGCAGGGACGCCAATTTTGTTTGGGAGCCACGTTGCACGACCGCGCAATTGTCAGTTAAAGCGACGCAGTGCCGAATCACAAAAAGTGCTCTGGTCTTTGGACAGCAATATGGTCCGGGGCTAAAGTGGTTAAAATTATAATAATAACAGAAATCACCCAAATGGCCCTGATCAAAAGTTTACATAACCTGGAATGTTTGGCCTTGGTACAGGCACAGAAGGTAACACACATAGGTTAAAATGGCAATTTACCACTTGCCAACCGCTGCATGTACATTTAAGTTGGCAGAATGGCACGGCTGTGCAAAGGGACATACCTGTACATCCCTTTGAATTTGCCGCCATGCGCGTGACCCTGCCGCGCTCGGTGAGCATGCCCGCGGGTCCTGTGGACTCGATGTCCACCGGGTGCCTACGATCGTCTCACGGAGTGGCAGAATGGCGAGATGCATATGTAAACAAAACATTTCCCTGTTCTGCCTACTGACAGGACAGTGATCTTCTGCTCCCTGTAATCGGGAGCAGTGATCACTTGTAGTCCAGCCCCCCACAGTTAGAATCTTTCTCTAAGACACACTAGTGTTTAACCCCTTCCTTGCCAGTGTCATTTACACAGTAATCGGTGCATTTTTATAGTACTGATCGCTGTAAAAATGACAATGGTCCCAAAATAGCATGAAAAGTGTCCGATGTGTCTGCCATAATATCACAGTCACTGTAAAAATCACAGATTGCCGCTATTAGTAATAAAAAAAATATTAAACAAAATGCCATAAATCTATCCTCTATTTTGTAGACGCTATAACTTTTGCGCAAACCAAACAATATACGCTTATTGCGATTTTTTTTACCAAAAATATGTAGAAGAATACATATCGGCCTAAACTGAGAAAGAATTTTTTATATATATATATATATTTTGGGGATATTTATTATAGCAAAAAAGTTAAAAATATATATTTTTTTCTAAATTGTCGCTATTTTTCTGTTTAGAGAGCAAAAATAAATAAAACCGCAGAGGTGATCAAATACCACCAAAAGAAAGCGCTATTTGTAAGAAAAAAGGAAGTACATTTTGTTTGGGTGCAGCGTCGCACGACCGCGCAATTGTCAATTAAAGCGACGCAGTGCCATATCACAAAAAATGGGCCTGTCATTGGGCAGCCAATTCTTCCGGGGCTGAAGTGGTTAAAGGTTAATTTCTCACATTTGTGGCTTTTTAAATCACAATTAGTGTCTGTGTATAAATAGTCAATGAGTTTGTTAGCTCACACTTGGATGCCCTAAGCAGGCTAGACACTGAACCATGAGGAAGTAGAAAATAACAGTCAAAAGACCTGCGTAGCAAAGTAATGGAACTGTATAAAGATGGAAAAGGATATAAAAAGATACCAAAAGCCTTGAATATGCTGGTCAGGACTGTTTATTTCCTTATTAGGAAATTGAAAATTCGGTGAGAGAGAGGAGCCGGACTGCAGGAGTTGGGAGTAGGCAGACCCTCCCCCTGGAGGCAATCGTCATCCTTCTCCATGCCCCTGGTGGCAATGGCGGGTGTGAGGGGGGCCTCCCACTCACCCCGCCCTACCTGCTCCTCTTGGGAGCCCAACTGGGGCCCAACGGGACCCCAATGGGGCAGAGGGACTCCCCCTATGAGGGAGTGAGGGGGCCTAGCCCACCCAGCCAGCCCCGTAGGTCCTTCGCCTCTCTTTATTTTAGGAGACCGCATGGTCAAAGTGCGTGTGTGTTAAACCAAATTCGTGTGCGTGTAAGTGTGGTGGTTTTTGTGGGGGGTGGTAAGCACAGGTGTACCTTGCATAGCACACCCACCGGGAGCCAGGCTGAGACCACCAAACTCAATTCACATGCAGCCGAGACCGGGTTCCGAACCCTTGGCTGCAGAGGTGAACGGCTTGTCAGCGCAGTGCCAATCACATTGAGCCACCACAGCTCCGCTCCTCTCCTCTCCCCCCTCCCGGCCGGCGTCCTCATTGTGACTGTGGGCACCCAGCCGTGACAGCCTTCGGCTTCACGGCCGGGCACCAACTGCGCATACGCGAGCCGCACTGATTGGACAGGTGATCGTCTAGGACCTGTCAGTGTCCTAGACGGTCGCCAAAGGGAGGGGCTGCAGTAAAGCGATTAGGCCTAATCGCCTTACCAGCCCCTCGGCGGAAGCAGGAAGTGGGACAGGAAGTCCCACTCCTACTGAAGCCCCCACTCCCCCCCCAAAAAAATTACATGCCAAATGTGGCATGTAAGGGGGAGTGGAGGGGATTAAGCGGAAGTTCCATTTTTGGGTGGAACTCCGCTTTAAGGAGCACAATTTAACGATACTTGAGCAAAAAACAGCTGCATGGTTGAGCTGCCAGAAGGAAGCCTTTACTGTGTCAATGCCACAAAAAAGCCCAAGGAGGCAAGGTGTTGTTGGGCATTAGGGATGAGCCCAACACCCCCCCCCCCCCCCTGTTTGGTTCGCACCAGAACATGCAACCAGGTAAAACATTTTGTGAACACTGTTAAAGTCTATGGGACACAAACATAAAAAATCAAAAGTGCGAATTTCACCAGAGTCTTATATCATCTAGGGAAGCCCAATTTCACACAGCTGCTCATGTATACAAAGGATGTGTGTTTTCTGAAGTCTGTGCTAAGTCATCTCTCCATTTCCCTCTCTGCTTCATGTGTCATCAATTCGATTTTAATTTTGCAGCCATCTTTGAAATTAATAGTAGGATTTTTTTTCCTACAGGAAACAGTTCATATTCCTTCTGCAGACGCATACTAACTGCAGTCTTTCTCTACAATTTCCACACCGCATCCCATTCTTCTGCTACTGCAGGTCAATGCATTATTTATTCTTATCCTGCATGTGAAAGTATCAGATATAGGATCAATATAACGTGTGTCCTTCATGTCCTTTCTTCTCTTGTCTCATCTTTATGCTGACAATTTGGCATTGATTCCCTCTGAATTGGTCCCAGAAGTGAATGTCATGTTATCACAAAGTCTCCAAGAAAAACGAGTTACCCTTTTTCCAGAAAACTTCTTAGATGACCTTGTAAGAAATTTAAAACCTCAAATTAACAACCAGTTTTGTCTTTACAAGAGGAAACACAACACCTTCCCCAAATGGATATTCCATCTGCTCTATTTATTTCCTTTTATTGCATTTGCAGGGAGATTACACTGCTTTCCTAAAATCCCAGCAACAGCAAGTCTCAAAGATAACTTTTAATAAAGTCCATACTGAATACAGTAATATTGGACAACAGTGAAATACATAAAGGGATTGTAAAGTCAAAAGTTTGACTTTCTATGCATTAAGATAAAGGTCCCTCTCTGTCCAGCAATGTAAATGAGTGTCTTAGCCGTCCGAGATTCTCCCTCCTGATATGCTGAGACACAGCTGTCAATCAAA
Source organism: Rana kukunoris (assembly GCA_029574335.1). NCBI lineage: Eukaryota > Metazoa > Chordata > Amphibia > Anura > Ranidae > Rana > Rana kukunoris. The sequence goes on from CM056052.1 coordinate 111,406,072, forward strand.
GTCAGCTAGCCAATTAGGAGAGAGAGGGGCTGGGCCAGGTCGAGCTCTGTGTCTGAATGGACACAGGGAGCTGTGACTCAGCTTGGGTGCACCCATAGCAAGCTGCTTGCTGTGGGGGCAATGAACAGGAGGGAAGGGCTAGGATGACAGAAAAAGGACCTGAGAATAGGAGGATCAGGGCTGCTTTGTGCAAAATCCACTGCAACAGAGCAGGTAAGTATAACATGTTTGTTATTTTTATAGAAAAAAAGGAGACTTTTCAATCACCTTAAAGTGTATGTAAAGCATTATGCCCTGTACACACGACCGGGTTTTCTGACATGGGAAAACTGACGGAATCAGCTGGCAAAAAAAAAGAGAACTAGCTCTCTTTTTTCCCATCGGGATTCCCGGCAGAAAACGACAGTTTTTTGCAGTTTTCCTGTGGGGAAAAAGACCGATTGAGCATACACACGGTCGGGATTCCTGAGGAAAAGCTCTCATCGGAGTTTTCCCAACGGGAAAACCAAACGTGTGTATGGGGGGAAAAGTAGAGAGCAGGTTCACGGTTTTCCCCTCGGGATTTCCGATGGACCTTTTGCCGTCGGGAATCCAGGTCGTGTGTACAGGGCATTACAGATAACTTTTTGCTCCCTTTCAGATTTTTAACTATGCCATTAAAAGAATTGTTTGATAAGTATAAAAATCCAGAAATCCAGTTAGCTTATAACTTATCAGCTACAGGCTAACTTTTCACTAGGTGAAATCAAAGATAAAAAAAGCATTAAAAAGAAAAGAAAGGAAAAAAAAAAAACATACAAAAATAAAACAAATACAGCCCTCATGTAAGGGGAGATTCCTCTTTTAATGTTTAGTCCCTGTCTGCTGGGGTGTGTATTCTTTTGGTACCCAGTCCCTTTATTATGTAAGGCAGGGGAGGAGCTGGGCTGGGGTGGAGAAAAAGAGCAGCTATGTAGAAGGAATAGTGTTGGAGTACACCCCTTTGGAGAGATTCAATGAGGCCTAAAGGCTGAAGATGTTGCACCATGAGAAACCTTGTTTAATGTAACCAGTTGAGCAACGCATCACCCCCTCCTAGTATACAATCAGTGTTTTTTTTATAAACATCTTATAAATTATTATCTAACTTGGTCAATGCAGCAATCTAGTATATTTACAGTAAAACATTTCTTTTTTTTTTTAGAGCTGAATGAATGTGCAGCACTCACTTGCACAGGTATATTTTAAAACAGACCTGAAAAATCTTTGTGAGATAAGTGCTTAGAAGTGGTCTTTATTGGGAAAGCTCTTTATTGCCCAGTCCTTGCCTGACTGTCTCAAGTAATACTTGAAGTGGAAACTTTTCCTAAAAGGACCGGGCTATATATGTCCTCTCTAATGGCTGGTAGATTAGGGATGAGCTCCGCATTCGATACAAACGTATGTTCGACTCGAACATTGTCTGTTCGTACGAAATTCGAACAAAACGGGTCGTTCACGCCAAATTCGAGTGACTCGCAACGGCCCATAATTCACTGCGGCATTGCGCGCTGATGATTGGTCAAACATGCACTATGACCCTGCATGCTTGGCCAATCACAGAGCGCAAAAATCTGGAGAGCCATAATTGGCCAAAGCCAGGGTGGCTTTGGCCAATTATGGCTCAGGGCTTTAGCAAACGCCCCACACTATATAAGGCCGCCTGCTGGACGGCCTCGTGTAGTGTGTTGCGGTTGTTAATGAGAGCAGTCAGAGAGACACAGAGATAGTCTTTTTATATAGTTAGATAGAGCAGGCAGGCAGGCTAGTCAGTTTAGCTTAATTTACAGTGTGTAGAGAATATATATATATACATCCCTAGGAGTTGTACATATATTTATACACTGTATAGCTTAGCTAGATCAGCTATTCCTAATTTACTGGCAGGCAGGTGATTGTGCTATTTAAAGACGTTATTACAGATATAGACACCCAGCAGGTACAATATTTAAAGGAATTTTTCATTTTTTTATTTTATATTTAAGCATCAATAAAATCACTGCTCCTGGAGCAGTGATTTTAATAATGTTTAAATAAAAAAAATCCCTTCAAATATTGTACCTGCTGGGTGTCTATAGTTTGCCTGTGAAAACGTCTTTGAGAACCCGGGTCTTGCCCGAGTGAACATGTATCAATGGAAAAAAGTTTTAAAAACTGTATTTTTTTCAGGAGTCCTGCTGTTTTTTTAAACTTTTTTCCATTGATACATGTTCCCTGGGGCAATACCCGGGTTCTGAAAAGACGTTTTCCAACAATAACTTGAATATTGGTCTTTAACCACTTAAGACCCGGACACTTACGCTGCTAAATGACCCAAGGTGTTTTTACAATTCGGCGCTGCGTCGCTTTAACAGACAATTGCGCGGTCGTGCGACGTGGCTCCCAAACAAAATTTGCGTCCTTTTCTTCCCACAAATAGAGCTTTCTTTCGGTGGTATTTGATCGCCTCTGCGATTTTTATTTTTTGCGCTATAAACTAAAATAGAGCGACAATTTTGAAAAAAAACACTATTTTTTTACTATTTGCTATAAAAAAAATCAAATAAACTAAATTTTAGTAAAACATTTAGGCCAAAATTTATTTAGCCACATGTCTTTAGTAAAAAAAAAAAATCGTAATAAAAAAAATAGCTACCTAGCGGGAACAGCGACACTAATACAGCGATCAGAAAAATGATCGCTTAGTGACGCTGGCAATAGGGAGTGAAAGGGTTAACTAGGGCGGTGATCAGGGGGTTAAAACTTTATTAGGGGGGGTGGGGGGGCTATCCTGAACCTAACACTAACTGTTTTTTTACAGTGCCTGTCACACTGACACTAAATGCAGTGATTAAATCACTGCATTCAGTAACACTGTGACAGGGGGGTGGGGGGGGGCGATCACAAGGGGTTAATATGCCTATGTGAGTGTGTGTCAGTGTTGTGTTGGTGCACACTTACTTGTGATGTCTTCTCTCATCAGCAGCGCTGGGAAACAGCGCTGCGATGAGAGATTACATCATTTCCTCCTTCCTGTGTAAACACAGGAGGAGGAAGTGACAGGCTGGGAGCGCGCTCCCATTGGCTGGGAGCGATCGCGGGGGGGGGGCGGAAAACACGGACATCCGCCCGCTCGTCGGCGATCGCTCCCAGAGCCAGGGGGACCGCCGCACGCCGCGGAGGGGGTCCCGATGGGACCCCCGAACCGCACTAAGGCGAGGACGTAAATTTACGCCCTTGTGCCTGTACGAGCCATGTTGTGGACGTACATAGGCGTGCGGGGGTCCTTAACTGGTTAAAATGATCGTTTTTGAGTTTGAATGTTCGAGTCCCATAGACTTCAATGGGGTTCTAAATGTTCGCGCGAATGGTCGGTCTGTTAGACGGTTCTGGTGCGAACCGAACGCGGGGGTGTTCGGCTCATCCCTATGGTAGATGTTTGAGCTTCTCATTTCTTCTGCCCAGCCCCTATATAGCTGAAGAAGGATGGTGGGCAATCTATGATACTGGTGACAATGGTTGCACATGCTGAACAAGACACTTTGGTTTGTGCGGATACGTTAGTTTGTTGTCGGTTTCCGTGACGACAGACGTCTATTTAAAGGCAGGCGTACAACGTTTTGGCTCGGAAGAAAGTTTTTGGAAATGTAACACGTACGGGGTAGGAGCACACAGACGTCGCTCGCTGCCGTCCTTTCTGGAAACAAACCTGTCGTTTGTTTGTTTTACATGCTGCCGATCGTTCGGATCTTTGTGAGTAGTTTTTATGCTTACCCAATACATTTTAGTATTTTGAAACGGAGAGCACTTAGATCTGTTTTTCTTCCATATATGGTGCATTACCTTGCTGCGGACTGCTGAGGGACCTGACATGACATTTTGCCATCTATTTGCATATATGATATCTGCTTGCATGACTACCTGGTAACACAGGAGTCCATGTCCTAAGGTGAGAGTGGCCAATCCTGTAGTGGTGGAGGGATCACTTATAGTTTGAGCTTACGTCACTGGTGAATCTCATGTGGATTTTGGAATTTGTTCATAACACAATTTCTTTGGACTAATATTCACGTTTATTTGGACATTTTTTTTTTTTAGTTTTTGTTGTGTTTTTTCATCTTTTTACACCTTTACTGCATCAATTGATTTTTTTTTGCGATGCACTAATCTTTTATAAATGGTTGCACATGATTGAATAATGAAAGCCAGCATTTATTAAGCTCTGGTGCAACTGCACTTGTAAAATGCAACTGCCCTTGCAAAGTGCACAGTCTATTTGCCTTTAGCAAATCAACCTCCATGTTTCTCTGTTCAAAGAATACAATCATTTATTGATTATACCATCCATTTATTGCAATCAACCTTTGAAAGAGGCTGTGCACTTGTCAAGGGAATGTTCCCCAAAACGTAGTGAATGTGGTACCTTTTGCGTCTGGTGTGGATTGGGGGGGACCCAGCGCACAGTGCATTGTGGGGTGCTCAGCAGGCAAAAATTCTACTAAGCACCCTGCAAATTCGGGTGTTCGCTGAACAGGCAATGTTTGGGCTGAACTTTTGCTCAACCAAAACTGTTTGCCCAACAATAGTTAACAAGCACATTAACTTGTATTGCCACAATTCATGGAAATTCACCTGCTCTATGTGTGGTGCATTGCATTGCCATTTATTGAGAATAAATGCCTTATTCCTCTCCTCCACAATTCCTGTGATGTGCCTTCTGCTTGTATCCTATTTCCTTGTGACCCCAGTTTGGACCAAAATTTGCCTACTCTTTCTGTACCTGCCCCACCATTGTCAGGTGCCATAATTAAGCTGCTGCTCACCATGATTCCCTATGGGTTTGGACAACATTTGTCTGCTGCCTTCCCCAAAGTTCTGCTATTAAGTTCTCTGTTGCCACTGTTGGACTGCTAGCTACCACCCACTTTTTGCTACTCTGTGCTTATTGGTTAGCTACTGATTGGCAGCTTCTCAACCAGTGCTGTTCATATGGGCAAACTCCAACATCTGAGCTTACCATCCCTTTTGAGCACAGCACAGGCTTTAAGAAGTACACTTTTACTGTCCTCCTACTGACCCTATAAGGTGGTCTGTGCATACTGTAGCGACAGTGTAATACCTTTGAGTAAGGAAAAAAATCAAGTGACATTTCTGATTGTAGCACAGCTGTACTCTGATAGATTGATTGTATTAGTAATTTACTAGCTGGAACTGCCCTTTAACATTTTAGCACATTTTAAAAAACATTTGTTATTAATGTTATTTAGTATAAAGTACTGTATATAGACTGTGTGGCAGCAGAGGCTATGCTATTAGAAAAGGCCTAAAAATGGCCAGAAGGACAAATACGTGAAATCCAGCTCTGATTGGGCAGTCACAGGCATGGCTTTATTTATAGTTTGTATTCACCATTAAGCCCATCTCAGCTTCTTCTGGGAATAATGGAGTTTCAATAGATTATACTATATGAAGGGAAGAAAGATAATACTGTAAATACTGGTTGTTTTAATGCACAGCCTAGAAATAGTTTTTTTTTTTTTTTTTTTCATAAAATGCATCCAATACATCGAGTAAACCTTGACATTTCTGCTTTTGATTTCTGTAAGGAATAGTAAGAATTCATAAGCTGCCCTCCAACTTCCTCCAGAAAGTACCTCAGCTTTCTGTTCACGTCACTGTAAATAATGTGAGCGTGAATGCCTCAGATATGCTATATGCTTTTATTTCAGTCTTTATGAATCTCCTGTAACCTTTGAACATTAGTTCAGTTTGAACTAAATAGGATTTAGAAAGCAATAAAATGCTATAAAATGTACGGTAATTTTTAGTGAAACTGAAAACTATAGTCATAGGTAGGGATGGGCCGAACGACCCCCTGTTTTGTTCGCACCAGAATTTTGAACATTGCAAAAGTTCGGAATGAATAACAAACCCCATTGAAGTCTATGGGACCCGAACGTGAAAAACAAAAGTGCCCATTTTGAGGGCTTATATGCAAGTAATTCGGCATAAAATGGTTATGTGAGTCCGAGTACTGCCCTGGAGGACATGTGTCAATGAAAAAAAAGTTTGTAAAAAACATAATTTTTTAAATGAGCAGTGATTTATTGATGCTTAAATTGAAAGCATAAAAATTAAAAATTATTTTCAGTATAGTGCCGGGGGGGGGGGGGGGGTCCCCTTAGTCTACCTGTAAAGTGGCACATTTGTACTGTGTATAGAAATAATTGCATTTATAAGGCAAAATAAATAAAACATTTCCCTGCAAGCTCCCTTTATTTTGTAAGCAACGGCTTTTGTGTGTATTTCAGTTGCTTTTGGCGTTAAACTTGCAGTAATGCAATGAAATATATGGCGTTATACTTGCAGTAACGCAATTAAATATATGGCGATAAACTTGCAGTAACGCAATTAAATATATGGCGTTACACTTGCAGTAATGCAATTAAATATATGGCGTTAATAATGCAGTAACACCCAGAAATGTACTGAGTTTAACGGCATGTAACACACTGAAATATATGGCGTTAAACTTGCAGTACCACACTGAATTGTACGGTGTTAAACTTGCAGTAACGCAACTGAAATATACTGTATTAAGTGTGCCGTAACGCACTGAAATATATGGCGTTAAACTGTAAACTGACACTTATGTATAGATGAATGGTCGCACTACACTCACACTGAACTATCACTATATACCCACTAAACTGATATTCTACACTGACCATAGAATCTAAATAGCACACTATAGCATGCTAATTGTCTAATAGCACTGAACAGAGCCCTGTTCTATCTCTCTCTCCATGCCGCTATTACACTACAAATGACCGCTATAGAATTCATATTTTTATAGTGTGGGACAGGATTAAGAGCAATGAGCCATAATTGGAGACAGTCATCATGACTCTTAGGCCGCGTACACGCGGAGGGACATGTCCGCTGAAACTGTCCGACAGACCGTTTCCAGCGGACATGTCTCCTCCGGATTTTCATCCGACGGCGTGTACACACCATCGGATCAAAATCCCCGCCGGCAGACAGCGCGGTGACGTGGCGGTGACGTTTTACGCCGCCACGTCACCGCACCAGGAAGTAAAAAACGTCCACGCATGCGTCGAATCCATTCGACGCATGTGCGGGCAGATAGTGTACTAACCAGCGGACATATCCGACGGACATGTCTCCGGCGGACAAATTTTAAAGCATGCTTTAAAATTTGTCCGCTGGTCAGACATGTCCGCTAGCCCATACACACGATCGGATTTGTCTGCTGAAACGGCCCGTCGGACCAGTTTCAGCGGACAAATTTGATCGTGTGTACGCGGCCTTACAGTGCTCTGTGCCCTGATTGGGTGAAGCTTTCATTGCTTTAGCCAATCAGGGCTTTCAATGCACTGTGCGGCGGTTCAGTGCATTGTAGTTGTTCGGCTGGCTAAACGGTCGAACGCCCTGATAATTCAGTTCTTCAGAGAATGTCTGAACAGCCAAAGTTTGGCTCGAAGTCGTGCTCAGGCCAAACCGTTCACCCATCTCTAGTAATAAGTGTTTTATTGCTTTGGTTTATGTAATAATAGTCCATGCCAAATTCTTAAAGTCGCCAGTAAACCTACCCATAATGGGCCAGATCCACAAAGAATTACGGTGGCGTATCTCCAGATCCGCTGCTGTAATTTCAAATTCCTGCCGGCGTATCTTTGTTTTGTATCCACAAAACAAGATACGCTGGAATTACGCTAAGATATGACTGGCGTAACGTTATTACACCGTCGTATCTTAGTTGCATACTTACACTGGACGCTAGGGGCGCTTCCGTCGTTTTTCCGCGTTGAATATGCAAATGAGCGAGTTACGGCAATTCAGGAACATACGAGCGGCCGGCGCATTCCTTTTACGTCGTTTGTGTAAGCGTATGTCCGGAGTAAAGTTACCCCTGCTATATAGAGGCATTCACAATGTTAAGTATGGACTTCGGGCCAGCGTCAAATTTTTCGTCGTTCACGTCGTTTGCGTAAACCGTTCGCAAATAGGGATTTGCGTAAGTTATGTTCACGTCGTTTTCATTGACTATTTGCAACGTGATTTCACGCATGCGCACTGGGATACGTCCACGGCCGGCACATGCGCATTTAAAAAAAAACGTAATTTACATCGGTTCACGATTAGTTTAAATAAAACACGCCCACCTCTTCCCAATTTGAATTAGACGCGCGTACGCCGGCCCATTTAGGGACGCAAGTGCTTTGTGAATACGGCACTTGCCATTCTAAGTTACGGCGATGTAGCGTAAATGATATACGCTATGCCCGCCAGAAACTTAAGCCGGGCTTCGTGGATCTGGCCCATGAACTATACATTGGACTGCATAGGTAGATTTTATATTTAAAGATGGCTGCATTCAAAGCCACAAAGTGATATTTAGCCAAAAACCTCTGAACATTGCTAATTGGCAATTTTTCTGTGCAATACCCAAATGTTTCTTAATGCAAGGTGTCAAATAATCTTTTTAATAGGGTAATACTAGCTGAGATTTGAATTTTCTTGTTGAAAGAGGAAAAGCCCTTTAAAGTCTAGCTCTACCTTAGTATTATCTGTTAGTTTATTATACCATGTTATACCTTAGATTTCAGTATCAATTTTCTCACAGACATAGGACAAAACTGGAAATATTGCTTATAACGTCTTTATAGTAAACTTGTGTTTTGCCCATGCAGGAAAAAGGACCAGATTTACTTTTATTGGCTACATCTGCAGTATAATTTACCTTTATGTTACGCCTCAGATGACACACAGGGATGAAACAAATCTCCCTACATACGTTTTACATGCATATCTGCTGTCTTCAGCTTTATATATTCTTTAGAAAGTTCATATTGTGTTTGGAGATTTTATCTTCCTGTTCAGTACTGCAGTAAAGCCTGGGCATACAACCAAGACAGCTGATTGGAGAAAAGGCACACACTGCCCCTACTCATAAGTAGAGGATTTCAGAGCTGATCGTTGAATAGTTCAGGGCTCTGCTAATCTATTTATAGCATCCTCTCCAACATAAAACTCTGGCTGCTTTTATCTCAGTTGACGGAAAACTTGTCAGGAGTTACCAGACCAGACTGATAACAGAAGAATGAATCAGCAGACAGCTACGGGGCATAGTGCTTTAAAGAGAGATAAGAAAACAGTGCAGATATACTGTATGTGCCCAGCTAAAATGTTATGAATCATGAAGGTTTACATCCACTTTAAGAGCTATCGCCTTGCCCCTTTTTAAAATCACATTAAAGCAAATCTGTTATGGGCAAAATAATGGATTTGTGTTAAATTGAACCTGTGGAGAGAGACTGATTATTAAAGCAAGCCCCATTGTTGTCATCCTCAAATCGGGCTTCACTGCATAATAAGAATGCAAGTCAGTGAAATTACTGAATTTCTGTCCTCCATACTTGTTTTAGGTCAATGACTTAGGATGACAGTAAGAGTTCAAGAGTTTAATCCTTTAAAAAAAAAAAAAGTTGGCTGTTTATGGAAGATTCACTTAACTTTAAATTAGAGTTAAAATTACCGTATTTATCGGTGTATAACAGGCACTTTTTACCCCTGAAATTACCGGGGGGGGGGGGGTGAGCGCTGCCAGAATCACTGAGCCGTCATATCCTGTTTACTCGGCTTTGACGTCACACACACATCCCGCCTCCGCCATCGGCATTGAACCAGTGTTCTGTCAATCACAGGAGCTGGTCCAATGGCGCTGCCGGAGGCAGGACTGTGTATGTGACTGCCGACTGAGAGCCGAGTACTGTAAACAGAAGATGACGGCTTGGTGATTCCGGTGGTGCTCGTCCCTCTCCTGATTTGCTGCACCGCATGAGAGATGGTAAGGCTGCAGATAGGCATCAGGCTGCATTGGATGGGTGCAGATTAGGTTGCAGATGGGCACAGAGGCTGCATTGAGGCTGCAGATGGGCATCAGGCTGCATTGGATGGGCGCAGATCAGGCTGCAGATGGGCACAAAGGCTTCATTGAGGCTGCAGATGGGCAACATTCTGCATTGGATGGGCGCAGATCAGGCTTCAGATGGGCACAGAGGCTGCATTGAGGCTGCAGGTGGGCACTAATCAGGCTGCATTGATTGGCACTGACCATGATTTTGCTTCAAAGTGGTTTATTTGAAAAAAAAAAAAATTCCGACGGACTTAGAAAGAGAACATGTTCTTTTTTTTTTAGATGAAAAAAATTTCTATTGGAAATTCTGTTCGTTTGTATGGAACTCCGATGGAGAAAAAAAACATGCATCCTTAGACACAAGTTGATGCATGCTCGGAAGCATTGAACTTGATTTTTCTCAGCTTGTCGTAGTGTTGTACATCACCGCGTTTTGGACAGTCAGAATTTGGTGTGACAGTGTGTATGCAAGACAGCTTAAATGGAATTCCGTCAGAAAAATCCATCAGAGTTTATCCCAACGGAAATTCCGATCGTGTGTACGGGGAAGTTCTCTATCTAAACTCTGATGGAATTCCTTAGAAAAAAGCCAGATGGGGAATACACACGGTCAGAATTTCCGATTGTGTGTACAGGGCTTTACTCTGATATTTCTATCTTCTCAGTTTCACTATAAATGGAAGCTATAATGGTTTTAGTTCAGTTATATTTTCATTTTAAGTTTTACCTTTTTTACACTGATGTTCTAATAGATTTTTTCTTTTATTTATGTGACATCTTTATTTTATACAGAAACACCAGTTGCAAGGTATACACATAAGGCAGCCATTAGATGAGTCCGTTTTCTTCATTTAGCCAGCAGGTTGAACGTAAAAACTGACTTTCCTATCCACACACAGGAGGAGGGAATTCTCCTTGCTGAGCATTTGTATTCTGACCGCGGGGAGACTTCCTCACCATCAAAATACATTAACCATAACTCTAGGTCCAGCTTGCAGCACTGATCGAGTAGGAAAAATCCAACAGGGCAGTTGTAAAACAAACATGCTTGAATTAAAATTTGTCTGGCCCCTGCTGAACTGACTGAATTTAGATCCATGTACTGTATGGGGGCTTTACACTGGTTTCACATAGCTTTATACGACTATTTTTTAATATAGAGTACAGTAGTAGCTTCTCCCTTTGTCACCATCTCTGTCCAAACCACAAAACGCACAAGCATTATTTGATTTATGCTGCCAAAATACTGCTCCGTTCAAGAGAAATACTCAACTGCAGTCCAGTGGCAAACCAACATTCCCGCATCCTCTGTGGCTGGCTCCTGTGGGTGGGTGGGCCACCGTGGGTGTCTGGCGGCACCCTGGCCCTGCTTTGGGTGGGTCACTGGCGTGGGTGGGTGCCTGGCTGGCACCATGGACCTACTGTGGCTGGCTGATGTGTCCTCTCCTCTGGGCACTGTTTGCTGAGGTGAGGGACTTGGAGACAATGCGCGCGGGGGGGGGGGGGGGGGGGCGTGGCACAACACATAATGATAAGAGTCGTGGAGAGTCTATGTTGGAATGAGCCCCCATCAGTGCTCATCAATACAGCCTCATCAGTGCCCATCAATTCAGTCTCACCAGTGTCCATCAATATTCATCAATGCAGCCTCACCAGTGCCCCTCAATGCAGCCTCACCAGTACCCATCAATGCTATATCTGCAGTGCCCCTCAATGCAGTCTCTGCAGTGTCCCTCAATGCAGCCTCACCAGTGCCCATGAATGCAGCCTCACCACCAGTGCCCATAATGCAGCCTCACCACCAGTGCTCATGAATGCAGCCTCATCGCCAGTGCCAATGAATACAGCCTCACCACCAGTACCCATAATATAGCCTCACAGCCAGTGCCCATGAATGCAGGCTCACCACCTGTGCCAAAAATGCAGCCTCATTACCAGTGCAGATAATGTAGCCTTACCACTAGGGATGGGCCAAACACCCACCCGTTTCGGTTCACACTAGAACATGCGAACAGGCAAAAAATGTGTGTGAACATGCAAACCCTATTACATTCTATGGGACTTAAAAATCAAAAGTGCTAATTTTAGAGAACCAGCGGGACCGGAAGTGCGTGATTGTGTATAACCAGGCGCCTCGACGTACGTTTTGTGTTGCCACATCGTCGAGACGCCTGGTTACGCACAATCACGCACTTCCGGTCCCGCTGTTGGAACGCACGCCAGCATCCCCAGCGTGAAACAAGTCTCCTCACTATTGCAACGCCGAACAGCCTCAATGACGGGGCACAGGCACCAACAAAAGTAAGGGACCATTTGGTGTTGTATGGTTTTATATTTTTACATTAAAAACGATATTATACTATGGCGGTCTTCCTTTCTCTCTGTTCGGTTCTGTGACATTTGGAGTCTGGCTGTATCAAGGGACTTAGAGCTGCGCATGAAGTTCTAAAGTACTGGGCTTGTGATCTAAAGCTTTCTTGACCTCTTTTTAATTAAATAGGTCAACATCTTGTGGTAAGGAGCCATCCTTTTGTGCACATTTGGGGTGAATTCTCGTCTTGGTGGAGGTGGAGACCCCTTATTGTGGATTTCAAGCATTTCCTTTGAGCACAACTAATATTGAACACAGATTCTTTATGAATGGACTTTATTTGTTTATGTATTGGTGGTGCCATCAATTACTTATCCATTGCTAATTAATCACACAATTTTTATTTGTATTTAATGTTGTGTTTGGCACATATATATATATATATATATATATATATATATATATAATTTTGTTTATATTTCACTTTAAAACGCCCCCTACCTTTCACATTTTTCCAGTATGATGTTTGTCAAAGGAGTCAGGAGGCGGGTGACAGCAGTCGGAGTGTAGGCGGGACTGGCCTGAAAAGATGGTTGCCGGGGGCCCGCAGGAGCCCCGAGAGTTTTAGTTGGTGGCGCTGGTGGGCGCCCTGCAGCGTCGGGGCCCGGCCGAACTGACCGTCTGGTCAGTCCGTCCCTGCCTCCACATCATTACAGGACACAGTAATGATATGAGGGTAAGTTGGAGGCACTAGTAAGTTGGGGACAAGTAAATCAGCAATATCAGAAGTGTTGGTTTTACAGTAGACTTTAGCGAAGGGATTTCTCCTGAATGGAACAACGTTTTGTTGGTACGAGTTGCAGTAAATATTCTATCTCTTGCAGGTATATTTGTTTCATATTTTCATCATTTACTATAGGGTCATCTTAGTAATAGTAATATTCTCAGACACACAAAAGTACTTTTTACCACCATGCTCTACAAACTCTATGAATATGTGTGGCTCCTGTGTGTACTTCTAGTAAAACAAGAACCAAGTTTCTATGTGTATGTTTAATAAATTGGATTAGTTGCATGCGTCTGACTGCCAGCCTCTTTTTCCAGCTTGTTGTTTTTGTTTTGCTTTTTTGCCATTAGTTTAACTCCTGTATGGGAACGATCATTTGGGGATTAATAAAGCAGTGAAGTACAGCCTCAGTGCAGAGTATTAAATTTGGTATATTTACAAGTACGACACAGGAGCAGTTGGTGTAATTCTTTCATGGTCCCCAGGTTATTCTTGATGCAATAAAAATTATGCATGTATGAGAATCCTGACATTTAAACAATAAAGGACAAAAAGAATGTGGTGTTCTTATTTTCTTTACTCAGTCATTAGTAGAAAAATCCATTCCTGCTGTTACATTTGTTTCTAGTAGAAATTTATATATATGATTCTTTACTCATGCAAGGAGATTGTGTTTAGATAGAAACTACCTTATTCCCTGGGACCCGCACAAGAGGCAAAGCAGCGCAGTTGTCCAATTCATGTAAAATGATACATTTGCATTATAGAGCAACAGATAGAAATATATTACTGTATAAGTAATGAATTTTAGTTATGTACTCCCTAGAGGAGAATATAAGGAATTGAAATCTTTATAAATCAGTAAATACAGTGCTGGATTCCAAATAGAAATTGTATTTACCCTTTCACCCTTCCACCACCTACGCCTACATATATACGCTTGCTCCAATACATTTGAAAGAAATATATCTGTAACGGTCCTTATTTTATCTGGTCATGGTATAGCTAGTAGTAGCCAGTCACATTCAACTGCATTTAACTGCATGTATCCAACACTCTATTTACTAGACATGTGCATTCGTTTTCGTTAGAATGCATTTTCGTCCGAAAATCTGTTTGTTTCGTTATTGTTTTAACAAACGATAACGAAAGTGCAAGAAACGAAAACCGAAAGATCCGACATAAAAAATGCTTTATTTTCGTTTTCGTTGCTGTAAAAATTCGATATAGAGAGATTCGACATTATAGGGAAAAGATTCGACATCATAGAGAAAAGATTCGACACTATAGAAATAATAGATTCGACATTATCTGTGTAGCGCTGATGTATATAAATGTGTATATTGCATTCCCTAGATGGCATTCATGGACATTGAGATTGTTGAGTGCTTGGAGCCATCTAGTGGCCAATTGTTGTTAATGCAAGAAGCATTCCACTATCTGAGGAATAAAGAAGAAAGACTATTGGTTCTCAGAGTTGACCTTTGTAAATAGGAAGTTGATCAAAGACCCAGGAACAATTTCTTGCGCAGTGCATGCTGGGATTTGCTATATAAGGAGTGGGAGCAGCCATCTTGGGTCCTTTTGGAACCGCATGGGCAGCCGGAGAGGATCTGTGAGGAGACGGGACCGAACAACAAGGCCCACGGACATTTCCATTGAGCATCGGAGGACGGGAGTCCCCCAGCAGAGTTGGCCTGGTGTTTGATCCAGCTGACGGAGCAACGGGAGGAGGTCGCCGGACTGTACGGAGCCTGTGTCCAGTTAGGTGAGTGGGTTACGGCCCACAGTTTGTTATGCCTCACACGCCATTAGACTAACACACAGGCCTCACTACATACTTCCAAGAAGAAGCGGAGGGGTTGCCTTTAGGAAGGTTGAAGGCCTAGTTGTTCGGGACGCTCTCCAGAAGGCCAAGGCAGTTAACCCACTCATTGCGGAGACATTTTTTTCAGGAAGTTTATTTGTTTTGTTTGGATTACAAATCACTTGGGAAACATTATTAGCTAGCGAAGAAAGAAGATCAAGAACTGACTGTTTTTTTTTTTTTTTGTGAGATCTCACGGTTACCTTACAAAGTAGGGGGAGCTCCTAGGCTTAGTTTTATTTTCTTATTCATATACCTGCAGGTATACTGTTTGTTATTTGATTGCTGTATAGATTCAATTTTTTTTTTGTGCTATCATCCCATGTTAGGAGGATAGCACAGTTTATGTACTGGTGTTTCTTTACTTGCCAATTATCAACAGTAAAAGAATACTACTGTTTAAGCATATCAGGGTTGTGGCGTATTGCTTTATTCACTCTAGGTGCCGCTCGTGGATCCTGAAGTTACAAACAGGTATCTGGTATCACATTGTACAGTATTGTATTGTATTGCACCACAGCTGTGTAAAGGGGATTGAGCCTTATCATTGGGGTTGTAGTTAGAGAGTGCAGGCCCAAAATGTAATCAGCAGCTCCTGCGGGGGTCAGTGCTACACGTGGGGGCTCGTCCGGGATCCTGTCACTCTACAAGAAACCCACCCCCCCCCTTGAGGTCACCATGGACCCCATCACAGTAGTCCGTTGGTGCGAAGCAGAAGGGACACGCTCAGAAGCGAGCGTGGCCATTGAACTCCCAGGGAGCGACTGGGAGAAGAAGCAAATCAAAGAGGTGGTACAGACATTGTCTCCAGACAGAAAGGCCTACGTGGTTGCAGTGAAACCAGACTTTGGGACTGATTGCACCTATGCCCTGATAGAGTGGGGACGGGGTGTCCCTGAAAATTTCCACGGTGCTACCATAAAATTGTCCGAGAAGACAGTGTTCCACCTGACACACCCCTGCAAAAAGCAGTTAGAACCCCTAGACAGGAACGCAGGAGCCGCCGCCCAGCGGCAGGCGGAACAACAACTGGCTGAGTTACAGCGACAATACCGTGAAATACAGGAAAAGTTTCAGGAGACATCCAGCATCATAGCAGATCGCATGGATGGACTGCGCGTCGGCTCAGAAGACCAGAGAGCTGGCCAGATGACACCAAACCCAAGGAGGGAGCCAAGAAGACGCAGCAGGGGCTATCTGCAAGAAGTAACTATTAGGAAGGATTTCCGCATTGATGGCCAGATAGGAGAAAAGGGACAGAAGGGCAAACTGTCTTACACCAGCCTCCTACACCAAATAGAACTGGGGCTACAAAAAGGATATCTGGAATCGGAAATCAGAGAGGCTGTGATCCACGCCATCAGCCCAGGCTCAAGTGTTAGGGGCATGTTAGAGAGAAAGAGTGATTTGACTTTGAACCAGCTTAAGAGGATTCTAAAAAGTTACTATGAGGAGGAAGATGCCACAGAGCTATTCCACCAACTGATAAATATTGCACAGGACAGTAAAGAGACTCCTCAGAACTTTCTGTTTCGGGCCATTGAACTCAAGGACCGCCTGCTGTTTACCTCAGGAGAGAGAGGGAGCGGGGAACAATTTGGAGCTGAGCTGGTACAGAAGAAATTCCGGAGATCCGTGACCACGGGGCTGAGGAGCGACTATGTCAAGCTCCACTTGAAGCAGTACTTGGAAGATCCCTTAACTCCAGACGAGGTCCTTCTTGAAAAAGTGAACGAAGCGGATAAGATGGAGATTGAGAGAGACCAGAAACAGAGAAAGCTTCAAGCTTCAAACACCACAAGTGCTAAAATACAGCAGGTAGGTGTCCCCTTAGACACCCAGGAGTTGAATGTGCTGGCGGCAACCATTGACCAGGGATCATGGCTTTCATCTGTACACCACCCACCCGCGAGTCAGACGGAGCTGGAGAGGCTTATGCAGACCCAGAAAGAGATACTGGAGATGATGGCCATGATGATGACTCAGCTGGTGAAACTAAAGGCAGAAGGAGTTATGCCAAGGAAGGTCCCAAAAGCTACCACCATTACCAGCCCTACGAAACAAACACAAAGAGTCTGTTTCAAATGCGGAGGGATGGGACATTTCAGGCGAGTGTGCCCCAGCCCACTACCCGAGGAAAACCCACATCAGTCGGAGGGAAACTTCAGAGGGCCCCAGTGAAGGAGTCAACTGGGCGCCCGGGTGCAGTAGCGAACTCCACACCGACTCACGTGCCACGGCCCACTGGAGCCACCAACAAGGCGGGGCAGAAGAAAAAGAGGCCCTCAAAGGCCAAAGTCCGAGCCACAGAGCAGGCTAAGGGTACAGCTACCAGTGGATTTCCTCCCAAGCTAGTGGGACCTTCCCCAATTGTCCCCATCCAAGTGGAAGGGATCTACACAAAAGCCCTGCTGGATACTGGAGCCCAAGTAAACTTATTATACAGGGACTTCTATGACAAGCATCTCAAGCACCTGCCACTACGGAAATTGGAGGAGTTGGAGATATGGGGTTTGGGCACTCAGAACTTTCCATATGATGGTTACCTGCCAGTCAGACTCACCTTCGACCCAAGTACAGTAGGAGAGACGGAGACCTTTGACACATTGGCCATAGTGTGCCCTCGTCCTCCAGGAGCTGACAAGAGCTCTCTTATCATTGGGACAAACACTGACTTAGTGAGGAGACTACTTGCACCGCTGGTAATTAAGAAGGATACCCGCCCCACTGAAATACATCCCATGTTGGCCCAGACATACCGAGACCTTATCCAGGAGGAGAAGGCTCCTGAAGAGGGAGTGGGAAAAATCTGGCTGCTGAACAGAGGAGAGAAAATAGTCCAGCCGGGTGAAGTAATCTGCCTAAAAGCCTCGGTCAAATTGAGCTGGAAGAAACCAGGCCCTTTCATTGTCCTGGAAAACCACAAAGAGGGGAGAAACGGACTAGAACTCATCACTGAAGTGTTGCCCACCAGAGTATTGGAGAGAACTCACGGCAAAGTTCCAGTCAGTGTCCGCAACACAGCGACAGTGCCAGTGAGAGTGCCAGCCAGGCTACTGTTGGGACGGGTCAGTCCGGCTGTTCCAGTCGAACCAGGAGGTTTGAAAGGAGGGTCAGCCCCAGAAATCCCTGAAGAAGAGTTCAGCCCAAAAAATACGCCTCTTACTCCTGCATGGAGGGAAAGGGCCAAAGCCCAACTGCTGAGATGGAGAGCAGCCTTCTCGAAAAGTGAATTTGACGTAGGATTGGCAAAGAGTGCCACCCATCGAATTCGTCTGGAGGAAGACAAGCCATTTCGGGAAAGGGTCCGGCGGATCCCTCTAGGAGATCTGGAAGACTTGAGGGAACAATTGGCTGAACTTAAGAGGACGGGCATTATCCGGGAGTCCAGGAGTCCCTACGCCTCCCCTATAGTGGTGGTCAGGAAGAAGAATGGGTCCCTACGCCTGTGCATTGACTACAGGACCCTGAATCGGAGGACCATCCCTGACCAGTACACCACACCCCGAATTGAGGATGCCTTACAGAGTCTGTCAGGAGCAAAGTGGTTCAGCGTACTGGACCTGAAGAGTGGATATTACCAGATTCCTATGTGCCCTGAAGACAAGGAGAAAACCGCTTTCATCACCCCAGTTGGGTTCTTTGAGTTCAACCGGATGCCGCAAGGCCTGACTGGGGCCCCAGCAACTTTCCAGAGGTTGATGGAGAAGACAGTGAGTGACATGAATCTCCTTGAAGTCCTGGTATACCTGGATGATGTCATAGTCTTTGGGAGGACGTTGGAAGAACATGAAGAACGCCTTGAGAAGGTCTTGAAGAGACTTCATGATGAAGGCCTGAAACTCTCTATGGAGAAGTGCCAGTTCTACCAACCCTCGGTGAGTTACCTGGGACACATTGTGTCTGAAGAAGGAGTGGCAACTGATCCCAAGAAACTAGAAGCTGTCACTTTCTGGCCCAGGCCCACCAACGTAACTGAGCTCAGGTCATTCTTGGGTTTCTGCTCATACTACCGAAGATTCGTAGAGGGATTCGCAAAAATAGCCCACCCACTCACTGAACTCTTAAAGAAGCAGGAAGAAGCTGGTGAAAGCGCGGGTCAGCCGAAGAAGCCTAAAGAGGGGTCTAGAAGGAAGAAAGAGTCCATCCAGGATCAGTGGACTCCAGAATGTGAAGAGGCCTGCAGGAGGCTGAAGTGGAGTCTTACTACTGCCCCAGTGTTGGCCTATGCAGACCCTGCCAAACCATATCAGTTACATGTGGATGCCAGCCGCGACGGGCTGGGGGGAGTGCTTTACCAGGAGCATGAAGAGCACTTACGGCCAGTTGCCTATGTGAGTAGAAGTCTGACCCCTGCTGAAAGAATCTATCCAACTCACAAGCTTGAATTTCTGGCTTTAAAATGGGCAGTGGTGGACAAGTTGAAGGACTACCTTTACGGGGCTGAATTTGTGGTCAAGACGGACAACAACCCCCTCACATATCTACTCACCACTGCAAAGCTGGATGCCACCGGTCACAGGTGGTTAGCTGCCCTCTCAGCCTTTACCTTCAGCCTGAAGTACAGACCAGGAGTTGGTAACCGAGATGCGGATGCCCTGTCAAGAAGACCCCATGACCCCTTGGAAGAATGGACCCAGCTTACCCCAGAAGGAGTGAGGGCCCTATGGGAGGGCACAAGTCAGTACCAGAAAGGTGGAGCCAGAGCTGAAGAAGTAGGAGTATTCTCAGCGGCAGTACCCAGGTGCTACTGTAACGTCTCCCAGGTCACACAGGAGGGCCTACCCAAGTTATCCAGGAAGGATCTCAGGAGAGATCAGCAGGGAGATCCACTGTGTGGGCTGGTGCTGGAAGCATTGGAATGTCAACAGCCTGATGTACTGCGGAAGAGTCCTGAGAGGGAAGCCCAGGTGTTATTGAGAGAATGGGATCATTTGCAGCTGCAGCAAGGGGTGGTCTACCGAAGGGGCCCCTCTGATGATCCAGAAGCAAAGTGGCAGTTACTCTTGCCTGAAAAGCACAGAGAGACGGTACTGATTGCTTTACATGATCACCATGGACACTTGGGAGCCGAGAGAACTCTCCAACTAGTAAGGGATAGGTTCTACTGGCCTCACATGAGAAAAGAAGTGGAGAGCTACTGTCACTCCTGCCTCAGATGCATCCAACGGAAGACATTGCCCCAGAGGGCTGCCCCAATGGGCCATTTAGAGAGTCAGGGCCCAATGGACCTGGTTTGCATAGACTTTCTTTGTCTGGAATCCGATCTGAGTGGGCAAGGTGACATCTTAGTGGTGACAGATCACTTCACCCGTTATGCTCAAGCTTTCCCTACTAGGGATCAGCAAGCAACCACAGTAGCAAAGACTCTCGTAGAAAAGTTCTTCGTACACTATGGCCTGCCTCAACGCATACATTCAGACCAAGGAAGGGACTTTGAGAGCAGACTAATCAAAAGGCTGTTGGATCTGTTAGGCATACAAAAGTCCAGGACTACTCCTTACCACCCACAAGGGGACCCCCAACCGGAAAGGTTCAACAGGACTCTCTTGATCATGTTGGGGACCTTGACTGCCGAGCAAAAACCTCACTGGAGTAAACACATTGCTGCATTAGTCCATGCCTATAATAGTACCAAAAGTGATGCCACTGGATATTCCCCATACCGACTGATGTTCGGCCGTGAAGCAAGATTGCCAGTGGACCTGGCGTTTGGTTCCTCCTTGGACCACACCTCCGAGGCCTCCCATAAAGGGTATGTGGACAGACTACGGCGGAGCCTGAAGACAGCTTACGAGCAGGCTCACGCCACCTCGGATTCCAGGGGGGAGAGGAACAAGAGGAACTTTGACCTGAAAGTGAGAGTCCAGGATCTTCAGCCAGGTGACCGGGTCTTGTTGAGGAACTTAGGCATTCCAGGCAAACACAAGTTGGCTGATCGCTGGAAATCACAGCCATTTGTTGTGTGCAGGAAACTTCCAGGGCTCCCAGTGTATGAGATCAAGCCAGAAGGAAAAACTGGGCCAGTAAAAACATGGCACCGAAATCACCTCTTACCTCTCACTGAGGCAGTCAGGACAAGCACAGAGAAGGAATCCACACCCACTGATGTGTGTAGACCAGTAACCAGGTCCCAACCTGCACCTTCTATAGATGAGGGAGTGGAGATGAGCTGGCTGTGGCTTCCTGAAGATTCAGAAACAGATGCTGATGTCCTTTCGGAGGTAGAGGAGGATGATAATGGAACTCTTAGGGCAGAGGCCCCGGAATTTGTGCCGACCACTCACTCTGTAGGAGAGCCCAGTGCTTCCATTCATTCCCCACCCTTAAGCATTGAACGGAATGATGACCTTGGCCCAGAAGGAATGGACACTCCAAAAGTGCCCAGAGCAAAGAGAGACATTCGCCCACCACGCAGACTGACTTATGACACATTGGGCGAATGCTCTGAAGCCTCACAGTTTGTGAGCAGAAGAAACTTTGAACTGCCTGGTCCCTCTACTCTTGATTTAGTAAGGGACAGCCCCAGCTCACCCCTTGACACATCTGTACCAGACATGGTAGTATCAGCTGTGGGTGCACAGGATAGCTTCCCACTGTATGACAATTGGTGGAAAGCTCCTCTGTCCGTTTTGTGTGAACGTATAGAAACTAGAATGCAAGATAGGATTAGCAATTTGGACCTCTTTGGGGGACCAAAGAGACAAAGTAGGGGGAGTGTGTAGCGCTGATGTATATAAATGTGTATATTGCATTCCCTAGATGGCATTCATGGACATTGAGATTGTTGAGTGCTTGGAGCCATCTAGTGGCCAATTGTTGTTAATGCAAGAAGCATTCCACTATCTGAGGAATAAAGAAGAAAGACTATTGGTTCTCAGAGTTGACCTTTGTAAATAGGAAGTTGATCAAAGACCCAGGAACAATTTCTTGCGCAGTGCATGCTGGGATTTGCTATATAAGGAGTGGGAGCAGCCATCTTGGGTCCTTTTGGAACCGCATGGGCAGCCGGAGAGGATCTGTGAGGAGACGGGACCGAACAACAAGGCCCACGGACATTTCCATTGAGCATCGGAGGACGGGAGTCCCCCAGCAGAGTTGGCCTGGTGTTTGATCCAGCTGACGGAGCAACGGGAGGAGGTCGCCGGACTGTACGGAGCCTGTGTCCAGTTAGGTGAGTGGGTTACGGCCCACAGTTTGTTATGCCTCACACGCCATTAGACTAACACACAGGCCTCACTACATACTTCCAAGAAGAAGCGGAGGGGTTGCCTTTAGGAAGGTTGAAGGCCTAGTTGTTCGGGACGCTCTCCAGAAGGCCAAGGCAGTTAACCCACTCATTGCGGAGACATTTTTTTCAGGAAGTTTATTCGTTTTGTTTGGATTACAAATCACTTGGGAAACATTATTAGCTAGCGAAGAAAGAAGATCAAGAACTGACTGTTTGTTTTGTTTTTTTGTGAGATCTCACGGTTACCTTACAAAGTAGGGGGAGCTCCTAGGCTTAGTTTTATTTTCTTATTCATATACCTGCAGGTATACTGTTTGTTATTTGATTGCTGTATAGATTCAATTTTTTTTTTTGTGCTATCATCCCATGTTAGGAGGATAGCACAGTTTATGTACTGGTGTTTCTTTACTTGCCAATTATCAACAGTAAAAGAATACTACTGTTTAAGCATATCAGGGTTGTGGCGTATTGCTTTATTCACTCTAGGTGCCGCTCGTGGATCCTGAAGTTACAAACAGGTATCTGGTATCACATTGTACAGTATTGTATTGTATTGCACCACAGCTGTGTAAAGGGGATTGAGCCTTATCATTGGGGTTGTAGTTAGAGAGTGCAGGCCCAAAATTTAATCAGCAGCTCTCGCGGGGGTCAGTGCTACACAGAGAATAGATTTCAATTTATGAGAAAATAGATTCGACATTATAGAGAATAGATTCGACATTATTACTAGTCATACAACATTAGAATTCTTGTAGGCGGAATATTCAAATGGAAATGTACGATTCCACTTAAAGATTCAACGTTCCGTCAAATATTCTTTTTGACCATTCGACAGAAACCAAAAAGATTCGACGTTCCATCGAATGTTCCATCGAATGTTCTTTTGACCATTCGACAGAAACCAAGTATTATTGGATTTTCAGACGAAAGCTATTCCCCAACGAAAAACAAAATTAATCAAAACTATTTTCGGGAGTAACTAAATAAATGTATTTTCCAAATGAAAACGAAAAAAGTAAACAAAATATTCCAGTCTAGCATTTACTCCTCAAAAGGCTCAACTCTCTTGGCCTTCAAGACTCTGCTCTCGCTTGGCTCTCCTCCTACCTATCACAGCACTCCTTTAGTGTGACCTATGTACCGGACTGCTCCTGTTGGGCAGGCGCTGCTTTAAATTTATAGGATGTCTGAGTATTAGTTGACTCAGGCATGTGTAATTTTGACTAAATTTGGCCTCTGTTTCAGCCGTGGCTGTGCTGGGAGTAAACACCAATGTTCGCCTGGGGGTGTTGTTATCACTCCAGGCCAAGGATGGCAGCAGAGTCAGGATGTATTGGGTGCCCCCCTCAACAGCCAATCAGTGGGGGTGATCCTTCTGCTGTGCATGCTGGGGAGGGGTACTTAAGAAACAGAAGCCACTGGACCGGGGTCGTCGGTCTGTCGTCCCACTACCTCGTGGCCCACCTGGCCAGGGATGCGTGTTCTTGAAATTCTGGCTCCGGGACCACTTGGTCCGGGGTTATGATCTGTCTAAGTGGGGCCTGCGCTTTCAAGGTGATCCTGTGCTGTCTGTCCTGGAGGGAAGAAGCCGCTTGATGAAGAAAGCCAGGGGAGGACCTGTCTTGGAGAGGACCATGCAGAAGGCTGGTATCTTGGAAGGAGGCCTGGAAACTTCATCGAAGGATGCACCATATACTGAAGGGCTTGATAGTGATCGCCTGTCAGGTCTGAGTTCTACAGAAGTGAATCTGGAGAGATCCGGGTGCTGAATCCTGTGTGAAGGGGTTTCAGGACCGAAAGTGTCTCATTGTAAAGGGAGGTCTGTGGCAGGGACTGTACTTTATTCTGTGCACCTGTCCGGCTGCTAGGCCAGTGAGAGGGACCTATCTGGGTGAGTAATACCAACTCTGGCTAGAGTGGCGACGAGAACTGTTTGCTGGAAGCAGGAGTGTTTCCGAATTGAGATTATGCACCTGAACCTATCTACGTGTTTACCCTTCCACCGCATCAACCACTTCTTTCCTTACCAAGTACTGCAAATAAATACAAGAAAAAGAAGTGTAAAGAGTGGGCATTGAACTTTTTCAACTCTCCTCTTCTACCCTGGACGGCGAAGATATACAGGTAACATGCTGCCCGAAATACTAAGCAGCTCCTTCAGGGGTTAGTGCTACACCTATAACTCTGTTCCCTCCTCTCCACTTCCTCTTTCTTTAGGGGTACCTCAAGGTTCTGTCCTCTGACCCCTTCTTGTCTCCATTTACACCCCCTCTCTTGGTCTGTTAATAAACTCCCATGGCTTCCAGTACCACCTCTATGCTGAGACACACAAATCTATCTCTCTACTCCTCATGACATAACAACATGGATATCACACCACTTCCTCAAACTCAATCTCAATCTTTCTAAAACCATGCTCATCATTTTCCCTCCAGCCCGCGCCCCCCATCTTCTCCATCAAGATCAATAATACAACCGTCAGTCCCTACCCTCATGCCAAGGTACTAGGTGTATTCCTAGACTCTGACCTGTCCATTCAGCCCCAGATCCAATCACTATCTAAATCATCCAGACTTCCCCTCTGAAACATCTCCAAAATACGCCCCTTTCTAACCGTTGACACCACTAAACGTATTCACTCCCTTGTTATCTCTCGCCTTGACTATTGTAACTCCCTCCTCCTTGGCCTACCTCTCTACGATCTATCCCCTATTCAGTCTATCATGAATTCCAGACTCATCCACTTTACCAACCGTTCAGTGTCTGTCACTCCTCTCTGCCAATCCCTCCACTGGCTTCCACTCACCCAATGAATAAAATTCAAAACACTAACAATAATGTACAAAGCCATTCGCAATTCTGCCTCAAGCTTCATCAACAATCTTATCTCTAAATATCACCCAAACCCTCCTCTCTGCTCCTCCCAAGACCTTCTGCTCTCTATCTCCCTTGTCTCCTCCTCCCATGCTCGTCTCCAGGACTTCTCCAGAACCTCTACCATCCTCTGGAACTCACTACCCCAATCTGTCTGTTTATCTTCTACTCTGTCCACTTTTAGGCAATCCCTAAAACGCAGCGCTTCAGGGATGCCTATTCTGCCTCAAGCTAACAACCAAATCTTCTATTTCCCTCATCAGTTCATCCCTCACAGTCCCCTACCTTTTTGTTTCATCAGCCCCTCCCTCTTCGATTCTAAGTTTGCAGGAGCAGGACTCTATTAACCCTCTTGTTTTGAATTGTACTGCTGGTGTAGTGTCTCCCTTTACATTGTAAAGCAATGCGAAAACTCTTGGCGCTATATAAATCCTGTATAATCATAATAATAATATTATTCAATAGTGTAAAAATATGCTTCTACCACTAGCTATTTAAAGAGGAAAAAACAAACAAAAAAATAAACAATTTCTAGGCAGGCAATTATTTTATCGCAGAAGAGACATGCTACGTGATTTCTGCAATACAACAAAATAACCTACCTAGTCACAAAGCAGTATTAGACCCAAAAGCAAACACGTATTGCCGCTTACCAATTATTAGAAGTGATGACTGTATTTGTTTTCTTTTTTTTTGTCTTTCTTTCTTATGTTTGATTGAACCAGCCAGCAAGTCTGTTTTTTTTTTGTTCAAAAGCACAGCTTTTTTAGTTCTCCAGCAGAATGTATCAGTTTACATGGATGAGACAAACCACTTAACACTGGCAGGGGTAATTAAATGCTGTTATTTATTCATGCAAAAATGTTATCTCTAAAGAAAAAAAAAACTGTTTGCTGTAATTGATTATAAAGTGTGAGCTGGAGTTTGGTTTACATTTTTTAGGGATTCTAAATCTGCTAATACATTTAACGCTACCCTCCCTTGAGATATACTTGAGATATACTTTGACCACCTGAAGATGGACTGTAGTTCCCTTGTGAGAAGCAATATGATGGGGTAATACCAGGTGTTTGTATATCACCAATATTATCCATAGGACTCTAATTATGTTTTTTCAAATGCATGCACAGTGATGGTCTTACCCTTCTCTTGGCGTCTTTCAGCAAAAAGTCCCAAGTTGATAGTCCTTATACAGGTGATAGGATTACTACATCTATAAAATCCTGGGATGTGGTCTAAGTTCTTTCATTTATACTTCGGTACCCTTTTCTTCCCTTATAAGGAGCAGTAGCATATAATATAAGAAGTATAGAGGAGGTTACTCACTTTTTTTTTCCGACATGTCATTTAAATAAAAATTCCCTGTATAACAAAGTATGTTCTATGGATCACAATATAAATTCATATATGTTCATATAAGATAATATTACATGAGAACTTAAAGGATCACTAAAGGAATTTTTTTTTTTAGCTAAATAGCTTCCTTTACCTTACTGCTGTCCTGGTTTCATGTCCTCATTGTTCATTTTTGCTTTGAAGTTGCTGTAATTCTGCTCTGATCTCCACACTTCCTGCTTGTCTGGCTCCTTATGAAAAATCTCATGGCAGCTTTTCACTGTGGTCCAAGCTGTCATTACTGTGTGTCTAAAACTCCTCAGAACCAATCAGATTCATTTTAAAAACAAAACACTCCCCTGTATTTGTTTGTTTTTGTTCTGTGTGTCTCTTTACTTCACAGAAACATGAAACCAGTTTAAAAACTAAACTGCAGGCACATTATATGACTGATTTTTATCTATTTTTAATATTTTTTTAAAAGAATCCATTTACTATTATGTCTCTATACCCTGTAAACAGTAATTTCAGCAAAAAAAATAAAAAATCCTTTGGTGAACCACTTTAGCCCCGGACCATATTGCTGTCCATTGACCAGAGCACTTTTTGTGATTCGGCACTGCGTCGCTTTAACTGACAATTGCGCGGTCGTGCGTCATGGCTCCCAAACAAAACAAATAGAGCTTTCTTTTGGTGGTATTTGATCATCTCTGCGGTTTTAATTTTTTGCACTATAAACAAAAATAGAGCGACTATTTTGAAAAAAAATCTATATTTTTTACTTTTTGCTATAATAAATATCCCCCCAAAATATATAAACAAACATTTTTTTTCCTCAGTTTAGGCCGATACGTATTCTTCTACATATTTTTCGTTAAAAAAAATCACAATAAGCGTTTATTGATTGGTTTGCGCAAAAGTTATAGCGTTTACAAAATAGGGTGTCGTTTTATGTAATTTCTATTAATATTTTTTTTTTTACTAGTAATGGCGGCGATCAGCATTTTTTTTCAGTACTGCGACATTATGGCGGGCACTTCGGACACTTTTGACACATTTTTGGGACCATTGGCATTTTTATAGCGATCAATGCTATAAAAATGCATTGTATTACTATAAAAATGCCATTGGCAGTGAAGGGGTTAACACTAGGGGGCAGGGAAGGGGTTAAGTGTGTTCCTGGGTGTGTTCTAACTGTATGGGGGGGGGGGGTGACCTCACTAGGGGAAATCACTGATCTTCTGTTCATACATTGTATGAACAGAAACTCAGCGTTTCCCCCGCTGACAGGAACGAGAGCTTTGTGTTTACACACAAAGTTCCCGTTCCCCGCTCTGTAACGAGTGATCGCGTGTGCCCGGCAGCGATCATACCCGCCGGGCGCGCGCTCGGGACTCGGGGGCGAGCGGGGGGCAGGTGCGCCAGCCGCCGGCGGC
The DNA here is from genome assembly GCA_029574335.1 of Rana kukunoris. Taxonomy (NCBI): domain Eukaryota; kingdom Metazoa; phylum Chordata; class Amphibia; order Anura; family Ranidae; genus Rana; species Rana kukunoris. The sequence continues at coordinate 111,433,850 of CM056052.1, forward strand.
GCGCACGCGCCCCCTAGCGGCCGCTAAAGAGCGGACGTATAGCTACGTGCTCTCACGTAGCAGTGCCACCGTCCCGCAGTAATATGACGGCGGGCGGTCGGCAAGTAGTTAAGGCCAACACCAGTTTATATCTTATCAATATTAACAGGTTTCTTTAGGGGAGCCTTATTCAGCTGCTGTTTTCAATAACTGGCTAATTAAAAGCTTGATGTGTGCTTTTACTTTTTTTGACTATTAATAAAAAATATATTGTGAAAAACTTGCACTATATGGAATGTTATAAATAAAAATAAAAAAGTTTGTGCCAACTAAAACCTAACATAAATTAATCGGTAATAAGTAAATATAAAGTCCAATAATTAAATAGATAAAGTCCAAATAATTAGATGATCCGTTGCGCACAGACAGCACCCAGGTGTAATAAAAAAGTCGTGAACCACCACCACATGGACTGAGGCTTACCAGAGATAAGCTAAATGAAAGCCTGTAGTAAATTCAAAGCAGGATTAGCAGATATCACGGCCTCTTGGAACATCAAGGACAGCTATTCACAGGATCCTCGCCAGGCAGTACCAGGATATAAGTTGAGTAATCGCCAATGAGCATATCATGCAGAGCAGCGGTAATCCACATACAGAGAAGAAGACCGCAACATAGTGTGATACTAATGCGACTTTTAATAAGGTATTAAAAAACTACTTACACACAAACTGTGAAATGAAGCAGTAAAATAAAAATTGCCGGCCGGCATATACAGGAGCCCTTCCTCCTTACGTAAACGCGGTGACGTCACTGCACGCCGTCGTCCCAGACACGTTTCGTCATATGTTGACGTTATCAATGGGGATGTCCTTGATGACGCCCTGGAGGAGGAACAAAAGGCGTTGACATAGTTCCGGTTTCACGTCCCGTCACGTTTAATTCTTGCATTCGTGGAACCCACGTGGCCATTGCGAACCCGGAACTCACTGAAGCCTGTTTTGTTCAGCTGTCTTGTGAGTGGTGTTATATTATTGCGCCTAGATATAGTACCGGCAGTACTTCACTATATATGTGTAGTGCCCCCTAGGTCAGGTCTTAGAGGTTTTTCTTCTTCACGTGTGCAGGGTCCCGGACTCGGGGTGCGGCATCCACCTTCAGGGTGTGCACGCCCATGGACCCCGCCTGCGCGGCCTGTCTGGCTGGGTTCCTGGGCCTTCCTGAGTCTCGGTCAGGGACAAGAATCAAGAAGCCCCAGTCATTTCCTGGGTCCCCAAAGCTTAAGAGAGTCCCAGACAGGGATTCGGTGACCGGGATGCTAGCAGGTACGCACTACTGCCGCCTGGTGACTTATGCTTTAGTCTATCCAAATTAACTACCTAGAGCCGGGCCTGTGAGAGAGACCCGTTCCTCCCAGCTAAGATTCAAGGTGATGCCTCGGCTGCCAGGTCTGTGTGAGAGACACCTGTCCGGGGGCATCTTACTCACTCAGTCTCATAGGAGTGGCGACGTGTGAAAGTTTGTGCTGCTAAGGGCTGATGTGCCTTGTGTATATCCAGGCCTGAAATCGAAAGTTTCTCTTCTCTCATCAACCTATCCTTCCTTCACCAAAGTTGATGTTGGCTAATGTTGGCCTGGAATTAAAGCATTGAGAAAATCTTTATTGACTGTGTGGACCATTTACTGCTAAATTCTTCTGGTGCATCCCTAGACCAAGCTGGGATAACTTAATTGGCCGATCCCAAATCAAACCAGCGGCTCCTTCGGGGGTAAGCGCTACATATTCTTTTTTCTTTTCTGGCCTTCTCCCCATTACGAGTGATCCCGTTTTGGTCCATATGATTGTAAGACCTTCTAGGTAATCTGCAAAGATATCATGGGCCGCTCCCACTTCTGCTCCCACCCTCCATGCAGTGCTGCTATGCCTCTCACTCTCAATATGTTTCATGCACCACTTTCAAAACATACAGAGTGTGATCTGTGGTAAGTGTTAATGTATTTTTAACGACAACCAAAATGAAGATCGCAAACACAGTGTATTTGCCTGCACCAGATCATTTTATAATACACTGTGGCAATCTGTATTTGAGTTTTTTTTTTTTTTTTTTTAACTATTAGAGACTTGCAAACAGAGATATCAGCCCCACAATAAGGCTAATAAAATCAACACTTTCTTGATTTTTCGACAATGAGTGTTAGGGGGTTAGGGTTATGGTTTCCCATTGAAGAATATGGCTAGGACTCAGGAATTGGAACAGGGACCTCCCCCAGAGGTCAAAGGACGGAAGGCGGGTTCCCAGAGGTCAAAGGTCACAGGGCGTGGCTGACCCACCCCCACCAAAGTGTACCGCCTACCACAACTAAGTCGGGGAATAAACAAGTCGGGGTAAGCGTCTTGCAAAAATCTGTGCCTTGCCTATATATTAGGCACACAAAAACGATACACACATCTCTTTAAAACAATAAACAGATGGCATTGGCAGATTAGAGTCATAAAGTTTAACAGAGCAAACTGGCACATCAATGTCAATACACATAAACACAGCAATAGCTGTATAATGCTTTCCACAGGGGGCCTAATAATAAGTCAAATTTCAGCTTATGCTGGGGCCTTAAGAGCATAAACAATAGTTCTCTGTATTAGATGATACACCTCAAGTGACCCAACAGAGATAAACAAAAGTAAGAAAGTCTATGTGAGGCCCCTAAGTACGCACTATTGTACGAAACATGTAGAGTTGGGTTGTAGCATGATGTCACGCCACAACAGCGAGACCGCGTGGCCGCCATTGAAATAAGTGTTTGCTGACTTGTTTTTATACTGTTTGTCAAGATTTTATCTATGTACTCTGACTATGGTTTACAGGAAATACTGCACCAAATGGCACTTTTTTATCTTATTACCTATTGTGTCTGGTGAACTATAAGCAGAGTATTACCCCCGGGAAGTAAATAGGAAGGCCCAGATTCACGTAGATCGGCGCATTATCGGTCCGGCGTAGCGCACCACTTTTCCGTTAGACTTGCGCAATCTAGCCGCGTAATCCCGCGATTCACGTAGCTTTTGCGCAAGAGATTGCGCAAGCGTAAGGTTTTTTCCTGAGGCGTAAGGAGGAGTAATACAAATTGGGAGGGACGTGGGCGTGTTACATTGAAATGAGCCGTGACCCCATGCAAATGAAGGGCCGGCCGACTCGCGCATGCGCGCGTGAAGGAAACCATGTCAGCTCCGTTGTGCGCATGCTCACAACTCGGGAGCGGCGCAATCAGTGAAATTGGAAATGGACTAGGGCAACGTTGTGAACTACGCAGACAGCATAAATAGACACACACAAACGCACTTCCATTGCAAAAGTACATCCCTTTGTGTCCCTTCCCATTGAATCAAGTGCTTTTGCTCTGTTGTTCGTTAGAGTGTGTTTTGTAGTTGTCAGATTAGTGTTCTGTGTGATCTAGTGCTTGTTGGTAGTTTTGTGAAAGTGAGTTTTGATAAGTGTTTGAGACTGTTTGTTTGATTGATAGATTTCTGAGCGTTTGTTTTCTTGCTTTATTTTTTCATCTGATTTTTTTGTGTCTGTTTCTTGCTGAGTGCTAGTGTGATTTTTGGGTGTTCTTTTTCTCTTTGTGTGTGTTCTTGTCTGATTGGTTGTGCTTGTATTTGTGACAGATTTTTGGTGACTGCTAGTGAGTTTGTTTGGAAGTATGACTGAGAGAAAGCGAAAGCTGAATTTTACTGTGGGGGAAAAAAGAATTCTTGCCCGGGCCATTAGCGAGTATGGCCGTTTTCTCCACGGCCCGCAGAGTGCCACCACCACCCCGGCCAGGAGGAGGGAGATATTGGATATGATCACGGAGCAGGTCAATTCATCGGGGGAGGGGGAGACACGGACCCGGTCTGGGATTGAAAAGAAAATAAATGACCTCCGGCGTGAGGTGAAAAAAAAACTGGCCGCAATAAATGCCCATGCCAGGGGCACAGGAGGGGGCCCACCATGCCGGATTAGATTTACAGCGACGGAGCGTGTGGTGGCCCTGACCTTTCACCGGCATGAAGTGGAGGGCCTGCCAGGCTTTGACACAAGTCCGGTCCCCGCGGTGCCAGGTAAGGTTTTTATTTCTCTCAGGTGTGTAGCATGTGTGGGGGAGGGGGTGAAAGGGAATATGTGGCAAGTGTGTGGATCCTCCAACCTGTGAATGGTTTGTGTCATCCACAGCTGTGCAGGAGGGTGCAGGGCCATCTGGCCTGACCGCTCCAACGCCAGGACAGCAGCCTAATGAGGCCCCCCCAACAAGGCCAGAGTCCGCGGAGGAGGAACAAGAGGAGGAGGATGATCATGCGGAGGACGATCATGAGGAGGAGGAGAATCATGAGGAGGAGGAGTCCATGGCAGGCACTGGACGTTTGGTTTCTGCGGACTCTTCCCCTCTGGCTGCAAGAAGCCTGCCCTCCCTAAGGGGGAGCCCCCCCCCCTCCTCCCCCAACATGGCTCCCCTCACAAGGGCCTCCCCTTCTCCCCGGCCACAACCATCAGCTGGAGCCAGGAGGTCATCCCAGAGCACCAGGGGGGCGCCCAATCTCCTGCCCGCCTGTCTTAGAAGGAACCTGGCCACCCAGACCCGCCTTCTGAGACAGCTCTGCCAGACTATGGGGCGGGTGGATCAGAGCCTGTCCTCCATCAACGATAGGCTGGGTAACCTGGACTCCCACTCCCGGGCCTCCACAACCTGCCTAAATGACCTGCAAACTACAGCAGCAGGCGTTGGGCAGGATGTGAGGGCCTTACCCAGGCTATCCAGGGCAACACGGCAACACTTGGTGCTGCCCTGGACAGAATAGCCGTGGCCTTGGAGGGCAGGCCGCCAGGTGGGCAGATCTCAGGGGCTGCTCCTCCTTCCCCGGCTTTTCCCCTCCCCCATGCGTCTCCCCTGAGGGTCCGGGGCCGTGGCCGGGGGCGCCCCAGGCGTGGCTCAGGCAGAGGGCATTAATTTTTTTTCCCCCCTTTTTTTGGTTTGAAAGCATTTTTATTTTTGTTCTCTGCCTTTTTTTTTTTTCTATGCATTTTTTTTTTTTTGCTGACATTTTTGGCATATTTTGGGTTGTGAATGATGTTTGAATGTGGGGGTGACATTCCTGCTGGAAAAGGGGTGTCATCCTCAATTTGGGTGGAGAAGGGTTCCCCAGGACCAGGGAGAAGTGATTCCCAGGTCCGTGTGAATGGTGTATGAATGTACAGTGACGTAATTGGAGCCTTGACTTGGCGTTACTGCTCACCAGTCTTGCATGGTGGACTGGTGCCAATCCAATTTGATGAGGATGTGGGGTGTGTGTGCTAGGGACCATAGTGGTGTGCATGCATGCATTCTCATTGTGCCATGATTAATGTGTGTGTTTAACGTGCAAAGATGCATAATGTGAGCTGGCATGAGATGGGGTCATGAGATGGGGTTCCAGTTCATATGCAGAGTCACCTTGAAGGGAAAAGACAGGAGGATGTTAGTCATGCATGTGCCACTTGTGAGGTGTGCATCACGGGAGGGGATAGTCATGCCTGACTCCCATGTCACTCACCAACCAGCCAGCTGTCCCCATACATGTTCTGTTCGAAATCTGTGGGGATGGGGCTCTGATTGTATATGTAGCTGTCATGGGTGTCATGGGTGGTGCCATGTGTTGGGCTGCTGATGTCCTCTTGCAAGGTTGTGGTAATTCCATGATGGCATGAGGGGTGAATCTGAAGATGCGAGACACCTCAGAATCACTCATGCCAAAGATGTCTATGCGTGTGTGATATATCAAGTGAAGAGTGAGGGGCTTGTATCAGATAAGAATATTGTATTAGATTAATTTAAATTGTAAATTTTATATAAGCAAATAAAAAAAAAAAAAAAAACATCTCCCGTGCCCTCCTTAGTGCCATCCTCCGTGCCCTCCTCCTTCTTTGTTCATCTAAAGTGAGTAGCCCCTGGCATGTTGGCATACAGATTGTTGGGCAACACGTGTGACTGCTGAACTCCTCACTAACAGTGTTGCTTTATCTGACAAGTAGACTTTTTTTCAAAATTTAGACCAGCTTTTAGGTCCTCTAACTTTAGACAGGACATTTTGCTGTTGCGCACATCGCGTAGCCTGCGCAGCAACTGCGTTTTTTTGTGAATCCCCGTAACTCCCTCATTAGCATATTTGACTAGCAAATCAAAGGTGTGTCTAGCGCAGATTTGCGCGAAGGGAAGCGAGGGTCTAACTCAATTACGCCGGACCAAAAAACGTAGATTTCTGGCGTATATTGTTTTGTGAATCGCGTGCAACTATACGCACGCGCACATTTACACTTACGCACGCGCAACAGCAGTTGCGCACGCGTAATCGCTCTGTGAATCTGGGCCGAAGAGTCTAGAGTGACTTTAGATTGATGTCTTCAGTTACCATCCACGCTACCTTTATTGCTTCACAGTTCTCTGGCAGCTGATATGGCGGTGTTTTCGCATTGCATGTGGATGGTGGCAGGTGATTGGTAGACACATGGTTTACAAAGAGTGATTTTACATGTCATTTGCATTAACCAGTTCATAGCAATGGTCGCCCCTGAGTTCCAGTTCCTTAGATGCTTGGAGTTTAGGACTGAGAGCTGGTTCACACTGGGGCGACTCGTCAGGCGACTCAGCCGCCTGACAAGTCGCGCCCCATTCTATTTAATAGAACCGTTCTAATAGGAGCGATGCAAGTCACTGCAACTTAGAAAACGTTTCTTGTACGACTTCAGGGGCGACTCGGGGCGACTTGCATTGACTTCTATACAGAAGTAATTTTGCAAGTCGCCTCTGAAGTTGTCTTCAGGACGCCTTGCCGAGTCGCCCCCGAAGTCGTACCGCCCCAGTGTGAACCGGCTCCTACTGTGAATTTCAAAGATTGGCAATTTACATGCATGTTTGCTGCACCTAATTGAGCTGCCTAAAATCCTGCTGGAACATTAGGTTAGGGCCTGTATACCTTTAAGCAGATACAAAATACTTGGCAGACTCTAAGACAAGAATAGGAATAGAAGAACAGCTATACAGTTCAAAGGCCTTTAGGCTGAATTACAGCAACTGTATCTGTAGACCACTGTCTCCCATAGCAACTGATCTGGTAACTTCATCGTCAATACAGATCACAACTCATAGTATCTTGTAAATCCTTTCACTGAGCTCCCAGTCTCTCACTAGACTCTTCAGCTAACCTGCTGAATCCTGTGCAAATGTCACCCACACTGTTCCTCTGTGTCCTTAGCTTGGCTCTTCAGCTAACCTGCTGAATCCTCAGCAAGCATCACCGACACTGTTCCGCTGGGTCCCTAGCTTGACTCTGCTTAAGCTTTCCCAAATTCTTCACCGTCCCTGGATGGGGAAAAAGGCTGCTCTGGTACTCCTTCAGTCTCCAACGAACATGGCCTCTGATAACAGGAGAGACTGTCCCTTGCTGGCGACTATGTCCCCTATACCTCTGGCTCTGGTATTCGCTTGCCTCTAGTGGGAGGAGTGGTCGTCACTGAGGGCAACTGCTTTCCTTCACCTGTGGCAACTATTTGGTTCTCCAGCCGGCAGAACCCCCATGCAACTTGGTTGGGCTCCAAGCCTGAAGCCGCAACCCCACACTGCATGCTTCCAACCTGTATAGGTCTTAGACCGCCTAGCAGCCAGGTACTACTTGATATGCCTTAGGCTTCTGGCCTAGCAGCCGGGAGCTTTTCAACACACGTCCACCCAGACAGCAATCCAAGTGGCACATAACCCTGATCACCTCACCCCTCCCAAATATTTAGCTCTCCCAGCAGGCCAAAGGCAAATAAACCCTGAGACAACCTATCCACTCCTAGTCCGGATTAACTAAGCCCTTGACATTCTAATGTCACAGGTAACAATGTCATCTTGTGACAGAAGAGAGAGGTGCATCAAACCCACATTCAGGAAAAGATCAATGGATTTCCCTAACAATCAGATAGGCTGGTTACTGCCAAGCATACTAAATGTGTTAGTAACCCTGCCTAACACCAGGGTGCTACATAAATAATAATGTTCTGGATAACCATAGCATCATGAAATAGTCCCCAGACCACGATTCTGCAGCAGACTTGCTCTGGTTTGGCTTCCTGGCTCCAATGCACAACAGTATTCAGCAAATTCATCATAGCAACACCCTCACTGGGCATAGCACAGCACTTTCCCTCTTCCTGATCCAGTTGGGGGGCTCTCCCAGCTGCTCGGCTCTTTCCCAGGCTTTTCCTTTTATGTGTCCCTACTGCTTTTAGGTACATATGGATATTGTAGTTGCTTCCTATGGCTTGGGCGCTCTTTTAAACTCCCAGAGTGCTCCTGCTCAAGTCGGGAATGGCATAGCTGACATTGCCATCTTGTAGGGGGGGGGGGGGGGAGTTCTGCAATCAGTCTCATTGTCTGGTGTTACACATATCTTTTTTTACAGGCTGGGTACATGATGGGTGGTGGGTGGTCCTCAATGATTAAAAGAGCAGCACTGAAGTGCACTGATAAACCCTGCATCTGTGATCTTGAGCTGCCAGCTACAAAGGATTTATAAAGTTTTTTGACAGATTTATCACTGACAATCAGATGGATTTTCACTCTAAACAGGCACACGATTAAGTGATCAAGGTTAGGTTTTATTCTGTCACAGTTCTACTTTAGAGCAGCAGAGGGGGCAATTCATGAATCAAGTTATAGGCTTGTAGTAAACCTGTTGCATAATCTGTCTCGCTGCTCTTGTTTTGCATTTCCTTGCTATTTGACAAAATGAAACAAATTGAGAAATGTCCCTTTGTGAGTGTAGGGTGCTTTTGTGACATCCCTTCAGGGGTCAGGTCCTTCCCAGCCTGCACTCACAGGGCCAGATTCTCAGCTAAGATATGACGGTGTATCTCCAGATACACCATCGTATCTCTGTTTCTGGCCCTGGGTATCTATGCGACTGATTCTTAGAATCAGTTACGCATAGATTTTGCTTAGATCCGACTGGTGTAAGTCACTTACACCGTCGGATCTAAGTTGTAATGTTACGCTGGCCGCTAGGTGGCGTTCCTGTCGATTTCTGCATCGAATATGCAAATGAGCCTGATACGCCGGTTCCCGAACGTATTTGGGTGGCGTCATCGTAGTTTACGTAGTTTGCGTAAGCGCAAGGTTACCCCTGCTATATGAGGGGTAACCTTGCGTAGGTCCGGCGTAAGCCATGTTAAGTATGGACGTCGGGACAGCATTGTGTTTTTCCTTCATTTACGTTGGCTGTGCGTTAATTACGTTGCCGTCGAAATCAATGTATTTGCGGCGTACTATGGAGAATGCGCATTGGGCTACGTTTACGGCGGCGCATGCGCAGTTCGTTCGGTGTGGAGGTGCGCTTAATTTAAATACAACACGCCCACCTCCTTCCTACTTTGAATTACACGGCCTTACGCCGGCCCATTTACGCTACGCCGCCGCAAATTACGGAGCAAGTGCTTTGAGAATACAGCACTTGCCTGTAAATAGTGCGGAGGCGTAGCATAAAGGGGATATGCTGTTAAAGAGCAGATCTACGAGAATCTGGCCCACAATGTCTACTCTGGGTGTCAATAAACCCGAAGGACTGAGGACATCTTGTTGTGGAGAATAGGTACTGCAGGGGGCAGAGTGGTAGAGGGGGTATTTCAGCTGAAGCTTGTTTTTATTCACTCTGGTGGGACATTAAATAAATTAGCCAAGATTTGGTCTTTAAATCCACTATTCTATTAAAAATAATTTTCTACATAAAGCAATGTTATGATAAAGTATTTTTGCTCATATGGTCAGTATTGGCTCATTTTGTTAAAGTTGTAAATTCCTTGTCATAAAGCAATTGATGGGAAATAGGCATCTGCTATTAATGGGACATACTGTATATATAGCAGAGAGAGTGATTAATGGGATGGAAACTGCTACGATCTGGGATATTACATGCTATAAAATTCTGCTTGGCCACTTCATTTTCTTACACTGAAAGACAGGGTTGGCTGCTGATGGAGAGAGTTATCAGTAACCCTTCCTTGACAGATTTACAGAAGGTGACTTCCTCTACGCTGCAAACAATATCACAGTCATGGTACCACTGAATAACGGGTCATATTGACCAATTATTTTCCTCTATCAATGCAACTTTAAAAAGGAGATGACTATTAATGATAGGCAACAGATACTTTTATACATAAAGTTTAATCTACTAAGGAGTTGAGTAGTAGCCTTGTAGTGAGGATCTCACGCAGCATACGAGGCTTAAGTATTGTTCCAACTTCTATGTACCACTCGAAAGGAATATTATATAGAGAAAAAAAATGCTGGACTCAACATAGGCAATGAGCATTAACATATATTGCTGTCACATTACATTAAAAGTGGCATCTGAGTCATTTGCAAGCAAAGTTATTTCAGTGTTGTAGTGCCGAGCATGTAAAATTTTCTCCATTGCCATAGTGATTTATATGATAGATGTTGCCAGTGGAATGACTGCTATTAATTTGCTTTCTCAGGGACACATGAATAGATAAGAGAACGGTCCATGTTTAATTCCAGGAATTACAATGGATCATTCGTATAATTTTTTAGTTACAGTCATTCAATGAATTCTGTGTCTAAACCTTATCTTTTTCTTTATTTTATGACATGTCAAAGTGAAAAAGCAGTTTTCACTAAGGGTCGGGCATAGTGTCTGCTCAGTCTGTGCAGTTCATTGGGGTATTAATGAAGTGAGCCATGAACAGCCAGAGCTATGGGGATTGTTTATGGGTTGTAGGTTTTTTACCACCTCTTCCTACCCCCTACTAGGGATGAGCTTTGCGTTTGATACGAACGTATGTTTGACTCGAACATTGTCTGTTCGTACGTTCGACGACATTCGAACAAAAGCGGTCGTTCGCGCCTAATTCGAGTGACGCAAAACGGCCCATAATTCACTGCGGCATTGCGCGCTGATGATTGGCCAAGCATGATGTATGTCCTGCATGCTTGGCCAATCACAGCGTGCAAAAAACGAAGAGCCATAATTGGCCAAAGCCTGGGTGGCTTTGGCCAATTATGGCTCAGGGCTTTAGCATACGCCCAACACTATAAAAAGGCCGCCTTCTGGGCGGCCTCGTGTAGTGTGTTTCGGCCTGTTAATGAGAGCAGATAGAGAGACAGAGAGATTGGGCCAGATTCAGGAACACTTGCGCTGGAGTATTTGGATATGCGCCGCGTAACTGTGCTGATGCGCCGACGTTTCTATGTGCCCGTACCCACCAAACTAGATGCGCCCAATAACGGGTCATTTGCGACCGGCGGAACGTTCCGACGCCAGAGTATCGTCAGCGTTTATTTTCGCTGGGCGCATCAGTCGCGCCCATTGATTTCCCCTGCAAATATGCAAATGAGGGATTTTTCTCAATTCACGAACGGATTAGCACCATACGCTGGCTACATGCGCCGCGCGTATCTGATCCGTCCGGCGCAAAGTTATTTCTACAAAAGGCTGCTTTATCTTTACTCCAGACGGTCACAGGTCAGCAGGAGAGCAGCTACAGCAGCGTTACCGACGATCGGAGCTAGCTGAGCACCCCCACTTGCAAGGACAACACCTCTGTGTGCCAACATGCCAGGGGCACTCGTGGTCCTAGAACTACTGATGGGTCCCCTGGAACCAAGAAGGCGGGCACGTGAGAGGATATACCGCACTCGTATGAACCTCTTTGGCATGGGGGATGAGGAGGTGTATCGCCTATTCAGATTCAGCCCAGATGCAATACTTGAACTAACCACAACCCTGCAGGATGACATCACCAGCCCAACACACCGATCACAAGCAGTGCAGCCACTGGTGAAGGTCCTGGCAACACTTCATTTCCTAGCAAGTGGATCATTCCAGCGTACAAGTGGAGTGGTGGCTGGGATGTCACAGTCCTCCATAAGCAGATGTGTGCACCAGGTTGTCCCTGCAATCCTCAGACGCATGTCCAACCAGTTCATCAGACCCACCACTGAGGAGCTGCGGCAGAAGGCTATGACAGATTTCTACAGCATTGCCAGATTCCCACGCACCATCGGGGCCATTGATTGCACACATGTGGCCCTACAGCCCCCCAGTGCCACAGAGCACATATACCGCAATCGGAAGCATTGGCACTCCATCAACGTACAGGTGATAGCTGATGCCCAACGCCTCATATGGCACGTCCGTGCCAAACACCCCGGGTCCAGCCATGACAGTTTCATATACCGTCAGAGCCCCATCCCAGCAGAATTTAACCAGAACATGTATGGGGACAGTTGGCTGGTTGGTGAGTGACATGGGAGTCAGGCATGACTATCCCCTCCCGTCATGCACAACAGAAATCGCACATGCATGACTACCATTCTACTGTCTTTTACCTTACAGGTGACTCTGCATATGCATTGGGACCCCATCTAATGACTCCTTTCCGGAACCCCCAAACCAGAGGAGAGAGAAAATACAATGAAGCACACATCAAAACCCGTGCAGTGGTGGAGCAAACATTTGGGCTCCTGAAGTCCCGTTTCCGCTGCCTGGATAAGTCTGGGGGGGCCCTATTGTATTCCCCTACCTTTGTGTGTCAGATCATCGGTGCATGTTGTATTCTGCACAACTTTGCTATGAAAAAAGGCCTGCATATTGACATACGTGATGACCTGACCCCCGACCCACACAGTCCCCCCCTGCCAGAGGACACCCAGTCTGCTGATGGAAGAGCAGTCAGGAGGGTCCTCGCCGTAGGCATCTTTGGACACTAAACCAAAACATTAATAACACAGACAGTGCACGCGTGTACACCACTGATGTCCCTAGATCACACACACCACATGCACATCGCATTGGATTAGCCCAAGTCCAGCATGTAGGAGTTGGGAGCAGTAACGCCGCGTCAAGGCCCCAATGATGTCACTGTCCATTCACACACCTTTCACACGTGATTCATTCAGCCGTGGGGTTAACTTCACCACCACGGCCGAGGGTGACACCCCTTACTGTCAGGAGTGCCACCCTCTCACATTCACACACCATTCACACTGTCCCCTGCACTCCTGACCGTGTGCAGTACAAAAATAAATTAGAAAGATCATATCCTGATCAATAAAAGAAAAATAATCTCATACCCTGAGAAAAAAAAAAAAAAAACTCATGACCTGAGTATGTGAAAAACAATAATATAAAACAAGAAAAAAAAAAGGCCTCATCGGGGATGCCGGGGGCTTCTTCTGGGGGCCCCTCTCTGGCTCCGCAGCTGCCTGGATGGAGTGGGTGGGGGTGGGGGGGCATCTGGAGGTGGCTGATCCCCAGGTGGGCCACTCCTGGCAGGTGTGGCCTGCGTGCCCTCCAAGGCCCTGGCTATCCGTCCAAGGTAATTGTTCGTCTGGGCCTGCATCCGGAGCTGACGGGTCACCTGGTAATGCTGGGCCCGCCGACTCAGCCTCCCCTGCTCCCGGATGGCAGCACTGTTGGCCTGGACGGCTGCAGTGAGGTGCTGGATATCCCCCTGCACCTCCCCCAAAGTGGTGACCACTGCAGCGCAATTAGAGCTGACATCCTGCACTGCGTTGCTGAGGTTGGCAACGGAGCCCAGGCTGTCAGACACTTTCTGCAAGTGCACCGCTATGGCCCCCATTTGTTCTGTCTGTCTGGCGTGATCCCTCGCCAACTGGTCCTGGACACCATCAGACACCCCCCTGGTCTTCTGGGTCGCCTTCCTGGGGCCAGAAGATGGATGTCCTCGGGTGGAAGGAGTCGCCCTTGAGGGGCTTCCAAGGATGGGGGAGGGGACGACAGACGGGCCAGGAGAAGGGGAGGAGACAGACAAAACCAAAGAAAAGTCCTGCTCTGCCACAGCAGGATCCTCCACAACCACCTCGGCAGGTGTGGTGTGGCCACTCTCCTCCTCCACAACCTCTTCACCACCCAGTGGCTCGGGCACATGATGGCGTGGGGGGGATGGGGTGGAATGCAGGCTGACAGATGATGGCCCAGCTCCGTCATCTGTGGATGACACAAAGCAGACACATGTTGGTGGTCCCACACACTTGGCACATGTACCCCCCCCCCCCCCAAATGCAAAACATCAAATAGGGGATTAAAAAACACTTACCTGTCCTTGTGCCTTCCTCCACGGAGTCATAGCCTGCGACCCCCTCCACCTGCTCCCTCTCCAGGCACCGAGCAACCACCTCCTCCTCTGCGGTCAGGGTGACAGGACATGGGGGACCACCACCTGTGCCCCTCTCATACCTCCTGATGGAGGCCACCTTGTCCCTCACCTTGCGCCGCAGGTCATTTATTTTCTTTTGTATGTCCCCAGCAGTCCGGGTGGAGTAGCCCAGGACATTTACCCTGGCAGCAATCGACTCCAGGATGCCCTGCTTCCTCTCCCGGCTGGTCTTCCGGCTTTTTTTCCCATGGAGAAATTCATTCTCCGTCTCCATAGCCGAGATAATGACAGAGACCTCCTGGGTATTAAAGTTGAGGTTCCTCCTCTCTCTGGGGGTAGCGGGAGCAGCCATTACAGAGCAAAAGTATCTTCCCTGGGGTGGGGGGAAACGGAACTACTTTTGCGCCGGAATGGCGTTTCCGCCAGCGCTTTTAATCGCCCAGCGGAACGCATTGCGCTGACGTTTCCCAGGAAGTGGTGCCGACGGAAGTTGTGAGCATGCGCACAAGGGGGCGAGTGGAGCCGCACTCACTGCGCATGCTCCGTGGATGATGCGCTGAACGTAAGCCTCTGCGCCGGGCTCCGCCCATCATTTACATATGATCACACCCACTTCCACTTGCGTCGGGTTACGCCAGCGCATTATCGTTACTCTGGCGCAAGTTTACGCGCAACTGCTATGTGAATTACAGGAATTGCGCTGAAAGGGTCTTCAGAGTAACGTAAATGAGAAGCGTTACTCCAGAGGAAAGATACTCTCATCTACCTGAATCTGGCCCACAGTCTTTTTATATAGCTAGATAGAGCAGGCAGGCAGGCTAGTCAGTTTAGCTTAATTTACAGTGTGTAGAGAATATATATACATCCGTAGGAGTTGTACATATATTGATACACTGTATAGCTTAGATAGATCAGTTCTTCCTAATTTACTGATTGTGCTATTTAAAGACGTTATCACACGTATAGACACCCAGCAGGTACAATATTTTATTTTAATTTTTTTAATTTAAGCATCATTAATAATGTTTAAATAAAAAAAAATATGAAAGATTAATTTAAATATTGTACCTGCTGGGTGTCTATAGTTTGCCTGTGAAAACGTCTTTGAGAACCCGAGTCCTGCTCCTGAAAAAACGACAGTTTTTAAAACCTTTTTTCATTGATACATGTTCCCTCGGGCAAGACCCGGGTTCTTAACCACTTCAGCCCCGGAAGGATTTACCCCCTTCCTGACCAGAGCACTTTTTGTGATTCGGCACTGCGTCGCTTTAACTGACAATTGCGCGGTCGTGCGATGTGGCTCCCAAACAAAATTGGCGTCCTTTTTTTCCCACAAATAGAGCTTTCTTTTGGTGGTATTTGATCATCTCTGCGGTTTTTATTTTTTGCGCTATTTTGAAAAAATTCAATATTTTTTACATTTTGCTATAATAAATATCTCCAAAAAATATATACATTTTTTTTTCCTCAGTTTAGGCCGATACGTATTCTTCTACATATTTTTTGTAAAAATAAAATCGCAATTAGCGTTTATTGATTGGTTTGCGCAAAATTTATAGTGTTTACAAAAAAGGGGGTAGTTTTATGGCATTTTTATTAATATTTTTTTTACTAGTAATGGCGGCGATCAGCGGTTTTTTTCGGTACTGCGATATTATGGCGGACACATCGGACAATTTTGACACATTTTTGGGACCATTGGCATTTTTATAGCGATCAATGCTACAAAAATGCATTGGATTACTATAAAAATGCCATTGGCAGTGAAGTGGTTAACACTAGGGGGCAGGGAAGGGCTTAAGTGTGTTCCTGGTGTGTTCTGACTGTATGGGGGGGTGGCCTCACTAGGGGGAATCACTGATCTTCTGTCCATACATTGTATGAACAGGAGATCAGCGTTTCCCCCGCTGACAGGACCGAGAGCTATGTGTTTACACACATAGCTCCCGGTCCCCACTCTGTAACGAACGAGCGCGCGTGCCCGTTCGGGGGGGGGGGGCACGCGGAACGCCGGCGGCGCGCACGCACCCCCTAGCGGCCGCAAAAGATAGGACGTAGAGCTACGTGCTCTCGCCTAGCAGTGCCGACCTGCCGCTGTATAACTGCGGTGCGCGGTCAAGAAGCAGTTAAAGATGTTTTCTCAGGCAAACTATAGACACCCAGCACTGCAGGTACAAAAATTTTTTCAGGAGTCCTACTCCTGAAAAAATGACCGTTTTTTAGACTTTTTTTCCATTGATACATGTTCCCTGGGGCAAGACCCGGGTTCTCAAAGACGCTTTCCAACAATAACTTGAATATTGGTCTCTAAAATTTGCGTTTTTGAATTCGAACGTTCGAGTCCCATAGACTTCAATGGGGTTCTAAATGTGCGCGCCTCTACAACTGAAGACTCTGAGGTCAATTTCCCAATGGTGCGTATATAGGGGTGGGCATTGGAATCAGGTGTAGTGACCAATTGAAAAAAAAAATATATATATATATATATATATATATTACACACACACACATATATATATATTTAATTTTTTTATTTTTTTTGGTGAAGTGGGTAACACTATGCGTTTATGCATTTCTTCAAAGAATAAGTGAAGTGAGTGGATAACTTGGTTTTCTGAGATGTTAGTATGAAATCAAAAAATATTGCTTCAACTAAAAAGCTGCATTGATTTTAAGAAATTATTTATTTTACCAAATTAAAAAATAACTTATTGCAGATTTTCTCACACATGCTTTGTCCTTACTTCCATCGTCAATAAATTAAAACACTAAAGAGGATTTGCAGTTTACACCTTTTTCTACTCTCCGATTATGACCTCGCTCCCAGTAAGTGGAGTGGATTCAGTGTAGTGATATTTTCAGATACAGAAAATTTAGATGGTATAGATCATTACCAAAGTCTGGCACACAGGCCAATTGCAGCCCATGTTTCAGAGAGGGAGATCGAGCAGAGCGGAGCAGGAAGCTAGGACCACCTAGCAACCGATCACCTGGAAAGTTAAATCCAGAAGCTCCCATGGTCTTATCAGCGCTGCTGTGTGTCACTCCCGGGTTCTCATTCAGCTTCCTGCTCCCTGCTCTGCTCTTACTTAAAATATCTGTGGGCAGGGTGCACGTAAATTCATCACGTGCACTGATGGCCAGACATTTAGTGGTGACTGGCCACGTGGGGCCCCACGGGCCGTAGCTTGCCAACCCCTGCTCTACCTGTTGTGGTGAGGTGTTTGTACTAATATTCTTTGGTGATAATGCTGATCCTAGATAGATACAGTACAGTGAGCATCACACTAGGACAGGGAGTGTGTTATTGGCGTAATCATCAGATGAAAACAAATAAAAAAAAGCCTGAAAAAAGAATACCAATGCAGCCACCACATTTAAGAACTGGTAAGCTGCAAAATATAAAAATGTTATTCTCACTTTGAGGGAATACAGTATGTATCTCTGTGGTGCTAGAATACCAGGTGCAATGTCCTTTCAGGAAAATTGCAACTTTTGTTTGTTTTCCAGATTGTTTACTGACTTTTGTTGCATTGTTTTCCTCACCCCAAATGCCTCCCCATTGTCTCTTCTTTTTTTCTGAAAAAACATCACTTTAGATAACGAATCATTCACGCACATAATGAGAAAACATCAGCTACAGCACAATTAACAGGGCACCTAAGTCAATCCGGAAATAAGTGGCACCTATGGGGCCCGGACATAAATCCTGATAATCCTCAGCTTTTGACCAGACCGTTATTAGCGCAATTTAATTCCTCTCCAGCCATAAGAACCTGGTGACAGGTGACCAAGACCTGGAACATTTGCTAATCAATGAAAGTAAAAGTGATCGCTCTTCTTCTGATGGATGAGCAAATTAATGCATTTCCACAAGAATGCTCATCAGTAGAGCATTGATTACACAGGACTGAATATGCCACCGGCTTCATTTGTTCAATCACAATAGTCTCAGCTGCACGTCTCTGTTCTTTAATGCTATTAACTGCAGAAAGCTTGATCTTCGTTGACTTTTTATTACATGCTACAGTATATATATATATATATATATATATATATATATATATATATATATATATACACGGTATATACGCGAGAGAGAGAGAGAGAGAGAAGCTTTGCAAATTATGTCTGCATTATTTTAATAGCTATAAATGAGCTGTAAAGACATCTGTAAGAATCTGAAAAGACAAATAGCCACCTGCCCATTACTTTAGTTACTGAGCATTGCTCCTGATTTGTAATTGTACGTTTCTTGATCAAACAGCCACTGCCTTTGCCTGAGAAATGAATTGGAAAGGAATGTGTTACAACTAGGGTTGAGCGAACCCGAACTGTAAAGTTCGAGTTCGTACCGGACTTTTGGATTTTTTGTACCTGGACACGAACCCGAACAATTTGCTGTAAGTTTGGGTTCGGTGTTCGGCAATGTAATGGCACACTGCAGGGCAGCCAATCACCATTTGTTTTACTCGTGTGACCTAGAAGCCATCACAGCCATGCCTAATAATGGCATGGCTGTGATTGGCCAGTGCAGCATGTGACCCAGCATGTGACCCAGCCTCTATATAAGCTAGAGGCACACAGCACAGCTCGTCACTCTGCTTTAGATATAGGGTATGGAAAGGCTGCTGCTGCTGCTCTCAGGGAGAGATTTAGATAGGAGTCAGACTGTCCTGCTTCATAAACACCAGCACTGTATATGTTATTGTGAGATACTCTGCAAACTAGTTTAGGGAAAGGTTCCCGATTGTGCTTGTAGGGAGAGAAATATATAGGAGTCTGTCCTTCTTCTGAAATCTAAGTACACCAGCACTGTATATGTTACTGTGAGATACTCTGCAAGATAGTTTAGGGCAAGGTTCCTGATTGTGCTTGTTGGGAGAGAAATATATAGGAGTCTGTCCTGCTTCAGAAATCATATACAGTGCTGGTGTAATTAGTTACTGTGAGATACTCTGCAAGATAGTTTAGGGCAAGGTTCCTGATTGTGCTGGTAGGGAGAGAAATGTATAGGAGTCTGTCCTGCTTCTAAAATCTAATTACACCAGCACTGCATATGTTACAGTGAGATACTCTGCAAGATAATTTAGGGCAAGGTTCCTGCTTGTGCTTGTAGGGAGAGAAATATATAGGAGTCTGTCCTGCTTCTAAAATCCAATTACACCAGCACTGCATATGTTACTTTGAGATACTCTGCAAGATACGTTTCTTCTATTGTGGTATTCAAAAAAACATCCATTTAGGGCAAAAAATAAATAAAAAATTGCAGTGTTTCCTCCATATCTGTACGTTATTTTCCTATCCACATTTGTTTGCAGAGTACTTGCCATGCTCTTACCAACATTTTGCTGCCATTTGCAGCCCTCTTGCCCTTTCCATTACTTTTTTAGAGACATTTTAGTAGTCAAAAATTCAGGTCCCCATTAACTTCAATGGGGTTCGGGTTCGGTGGGTCAAGTTCGGGTCAAATTTGGGTCCCGACCCAGACTTTTTTCTAAAGTTTGGCCGAACCCGTCGTACCCGTACATCCAGGTGTCCACTCACTGGTTTCTGCCGAGAACCTCGGCCGTGTGTACGGGGCTTCAGACTATTCAGCTGCAGTTCTCCTAAGCATGAAGATGAAAGCCCTTTCCTCAAATTTCAGTCCAGATTCACCAGTCTTCTCTAGAAGTTTAACACCAGCAGTAAATGGCTGGATTAGTACATATTCATAACTCACATTGTACAGACCGCTGAAACGAATGAACTACTTCAGCCCCGGAAGAATTTACCCCCTTCCTGACCAAAGCACTTGTTGTGATACAGCACTGGGTTGCTTTAACTGACAATTGCACCCAAACAATGCCCAATGTCACATGACATTGCACCCAAACAAAATTTATGTCCTTTTTTCCCACAAATAGAGCTTTCTTTTGGTGGTATTTGATCACCTCTGTGGTTTTTATTTTTTGCGCTATAAACATAAAAGAGCAACAATTTTGACAATAAAGCAATATTTTTTATTTTTTGCTATAATAAACATCCCAAAAATATATTAAAAAACAAATTTCTTCCTCAGTTTAGGCCGATATGTATTCTTCTACATATTTGTGATAAAAAAAATTGTAATAAGCTTATATTGGTTGGTTTGCACAAAAGTAACAGTGTTTACAAAATAGTGGATAGATTTATGGCAATTTTTTTTAATTAGTAATGATGGCGATCTGGGATTTTTATCGTGACTGTGACATTGCAGATGACACATCGGACACTTTTGACACTATTTTGGGACCATTGTCATTTATACAATGATCAGTGTTATAAAAAGGCACTGATTACTGTGTAAATGACACTGGCAGGAAAGGGGTTAAATGCTAGGGGGCGATCAAGGGGTTAAGTGTGTCCTAGTGAGCGATTCCAACTGTGAGGGGGGATGGGCTCACTACAACACGACAGAGATCACTGCTCCCAATGACATAATGTCGCAGTCCTGAAAAAAAATATTGCAGATCGCCGCCATTCCTAGTAAAAAATAAAATAAAAATGTCCCCTATTTTGTAGTCAATATAACTTGTGTGCAAACCAGTCACTATACGGTTATTGCAATTTTTTTTTTTTTTTTTTACCAAAAATATATAGAATACGTATCGGCCTAAACTGAGATCATTTTTTATTTTTTTTGTAAATGTGATACTTATTATAGAAAAAAGCAAAAAATATTGGCCCGGATTCACATACCCGGGAGTATCTTTAGAGCGGCGTAGCGTATCTTCTTTACGCTACGCCGCCACAACTTAGAGAGGCAAGTGCTGCATTCCCTAAGTTATGGCGGCGTAGCGTAAATGTGCCGGCGTAAGTCCGGGTAATTCAAACTAGCTAGGCAGTGGGCGTGTTTTATTAAAATTAACCATGTCCCCATGCAAATTATGTGCCAAACGCCCGTGGACGTATCCCAGTGCGTATGTTCAGAAGCACGTCGGATAGAATGCCTAAGTGACGTCGGCGCGCAATGCCTACGATGAATGAACGTAACCTACGCACAGCCCTATTCACGTACTACGTAAACGGCGTAGACAACGTGAAATTCAACGGCGTCGTTCCCTGGCCCATACGTTTGCATTAGCTGCACCTCATATAGCAGGGGTAACTTTACGCCGGACGCAAGCCCTAAGCAAAGCGCGTATATGAAGCGGCCAGGCGCATTTACGTTCGTGAATCGGCGTATCTTGCTCATTTGCATATTTAACATGGGAACGCCTGTTAACATGGGAACGCACAGGCGATCAAATACCACCAAAAGAAAGCTCTATTTGTGGGAAAAAAAGGACGTCAATTTTGTTTGGGAGCCACGTCGCACGACCGCAATTGTCAGTTAAAGCGACGCAGTGCCGGAAGCTAAAATTTTGTCTGGGCAGGAAGGGGGTGTAGGTGCACAGTAGGCAAATGGTTAAATTACAATTTTAGATGGATGGCTGAGTCTCCAATTTTTTTTTGTTCAGCCTACAGACTGAACAAAAACAGCTATCTGTGTAGGGCCAACCCCTTTCACATAGGCCCCTTTCACATTTTGTTTTGATCAGCAAGGGATTTGCCTGCTAATCCCCTGCTGAACTGAGCAGAGCGGGTAGTAAGGATACGCTCTGACACGTTCGCACAGTCCACATGCAGAGCCGCCAGGAAGTTGGCACCGCACTGCACTAATCACAGGTAGGGAGACATTGTCCCGTTACTCAGCTGCAGAGATCGGGAAATATCTCCCTGCCTGTGATTAACGCAGCGCGGTGCCGACTTCCTGGAAGGCTCTGCACGTGGACTGTGCAAACACGCTGGAGCTCAACCTTAGCAGGTGCATGACAAGTCTGTGTCCGATCTGCTCTATGCTCTATGTGTGGCCAGGTGTAAATCGACCGCTGTCTGTTCACACCCGGCTACCTTTCATCCACCTACACGCAGCAGGAACTAATCCCCTTTCATTTATTTTTAGTGAACCGGATCAGAGGTAGGAGGTTGTAAATGAACATTTACCAGTGCAGGTCCATAGAGGTGAAAAGACTATCTGATCAGGTCCACCTAAAAAAAATGACAAGTGGACCTGTTTGGAACGATTGGGTAAGATCTTACTGTCAGTCTTGTGATTTTCATACATCTTCCTTACTACACACCCAGTCAGATGGCACAATTAGTTCTTGGTTCATCAATATAGCTTCCTACATCATTTCACTTTGAGCTTAATTGTTGGACAATTAGTAGGCATCCCCTGTCCAATAAAAGCAGATGATCTAGAATTCAATACATTTGAACCAGCATATATTTCCAAATATGCATCTACAAATATATTTCAAATCTCAATAAAAGCTGTACAAAATGACAAAACTTTTGACAGATAAACAGTAAACACATATGTATTCCAACTATGTATTCAGCTGTTTGCCTGGAGCCCTACTTGAATTTTTAATGTTGATGATAATGTCCTAATTTCAAATATCCAATCTTCCTTGGAATAGGAAAAAACCTGGTAACACAGTCCATAAACAAATTACCCCTTTAGAAGCTTACTTCATAATTCACTCCATTGTCTGATTTTGCCAACCACAAGCACTTTACTTTTCACCACAAGCCTATGGAGTACACAAAACAAGAAGCTCTTCCCTGTTCCCATAGAGAAGCCATAGAGAATTAATAGCTTTTGCTGCTGAAGATTCACCACTGTAAAAAGGCCAAGCCTGGGGATTAAAAAAAAAGTAATACAAGACTATTTAATGTACTATAACTGGCATGCTGTATTTTCAAAGTAATGTTAATAATATTGCAAATTTCACTTGCCCATAAATTATGTGTGGATACTCAAATTAAAAGGAAAAACTATTATGTCATTAGCAAGCTTTGATCTAATGAATTATCCAGAGAAGCTCGCTGCAGAGTCTGTTAATTAGACTAATGACATTTTAATTCATCTGGTCACTTCAGGCAACTATTCTGTCTTGAAGGAGAAAAAAGGGATTGGTCCGAAATCAAAGCTGACAACTAAAGGTGTAAATATACAGACAATATAATACAAACTAAAGAGTGATCAAAGAACCTAAAGAAATAGCAAACAGGGACTACAACACTAAACACAGATTTGATTGATATAGATAATTGTAAAGTATTTACAGTATAAAGACATGTAGATTTAGATACACCAGTTAATAGCTATGACATGGTTCATTGTGTTTTATATGGTCCGTGTCGCTAAAGCCTTTCGTGAATTTTGACTTTGTCCATAATAATAAATATAAGGACAGTGCTGCTGCCAGTGGGTAACTTGCTAATTCCAAATATTAAAGCCAAACCTTAACAATAACAACTTGATAAAAAAATAATGGGAGTTATTTAGGAAAGGCAAATCCACTTTGCACTACAAATGCAAATTACAAGTGCAAAGTGCACTTATAATTGCACTGAAAGTGCACTTGGAAGTGCAGTCGCTGTAGATCCGAGGGGGACATGCGAGTAAAATAAAAAACAGCATTTTAGCTTGCACATGATTGGATAATAAAATCAGCAGAGCTTCCCCTCATTTCAGATCTACCCCTCAGATTTACAGCGACTGCACTTTCAAGTGCACTTTCAGTGCAATTTCAAGTGCACTTTGCACTTGTAGTTTGCACTTGTAGTGCAAAGTGGATTTGCCTTTAGTAAAAAACCCCCATTGTTCTTTAGCAAGGAACATACAATCCACATTAATAATCATGCTGCCAAAATTTGTCTGGACTGTAACTTGCCTCCAGCATTGCTTCTGTTTCTTGTTGCTGGAGGCTGTCATTTTGCTTAAGCGCAGAGCCCCTGAACAGCAGTAAATCTTTAGGTTGTCAGCAGATCGGCACCTAGTGGCTCAGAATTTCCTCGCAATACCAAAAAATGGAGAGCAACTGAGCATATACAGAGCAGGATGAAACAGTAGGTTTTAAATTTCCAAAAAGAGATTGCAAACAATGGTGCAGTTCTGCATAGAAACGAATCAGCTTCTGTTTTTTTTTTGTCAAAGATTATTTGAACAGGCTGAAGTTAGAAGCTAATTGACTACCATGCACAGCTGTACTAGTTTTTGCCCTCTCCACTTTTGGTAAATAAACCCCAGTATATTACTGGGTTTTAAACAGTATACACACTTATTTTTTATGTTTTTCATAGTTATACCAGCCTGAAGTCATCTAGCAGGAGACAAAGGACCTCCCTGCTTGTGTAACTACATTAAAGCGTGGAATTTAAAGTGATGTAATGTATGTGTGACCCCTTTACCACAGATGATCATAATTATAGAGAGTTGTTGTGTCACTCACACGTTTTTTTTTGTTCCGAGTGCACGTTCTTCTGCAATAATGGATCTCTCCTTACCAGAAGTGCAATATTCCAGCATTGCAGTATCTGTGCTTGGAATATTGGCCATTCAAAATGTCCTTAACCTCCCTGGCGGTATGATTCTGTCTGGAATTTTGTACCAAAAGCGTTTTTTTTTGCATGGAAATTTGGTGATATGTATTATAGGCCTGCAATTCTTAGTAATTACTTACTTAAATCTGACCAAAACAAGACTCTAGTAGACAATCCAGATGTGATAAATTTGAAACACAAACTCATACATTATAATCTAATCAATAATATAATTTCATTCAATAATGTAATGAAAAATAATGAAATTTGTCAAACAAAGAAATTTAATACACATCCTGAGTATGAAACAGTTTGAAGCATGGAACTAGACAAAGTCTGACGTCACAATCAGGACAATAATACCTTGCTTCTTTTCAGACTTTTTTTCTATTGCCATCTCTCTTGGAACAGCAAACGATGCACATCCTGGTAGGCGCTAACTTTCTTGCGGTTGGCGGAACGTAGTCTACAAAATGACGTCCTGTCAGGCGTTCTGGGTTGACAATGTCAACAGGGCGTCGTCCGGGTCTGTTAGCAGCTACTGATGGCGTCTGGTGGTTGACAAAAATCTGCTCAGCCACCTTCCAGATAAAGTCAGAATGAACAAGAGGTATTTCAGTGTTTGCTTTATAAAGGATATAGGCTTTCCAAAGGCATTGTTCCAGGAGATGCCTGAAAATCTTTTTGTAATACTTCTTCTGCTGTTTCCGCATCGCCAGGTAAAATGTCATTGCCTGATTTGCTCGGTCGACACCTCCCATCGTGTGATTATAGTCGATCAGGACTTGCGGCTTCAGCACATCTTTCCCATGTTTTGTGCGGACCATGGCAGTGGAGGTGCTGTGCACGGTGCTCATAAGACACACGTCCTTCTTGTCTCGCCATCGCATTGCCATCATCTTACCCCTTTGAAAGGCAACCATCTCTCCTTTTTTTAGTTTTGTTTTGTTTAGTTTAGGTTTGGCCTAACGGTACCATACCCATCAGTTTTGTTTAGGAGCAAAACCTCATAAAGTTCCGGAAATGTGTAAAAATTATCCGTTGTCACACAATATCCCTGGTTCAGCAATGGGTCCAGGAGTGTAAGGACAGATGATGTGGCCATCCCATAGCGGCTGTACCTGGGGTTGAACTTGGTGCCTTTACCGGTGTAAATGACCGCATTCCAGATATATCCGGTGGATGATTCGCAGAGCATGTCAAATTTTATGCCAAACCATGCTCTTTTGGATGCAATAAACTGTATCCATCTCAGGAGTCCCTTGTAGGCCATCAGACTTTTGTCCACACTGACGTCCCTTTCTGGCACGTAGGTCCGCTGGAAGTTGGTGATAATCATTTGGCATACCTCCCAGATTTTTTTTAGTTTGGGCGCAGGATGCGTGGCCTCATTAAACTCTTAATTGTTAGTGAAGTGTAAATTCTTAATGATGAGCAAAAAATGGTATTCGGACATCACGGTGCCAAAAAATGGAGTAGCCAGTAGCTTATTGGTGGTCCAATACCATTTAGCAAGCGCCTCCACCCCCCCCATTTTTCACTGATTATCTGTGTGTGAGCACTTTATCTGGTGGCTGCTGCTTCATATAATTAGTTTTTAGTTGATTGGTACTGCGCATTAGTTCCCCCATTTTTCATTTCTGGAGTGGTTTCCCCACCACCCCCTGAAGGATGATGAGTCCCACAAACTGCCAGTGACCGGTTCCCATTTTCTGGATCTGGAAAACCTGGCACGCAGCGTAGCGGATTGCTGAACATGGTAGCTGTTGGTTTCTGTGACGATTTTTCAAATTACCTCCTCAGTAAGAAATAATTGCAGGTATGCCAGAGGGTTGTCACTCTCCACATTTACCTTCATCCCAGGTGATCCAGTGAATCGGAATCTCGGGGGTGCTGCCTGGTCCGCATCGCTGTCTATAGGGCACCAAGTGCGCACATCGCTTAGGTCAGGTGCGGGATCATCGGCGTTGTCACTTTTTGGATCAGTGTCGGTGTCAGAGTCAGATGACAAATCTCCCACGACTCACTATCGCTCTGTTCTGCGAGCACCTCCATGTCGCTGTCGCTCAGCTGATCCAAAAGCGCATTTTTAGGACAGCGCTTTTTTGATGCCATTTTCAAATGATTTTATTGTCACAAATGACAATGGCAAGGGGCACTGGAAGGGCACTGTGTCAGATACTAAGGTGATACAGTGTAATCCTCTCAGATTACATTGTATCACCTCCTTTTTATGTGTTTGTGTTTGTGCAACATTTGAATTTCCCTCCCAGTTCCGCTCCCATGTACCATTGCTGCTGCAGGAAACGGAACCAGAAGGTCAGCAGACCAACGGACGGAGCTGTGGGGATCTCGCCGGCGATCACAGCAATGGGAGATCATCGCTGGATCATCAGGAGAAGGTAAGGAATCCCACTGCAGGCTCTGCACATCTACACCAAGCGTGACTCGGGATACCGATCGTTGCAGGAAAAAAACACCCCGAGTCATGCTCGGGAATACCTCTAAGGGGGTTAAACATAAGGGCCCAGATTCACGTACATCTGCGCATTATTGGACCGGTGTAGCGCACCGCCTTTACGTTAGACTTGCGCAATTTTGCCGCGTAATCACCCTATTCTCGTAGCTTTTGCGCAGAAAATTGCGCATGCGGAACGTTATTTCAGAGGCGTAAGGCGGAGTAATACAAATTGGGAAGGACGTGGGCGTGTTACATTGAAATGAGCCGTGACCCCATGCAAATGAAGGGCCGGCCGGCTCGCGAATGCACGCTTGAAGGAGACCATGGTCAGCTCCGCTGTGCGCATGCTCACAACTCGGGAGCGGCGCAATCAGTGAAATTGGAAATGGACTAGGGCAACGTTGTGAACTACGCAAACAGCATAAATAGACAGACACAAACGCACTTGCATTGCAAAAGTACATCCCTTTGTCCCTTCCCATTTAACCAAGTGCTTTTGTCCTGTTGTTCGTTGCGTTGTGTTTTGTAGTTGTCAGATTAGTGTTCTGTGTGATCAAGTGTTTGTTAGTAGATTTTTGAAAGTGTTTTTTGATAAGTGTTTGAGAGACTGTTTGTTTGATATATTTCTGTTCGTTTGTTTTCTTGCTGATTTTTTGCTGTTTGTTTTTGTGACTGTTTCTTGCTGAGTGCTTGTGTGATTTTTTGGGTGTTAGTTTTCTCTTTGTGTGTGTTCTTGCTTGATTGGTTGTGCTTGTTTTTGTGAGTGATTTTTGTTGACTGGGAGTGAGTTTTTTTGGAAGTATGACAAAGAGAAAGCGAAAGCTCAATTTTACTGTGGGGGAAAAAAGAATTCTTGCCTGGGCCATTAGCGATTATGGGCGTTTCCTCCACGGCCCAGACAGTGCCAACACCACCCCGGCCAGGAGGAGGGAGATTTTGGACCTCATCACTGAGCAGGTCAATTCAGCGGGGGACGGGGGGGGCACGGACCCGGTCTGGGATTGACAAAAAAATTAATGACCTCCGGCGTCTGGTCAAACAGAAGCTGTCCAAGATGCATGCCCATGCCAGGGGCACAGGAGGGGGCCCACCATGCCGTATTAGGCTGACAGCGGAGGAGCGTGCGGTGGCCCTGACCTTTCATCGGCATGAAGTTGAGGGCCTACCCGGCTTTGACTCAAGTCCGTAGCCCGTGGTGCCAGGTAAGTATTTTTTTTAATATCAGGTGTGTAGCATGTGTGGGGGAGGGGGTGAAAGGGAATATGTGGCAAGTGTGTGGATCCTCCAACCTGTGAATGTTTTGTGTCATCCACAGATGTGCAGGAGGGTGCAGGGCCATCTGGCCTGACCGCACCATCCCCAGGACAGCAGCCTAATGAGGCCCCCCAACAAGGCTGGAGTCCGCGTAGGAGGTTCAAGAGGAGGAGGAGAATCATGAGGAGGAGGAGTCCATGTCAGGCACTGGACGTTTGGTTTTTGAGGACTCTTCCCCTCTGGCTGGCAGCAGGCAGCCCTCCCTAAGGGGGAGCCCCCCCCTCCTCCCCCAACATGGCTCCCCTCCCAAGGGCCTCCCCTTCTCCCCGGCCACAAGCATCAGCTGGAGGCAGGATTTCGTCCCAGAACACCAGGGGGTTGGCCGATCTCCTGCCCACCACTCTGAGAAGGGACCAGGCCCTTCAGACCCGCCATCTGGGACAGGTCAGCCAGACATTGGTGCGGATGGAGAAAAGCCTGTCCTCCATCAAGGATACGCTGGGGAACCTGGACTCCCACTCCCGGGCTTTCACAACCTGCCTAAACGACCTGCAGACTACATCAGCAGGCGTTGGGCAGGATGTGAGGGCCCTCACCCAGGCTATCCAGGCCAACAGAGCAACACTTGGTGCTGCCCTGGACAGAATAGCCGTGGCCTTGGAGGGCAGGCCGCCAGGTGGGCAGAGATCAGGGGCTGCTCCTCCTTCCCCGGTTTTGCCCCTCCCCATGAGTCTCCCCTGAGGAGCCGGGGCCGTGGCTGGGGGCGCCCCAGGCGTGGCTCACGTAAAGGGCAATAATTATTTTTTTCCCCTTTTTTATTTTTTATTTTTTTTGCTGGAAAATGTTTGATTTTGCTGGTAATTTTTTTTTTTTTTGGGGTTGTGAATGCTGTTTGAATGTGGGGGTGAAATTCCTGCCGGAAAAGGGGTGTCACCCTCAATTTTGGTGGAGAAGGGTTCCCCATGACCAGGGAGAAGTGATCCCCAGGTCCGTGTGAATGGTGTATGAATGTACAGTGACATAATTGGAGCCTTGGCGTGGCGTTGCTGCTCACAAGTCCTGCATGGTGGACTGGTGCCAATCCAATTTGATGTGGATGTGGGGTGTGTGTGCTAGGGACCACAGTGGTGTGCATGCATGCATTCTCATTGTGTCATGATTAATGTGTGTTTTTAACGTGCAAAGATGCCCAATGTGAGCTGTCTCCTGGCTGCTCTTCCCTCAGAAGACGGGGACCCTCGGTTAGGGGGGGATTGTCTGGTTCAGGGGTCAGGTCATCACATAGGTCAATCTGCAGGCCCTTTCTTTCTGCGAAGTTGTGCAGCATGCAACATGCACCGATGATCTGGCACACAAAGTTTGGGGAATACAAGAGGGTACCCCCAGACTTATCCAGGCATCGGAAACGTGACTTTATGAGGCCAAAGGTGCGCTCCACCACTGCTCGTGTTTGGGCATGTGCTTGATTGTATCTTTCCTCTCCAGGGGTTTGGGGGTTCCGGATAGGAGTCATGAGATGGGGTCCCAGTGGATATGCAGAGTTACCTGTAAGGGAAAAGACAGGAGGATGTTAGTCATGCATGTGCCCCTTGTGATGTGTGCATCATGGGAGGGGATAGTCATGCCTGACTCCCATGTCACTCACCAACCAGCCAGGTGTCCCCATACACGTTCTGATCGAATTCCATTCGGATGTGGCATTGATTGTATATGTAGCTGTCATGGCTGGACCCTGGGAGTTTGGCACGGACGTGCCATATCAGGCCTCGGGCATCGACTATCACCTGTACGTTGATGGAATGCCAATGCTTCCGATTGCGGTACATGTGCTCTGTCTCCTGGGGGGGCTGGAGTGCCACATGTGTGCAATCAATGGCCCCCACGGTGCGTGGGAATCTGGCAATTCTGTAGAAATCTGTCATTGCCTTCAGCCGTAGCTCCTCAGTGGTGGGTTTGATGATTTGGTTGGCCATGCGTCTGAGGATTGCAGGGACAACCTGGTGCACACATCTGCTCATGGAGGATTGTGACATCCCAGCCACCACTCCACTTGTACGCTGAAAAGAGCCACTGGCAAGGAAATGGAGTGTTGCCATGACCTTGACCAGTGGCTGCACTGCATGTGAGTGTTGTGTTGGGCTGGTGATGTCCTCCTGCAGGGTTTTGGTTAATTCCAGGATGACATGAGGGGTGAATCTGAAGATGCGATACACCTCAGAATCACTCATGCCAAACAGGTCTATGCGGGTGCGGTATATCCTCTCCCGTGCCATCCTCCGTGCCATCCTCCGTGCCCTCATCCTTCTTTGTTCATCTAAAGTCAGTAGTATAGCTATGTGCGACGATGCCCCTGGCATGTTGGCATACAGATTGTTGTGCAACACGTGTGACTGCTGAGCTCCTCACTAACAGTGTTGCTTTATCTAACAAGTAGACTTTTTTTCTCTTTTTAGACCAGCTTTTATATGCTCTAATTTTAGACAGGACATTTTGCTGTTGCGCACACTGCGTAGCCTGCGCTGCCCCAACGTTCTTTTGTGGATCCCCGTAAGTCCCTCATTAGCATATTTGACTAGCAAATCAATGGTCTGTCTAGCGCACTTTTGCGCGGACGGATGCGCCAGTCTAACGAAATTACGCTGGACAAAAAAAAGTAGATTTTTTGCGTATCTCGTTCTGGGGATGCCGTGCATCGAAACGCACGCGCACATTTCGACTTACGCTGCGCATCTCCTGATGCGCAGGCGTAATCGCTCTGTGAATCTGGGCCAAGAAGTTCAGACAAAGAACATGGTCTAAAGAATGGCTGCTCAACTGGGAAAAAGTACTCCCACATGCTGAAAGAACTCCAGGAAAACAACCCTGAAGATTTTCAGAATTATTTGAAAATAAGCGATGAGCGTTTCCAGGAATTTCTAAATCCAGTTACACCGCATATACAGAAACAAGACACGGGGGGTTATACGAAAGGCAAATCCACTTTGCACTACAAGTGCACTGCCAGTGCACTTGAAATTGCACTGAAAGTGCACTTGGAAGTGCAGTCACTGTAAATCTGAGGGGTAGATCTGAAATGAGGGGAAGCTCTGCTGATTGTATCATCCAATCATGTGCAAGCTAAAATTCATTTTTTTTCCTCTTGCATGTTCCCCTCGGATCTACAGCGACTGAACTTCCAAGTGCACTTTCAGTTCACTTGTATGCAAAGTGGATTTTCCTTTAGTAAAAAACTCCCACTGTCATGCATGAAGCTAATTATTAGTCCAGAGCAAAGGCTCATAGCCACCATGCGTTATTTGGCCACCGGGCACAGCCTGCAGGACCTAAAGTCTACAACTGAAATTTCTCCACAGGCACTTGGAAAGATCAACCCGGATACCTGCAAAGCTCTCATCCTGACACTTAAGGATGAATATATCAAGGTACAGTGGCTTTTACTAGAAATGTAAAATGTTTACATTTTGTTGAAAAAAACACTCTTATTTGCTTCTAAAAATTCTGTGCTACCAATGTTGCAAAGTACAACTGTAACTGGTTCACACTTATGCGATGCGGGAAATGCAGCAAATCTTGTGTGTTTCCTGCTCTGCATTGCAATTGCATGGTGTCCATGTGATCTGCTGTGGGTGTCAATATTATCTTTAATGACACACCAAAACAGGTAGCAAAACGCAATGTGATTGCCAGAATTGCATTGTATGGGTGTGAATACCCATGTGATGTAATTCAGGTGCGGGAAAAAATTGTCTTTCATCATTTTGGTTTCCTGTGCGAATCACATACAAAACGTTGCACAAATGTCAACCCTAAAAGCAACACATATATTATTTGTATAGAGTAGCAAAATTATTGACTGTCTATCTCTCTCCTTTTCTTTTTAGCTTTCAACCAATGGATGGAAGTGGCCCAAATGTTTAATGGCCTATGGAACTTCCCAAACTGTGGTGGTGCCATAGATGGGAAGAACATGAGGATATCACCAACCACAAAGTCTGGGTTATATTTCTATAACTACAAAGGCTCTTTCCTTATAATTATGTCAATTACAAGTTTATGTATTTTGGACATTGCTAAAAACAGACACAACTCTGATGCAAGTATGATGGAACACACCAAGTTTTACCAGCTTCTTCAGAGTGGTTCCTTGAATCTGCTGACCTGCAATGAAACTGTATAAGGTCTGAACTTTGTCTTTGTTGTAGATGATGCGTTTGCAATGGGAGACCACCTCCTCAAACCCCTCCCCATGGAACATGACCCCTGAGCATAGGATATTTACCTACCGATTTTCCAGGGGACGAAGGGTAGTCGAGAACACATTTTTTCAAACTACAATCAGCCTGGCTTTACATAAAATAGACTCTCTGGTTCTGTGTTGCTGTATATTACATAATTACCCATGGAGGCATGCACATGCCAATATTACTTCTGTGCCTTGTGAAAATAATGCTAAAAGAGGAACATCTTTGCCTACCCAACATGTGCGTGGTGATAGTAATGTGAGCATGGATGCAT
The DNA here is from genome assembly GCA_029574335.1 of Rana kukunoris. Classification (NCBI taxonomy): domain Eukaryota; kingdom Metazoa; phylum Chordata; class Amphibia; order Anura; family Ranidae; genus Rana; species Rana kukunoris. The sequence continues at coordinate 111,466,649 of CM056052.1, forward strand.
TAACCCTTGCCATTGTCCATCTAAAGCTGCCAACTCAATGTGCCCGCCAATGCCAAATGGATTAACTCAATTAATTTGTGGGTCGGGGGCAGAGCTGTATCCTGGCCTAGGCCAACAAGGCCCAGGCCTAGGGCAGCATGTTGCAGGAGGGCAGCATGAAAAGAGTCTCCGCCGGCTTGCACTATTAGTGTAGCACTGTTAGTGTAGCGTCAGTCTTATGGGGCGGACTGGGCAGAGAGGCAAGCATTCCGCGACTGTAGGGGGGCAGAGCTTCTCATTTTGACTGTCCTATCATCCTGGACCACAAACCTTCCTCATTGTGCTATATGTTTTCTGCTGTACCATTGGCATGGTTATATATTTTTAGTCCTCTCCATAAAATTATCAGAATTTTGTGCCTAAAGTAGAACTATAGGAACACTTTATTTAATTTTGGATAGAGTAAGGGTAAGGTAAGGGAAGGGCAGGTCTTTAACTGCAAGTGGTGTGGCCTTGACAGGAAGGGGTGTGTCATATTTAAATGAGGGGTGCACAAGTTTAGTCAGGCCGGGGCGCATGCGCGGCGCGAAACTGGACGGTCGCATCTGAGCAGAGCTCCGTGCACAACGGGATCAATTCTGGCTTCCCCGGGGCTAGTTCCAGCACGTATCGTTTCTAAATTACCTCGCACCCCCGGAGGAAAGATGCCGTCCGCCAAATCGCGCCGCGGAAAACCAACTCAGAGGACCCTAACGCACTACCTACTCCGAGCCCGGAAGATGGATGGAAAGGCCAAAGATGGCGCTGGCTCCCATCGCACACAGGACAGCGCGCTGAGCCCGGCAGCTTCCCCCGCACACTCCTCGTGGCTAGTGAGTATGCCCCACAGCTCACTAAAGCTGATCTTGATGATAGCCTGACTGTAATGTACACTAAGCTGGCTGAGAAATTCCAGTCAGAACTGCATAAGACTACTAATACCTTACAACACAAGATTGCGGTCCTGGGTGGCAGGACAGATCTCTTAGAGACAAAACACGATGAGCTCCAGCTGGCCTATTCGGACCTCCGCAAAGATCACAAGGCCCTATCTGACTCCTTCGCCCAACTCCAATCCCATCTGGAAGATTTGGACAATAGAAACAGAAGGAGCAATCTGAGGGTCAGAGGGGTCCCGGAGGTGGTCACTGATCTTGTCCTTGCCATTACTAAACTGTTCAGCTCCCTGCTCCCTGACGCTCCGGCTGAGGCCTTTGCCTGTGATCGGATTCATAGGGCCCTCCGCCCTAAACCACCTGAAGACAAGCCCCCCAGGGACGTTGTCCTATGTCTGAAAGACTATCTAGTAAAAGAAGACATTCTCAGGTCCTCTCGTAACACCCCCAATACTCTGGACAGACGCCGCAAGTTCAAAGAGATCACTGTCCCGCTGCAAGACGCCAGAATCCGTTACAGATGGGGATTCCCTTTTAAACTGCAAGTCCCATATCAAGGGAACACGCACACTGTCTTTAATATTCAACAGGGAAAGGAGCTCCTCGTTAAGCTAGGTCTGATGGCTAAAGAGGACCTCCCCATGATGCCTTCCACCCCTCGCCCATCGGCTATTTGGTCTACGCCTTCACCACAGAGGGATCGTAGGAGACGAAGACAGGATCTCAGGGATCGCCTATATAAATTGTTTGGCTGTGTTCTTTTTCATCACTCTTTCTTCCTTTTATTTGCCCGGGGGCTCGTGGCCCTGTGTGTGATGTGCTTTCCGGTCTTGGAGGATCTACCCCCGGCGGCTGAGGAGAACTGCAGATCGAAAGTTGGTGAGGTATATATGACTGTGTCATGGAAGTTTAATTTTTTATTTTTGCTGGACTCATCCAACTTATGTCAATGACAGGCCCTGACTGTTTGTGACCTACACCTACAATGTGTTTGTACTCCTCTCTGCACCTGTTTGCACTTTGGAATCCCGCTGTGTTCCCGTCCAGTGGTGCCCGCTTGGTTGTCCCCCCACTCTTGGTGATATCCCTGCATACAGGATGATTCAATCCGAAGTTTCTAGAACTTTGTGGTGCCTTCCCTTATTTATTTATTTTTTTTACCCTGTTTTATGTTTTTTGGACTCACTTTTTGCACCACTGCTGGTTAACAAGAGTGTTGGACGGTTTAGTCCTACTAGCTTGGTTGTTTGCAACCCTGGCTGGTTTTTGATAACCTTCCTTGTCGGGTTGGTCTCTTCCCACCCGACCCCATTACTCTGTATTTGTTTAACTTTTTATGATTTATGTTATAGAACTTGTCACTCTATTTCAGGATGTGGACCTTGCATGATGTTCTTCAAGCCATTTAATATTTATCCACTCAGAGTCTCTGATCCTCGTTTAGGAACACCCGAGGGCGCTGTTGAATGGTGGAATTACTCCTTTGACCCCTTGTCGGTTGACGATGCCTGCCTCCCCCTCGGGGCTTCTCCCCCGACGGCTGTATGTATTAGACCTTTTCTCGTTCCAATATGGGCATTAAATTAATTTCTCATAACGTCAAAGGGTTCAATTCCCCTCAGAAACGTTAGAAGGCTTTTTCGGCCTACAAACGCCTCCGGGCAGATATTATTTGTTTACAGGAAACTCATTTTTCTGAGGGGAATCACCCATCATTTTTTGATAAGGCCTATGGTTCGGGACACTTTACTACGTTTGGGACCAAGTCCCGAGGGGTGGCAATATTTCATAGGAAAAGTCTCATGTTTGAAGTTGAGAATGTTTATAAAGATCCGGATAGTAGGTTTTTAATCCTTCAGGGCTCTCTGCAAGGCAAGCAACTCACGATTGCCAATGTGTATGCTCCAAATAGCTCACAGGCTACTTTTTTTAAATCTTTCTTCCAGGTGTTAGAGAAGTATAGCTCCCCACATTTGCTATTGGGGGGAGATTTTAATCTGGTGGCGCATCCCTCTCTTGATAGAAGCAAGGTGGGCAGCACTTCTAACGCCTTCCCCAAAACCTTAAAATCCCTATTGCGCCAACATAACCTGATTGATTCTTGGAGGGCGCATAACGTGGGAGCCAGGGGATATACATTTTATTCTCACCCCCACGACACCTATTCCAGGTTAGATTACCTATTTTGCTCCCCCATACTTCTGGCGAACTCTTCCGGAGCGGGAATCCACCCGTGTCCTTGGTCAGACCACCAAATGGTTACTCTGGACGTCTCCTATATCGGCCTTAAGCCCTCGGTAGCTGGTTGGAGGCTTAATGAATCACTGCTCACTGACCCTATTTTGGTCTCACAGCTTTCTGACCTTTTGTCGGAGTATTTTTCTACCAATGACACGGGTGAGGTCTCCCCTTCAGTCTTGTAGGCAGCCCACAAGGCGGTCATGAGGGGCCACTTAATTCAGCTTGCAGCTGAAAAGAAGAAACAAATGCTCATTGATATTACTAGGCTCACTGCAGATCTTGACAAATTGTATCACCTACACTCAGCTTCTCATGCCCCTGATCTTCTAGTACAAATTAATAAGACCAGGACTGAACTTGACACCATTCTCTCCGGACGTACTGAGAAGTCCCTGAGATGGTCAAAAGCTCGGTTTTTACTGCACAGCAACTCAGCCTCGTCCATGTTTGCCAGGAAACTTTCCCAATCACTCTAGCCCTGCCATACTTATAAATTAAGAAACCCTCGTGGCCAGATGGTTTCACATCCCTCTGAGGTGTTAGAGATTTTCACCAAATTTTACTCGAAGCTCCTCTGTCCTCCTTCCTCATCCCCGGACCCAACCCTTCACTCTTGGCTGGATGAAATTCTCCTCCCTTCCCTTTCCCCGGACCAAGTGTTGACTCTGAATGCTGACTGCTCAGACGCTGAGATTCTGGAAGTCATCAAATCACTGAAGCCCTCTAAAACCCCGGGCCCAGATGGGTACTCAGCCCCGTACTTTAAAAAATTGAAAGACAGTCTTGTCCCCCACCTTAGAACCCTTTTCAACTATGTCTTGAAAGGTCACCAGTTCCCTGATGATATGCTGCTTGCAAACATGTCTTTAATCCCGAAGCCAGGCAACGACCACTCTCTCCCCCAAAATTTTAGGCCTATCTCGGGGATGAACACCGATTTAAAGATCTTTGGTAGGGTTTTAGCTAATAGGCTCTCAAATATTATCCCTTCCCTAATTTCCCCAGATCAAACGGGATTTATCCCTTCCCGCCAAATCACGGATAACATTAGGCTTGCCTCCAACATCATCGCTGATGCTGACTTAAATGCCCGCAGAGTAGTACTCCTTAGCCTGGACATACATAAGGCGTTTGATAGCGTTCTGTGGCCTTATCTTGAACTCACACTGTCCAAATTTGGATTCTCTGGAGCCTTTGTTCAGGGCTTTCGAGCGCTTTACCACCACCCTCGCACTCGGATCAGACTCCCGGGCTGTAATTCAGACTGCTTTGAACTAGGCAGGGGAATGAGACAAGGGTGCCCCTTGTCCCCTCTCTTGTTTGCCTTGGCAATAGAACCCTTGGCGCGTTCAATCTCTCTGAACCCTAACATTAAAGGATATTCCAAGGGGGACCAGGAATTTAAGATTAGTTTATATGCAGATGATGTCCTCTTATTTTTATCGGACCCTATTACCACCATCCCTAACCTTATAGCCACATTAAGGGCCTTTCAAGACATCTCTGGCTTGGGGGTAAATCTTGCCAAATGTTCAGCTCTTCCGATAAATTGTCCCCCCCACCTTATAACCTCCCTCCAATCTAATTTCCATTTTGTCATAGATCACCGAGCTTTAGCCTATTTAGCGATTAAGTTAGCCCCCTCCCTAAACAATATGGTTCTGGCCAATTACCCCCCAATTTTTGCCCACATTAGACAACTGCTGTCTACCTGGAGCTCATATCATATTTCTTTTCTGGGCAGAGTTCAGGCGGTAAAGATGTCAGTCCTCCCCAAACTCTTGTTTTTATTTAGAGCCCTCCCCTGTTATCTGCCACGTCGCATGATAGACCTGTTACAGCGTGATGTAAATAAATTTATATGGTGTAACAAGAAACCTAGGTTGGGTAGACTTTTGGTATACAGACCTAGAGATCTGGGTGGCTTGGGCCTCCCGAACCTCTGGCTTTACTTTCTCTCTGCTAGGCTTTTGCAAATGGCCCAATGGCATACCCACTGGAAGGATATCCCTTGGCTCCGATTTGAATTTACCTCTGTAAAACCATTTTACCTCCCGGGTTTGTTGTGGTCTAAGAGTGTCCGTCCCAAAGATGTATCTGCTTTAAACACGGTGGTAGGTCAGTCTCTTTACCTCTGGTCATTATATAAAACTAAATTTTTGCTCTCCCCCCCCCCCTCCCCTAAACTGGCCTCTTTCCTGGGCGACCCCTCGTTCCCAGCAGCTTTCCCTGACTCGAAAGCATTTAGTCAATGGTTTTCAGCGAACATAGTGACCCTTAGCTCTCTAAGACAGGGTGGGGTGGTCCACTCATTTCAATTTTTGCAATCCACATATGCCCTTCCTAGATCAGATTTTTTTAAATACCTACAAGTTAGGCACTTTTTTGACTCCGAGTACCCTGCGGCTCCGGCTGGCCTGGCCTCTGTGTTTGAGAGGGGTGGCATCTCCCTGCTGTATGGTTACCTGGGGGGTCTCGGTCTCCCAGACAAATCCTCAGCGGTGTTGAGCTGGGAGCGTGAGACGGGGGAAACTGCTTCTCGAGAGGAGTGGGCAATTCGGATCACTAATATGCATAAATGCACTAAATCTATGGCCGTGAAAGAGACGGTGGTGAAATTACACACTAGATGATATTATACCCCTGCTAAATTGAGTAGATTTTTTCCCTCCGTCTCCGATCTCTGCTTTAGAGGGTGCCCCGTTAGAGGTACACATTTGCATATATTCTGGAGCTGCCCGGCCCTGAGTGGACTCTGGCAGAGAGTCTCAGACAGGGTCACGGGGACTAATGTGACTCTTACTTATCAGATGTGTCTGTTCTTTGCTGACATCCCCGGTTCCACCCCCCGGAACAGAGATTAGTGCATACCCTGTTCAGTGCTGTCCCATGGTCCATAGCTTTGCTGTGGCGCACCCCAGGGGTCTCATGGGATAGGGTTATAGGTCGCATGGCTGCCATACAGATCATGGAAAAAATATTTCACAACATCATGGATACTATGCCAGTGTATGAACTGAAATGGGGGTTATGGGCTCCTTGAATGTGCTTTTGATAGTGGCTCCCCATCTAGTCATTCTACCTCTTTCAACCTCCGTGTGAGGTCCAGAACATCCTGAGATGTGGTCCTTTATACTTTTTCTTACTATTTTTGAGTTCTACCAGTTTACATGCTTTTCATTGTTACCTTCTTCTTTTTTTTTTTTTTTTTGTTATTTTACTTCCCTCTCTCTTCTATATGTTAAGTTACTCATATAAGTTTTTAGATATGTTTAGGCAAGCTTCTAGGCTCTGATGTACTTCATTTTACGTGTAAGGGCCTTAGAATATATATTTTTTGGGGCTCCGATTAGATCTGGGGGGTTTTAATCTTTGTTGCCTTATTTGATAATTAACCCAGATGCTTTCAGCTAGTTGATAGGCTGGATCTCTGTATTAGTTTAGGTTTACTTGCCTTATGTTGATGTCTATATGATGATTGTAAATGTATCTTCTCTTTTTTCTCAATAAAAGCGTTTGTATTAAAAAAGTTTAGTCAGGCCTAGGGCAGCACAAAACCTAAATACATCCCTGGTCGGGGGGCTGTGTCCTGGCAGAATGACATGTAATCACTGTACTACATTATATAGAGATATGCTTTACTACTTAGCTAGTGTTTAAACTTGATAATTTTTGAATAAAATGTTGTCACCTTCATACTTGCTTTATCAAGTATTATTGTTTGAGGTATTTCTAATGTAGTGATCTATGATTAAGAGCAGGGAAACATTTCTAACAAAACCAACACTTCAGATGCTATCATTCATCATAACTTGATCAAGAAAAACGTGCAAAATTTATTGAACAATTTCTATTTATTGTTCACTGGCGGCCCGCCGATGTGTTAGGCCATAATGTCACAGTCACGATAAAAATCGCAGATCGCTGCCATTACTAATAAAAACATTTTTTTTTTAAATGCCATAAATCTATCTCCTATTTTGTAGATGCTATAACTTTAACGCAAACCAATCAATATACACTTATTGCGATTTGTTTTTACCAAAAATATGTAGAAGAATTCATATCGACCTAAATTGCAGAAGAATTTTTTTTTGGGGGGGGATATTTATTATAGCAAAAAGTAAAAAATATTGCTTTTTATTTCAAAATTGATTTTTTTTTTGGTTTATAGAGCAAAAAATAAAAACCACAGAGGTGATCAAATACCACTAAAAGGAAGCTCTATTTGTGGGGGAAAAAAGTGCAATTGTCAGCTAAATCAATGCAGTCCTGAATCGCAAAAAATGCTCTAGTCAGGAAGGGGGTAAATCCTTCCAGGGCTGAAGTGGTTAATCACTGCTAGGCTTTTTATATTTGTTTTTGCTAAAAAAACGAAAAATAAGCAAAATGTAACCAATTCAGCCTCGGAAGAATTTGCCACCTTAATGACCAGGCCATGCGACGCTATACCCAAACAAAATTGACGTCCTTTTTTCCCCACAGGTAGAGCTTTCTTTTGGTGGTATTTGATCACCGTTTTTTATTTGTGTGCTATAAAGAAATAAGAGGGACAATTTGCTATAGTACATATGCCAAAAAAGTTTAGGCCGATATATATTCTCCTAAATATTTTTGGTAAAAAAACTTAAAAGTTATCACGTCTACAAACTATAGGATAGATTTAAGGACTTTTATTTATTTTTTATTGTTTTTACTAGTAATGGGTCGATTGATTGATCTGTGATTTTTGGTGGGACTGTGACATTGTGGTGGACAAAGCTGACCCCAAATGACACTTGTTGGGGACCAGTGACATTATTACATTGATCAGTGTTATAAAAATGCACTATTTATTGTATAAATTAGACTGGCAAGGTAGTGGTTAACACTAGGGGGTAATCAAGAGGTTAAGTGTGTTTCCTAGGTGTGTTCTAACTGTAGGTGGAGGGGCTCACTGGAATATGACAGAGATCACTGTTCCCAATCACTGGGAACAGAAGATTTCTGACATGTCTCCTGTCAGAACGGGGATCCGCTTGTTTACACTGGCAGGTCCCCGTTCTACCTACATTGACTCCACCCGACCCCTGGGCTTGCTCCCGCAGCATGCAGCGGGATTGAGAGCATGCCGCCGGTGACAAACGCCCTCCTGCAGCTGCGCCTGCCCAAGCCACTGTACAGGTAAGGTGATTTGCGCAGCACTGCCAACCTGCCATAGTATACATTATGTGGGTCAGCTGGTCGGCAAGTGGTTAAAAAATAAACTGTTTCAAAGTTTGTTATAATATTTAGCAAACCAGCTATTTTGGTGAGGCTGCACTGATGGGCACTGATAGGCGGTACTGATAGGCACTAATAAGGTGGCACTGATGGGCACTGATAGGTGGCACTGATGGGCTCTCATGAGGTGGCACTGATGGGCACTGATAGGTGTTATTGAGAGGTGGCAAAGAGAGGTGGCACTAATGGGCACTGATGGGCAGCACTGAAGGGCACTGATAAGTGACATTGATAGGCAGCACCGATAGGTGGCACTGATGATAAGGCACTGATAGGTGGCACTGGGGGGCATTGATAGGTGGCACTGGTAGGTGGCACAGATGAGCACTGATAGGCAGCACTGATATGCACTAGTGGGCACGGGCAGGTGGTACTGGTCGGCACTGCTTAGCAGCAGTGGGTGTCCATGTGCGGGACCGATGTCCCTCTGACAGAAGCCAGTAATTCGTTTTTTTTTCTCCTAACACTGTCAGTGTGAGGGAAAAAAATTGATCACAATCTTATGTTTACATCACACGATCAGCTGTCACTGGGTGACAGCTGATCACGTGATAAGGGGCTGGGATCAGCCGAGTCTCATTAACTCGTTGATGAGAAAGTGCACCACGCACACACTGCTGGGGACACGCAAGTGGCACATGTTTGGAAGGACATACATAGATGCCGTCCCAGCAATTTAGCTGAAAGAGGGCTACAGAGCGGGCATGAGGAGTTAATATTAGTATTGCAGCTATACCAGCATTACTATAGGTGATAATAGTCAGCATTTGTTTAATAAATGGTTGGACTCAAATGTTACTGCAAAGAATCACATGTGATTTGAAAATGAATATGGTGTGATTACTATTTCCCACACCGCTCCTGTGCAACCCCAGAGTTGGAAAAGCGAGTAGGCATGTGCATTTCGTTTCGTTCCGAATCGAAATTCGGACGAATTTTCCATTATTCGGACATTCGGATGCATACGAATTCCCGAATTGCTATATTAGCGAAAAATTTCGACCGTTTTCGGAATTCGTTCATTTTCGACCGAATTTCGAAAAAAAAATGGTCGAAATCGAATTTTTTTTTTTTCGAATTCCGAATCGAATACCCGCGGACTAAATTCGATCGGAATTCGAAAAAAAAAAAAATATTTTCGAATTTAATTCGAAAAAAATTCTATTCGAAAAGAGACTATTTGTTTTCTAATCTGGTTGAAATATTTTCGATTTTGACAGGTTTTTTTCGAAATTCGGTCGAAAACGAACGAATTCGAAAAACGGTCGAAATATTTTCGATTTCGACCGTATTTTTCGAAATTCGGTCGAAAATGAACTAATTCCGAAAACGAATTCAACACATGTAACGAACCTAACTTAACGAAATGTATTAAATGACGAATTGAAACGAAACGAAACGAAACAAATTTTTCACTTTTGCACATGCCTAAAAGCGAGTATTGTAATTGCATCATATTCAAGTTAAAATTGCCTCGTACACACGACCGGTTTTCCTGGCAGGAAAACTGCCATGAGAGTTTTACCCAGCGTGTGTATGCTCCATCACCGCTGGGAAAAAAAGAGAACATGTTTTTTTTCCCCCCACCGGGATTCCCAGCGGTTTTTAAGCCGCCAGTTTCTCTATGGGGAAAACATGCGGTGGAGCATACACACTTCCCGACCAAAGCTCTCATGTCAGTTTTGTCGTAAAACCCGGCCATGTGTAGGGGGAAAAGCTACCGAGCAGGTTCTTGGGTTTACCCTCGATTTTCCCGGCGGACTTTTTACCGATGGGAAAACCGATCGTGTGTACAAGGCATGACTGACTGAGTGAGTGAGTGAGTTAAAAACGTATAAAGCGCAACACATGCGAACTGAATCGCCCTGGGACTCTGCAGTTAGATTTGAGCGAAGACTTTGCATAACTGAGTGAAGACTTTAATGTGATTGCAGGCTGAACTAATAACATGATTTGATGTATGGTATGATAAAAGGTATTAACTATAGCTTAATTTTAAACATTTCATTCTATTTTGCACGAATCACGCCAGACAAGTTTACCTGCCCAGATTTTCTGCCACAGTTTATTGAAATATATAGGCAGATGCCCTGCTTTTGGAAAATAAGTTCAAAGGAATATTCAAACATAGATAAGAAGCATGAGGCCCTGACAAAACTGATGGAACTTTATAAAGTGGTGTGCCCAAATCCTACTCTTGAATATGTAAGGAATAAAACTGCCAACTTACAGACAGTCTTCAAAAAGGAGCTAAACAAAATACGTGCATCAAAGTGTGGTGCAGAAGTGTTATTGCTACAATACAGGATTTATATAGCTATTCAGCGCCTGTGGTATTTTGTGTGTGAGGGGGTGATGGGTAAATAACCACAGGTTGAATTAAGTTATTGCTCAAATGGTTAGTCTGTTCATTGCACTCCTTATAATTATAAATAGTATTGATCATTGCACATTGTTCTGTATTTATATAAAAAGATGCAATTCAAATCTGTTGTTTTTCTTTGGTTGTTCTATTCAATACTTATTCATTGCACTTTGCATAATGTATGCATGTTTATTTGTATTAAAATCTTTGGCCCAGATTCACAGAGCAATTACGCCTGTCTAACTGGTGTTAGACAGGACTAATTTCAAATTTTGCGCGCCGTATCACTAGTTTGAATCCTCAAACCATGATACGGCGGCTTCGGGCTTCGATCCGAGAGGCTTACGTCTTCGTAAGCCTTCGGATCTACGCTGCGATATTTTTGCGGCCGCTGGGAGGAGTTTGCGTCGTTTTGATGCGTCGGGATATGCAAATGTGTTTTTACGGCGATCCACGAAGATACGAGCGGTCTTCGCAATCGCTTACGTCTGTTTTTTTTTACGTACTGTTAGACCAGCTTTTTGCTAGTCTAACAGTGCGTAGCCCATGTTAAGTATGGCCGTCGTTCCCGCGTCGAATTAAATTTTTTTTTTTTTGCGTAACTCGTTCGGGAATAGAAATGTCCGTAAACGATGCTACTCAAACAACGAATGACGTAACGACGTGATTTTGCGCAATGCACGGCGGGAAATTTGCGAACGGAGCATGCGCAGTTCGATCGCCGCGGGAACGCGCCTATTTTAAATCCTTCACGCCCCCTACTCGTGTAGATGGATTGCGACGGGAGAAATACACTACGCCGCCGTCGTTTACTGGACAAAATCTACCTGGATTCCACGTAGAGCCAGGTAAAAAACGGCGGCGTAGTGTATTTCTGATACGCTACGAGAATCCAATTCTCTCTGAATCTGGGCCTTTATGTTTTACTATTCCACTGATTTTTGTTGGCCATATATATTCACTCGCAGTTGTCTGTGCAAATAAACTTTCCAGACATCTATTTGATATTTGCGTATTCAGTGCTATTAAAATGTATTAGTTTCTTCACAACTAGGGATGAGCTTTGCGTTCGAAACAAACGTATGTTCGACTCGAACATCGTCCGTTCGATCGTTCGTCGAATTTCGAACAAAAACGATTGTTCGCGGCAAATCTTGTGTGAAACGAAACAACCGTTTTTAAGACTTTTTTCCATTGATACATGTTCCCTGGGGCAAGACCCGGGTTCTGAAAGACATTTTCCAACAATAACTTGAAAATTGGTCTTTAAAACTACCGTTTTTTAAATTCGAACGTTCGAGTCCCATAGACTTTAATGGGGTTCTAAATGTTCGGACCGTTCGACAGTTCTGGTGCAAACCGAACGCGGGGGTGTTCGGCTCATCCCTATTCACAACACACATTACATAAAATACACATATTACAATATGCTGTACTAACAGGATGCAAATAGACATGAATAGAAATTCCAGATTAAAAAAATAAATAAAAAATATATGATACACGACAAGGGAGTTTTTCGTGGCAATATATTATTTGTCTTTCTATATCACATTTTTCGTATTTGTTTAGTTTTTCCTTCTGGCTCATTAATTTGTTTCTGGTCATGCGTGGTGTTTGCCCCTCTATTGTCGTACGAACACTACTAATCAATAATCATACAATTATCATTAGACGTGCCATCAGACGAGAAAAGTTATCTCTCATGTACCTTAAATTTTTTTTAAGATGAACAGTCGTGATCGGCTCTCGGAAGCTGTGTACTAACAAAGCTGTGTACTAACGTACAATTGTTTCGAAAGCAGTTCATCCGATTTTCGGATTGTGTGTACAGGCCAAAAAGTTCTACTTTAACTTCTGTCCATCTCCAGTGCTTTTTGCATATGCAGGTGGCATCGGTCCATTGTGGTCCATACCATATTACTTCCTGAACATCTGTAAAGACACGGTCAGTCAGCAGTACTGGGGTAGACATGAAAGTCAGCTCTTGAGACAACACGAACAAGAAAGTGTGCAAAGCTTACTAAAAATGCTTATGGCTCAGTTTTGTTATCTGCTTTAGCCTTCCATTGCTACTTACTGCTATGGCCAGCTATAGATGGGGGTGGTGGACAGGTTTATGCTTCACTTGTGGTGTTTATATTGGTCCAGCAATGCACCCACACCTTTGTAGCTATTGAGCTACATGCTGGGTGTTTGGTGTGCTCCTGTTATTACCATTGAGACGGCAAATTTCCAATGAAATCCTGTCCGCATTCTATATCATTATCAAATCGTCAATGAAACGACGATAGCATACCAACTCAGGAGGGCGACATGAGAAAATCGCCTCATCCTCCCAGTGGGCCATAAAAATATTGGCCACACTGGGAGCGTAGCGGGCTCCCATAGCCACCCCCCTGGTCTGTAATAAATATTCACCATCATGCCAAAAATAATTCTTGGAGAGGCAAAAATCAAGACAGGATAAAAGGAACTACTGATGTTTCCCTGATAGTAGAGATGTGATAATCCAATAGTGGTAAAAATCACACACATGCAGGTGATGAATCGTGGATAGAAGAAAGACACCTCCACCAGTAGTAAAAGTGGCCTCTCACCTCCCAAATCAGACCCTATAGCAAGATCAGGGTCAACAACGCTTTCCCATAAGGGATAGATCCAGGGGATGATGTTGCCAGCTGACAAGCATGAAGCCAAAACAGATACACTCTGGCCAGATGATGATTCATTCATATAAAAAAAGGAGATAACATAGTGTACTCTGTATGCGCACAAGGTTTAATAAAACAAATGTAAAAAAAAGTCACATTTTCAAGGCACTGATCAAGTATACAGCGATAAAAAACATGTGTTGCTTGTGAAGCAGTGGCTGTGGGTGCCGTCACGTCCTTCCCTCCGAACGTTGCGTCCCTAGGGCAGGACTTCTTCAGTGGAATGTAGGGATGAACAGACAAACACCCAAGATATAGAGACCCGTGGTCATGGAGAGTCCCAAGCCGTGCCCATCAAGTCATGTGACCTGACATGTCAGATGACCAGGGATTAACACACAAAATCTTCACCATTCTGACCTCTAGTGGTGCAATAGCATACCACAATATAATACATGGCCATACACAATTTGGGTCGATAGTGAAAACACCTTATGTTAGAAAAAGGAATTACAACCCCTTCACCTAATGTATGCGAAACCATACATAGAAAAATAGACTTGAAGACATCCGCAGCTCATCGTAACATATACATATATAAAAATATACATATATAAAAAGATAAAAAATTTATATAAAAAATACACATAATTCAAATAAAACAATTACAACAATAGTAGCAAAAATACATAAAAAAGTCAACGATCAGAAATAAAACAATTAATAACGAAATCAACATTAAGTCCGTCCGGACAAAGAACATGGGTTTCATAAATCCAATGAGACTCCCTTTTACTTAATTGTCGAATAAAGTTGCCTCCTCTCCAGTGATGATTAACCTTTTCAATGCCCCAAAAATGCAAACCCTTGGGGCTTTTATTATGGAATATTGTAAACTGCCTGGATACATTATGCGTGGTTTTGCCATTTTTGATGTTACTCACATGTTCCGCAATGCGGACATGCAACGGTCTGGAGGTTCTGCCAATATACTGCAAACCACAGTCGCATTCCAGCATATAAATAACCCCTACACAGTATCACAAGTGATTAATTGTTTGATATCGTATTCCTTGTTGGTTACTGAGGCTACACATGTTTTCCTTTTCTTAATGGTAACTTTAGACTGCTTACAGGGGACACACCTCCCACAGGCATAAAACCCCCCCAGAAATGTAAAAATCCTATTCTCAGAGATCACTGGTGGATTGAAAACACTGGGTGTCAAACGGTCTCTAAGATAAGGGGCTTTCTTGTAAATAAATTGTGGTCTGGATGGTAATACAGGCCCAAGAACCTTATCCTGTTGAAGAATAGACCAATTTTTCACAATGATTTTTTTGAATTTTTTGTGCTGGATAATGTAATCCAGAATCATTCGGAAGTTGTGCTTATCCCTTCCAGACTCTACATCAGCAATTCGATCCGAAACAAGAGTATCCCTATCCATTTGATGGACATGATCCACGTCCGCTTCCAACTGTTCTTTAGGATACCCTTTTTGTACAAATCTATCAGCGAGAATCTGAGACTGACTCACATCACTGACTAAAGAACAATTGCGGCGTAATCTAATAAATTGTCCCCTGGGGATATTGCACAACCATGATCTATGGTGGCAACTCCCCAGGGGGATATATACATTACGGTCAGTGGGTTTAAAGTAATTACTCAGCCTAAAATGGTCAATTTCTCTAGAAATATTAAGACCCAGGAATACTACTTTATCTTGGCTGATAGTCCATGTAAGTTGGATATTCCTGTTATTACCATTGAGACGGCAAATTTCCAATGAAATCCTGTCCCCATTCCATATCATTATCAAATCGTCAATGAAACGACGATAGCATACCAACTCAGGAGGGCGACATGAGAAAATCGCCTCATCCTCCCAGTGGGCCATAAAAATATTGGCCACACTGGGAGCGAAGCGGGCTCCCATAGCCACCCCCCTGGTCTGTAATAAATATTCACCATCATGCCAAAAATAATTCTTGGAGAGGCAAAAATCAAGACAGGATAAAAGGAACTACTAATGTTTCCCTGATAGTAGAGATGTGGACAATGCTCATTCAACTGATATCATGGCATCACTATGTCCAATAATAGTATACAACGAACTAACGTCCGCTGTGACAAGTATACTATTACTGAAACACCCCAAAGATTCTAATATTTGAATAATATGTTTAGTGTCTTTCAAAAGAAGAAAGACAAACATAGGATCCTTACTCAGGGTCTTATACGTATGTGTAAGGGTATGCCGTTAAGGAGAGAGTTGCAGTAGTCAAGGCGGGAAATAATCAAGTACTGAATAAATTGCTCTGTGGTGTCATTAGTCAGGAAGGGTCGGATTTTGGAGATGTTGTAGAGGTTAAGGCAGCACGATTTAGCCAGTGATTGGATGTGCGGGGTGAAGGACATGTCAGAGTCCAGGATTACACCCAGCACCCTTGCATGTGTTGAGCTACCAATGGTTGTGTTGTTGATATTAACGATAAAGTCATGGGGGGACCGTGAAGGAGAAAATATAACAAGCTCAGTGTTAGAAAGATTGAGTTGAGGAAGTGGTGTGACATCCATACCGATATGTCATTCAGTAAGTTAGTGAGGGTGTGAGTTGAGGAGTGTGTATGCCCCATCAGACTTTTTTCGTCGGAAATTCTGGCAGAGTTAGAAAGAGAACAGAGAAATTCCGTTCGTCTGTATGGAACTTCAACGGAGAAAAAAACCCACGAATGCTCGGAAAAAAATTTGACGCATGCTTGGAAGCATTGAACTTCATTTTTCTAGGCTCGTTGTAGTGTTGTACGTGACCGCATTTTTGACGGTCGGAATTTGGTGTGTCCGTGTGTATGCAAGACAGCTTGAACGGAATTCCGTAGAAAAAAACAGTCAGAGTTTATTCCAATGGAAACTCTGCTTGTGTGTACATGGCATTAGAAGTTTTGTTTCTCTCTTAAAGGGGCAGATCGCCAGCACCTGGCTACATTATCAAATAATCAGAGGGCTCATCCTCTCTACAAATAATACATAAAACCCTATGACTAAGTCTTGGGGGGCAGAGCGAAATGCATCCCGGTGTGTAGTTTGGTGGAGACATGTAGGCTGAGGCCACTCCTTACCATGTATTCACCAGGGCTGGTCTGGAGTAGCGCCACTCCCTTCCGCTTTACAATAAATTGTGTATGTTTAAATGTGCTTCATCACAATTTTTTTAAATATCACATGGACCCTGATGATAAACAACTTTAAAAATAGTTGGGACTGCTATGGGAGTTTCATATAGTGACCTAACAGATTTTATGTGTAATGTTTCCATACATTAAATCATAAAGCCTAATGTCACGCTTACCCCTAACGCAGGTGGTCAGACACTAGTGCTGGCTCTGTGTTCTTCACCTATAGCAGCCCCCTTTACCAACCAGTATCCGAACGGAAGTGAATCATCATGCCTTCAGAAAAAAACCTCAAAACTCATCTATTTTGAAGGCAAAATATAGTAGGAAATGGATACCAAGTGCCCTGAGGCGATTCAGTTTGCATGTGTTGCGCTATACACATTTTTCACTCACTCACTCACTCACTCACTATAAGGCAAGCAGGCCTACCGGTACTTATTTGCCCCAGGACTTAAACACAATGCTATAGTGTCTGGCCACCATGCCATGGTAGGTGCGAACTGAGCAAAGCACACAGGTATTGACACACAGGCAGAGTGGTTCAATAACAGTCCCGGTAAAAGTCAGGCAGGGTTCAGAGAATAGTTGATATTCGATCCGAGGTCATACACAGGGAAATCCAATCTAGCAGAGCAGGGCAGACAAACAGGCAGCTTAATCAAGTATTACACATGCTATCACAAGCATTAGGCCGCATACACACGATCAAATTTATCTGCTGAAAACGGTTCGACGGACCGTTTCAGCAGACAAATTTGATCGTGTGTACGGGCGAGCAGACAGGTTTTTCCAGCAGACAAATTTTAAAGCATGCTTTAAAATCTGTCTGCTGGGAACCCGTTCATCCGACATGTCCGCTGGTTAGTACACTAACCAGTGGACATATCTGCCAGCGCATGCGTCGAATGGATTTGACGCATGCGTGGAAGTATTTTACTTCCTGGTTCGGTGACGTGGCGTCATCAACGTCACTGCCACGTCACCGCGCTGTCTGCCGGCGGGGATTTTGGTTTGATCGTGTGTACACGATCAAACCAATATATCCCAGCAGACAGATCCGATCAAAGCAGTCTGTCAGACCGATTTGATCGGATTTATTTAGTGGTGTGTATGCGGCCTTAGAGTCAAGCTTGGCTGGCTTATATCAGCTTTGGTTTCCACCAGTCTGGCCACAATTAATATGAAGGGGGACAGACAGACAGAGAGAATGCCATGGCCAAAACCAGGATGCTGGAAGGAGTTCCAGATTGGTTATTGTTGAACACAGCTTCATATTTTGTGCTTATTTACTTTACTCCAGGTTTATAACTAAGGCGGCGTACACACGATCGGACATATCCGATGAAAACGGTCCGCGGACCATTTCCATCGGATATGTCCGATCGGGAGTTTGATCCGATGGCGTGTACACACCATCGGATCAAATTCCCCGCCGCCGGACGGCGCGGTGACGTGGCGGTGACGCGGCGGTGACGTTGACGCCGCCGCGTCACCGCCACGTCACCGCACCAGGAAGTAAAACACTTCCGCGCATGCGCCGAATCCATTCGGCAGCGGCGCGGCGGCGGTGGGGGCCGACATGTCTGCTGGTAAGTGTACTAACCAGCAGACATGTCGGGCGGACAGATTCCCACCGGATAGATTTCAAAGCTTGCTTTGAAATCTGTCGGGTGGAGAAATCTGTCCGCTAGCCCATACACACGAGCGGAGATGTCTGCTGAAGCGGTCCATCGGACCGTTTTCAGCGGACATATCCCCTCGTGTGTACGCCGCCTTAGTCCCAAACTTTGATGACATCTGGTGGATATAATCTATCTCTGGTCAAATAAGCCTTTAGCACCTCCCCTACTTTCCTTTTTCCTTGCCAAGAAACCTGAGAGTGTGTATACTTACCTGTAGCCGTGGAAACCCGTACATGCTCGAAATAACTTCGACCCATGCGCGGTAGCTTCTTAGGCACGCTTGTCTAGTCGATGATGTCACCGCGTTTGTTCCATTCAAAAGAACGGTGATTCTTTTGAATGGAGTGTCTATACACTTGGGCGGCAAGAGATTCTTGCCATGAGCATGTAATACACAGCATCATAGACCAGTGAAATGGGGAGAACATAGGTATCTGTGTGTAAAACTGAGCATGCATGGGTTCTCAATTTGAACTTCGGATGAGTAATCCCTGCCTTGACTGTAATATCTCCACTTGGTGAGAATTTGGCTGGATATATGAGTAGAGATTGGGCGTTGTATCTTGGCCCTACAGGTCCAGCCTCCCTTCTAGTTTTCATTTTTTTTAAAGAAAATTATACATAAGTGGGACAAGGCCCAAAAGCATAGTAAGAGAAGAGGAAAAGATGGGGGGGGGATTTACGGCGGGTACGAACATGGATTTATGCAGGCGACCATTAAGGCGTTAACATCTTGATACATGCCAAGAATATCAAAGGGCTAGAGGTTATAGTTACAGAGTAATAGAAGGTTTGCCTATCACGTTGTCACATCTTCTCCTCTGAGGTTTTGTCCTTCATTGCAGTACTTAAACATATTCCATTGTTGCCGTGTCTTTGTGTACATCTCCTGTCTCTTTTGGCTAGTAAGCATTAGGTCTTCCATCTGGCTGATGTCGTCTACTTTTTTGAGCCAGAGGGTAGCGGTCAGTGGCTGTGGGGATTTCCAGTTCAGAGGGATGCAGGCTTTGTCTGCGTCCAGTAAGTGGCGTACTACCTATTTTTTGTAGACTCGTGCTGCCGTGTCAGTTGCATGTAGTAGAAAGAAAGCCGGCTCATCCGGTATCGCGCGTTCTGTGAATATTTGGGGTATCCGGTGGACCTCTTTCTAGAAGTTCCGTATCTGGGGACAGGACCAAAATATGTGTAGAATGGTGCCCATCTCCTCTTGGCACCGCCAGCAAAGGTCTGCTGATGTTGGGAAAAATGTATGCAGTAGGATGGGGGTCTTGTACTAGCGGGTGAGGATTTTGTAGTTTTTTTCCTGGATTTTGGAACATAGGGAGGACTTATGAGTAAATGTGAGTATGTGTTGTTTTTTTGTTGTCAGTAAAGTGACAATTCAGGTCTTTTTCCCATTTAGTTAGGCTTGGTATTTCGTGGTCTCCTGGGGATGCAATCAACATAGCGTATGTTAAGGAGAGTGTATGAGGGATCATCTCGGTCTCTGTGCAGAGCTCCTCCAGGGTCGTGGGGTGTTGTTGCGTGGTGTTGGGAGGCGGTAGGCTGCCGAGAAAGTGACTGAGCTGTAGAGCTCTCATGTAGTCTAGTCTGTATGGGCCTCAGGAGTCTGAGGCCCCGTACACACGATCAGACATGTCCGATGAAACATGTCCGACGGACTGCTTTAATCGGACAAGGCTGAAGTGGTCTGTTGGTCTGATGTGCGTACACACCATCGGACCAAAATCCCCTCGGACCAGAACGTGGTGACGTAGAACACAACGACGTGATGAAAAAACGAAGTTCAATGCTTTCAAGCATGTGTCGACTTGATTCTGAGCATGCGCGGGATTTTGGTCCGATGATTTTGTGTGCTAACCATCGAACATGTCCGACGGACAGGTTTCCAGCTGACAGGTTTCTAAGCATGTTTTGAAACTTTTGTCCGCTGGAAAACGGTCCGATAGGCCGTACACACGATCGAACATGTCCGCTAAAACTGGTCTGCGGACCAGTTTCAGCAGACATGTTCGATCGTGTGTACGTGGCCTGAGAGTTCCGCGGTCGTTTTCCATCTTCCCATATTACTGAAGTGGGACGCTTGATAGAGTCCCGTCTCTCGTATTTCGATTAACTTTTTATCACGTAGGACTGATTCAAATTGGGGGTGGCCTAATATAGGTCTCAAAGGGGAGTTGTGGGTCGAAAGTAAGGATTCTGACAACAGTTGTGAACACATTTTTACAGTAGTGCCTATCAATGGATGGCGCTTAAGTTCTGGAGACAAGACAGAGTAGCACCATGGGGCACTGTGGAGGGGTACAACACTTTGTTCCTGTTCAAGTCACATCTATAGCTTGGTGTTAGTATGTCGGCACCAATCAAGGAGTATGCTGAGGTGGGTCGCGTGGTAGTAGGTGCGGGTTTCTGGCAACGCTAAGCCTCCCTGTAGTTTCTGGAGGGAGAGTGTTTTCCTATTTAGGCGTGGGTTTTTCCCTGCCCAAAGGAACCGAGTGAAGGCGGAGTGGACCTGTTTGAAAAAATCCCCGGGTATAGATATTGGGAGGGCCTGCAGGAGGTAGAGAAATTTCGGTAGTATAGACATTTTAAGGACGTTGCATCGGCCGAGCCAAGAATGGAAGCCACTGTTTCATTGGTCCAGTTATTTTTTAACCTCTTTCAAGAGTGGGGGGAAGTTAAGTCTGAAAAGTTGGGAGAGCGACGTGGGTATATAGGTGTCTAGGTACTTTAAGGCTGTGTCAGTCCATTTTAAGTTAAAGCTGTCTCTTATGCCGCGTACACACGATAATTTTTCGGCATGAAAAAAACGTTGTTTTTGAAAAACGTCATTTAAAATGATCATGTGTGGGCTACACATAATTTTTTAGGTTCTGAAAAACGTAAAAAAAATAAAATTCAAGCATTTTTTAAAGTCGTTTTAAACAATGTCGTTTTTCGGGATGTAACAAATGATCCTGTGTGGGCTAAAACAATGTTTTAAACCCGCGCATGCTCAGAAGCTAGTTATGAGACGGGAGCGTTCGCTCATAATGGAGTAAGCACATTCATCACGCTGTAACAGACAGAAAAGCGCAAATCTTCTTTTACTCACATGGAATCAGTTAAAGCAGCCCCAAGGGTGGCATCATCCGCATGGAACTTCCCCTATATATAGTGCTGTTGTACATGTTGTATGTCACTGCACTTTGTTCATCATTTTTTTTAAACGATGGTGTGTGGGCACCGTTGTTTTTAATGATGAAGTTGGAAAAACATTGTTTTTTGGACATGCTGAAAAACAAAGTTGTTTTTTTCAGCATGTCCAAATGATCGTGTGTACGCGGCATAAGTCTTGTAAGTTGGTGTTGTGGGATTTCCACCCCCATAAGCCTCCAATTTGGTGAAGTTAATCTTTAAGTTGGATAGTTGCCCATAGGTTTCAAAATCATGTAGAGATGGAGGGCTTTGTGAGTGTAAACATGAGATCTTCAGCATAGGCGTACACTTTGTACTGTATTCTGTTGGTCGTTACACCTGTAATGTCTGGATTCAGTCGGACATGGCATAAAAAGGGTTCTATGGAGCGTGCGAAGAGTAGGGGTGAAAGAGGACACCCCTGTCTGGTATCGTTGGTGATTGGGAATGCCTCTGAAATTACCCCATTCGCCCTAACCTTGGCCGTCGGATGTGAGTAAGCTGAGGCTACCCAATTTAGCATTTTGTTCCCCAGGACAATGTGTTTCAGCGTTGCAAATATGAACCTCCAGTACACCCGGTCAAACGCCTTTTTGTAGTCTGTTCCTAAGAATATACATGGTGTCTTGCTGCTGACGGCTATGTGTAGTAGATTAAGGACTTTGGTGGTGTTGTCCCTGGCTTCCATGGCTGGGACAAAGCCCACTCTGTCTAGGTGAATTAGGTGCGGCAGGTGGTGCTTTAGTCTAGTGGTCACGATCTTGATGATCAATTTAAGGTCAGTGTTTAGGAGAGATATGGTATATGGTATAACTGAGATTTGTGCCTGTAGTGTGGTTTTATGAAACAATTTAGCTGAGCTTAGGTCGTTGTACAGGTTCACCATGTGTTGGCCCAGGGATGGGAGCAGGGTCTTGTAGTAATGGATGGTAAGACCATCCGGGCCAGGGGCTTTGCCTGGTTTTGCACTTTTTAGGGCAAGTGGTAATGTGATGGGCTCCTCCAGGGTGTCTTGTGTTTCCGCAGGTAGCGAGGGCATAAGGGACTGGACAAGGTATTCCATTGTGGTGTCATGTACAGATGGAGACGTATTGAGGTCGTACAGAGAGCTGTAGTAGGATCTGAATTCCTGCGTGATTTGTTGGATTAAGGACATTTTCTTTCCTGTATCTATTAATGTTTTGCCTAAAGATTACATAAAAAATGTAATATTTTTTGTCAGACTGTATTACCAAAATAAATTATAATTTGCCTACAAGAGACAATGTATGTATTTCCTTTTTTATCTTTATCGTTAGTAATGACAAAGTTATTGCCAAATAAACATGCCCCTAGCAGGAATATAAAAATTGCTTTGGTCATAAGGGTATACAAATATGAGAGTTGAAGTGGTTAAACCAACAAAATCATCCACTAGATAATTAAAATCTTCTTCAAAAATCACCATATGACTTCAAGTTTCTTAAATACCAGTGCTATCCATTAACATATGCATTAATATTAATGGTCTAGCAGCAGTCACATGCATCTTTATCCAGACCATTTAACTAAATCAGAAATAATTGAAAGTATATTTTCTTCCTATATATCTAAATACAATGGGCCAGATTCAGAGAGAATTAGATTATCGTAGCGTATCAGAAATACACTACGCCGCCGTTTTTTACCTGGCTCTATGTGGAATCCAGGTAGATTTTGTCCAGTAAACGACGGCGGCGTAGTGTATTTCTCCCGTCGCAATCCATCTACGCGAGTAGGGGGCGTGAAGCATTTAAAATAGGCTCGTTCCCGCGGCGATCGAACTGCGCTTGCTCCGTTTGCAAATTTCCCGCCGTGCATTGCGCGAAATCACGTTGTTACGTCATTCGTTGTTTGAGTAGCGTCGTTTACGGACATTTCTATTCCCGAACGACTTACGTAAAAAAAAAATATATATATAAAATTTGACGCGGGAACGACGGCTATACTTAACATGGGCTACTCACCGTTAGACCAGCAAAAAGCTGGTCTAACAGTACGTAAAAAAAAAAATAGACGTAAGCGATTGCGAAGACCGCTCGTATCTTCGTGGATCGCCGTAAAAACACATTTGCATATCCCGACGCATCAAAACGACGCAAACTCCTCCCAGCGGCCGCAAAAATATCGCAGCGTAGATACGAAGGCTTACGAAGACGTAAGCCTCTCGGATCGAAGCCCGAAGCCGCCGTATCATGGTTTGAGGATTCAAACTAGTGATACGGCGCGCGAAATTTGAAATTACTCCTGTCTAACACCAGTTAGACAGGCGTAATTGCTCTATGAATCTGGGCCAATATCTGTACAAATAGACAACTGCACACATGGCGGCCTCCATCCCTAATTTGGTATATAGAAAAGAAGGGTGAATGGGACTTTAAATGAGGGAGCGCCATGTCAAAGGGAATAAAACCTTAAATCAGATTACAGTACATGATATATTTATTACATTATTAAATACATGTCAGATATTTCATATCAGATAGATAGTCACAAGACTAATGCCGCGTACACACGATCACTTTTTGTGATGAAAAAAAACGTAATTTTATGTGACGAAACAAAACGACGTTTTTCAAACTTCATTTTCAAAAACGACATTGCATACACACCATCGTTTGCGATGCTCTTGCAAAGCGCGGTTACGTAAGACACTTTCGACGGCACTCTGTTCCATTGAAGCTCCCATCTCATAACTTGCTTCTAAGCATGCGCGGGTTTAAAAACGTTGTTTTAAACAACGTTTTGCCCACGCACCATCACTTTTTATGACACAAAAAACGACATTTTGAAAAATGACACAAAAAATTCAAGCATGTTGGAATTTTTTTTTGGTCGTTTTTTTGAAGACATAAAACAACGTTTTGCCCACACACGATCTTTTTTTAAATGACGTTTTTTAAAACGTCGTTTTTTTTCATCACAAAAAGTGATCGTGTGTACGCGGCATTATACTAACTGTGCTGCTCTTAGCATGCAATACAAAAAATACAAAAAGGAGACATGGCAGATATACATAATAAAATGAATCAATTAGACAACATATATGAGGTATGAACAGGTGATTAGTAGCATCTAGTAGCACTCTACGCGTTTCCTGCCATTTCAGCCAATCATCAGGAGTGCTTTAAAGCAGTATACTGAAAAATAAAAAATAAAAATAAACAAAAATACATGATAATGCATTGAAAGTAGGGAAGTGCATGTCCCAGCAAGATGAAAGCAGTAAGGAGACTTACTATTAACCTCAGTACCAATCCAGTATCTGCCAGGGAGAAAAGGGGGGGGGTTCGGGCATGATGTCTCCTCTGGGGTTGAGATGGGGCATCCACCAAGGGCGAGGAACAGCAGCTGGAGCGTAGATCGGAGTTTACAGCCTGATCCAAAATGCTATGTGTGCACATAAGGCGCATAGTGTTCCTAAAACAGGTATGGCAAAAATAAATAAATAATTAATGAAAAATGATGAAATGGGGATATCAATGTGTTCCCATAAGGGGAATGTGTAGGGAAGTGTGTAAGGAACAAAGTCAAACAAGGGAGGAAAAACATACCAAAATGTGATGACTAAGCTCCCCTCACATTTTTGTAAATATTTTACTATGGGCCAGATTCTCAAAATAGATACGACGGTGTATCGCAGGAAACACCGTCGTATCTCTGTTTTTTTCTACAGGTATCTATGCGTCTGATTCCTAGAATCATTTACACACAGATACGGCGAAGATCCGACAGGTGTAAGACACTTACACCATCGGATCTTAGATGTAATTCCTTCGCTGGCCGCTAGGTGGCCTTTACGTTGATTTCTCATTTGCCTATGCAAATGAGCCTAATACGCCGATTCCCGAAAGTTTTTATGCCGCCTCGTCGTCGTTTACGTTGTTTCCGTAAGCGTTAACCTACCCTTGCTATATGAGGGTTAGGCTTACGAAGTTCCGTTGTATGCCATGTTAAGTATGGCGTCGGGTCAGCGTCGTCTTTTCCGTCGGTTACGTCGTTTAACAAAGTCGTTTGCGAATAGGGCATTGCATAAGTGACGATCACGCCGTTTTCATGTCGGTTTCGACAACGTTTTCTGACGTGAGCTGGAGCATGCGCACTGGGCTTTTTTCCCGGCCGGCGCATGCGCAGTTTGATTAATTTAAATACAAGCCGCCCCCTTTCATTTACACGGGGATACGCCGTGCCATTTACACTACGCCACTGCAACTTACGGAGCAAGTGCTTTGCGAATACGGCACTTGCTCATTTAAGTTGCGGCGGCGTAGTGTAAATGGCATACGCTACGCTGACGCGGCCTGTACGTGAATCTGCCCCTATATCTTTTTATGTGACAACACTAAAGAAATTACACTTTGCTACAATGTAAAGTAGTGAGTGTACAGCTTGTATACCAGTGTACATTTTCTGTCCCCTCAAAATAACTCAACACACATCCATTAATGTCTGAACCACTGGCAACAAAAGTGAGTACACCCCTAAGTTAAAATGTCCAAATTGGGCTCAATTATCCATTTTCCCTCCCTGGTGTCATGTGACTCATTAGTGTTACAAGGTCTCAGGTGTGAATAGGGAGCAGGTGTGTTAAAGGGTCACTAAAGGAATTTTTTTTCTTCCTTTACCTTACTGCAGTGCTGTTTTCATGTCCTTATTGTTTGTTTTTGCTTTGATGTTGCTGTAATTCTGCTCTGATCTCCCCACTTCCTGGTTGTCTGTTTCCTTATAACCACAGTGCTGGGAGCTTTCTCACTGTGGTCACTAATCAAGGAGGTGTGATTACTGTATGTAAACTGAAACTGGGTTTTAGACAAACCATCACTGCCCTCTATTGGCTCTCTGGCTCTGTACATCAGAGAGACAGGAAATAACAGCAAAAACAAAACTAGAACTGTAGGTTGATTATCTGATTGATTTTTATCTATTTTTAATCATTTTTAAAAGGAATCATTTAACTTTTATGTCTCTATACCTGTAAACAGTCATTTCAGCATTTTTTTTTCCTTCAGTGACCCTTTAAATTTGGTGTTATTGCTCTCACTCTCTCATACTGGTCACTGGAAGTTCAACATGGCACCTAATGACAAAGAAATCTCTGAGGATTTGAAAAAAGTTGCTCTTCATAAAGATGGCCTAGGTTATTAGAATGTAAAAGGAACGGATGAGAGTGGTGCGGTTTAACAGGACAGGTTCCACTCAGAACAGGCCTCACCATGGTCAACCAAAGAAGTTGAGTGCACATGCTCAGTGTCATATCCAGAGGTTGTCTTTGGGAAATAGATGTATGAGTGCTGCCAGCATTGCTGCAGAGGTTGAAGGGTTGGGGGGTTAGACTGTTATGCCCTGTACACACGATCGGTTCATTCTCAAAATAGATACGACGGTGTATCGCAGGAAACACCGTCGTATCTCTGTTTTTTTCTACAGGTATCTATGCGTCTGATTCCTAGAATCATTTACACACAGATACGGCGAAGATCCGACAGGTGTAAGACACTTACACCATCGGATCTTAGATGTAATTCCTTCGCTGGCCGCTAGGTGGCCTTTACGTTGATTTCTCATTTGCCTATGCAAATGAGCCTAATACGCCGATTCCCGAAAGTTTTTATGCCGCCTCGTCGTCGTTTACGTTGTTTCCGTAAGCGTTAACCTACCCTTGCTATATGAGGGTTAGGCTTACGAAGTTCCGTTGTATGCCATGTTAAGTATGGCGTCGGGTCAGCGTCGTCTTTTCCGTCGGTTACGTCGTTTAACAAAGTCGTTTGCGAATAGGGCATTGCATAAGTGACGATCACGCCGTTTTCATGTCGGTTTCGACAACGTTTTCTGACGTGAGCTGGAGCATGCGCACTGGGCTTTTTTCCCGGCCGGCGCATGCGCAGTTTGATTAATTTAAATACAAGCCGCCCCCTTTCATTTACACGGGGATACGCCGTGCCATTTACACTACGCCACTGCAACTTACGGAGCAAGTGCTTTGCGAATACGGCACTTGCTCATTTAAGTTGCGGCGGCGTAGTGTAAATGGCATACGCTACGCTGACGCGGCCTGTACGTGAATCTGCCCCTATATCTTTTTATGTGACAACACTAAAGAAATTACACTTTGCTACAATGTAAAGTAGTGAGTGTACAGCTTGTATACCAGTGTACATTTTCTGTCCCCTCAAAATAACTCAACACACATCCATTAATGTCTGAACCACTGGCAACAAAAGTGAGTACACCCCTAAGTTAAAATGTCCAAATTGGGCTCAATTATCCATTTTCCCTCCCTGGTGTCATGTGACTCATTAGTGTTACAAGGTCTCAGGTGTGAATAGGGAGCAGGTGTGTTAAAGGGTCACTAAAGGAATTTTTTTTCTTCCTTTACCTTACTGCAGTGCTGTTTTCATGTCCTTATTGTTTGTTTTTGCTTTGATGTTGCTGTAATTCTGCTCTGATCTCCCCACTTCCTGGTTGTCTGTTTCCTTATAACCACAGTGCTGGGAGCTTTCTCACTGTGGTCACTAATCAAGGAGGTGTGATTACTGTATGTAAACTGAAACTGGGTTTTAGACAAACCATCACTGCCCTCTATTGGCTCTCTGGCTCTGTACATCAGAGAGACAGGAAATAACAGCAAAAACAAAACTAGAACTGTAGGTTGATTATCTGATTGATTTTTATCTATTTTTAATCATTTTTAAAAGGAATCATTTAACTTTTATGTCTCTATACCTGTAAACAGTCATTTCAGCATTTTTTTTTCCTTCAGTGACCCTTTAAATTTGGTGTTATTGCTCTCACTCTCTCATACTGGTCACTGGAAGTTCAACATGGCACCTAATGACAAAGAAATCTCTGAGGATTTGAAAAAAGTTGCTCTTCATAAAGATGGCCTAGGTTATTAGAATGTAAAAGGAACGGATGAGAGTGGTGCGGTTTAACAGGACAGGTTCCACTCAGAACAGGCCTCACCATGGTCAACCAAAGAAGTTGAGTGCACATGCTCAGTGTCATATCCAGAGGTTGTCTTTGGGAAATAGATGTATGAGTGCTGCCAGCATTGCTGCAGAGGTTGAAGGGTTGGGGGGTTAGACTGTTATGCCCTGTACACACGATCGGTTCATCCGATGAAAACATTCTGATGGATTTTTTCATCAGATATCCGATGAAGCTGACTTTCATCAGGCTTGCCTACACACCATCAGTTAAAAAAACGATTGTGTCAGAACACGGTGACGTAAACACAACGACGTGCTGAGAAAAAATGAAGTTCAATGCTTGCGTAGACTTGATTCTGCGCATGCGTTGATTTTTAACCGATGGATTTCCCTACAGACGATCGTTTTTTTCTATCAGTTTTTTAACCATCAGATCATTTTAAAACAAGTTCCTAGTTTTTTCCCCAATGGATAAAAAAGCGATGGGGCCCACACACGATCGGTTTGTCTGATGAAAACGGTCTGATGGACCGTCTTCATCAGACGAACGGATCGTGTGTGGGCCTCTGGTGATGGGTGGTAGACTTAGGTCCCGTTCAGACGTACGGATCTCGTGAGGATCTATACATTTCTTATCCACTTGATGGCAGATGACAGGGCAGTCCCAGCCACTGTGCAGGGACTGCCCTTTCAGCTATCCGCTTTTCCCTATGGGGGGACTGGATGAACATGGACCGTCTGTTCGCTCTGCAGACGGATGGAAAAATAGGATTTTCCTCCGTCTGCAGAATCGGAGCATAGCGGACACCGATTAGGTTTGGTGTCAGCAGATATTCATCTGCTGACACCCGCTATCCCATAGGGATACATGTATGTCCCTTTTTCATTTGTAAACGGATGGATGAAAAAACGGACATGCGGTCCACTGGTGTGAAAGGGCCCTTGGCGTTGACATATAACAGCCAGCTGTCCCAGTTTTCTTTAGTCTTCTGACTCCTAGAGTGGAGTGATGTGCTTTTGAATTCTATACTATGGTGCTTTTCTGTTATCCGTGAGCCAATATGATCATCTAACTGAGATGGATAATGTATGTTAGGCTTCCTTCCCCTCTTCTGATTACGTGTCATTAAATCTGCTAATGACAAGCCCCTATCCAACAAGCAGGCAAGGGGGCATGGGTTTGATGTATGAGCCCCTCTCCCTAGAGCAAGTAATGAGGTAGAGGGGTGATGTCTTTGTCTTCTGCAGGATTTTTCTCCACCTCACTGCTGTCGCACAACTACAATCTGATGGAAAAATGTACTGACATCCCTCTTGGTTTTCCATTGTCTGCGCCAATATTTTTGTAGTTCTGTTGCCCTTGTTCTCTTTTAACCACTTAAGACCCGGACACTTACGCTGCTAAATGACCCAAGGTGTTTTTACAATTCGGCGCTGCGTCGCTTTAACAGACAATTGCGCGGTCGTGCGACGTGGCTCCCAAACAAAATTTGCGTCCTTTTCTTCCCACAAATAGAGCTTTCTTTCGGTGGTATTTGATCGCCTCTGCGATTTTTATTTTTTGCGCTATAAACTAAAATAGAGCGACAATTTTGAAAAAAATCACTATTTTTTTACTATTTGTTATAAAAAAAATCAAATAAACTAAATTTTAGTAAAACATTTAGGCCAAAATTTATTTAGCCACATGTCTTTAGTAAAAAAAAAAATCGTAATAAAAAAAATAGCTACCTAGCGGGAACAGCGACACTAATACAGCGATCAGAAAAATGATCGCTTAGTGACGCTGGCAATAGGGAGTGAAAGGGTTAACTAGGGCGGTGATCAGGGGGTTAAAACTTTATTAGGGGGGGTGGGGGGGCTATCCTGAACCTAACACTAACTGTTTTTTACAGTGCCTGTCACACTGACACTAAATGCAGTGATTAAATCACTGCATTCAGTAACACTGTGACAGGGGGGTGGGGGGGGGGCGATCACAAGGGGTTAATATGCCTATGTGAGTGTGTGTCAGTGTTGTGTTGGTGCACACTTACTTGGCATGTCTTCTCTCATCAGCAGCGCTGGGAAACAGCGCTGCGATGAGAGAAATGATCATTTCCTCCTTCCTGTGTAAACACAGGAGGAGGAAGTGACAGGCTGGGAGCGCGCTCCCATTGGCTGGGAGCGATCGCGGGGGGGGCGGAAAACACGGACATCCGCCCGCTCGTCGGCGATCGCTCCCAGAGCCAGGGGGACCGCCGCACGCCGCGGAGGGGGTCCCGATGGGACCCCCGAAC
Organism: Rana kukunoris; assembly: GCA_029574335.1. Classification (NCBI taxonomy): domain Eukaryota; kingdom Metazoa; phylum Chordata; class Amphibia; order Anura; family Ranidae; genus Rana; species Rana kukunoris. The sequence continues at coordinate 111,497,352 of CM056052.1, forward strand.
CGCACTAAGGCGAGGACGTAAATTTACGCCCTTGTGCCTGTACGAGCCATGTTGTGGACGTACATAGGCGTGCGGGGGTCCTTAACTGGTTAATGAAGGAATTTTAGTTTGGGACCTCCTAAACATGACAGGCAGCTGCATGTACCCTCCAGAGTAAAGGAGACCTTCCAATGAGAAGCATTTACAGCGAGGCTCACGATACCACACTAATTCCATGAAGCTCCTGTGTACAGTGCCTTGAAAAAGTATTCATACCCCTTGACATTTTTTACTTTTTGTCATGTTACAATAAAAAATGTAAATGTATTTTTGGGGGATTTTATGTGATCAGACAAACCGATTGTGTGTGCGCGGCATTAGTGTTCAGACCATATGCTGCACCCAAACAGTTTCACCTGTGGTGTTTATTTTGGTCCAGCAGTACACCAGCACCTATGCAGCCATTGTGCTATATGCTGGGTGTTTGGTGTGCTCCTGTACCTTTAAGGAGGGGTGGCTCCCCTTCAGTCCACCTGCCCTCATCTATCCATTAGAATGCATGTGCCTCCACCGTGGGGTCACTCATTGTTTAGTATTAGGACCACAGATTACAGGGTGCCTTGGCGTGGCTCTGTGGCTTCTGCTTTCTGGTGCGCAGATGGGCGTGACTTCGCTCGCTTGGCGTGAAATCTTCAATGCACGTCTCACGCAGGGGAGGGTGGCTCCTCCCACCTGGAAGAACTTGTCCGGACACGTAGCATGTGTATGCTGCGATGCACGTACGCCCCAGCTCAACGATATGAGGTTTAACTCCCTCTCCGCTGGACAGTTCAATACACACACTGGACACTCTTTGCTCTTTCAATAAATGGACACTCCTTTCTGGTTGCGAGAGGTAAGGGCCAAATCCCGGACTTTTTTATTTAGCAGCCAACAAGGCAAACATCATCTTCAGTTTAAGGAAAGGAAAGCTGATGAAGGAAGGATAAGAGAACCTTGTGGTATCAGGCCTGGATGTGAACAGGGTAGGCCTGCCCTTGACAATAGGGCAGGTTCCCCACACTAACCTGGTAGCCGAGGTGTCACTTTGGATCGCTGGGAGGAACAGATCTCTCTGTCTCAGATCTGGCTCTAAGGCCCTTGTAACCGGCCAATTTCTTTAGTAAGTTGGATGGGTGAACAGAGCGAATCTTCCCAGTAAATTTTCTTTAGCATAGGTTACCGGGTGACAGCAAAGTGTACCTGTCAGCATCCCGGTCAGCAGATCCCTGATTGGTTCGTTCAGGCCCTGTTGGACAACCTGCCTCCGGGTTCTCCTCAAGCCGACTCCCCAATCGTACGGCACCCAGCCTGGGATCTCCTCAAAAGAACTGGGAACCCAGTAGAGTACTGGGGTCCCCTTTGACCTTCGGTTGAGGTCCCGCATAGCCTGTGGATTTGGCCAGGTGGGTAATACTGGCGGGGTCCATGGATGCGCGCACCCTGAAGGTGGATGCCGCACCTGAAACCGGGACCCCGCAGAACTGCCTTGAGCACATGACACCTGTCACAGATATATCCCTCCCCAGCATGTCCCACGAGGGAAAACTCCTCCAATTGGCTGCTGGGGAAAGCTTGCTCTGTCAGAACCCCCTCTGCCGTCAACTGCTGACCAGGGATGACGACACATCCCTAGAGTGCAGACTGACCCAGAGGACGCTTCTGAAATAACAGGGGTCACCATCTTAACAATTGTGTGAATGGGAGTAAGGTAACTCTCCCATTCTTGCTAAATTTAGACTAGTGCCAGCACTGAAAGTAAAGGGGGCACTACATATATATCTATATAGTTAGATAGATATATACACACACAGAAAAAAAATGATCACAGTGATTGCTGCACTGCAGTTGTATGCTAATTAGTAAGCTATTATAGCAAAACAATACACAGGGTTTATCAGGTCAGAAAAAAAGTTTTAAATCGGTAGCATATAGTATGTGCATTAGTTATAAAAAGAGTCAATAGAATCTCTGCAGAAAATGCAGCTATTCAACAACTAATGCTAAATATGGAAACATATAGGGCCAGACTCAGGTAGAGTTAGGCTGGAGTATCAGTGATACTCCAGCCTAACTGTCACTTTGAGCCGGCGTTTTTATTTTCTGCAACCAGAAAACAAGAAACGCCGGGTTGGAGTTCCTATACGAGCGGCGTAATTGTATTACGCCGTCGTATCGGAACTTCAATTTTAAAAATGGCGCGCGGGGCGTTCCCGCTGATTAACGCCGAGAATATGTTAATCAGCGGGAATCGGAAATTCACAATCGTATTCGGGCGCGACGCAGTGACTTTCCGACGTTTCCGTAAGAGATACGCGGCGTAAAGATAAAGCAGCCCCCTAGTGGAGTATCCTATGTTAAGTATGGCCGTCGTCATCGCGTTGCAAAAAAAAAAAATTGAGTCGTTTGCGTAAAACGTCCGTGAATGTGGATTGACGTCATTGACGTTCCCTGAAAGAATTTGGAGCATGCGCACTGACAGTCGACGCATGCGCAGTACGTTCGCCACAGGATCGCGCATAGTTAACATAATACACGCCCCCTACCCGCCCAATTTAAATTCCGCCGGCTCATTTTCGCTACGCCGCCGCAACTTTAGGAGCAAGTGCTTTGTGAATAACAGTACTTGCTCCTAAAGTTACGGCGGAGTAACGTAAATGAGAAACGTTACTCCAAAGTAAAGAAGCGCCCATCTACCTGAATCTGGCCCATAGTGTAAAAGGTACATTACATTGCACCTAACTATTATAGTTTAAGACCATTGTGCCAGAATCGCTGTACCTTAAATATAGGCTAAATATTTCAAGAGCATGCATCGTTAACTGGTTTGCACACAGTGAGAAAATACTCTGTATCGGAAATACCTAGCAATGTTTCATTTTGAAGTTCAAATGTTCATAGCATATTAAATATGTTTTTATAGAAATAGAGTGGCTGCCATTGTACATTTTCAGAAAATGTTAGTCTGGCTGTCTCTAGCATCAATGCTTTCTGAGAAACTGACCAAGAACATGCAGGTGGTCAGGGAAAAGTCAGTGAAGTCAAAAGTCCTGCTTACAGTGGAGTGAGTAAATAACTTGTATAATGCTACAAATGCGAACTAAATCGCCCCAAGGCGCTTATTTCCATCCAATGTCATCCTGATCCTTCAAAAGAGGTGGGTCTTACGTTTTTTCCTGAAGGCTCGATGGTTTTCTTCCATGCAAATGTTTGTAGCGCGTTCCATAGCCGTGGTCCTTGGACTTCAAATCTTCTTTCTCCCTTAGATTTTTAGCGGAACCTGGGGATGTGGAGGAGGTTTTGGTTGGTTGATCAGAGAATGCGATTGGGGGTGTAGTGTTTTATTTTATTGCAAAAGTATTGAGGAGAGATTCCTTGTGTGCACTTGTGGGTGAGACAGGGGGTCTTGAATGTGACCCGATCCTTTACGGTTAGCCAATGAACGGTCCCTAGTGAAGGGGAGATGGATTCCCAGGGGTTTTCCCCATTACCAGTCTGGCTGCCATGTTCTGGACGACTTGTAGGTGCGAAATCTGGTATTTAGATAGTCCTATGTAGAGGGATTTTGCGTAGTCGAGTCAGGAATTGATGATTGTTCCAATGGGGTTTATTTACCAAAACAAGAGAGTGCAAAATCTGGTGTAGCTGTACATAGTAGCCAATCAACTTCTAACATCAGCTTGTTCAATTAAGTGTTTACAATAAACTTCCATATTTCATTCAGTACACATTACATTTTAAACAGAACTCCAATAGCAAAAAAAATTAAAAATACAGCCAAATATATTCAATTGGTGTCAACCAGGTTCCCAGGTCACTTTGTTTACATTGCCATAGCAGCTGGGTATCTGTCATTTAGTGTTAGGAGTGAACCAGATTAGTATTGTGGGGTGGCATGGAGGCATAGTCAGGCGGGCAGGTTGTGGTGAATGATGCTGGAAATACATCACATAAAAAGTATTTTTATATATATAAAAAAAAAAACAATGTTCCCAGGGGTAAATCCAGCATCAATTACACTGTCAAGTGATGCAAATCTAGTGTCAATCATAAAGACCTGCCACCCAACGATCTTTACCACCACTTAATGATTATTCTTTGCCTCCATGAGGATCGTCGCTAAATGACAGATTCCTTGTGCTGTTGTTTACATGGGAATGCAGGCCGCACCTACCCTCCCCAAATACCGGAACTTGTATAACCTATTTAAAAAAAAAAATACTTAAACTTTGGCAAAAAATTGTCTGCCACACTTTTATTGGTGTATTCAAATATATAAATAAAATAAATAATAACCATATTCTAATAATTGTATTATTACATAAAATTCTTATATTTCAAACCATCAACTTAAAACAGCTCAGTCTTAAAGGACTAGAGCATACAGAATATTTATAACCAAAAGTCCCCCCTACATCACATAGGGTGACAGACCACATAATCGTGCTTAACTACAAGGGGGGGGAGCTTGTTGCACCTTCACTGCCTGGCTGGAACTGGATATACCTGTGAGGGGTCCCTTTTATAATAAGCCCCTTTTCCTCAACATTTCACTGTGGTCACATGACCCTCAGGGAAGTACCCAATAGCTTCGGACCGTTAACCCACGCCCCCAGCCCACACTTGAAATTCTCTTAAAGGGACATAACCCCATATACATTACTTAAACCTATCCTAAGAGAGGGGCGACCGCATGCCTATGCTGTCAGGCTCCAAGTTTTGAGCCCTCCCAGGCCATTCCAGCAGGGAAAGGGATGTCGCTGATCAAACATGATCAGTGACGTCGCCCATGACCCCCAGCTGCTTTGTTAACATTCTAGCAGCTCTGGAAATTATGTCATTTTGCAGAGGTAGTAAAGACGGGCAATTTTTTGAGATGGCAGGGAAAAATCGCAGTTGGTAGGTAATCGTGACTGACAATAGATCTACTTTGATGGCTGATGTGGTTAAAGCTGGGTTTATATTTTGGGACATTATTTACATATTCATATTATTTTTACTGCAATGTAATTAAAGGACTTTATCATGGCGTTGGTGTGTTTATTTACTTTCAACTTTTACTGGGAATGAGTAGTAGTAGGTTCTGATGTATCCCATACTCAGTCCCCTGGGGGGAGGCACCCTTATTATAAAGGAAGCTCTCAGTCCTCAGATCTACCAGGGTTTGTGGGAAGGAGGCACTTTTTCCTCAGCACTGGGATGAGGTACCTTTCAAGAGGTAGAAGGCCTGGCTGCATGCCCTGATAAGGACATGTTGTTTGTTTTAAAATTTTAAAGGATTACATTGTACTGCTCTTTAACTTGATGCGTAGACACTCCCTAAGCATGTTATTTAAAAGTTTTTTATATTTTAAAAGTTGTCTCTTAAGCAATTTTGCATTGGTACATGTTCCCCATGGTGGTCCTTAGTAACCCATGCAACAGCTTGCAAATTGAAAAAGGGCAAACAAGTTGCAGGGTTCACAGACTTCCCCCTGGATTCCCCAAACCTCCTGCAAATGATGCAAACTGATCAATAATTAATAATACCTGACCATTGAAACTACCTTGGTCAGTGTCACTTTAAATGGTTTGTCTCGACCCAGAAGACTCTTGGAAAAAAAAGTTGTTTAATATGATTTTTAAAGGAAAAGGTGCAGTGGGGGTCTTAGGAAGGTGGATGTGAGGTGGAATCTATGTAACCCATATATTTCCTTTAAGATCATTTTAGTCAGTAAGGTTTTTTCCATGTTTAATCTAGTGAGAAGAAATGTACCCAATTCGGTACATTAGTAGAACACAAGCAGATAATTAGTTCCCTTTACAGTGGGAATGTTGTTAGAAATGTCTGGAAAAACTTAATGAGCAGCGCTTTTGATTTTTGTGTGTCCTTCTGATCATTGACAAGGGCATAGCTTCACTACCTGGTTATTACTGCATGCAATGTCACCCTGGCTTAATCTGTTACCTGGGTTGTACAAATGATGTGATGTATGGCCACCCTTATAGAGCAGTGTGCAGAACAGAAATAGATAATCTCATGGACTCATTAAGCAAGAAGCTAAGGGAGCAAAGATCAGAGAGTTCTGCCCAAAGCAACCAATCAAAATCTGTTTTGTTCTGGTCTAGCTTCAGTAAAAGGAATTCTATTAAAAAAGATCAGGTAAAAATGAAAAATGAAAACGCTTTAGAATAGTTACTAATATACATGTATCTATCCTTCTAACAAATGAATCCAAAGAAATATAAAGAGGATAAGACATTATGTTAAGACAGGGGTAATAATGTAGATTAGATGTAAACCCTAACTGGATGACAAAAATCTCACGCTGTGTAGTGCAGAGGGAAACTGCCTTTAAAATTTTGATATTTTGGTACAGGACCCCGGATTTGTTGCACGCCCGTGACTAGGGATGAGCCGAACACCCCCGCATTCGGTTCGCACCAGAACGTTCGAACAGACTGCCCGTTCGATCGAACATTTGGAACCCCATTGAAGTCTATGGGACTCGAACGTTCTAATTCAAAAGTGCTCATTTTAAAGCCCAATATTCAAGTTATTGTTGGAAAACGTCTTTGAGAACCCGGGTCTTGCCCGACGAAACATGTATCAATGGAAAAAAAGTTTTAAAAACGACCATTTTTAAAAAAAAATTCCATTGATACATGTTCCCTCAAGCAAGACCCGGGTTCTCAAAGACGTTTTCACAGGCAAACTATAGACACCCAGCAGGTACAATATTTAAAGGAATTTTTTTTTATTTTTTTATTTAAGCATCATTAAAATCACTGCTCCAGGAGCAGTGTTTTTAATAGTGTTTAAAAAAAAAATCCTTTAAATATTGTACTTGCTGCACCTTCCAGCTTCCTCCAGATACAATCCAGTGAGTGAGACAGTCCTTCTCTAGGCAAAATTCCTTTGGAGAAGTCAGTTCCAAGTCAGTTCCAGGTTCCTGAACCACTGAGACTTCACAGGACAGCAACCCAGTCCATAGGCTGCCTCAGGGTCCCCTCTGAGGCTGGGAACACTCCGTAGTGGGGCAAGACAATCTCTCAAGGGCTTCAGACTATTTATCAGATTAAAGGTAATCTGTATCAGGTAAACCTGCGCATTATCATTTTAGAACATACGTCTAATAAAATTCTGCTTCCTGCTCTAACGCTTCAGTGTTCTGTGGTGGCAGAGCTGAGTAACAGTAATCCCCCCCAGCCTCAGCATAAGTGTCCTCACACAGACTTGTGTTGCAGAAAGGGAAAGGGTTTGTGTTTGACCAGGTCTATTGAATTAGTATTTATTAAAGAGTTCAATAAAAAGGAAAGCTAAGATAGGACTATGAGAAAGAGAAGGCCTGAAATGGGATACCTAGCATTAAGAAGAGAGACTACATGACTGTGTTTGCAGTGTAGGCTGTAGATTGGCAGGTTAAGAGTCCTGCCTATTATTATTCTATGCCTACTAGCTCATTGTATCTGTCTTGCAGGTGTTTTTTTTTAAATGTGGGTTTACAACCACTATAAAGGTTGTGCTGAACCTTGTGTTCCAATGTTTTCCGTTTGTTTTGTTTTTTTGTTTTTCCCTGTCTCCTTCTGTATTCTACCCTACCCATCTCCCAATGTATTATCTTCTCCCTTCTTTTTTCTGTACCTTCAACTTTCTTTTACCTATCATACATAAATTGTGATATGCATTAGACACTTAAAGATAGATGCTGCATTGTTGCATCTGGTGTCTGGGATCTCCTTGAACCATCCATTATAAGTTGACCTGTACCCCATTTATTTATTGTATGAAGAAAAATCATTGAATCAAGGGAACAGAAAATTGCAAATCGTTTTGTAAGATGATACTTGTTTCTTCCGTAGTTACAGGACTTACAGAAGATTTTTTTTTCAGCTGTTTGAAATTATAAATAAAGGCGATGAAAAACCCATAGCTGAATAATGCACATTGTGTTTACAAAACTGTTTTAAAAAAGGCATGACAAATGTAGGGGTTGGCACACTGGGCAACCCTATTCTGCAAAAGGTCACATTAGTTACAAATGTAAAAAGAGCAATCTCTACGCTAAAGCATATTAGTACAAAGATGTACAGGACATTAATGCAACATGTAAAGATTATTTGGGTGACTTATAATTTAAAACAATTACCACCATTAACAATCTGCAAATCTATATACAATTGGCCTGTTTGAATTTTTTCTTAATTGTGCTATTTCACTGTATTTCATTGAAGGATATTTTGAAGATATGCGCAACAGGTAATTCTGTAAACAAAGAGGCAAATTAACCAAGCTTCCTGCATAATTAAAATGGCACAAGAAACTGGTGCGAGTGGCACAAGGCTGGTCTTTCTGTGCCACTCACGCCAGTTTCTATTTTTAGAATGAAATAAAAACTGGCATGTGTTCCATGGCTAATTAACAGAGGGATTGCAGCAGTTTTCAAAATAGATCACCACCAGATTGGAACTTGCGTACGGGATGTGAACTGCCTGTATCCTGGCAGGATATGCCGTACGCAAGTTCCAATCTGGTGGTGATCTATTTTGAAAACTGCTGCAATCCCTCTGTTAATTAGCCATGGAACACATGCCAGTTTTTATTTCATTCTAAAAATAGAAACTGGCGTTGTTTATAAACTGACCACACCACTCTTGTGGATTATATTTTTAACTATTGCAAACCCAAATGGTTTGGGACAGCAGCTGCACGCATTTATATAGGTGGCAAAAGTGTATTTCTAACAAACATACCAATAGGCAGCCACCACACTGGCAATTGTGACAGCAGCTGGGCAAAAAATTGAGTAACACACTGATGACCATAAAAATACATGGGGCCAGATTCAGGTACATCTGCGCATTATTGGACCGGCGTAACGCACCGCCTTTACGTTAGACTGGTGCAATGTAGCGGCGCAATCACCCTATTCTGCGCAACGTTATTTCAGAGGCGCAAGGCGGAGTAATACAAATTGGGAAGGACGTGGGTGTGTTACATTGAAATGAGCCTTGACCCCATGCAAATGAAGGGCCGGCCGGCTCGCGTATGCGCGCTTGAAGCAGACCATGGTCAGCACCTCTGTGCGCATGCTCACAACTCGGGAACGGCGCAATCAGTGAAATTGGAAGTGGACTAGGGCAAATTAGTGAACTACGCAAACAGCATAAATAGACAGAGACAAACGCACTTCCTTTGCAAAAGTACATCCCTTTGTATCCCTCCCTATACAGCAAGGTGCTTTTGTTCTGTTGTTTATTAGCGTTTGTTTGTTTGTTTGTTTGTTTGTTTGTGACGTGTCTTTGAGAGTGATTTTTGTCTTTTATGTGTTTTCTTTGTTGTTATTTTGTTTAAATTATATTTTTGCTGGCCATTTTTTATTTTTGCTGGTCATTTTTTTTTTTGGTTCTGTTTGTGTATGATTTGGGAATGTGGGGGGTGACATTCCTGTGGGAAAAGGGGTGTCACCCTCAATTTTGGTGGAGAATGGTTCCCCAGGACCAGGAAGAAGTGATCCCCAGGTCCGTGTGAATGGTGTATGAATGTACAGTGACATAATTGGAGCCTTGGCGTGGCGTTTCTGCTCACAAGTCCTGAATGGTGGACTGGTGCCAATCCAATGTGATGAGGATGTGGGGTGTGTGTGCTAGGGACCACAGTGGTGTGCATGCATGCATTCTCATTGTGCCTTGATTAATGTGTGTGTTTAACGGGCAAAGATGCATAATGTGAGCTGGCATGAGATGGGGTCATGAGATGGGGTCCCAGTGCATATGCAGAGTCACCTTGAAGGGAAAAGACAGGAGGATGTTAGTAGTGCATGTGCCCCTTGTGATGTGTGCATCATGGGGGGGGGGGGCAGTCATGCCTGCCACCCATGTCACTCACCAACCAGCCAGCTGTCCCCATACATGTTCTGTTCGAAATCTGTGGGGATGGGGCTCTGATTGTATATGTAGCTGTCATGGGTGTCATGGGTAGTGTCATGTGTTGGGCTGGTGATGTCCTCCTGCAGGGTTGTGGTTAATTCCATGATGGCATGAGGGGTGAATCTGAAGATGCGAGACACCTCAGAATCACTCATGCCATAGATGTCTAGGCGTGTGTGATATATCCTCTCCCGTGAAGAGTGAAGAGTGAAGATTAAGGGGGTTGTATCAGCTAAGAATATTGTATTAGATTAGATTAAATTGAAAAGTTTATATAAGCCAAAAAAATAATTTAGAAAAAAAACAAAAAATCCTGTGCCCTCCTCAGTGCCCTCCTCAGTGCCCTCCTCCTTCTTTGCTCATCTAAAGTCAGTAGTATAGCTATGAGCATGGATGCCCCTGGCATGTTAGCATACAGTTTGTTGGGCAACACGTGTGACTGCTGAGCTCCTCACTAACAGTGTTGCTTTTTCTGACATGTAGACGATTTTTCTCTTTTTAGACCAGCATTTATATGGTCTAATTGTAGACAGGACATTTTGCTGTTGCGCACACCGCGTAGCCTGCGCTGCCCCAAGGTTCTTTTGTGGATCCCCGTAAGTCCCTCATTAGCATATTTGACTAGCAAATCAATGGTCTGTCTACCGCAGTTTTGCGCGGACGGATGCGCCTGTCTAACGAAATTACACTGGACAAAAAAAAGTAGATTTCTTGCGTATCTCGTTCTGGGGATGCCGTGCATCGAAACGCACGCGCACATTTAGACTTACGCCGCGCATCTCCTGTTACGCAGGCAAAATCGCTCTGTGAATCTGGCCCATGGTTCACAAATGTGCAATTATGAAAATGTTTGGACAACAGATGGGCAACTGTGAGAATATATGGACAACCCATGGGCATCTGGGACCATATGTAGGCTGCAAACAGGTAGTGGTGGCAATAAATGAGCAACAGACAGGCAATTGTGACAATACAAAGGCAATGGCAGCAATACTGTACATAGACAATAAAATATTGGGGCAATAACTAGTTTACCTCCTCTACTCCTCACTTCCCCTAATCTCTACTTTAGGCCTCCATGCTGTGTGCATTGATATCCTTGTCCCACTGGGTACATGGTCCCTCTATATGACATAAATTAGTTACTGTAGGGGGGTACAGCAAAGTCTGTCTCTCACTGTCCTTGCTGCTCTGTCGAGTCAGTGTTATTTCTGAAATTAGTCAGTCAGTTAACAATTATGCCACGTACAGACGATCGGACATTCTGACAACAAAACCATGGATACATTTCAAACGGATGTTGGCTCAAACTTGTCTTGCATACACACGGTCACACAAATGTTGTCGGAAATTCCGAATGTGAAGAAAGCTGTGACGTACAACACGTACGACGGTACTAGAAAAGGGACGTTCAATACCAGTCGAGACGATTCACGATTTTTTCAGTCCGTTACAGCGTGAAGAATGTGCTATTTCCATTACGAGCGCTAGTTTTACCAGACCGAGCGCTTCTGTCTTGTACTTGATTCAAAGCATGCATGGATTTTTGATGGAATTGTCCAAACATGATCGGAATTTACGAGAATGGATTTTGTTGTCAGAAAATTTGAGAACCAGCTCTCAAATATTTGTTAGAGAAAAAGGAGTCACCGCTCCAGGTGGGATCACAAAATGGTTACAGGTGGTGCAGGATACTGAGGGTGCTGGTGGTGCACTAAGCAAAATGAGGACAAAGAAAAATGGATACCTGATGGGTGGTCTTTTATTCAATAGAAAGCATGTACAAAAATAGGGTCACAGCAGTAGAAAACAAGGAGCAGCCGACGCGTTTCGCACTGGATCAGTGCTTATTCATGGCTAAACTTTTGTTGTCGGAAATTCCGACAACAAAAGTCTGATGGGGCCTACACACAGTCGGAATTTCCGATCAAAAGCTCCCATCGACCATTTGTTGTCGGAAATTCCAAACGTGTGTACGCGGCATTAGGATGAAGGAATGCCTAGGCAGAGTAATATTATTGACTACCTAGATTCTTCAGACTAACTCCAAATACTACTAGGCACAAGGCATACTAAATGAATTTTGCAAGCTTGTAGAAACAAGACTGTAAACATTAATTACATTTCAGAATGCTGCTTATATTTACCAAATTTGTAAGAAGAGTTGTCCAAAAATGTTGCAATGTTTTTTTCATTCTGCAATTCCATTGCCTCTAAAGCCAGAATGTGACAGATTACAGCATTTTTCTAATCAGCTAATGGCATACTATACATAAAAGCATACCAATTATTTCCACAACAAAGCAGCAGCATAAAACAAACAAGAGTTAAATTATCTGTTCTCTTGTTAGCCATAAAAATACAAAGACTTGCTGAGTCTCATAGCCAGAAAAGGGCACAGTATTGTGTAAGAGATAAATACAATTAGTCTACAGTGTCTAATCACATAAAGCAGATGTTTTGGGTTGTTATAGTTAGGCTCCATGCACACTGGCAAAAAAACAAAAAAACAAAAAAACATTGGCCCCGGATTCACAGACATCGGCGCATATTTATGCCGCCTTATCCTATCTTCTTTACATTACGCCGGCGCAACGCAGAGAGGGAAGCATGGAATTCACAAAGCAAATGCTCCCAACTCTGCGCCGGCGTAGCGTATATTGGTCGGCGTAAGGCAGTGTAAGTGGAAGTGGGCTGGAAGTGGGCGGGATACATGTTAATGAAGCGTGACCCCATGCAAATGATATGCCGAGTGCTAGGCAAGTACTTAAAATGAACGGCGCATGCGACGTCCTGTGGATGTATTCCAGTGCGCATGTTCACAATCACGTTAAAACAACTGCCTAAGATACGTCGAATCACTGCCTACGTCGTGAACGTAACCTACGCCCAGCAATATTCACGTACAACGTAAACTACGCAAAATTCGACGGCATTCGTTCCCTGGTCCATACCTTTGCATGAGTTGCGCCTCCACTATGTGGAATGACTTTACGCTGGATGTACGACTTACGCAAACCGCATATATTATGTGCCGGGCGCAAGTATGTTCGTGAATCGGCATATCTCCCTCATTTGCATATTTGCATAGAAAATCAATGGGAGCGACACATGCTTCCAGCGTGAATATGCGCCACTACACGCCGGCGTAGGAAAGTTACGTCGTGCGGCTGAAAGCTATTTTTCAACGTATCTAGCTTTGTGGGTCGGCGCATAGATACGACAGCGCACATTTGTACTTACGTCGGCGTATATGGAGATACATCGGCGTAAGTGCTTTGTGAATCCGGGCCATTGATTCTACAGGCGTTTGACGTTTTCACCTGCCTGTAGAAGCACTTCTATTGTATTTGGGTATATATGGGTCTTTGCACATTATGACGACTACAGGCATTTTCTGAAAGGGACGTTCAGAGGCAGGGAAAAAAAACGTCTCAATCGTGTTTTCTGGAGAAGTTTAGGAGCTGTAAAAACGTCAATCGCTCCTAAACTCTTGTTATCTCTAGTGAATGTCAAGTTTCAATGTTTTTTGTTTTTTTTATTTGGGAGTTAACTTTTGCAGAGGAGAGTGTTGTTAAGTGCAAACAACTTCTGTAAACTCAAAAGCTCATAAACTCGCCTAAACTTTGTACAATATGCTTTTAATTCACGTTTTTATGTCACATTTTTCCATCTAAAACGCTGAAGGTTTTTTCTACTCCTAGTGTGCATGGAGCCTAAAGGTACGTGTTAACCAGAATTGAAAATTAAACCCCAGCAGGTTTACTTGGTGTGCTGCAGCAATGTCTGCATAAATAACGAAAAGTCATGAGGATGCAGGCTTTTTTTTCCTTTATAACTTTTAGCATGTTTGGAATTATTCCCCATTGTATACAGTTTTCTTAAGCTAATAATTTTTTATGAAGCTATTACAATGTTTTTTAAATGGAGATCCATTTCCTGTTGCGGGCTGACAATGCTAAGGCCAGTCATAGACGTGTCGAAAACCGAATGAAAATTCTTGGTCGTTCATTTTTCACATCATTAGTGTGCCACCTGCGACACTGGATTTTGTTTAGAAAAACTAAACAAATTATGGCACAATCGTACGCACCATTTTTGTTTTTCGATCAACAGAGCATTCAGTTTTCAATTTACGTTAGCAGCAGTGTTGTTAGCCCATCATGTAAGCTTCTCCAGTTGGCCATTTGGTCTCCTATCTGATAATTCTAATGCTTTGCCCAATTACCAACTAAAGGAGATCACGTGTTAGGCAGACAAAACTGCTGCTTACTATGATTCAGGGGCTTAGCATTGTAACCATGCAACAAGAAGTGCTGTTACTGGCTGGATTTCCAGTAAAATAAAATTTAACAGCTTCACAAATTCAGATTGACTTGTTTAAAGAGGAGCTCCAGTCTCCGGGTGTAAAAATTAAAAGCCAGTAGCTACAAAAACTGCTCAATTTTTTTTAAACAGCCACTCACCTCCGGGTACAGTGGGAACCTGGCTGTGAAGCTGCAAGCTGTCACAGCCAGGTGCCAACAGTTAGGATGCTGGGGACAGACGACAGGAGGTGAAAAAGGCTGGGGTGAGCCAATTGCTGGATCATGGGACAGGTGAGTGGCTGTTTATAAAAAGTCAGCAGCTACAGTTTTTTTAGCTATTAACTATTAATTTTTTACACAGGAGACCGGAGCTCCTCTTTAAGCAAGTCAATATGAATTTGTGAAGCTGTTGAAGCATTTTTTACCTGGAAATCCAGCCAGTAAGAGCATTAAAGTGTAATTTCTCCTTTTTGGGTGGAGCTCTGCTTTAAAAAAAAAACGGTATACAGCGGGGAAGGATGTCAAAAATAGACTTGGGTTTATATACACTTTCAGCGTTTTATCCAAGCATTGTTGTAATGCAATAGTCAACCTCAGTCTATGTTGTAGGTAGTCTTGTGATCTAAGAACTTTTGCTTTTGAGAGGAAGGAGCAATTCCCAAATATATCCACTGTAGGTTCCTTATGTAAAAAAAAGTAAGTTTTAGGAAGTCTGCCAATCAGAATCAAAGCTGCTTTAAACATTTTAGTCTAATACGTGATATGGGAAGTGGAGACAAATTCATACAACACAGGCTTCAACAAGCACAATTTCAGTAAACCTGTAAGGTGCTCTATAGATTCTGGCTTTAGTGAGTTAAATATTAAATAAACTTTAGGAAAAGTGAATGAGCTTTCTAAAAGCAATGGCTGATAGCATTAATATCTCACTGATTGCTTTTACATGTTGTCTGAAATTGCTTTTTTTATACCATGCTGCGAGATGAGTGAGCTTGAAGAAAGGGAAACAGTCTCAAATAATCATTTCTGTTTATTAAATTTACCCTTTAATAATTTCCTCTGGCATAAACAGAGCATTGACAAGTTATTAAACAATTGTTTATTTTGATGTGGCTGTGCAATGAAAAAAATATGGTTTTATATCTGAAAAAGGGAGAGTATAGTCTCAGTTATTCAATTTTGGGAAAATTTAAAATGTACCAGCATCCCGAAATATTTGAAAACAAGGGAGGAGGGACCAACTAGATAGAGACAGTAAAGCTGCTTGTTACTAAAATGCTCTATACTATATCGATCAATATGGGTTTGGTTGGGATTTTCAAGGTACTTGTAAAGAGACGTATATCATATAAAAAATAGATTTATTACAGAAAGGACAATACATCAATAATAAAACGATGGGACAGGCCCCACAATTCGGACACAGTAAGGTGTTTGTTAAGATGACACAGAACAAAGCAAAACCGTATTGGTCAGATGCGTGGAGCCAATCTGCGACCTCGACCGGTTTCGCGGTTGATACCGCTTCTTCAGGAGGATCTACATAAAATACATACATTTATGAAGAAGAACAAGCAAAATTTGAATAAAAATATACATTTTAAGAAACAAAGCAGCAAAACCAGTGTTAAACTGACTGTGGAGATATACTCACATGGGATAGCAGGTGGCCCGGAATGAGCAGACAACAAACGTGTCCCCCAAACAAACAAAGAATACAAAGTGGCTCGCGCCGGGGAAGCTGACAAAAAAGCTCTGAAGGGTAAAAAGTTGCAAAAAATAATGCTTTTAGGTATACAGCAGATAAAAGTAATGAGGGACACCATGGGAGGGGGGGGGGGGGTGTTGGGGGAAGGGGAAAGAAAGGGACTGGGTGAGGAAAGGTGAAGGAGAGTGAGGTAGGGGAGGTGAAGGATAGAATAAAAGAGCAAGGGAGTGTGTGGGATGGAGGGAACGGAATTGGAAAAGAAGAAAGGAAACAGGGGGAGAAGGAAGGTACAGGAAAGAAGACCAGGTAGGAAATAAGAGGGACACGTGGGGGAAGGCGACATACAAAGGGGATGGGGGAGTGGAAGAAAAGAGAAAAGGGAGGTGGGAGGAGCCAATGGGGGAAGGATTGGTGGTGGACATAGAGGAAAAAGGGGGGGGGGGAGGGGGGAAGGGGGGGAAAGGGGGGAGGAGGAGGAAGGGGGGGGAGGGAGGGGGGAGAGGAAGGGGAAAGGAGGAGGGGGTTGGGGAAAAAAGGAAAAAAGGAGGGAGAGCCGGGATAGGGGAAGGAAGGAAAAGAGGGGGAGGAAAGAAGAAAAAGGAAAAAGAAAGAAAAAAGGAAAGAAAAAAAAAAGGAAAGAAAAAAAAGGGGGGGGGGGGGGTTTAACCAGCAGGGAAACAAGGGAAGAGGAGGGGGAGGGAGAATAAGGAAGGGAAGGGAATGAAAAGAAAAAGGATGAACAGAAAAGGAAGGTGAAAACGGGGGGTAAGAAGGGGGACAATGAAGCGGAAAGAAGGGGGGGGGGGGGTGGGGAAATTTTGGGCGGTGTGGCAAAGGAAACAAAGGAAAGGTGTGTGTAAGGAAGACAATTGGGTGGTGCACATGTAAGGAACCCAGGATAAACCAGCACTGATATAGGGGGATAACCTAGTAGTTCTTACCCGAAAAAGGTATAGAGTTTACAAAATACTGGGGATAAAAGGCAACATCACAAACTAATAGGTGCACGTGGCAAACTATGAGGTATAAGAAGAGCCAAAGGCGCTGGTAAGCAATTAGCTGAAAAATAGGACATAAGGCGAATTAGGTTTGAAATACACCCGCTGGTAGCAAACCAGCAGGGTTAAAAATTCCAAAACGAAAAACAATTGGTTAGAGAGTGTCCTACCTTAGTACGATGGCCGATGTGTATCCCCAGGGAGAGCCTGTCATATCTCACCATAAGCAAGTAAATCGCTGCTTATGTGAGATTTCCCCGGATCACATGGGGCGTCAGGTGACGGCGGCGCCCATGTGACGTCGCGGACGCAGCATAATTCCCCCAACACCCCCAACACCCCCCCCCCCCCTCCCATGGTGTCCCTCATTACTTTTATCTGCTGTATACCTAAAAGCATTATTTTTTGCAACTTTTTACCCTTCAGAGCTTTTTTGTCAGCTTCCCCGGCGCGAGCCACTTTGTATTCTTTGTTTGTTTGGGGGACACGTTTGTTGTCTGCTCATTCCGGGCCACCTGCTATCCCATGTGAGTATATCTCCACAGTCAGTTTAACACTGGTTTTGCTGCTTTGTTTCTTAAAATGTATATTTTTATTCAAATTTTGCTTGTTCTTCTTCATAAATGTATGTATTTTATGTAGATCCTCCTGAAGAAGCGGTATCAACCGCGAAACCGGTCGAGGTCGCAGATTGGCTCCACGCATCTGACCAATACGGTTTTGCTTTGTTCTGTGTCATCTTAACAAACACCTTACTGTGTCCGAATTGTGGGGCCTGTCCCATCGTTTTATTATTGATGTATTGTCCTTTCTGTAATAAATCTATTTTTTATATGATATACGTCTCTTTACAAGTACCTTGAAAATCCCAACCAAACCCATATTGATCGATATAGTATAGAGCATTTTAGTAACAAGCAGCTTTACTGTCTCTATCTAGTTGGTCCCTCCTCCCATGGTTTTATATCTGATATTGGTGGTGATTTCTAGGAATTCACTGGCCTAGGCCTACCATTCTCTAAACTATCTCAAGACAAAGGGAGGAACTATATGCTGCTATGGATAAGCGCCAGGAAAGGTCAATTACAGAAAGCTAAATATTCAATTTTCCATTTTCTTGGTGCCTTTATGGCAGCATACATGTGTAAAATAACTAGCTACAGGGGGTATTACATGTTCAGAAACAGAGGATTCCAACACCCTTTTCCCAAATTGAGTTGAGTTGAGTTTGATCAGTTCTGTAATGATTTATGTGAAGAAGGGAGACCAAATAGCTACAATAGTTTGAAATTAAGCTGGCTGACCTCTCCTGGCACCATATGGAATGGTGAAAAGTCTGTTAGGTATGAACTTATGAATTGGTTAAAGAAAAACTTACTTTGAAGAAACCTTTCCATATTTGGAGATTAAATCTTTTTTCCTCTAGAAAGAGTGCCCCCTTGTCCTCTGTGGTGACCTTAAATAGAATAACTCAACACCAAGTTCACTATATCCCCCCTTAATTGCCTCTTTTCAAGCGGGATTAAATTCCGTTCCTCTAATCTTTCCTCATAGCTGAGCTTCTCAATGCTTCTTATCAGTTTGGTTCCCCTTCTCTGCACTTTTTCCAGATCCCCAATATCCTTTTTGAGAACTGGAGCCAAAACCTGAACTGCATATTTCAGATGAGGTCTTACTAATGATTTTTACAGGGGCAAAATGATATCTCTATCTCTGGAGTCCATACCTCTCTTAATACAAGAAAAGACTTTGCTCGCTTTGGAAACCGCAGCTTGCATGCCATTATTGAGCTTATGATTTACCAAAACCCCCAGATCCTTCTCCACCATTGATTCCCCCAGTTGTACTCCCCCTAGTATGTATGTGTGATGCATGCATATTTTTAGCCCCCCCAAATGCATAACTTTACATTTATCAACATTAAACCTCATTTGCCACTTAGTTGCCAAATTAGACAGAGCACTGAGGTCAGCTTGTAAATTTGAGACATCCTGCAAGGATGTCATTCCACTGCATAGCTTGGTGTCATCTGCAAAGACAGAAAATGTTCTTTTAATCTCAGACCCAATATAATTTATAAAGATATTACAATATAAGGGTCCCAACACTGAATCTTGGAGTACACTACTGATAACCTTAGACCATTCAGAGTAAGAACCATTAACCACTACTCTCTGAATTCTGTCTTTAAGGCCAGTTTTCTATCTATTTAGAAATAGACTGTAGACCTTACCTTACACATGAGCTGTGTGTGGGGAACTGTGTCAAATGCTTTTGCAAAATCCAAGTATACCACGTCCACTGCCACCCTGCTGTCCAAGGTTTTACTTACCTCTTCATAAAAATAAATCAGGTTTGTTTGACAATTTCAAGTCTTTCATGAATCCATTATGTCTGTTGCTTAAAATATTTTTCCCAGCAAGAACTCGTCTATGTGGTCTTTTATTAAACGCTCCAGTATCTTCCCAACTATTGAAGTTAAACTAACAGGTCTATAGTTACTTGGTTAAGGCTTAGATCTCTTTTTAAATTTGGGAACCACATTGGCCCTGCGTCTATCCAGTGATACCATTCCCGTCATTAACACATCCCTAAAAATTAGAAGCAATGGCCTTGAAATTACAGAGCTCAATTCTTTTAGGATCCGTGGGTGGATGCCTTCTGGTCCAGGTGCTTTATCCACTTTTATTCTGTCTAAATATTTCTGGCCCCTTTTCACTTTTTGAGCCATTGTAAATCATTTAGGGCTGTGTCCCTACCACCCCCATTATGGACATGTTTCTGATACTCTTTTGGCTGAGGTTATGGCAACCAATAAGATAAATTCTTCTAGACCAAAAATTAATTCCACTGCTAATATCATTTTATTTTCACAGAGGTTGGAGTCCCAGGACAGCTTTTAGAACATTTTCAACCAAGGAAATTACTGCGGACCTTATATTAGTGAGTACAGATAGATCTGAGTCTTAAACCTTAAAAGTGTTCAGTCCTAAGAACAACTCCATTCCTGCTTGCAAAAATTCCAATATATGGTGTACTTGCAGATTTAAAAGCCTCATGTGAATGAAAATTGGCAACATTCACAAATTTCTTCAAAATTCTGTAATAGGTGATATTGATGCTCTCTTTCTGGAAGCCAAAGAGTAGTTAGTGCATGGGGTGAACAACCTAGGGAAGTTTGCTTTACCCAGTTTCCACATTCTCAAGTCTAGGGCGTCTGGTTAGGAATGCTGAATCTGGCCTTGACACAGAGAAATGGGTATATTCAGCAGCTTAAGAAGCACATTGACTGTAAGAAAGCACAGAAAATTAATCATGGTATGTACAGACAGAAGTATCACTGCCAGCACTGTAGTCTTCTCCCTGGCTAATTGCTACAGAATTCTTAAGATTAGTGTAGTGGGAGGATGTGCATACCGTAACTTAGTGTTTATTTTGGTGGCTCTATTAATGCATCAAGGTAACACTGACTTATAATCACACACATAGGTTGGACTTGATGAACTTGTGTCTTTTTTCAACCTCACCTACTATGTAACTACGTAAGTGAACTATAGCATGTTTTTAGGTGCATTCAGGAGAAAATACATTTAAATGCCACATGACCACTACACTCTGCAATACACATCCCTGACTTCTGCACTCTTTTCATTTTGTACTCCTGACACCTATTGTGCATTACATACTCCTGGCCCATGCATTATGTGCATTATGCACTTCTGGACGCTGCTCTCTGTGTGTTACTTGCACTGCCTGTGTTACATTATTGAGGCTTAAAAAATGCTGGATCTCTGCACACTGTGCCTCACACACCCATGGCCATTGTTATTTTTTTCCTAAACCCAACGCTGACTGCAGCACTCAGTTCCTTATGTACTCCTGACTATTGCATTCAGTGGATTACACGCTCTTGACCCTTGAACTCTGCCTTACAGACTCCTGCACAATATATACGCTATATTGTACGTTACATACTTAGCACCAAGTTGTTCATTATCTCAACAGTTGCTGATTGCTAAGCAGTTCCTGACTATTTTAATGTCTTCTTTAGGGTAGGCTCAGACAAAGTGTTAGCTCTCTGTCTATTATTAATGAGCACAAAAGCATATGTAATTGCATTGCTTAATTTATTTATTTTTTAATGATTGTACTGTGGTTTAAATGTGTCTGTGGCACAGAAATCAAAGTATATTTATAAGTAGGGCAGGAGGCCCAGATTTAGTTTAACCATGCCTCATAAGCTTCTCCCACTGTTAACAAATTGTTCATACCCACTATTAGCCACAGTGCACGTCACATTACTACTTCACTTAAGGTGCCCAACAATGCCTCAATTTTTTACAATCCATGCAATATCCCTTGAGGATTGTCCCCTCCTAGCCACGCAAATTTAACTATGGTCACTGTCTCCCTAAGGTGGCTCTCAGTCTTAAGTTCTGAAGTTGGGAGGTATACCCACACACACTTTCACTCAGTCTCCTCTTATATTATTAAGAAGTTATGGCATATCAGTATTGTGGTCAGTCATGGACCATTGTTGGTAATGGTTTGCAGAGGTAAACAGCTTAAAAACAGCTCTTAGATGACAGCTTTGGTGGTCATGACTTCCTCTGTAGGCACCTCTGGCTATTTGGAGTACAAGTCATAAGCAACCAAATAGTATTTTTGATGTTTTGGTGCTACTGTAATTTCTCCACATATATCTCCACATATATCTAATTAGATTGCATTCCATGGACCTTTTGAGAAATTTCAGAATTGTATTAGAGTAGCTGTTTTTCGCAGATTTCTGCCACTGAGTAGTTGGTTAGCAATTGTAAACTAAGGTTTCTATTTGGTTGTTGCCACCAGGCTACCACACTACTTCTCTGTAAAGTTGAATGGATGAATTTAAGAGCCATTTTCTTGCGTTGAATGCCTCAATGCAGGCGGAATTATGTCTCTGTTTCCTTGTCACGTAAAAACGCTTACCAAGGTAATAACTCAGCTCTTGCTTGGATGAAGATTCACCATGTAAGTAGGACAATATTTCTATGATTATCAGGTCCTGTGAAGACTAGTAAATTAGATATCACAAGTAACTCCTATTCTTCTTGGTTTTCCTTTTCCTCCTCTGAATTGAGGGCCAGTTCACACTATGAATTTAAACAGGAACGTGATATGCATTCCTTGTGATTCACATGTGATCCGGGTGCAGTGCAATTTCAATCTATTTTTTTGACTACTATTAAATGCACAGCAACTGGATTGCATGGTACCATGTGTTCCAGTACAGGCAAACGCACTGCATTTGCGACGGGCATTTGGGGTGTCATTAAGTTAGCACTGACACCCACTCCAGAGATAAAACAATAATTTTCTCACTCTACAAGGCTCTGGTCTGGCTGCACCTAGAGTAGGCTGTCCAGCTCCTGACACCAGTACACAGCAAGGATGTAATGGAAATAGAGCGAGTACAAAGAAGGGCAGCAAAGCTAATAAAGGGTCTGGAGGAAGTTAGTTATGAAGAAAGGTTGCAAGCACTGAACTTATTGTCTTATACAATCTAATACTGACATATAATCACACATAGGTTGGACTTGATGAACGTTGAACTTATTGTCTTATACAATCTAATACTGACATATAATCACACATAGGTTGGACTTGATGAACGTGTGTCTTTTTTCAACCTCACCTACTAACTACTGTAACTATGTAACTATGACAAACCGCACCCCATGTTTCCAATGAGTATCTTTGCAACTTAAAGTTGTTCATTCACTACTTTGGTGTGAGTTGAGGGCCTTAAACTTCAGTGTTAACCCTCAAAAGTTGCATGAAAGTCACACCTAGAGGCACACCTTTGTTGTTAAGGACGCAGCGGCTGCTAGCTCCTTAATTATGATTTACATCTAAGTCACACCCATCCAAAGTGGCATTAAAAGTAGCATCAAAGTCGCTTTAAGGCAACTTGCAGATGAGGTGGACTCTGCCAAGTGGATCCGTCTTCTCAGCAGGGATCTGACCGCTGATCCGCGCTAAGCAGGCGGATGACAGGTCCCAGTCCACTGTGCTATGCAGAGTGGACACAGACACATGTACTAAATGTACTGCCTGCTCGTTCCATTAACTCAGCAGCCGTCAATGCACTGAGATCTCACAGTGTATTATGGTGAACTCTGACGGCGCTCAAATTTGCCGCAAATACCCCATGTGTTTGGTTTGTTTGTGGACAAACGGACACCCGATGTTCGAATCGAACTTACGTTCGATTCGAACATTGGGACCATCCCTAGTGTGTACCAGGCATTAGTGTGGGCTTGTATTTCACCTGTTTGTCAAAACTTGATTAAGGATTGCATTTTTGTTCTTCCAGAGAGTGTGCATATATATGGTCTTAGGACCCGCTTCCTGTCCTAATTGGCCGGGAGGTGGAGTAGGAAGACCACAGCGAAACAACAGGTGGTCACAGGTGGGTGGGCTTAGGGTGCAGCGCTCTGCACCCTAAGCTCAACCTTTTTGAAGCCAATTCGAGCCTCAGTCCCTAATTCTGTTCTTTAAAAAAAAAAAGACGCTGGTATGACCAGAACTGTAAATCAAATTGCAAGGAACTAGCCTAGTCATAAAAGGTTGGCTCCAGCCTGCCTGCTGAGCCAGAACTGAGCTGTGCAATCAACAGGGACCATGAACTTTGCTGACTGACTAGCTGTAACTCAGCAGGGGTTATATCAGAATGCTGTTTCCGCACAGAGAGCAGCAATCCTTCTTTGCAGCCTGCTGCCACAGATTTTGTACGATAATTAACAATCCATAAAAGTAAGAATTTTTCGTTTTTTTGGCATCCAGAGTTTAGCAGGCTTATTGTTTTTGGAAAGGTACAGTTGGGCATTAATATATCAACAATGCAACAGTAAGCCTCCAGTCATTAAAAAGTTTTATGCACATTTTTAGGAAACTGTATCTTAGTGACTATGGCATTTACTAAGATTTCCATAAAATTACCAGTGAAAAGTCAATGGAATATCCATACATTATTCTGTTTTCAGGAGATGAACGCCAAAGACTGATTATTGATTGTAACTGATGAACTACATGTGTCTGTAAGCAATTAATGAGGTGGTTGTTGACATATGACAAATCAAATTATTAACCTGTCCCAGTGGAGACGATGTATTGTCAGCTAAAATGACAAACGCTTCCAAGTAATCGAGCATTGCTGTTATATGCAGCTTCTGTCTTTAATGCAGAATGAATATTAAAATGTCCAGTACAGGAATATTTATTGTTAAGGTCAGTTCTTGAAAACCTACTTTATGTAGGAGGGATTGGAATTCTGTGCTTTTTGTGCAATGAATAATTAAATGCCCGTTTCAATCTCTTGACAAGAAAGTTAAAAGGAAACATAAAACATCTATAAGAATTTATTCTCCTTTTGCTTTTCTGTAAATGTTGCAAATGATATGGGAAGGAGATACACCACAAGGGAAATATATCCACTTTGCAGATTATTATTATTACTTATAAATATTATCATCATTACTTTAGTGGCCTTTTTCTGCATTTTAAGATCAATAATACCACACTTTATGTTTGATAATATTGCAATATTTTAGTGCATCTTGCTGCTTTTTTTGTGTAGATGTTGCTCCCATTGAACAAATTGGCGTTAATTTTATGTTACTTTTATTTAGCTTCACACTTTTATCTTTATGCTTATGTATGCATACTAATTTACACATTTAATTTTTTTTTGTTTTGATTTAATTATTGTTCACCTGGACCTGAGTGCTTTATTTCTGTTCATTTCATGTATAACAGGGTTTCTCTATATACAGTGCCTTGAAAAAGTATTCATACCCCTGAATTTTCCACATTTTATCATGTAACAACCAAAAATGTAAATGTATTTTATTGGGATTTTATGTGATATTCCAACACTAAGTGGCACATAATTGTGAAGTGGAAGAAAAATGATAAATGGTTTTCAATTTTTTTTTTTTTACAAATAAATAACTAGAAAGTGTGACATGCATTTCTATTCAGCCCCCTGAGACATTACTTTGTAGAAGTAAACCACCTTGCAATTATAGCTGCAAGTCTTCTTGGGGATGTCTCTACCAGTTTTGCACATCCAGAGAGTGACATTTTTGCCCATTCTTGGGGATGGAGAGTGTCTGTGAACAGCAATTTTCAAGTCTTGCAACAGAATCTCAATTAGATTTAGGTTTGACTTTAACTGGGGTCATTCTTACACATGCATTTGCTTTTATATAAACCATTCCATTGTAGCTCTGGCTGTATGTTTAGGGTCATTGTCCTGCTCAAAGGTAAACCTCCACCCCAGTCTCAAGTCTTTTGCAGACTCAGGTTTTCTTGTAAGATTGCCCTGTATTTGGTTCATTCATATTCACATCAACTCTGATCAGCTTCCCAGTCCCTGCTAAAGAAAAGCATCCCTACAGCTTGATTCTGCCACCACCATGTTTCACGGTGGGGACGGTGTGTTCATGGGATGTACAGTGAAAGTTTTCCCCCACACATAGCATTTGGTTTTAGACCAAAAAGTTCAATGTTGGTCTCATCTGACCAGAGCACCTTCTTCCACATGTTTGCTGTGGCCCCTACATGGCTTCTCAAAAACTTCAAACAGGACTTTTTATGACTTTCTTTCAACAATGGCTTTCTTCTTGCCACTCTTCCATAAAGGCCAGAGTTGTGGAGTGCACAACTAATAGTTATCCTGTGGACAGATTCTCCCACCCGAGCTGTGGATCTCTGTCTGTCAGCTTAGGTAAATGACCATGTCTTGGTAGGTTTGCAGTTGTGCCATACTCTTTCCATTTTTGCATGATGGATTAACCAAAGGTTCGTGAGATGTTTAAAGCTCGGGATATTTTTTTTAACCTAAAGCTACTTTAAAATTCACAACGTTATCCCTGACCTTTCTGGTGTGTTCCTTGGCCTTCATGATGCTGTTTGTTCACTAAGGTTTTCTAATAAACCTCTGAGGGCTTCATAGAACAGCTGTATTTATACTAAGATTAAATTACCCACAGGTGGACTCTATTTACTAATTAGGTGACTTCTGAAGGCAATTAGATTTTAGTTAGGGGTATCAGAGTAAAGGGGGCTGAATACAAATGCACGCCACAGTTTTCAGATATTTTTTGTAAAAAAGAATTGAAAACCATTTATCATTTTCCTTTCACTTCGCAATTATGTGCCACTTTGTGTTGGTCTATCACATAAAATCCCAATAAAATACATTTACGTTTATGGTTGTAACATGACAAAATTTGGAAAATTTCATGGGGTATGAATACTTTTTCAAGGCATGGTAGGTGTCAGAGAGCCAGAGTATGTGAATGACACATCTTAAGAGTTCCTTCTTATTGGATTCTTCTGTTCCACCATGGAGAGGGAGGTAGCGACAGGTAGAGTCTGAGCTTGGAGATTTGGGACTCTTCTCCTATACTCCCAATAGGATATCACATCTAAAGGAATGCTGACCCTGCAATTTTCCTCATTAGAGCTTTGCAGGTACAGCAGCTGGTTGGTAATTAAGAAACCACTCCCATTAGACTCACTTCTGAACATGGGCACATAGAAACACACAGGGATGTCTTCAGAATAAACAAAGGTAGGAATCTACAACAAAGTTTACCAAAATCCTTGTAATGTACACAGATGACCCAGAGGGGAATGTTTTTTTCGCAACAAAAGTGGTGTAATTCTTGAAAATTCACTATAGCTGTAGCCTGATTTTCCTAGGTCCCAAAAACATTATTATATGGGGGTTTTTAATAAATCATACTCTTTATTAAGCTCAGAGCATTTAAAGGATTCAGCTTACTTCCTATAAAATAATATTAATTTAATGATATACCCATAGTATAGTTTAGAAGATATGAGTGAATAAAATAAAAGTAGCCATCATTAGGTGTCACATTTTTCCCGTATTTCACCTTAAATACTGGAAAGCTACAATAAAGATGATCATTAATGGCTGGACCATCTGCACCTGTGTTAATTAAGTTCTCTCTCCTTGGATGGAACATGAGACCAGTAAACCAAATGTTTCTTATTAAATATTGATCAGTCCACGAAGAGGAGAAAACACAGGAATTTATTACCATACATAAAAAAAATCCAATTTGCTTCCAGTGACGGATGGAAAATGACTATCTATTAATCAAACTTTAAATGGCATTAGGAATGTGTTTGAGGCAACTGGCAATTTTACATCTCACACTGTGTGGGAATATATCTTCTAGCAAGGTGCTAACGCGGCAAAGCAAAAAGTAATATAAAAATAATACAGATAAGATATGTTCAGATTATGCCTGCACTGTAACGATCTCTTTAAAAAATGAGTAGTGAAAAGGATATCCTGTAGGGCACAAAAATGGTTACATATATTTAAATACATTTGGTTCAGTGTTCAGAATCGTATTATTTTATTGCATCTGATGCCTTCATTTAAGGTACACTCTGCTGTGACATGAATTTAAATCCATTCAAGGAACAGCTTGCCTGCTGAGTGGCTCTATTTCCATCCTAACATTCATCTTTCCTAGCCTGGAAATCTCTCAAGTGTCCAATATTGTGATCTTATAAATGGTCCTAAATACACACCTGTGAAGATTTGGGCTGGTGTGTTCCATGGTTCCAACCACTGTCCTAGTTCTTTAAGCCCATTGAAGACTAAACCACTATGTATAGGAAGTACTTTATACTTTATAGGAAGTACTTTATAGGAGGCAGGTTGCTTGTATAACACCTACATTTAGGTTAGTTATGTCAGCTTAGATGTAAAAGCCTGTAGATAGTGGTTTGTGGATATGTGCGTTCCCGTTCATAACAAATGTATTTTCGTACGAATTTGTTCATTTTCGTACCCGCGGAATAATGTGTACATACGAAAAAATGAAAGCACCAAAATACGAAAACGACGGGATTACGACTGAGCCGCATAACGAACAAGCGCAAATACGAACGAACGATACGACAATCTTACGAAAATACGACAAAACGGAAACGGCAAAAGAACGAAAATGACATCTATAATGAATGATTTGCATTCTGTATTTTAAATCCTTTTTCTGTTCATATTTTCAGTCGTATGTTCATATTTTCATTTGTGTGTTTTGTAAATCCGTTTTTTTGGTCTGTTTGTAAATTTGTGTACTTGAATCATTTTTTTGAATGGGCAGTGAGTAAGTGTAGTTAGTGAATCAGCTTCTCTTTTGTGCCGACTGCCGAGTACAGTAAAGCCAAAAAAACTTTGCCGTGGATTTTCGTCTGAAGGGAGATCAGTTGGCCAGACTTTTGAACCCAAAAATGGTTTTCTGATGGAGCTTACAAACAAAAGGATTTTTTGAAAATGGAAAACGTTAGTTTTTATGTTTGTTGGCAAAAAAGTCTGACCAAGTGTACGGGGCTTAACAATAGTTAATATGGATGAGCCGCGTGTTGAAAGTGCCGCGAATCCCGCAATATATTTACGAAAGTACAAAATGACGAAAATTCACAAAAATTATTGTCTAACAAGAAACAACAATAAATTAAACAGAATAACGAATCATCCCGCATGTACGAAAATAAAACGGTAACCAAAACACGAAACGATCGGTATACGAAAAAATCGCGTCGTACGAAATACGAATGGGAACGAACAGGAAAACGGGCGTCTTACGAAATTACGAACCTACGGAACGATACGAAACGGAACAAAATAATACAATTTTTTTTTGCTGTGCACATGTCTAGTGGTTTGCCTCTGCTTAATATTGTATATATGTGATACAAGTATAGTAGTAAAAAGTAATAAATTAATAAAAAAATATATATATATATATATATATATATATATATATATACATACACACTGTATACACCATGTTGTCAAAAGTATTAGAACACCTGCCTTTGTACATACATGAACTTTAAAGGCATCCGTCTTAGTCCATATCGTTCAATATTGAGTTGGCCACCATCCATTTGCAGCTATAACAGCTCTTCTGGGAAGGCTGTCCACAAGGTTTAGGAGTGTGTCTATGGGAATGTTTGACCATTCTTCCAGAAGTGCATTTGTGAGGTCAGGTACTGATGTTGAATGGGAAGGCCTCTGTCCCTGCTCTAATTCATCCCAAAGGTGTTCTATCGGGTTGAGGTCAGGTCTCTGTGCAGGCCAGTCAAGTTTCTCCACCCCAAACTCACTCACCCATGTCTTTATGGACCTTGGTTTGTGCACTGCTCCAAATGATTTGGTGGAGGTAGGATTATGGTGTGGGATTGGTATTCAGGGGTTGGGTGTGACCTCTTAGTTCTAGTGAAGAGAACTTTTAAGGCGTCAGCATACCAAGATATTTTGGACAATTTAATGCCCCCAACTTTGTTGGAACAGTTTGGGTATGAACCCTTCCTGTTCCAACATGGCTGTACACAGGTGTGCAAAGACAAACATCTAGACAAATGACTTCCATCACTAATACAAGCGGTTACTGTCAGTGCTGTATAAACTGTATGCAGCATTAACTGCATACTGTACGTAGACTGTAGATAGTATGTACAGAACTGTGGTCCAGGAGCAGTAGATGGATTTCCTGTTCTGTTCCTGGAACATAATTTAGTTGAGCTGAGTACTGCTCAGCCATTCATAGGAAGCTTTGTATTTATGAAACAAAGCAAAGCATCCTCTGGCTGAGGTACAGAGACAGGCAAATGACACCACAATCTCCAACTCAGCAAGTCATAGGAAGTTTCATCAGAAACTATTTGCCTTTTGGCCTTCTCTCTCTCACTGATTAAAACTCTCTATAGGAGAATAGCAAACCAGACTAGTTTAGCTCCAGCTCCAAGGTTAAATAGTAAAGAAGTGAAAGGTCAAGTGAAAACTGTTGTGATTTGACTTGTATATACCGTACAAAATACCACAAAATATGTTAAATAATAATTGAAAAAGGTGATAAGCGCTAAAGTGTGTGTGAAAGGTGTACAAAGATAAATATACGTGATAGATAAATCAAAATAAAACAAAGTGCTAAGCTGGTGGGTGGTGAGACAGACTAACACAATGAATGTTAGTGGCTACACCCTAATAGCTAGGTGAACAATGTATAACAATGGTGAAAGTCTATGGTGAAGAGACACGATGGGTTAAAGTTGACTGATGGGTCTTCTGTAAGGGGTGAACTCATCCGAAAAACGGTCTCATATTGCCCTTACCTTAAGGTGATGGTAACAGTGCAGTAGGTAGGCAATGATGGTTCCTTCTCTTGTAGTCTCTATGGGGCTTCCTGGCGCTGTGTTTATACGTGGTTGTCCGTGGTATAAATTCCAGAATCTAGCAGCTCATGATGACAAGTCAGAGCGTAGGATAAAGGATACCAAAGATAGTGAAGCCCGTTAAGCAAGAGGGGGGTTTTAATAAAAAATAATAAGCCTCTTACATAAAAGATGTTTAAAACATGCCAAACAAACAAATGGATACAGAGCACGGCGAATACAAACGCTGTCTTGCGTCTGTTAGCCTCCGGTTGGCTGTGAGTGTCACGTGGTCGCACTTCCTGCGACCACGTGACACTCACAGCCAACCAGAGGCTAACAGACGCAAGACAGCGTTTGTATTCGCCGTGCTCTGTATCCATTTGTTTGTTTGGCGTGTTTTAAACATCTTTTATGTAAGAGGCTTATTATTTTTTATTAAAACCCCCCTCTTGCTTAACGGGCTTCACTATCTTTGGTATCCTTTATCCCACGCTCTGACTTGTCATCATGAGCTGCTAGATTCTGGAATTTATACCACGGACGACCACGTATAAACACAGCGCCAGGAAGCCCCATAGAGACTACAAGAGAAGGAACCATCATTGCCTACCTACTGCACTGTTACCATCACCTTAAGGTAAGGGCAATATGAGACTGTTTTTCGGATGAGTTCACCCCTTACAGAAGACCCATCAGTCAATATTAACCCATCGTGTCTCTTCACCATAGACTTTCACCATTGTTATACATTGTTCACCTAGCTATTAGGGTGTAGCCACTAACATCCACTGTGTTAGTCTGTCTCACCACCTACCAGCTTAGCACTTTGTTTTATTTTGATTTATCTGTCACGTATATTTATCTTTGTACACCTTTCACACACACTTTAGCGCTTATCACCTTTTTCAATTATTCACTAGCGGCTTGTTACCTTTAGATATAGCGGCTTTAGTTCACAGTCTTTTCTGACATTGGTTACATTCCAACACTCGCAGTAGCGCAGTAGAATTTTCTCCTCACAATGTTAAATAATAAGCATGCAGTAAATGCAAGTGTTAAAAGGAAATTATTTTAAAATATACATGTTTCTGATAACAAATAATGCAAAGTAATGAAAATTCAATATGTGTTTTTTTTTAACTTGACCTTTTATTTAAAACTTAAAACATGTCATACCTCCTCTGTGCAAGGGTTTTGTACAGAGCAGCCCAGATCCTCCTCTTCTGAGATCCCTCAGTGGCGCTCCTCCTCTTCTTGAGTGCCCCTTCGGAGAGCAGAATGGGGGCACTCCCGAGTCCTGCTGCTGCATCCATTGACACAGACAGCAAGACTCTGCCCCGTCCCGTATGTCACTGGATTTTAATGACAGCAGCGAGAGCCAATGGCTAATGTAAAAAGGGGGGAAATGAATGCGCAAACCAAACAATAATTAATCTAAATAGTGGTAATAACATAATGGTAAGCAGCTGCCACAACTAATAAGTGTTCACACACTCAACAGATATGATTGGCAAGGGGGTGTTGTGGCGCTTGCTAAAAATATTTAAAAAAAAATGTGCTGTATATGATGCAAAGTGCAAATCCACAATACTAATAAAAATATATTAAATATGAATCCAAATTAAAAATCCTTCTGAATAAATCCAAACAAAGTGCAGTGAAAAAATCCAAAGTGCAAATCCAAACACAGTGCAGTATAATGGTGATGTGAGCCGGCAGCTGTCACCAGTAAAACTTCCGCCAGTAATCAAATAACACACAAATAGTTTTGGTATAAAATATATTAGTTCAAACAATTTCTTAAAGTGAAAAAATTCTAAAAATAAAAATGTAGATAAAATGTAAAAAATATCTAAAAAGTGTACAGTCCTTCATGTAAAAATAAAAAATAAAATGTACAGCTGTGAGTCTCTGTGCAATGTCATTGAAATCCAAAAATACGTGCAGGGTATTTCACAATCCACCATCAATCCCGAATGTGCCGGTGCTCCACTCCAAGTGACCCCGTTTCCCCCAGCCTCTCACCTTGGCCGGCTTACAATACAGCCTCTCTAATCCCACAACGACAGAAGCTCCCTGATGTCCAATAATGCCTTTACTGTGGATCGATAATTCTCAGTTCCAACATGAAAAAGGAAGGGGCTCCATAGTGTATTAACGTATAAATGATTTATTTTAAAAAACAAACATAGATACACTCACATTTAAAACGATGTAATAGTGCATCTCATCAAACAATGTTTTTTTGTTTATAGCGCAAAAAATAAAAACAGCAGAGGTGATTAAATACCACCAAAAGAAAGCTATATTTGTGGGGAAAAAAGGACGATAATTTAGTTTGGGAGCCACGACATACAACCGTGCAATTGTCAGTTAAACTGACGCAGTGGCAAATTGCAAAAAAGTGCTCTGGTCTTTGGCCAGCAAAATGGTCTGGGGCTTAAGCGGTTAAAGTGTTACTAAACCTACAACAGTAAGTCTGTATATGCAGTAAAAAAAGGCTTGTCATACTCACTGTGGAACCAAAGGGGTTAATCCTTCACATTGGGTATAAAGGCTGTTTGACGCTTTCTCCTCTGATTCTCCCCTTCTTCCACTATTCTCAATCCAACACTCAACAGATATGATTGGCAAGGGGGTGTTGTGGCGCTTGCTAAAAATATTTAAAAAAAAAATGTGCTGTATATGATGCAAAGTGCAAATCCACAATACTAATAAAAATATATTAAATATGAATCCAAATTAAAAATCCTTCTGAATAAATCCAAACAAAGTGCAGTGAAAAAATCCAAAGTGCAAATCCAAACACAGTGCAGTATAATGGTGATGTGAGCCGGCAGCTGTCACCAGTAAAACTTCCGCCAGTAATCAAATAACACACAAATAGTTTTGGTATAAAATATATTAGTTCAAACAATTTCTTAAAGTGAAAAAATATTAAAAATAAAAATGTAGATAAAATGTAAAAAATATCTAAAAAGTGTACAGTCCTTCATGTAAAAATAAAAAATAAAATGTACAGCTGTGAGTCTCTGTGCAATGTCATTGAAATCCAAAAATACGTGCAGGGTATTTCACAATCCACCATCAATCCTGAATGTGCCGGTGCTCCACTCCAAGTGACCCCGTTTCCCCCAGCCTCTCACCTTGGCCGGCTTACAATACAGCCTCTCTAATCCCACAACGACAGAAGCTCCCTGATGTCCAATAATGCCTTTACTGTGGATCGATAATTCTCAGTTCCAACATGAAAAAGGAAGGGGCTCCATAGTGTATTAACGTATAAATGATTTATTTTAAAAAACAAACATAGATACACTCACATTTAAAACGATGTAATAGTGCATCTCATCAAACAATGTTTTTTTGTTTATAGCGCAAAAAATAAAAACAGCAGAGGTGATTAAATACCACCAAAAGAAAGCTATATTTGTGGGGAAAAAAGGACGATAATTTAGTTTGGGAGCCACGACATACAACCGTGCAATTGTCAGTTAAAGTGACGCAGTGGCAAATTGCAAAAAAGTGCTCTGGTCTTTGGCCAGCCAAATGGTCCGGGGGTTAAGCGGTTAAAGTGTTACTAAACCTACAACAGTAAGTCTGTATATGCAGTAAAAAAAGGCTTGTCATACTCACTGTGGAACCAAAGGGGTTAATCCTTCACATTGGGTATAAAGGCTGTTTGACGCTTTCTCCTCTGATTCTCCCCTTCTTCCACTATTCTCAATCCACCTCCTGACAAGACAGAGCCTTAGGAGTCACTCTACACGTGCTCAGTTTGATGTGTATTGGTAGAGTGTTTTTGTTTTTCTTTGGAAGGGTGCATGTTATCAGCACAGGGCCAATCAGCACAGTCCAGACAGTGGGTCAGGGGTCCTGCAATCTCATAGGACAGTCAGAGTTGAACGAAAACTCCTCCTACAAGCTTTAACCAGACACTGAGAAGTCACAAGACTGCTATATACCACTCATGAGAAAAGGTATTTAGCAGTTTATATTTTTATATTTTTTTTACCACCAAAAGAAAGCTCTATGTGTGGGTAAAAAGGGATATCAATTTTATTTGGGTGCAGCGTCACACGACCGCGCAATTGTGTAGCACTACTCCCGTAGGAGCTGCTGGTTTAGATTTGGGTTTTGCACATTACCTCTAAGTTTGTTGTCCAGGGATGAAAGTCTGTAGAAATTGAAATGTCCACACAAGACGTAAATCCTTCAACTGTTAGGTCTTATTTTTGCTGCATAAAACTTGTGAACAAAGTGGAGAGTATAGAGAGAGGGAGAAGGTTCAGAATGCACAAAATTGTCTAGAGTCCCAGTATTCACCACTCTCTCTTGAGTGGGTATTGCTCACCCGGATAGACCCATCTCACATGGCCTAGCAGCCGGGATGATGCACAAACCAGTATGAGAACAGTCTCTGCCACAGACCGTCTGAGAACGAAATATGGATAGCCAGGAATCCTCTGCCACAAGATGTGAGTCCCGAACTTCCAGTCTTACAGTAAAAGAGCTTTTAAGCCAACCAGGCGGACTGTAAGACCAATAGAATATTAGATCCTCTTCTTAACAAAGTCACCAGGCCTATCCTGAGACATTAGCCTGCCTTGCTCGGTCTCCTCCATGGCAGGTCCTCCCCCGGTTACCTTCACTAAGCAGCTTCCCCCACTTGGATGGAAAGCTTAGGATCCCCTTTTAAATCATAGGCCCCAGCCAGCATAACTGGGCCTACTCCATGCAGATGTGACCTCAGGCCAACGTGGTCCCGAGGTCGAGATCACACACATGCGCCTCGCACCAGGAGGGCCACGAGGCGAAGGACCCCGAAAAACGGCGTCTGCCCCTTAAGTATCCCCTCTCAGCATACACAGTGTGGCACCACTCCCACTGGGCTGCTGCCGAGAAGGGTCACTTAACACACCATGGTTCGCTTGTATTCCAACATGGGCCTGAGGTGGTAACTCTACCTACAGGCAACAGGGAAAAAACCTCTCAAACACAACCATAGCCAGAACAGAGGCTAATTTTGAATGAAATTCAACAAAGTCTGAGCCCACTATTGGCTCAGACACCCTCTAAATTTAGAATAGCGCCCCAGTAATTGGGGGCAGGGCGCTACATCAGTTAAAGTGACACCGTGCCATATTGCAAAAAATGGCCCAGTCAGGAAGTGGGTAAAACCTTCCGGGGCTGAAGTGGTTAAAAATAATTGCTCAGGAAAGGTTACTGACCATTTATTTGTCACATGTTCTCTGCTGAAGGGTGAGATCCGATTTCAGAGATCATGCTATCAAATTCCTAGGCATACAGTTTTATAATTAATCAGCATGGGATTCCGGCACAGTGGCTCCTGAATCAAAGGTGTTTTTCATGGTTTCACTTTACATTTATGTCTACGTGCTTTTTTTTTTTCATGTTTTATAAAACAAGCTGTCACGTATCAAGCAAGATCATGATAGGGCAGATGGGAACAACATGATTTTGTTTTGTACATTCACATTTCATACCACAGAGAGAAAATTACAAATGGAAAACCTCTCTGCAGTTTAATAAAAATTTGGCCAACTGAAATTGAATATTTTTATATAAGGAAGAAGGTAAAGTGAGGAAACCCATCAGAAAGAACAGTGACAGAAATACAGGAAACAATAGCATGTCTCTATAGTGTATTTCTTATGAAAAGAGTACTCATGTGTGGAGTTTACACAGAGCACCTCTTTGTCTCCTTGTTCATTCTTCACTTTAAATTCATGATTTTTCCTCTTTCAATTCAAATAAAAATGAATAATAGAGAAAGTCCAAATCCCTGGTTTCTGCCTCATTTAGAGCCATGTCCCTTTTCTTTTCCAGTTCTCCAGCAAGCCTCATGTCTCCCTCCTCTTATTGCTGAAGTTCTCTTGGCAGGGCACTTAGAAAGCATGAGAAGTACCTCTCCCTTTCTTCTCTTCATCTGTATTCTCATCACAGCACATAGATAAATCCCAGGAGTAATGACCTGCGTTGTAGAATAATTTGTTAGACATAATTAGAAGAATTGAGATGCTGGGCCACTAGTCTATTACAAAATTATTTTTCCTGTGAATATTCTACATGAAGTCCCTGTGATGGGTCTGTCAGCATTAAATATACTTGTGAGAGGCTCACTCCAAGTTTTATTTTAGTATTTCATGTACTCTACAGTGCAGATTCTGAAGGAATGAGCATGCAAGTAACATTCATTTTCTGGATTTAGAAACAGAATAGAAAGGGCTGGAATCCATAGACCAAGACTTAAAGGATACCTTTATGTCTTAACCTTTCTAAAAAACTTTACTCTAAAAATTAACCTCTAGCACTTAACCATACCCTAAGGCCGGATTCACACCTATGCAAATTGGTTGTGGCTTAAACTGCATCCAATACTCAGAACATTTCTAAATACATTGTTTTCAATGAGGCTGGTTCACATATGTGCGATGCATTCGCACTGCGCATTGCAGAAAAAACGTGTGCGTATTTTATGCCTTGTGGTGCGCAGTGGCGTAACCAGAGTTATGGGCGCCCAGGGCAGAATTTTTTTTTCGCCCCCCCCTTGTATAATCATCCACTTTCAGCATGTAAGGGGTAAATTATTGCAGGATTAATCATTTAACCCCTTACTGTAAGGGATTAACAGACTGACCCCCCCCCCACAACCACAGATCCCCCATCATAGACTGAACCCCCCCCCGCAATCACAGATCCCCCATCACAGACTGACCCCCCCACAATCACAGATCCCCCATCACAGACTGACCCCCTAAATAACAGACCTCTCATCACAGATGGATCCCCCCAATCACAGATAGACCCCCCACAATCACAGACCCCCTATTTAACAGACCTCAGACAGTAACCCCCACCATAGTGCAGACCTCAGACAGTAACCCCCAGTAGTGCAGACCTCAGACAGTAACCCCCACAATAGTGCAGACCTCAGACAGTAACCCCCACAATAGTGCAGACCTCAGACAGTATACCCCAGCATAGTGCAGACCTCAGACAGTAACCCCCATAATAGTGCAGACCTCAGACAGTAACCCCCATAATAGTGCAGACCTCAGACAGTAACCCCCATAATAGTGCAGACCTCAGACAGTAACCCCCATAATAGTGCAGACCTCAGACAGTAACCCCCATAATAGTGCAGACCTCAGACAGTAACCCCCACCATAGTGCAGACCTCAGACAGTAACCCCCACCATAGTGCAGACCTCAGACAGTAACCCCCAGTAGTGCAGACCTCAGACAGTAACCCCCACAATAGTGCAGACCCCAGACAGTAACCCCCACAATAGTGCAGACCTCAGACAGTAACCCCCACAATAGTGCAGACCTCAGACAGTATACCCCAGCATAGTGCAGACCTCAGACAGTAACCCCCATAATAGTGCAGACCTCAGACAGTAACCCCCATAATAGTGCAGACCTCAGACAGTAACCCCCATAATAGTGCAGACCTCAGACAGTAACCCCCATAATAGTGCAGACCTCAGACAGTAACCCCCATAATAGTGCAGACCTCAGACAGTAACCCCCATAATAGTGCAGACCTCAGACAGTAACCCCCATAATAGTAACCCCCATAATAGCAGACCTCAGACAGTAACCCCCATAATAGTGCAGACCTCAGACAGTAACCCCCATAATAGTGCAGACCTCAGACAGTAACCCCCATAATAGTGCAGACCTCATACAGTAACCCCCATAATAGTGCAGACCTCAGACAGTAACCCCCATAATAGTGCAGACCTCAGACAGTAACCCCCATAATAGTGCAGACCTCAGACAGTAACCCCCAGTAGTGCAGACCTCAGACAGTAACCCCCAATAGTGCAGACCTCAGACATTAACCCCCAGTAGTGCAGACCTCAGACAATAACCCCCAGTAGTGCAGACCTCAGACAGTAACCCCCAGTAGTGCAGACCTCAGACAGTAACCCCCAGTAGTGCAGACCTCAGACAGTAACCCCCACAATAGTGCAGACCTCAGACAGTAACCCCCAGCATAGTGCAGACCTCAGACAGTATACCCCAGCATAGTGCAGACCTCAGACAGTAACCCCCATAATAGTGCAGACCTCAGACAGTAACCCCCATAATAGTGCAGACCTCAGACATTAACCCCCATAATAGTGCAGACCTCAGACAGTAACCCCCATAATAGTGCAGACCTCAGAGAGTAACCCCCATAATAGTGCAGACCTCAGACAGTAACCCCCATAATAGTGCAGACCTCAGACAGTAACCCCCATAATAGTGCAGACCTCAGACAGTAACCCCCATAATAGTGCAGACCTCAGACAGTAACCCCCATAATAGTGCAGACCTCAGACAGTAACCCCCATAATAGTGCAGACCTCAGACAGTAACCCCCAGTAGTGCAGACCTCAGACAGTAACCTCCATAATAGTGCAGACTTTAGACAGTAACCCCCAGTAGTGCAGACCTCAGACAGTAACCCCCAATAGTGCAGACCTCAGACATTAACCCCCAGTAGTGCAGACCTCAGACAATAACCCCCAGTAGTGCAGACCTCAGACAGTAACTCCCAGTAGTGCAGACCTCAGACAGTAACCCCCACAATAGTGCAGACCTCAGACAGTAACCCCCACAATAGTGCAGACCTCAGACAGTAACCCCCAGTAGTGCAGACCTCAGACAGTAACCCCCACAATAGTGCAGACCTCAGACAGTAACCCCCAGTAGTGCAGACCTCAGACAGTAACCCCCAGTAGTGCAGACCTCAGACAGTAACCCCCAGTAGTGCAGACCTCAGACAGTAACCCCCAGTAGTGCAGACCTCAGACAGTAACCCCCAGTAGTGCAGACCTAAGACAGTAACCCCCAGTAGTGCAGACCTCAGACAGTAACCCCCAGTAGTGCAGACCTCAGACAGTAACCCCCAGTAGTGCAGACCTCAGACAGTAACCCCCAGTAGTGCAGACCTCAGACAGTAACCCCCAATAGTGCAGACCTCAGACATTAACCCCCAATAGTGCAGACCTCAGACATTAACCCCCAGTAGTGCAGACCTCAGACAGTAACCCCCAATAGTGCAGACCTCAGACATTAACCCCCAATAGTGCAGACCTCAGACATTAACCCCCAGTAGTGCAGACCTCAGACAATAACCCCCAGTAGTGCAGACCTCAGACAATAACCCCCAGTAGTGCAGACCTCAGACAATAACCCCCAGTAGTGCAGACCTCAGACAATAACCCCCAGTAGTGCAGACCTCAGACAGTAACCCCCAGTAGTGCAGACCTCAGACAGTAACCCCCAGTAGTGCAGACCTCAGACCTCAGACAGCGGCGTGTGTGGTTTCCCTCAAGCACGGGCTCCTCCTCCTCTGTGGGTGTGAACAGAGAGGAGGGCCGCCGCCGGGTGTACCAAGATGGCCGCCGCTCCGGAGCTAGGCCGAAGCCGGGGACTTTCCTAGGCCGAGGCTCCGGAGCGCTCCGCGGAGCCGGTGGATGGATTCGCCCCCCCCCCCATTTTTCGCCCGGTGCGACAGCCCCCCCTGCCCCCCCCCGCTACGCCAGTGGTGGTGCGGCTCAGGTGCTAATTCAGGCCCATTATCTTCTATGGGTATGCAGCTGATTCGCAGATGTGTTCATTTCTCTTCAGGAATTTCTCTCATTCAGCCCAATACACTTCCCCCCCACTCTCCTCTCCCCTGTAACTTCTCCCAGGTCTCCAAATTTGCAGCTAAAATGCAATGGATCTGCTGAACACTTCTGTAATCTCCCTGCAGAGATAAGAGAGCTGAAATTCGCACAGCACAAGTGTGATTCCGGCCTAAATGTAATTTAACTCACGATCCCAAACCTTGACCCATGCTAGCAGTAAGATTAAAGTATATCTTTATTTTTTCAGTTTTTAGCTTTGTTTTTATTTTTCTTACTTCCCCACCCTGTTTAAAAAAAATAAGTTTTTGTCAGTTACAGTGGCCCAGATACACAAAGCAGTTACGCTGACGTAAATCACGTTACGCCCTACCCCGATGTACGGCATCTGTGCACATCACCAAAAAACAAAACAAAAAAAGCTCGTCCTCAGGCCGGTCATTTGCCCTCTCGCGGGCCAGGCCTCTTGCTCAGGGTTCGGCTCCGCAGCTATCGTGGTGACAACTCGGGTGGGGGGGTGAGGCATCACCTGGGCTGACGCTCCTGGAGCTTGTGGCAGATGTTGCCTGCATCCCCTCCAAGGCAATTGCGATGCGTGTCAGCGCGCTATTGGTCTCTGCCTGCACCTGCCTCTGCCTGGCATTATGCTGACGCTGGAGGCGCAGCAGTGTTGGCATGCAGCTCCACAATAGCCCTGGTGTTCTGATCCAGGCTCACCTGCACATCAGATGCCTGGTCCCCAGATGTTGAGGGACCCCCTGCTACCATGTGGTGATGCATGGCATCAAGGGTCTCGGATTGGTCACATAGGCATGTGGCTATGGCTGCGCAGTTTGCATTCACCTCCTGCAGGCAGTCGGAGATGGAGCTGGTATGCTCAGCCTGTTGGCTGAGGTACTGCTGCATAGCGGCTGCGGTGCCCTGCACAGCCACTGTACACGCAGCCACACGGTGGAGGTCACAAGCAATGTCTGCCATGTGGCGTGTCTGCCGTGCCTGCTCCCTCTCCAGCCCTTCTTGGCCGCATCCGGCTACACCCCTGGTCTTCCTCAGAGCCTTTCTTGGAGATGGAGAAGCTTGTGTCCGTCTGGCCAGGGTAGCCCTTGAGGGGGTTCCTCTGACCGGGGTGGCCCTTGAGGGGGCCTCGGAGGGTCCGGGGAAGATGCTATCCTCCTCGAGGTAGAGGCATTCCTCCAGATGGATATCAACCTGCTCCTCCACAACTACATCTAGAGCACTCCCCTCCACCGATGTTACGTGGCTTCCCAGGGGGTCAGGCTGAGGATGATGTTCCGGGGATGGCGTGAGTCATCCACAGGCAGAAGATGGCCCAGCTCCCTCCAGCACATCTGTGCATGACACAAAGCAATCACATGTTGGTGGACCCACACACTTTTCACATGTTCACATGTCACTTGTTTCCTTGCACCCCCTCACATGCTCCACATCGGATGGGGGATGAAACACACTTACCTGTCCTCAAGTTCTGTTCACTGGAGTCAAAACCCTCCAGGCCCTCCACCTGCGATCTGGCGATCACCTCCTCCTCAGCTGTCAACTTGATAGTAGTATCTGATCCACCTACCATGCCCCTGACATGCCTTTTGATCTTGGCCAGCTTCTCCCTGACCCACCGACGCATATCGTTAATCTTTTTTTGGACCTCCCTCCAGGTCCAGGGTTCATGGCCAAGGGAGTTTAACTCCAGGGTCACCTTCTGGAGGATCTCCTGCCTCTTGGCCTTGCTGGTCCTGCCGCTCTGTGCGCCATGGCGGTAGACATCATACTTTGAGATGGCTGAGGTCAGGATCGCCCTCTCATCCACAGAGAAATTCTTTTTTCTCCTCTTCCTGTCCACCTCACTATCTGACAAGGCTCAGATCGCAAAAGCACCTCTGCATTAGGGAAGACAAGCTGGCGTACTTTTGCGCTGGACGGGCGTATGGCTGGGCGTACTTATGTTCTCAGCGTACGCGGTGGCACAGCGTATCTTAGGCAGTTGCGCCGCGTGGTTGTGGGCAGGGGGGGGCGCAGAGGGGTGCTGTGCATGCATCCACGTCACATGCGCCGTTTGTGATACGCCGGGCATAAACCACTGCACCACGCCGGCGTACCTGTCTGGCGCTCGCCCCATCATTAGCATGGGGTCACTCCCACTTCCACCTATGCCGGCCTGCGCCTTCGAAACCTACACCATGCCAACGCAGCGTTGGGAGCAATAGCTTGCTGAATGCAGTGCTTGCCTCTCTGCGCTTCGTCGGCGTTTCGTTACGGCGGCGTAATGTGCGCCCACTCTCTGTGAATCTGGGCCATTATACGTAAAATGTTAGTAAACCCAGGACCCTGCAGTCACTCTATGTGGTTTCACACAGTACACAGAACATGGAAATGTAATTACTTTAGAAAATATAAACTGCTAAATACCTTTTCCTATCAGTGGTATATAGCAGTATTGTGACTTCTATCAGTGTCTGGTTAAAGCTTGCAGGAGGATTTTTCATTCTACTCTGACTGTCCAATGAGACTGCAGAACCCCTGACCCACTGTCTAGAATTTGCTGATTGGCCCTGTGCTGATACCAAGTTCCCAAGAAAAACAAAAACACTCAACTACATCAAAAACACTCTACCATACAAAAATAGAGCAACCATTTTAAAAAAAAAGCAATATTTGTTACTTTTTGCTATAATAAATATCCCCATTTTTTTTTAAAAAAGCAAATTTTTTCTCAGTTTAGGCCGATATGTATTCTTCTACATATTTTTGGTAAACTAAAATCGCAATAAGCGTATATTGACTGGTTTGCGCAAAATTTATAGGGGATAGTTTTATGGCATTTTTTTTATTATTATATTTTTTTACTAGTAATGCGGCGATCTGGCAGACACATCGGACACTTTTGGGTTCATTGTAATTTTTACAGCGATCAGTGCTATAAAAATGCACTGATTATTGTGAAAATGACACTGGCAGTGAAGAAATTAACCACTAGGTGACGCTGAAGGGGTTAAGTGTGTCCTAGGAAGTGATTCTAACAGTTAGGGGGAGGAGCTACCAGTGACACTTCACTGATCACTGTTCCCGATCACAGGGAACAGTAGATCACTGAGGTGTCACTAGGCAAAACAGGGGAATGCCTTGTTTACAAAGGCACCCCGATGTTCTGCCTTTGATGACCACAATCGCAGGCCACCCGGGAACGTCGAGTTCCCAGGACCCGCGGGCGCCCATTTGCTCTTTTCTCTTTAGGTAGAATAAAATTGTACTAATAGAGTTAAGGTTAGGCACATTTGACCGCAACGAAAACGAAAATAAAGCATTTGTTTATGTTGGATCTTTCGTTTTTCATTTTCTGTGCTTTCGTTATCGTTTGTTAAAACGATAACGAAAATACCTGAAATTCGGACGAAAATGCATTTGGATGAAAACGAATGCACATGTCTATACATTTATAAGTCTCCTGCCACATGCTCTGTTATGGAGCACCCAAAAACTGCTTTAGCACTGAGCAGACTCGTTAT
This sequence comes from Rana kukunoris, assembly GCA_029574335.1. Taxonomy (NCBI): domain Eukaryota; kingdom Metazoa; phylum Chordata; class Amphibia; order Anura; family Ranidae; genus Rana; species Rana kukunoris. Next base: position 111,540,711 of record CM056052.1, read on the forward strand.
GCCCTGTACACACGATAGAAGTTTCCATCGGAATAAACTCCGACGGGTTTTTCCGACGGAATTCCGTTGAAGCTGCATACACACGGACACACCAAATTCCGAACGTCAAAAGCGTGGTGACGTACAACACTACAACGAGCCTAGAAAAATGAAGTTCAATGCTTCCGGGCATGTGTCAAATTGTTTCCAAACATGCATGTTTTTTTCTCTGTTGGAGTTCCATACAGACGAACGGAATTTCGGATGTTCGCTTTCTAACTTCGTCTGAATTTCCGACGGAAAAAGTCAGATTGGGGCATACACATGGTTGGAATATCCAATGAAAAAATTCCGTCTGACTTTTTCCATCGGAATTTCCAATCGTGTGGACGAGGCATAAGTGTAACCATTCCAAATACATGGTAGTATCATGATTTAAAGCTAATAAAAGGTCTGGAGGATATTAGTTATGAGGAAGGGTTACGAGCACTGAACTTATTCTCTCTGGAGAAGAGACGCTTGCGAGGGAATATGATTTCAATTTACAAATACCGTACTGGTGACCCCACAATAGGGATAAAACTTTTTTGTGCAAGAGAGTTTAACAAGATACTCATTAAAATTAGAATAAAAGAGGTTTAACTATAAACTACGTAGAGGGTTCTTTAATGTAAGAGTGGCAAGGATGGTGCGATGGTCTCAGTGGGGAGCATCAATGGTTTCAAGAAACTTTTAGATATATACCTGAACAACCACAACATACAGGCATATACAATGTAATACTGACATATAATTACACACATAGGGGCAGATTCACACAGAAATGGATTATCGTAGCGTATCAGAAATACAGTACGCCGCCGTTTTTTACCTGGCTCTACGTGGAATTCAGGTAGATTTTGTCCATTAAACGACGGCGGCGTAGTGTATTTCTCCCGTCGCAATCCATATAGACGAGTAGGGGGCGTGAATCATTTAAATTAGGCGCGTTCCCGCGGCGATCGATCTGCGCATGCTCCATTCGCAAATTTCCCACCGTGCATTGCGCGAAATCACGTCGTGACGTCATTCGTTGTTTAGGTAGCGTCGTTTACGGGCGATCCTAGTCCCGAACGAGTTACGTAAACAAAAAAAAAAATTAAATAAATTCGAAGCGGGAACGACTGCCATACTTAACATGGGCTACGTAACGTTAGAGCAGCAAAAAGCTGCTCTAACATTACGTACACAAAAATAGACGAAAGTGATTGCGACGACCACTCGTATCTTCGGGAATCGCCGTAAAAAAACATTTGCATATCCCGACGAATCAAAACGACGCGAACTCCTCCCAGCGGCCGCAAATAGATGGCAGCGTAGATCCGAAGGCTTACGAAGACGTAAGCCTCTCGGATCGAAGCCCGAAGCTGCCGTATCATGGTTTAAGGATTCAAACTAGTGATACGGCGCGCGAAATTTGAAATTACTCCTGTCTAACACCAGTTAGACAGGCGTAATTGCTCTATGAATCTGGCCCATAGGCTGTATTCGATGGATTTGTGTCTTTTTTCAACCTCACCTACTGTGTAACTATGTAATGTTAATCAGTGTTTTTTTCTTTTAAAGTATACGGTATGTAAACCATTCAATTTTAAAGTATTTTTTTTTAATATTTTTACATTTCCAGTTTTCATTAAAATAATACTTGATAATCTTGGCAATCTTGACAATCTTGCCCCCTTAACACTGTTGTGTTTTTTGTATTGTAATTGTACTATTGAACAAAAGTAAAGGTGTTGGCACTACAAAACATCATATAAATGGTGATTCAACGTATTAGATGGTGCATAATGAACCATGTGCAAATTTTCAAACTATTAAAGTCCAATGTGACAATCCAACACCATAAGAACATAACATGAATTCTTCTTTGATTTATCTTCAAATAAATGCTTCACCACAAGTGCTCATGAGGTGTTTGACCACTTTTTAAAGGTAGGTCAAAATGTGCTTTATTTGGATAAACCAAATAGATCCTGGGTTTACATCTTTCCACTTTGGGAATCCCTCTGGCATAGGCTGGGGATGTGGGAACAGACTCCACCAGGGACACAAAGAAGAGTTCTATGGTGTAGTACACTTTTATGTGACTGTGCCAATCCCGGCCCTAAGGTGTCTACAACATGTGTGAATGGGTATACCAGGCTCGTAACGGTGATCCGCACCTCGTTCTAGATATGCTACTTGGTTGGATGTCACATATGGGACACAGAAATTACAAAACCCTGCTCCTTCCTGATGACACCAGTACAGTGAAACGTACGTTGGAGCTTGAATTCGTCATTTGCAGGTTCCATATGTGACATACAACCAAGTAGTATATCCAAAACGAGGCGTGGATTGCATGCTGTTATGAGCCTGGTATACCCATCCGCACATGCTGTAGACTAGGGATGAGCTTTGCGTTCAACTCGAACCCATGTTCGAACCGAACATTGGCTGTTCGATTGTTCGTCGAAATTCGAACAAAACGGGTCGTTCGTGCCAAATTCGAGTGACGCATCACGGCCCATAATTCACTGCGGCATTGCGCGCTGATGATTGGCCAAGCATGGAGTTTGTTGGCAAGCATACCTGAAAGACCCACACCAAAGAACAAAGTGGACCTCCCCTTGCCCCTCATTAGCTGGGATCTGGTTATGACACACCTCCCTCCTCTTCTTCTTCCTCTGTGGCCTCTTCCTGTGCTGATGTGTTCTTGGAATCAGCGGTGCTCCGTAGGCATACAAGTGGCTACGCAGGAATGCAGGCAAAGAGATGCCATGCGGTGCTAGTGCTGGTGTGCTTGGGAGACAGGAGCCACACTGGGGCCGAGGTTCTGTCAGCTCTGCAGGGGCAGGCTCAGAGGTGGTTGACACCACGCCAGCTTAAGCCTGGAATGGTGGTTAGTGACAATGGCACCAACCTCCTCTCTGCCCTGCGACAGGGAAAACTGACCCATGTGCCCTGTTTTGCTCATGTTCTGAATTTGGTGGTGCAGCGGCTCTTTGGCAGGTACCCGGGCTTACAGGATGTCCTGAAGCAGATCAGGAAAATCTGTGTGCATTTCCGAAGGTCATATAATGCCAGTGCTCGGCTGACAGACCTCCAAAGGGAATACAACCTGCCCAATAACTGCCTAATCTGTGACATGCCCACCAGATGGAACTCTACATTGGCCATGGTGCAGCGGCTGCACACGCAGCAGAGGGCCATCAATGAATACCTGTGCCAATATGCCAGCAGAACTGGGTCAGGGGAGCTTGTTTTTTTTTTTCACCACGCTAGTGGGCCTTGATCAGGGATGCATGCACTGTCCTGTCACCATTTGAGGAGGCCACGAGGATGGTGAGCAATGACAGTGCATGCATCAGTGAGACTGTCCCTCTTATTCACATGTTGGAGCACACGCTGCATGGAATAATGGACAGGGCCCTTGAGGCAGAACAAAGGGAGGAAGAGGAGGACTTCCTTACCCCTTCTAATGACCTAGGGGGAGTGGTGGCAGGGGAAACCAATGCTATTTTTTTCAGTGATTTTTATCCATATTGCAGGGACCAAACATTACATTAACCACTTCCCAACCGCTGAACGAGTTTATGCGGCGGCACTTTGAAGATAGATATCTCGGTAACGGCAGCAGCTGCTGCCACAACCGAGATATCCATCTTTAGTGCGAGCGGTCCTGTAACACATAACGGCGGTCTCTGCGGCGGATTCACTGCGAGTTTGCCGTTATCTGCGACGGGAGAGGGCCCCCCCCTCCCGTCGCTCTCCCGCGCCCTCCGCCGCTTACTGGAGCCGACGGTAGCGGCGGAGGTTATCGGGTCCATTCGTCTGCTGTGTGGGGAAAAATCGCCCCCACCCGTCCCCATAGCTCTGCTGGGCGGAAGTGACGTCAATTTTGAAAAAATGACAGTTGCAAATTTAAATTTAATTTTTTTTCATTTCAGTCTAAATATGAGATCTGAGGTCTTTTTGACCCCAGATCTCATATTTAAGAGGACCTGTCATGCTTTTTTCTATTACAAGGGATGTTTACATTCCTTGTAATAGGAATAAAAGTGATCATTTTTTTTTTTCCAGTGTAAAAAATAATAAAATAAAATAAAATAAATAAGAAAAAAAATGAAAAATTTAAAGCGCCCCGTCCCGACGAGCTTGCGCTCAGAAGCTAACGCATACGTGAGTAGTGCCCGCATATGAAAAAGGTTTTTCAAACCACACAAGTGAGGTATCGCCGCGATCGTTAGAGCGAGAGCAATACTTATAGCCCTAGACCTTCTCTGCAACTCAAAAAATGCAACCCGTAGAATTTTTTAAACGTCGCCTATCGAGATTTTTAAGGGTAAAAGTTTGACGCCATGCCACGAGCGGGCGCAATTTGTAAGCGTGACATGTTGAGTATCATTTTACTCGGCGTAACATTATCTTTCACAATATATAAAAAAATTGGGCCAAATTTATTGCTGTCTTATTTTTTAATTCAAAAAAGTTAATTTTTTCCAAAAAAAGTGCGCTTGTAGGACCGCTGCGCAAATATGGTGTGACAAAAAGTATTGCAATGACCGCCATTTTATTGTCTAGGGTGTTAGAAAAAAAATATATAATGTTTGTAGGTTTTAAGTAATTTTCTAGCAAAAAAAATGTTTTGGTCTTGTAAACACCAAATCTGAAAAACACCCACGGTAGAGAAGTGGTTAAAGCCGCAACCAGTCTTAAATTACTTTTTTTCTTATAGTAGTCTCATTTTGTGCAGGGAACGTACTAAACATGTGCCACTACTATAGACACCCAGCAGGTACGATATTTTAAGGAATTTTTCTTTTTCTTTTGAATTTGATAGTAATCAATTTTCGTGAGCTTTTCAGTTGCTTTTTTTTAACGTGTGAAAGGGGTCCAACGACTACTTCTAGCACACACTAGAGGGTGCTACTTAATAATATCAATACTGATAATAATTTCCTTGTTCAGGCGCTTCCTGCTGTAGTGTGACAACACTCTGTTCCTGTTTCCTATTTGTCCTCCTTTATTGTCACCCAGCCACAAGTGCTTTTGATGGAAACAAAAAGTGACAATTTCAAAAGCCTTATGCAGTCATAGTTTACTGTTGTCACCATTAGTGTTGCTCACGAATATTCGCATTGCGAATATTCGCTACGAATATTGCATATTCGAGTATTCGCGAATATCTCGAATATCGCGGCGAATATTCGCTATTTCGAATATTCGTATTTTTCAAATTTTGCAATAAATTTCGCCAACAAAAAAAATAAAAATTCGCAAAAATCGCAATCAATTTCGCATTCGCGAAATTTCGCATTCGCGAATTTCGCAATAGCGAAATTTCGCAATTTTTATTTTTTTTTATAAAATATAGCGAATATTCGTAAATATCGAATATTCGTGATATTTTATAAAAAAAAAAAAAAATCGCGAAATTTTGCATTAGCGAAATTTCGCATTGGCAAAAAATTCGCAATTTTTTATTTATTTTTTATAAAATATCACGAATATTCGATATTAACGAATATTCGCGACCGCATATGTGAAATTTCGCTTTTTTTTTTTTTTTATAAAATATACCGAATATTCGTAAATATCGAATATTTGTGATATTTAAAAAAAAAAAATCGTGAAATTTCGCATTAGCGAAAATTCGCATTGGCGAAAATTCTCATTTTTTTTTTTTTAATAAAATATCACGAATATTCGATATTAACGAATATTCGCGAATATTCTTCGAAATATTCGTGAAATATCGCGAAATCGAATATGGCGTATTCCGCTCATCACTAGTCACCATCAGGAAACTCACCCTAAAAAAAAACCTTGCAGCCATTGCTAGAGTGTAAGCAAGTAGTTAGGAAGTGGCTGCAGGACCGAGATATGACAAAGGATGAGAATAAGTTACAAATAAATACAAATTTCAATTGTTTATGATACACAGCACTCTAGCAAACTAAAGGTCCAAATAGTTTGACATATATACTGTATTGACTGTAAGTTCTGGAATATGTGTACAAAAGCTGCAGAATAAAATTCAAGATTATACATTTTAAACAGTAAAATATGAAATAAACCATTAATTATGTCAGTTTAAGTAAAGTCTAAGTTTTTCAGGTCCATGGTGAAAATGTAAATATATGAATAAGAATTTAAGAATTTATATAATATAAGAATTTCATGTGTTGGTTTCTTCCCAACCAGAATAATATTGAGGGTCTTTTTTCTTTTACTTAGCTGCCCTCCCATTTTTCTCTCCGCAGCCTGACAGTAATCCCATACACTGTAACATGCCAAGTCAGACACACTAAATTATTGCCTCATGAAATATAGATGAAGAGAAAAGGTAGTGTGCCCATAATGCACATACAGAACAGGATTACATTTATTTTTGGGAAAACAACATAGAGCAGTAGAAAAACAACAAAATCACCCCAAGAATTCATGAAAAGCATCCCTTGAAGAATAAAGAATAAGAGTCAATAAAATGTAAATGAGATCATGCCACCGTTTCATCATTTGTGTTCTCGCCGAGGCTCTCCGTGAAGGAGCATCTTAGAATCTGCATGCAGGAGGCACTTACAAATCACAGATTCATCTCACCATCAAAGAGAATCCCATGAGGGCCATAGGACTGTGTACATCCACAGAGCCGCCCGCATCAACATTCACAGAACCGCTATTGTCTCTAGACGGCACTAGACTTAGCCGAATACGGTTTTCCTCATCTGAAGATAATTCAGACCAGCATTGGGATATTGCCTAGAATTGACTACACAGCAAACCCTATCCAAGCGAAGCCATCTTGTTCTGTTACTGTCACTACCTATTCACGTCAATTGATTATTTTCTTGGATTCTAGTCTCTTTATTCAGGATATTAGAGGCCCTTTTTCTTTTCAGACTGGCTGTGTAACAGACAACAATAAATAAAGAATACTTTAAATGCGCTGCAAGTGCATTAAGTGATCACTAATCGTGCTTATTAGGCAAATTATGGATTTTACAGTGGTATATACAAGAATATGATGTATGGTAAAGTGCAGTTGTGGTTTAATGACTTGTACCTGCGGGTCTGTCATTGTCATAATTTTACCATTGTAAGACATGAGTTGTTTTCAAAAGTAATATAGTAAGAGGCTGAATTTTAACTACAAAGCCATTTAGTAAATGATACAACCAGTGGCATGTTAATGGTAACCAAGAAAACCCTTTTGATGAATTTATTATAAAAGGAATGTAAGGCCTTTAATCCTTTTAAAATAAAGGGATGAATGTGATCAGCCTAAAGCGACTCTGTCATCTCTTAAAAAAATAAAAAATACCTTGCAAAAACAGACTGTTTATACTTACATGTCCTGCCACCCTTTCATGCAATCTTCTCTTGAAGAGCAAAGCTGCCATCCAAATCTTTACATGCGGTACACTTGCATGTTGGATGTCTGCCCCCAGATGTGGAAATTAAACTCACCCAGAAGTGTTGTGGATGTGAATATCCTATATTCTTTGATGTCACTTTGGCTATCTTAGCTTCTTGCTGTTTCTGTGTTTGTACATTCTCATGTTAGTGGTGGGCTCTAATGTTAGCCATACACAATATTCAGGAAAATTTTACCACTTTCAAGTAGGATTTGATCACCTAAACCACCAAATGGATCAGAGCCAACAGCTGCCCCGGTCCCAATTACATATACCCAATGCAGAAAACAGCCTCAGTTAATACATGTATATCTGCTGTCTTCAGCTTTATATATTTTTTAGAAAGTTCAGATTGTGTTAAGAGATTTTCTCTTCCTGCTTAGCACTGTAGTGAAGCCTGGGCATACAGCCAAGACAGGTGATTGGAAGAAAGGCACACACCCCCTCTCCTCATAGGTAGAGACTTTCAGCTCTGTTTGTTGAATCAGCTCTGTGCTAATCTATTTATAGCATCATCCCCAACACAAAACTCTGGCTGCTTTTATCTCAGTTGATGGAGAACGTGACAGAAGTTATCAGGCTGACAGCTACGAGGCTTTGAAGAGAGTTACGAAAACACTGCAGATGTATGTGCCCAGCTCAAATTTCATGAATCCGGTTTACATCTACTTTAAGCCCATGGTGATGGCCAATTGGGGCCCCATCAGTGCCATCCCCAAATCCTCTGATCTAGGTGGATGCTACTGGCAATGCTGAGGAGTAACTTCAATACAGGGTTTTTATACCCACCTCCTTCTCGGGCCTATTCTGGCACTTCTCTCCTACATGTACAAATCATCATTCTTTTGCTAGAAAATTACTCAGAATCCCCAAACGTTATATATATTTTTTTTTTAGCAGACAACCCAGGGAATAAAATGGCGGTCATTGCAACTTTTTATCTTGCACGGTATTTGTGCAATCATTTTTCAAATGCTTTTTTTTTGGAAAAAAAAATGGTTTCATGAATTAAACAATAACAAAACTGTAAAGTTAGCCCAATTTTTTAGTAAAATATGAAAGATGATGTTACGGCAAGTAAATAGATATCTAACATGTCATGCTTTAAAATTGCGCACACATTAATGGAATGGCGCCAAACTTCGTTACTTAAAAATCTCCATAGGCGACGCTTTGAAAATTGACAGTTTACCGGTTTAGAGTTACCGTCTAGTGCTAGAATTGTTGCATGCGCTCTAATGCACATTACGATACCTCACATGTGTGGTTTGAACAACGTTTACATACGTGGGCGGGACTTACGTGTGTGTTTGCTTCTAAACGCGAGCTACCAGTGACAGGGGCATTTTCATTTATTTATTTTTTACATTTTTTTTTATCGCTTTTATTCCTATTACAAGGAATGTAAACATATCTTGTAATAGGAAATGTATGTGACAGGTCCTCTTTAAGGAGAGATGCAGGGTCAATAAGACCCCACATCTCTCCTCCAGGCTGGAAAGCATGAGATTGTGAAAAAAAATCACAGATCTCATGCTTACTAGCTGCAATTGCGGCTTTGTTTACTTACGGGTACCTGGGCCTGACGTCATCACATAGCGCCCGGGCCTCCAACGGTCACCAGTCATCTCTAAGCCTGGAGAAGCCTATAAGCATGATCAAGTGGTGGAAGCACCGCTTTGATCGTACTTATGGTGCGCAGGATCGCCGCCGGAACAAAATTATATCAAAATGATATCTGAATGATGCCTCTAGCTACAGGGATCATTCAGATATCACCGCACAAAGTCCAGGACGTCATATGACGTCCACCCAGGATAAGAGATCCCCTTTGTGGACATCATATGATGGTGTGCGGTATTGAAGTGGTTAACTGTAGTTTTGTGGCACACCCTAATCACCCTGTATGGAGCAGATTTCCTCTGGTTAGACCACTGATATTTCACCAAAGCTCTTAATAAAAATGTAAAAAAAAGGAAAAAATGTATAAAAATAAAAACTACTGACACTGTCCTCTGCCCTACTGACACCAATCTCTGCCCTACTGATGCTGTAAGTACATATATACTCATGCACACACACGCATATGTGTTTGAGCTTTGGGGTGCACACCCTAATGCAATAGGCTGTGCACTCCTTTGGCTGCCTGCCATGATCTGATCATTGCCTCTGCCTGTTGCCCAGCCAGAAGTCCCTTGCTGGGTTGGGTGCATACACTGCATTGTCACTACACTGTGCTGTCTGTGGCTGTGCCAATTCTGTTACTCAATAATTCACTCACAGAAATCCTGTGAATGAGATATAGAGAGACACGATTCTGAATGAACAGCTCAATGTGCTGAAGAGGCAGACGCTTTTCCCCCGACTGCTTGTGATCTATACATTGCCTGCTATGCCTGCCCCAGAAGCCCCACCCATACTCCACTCCCCGATGTGCACAGACACACATGCACAGATCTGCGCTTTCTGCTATATGGGAAAGTGGCAAATTGGAGTACACACACTATAGGCTGCAAAATTGGTGAATCCAAACACCACCCCCCACCTTGACAATTGCAGATGTGCCTCCAGTCTCTGATTGAAAAAAAAATGCTACTCTTCTGAAAAACAATCCGCACATGGATTTTTTTTCTGAGTTAATTTTACAGGGAGCCAGGAGGTGATATGTTGCCTCCTCACCAACTGTTTTAACCCCTTAAATGAAGCATCACCCCCACCAAAACCCACGTGCAATCCATATGGTTTGGGGAAAGTTGCAGCACGGATCCTTTTATTTGAATGGGTTGCATTCTGTGAGTGATAGTGCCCGCCAAATGTAACTGGGGGTAAATTTCTTGCTGCAGTCACCAAGCAAAGCATTATGGGTGCAGCATGTGCACACTCCAAGCTGCTGCCTTGTCAGCTAAGGGTTCATTCACCCCAGCTGCTTTAAAACACATAACAACGTGCTGTGTGGTAGCTTAGTGTAGATTGCAGTGCATTGTATTGTTCATTTTTTTTTTCTTTGAAACAAACTTTATTGAAATAACACACTGACATTTCATGAAGTTCAATTGGCAAATGTGCAGTATGAGGTGGTGAATCGTCTCGCACCGCTCTGCGCTGAAAAAAAGTACTGCATGCAGTACTTTTTTGAGCACACACCACTGCAACACAGTGGTGTGAACTAGGGATGAGCTTCGGCGTTTTCGCATGGAACACGTGCAGAGCCCGCCACCCGCCACAGCCCTCCCTGGCTGCGCTAATCACAGCCGGGGAGACATTGTCCCGATGCTCGGCTGCAGAGATCGGGAAATGTCTCCCTGGCTATGATTAGCGCAGCGCCGTGCACACTTCCTGGCGGGCTCTGCACGTGTTCCATGCGAACACGCTGGAGCTCATCCTTAGTGTGAACTGAACATCCCAGAGACAGGCATTTTGCCTTTCTATGCAGTGGGACTGTGCTGGAATAGCCACCCACCATAGTCTCACCGCATAGTTACATAGTGACATAGTTGGTAAGGTTGAATAAAGACAATAGTCCATCCAGGTCTCACCCCCTAACTGCCACTTTTGCTAGGCAGCGTGGTCTGTTAAAGGTATCTGAAAAATTACAGATTTGCCAGTTAAAAATAAGGGAAAAAAGTATAAAGGAATAAATGAATGCAGCTGCATATATTGATACCCGTACAGAGAATCAGGTTGACTGCCATTTTCAACATAATTCAAAAATATATTTCAAAAATATATAAAAAAAAATAATGAAATTGTGAAAGGCAAAAGGAAAACATTTTAGAGGGCATTTTGTTGTACATTCTGTATGCTGACAACTAAGGCATGTAATCTCGTATTTGACAGAAAAACTCTGTCGCTACTAATCCTAAGGTTATTTGGATATCTAGGTTCTGTAAAGTACAGTAAAGTAACTATAAAGAGACACATAATCTGCTTAATGCCCCATGCAGCAAAAAGCAGAGATGTAGACATTGGCACAGCCTGTATTCCTACCATATTGATGTTTTATAAAGCCAAAGAATAGAACACAAAATAATCAGCAATATATCTCGTAATGACTTTCTGCAAATATAGCTACCTAGCATGTAATATAGTCTGTACAATCATTATCCTTTCGCTGAATTATTTTACTGTCATGCAGAGGCTTGTTGCCAATAGCATGATGTGTGTTCTTTTTCTTTATTGTTTTTCTTGTGCATTACTTAACACTTACACAGCAAAAGCAAGCTCTGTATTCTATCATTTTTCATATTAGCTTAACATGGAACAGCAGCTGAGAGATGGATGACTGCTCTCCCACCAACATAAAGAGCTAAAATCAGCCATGCTTAGCCCTGGCAGCCTGACAGTTTGAGTAATAACCATTTTCAGATGCTGTAATGTCTGCACCTCTAAAGAAATGCCCTGAATTAAAAGAATAGACCTCTAGGCATCTTAAGATTGGTTTTCTGCGTCCTTTTATACGTTCGATTTGAATCGGCCAAGTCTCACAGGGCTTTCGCAGGCCTGTGCTTGTTTATAGATGCTCTAGCTTCAAGGAGGTATTTCAAGCCCCCCAGCAAAATATATCTGGATTTCTCTAAATAGGCACATTGATTGAATCCAATGCAGAATTTCAGCCTTCCCTGCTGAGATCCACAGATTACCTATCTCTAGTTTTGTGCATTGTGCTAGACCAGAAACTAGCAGTGGTCTTTGAAGACAGTTGCTTTGGGTGTGTGTAAATTGGAAAGTAAACGGGTGTACGTTCAGTGATAACTAAACTCAGTTCACATATGATTCTTCAAAACACTTCCAAACTTTAGATTAAATATATAAAGTTTTTATTCAGGGCCAAAACTGAACATTTTTCTTAGTCTACGAAAAAAGGGACCATATATAAACTTTTAATGTAGATTTAGAGGTAGATTGAAAATCTGATTTATGGGGAATAGTGATGAATGGATGGCTATGGCATCTCTTGCACAAATAGTTGTCCTGTTGCTTGAAGTCATTTTGGAGACGTCTTGATTTGCAAATCAACATGTTATCAGGATTTGAGCCCTCTCTAGCTATAGGAGAAAGAAACAGGTGTGGCAAATCGGAGAATCAAGCTACAACAATAATCACACACATTGCTTGGACTTGATGGACTTGTGTCTTTTTTTCAATGTGAGGACCTGCATGCCCTCATATAAACATAGTGGAAGGATTATTAAATATGGCTGTGATTATTAATCTCAAATTCAGCATTCAGCCCTGGTTCACACTGGGCTGCAGGAGTGAAGCCGTGAAGCCGCTGGCAGTCCCGATTTCAGCCGCGATTTAAGAGACATCTGTGCAGGTTTCTGTACAGATGTCAATGTAAATCGCGCCCTGAAATTGCAAAAAGTAGTACAGGAACTACTTTTTGAAATCGGTGCAGCGCCGGTGTGGCGTCGCACCGATTAGGACGGTGTCATTTCCGGCAATTGCCGGCAAATGTCGCCGATTTGAGATGCGATTTCACATGTGAAATCGCATCTCAAATCAAACTAAATCGTACCCAGTGTGAACCTGGGCTAAAGCTATGTTAAATGGATTTAGTATTTTGGATTTCTGCATAGAAGTTTCGGTGAAATCAAATAATCAATACAAAAGAAGTCTGCAGAGCTCACCAATCTCAGTAGTAGTGGCAGCTGGCCATAGCATTTCTTACCATCATCAGGTCCCTGTAAGTCAGCCTAGTGTACAGATGCCTCAGCTCGAGAATAATCCTACATGCTGCAAGACACAGCTAAATACTTCTGGTTGGAAGTCAAACTGTGTGCTGCCTTGTTAAATAGCAGTCCAGACTTATAGACAGTTCATTTTGTGGTCTTAATACATGAGATGGTCAGAGACTGCAGATAGGCTAGAGGAGATGGTCAGAGACTGCATAAATGCTACAGTAGATGGTCAGAATCTGCCAAAATGTGCTACAGAGGATGGTCAGACACTGTGAGCATGCTACATGAGACTGGTAGGCCACATACACACGATCAGACCGGTCCGATGAAACTGGTCCGACGGACCATTTTCATCGGACCACGCTGAAGTGGTCTGATGGTCTGATGTGCGTACACACCATCGGGCCAAACATCCGATCAGACCAGAACACGGTGACGTAGAACACAACGATGTGCTGAAAAAATGAAGTTCAATGCTTTCAAGCATGCGTCGACTTGATTCTCTTGCACCTTTGGTCCGATGCTTTTGTGTACTAACCATCGAATCTGTCCGTCGGACAGATTTTAAATCAAGTTTTAAAACTTTGGTCCGATGGACAACGGTCCGACGGGCCGTACACACCATCGAATTGGTCCGATGAAACTGGTCTTAAGACCAGTTTCATCGGACCGGTCTGATCGTGTGTAAGTGGCCGTAGAGGTCACTGTCTTAGTTAATATTCCAATCGCACACCTTCCTGGTAATAAATACAAAAATGGGTGCTGAAGCGATCACCAGCTGGGAACTGGAACAATAAACCAATAAACCATATGAACATATTCGCCAGCACACCACGGAACATATAAATATGTTCATATGGAAAAGGTTACTGTCCCTTTTTACATTGGTTTACAAGGAGCACAAATCAAGTACCAAAAGGCCATTTGCAGTTCTGGGAACATAGGTTACACGCTAGGGATCTAGAAAGTAAGCTATTGGTTGCACCCAAGAATAGATACACCACATTGATTCTGAGATGATGAATTATACATTGTACTTCTGTGGAATTAAGTAATGACATTTTGCTCTTTTATTAAGTAGTGCAGTAAAGTCTGCATTCAAGTATTAAGTTTGTACCTGCCTTGGAATATTGTTTCCTGCTGCCTCACAACTGTATTACCCCCTATTGTTTTGTTTAGACCACTGGTGGCTATGAAGCAGTTGCAGATACATTATTACCTAGTTAATGAAAAAATCCCAATTACACTTTTTTGTGTTTTTTCAATTTTTTTTCAGAATGAGTGTGTTACAACACTTTACCTTAAATTTGAGTGAGATAAAACCTTTGCAAGTAGTATTTAGTACTTTATACATTGTTCCAACTGGTAAATATCCAAACATGTTATCTGGCTATTAGGGATGAGCTCGAAATTCGAACGTTATGGGCCGTTCGCGCCAAATTTGAGTGGAGCGTCACGGCCCATAATTCACTGCAGCATTGCGCACTGATGATTGGCCAAGCATGCACTATGACCCGCATGCTTGGCCAATCACAGCGTGCAAAAAACGGAGGGGTGCCAGGGTGGCTTTGGCCAATTATGGCTCAGGGGGTTTAGTACACGCCCCACACTATAAAAGGCCACCTGCAGGGCGGCTTTTTATAGTGAGTTGCGGCAGTCAGAGAGAGAACAGAGAGAGACAGAGAGAGTGTCATTTTTTGCAGGTAGATAGAGCAGGCAGGCAGGCAGGCAGGAAGGAAGGCAGGCTAGTCAGTTATTGTTACAGTGTGTAGAAGATATACAGTATATACATCCCAGGTGTTGTACATATATTTATACACTGTATAGCTTAGCTAGATCAGTTCTTCCTAATTTACTGGCAGGCAGGTGATTGTGCTATTTAAAGACGTTATTACAGGTATAGACACCCAGCAGGTACAATATTTAAAGGAATTTTTTATTTTTGTATTTTTTATTTAAACATCATTAAAATCACTGAAGAAAATAAATCACCGCTCCAGGTGGGTTTGCTATGCAATCACAGGCTGGCTCAGGATACCGAGGGTGCTGGCAGTGCACTAGGCAAGCACAAGAAATTAATGAAAGATAGATAGCCGCACTCCAGACCAATGAGGTTGTCTTTATTAAACTAACGGCAAATACATCACAGGGTTACAGCAATAGAAACAAGGGAACAGCTGACGCGTTTCGCACTGGATTAGTGCTTATTCATGGCTGATGGCTCATGCCATGGCTGGCAGGAGCAGTGATTTTAATGATGCGTAGCCCTGGTTCACACTGATGCTACTTTGAAATCGTGCTACTTTACTTGAAGTAGCGCGATTTCAAAGTAGCAAGGTCAGCGCGATTTCAGGTGCTACTTGATAGACATTTGTGTGGCTTCATACACAGATGTCTATAGAAATCGCACCTGAAATCGGCAAAAGTAGTGCAGGAACTACTTTTGCAAATCTGTGCGGCGCCGCAAAATCAATGTCGCACCGATTGGAACAGTGCCATTGCCGCCAATAAGCTGCGACTTGTCACGCGATTTGATCTCTCAAATCGCATGACAAATCGCTCCAATGTGAACCTAGGCGTAAATGAATAAAAAAAAAAATGAAAAACTCCTTTAAATATTGTACCTGCTGGGTGTCTATAGTTTGCCTGTAAAATTGTCTTTGAGAACCCGGGTCTCGCACTGGTTGGACCCTGGGCTGAGGCTGACATACACCTCCTTACAGGATTTTTCTGTGATGTGCAACTTTTAGGACTTCCTTCCCCCCCTGTGATTGGCTGTCACAGTGGGGAAAAGAAGTCCTAAATGTCGGCCATCGCAGAAAAATCCTGTAAGGCCTCGTACACACGATCAAATCTGTCTGCTGGAAACGGTCTGCTAGACCGTTTCAGCAGACAGATTTGATCGTGTGTACGGGCGAGCCGACGGATTTGGCCACCCGACAGATTTCAAAGCATGCTTTGAAATCTGTCGGCTGGGAACCCGTCCGCCCGACATGTCTGCTGGTTAGTATGCTAACCAGCAGACATGTCTTCTCGCACACGCGCCAAATGATTTCGACGCATGCACGGAAGTGTTTTACTTCCTGGTGCGGTGACGTGGCGGCGTCAACGTCACCGCCACGTCACCAACATGTCAGCGCACTGTCTGCTGGCGGGGATTTTGGTTTACTCGTGTGTACACGCGAGCAAACCAAAATGCCAGCAGACAGATCTGTTCAAATCGGTCGGTCCGACCGATTTGAACAGATAGATTGCCTCGTGTGTACGAGGCCTTAGAAGGTGTATGCCAGTCTCCAATCTCCAAGTCACATGATCCCAGATCCTCCTTGCCCCGGGCAGATAAACACTTTTAAGGGAATGCAGGAAAAGGGCAAGAGGAGTTTTATGAAAAAAAAAAAGTGTGTTTATTTACATTATATATTTATTTATTTATGTTTTTTGTAACACCAATTGGTTACATCTTTAGTATATTAAAATAGACAACGTGGTTATATTATATACTGAGTTTATTAGGTATAAATGGCTTGTTATCTAGGCAGAGTCACAACTTCATGGTGATGCTAAACATCTGTATTTCTTTGCATTAGCTAGAATGTCGTTCACATCTTATTAGAATAGTTTTGCCTGCTTCAGCTATTGACTACCCATTTCAAGCTTGCACTCCTGTTGAGCACAGCTGGATATAAAGCAGGTCTATTCAATCCTGACAGGGATATTCCAAGTTGTGGTATTCTATGTAAGTTTTTAGATGGTAAATTACAATGCAAATATGGAGCATGTTTCTCACTGAGACATGTCTAAATATTTTTTTTAACATTTACAAAGAAATTAAAAGAAGCCAAATTAAAGTAAACTATAACAATATAAGTTATTGAAACTCTACTTCTATGGGCCAGATTCAGGTAGAGTTGCGCTGGAGTATTTCGATATGCGCCGCGTAACTGTGAATATGCGCCGTCGTTTCTATGTGGCCGTACCCACCAAACTAGATGCGACAGAAAACGGGCCATTTCCGATCGGCTTAACTTTCCGACGCCAGAGTCTCGTCAGCGCATAATTTCGCTTGGCGCATCAGTCGCGCCTATTGATTTCCCCTGCAAATATGCAAATGAGGGAGATTTCCCGATTCGCGAACGGATTAGCACCATATGCTGGCTACATGCGCCGCGCGTATCTCGTCCGTCCGGCGCAAAGTTATTTCTACAAATAGCTGCTTTATCTTTACTCCAGACGGCCTCAGGTCAGCAGGAGAGCAGCTACAGCAGCAGCGTTACCAATGAAACTAGCAAGCTGAACAACCACACTTGCAAGGACAACACCTCTGTGTGCCAACATGCCAGGGGCAGTCGCGGTCCTAGCACTAGTACTGGGTCCCCCGGTACGGAGGAGGCGGGCACGTGAGAGGATATACCGCACGCACATGAGCCTCTTTGGCATGGGGGATGAGGAGGTGTATCGCCTCTTCAGATTCAGCCCAGATGCAATACTTGAACTAACCACAACCCTGCAGGAGGACATCACCAGCAAGACACACCGCTCACAAGCAGTGCAGCCACTGGTGAAGGTACTGGCAACACTTCATTTCCTAGCAAGTGGATCATTCCAGCGTACAAGTGGAGTGGTGGCTGGGATGTCACAGTCCACCATAAGCAGATGTGTGCACCAGGTTGTCCCTGCAATCCTCAGACGCATGTCCAACCAGTTCATCAGATCTACCACTGAGGACCTGCGGCTGAAGGCAATGACAGATTTCTACAGCATTGCCAGATTCCCACGCACTGTGGGGGCCATTGATTGCACACATGTGGCCCTACAGCCCCCCAGTGCCACAGAGCACATATACCGCAATCGGAAGCATTGGCATTCCATCAACGTACAGGTGATAGCCGATGCCCAATGCCTCATATGGCACGTCCGTGCCAAACACCCCGGGTCCAGCCATGACAGCTTCATATACCGTCAGAGTCCCATCCCAGCAGAATTCGAGCACAACATGTATGGGGACAGCTGGCTGGTTGGTGAGTGACATGGGTGGCAGGCATGACTATCCCCTCCCATGATGCACACCTCACAAGTGGCACATGCATGACTAACATCCTCCTGTCTTTTCCCTTAGGCGGCGTACACACGATCGGACATATCCGATGAAAACGGTCCGTGGACCATTTCCATCGGATATGTCCGATCGGGAGTTTGATCCGATGGCGTGTACACACCATCGGATCAAATTCCCCGCCGCCGGACGGCACGGTGACGCGGCGGTGACGTTGACGCCGCCGCGTCACCGCCACGTCACCGCACCAGGAAGTAAAACACTTCCGCGCATGCGCCGAATCCATTCGGCAGCGGCGCGGCGGCGGTGGGGGCCGACATGTCTGCTGGTAAGTGTACTAACCAGCAGACATGTCGGGCGGACAGATTCCACCGGATAGATTTCAAAGCTTGCTTTGAAATCTGTCGGGTGGAGAAATCTGTCCGCTAGCCCATACACACGAGCGGAGATGTCTGCTGAAACGGTCCATCGGACCGTTTTCAGCGGACATATCCCCTCGTGTGTATGCTGCCTTACAGGTGACTCTGCATATGCACTGGGACCCCATCTAATGACTCCTTTCCGGAACCCCCAAACCAGAGGAGAGAGAAGATACAATGAAGCACACATCAAAACCCGTGCAGTGGTGGAGCAAACTTTTGGGCTCCTGAAGTCCCGTTTCCGCTGCCTGGATAAGTCTGGGGGGGCCTTATTGTATTCCCCTACCTTTGTGTGTCAGATCATCGGTGCATGTTGCATTCTGCACAACTTTGCCATGAGAAAGGGCCTGCAGATTGACATGCATGATGACCTGACTCCCCAACCAGACAGCCCCCCCCTGCCAGAGGAGACCCATTCAGCTGATGGAAGAGCAGTCAGGAGGGTCCTCGCCGTAGGCATCTTTGGACAATAAACCAAAACATTGATCACACAGACAATGCATGCATGCACACCACTGATGTCCCTAGATCACACACACCACATCCACATCACATTGGATTAGCCCAAGTCCAGCATGTAGGACTTGGGAGCAGCAACGCCAGCGTCAAGGCCCCAATGATGTCGCTGTCCATTCATACACCTTTCACACGTCATTCATACAGCCGTGGGGTTAACTTCACCACCACGGCCGAGGGTGACACCCCTTACTGGCAGGAGTGCCACCCCCTCACATTCACACACCATTCACACTGCAACGTGTGCAGTATCAAAAAAAAAAATATCTCATATCCAGAGCATAATCACAAATAAAATAACTCATAACCTAAGCATTAAGAATAAAATAAAAATCTCATAACCTGAGCATTCAGAATTTTTTTTTTACAAAACTCATGTCCTGAGCATCAATCAAAAAAACAAAAAATAAATAATTTGGGATGCCGGGGGCTTCTTCTGGCGGCCCCTCTCTGGCTCCTCAGCTGCCTGGATGGAGTGGGTGGGGGTGGGGGGGCATCTGGAGGTGGCTGATCCCCGGGTGGGCCACTCCTGGCAGGTGTGGCCTGCATGCCCTCCAAGGCCACGGCAATCCGGCCGAGGTACGAACTGGTCTGGGCCTGCACCCTGAGCTGCTGGGCCTGCATCCTGAGCTGCCGGGTGACCTGATAATGCTGGGCCCGCCGACTCTGCCTCCCCTGGTCCCGGATGGCAGCAGTGTTTGCCTGGACGGCTGCAGTGAGGTCCCTTATGTCACCCTGCACCTCCCCCAGACTGGTCACCACTGCAGCGCAGTTGCAGCTCACATCCTGCACTGCAGAAGAAATCTGGGCCACGGAGCACAGGCTGTCAGCCACTCTGTCCAGGTGCCCAACTATGTCCCCCATTTGCTGGGTCTGCCTGGTGTGATCCCTCACCACCTGGTCCTGGACCAGATCAGAGTCCCCCTTGTCTTACGGGTGGCCTTCCTGGGGCCAGTAGATGGTTGTCCCCGGGGGGATGGAGTCGCCCTTGAGGGGCTTCCTATGATGGGGGAGGGGATCTGAGAGGGCCCTGCAGAAGAGGAGGACTCGTCCAAATATAAAATAATGTCCTGCTCTGCCCCAACAGGCTCCTCCTCAACGACCTCTGCAGGTGTGGTGTGGGCACTCTCCTCCTCCACCTCGGTGTCTTCACCACCCAGGGGCACGGGCACTGGGTGCCGTTGGGGGGATGGGGTGGACTGTCCGCCGACAGATGATGTCCCAGCTCCATCATCTGTGGATGACACAAAGCAGACACATGTTGGTGGTCCCACACACTTGGCACATGTACTCCCCCCCCCCCACATGCAACACACCAAATAGGGGTTAAAAAACACTTACCTGTCCTGGAGCCTTCCTCCATGGAGTCATATCCAGGGACCCCCTCCAACTGCTCCCTCTCCAGGCAGCGGGCGACCACCTCCTCCTCTGTGGTCAGGCTGACCGCACATGGGGGTCCACCACCCGTGCCACTCTCATGCCTCCTAATGGTGGCCACCTTGCCCCGAACCTTGCGCCGTAGATCGTTGATCTTCTTGGCAATATCGCCAGCAGTCCGGGTGGAGTACCCCAAAATATTAACCCTGGCAGCAATGCTTGCCAGGATGGCCTGCTTCCTCTCCCGGGCGGTCTTTCGGCTTTTCCTGCCATGGAGGACATCGTTGTGGGTCTCCATAGCAGAGATGACCACAGAGACCTCCTGGGCATTAAAATTGAGGTTGCTCCTCTCTTTGGGGGTAGCGGGAGCAGCCATAACAGAGCAAAAGTAACTTCCCTGGGGTGGGGGGAAACGGAAATACTTTTGCGCCG
The DNA here is from genome assembly GCA_029574335.1 of Rana kukunoris. Taxonomy (NCBI): domain Eukaryota; kingdom Metazoa; phylum Chordata; class Amphibia; order Anura; family Ranidae; genus Rana; species Rana kukunoris. Next base: position 111,561,610 of record CM056052.1, read on the forward strand.
GAATAGCGATTCCGCTGGCGCTTTTATACGCGCAACGGAACACATTGCGCTGGCGTTTCCCATGAAGTGGTGGCGACGGAAGTTGTGAGCATGCGCACAGGGGGCCGAGTGAAGCCTCACTTACTGCGCATGCTCCGTGGATGATGCGCTGAACGTAAGCCTCTGCGCTGGGCTCCGTCCATCATTTACATATGATCACACCCACTTCCACTTGCGTCGGGTTACGCCAGCGCATTTTCGTTACTCCGGCGCAAGTGAGAAACGTTACTCCAAAGTAAAGAAGCGCCCATCTACCTGAATCTGGCCCTATGTAGCGCTGACATGTAGAATATATACATAAAATGTAATTGATAGACCTTTTTCAACAGAAAAGCAAAGAAGCACCTGGAAAATGTGTAAAAAAGAGCACAGCACTCCACCTGCTGGCTGCATATGAAAATAAAATTATTAAAGAATAAGTAAGCCCAAGAACAAAAAAGTTATATATTTCAGCTTTTATATCTTTTGCTGCGTATAACTGTATCTACAGACAAATACACAAATAAACTCAGTAATTGGAAGTGAGAAGTCAGAGGTTATACACCGAGGTCTTACGACCCTTAACATCCATAAAGTATTTATTCTGGACCTCATTTTACTGATTAATTTTATATACATCTCCTGGTGATCATAACATGCCCTTATTAATTTCTAGAATGTATAGAAGGGATCAATAAATGATAAATGAAATGGGAAATCAATTGTTTGGAGGGTTACAGCCAGCCTTTGCATTGTATTATACTATAAAAGCTCCTTAGTTGATTATTTCACATTCTGCATACGTTCAGTATATAGCAGTATGTTAATCCTAATGACTGATCCCTTAAAGGGGCTCTGTTACTTTTCCAAGTCAGGGCAAAGTGAGAGATTCTCTTTAAAGTGATCCAATCGCTTTATATATCCTACATATACAATATTTACATTTGTCGCTGTTCATGCTGCTGAACACGGATTTGATCTTGAAGATTCTTCAATGTAAATTTAATGAGAAAACTGAGACTTCTAAAAATGTTAATTTCCTGGGTCCATCACATCTATCACTGGTGTAAGAGTCAGTAAGAGGAACCAGTGGGAGCTTCAGGGGGGCCAGGAGATTGACATTCCCTTAAGTGTCTATTTTCTTTAGATATTACATGGTAGTTTTTTTGTTTTGTTTTTTAGGGGAGGGGTAATTTCTCAGAAACACGCCCTACGTGTTAGGGATGTTTACTATAGCAACATAGAGGCTTTAACGCTTATTCTGGACCTACTTATACACAACTTGGCTGCAACTCTGTTTCTCCTATTAAAATACCTATTGTTCTTCTGTATGAAGGAACATGTAAACTCCCTCAGAATGCACTTCTTGCCAAGACTGGCTTTTGGAGGGAGCAGGCTGAAAAATTTCCCAGGGTCCCCACATTCTTAAGGGCCCCCAAAAGAACCTCCACTGCCCACGCTAGTGCTGTACTATTACAGCAGCAGTATCGTATTCTCCAGCATGACCCACTTCATACTGTAAAAAATACTCTTCTCCGTAAGTTTTCTCAGTGAAACCTTGAAAATCTTTTTTTTTTTTTAAGTAAAAGAAAACCTTTGCATGGGAATAGAGAATGCGGTGCCTTATAAACTTGGTGGTGCTGGATATTCTGCAGTATTGAGTTATTGCAGCCCCAATTTGGCTCTTGCACAGGGCCCAAATTTATCTAAAATCAGTCATGGTCCGAGCGAGACATATGTGTTGAACCCATTGTTTTTCTCTAAGTGGCAAGAAGAACTTGCTCTTCCTGAGGACGACTTAGACTGGGATAGGATACTAATGTTTACTTACAAAGCCTCCATATCTACCAGAACACAGGAGTGCAATTATAAAATCATGTCTAGATGGTATCAGTGACCTTCAGTCCTGCATAACATAGATGTTTCCATAACAAATGTTTGCTGGAGGTTCATGAACGCCCTGGGTACTAGGATACATAAAAAGTGCACAGAACCTACATTAGCATAAATTAACGAACATATAGCTGCTGTGCATTGATACCAAAAACGTAATACATAGGGAAAAAATAGTTCAGCACTACAGTGTTAAAATTATACATGCAATTGTAAATTAATAGTCCATGGTGCTTCTGATGACATTAGATGGGACGAAACACGTTGGGCAGAGCCACGTACACACACCATCACGCATGCGCAGCCACATGTTGGCCATCTTTGTTGTTTAAAGAAACTCATTCTGTCATTGTTTGTCATGCTGAATTAATGCTGAACTTATACATAATGCTATCTGATGACATGTGGGTGCATCTTTGCTATTTATTAAAGGAATATCCATTTTAACAAAATTGCACTATTGCAGTGTCTTGTTTAATTATCGTTCTGGTACCTTTTGGCAATGGGTATATGCCTCTATTGCCATGGGTTGAGTACTGCAGTTGCCGGAAAACCACCCTGAGAAGAACCCTCCTACCTGTGGGATGCGGGATTGGCTATGTGTAAAGAGTGTATGTTGACCACTCTTATCAGGGGGTCACAGTCCTTCCGGTAAGCAGAGAATGAGGGTGAAGGGTGCCAACAGGCATTCTTGGAAATTCTTATTACCATCACGGGTGTGGGATCACTGAAGCTTATTCTCATTTGGGACTTTTTGGATTACTTAAGTTGGTTTTCCATGGACTAATAATTTACAATTACATGTATCCTTTTTAACACTGGAGCACTGCACTATTGTTTTACTATGATACATATCTGGGGAACTTACCCCTTAATCACCTCATTCTGGGACAAAATCCTTCAACTATATCATAAACTGGTCAGTTATTGGATCCCTAATGATCCTCTGATTACTCTTTTATACATGCTGCCTGAGTCCTATAAGCAGAATAAAAAGGTTATATCAAGAAACGGGCATAAACTGGGCATCCCCTCTCTGGTTGACTGGGCCTGTGAGATGGATTCCCTAAGCCACATGAAACAGATGGTCTCTTGGGAAAATTACAAATTAGATGCTTACAATATTACGTGGACTGTGTGGAACTATTTTGCCCCAGACGACGCTATCTTATAGCGAAACGTACATCGGCAGGTAGACGTGCTGACATTGTCCTATATGGATGTTTGTTAGTCTTTTAAACTGTAAGTTGCCATTTTGCATTATTAAATCTGATTCACCATACGATACACAATATGTGAGTCTCTCTTCATTTTGGGTATACATACTGAGCTTCGTGGCCTTTGCGCCCATTGAGTGTGTTCCATTTGATCGCTCGCTTTCCCTGCCATTGGAGAACGCTATCTATTGGGAACACATCCAATACTTTTGGCCTATTACAGCTTACCTCTGGTAAGCATACAACTTTATATGTGGTGGTGCACAGGTGTGATTGGTGACACATTGTGGTTCTGCTGTTTCATCGCACAGGATTTCTATTTGCTCACTGGTTGCTGCACTGTGTATCTTACTATAGGACTATCATATCGATTCATCAGTGATTGGATATTCCTTTTTCCTTTTTTGTTGGTTCACATATGGACTATATATGCACTTTGATTTATATATATTATATGTTTTTTTCTTTATGTTTCACATCACATTGGTTATTGATTTGTCAGCTTTGGCACTCATGGTAATTCACTTTATCTTTGTGTTGTGCAGCTCTACTTTTTCTTTTTTGTATTTGTTTTAATGTATGGTCTTACATTATGAGCTGCGGCATTTAAATTTTGATGTGTTTAGTAGCGCAGTATATCCCATTTTTCTCTATTGTATTTTTGATACTCCTCAGAATTTGTGACGTACTTCTCTTGAATAGTCCTTTTCTAACCTAGCTCTCTTCTCTTTGTTTCTCTTCTTCTCTCTTCTCTTCTTGTTGCCCCTTTTTTTCACTTCTTCATATTCATTGTTGGCATGTCTACTATTGTCTAGGTGCCTGAGGATGTATTCGGCCTCATCTTGTAGTTTCAGCCGACATCCTCTAAAAAGGCCCTATACCATAACCCCCTTGGAAGCCACTCTCCACTACCATTTGTGTTAATTTGCCTCTATTTTTGTGGCGATATTTTGGTTGTCATTCTCTGTATATACATACCTTGTGCTCTTTTGGATTTGGATACATATGATTTCTAAATATGTCATTACATCCCTCATGTTGACCATATTTCAAATGAATATGTTCTATCTTATATTGTTTTTTTTGCCAAATTTTCAATTTTATTAAATACCGATTAACCATAAACCAGTCAGGGTGCTCAGGCTTCAGCAGCCAATCACCAGACCCAAACACTGTCATGTGAGGAGGGAGGGTACATTGTTAGTGTCTCTAATAATTTCTCTTCTACCTGACCATCTCCCTTACTAAATCTTAATGTCTGACAGTATCTCTGTTATTGTCATTATTTGTTATCTTTGTTATTATGAACTATTTATCTTAGTAGGCTAAGGGTTCATGCACATGGAGCTTTGAAAGGCATTTTTTATACCTGGAGTAATTTACCAGTGCTTTTGCACACCCAGGGAGCAGCATGTGCCAAGTACAGCCTGCCATACAAGTCAATGACAGTACGCGCCCATGATCTTGTAAACACAGATGCTTCTTTGCATCTGCGTTTACACATGCAGTTTTTTTTTTACTTATTTTCCGAATGCAAAATTCCTATGTTTGGAAAATATGTCGGATGTGCGTGCATGAGTAAAAGGTGATGCAAAGAAGCATCTGCATTTACAAAAGCACAGCCACATACAGCCATGCACTTGTATGGCAGGCTGTAGCTGGCATGTGTGGCTCTCCGGGCATGGAAAAGCACCAGCAAATTACGTTGGGTGTACAAAATGTCTGTTAAAGCCTAGTGTTTTAGAACACTCAATATTTCATGGTTCTGAACAACATCAGCAGCACATTAGTATGTGAGAAAGATGATAAATCCTGCCTACAAAAATATAAAAACTTGCTGAACTGCAAAACTGCAAAAAAAAAATCTAAAAATCAAAAACAAAACAGAACATACAAATCACTGGGGATTATGAACATTTGCTGAATATTTTATCCTCTCTGTATGCCCTAAAGCACCATTATGAATGTCATACTTAGCTGTGCTTTAACCTAACCTTTTGAAGTCTTCAATGATCCAAAATTTGCTCTTGTGTATTCTAATAAGCAGGCAATACATTCAATGCTATAGTCAATATCCTTCCCCTAGCACAAAGATCATTCACTTGCTGTAATGAATTATTGTTCGTTCCTTCAGTAAAACCAATAGCTAGTGGTTATTTATTATTTATTTAAAGTACTTATAAAGCGCCTTCAATTTACGCAGTGCTTTACATTGTACATTCACATCAGTCCCTACCCTCAAAGAGCTTACAATCTAAGGTCCCTAACTCACATTGTTATGTGTTATGCCGCGTACACACGATAGGTTAAACCGATGAGAATGGTCTGATGGACCGTTTTCATCGGACCAAACTGATCGTGTGTGGGCGCCATAGGTTAGTTATCCATCGGTTAAAAAAAAGCCAACTTGTTTTTAAATTTAACCGATGGATTCCTAACTGATAGGTCAAAACCGTGCATGCTCAGAATCAAGTCGACGCATGCTTGGAAGCATTGAACTTCATTTTTTAAGCACATCGTTGTGTTTTACGTCACCGCGTTCTGACCCGATAGTTTTTTTAACCGATGGTGTGTAGGCACGACAGACCATCAGCCAGTTTCATCGGTTTACGGATGGAATCGGTCCATCAGACCGTTTTAATCGGATGGACTAATAGTGTGTACGCGGATTTAGAGGAAACCAGAGTACCTGGAGGAAACTCACACAGGCACAGAGAGAACATGCAAACTCCAGGTAGCTAGTGTCATGTTTTGGGATTCGAACCAGCAAATCTTTTTACTGCTTGTGGCCCTAACCTTTAAGGTTGCATTTTCCTTAACACAAGAAAAAAAGAAAGCCAGGATTCAACAAATAGCATTGGACATAATAGAAAAACCCAAAACCTGAAGGGAGTGCAGCAGAAAAAGTTGGGTCTAGAATCAGAACTATAAGGTTCTTTTGAACGGTACTCACCACTCTGCCGGCTTCCAGGTCTTCAGGGAGTTCCGTCGGAGATCCAATGACGTTGCGGACACTGGCAGGGCTTGCCGTTTCCATCTGAAGGGCTCCTTTGCTGTGCCCTAATATCTGCATGCTGACCAGACCTTACTATTTGCCACACACAAGGACTGTTACACTTCCCTCTATCACTTCCCTCTATCACCTGGGATTCTACAGCCATCCACTGGGAGTGATAGTTCTCGTCAGAGGACATCTACATGCCGATGGACTAATGTTAACCCCTCCTCATTTGGATTCAGCAGTGTTATCGTTGTACACATTTTTATACCAGTATCATACTTAGCTACATGTCTTTATGACTGCTTTTGCTACTGTATGGTATTACTTGCACCATTTTTACAGTTTATGTAGCTACATCGATTTTATCTCCAGTGCAATATTTATTTTGTTACCTACTTGAAGACTATAAAAGTTTTAACGCTGTTCCCATCGAGCGCTGCCTTTGTGTGTTTTTTGAATCCTGCTATCCATTTTTCCAGTGGTTGGTAGCTGCACTGGGAATCAGCCTGCAAGGAGATCATCTAAAAGTAGTTGGATCTGTTTGTGTGATATAATTAATCGAAATTAGTCGATTAATTGTTAAAAAAAAAAGATTAATCGAACACAGACATTTTAATCAGTAACAGCCCTAAGAGAAAATTATCCAACTGCTATCTACTGTGGTATGTTTAGTAAGGAGGTATACAGAGCAATGCAGAGTGCAGTAACCAAGTATCAGTTAGTGTACAACAATTAAATAAATATAGAAAAATATATTTTATTAGGCGTGGATATAGATATGTAACCATGTGGTATCTGCATCCCACACTCGACAAATCCACACTAAATTCAACATACTGGGTCTTCTAAGAATACCTAAAGGTCATTCCATTCTTTAATTTGTCTAAAATATTCCCTTTCATTTAAATGTTATAAACCTGATTTTGTAGCAAATCTGTAGCAAATTTGTAGCAAATCAAAGCATTTAGGAAAATCTATTAGGTTCTGTTCACACTAGAGAAAGAAGGGAAGGGGGTACCAAAAAAAGTAACTCACAGGTGGGACTTTAAAGGCATATTGAACAATGAAAGTTATACAGAAATATTACAATATTTATTGGAAAAAGCACATGGTACATAAAGAACATTGAAAGAATTATAAGCATATATATATAAAATACATGATAGAAAATAGCCCCTGTGCCTCAACACGTTTCGCTGTTTAGCTTCATCAGGACACATTCAGGGATCGTTGGAAAAGGAAAAAACAGGTCTCACTATCTTATGGGAAGATAGTAGTCTTATCCATATGATTTCAGAGGGTCATATCCAATGGTGTAGCAAAAACCTTTAGGATAGTCAGAAGAACCAGTAGCTCAAATGTTCCATATGGGAGAATTTTTTCCACAAGGTGTAGATGAGGTGGTTATCAGATGGAAAGGAGAGAAAAGGAAATATATTTAAAGAGGTGGCCGACACAAAGGTTGTTATACCCCTTTAATTAAAGTAAGATTCATATATATATGACCACTAGGACAAGGGCACACTGCATACAAATTAAAAGGCACCATAGAGTCTTCCTATAAGATAGTGAGACCCTTTTTTTCCCTTTCCAACGATCCCTGAATGTGCCCTGACGAAGCTAAACAGCAAAACACGTTGATGCACAGGGGCTCAATTTCTATCATGTATTTTATATACCGTATATACTCGAGTATAAGCTGAGTTTTTCAGCATATTTTTTGTGCTGAAAATGCCCCCCTTGGCTTATACTCCAGTCACCTTTTTGCGCCTGATCTCTCGGAATTTGGGGACACGGTACCGGCCGGCCGTAGGCCACTTGGCACACATGTAGCCCCACTCTTCTTCTACAAGTGTGCAAAGTTTGTTGTCCGGGGACCTACGGCCGGGGAGCACCGATTTTGGAAAGCTGGGCACCCCTTTCATAGACTCCCATGTCAAATGGTCATTTCTCCAGTGACTTTGGGGACCCGGTACCGGACGGTCATAGGCCCCCGGACCTGGAACTTGGCACACATTTGGCCCTATTTCTCCCCTACAAGTGTGCAAAGTTTGTTGTCTTTTTAAAGCCAGACACCTCTTCCATAGACTCCCATGTTAAACGTAATTCTAGTCAAGGACACAGTGAGGCATGGGCACAATGAGGCATGGGCACAATAAGGCATGGGCACAGTGAGGCATGCACATGAACACAGTGAGGCATGCAGATGGACACTCTAGGCTTATACCCGAGTCAATACGTTTTCCCTTTTTTTTGTGGTAAAATTAGGTGCCTCGGCTTGTATTCGGGTCGACTTATACTCAAGTATATACGGTATATGCTTTTTTAATTCTTTCAATGTTCTTTTTGTACCATGTGCTTTTTCCAATATATATTGTAATATTTTTGTATATCTTTCATTGTTCATTGTGCCTTAAGGCCGTGTACACACGATCAAATCTGTCTGCTGGAAACGGTCTGCCAGACTGTTTCAGCAGACAGATTCGATCGTGTGTATGGGCAAACAGACGGATTTGGCCAGCCGACAGATTTGAAAGCATGCTTTCAAATCTGTCGGCTGGGAACCCGTGCGCCCGACATGTCTGCTGGTTAGTACGCTAACCAGCAGATATATCTGCTCGCACACGCGTCAAATGGCTTTTACGCATGCGCCAAAGTGTTTTACTTCCTGGTGCAGTGACGTGGCGGCATCAACGTCACCGCCACGTCAGCGTGCTGTCTGCCGGCGGGGATTTTGGTTTGATCGTGTGTACACGATCAAACCAATACGTCCCAGCAGACAGATCTGTTCAAATCGGTCTGTCCGACCGATTTGAACAGATAGATTTACTCGTGTGTACGGGGCCTTAAAGTTCGACCTGTAGGTTACCTTTTTGGTACCCCCTTCCCTCCTTTCTCTATATTTAACTATTTACGGTCACGTGAGTGCTTTTTCTGTAATGTTCTGTTCACACTAGTGCAATTTCAGATGTGACTGGAGTTGCACAGAATCATATAACAATGGAAATCACATTGTTTTCAATGGTGCTCGTTCACATCAATGCAACTCAGCATGACAAAAAAATGTTTTCAACGTGACTAGACATTTTCTCTTGCAGTACAATGCGATCGGGTGCAGCGAAACACACTATACTTGTGATCTGCATTTGTGGTCCTTCCAAAACTAGAAAAAAAAAACATTTAGGTTTGACATACACCTAAACAGCAGCCATCTTGCTTATTACTGACATACTGTATAAAGACACTGGCTTCACCTTCTTCCTGATCTGGAATGCCTTCAAACAACTCGTCATACAATGTGAAATATCTCCATTCCCCTCTGGTCAGGTCCTGAATTTTACATAAATAATTAGCAAAATGTTACTAACAGCTTTATTTATTAATTTGTTTGGGTTGTTAACATAATAATGTAAACCTTCCTACCTATACCGGTCATTTCTATAACTGTTTGACCCTTTTTATTAAAATTCTTCTTATAATTAGACAATTATTATTCCTACTTCTGATTTTCAGAAATAAACATTATTATTTAGCACAGCTAGTGTCCAGTGTGTATAAATGCTCTTGGCAAAATATCTGCATTATAAAAACAGAATGAAAAAAAAAATGCAGAAATCTAGCAATGGTCATCTTTAATTTGATATATAGGTGAGAACGCTTCCTTACAAAATAAGAAAATATATCTTATCATGAATTATTCATATATTTAAAAGATAGGGCTGCAAATGGAAAAATAACATCAGGTTCATGTCCCGCAGCCTGTTTTGCATTTAATGTATTGTGCTGAAGTTTCAGAGACATTTATTAGAGAGAGAAAAACGCATTATTTTATTCAGCATCCGTCACCTGTTATGAAGCCCTCAAGGTTACATTTAATGCTCAAGCCACATGTATGAAATGTAAGCAAAAAACCACCAGATCTCATTTGTAAGGTAAATATGGAAAATGTTGCACAACTTATGCCGCGTACACGGTAATTTTTTGTGATGAAATAAAATGACATTTTTAAAAACGTCATTTAAAATGATCGTGTGTGGGCTTCACATCGTTTTTTGTCTTCTGAAAAACGACAAAAAAAAAATTCGAACATTCTTCAATTTTTTATTTAGTTTTTGAAAATGTCGTTTTTTGTGTTGTAAAAAAATGATCGTGTGTGGGCTAAAACAACGTTTTAAACCCGCGGATGCTTTAGAAGCAAGTTATGAGACGGAAGCGCTCATTCTGGTAAAACTACCATTCATAATGGAGTAAGCACATTCATCACGCTGTAACAGACAAAAAAGCGCAAATCGTCTTTTACTAACAAGGAATCAGCTAAAAGCAGCCCAAAGGCAAATAGAACTTCCCCTTTAGAGTGCCGTCGTACGTGTTGTATGTCACCGCGCTTTGTTCATCATTTTTCAAAAAAGATGGTGTGTGGGCAATATCGTTTTTAATGATGAAGTTGGAAAAACTTTGTTTTTTGGACATGCTGAAAAATTACATTTTTTTTCATGCCGAAAAGTGATCGTGTGTACGCAGCATCATTATTAAAAAAAAAAAAAAATGAATCTTCTGCTGTAGTTTTCACTTTCTCTCTAGCACTGTCCCTCATATAGAGTTACCCAGCACCCAATGTCATTTAACCAGTTCACAGCATCAAGGACTCGCCTCTTGGAGGAATTTCACCAAGTTGCCTTGGGCTCATTAAAATATTCTGAAAAGAATGAAGCAGCTTCATTTGGTGTTGCCATCTTTTGCAGCATTTAGGAGTCATTAGATTACCAAACTGAAGACCCACCAAAAACGGTATGTAGGCAAAAACAAAAAGGTGGAAAACAGGGAGGGGATAGTAAACCCCAACTTGGTCTTTAAAGGCAAAGTTCACTCAAAAATTGAATAAAGTTGGATGTTTTATATATGGCGTATGTTTACATGTGATCAGTCATCTTTTATGTCTCATGCCGTGTACACACGACTGTTTTTCATGACGAGAAAATTCAATTTTTTTAATTGGTCGTGAAAAATGGTAGTGTGTAGGCTCCAGAGCATTTTTCACAATGAGAAAATGGCCATTAAATATTTAGAACCTGCTCTATTTTTTCTCGTCGTTTTTCATGTCGTTGTTTTTCTCGTCGTGAAAAATGGTTGTGTGTAGGCTTTATAGGCCAGGGGAAAAAAACATGCTCAGAAGCAATTTATAAGGAGAAAAATTTGCATAATCAGCCCAAAGGGTGGCGCAATTCGAATGGAACTTCCTCTTTATAGTGCCGTTGTACGTGTTGTATAACTATCGTGTGTATGCAAGGCAGGCTTGAGAGGAATCACTTTGAGAAAAACTTTGGGCCAGATTCAGGTACAATTACATTGGCGCAGAGTATCAGAGATACACTATGCCGCCGTATTTTACCTGGCTCTACGACGAATTCAGGTAGATTTTGGCCCGTAAGGTACGGCGGCGTAGTGTATTTCTCGCGGCGGAATCTAAATACGCGATTAGGGGGCGTGAAGCATTTAAATTAGGCACGTCCCCGCGGCGATCGAACTACGCATGCTCCGTTCAGAAATTTCCCGCCGTGCATTGCGCGAAATAACTTTGTTACGTCATTTTTTGTTTGAGTAGCGTCGTTTACGTACATTCCTATTCCCGGACGACTTACGTAAAAAATAAAAAAAAAACGTTGAAATTCGACGTGGGTACGACGGCCAAACTTAACATGGGCTGTCTAATACTAGACCAGATAAAAGCTGGAATAACTTTACGCAGCAAAAAGATGACTACAGATGCCGTCGGCTCCCCTACGCGAGAGCCCGTAGCTATACGTCGGCTCTTGCGGTGGCCACTAGTGGTGGGCACGATCGCCGCCGGGCACCTGCGATTGCTCGGTACAGAGCGAGGACCAGGAGTTGTATGTGTAAACACACAGCTCCCGGTCCTGTCAGGGAGAAAAACGCTGATCTTCTGTTCATACAATGTATGAACGGAAGATTAGTGATTTCCCTCAGTCAGTCCATCCCCCCATACAGTTAGAACAAACCCAGGAACATACTTAACCCTTTCCTTGCCCCCCCGTGTTAACCCCTTTACTGCCAGTGGCATTTTTATAGTAATCCAATGCATTTGTATAGCATTGATCACTATAAAAATGCCAATAATCCCAAAAATTTGTCAAAAGTGTCCGAAGTGTCCGCCATAATGTCGCAGTTCCGAAAAAAATCGGTGATTTTTGTTTATAGTGCAAAAAATAAAAATCGCAGAGGTGATCAAATACCACCAAAAGAAAGCTCTATTTGTGGGAAAAAAAGGACGTCAATTTTGTTTGGGAGCCACATCGCACAAATGTCAGTTAAAGCGGCGCAGTGCCGGAAGCTGAAATTTCGCATGGGCATGAAGGGGGTTTATGTGGCCAGTATGCAAGTGGTTAAGGATTCCAGCAACCTTCCAGCGGTAAGTAGCATCTAAAAAAATATATTTTCAAAGATTTTCCGCAATCATCCGATAGCTCCTCTGCACCGGCAATGATTTTGCACATCCAACCTAGTCACGGGATGCTTACCACACAGAGACAGAAGAGAAGTGCATAGTGTAGTAATTTATTTATAAAATGCTGGTTTACATTAAAAATAGAGGATGTACATCCTAAATAAAAGGGCAGTTTTTAATAGGAAAGTGGAGGGACAAGTGGGAACACCAGAGATTTCACATAAAGGAAGCAAAACCAAAAGAACAGGATACTTTCTCATACAAGTACATGGTACAGCAGGTGCACATCAGGAACATGAAGTTTTGGGGTAACATACACACAAATTCTGTTTGCAGTGTCCTCTTTGTTTGGGCATTATATGGGATCAGCAGCCACTTACTGACCCAAGATGGTGGCTCAGAGATGATGCAATCATGTAAAATATTGCAATCCAAACACTGGGGGAGAGGAAACTGAGGAATTCTTCCCTTCCTTCTGCCTGTAATGACTCACAGAAGCAGAACCAGGATCTTCCAATGTAAACAAGGCAAATTCCCGTTCTGAAAGGGGGGAGAGAGAGATCTGCTATTCCTAGTGATCCTGAACAGCGATCTTTCTCTACTTCCTGTTAGTCCACTCCTCCCACAGTAAGAAAGCACCTCAATCCCTAGGGAAGACTTAACCCCTTGATCGTCCCTAGCGTTAAACCCTTCCCTGCCTGTGTATTTATACAGTGATCGGTTCATTTTTATAGCATCGATCACTGTATTGGTGTCACTGGTCACCAAAAAGTGTCAGTTAGGTTCAAATTTATCTGCCGCAATGTGGCAGTCCTGAGAAACATTTGCAGATTGCCAAAATTACCAGTAAGAACAATTTAAAAAAGTTCCTAAATCGGGGGGCGTGGCTACCGCGCAGCTGAATGGACGCTTAGCTCAGGAGCTCCGCTTCAGCGTCAGGGAATCCAACAATCCGAGGCATCGTGGGGTGTACTGAAACGCCCGAAAGAGCACCCGCTGACCCGCTCGTCCCTCGAGGATGACTAAGAAGCGCAAAAACGCCGCTCAGCCGGCGAAGCTGGAGGATTTCTTCTCCCCCAGGACTGGCAGCGTATCCCAAGATGGCGCCGGCCGCGCCTCTCCGGCCTCCGCCGGCGGATCATCCATCTCCACACCAAGCCCGGGATCGAAAGAGGGGACCCAGCGCCGCTCCCCAGGGGCTTCCACCCCCCTCTCCTGCAGCCCAGTGAAGTCCAAGCCACGGCTGTCGGCCGCAACATGTGACTCACAGGTCAGTGTCTTGCAGGGTTCTATGGAGGACACTCGTGAACTCTCAGCCCCCATTAACACCTTCCCTACCTCCAATATGCCTGTGTCGGACACCACATTGAGAGATATGCTGGTCTCCCTGCGCACGTCTCTCCATGCAGACATGATGGAATGTATGAGAGGCTTCAAGACAGAAATAGGGGAGCTGGGTGGCAGGGTTGACCACGTGGAGCAGAAAATGGGGGAATATGCTTCCTCATACAATTCCCTAGTGGACTCTCACAATGACCAAGGGGATGAGGTTGCCTGGCTTAGGGCAAAGGTCGCAGACCTCGAGGACAGGTCTCGCAGGAACAATGTCAAATTGAGGGGTGTACCTGAGACTGTCATGCCTGCCCAACTCCAACAGTATGCCCGTGAGCTTATGGGGTCACTCCTGCCCTCCGTCCCTGACTCAGAACTGGTAGTAGACCGGATTCACCGCCTGCCTAAACCCGCACACCTTCCTGACAATATACCCAGGGATGTACTGATGCGGGTGCATTTCTATCATGTCAAGGATCAATTTATGTTGGCCTTCCGCAAGACCCCCCAGTCGTCTGACCGCTATGCTAACCTACAGGTGTTTGCGGACCTCTCCCAGCACACTATGCAGAGACGCAGATCTCTTCAACCTGTCACAAAAGCACTCCGCAATCATAGTATTATATACAAGTGGGGCCAACCGGCCAAACTCATCGTAACCAAAGACGGCGCCTCCAACGTTGTCATGTCCCTGGAAGAGGGACTCGCCCTCCTCCGCAAATGGGACATACTGCCTGAGCATCCTCCTGGGGACACGGTGCCCGCATCTGTAACCAAGGCTCAAGCCCACGACGAATGGTCACTGGTGACACGTAAACGTACTAATAAGAAGAAAACATAAAGCCCTTCTGCCTCGGAGATCCTGTTTGTTATTGTTCTTCATGATAATCCCTGACTCTGTTGGAGTTCTGTTTCTCCACGAACTCCCCCTCCCTGCAATATGTTCAGCTACTCTGCATCCAGATCCCGGCTGGGATCCTCCTTTTTACTTGTGCTACCTTTTGTTTTTGTTATGACCCTTTTGCTCTTACTTTTTACACTTCCTTCATCTTTTTCCCCTTCCCCTGAGATGGACGCCGGACTCTTTTCAATGAAAACATCCTGCTCCCCGTATGCTCCCACCGCCTGGAATCGGCTGATCTGGAAATCCGAACACATCACCGCAAGGTACTATTATCATTCTTTTCATATGCACACTCATGGCCCTGTCAGTTACCTCCTTCAATGTCCGGGGTCTGAACCACCCAGTCAAGAGAGCTTCTGTCTGGAGGGAGGCTTTGAAATTGCGCTCAGATGTCCTGTGTTTTCAGGAAACCCACCTGAAAGCCTCCGATGCACCTCCCTTCCACCACGTTAAGTTCCCCCATGTCTTTCTGGCATCCGCCCCAAACAAACGGAAGGGTGTTGCCATTGCAATCAGAGACTCAGTGAACTTCTCTCTACAAGATTCTTTGACTGACCCTGATGGTAGGTTCCTAGTTCTGGTTGGGACCTTCAACAACAAGCTGTACACCCTGGTTAATCTGTACGCACCCAACACCCACCAACTCCGTTTTCTGAGGAAACTTTTCTGTAAAATCAATGACATAAGAAAAGGAGCTTTGATTGTGTGCGGAGACTTCAACCTGACGGTTGACTTTACATTGGACTCTACCTCCCACTCAAAACGCCACCAACCTGCGCTAGGCGCATTGATACATGCTGAGGGCCTGTTTGATGTCTGGAGATGTCAACATGCGAGCGAAAGAGATTACTCCTTTCATTCCTCCAGACATAACTCCTATTCACGTATTGACTTGATTTTAGTAGACAAATTTTTACTTCAAAAGGTATCCTCGTCCGCCATTCACGACATCACGTGGTCAGACCACGCCCCAGTGTCGGTGGTGGTGGGCGGGGGGGCCCCAGTAACCTCGCCCTTCATTTGGAGGGCGGACTCATATTTACTCCAGCAACCTACTCACATTACCTATTTGTCCTCTCATTTACGAGAATTCTTCACTGTTAATGCTGGTTCTGTTACTAACCCATTTTCTATCTGGTGTGCCCATAAGGCCTACATTAGGGGTATCCTGATGCAACTCAGCGCACGGGTCAGGAGGCAGAGAGCACAAAAACTAGACTCCATACTCGCTGAGATCGCTTCCTTAGAGTCGCAGAACAAGCAGACTCCTGATGTCTCAACGACTACTAAACTATACAGTGCGCGTGCGGATCTCAGGAGACTGCTACTCGAACGATATGAGAAACATGTCCAATCTCTGAAGCTGTCCCATTATGCGTCTGGTAACCGGGCAGGCAAATTTCTGGCTCAGAGGCTGAAAAGTCGAAAGGTGAAAACCACTATCCCTTTCCTTATCAAGCAATCTGACGGCAGCAAAATTTACAACCCTCAAGATATCGCGAACTCGTTCGCGGACTTTTACTCCTCCCTCTACAACCTCCGAGAGGACCCCTCTACACCTCAACCGGTAGAAGGGGCAATTCGCTCCTTTCTAGCTGATTTAGCACTGCCTGCCTTGTCGCACACCCAACTTGACTCCCTTAATGCGCCGATATCGGAACTTGAAATCAAGCGGGTTATCAAGTCCCTCCCCCTGGGGAAGTCCCCAGGCCCGGACGGGCTTCCTAATTGTTACTATAAGGCCTTTGATTCCATCCTAGCACCAGAGCTGAACAAAGTGTTCTCTGAAGCAATGCTCTCTGCCTCCTTCCCAAGCGAAATGCTTAATGCTTTCATTGTAACCATCCCAAAGCCGGGGAAAACACCCACCGCACCTGCTAATTTTCGACCCATCTCCTTGCTCAACACAGACGTGAAACTGTATGCCAAGATTTTAGCGTCCAGACTGCTCCCACTCCTCCCCTCTCTGATTAATCCGGATCAAACAGGGTTCACCTCAGGTAGACAGTCCTCAGATGCGACCAGACGGGTAATAGACTTGGTCCATCATGCCGGGGCCTCTCGGACGCCTTCTCTGCTCCTTTCTCTGGATGCGGAGAAGGCGTTCGATAGGGTACACTGGGGATATATGACCCAGGTATTGGAGAAATTTGGGTTCTCCGGCCCCATCCTGTCGGCAATCCTTGCACTATATTCCTCCCCTTGTGCACAGGTCTATACCTCAGGTATGCTCTCCTCTGCTTTTGCCATAACTAATGGTACCAGGCAAGGGTGTCCCCTATCCCCCTCCATATTCAACCTACTCGTAGAACCCCTCGCGGAAAAAATTAGGGCACATGCAGGTATCCCGGGTTTCTTGGTGGCGGGACGGACGCATAATATAAGCTTATTTGCAGACGACATTATCCTTTTCTTAACCTCACCGTCCTATTCCCTACCACACGCACACGACGTCCTCGCAGAATTTAGTCGCATATCCTACTATAAGGTCAATTATACCAAGTCTTTCATTCTAGGCCTCAATCTGTCCCCCTCCCTTCAATCCCGCTTGCAAACTTCCTTCCCATACTCCTGGGCTACATCCAATATACAATACCTGGGGATACAAATCACAACTGACCCTACGAAATTGGCCGATGCTAACTATATTCCTTTGATAGATAAAATTGCTAAGGAGGCCACTCGCCTAGCCAGGGTCGAACTGACGTGGTCGGGACGCTTGGCCTCCTTCAAAATGTTGCTCCTCCCCCAAATCTTGTATATTTTCCGCACACTACCCATCCCTCTGAAGCCCAGTCACCTTAGGTCCCTAAACGGTATCCTTAATCGCTACATATGGGGCACCAAGCGGCCGAGATGCGCAAGGTCCCTGTTGATCACGCACAGATCGATAGGGGGCATGGGCATGATCGACATCAAAGATTACCACCGAGCGGCTATACTTACCCAGATTAGACGTTGGATTTCCCCAGCCCCTGACATTCTCTGGTGTGATATAGAAAAGGCCCTTAGCCCGACCAAAGACCTCTACAGTGCTTTGATACTCGACTCTTGGAGACCTCTCCCGTTGCGCCACCTACCACTGACTATTCAGGCTACCATACTAGCCTGGAGGGATCTATGTGCCTTGGCGTACACGTCCTCCAGTACTATTTCTGTACCAATTCCGATTGAAACCTTGTCGGCAGCAGTGCCACACGCCTCCTTCTCCGGCTGGGCCGCCAAGGGCCTTACCAGGGTTGAGGACCTATATTGCCGAAACATCCTAAAGCCGTTTGTCGAGCTGACCGCGGACTTTGGTTTGACACAGTTGGACAGTTTCAGGCACTCGCAAGCGTCCCATTTCCTCAAATCACTACACTCTCGAAATGTACTGATCCACAGCGCCGTATGGCAGTTTTACACTAGTTCGACCCTCCCCCCTAAAGGTATCTCCCTTTTTTATAACCTATTCCAAGATAAGCTCCTCTTTAAAAAGTCCCCCCCGTTTTGTAAATGGGAAACCGATTTGGGCAAAACATTCTCTCCAAACCAATGGAAGTACTCATTTAAACTCATATACAAAGCCTCCAGATGTATTAACCATTGGGAGCTGTCCCAAAAGATAGCTCTGCGGTGGTACCTAACACCATATCGTTTAGCCCAATTTTACTCTTCGACCTCCCCATTGTGCTGGAGGAATTGTGGAGAGGTTGGCAATATTTTTCATGTTTTTTGGCTCTGTAGGAACCTCACGAGTTACTGGAGGGGGGTCTTTAGATGCATCTCACGCATAACAGGTATACTCACACCCCCCTGCCCGGAACTGGCAGTACTGAACTTGGGAATCGAAGGATTCCCCCCAGATTTTCGAGTTGTAGTCACTCACATCCTGCTGGCGGCCAGATTGTTGCTGACTAGAAATTGGAAATCACACAATGTACCAAACGTATCTGAGGTCCTGGAAATTACCAGGAATAACTATGTCTTTGAGTCCCTGCTGGCGAGCAGAGAGGGTAGGAGAGCAAAATTTGATACTCAGTGGAAGCCCTGGACTGACTGGTTCAAGGTGCGGTGATATGGTGACTTTGGAATGTCTACCTAGGTTATGTTCTTTTTGATATGTTCTGAACAACTGTCTATGTGAAAGTTTATGATAATGAACACTCAGGTATCCATCTCATCCCCCACCCCCTCCCCTCCTTCCTATTTCCCTTTCTCCTTCCCCCCCCCTTTTTTCTCGCCCTTCCCCTACTCTCCCTCTCTTTCCTGACCCTATTCACTTTACTCGACCTCCCCCCATGTTACTCCTCCATGCACTCCCCAGAGTATGACAAGTGACAAAGACGATATCTCCTTCCCCTACTTTGAATTGTTGTCTTTAATATGATTGCCTTGCTCGTACTCATATGTTTCTTGCTGATCTACCCTGTTTGCTTCTGGAGTTGTCAATGTATGATTTCCCCTGCTGATCCTTGGGAATACATGTGAATGTTTTTCTGTTTTCCTACTTTTGTACTTTTGAAAATTTTCAATAAAAAACTATTGTATAAAAAAAAAAAAAAGTTCCTAAATCGATCCCCTATTTTGAAGACGCTATAACTTTTGCGCAAACCAATCAATATATGCTTATTGCGATTTTTATTTGCAAAAATATGTAGAAGAATACATATCGGCCTGACTGAGAAAAAAAATTTGCTTTAAAAAAAAAAAAAAAATGAGGATATTTATTATAGCAGTAAGTACAAATATTGTGTTTGACACGTAGGTGTTTATTGTGTGGCGTATACAATGCTAAGTTGGCTGTGTACCCAAGTGCAGAGTTACTTTTAGCCCCCCTTTTTCTAAGACTGGTCACATCTTCATTGAGCAAGTTGAAATATTAATAACATAAGGAACATTACACAGATTTCGCCTGCTTTCAAACATTTATGTAATAGTATAATTGTATAAAAATGTGTTACCACTTTATTTTTATGACTTAAAAGTTTTCTTTATTAGGAAGTAAACAAGGTACAAAATACTTCAAACAAGGCATCCAGTAATCATGACAGGCAAGATAAAGCACATCAAAAAAATTACAGACTTTTGTGAGCATCAATTAACAAAGTGATCACCAAATAACATGAGTTACCAACCAAAGTCCGTAATCAACAATCATTATGAATGCCAGAAGGGTAGCACTTGGTGGGAGAAAAATAAAAAGAAACTTCATAAAAAGAAAATGACACCAAGCAAATGCAGACATCACAGTAAAAACAAAATAGAATAAAAGAAAATGCAATGGAAAGCAGGAGAAAGAAGAAAGGGAGAAAGGAAAAAAAAAGGAAGAAATGAGTTACACAAAAAGCAATCTATGGTTGATTTAAGATGCGGTGTAAAAACCAGGGGTTCCATTTAGCATCATGAAGAGGCATGGTATCTCTAAGTGTGTGATGAATCTTTTCCGAGAGCATAATTTGGTCCACTCTGGACAAAATTTGTGTCAGAGGAACAGTGCTAGATTTCCAATGGAGCGCAATCGTCCATTGAACTGCCACACAGATAGTGTGGAAAAGACGAATAAGGGGTTTAGGGATATCCGGAATGCTCTCGAATAGTAAACAATGAGTGTGCGTTAGAGCCACGCTACCTCCAGCTAACTTATCGAGCAAATCCAAGACCTCCCTCCAAGTAGGCCGTAACTTCTTGCACTCCCAAAATAAATGTAAAAATGTCCCTTGTTGGGGGCAACCTCGGAAGCACAAGGGGAAGCTCTGAGGGAAGATCTGGCTTAGGCGAAGAGGTGTGAGGTACCAGCGAGTGAATAATTTAATGGCCGTTTCCCTAACTGAAAGGGAAATTGAACATTTTCTCAAGTTTTGCCAGCAAGCATCCCAGTCCCCCCGGTCATAGCTAAGGTCCATCTCCCGCTCCCATTGGGTCATGTGTTTCAGAACGGAATCTCCCCCTCCCCCCCATAGCACCGTATAGGATCGAAATAAGACCCCTCTGCCTCGGAGCAGTAGAACATAGGGATTCAAACGCCGTTCTGGTGTCAGAGGGCACAGTCGCATAGTGTGTCTGAAAAAAGTGACGGACCTGCAAATACCTGTAGTATTCCCTTAGGGGGATGTCCTTCACAGCCCGAAGCTGAGAGAATGAGATGAATCCATCTCCGTGTTGCAGGTCCGCCAAAGAAGTCAGATCACAGCTTCTCCACCATCTGAAGCAAACAGGCGTGTGAAAGGCTGTAGGAAATCTGGGATCCCCCAGGAAAGAAGCTCCCGGAGGGAACCCAGAGACAAGGGGGCCAAACCTCTCCCACATACCCAGCTCCTGAGCCACGATTTGGTTCTTTACTTTCAGTTGAGTTGAGTTGCCCTTTGACTTTGAGGACCATAAAAGACCCGGTAGATAAAAAGGTTTGATTAAATCACCCTCGAAACATACCCAAGGGACCCTAGGGCGCCTGATATTCCACTGGGCCATCTGTGAGAGCCTACTTGCCAGAAAGTAAAACCAAAGCTGGGGGACTCCCAACCCTCCCATCCTATATGGCTTGTAGAGGACCTGTCTAGAAAACCTAGAGGGCTTATCATTCCAGATGAATCTGTTTAAATGAGCTTGCAATTTCAAGAGAAAGGTCTTCGATACTGACCCCGGGAGGGCCCTAAATAGGTACAGGAGTTTAGGTAAAAACGTCATCTTACTAGCCGTGACCCTCCCCAGAAACGAAATCCTATATTGGGACCATGATTTAAGAAGCTGCTTAAGCTGGGCAACCAGTGGGAGGTAGTTAACAGAGAAGAGTTGTGTAAAATCTTTTGGAAGCTTTATCCCCAAGTAGGAGATGGCAGATGTAGCCCATTGAAATTGGAACGATCGTCGAAGATTTTCCAGCTCGCCAGGTGGAAAGCCTACAGGGAGGGCCGCTGATTTAGAGACATTCACTGCAAGGCCCGAGACCTCAGCAAAAGAGGAAAGAGTGTCCAAGAGATTGGGTAAAGAAACTAAGGGGTTGGTGAGAAATAGGAGTACATCATCTGCATACATGCATAACTTGTACATAGAGTCAGATTTGCTATAGCCCACTATATCCGGGTGTCTAAGAATAGCAATGGCCAGTGGCTCAATTGCCAACGCAAAGATAAGTGGGGACAGGGGGCATCCCTGCCTTGTCCCCCTGCCGAGCCGGAAAAAGCCAGAACTGCAACCAGGGATCTTAATACGTGTGCTAGGATTCCGATAAAGGGCATGAAATGAGTGCAAAAATTCCCCCCCCAATACCATACCGTTGCAATAGGAGAGACAAATAGCTCCAAGACACACTATCGAACGCCTTATTGATATCCAACCCCAAAAGGAACAACTTTCGAGAGAATAAGTTAGCGTCTTGGATAATGTTCGCAGCTAGGCGGATGTTATCCATAATAAATCTATGAGGGATAAAACCCGATTGGAAGGGAGAGATCAGAGAGGAAATTACCCCACCAAGTCTGTCAGCCAATATCCTACTAAAAATCTTTAAATCATTATTTATGACCGAAATCGGCCGAAAGTTTTGTGGCAGGGAATGATCCTTATTGGGCTTGGGGATAAGGGACATATTGGCTAGAAGCATTTCCTCAGGAAACATGCCACCCTGAAGTACCGAATTAAATAAACTAACCAATCTAGGGGCAAGCAAAGGGGCACATTTTTTATAATAAATGGCCGAAAAGCTGTCAGGGCCAGGGGAAGAGCCATTCTGTAGGCTTTTAATTACAGCCAGAACCTCAGAGACCGAGATGGGAGTATTGAGGTTATCTGATTGGGATCCAGAAAGGGATGGGAGAGGGACCTCATCCAATTTATCAAGGGAGGCCTGAGTAGGCCTAGTTCGAGGGGCTCCCAGTAGGGAGGAATAATAATCTTTAAAAATACCTAACACCTCCTGTGGGTGTGAAGTTAATTGTCCTAAGGGGGATCTAATTTTATAAACATGAGGGGGGCGAAGAGACTGATTAAGCTTTCGAGCAAACATTGTTGACGAGGAACCGAGCTCTGGACCACCTAAGCGCTTTTTCTACCTTTGCTGAGAGCAGAGCATCTAATTCCAGACGTTTCCGTTCTATAGCGAGCCTGGTGGACTCTAACAATAAGGCAGTTGGTTTTTTTTATAGGCGATCTAGTTCGCCAGTCAGCCTGAGAATGTCCTGTTTATTCTGTCTATTACGAGCCGCTGCCAGGCTAATAAATTTGCGCCTCAATACAGCCTTGTGAGCAACCCACACTGTGGCCACAGGGGTCTTGGGAAGGGAATTATAGGGTAAAATAACTATCAATGGCTTGGGACATCTCAGAGTCCATCACATCATCCGAAAGGAGAGCCTCATTCAATCTCCAGGTGTAGGAGGAGGGGGACTGTGACACCAAATTAGTGGAGAAGGAAACGATAATATGGTCGGACCACACAC
This sequence comes from Rana kukunoris, assembly GCA_029574335.1. Lineage (NCBI taxonomy): Eukaryota > Metazoa > Chordata > Amphibia > Anura > Ranidae > Rana > Rana kukunoris. Next base: position 111,584,855 of record CM056052.1, read on the forward strand.
AGCTATGTATGGAGGTGTTCCGAGAATTAGCAAGGATCACAGGGGTTGAAAAAACATAGTCCAACCTGGAATAACTGTCGTGGGGGTGGGAATAAAACGTGTACTCCCTGGCACCCACATTGTGAGCCCGCCAGGAGTCTACCAATTGGAGGTCACGAAGGCCTCTAGTCAAGGACCTGGGGAAGGCCCCCGAGAAAACAGTACCAGAGGATCTGTCTAGGGAGGGATTGGCCACCACATTAAAATCACCCCCTACCAACATATAAGGTAAGAGGAACTTAGATAAAATATCGAAAAAAAAGGGAAAAAATGAGGTTGATGAATAATTCGGGGCATAAACACTTGCTATCGTAAGTTCCTTATTATGAACAATCCCTTTAACAATAACACAACGACTTTCCCTATCTTTATAGATCCTTTGTACATCCATAGGAAACGAGTTATGTAAGAATATGGCAGCGCCCCTACTTTTGGAAGTATGGAGTGTATAAAATGACTGAGAGAAGGCCTTATTGAAATATTTAGGGAGAGAGGAATCGGCAAAGTGGGTCTCCTGCAATAGTAATACCTTAGCGTTGAGCTGTTTATACTTAGAAAAGGCTTTTTTCCTCTTAGAGGGGGAATTAAATCCCTTCACATTGTGTGAGTCGAAATTAATCATTGGTTAAAGAGGGGGGGGGAAGCCCAGTAAAATAAGGGGAAGAAGACCTCCTGTGGAGGAGCGCTGCCATACCGTCTCCATCCCCCCAACCATCTTGAGTAGTACATACATACAATTCAAATAATCTCTCCCGATAAGAAAAGTGCAGTATATTGTCAGGAAAATATAAGCTCCAGTATACCTGGGACCGATTTTGTGCGTTATCAAACAAATAAAAAATAGAAAAAAAACAAGAGAAAAGTACAGACAAAAATAATAGAAAGTCAAAGACCTCCAAAAAGGTAGGAGGCAAGTCATACCGTCTAGAAAAAAGAGACATGGGATCAGGAAATCTTCTGAGTCCTGATATGTGAAACAAAACACCGAGGCACAGAGACCTCGAACCCAGCATGAGCGCAAATAAAAACAAAAAGCCCAAACTAAAAAAGGGGCAACTATCACAGTACCCAATAGGGGTAAAACAATCACAGCGCAGCATAGCTGGGGCGAGCCACATTATGCGGCACCAAGGGACAAGCAACAGGGCCAAAGAGACTTTAGGTGTGTGGGAAAAGAATAATAAAGGTGCAGCGTTGTCCAAGGAAGTGGAGGGAGTTCCCCTTAACATCAGCACAACGCTCGTACCCCAATCAGATCTGGGGAGAGGCTTCCTCGTAGCGAATCCTCTGTCTGTCACGTCTGGTAGGTTGTGTGCCAAATTTGCGATGGCCTGGGGGTCAGCGGGGGTCGGCGTAGAGCTGCGGCATCCAGGAGACCCAATTTCACCAGGATTTCCTGGCCCTCCATGATGTTAGTGGCCATGTAAGTGGTGCCATTTGCAACTTAAAGGGGAAACCCCAACGATAGCGAATCCTGGCCTCTTGAAGGGGGGTGGTGATCTCCTTCATGGCACGGCACCTATCCAAAGTGGTAAGGGAGACATCTGGGTAAATCTGGATGGTATAATTGTCCTGGGGGTATTCCGAGCCGCCCTGAGCACCTCTTCCTTAACTAGAAAGTCCTTCATGCAGAGCACGATATCCCTAGGGGGCTTATCAGCAGGGGGCTTGGGTCTCAAAGCCCTGTGGATACGATTGCATGTGAACACAGAGGCCTCCTTGTCCGGGAGAAGGGATTTGAAAATCCTGATGGCGGCAGGGATCAGATCTGTAATTGACTCAGGGACCCCACTCAGTCTCAAATTATGTCTCCTGTTTCTGTTATCGAGGTCCTCGATTTGGGACTACATAAGGGAGAAGGCTTCCCGTAAGGTTTCATGCTCCCTGCTCACGTTGTCGTGTTTGTTTTCCAGGAGATCCGTCCTGGAGCCCAGGGCCGCAATCTCCTGAGATAGAGCATGGGAGGTTTTGTGGAGCTCCGTCTGGAACTTGGTTGCGAATCGGGCATACATAGCCTCCAGACTCGAGTCTAAGTCAGCCTTGGTCAGGGCAGGGGGGAGCACACCACTAACCTCGGGAGGAAGGAGAGGGCCAGAAGTCTCAGATGCTGAAGAAGGAGCCGGTGAGAGCGGCAGAGCCCCCACGCCATTTTGAGCCATGCCGCACTGTTCCCTAGCGCGGAGGAGATAGTGAGTCAGCGAAGTCTGAGAACGGCTCCCGGAGTGCTTCTTCCTGGACGACGGCATGCACGGATGTCTCAGGTGTCGGGGGGTGCAAATAAAAAGGGGTGTATGGTGAAATATAGCCCCCGTAGAGTGGTTTAAGTCCCGCGGTGCACGGAGCTAAGGCTTCAAGCTGCCATCCTGCTTGGCGCCGCGCATGCGCTCCACGTGTTACCACTTTATGATGTATTTGTGGGTGTGTTAAATCTAGTTAATGGAAGTTTGCTTAGAAACTCTGCTTGATGATTATTTTACTGGATCATTTATTAAAAAAAAAAGGGGAGGGCATATCAACTTCCCTGGGAAATAATCCTGGGCACAAAACTTTGAACCAATTACTTAACAAGACGGCATATTTGAAATCAAATTTTTAGCTGAAATTCAGGCAATTGCTAAATACACTTGTAATACACAAAGTATTTGTCAATTCATCACATTGATGCTGCATCTACCTAGTTAAGTATATGCTTTGTTTCCCTAACCCCATACTTCTTTTTTAAAGGGAGTAGCACAGGGATGATGTCAGGAGGATTGAATTTCCAGAGAACACAAAGGCAACATGGGAAACCTGTTAGTGGGGTGATCTTCTTGGCCATAAAAACAGAAAATCACAAGTCCGGCTGAACAGACTTACAAGCACGCTTTATGGCTGAGTGTTTGTCGACATTCTTTCAAATGACTGAGTTTAGTTTTCAATGAAGGGTACTGTTAACTCTACAGCATTGAGCTCAAAGACATTTTAGACCTTCCTCTTCATGAATGAATGTGCATGAAGCCAGGTAAATAAAGGCATGCTTTGACAAGCTGGGTTTGAAGGGACCCTACTGAATACCTACCTTATCTACACCAACATCAGTTCCTGACCTCAAAAATTCTCTATTTGCTGAATCTGCACAAACCCCCACAAACACAAGGGTTGGAATGGAATATCCAACAAGCTCAAATAGATGTGGTGGTCAGTGATCAACAAGCATTTGGCCATTTAGTGTATTTTGAGGGCTCAAACAGTAATTCAGATGTTACACACGATCGAATTTATCTGCTGAAACTGCATGTCCGCATGTTTGTCGGATATGTCCTCTGGTTAGTACACTAACCAGCGGACAGAAATCTCTGCGCATGCGTCGAATGGATTTGATGCATGCGTGGAAGTAGTTTACTTCCTAGAGTGGTGACGTGGCAGCGTCAACGTCACCGCCACGCCACATCACTGCATCCTCAGCCCGAGGGGATTTTCGTCCGATGGTGTGTACACGGTGTGTACACGGCATCGGACCAAAATCCGATGAGACATGTCCGCTGCAAACGGCCTGTCGGACATGTTTGAGCGGACATGTCTCATCGTGTGTACTCGGCCTAACAGCCACTAGCTCTCTGCTCGGGGAGCTGTGAGAACCAAGCCGTCGGCAGTATTCAATTGCTCAGTTTTCAGTGTTAGAGGTGCCAGGGGACAGATACAGCTTCGGACTGATCCACCTAAATATGTATGAATAAAAATAAAAAATAAAAACAAACACAAACCCATACTTGTCTTTTAAATGTTTAATTTGCCAGGATATAGCAAACACTGGAATATTAGTTGCTGGCGAACTGACTCTAAGAACAAAGTTCAGAACAGTCTTACTAATGCGTTAACTTTTTTAGTAATGTTATATAGTTGCAAGGTGTTCATTTTTATTCACAAAGGTGATGCATGAGTGACATGCTAATGTCTAAATATATGCTTTAGAGGAGTACTTGTAAAACCTTAGACTGATCTCCATCTAATCTCATAATTCAGTGCTTAGTACTCGGAATTATGCAGGTTGTAAAAATTGATTGCTTAGATCTGAAGTGTAAATTGCTGGATGTTAGTTATGTGTTTGGTTCTTTTTATGCACTGTACATCTTAATATCTAAATGAGTGTCTTTAAGTTTCTGAGTCTCTGAAGATTCTGAGAACATGCTTATTTGACTAGAGAAAAATCTGATTATGAGCAGTAACTATACCCCCAAAAGGACTGATGGCTGGGGCAATTTCAGCTTAAGTATTTGCTTACATCATAACTGTTTTTCTTCTATAGGTAAACGGTAACGCAAAATCAGATTAATTCAGCTTCTAGAAACCTCTCAAATGCATCTCAAGTGCAATCAGAAGCGCTTCCTCTAAAGATAAGTGCAGTATTCTTTGGTGCTGTTTTTTTTTTTTTTATAAATGGTTTGACGCAATGAGAGCCCCCTGCTGGCCTGTACCTCTTTAAGTATTAATACCAAGAAGGGCAAGGCAAATCCAAACCAAGAGATATATTGCTGGCCAGAAAAATCTGAAGAAAAAATGGAGTTACACTTACCGGTAACGTCCTTTCCAGTAGTCTTTCAGGACAGCCACAATAGAGAGATAGGCTCCTCCTCTTCCTTAGGAAACACTGCACAGCCTTTAAGAACTCTCCTCCCCCTGCCAGACCTCAGTTTTTATACGAGCACCTCCGGTCAGCTGGGGAGACACAAGAACATGTTAGTAATCCATAGTTAAGCACCAATATCATACTATGTTCCTGGATCAAACAAACCTTTCATAGCTTCGGGTGGGTAACCAGGGCTGTCCTGAAAGACTACTGGAAAGGACATTACCGGTAAGTGTAACTCCATTTTTCCCTTCTCGTCTTTCAGGACAGTCACAATAGAGAGGATAATCGAGTACTCACCAACTAGGGCGGGACTATGGCTTGCAGGACCTTTCGCCCAAAGGCCTGGTCGCCTGCCGATATCAAGTCTACTCTATAATGCTTGACGAAGGTGGTGTAGCTGGACCAAGTTGCTGCCTTGCATATTTGTTCTGGCGTTGCTCCAGCCGTTTCAGCCTGAGAAGCAGCCACCGCTCGCGTAGAGTGTGCCTTAATTCCTGTAGGGACCTCCTTACCAGACAAGGTATATGCCTGTTCAATAGCTAGTCTAAGCCATCTAGCGATTGTGCGCCGGGACGCTTTCTGTCCTTTCCTAACACCAGAAAATAAAACAAAAAGAGAATCTGACCTCCTAAAATCTTTGGTCATCTCCAAGCAGTGCAGGATGCATCTCCTGACATCCAACTTACTAAACCTAACTTCCCTTTCACCTGAGGGATTAGGGCAAAAAGAGGGTAAGACTACCTCCTGACTCCTATGGAATCTGGAAGTTACTTTAGGTAAAAAGGCCGGATCGGTTTTAAAAACAACCCGATCCGGAAAAACAATACAAAAGGGGGGTCTAACTGACAAGGCCTCTAACTCGCTGACCCTCCTAGCAGTGGTCACTGCAACCAAAAAGACTGTCTTCAAAGTCAATTCTCTCAACAGACATCCATCTAAGGGTTCAAAGGGAGACCCTGTTAGGGCCTGTAGAACTAAAGATAAATCCCACCTTGGGAAGGGGGGCCCCTGGGACGGCCTCTGTCTAGATAACGCTCTGAAGAACCTGATTACCCAGGGGTTGTTGGCCAGTGGTCTTTCTAGATATACACTAAGAGCGGAAACCTGACTCTTAAGGGTACTAACTGAAAGACCCTTATCCGCCCCACACTGTAGGAACTCTAACACTGAAGAGGGGTTCTGCACTGAACAGGAAAATTCTAGGCACCACTCATTAAAGCGAAGCCAGACCTTCCTATAAATAGAGCGGGTTTCCTTCTTTCTGCTACTAAGAAGGGTGGCAGTTAACCTTTCAGAAAACCCTTTAGACCTATTAAGGTCTCTTCAGTAACCACACCGCTAGGTTCCATCTGTGTGGGTGTGGGCAAATGATTGGACCCTGCGAGAGAAGATCCCTTGTGGACGGGAGGAAGAAGGGAGGTTCCATGGTCAGTTGTCTGAGGACCGAGAACCAAGCCCTCTTGGGCCAGTGAGGTGCCACCAGAATCAGAGAGGTGTTCTCCAGTTGGAACTTTCTTAGAACTGCTGGTAAAAGAACTGGTGGTGGGAAGGCATAACAAATCCCGAACCTCCAGCTCTGGGACAGGGCATCTACCCCCCTTGTTCCCTCTCCCTTGTTCCAGGAGAAAAAACAAGGGGTTTTTCGCATTTTCTTTTGACGCGAACAGGTCTATTTCCGGAGATCCCCATCTCCTGACTAGGAGATTGAAGACCTCCTGACTGAGAGCCCACTCGCTCTCTCTCAGCTGACTTCGGCTGAGAAAATCTGCCGTCTTGTTTTCTACTCCTCTTAGGAAGACCGCTGACAAAGACAGGGTGTTTGCCTCGGCCCAAGGAGAATCTCTGTTGTAACGGCCGACAGGACTACACTTCTCGTGCCGCCCTGCTTGTTCAGATAGGCCACCACCGAAGCATTGTCCGACCGTACCTGTACGTGATGTCCCTGAAGTTCTTCCTGGAAGAATCTGAGGGCGAGACCGACCGCCCTCAGCTCCTTTCAATTGGAGGACTTCCCCAACTCGGCACCTGTCCAAACGCCCTGTGCCGGAAGGGACCCTAGGTGAGCCCCCCAACCCCTGCCGCTTGCGTCCGTGGTTACCACCTGAGGAACCGGAATATGCCATAGACGACCCTGCGACAAATTGTAAATCTTCCTCCACCACCAGACGGACCTCTTTACCTGGATTGGGACCTGCACTAGGGTATCTAGACGCTCTAGATCGTGATCCCAGATTTTCAGGAGGAAAGCCTGCAGGGGCCGGAAGTAAAGGCCTGCCCACTGGACGGCCGGAAGGGTCGACGTAAGCAGGCCCAAGGTCGACATCAGGGACCTGATCGATACCTGACGACTGCCCTGTAGGGTGGCCACCGCCCCGTCTAGTTTCAGGGCCTTCTCCCTGGGGAGAAAGACCCTTAGGAGGGTGGAGTCCAAATGGTATCCTAAGTAAGGAATTTGTTGTGACGGTGACAGGCTGGACTTTTCTAAGTTTAACAGCCACCCTAGACCCGATAGGGTTCTCTTGGTTAATTCCAGATCTCTGGATAGTTGTTCTGGAGATGCTGCAAACAGGAGCAGGTCGTCCAGGTAGGCTATGATGCCCACTCCCTGAAGCCGCAGAAATGCTATGGGTTCTGCCAGGACCTTGGTGAACACGCGGGGTGAGGAGGACAGACCGAATGGCAAGGCCTGGAACTGAAGGTGCATCACCTCCCCTCTTAGGTCTATCGCTAAACGTAGATACCTTTGAGACCCCTCTGCGATAGGTACGTGCAGGTACGCGTCCCTTGCATCTGGAAGAGTTCCCATGTCCTCGAATGCCAAGTCCGTATTTCTAGATACTCGGGAGAATACCGCATCCAATTTAGGCACCTTGTTACAAATGGATGCAGGATCCTCAGAAAATGGGAACCTCCTTTTAAGGGACTGGGAAAAAAAGGGCTTTCTTTCAGGGTCCTGCCACTCCTTTTTGATAGTATCAGTTAGAAGTTCATGCACAGGGAATACCCTTCTCTGCTGTTCCCCCAGACCCTTGTACATTTGGTCATGGAGGCTAAGAGGTTTATTTTCGGCCTGAATGCCCAGAGTCGTGTAAATGGCCCCTAACAAGTCCTCGACTTTGTCCAGGGACAATTTATATCTAGAGGGCTTCCTGGACTCTCCGTCCTGGTCCTTATCCTCTGACTCAGCTTGAGAACCCGAGGCAACACTCTCCCCGAGGGAGTGGTCCACCTGGGAAGGGCCTGCAAAATCAACTGTCGTTGTTGTAGGTTCAGGTGTGACAGGAGCAAGACCCTGATCAACTGATTGGGTTGTAACCTGTGTGGGGACAGTGGGAGGTTGCAGCCTTTCAAATAAAGATTTGAAGGAAGCAAATGTGGAGGAAAGCTCCTTAACAGAGGCTGCTAAGCTACCTTCCTGCTCTTCATCCCTTTCCCTGACCAAGGAGTGAATGCATTCCCTACACAACACCTTGGACCAAGACTCAGGCAGAGTGTCCCTACAGGAGGCACATTTCTTTTTTGAACCGTGAGTCTTCCCTGTTTTTTCCAGGCTTTTCTGAAAGACAAAGGAAAAAAGGGGGCCCCACACATTAAAACAAAGTAACGAACAAAAAAAAACCATATGGGTTACAACCCTGGGGAAAACCTACAAACAGACCCTCTTGCTAGGTTCCCCTCTCCTCCCCCCCCAACCACCAAGGAGGAATAGTGGGGGGAAAAAGACAAGGCCTAAGGTTTAGGGACCCCTCCCCAGGGAACCCTTACCTTAGGCTGGCTGGAGGAAGCGTCCTTGGTCGTGCCCCGTTCCGGAGAAGTCGCCGACATCCTGAGGTGGTTGCGCTGTGTCTAACTTGCCCCAGCAAGCATCAGACTCCTCCAGCAAACACGCTGGGCCTCTATCAGCGCCGCGACCCGGAACCGGAAGTCGCGGGTCAAAGGGGAGGTTTCTGACGCGCCGCGAATGACGTCACCCGCCACTCGGCCCGCGAAAATTTGAAAAAATATGCGGCCTGTAGCGAACAGGGCGTCCTGGAGGCCTCCCCTGCCATGGTCCCGTGGACACGATAGAGGACCCCCCTCAAGCCAACAGCCGCGCTCGACCTGGATTGGGGTGCATCTGGCGGTGAGTACCTGCCTAAAAAAGTAATTTCCTTCAGGAGGCCCCTGCTCCCCTAGAAAATAAAAAGAGCCACAGTCCCCTGACTGCACCGGCCTGGGTTCCTCTGCAGTGTCTCCCCACCGGAGGAAACACTAAGAACTGAGGTCTGGCAGGGGGAGGAGATTTCTTAAAGGCTGTGCAGTGTTTCCTAAGGAAGAGGAGGAGCCTATCTCTCTATTGTGGCTGTCCTGAAAGACGAGAAGGGAAAAAAAGGGGATCCTGGAAAAGGTAAAAAAAGGGGAAAGGAGCAGAAAGCAGTCCTGACATAAAGTGGCACACCTAAACAAAGTGCTTTTTGACCCTAATAAATTAAAAGGTTGCACATCTTTTAATGAGTTTATAAGCCTAAGTCAGTGCTAATACAAATAATAATAAATGGTAACAGTGCTTTAATTTCCTAAAAAATGAATAAAGATGTGTCAATTTCCTTAACGTAGATGATATATAGTAAGTTGAGACAAAACAACATAGATAGTAAAAGATACAAAATGTTGTGATAAGCCATACAAATCCCTTAGAGTGGAGAAATCTCTGTGAAGGTAGGGGTCACGAGCAGGGATTCTCAACTAGTTTTGCGACATGTGTCACTTCGTCAGGAGAGTTTTCCTAAAATTAATAAAAGTACAATCATTGACTGCAAACAGAACACGTTGAAACAGATGAGCATCCAGTTCAACCTATATACAAACATTACAATATACGAACATTGGGGAATGATGGCCGTGCTTCTTACCTAAAAATGTTGATCCCATCAGCCCGGGGGTCCAACCTACCGAGGGGGAGTATCCCACAGCAGCCAGGGGAGACAGATGCGTGAATGGACCTAACAGCTAAATATTGAAAATTAACTATAAATATACGGCTGTATTGGTAAAAGATGTGCAGTGCGAAGGTGAAGGGTGAACCAACCACAACGTAAAGGAAGTATCAAATTATGAACCATGGTGTTATGAATGTGATTAAAATGTGTATCCATTTACAAACTGGTATTTCCAAGCCTGTAGACATTACCTTACACATACAACTTTATTCTTTCTGGACCATATCGCTTTTGAGCCATTGTGGATCATTTGGGGCTGCGTCAATACTTGAGCTTCCACTATTCAAAATATTTATGGTTTTGCCCATGTATTAAATATATGAATAGTGGATACTTATCATTGTTAGGCATGAATGAATTGGCCTGGGTTCAGCTTGTGAACAGTTTGCAAATCTTGCTTGAAGTTTGCAAACTTTGTGGCAAACTCTATTGACCTCCATGATAGGTAGTCTTTTTATCTAATTCTGGATAATTCTAGGACCTACAAGCAAACTACTGCAAAACAAAAGGTATAAGAAACCAGACATGTACTTATTCCAAAATAATAAAAAATAAATAAACAATACCTCTCCACATACAGAATTGCCAGGTATACCTCTAATAACTATTCCACATACTAGTAATAGGTCTTTCCTTTTCTCTGGTGGAAAACCTATGATGCTTTCCTCCAAAGGTTCACAATTCTTGAACTTCACCAATCCTGGGGAATTACCAATAAACCATATCCCTAATTTTTGTCATGATTGCATGTTTTATCCACCCATTTAAGTTGATTTACTAAAGGAATCTACTGTAGACTTGAATTAGCAAAGTGAATGTTCACTTAGCCTAGTAAACAATGTGAAGCAGTGTGAAATTTGAATACCCAAACATGATTTTCTTTGTTGCACATAATTCAATGATTGAAGTGCACACAACTCTACATTTTTCACTAAGCTAAGTAAACATTCATATTGATAAGTCTATTAATTTAGTAAATAAAACTGATTGCACAGAGGTAAAGAATATGACTATACTTAAAAACCAAATTGGAAATGCATGTGCATTTCCAATTTTTTACTTTTACTGTCTTCCTCTATTTGGTGTTCTCCCATAGGTAATGACATTGTTGCATTAAAGTAGACTTTATAGTAACTATATAGGCCTGAGTGGATAAATTCCTGACATGTCACCATATACTGCAAGAGTACAGATTTTTAAACAAGCAGTACCTTTAGTCATAAAGGTCTCATGCACACTGAAGCGCAAAGGAGCTCAAACAAGCAGCTCCTACAAGCTTTTGAGCTCTTATGTTTTCTGCCTCTGAGTTAGCCAATGTGTCCTTGCACATAAGGGCTTTTTCAAATGTTTTCAGGCATATGCTCCTACAGACAGAACCCCCCCCCCCCCCCACCAAACTCATGCTTTTTGAGGGCTCATGCACACTGCAGCTCAGAAACAAAAATTGCCTTTAAGGCCCCGTTGAAGCTCGCTGGGATCCATATTCTGCCGAGATACTCGGTCGTGTGTACGTTTTAGCCGAGCGTCCCGTCGAGCAAGCCGTCGAGCCAAAATAGAGAGCAGGTTCTCTATTTGCTCGATGGCCCATTGAGAACCATGGCTCAGCGCCTTTCCCGACGGCTTGGTTGACGATTTCGACGGCCGGGCGAGAACCTCGACGGGCGGAACGATGTGTTTGGCCCGTTGAGGTTCTCGTACGTGTGTACGCGGCCTTACAGGTCTTTAAACTTTTGTTTCTGCCTATGAAAGCTTATAGAAGCTTGGTTTTTTTTTGTGCTCTTTCTTGTGTTTTTAATCTTCTCTCTAACAAGCTCTTTCAAGCTTTTTTGAGCATAAGCGTTTTTTTCTCAGAAACCCTCCTAGACGGTATTTTCTTAACCACTGTATAAACTAAATGTGGAACAAACGTTTTTGATATTTTTTTAGCTCTTTTGTGCTTTTTGAGGCACTATATCCTCTCAAAAACTTGAGTTTGGTTGGAATGTAGGAGCATATGCCTGAAAAAGCCCTAGTGTGCATGGACACATTGGCTAGCCCTAGTGTGCATGGACATGGAGGGAAGTTTCCAGGCAGAAAAAATGAGAGCTCAATTCAGCTCAAAAGCCAGTAGGAGCTGCTTATTTGAGCTCTTTTGAGCTGCAGTGTGCATGACGCCTTTGAGGAGCTAGTGCCCCAAAGAGCTAAAAAAAAAAGGTAATTGTGAAAACGCACAAAAACGCACAAAAATGTTTATTCCAGCTTTTTGTTTAGTTTATACAGTGGTTAAGAAAATACGATCCAGGAGAGTTTGTGAAAAAAAAATGCTAATGAAACGTAAGAGCACAAAAAAAGCTTTTATAGGCAGAAATAAAAGCTCAAACGGGTGTTAAAAGCTGTTTTTTTTTAGCTGCAGTGTGCATTGGCCCTAAAAGCAGTCATTTAGATTCAAGCAAGTGACTTTCCCTAGACTGGGAGGTACAATATTGGAGAATGATGTCATCAGTCTGCTGCAGACAGAGGGCAGCATTTCCTCATTCTTCCCTTCCCCTCTAGTGATCATTCTGACTACACACTATGGCCCACTATGGCCCATATTCAAAGCCATCGGCGCATCTTTATGCATCTTCTTTACGCTACGCCAGCGCAATGTTGAGAGGCAAGTATGAATATCACAAAGAAAATGTGTCCAACATTGCGCCGGCGTAGCATATATTCGTCAGCGTAAGTCAAAGTAGGTGGAAGTGGGCTGGAAGTGGGCGTGATGCATGGTAATGAAGCGTGACCCCATGCAAATGATGGGCTGAGTGTCATCCAAGTACTTAAAACGATTGGCGCATGCGTCGTAACTTGGACGTATCCCCGTGCGCATGCATACAACCACGTCAAAATAACTGGCTAAGATATGTCGAATCACTGCCTACGACGTGAACGTAACCTACACCCAGCCCTATTCACGTAAAATAGGACGGCTGTTCCCTGGTCCATACCTTTGCATGAGTTGTGCCTCCTATATGGAATAACTTTACGCCGGACGTAACCCTTACGCAAATCGCTTAAAACATGCACCGAGCGCAAGTACGTTTGTGAATCGCCGTATCTCCCTCATTTGCATATTTGCATCACAAATCAATGGGAGTACCAAATGCGTCCAGCGTAACTATGAGCCCACTATGCGCCGGCGTAGGCAAGTTACGTCGGTCGGATGAAGTCAGTTTTTTGGCGTATCTTAGTTCTATGGGTACGGCGCATTGATACGACGACGTATATCGAGATACGTCGGCGTAAGTATTACGTGAATCCGGACCTATAGCTCTATAGCACCTCAGAGGAGAGAAGCAGGAATAAAGAGCCAATATGTATGAGGTAGCAAGGTGACTTCCATCATCCAATCATGTGCAAGCAAAAATGCATTTTTTATTGTCCTTGCATGTGATAAGGTATTATTTGCAAAGCTCTGGGGAATATTCCCTTGCAAAGTGAATTTAACCTGAAAACGTAAAAGCCTATGTGCTCTTAGTAAATCAAACCCAGTATTGACTATTATTCAATGATTATTCAAATCAAAGGCAATAAAGGAATTGGCAGAGAGGGGTGGAGCCTGCAGAGCAGTTACAGTAAAGTGATTGTAAAGGGTATTTTTTTTCCTATAAAAAAATAAACATGTTATACTTACCTGCTCTGTTGCAGTGGTTTTGCACAGAGCAGCCTGGATCCTCCTCTTTTCTGATCTCTCTTCTGTGATCCTGGCCCCTCCCTCCTGTTCAGTGCCCCCACAGCAAACAGCTTGCTATGGGAGCACCCAAACCAAGTCACAGCTCCCTGTGTCCATTCATACACAGAGCCCGGCCTGGCCCTGCCCCCTCTCTGCCCTGATTGGCTAGCTGACCTTGATTGACAGCAGCGAGAGCCAATGGCACCGCTGCTGTGTCTCAGCCAATCATAAAGCAGAATCTGGGCAGCTTAGACACTCGTGAACATCGCTGGACAGAGAGGAACCTCAGGTAAGTGTTAGAGGGGCTGAGGGGGGCTGCTTCATACAGAAGGCTTTTTTTCCTAATCCATAGAATGCGTTAAGATAAAAAAACCTTCTGCCTTTACAACTCCTTTAATGAAGTGGATGAGCCTGGCAGAATTCATGATAGACTACAGAGGAAATCATTTATGTAGAAGTAGGCCAGCGAGAAGGGAGTTTCAGTAGTTGAAGCAGGAGATAAGGAGAGAGTGAATTAGAAACTTGGTGGTGTCTTTGGTTAAGAAGGTGTGTATATTTTGGAAATGTTACACTGGTGAAGGTAGTGGTGTAACATCTAGGCCGCGTACACACGATCGAACATGTCCGCTGAAACTGTTCCGCAGACCAGTTTCACCGGACATGTTCGATCGTGTGTACGGCCTATCGGACAAAAGTTTCAAAACATGCTTTGAAACCTGTCCGCTGGAAACCTGTCCATCGGACAGGTTCGATGGTTAGTACACAAAATCATCGGACCAAAATCCTGCGCATGCTCAGAATTAAGTGGACGCATGCTTGGAAGCATTGAACTTCATTTTTTCTTCACGTCGTTGTGTTCTACGTCACCGCGTTCTGGTCCGAGGGGATTTTGGTCCGATGGTGTGTACACACATCAGACCAACAGACCACTTCAGCGTGGTCCAATGAAAATGGTCTGTCGGACATGTTTCATCGGACATGTCTGATCGTGTGTACGCGGCCCTATATTTATATGGCAGTTAATAAGTTGGTGTTTTGCAAGTTGATGGTGAGATGAGGAGTAGAGTGATAAATGTGGGTTTCATCCCCATAGAGATAGAATTGGCAGTGAGGTGACTGGCTTATCTAAATTCCCTACTTTCTGGCCCTCTAAGCCATCCATCCTAAGTTGCTATGTAGGTAAAATAGCACATTTGTTTACTGCAGGGGGCAACGGGGCAATTGCCCCCCCCCTCGATAAATTAGTGACAGGCAGGTGGGTGGATCAGTCAGCGGGCCAGAGGGTGAGCGGGCGGATCAGTTAGCGGGCTGGCAGGCGAATCAGTTAGCGGACCTGCGGATCAGTCAGCCAGTCGGCAGGTCATCACCTCTCTCCTGCCCTCACCCACGGGCAGCAGAGAGATTACATCATCTCTCTGCTGCCTGCCTTCACGCTGGGACACAGCAAGTAAGAATCTGCACAGTGTAGCAGGCAAGTGACACAGCAAGTGACCATCTGCATCTGGTGACAAGATAACATGGCAATGACAATCCACAACTTGTGGCAGGTGATGTGGCAGGTGATAATCCGCACCTTGTAGCAGGCAAGTGACACAGCAAGTGACAATTTTCAACGTATGGCAGATGACGTGGCAAGTGACAATCTGCACCTTGTAGCAGGCAAGTGACAATCTGCAATGTATGGCAAATGATGTGGCAAGTGACAATCTGCACCTTGTAGCAGGCAAGTGACAATCTGAAACTTATGGCAGGTAACATGGCAAATGACAATCCGCACCTTGTATCTGGCAAGTGATACAGCAAATAGTAATGTGCAACGTGTGGCAGGTGACATGGCAAATGACAATCTACACCTTGTAGCAGTCAAGTGACGTGGCAAGCGACAATCTGTAACATATGGCAGGTGACGTTGCAAGGGACAATCAGCAACTTGTGGCATGTGATGTGGCAAATGACAATTCACACCTTTTAGAAGGCAAGTGGTGCGGCAAATGACAATCCACAACTTGTGGCAGGTGACGTGGCAAAAGACAATCCGCAACGTGTGGCAGGTGACATGGCAAGTGACAATCTGCATCTGGTGGCAGGTGAACTGGCAAGTGACAATTCGTAATGTGTGACAGGTGACGTGGCAAGTGACAAGCCACGCCTTGTGGCAGGCAAGTGACACAGCAAGTGACAATACACAACTTGTGGCAGGTGACATGGCAAGTGACAATCTGCAGGTGATGTGGCAAGTGACAATCCACAACTTGTGGCAGGTGACATGGCAAGTGACAATTTGCAGGTGATGTGGCAAGGCACAATTCGCAACTTGTGGCAGGTGACGTGGCATTAGGGTGAGTTGAACTATTTTATATTCCAATGTAATAATAGAAATAATGCACTTCAATCACCCTGACACCATAACAACCACGGTGCCATAATGATTGAAGCGCCAACACCAGCCATTTCCCCCGATTAATTGCCTGTAAAAGAAAACTTATTTTCTGGCACTGCCCCTCCCGAGACTAGACTCTGGATCGGCCCCTGGTTTACTTTGTCCACAAGTTAGCAAAATAGAACATTCATTTGCCGTGTTCACTGTGTTAGGTTCACCTCAAATCCATGCTTCACCTGAACCTGGACCTCAAGCATAAGACTGGCTGGCAGCACCTGAATTACCAATCTGCGCTCCTTTTTTTTTTAAAGAAGAAATACGACAATGGCTGGGAAAGGGGTCAGGAGGAGGTTTCAACTTGCCTGGAAATGGGCTTGAAATTCATTGTTTTGGACTGAGGTCTTCTTTCTAACCAGCACAGCTCACTGACAAACCAATACATTTCACAAGAACGCGTATTATTTTTTCAATTATCATTTCAACAGCTATTAATGCTACTTCTAATGCAGAATTCTGACATCTTTCTCAGTAAAGTTGTAATCAACCAATTGCATTACTCTGATTAAACCATTGTGCGGTTATTAAATGTAATGACTGTAATTTAATTTAGGATCACTTCAGTCAAAGTTACCTCTGTAAACTTTCCAATTATTTGACTATGGCTGCTGGTGCTATAATAGCAGCTGTGAAAGAGCAAGAACCAAGAATAAAAATGCAACATTATGTTACGTGGCGCACACTGCAGAGGAATTATTCATGATATATAGAGTTATAAACAGCCTTATTTTAAAATTAGTTTCGCTTTTCTTAAACTCAGCAGCCACTTTTCACACATGCTGATAATCTGATTTCTGTAAAGTGTGTTAATCATCACCTTATAATGAACTCATTCCTTCACTCGCACTGAATAAATGGATGTTAATGTGTGAAAGTTTTTCTTTTATCCTTTTGTTAGAGCAATTTTCCAAGTTAAAACCAGAACATAGATGCGGCTATGTTTCTAGGAGCGATGATTTAATTGTACACTGCATTAAAAGGTTTTAATATCCTGTTGCAGCAGCTATATCATTACCATAGCAATATATAAGACACTTTACAGATTCTTTATAAGCAGAATGTATAGGGTATTTTACTGTATGTATTTTTAGCTTTATTCAATATTTTAAAAAAATTACTTTTATTTCATTTATAGTCAGAAGGTAGCGCTTCAGTTTCTTTATTAAACATGTACCTGTCTGTACTTAAAGCCTACGTTTAGCTAAGATCAAAAACATAAAATCAGTTCAAAGGACATAACTTATACACTATATTGTAAAAAGTATGGGCACCCATGCCTTTACACGGACATGAACTTTAATGGCATTCGTAGTGTTCAATATTGGGTTGGCTCACCCTTTGCAGCTATAAAAGCTTCAACTCTTCTGGGAAAGCTGTCTATTAGCTTAAAGTGGATGTAAACCTACTCTAATCCTTTCTAAACTACTGCCATAGTGCTGATCTGTAAGGATATAGATGCCTCCTGCATGTATCCTTACCTGTCAAATGTAGGGTTGCCACCTCATCCCTTTAAAAAGGAACACATCTGAATTATACAGGTTCTGTGGCCAATTAAGGTGGTAATTAAACTCACTTGGTGCCTTATCTGTATTAAATTAGCCTCAGAATCTGTGTAATTCAGATGTGTTCCTTTTTAAAGGGATGAGGTGGCAACCCTAGTCAAATGTCTCCCCTTTGTCTGTTATAAGAACTGAAAAACTGAAGATTCTGTGGGTGGATCTGTTATCTGGAGCTCGGTGGGTGGAGTTGTGATGTCAGTAGACTCCCGCCCTCCTCTACACTCCCCTTGTCAACATGCATTTTTCCTGTGTATTTCTTTCACAAAATGTTTCTATGATCACTAACATCCAGTCAAAATCCAGAAAAGTAACCACATGACTTCAGAAAAGGAGTGGGGGTGGGAATTAAAAAATAATGCCCCTCTCCAGGCTAGTGCATGAGATATGTAAATAACCTGTCACTCACAGCAAGGCGGCGGAACGGACTAAGGTTTTTCTCTGTTAGTCCATTTTATTTTAATGAAAAAAAGAGGATTGCTCAGAGCTGGATTAACTCTGTGTGTGTAGACTGGGCACAGATGATAGGAAATCTTATACTGTACATTGTGACATCAAACAAAAAATAAATAAATTCAGGTTTACATCCACTTTAATGCCACACACTGCGATGAGAGCTTTTCGCCCGGGAATCCCAACCGTGTTTGTGCTCCATCTGACTTTTTCCCACAGGAAAACTGTCGGGAAAAAAAAAGAGAGCAGGATCTCTTTTTTCTCGGCAGGAAAAAATTCTAGCGGGAAAACCGTTCGTCTGTATGCTCTTCCGACGGTAAAAAAAACGTGCATGCTTGGAAACAGTTTGACGCATGCTCGGAAGCATAGAACTTCATTTTGACGGCTCGTCAAAAGTTCACCAGACTTTTGTGTGACTGTGTGCATGCAAGGCAGGCTTAAGAGGAATTCCTATCGGGAAAACCATATTTTTTTCCGATGGGATAACCGATCGTGTGTACGAGACATTAGGAGTGTGTCCATGGGAATGTTTAACCATTCTTTCAGAAGCACATTTGTGAGGTCAGGCACTGATGTTAGACGAGAAGGCCTGGTTCGCAGTCTCCACTCAAATTCATCCCAAAGTTCTGTCAAGTTCCTCCATTCCAAACTTGCTCATTCATGTCTTTATGGACCTTGCTTTGTGCACTGGTGCGCAGTCATGTTGGAACAGGAAGGGGCCGTCCCAAAACTGTTCCCACAAGCCTGCCATCCAAAATTTGTCCATGGAAAATCTGACAACAATTGTCCGATGGAGCATACAAACAGTCTGATTTTCTGTTAACAGCCTGTCATCCCACAATTCCCATCATAAAATCCAATTATGTGTACGAGGCTCTCTTCACTGGAACTAAGGGGCCAAGCCCAACCCCTAAAAACCAACCCCACACCATATTTCCCCCTCCACCAAATTATTTAAAAGTGGATGCACAAACACAGTGGTTGCATGAATGCACAGATCTGATTGCACTTTCTGGGTTCAGATCCATGCACCTGCTTCTTCATACATGTTACATTTTGACCCTCTAGCAACCACTGCTTCTGCATCTACTTGAAAAGGTTGAAGGCTTGTCTGCAGCTCCGAGGCAGGTGCAGATGCAGAAAATGGCAGTTCAGAATGAAGAATGGGTATCAATACCCATCTGAATGAGCCCTAAACCTGTGATGTTTAGCCGCAACTGGAGCTCATACATGACCACAACAAGTTCATTTAAAAAGTGCATGGTATGTGCACAGCACAGAAATATGAACATAGGAACATGAGGAAAGTAGTGGAAAACTGTATTTTTTATTAGAAAATAATGCAATCCTGTATTAGTTACAGTACATTACAAATGTCAGTGTTCTTTGAGACTTTGGTTTTGCTTTGGCTCCCAAACAAAATTGGCGTCCTTTTTTTTCCCCACAAATAGAGCTTTCTTTTGGTGGTATTTGATCACCTATGTGTTTTTTATTTTTTGCGCTATTAAAAATAATAGAGCGACAATTTTGAAAAAAAAATGCAATATTTTTTACTTTTTGCTGTAATAAATATCGCCCAAAAAAGATATACATTTTTTTTCCCTTCAGTTTAGGCCGATACGTATTCTTTTACCTATTTTTGGTAAAAAGAAATTGCAATAAGTGTTTATCGATTGGTTTCCGTAAAATTTATAGCGTTTACAAAATAGGGGATAGTTTTATGGCATTTTTATTAATTTATATTTTCTTACTACTAATGTCAGCGATCAGTGATTTTTTTTTGTGACTGCGACATTATGCAAGACACATCGGACAATTGTGACACATTTTTGGGACCATTGTCATTTTCACAGCGAAAAGTGCTCTAAAAATGCACTGGTTACCGTGAAAATGACAATGCAGTAAAGGAGTTAACCACTAGGGGACGCTGTTGGGGTTACATGTGACCTCATGTGTGTTTCTAACTGTAGGGGAGCAGGGCTGGATGTGCGACGATATCAGGGAACAGACGATCACTGACATTGCCACAGTTTACACACACCTCTCCCTGTTCTTCAGCTCCTGTGACCGATCGCGGTACACCGGCGGCGATTGGGTTGCCGGAGCTTCGGACCGGGACAATTTAAATCATCTTACATACACAAGTTGAATGAACTTATATACTTTGCAGCTGTGAATACATTTAAAGGGGCTGTAAAGGTTAGTTTTTTATTTTCTAAATAGGTTCCTTTAAGCTAGTGCATTGTTGGTTCACTTACCTTTTCCTTCCATTTCCCTTCTAAATGTTTTTTTGTCTTTGTTTTCTTTGTCTGAATTTCTCACTTCCTGTCCCTCCTCAGTAAGCTGTTCTGGCGGACTAACCCCCATGGATGATGGGGGCAAGCTTACTGAGGAGAAACAGGAAGTGAGAAATTCAGGCAAAGAAAAAAACATTTGGAAGGGAAATCAAAGGAAGATATAAGTGAACCAACAATGCACTAGCTTAAAGGAACCTACTTAGAAAATCAAAATCAAACTTTTACAACCCCTTTGAAGTTTAACTGTGCTGATTTCTGTACACAACCCCTTAAGTTTAATCTGCTATGAACAATTAAGAAGGCATACGGAGAAAATCGCCATGCAACCTATGCTTACATTTTGTGACTCTGTGATTGGACACAGCAAACAAATTGTACAGAACCAATTTCATTGGTCCTTCACCGTGTCATGTGATTCACTGTGTGGTAATACGGTGATCACCAGGTTCTAGGAGCCACCTATGAGCTTTTAGTACACACCTGCATTGGCACAGCTCCTGTCTGGCTGTATATGTACACAGGTCAAACAGTAGCATGTTAAATAGTCTCCCAGCAAAGATTTAAAATAAAAGAGAAACCTTAGCTCTAATACTCACCTTCTTTCCCACACAGAATGATATTCTGCCAATATGGTCTCAGTTTTCCAGGTTAAAGAATGCCCAATGCTCTTCACCTGAAAGCCTGAGAACATATTTTTGGTGCAGGTCATCAATGCTCAGCCCAGGGACATAACGAGAAAAAAACAGAGCACCGTAGCAAACATTTTAATGACCCTCAACAGGAAAAACATGATTGTATAACACCCTAATAGCCATGAAAGACAACAAAGGACTAAAGAAGACATGGTGGTGATTTTAAAGTAAATATGGATTTCTTGAGGCGTAGAGTTTAAAATAGCATGGTGTGAAACAGAAAATTTATAGCACAGCACACAGCATGCCTCAGGGTGGAACAGAGAATGTACAGCATGACATGCAGAATGGGATGGTGTGTATACATCACAGTGAATAGAATAGGGTGGAATGGAATATAAAATGTACAGTTCAGTATACAGAATGGGTCCGTGTGGGATATAAACAGCATAGTGTACAGAATGATGCAGTATAAATAATAACGTTTACAACAGGGCTTATAGAATGAGCTGGTGCAGAGTAGGGAATATACATCCTGATATATGGAATAATGCAATAGAGAAAATACACTATGGTATATGGAATTATGCATTACAGTATGAGGAGATGTCAAATAAGGAATGTAAAATATAGTATACTGAGTGAGACAGTGCAGGATAGGGAATGTGCAGCATAGCATGCAAAATGGGGGGGGGGGGGGGGGGGTACAGAATAAAGAATGTACAACATGGCATATATAATATGGAGGTGTGGAATAGGGAATGTACATCATAGCATATGAAATAAGTATGTGTGTTATATGGAACATACAAAATGGCATACAGTATAAGTATTTCGAATAAGAAACAGAAAGTATAGTACGCGGAATGAGGTGGTACAGAATAGAGAATGTGCACTATGACATATGGAATGGAGTGGTATGGAATAGGAAACAAGCAACATGGAATATGGAATGAGGCATTGCAGAATGGTGGAAAAAGTACAACAAGGCATAAAGAATAAGGCATTATGGGAGAACGTACAGTGTGGAATAGGGAATGCACAGCATCTCAAATGGAATGAGGCAGTGTGGAATAGGGAATGTACAACATAGCATAACAAAATAAAAAGTGCAGAGTATAGTTAAAGTGTTACTAAACCAACAATAGTAAAATCAGTCTGTATATGTAGTAAAGCATGCTTGTTATACTCACTGTGGAACCTAAAGCGTTAATCCTCTGCATGGTGTAAAAAGGCTGGTTGATCCTGTATTTACAGATCCTACTCTTCTTCCACTGACTCCTGGACAGGTCCGGATAAGACAAAGTTACTGGAGTCAGGTTGCACATGCTTAGTATAGTGTGTATCGCTAGAGAGTTTTTTTTCTTGGGAGAGTGCATGTGTTTAGCAAAGGGCCAATCAGCACTATCCAGACAGCGGGTCAGGGGTTCTGGATCCTGATAGGACATCTTAGTGCAGTATGAAAACTCCTCTTGCAAACTTTAACCAGAAACTGATAGTCAGAAGACTGCTATATATTGCTGATGAGAGGTATTTAGAAGTCTATGATTACTAAAACAATTGCATTTTGATGTTCTGTGTACTGTGGGAGACCAGATATAGTGAATGCAGGCTCCTGGGCATGGTAACACTTTAATGTACAGCAATGCATATGGAATGAAGTGGTGTGAAAAATTGAATATACAGAAAAGTGATAACAAAAATGCAGAAGTAATGAAAAAACTCCAAAAGAGTCCACAAAAAGCCCTGCAGCATGCGCTAAAAACAATGGGCCAGATTCACAGAGCGATTACGCCTGTCTAACTGGTGTTAGACTGGAGTAATTTCAAATTACGCGCGGTTTTTAACTAGTTGGAAACCTCAAACCATGAATAGACGGCTGCGGGCTTCAATTCGACTGGATTACGTGTTCGTACGCCTTCGGATCTACGCTGCAATAAAATTGCGGCCACTGGGTGGACTTCCCGTCGTTTTCCGCGTCGGGGTATGCTAATGAGCTTTTGCCGGCGATCCCAGAAATTACGATCTTCAATCGCAATCTCTTACGGCACCTTTAGTCATCTTTTTTTTTACGTAACACTATACCAGCTTTTTGCTGGTCTAATATTAGACAGCCCATGTTAAGTATGGGCGTCGTTCCCGCATCGAATTTCTACGTTTTCCGATGTCTTTTATTATTTTTTACGTAAGTCGTCCGGGAATAGGAATGTTCGTAAACGACGCTACTCAAACAACGAATGACGTAACGACGTGATTTCGTGCAATGCACGGCGGGAAATTTCTGAACGGAGCATGCGCAGTTCGATCTCCGCGGGGACGCGCTTAATTTAAATGCTTCTCGCCCCCCAATCGCGTATTTCGATTACGTGGCGAGAAATAGACTACGCCGCCGTAGCGTACAGGCAAAAATCTACCAGGATTCGGTGTAGAGCCTGGTGAAATACGGCAGCGTAGAGTATTTCGATTACGCAGCGCAATATTAAGTGTATCTGAATCTGACCCAATGCATCTATTAGGGGTGGACGTTGGGTATACTTAAACCCGGTCATTGAAATGGAGAGTCACACCCTCAGGCCCCGTACACACGGCCGAGGTTCTCGCTGAAAATCAGCGAGAACCTCGCTGGAATGCACATTCCAGCGAGGACCTCGGCCGTGTGTACGGTCTCAGCGAGCTTCCCGTCGGGAAGCCCGTCGAGCCGAAATAGAGAGCACGCTCTCTATTTCCTCGACGGCCCGCCCGGAAGAATGGCTGGTTGCCATTCCCGACGGGCGGGTCGCCGATTTCGACGGCCGGCAGGGAACCTCGACGGGCGGAACGATGTGTTCTGCCCATCGAGATTCCCTGCCGTGTGTACGGCACCTCAGACGAAGTCAGGAAGTGACGAAACACGCCAGGTCGGAAATCCCAATCAACCAAACCGGATGTATGGTGTCCACGGGGATTAACTAGGAAGACGCTGGGGGAACTGTACAATGGCAGTCTTCAGGGTTAAGTTAGTGAGAGCTATTGCAGCACACATCTTTTACCTGTAATGATTATCTTTTCGGTACACATATATGTACAAAAGGGTATCTACGGTCTGCGGAATAGACGGTGGATGTGGCGGTGTAATGCATGCTGTTTGAAACCTTACATCTGGTGAGTGTATTCCCTGAAGGGGACCAAATCCCCCCAAGTGGTGAACATCCCCTGGTGAATGGAGCACTCTTGTTAAAGCACACCCATCCCTCTCATCCCTTAAAGCGGATGGCCCATTAAAAATGTTTTTTAAAAGCCAGCAGCTACAAATACTGCAGCTGCTGACTTTTAAAAATAGGACACTTACCTGTCCTGGAGTCCAGCGGCGTCCGCAGCAGAGGACGAGCGTTCGCTCGTCTCTCTGCTGCTCCCCCCTCCATCCACGGTGAGGGAACCAGGAAGTGAAGCGCTCCGGCTTCACTGCCCGGTTCCCTGCGGCGCATGCGCGAGTCGCGCTGCGCCCGCCGATTGGCTCCCGCTGTGTGCTGGGAGCCGAGAGTTCCCAGCACACAACGGGAAGAAAACCCGACTTTTGCCCGAGACTGCGGGTCGGAAGTGGGTGCAGATACCTATCTTTAGACAGGTATCTGCACCCCCCTGCCCCCTGAAAAGTGTCAAATGTGACACCGGAGGGGGGGAGGGTTCCGATCAGCGGATCTTCACTTTAGGGTGGAGATCCGCTTTAAGGCCAGTTTCATCGGTCCAAACCGATCGTGTGTACGGCCCATCGGACCGTCGTCCGTCGGACCAAAGTTTTAAAACTTGCTTTAAAATCGGGCCAATGGACCCCTGACCATCGGGCCAAACCGATGGTTAGAACGCAAAAGCATCGGTCCAAAAACCCACCCATGCTCAGAATCAAGTCGACGCATGCTTGGAAGCATTGAACTTCGTTTTTTCAGCATGTTGTTGTGTTCTACGTCACTGCGTTCTGACCCGATCGGATTTTGGACTGATGGTGTGTACGCACATCAGACCATCAGGTCACTTCAACGGTGAACCGATGAAAACGGTCCGTTGGACCATTTTCATCGGGTTGGATCGATCGTGTGTACGCAGCCTTAAATACATCTTTGTAGCGTATTGCTGAGTGCTGGGCTGTACTAATAAGGTAGGGCCAGTTTTCAGTACTTTTGTGTATACAGAAAAGTGAGTCTACAGTAATTTTTTTTTTAAATGTCTTACTAGTGCTGATGGTTTGACTGACCTCATTTGGACTTTTATAAGCTCAGGAACCACTGTGACAGCTCCCCCAGTCGTGACTGTTACTTAGAGACTGGAAGTATTCCATTACCCAAAGATTCTGCAACGTTCTGTATTAGATGAGCTCATCAGTGAGAGCTGCCGAGCAACTGAGCAATAAAATATCTAATCTGCCAGAGCCTGTGTTTAAAAGAGCCAGTAGAAAGTGTGTTAATTTTTAGAGTGTGTTCCGTGCTGATAAAGGTTGGGACGGTGCTTGGCGGCCCCAATTGAACTTCTAATATATATATATATATGTGGAATAGACAGGTAAGGATAGGAGATCTTCCTTTCCCCCACCACCTCTCATCCCTGGGACCCCAGCCTTTCCACTTCAGTCTCCATAGCAGCTGCATGGTCTAAAGTTAAAGTGAAGGAATATTTGGTTATCAACTTCTACAGTCCTTTAGGCCTAATGCTGGGTTTAAGCCAAGTGGTATGGAACCAGAGCACTGAAGCATATCCTTGCAATAGTAGACCGGTGGGATATGCAGAGCATATGAACACTTCCCTAATTTGTTAAATGCAAATCTAAACTTTTAGGTGCAAGTTTGTTTTAAATGAATATTCAACCTTCCTATTTATCATGGGATTTACTGAAATTTGATACACATACTGTTGAGGGATGAAGCACCCAAGTAGTTGACAGATAGGTAGCAGTTTGTTGAACCTTCCCTGTACTATTACACATTGTTAGCGTGGTCCTAGTCACTTGTCAGCATCTTAGTGTCAGTTACCAGCTGTAATCTGACAGATGAAACACATCTGGTTCCTGGCACATGAGCAGCGATGTGTTGCTGCTGAATTACAGGCAATGTAAAGGGGAGCCAGCATTTTTCTTTGATGCAACTTCAGAGCATAACCAAACCATCTGCTATTAGCTTGTTGAGAGATAAAATATTATTCAAAATCCATCATCCAAGTGATGCTCTGAAGTCTGAAACCATGTGCTTTATGTGACATTAAATCAAGAACTAGGCAACAAACTATCTGCACTACAGCATCTATATATTTATGCTTATAAAATCTGCCTGAGTCAATGCAAGAGGTAGTGTAATGTGTAACATCTGTATCTGCTCTGTATTCCTTATCGATGCAGCATCCTCCTACTGTATTTAGGTGCTAGGCTGTCAGGTAAATGTATTACTTTTTGTGCTTCTCTGTAATCAGTGGAGCAGTTGCTGTAAGTGTGTGAAATAAATGTGGACTCTGGTGGGGACACTGATTGGGACCATGAGGAAGAAACCTGCCAGTCAACTTTGCAAGTGTCAACATGCCCTTGGCTGCTCTAGAGTGGGTTTAATGTCAATTCTGCAGTGGACATAAGCCTTATCCGTGAAAGCAAAAGGTTTAGAGGATAACTACACCTTTGTTTTAAAAAATCTGTATTGTAATGAGCCTAGCATAGTAATATTTTTTTTCCACATGTAGCACCTGGTTACTTAAAAGTACCGGTGCTATTTAAATTTAGAGGGAGATCAGAGTGTTAGTTAAACTCTGATCTGGTTGATGTGTTCAAACTTGAGTCTGTCTCAGCTTGGCTGTGCTGTGGGCTTATTCTGTTGTTGTTGGGGTGTTCTTCCCACCCCGGAACAGTAGGTGGCAGCAGTAGAGTCAAGATTTGGGTGCTCTTCCACAGCAGCCAATCAGGAGGGTTGGGCCTCACTGTGCATGCTGGGGGAGGGTATTTATGGGGTAGACGCCATAAGTTCTGGGTCTTCTTCTTCAAGTGCAGCATCCACCTTTAGGGTGTCTGCACCACAGCCCCCCGGAGTTATGGCCTACCGGGCCGGGGCTTGCATGCCAATCAGAGTTCCTGGTTCCGGGACCAAGTTGAGCTGGGGAAGGGAGCCCAGTGGTCAACTGAGTTCCCAATCCTCAAAATCCCAAGCGGTATAGCTGTTCGGTGGGGAGTCCACCTGAGGAGAGCCAATGAGAGGCTGGTGATCCAATAGGGTCTCGACAAACCACCGGGGATCGAGGTATCCGGACACTGAGAGGCTGGTCACCTGTCAGTTGGTACCTGAAAGTAATTTGAAGGAGATCTAGGCGTATCTCTACCAAGGAGGTTCATCTCTGTAACCACAATCAGGAGGGCCTGTGGGAGAGGTTTCTCTCAAAAGGTTCCAGGAGGGCCTGTGGCAGAGACTTTTCCTCAAAAGTTTGAGCGATACTCTGGCTGCCAGGTCTGTGAGAGAGGCCTGTCCAAGTACTCTAAGTCCACTCAAGCAGGAGTGGCGCAAAAAGTTCTGCACGTGGGAGCAGGATTGTTTCCCTATTGCTACGCTTGAATTTGCTATTCTTCTTCTCCTTTCAACTCTACCTTCTTCACCACAAGTTTTATTGTTTTTACCCAGCTGGGTAATAAAGAGCGCAGCAAAAGACACCTGTCACGGACATACCTTTACTACTGCTATATGCACCATACACCCCTGAGGCCGCGTACACACGATCAAATTTATCTGCTGAAACTGGTCCGACGGACCGTTTCAGCAGACATCTCTGATTGTGTGTATGGGCTAGTGGACATGTTTTCCCAGTGGACAAATTTCAAAACATGCTTTGAAATTTGTCCGCCGGAGACATGTCTGTCGGATATGGCCGCTGGTTAGTACACTAACCAGCGGACAGAAATCTCCGCGCATGCGTCAAATGGATTTGACGCATGCGTGGAAGTATTTTACTTCCTGGAGTGGTGACGTGGCGGTGTCAATTTTGTTTCTAAAATCAAATAAAATGTTGGCTGCTCACAGACAGACCTGTCATTAAAATGTAAGCTAGCAGTTTACAGGTGGCAAAAAAGCTGCAGGAATAGATTCCTGCCACTGTTATTCACACCAATCACTCGTGTGAATGTAGCCTTTCTTCTCTCAATATTTTTGCTGTCTCTCTGTGCTGATTATACTTTTATTCTCTGTGCAGAAAGAATATTGAGGCTGCCATTGTATATTTATATTTCTGAGAATGCAAGTTGCTTGGACAATATACTGATTCATTGGCTTCAATATTTTCTAAGGCACTGATGTGAACCAAGTATGCAGATAAAAGTTCAGACCTAATCATGACAGAAAAAGTCTGTCTGTGATGCATCTGGAAGATTCATATGGTTAGTTCTCTTGTAGTTTGTAGTTGTAGTTTCTGGATCTTGTCCATCACAATCGTGTACTGAAGCTTCTGTAAGATCATGCTGCAGTCTATGCACCAAGCCCTAATTTCAGATCTTAAAACGTGTCCACAGCTTTACAGTATAGCTAAAACCAAAACTTTTTTCGTTTTAGACTTAAAGCAAAGGAAGGTTAAAACTGCTGTCATTTTTTTCCCCAAGTGACCCATTTCAAGGGAACATTGGCCATCAGTTAATGCATTGACATCAGCTACAGGCCCCTATATTGTCAAATTATGACAAGCCCTCACTGAGCCCTCCATACCACATTACAGGGACTTACAAATCATCAAATTTGAACAGCAGACCATTACCATTACACACGATCATTTTTCGGCATAAAAAAAAACGTTATTTAAAAAAAATGTCATTTAAAATGATCGTGTATGGGCTTCACATCTTTTTTGGGTTCTGAAAAACAATTTTTTTTTTTCAAACATGCTGCATTTTTTTACGACGTTTTAAACAATGTCGTTTTTCGGGTTGTAATAAATGATCGTGTGGGGGCTAAAACGACATTAAAAACCTGCGCATGCTCAGAAGCAAGTTATGAGACGGGAGCGCTCGTTCTGGTAAAACTACCGTTCATAATGGAGTAAGCACATTCATCACGCTGTAACAGACAGAGAAGCGTGAATCGTCTTTTACTAACACGGAATCAGCTAAATCAGCCCAAAGGCGAATGGAACTTCCCCTTTATAGTGCCGTCATACGTCACCACGCTTTGCTAGAACATTTTTTAAACGATGGTGTGTGGGCAACATCGTTTTAATGATGAAGTTGGAAAAACTTCGTTTTTTCTACATGCCGAAAAACATAGGTTTTTTCATGCCGAAAAATGATCGTGTGTACGCGGCATCAGACACGAGAAATCATAGCAGACTTATTATGGAATTGTTGGAATTCCTGCTCAAAAAGAACACATTTCAGTTTGACGGCAGGTTACTGCCGGGCACAAGGCACAGCTACATGTACAAAATGTGCACAGCCAATGCAAAAATCTATTTAGGCAACTGAGAGAGCTGGCTCTTTGACAGAGAGGGGCGTCATTGGTGTGCCTGTCCAGGATCTTATCCTGGCACAGGTACATCGATGATGTCCTCATTTTGTGGTCAGGCAGAACTACAGCAAAATAATTTTTAGGGCTCTGGTTGACAATCCATATAACTACACACTAATATCCCCTTAGACCTCCATTCTGCCCAGACTGCATGTGCATAATGGAACTAGGAACTCGGTGTCAAACTACTCGTATTTATAATTTCTTCTGTTGGAATAATCAGCATAAATCACAGTATAATTTATACACATATCTAATGCCCCCCACATGAGCGATGTGAGTGAGAGGGTACTACTTAATTTACAATATTTTGACTATTGCTTGTGTGGTCTTAACTACACGATTCTAAGAGATGGCCATGGTATTTTACCAGTATGAATAATTTTGTTTGTATGTCGATTGTAATGTAGGTTTTTTCATAATATAATTTTGTCATTAATTAAATAGAGGTAGGGCTCAAGGGACCCCAAAACCCAAAAGAACCCAAAGTAAAGAAAACAGGTAAAAGGACTATTCCGGTACAAGGTAAGTAGATAAAGAGAAAAAGAGTAGATAAAGAGTAAATATATAAAAAATGTGGTAAATTTCTTAACATATTATCAGAAAAATAATAAAAATATCAAACAACAAAAACAATAAAAAAACAATACAAATATCGTGACAACCATACATGTCACCGAAACTACAATCCCCTTGGGGAGATCCCAGTGGATGTAGGGGTCACGATACAGGGGGTCTCTACTAGTTTTGCGACATGCGTCGCTTCATCAGGAGAAGTGTTAGGAGCAAGTATCCCGTATAAGTACCGCGCACTGACCGATTGTGCCACTGGAGCGCGAGGGAGGAGTCCAAGATGGCGCAGTCCTCGAGGCGGGGTGGTTAGAGAGTGGTCCAGTAGTTCCGGCCGGTCTCTCAGTGCTACAATGGCCGAATACGGCACTCGGTTTGGCCCCGCTTACTCCCTATCCATCTGAGCGGAGATCCCCCTCCTTACCCCTTTACCCCCATATCTTCGCGCACACCTTCCCCGCAGCCGTTAGACGGGAGAGGAGCCAGCGAGGCGGCGGTCCGCATCGGGGTGAGGCGTGCCGCTGCTGAGACGTCCTCCGTGACGGACAGGTCAGCTGGTTGTAGGGAGATTGGTGTGCTGACTTGAACCTGCCTTGAGAGGGTTACAGGGGGATTGGTGGCGGAGACAGTGGGGGGTGCGCCCGGAGAGGGGTGCGGAGGTCCTCCTGCTTAAAGCTGCAAGGAGTGGAGGGAGACCCCCCCCCCCGAAGCACAGCAGCAGTGAGAAACGGGTCTCAACTATCTACAGGGCAACACAGCAATATCGCAGCAGCAGCAGTAGCAGTTACTGTAAGTAGACACTGAAATAGGTTCTTCGATGTGGACCTGCTCAACTAATGAAGCGATATCGCTGACTGCAGCCACAACTGTAAGTAACCTCTAACCCTCTGTTAAATACAACGCTCCATCATATCCTACATGAAATGCTACATGATATGCTATGAATTGGCTATGAATTTGCTGGCACTACATTTGAAGTTGGAGTTGGAGTTGGATTTTTTATTTTCCTCTTGAAGACTCTGAAGGTAAACAGTAAAGGGGTAATAACAGCAAACCAGAAGAGAAATCTATACGCAGAAGAAAACAGAGGAAATACAGAGCAAAAAAACTGAACATGAGATTGCAGGTTCATTTAGAGTGTGTTTTTAACATATTTTGTGATTAAAACTACTGGAGGAAACCAATCAATCTATGCTCAGGAGCGCTCGGAAGAGCAGTTTGGATCACTTTTCTTTTTTTTTTTTTTTTATAGAAATTACGTTAAAACCCACTACTAGGAGGCTCTGGGACTAGTGCTGTAAGATAGAAAAGAAGTTTATGAATGGGTCAGATCTTGTGTAGAAAGAATCTGTTGTCTTCTTTTTTCTCTTCTGGTATTTTCATCCAAATCTCAGCCCTATCCCCTTAGTTATATAAGGACCAACATCTATAAGGTCATTATCAGTAACAAGGGGAATTGAGGTGAGCCAAGGTGGACGGGAACATTAATTAATATCACCGACCCCAACACAACACTCATAGACAGAGAACAGGCTGGGGACACTTGTGGGAATTCCCAGCCAAACGAAGTTGGCGGAAACTTTCTCCCACAAGAGAGAATAACATTGTTCTGGGATGAGTACCAGGGCAAGAGGGGCAAGGGGGGGTGCAGCCTCTGGTGCAGCCTCGGCTTCTCGGCTAAGTCAAAGCCCAGGGCCAATGAACAAATATGTAATCCAAGGGGCGCACGGGGATAAAGATGTAGCAGATAAGCAACAAGGAGGAAGAAACCCTCAGGTAGAGGAGTTAAAAAAAAGGAGAAGATGAAACAGACCCCAAGCAACCCAAATAGCTCAACTAACCTAGAATTACAACTAGAGACTGGGACAGATCAAGAAACAGATTGGACACATGATCAAAGTGTAACTGAAGGACAGCAATCAGGATCTTTACTGCCAACAAAAATGGAGATGCAGGGAATGTTCGCTGCCCTATAGTGTTGCTCACGAATATTCGCATTGCGAATATTCGCTACGAATATTGCATATTCGAGTATTCGTGAATAACTCGAATATTGCGGCGAATATTCCCTATGGCGAATATTCATATTTTTTCAAATTTATTTTTAAAACAGATCACATCCTAGTGATCTCCATCGACGTCTAAAAGCATTGCTGGTATGATTAGAGAGAGACCCTGGGCCGAGTAGCTGATGCTATTCTTTTATGTTGCCGAAAATTCCCCTAGCAAATTTTTGGCAACATAAAAGAATCGCATCAGCTACTCGGCCCTTCTTTTGCATCAGAGCCAATCAGAATAACTTGAATATTCGGCAAAAGGAATATTGCGCGATATTCCTTTTGCCGAATATTCGAGTTATTCTGATTGGCTCTGATGCAAAAGAAGGGCGGAGAAGATAATCATACGCGCAATATTCCTTTTGCCGAATATTCGAGTTATTCTGATTGGCTCTGATGCGCCCTTATTTTGCTTCATCAGAGCCAATCAGAATAACTTGAATATTCGGCAAAAGGAATATTGCGCGATATTCCTTTTGCCGAATATTCAAGTTATTCTGATTGGCTCTGATGCAAAAGAAGGGGGGGGGGGGGGGGCGGGGGGGAGAAGATAATCGCGCAATAGGAATATTGCGCGATTATCTTCTCCACCGCCCTTCTTTTGCCCCCCAATTCTCCTTTCTTTTAAGTAGAGTTAGTGTAGAGTTAGTGTTTAGTGCATATTAGTTTAGTAATACAGGAAATGATCTCTGTTTATGAGAATTTCGCAATCATTTTCGCATTAGCGAAATTTTGCAAACATTTTTTTGGATAAAATATCACGAATATTCGATATTAGCGAATATTCGCGAATATTCTTCTATATATTCGCGCAATATCGCGAAATCGAATATGGCGTATTCCGCTCAACACTACAGCCCTAGAAAAATCACTAATAGCACAAATAGAGAGAATTGAGAGGAACATGGGATTTATTTTAGAATGATTAGAGGAAGCTGAAAAGAAAACAGACCATCATTTCAATACCTTGCCATCATCTGTACTTGACATTGCCATCATCTGTACCTGACATTGCCATCATCTGTACCTGACATTGCCATCATCTGTACTTGCCATCATCTGTATCTGACATCTACTGCTGCTGTATGTGAGACTTTCTCCCTGCTTGCCCCTGTTTCGCTGTATCTTCTGAGCGAGCGGCACACACTCCCCGGCGGCCATCTTGGGGGAGGAGTTGTGGGCGGCACCCTTAGCACTGGGCAGAGCGTTGGGGGCGTGGCCACCGTAATTAGGGCCAGGTGAGAGACCACATAAAAGCTGTGAGCGGCGCCTCACCTGGACATTGCCATCATCTGTACTACATTACCTGACATTGCCATCATCTGTACCTCATCATCTGACATTGCCATCATCTGTATGTGACTTTCTGACATTGCCATCATCTGTACTTGCCATCATCTGTATCTGACATCTACTGCTGCTGTATGTGATCATCTGACTTTCTCCTGTACTGCTTGCCCTGTACTGTTTCGCTGTATCTTCTGAGCGAGCGGCACAGAACACTCCCCGGCGGCCATCTTGGGGGAGGAGTTGTGGGCGGCACCCTTAGCACTGGGCAGAGCGTTGGGGGCGTGGCCACCGTAATTAGGGCCAGGTGAGAGACCACATAAAAGCTGTGAGCGGCGCCTCACCTGGACATTGCCATCATCTGTACTTGACATTGCCATCATCTGTACCTGACATTGCCATCA
This sequence comes from Rana kukunoris, assembly GCA_029574335.1. Taxonomy (NCBI): domain Eukaryota; kingdom Metazoa; phylum Chordata; class Amphibia; order Anura; family Ranidae; genus Rana; species Rana kukunoris. The sequence continues at coordinate 111,618,352 of CM056052.1, forward strand.
TCTGTACCTGACATTGCCATCATCTGTACTTGCCATCATCTGTATCTGACATCTACTGCTGCTGTATGTGAGACTTTCTCCCTGCTTGCCCCTGTTTCGCTGTATCTTCTGAGCGAGCGGCACACACTCCCCGGCGGCCATCTTGGGGGAGGAGTTGTGGGCGGCACCCTTAGCACTGGGCAGAGCGTTGGGGGCGTGGCCACCGTAATTAGGGCCAGGTGAGAGACCACATAAAAGCTGTGAGCGGCGCCTCACCTGCATTGCTCACTGTACTGACATTGAACATTGCCATCATCTGTACTGACATGACATTGCTTGCATCATCTGTACTGACTCTACTGCTGCTGTATGTGAGACTTTCTCCCTGCTTGCCCCTGTTTCGCTGTATTTCTGCGAGCGGCACACACTCCCCGGCGGCCATCTGGGGGAGGAGTTGTGGGCGGCACCTGACTGGGCAGAGCGTTGGGGGCGTGGCCACCGTAATTAGGGCATGAGAGACCACATAAAAGTGTGACGGCGCCTCACCTGCATTGCATCATCTGTATTGACTGATCATCTACTGCTGCTCATCTGTATGACATGATCATCTGACTTGCCATCTCTGTATCTGACTCTACTGCTTGTATGTGAGACTTTCCCTGTTGCCCCTGTTTCGCTGTATCTTCTGAGCGAGCGGCACACACTCCCCCCGGCGGCCATCTTGGGGGAGGAGTTGTGGGCGGCACCCTTAGCACTGGGCAGAGCGTTGCACCGAGGCCAGCGAGAGAGCATGAGCCACCGTAATTAGGGCAGGTGAGAGCAACACATAATTGCTCCCCCGTGAGCGGCGCCCTCTCCTCCGCGACATTGCATCTGACTGTTATTGGACATTGACACATCATCGTACCTGAACTTTGCCATCATCTGTACTGTCACATTGCACCCATCATCGCGTTGACTTGCCATCATCTGTACCCAATCACGGTCACTCTCCTACTGCTTGGTCCCGTGAGAGGACTGTTCCTCCCTGCTTGCCCCTGTTTCGCTGTATCTTCTGTGCTGAGCGGCCACACACTCCCCGGCGGCAATCTTGGGGGAGGAGATGTGGGCGGCGGCCACACCCTTAGCACTGGGCAGAGCGTTGGGGGCGTGGCCACCGTAATGAGGGCCAGGTGAGAGACCACAATAAAAGCTGTGAGCGGCGCCTCACCTGGACATTGCCATCATCTGTACTTGACATTGCCATCATCTGTACCTGACATTGCCATCATCTGTACCTGACATTGCCATCATCTGTACTTGCCATCATCTGTATCTGACATCTACTGCTGCTGTATGTGAGACTTTCTCCCTGCTTGCCCCTGTTTCGCTGTATCTTCTGAGCGAGCGGCACACACACTCCCCGGCGGCCATCTTGGGGGAGGAGTTGTGGGCGGCACCTTAGACTGGGCAGAGCGTTGGGGGCGTGGCCACCGTAATTAGGGCCAGGTGAGAGACCACATAAAAGCTGTGAGCGGCGCTCACCTGGACATTGCCATCATCTGTACTTGACATTGCCATCATCTGTACCTGACATTGCCATCATCTGTACCTGACATTGCCATCATCTGTACTTGCCATCATCTGTATCTGACATCTACTGCTGCTGTATGTGAGACTTTTCCCTGCTTGCCCCTGTTTCGCTGTATCTTTGAGCGAGCGGCACACACTCCCCGGCGGCCATCTTGGGGGAGGAGTTGTGGGCGGCACCCTTAGCACTGGGCAGAGCGTTGGGGGCGTGGCCACCGTAATTAGGGCCAGGTGAGAGACCACAAAAAGCTGTGAGCGGCGCCTCACCTGGACATTGCCATCATCTGTACTTGACATTGCCATCATCTGTACCTGACATTGCCATCATCTGTACCTGACATTGCCATCATCTGTACTTGCCATCATCTGTATCTACATCTACTCTACTGCTGCTGTATGTGAGACTTTCTCCCTGCTTCCCCTGTTTCGCTGTATCTTCTGAGCGAGCGGCACACACTCCCCGGCGGCCATCTTGGGGGAGGAGTTGTGGGCGGCACCCTTAGCACTGGGCAGAGCGTTGGGGGCGTGGCCACCGTAATTAGGGCCAGGTGAGAGACCACATAAAAGCTGTGAGCGGCGCCTCACCTGGACATTGCATCATT